>BSBK01000427.1:275000-3239772 GCA_027943335.1 Chamaecyparis obtusa | reverse complement strand
ATAATCCCGAGAATTTTTACCAAGATTTTAGCAAAACCCTAATTGATTAAACCATATGTTTTCCTAATATTCTCAATGAATTATATGGTTTAACTAATTTTAACAATAACAAGAATATCTCTATACAAAACAAACCCAATAGCCTTTTTCTTTCAAATTTCACAAACAAGGAAAAAACCCATAATACAACCAATCCAAAACTGACAACCAAAATCTTGAAGACAATCTTTTCAAAAGGAAGATTTGCAAGAGTTTCCAAACCCTACCTTAATCCACCAAAATAGTATGCAAAAGAACACAGAGATCAAATACAAACTTCAAAGATCCCAAGCTTTTAAAAAATTCCTTAAAATTCAAATCTAGAGCCAAAACCTGTAAAACATGTCTCTAAAAATGACCAAAAAAGACTCTAATATAGAAAACCAAACAAACTGAACTCAAACATGTAACTCACAATCAGGAATTAGAACTCATCTCCTAACTTTGTTTTCATCAACACCTTTTGCATGATTTAATTTTAATTTAAGAATAATTGCATGCAGTTTTTCAAATAATATCTTTTAACTTAAATTTATATTTTAATTTTACTAATATTGAATGTGCGACTTTAATTTCATATTAATATTTAATTGACAATTAATATTTTTAGCATATTAATAATATGCAAATTGATAATTAAATGTCAATTCATTAATTTGATGAACTACAACTAATTGAGAACATGATTGAAGAATTACAAGTGATTAGAGATCACCGAGCACTGAAGTGTTATGTAAGATAATTGAATCAGTCTTTATGTTGTCATTGATGTCAACTAGTTTTGATAGTACTTATCATTGTAGTTGCAATAATCTAACACATCTGTAGAAGAGAAGAGAAAGATGAAGAACTGAGATATCTACATTGAGGAAGATGGATATGATAGATGAGGATAAGGAATACTCTTGGTAACTTATTAATGAGTCTATGACTTCATATTGTTGACTTGATTATGTTGCATTAATCTATTATGGAGATAGAAGCAAAATGTTACAAAGTAGTGTGGTCGGTTAATGAAGCATTCTAGTACACACTGAGCCAATGTAGTGTATACCAAGCGATAGTATCAACCGAGATTGTGTTCACCGACACATTTCTTTGTTAATCGAGTATGGACAAAAGAACTAAATGACCAGTTTAGCTGAAGAGAGTTGATGAGTTGTAAAGTGTATGATTACGAGGTGGAAAGATAAAGTTTGTTATGAGATCAATGGCTAGCAAAATTCAAGGAAGATCTAAAGGATGGAATTGAAACACATCTGTTGCAGAAGGTTTAAGCGAAAAAATCAATGAAGGAGATTAAGCGGAAAAATCTGATGGTTGAAAAGAAAACGGTTTACTTGTCTATTTAAGAGGCTGGGGTTTCATAAGGAAACTAATGCTAGAGGAAGGAAACTACAGAGATATCACGTGAACAAGCTTCATGCATGCTTGATCATATTGGTTAAAGGAGAACCGAACTGCAGAGTTAACCGAGCGTCATAGAGTATTTACCAAGGGACAGTAAGTTATCGAATGTTGATGAACTAAATAGATATATTGATCAGAGGATTTTTATGAGCTTAAGAATAGATCTAGACATCTACAAATCAAGTTGTATTGTATTCAGATCACCTGCTATTACAATTTAACCATTGTAATTAGATAAAATCTCTTAATCGAGTAGACTTGAAAGTCTTATATGTCATTCATAGAATGTACATTGTTATCTTGTCAACTCCATAGTGAATGATGGTTGGACAATAACTATTAGTGTTAAATCCTCTAACAAGGTCACACCTTACAGTTTTTTTTGTAACCTTTAACAGGGTTGGCTCCTCACCAATCTCACTTTAGAAGAGTAAAATTTTTTGGGTTACCGGTCCCAAGTGGTTTTTCCCTTAATAGGGTTTCCACGTTAAATCTTTTGTGTTATGTGTTTATTGTGGTGATTGTTTGATTGTCATACTTTACATATTGCATATCTAATTTGGTCAGTAATCACTATAAACAATTAATTGGTAATCGGTAAAAGCACAGATAGTTTAATATTATTGTTTACCGAGCTACAGAATAAGTTGAATTTGTTTTAAAGTTTTACATTTTGTATTTGGGATTGTGGATAACTGATTCACCCCCCTCTTAGTTATTCTAACAATTGGTATCAGAGCATTGGTTTTTTGGAATAGAGTTTTAAGGACTTCAACAAAAAGATCACAAAATGTATAAGAGGGAAGTGCCAAAGCTGAACAAGGACAACTTTACAATATGGAAAAGATAAATAAAACTTCATATATCTAGAATTGGGAATTCTTCCTTCACCCTATTGGAGAATGGCTACTTAGCACCGCCTATAGGACCTTTGATTCTTGACTAGTTAAGAGATATACATGAGCAAAATGCTAGCATGATGGAGATTGTCATTGCTCTAACAGATGCCAAATTTGAAGATGTCAAGGATTGTGCTACCTCAAAGGACATGTGGGATAAAATTACTCTAGTTTATAATGGTGATCCAAATGTCAGAAGAGCCAAAGTTGAAAGTTTGAGAGGAAGATTCGATGATATGAAAATGAAAGAAGGAGAAAATATAGTGCAGTACACAAACCGAATAAAGGAAGCAATTAATGCTATCAGAGGATCTGGTGGTGTCATTTTTGAAGAAATAGTGGTAAGCAAAATTCTAAGGACCTTATTGCCTATTTATGCTATTAGAATATTTGCAATACATGAAATGAGGTCTGCACCCAACAGTATTGTCACTCTTGATAGTCTAATCGGTAAGCTTACAACTTTTGAACTAGACAACTTTGATAATAGTGTTGTACTATCTATTGAGTCTTCTTTCATGACTTCTCTAAAGATCGGTAAATCTAGTAGTAGAAGCAATAATGATGATAATGACAGTAATACTAATGATGATCTTGATGAGCTTGAAGATCTTATGGCCAGGAGATTACCTAAAGTAAAAGGTAGATATAGAGGTAAATTACCTTTAGCATGTTTTAATTGCAAAGAAGTTGGTCATATTGCTACTAGATGTCCAAACAGGAAAGAAGATGATAGAAACAAGGATCAATCTAGTGAAGGAAGCTATGGGAGAAGAAACAACAGGAGTTACCAACACTACAATAGAGACAACTAAGATAACAATGATAAAGGAAAAAAGGTATGTTACATGCTGAAGAGAATGATACCGAGACTGACACAGATGATGATGTTGAAGTAGTGTTTGTTGCAATGAAGGATGATTCTGAGGAAGAAGAAAGGTATGTAGAGACAACACTTATCTCTAAAGTTAATAAAAATGATAGATGGATCATTGATAGTGGTTTTACCCATCACATGACTGGTGATGAAGAAAAATTCAATCATCTTGAGCAATATAATGGAGGATCTATAAAAATAGGCAATGATACACCTTGTATGGTTAGAGGAAAGGGATCTTTACTGATAAATGATAAAATTAGATGTGATAATGCTTATTGGGTAGAAGGACTAAACTATAATTTGCTAAGTGTGGCACAGCTTAACAATTCAAGCCACCGTGTAGCTTTTGAGAGCAAGACAGTAAAGATATTTGATGAAAGAGGAAAACTTGTTTGAATAGGAGCACAAAAGAAAGGTAACTTGTTTTATCTTGATAATGATAAGTCTTCCTGTTTAATGATGAAAAATGAGGATGCATGGTTATAGCATAAAAAGTTATGTCATGTAAACTTTGATAACATGATCAAGATCAGTAAAAAGAAAAAGGTTAGAGGTCTGCCTAGCCTAACAAAGCCAGATCATGTAATGTGTCATCAATGTCAGAAAGGTGAGATGACAAGATCTAGTTTTAAGAGAAAAGATTATTCAAAAAAGAGAATTTTGGAGCTAGTTCACACCGACCTATGTGGTCCCATGAGAACACAGAGCTACTAGGGAGATAGGTATTTCATTCTATTTGTTGATGATTATACTAGATTGATGACTATGATGTTCTTAAAAGAAAAATCAGAGGCATTTAAAATGTTTAAATGTATAAAGCAAAAGTAGAGAAAGAAACCGGGAAGGAACTGAAATGCTTAAGATCTAACAGAGGTGGTGAATTTATTTTTGATGAATTTACTAACTATTGTAAAAATCATGGTATAAAAAGATAGGTTTCTACATCGAGAACACCTTAGCATAATGGTATTGTTGAAAGGAGGAATAGATCAATTATTCATTGTGCAAGGATACTCATGATAGAGAAGAATGTGGCTCAGACATACTGGAGAGAAGCAGTTAGCATAGTTATCTATGGTTTGAACCAAGTACAACTGAAGAAAGACACAAACAAAACACCCTATGAGTTATGGTTTGGTCACAAACCGATTGTAAGTTATTTCAGAATATTTGGTATCAAATATTTTATTCTGAAAGATGATAGAAATGGAAAGTTTGACTCAAAAGGTGATGAAGAGATATTTATTGGATATTCCACTAAAAGCAAAGCTTACAAGTATCTAAATAGAGTTACTAATAAAATGATTGAAAGTACTAATGTCAAGGTTGATGAGTTTGATGATAATAATGGTGAAGAGAGCATCAGGGAACCAGAAGATTATGGTAGATTCACTTACATTGAACATCCAGAGAACCAACCAAAGCCATAGACTATGTTAATCGGGCATCGGGAAAAAAATGTCGAGGAAGAGGAAAGGAACACTGACAATCAGGAAGAGGCTACCAAGCAAGACAATGAACCTGAATAGGATGAACAACAAAGAAGAGATCAGGTACTGGCAAGATTTGTCAGGAGACATCATCCTAAGAACCAAATCATTGGCGACAAGCAAGCTGGCATGCAAACAAGAAGTAAGTCAAGACAAGGTACATGCTTAGTTTGTGAGTTTGAACTGAAGAATGTTAAGGTTCCACTAGAAAATGATGAATGGATAAATGCAATGACTAAGGAGATTGAACAAATAGAGAAAAATAAGACTTGGACCTTAGTACCTAGACCTAAATATAATAATGTTATCAGTACTAAATGGATCTTTAGAAACAAGCTGAATGAAAATGGAGAGGTTAAAAGTAATAAAGCCAAATTAGTTTGCAAGGGGTATGCACAGGAGGAAGGAATTGATTATGGTGAGACCTTTGCACCTGTTGCTAGACTAGAAGGAGTTTGAATGTTACTGGCCTATGCAGCACATAAGAAGTTTAAAGTTTATCAAATGGATGTTCAGTCTGCATTTCTGAATGGGATACTTGAAGAGGAAGTCTACATAGAACAACCAGAAGGATTTGTTGATCCAAACAAGAAAGACATGGTATGTAGATTACATAAAGCTTTATATGGTTTAAAGAAAGCACCAAGAGCCTGGTATGAAAGGTTGCATACTTATTTTTTAAGTATTGGATTTGTTAGAACTAGTGAGAACAACAATCTATATATGAAAGGAGAATCAAATGATACTATCCTGATTGCTGAAATATTTGTCGATGATATTATTTTTGGAGGACAAGATCACATATGTAAATCATTTGCTAATGAGATGAGAAAAGAATTTGAAATGTCTATGTTTGGAGAGATTAAGTTCTTTCTAGGACTGTAGGTTATTCAATAGAATGATAGGATATTCATCACACAATCCAAGTATATCAAGGAAGTACTGAGAACATTTGGCATGGAAGATGCTAAACCAGTCGGAACACCAATGGTCATAGGCTGCAAACTAACTAAAGATGATGAAACTATAGAGGTGAACTAGACATTGTACCAATCCATGATTGGTAAGTTGATGTATGTAGTGCATAGTAGACCAGATATTGCACATGTTGTGGGGATTGTTGCAAGATTTTCTACAAATCCTAAGGAGTCACACGTGGTTGCTACAAAGAGAATCTTAAGATATCTAAAGAAAATAGAGGACTATGGATTATGGTATCCTAAGAATGGAAAATTTAAACTCAAAGTCTACACTGACGCTGATTGGGCTAGAAATACGGATGACAGAAAAAGCACAACCGGGGGAGCATTTTTCTTTAATGAAAGACTTGTTACCTAGACAAGTAAGAAGCAGTCCTGTATTTATCAGTCTATAGCCGAAGCAGAGTATGTTGCTACAGCTACAAACTGTTCAAATATTGCATATATTAAGCAAGTGTTGGAAGGGATGAATGAGGTAATCACTAAGTCGGTGATTATATATTGTGACAACATGAGTGCAATAAACATTTCAATGCATCTAGTGATGCATTCAAAAATAAAGCACTTATCTATCAAGTATCACTACTTAAGAGAACAATTATAGGAGAAGCAAGTAAAGCTAGAATTTGTTACATCTAAAGAACAACTTGCAGACATATTTACCAAGCCTCTACCAAAGGATACATTTGAATACTTGAGGACTAGACTTGGGATATGTTCCCTGTCTACCGGTCACTAATGTGATCTGGAGGTTGCGTTAGCCTAATCTTATTAGAAGATCATTCATGTTGATGTGGCATAGTTCACACTTTGGATTCTTTCTAAGGTTGTGAAAGATTTGAGAAACCAGTTGCATAATCAGTATACTGAGATATAGTGTATGCATCGGACAATAGAGAGTTACATGGCTAATACGGAGCTGTATGTTTATGTTTTTCTTTGGCATTGTTGTCCAAGGGAGAGATAAACAATATGATAACCGAGGAGAATACTGGAACATCTATGTAAGGGAGAGACAATCTAAGAAATTTAGGGAGAGTTTTGAAGATCAATTGCTGAGAACAGAAGAAGGAATCTGAGAGCTACAAAGATCATATCTACAGAAGAAAGTTTGCACTTGCAATGTTGTCATGTAATGTAGTAATTAAACATATTAAGCTAGGGAGAGCTTACCGAGCTACAACATTTTCTTACAGATTTGTAGAATACATGTTTGGTATGTGCATGGTAAACTTCATATTGCTTGAGTTTTCATCAATGCCAAAGGGAGAGATTGATGAACTACAATCGATTGAGAACATGATTGAAGAACTACAAGTGATTAGAGATCACCGAGCACTGAAGTGTTATGTAAGATTATTGAATTATGCTTTATGTTGTCATTGATGTCAACTACTTTTGATAGTACTTATCATGCATGGTAGTTGCAAATATCTAACACATCTGTAGAAGAGAAGAGAAAGATGAAGAGCCAAGATATCTACATTGAGGAAGATGGATATGACAGACGAGGATAAGGAATACTCTTGCTAACTTATTGATGAGTCCATGACTTCATATTGTTGACTTGATTATGTTGCATTAATATGTTATGGAGATAGAAGAAAAATGTTACAAAGCATTGTGGTTGGTTAATAAAGCATTCCAGTATACACCAAGCCAGTATAGTGTATACCGAGCAACAGTATCAATAGAGCTTGTGTTCACCGATGCATTTCTTTGTTAACTGAGTATGGACAAAAGAACTAAATGACCAATTTAGTTGAGATGAGTTGATGAGCTGTAAAGTGTATGATTACGAGGTGGAAAGATAAAGTTTGTTATGAGATCAATGGCTAGAAAAATTCAAGAAAGATCTAAAGGATAGAATTGAAACACATCTGTCGAGGAAGGTTTAAGCGAAAAAATCAACGAAGGAGATTAAGTGGCAAAATCTAATGGATGAAAAGAAAATGGTTTACTTATCTATTTAAGAGATTAGGGTTTCATAAGGAAACTAATGGCGGAGGAAGGAAACTATAGAGATATCATGTGAACAAGCTTCATCCATGCCTAATCATATTGGTTAAAGGAGAACCGAACTATAGAGTTAATTGAGCATCACAAAGTATTTACCGAGGGACAATAAGTTATTGAATGTTCATGAACTGAATAGATATATTGATCAGAGGATTTTTATGAGATTAAGAATAGATCTGGACATCTACAAATCAAGTTGTATTGTATTCAGATCACCTGTTGTTACATTTTAACCATTGTAATCAGATAAAATCTCTTAACCGAGTAGACTTGAAAGTCTTATATGTCATTCATAGAATGTACATTGTTATCCTGTCAACCCCATAGTGAATGTTGGTTGGATGATAACTGTTAGTGTTAAATCCTCTAACAAGGTCACACCTTATAGTGTGTTTTGTAACCTTTAACAGGGTTGGCTCCTCACCGAGCTCACTTCAGAAGAGTGAAAATTTTTGGGTTACGAGTCCTAGGTGGTTTTTCCCTTAACAGGGTTTCCACGTTAAATATTTTGTGTTATGTGTTTATTGTGGTGATTGTTTGATTGTCATACTTTACATATTATATATCTGATTTGGTCGGTAATAACTATGAACAATTAACTGGTAATCGATAAAAGCATAGATAGTTTAATATTATTGTTTACCAAGCTGCAAAATAAGTTGAATTTGTTTTGAAGTTTTACATTTTGTATTTGGGACTGTGGATAACTGATTCACCCCCATCTTAGTTATTCTAACATAATTATGCCTTTAAATTAAATTTTTAGATTTAACAATTAATTAAATCCTCTATTTCTATGGTTAGACTTTTTAATTAAGCCCTTTTAATTAAACATAAGTATTTAATTAATTTTTATTAATTAAATGCCTTATATTTAATATTTTACTATATAATAAGATTTAATCACATAATCATTTAATTAGTCTCAATTAAATATGTAATGTATTTTAAACACAAAATCCCATGAAACCTACAAGCATGCAAATAAGGAAAAGTCGACTATGCCCAAAATGCAAAAATCAAGCCGAAAGGAAGGGTTCACGAATAACGTCACCTTCAAGAATTCAGAGGGTAGAAAATAAGATACTTTTCCACTAATTCAAAATAATAAACGGCTTAGGCTGGGATTTAGACTTGGATGTTATCTCCCCTCTCTTAATATTAAGATATTGCGATAGGACACACTCATCTTGGCAATTCAGGGAAGTCAATGTCTGGTACTTGAAATCCTGCATAGAAGATGAGCATGTACAAACATATATATATATATATATATATATATATATATATATATATATATATATATATATATATATATATATATATATATATATATATATATATATATATCTATATATATATATATATATATATATATATATATATATATATATATATATATATATATATATATATATATATATATATATATATATATATATATATATATATATATATATATATATATATATATATATAACAGACAATGGCACAACTTGGTTGATCATGTGGATCTCGCAAGAAAGTAACTACGACTCCATCTTTCAACCACATCAGGCACATCAAACAAAAATATAAAACATATAGATGAATCATACACATGCAAGTATGGGGTCAGTAAAAAAACCATAAACATAAATAACATCATCATATGCAAATAACCATCATCATCTAACTAACATGATCTAAATCAAATGATTAAAGTTTCATAGCATTGTATTATTAAATACAATTGAAGGTCTAATATCCACATAAAAAGTGGTCTAAAAGGGTTGGCATCATAACATAAATGGTAGTAAAGAGGTGGGTATTACATCCTCTCCCCCTTAAATTAGGCTTACTCGTGGAAGCCAACAATAACAACTAGGATAAACTGAAAGTCAAGATATACTATCTATAGATGTCAAACATACAAATCACCACAAATGTCATCACAATCCTCATGTGGTCAAACGAAGCTAAGTAAAAAAGAAATTTCATTAATAAAATATCCTTCAATAAAATGCCATCCTCTAACAAGGAATATTACAAAGAGACTAATAAAACCAATTTTACTAAAAGTATATATGAGTATTTAGATAAATATCAGGTGTTAGAGCACTACTGAATAAGATTAACCAAGAAGAGTGCATAAAATCCAATAATCATTGTGAGGAGAATATAGCGAAAGACATACATGGACATAACAATCTTTCAATCACACTTCACACAATAACTAATCGTTTAGATCTAGTGTGTTTTGATTCTTTTTTTGTCATAAGTTCAAAACCCCGCCCCACACCTTTTATTTATATTTATATTCTTTTTATGAGAAAAAATTACTTTCATAACTTGGAATGAATTTTTTTGAGAGAAACACTTTATTATAAACAATAGAATATGATTTTTGTCTTATAAAAGAATTGCTTAAAGAATCTACGGTTAGAAGAGGTAACTTTGTGATTTAAGTTCTTTGGGAAATAATGAATATATATAGATTTATAATTTTTCCTTGACTCTTATGTTTGGAAAAAGATATCTTAGGAAAGGGTGTTGAATATGGGTAAATAGAGAAGCATGGATGTTTTTCTTTTTATCTATCTACTAGTAGAAGTCTGGTTATGTAATGCTTAGGCCTAAGCTATGGAAATACATGTTTGTTTTAAGTATCTCAGTTATTGTACTTTCTCTCTATCATATATGTGTTAGTTCTACTTAGAATTATGAGGAAAGTAGATAGTTCATAACTTACACCAGATTCCTTTTGACCTATCAGACTTTCTAGGCTCCTCGTGTAGGATTGGTGCGCTCTCTTTTCAGGATGAGCCCCGAGGGAGCTAACCACTCCGTGGTTGGGTGGAAAAAGCACTTGGACCACATTTCCATCTTGATATTTTCTGATGGATGGCTGTCTGATGTCTTAGGATACTGGAGCATGTAGATGGATGATAGACAGTCTGATGGCATACATTGATATCTTGTTCTATTTCGACCTTTGGTCATGTAGTTATTTTTGTTCATTTGCATATTCATGATGTATGATGCACAACATATTGGTCGCCATATTTGATGTATTTATTTCACTTGTATTGATTTTAGTTATTATGTGCTTTGGACATATGGTTGATTTCTATTTATTGTACTTTGATGTTATTCGACAATATGGTTAGAATATTGTAATTATCTTATTTAGGAAATAGAATATATTATGTGGAATAGTCTTAGCAATTTACCAACTATGACAATGTTTATTCGACTTTTCTAAGTTTTTTGTTATTGTTCTTATGTGGCATTTGTGTGGTAGAAGCAGTCTTTATGTTTGAGGAATCCGACTGAATTTTCAACACCAAAAAGATTCACGATAGTTTCAATATCAAATATATCAAATACTAATGGAATTTCCCGCTACTAAGATTTTTTGTCCTTGTATTGATGGTAACATGTATATATAAAAAAATCAGCCCAGTATTGAGCAACCAATCACTGAGAGTATTGAAGTGTTAAAATGTTAAACCATACTATTGAAAGATACAAGTATCATTCCTTCTGACTCCTCATCCAGGTGTGGATTATTATCCTCCCTTGTTGCCTGCATTCTAGACATAACCGTAGAACTCCTTCAATTCCCAAAAGCTCACAAATCATAGAATTTTGTATTTTAGGAATGTAAATGTTCACTTCCCACAATGGATGATTCTTGTATCCATTCCTTGTAAAGTTTTATCGCTTGATAATTATCTCCCTGCATAGGAGGAAGCCTATATTATAATCTAATGTATTTCATCTGAAACTTGCGTAGATGACATTGTTGACTAGGAACTCTTGATAGAACCATAAGACGTTGAATACCCCTTTCACTTTCCTTTGTCTCTTATATCCTTGTCACAACTCTCCACTCACTATCTCATGACCCATAGTCATTTCTTGACATATATATATATATATATATATATATATGACAATGATAATAACATATTGTATCTATTTCAGATGTATGTATATAAATATATGTATTAAAATGTATATAATAGTGATATTATGATAATATTAATAATATAATAACATATCAAATATATAGTACTTATATTATAATATGTATGTAAGTAAATATATGTATTAAAATGTATATAATAGTGATATTATGATAATATTTATAATATAATAATATATAAAATATATAGTGCTTATATTATAATTATATTATTTATTTATTTATTTTGTATTTTCACTTTAATAATATATTATTTACTTATTCATATATATATATATATTAATGTTAGTATGTTATTATTTAATGATTACTTATTATTAAAGCATATTTGAAAGTGGAGATATCACCTAAACAGAAAAAAATAAAAAAATAAAAATGACACCTAACTATATTTTGTATTTTTATAAAAATTGGATATATTTTGTCTTTTTCTAAAAAATAAAATGATAGAAAACAACAACTGAAGGAAGCCCCTTATAACTATGGAGATGTGAGTTTGCAAAAATAATCAACGTAGAGCATAGATGGGGTTCTACAAGAAGAGATGCCAAACCAAAGACCTACGAAACACAATTAGCTAAAAAGTACAAAACCCTATAAAAACCCATTACTTAGTGATATCTAGTGAAGAGAAAAATAATGTTATCATCAACATATTAGTTTGATAAAGTGGAGAATAACTCAAAAAATTGAAATTTGTTACACATAAAATAAAAGGTTAATAAAATAAGCAGAAACGTCACTTTGGAATGAAGATGATGGAAAGAAAATATGGTTATACGAGCGAAAAATGTCAATTTGTAGTTTGTAACTTGTACTTGTTGTATATGATAAAATATGGTTGGGGCCTTAGAACAATGATTTTCACATAAGAGAGACCCCAAAGCCAATATTTTATACTTACATGGAATTGTATTGATATGGAAAGTAAATGTAGAAGACTAATGTTGAAATGAAGAAGTAAAGGTACTTGCCTCAGAAAAGAACCTGTTGAAAGCCCTGTCAAACAGTCTCAAAAACTGTTGATTTCTGTATTCTTGAATCAAAACTGCAAGATCTACAAAACCCATAAATCTTTTTCTTTTCTAAGGGAGGTCATCTTTGACCCAGATAGCGGGGCAAGGTCTTGCCCCAGAACATAGAAGGTCATCCTTGACCCAAAACAGCTCTGACAAAAATTTTGTTCGCGAATCTCAGAAGTTTGGCAAAAAGGGTATCCAGATCTGCACTTTGATTTGTTGTCCTATACTTGTACCTCCATGATTTTATGCTTGGAATCCACCTTGAGGGAAGAATGAATAGATCTTGAAGAAAGACCACACCACCATGATGGCTAGATCTAGGGTTTTGAATGATGAATCTTGAATGCTTGAACCAAATCCCTTCAAAGGCTTGAATGCTTGAATCCTTGATCTTCAATGGAGAACCTGAATGAAGAAGAAAACTTGAATGCTTCCTTGAAAATTCTTAATGAAATACTTGCTTGATCTTGCTTGAGAGCTTGAGAGATGAGATGAAGAAAATGAGAGAGGAAGGCTTCCTTTTATAGTGATCTAGGGTACAATCCTCTAGAGGGGCCACCTTGGGGAATTAAAATTCCAATTAGGCCTTAACCCTTTAGAAATGGACCTAGATTAAATTCAATTTAAGACTTTACTATTTCGGAGACCAAAACAACCAACCTGGAAGCAAGAAAACAATTCTTTCTGAAACCCAACATTCAGAAATCATGGGACCTTGAAATTTGGACCCTGGGTCAAGGATGAGGTCATCTTTGACCTAGGTCAAGGATGATGTCATCCTTGACCCTCAAGGTCGTCCTTGACCTTGAGTTCAAAAACTTCAGGATCTCAGTCCAAAATGCCAGAAAAATACAAACAGAAAGTGGAAAAGGGGGCAGAATCAGGGGAAAAGTCAGATCTAAGCTGAGGACCCATTCAAGGTGCTTGACATGACTCCAAAAAACCTACTTGGAGGGCTAAACATTCTTAACATGGAAGTGTATGCACCCTAAAAATGGTCGCCTAGACTTTGGGCCCCATTTATTTAATTTGTCAAATATCAATTTTTTGAATCAATGCTTTACAATATATTCAAATCAATTTCCTTGATCAAATCATAACTATTTCAATCATTTCAATAATCTCCTAAGGTTTAATCATGTCATCAATAATTTTATTTAATTAAAAGAAATAATCCCTTTTAAATAAAAAAAATAACTTTATTTAATTGAAAGTAATATCTCTTAAGTAAAATAAATTTATTTAATTAAAACCCTTTTTAATTAAATGATTTTATTTTATTTAATTAATATTCATCTTTTAATTAAATAATCTTATTTTATTTAATTAAAAGAGAATTATTCTTTTAAAATAAATAAAATCCTCTCAAAAGATCTTTTGTGATGAAAAAAAAGAAATAAGTGAAATAAAAATAAATAAAATAAAGAGATTTCCTTTTCTCTCCACACTTTCTAAAAATGAGATTTCTTTCCTCCTTTTGCATTAATCCCACCTTGATCTTGGGGATGCATTCAATTCCTCATTTTCCTATATAAGGAGCCCTCTCCTTCTCAATTAAAGATCCAGAATTTTCAGAATATTGTTATGCTTCAAGTTTTTACATTAGAGTTTTTGAGATCATTATTTAGCTTGCATATTTACATATAGTTTAATACTCATAGCATTTTAGTTTAATTTATTTCATTGTTTTACCTTAATCTTCATTTCAATAAAGTAGTTCATTTTCTTGCATTGCAATCATATAGATTAATTTCATTTGTATGCAAGAACTTGATGATTCAATGGAGATTAGCATTCTTGCTTCTCATCCTTGAATCTCTTGTTCTGTGGTGTACTTGCATGGGTTCAACTCAGTCAATCTGAAGGCCTCATAACAATTCATGCACTCCACAGATAGAGAGTTGTGAATCGATATTCGAGAGCTCATTATTGGGTATTCTCGAATGCAAGGATTCACAGAAGTGTGACCATTTTCTATCACACATTTTTTTGGCGCCCACCGTGGGGCTCGAACCCACGACCATTTTAAGATGATACACTTGTGTGGTTAAATATTGGTATACACTCAATAAACCATTAACTCAAGAATTTACTTATAGGAGGCCATATCAAATGAACCAACTAAATTCTCAAAAGCAGCTTATTACTTCCTAGTTGAAGTGAGTTTAATCCTTTTATGATGCTCATCAATTTGGCATGAAGGATCAGTGACTTGACTACTCCGAAATGGAAGATTCAAATGTAATGCAAAACTAGAAATGAACTAGAATGCAAGATTAACAATGCTAGAATGAGAGAATTAGGCTAGAATGGATGCAAAATAGCTAGTATTCTAGAATGAGAATGCAAGAAACTATGCTAAGAGTGAAGTAAACTAAGAATGCAAGAAACAATGAGCATAGAAGAACTAAGAATTTAAAATAGAAAGAGTTATGAGCATAGAAGAATTAAGAATTTAAAATAGAAAGATTTCTCTAAAATGCACAAATATGGATCCCTTGAGCCATGGAAGAGCTTCCTTTTAAAGGAATTGTCTCAAGAATGGAGGGTGGAGATTAAGAGACAAAAGATGTTAGGTAGAAATGAGTGGTTGGAAAAAGGTCAATCCATGTGAGAGGTTTCAAGATTTTTGATTGGCCAAGTTTGATGGGAAAATAAGACAAAATGGTAAATCCCCTTTTAATTGCCAAGTAATCAAGATTAAGTCTGCACAAAGTGATCTTTTTAATAAAAGTGTTAGGACTTTATATTAAAAGTAAGTTTTTGACAATTAAATGATTTTTCAAGTTTAGAAATGATTTAGGCTTGATTTTTTAGAGATAATTTAATTATGCAAGAAGGATTAATCCAAATTTCTTACATAATTATGTCTAGTAATTATGTCTTTGAGATTTAGAATTATTTTGAAGGCAATTTATTCAAGATTGGGGGTTCAGGCTCTACTAGACAAATTTTGAGTGATTACATTTGCCCCTCTTTGAATCGATGTGCAAGCAATGTGTTGATTCAAAGAATAGATAGTAGCTAGATCAAAGAACAACTTGATGTGAAGTGATGAGACTATTTATGATAAGGAAAATTGACTCTGAACTTGATTAAATGAAGATCGATAAAGAGATATCAGCTCTGGACTTGATTGAGTGAGGATTGATAAGCAAGATGAGAGTATCCAACTAATATGAAGTGATGAGACTGACTATCTATCCAAAGACTTTGAGATAATTACTTCGACAAGGATTCTGAGGAAGCCAATCACTTAATTGAGAGACAATATCAGGTTGATATGAGTCCTGATGAACCCAATATGCCCCAGGAATGATGTTAGATTGATATGGGTCTTGATGAACCTAAAATTCCCTAAGAGATCAAATAGATTTATGTTGGAGTGACCTAATATGAAGCAATGAGATCAATCTTTCAAAGAGAGAGAGATGCAGAAAATATCAACTTGATATGGTTCCTGATGAAATTGAGATGCCCCAAGCCATGAAACTTGAATTGATTTGTTAATTAGGGTCGATATGCAAAAAGAGGATTTTTTATGTTGTCATGCCCCCTCGGGATCAAAATCAAAATGAGGTAGAGATGTTAAAGCCTGATTCAAATAAGATTGGAGCTTGTTTGGAGCTATTTTGAGGTCATGTTGACTAATTGTGGCTAAAATTTGACCAAGGTTGACCAACATGAGAGCACTTGGTTTTGATAAATTTGCATAAGATTAGCCTCAGAGGTTGGAGAAATGAAGGCAGAAGTGAGCAAAAAGCAATAGCGTCAGTGGTCAACTATATTTGACCAAGAGGGGTTGACTTTACAATTTGACTAGGTAAATGATCTCAAATTTTGATTTCAATTGCAAAAATGGATTCAGAACGTCGAAATTAGATAGGGGTACAATTTTTGTTGGGTTTTGAGCACTTTAAAAATTAGGTCAAAACCTATAAAAGGGGCCCGGAGGGGTCATTTTTAAATCATTTACTACAATTGACTTTTGAGATCCCAAAGCCTTAATAGAGAAATAAATATATTGATTCCAGTCCAAAATCATTGATTTGAGCTCCAGAGATGACACAACTGGCCTCAAGTGTACAACACAACTGTGAGTGATCAATCCTTGCTTGTATTTTTGGTAATTTTTGTAGTTATTTAGCTTTTTTAGCACATTTTTGGTGTTCACCACCAGTTTATTGTATGATACAAGAATTGTAACACATACCTCTTTGAGGTTTATTGTATGATAAACTGGTTAGAAAAGGTGTATCATCTCCATCTTTATGTTTTGTTGTATGAGAGGTACCCCCATATCATATGATACATGGAACTTTATTGCATTGAAAAATCATATCATCTCCCTTGTGGAGTTTTATCATATGATATTTGTGGATCAGATCTTTCATCGTACAGTCCAAAAATTGAGTTTTTATCCTTTTTAGTTAATTTTTGTCATCTGTTGTAATTTTGTAGCTTTTCAAAGATGCTTAGTAGTTGATTTTCAATAGCCTTATGTTTGATTTATTCTGATTATTGATGCTTTTCCTTGTTTTCTATTTCATGGATTCATCTTCCTGATTTAATATTCAGATGTGTGTACCCACAGGCTCTACAACTAGCTTGATTACTATCTCCTGATGACCTAGTTGTAATTGATCAATGTAGGCTGGGTAAGCTCCTTACACTTATTGATATACATGTGAACCACATATTTCTTACAACACTAGCAAAGTGCTTTCATTCTGAGCATAATACCTTTCATTTGTTGACTGGTGAGATTACTATGACACCCAAGGACATACATGTATCGGATCCAACATCTTTCGGTGGTTGGTGAGCTTGTATATTATGATCAAGATCCTTCTAAGGGTATCATAGCCATGCATAGGATATTTGTTGATGATACAATCATGGAGCACCACATCACGTGGGATAACATGATCCAAAAGTACAGGCAGGAGTACCCATTGACATGTAGTCTAGCGGGATTGATAGGCTATGTTGTGGTCCCTAATTAGAGCCAATATGGATTCCAAGGTGAATGTGGCCATATCTTATATGATATGTTGAATCGACCGCACACATTCAGTTAGGGAGCATGTTTTTTATATCATATGTACCATGAGCTACACACAATCATGTACCGATGCAGGAGGAGTATGGTGGAAGAAGTTATAGTCTTGCAGATCTGGGTAAGGGAGCACATTCTCATTGCACACCATGTTGCACAAGCTACTCGAGGAGAGAGTATACCTTATATTTTTCATTATATTGGCTATATTCATCAGCCTAATTTGGGCAAGACCTCATTTTGGAAGTGTCAATTTAATGACCTGACCGCAATGGTATGGTGGCCCTATATAGGCTGTGAGAGGTGGACAGGCTCTACCCATGAGTATTCTTGCATGTTCAGCAACAAGTCATTGATTGGCAGGTAGGATCTTGTAATTTTATTATCTTTGTCAATACTATACTTTCCTTCTTGATATATTCGTGTCCTTTCTAAATTATGACATATACCATCTATCTTGCAGGAGTTCTCCTATATTGGAGTGATTTTTCATTAGTCATGTCTGGTGCTATTTTGGGTGGTGTTAGGACATGCCCATTGAGTTTGTAGTATACACCTGGTATTCTAATGAGGAAGATGACTAGGGGCCTCGACCTATTTATCTTATCACAATCTAGGATTTGTTTGATCTTGTAGGAGTGGAGTGGAAATATCTCTTAGCTATTACAGATGTAGGGGTGGCACTACCATTTCATCATCACTGCATCAATCATCCCTTCTCTCACTTCATAGTTCTGACAGAGCAAGTGCCCTAAGATAATGAGGATGATCCTACTGATGAGTCATCAAAGGGAGGGGATCCTAGGTAACATGGTGGATGGCCATGGGGATGTGCTAGAGCCAGTACCAACCATTCATATTAGAAGAGGCCTAGGGGAGAGAGAGGATCTCTGGGGGTGGTGGGAGTGGCAGTGGAATTAGAGGAGGACATGTAAGAGGATGAGGGGGAGTAGTTGGTTAGGAGGAATGTGGATAGAGGCCACCTCCTCTAGAAAGATAGGTAGGATAGGTTGATAGGAGAGGATACAGGAGCCTGAGAGGAGGAGACAATAGTGTAGGCTCCACCTACAGAGGCACCTAGGGTTGAGATAGCAGAGGGTAGGGAGGCACATCTTAAAGAAGACTTGGAAAAGGATAAGACATAGCGGGCAGTACAAAATGCTGAGATATGATTAGTATAGCGAGACAAGGATCATCTTCTCTAAGAGTTTCAAAGTTCTCAGCATACAACTACCTACCAAGCCTCATGAGCAGCCTACTATTATGTACCATATTAGGGTAGTCCTAGCTGGAGTGAGGGCACCATCATATTCTTAGTTCACTGTCAAGTCTGATGGGGTTGTACTAGTACCACCACTGACTAGAGCAGATGCCCCTCCTGGTCCACCTCAACATTAGGCGAAGGGAGGGAGTTAGTCTTGATTCCCCTTCTCATCTTGTCCCTTTCTTGTCACATTTTGATTGTACCCCACTTGACATATCTGCATCGAGGATGCACCATTTTTGTGCTCGAGATATTGATTTTTGAGATATATATATCGCACGATATTTTGATTCATAGTTTTTAATCTCTTGATGCTCATATGTTAATCTATGTATATGCTCATGTATGCTTCTAATTACTTATGCCATTGATGTATATATCTCATTCCATGGTTATGGAGTTGATCCATATGTCTTTTACTTTACATGTTACCATTGATACTGCATAGTATAGATGTAGATAGTAATGCCTCTTTTTCTTTGAGATGTATCACCATTAGCTCTTCTCTTATATGCAGTCATGCATTTGATGATAAACACTTAGAACTCTAGGCCCCTTTTATGATGATTATGATGTCAGTTTGTGCAGATACTAGTCAAAGTCAATGGAAGATGTTGTAGTTGAATGTTTTGGTAGAGAGAAAGGAAGTATGGCTCAAGGGAACCAAACATGCACAACCAAAAAAATGTAGCCCTAGAATGCAAATACAACCTAAGAGATGATTCAAGTCACTGATCCTGTAGCCATTTTTTTTATCATCATTTGAGCGTTTGGGACATCGAAGGTTAGTACAACCTTCACTGGTGCAAGAGTGACCATGGAGATATGAATATGACCCTTATTGGATAAGATATAGAAAAAACATGTAAGCATCGAGATGACCTGCACATGGTTTCTAGTTTGTTGTTGTAAGATAAAACCTGCATCAAAGTACAAGCAGCCAAGCTAACTAGGAGTGTCATTATATATGTTACACATAAGAAATAGACAAGGAGATAATTCCAACCTCACCTAGGTGTCCAAATAAAGAGGGTCAAGGAATGTGCAGTGTTCCAATCGTGATGGAGGCTCTTACCACAGACACCCAATTTATTAGACCACTTAGGATTATTGGAATCACACCATAAGCAAAAATTTAAAAAAAACATTGTTATGCCCCTAGTCATGAATCTCTAGTCAACTAGACATCGTTGAGCGACCTTAGAAGACATAGCAAGTGAAAAATCAATGATAAAAATCAACACACAAGAAAGTAGTTCAGTGTATCTTAGTCATTTTCAGTTTTCTACGTTGTAGTTTATGTTGGGTGTTTAGGAACACCTTTGTGCTTTTGTGAAAGTGTGAGTGCGCAATAGATACTACAAGATCTGATATGTGTTGAGAAACACAATGATGTCCAAATTGGTAGTGTTAATAAATACTATAGGATTGGGGTGTTAAGAAACACCAAGTAGTGTCAGTGGTAAATTATCCATCAGGAAGGACTGATATATTGACTTGGGTTAAGCTCAAGAGGTCAATCAAGTGATGAAGTGTTGATAGCTCAGATGGATGTACAATTTCCCCCAAACGACAGATAAGAACTAAGGACAAGACTAAGACCAATTCCAGCCCATAACATCATAAGAAAATGGATAGTGAGATGAAATGTAGAGAAATTGATGGAAGCATGAGATCTTAGCCACATGTTGATAGATGGAGTATTGATTACAAGTGACACCATTTTGTTAGGTTTTCACCACTTGGGATTATTTTTATTTTTACTACCAAGGCACCTATTTCTAGGTTTTCACCAAGGCACTTTTTTCTCTTTTTCTAAATTTTTCTTTTCTTTTCATTTTTTTTTTCTTTTTTTGTATTTTTAATATTTGGTTTTTTGGGATACATCAAGGTGCTTGCTTCCATGTTTTCACCAAGATGGTCATTTTTTCAGAACTTTTTACAAGCTTTTGGATTTTTTCAGGACTTTTTATGCTTATTATAATTTTTTTCAGGATCATATATTATTGTATAGCATGTTGAATGTCTAGTTGTAGAATCATTTTAGGTGTAGAGCATTAAGAGGCTCTCTGAGAACATCACCTTCTAGAGTAGCTAGCTGATAAGCTCCAGAACCAAATGTTGCAGTGATGATGAAAGGACCCAGCCAGTTAGGTTTAAATTTTCCCTTCTATTCTTAATGTTGTTGATTCTTTGGGTTCTCTCTCAGAATGAGATCACCGACCTAAAATTATCGATGATGAACTTTCTTATTCTAACCTCTAAACATTCATTTTTTATAGACCCTCAAATGGTCAAATGTTTCTTTTCTGCATTCATCCAATAGTTATAGCTCTTGAAGTCAATAAATTATATAATCATCATCTGTGATAAGTCCATATAGTGATACCCTAATTGAAGGTATCTCGAATTCAATTTGTAGGATTGCTTCAAAACCATAGACCGATAAAAATGGCGTAGCCCCTATAGGCATTCTAATTCTTTTTATGTAAGCCCATAGAGTTATATAGATCTACAAATGTCAATCTCTCCCTAACTTGTTAACCGTTCAGTGTGTTAGTAAATAGATTTGCACTTCAAAAATGTCAATACAAATTGACTCAAAATGCCCAGATGAAAGTAAAAATGTTACTAACAGTTGGATAGATTATCATTAAATTGATAATCTTCCTCTGAATTGAGATGTACAGCTCCCTCTTAAGATTTAGAATAAATTAAATAACTGAATATGTCTTTAACTAGAAGACACGAAGGCAGCCTAACATTCACTCATCACCATAAGATGAATATAGTTTCAGATTTAAAAGACTCAGAGAGAGAGAGAGACTAATAAATGACCAACGGACCATTCACTTAGTCTTCCCAACTACGGAGAAGTACAAGGAAGATTCAACATCCATTTTGCAAATGTAGATGCATGAAACCAACTGATTTCAGAACACACAAAAACTTGATGCATGGAACAAGAAAATATTAGAAATATGATTGTAATAACCAACAGATAATTTACAATCAAAAAAATATGAACTCAAACCAATAGATTTAAATTGGATATCTCCTTATTCAGAAAAACAAGAAAGATAACCAAATGATTACTTTGTCTTTGACCCATAAACAAGTCTACAAAATGAAAAATATCCACTCGTCTTTCTCCTCTGTTACATTCAATACCTAGAAAAATGATCTTCCTTCATGTAGCCAACTGACTGCTGGAAAAGAAGAAGAAGAACCCAAATTACGTTGAGTCTTTTAAAATATATAATTTCTTGCATGGTTATTATAACTGATTCTTGGAAACTAACTCTTTTCCACTTTTTCCATGTCTTGTTTCAAAATTCATATAATCTCTCCTTGTCATTTTTTTTATGTCATGATGTACATAAAATCATTCCACTAGGAAGCAACTGCCAGGTGTCCTCGGTTATCTTTTATATTCCACATAGTCCTTCACAACTTTTGAGCCAAGAAATATTTACTTGATCTCTCCAATGAAAGGATTTGCAACTTTTCTATTAATACCATATCCAAAAATTGGCCAAATCCAATGGTGGATCTAATAGTTATAGCCCTTGCACTAAGAATTATTTTTCTGTCATCAGAAATAAATCTAGAAATATGTTTCATTTTACAAACCTATATTTTATTATTCATATATTTCAAACCAAATATAATTTTTAAAATCCCTCCAGTGATAATTTAGAAAAATAGATTTTGTAAAACATATCCAAAATTCAACCTGATCCAACAGTGGAGTTGAAAGTTATGGCCCCGCAACATGACTATTTTTATATCATCTGTGAATTCGTGATTACCAATTGCTAAAGAAATATTTTTAAAAGGTTATCATCTGTTATCCTGCATGAGTGCCTCTGTAATGTATTATGGGGTTGCAGAGGATTTGATATATCTTGATTTTTTATTTTTTCTTAAGGTATTTGCATAGCAAACCCCTCCAAACGGATGACTAGCTTCCATGCTTGGGTCAACATTATGTCAAACAGTTTACATGCATTGTCTACACTCTTCTCGTAACTATATTAATTTCTCCAAAGTTCTACCCATTGCTGCCAATGTTTGAATGCATTTTCATTTTACAAGAAAACATTATCCACTAGAATGCTTTGGGCTAGGAATTTTTTTACGAGGTCATACCTTAAATTTTCTTTGCATTAGTGCCTCTATCAATTCATTTGTTTTACTAATGAACTAACCTGCAAACACAATCAACACATTAAAAAAAATGGACGTTCCCATTCGGTCTGCATATGCCAATGTATGTGACTGTCTTGGAAGCCTTTGAAACACAGTCAATTCCTTTAAAGAAATTTGGAAACCATTACAAAATACCTTTTCCCCCAATAGCACACAACTGAAAGTATTTGGATAAAATTCAATGCTCTTATTTTTCACTAGATAACTGTATTCTCATGTAGGAGAATATTTCTAAAAAATCCTCCCAATATTTTTCTTTATATTATCAATTTCTCCATCAATGCATTATATCCACTAGACACTTCCTTGCTGATGATGGCACTTCTATAATACTCTTCAAAAAGAGTATCCATCATTCTCACTATTCAACCTCGATGCCATTTTTGAATTGTAACTTCAAACTTTGAACTGTACCTTTTGAATATTTCAGACAATTTTGAATCTTGAACCTATAGTTCAAAGTTCAAAGTACAATACTTGGTGTGAAACCTGTAGTATTGTGAAATTTGACATAAAAGCTTAAAAGACTAACAACAAGATTGCAAGCCAGAAAGTGTCTCCATTCTATTCAAAATTGGAGTTTATACAAGTCGGATGGATCCCAAGGGTCACAGAAATCCCTTGGAATCGAAATGAAGAGTCATCATAATATTTATTATAATTAAACTATTACAACTATCAAAATTTATCAAAAAACTATATATAAAATTTAGGTCCACTTGGAGAAGGCATAATTTTCTCATCCTAGCTCCAAATTACGAATCATTTGATGCGTTGGAAAGGTATTCAAATAATCTTGAACCAAATTTTGGAAATAGCGATGTTTTATCCCTATTTGCGGGCACCATTTTTGCCTAGAAATACACCGAAGACCCTCAAAATTGTAATTTACTAAAACATATGAAATTTTGAAAAATTAATCCTGATCAAACCTTGAACTTTGAACTTTAGGTTCAAGATTCAAAATTCAATCCATAGAGTGCACATTACACTGAACAAATACAAAGACTCTAGCAGCTTACTATTTGAGACCAAACACATTTTGAATCTTAAACCTTGAACTTTGAACTTTGTGGTTCAAGGTTCAAGATCGACAATGCATATTACACTTGCAAATTTGAACTTGCACTTTGAACCTTGAACCTTGAACTTGCGGTTCAAGGTTCAATTTTGACAATGCATATTGCACCTTTTAAAATTACATTGGAATCTGTACCTCCGGACCCTTGCATTTTGAACCTTAAACCTTGAACTTTTTGGTTCAAGTTCAATGAATACCAGCAACATTGTCACTTTATAAAGTATAACTTCATAAAAACATCATTAGCACAAATGATCATAAGGATAAGAAAATTTTGAGGAATTGATCTGTAGGGCTCAAATTTTAAAATTTTAGAACTTGGGTGCTGAAAGCATGCTAACATGGTGTAGGATTTTAAGGATTGTTTTGTTTGAGGCTTCGGCTTGCCCATTCCCCTAAGGATAGTAGATAGAGGAAGAATGATGTGTTATGTGAAACTTAGTTCAGAGCTCATCAATGCCATTATTCTTGAACTGACCTTCGTTATCTGTAACAATTGAGGAGGGGATTCTGTATCTACAGATGATATAGTTGAGGATAAACATAACTACTTGTTTTCTTGTTGCTTTGATAAGGGGTACCGCTTCAGCCCACTTAGTAAAATATTCAGTAGTTGTTATGATTAACTTATGTCCATTAGAGGATGAAGGGTAGATCTCTCCCAGAAGATCAAAATCCCATTGTTGAAATGGCCAGTGAGTGATGAAACGTAGAAAATTCTAAGCGAGAGCATGAATTAGGTTCCCATGAAACCATTTCTAAGAATATTTTTTGCCAAAGACAAACCATTCGAGTGTGATCCATAGATACCCTTGTATACTTCTCTAACGCTCTCTTAGACTCATCATGCTCTAAACACCTAAGAAGTATACCATCAAGACTTCTAAATAAATCATTTGCGATAATGAGATACCAAGAGGAATTTTATATGAGGTTTCATTTTTCATTCTAGGATTTAGAGTCAGGTATGGTTTGGTCTTTTAGGTAAGCATAGATCTAGTTGTAGTGGGAAGTATCAGAAGTAATGATGGAGCAGACAATTTGGCAATCAGGTGTGTCATAAGTAGGAAATGGGAGCTCTTCCACTAGGAAGTCATAGCGGAATTGATGCTCTTCAAGTTGTAGCATCAAGGCTAAGGTAGCCATAGAATTTGTGGCTATGTTATCTCTACGTGGTAGCTATTGGAAAGTGATGAACACAAAGTATTTCTTTAAATCATCAACTAGGTATTTGTCTGATAAGATCTTTTCATCTATAGTTTTATATTCATTGGTGACTTGGTTGACTACTAGCTGAGAGTCATCGTAGACATGAATTTCTTCAATATTCTATTCAATCACCAGTTTAAGTCCATTAGCTAACCCTTCATATTCTTCCATATTGTTAATGCATGGAAATATCATATTGTATGCCTTAGGAATTTTGTAACCTTGTGGGGAGATGAAAAAAACTCCAGCTCATGCACCCTCTTGTGTGAATGAACCATCAAAGTAAAGTTTACAAGGATGTTGCGTCAAGGGTAGAATATATTCATCAGGAAAATCCACCACAATAGGTCATATATTTTGTAATGGTGCTTATGCTAGTTGATTGGCTAGTGCTTTCCCTTTGATTTCCTTCTGGTCAACATATGTGATATCAAATTCAATGAGGATCATGACCCATTTAGCTAATCGTCTAGTTAATGTTACCTTGTTTAGTAAGTACTTGATAGGATCAATTCTAGCTATCGATTGTGTAGAGTAAGCTAACATATAGTGTCAGAAATTTTGAGAAGAAAATACTACTACTAGACAAGCCTTTTCAATCACTGTGTATTTGAGCTCATAAGAGACTAGTGTTTTGCTGATATAATTTATTTATCATTCTCTTCCCCATTCATCATGTTGCACAAGCAATTCTCCCAAAGAAGAATCAGTAACTGATATGTAGAGAAATAAGGGATTTCCCATATTAGAAGCCATGAATACAAGAGTGTTTGCCAAGTACTCTTTGATTTGTTTAAAATGCTTTTCATAAACCTCATCCCACTTAAATGTGACACCTTTATGCAAAGTCTTAGTGAAGGATTGTGCCTTATCAGCTAGTTGTGAGATAAATCTCCCGATGGTTTATAGTTTCCCTTGTAACGTCCTCATTTTATTGATGTTTCATGGGGGTTTCATCTCCATTATTTCCTTGACCTTTTTTGGATCTACGTCAACTCCCCATGTTGAGACAATGTAACCAACAAGTTTTTTAGAAGTGACCCCAAAAGAGCACTTCTTCAGATTGAGCCTTAATTTGAATTATTCCATTCTAGCGAAGATCCTTTCCAAATCAAAGAGGTGCATATCTCTAGTGGCATATTTAGAGAATATGTCATCCACATATTCTTCCATGTTTTTATGCATCATATCATGAAATATGGATGTCATTGCACGTTGGTATGTCATATGAGCAGTCTTTAAACTAAAAGGCATGACATTCTAGAAAAAGGTTCCCCATGTACAAGTAAATGCTATCGTTTCTTGATCTTCAGGTGCGATGCAGATTTGATTATAGCCTAAGAATCCATCCATTAAGGAATAAATTTAAAATCCAGCAGTGAGATCCACAATCATGTCAATGTTGGGCAATGGGAAATCATCCTTAGGGAAAGCCTTGTTTAGATCCATAGAGTTTGTGCAGATTCATATCGACTTGTCATCTTTGGATACATGCACAATGTTGGATATCCAGTTAGCATAATCTATAGCTCAAGTAAATGTGGCTTTGAGTAACTTCTCGAGCTCTTCTTTAACCAGTAATGTGATATGTGGATGCATTTTTCACAAATTTTGTTTCACTGGTTTGACGCCTAGCGTAATGGATAAATGATGCATGATAAGGTATGTATCCAAGCCTGGAATGTTAGAATAAGACCATGCAAAATTAATCTTCTTTTCAATGAAGAACTAGATGAATTTTTTCTTCTCTTCTTCAAACAAAGATTGTGCCAGATGTATGATTTGGGGATTTTCATCTATGCCCAAGTTTACCTGTTGCATAGGCTCTATAAGCATTGATGATATTTCTTGGAAATGTTCGAGGCTCGAATATCAAGTATCTCATCAAAAGTCTCCTTTGAGAGGTTTTCACCATTGGATACATCATTAATTTTTACTATTTTAATATCTGATACTGCCATGGAGTGGTTTTCACCATCAGATCATATGTTCTTTTTATTTTTTGTTTTAGTTTTTTTACTAAGATACTTGATAACTTCCACTACCATTTTTCCACTCGTTGCACTAGTGGAGGAGTGGAAAGGTTCAAAATCATTAAGGTAACAGGACAAGGTATGGTCATTGGGAAAGGACATGACATTTACTGGCTTGAAAGTATTCCATTCAATTAGCTTAGGGTGGTCAAGGAGTAAGGAACCAATGGGCTCGAGAGAAAAGACTTCGGTATCATTTTCATCATTCATAGTTGTTGAGGATAGGTTTTTAATGACAATCAAGATCATGTTCCACTTCCTTTATGTGATGTAGGACCCTTTTCAAAGGAACCATCATGATCCAAGAGCATGAACCAAAGTTATAGTTAATATTCTAAGGAGGAAGGATCTTAGGAGGACTACTAGGAGGATACTCTTCTTCAAAGACAGCTTGGGTAGGAGGAACTACAACAGGTTCAATGGTTGGATGTTCTGTATCAGTTTCTAAATCATGTTGTGTGTTAGAGCTTCCACTAACCTCAAAAGTGGAAATAGGAGCATACTTATGGATCACATCAACCTCTGTTACAATTGTAGCATCTTACAAATGATCCCATTCATATTCATGTGAGTCGGTTCTACTACTGGCAGGTCTCCCCAAGTACTGAGCTAGGGTCATAGGGACCTCTTCATTATGATGCCCTAGATTAATAGCTTGTCTTTAAATATCATCTAGATTGAGATCAGTTGTGTCAGATTGGTTATCTTGAATGCCCACCGCTTAAATAGATGCTTGGGCATTTGCAACCTGAGAGTTGTCTCCATAATCTAACAGAGGTAAGTAGGCAGTCTCAGCTCTCTAGTCTCCCTAGATGAGTCAATGAATCTAGGAAGATCAAGTATATGTGTAATGTTGACAAGTTATCCCTAGTTAGAGTGGCATTCCTCATTAGAGTGTTCATGATTCAGTTCAACTCCTGGTGAGGTATTTGTCTCATGTCTATAAAGTTATTCTTCAGGTAACTCCTCTTGATCAGTGGGGATATGAAACAATATTTCATAAGTTCGAGAGGGAATATTCTCATCTTCATTATCAAAATATTCACCTCTATCAAACACAAGACCATTTGCAGAGGATGGTGTGAACTTATGTTCGCAATATCCCACGCCATTTTTATCTTTAGGATTTCATAATACAACATGTATGGGTTCGAGGAGGCCTTTACCTTCTCCAAGAGGACTTTTTCCATCATATCCCATTTTCTGTATGAGTTGGTATCCTACATCATATTTATCAGGATAAATCTTAGCATATTTCACCTCTTGTTAAGCTTCTTCGCTTCTGTATAGCCATTGTAAAACAACTCTATCTTCATTTTCTTGTTCTAGAAGGACTTTTTCTTTAACCATATCAATGCCTTTGTGAATTGTCAGGGAAGAAGTGCTAGTAGGTTGAAACGATGAAGATGGCTTTCCATAGGATCTAGGTGAGATAGGTAAATTGACCATTGAGCATGAGGCATCCAATTGATACTCTCCCATTCCACTTTCTTTTATACTCGGCTTATTTTGGAAAGCATCCAATGTTGCTTATCTATAATTATTAGTTTATGAGTTCTTTAAAGCTTCCTTTTTGTGAGGAGCCATGCTTTTAGCTTGTTTAAGATTTTTACAAGTGTACGATGAGTCTGCATGAATAGTGACCTCAATTCCATTGTGAGGGAATTTAATACATTGGTGATATGTGGAAGGTAGAGCCTACATTTCATGGATCCATGGGTGACCCATAAGTATGTTGTATGCTAGAGGAAGATCCAGGACCTAACAAATGATGTCCCTTTGAAGAAGACCTACCCAGATGGGAAAAACTACCATGTCTTTTGATGAGCATTCCTCTTCATCATATGCCTTGATTGTTATTTTGCATTGAGGATCAATAGCATGTTCTAAGAAACCAAGAGCTTTAACCAAATTAAAAGTGCAAATATTCAAACATGCACCTCCATCTATCAAAACACTCTTTACCCTATGCTTGTGTATGAGGACTTCAATGTGGAGGGGTTGGTTATGTGGGTGACTAGTAGATTTTTCATCTTCTTCCAAAAAGTTCAAATAATGAGGAGAGGCAAGATGACCGACCATGGACTGTAACTTATCTATGTCTAGGTATTTAGGTACATTGGCCACAAGGAGGGCTTGATCTAGAATATCCCTATAAGCATGAGAGATTTTTAGTAGTTCAAGGATTGAAATCCGATCCAATGTGCACTAGAGTTGATCAACCAAATTGTAATCATGTGTTGTAGATGAGGTAGTTGGTTTTGATACTTGGGTCATTTTTTTGGAAGAGGAGGAGGAGGACTGATTAGCTCCTCATAGACCAACTTTTCCTTGAGAATGGGTTACTACGTTAGATGATTCAACCAGAGCCTTTCCTTTAATCTTGATAACATTGACAGTATGGTCAGAGGACTCAAGCATGTGAATTACATTGTTAGTATCAAGGTATGTGTAACCAACCTTCTTGTCTTTTTCCTTAGATGACTCCCCTTTCTAATTTTTGGGAAAAGGATCTTTGAAAGCCTTATGATGAGTGTTTTTTTTGAGGGATCAATTATAATTGTCTCATTATCAATTAGATCCTTGATGAGATATTTAAGCTTCATATAATCATTGGTCTTGTGGCCTTTGTTTTGATGATAATTGCAATAGTGGTTGTCATTCCACCACTTATTATTTATCTTAGGATCGTATGGTTTAGGGTTGTCAAGAAAAGTGATGATCTTGTTGGTTAAAATTATCTTCAAGGCATTCTCAAGTGATTCTCCAAGAGGATTAAAGTCTCTCTTAGGCCTAGAGATCCATGGCCCATCTTTGTTGGTCTCATTTTTAGAGCCTATTGGGTTTCTCTTATTAGCTTTCACATCTTGGATACCAATGGATAAGTTGAAGGTTGGCTCTTTGGGCTTGGTGGTGGTAGACATTGAGGTCATGCCTACAATTCTATCATTGACTACATCTTTGGCTTTATTCCAAAAATTATGTTTTTCCTTGTTATGTTGGTTATTGGAAGAGGATTTGTGTTCTTTATAATGAAGAGTAATCTCTCTTTTATGAACAAGGACATCCTCTATGTGTATAGATGATTCAACCAACTTGTCAAATGAAGCATGTTTTTGCATTTGTAATGCATAGTTCATTTCAGGAACTAAAGTTTTGATAAATATATCAATTTTATCAGTCTCAAGAATCTACTGAGGATATCGAGTGAACATTCTCTGCCATCATTGGAGGAATGTGAAAAAGGGTTCTCCCACACGCTGTTTGGTATTGCATAAACAAGCATGGTGATAGTATGAGAGATATTGTAAGAATATTGTTGGATGAACTATCAAACCAACTTGTTAAAGGTTTTAATGCCAAGGGAAAGTGAAGTGAACCAGCTCATGGATTGACCACCAAGACTTTGAGGAAAGGACCTCATTAGATAGGTATGTTCGAGCATAAATTCCATGCTTAGAGCACAAAATTCACACACATGATCTTGAGGATCCTTATTGCCATCATACTTGTAATATTTTGGGATCTCCACCTTGGATGGGAAAAGTGGCATGTAGAGATTTTTGTCAAAGGGGAAAGGAGAAATTTATTCAAGTGAGTACTTGTTAGAGGATTGGTCCTTATCCTTCTTTAGTTGTGAAATCTTGCAGCGTAGATCCTGAAGTTATTTAGTAAGGGAAGTGAGAGGAGACACTTCCTCTTTTTGCAATAAAGCATTGACATCAAAGTTTGGGGAAAGCTTCAAACACATATAAGAAAGATGCATGAAATAGAAATCTTTATCTTGAGTCATGATGGCTTGCATCACTTTGTGAAAATTCTTGTCTTCTTGGCACTTTCAAATTAATTCTTTTGTGGGTTCCTCATTCTCAGAGGAATCACAGTCATGTCTCCTTTGGGCACCTAAGTCAAAGTTTTTCTTGCTGATGCAATCAAAGCTCTCAACATTAGAAAAGGGTACTGAATGATAATTAGAAGCTTGAGGTAAAGGTTCTTCTTGAAAAGATGGTCTAGCATTGTTGTAAATGGCTTTTCCCCTAGGATCAGTTGTAGCCTTGTAGGAATGATTATGAGTTATTACTGGCATGTAAGATGATGTTAAAAAACTAAGAGTAACAAGGTAACACAAGCTTCTTCTAGGAGATCAAGGTAATGATAGTACTATCTCAAGAATAAGTAATTGATAGCAAAGTGGCTGGAACAAGGTGCAAGGTACTGAGATTTTAGGCATGAATGCTTGTTGAGTGGCACTTACGACCAAGTTGATATAGACAAGAGAACTAAGTACAAGGTACTTAGAGTGAGGCCTGAATTCCTATTAAGTGGAACTTGTGATGAAGTTTTGAGAAAAGTGTAATTTTTAAATAGGTTACTTGAGATGAGGCTAGAGCACTTCCAAGATCTTAAAGAAAAAGCAAAGGGATACCAAATCACTAACAAAAGGTTAACCAATTAAGGATACCAATTTTTAGATAATTAAATGCTAATCAGAATAATAGAAAAATCCAAGAGGACACCTAGGCAACCGAGATCTAAGAATCTGGAAGCAGGTTATGATGATCTGTCAGACATAGGATCGTATGATAAAGCACTGGGCGCAATGTTGGAAAAAATGACTAGATGCAATAAAATGACCAATTTGCCACCATTTTCAAGAATTTTGATAAATCTGAACAACTTTGGCTTCAGATCTATAATGATTCTTAGCATCCCTAAATCAGGTTTGAGTGTTTCCAAGCAAGCAAATAGTGTGATAAAACAATAGTCTCCAAACAATCCACCAAAGGACAAAGCAACTTTGGGGACACAAGCAATTGTGAGGTCTAAAGGAATGTTGCAATGTGACAAGAGCATCAAGTGTATGTTCTACAATGATTTGCACAAGTTTCAACACATTAGAAGACACATCAAGGAAGAACTACCTAAGGTCAAGGCTAGTATCAAAACCTTTGCCCACAACTTGGTATGGGTAAAGTCCACTTGGATCAATCCTTGCACAAAGATTAATATACTTTCAGAGGTGGGTTAGGTAGCTTCTAACCAATGGTATCTAGTAAGGGCATCTATTCGTAATTGTCCCTTGTAGTTCCTCTTAGCGGAATTGAGGCCTATAGCCCTACAATTTTTTCATGTAAGGTAGTCTTGCAAGCAAGATTGAGACCTCTAGGCCCTACACATTACTCGCATGTGTACTCTTCTAGTAAAAAATGTGACCCAACATAGTTAATAGCTACGTCCTTGTGGTTTTGGTCCAATAAGGCATAAATTTTATAGTGGATTGGATGAGCTAGTTTTTCTTTGTCCCACTTGAGTCATTCCCGCGAGATTTTTACCTCAACGAAAGGCTCTCTAAAGGTAAAATGAAAAGAAAAGAAGATAGGCTATTCAAGGTCTAGATTTCTAATTTATCACAAGGGAAAAGAGCATACTCTCCTACTCCATAGATTCTCTCAAGCACATCAAGAACATGTTCATTCACCCAAGATCCTTTTTACAAGTAACCAATCAAGTAGGTCAAGATTTATGATTCATCCTCTAGGAGGTGAAGAGCATACTCTCCTACTACTCAAAATCACAAGAAAAGAAGCCTTCTAATTAAATCCAGGTGCCTAGAAAGCTAAATCTATGAAAGAATAATGTTTAATTATATCTCCAAGGCAACCTGTAACACAAATAGCTTTAATAGTATCCAAAATATGTCTTTGGAAAGTGTCCTACATCCACAAAGCATTAGTAGTCTTGAAATAAGAAAGTGTTGATGTCTTTAACAAGCAATTTCTCTATCAAATACCCTACAAAAACCTGTTAAAACTTACAAAATAGAAGGTCAAAGCCAAGACAAAGTTGAATCAAGTATCAAAATCCAAAAAATTCAACTGCAAGACCCTCAAACACACTCACTATTTTTGATACAATAAAACATAGTCAATCACCATATTATCACATGATAAAACCCAAAGAGCCATGTGATAGACTCTAGGGATATTATATTGTGCGATGAAAGCCAACACTACATGCGATAAAACACCCTACGCCATATTATCATACAATAATTCTCACCATTGCATGTGATGAAATTGGGTATTGTACAATAATCTTGGTCACTGGGTATGATATTTGTCACAGTTTTAGAAAATAAATAAAAATATCTTGCAAGAACAAGGGAAATTTTTTTATTTGAGACCCACGGCGGGCGCAAAAAATATGTGGTTAAATATTGGTATCAAATTAAGATGCAACCAACACTCAATAAACCATTAACTCAAGAATTTAGCTATAGGATGCCATATCAAATGAACCAACTAAATTCTCAAAAGCTACTTATTGCTTCCTAGTTGAAGCGAGTTTAATCCTTTTATGATGCTCATCAATTTGGCATGAAGGATTAGTGACTTGGCTACTCTAAAATGGAAGATTCAAATGCAATGAAAAACTATAAATGAACTAGAATGAAAGATTAATAATACTAGAATGAGAGAATTAGGCTAGAATGGATGCAAAACAACTAGTATTTTAGAATGAGAATGCACGAAATTATGTTATGATTAACAATGCAAGACTATGATAAGAGTGAAGTAAACTAGGAATGCAAAAGAGCTATGAGCATATAAGAACTAATAATTCAAAATAGAAAGATTACCCTAAAATGCACACAGATGGATTCCTTGAGCCATGGAAGAGCTTCCTTTTAAAGGAACTACCTCAATAATGGAGGGTGGAGATTAAGAGGCAAAAGATGGTAGGTAGAGATGAGTGGTGGGAAAAAGGTCAATCCATGTGAGAGGTTTCAATATTTTTGATTGGCCAAGTTTGATGGGAGAATAAGACAAAATAGCAAATCCCCTTTTAGTTGCCAAGTAATCAAGATTAAGTTTGTACAAATTGCTCTTTTTAATAAAAGTGCTAGGACTTTATATTAAAAGTAAGTTTTTGACAATTAAATGATTTTTAAATTTTAGAAATGATTTAGGCTTGATTTTTAAAATAATTTAATTATGCAAGGGGGATTAATCCAAGTTTCTTACATAATTATGTTTAGTAATTATGCCTTTGAGATTTAGAATTTGTTTGAAGGAAATTTAATCAAGATTGGGGGCTCAAGTTCTACTAGATAAATTTTGGGTGATTATAGTGCCTTAACAAAAACTCTATATTTCTTATCAATTTCAAAGGGATGTGGGTACCACAAGGTGTGTCAAAATGTATATGGGGAAATATTCTTCTATCAAGATAATGCAATCAACACTAAACTCAAAAATAAAGAAAACATATACCTCATACATCCAATTGAGTTAAAGTGGAGGCATCCTACTTCATTTAATTTTCTCTTTGATACTATGAAATGTGTAATGCTCTCAAATTTATTTACAACAAAGGATTTTATAAAGGAAAATGGGCATAATAATGTTGCATTGAATATGGATTCTAATGGCACTTTAGCATTATGATATTAGCATGAGAATGGATTGAAATTTTTTTGGTAGAATAAAATTATAACAAAAGTGGATGGATTATGGGATGACAAGACTCCAATTTATAGGAATTGAAGAGGGAAATGAACAGTTAAGATTCAAGGTTAATAGAGGGCTAAGATTCAATTTGAGGAGGTGAGGTGGATTGAACTCATATCCTTGTTACAAGTGGTAGAGCATGTCATGTCCCTTTTTCAAAACAATTAAAATTGATAATTTTTGCTAAGGCTAGAGGGTCAAAAAGTGAAGTTTCAGAAAAAGGGACTAATCTTTGAAAACCAATGGATTAATAAATGTTAAATATTATTAAAATATGTATTATTCACCCCTATTGGTCATGAGTTAGGGTTATGCCCTCTTTTAAAGGGGTTTGGAGGCATTTCGAGTGTATTCTAGAACTTAATTTTTGCTCATTGCTTTGTTGTTCTTCAGAGGCTGCCAAACCTGTGGAGAATGAGACCCAAAGATGGGAGTTTGAAGGTTTCCATGAAGGCTAAGGATGGGATTTTGAGGCCATTCCATGTGCAAGCTCATGCGGAGTTTTCCCTTGTGCTAAACAGTGCAGATTTGTGAGTTTTTGGGTGTGTTTCTTGTAAGAGTTTGGTATTTTCGATTGAGTTTTTCATATCATTTTCATTTGCTTCTATATTTCATCCATTTTTCTATTAAAATAGAGCTTAATATATGTCTTGGGTCATGATTCTACTTCTATGATAGATTGTTAGTGTTTTATGGTGTTTTCGGGCTATTTTGTGTTGTTTTCGGGGGCTCGATGAGCATTGTATGTGTCCTCCATTTTGGAGCTGTTGTGTAAACTATTTGTAGATCTAGAAATGTCATTTTTTAGGCTGTTATTTTGGTGAAATTTTTGTAAAAATTTCTACTTTCAGATCTATCAATAATATGTGAAGCTATGAAGTTTTTGGCACTATTTCGGGCATACTCGATTTGGGTTTTATTGAGAAATTATATAATCTTTCGAAGTGTTGTTTGTTTAATTTAATAATCTGATTAGAGGATGTAAATATGATGTAAAATCATAAAGGGGACATTACAGTGTTATCAGAGCTATGAGTTTGCCAGCCTGAGGGTTTGTAGAAGTTTGCATGCAACTGAGTGAAAGAGAAAAGAGATATTTACAGCGAGAAAAGAATAAAGAAATTTTGTTCAAACCTCCAGTTGGAAATAAAAGTATAAAATCCAAGGAAGGAACAAGAATGGCTAACCCAGATGAAATGGCAAAAAAATTCTTCCAGGACATCCAGAACACTCAAAAGCAAACAATGGATAGTTTGGCAGAAACTAGAGAGGCTTTGCGGTTATTGACAAAAAAATCAAAGGAGTTGTATCTACTAATGAGAGAGGGAGCACTTCAGAGGAGCCAAGAAATTTGAAACCCACACCCTCTAAATCAACAAAAACTATTTTATTGCCTACAAATGAGCCACCAGTACCAAATCCAGTCCTAAATCCTATGGAAGAGGCTACAAGTAACTTGATTGCATTAAGAGCTACTTACAATGGCTTAGATAATGACTTGCACAGTTTGGTGCCTTTCAGAGAATATGTGGATATGATGAACACTTTGATGCCCAAGAAATAGTATAAGAGGGAGCAGGACATAAGTGGAAGATAACTCAAAAATAAAATAAGCAAGTTTACAACACCTACTTTTGATGGAACAAACAAAATTTCTGCTAGAGCATGGCTACAAAAATTACAGACCTTCTTCACACTTAATCCATTGAAGGAGAATGATGTCGTTCAATTCACAAGTCTAAACTTGGAAGATGCAACCGATGATTGGTGGTATCATGGAATGACTACTCAAGGTCATGATCAGGTAACTACATTTGATAATTTTAGTCAAAGAGTGATAGATAGATTTGATTTGAAGGGTGATGAAGAGTATTTTAAAGAATTGTCAAAGTTGAGACAAACCAAATCAGTTAATGAGTATGTAGAAGAATTTCAAAAAGTGGTTGCTATGGTACCTAATATGAGTGAAAAGAGGATTATTTATATTTTTCTTGATGGTTTGGAAGATTCTTTTAAGGGCTTGGTTAAGGCTTTCTCACCCTCAACCTTACAAGAAGCTATCAAAAGAAGTTTGCAGCTTGAGACTTGTGTGACTATGAAACCAGTCACTAATCAAAAGCCCCCAAATCTTTGGCAACATAAGGGAAATTTTTAGAAAAAGACTTTTCCAGCACCACAACCAAAGAATGTGACAAATGTAGCAAAAAAGAAGGTAGCTGAAGAGACTAGGAGTGAACTATGAAGGAAAAAGATTTGTTTCACTTGTAGAGAGCCATGGGTTCCAGGACATAGATGTATGGGGAAAGGTCAAGTGCACTATATTAAGGTTGCTTCATAATCTAATTCAGATGAGCATGAGGAATTTCATGACACTAAGGAGGAGGAAGAAGAAGAGAAAGAAAAAGAAATCAGCAAGGGTGGCACTTTGGCAGCATTATCAGGAGTTCCAAGATACCATCCCTTTCAAATTAGAGGGGTACTAGTAGGGAAAAAGTTGACAGTTCTTCTTGATAGTGGGGCAACTCATAACTTTATTGATGATGGATTTTTCATGAAAAGAGGGCTTAAAGAAGAAGATTTTGAGGGATTCAATGTTACTATAGCTGATGGATTCACTATGCCTTGCACACGGGTGGTGAAAAAACTCAGGATGACTTTAGGAGATTATGAGCTATGTGATGACTTCTATGTTTTTAGCATTGGGGAAATAGATCTTGTATTGGGTGTTTAATGGTTGCACTCTATTGGAGGCTATTACATGAACCATCAAAGTATGGAGTTCAAATTTCACTCCAATAGGAAAGAAGTCTTATTGAGAGGCTTATCGAATGGAGCACCTAGGGCAGTCACTGCAAAGAGGATAGAGAGGTCTTTTCGAAGAGGACAAGTAGTATGGGCAGCAGGAGTCATAATCCACCCAACAAGGTCCTCAAAGAATCAAGGTAATTTCCATTTTGAAATTCAAAATATTCTTGATAAGCATAGTATAGTTTTCAATGATTTGCCTCTAGGATTACCACCAGATAGAGGTTTTGAGCATGTCATAGAGTTCAAACAAGGTGCCAAACCAGTTATAACCACTTCATACCACCATCCAAGAGGTTACAGGGAAGAAATAGAAAAAAATATTAAGGAACTCCTGGATATGGGATTCATAAGGCCTAGCTCTAGTCCATTTGCATCATCTATGGTACTTGTCAAGAAAAAGGATGGTACAATGAGAATGTGTATAGACTATAGGGATCTAAACAAGAAGACCATCAAAAGTAGGTATCCCATACCACGCATAGATGAACTCATTGATGAGTTACATCGTGATGTATACTTCTCAAAAATTGACTTAAGATCAAGTTACCATCAAATCCGCATGAGGAGGGAAGAAGTGGAAAAGACTACTTTCAAATGTCACTATGGGCACTTTGAATTTCTTGTTATATCATTTGGCCTCACTAATGCACCAGCAACATTCCAATCTTGTACGAATAAGGTATTCAGCAAGCATCTTCGAAAATTTGTTTTGGTGTTCTTTGATGATATCTTGATTTATAGTAAAACATGGAAAGAGCATCTAGAGCACATAGACACTGTTTTGGGAATCTTGGAGCAGAAATCCTTCTATGCTAAGTTATCTAAATGTAATTTTTGGTTTGACTGAGATCCTATATTTGGGACATATTATAAGTTCTAAAGGAGTATAGATTGATCAACAAAAAATTCAAGCAATTTTGGATTGCCCTCCACCTACTAATCTTACACATTTGGGAGGTTTCTTCAGGTTGTGTAGCTACTATAGGAGGTTTGTCAAGGGATTTTCTCAACTTGCTGCCCCCTTGACTGATTTGATGAAGAAAGGAGCCTTTATTTGGACAGAAGAGGCACAAAAAACATTTGATAAGCTTAAGGAGGTAATGAGTTCATGCCCTGTGCTTGCAATTCCAGATTTCTCTTTACCTTTTGTTATTGAATGTGATGCTTCTGGAGAAGGTAGAGGGCATGTCCTAACTCAAAGGGGACATCCAATAGCATTTGAGAGCAGAAAATTAAATCAATCAGAGAAAATTTATTCCATCTATGATAAGGAAATGTTGGCAATCATGCATGCACTTTATAAGTTTAGACAATATTTGGTATGTGGGAGATTCATTGTAAAGACAGACCATAATAGCCTCAAGTTCTTCTTGAACCAAAGGGATTTGAATAATCATCAACAAAAATGGGTAAGCAAATTGCAAGCTTATGATTTTGATATTGAATATGTGAAAGGAAACAATAATGTGGTTGTTGATGCTCTCTCAAGGAAACCCACCTTGTGTTCCTTAACATCTATCTCTACTTATTGGAAAGTATCCATAATTTTAGAATATGCTAAAGATTCCTTTTCCACCAATATTTTGGAGAAGTTAGTGGATGATAATAGGTACAAGGTTGTTGATGAGCTAATTTATTATAAGAACAGGATATTCTTAGTGCCAAGATCAAAGACTAAGGAAAGGATATTGAGGGCTTTTCATGACACACCTTTGGTTGGTCATCAAGGATACTTCAAGACATACAGGAAACTTTGAGAGTGGTTTTCATGGAAGGGTATGAAGGAGGATTTCCTTAGACACATTAAATAATGCATGGTATGCCAACAAAACAAGAGTGAGCAAATTTTTCCTGCAGGGTTGTTGCAACCACTTCCTATTCCTGAACAAAAATGGGAAAGCAATGGACTTCATCACTGGGTTGCCCAAGGTTCAAGGTAAGGATTTCATATATGTGGTGGTAGATAGACTAACTAAGTATGCACATTTCTTTCCCATCACATCTAATTTCAAGGCATCACAAGTGGCAGAATTGTTCTTCAAGGAAAATTTTTAGATTACATGGCTTGCCTAGAAACATTATTAGTGATCGAGACAGTAGATTCCTTAGCTCTTTTTGGAAGGAGCTCTTTCATTTGGTAGGAATTGAACTAACTCCTAGTACTAGCTATCACCCTCAAACAGATGGACAAACAGAGATAGTTAATAAATGGATAGAGGGATATTTGAGGAACTATGTTTCAAATCAACAACATGCTTGGGTGAAATAGTTACACCTAGGGGAGTATTGTTATAATACATCTCATCACATGTCTATTGGTATGCCTCCTTTTCATTCTCTCTATGGTTATGATTCCCTTTCCTTTGTTGATCTAGCACTTTCAGATAGCAGAGTACCTGTAGCAAGTGATTTCATGAAGCAAAGCCAAGACATATTAAGGTCCCTCAAGGGTAATCTACAACATGCACAAAACTAACAAAAGTTATACGCTGATAGGAAAAGGACTGAAAGATCTTTTGATGTGGGAGACTTGGTATTTGTTACGTTGCAGCCATATAAGCAAAGTACCTTGAAGAAGAGTGGGGAAAAGAAGCTCAAGCCAAGGTTTTATTGGCCTTATAAGATCATCAGGAAGATAGGAGAGGTAGCTTATGAATTGGAGCTCCCACCAAACAACAAAATACATAATGTTTTCCATGTCTCTTGCCTAAAGAAGGTTCTAGGCCAAAAAACCATAGTATCTACAGAAATACCACCTCTTGATGATGAAGGGAAATTAGTCTTGATACTAGAAGAGGTTTTGGATACAAGAGAAAAAAGATTGAGAAATAGGAGCATCACAGAGCATTTGGTCAAATGGAAAGGATTACCATTGGAGGATGCAACTTGGGAATGAACACATATTCTTAAGCATCCCAATCTTCATTGCTTGAGGAAAAGCAATATTTGGGAGGGAGGACTTGTCATGTCCCCTTTTCAAAATAATTAAAATTGATAATTTTTGCTAAGGCTAGCAGGTCAAAAAGTGAAGTTTCAAAAAAAGGGGCTAATCTTTGAAAACTAATGGATTAATAAATGTTAAATATTATTAAAATATGTATTATTCACCCCTTTTGGTCATGAGTTAGGTTTATGCCCTCTTTTAAAGGGGTTTGGAGGCATTTCGGGTGTATTCTAGAACTTGATTTTTGCTCATTGATTTGTTGTTCTTCAGAGGATGCCAAACCTGTGGAGAAGGAGACCCAAAGATAGGATTTTGTAGGTTTCCAAGAAGGCTAAGGATATGATTTTGAGGCCATTCCATGTGCAAGCTCATGCGGAGTTTTCCCTTGTGCTGAACAATGCAAATTTGTGAGTTTTCAAGTGTGTTTCTTGTAAGAGTTTGGTGTTTCCAGTTGGGTTTTTCATATCAGTTTGATTTTCTATTGTATTGCAGCCATTTTTCTATTAAAATAAAGCTAAATATATGTCTTGGGTTGTGATTCTACTTCTATGATAGATTTTTAGTGTTTTATGGTGTTTCCGAGCTATTTTGTGTTGTTTTTGGGGGCTCGATGAGCATTGTATTTGTCCTCCATTTTGGAGTTGTTGTGTAAACTCTTTGCAGATCTGGAAATGAAATATTTTAGGCCATTATGCTGGTGAAATTTTTGTAAAATTTTCTACTTTTAGATTTATCAATAATATGTGAAGCTGTGAAGTTTTTGGCACTATTTCAGGCATACCCGATTTGGGTTTTATTGAGAAATTGTATAATCTTTCAAAGTGTTGTTTGCTTAATTTAATAATCTGATTAGAGGATGTAAATATGATGTAAAATCAGAAAGGGGACATTACAGAGCATGAGGGAGACAAGTTGATCATGCAAAAGGAATGAGGTGTGCTCACATGTGTGAGCAACCTTGGGAAAGAGTGACAAGTGGGGAGTATGCTTGGACATCATGCAAGAGGTGTGGGGAATGTAGGGGGACAAATGGAAGAGTAGGTTGGTTACATGTGAGGGAACAAAAGGCATGACACATTTTGGAGGGGGTGGAGAATTTAAAATTAGAAGAATATTAGTAACAAGTTGAAGGAATTTTAAATTGGAAGAAAATGCTAATAGATTAGGAATGATGAGATTAGCTAAATAATGAGGGATTAATTAGTTAATGGGGATTTGGGGAAATAGGGTATTAATTCCAAGGTTTGGGCTCAATTAATTAAAATTAATTATACATTAGGCTATGCAGATAGAAAATGTTTAATTAATTAAATTAATTAAGAATTAGAAGAAAGATGGCAATATAATTACTTATTCATATTAATTATATTAAGGGATAATAATAATAATAAATAACATTTAATTTAATTAATTATAAGGTTTAGAAGAACAATTAGAAGACACAAATTAATAAATTTACAAAGGAAAATTTAGGATGTCTACAGGTGGTTAAAAAATGGTTTGATTAGAAGGTGTTGACCCTTCATTCATGAAGAGAGCTTTGGTTCTAAAATTTGAATGTGCCACAAATATTAGGCAACATACTAAATTTGATGGCATGTGGAGAGGACCAATTTGTATTAGCTAATGTAAGGACAAAAACTCTTTTGAGTTGGAAGATATGGAGGAAAATTCTCTAGATATCTTGGTCGATGACTCTCATTTAGACTATATCTTTTAAAGGAGTCCTTGTCCCCTATAAATTTTATACATAATTATTTAATTTTCCTTTGGTTGTGTGGTGTTTTTAATAAGTGCCTTTAACACAAGCTACTATGTGGTGTGTAAAGCATCCCTCAAATTTACAACCCTTAAGTTTATATCATTACAAAATGATCCTTAGTAGTCTCTTCTGCACCAAATTTAAATGCTCCATGCTTGTAACTTGTTCTTTGTTCTTTTTTTGAACAACACGTCTCCCAAAAGGTAGTGTTGTGAAGCATTGAGATAATTAGCTTTAAGACATGGATTAGAAACATTGAAGCCTTGAAATGAGGATTACAAGAATGACATGGGTGTAAATTATTACAAAAAATGTGTTTTAATTATTGAGGAATGTAGAAGAATGAATTTGCAAAGAAGAGCTTTGGTGATTGCCTAGAAAAATGCTCTAAATTCCTTTATATTTGATGCTATGGTATTTCAATTTAGAACATAGATTATATTATCTATGGATGTTACACTCCTATCTTTTTAGGTCCTTGGTGTTGTTGCAAGTATCTTTATGTGTATGTATTGTGAATATGGTAGTTTGGATGTCTATCATAATTGGTTTGAAAAATGCTCCACAATTCTCTACATTGATGTTTGCAATATTGTGAATTGGAGAAAATTTTCATCACATCTTTGCAATGTCTCATCTCTAATTTTTGGTAATGAAATCTACCAAAAATATGTTTATGGTGATGTGTTTCGTAATTGTGTTTCCTAGCCTTTTAGTTATGAAGAATTCTATATTAGAATCATTATGGAAGCTTGGACCGACATGAAAACATAGAATATATTCTTAGGAATGATTTTTTATGTTCAAGGAACATATCTATGTGGTTTGCATAGCAATGACTAATTGCATTGGTGTTGGACTATATTCAGAGTTTATTTTCAAGGTTATTTATGGTTATATAACCTATAATATTTATTCTCTTACGTGTGTCGTGTTCTTGATCATAATAAGAATGAAATGATAACTTGGTTCTCTATATCTCCTAGATAGAACCACTTTCCCCATAATTAAGTTTTGGTGGCTAACTTGTTGGGATCACCTCTTGTCCTTATCCTAACCAACCTAATTATTATTTTGTAATGATCTAGATGATATATATAGAAGATCAAATCTATTGCGAAGTGTGTGTGAAGTGTAGAAGATTTGAGGAAGAAAACATATGTGGTGGAATTTGTCGAGTTGAATTGGTAATAATTGCTTGAGAAATCATGTAAAAAGCATCTACATTCTAAGAAAAATTTTAGAATCTTATACATTATAATTTTTTTCATGTATTTTGTGTTGAGATAGTAAATCTCCTCTATAGTTATTTCATTGTATCTTTCTCGGATATAGTGAGTCTGTGTAGCAAGTCATATGTATCTTTTCCCTAACATAGTAAATCTTGGTTGCAAGTCCAACAATGAGCCTCTTATAATAATTTTCATATATTGTAAGATATTCTCACTATGGTTTTTCAGTCATTGGGTTTTTTGTGTTAATTTGGTGTTCTCTTGTGCATTGGTGTCAGTTGTTTTTCAATGTTTCTCAATAGATTTATATGTTTTGAAAATAAAATAAAGAGTTTAATATTGTTACAAATTGATTCATCACCCCATCCGACCCCCCAAGTCTCTACGTATGTTCAACAAGGGGGATGAATTTATAAACATTTAGAAGATCAAATGGGTGGTGGAGATTCAATCAAAGACAAAGATCAGTTTCAAGAAGTGGCTAAGGTAATTGGAATTGTTGAGAAAATTATCATTTTGAACTTGAGAGAATAATAACAAATTTATTAATTCATTAAATGGATAATTAGATGAGAAAGATATTTTTGATTCGATGAAGGCATTAACATGTAGGAAGACAAATAGGAATTTAATAATTCCTTAAATGGATAATTAGTTCACATTAATTAAATAGTAAAAAATATTTAAGTAAATGATTATAATAAAGATAATAAATAATGAGATAATAATGTAGGTAATAAATTATAATAATGGTGTGATAATTTATGAAATGATAATAATTAGTGGTATAACAATTAATGACCCTATTAAGGAGAATTTTGTGTCTTTTGTGATGAAATGCAAATTGAGATGAGAGCCTTGATTTATACCTTTAAATTCAATTAAATGTTATTTGACACTTGATAAACAACTACATTGACAATCACCTCTTTGTCAAGAAAACAACCACCTATTAAGTGAACTTAAAAGACAAGCTATTTTAGTTTTGGCATACGTAATAATGTTATTGATGTGATTATACTAAATGTATGCCATTTTAAAGTACATTTGGGAAACAAGATGTAATGTTTTTTTTTTTGCCAACTTCTATAAGACAATTACCCAACCATCTTTCTTCAGGTGACTTCTCTTATTTTGTAGCTACAAGTTTTATGCTTGAAGAATGTAGATTGCATGGATGCTTTTCAAATAATCGGAGAGAAAAATATTTAATTTCAAAATGTGAACGATGTTGGTCAAAACCAAGGAATTTGCAAATTTATGATGTGATTTGTATCTCTCTTAGTAATTCTTTGGTTGTCTTATATATTTGATGGTCTTTCATTTCCTTCACCTACTTTCTAGTAGCTTCATTATTGCATTTTCTTTGGTTCAATATAAAGAAAAAGCCAAACAAATGACTATAAAAACAAAGAACAATTATTTATTAATATTTTTTTGTTTTAAATTATAATTATTTTATTTAGAGACTTTCTCTTTGATTAGGAGGTCAATGAACCTTATTTAAGACCTTTTATAAAATGCTAGGCTTCTTTATTCACTTAGGGCCCATTTGGTGCATGGAATATGGGCTCTAATTCCAGAATTAGATTTTCAGATTAGTGAATTCCATGTTTGTGTCCATCCAAATAAGTAGGAATTGGAATTTTGAAATTCCAATTTTGCCCACAAAATGGGCATTTCATCTTCCATTTGAAAAGGTGGAATTAGAAATTTAGGCTCTAATTCCACTTTTCAAATGCCCATTTTATATGTCGTCGGGTCCACTTGTTGTTTATAATATTTGACGTCTGAAATTAGATTTCATTTTTCGTCTAAATTTTCATTTCATTTTCATTCTCACCATTCGCTATCATTTTTGTTCTCACCAACATTTTTTGTGTGGAAGTTTTTAGGGTTTGAGGAAGACCCGTCTGAGTTATCTTTGTTTTAGGAAGTGAACTTTGGGCATAGCGAATTGGTAATAAACAATGCAACGCATGTGTATTGGACGTGGCACAGGAATAACGATGGTGAATCGGTTGCACCAGATCAAATTTTGGTTCAGAGCCTCGCCACTTCAACAAAGTTGTGCATCATGACATGAATTCTAAGAAAAGAAGAGGGATTATTCTTACTCATTGTGAACCCCTAAATTTGGCATACATTGTAATGGAGGAAGAGGGCTTAAACATTGTGTGCACGACTATTGTTTCGTTGGATAGCAAGTATTTCTCTATCACATGAATTAAAATTTCTTATATGCATCTTCTTAGTCATCTTCTGGGTGAACCAAACAGGTCATCCCACATTCCGAAAATCATTTTCAGGATTTGTGTCTTCCATAATTGCAGCATCTTCCAGAATTAACTGTATCTGGCATTTGGCATTCCAGCACCCAAACAGGCCCTTAGTGACAACACCAAATTCAAGGACATCCCTATATAAACAATAATCGACCTAACTATTACAAATGCTAATAAATATATATCAAATATGTTTTAACTTTTATTTACACATCATAACATTACATCATACCTCCAACACCTCCTCACCTAATTATTATCAAATTTACCACATATTTATTGTTCATTTAGATTAGATTTATTTTTTATGTGTAAGTTTGATGTCCTCATATCAAGTGAGAATACTTTAGTAAATTCCTCTTTAAGAAAATGACAAAACTATTTTCGTGAAGAAAATTATAGACTTTTAGAAGAGCAAATGGGTGATGGAAACTCAATCAATGATCAAGACTTAATTGAAGAGGTGGATAAGTTAATTGAAATTATTGAGAAAAATATCATTTTGAACTTGAGAGAATAATAATGAATTTTTTAATTCATTAAATTGGACAATTAGATAAGAAAATTCTCAATTTGATGGAGTTAAAATGTGAGAAGACAATTAGAAATTTAAAAATTCATTAAATGGATAATTAGTTCATTTAAATTAAATAATAAAAATATATATAATTAAATGATTATAATTATGATAATCAATAATAGGATAATAATGTAAGTAATAAATTGTAATAATAGTGTGATAATTAATGATATAACAATTAATAGGTCTATTAAGGAGAACTCATGTCTTTTGTAATGAAATGCAAATTTAGATGAGGGTCTTGATTTATGTTCCCAAATTCAATTAAATGTTATGTGACAATTAATAAGCACTTGCATTCAAAATCACATCTTTGTCAAGGAAACAACCATCCATTAAGTGAACTTAAAGAAAAGCTATTTTGATTTTGGCATACATAATAATGTAATTGATGGTTATACTAGGGGAGAGGACCCAGTAGTTGAACACGTTCTAATAGTTGTGATAGTAGTTCTTAACTTAATACCCATAGTTGTTGGTTTAATATCCAATATTTTTGACATCATTGTACCAATGGTTGTGACTTTAAAGTTGTTTTTGCTAATCATGACTACCCATAATTGAATGAAATGTACCCTTTGTTCTAAAAAGCAGCCAATAGTGTGATGCCACATCAGTTGCACAACTATTGGGGTACCTAATTCACTATGATTGGTCTCACTTTTTTTTTGGGCTATTTTGGACACCTTGGCAAAAAGCATGCTGAAGTGGCATCATATTTGATGATGTGGCTCTGAAACCTTAGTTATAAGCAAAAGACTTGCCAAGTAAGCTACTGTAAAAAAAATGGGAGTGATTTGAAATTTCCACATAGGTTTTTGAGAAGCCCGAAGTTAGGGTGCACAACTACTGGGTCCTCTCCCCTAAACAAGTCATTTTAAAACTTATTTGGAAAACAAGATATAATGTCATGTTTTTTTGCTCACATATGACTTCTCTTATTTTGTAGCATCAAGCTTTATGCAAGAAGAATGTGGATGCCATGAATAAGCTTCAACCATTCAAAGAGCAAATTATTCGATTTTATATTGTGAACAATGTTGTTCAAAATCAAGCAATTTGTAAATTTATGATGTGTTTTGTATCTTTCTCTTAGTCATTTTTTGGTTGTCTTGTACATTTGATAGTCTTTTATTTCCTTCACCTACTTTCTAGTATCTTCATTATTGTATTTGCTTTGATTCAATATAAAGAAAAAGCCCAACAATTTATTATAAAAACAAATAACAATCCTCTTAAAAATTTAATTATTCTATTTTGAGACTTTTTCTTGGATTAGTAAGTCGGGGACTTCTTTATTCACTGAATGACACCACCAAGTTTAAGGACAACCCACATAAATTACAATGGACCAAACTATTACAAATGCTAATAAATAAATATCAAATATATTTTAATTTTTAAGTAAACATCATAACATGACATCATACCCCCAACACCTTCTGACCTAATTATTATTAAATTTACTACGTATTTATTCATTTAGACTAGATTTTTATGTGATGCGGGACTTTTATGTCCTCAAATTAAATGAGGATGGAAGCTTCTCAGAAATAACTTGCAGGTAAGAGATTTGATTGTGTGAATGTTTTTACATCAATATTTAAGATCACATAAGAAAATAATTAATTTAAAAAATAGTTTAATTGAGAAGCTATGGCATAGAGAGATTGTGTTTAGCCTTGTAGAAATTAAAATTGTCATCTTCTAAATTCACTCTTGTTAATCATAAATTTGAAAACCATGGTATGCACGTGTTTGTCGGTGAAGAGCCCGTGGTCTCGTAACCATTACTGTAGCCGCCATATGTTTGGCACACAGTTAAACATTACTTCCTACCGTTTTATCACTACATAAATTCTCAAGCCACGTGGCAGATCTCTATTGGTTTTAACGCCACCTGTCAATTTTAATATCTGGCTAACGCGCTTAGATCCGTACGAAAGAGAGAAAAAAATATCATGTGGTTTTAGAGATTTCCCGTCGAAAAAGCAACAATTCCAACTGTCTGGAAACACTTTAAAAAGCACAAGGTCTCGCGATCGAATCCGTTGGGGTTACACTTCAGAGTGATTTTCATCCCAGAGACGATATTCGGAGGGAATGTTTGAGATTGCTAACTCCAGAAACATCGAGCGTTAAAGAGTAAGTCCATTTTCAAATCTCTTTGATAATTAGTTTTAGTTGATTTATAAAACAGTAGATTTTCGTATGCCGAAGGCGATTTTCTTGGAATTTTTTTTCAGAATTGTTAGCTGTGTATGTTTTCTCGTTCCTGCAATGAAAATATTTCTTCTGTTTTCTTTTTCCTCATTTCTGAAGGATCTTTATGTAAATTATGTGTAATGTGTGCTTGCATGCGTCCGAAAATTATTTCCGTCAATTTTAAAGCTGTAAAAATGCACACTTATAGGGCTTATTGATTCTGTTCTTTTTGCATTTCCTGTTGTTGTAAAGAAACACAGCTTCGTTTTTCCGAAAGAATTTCTATTTTTTATTGGAAGTTGCGTGTGTTTTAAGATGAATTAAGCCGTGTAATCTTTTTTCTTTTCTTTCAGAACTGCTGATCGACCACAGCCATGGCGCTATTCCGTCACTGCATTAGAAAAATCTCGTCAGAAGCCTTGCTACCATTAAGATTCATGAATGCCGCCAGATCCAAGCTGCGGATGCAATTTTATAGCTCAGGAAACGCAGGATCTCAGCCCTCTTTTCCTAGCCGCCAAGCTCTTAAGCTAATCTTCGGGGTCGCTGGGCTAGGGTTAGGTTTAGGAGCCACTTCTACCTATGCGCTAGCAAATACTCATGATAATGATGACAAAAATACAAGTCTACCCGATTCCAAGCCTTCTTCTAGTCAAAATTTGCTGGCTTCCGCCAAACCGAGCGGTCCTGTGGTGACAAAGAGTGGGAAAACCCTAAACAAGCTCAAAGTCTTTGTAGGCTACGATCCGCGTGAGGATGCGGCCTACGAAGTATGCCGCCACTCGATCCTGAAGCACGCAACAATTCCTGTTGAAGTTATTCCCATAAAACAGCCAGATTTGCGCAATGCAGGCCTTTACTGGCGAAGCCGTGGCGCGACAGAAAGCACAGAGTTTTCTTTCTCTCGTTTTTTGACTCCTTTCTTGGCCGGATTCGATGGCTGGGCTGTTTTTGTGGACTGTGACTTTCTTTACACTGCAGATATAAGAGAATTAGCCGAGCTAATAGATGATAAGTATGCAATTATGTGCGTTAAGCATGATTATACCCCAAAGAGCACTACAAAGATGGATGGAGCTGTGCAGACGGTTTACCCTCGGAAGAATTGGTCATCCATGGTTTTGTATAATTGCTCGCACCCGAAGAACAGGGTTTTGACACCTAATGTTGTGAATTCGCAGTCTGGTGCATTTTTGCATAGATTCATGTGGCTGGATGATGATGATATTGGCTCCATTCCCTTTGTGTGGAATTATTTGGTTGGGCATAATGAGGTTGATGAGGAAAATGGGTTTCCTAAGGCTATTCATTATACTTCAGGGGGTCCCTGGTTCGAAGCATGGAAGGACTGTGAGTTTGCTGATCTATGGGTTAAGGAGAGGGATGAGTATGTTAGATCCCAGAGGATTCAGAGGGTTATTCAAGACGAGCTGGTGGGCCTGCTGGAAGATAGGATGGATGAGAGATCGAAGGGAATCGAGAACAGGGTTGTGGATCTGGAAGGGAGGCTTAAGGAGGTCAATGCTTTGGAGAAATTGTTGTCCTTTTACTTTAAGGAAAAGGTTCTTACTGATGCCAGTGCAGAGGGGGTGAAGGTTAAAGAGCCTTCACTTGAGTCTCTGTAGATTGAAAGTATGTCTATAGCAGATTTATCAATTCATTGATCAGTCAATTTGGAGAAGTTGCAGATTCATTACTTCATTTATTTTCATTCAGGAATTCTTTAATTGTGCCATGATACCGAGCTAATCATTCAATGACCACAGAGATCCGATCTTTGCTATTTGAACCATGCAGTTCACCAATGAAGTTCATTGAATTTTCTTTCTGTGTCCATTCAGGCACTTTAATTCACTAGCTCTTTCATGGCAGAATTGGTTCACCAACAATGGGCATTGCCAATATTATCTTCCTGCTACAGGGTTTTGGTATGGCATTGTATTAGCTGCATCATTTTCAGGTAGAATGGAGCTATATAATCCTGATTTGCTATAAAATATTGTTGTAGGAGTTGATGGTAAGGCCTTGTATGTAGTTGCCTATAGTGTACTCTGTATTATTATTTTGATTATATGCATTATATTCAGGTATTAGTAATGGAATTTTGCTTCTAGAAGTAAATATAGAATGGAATATTTTGTTTACATCCTGCATCTTGCTATAACTGCTATACAATTTCATATGCCATCAGCATCATTGCTCTAAGCAACCTAGTTGTCAGTCACTCTAAATATGTTTGTTTCACACATATAAACTATCGATGTCTAAATTATCTGTGATTCACCTAGCCACTTGTTTATCCAGAAAACTCAGCTGGCTATGTAAAATATTTGGAATTTGTCTTATTTTGTGTTCTTTATTTCTCATGCTCGTTATGAACAAAGATACACAAAGATACATCATGCTGAAATAAATGCTATAAATAACCAAAACACTACATGACGAATAGGCAATTCACTTCAGAGAGCAGAGCCAAACGGAAAAAGAAGGCAATGTGGGATTGCAGGGTGATCGGCTGATAGACATTGCAAAACATAAATAAAAATGATGTACCCATAAGATGTATGCTCAAATTGAACTTAATGGTGGTTGCAACACTACACATCGACAGTTTTCATTATTCTAGTTGATGTTTAGTATCTAGATTTCTTTGGTGATATTATTAAGGTGTATTACTATTTCGTTATCTTTATATCAGGAAATGATTCTCTTGAAAATGAAAGTTATGATATCTTGGAGAATCGTTTATAAAAAGCTCTCTTATCTTAATGAAGAGAATAGATTCTTAAGATATGATTTTGAGACTTTGCCATTGGATCAAGTTTTAGTTGATCTTTGTTCATTTTGTTGGCGTGAAAAAGATGTTTCACCCAATTAATTCATCACTATGGTCTTATTCACACTTTGTTACTTTAGTTTACTTTGGATACATATAAGATAGTTATCACTTTATATCTCAAATTATAACATTAAGACATGTCATAATCTTGTGTAATCCTTTGTTCACTTTTGCAATTTATTCAATAATGTTTATTAATATATTTTTTTTGCATCCTTCAATAGAATAACATTATCCTTTCATAGTTGATTTATGTTTTTTACGAAGGAAAAAATAAGTTTTGAAGGGAGCCGAAACCTTTTACAAAAGGATAAAAAAAGATATAACATGAATGTCCAACAAAGAAAGAAACTTTAACAAGACCAAAATGGGTTTTACTAGCAGGCTACCACAACTTGAAACAAAAGTTGCACAAAAACCAATAGACAACCAAAAGCCAAAGAACGGACCAGAGAAAACTCAAGTCTAGACACCCACCACAAAGAGACATCAAGATTTGCCTTTAGCATCACCCTTATGTGAACGAAGAGTCATCAAAAGATGTGTAAATGTCTTAGATTTCTTTTCTTTTACAATAATTTGACCCTCTTCCACCCTAGCAGCAAAATCGTGCCAAACCAAGGAACCCAACAAAGGAACATCACTATCTTGAGATAAAAGACCAACAACATTGTCATAGTTTTTCCTTATAGGCACAACATCGTTAAGGATGCCACTAGAATTGATAGCCATGGCAATAACATAGGGCGTAGACACCATGTTCTTACTCCCACACACATCAACAACAAGAGAAACAAGATTGTGAACCAGCCTCCACCACCACTCCAGAAGAAACCAAATCAGTCTGAAAGGGAACCACACTAACATCTTAAGGCACATTGGCCTTAACAAATCCACCATTAGAAGTCGGAACAGCTTGAGAAGAAGACATAGGGCACTCTTGCGCAACCACTTGGGAAAAGCTCCTTTGAGAAGATTTCTTCTCAACCATATAATGTTGGACTGAGGCACCTTTCCACCACGAAGCAAGCTTATTCATTTTCTCTAATCCACATTAAGCAGCCACATGACCAATTTTAAACATCTTCTACTCCTGAAGGGAATCCCTTCATAGTCCAAAAATTGGATCCAGCTATCCTTGGAAGATACGAGTTTAATCTCAACACGTAGTCCCTTAGAAACATCAAGATCAACCAGAATATGGGTAAAGAATGGAATGAAAAATATCAAACGATTCTTCATCCACCATCAAAAAGCCCCCAAGAGTGTCTCCCACTACCTCTAAAAGATAATCAACTCATAGATGAAGGAGGAGGTAGGGAAGCCGAACCCAAATAGGAATCTTGTTGAACATTTCAAAAAAGTCTAAATATTGGGTGGTTACAATTTTCAAACAAGTCTTGTATAGTAACAGGCATCTTATATCAACTCTTACATGATATTTAAGTCAAGCTATGAGCTCCAAACACTTGTAGTTTGGCTTAAAGGGAGAGAGGATGTGTTTGAAATAAGTTATACCCAAACAACGATGAGTTGACTAAAGAGTGTCCAATAGCTCAATTGGTAGAGCACTCCAACAACAAATGAAATGCCTTAGGTTTGAGGCCTAGCTGGTCTATATGAGTTGTAGTTTAATTAACACGAGTTGTGGGGAACTTAAAGTATTCGAAAGATGGAATTCTAACACATTGCAGGTGGCTTAATTTGTTTCCCTATCTTTATGGACTATTTCATAAACCATCAACAATTTGGAAAAGAGTTGTCTGAGACATAAAGATTGAAAATATCCAAGTAGTAGCCAAGTTAGCATTTGTAAAGGCTGGAAGCATGGCATGTGATGTGTCATTATATGTTTGTTCACATGCAGTGCTTGTTGATATTTGAGGTTTCAAAGACTTTCATGGATGGACAATAACGTTGCATTGGTGAATAATGCATAGATAATGGATGTTTTCAAAGGTTGAGTTTTTCCCTTTTGAGGGTTTTCTCGGGTTATATCTTATGTTACTTTTTGTGGGTATGTTGTCTATTCGCTTACAAGTAGATTTTGAGTACTTGTTTTCTTGAAATCTTAATTAGGCTATGTGTAAATTGAATACTTATTCACTAGGATCAGAGAGCATGGTGTTGACATCAAGCATGAGTGTGTACAAGTCGGCTTTAGCATAGCACTCCTCTACCAAGCATCACATTTGTCTTGAGAGCACCTAAATCCTTTTCAAGGAGGACAATCTCTTCAAGAGGAAGCTCAAGGAGGTCATTGAGATCTATAACCATCCCTCCAACCTTAACTGTGATGAGGGATGGTCCTTAAGTCCTTTGTGGCATCCTCTTTTATCATTCCTCAATAACCATTTTCGCTCTCTATCTTAGCTTCTCTCTTCCCCTTTAGTTCCCCCCCCTGTTTCCTCATTTTCCTCTTCGGTCCTCCCTTCGTCTTCCTTGTTATTTCCCTGACTCATCTTTCTTGTCCTGGGTGGCTTGCTTGGTTGATTCTGTTTATCGTTCAAGTTGTCATTTCTTTTTTTTTTTGCTTGACTTGTTGTCTTTGGTTAGATTTATATTTTTCTTTCTATTTATTGATAGGCACTCATTTATATTTATCTTGTTTAGTTTGTTTTTATTTATATATTGCTTGCATTCTTTTTGTTTTGTTACATTTTCCTTTACTAGTTTATTCTTACGCTCTCTTATATATATATATATATATATATATATATATATATATATATATAGTCTTTTGTTCTATTTTTTGCCTATATATAGATAGATATATGGTTAGATATCTCTTTTTTGTAGATTTATTTATGCTATCTTTGTTTTTGTTGTTTTGCTAAATAAGGGGCCAAAGCCAAAAGTTTTGTATAAAAGTATGATAAGAACAACATAGTTTGAAGTCACATAGTTTCTAGAAGTAGTCCAAGAAAAAACATACATGAAACAAATTCTAACTGAAAATGGCAATAAATGAAGGTATTAAATCTTGTAAACCTTTAATCATATATATTTTAGCAACGAAGAATTCATTGGGGGCACTTTTAGCATTTTTAATGATATATGCAACCTAATGAACTTAATGACTCAAATGTTGGACACATTTAAATGAATGCAAGATGTAATGAAGATGACTTAATGCAACTTAATCAATGCAAGTGAACTAATGAAATACACTTTATTTTTTATTTGTTTTTAATTTCCAACACACTCGATCACTTATAGTTGTTTTTTATTTTCTGATTTGACTATACCCCCTTTCTCTTTTCCTCTTGCAAATTAAGCTAAGAAAGGAAAAACATATTAAATGTATTTAATCTAAAATGAATGCAACTAACTGTCATTATTCAAAAATTTGGAGCTTATAATCATCATTGAGCATTTTTTGGAATCTCATTTAATACAACCATCACTAGTTCAACTATGATGATATGAATACTTTTTGCACCTCTTTTTTTGCTTTCCCATCTCTTTCTGGTACGACTATCATTGATTGAAGCCAATCGTGAGAGTGTGAATACCAATTTTGTCAGATTCTATGTTGCAAGTGGATTTTGGTATTATGATATTGAAGATCAAAATAGCCAAGGTATCCTTTTGCATAAACAAACAGAAATCTCAATTTTATCCTATGTACAAGTCATCGATGATTCTTTGATGATCACGTCCTTAGACAAATAATACATGATTTAAATCTTTGATTTTAAGACAGTCATTCAGAAATCAACAAAAATATCATCCTTTCATCATTGCTTGTCTAGTTTAAAACTTTCATTGATTCGCTAGAAAGACATGATTTCATCAATAAAGTCAACACTTCAAAAAAATAAATTGCAATATTTTTCAAATCCATATTTCAAATGTAGTTCCATCCATTTCATACTTTTAATCTTGATAAAGATAAGGTCATATAAGATCTTGGATCAAATTTTTTGTTTGGTTCAAATTGGATTAAAATGTAGATTTGATTAAGTGTTCCTCTTTCATTTTTGATGAATTGATTCCATGATTGAATAAAGTTTGCTTTGATGAATCCTTCCTCCTTTTGAGTAGATTGCCCCCAGTTTGATATGATTTCATTTGTGGGACTTAGGACAATTTGCAGATTAGGTGACCAAAATTTTGAGGTACTTTACAAATGCAACTGTGGGGTTTTATTATACAATAATATATACAAATGTTGGTGAATGCAATATTTACAAGGTGACCTTCTAGGTATGCAACTGACTTGGACTTTCAAAAGCGCCTGTTTACCAGGTTTTCACCGATTGAATGGATCTTGCTCTTTTTTCTGTTTTTAAAGTTTTTCTCTTTTTTTGCTACCAAGGTGCCTATTTGCTAGGTTTTCACCAAGGCACTTTTTCTCTTTTTTCTCTTTTTTTTGTATTTTTCTTTTTTCAATTTTTTTTTCCATATCATCAAGGTATCTATTTGCTAGGTTTTCACCAAGAAAACATCTTTTTGAGGATTATATATGAATGTTTTTTGTATTTTTTCATGGTCAATTTTCCACTGTTTTTTATCTTTTCTACTTTTCTGATTTGTTTGTACTTTTCTACTTTTCAATTATTTTTGGTATTTTCAGGATCTCTTGTGACTATGTACAATAAATATGATGTTTTCCATCTGATTTATGATACTCTTTATACTCTTTCATCTACCTCATGTATAGAACCTCTTTAGATATATGCTATTAATAGGTTCTTGTAGCTCTTCTCCATCACAATTTGCTAATTTGTAGGTGTCGGTCCCAAGAGAAGAAGTAATGATAAATGGTCCTAACCAGTTTGCCTCCCATTTTCTTTTATTTTCCCTTTCTGCTTGATTCTTGGGATTCTCTCGCAAAACTAGGTCACTTATTTGAAATGTTCTTGACTTGATATGCTTGTTATAAGTCCTTGACATTCTATTTTGATATACCTTCAAATGATCAAATGATTGTTGTTGTTTCTCATCTAGTAGTTCTAATTCTTGTAGCCTAGCAACTCTATGGTCTTCCTCACTTATCAAACCATGAAGAGAATCCCTTTAGGCTGGAAGTTCTACCTCTAAAGGCAAAACTGCTTCTGTTCCAAAGACTAAGGAAAAAGGTGTAGCTCCTATTGGCGTTCTTATGCTTGTTCTATAAGCCCATAAGGTAGGGTTTATTTTGATGTGCCAATCTCTACCTGAATTGTCCACCGTTCTCTTCAATATCTTCAAGATCTTTTTATTTGTTGCTTCGGCTTGTCCATTACTTTGAGGGTAATATATTGATGAAGAATGATGAATCATGTGAAACTTTGTGCATAACTCCTTTAGGTCTTTGTTTTTTAAATGCTTTGCATTATTCGTTATGATGGCATGAGGTATGCCATATCTACAAATGATATGATTTAGGATAAACAAAGATATATGCTTTCTTGTTGCAGTTGATAAGGGTACAACTTCCACCCACTTGGTAAAGTACTCTGTTGTCGTGATGATGGATTTATGACCAATCGAGGATGGTGGATAAATCATTCCTATTAAATCTAGACCCCATTGATAAAATGACCAAGGTTTTGTCATCGAATGAAGCTCTTGTGCGGGCACATGTATCAAGTTTCCATGGAATTGACACTTTCTACAAGTTTTGGCAAAGTTACAAGCGTCTTTCTCCATCGTAGGCCAAAAATATCCTATCCTAAGAAGCTTCTTAGCTAGGGTTAGTCCATTTGAATGTGACCCACATATTCCCTCGTGGATTTCTCTCAAGGCTGCATTTGATTCCTCTTCTTCTAGACATCTAAGGAGCATTCCGCCTAAACTCTTACGATACAATATTTCAGAAATTATGGTATATCAAGAGGCTTGGCGAATGAAGCTTTTCTTTTGATTCCTAGTTTGGTCTATGGGTAGGATTTATCTTTTAAGTAGGTGTAAATAGGTCCATACCAAGATGATGCATGTGTAGTTAGCAAGCAAATGGTCTGAGATTGGGTAGGGTCAAACGCGGGTTGTTCCACTTCTTCTACTAAGAATTCATATCTGGCACTCTAATCAGGCATTTGTAGAAGTGATGCCAAAGTTTCCATTGCATCTGTTGCTTTGTTATTTTCTCTTGGTACTTGCTCAAATGTAATAAGAATGAAGTACTTCTTAAGATTCTCCACCATGTTTTTATAGGGTACCAATTTGTCATCTTTCATCTGATATTCCTCATTAACCTGATTAATGATTAATTGTGAATCTTCATAAACCTTTAGTTTTGTCACCTTCCACTCTACTGCCAACTTGATTCCAATAACCAAGGCTTCATATTCTGCTATGTTATTGGTGCATGGAAATAGCAATTTATAGGACTTAGGAATTGTAGATCCTTGAGGAGTGATTAGAAGTATGCCTTCTCCTAATCCATGTTGAGTGTATGAACCATCAAAATATAGCTGCCATGTCTTTGCCTCAACATTCACAATCTCTGAATCAGGGAATTCCACTTGGATGGGATGATCATCTTGAAGTGGTACTTCTACTAACTGGTCAACAATGACTTTCCCTTTGATAGATTTGTGGTCTACATATTCAATGTTGAATTCACTCAACACCATGACCCATTTGGCCAACCTTTCATTTAATGTTGTTTTACTAAGCAAATACTTCAAAGGATCAATCTTAGCAATGAGCCTTATCTTGTGGGCTAGCATATAATGGAATAATTTTTGGGAAGCAAAAACCACGGCCAAACATGCCCGTTCAATGAATGTATAGTTTAGCTCATATTTGACTAGAGTCATACTTATGTAGTATATTGTCTTTTCTTTGCCTGTTTCATCTTCTTGTGCTAAAAGTGCCCCCAATGAATTCTCCGTTGTTGAAATATATAGGATTAAAGGTTTACAATATTTAGTACCTTCATAGAAATAGAAATTAAATAAACCACAATATAGCAACTATTTAGCAAATGAAAGATCAATTAAGCATCCTATGGCTCTCTATCTAAGAGTGTTAATGCGAAGCTCTCAGCAAGCTACCATTAATGACAGTCCTAGAATGAAAAATGATAAAGATTAAGCTAAAGCTAACAATTAATTCAAATTGAATGCGAATTAAGCTCTTAATTTATCTTTCTAGCTATAAAATGCAAGAGGTTCTATGCAATTCTCAGATGTGTGGTTATGAATTATGATTCATTTTAGTCTTCCTTTTATAGATTTATGCAAGGGTAGGGGGTATAGTTGTGTTGATCATGATTAAGCTTGAGTTGAGTCTTTGGTTCTACCCTTTGAAGACAATGCAAAGTTTGTGTCCTCAAAGCTTGAGACAAAAAGACAAAATGAATGGACAAGATGCTCTTTCACTTTGAATGATTGAGATTGAATTTGGCTTGATTCATGTGAATGTATTTTCTCAAATCCTATTGGTTGATTGAATTTCCTCCCTTTTGGGTTGTTGAGAGAAATTAAGATTTATTAATTGATTTTAATTGATTTATTGAATGGGTTGAATTTGATTTAATTCCAAACTATATAATTAATAGAATTAATTGCACTTTGATTTGATTTCACTTGATTAAAATGCTCTCAATTTTGATTTATCTTGAATTAAGACTTGATTTTAATTTTGATTGGCTAAATGTTTGATTCAATTTAATTGTTTTGATCTTGTCCTCGATTTGCCTTGATTTAGTACTTTAATTGTCTTTGTCCATTTTCAAGTGATTACAAATGCGCCTCTTTGAGTGGACGTGCAAAGCATGTCGATTCAAAGAATACTCTGATCTTGCTGATGATAGGTCTTGATTTCATCGGTGGGCGCCATTTTGTGTACAAGATTTAGTACCTTCATAGAATTAGTATTGACAATAAATGAAATAGAAACTAAATAAACCAAAATATAGAAACTATTTAGCAAATGAAAGATCAATTAAACATCCTATGACTCTCTATCTAAGAGTGTTAATGTGAAGCTCTCAGCAAGCTACCATTAATGACAGTCCTAGAATGAGAAATGATAAATATTAAGCTAAAGCTAACAATTAATTCAAATTGAATGCTAATTAAGCTCTTAATTTGTCTTTCTAGCTATAAAATGCAAGAGGTTCTATGCAATTCTCAGATGTGTGGTTATGAATTATGATTGATTTTAGCCTTCCTTTTATAGATTTATGCAAGGGTAGGGGGTATAGTTGTGTTGATCATGATTAAGTTTGAGTTGAGTCTTTGGTTCCATCCTTTGAAGACAATGCAAAATTTGTATCCTCAAAGCTTAAGACAAAAAGACAAGATGAATGGAAAAGATGCTCTTTTACTTTGAGTGATTGAGATTGAATTTGGCTTGATACATGTGAATGCATTTTCTCAAATCCTATTAATTGATTGAATTTTCACTCTTTTGGGTTGTTGAGAGAAATTAGGATTTATTAATTGATTTATTTAGCCATGTACCCCTTGAATGGGTTGAATTTGATTTAATTCCAAATTATACAATTAATAGAATTATTTGCACTTTGATTTGATTTCACTTGATTAAAATGCTCTCAATTTTTATTTATCTTGAATTAAGACTTGATTTTAATTTTGATTGGATAAATGTTTGATTCAATTCAATTTCTTTGATCTTGTCCTCGATTTTATTTGATTTGCCTTGATTTAGTACTTTAATTGTCTTTGTCCATTTTCAGGTGATTACAGGGCCAAAGCCAAAAGTTTTGTATAAAAGTATGATAAGAACAACATAGTTTGAAGTCACATAGTTTCTGGAAGTAGTCCAAGAAGAAACATACATGAAACAAATTCTAACTGAAAATGTGCAGCCTAAATTTCAAGTTGACTCTACTTGCCTAAACTTGATCTTGATTCACTGATAAAACAAACACTAGGAACTTCAATAACACTTTTGCAAAAAAAACTAGACAAAACAGAGTATGAAGATTTTTATCTGTTACTCCTCCATCTGAGGAAGTCGAAGATCATTTTTCTTCCTTGTCCTATTGTGGGTTCAATCCCTGGGAGTCATCTTGCTCATCCTCTATTTCATCATCATCCTCTGGCTCGTCCTGTGTATCCTCCTCAGACTCTGCTAATTCATGCTTCTTATCTACCTATTCTGCTTCCTACTAAATGTTATCCAATGCCTCTATTTCTTCCTCCAATGGTTCGTCTTCTTCCTCACTCACCTTTGAGCAGTCCTCACTTCCTAGGCCCTCACTTTTTCATTATATTTATATTGATAAACCCAGCCCAAATTCTCTTGGGTTTCTATTGGCCAAACCATTTCTTAGCAATAGAGTACATTGAGGCAATGTGTTCTTTCAACGAACTTGATCTTGTTGAACTTTCGAAACTTCTATCTTTGTTTTTTGTTTTTTTTTAATAGTTATACATTTAGCTTTCTTTATTTATAGCTTTTGTTTAGTTATATTTAGTGTTGAGGCTGTTATTATATATATATATATATATATATATATATATATATATATATATATATATATATATATATATATATATATATATATATATATATATATATATATATATATATATATATATATATATATATATATATATATAACTAAACAAAAGCTATATATATATATTTATTTATTTATTTATTTATTTATTTATTTATTTATTTTATTTTTATTTATTTTTTTTAAATTTTCTTATTGTTATTTTATTTATATTTATATATTTTTTCTTTCTTTTTTCTTTGTATTCTTTATTTAGTTTATTTCTTTATTTTTATCAATTTTTATTTTTATTTGGTTAGTTATCTTTGTCTATTTTTATTTATTTATTTCTAGTTTTATTTAGTTTTTCAAATTTTCTTATTTTTCTTTATTATTTTCTCTTTTCTTTTAATTTTTCTTCTTTATTTTTATTTGGGGCTTCTTTTATATTTTTACTCACTTGCATTCTTATGGTTGTTTGATTTTTTCTTATTTTCTTCTCTTTTTAATTGTATTTCATATTTATATGTTATTATCTTCTTCTCTTTTTGTCTTTGTTTTCTCTTTTTTTTCCTCTTTTTATAGTTTCTCTCCTCTCTTTAATTTTTCTCTCATTTCTTCTCTTAAGCCATGTGCCCCCTCGTCTCTCTCCTTCCTCTTCTCCTCTCTTTTAAGTTTGTCTAGATCTAAAATTTGATTATTTTTCATATCCTTTTACTCTTGTCTTGATGATGGATCACTAAGTGTGATCCAAAACATTGACTGTAAACACTCTTACACAATCATAAATCCAAAAGCATAGCAAAAATATCTATATGGATTGTGGAAATCTGTTAACACTATGTGGAAATTGTCATTGTAGGGCTGTAAGTTTCCTTAAAGTGTAGTTTGGATCAACCTACTAGTATTCAAGGAAAAGTTAACAAGGTCAAGGAAAGTAAAGTAGCATGAGATATCAAGTCAAAATTCATTGTCATCCCTAAGAACATAGAGTTTGCTCTAGTCTTAAAGACATGTAGAGATTTCAAAGACCAACTAGCAACTTCTCAGTCACCACCACTTCTCCAGGCAACTACAACTACACCAACCCAACCATGATTGTCTCTTTGAATATTTTAAATGTTTTAAATTACTTATCGAAGGCTATGTTCTAAAATTTTATTATTTGTAGAAGTCCTTATAAATAATGAGACATTGAATTCTAAGAGACTTATGTTTGAAAATTGATTCTTTTTTAAAAAAAGAGTCAGTTACATAAGACATTAGTTACATTTTTAATGTCTATAAATATGCTTTCAATGGACATTTGAAGGGTTTGAATTTTCAAGAAATGTAGTATTGTAATGCTTTTCTCGAAAAAAAATTGATAATAGAAGGAATTTTTACGACTGAAGTTCTCTAATATTAGTTTGTTTGTGTGCAAGTTTGAGCTTTTCTCTATGAATATATAATATGGGCATTGAAGTTGCCACAAGATGTCTAAGTTGCAGGGAGATCCCTATGTACGACACTTGTGAACAAGCAAGAGGTTGGATAGAGCATCCAAGAGAGTTGATCAAAGAGATGGTGGACAAGTGAGCATTCTACTAGCCAAGTATGTAGTCAAGAGACCAAAGTAATATTTTCTAGCTAGAGTCAATTCCTAACAAGTTGGAATATGTCAAATAACAAGATAAGCTAAGGATAACAATGGAGAAGCAATAGTGACAATGTTTACTCTTAGTCCAAGATTTTAGTTCAAAGGATTGCAAGATTGATTGACAAGTTTGGAGAATTCCCTAGACAAGGTTTGTTTTGAAAGCATACAATGTGAGAAAACAATAGTCTTAAAACAATATGACAAGGGACAAAGCACCCTTGTGGATACAAGCATATGTGAGGTCTAGTAAGGTGTATCCATGTTGAAGTATAGAAAGTGTATGTTCAACAAATATTTTCACAAGTCTTAGTACCAGAAGACACATCAAGAAAAACTACCTAAGTTCAATTGGGAAGTGTTCCAACCTTTGCCCACAACTTGGTACCCCATCGCCTCACACAAAGTTATGTTGGCTTTGTCATGGATTTGCATCCAAGGGAGTACATATGCTAAGTGTCTTTGTGTGATCTAGGTAAAGTCCACTTGGATCAATCCTTGCACAAAGGAAGGCACACGACCAAAAGGGATAGCTTTTTAGTCCTAAGGTGTTTAGTAAAGGTCTTCATTCATGACCACCCCTTGTAGTTCTGCAACCAGAATTAAGAACTATAGCCCTACAAGCACCCAAGAGCATAGTCGCGCAAGAAATATTTAGACCTCTCGGCCCTATACAAAGTGAATGTACTCCCCTTGTAATCTTGTAAACAATATTTGTACCAGGAAGGTCCTACAAGTGCCCAATCAAGTGGTCTTGCTTAGCAAGATTTAGGCAACTAGGCCCTACACATGAAGAAGCATTAGGAATAGACAGTATCCAAGTCTTCTCTCTCTTTGGATTGAAAGAAGCTTTTTATTATAGTGGGGTGGAGTTAGTTGGTTTTTCTTGTTCCCCACTTGGGTCGTTCCCAAAAGATTGCTCTTTTGGCAAACCCTCTAAAGGTAAATGCAAGAAAGAAAAAAGATAGCTAATGGAGGTCTAGATTTTTTATTTTCCATGAGGAAAAAAGAATACTCTCCTACTTCATAGTGTCTCCCAAACACATCAAGAACATGTTCATTTACCCAAGACTAATTGCAAGTGATCAACTAAGTAGGTCAAGATTCATGATTTTCCAAAAGGAAAAGAAAATACTCTCCTACTACTCAACTAACCACAAGACAAGAATCCTTCTACTTAAGCTAGGTGCCTAGAAATCAAATGTAAGAAAACACAAAGTTGGTTTGTATATCTATGGCAACCTACAAGACAAATACCATTAGTAGTTTGAAGGTTGAGTCTTTGACAAGCATCCTACATCACAAAGCATTAATAGGCATGAAGATATTGAGCTCTTTTGATAGGCAAAGCTTACAAAAACCACAAATTAGGGCATAAAAAGTATGTAAATAGAAGAAATAGCCTTGCAAGATCACTTGTTAGTCACTATTAGAAGACCATAAAATCATAAAATGCAATAGAACTCAAGCAACCTTGGCTAGAACTCAGACTGTGATAGAAATTAATTATGGGTGACAGTTAATCATTCTGTCAGAAAATCATACGATAGACCATATAGAAGCAGAACAACATTTCATACCAATAAGATATACCTTATAAATGCAGAACAATATTTATCTATGAAGCAGGCGACATTTCTTAGAGATACAGAGTGATACTTCATAAAATACAAAATTTCACCTGGCAGTAGAATGGAATGTCGCCTAGGTATAGTAGGAAATGTCATACGACTTTTTAGACTGTAAAAATAAAAGTGATGAACCTGTGACAGTAAGGAACCGAAAGTGCAAGAAATAGAGCCAAAAATGAATGTCAAGCCCCACAGTGGGTGCCAAATATGTGTGATCAAAAGAGTGACACACTTTTATGAACCATTACACTAGAGAGAATCCATGGGAGAGGAAATCTCAAAAAGTGGCTCATAGCTTCCTAGTTGAAGCAATTTTAATCCTCCTCATGATGCTCATCAAATTGGCATAGAGGATTAGTGACTTGACTACTCCAAAATGGAAGAGTCAAAGTGCAAGAAATGAAGCTAAGATGAAAGGATGCAAGCTAGAATAAAATATTAAGCTAGAAATGTATGCAAGCAAGTAGTATACTAGAATGAGAATACAAGAGCTTAATCTATGAAGTAAAGCAAGAAAGAAATTAGATTAACAATGCAAGATTAGGCTAGAAATGAAGCTAAGCTAAGAAATGAGAGAACTAAAGCTAAGAATTCAAATTAGCAATATTATTCTAAGAATGCCAAAACTAGAATGTAAAATGATCAAAATTGGGACCCTTGAGCAATGGAAGAGCTTCCTTTTAAAGGAATTGCATCAAGAATGAAGGGTGGGGATTAAGAGGCAATAGAATGAGTGGATGAGATGAAGAGGCAAAAAGAGATGCAAGGTTAGGTAGAGATGAGTGGTGAGGATTAAGAGGTAAAAGGGAAATGTTAGGTAGAATAAGACAAAATAGAAATTTGAAAGCACAAATCCCTTTTAGTTACTAATTAATCAAAATTAAGTATGCACACATGTGAATGTGTTCTTTTAATAAAAAGTGTAGGAACTTTATATTAAAAGCAAGGTTATAGCAATTAAATAAATGTGCAAGCTCTAGAAATTAGACCATAGTATAAGCTTGATATAAGATTTTTTATTTAATTATGTAAAGGGGATTTTCAGGTTACTTTGCACAATTATGCCCATTAAATAGGCAATTTGATCGAAAGGGGGGCCTCAAGTTCTACTAGACCAATTTTAGGTGATTAGAGAATCCACCTCAAACACATACCTCAGGCAATGTGATGTCAAATACTTTCCACAAATCACGGAATTGCCTTACTACTTCACTAATAGCATCACCGATCCCATTGTCACTTCAAATTTCTTCAGTGATTCACAAGTCTTCATTACCTATTCAAGAACTCAGTTTTGTTTACCTATCCATTATGTTAATACCGCTTCCATTCAATTAAAGCATCTTCATCATTCAACAATATGAGTCACGATCCTCAATATAGTATCTTGACATTATTATCAATCATATCTTATTACTGCTCCATCTAATACTTTACCAATTTGAGATAGCATTCAAATCACTTATTGTCTATCACTGATTGTTTTAGCAATTACCTGATTTGATTTCATTCAAACATAACCAACTCAATAAGTCACGATTACAAACTTAACATCGCAACACATAACATATTCTTACATTAGAATAGAAACTTTAGAAACATGCTACAACTCATTATTTACTCACAATATCTAGTAACATACTGAAAATACTAAGTCAATCAATTGACATCAATGACAACCTAATAATTGATTCACTTGTCATTAAATTTGTACCAATCTTCACCAATGCAATACTTAGCATCACTGCATCAGTTATGCTAATAGGGGCTAGAGGACATCCTTGGCAGATGGATCTAAACATCCTAAATGTAGAGGATTGAAACCCATTGATGGTCATGCAAGAAGAAGCATCCCCAAAGAGCATCTTGATAGATTGAACAAATTTGGGCCCAAATCCAAGATCCTTAAGCATCATAAGATTAAAATCCATTCAATGCAATCATAGGCCTTGGAAAAACCAATTTTAAGAAATAGGTCATTTTGATTGGAGTGACGAGCGCATTCTATTCCTTTCTAGATAGTAGTAATGTTGTCGAGGATGAATCTTGCCTTGATAAAATCAGTCTTCTCAGGTCGAACAATGAGAGAAAGAACCTATCTAATTTTGAGAGCTAGGGCTTTAGAAATGATCTTGTAAGATACATTGAGTAAAGTAATAGGCCTCCAATTACAAATATGATCTAAATCCCCTTCCTTAGGGATGAATTTAATGTTGCATTTGTTAGTAATCTATCCTAGGGAATGAGTGTGAAAAGCATCAAGATAGACCTTATGGAGGTCGAGACCAACACAAGGCAAAAATGCTTTGTATAACTCACAAGGAAATCCATCACATCCAAGATCCTTTTCATCTACCATGGAGGTAACATCTTCCTTAAGGCCCTGTTTGGTTGAGGAATTAGAATTTGATTCAAAACCTGATTATCTCAAACTAAGGTTTTGAAATTCTGGTTTTGTGTATTCGGAAGATAGTTTGGACAATTTAGTTGACCCAGAAGATGACTGAGACAATCCATCTTTTATGTTTGGTTGTCATTTTCAAAATTAGAATTAGAACTGAGAAATTCCTATTTTTGTGTTTGGTTCTACAATTTCAAATTGGAATTGGAATTACATTCTCCATTTCCGTGTTTGGTTCTACATTTTGAATTGGAATTGGAATTTGACAAGAAAAAAATTTAAGTTTTTTTAATTATTATATAATGTTTAATTTAATATATTATTTATTTTATCCATTTTTTAATTTATATTTCATTTTATTAATTTATATTTTTATATAGTAAATCATAAACAAAATTTAATTTTTTTTTTACTTATATTGTGAATAGTAAACTTAACTTTTTTAATAATTTTATAGATTATCATAAACAATATGTTATTACTAAACCGATTACTGAGAGGGGGGTGAATCAGTAAGTATTTTTTCTTGTATTGTAATTCAAAACTTGTTTTATTATCCTTTATCAATAAGCAGAATAAAACAATCATTCACAAGCATAAAAGAATCACACAAATCAACACAAGTATTTATACATGGAAACCCTCAGCTAGAAGGAAAAAACCATGGTGAGACAGAGCTCACAACTTCACTACTGTAGAATGAAGGTGCCCTGTTAGGAGCTTACAAAACACTTGTTAGAGTGCTACCCAATTAAGGGATTTTATACAAGATCGGTTAAGATCTTAACCCTATTAAGAGTTGCCCGATTAAAGGACTTTAATATCAATAAATATATTGCCCTGTTAAGGGATTTTACAAAGAACCAGTTAGGTCCACCCTAATATAGGGATTTCAACTTGCTTTCACACTTTAAAAAAGCAATGATCTTCTATGACATTGATTGTTTGCTCAGATCATACCTATTGATTTCTTCCCCGGTTTGTCTAGATGTTGATCTCTATTGCCCTTCACCTCTGTGATTGTAGCGCTTCTCTCAAAATATATCTCTCTTCTACTCTATGAAATCAACAACTCATCTTATGTCCTATGACCTATATTTATACAAGAGTTGAAACTCTTAACTCATAGAACCGCTAGGGTGTAAAATTATCCATAAATCATGCAACACATAAAAGCTATGCTTTCTGATCTGGATTTTACCTTGAAAACATATGTAGAAATAAAACTAACTACTGTAAAAAAGCTAATCTTTAGTTTTGAGCGGTGGATGCTCTGTATGTACCGATTGCTCTATAATATCTGATTTTAACTCCAACTGCTCCGTAAATTTCGGAGCGGATCTTTGTGCAGTTATGACTAGTTGTGACCAATATCTATCTCATACCCGATCAATCCCTGATATGTAATATAAGACCGGTACAATGTACTTATTATGGTCTACTAGTGTATACATTCTATTTCTATTCTATCGGTGCCTTTAAAGTAATGTGAGTAAACTACCAGTGAACCTGTACTGGTGTGAATGGTGTTTGTGCAATACACTAATGACAACTCATATTGCTAAAAATCTTCCCCTTTTTCATTGGTGGAAAAACCATACACAATATTATACTCACTTACTTGTTATATTTTACACCTTGTCTTGTGGACTCTTTTTTCCTTTTCTTTTTTTTCTTTTTTTTCCGATGGCATACTTCCTATGTTCTAGGCTTCCCTGGTGGCATACTTCCTTTGTTCTAGGCTTCCCCTATGCAAATTCTTTAGCTCTTCTTCTTCCCCTTTTTGCCTCCAGATTACAAAGGGTTTAAATTGGCATCTTGGCAAAAATGTCTTTGTAAATGACTTTTGCAGATGGAAGAAAAGTGTGCCACTAACCGATTACATGTTCTAACTTTGATTGAGCTTCTTGTAGAGAGACAATGATGTTCTCCATATCTTCAATAGTCTTATGTTCTGGTTCTTTGATGAGATTCTTAGCATCCTTTGCAGATTTTTGCATTAAGTCTAGTGTAGGAGCTAGATACAACTAAAATCCAATGTTATATTGGATTCTCTTAGTCTTCTCCTCAGAAGTCTTTCTCAGAATGAGAGCAAGACTTGTCATTTCTCTATTGAAGCTTGTTGCAGACTTTTTCTTGATGTCATATTGAGAAGACAAAGCTCTTATGTCCTATGTATCCTTTGTTGACCTTTTTGTCAGATCTTGCATGAATGTATCAAAATTTGAAGTACTGATCATCAAATTATTGCTAACTTGTAACTGTTGATGAAGAATACTCAAAATGGTTGATATTGTTACCTTTGAATCTTCAATTAGTTTATTGAGAATTTCAATTCTCTTCTTCTCATAATGATTAATTGCCACTATTTCTGGATTGGTCAAATCATCACCAACTATTGTTGCCAATACTTCCAACTAATCAATGATCGGTTCATCTTCATCGATATCAGCATCTGGTACAAAGTTGTATAGAATGTCCTTTACTTTGTTTAGAACCATATCCTCTTTTCTTTTAGTTAGCTCCTTCAGCTACCTTGTTGACATTTTGTTGATGTCAACTATTGTATCAGTTGATTTACTCCTTTTGGCTTTGGTTTCTTCAGAAAATGATAGCTTTCTTTTGGACATGCTTGGAAGAGTTTTCGGTTCCTTTTGGTTGAGCTCTTGTTCTTGTTGAACTTGCTCATCCTATTTAGGTAGCTGTTGTTCCTTTTCCTACACTTTTCCCTATTCCTGTTCTTGTTCATGTCCCTGTTCTTGTTCCTTCATAACTTTCTCATTTCCTCTTTGGTCCTATTCTTCTGGTATGTTTACCTCTTCAGGTCTTGCTTTCTATTGTTGAACTTCCCCTTCCTGTTGCACTTCTATTTCAAGCATAGCATCTTCCTCTTGATGCGAGTGTCCTCCTAGTGGGGCTTGTGTTTGTTGTTTTTCTTTAGCCATTTGAAGATCACCCACAATGATTCCTCCATCGCCTTCAACTGATTTGTCAGTGGGAATATTCACAAAAGATTTTCCCAATTTGACCAGTTCACCAGAAGTGAACATTTATGTGGGAGCTTCATGTTCACCTGTTATTGGATCTTGAGTTGCAGTGAACTATACATGTGGATCATTTATTGTTATTGTTTGATCCAGAGGACCTGTTGCTTCAAGAGAATTGAAGTCATATTGTTGCCAGAAATCTAAAGTCTCTTTGTAGACTTCATTCTCATATCCATTGAGAATCTTAGAAACTTTTTACTTTGTATCCAGGTTCATAGATGCTTCTTCTAATAGAAGCTTTATCCTTTCTTCTCTTAGACCAGATCTAACTTTTAGCAATGCTTCCCTATTGATCTTTGTGTTTATTCCTAGACTAGTCCTCCATTTTGTTTGAAGCTTACTATTTAACTCGGGAGGAAACTTTCCCCTATATTCCCTAGGAGTTCTGTTGAAATCTAATAAACTTTCAACAAGGGCTTTTATAATTTCCTATTTGTCCTCCTCAGCTAATACACTATATCATTTAGCTGCATTATCTATTACTCCAAAATTTGTGACTTCAGCAACAATATCATTGGCAGTCATCATGTGAGCCTTACCTTTTTCTGGAGACACTAGAAGTGTTGGATTGGTTGGTTCATCACTGCTGTCAACAATGACCGGTTTCTCTATTTTGAGTGCACCTTTTCCTTTCCCAGTGTCAAGGATCGGTGGAACTATAGTCCTGTGGTGTGCTTCCTCTATTTGCTGCTGAGTCTGGAGAAGTTTGGTCTAGGTAGACACACCTTCTTCATGAACTTTATCTACCTCTCCAATAAGCACTTGACTGATCCTCTTCCTTGTTAGAAAATTATGTTTGTGTAGATCAGCTTGTTTAGTAGCTTCCTCCAAAGTGAGGTGATTTTGCACTTCCAACAAAGCTCGTACTCGCAGCTCTTTTTCCTTGTCCATTAAGGCTTTCCACCTGGCTTCAAGTATCTCATATAGATCTTTCGGTACAATCTTTTGAAGCTCAGAAGGAGAAAGATTAAACTTGTGAATGCAGAAAACTATACCTTCTTCAATCTTTCTTCTTTATTCATTGTTGCTTACTTCATACCTTCTGCCCACTTGTCCTAACCTTCCTGTATCCTTTATTCCTGCTACTAATTCATCAATATCTTATCTTTTTGGTCTTGCTTGAGGCTCCTTTACCTGTTTAAATGATTTCTTCCTTTTGATAAGAGGAACTGTGTCATCAGTTTCCTCATATTCTTCTTCTTGAGTGCTCATTACCGGTTGAGCTTTCTTCTTTTGTGCCCTTGGTGGTGTTGTCACTAGTTTCTTCTTCGATATAGGGGTCCTTTTGGTGTAGACGTGTTTATCGTTGCCCTCTTTTTGAGATTTTCTTGAATCTCAGTGAATGTACCAAATCGGTTAGCGGAGAGATCCAAATTTGCTTCATTTAGAGCATCAGCATATGTCTTAGCAGTTTTAGTAGTGATCTCATACCCTAGCTCAAGAACATATTCTTCTCTCAGTTCCACTGCTTGAATGATGTAGTGATTGATGGAAACCAGAAAATACATCATCTTTGTATGCTTCAACAATTGTTGATGGCACCTGCTCCCTTGCATGCATCTTTAGTTGAAAAGCTTCAAAATATTCGTTCATAACATTTTTTAACTGGTTTCCCAGTTGGTTGGCCAGTTCATCTATTTGGTGCATGACCGATCTGATGGTCTTCCATGCCACTTTTCCAATTCCAGGAAATAAATTTTGATAATAGAAATAGAGGCATACCAATAAAGTCTCGTACTTCATAGATTTATTCCTGACAATACCGAGATTCTTCATGTTCTCAAATATCTTCCCTCATAGCATTTCATAGATATCATAAGTGGCATTATCATGCATTATTTGGTGTGCGACATGTATGGCTCCACCCGGTATTCTATTGAGATTATTGGACTGATAGATTTCATAACCTATCGCCACAAGCACAAACTGAACCCCATCATCTTCGATGTCATTCACTGTCATGAGATGACCATCGGATTTGGATTTTCTCAACTTTATGATGATTGCATTTGCGATGGTTCACAGTGTGAAGGCTTCCCCTACCTAACTGTATCCAATTACACGATGTAAATCCTCCTTGGTTATTTCTGTAACTGCACCTTTTTGGAGCCAAAACCTTGGATAGTGTACTCGACTAAGGACCAGTCAGATCCAGTCTTGTCAAAAGATGGCTAGATAGGTGACTCCGTTGATAAGATCGTATGACACCAACTTCACGTATTTGTCTTGCAGTCTTCCGTCCTCACACAAAGAGAGGTATTCGTCCTCAATGTAAGTTTTGCCAAGTTTTTCCTATTTGGCGTGGATGAATGTGGTCACGTCTTCTGTCATAAAGACTCCCTTTGGTACCGTTGACAAGGCTCCATCCATATCAGTTGCTTGATTCTGAATTGCCGCAATATCATATGAAGGACGATCGACTTGATTTCCCCTGATCAACTTGACAGTAGTGTATGATGAGGCCATTGCAAATAGTTTAATTCATAGAAAGAAGCTTTGATCGGTCTAACAGACAGTCGCTCACGATGATCAAAGTGCAAGAATATTACTAATAAAAATTCATTAATCTCAATGAAAGAAAAGTGAAAATGATGAGTAATACTTCTTTCTTTAATAGGGTTAGGTCATAACGGTAACTATTTGTTAAACGGCTATAGTAATAAATGCCTTACCTAACTTTTCTTTCTATTTTGCCAACCGGTGATTTGATTTTTTTGATTTGGCAACCCCAGTTGATTACCTCTTACCTATCTGGTTCTCCTTGTAGACTGAGTGAGTCTGATTATCACCAATCTTACCAGGAATGGTAGATAGTCTATCAATTCCCTCTAAGCCTTTACGGCTTAGTTTGCTGAAGAAATATCACCATCGGCAGATGATGATCTTGTTGGAGATTTACCAGCAGGCCAGTACTAATTGTATGTTTGTCATTGATGAAAACATATGGAAAGTAGCATGCGTGGAAGTCTTATGTAGTAAGCTTTTAGTATATGAAGAATGGAGATGATATCAGCATGATATCATGGGGGCAAAGGTTAACTATTAGAACAAACAGTTATATAGAAGCTTGTGTCAGCAGTGTTCCTGACAGAGTAACAGGCAGTGTTCTATGTATGGTTGTCTGTATAGTTATCATGGAGCCTTGCACTCTTGGATATATGTTGAAGACATGTTAGTGATGTTTTAGTTATGGACACATAGTCTGATAATTAGTATAAGTGAAGTTATGCAATTGCTATTCGCCAGTAGCAGTTTCCTATGTTTATTCAGAAGAGACGACAGAGATTTTATTGTTTCTAGAGTTGCACCTATCCTGTGGATATGTGCCCTTGGATTTAAGCTAAGAGGAGAGTTACTGATGTTTAGTTAAGAGTGCATGATGTAATTTAGCTTGAGGAGAAAGATCCAGTTGTTTTGGTAGAGCCGACAGTGTGTTCTACAATTATCTTATTGGACATGTCCCAGAATATGTTGCGTGCATAGTAGAGCTGACATAATGTTTATTGGAGTTTGTTATGGTTTCTCTAATATGATTTCAAGGTGGTTCTAATAGGCCGACTTGATTATATCATTCAAAGGAAAGATATTTATAGGCAGTCATTTGTGATTGCTGGAGTGTGGTTCATAGTTGATTAAGTAGAGCTGAGTAGAGTGTGCGAAGTGTTGAGCCATCAGAAGAAGGTCTATGTGACCAAGTAAAGTATTTGTGCTATACATTGGAACTGATCCAGATAGTAAGTCAAACCGCAGTTCACCAAGATCCAAATATAGTGTGTATTTGTTAAGCAGAAGGTTGTAGCCTTTGCCCCTTTGAGCAGTATGATCTTGGACAGTGTGTCCTCTCCCCTAACAAGGACAATTGTAAAAGACTCCTAACAGAGTCCGACCCTTGACCAGGTCTATTGTACTAAATATATTGTAAAGCAACTCCTAACAGGGTTAAGGATCTTCTAACAAGGATCATAAAACACTAGTGCAGAATATTAGTGGGTGTCAATTCCCACCGGGGTTTTTACCTATTTGGATTTCCCCGTAACCAAAATATTGGTGTTGTGTTCATGTTTTCTTCATTGTGTTTATGCTTTATGTTTAAGAATACTTAATTGGATAAAGAATTGAATCTTGTAGATGATTGATTCATCCCCCCCCTCTCAGTTATCTCTTGGGCCTATTCCTAACAGATCTTTCCTTTGTTTTCTCCTCAATGGAACTCTTTGATTCCTTTTTTAACCAAATCTATCTGACTGTTTTTCCAATCTTCTCTTCCTTATTGATCTTCTCATTTGAGGATGAGATCTTCTCTACCAGTTTGACTAATTATTTCCTTTTGATAGATGACCGGTTCCTGCAATTCTTGGCTAGGTGTCTAACTTTGTTGTAGTGACAGCAGACTATATCAGTTGCCTTCCACGGGTTCACCCTTTTTGTGCTGGGTGATTTTCTCCATGAATAGCTATGATTGTGTATCCCATAGTTTGCACAATTGGTTGTGTTCTGGTTCTTGTTTTTCTTGGTGAATTCCAGTCTCGGAGATCTGAATGTCATTGTCTTTGATCTGCATTCTTTAGCCTTGTGTCCAAACTTGTTGCATGCATAACAATAGCCCTTAAAGCTTCCCCTGCTTCCACTGGACATAGATGTGGGGTTGGACTAGCATTCATTGGTCTTGTGCCCATGCTTGCAACAATTCTTGTAGTAGCTATTGTTTGGCTTTTCTGGTACATTCTTGTAGTTATTTGTTCTATGACCCAGTTTCCCACAATGATTGCAAGAGGTGTAAAAGGTCTTCTTTCCTTTTTGTACCAGCGGCTTCTTCTTATCCTTCTTAATTGTCTTTGCTCCAGAAGACCCACCAATCTCTTTGGTGTCATTACCAATGAATCCAAGACTAGTGTGATCTTTTTGCTTTCTTTGGGCTTTGATTTGCTCATCAAGCTTGACTGAAATTTCATTTTATCTTCTCAAGGTTTCATTCCTTTCTTCAAGGACTTTCTTTTATTCCTTGAGTTGATACACCTCGATCGCCAGTCTCTTGCATCCATCATCCCTATCTTGCCATGCCTTGTGCATATTGGCATTTTCTTGGGTGACAATTTGCATGTCTTCTTGGAGTTGCAAAATGATAAATTCATTTGCCCCTATAGTTTTCTCTGCCCGGTTCCTTGCTTTTTCAGTGGCTGTTAATGACTTGACTAATGTTTTTCTTTCATCTTCAGCTTTCCAATTTTTCTCAATCAGTTCAGTCATCCTCAAGGTGTTCTCTTCTTGCTCCCTTTTGAAATCAGCAATCTGACTGGTTAGGATTTGGTTCTTTTCCATAAGCTCAGAGACTGCTTCTTCAACTTCATCAGATCCGCTTTGATCAGAGAGCTCGTCAATAGTTTCATTTCTCTCACTGAGTTGTATAGTCAGCTCCTTTCTTTTCACAAGGGATCTCCTCAGTCTATTCTCTAGAGAGGTAATGATGTCGTTGGCTTCCTTCAGATGTTTCTGATATTGGTAACCCTCCATGATCTTTCTCTTAAGTGGTTAAGCTATATATATGAGAGCCAATGGCTCTAATACCAATTGTTATTACTAAATCGGTTATTGAGAAGGGGGGTGAATCAGTAAATATTTTTTCTTGTACTATAATTCAAAACTTGTTTTATTATCCTTTACTAATAAGCAGAATAAAACAATCATTCACAACCATAAAAGAATCACACAGATCAACACAAGTATTTATACATGGAAACCCTCAGTTAAAAGGAAAAAACCACAGTGAGATAGAGCTCACAACTTCAATACTATAGAATGAAGGCACCCTGTTAGGAGCTTACAAAACACTTGTTAGAGTGCTACCCGGTTAAGGGATTTTATACAAGATCGGTTAAGATCTTAACCCTATGAGTTGCCTGGTTAAAGGACTTTAATATCAACAAAGACATTACCTTGTTAAAGGATTTTACAAAGAACCAATTAGGTCCACCCTAATATAGGGATTTTAATTTGCTTTCACACTTTACAAAATCAATGATCTTCTATGACACTAATTGTCTGCTCAAATCATACCTGTTGATCTCTTCCCTAGTTTGTCTGGCAGTTGATCTCTATTTCCCTTCACCTCTGCGATTGCAATGCTTCTCTCAAAAGATATCTCTCCTCTGCTTTATGCAATCACCAACAAATCAACAACTCATCTTGCATCCTATGACCTATATTTATACAAGAGTTGAAACTCTTAACTCATAGAACCGCCAAGGTGTAAACTTATCCATAAATCATGCAACACATAAAAGCTATGCTTTTTGATCTGGAGTTTACCTTGAAAACATCTGTAGAAATAAAACTAACTCATGTAAAAAAGATAATCTTTAGTTCTGAGCAGTGGATGCTTCGTATGTACCGATTGCTTCGCAATATCTGGTTTTAACTCCAACTGCTCCACAGATTCTGGAGTGGATCTTTATGTAGTTATGATCGCTATCTATCTCATACCTGGTCAACCCCTAATATGTAATATAAGACTGGTACAATGTACTTATTCTGGTCTACCGGTGTATACATTTTGTTTCTATTCTACCGGTGCCTTTAAAGTAATGTGAGTAAACTACCGGTGAACCTGTACCAGTGTGAATGGTGTTTGTGAAATACACTAATGACAACTCATATTTCTAACACAATATTATAACAAGAAAATAATCATTGCATTTCTCAATATCACATCAAAATATAAATAAATCGTATAGTCCACATATATAACTATTTCTGCATAATGACCCAACAAAGTAGTGTGATTGTTGCACAAAGAAAACATCATACAAACATGACATCGAGTTTATAGGTAGCCTCCACTTTTGCCATTGATGTACTTTGGGTGGCAATAGCTATCTTGAGCGCCTTCTAGGACTTGTACTCATCATCTACAATAGGTATATGTGTAGAAGGTGCAGATGATGTAGACAGAGATGGGGTGTCATCAGCCCACCAAAAGTAGTCACATCCACCGCCATCCTACAATATAAATCTAAGTTAGTATTTCTATAATGACTAATATTTATTCTTTGTAAACATTTAAATATTGTGCAATTAACAACCTTTTTCTTATTTATGCAAGTCCAAAATTTACACTCTGGATTAATGTCTGTGTGTGACATCCTCAACATGCAGCGCACTCCATCACCATAGTCACACATAGGGACATTTATCATAGCCATTCACCAATGTATCAAATAATTTTTTGTTCATTCATACTATTGAAGCAATCAAACTTAGTATTGGAGACAGATAACAACATTCATATAACAACATGACTATTTTCTATCAGTACAAAATGAAAAAGTTTCATTTATGTTGATATTATGAATTTATGCAAAAAATACAATGAAACATCTATGGCATCAGATAGAAGATGGGGAAGAACAATATCCATGAACTGAATGGTGGTGTGAAAACACACCGTTAAATAAGAAAACATGGGGAAATCCATGCTCTACACCCTTATGCCCCACATTCGGCGAGCAACCATCTCATATCATGCTCATTCTTCCCATTACTGTCTGTATTGTTAGATGGTCAATCCTGCATCTACAAACTAAACATGATAGAAAAACTAAAACTTGTTTATTTTTAAATGGAATACACCAAGGAGTACCATCAGAAATATTGACCATTTACAAACATGAACAGTAAACAATCATCAGATAGATCATTTTTTTATCAGCATATGTGGAGTCTCGCACATTTGTGTACATTAGATTTTTTTATCAGATGGTTCACTACATTCAATTGTGTGCATTTTTTTTGCTTCAACATTTCAGATCACACTCTATGATCCATCATCAAGATGAAAGAGAGCAAAATGATTGCAATAGAGCAAAATGATGGACTTTTCTTTCAATCCTTTTGCTCTCTTTCATCCTGATGAAGGATCACAGAGTGTGATCAGAAATGTTGATGCCAAAAATATCTACACAATCAAATCCAGAAGCTATTTCAAACATTTTTAATATCAGCATATGTGTAGTCTCACAATATCATCATATGTGTAGTCTCAGAACTATCCATTTCTATTTCTGTACCTATCATGTGGTTTTGAAAAATGAATGAAATATCAAAAGAAATTCAAGATGAAATAGAGCATTGAACAAAGTAGAATTATTCCACTTAATTTTGTAATGAAACAATAATAACAAGATGGTTAGGGCATATACATATAACATGGGATAGAATCATGAACAATACAGTCATCTACCAAAACACATTTATATCGCCATCTCTTCTGAAGAACTAGAAATGGACAGTTTTGAGAGTACACCTTGACAATGCATTAAATTAAGCATTCATCATGTGGTACTCCTTGGTGTATTCCACTTAAATATGTTAAAAGAAACAAGACTAACAAATGCAAGAATATGTCTATAAACTTTCACAGTCATACTGAATCACAAGAGCTGAAAGAGAGAATAACTAATTTCCAAATTGCTCAAATAAATAATTAATGCATTTAACAAAATTTAATTTAATGTAACATTAATATCTATCAGAGGAAAATCTCCATCGATCTTCCATTTCTCCAGTCTGATATAAATAATGACTTGCCCAAAGTTGTGGAGAAATTCATCAAGATCTCACTAAAGAAAAATATCAAACATGTTGATGTCACAATCCCCCTTCATCCTTCTATCGCACCAATTATTTGTTCCAACAATAATAATCTAAAATATTAAATCTTTGTGAAGAGTATAATGACAAAGATCGAGTCCCATTTTCTATGACTTTAGAGCTAATGAAAAGGCATAATGAGTGGTTGGACTCTATCTCTGTCACTATACTAAATTTCTAGATAACAAAGAGGTTTATTGAAGTAACAATTTACATAACATCCAGTAAAATTACTTCAGATCTAGATAGGAGAAGAGTATAGTGACAGAGATAGAGTCCCATTTTTATTATGTCTTTTCATTAGGTATGAAGTGACAGAAAATGGGACTCTATCTATGTCACTATACTAAATTTCTAGACACAAAGACATTTATTGAAGTAACAATTTACATAACATCAAGTAATTACTTCAAATCTAACCTTGATTGTAGATACCAATTTGAATGATAGCATTGGCATTTGTGCTATAACAGATTCTAGGAGAGATCAGAGACATTATAAAGCATTGTGAATAGAACATCATAACAAGGATCAACAAAACATTCAAAGGGTAAGGAACAGTTTTAGAACCTCATGTTTCATCATAATGCCACAAATAATTCATGGAGTCACTATCATAATTTAAGATTAGGAGGTACATCAAAGAAAGCTAGCATTAATGTAAAGCTAATATTATACAAGATACATATAAGGTTATTAATGCAAATGTTCATTACTAGATAGATGAGGGACATTTTTATATTATTGTTAAGAGATAGCTTCATAATATAGTAAACTTTTCACAATAATACAGATATATACCATTTTATTGCTAGTGGACACAGAGTAAAGACGTGATCCTATCTAGAAGGGCTTGAATTGTGACATTAATAAATAAGTCAGAGAGATATCAAATGTACAAGAAACGGATATACAATGTGATCAACATGAAAACTTGAGGCTCAAAAGTTTAGTGATTAACATCTTATTGAGTAAACCAGTTATAGTTAATGAGTGCAACTCATATCAAATTTGACAACTTTCAATTACAAAGAAAACTCCATAACAAACAATGTCACATTGAAGGAAGGAAGTTGTTAGTAGTAACCATTGGAACCTCCAACAAAGTTCTTGGTTCGTAAGGAGACCCCAACAAAGGCAAGAGTGAAAATGCATAATGAAGCATCAAAGCTTCCTAAGGTTTCCAAAACCTACAACATGCTCTTGCTTCCTGGCTCATCCCCAATGGAAAAAAAAGTGCAATGTAGGAAGGCACAAAGACATGTAGATGGCATCAAAAGATCTCATGGTTCCCAAAACTGCAAGAACCTCCAATGGTTCCTAGGTCCCAAGAATCCCCCAACTAAAGGGAACACACAAGCTGAAGATAAAGGGCACCATCAGCAAGAAGCAAAGCATATTGGAGGTGGAAAAGGTAAATTAAAGAGGTCAATGCTAAGTTATAGGAAAGTTACAAAGATTTCAAAGCTTTCAGTGGTTTCAAGAACCATTGGAGCCTTAGACATTTCCTTGTTCCAAGTGTCCCTCAAACAAAGGAATTCAAAGGGCATGCAGAAAGGAAAAGCAAGAAACAAAGAAAAGATTAGGTTTTTGTCAAAGCTTCCAATGCTTCCCGAATCCATTAAAAACTCTAACAAAGTTCTCAACTCCTAGCCAACCTCTAACAGGGAAAAGAAGACAAAGAGTTAGCAGGGATTTCATGACTAAGTGGTTTTGAAGATATTTGTAGATGATCCAGATCATGTTCAAAAGGTGCAGTTCTAATGTCAGCCAACCCCTCGCATGGACCTAATGGATGCCAACTTCTCACATACCCAATTTTCAATGGTTTTCCTGCATCTCTTGTTGTCAATGAAGGTTCAACGTGAACCTAAAGAGGAAGGGTGACACCGGATGAGGTTTCATAAAGAAAATATAGACAAAGGAACCTACAAAAGTTTAAGTGACAATCAAATGGGGCTTGGATTTTCGCAAAAGGCCATAACAAAGAAAACTCCATAACAAATAGTGTCACATTGAAAGATATCTATAGGTATATAGGGAAGCATCTTTTGAACAATAAAAATGAAGCATAAAGATCAAAACAAATGCTAATAGCAAGCATTGAATAATGATAGAATGTCATTAATTAAAGATGGATGATAATATTAAATGTTGTACATGGATAAACTACAGATATTAAATTATCATAATGAAGAAATTTTCTATAAGTTCAGTGATAGTCCTATCTTATTAAAGATAACGAACTCAAACAAGTACAGGACTTGTTATTGGAATAAATTAGGAGGAGCATTATCTATAGTCTGAGTCTCATCATGATGCAAAAAAGAATTAGGCATTTCATTAACAAATGTATAAATGTTGGTGTTTTAACAAGAAAATGTCTTAGGCTTCAACACAATAGTGTTGTTATAGAACTTTCTAGATAGAAAACTTTTCAAAGAAAGAGAAAATGATAGTGGGCTCAACAATTTCCAAGATATGTCTTTATTTCTTTCACAAAGAAAAGATGCTAGTTAATTTGATCATTGAGGTTTTTTAAAGCTATTTTATCAATATCAAAACAAGAAAATGTCAAGTTTTATCACATTCAATTATCATCTTTGAGCATAAATATAAAGGTTACGCTCAAGAGTAATTGAGTGAATAGAGCTCATATATGAAACTTTAAAAGCTTTCAAATGCTTTAGGTATAGAAAGATAAATGTTTGGAACCATGGCCATAACAGGTATATAGAGAAATCTTCAAGCAAAACATTGATATTTACAAAATAGGGTTTCTAATATAGCTACAATCAAATTTTCAAACCCTCATGAGAAATGCAAATCTACAATATATGATATTATTTCAAAAAAGATGTAGGAGCTTCAAAATGATAAAGAAACCCTCATGGTTACACTATTACATAAGTTTTAGTTAATTCGTCACTATGAAAGCTAAGTTCATGAATCAGGAATTTTAGCCATCTGGCCAGAAGCAAAATCCTCAAAGGCCAAAGCTATAGAGAAAATTGAGTCCTGAATATCATGTAGGTTATTTTGTAATGGAACCCTTATTATGAGCGGCCTTATGAAATACAAAAAAAGAGCATGACTTTATAAAACCTCATTCTCCTAGCCTTCAGACCCGTGACCTTAAAGATTTAGAAAGTTTCAAAGATTTTTGAACCATTAAAACTATGCTATAAGAGATATCTTTAAATTCAAAAGATGTACAAAATTGAAAAGAGCCTATCACAGTAGAAACCATTGCAGAAATGTATGTATATGGAGCTCAAATATGAAGTAATAGCGAGTTTCTATTCTAGTTTTACAAAATCTTCATAATTTTTAGAGTATCATACAAAAACCAATTATTAGTGTAAAAATCATCAACCAAAACATAGTTGTGTCAGCATATGTGAACTATAATCAAATTTGAAGTCTTCAAAGTGATAGAAAATAACTACAATCCACCAAATGTTATTGCAATCCACTCCACTCTCTCCTCCTCATTCATCAATAAGAACCCTTTGGCTCTTTCACATTGAACCACGAAGGTGTTGTATACCCTCACGAAAACACCTCGACTCAATTCAAGGATGGATTTGAGAGTGGTATATACATTAATCAAAACATTATCATCATCAGATTTATCCATTATGTGAAGGTGAACATTGTCAAGGCCATCTTTTATTTTCTTGATTGTATCACAGATGACATCCAAGGAAGTGGCCATACTTGCCTTCCTCCTCTTTCCCATCCTTGATGATGATGATGTAGGCGTTCCTCTAGCACTGGCAGTTGCAGTGGATTGATTGGAAGGAGGAAGGTCTTGATCCAAAACAGCATCACTATCAAGATGTATACTGAAACCAATATCCTCTTCATCATGCAAATTGAATGCCTCTTCCATAGGGTTCCCTTCTTCAATCTCTTGGGCCATCATAGTCACATTACCTTTAGCAATGTCATTACCCACAATTACACCCAATTCATTGAAGTATTGGAAGGGTTTCCTCTTATACACTTTGGCATTTTTAAATTCTCTTCTCTGCATGTTGGCATAAATAAATGGATTAGGTTCTTTGTCTTTCATTATAAGAAGGCAATATTATTTCAATCAAAACAGTAGAAAGACCACCCTACCTTCAGAAGCTCATCCCACACACTATCCTCAACATCCATGCATTGAGTTGCCTCATTCCAAGTGAAACCACTTGTATTTCTCAACTCTTTCATCACTCTATATGCAAGGTTCTCTATTTTCAACTTATTTTTGAAATTGTCCTTTGTTAGATTGAGGTGTATATCCACATTGAACCTCCTCTCAATGGCGATCCACGCTTCTTTTTTTAATCCCCCGTCACCTTTTCTTCCAAGTTGTACATGCTCGGGGAGCAAGTCTAGAAACTTTTGTTCCATCTCTTTTGTCCACATTATCTTCCTTGAGGAAGAAGATATATGGCTCATGTTACTAGTTTCTTCCATGCTCATCATTAGTTATGTGTATGCCATGGTCTAGATCAATTGTTCATAATGTACATATTTTTGTTAATGGTATAGACATATCACATGGAATATATTTATGGACATATCATTGTATTTGCATACATCAGTATAATATAGAAAATAAAAAACCAACATGTCCAATACTTCCAAATACAAACAAAAGAAAAAGGAAACCATCATGTATATCAAAGTATCTTCATACATCAGTTTACTCAAATAAAACACATTGACCCATAAAAGTCCAATACTTCCTAATACAAAAAAAAAAGAAAAAGGAAACCATCATGTATATCAAAGTATCTTCATACATCAGTTTACTCAAAGAAAACACATTGACCCATAAAAGTACAACTATTCTTGGGATCTGTAGTCTTCCCACATTCTACTTACTATATCATCTCGAAATTGTGCCCACTAGTCTCTATCATGCTAAGACAACCCATATGTCTCAAGCATTAGTACATCTATCCCATCATGATAATCTTCCTCTTCGGTACCAATTCCTGATGGAATGTCATCCTTTATCATAATGAAGTTGTATAGTATGGAACATGCTAATACAATGTGGGCTTGTGTCATGATAGAATAAGATGTGGCATGCCTCAGGATTGGAAAATGTTTCTTGAGAATACCAAATGTACGCTCTATTGCATTTCTAAGAGAGGAGTGTCGGTGGTTGAACAAATCTTGTCGAGATTTTATTGGATTCTCTCTTGAAAACTCATGCAGGTGGTAGCATGTACACCGATAAGGAGCAAAAAATCTAGGTGAATTGGGATATCTAGCATCCACTAGAAAATGTTTTCCTACATAAATAAAGTAGATTGTTAAAACTTGAAACATTGATTGTACCCTTGAGTATATTAAACTATGATTTGGCTTACCAGGGAGAACAACAAGAGGATCTTCTCTTGATAGAGTTGAAGCTAGAACACGACTATCTGCAGTAGACCCTTCCCAGCTAGCAAGTTAGTACTGAAACTTATAATTGAAGGAACACACACCCATAACATTTTGTGACAAGTTGCTTTTTCTATCACGATATTTACCCTGCATGTTGACATTGATGATGACTGGTATATGGGTTCCATCGATAGCTCCAACACAATCCTATACGATATGATACAATCATCAATTGTACGGTCAACCAATAATATGATAAGGATAAAAATCCATATAATAAATTTGTAACAACACAAGAATTACCTTGAAGAATGGATCAAAACGGTCCTTCCCACTAATTTCAAGAGTGTTTGGACTAGGTGGTATAAAGTAATCCTCTTGGAGTGCTAAGATAGCCCTCAACACCTTGTGGAAGTATCAACTGATTGTCTCTCCTGAGTGCCCAAAGTTGTGGGTAATCTTGTGGTTCCTCAAATTGTGGCCAAGGGTGTGGAGGAGCATCACAAGTTGTTCTTCTAACTTCAAGTGTATCGTATATGTCAAGCTTCCTTTCAGCCTTAGGATACTAGCTAGATGAAAGAAGGCTCCCCTGCTCATGCGAATCTGATCATGACAATCCACATCATTGGAATGAATAACCATTCTATAAAAATAATTTCCTTTTCTTATTCGTTTACCCATTTGTGCACTACCTTCTAGGGCTAACACTACTTTGGCTACGGCAAGAAAAGAAAGAAGAGTTGTGAGAAGACGAGTATATGTGGTCTCCATAGATACGCATCCTAGAACGTCAATATTCTCAATAGGATCCATCAATGGCCTGAAATGTGGACAAACACAACGATTTGAGTGAGAAGATATCCACTATGAAGCACAAAGATAAAGCATACATTAGTTACTGAAACCACATATGTATGTATCTCATGAATTTGTTAGCCTCATTGCATTAAGAAGTAGTTTAAGAAAAGCAATCAACGGAGACACATTTTATATGGATATATTTGTTGTATAATATACTTGAGTGTTTCTTGTGTGTAGAATTAGTAACATTTGAGAATGATCAAGGTTCCTTTTCTAAATTGTCTTGGATTTCTTGTGCTCAATGATGGATTGAAATTCTACCCAAGGTATTAACAATTCCACCTAAGATACTCAAATGCTCCCAAATCAAGTTTGTATTTCCACCCAAAAGGTGAAAATCTACTCTCAGCTGGTGTATACAGTCAATTAATAGGGTCAAGCTTCTACATTCGACAAAAAAATTTATTACTATATTATATATTTTAGAATTAAGATAATATTATGAATTTATAAAATAACATTACAAATTAGAATATTATATTAAATTAATTTATTAATAATAAATAATTTCAAAAATACTAAAAGGAGTTTGTAAAGGCAACTCAGATTGGCAGGTAGAAGATGTGTAATCAAATATGAAAAAGGGAAGTGTGGGTGTGATATCTAAAACATTGGGACTTGCCACCAACAATGAAGTGGAGATTGAGGCATTGGAAATTGGTGTAAAGATGTGCAAATCAAAAGGATGGGGTCATATTGATATTGAGGGGGATTCAATGATACATATCAATGCAATAATAAAGAAACATAGTTAATTAGAAACTAAATGTTGGGGTGGGGTGGGTTGTGAAAGCTCTACAAAGCCTAGAGGATTTTTTATATGCCACATTTATAGAGAGGCAAACAATTATGTGGATTCTTTGGCTAATGTTGGGGTGACTCGGCAAGAGGTGGATATAATCAATATCGATTCTTATAGATGGGAAAATCTAGGTAATGTATTAGAGGGAGGTGCTCTTCATAAGCCAGGGGATAATGAAGTGACTTGACGTATGAAAAAATTTGATCTACTCTATAGCTCTTCTTAGGTAGACAAATTCAGCCAATAATTTCAAAAAGAATTTCCATATGATTGAACAATCAACACAGAGAAGACCTTACTTTGAGCAATATTTCCTTTTCAATCTAGATACTCCTTTTGTATCTAGATTGAAATATGGGGAAGATCAAGTTAAAAGGGAATCATTTGTCAAATATTTGAAGGTTGGTTATCTTGGTTCATTTGTCCATCTCTGGCTTTCTAGTTAGAATTTTTCTCTTATAAGATTGATTTTTGCAATCATGGAATGGTTACGCACTCAAGATGCCAAACCATTGGAACTGTAAAAGGATTTTGGTGAAGCCAAGAGAAATAAATACTAGCCAGAGTTACATAATTCTTAGGCTCTATACTGAATTTTTTAAATTCGAATCCCTAATAGGCTTGAGCATTCCATTGAGCCTCATCAACTAAAAGAGAAATTGAGAGTGATTGTATGAATGATGTACAATTTTGATATGGTTGATTTTGTTCTCATAAATTACCAAAAGTAAAAACTACAACATACAGAACCATGTCCAAACTATAGGGGCAATACCAGCAAATAGTATGTTGAACATACCCACTAGTGTAAATTTGCTTCTAGTATGGTTATATAGTTAAAAAAAATTAAACTTTATTCCTGGATCACAATATGGTACTCTCATTGATGGAGACCCTAATCTAGGGTATAAGCCTTGAATTCATTTTTCAAATATTTATAATTTGTACTCAAAGTAGGACTGTAAACATCTCGATCTGTAGATAGCACGTGTTAAACATCGTCAAAGTGGAATTGAAGAGTATGTGCAATTGATTTATTGTTTCCTTTCTTACAGAGGAAATAGAGTCATACCAAATGATCTAGTTTACTATTCAATGTCCCTTTCCATGTGTTTTAAGCAACTCTATATAGATAACATCTCTAAGGAAAATCCCAGAATCATTGTTCTAGTTCGGCAATGCTATTTTGAAATAATAGATAACAATTTTATTTTGAACCAATTATAGTTTAGTTCATGGAAATTCTATTTTGAACCAATTATAGTTTAGTTCAAGCACCACCCAATGCAAACATGACACTAAAATTACACATCCAAATTTTTACAACTATTTTTAAACCAAATTCTCAACATGGAAAATTTTTCATTTAAGAAATAGAGGACCGTGAGCTGACAAAATAGTACGCACAAATATTGAGGTGCAATGGAAAAACCCCACATAATGGTCTTTTTAAAAGACACGCAAGAAATGTCATTCAACATCGTGGATGTTTTTGTGCTCCTATTTAACTGTAAACCTCCATGTGTAAGGGAAGCTATTGATTGGTCAGGCTAGGGATTAATTATTCCTCCATGCAAAAATAGTGTGTACAGTGATAAGCCATGTTGTGAGCATGGACGAGCATATTAAGGACACTCTAAATGAGTACCGCAATGAAATTATTTATTTAGTTTCACTCTATACTGCAATGAAATTATTGGATAGAAGTATATGAGCATGGACGAGCATATTAAGGACACTCTTTTTATGGTGCTTCCCTCTAAAATCTATTTTGGGTTATGCACTTTAGTCCAACTTTCTCTGTAAATCCTTTAAGGCTATTGAATGATTGTGGGCCTTAGGGCCAATAAAATGGAGGAAACCCTATTTTTCTCTTCCAAGAACATGGCCAAAAACTTGTTTTACTCCACCACTGAAACAAATATTTTGTAGCCTCGCAACGATCTGTACTAATTTAGAGAGTAAACATTTCAAGCTTCATACATACCCCATTGAATCTTTTCGTGGAGATATGTTGGGTGAAATTAATTTATGCCAATCAAAGTGTCCTCCATGCACCACATCCTTCCTCTCTCAAATCATTTTCCATATTTCCTAAAATAATTGGAGGCTTGTTCCAAGTGGTCTATGTATTCCTCTACGTCTATCAACAGCTGTTACTTAGTTGCATATTTATCTTTTGGTTATTGGGATAAAATCTCTATAAAAGAGAAGCATTGTATCCTACTTTATTAATCAATAATAATATCTACATTGTTCTTTTACTACAGTAGCAGTTCAGTTTGTGTTTTATTTCTGTCTCAGTCTTTCAAGATGGACAAGATTAATGGTATGACAAGTCTTTTACATATAGGGGTTGTAAAATTGATTTTAATCCCATTTGGATGTTTTTTTTATTGACAGAATGTGTAGGGGAGAAATTGAAATCGAATCTAAAGGTGATAGGGGTAGGATTATCTTGGACTGGCATATACTCATTAAGAGAAGCCCTAAACATCTTAGGGTTTTCCTACTACCATTTTAGTGAAGTGATAAATAATAATCACGCAAATCTATGGCTCGATATTTTATTTGGTAAGCTAATCACAAGTTACCCTTTTATCTTCACTCTTTCAAACTTACGACTTAGGGTTCTAATACTAACATGAATAGGGAAGTCAAAAAATTTGAAGAGCATATTCAATGGGTACACAGAAATGATAGATTTCCCATCTAGAACAGTGTATCGTAAATTGATGGAAGAGTGTCCTGAGGCAAAGATAATCCTCATAGTGCGGGACAAGGAAAGTTGGTATGAGAGAAGTAAATGAATATACTTCTACGCAATGAAATGATAACCCTATCTATGTTGAAATCTCCATAACATGGAAAAAGGTAGAGGTATACCACACCAACTCCAAATAAATGAGAACCAATAGAGCAATGGAACCCTAGTGATGGAATAGTTCAAAAAAATACATGGAACTTGGATGGTGAATAAGATCTTTAGTGAACGCAAACAACACATTGAAACACACCGCAACAGAGAAGAACAAGCATGCACACCACAACACAGAAGAATGAGCACACACACCTATGTTTTTCATACACTACAACAGAGAGGAATGAGCACGCACACCGCAACAGAGAAAATGAAAAAAATGAAATTGGGTTTACTTCACAAAAGCCAAAATTTTCACAGACGTGACGAGATAATGAAATTCGCTTCACAAAAATCCAAAACCACAAATTTGATATCAAATTCCACCTATTGGGTGAGAAGATAGTGTCGCCCATTTTAGGGGCCTAAACTGGATTTTCATTGAGGAAACTCGAATTGCATTCTAGTGTTCCAAATGACGGATTTGGTAAACAAGTGGAAGTCATGCACCTAATTCCGCCCTAGTTCCACTAACCAAATGGGGCCTAAGGTATTTGAGGGTTAGCATTTGATCGCAAAAGACCTTTCAAGAATATGAAAGCCAAGAAGGAACAACCGCAAGGTGATCCTTCAGAGTTTGATTTCCTGTAGGGGAACTTTCCTGCATAGTGAACACCTTCTCATAATGTCTGACAAAGGCTTGAAGAATATATGGTAGCTCAGTGAGCACCGTCTAACCCTCTTTGATACGCTTGATATTAGGAGATGAATGACAAGCCCTAAGAGAGAGAAAAAACTTTAGAGGCACAATCACCCACCTTTAGCTAGTGTAATCTGGCCTTAATCCAGACTCCTTTGGTAGCATGATAATCAACAACTTTCTTTTGATGGTGGAGCTAAGAAACCCTAACTTGCAAATCCAAATAGATTGGATTCGAATCCAATTCTTTAGTGGAAGCATGCAAATATTTAGAGTTTGTGCCATAGGTGTTGGGGTATTTTCTAGGTTTTCTAATATATGTCATTTCTAGTTCTTGTTGACATTTGAATTGTGTCTGTGTCTCCTTCACTTCATGTACCTGGAAAGATTTTTCTAAGGGGTCTGAGTCTCGAAATATTCATATGCCAAAAATGTCTGCATTTCTCTACATTAGGTCTTGTTTGCCTTTGGTAGGGTTTTATTCTTGAAAAGTTCTCAGTCATGCCCTAGACCTTATGTTTTCAAATTACCTTTTTGGGCACTTAAGTTTGCAATATGCACATGGCTTTATCTTTTCCCTTTGAGTCTCTTAATCTCGCAATGAAAGTGTTAAGTCATTTCTGATTTGGAGATTCAATGACACAGTTAATGGCTTAGAAGTCTAGTGTTATCTCCAGATCTCACAATATTGGCAATTAAGTGTCTTGCATCTGGCAACTTGGCGATAAAGGCTTTCTCCAGATCTCTTAATATTCGACGGTTTGTTCTTAACCTTCAGCGAATTAGCACAGCGGTTTTCTCATGATCTCACAAGGTAGCGATTAAGTCTTCTTGCATTCCATGATTAAGCGACAACCATAGATGATGGCAAAGATCAAGGGCTATCACTGGATCTCATGATGGGACTATGGTTAAAGCTCACATCCAGTGATTATGAGATAGCCTTTGTCGCTCAATCTCATGAACTAACCAGGCTTGAGCTAAACATTCAGAGATTATGAGATATGTTTGTGGTTGTTAAATCTCCAAATCAAACATGAGTTAATTTAAAAGCTTGGAGATGACGTGAGGCATTTGATCGCTCATTCTCTAGATGTAACTACAATTAAGACAAGAAATCATAGATTGAGAGATATGATTCAGTCGTTGAATCTCATGATCAGACTCTAGTTAAGTAAAGTGTTATGAGATCCTAATTAGCCTTCAGTCGCGTAATCTCCAAATGATGTATGGTTAAGAGACTTGTCGCAATTAAGGGTAAAGGCATTGCAAGTTAATGAAGATCTAATGATAAGCATGAAGCCTTAAAGAAAATGTGCAAGATGGATAATGATCCTAAGATCACGACTTTCATCTGATCTTATTTGATAAAGGCTTTGTTGATTGTTCTGTCATTTTTTGCATGTCATCTGATATGCCAGGAAGATAAGAGATCAACGATTATGTTTTAAATTTTGTCAATTAACCATTGTGGCTGGATTTTTGAAGTTCTACTAGGGTTTTTTTAATAAAATTGAAACAATGAGCTAGAAACAACAAGCCAAATCTAATTTTGTTTTGTTTCAGGGCCGAAGTAGCTAAGAATTGAATATTCCTACTAATATGATCATATCTGGTTGTTTTAAAAGGAGAATAACTACAGAGGACTGGTTATTAATTGCAGGAGTGACCGATCTACCAAGTAATGATCATGTTAGCTGCCAAAGAGATTTTCATGTCCTTATGGCTTGCCGGTAGGGTTTCGGCCTTAATTGAGGATTAGTTTGGATCATTTTGCTTGGATTTTCTGGCATGTCTTTTCTGCAGTAAATTGCATGTTGAATCTGGTTGTTATAGTTTTTGGAAACCTTAACTTTTCCCTAAGTCATCTAAATCTTGTTGCATCCTTTTCCTAAGGATTCCAAGATGACTAGTAATGATATATATATATATATAGCAAGTTTTACTTTTGTAAAAAGGTGGTGAAATACATTTGTAAAGAGAATTTTGTATCTGGTGTTTCTATTCTAGGAATTTTTGTCTTCTGAATGTATTGATAAAGGAAAATATCAATGAAAATATATTGAGACTCCTTTACACACCTTGTTGTCTTTTTGTGTGGATCTTGAGTTTTTCATGTATTAAATCTGTAAGGCATTTTTAATACATCATTTACAAGGTAAATAGTGGGTGATTTGTACCTGATAGATTCAATTCTTTAAAGAATCATAACAGTTATCTGTGTCCTTGACACAGACATAAACATCTAATTCTTTCAACATAAATTTAAGATAAGTGGTTATTTAATTGTGTTGATGGTGAGAAATGTAAATTGAGCAAAGACCGGTGCCAAATCCTAGGGCAGAGAGTCAAAGAACATACATCAATAGAAATCCCTCAAATCCAATATACCCAAAACCCAGATGAGATGTCTTACACATCACCCTCTCATTCACACAAACTATCATCAAATTCTTGCATAAATCATGAATTCTCAAAGATCTCCCTTAAGATTTACCCTTTCCTTGAAAGAAACTCAAGCTTAACCCCACTATTTACCTTGTAAATGATGTCTTAAAAATGCCTTACAGATTTAATACATGAAAAACTCAAGATCCGCGCAAAAAGACAACAAGATGTGCAAAGGAGTCTCAATATATTTTTATTTATATTTTCATGTATCAATACATTCAAAAGATAAAAATTCCTAGAATAGAAACACCAGATACAAAATTCTCTTTACAAATGTATTTCACCACCTTTTTACAAAAGTAAAACTTTATATATATATATATATATATATATATATATATATATATATATATATATATATATATATATATATATATATATATATATATATATATATATATATATATATTGTTGGATACAATTGTCTAAAGGACATTGTTGGATTAGCTATGTGTTGTCTTTGATGTCACACAAATGTCATATCAATTATCGCTCTTAGTATCTACCGAGCTCAGTCGGTCAGCTAGGTGGTTTTTAGTGTCTATCGAGTTCTCTCGGGTGTCTAAAGGAAACATGACAGGGTAACAGTGTTAACTGAGCCTCCTCGGTTATCGAAGAAAAATTAGTGGTTACCGAGCTCTCTCAGTCTCCAAAGGATGTTGCAGAATTCGCTGTGGTTATCGAGTTCTCTCGGTCACCGAAGGAAATCTTTTCAGGATTAATATTTACCGAGCAAGGTCGGCCCTTTCAAAGAATTTTGTTATTACAGTTTGTTTATCCCAGCCGACTGTTATAATAATTATTAGTGCCGACTTGACAATCTAAATGATTATGAAATGGCATATATATATATAGAAGGTCAAGTGGTGAATAAAAGATATACAGCATGCAGAAATCATTTTGAAGAAAGGTGTGTGCGAATTTTGAAGGATGGTCAGATATCCTTGAGGAGCAGAAAAGATTTAATTGATCAGTAAGGATCTAGTGAAGCAGAACAGAGATCTATATTCAGCAATTCAGTTGCAGGTCATTTCATTGTTACTCTCTAGCAATTGTAGCAGTGATATCAAAATCTCTTAACCGAGTTGGTTTAACAACCATTTTGTAAATCCTCTAACAAGGTAACAGTTCTATTGAATTGTTTCAAGACTTCTTACAAGGCCACTCCTAGCAAGGTGATTAAATCCTCTAACAAGGTCACACCTAACAGTGTGTTTTGTAACCTTTTACCGGGTTGGCTTCTAACCGGGTATCACTTCAGAAGAGTGAAAAATAGTAACTAGTTACATTGGTGGTTTTTCCCATATTGGGTTTCCACGGTAAATCTGATGTCTCTTGTGTTCATGTTATTTTCTTTATTCGTGTAAGTTAATCAGTGATGAATGCTTAAGAACAGTTTAATTATTACACACTTCAAGGATCAAGTTTTTAGCATTTCTCTGTATATTTACCGAGTGGCACAGTAAATAATTTGTTAAGATATTTAAGGGATCAGTGGTAATATTTTTATGGTTAACTGATTCAACCCCCCCCCCCCCCCTCTCAGTTACTACATCTATATTTCCAACAATTGGTATCAGAGCTTTTGGTGCTTGCAGGAAGGGTTTCAAGGACCTAAGCTAAAGATCAGGATGTCTTACAAAAGAGAAATTCCAAGGCTTAACAGAAATAACTTTTCAGCATGGAAAGGTCTCATGAGACTACATCTAGCTTCCATTGGTGGTTCAGGATGCAAATATATTGATCAAGAATATACAATTCTCATTGGCACATTAACTATTGAAGACATTGCAGAGAAGAAGAACCATAACACTATGATGATAGACATTGCATCAGCTCTTAGCTATGAAGAATTTGATGAAATCAAAGACTGCACAACTGCTCATGAAATGTGGAACAAGCTGAAGAAAATCTATGGTGGTGATGACAATGTGAAGAGAGCCAAAGCAGAGAGCCTAAGAGGACAGTTTGATCAAATGAAAATGAGAGAAGAAGAAAACATTGCAAAATATGTTGAAAGGATCAAGACAAGTGTTAGTGCAATCAGAGCTTCTGGAAGAAAAATTGATGATGAAATGGTTATAAGTAAGGTTCTTAGAACATTACTCCCTATTTATGCAATAAGAGTTTCTGCTATTCAAGAAAGAAGATGTGAAGAAAATCACAATATAACTTTGGATGCCTTAGTTGGAAGATTGACAACCTTTGAACTGGATAACTATGACAACTATGTTCCAACTTCTAAAAATATTGAATCATCTTTTGAGGCCAAACTTTCACTCAAGAAAGGGAAGAAAATCCAATCAGAAAGTGAAGAAGAATCAAAGGAAAGTTCTGATAGCAATCTTGAAGTTATTGAAGCATTACTTGCAAAGAAGTATTCAAGAGGCAAAGGAAAATACAAAGGTAAAACTCCCTTAATATGTTTTTCATGTGAAGAAATTGGTCATATTGCAGCTAGGTGTCCAAACAAGCAAAGCAAAGATGAGAAGAAAAATTACAAGTACAATGGCAAGAAAAATTTCAAATCATTCAAGGATAAAGGTAAGAAAACATGTTTTTTAGCTAAAGATTCAGATGATAGTGAAGAAGAAATTATTTTCATTGCTGTAAAAGATGAATCTGATAATGATGAAGATGAGATGGCACTTATCTCTCATATAAGCAAGAATGATACATGGATTATAGACAGTGGGTGTTCACATCATATGACTAGTGACAGGACCAAGTTTGAACACTTGAAAACTTTGATTGTGGTAATGTAAGGTTTGGAAACAATGAACCCTGTTGTATAAAAGGAAAGGGACAAATTTCATTAACCAAAGAACTTATATGTGATAATGCATATTGGGTCGAAGGACTAAAGCATAATCTTCTAAGTGTAGCACAGCTAATCAACATTGGATTCAAGGTTGAATTCATGAATGGCAAAGCAAGACTGCTGGATGACAAAGGAAAACTGATAGGATCAAGCAAACAAACCAAAGGTAACCTGTTTTATCTTGATCTTGGTGATTACTCATGTTTTATTGCTCAAATTGAAGAAAGTTGGTTATGGCACAAAAGTTTATGTCATGTAAATTTTGACAACATGATGAAAATAAGAAAATTCAAGAAAGTAAGAGGTATTCCTACTTTGAAGAAACCTGATGTTGGTCTATGCAAGAATTGTCAAATTCATAAAATGGGAAAGTCTAGTTTCAAAAGTAAAAACTATCAGTCTGAAGATATTTTGGAAATTGTGCATACTAATTTATGTGGACCTATTGGAATTGAGAGCTATACTTGAGAAAAATTCTTTATTCCCTTTGTTGATGATTATTCTAGAATGATGACTGTTATGTATTTAAGAGAAAAGTCTGAAGCATTTGAGAAGTTCAAATGGTATTTAGCAAGAGTAGAAAAGGAAACAGGAAAAAGAATAAAATGCTTGAGATCAGACAGAGGTGGTGAATTCATCTCCCATGAATTCAATAATTTATGCATTGAAAGAGGAATCAAAAGATAGGTATCAGCCCTGAGAACTCCTGAGCAAAATGGAATAGCCGAAAGAAGGAACAGATCTATCATGGATTGTGCAAGGACTCTAATGATTGAAAAGAACATTGCTGTGAAATACTGGAAGGAAGCTATCAGCACTGCAGTTCATACCTTGAACCGAGTACAGCTAAGAAAAGACATATTCAAGACTCCATATGAGCTATGGTATGGCTACAAACCAAATGTAAGTTACCTAAAAGTATTTGGTAGTAAATGTTACATCTTAAAAGAATCTAGAAAAGGAAAATTTGATGTAAAAAGTGATGAAGGAATATTTTTGGGATATTCTTGCAAAAGTAAGGCATATAGATGTCTAAATTTGTCTACTCACAAAATCATAGAAAGTGCACATGTGAGAATTGATGAGTTTGCAAAAAAGATTGAAGAAGAAAGCAAAAAGGAACCAAAGGACTATAGAAAATTTGTTTACATCGAACCTGATACATTGCTAGACACATGTAAGGAGACTACATCTACCGAGCCCAGTACAGTAACCAAGTCACAAGAAGAAGTTCACACCGAGTCATAAAGTACCGAGTCTCAGTCTGAAGCTACCGAGAAAGTATCTACCGAGCCCGAGCAATCTGAACCTGAAGATGAAGAAGATGACAATGTAACTCATTCAGGAAGCAAGGAACCTGTATTAGCCAAGTACGTCAGAAAGCATCATAAACCAGATCAGATTATTGGAAACAAATCAGATGGTACTATGACAAGAAGTAAACTAAAAGGTACATGTTTATTTGCTGATTTTGAACCTAAAAATGTCAAAGATGCATTAGAAAATGAAAGTTGGATTGAGGCTATGAATGAAGAAATAGAGCAAATAGAGAAAAATAAGACATGGACTCTTGTACCTAGGCCTAAAGATAAAAATGTAATTGGGACAAAATGGGTATTCAGAAATAAGTTGAATGAAGATGGTCAAGTATCAAGAAACAAAGCAAGATTGGTATGTAAAGGATATTCTCAAGAAGAAGGAATAGATTATGGAGAGACTTTTGCTCCTGTTGCAAGATTAGAAGGTGTGAGGACTTTACTTGCATATGCAGCACATAAAGGATTTAAGGTATATCAGATGGATATCAAATCTGCTTTTCTCAATGGTATTCTTGAGGAAGAAGTTTACATTGAGCAATCTAAAGGTTTTACTGATCCAGACAAAAGGGATATGGTCTGCAAATTACACAAAGCATTGTATGGTCTGAAACAAGCTCCTAGAGCATGGTATGAAAGATTACATAACTATCTTACTCAGATTGATTTCAAAAGGGCTAATGACAACAGCAATTTATACATCAAAGAAGGATCAGATAACAAAATTGTTTTGGCAGAAATATTTGTGGATGATACTATGTTTACAGGAAATGATGATCAGTGCAAAGAATTTTCAGAGCTTATGAACAAAGAATTTGAAATATCTATGTTTGGTCAGATAAAATTCTTTGCTGGACTTCAGATTCAGCAGAACAAAAATGGTATCTACATTACTCAGTCTAAATATATTAGGGAAATACTTAAGAAATTTGGTATGGAAGATTCAAAACCAATTGGTACACCCATGTGTACTGGACTGAAGCTTACCAAAGATGATGATTCAAAAGAAGTAGATCAGACCTTATACATATCAATGATTGAAAAATTATAGTATGTAGTACACACAAGGCCTGATATTGCCTTAGCAGTTGGAATAGTGGCAAGATTCTCGGCTAAACCCAGAGAAAATCACATGATGGCAATCAAAAGAATCTTGAGGTATTTAAGGGGAACTGAAGATTATGGCTTGTGGTATAAATTTGGAGGCAATCTGGATTTAAAAGTGTTTACTGATGTTGATTGGGCAGGAAACATTGATGACAGAAAGAATACAAGTGGTGGAGCATTCTTTCTTGGAAAGAGGTTAGTATCTTGGACTAGTAAAAAGCAAAACTGCACATCCCAATCCACAGCAAAAGCAGAATATGTTGCTACAGCAGTAAACTGCTCTAATATTATATGGTTTAAACAGCTTTTGGAAGGCATGAAGGTTGAGATCAAAGAACCAGTTGTTATGTTTTGTGATAATACAAGTGCAATAAATATTTCAAAGAATCCAGTAATGCATTCCAAAACCAAGCACATTGCAATTAAATATCACTTTGTCAAGAATTGGTGCAGGACAAGAAAATCAGATTGGAATATATTCATACAAAAGAACAAATTGCAGATATCTTCACCAAGCCACTACCTAAGGATGCATTCTTGTATCTAAGAGGCAAGTTAGGGGTCACTCCCCTGTCCGAGGTTCACTAAATAAAGTTTTAGTGATGCATCAACCAGAACATGTTGAAGATCAATCAGTTGATGCAGCATAGTCAGGGAATCATTTCATATGAATCAGTACATAAGGTACATTGATATTTACCGAAACTGTGTAAGTTGTCTTTGGCATGTGTTGTCAAAGAGGGAGAGTTTGCTGTCATTTCAAGAAATTTCTAAGAAGAATAATTTGAGAAGTTAAGAGGGAGAGATCTCAGTCAGAGAAAGAAGTTTGAAGATGATGGGAATCAAAATGAAGCTAAGGATATGTTTCTTACTCTTGGTTTCTCTGTGAAATTTCATTGTGCTATGACATGTTGTGTTGCCATCAATGCCAAAGAGGGAGATTGTTGGATAAAGTTGTCTGAAGGACATTGTTGGATTAGTTATGTGTTGTCTTTGATGTCACACAAATGTCATATCAATTATCGCTCTCAGTATCTACCGAGCTCAATCGGTCAGCTAGGCAATTTTTAGTGTCTACCGAGTTCTCTCGGGTGTCTAAAGGAAACATGACAGGGTAACAGTGTTAACCAAGCCTCCTCGATTATCGAAGAAAAATTAGTGGTTACCGAGCTCTCTCGGTCTCCAAAGGATGTTGTAGAATTTGTTGCGGTTACCGAGTTCTCTCGATCACCGAAGGAAATCTTTTCAGGATTAATGTTTACCGAGCAAGGTCGGCCCTTTCAAAGAATTTTGTTATTACAGTTTGTTTATCCCAGCTGACTGTTATAATAATTATTAGTGCCGACTTGACAATCTAAATGATTATGAAATGGCATATATATATAGAAGGTCAAGTGGTGAATAAAAGATATACAGCATGCAGAAATCATTTTGAAGAAAGGTGTGTGCGAATTTTGAAGGATGGTCAGATATCTTTGAGGAGCAACAAAGATTTAATTGATCAGTAAGGATCTAGTGAAACAGAACAGAGATCTATATTCAGCAATTCAGTTGCAGGTCATTTCATTGTTACTCTCTAGCAATTGTAGCAGTGATATCAAAATCTCTTAACCGAGTTGGTTTAACAACCATTTTTTAAATCCTCTAACAAGGTAACAGTTCTATTGAATTGTTTCAAGACCTCTTACAAGGCCACTCCTAGCAGGGTGATTAAATCCTCTAACAAGGTCACACCTAACAGTGTGTTTTGTAACCTTTTACCGGGTTGGCTTCTAACCGGGCATCACTTCAGAAGAGTGAAAAATAGTAACTAGTTACATTGGTGGTTTTTTCCATATTGGGTTTCCACGGTAAATCTGGTGTCTCTTGTGTTCATGTTATTTTCTTTATTCATGTAAGTTAATCAGTGATGAATGCTTAAGAACAGTTTAATTATTACACACTTCAAGGATCAAGTTTTCAGCATTTCTCTGTATATTTACCGAGTGGCACAGTAAATAATTTGTTAAGATATTTAAGGGGTCAGTGGTAATATTTTTGTGGTTAACTGATTCACCCCCCCCCCCTCTCAGTTACTGCATCTATATTTCCAACAATATATGTGTGTGTGTGTGTGTGTGTGTGTGTGTGTGTGCGTGCGCGTGCGTGTGCGTGTGTGTGTGCGTGTGCGTGTGCGTGTGTGTGTGTGTGTATGTATGTTACAAAAGTAAAACTTGCTATATATATATATATATATATACTATATATACATATACATATACATATATGTATATATATATATATATGTGTGTGTGTGTGTGTGTGTGTGTGTGTATATATATGTGTGTGTATATATATATATATGTGTATATATATATATATATATATATATATATATATGTGTGTGTGTGTGTGTGTGTATATATATGTATGTATGTATGTATGTCATTACTAGTCATCTTGGAATCCTTAGGAGAAGGATGCAACAAGCTTCGGATGACTTAGGGAAAAGTTAGGGTTTCCAACAACTACAATAACCAGATTCAACATGCAATTTACTGCAGAAAAGACATGCCAGAAAATTCAGAGCAAAATGATCCAAACTGATCCTCAATTAAGGCTGAAACCCTACCAACAAGCCATAAGGACAGGAAAATCTCTTTGGCGACTAATAGGATCATTACTTGGTAGATTGGCCACTCCTGCAAATAAAAACCAGTCCTCTATAGTTATTCTCCTTTTAAAACAACAAAATATGATCAGATTAGTAGGAATATTCAATTCTCAGCTACTTCAGCCCTGGAACAAAACAAAATTAGATTTGGCTTGTCATTTTTGGCTCACTGTTTCAATTTTGTCGAAAAAAAACCCTAGAAGAACTTCAAAAACCCAGCCACAACAGTTAATTGAAAAAATTTAAAATACAACCATTGATCTCTTATCTTACCGGCATATCAGACAGCACACAAAAATCAGCAAAACAATCAACAAAGCCTTTATCAGACAAGATCGGATGGCAGTCATGATCTTGGGATCATTATCTATCTTGCACCTTTTCTTTAAGGCTTCACGCCTATCATTAGATCTGCATTAACCTGCAATGCCTTTACTCTTAACTGCGGCAAGTCTCTTAACCATACATCATTTGGAGATTAGGTGATTGAAGGCTCCTAAGGATCTCGAAACACTTTACTTAACCAGAGTCTGATCATGAGATTAAATGACTAAAGCATATCTCTCGATCTTTGATTTCTTGTCTTAACTGTAGTTACATCTGGAGAATGAGCGATCAAAGGCCTCGTGCGGTCTCTAAGCTTTTAACTTAACTCATGTTTGATATGGAGATTCAGCGACCATAGACATATCTCGTAGTCTTTGAATGTTTAGCTTGACCCTGGTTAGTTCATGAGATTGAGCGACAAAGGCTATCTCGTAATCGTTGGATGTGAGCTTTAACCATAGTCCCATCATGAGATCTAGCGACAACCCTTGATCTTTGCCATCATCTATGGTTGTCGCTTAATCACTAAATGCAAGATGACTTAACCGTCGTGCCATATCACTGAAGATTAAGAAAAAACTACCGAATATTAAGAGATTTGGAGAAAGCCTTTATCGCCAAGTCGCCAGATGCAAGACACTTGATAGCCAATATTGCGAGATCTGGAGATAACACTAGATCGCTAAGCCATTAACTGTGTCACTGAATCTCTGAATCATAAATCACTTAACACTTTCATTGCGAGATTAAGAGACTCAAAGGGAAAAGATAAAGCCACGTGCATATTGTGAACTTAAGTGCCCAAAAAGGTAATCTAAAAACATAAGGTCTAGGGCACAACTAAGAACTTTTCAAGAATAAAACCCTACCAAAGGCAAACAAGACCTAAGGTAGAGAAATGCGGACATTTTTGGCATATGAATATTTTGAGACTCATACCCCTTAGAAAAAGCTTTGCAGGCACATGAAGTAAAGGAGACACAGGCACAATTCAAATGTCAACAAGAACTAGAAAGGACATATCTCAGAAAACCTAGAAAATACCCCAATAATAGGATCGCTAGCAATACATGGCAAACTATCTACCATAAATGTAGAGAAACTGTGCAGTGCAAGTGATGGTATCATTCCACCAAGAAATCTAGCTAGTTGGTTGAGTGGGCCTAGGCTCCAAGTTCTTGACCCGTTGAATGTGGTCCATAGTAGGCTAATGACGAAGCAATGACATGTTAAAAAAGAACTGCATTTTGAAGGGTCGCATATGAGTTTTTTGTCATTCAATTTTAAACTTGATGGGATAGTGATCTAACAAAGTCACATGAGCAAGAGGCAAGATAGGTAGCTCTTGATTCTCACAAAAAGAGAAAAAATATTGAGCTGTGATCATGGCACAATCTAGCCATTTGAAAAAAAAAAATAGTACCAACTTGAAAGTTGCACCAAGTATGCAAGGTACAATGTGGGTGATGGCGATTGATGTTGGGATTGAAAAGACCCAATTTATTTTGCATGTAAAACTAGACCTCTCTTTCTCCATATGTCCATCAAAAAGGAAAAATACATTCCTTATTTGACATCATCTCAACCATATTAAAATCCCCACACATTAACCAGGTTGCAGGTGGAAGAGATTCAGTAATCCATCACCACAATTGAGATCTTTCTACAGCATCATTGGGAGCATAAACATTAATGATCCCAAAAGAATGATTTTTGACTAACAAAAGGATCCAAATTACTCTTTGTATGAGATTAGACCCATGATCAATAATAGAGGAATGCCAATGAGGAGATATGAGAGTAACAACTCCTCAACCAGCTTCATGTTGAGAAGAAGAAAAAAGGATATTCGAACAAATAAAATGGCATGCAACAAAAAGCATGAAAGCAACAATTTTAACTTCTTAAAGGCAAAAAACATCCAAAGTAGAAAAATATTGACGAGTATCCCTCACAAAATACTTTTTGGTGAGGTCTATGAGACCCCTCGCATTCCAAGAGATGTAATTCATGGGTCAATTGCTTGCATATCATCCTCATCCCCAAGAGAGGAGAAACTATTATGCAAGAAGTTGGAAGCAGTTCTAAAACTACAATAGGGATCCCCTGGGACCACCCTACATTTCTTAGGACCTTCATCATTGTTATCAACACACCTAAAAGGGATACAAGATTGTCAAAGAGAGGATGGTTGAGCAATAACCACCGATGCACAACACAAACCCTCTTTTGGGGACGAGCATGAAAGAAACAATCTATCTTCAAGAGTTATTTCTTTTGGAGGGTACTTTGTTCAAGAGACAACCAAGGGACAATCCCTAATCTTATGCTCTGAAGATTGACTATGAAAGCATGTATTGGGTAAATTCAATTAAAGCACTTTTTTGGGTGAGCATTCACCATCCACCTAAATATCAATGGTTTCTTTGAGATCACGAGACAAATCTATCTCAACACAAACCCTCTTTGGGGGATGAGCATGAAAGAAATAGTCTAACTCCATGCAAAACACCTTGCTAAGGGTTTGAGCAATAGTTTGCAAGAATGGCCAACAAGGCAAAGAAAGACCCAAAAACTCTATCCAAATAGGGACCTTAAGCTTTTTTTCATCTGAGAAAGTTAAGTCTCATGACCATAGATGGAAAATAAGTAGTGATAACCTCACAAACTAGGGCTCATTCTTAAGGATAGCCTCAACATGGGTGGGATTGGAAAAGCAAAACAAAAAGAAACCCATAGTAAGATTTTTTTTGTCATCAATCCGAACCCCATGAGGGGCCCAAGGTTTGGCAAACCAATCATGCAGCATGATTTTAGGTGGATCCCTCCCCACAAAATAACCAATCAAAGTAAGTTTCTTAAGCCAATCACAAGCACTATCAAAATTCTAAATAGGAAGAACAACATCAAGAGAGGTCATACCTCATGAAACACCTTCAAAACAAACTTGCAAGGTTGCTTGTTTAGAGGATCCATAGTTGCCCACCGCCAAAACTCCAACACTAGAATCAACTGCTAGGCCAAAGTTGGTTGAAGCCATATTAAAACCTAAAAATCCTGAAATTAATGTGGTATGAAAGCAAAAGATCCAAAGGATTCAGACAAACAATGCAATAGACCACAAAACCCTAAGAGAGCTCATTCCCCTCATTCCTCTCTCTAAATTGTTTAGCTTTGGTGTGACTTAGTATTCAAATTATTCATTTTCATTACTTTAATCTTAAAATTATTTTGACTTTGTTCTTGGTTTAGCTATGGCAATCCAAATATGCTTATTTAGTTTTGTTTTTTCTAGGAGCAAAAAACCACTGGTAGCTCCGGAGGGCCCAAAAAGGTGTCTAAAATGATGCTGACATGTGTTGATGTCAACACTTCACGAGCATAAATTTGATGGTTGTATGGCCGTCACAGCAAAAAACCAATAGGCCCCTCAGGCCAAAACAATATGGCCCCTGGTCGCCACATGACCAGGGGTTGAATGCAAAAGAGCTGGGAAACAGGCCCTTGGCCTCTGCATGTGACCCTGTGCATGAAAAAAGGGGCTAAATTTGGGCTAACCGCTGGTTAACCCAGGACAGTTAGTCGTGACCATCAGCGATCACATCGGCGGTTATGTCACAGCATCCGCCGATGGTCCCTGTTGGCGAGGCCGCCCGCGATGGCGCCATAAAAAAAATATTTTGTTTTTAAAGATCATGCCTCGAGCTACATGCCCAGGTCGTATGGCCTGGGAAGCAAAACAAATTTGCCTCGGAATGCAATGTCATCTGAATTGGACGTGCCTTATATGGATATAGGGGTTCTTGGCTACTATGAGCTCAACAATGAGGTCCGTTTGAGCAAAAAATACTCCAAAATACCATTGACCACCTCGAGATCTATGTTGGGGTCGATTGCAAAAAATATTTACCACAGATTCCAACTTTGTCCAAATTAGACAAACTTTATATAAATCTAGAGGTTCTTGGATGCTGTGAACACAATCGTGAGGTCTGTTTGAAGCCAAGATGACCAAAAAGAGAGGTTCCCCCATATTCAACAAAAAAAACTCTGAAAACGTAGATCTGACGAACATGACCAAATCTCTCAGGAAGAGGACATGGGCAAATAGATATGAAGCTCTGATACCATATTAGATTTGATGAGTAAACAACCCACAACTCCCAAAAACACTTGCATGCAAACACTTGTCATAGAAAGAGAGAGAAGCAAGAAGCTAGAGAGGTTTGAACGCATGGATCCATGAAAGAGGAGACATTATTGATGTGCAAAAACAAAAGCTGCAATTCAATAAAATGAATGTTTCTCAATAAGATTACAACAGAGATCAATTCTTATTGAAGGTTGCATGATAATAATTAATAAAATAATTAATTATTATATGCCTAAAGTTTAGCTTAAGCAGAAAGAGATAATAAGTGACTTAATAATTAAATCAAACATGATTTAATTAATAAGAAAACATTGTATTAGTTCTAATAGTTTCACTATTCCAGGGTCTGTCATTTGTCAAACAAGTCTATTTTTCTTGGTTTGGTTGTGACTAAAAAAATAAATTGTAATCCATTTTAACAATGAAGCAATGAACATAAATAGTTTGTACAATAATAAATGTCATAGGCAAACAAAAAAATCAATTCAAACAAAAACAATGACAATACCTCAAACTTATTGCTCGACTCTTTCTGCCCACACGTAACACCAACCAAATATTGTCTTCTACATTGCAATACAACTAAACTAAGAAATTAAGCAAAACAAAAACATTGACATTTTTTTCCCCTAATTTTTTTACAATGAATTTTTTTTTTAAACCACTAAAAAATACAAATAGCTACAAAAATACAACAAATTCAATAAAGCCTTGCAATTTAAAACCCATCAGGTTTTTAGCCACTTTAGGAAAAGATTATTTCAAGTTTTCTTCACACCATAAAAACATTTTTAGTGTTATGATCATATTCCGGCTCAAATAAAAATATTACACAACAAAAAACAAAAACCCCGCATAGCTAAATTAACAGCAAATTCTAGCCCGTTTTGCTAATAGGACAATGACAATCAACAACTAAATGAAGAATAAATTATAATGCATTCTAACACTAAAGCACTGAAAATAAATAATATGTACAATAAAAGATGTCACAAACAAACTTAGTCCTTGCTTGGCTCTTTCTTACCTTTTGCTCGAACCACAAAGCTAAATAATAGATAACAAAATTTCACAAAATTTTAAAACAAATAGAAGAAAGTCATAACAATGTAGACCATAAAGCACAAACCATTTTAATAGTGAACCAGTCACAATGAACACTTCGAACAACAAAATCAATGCCACAGCGAAACAAAAAAATTAAACAAAACAAAAACCTTAATGTTGTCCTTCAGCTCTTGTTGAACCCTTGCAATTGAATGAACAACTAAAATAAATGTCGTTTTAGCCACTGTAAGAAAGATTAACTCAAATTTTCTTCGCACTATGGCAACATTTTTAGTGCCTAAGATCATTATTTCAACTCAAACAAAAATATTACACAACCAAAAATAAGAACTCACATAGCTAAACTAACAACAAATTCTAATCCATTTTGACCATAGGACAATGACAAGTAACAACTAAACAAAGAGCAAATTGCAACACATTTTAACAATGAAGCAATGAAAATAAGTAGTATGTACGATAAAAAGATGTCACAAACAAACGAAAGCCTTTGTTTAGCCCTTGCTCAACTCTTTCTTACCATTTGCTCAAACCACAAAGCTAAATAATAGATAACAAAAGCCTACAAAATTTTAAACAAATAGAACAAAGTCATAATAATCTAGACCACGTAGCACAAACCATTTTAACAGTGAACCAATCGCAATGAACACTTCAAACAACAAAATCAATACAGCATCTAAACCAAAAAAATAGACAAAAACAAAAAAAAACTAGTCACTATATTTCAACACCACCATTAAGGTCTTACTCAACTCTTGTTGTGCTTGATCTCTCTCAGAACTTGCTCGAAAATACAACAAAAAATACAAGTTTAAACATTCACGTTAAAACAATAAAACATTCCAAAACATTCTCATAAAAAAATTATGTATTGCCCTCTTCCTCCAAATTGTACAAATATTAGAACACAAGACATGTCCACACCTTTTTTTTCCCATATTTTTTATAATTAAAACAAATAGAACTAAAAAAATACAAAGAACCAATCAAAAGAGAAAAAAAAATTACTAAAAATACTACTTATAAAATGCACACTAGGGAAAAAAATCTATCTTCAACTCTCACAAATTAGTGGATATGCAACTTGTCTGGAAAACATTAGTTCTTGCCTACACGGGCAGGGACTCACGAAGGTCTCTCAAGTTTCAATAAAAGCTTACCTGTTTGGGTGCTGAAATACCAAATGCTAATTCCAGTCAATTTTGGAAGACGCTGCAATTTTGGAAGATACAAATCCTGAAAATGATTTCCAGAATATGGACTGACCCATTTGGTTCACCCGAAAGGTGACTAAGAAGATGCATAAGGAATTTTAATTCTTTATTTTAATTTCTTTAAATATGGTGTGTATATGTCTGTATATATACACACATGTGTGTGTATATATACACATATACACACGTGTATATATACACATACACACATTTGTGTATATGTATATACATACATGTGTATACATGTGTGTATATACACACACATGTATATATACACATATACACACGTATATGTGTATACACATGTACACACATGTGTGTACATGTGTGTACACATATACGTGTGTACATGTGTATACACACACTACATGTACACGTACACATGTATATGTGTAGACACATGTACACACACGTGTGTACAACATGTGTGTGTACATGTGTATACACACATATGTGTAGACACATGTACACACACGTGTGTACAACATGTGTGTGTACATGTGTATACACATATACGTGTGTATATGTGTATACATATACACACATGTGTGTATGTGTGTATATATACATGTGTGTGTATATACACACATGTATACACATATACATGTGTGTGTATATATATACACACATACATGTGTGTATATATATACACACATACATGTGTGTATATATACAAATGTATATACACACATCTGTATATATACATTCTTATAGCAATATAATATACATTCTTATAGTCATGGATCTCACAAAATATTAAATCTGATTTTATAAAAATTAGAATTGAAATTCAAAATTCCAATTTTAACTATTTGAGTGGAAGATGAAATGCCCATTTTGAAGGTAAAATTGAAATTTCGAAATTCCAATTCCAATTTTTTAAAGACACAAACATGAAATTGACATTATCCGAAAATCTAATTCCAAAATATCCTGTCTAATTCCAGCACCCAAACGGACCCTTATTATAAATTTTATGCGTGGACCTTTCTACATTCTCGTTCATCCTGTAAGAGATTTTACTTGGCCTGGAAAGGTATCATCCCAGAACCTATACAGCCATGGATTAGAAGCAGAATAAGTATTTTGCAATTTGCTGCACTGGTCGAGGAAACCCCTAGTTGAACCTTAATTAGAAATTTTTACTTACAAGATTCCAATAAAAGATCATTGGAAGGCAGGATTGATTATACATTATGGCAATGGTGACGGCAAACAATAGTTTTCTGTCATGGAGACCTGCTTCTTTTATGTTACCGATATCTACAGTAAACATATCTGAAAAGAAGTTTAGGGTTAGCTGCAGTTTTCAGAGTACTTCCATTGGTTACTCCTTTTGCCCTCAGGTATACATGCTTTTAATCTTATTCGTCTCTTCCAGTCTCTTTATAAAAAAATATTGAATATCAGTAGGCTATTTACAGAGTTCACTGTATTAATCACCTCTGCACAACTGTTGTGTTTGGGAGAAGTTGTATTGTAGGGAATTATATAATATTCCACATGTGGGGGGTAGTTTCATGGTTTGTAATAGCATTGCTAGAGGTAAACATTCTGGGGCCAGTTGAAAACAACTGTAATATAAACGAATTCCCAATGTATACTGGTTCATGTGCGTTAGTGCGACGTTGCTTAGCTCTTCTCTCTTGGATTTTTCTGAATATACCCTCAGAAACAGTTTTTGGTTTAGAGTTGAAGTTCCATCCCATTTAATGAAACCGGGGTTTACTTCATTAGCCTTCTGAACCATAGGCGTTCTCAACTTGTAAAACTATGACCTAAATTTTAAATAGCAATTATTCCAACTCATCTTCTAAATGGCAAGTGGACCAACTGCTATAAGTGATAAATCGGGTAGTCAAATTCAAATAGTGAGAATGTGAGTTCTTTTAGATGCCCAAATGGATGCTGTTAGCTCCTAGAATCCAAATCTAAGCAAAATCCAGTTTACTGGTAAGTGGGTATGTGGTGCAGGCTTACTGCAAGGACTGAAATAGCTTAGCGAAAATTCACCTCCAGCAGACCATGGAATGAATGATTTTTGTCAGGATATTGCCTAGTAATAAGGTAGGGCGTTTTTTTGGCATCAACATTGGTTCCAAACTTTAAGAAGGTGTCCACCTCCCTCTCCTCACAATCTTTACATGTGGCTGGTTCAAGAAAGCATTATTATTTGAGTTGAAGGCCAATGGAGTAGAGTGAACCCTGTTTCCGGGTACACAGAAGTGAGACTATTGAGGTCATTGGTTTGCGGAATTTCTGTCTGCAGATGAGTGTAAGGTCTAATTTCACTTCCCAGCTTTCAGTTACTGGTATTTAAGTTCTAGTTGGGAGATCCGACAAAACTGAGCTTTGAAATAGGGCATTTTAATAGTTGCAAAGTAGCATTTGAGCCTCAAGCCCTAGCAACTCAAATTTTATCTATCTGAAAGAAGCAATTGAGCCTAAAGTCCCACCAGCCCGAAAGCCATCTATCTACATTCAATCTATCTGTGCGAGTAGAAGAATGCCTACTTCTGGAACAACAGGCCCTTATTTACCTACCGCAAAAAATCACTGCCAGGGTCTTGCACAGTGCTAGCAACTTCTCTATTGATGTATAAATGAACAAATTGAGTAATGATAAGTTTGACCGAAGAAGAAAGAGTTATACATAGGAGCAACTAAGTTTCATATCAGTTAAATTAGCGAGTTTTGTGTTCTAATGTATTTTAATATTTGTTTACATGATACAGGTTAAAGAAGCCTTGGAGGCTCTTTATCCACTATTTCAAGAAGTAGATAACTTGGTAGCTTTTAATACAAGCCGGGTATTGAAAGCCTACAGAAATGCCCGAGTTGGAACTCATGTGAGTATTATTCTTGCCTCTTTGACTTAAGCTTCATCTTATGGTTCCAATTTTGTTTGCTTTGAATGTGAAAGAGAGTTATCTTCTGGATTATGAGCATAGTTGCAGAAAATTCATTGTCTTGTTCATTTGTCTTTTTGGCAGCACTTTGGGGGTTCTACTGGCTATGGCCACAACGAAGGAGGTGGTCGTGAAGCACTTGACAGTGCTTTCGCAGAGATTGTGAATGCAGAGTCTGCAATGGTTCGTACACAGGTATGGACAAAACGTAATATTTGATGGAACCGTTAATATAATAAGTAATAACATCAGAATGATTTTGGAATTTGTTTCTTGTAGTTCTTCTCTGGTACTCATGCCATAGCTTGTGCACTCTATGCCATCCTAAGACCAGGGGATGAAGTAAGTTCTAGATACCACCTTGATAAGGCCTGTTTCTTACTCATTGCTCTAAATGTTAAAAGTCTTTAGTCACAGGTTAAAGATATATTCTTAAACTTAAATTTGATTAATAAGACTTACCTGGGACTTAAAAATTGTCTGCTTCTATCTGTGCTTGTTAAATATTTAGTACATGAACTATTGCCTTTTTATTTAACTTGATTTTCAGCTTTTAGCAGTTGCAGGTGCTCCTTATGACACGCTAGAAGAAGTCATTGGAATTCGGAACACTCCCGGTCAAGGATCTCTAAAGGAATTTGAAGTTTCCTATAGGGAATTGCCAGTAATTAAACTCGCTGCATTTATTATGTTTGCCTGTGAACAAGATGGAAGTGTTTAATTTGTTTTAAATGTTTGTGCAAATTTGCTTTGTTGTCATTCGTAAGCTAAGAATCCACTATATTTCAGCTTGCAGGTGATGGCGGTGTGGATTGGGATGCACTTGCAACTGCAGTGAAGCCACAAACAAAATGTGCTTTGATACAGCGTTCCTGTGGATATGCATGGCGACGTAGCCTAAGTATATCTGATATCAGGAAAGCAATAAAAAGTATCAAGGTTTGTCTACAAGAAATGGTTTGCCCGAGTATTTATGAAATTAAGTCTTTTACTATTATATTAATTTAATTAAGACATCTTAACCAGAAACAAAATCCGGAATGTGTGGTCTTTGTGGACAACTGCTATGGTGAATTTGTTGAGAGCATGGAGCCAACTGCTGTGGTGGGTGATTTACGTGTCTGTTACCATATTTATGATGCTACTATATAGAATCATGAAAACGTTGTTCAGTTGTAAATATACTTTTCTAGGATCTGCATGTGGTAGATGTTTTTCTCTCTGCTGATTGGGTTTTGTTTATAAAGAGATAGATAGCTGCACAAACAAGTTGATCTGTTCTGTGGCAGGGTGCAGATATCATTGCAGGAAGCCTGATTAAGAATCCTGGAGGTACCATAGCACCTTGTGGAGGCTATGTAGCTGGGAAAGAGAAATGGGTCAAAAGAGCAGCAGCTCGTCTTTCAGCTCCAGGCATAGGTATAGACTCTGGGGCAACCGCAGGAGGCATTATGCGCTTGCTCTTCCAGGGTTTATTTTTATCCCCTCAAATGGTTGGGGAGTCAATTAAGGTAAATCATAGCAAACAGCATCTGGACTTGACAACTATTAAAAACTCTCCCAGTTCAATTTTATCTCTTTGATGACTAGGAAATATATTTAGATGGGCACGAGCAATTAGTCTCTTTTCTGTGCCATTAGGGAAGTCTTCTTGTCGCTGATGTTATGGCAGGAGAAGGTTATAAAGTGCAACCCCTTCCTCGAATGCCTCGTCACGATATCATACAGGTACTACATCAGATCCAAAATTTTACCCTTAGGACTGAAGAGATTGACAACAGAGCCTTATGTTATCTATCTCAATCTTGGTGCATGAATCAGGCAGTCCAATTGGGAAACCAGGAACGCCTCTTGGCATTTTGTGAGGCTGTCCAAAGATGTTGCCCTGTTGGATCCTATATCAAACCTGTAGCTGGTTCAACACCTGGATATGCATCTGAGGTACACACATTTACATTAAAATTATATTCGAAATGCGATTTATTTGTGAGCTGCCTTTCTGAGTACTATGCCCTTGTTTGTATGCTTAGGTTGTCTTTGCAGATGGCACATTCATAGATGGAAGTACAAGTGAGTTGTCATGTGATGGGCCATTGAGAGATCCATTTTCAGTCTTTTGCCAGGTTTGTATCATTGCTTCCAGTCCATGACATGCAATTAACAATGTTATGTTTTCTGGTGGTACCATTCTGAGAAATTTTATCCAACTATTGTTTTGTTTCTTTGATATTACAGGGTTGTACACATTGGACTCAATGGGCATTGGCTATGGAGGAGGTTTTGAAATCAATCTGAACATATGGATCTGCAAGATGCCTAATTCCGTTAATTTGCAAGGAGAAATTGTGTGTCAAACAGTCAAGACAAAATTTGACGTGGGCTTTGGAGCCAATTTTGACGATGTGAACTGTGCCACCAATTTGATTTTAGAGAATTACATTGATTCATTGGTTTTATTATCTACAACTTCAAAGGATGTGAACATTCTTAATTGTGAGAAGCATTTTATCTTAATTACGTTTCTAACCATCAAACATTCTTTCATGTGCGGATCAAGCTAAAAGCAATTCGAAATTTTTACATCCACCCAAGTTTCAAAATGGCATCCAATAACATAGGCCAGCATAATAAAATGATTATATAACCCTTGACTATAGTGTGGATTTATTTATTTGAATGAATGGATCACATAATACTACAGGAAATAAAGATTATATAAGCCTGTGCCATAAAAAATGTTGACTTAACCTTCCTTACAGAAATACTTTCAACTTTTGAGGGTGTAGATCATTTAAGGTGTCTCTGTATATTATGCAGAGAAAAATGTTCAGTAATCGGCTGTTGGGAAAAAGTAGCATAAAAAATTAGATTTGTTTTAGGAGGAAATATACTCAGACTCAACAAATAACAATGAATTTAAATCATTTAGTTGGTATGTTTTTTTGTTTGCACTTAAAATTTACAAAAATCTAGCTGGTATACCTTTTTCAGCCAGGGAGCTTCCAAATAGGTTGCAGGCAGTTTGATTGCAATATGTAAAAAGCAAGATGCCATTTTCTACAGAAATTCATTGACCCGAACATGCAATTAAGATCGAGCAGCCCCATTAGAAAAGCAAGACGCTACTTTTAACAGAAAATGGATTAGTCGACCCAAGCATTCCCCTCACATTGACACTCTCAGAAGATGGGTCATCTGTGCTTCGAAGTTGAGAGGACAAGTTAAGGTAACTGCAATGATGAATCCCTGTTTTCTCTTTTCTTTTTCTGATATTGAGGATTGTTTAAGGATTCTTAGTGAGGGGCCCTGGTTCCTGGGCCTGAATGGCCTCTATTTGCCTAAATGGTCCCCTGGTTTCAACCCTCTGACCAACTTTAAGTTCCCTATGTGGGCCCGGTTACTGGGTGACTCTGGAATTTTGGAGTGAAAAGATCATCATTGCCAACTCTTTTAAGCAGTTTTAGCCTATCGACCCTGTCACTAAGTTTATGAAACGGATGCTGCATGTGATATTTTATGCTCATAGCGAAGTATAAGGCGCTTCCTTCCCATCCCACCCCTTCTTCTAAGTTTGGTAAATGGGTCTAGGAAATCGAATTTGAAAGTTCTGTGATTGTTTATCATTATTGCAGTCGAGTGGGCCATATGCATATTGCTTGTAAGACCAAAAGGAATACCTAGATTTTATGGAGGAAGAAGGAACAATGTACGCAGTCCTCTCTTACAGAGATTGATTAGATGGTAGAAGATTACTCTCCTCCTAAATCTGCGAAGATTCAAAAGAATTCTTACAAGAAAAGATGTTTGAGGGATTTGGATCAACGGAGCAAGGATAGCAAGGAGATTCATATGCCAATATTTATTGTTGCTTTTTTCAGTATGAAGGACCCTGGTACTACAATCAACTAAAAGTCCTTGAATCACTTATTTAAACCTGCATAATTTTGTTTGTGTTTTTCTTGCAGCGATTGGTTTCTTGTTGTACTTCCTGTTGGTTACTTTAGTTGGTTGTGGTCTTTGTTGTTTCATTGTTGTATTTTTGGGTTATTCCTATGCTATCTTGTTGCGCTTCTTGTTATATCTTTCTTAGTGTAAAAAGATTTGGGTTCCTTTTCAAAACCCTGCTTAATTTATAAAAAACAATCAAAAGATAATTATAGTTGAGAAAAATAGTCTTACACCACCGTCAAAAAGTAAAAACCCAAACAAAAGTCTACATATTATTTAGGGTCATTGAAAGCATCATCCCTGTCAATAAAAGCATTGAAAGTTAAAATATGAAACTTTTAAGAGCTAAGAAAATAATTCAAATCAAAAGATTGTTCCATACTCACTCACTTAAACAATTCAAAGGGGTTTCTAATCATAGTAGAGGTTGGTGAGATGCCAAGAATGAAAAGTGTAAAGCATCTCCCAAGCACTACCTTGCTTATAGTTATAACGATATCTTACTTTAGATATTAATAATTAGCTTCTAATTATTATTGCTAATAGTTATAACGATATCTTACTTTAGTTATTAATAATTAGCTTCTAGTTGTTAATAATTAGATTTTTTTGAAAGAGTAAAGTCTTAGGTCATTGACTCTAGTTTTTCCAACTAAAATAGTTTTGAATATGTAAAATAATTAATTTCAAGATGTCAAATCAAACTTTAGTTATGAATATTTTGAAAGAACCTATAATATAAAAAAGCTTATATTGTCACAATAAATAATTAGCCCATTAAATAATTCATTCCAACATTTAAGCACTCAAAAACCCGTCAACTTACTCATTGTATGTCATGTCCCCATTTTGGCTGACATCGTTTGGCATGGCGGATTTGCCTATCATCGACTCTCGTAGGCAAATGGTTTGGAGAGAGGGTCATTATGTTGATCATTTGATTGCATATTGCTGACAGAGCTTACATTCGATAGAGCCTACATCCAGTTTGGGCCTACATGCAGTTGTAGTGGAGCCTACGTTCAGTCTTGAGCCTACGTTCAGTCGTAGTTGGGCCTACATTCAGTTATGAGACATTTGGGCCTACATTGTTATAATTTTGAGTTGAGAAATGTACTTTATTATTATAATGTTATTTTATTATAAAGTACATTATAATTGGATGTTTTTAGAAGTTCTAGCAACTTCTCAAGGAAAAGAATAAATAGAGGGCTTGGGCTTTCATTTGGGATATGCTTGATTTGAGGATTCTACTACATTTTCATCTTGGAGCATTTGTGGCACCATCTAGGTCTACAAATTTTCAACTGATCTTTAGGAATGGAAACTCCTAAGGGTTTGCATAACTAAGGAGGTGAAATATCTTCTGAAGGGTTGCACATTGGAAATGGTATTCAATCATTTCATGCTGGGCATTATTGAGTATTCAGATTTGGACTGAGTCTTGATATATTTTGAAGTCCTCGGACTTTATTGAGGGTTTGGAATTTGGGTTGTCAAAAGACTTGTTTTCATCCATTAATCAAGAGGATTGCATTGGCATTATTTGAAGACCATTTCAATAGTTCTGTGGCATTTTCAGCATACTGCGATTTTCATCTTGGACCCACATTTTTGTTCACAACTTCACTTGGAGGCATCCTTTGGTTATGGGTATTTGAGGAATCAATTGCTATTGTCTTGGCAATCATTTTTATACGAATTTGGAGACCTTTTATTGCTACATTTATTTATTATTGGCATTCATATCAGAACAGGGGCGAATTTGAAAAAAAAATTAATTTGGCAAGAGGAAGGCTCAAAGTGGAGTGATATTGATTGCTTCTTCATTCACACTCCTAGGCGCTTCATTTCAGGTTCATTTGGCACTTATTTCAATAAGTTTTAATGTTGTTTATGTATGAAATCATGGCTGTCTTTGTACTCAGAAAATTCTGAAACTTGTAGTTGAAAGTCAAGAGACTAGGCCATTTGATAAATATTCTTGAAATTAGTTTAATGCTTCAGTTGCATAGAGAGATAAGGTTGCATTCTAATTACGTGATGTTCTTGAGTTGCATGACAAATGTTTGTCAAAATGTCACTTGGCTATAAGTGCATATGTAACATTGAAAATCCATCTCTATGCATTGGTTAAGGGTCCAAAGTGTCATTTAAGCATCTAGATGATAATTTATGTTTTGATGTGTTGATTCTCAAGCATTGGAAGCTATTTATAGTCATCTAAAAGTACATATCAGACTGATATTATTAGACCAGCAAGCTGGAAGGTTGCACACGAAGTGTTTGACAATATTCTGTGTCTCACAAGCATATTTTAGATTCTAAGGAGCCAAATAATTTGTAAAATCTGAAAGTTGCAATCTGTTGTGAGGGAGTCAATATCTTCATTGAATGAATATATATATATTGGCACTGATTTGCATTATTGAGTTGAGTAGATTTGTTGCTCAACAATTTCCATATTCAGTCTTTACTTACAGCAGTATAAATTCAGATTGCATGCCAAGTGTTTGATGAAATTTCATAAGCACAAAATCAGAGATTTTAGTGATCCTATTAGTAAGGGTCATTACATTGTAAAATTAAAAGCAGATCAAATGAGTTAATAAAGTTGTCACCATTCAAATTCAACTTGTGATTTAATGCATTCCCCAACAGAATAAAAGTTTGAAGTGATTTGGTTAATACTAGCATTTTCAAATCATATGCTTTGCTATATTAGTTTTCACTAAACAATTTCTTAAAATATGTAAATAATTTCACATTTATTGATGTATCTTTTAAAGCTATATTAGACTTCACTTCTAGGTGTATTTGGATTTATAGACACAACTTATGAGTACATATACGTATAGTAGACCTATTTGGCATATCACTTATAGGTAAAATGGATATAGACACAATTTAAATTGAATCTTCATTACAAATCATAATTAAAATTTGTGATATTGGTTTATGGAGTTGTATATGTTGCTTTGTAAGTCTCATCACATTACTATGCTACATGGTGTGATTTTTTGCATTTTTTATTTTCTATATTAATAAAGATTTATTTCACTTTTTTAAGCTAAATGATACTAAAAGAATTTAGTGAAGCTATCAAAATCTTGTTGAACACATTTGCAAGATAGTTTGTGTTGTGCCCACTAAACACACCTCAACATAGAAAGGGGGGCCTAGTGAATCAATATTGAACAAATCATGAGCTTTTTGTTTTCTATTAATGATAGTTCAAAAAAGAGTAAATATGTAAACTATACCAACAAAATGTTCAATTGATCAAACAATAACCTGTTGAGTCAAGCATCTAGATTAGTACTACTCCATCAACAACATATGTATCAAATTATACAGTAGAGTAAACTAAAGCTACGATTGTCTTAGTACAACAAAAAGGAAAGCAAGTAAGATCAGGTCATCATGTATTCCATGACCCTATAACATTGTTACTACATTTAGCCACATCACTAACAAATCTCCCCAAGGGAGGATCAATTGTAGTAGGAACATTAACAACAGCCTCCCATTTGGCACATTTAGTACTTTAGGGGTTTTGTTCTTAGCATCGATCTCTTCCGTAGTTAAAGCTTTGTCTTCTATGAATTGATTCAATATATCAGCTTCCTTTTGGTCCAACATATCTTTGTAAGTATTGAAGTAATGGGCAGATCTAATGTTTGATTTGTAAATTATGAGAGCTCCTTCTTGCACAAGCATCATGAACCTACTCTTGGGGATCTCCAAAACAGCTGAGACTTGCATCATGACCAAGTAATGTGTGAGTTTGAAGCTAAGCTTAGTAAGGCTCCTCTTCTTGTCTTGAAAAACTTCTTCATTCATTTGTTTCCACAAGAACCACAAGACTTCAACAAAGAAGGCAACCCAAAACTTATTCAACTTGTCATCAAAGGAATCAACATATCCAGCCAACACTTCCATCCAAGATAGACCCGAGCGAGGACTCCAACATAAAGGAGAACCAAAAAAGATGGACCATGCCAAAATAGAAAATTGATACTCAAAAACAATATGCTCAACAAGTCCAGGAACATTGCACATTGGAGAAGACAAAGGGAGGACACCCATTGAGGACAAAACAAACCCAACAATAATTTTCTTAAGCAAAAGGAGCTATTGAAAGCATGATTTTTTTGGTTCGATAGGTTGATGCCACATTAAATTGAGAATAAAATGTCACTTGGTGTTCGGCTAGTCTAAAACCTAGCAATGATTTATCCATCTAAGGATCTTAGAATCCTCTCTAATCATATCATATATATGTCTGGTAGAAACATCAAGAAATGAAGATCCATCCTGCCATTTGAGTTGCTTCAAGAAGGAATCAATATGCAATATCTTACCTAGGAAGAAGCTCCTAGTAGCTTACACAATCAAAGTATATATTTTCTTATGTGAAGAAGGAATTCCAAACTTATCACAAAGTTCCTCCAATGACCCAAGACAGTTGTAAATCAAAATATCCTCAATCAAAGAGATACCCAAGGAAGCCCAATGTTTAGCAAAGCAGCTTTGAGTTAAAGCAAGAGGTTTATTGTTTAACTAGATGCACCACCACATAGATCTGTCCACCATTGAAAAGGTGAGAGGGCCCCCAACAACACCTCTGGAGCATAGTAATCCTCTAACTTGAGTTCATGCATTCCAAAGTGAAGGAAATATAGAAAAAACAAATATTTTACTATCAAAGTCACCCATGAGCATATCGCATAGAGACAACTCCTTCCAATTCATACATTGTCTTACATTAGACCTCACAATATTATTTCTTATCAAAAATTTCCAAGGCTCATTGCCTTGTACAGCTTTGAAGATCCACTTAGAAGTGAGAGAAGCCCCATGAGATCTTGAACTTTGTTTGTCATAAACATGTACTAATTATCTGTATCCAACCAACCATCAATGAAACATGATGCAATGAACACAAACACATGAACTTAAGATTTTTATGTGGAAAGCTAGGATGAGAATCACACTCACTATATGAAATACTTAAATACAATGTTTTAGGCCAAGGGCCAAGGAAGCTAACTACTCTTGATTTGGACTTGCAGACTAAGGCACACAATCTTAGGGAAAGATACAAGGGACTTTCAAGACCAAGATGCATGATCGTAAGGCACATACAAGATTGTGCACGCTACCAAAAGGTCTCACTATCTTCTAGTAGGCACACAAAGCCGATGAATTGAAATAATGTAGGATCTCCTGATCATGTCAAACATTCACTACAACAAACTCTGTCAACAATTGATATCTACACATCCACTCTTCCACATTTGCATCTCCTTGATTTCACATTCAATCCATACTCAACTCAAACATTTGCACACCTATATATATATATATATATATATATATATATATATATATATATATATATATATATATATATATATATATATATATATATATATACCAACTTTATCAACGAAAACTTCAACTAGGTTGGCCACGGTAAAGGTAAACAATGGTAACACAAAGTCAGAAACCATGAACACTTTTTCTCAATATGGTCTACCCCATGAGATAAAAGGGACATAAATACATCATAACACCTCCCACAATTCATTCAAATGAGCGTACGCAACGCAAAATCTCTCATTAACAACATCAAATGTAATGTGTAGCAAAACATTAAAACACGTTAACCAGTCATCTCAAAAACATTCTCCAAGGTAGATAACTTAAATTGGATATATACACGGCATGCTAAGACCCATAACAACCTCTTAGCTCAACCTCTAATGTATATCTAAACTGAAAGATCATAATTCAATTAAGATAATCCACTAATTTGTTGGAAATTAGTGTTCACATTAGTATTTATATTAGATATAAAGTTGTTGACAAACAACTTTAGAGTTGCAATAGTATGGTTTGAGTTGTTTTAACAACTCATATCTCCAACGTAAATAACTTAAATTGGATCTATACATTGCATGCTAAGACCCATAACAACCTCTTAGCTCAACCTCTAATGTATATCTAAACTGAAAGATCATAATTCAATTAAGATAATCCACTGATTTGTTGGAAATTAGTGTTCACATTAGTATTTATATTAGATATAAAGTTGTTGACAAACAACTTTAGAGTATTGTTAGACTAATATAAATGTCACTAATATTATAATATTATGGTTTGAGTTGTTTTAACAACTCATAATAATTTGTGATGTCTGTCGTTGCCGCTATCGTTTCCGTAAGGATTCTTGCCCAGCGTTTTGAATTTCTGGGTGCAGAGGCCAGATCTGATGCCAGTCTTCCACCGTCTGCAGGCTTATTGCCTAGGTTTGCTTGCTCTGTGTCTGGATCTTCTTCTCAAGAGTCTTTCGGTGCTGCAAAATCTGTCGATTTGGGCAGTGTTGTTCCTACGTCTGTTGGTGTTGCAGTGTCCTACGCTGATGTTGCAGCCTATGAAGCGAGAATCCATGGCCCTGCCCCTACTGGTAGGGGGGGTTCCCGGTCTCCTCTTGTGCAACCGATTTTGGTATGTAAACCCATTAGGGTAAAGCTTGATTCTGAAACTGTGGATGAGATTGTAAAAAAAGTTGATGAATTCTCTTTGCATGCTTCTATTTTTCATTTTAGGGGCTTCTGGCCCTCGCTCTCTGATTTGCATACTTGGATCTCCAAGCATTGGGAGCCCATTCTATCTGATGCGGTTTAGATATACCCTGTGGCTAGGGGTTTTTTTATTAAGTTTTAAAATGTTGAAGATAGGAAAATGATTTTGTGTGATAGTTGCTTCACTTGGGATGAGCGTCTTCCCCTGATGGCCAAAGCCTGGTATCAAGGGTTTGATCCTCTCTCAGAGACATTCAATAAAATACCCTTACGGGTAAGGTTGTTGAATCTTCCCCTCCACCTCTAGCTGGATTCGATTTTGGAAATTGTGGGTGAGGCTTTAGGGGACTTCCAAATGGTGGATTCAAACTCCTCTAAAATTTTTAAGACTACTTATGCTCGTATTCTAGTGGAGATTGATGTTTCTAAGGCTCTCCCTGAGCAGATTGCTTTGGATTCTCCTATGGGCTCTTGGATTCAAAATCTGGATTATGAGAATATTTTGTTCAAATGCAAGAAGTGTCACAAGACTGGACACCTTGCTACATGGTGCTTATCTAACAAGACCAAATCAAAGAAATTGCCCTCTTGGTGGGTGGGGGCCTCTAACCACCACTATACGGTTCGGAAAACCTCTAAGGATGGGGGCTCGAGTTCGAGCCCGACTCAGAATGATCATGATTTGGTTGGAGCTTTAGCTAACGCTTCGACTACATCTGATGTTGTCTTTGTTGTTGCTGGTGATGGCTCTGATGTGGCTCTGTCTCATGAGGTTGCTATTGTCCCTCCTGGTGTTGCTTCTACTTCCCCTATCCAAACTATTGATGCTGCCCCTGTCCAGTCCGTTGGTGTTGTCTCTAATTCAGCAGCCTTGTCCACGGACGTTGTTGGTTTTACTGCTCCCTTTGGTGTCTTTGGTTCCGATGATGTTGTCTTTGGTCCAGCTGCTACCTTGGGTGCTAGAGTTGCGAGCTCTTCTGTGACCTGCCCTTTACTGGGCTTGTCTAGCTCTTCTTTGGCTTAGCAGAAGGATGTCGAAAAGGTGGAGGATGGATGGACAACAGTGAAGGGAAAAAAAATTTAAACCTTCCACTCCTTTTGATATGAACTTATGTTCACATAAGGATGGGCAAAAATGTAAATCTTGATAGCCCTTGGTTGTTTTTGGTGTGGGCTTATGTCCACTTGGTAGGAACTCTGGTTTGTTCCTTTAGTTTGTTTGGTGGGGCACCACAGTTGTTTTGGTCTTTAATTGCAAAATTTGTTTATGCTCTTGTATAAGGTTTCGGGTCCTTTCAAAACCTATTTTTACGTAATCAAAACAACTCATATGGTGTGAATTGTGTATTGTTGCGTGAGTAACAATCACAACTAAATAGGGAGGTTGTTCCCTATAAAATAGGATTAGTAAATCCTATATATGTAATATGTCTTGAATGAAAAGATGAGAAGCCTATTATTCAATGTACATAATTATTTTGCTTCTATTATTTTGCCTAAAGTTTTTGTTATGATTCGGTTAGAAAAATATAGACAACGATGTCAAACAATAGAAAAGCAAATGGGCTAGCATCACTGGTATGAAAAAAGTATGGGTTCATTTTTTATAAAAATTAAATTGTTTTTACAACAGATGGTTTTTAAATCATTTAGTGTTCTTTTTGGTTCTCATGTGGTCTTATTAAAGACCAATTGCTCCACTTCCCAACAAGTGGTGCAACGTTGATCATCGTTGCTTCACCTCCTTTGTTGATCAGATCTCTACCTCATGGGAAACACTTTAGAAAGGAACTTTTTTTCATTAGCAAGGTGCATGTTCATAATGAGAATCACCTCCCAAGGGCTAAGTGCTATCTATTTTTACCCCTTGTGCCCAAATTGGGCCTTTTATTGAAATGAGCATAACTTTTGCTTCATGAAGCAAAACTTGTCAGATGATGTATCATTGGAAAGATGGCTCTACCAACTTGTCAATGGTGTACATTATTTATTATAATTTTTCCATTTGGTAATTTTTATTACATCTTGAAGTGAATCTTCCCTTTTGGACTCTCAATCTCATAATATTTTGTCATATTGTCCAAATTTTGTGATTCTAGTGGCATTTGAAAAATGATCATAGTTCTATCCATGCACTTTTTCTAGATTCAACCCTAGGTATTTTTAAATGAGTTTTTACATTTTTGGCATCTACTTTGATTACTTGGACATATACTATCTATTGGAGAGGTTTTCTTTTTGGGGGGATGCTTCATTTGTTAAATGTGCTTCAGATTTGGGAGGTTTTAGATAAGTTTCTATAAGATAGTTTTCTATTTTCCTCTATTTGTGTTTGTGGACCTAATGGTTGAATTAGGGCTTGAATTTCTTACTCGGCATAACTATGATGCATTGAAGCTTAAGATGCAAAGATTATTTGGTCTAAAGGTTTATAATCTACATTGAATGAACAATAACCTACCTATACTTAGGAATATGAAATATTTTCACATAGGAAAAAAAATGTCGTGGGGGCTATGGGATTGATTGTAATGCATGTTTCAGATGGCTTTGTCTTCCGCATTGAGGGGTGTACTACTCCCAAACATGTATGGGACAAGTATAAGGATCTCTTTGGTTAAATTAGTGAGGTAATGCCTATTTAATTGGAGGTTGAATTGGCATCTCTTTCTACTGATATGATTCCTACTATTGAATATTATTTGTTAACTTCAAATATTTGAAATCTCAATTAGTTGGTTCTAGGAAAGAGAAACCTGATATAGAGAATGCATATTTCTAATTTTGTCCAAGTTAAAAGGTATTTAAATTATTCTCTACTTCCTTTCATTGTACCATGGATAGATGGGAGAATCATTTGTCATGCCTTAAATCGAAACATTTTTTAATATTGACTAGAGTACAAATAAATTCAAAAAACTTGATGCATCTCCCAAGTCTCATGCTTTGATTGCACAATATAAGGGTAAAGCAAAGAAGAAGAAAAAACCCAAGATTGAATCTAATGGTCTGCCTGTTGGCAAGATGGTCAACGCTCCCCTCGGGATTCGTGACATGGCTTAACCACCTCATGTGTCTTCTATAAGTCTAGTGGTTATATCGGGCATTAACAGGTCAATCTTTTGGTGCAACAACAACCACTACTTGTAACAAGTGCTATCAGAGCTTGGTCACAGGTTCGAATCCCCTCGGGTAATGCTAAGGGGGAAATTGTTGGAAAGATGGTCAGCACTCCCCTCGAGATTTGTGACATGGCTTAACCACCTCATGTGTCTTCTATAAGTCTAGTGGTTGTATCTGGCATTAATAGGTCGATCTTTTGGTGCAACGACAACCACTACTTGTAACACTGCCCACCTTTTCTCAAACAAAAAAATCTAAGAAGGATAAGCCTAAGTCAAAATGTAGCTATTGTAATAATCTTGGGAATGTTGAAAACTATTTTTTTAGGAAATGGTTAGATGTCATGATGTAACTTCTTAAGGATAAATGCACAATAATCTATCGCCTTTTAGGCTAACTTGACAGACATGGCCCAGTTGGACTCGGTCGAGCCGTACACAGCCGATTCCAACACGATTGAGTACAAGTAGGTGCCACATGGCACCGAATGGCACCTATGTGGCCCCGTTGACTAGGTCGAGTGGTACTCGGCCGAATCCAAATGCTATTTTAAATAGTGAAAAAGAGCCTCAAGTCCCTTATTTTCACATTGAGGGGCTAAGGGTACTCGACCTAGTAGGACTCGGTTGAGTCTGCCTAGGTGGCATGCCATGTTGGTAGCCAAACCTCCAAAAACACAAAAAAAATAGAAGTTTGCACTTTTGTTGTTTCTTTCTCTGCTCAAAATAGAAAATGTCAAAAAACTAAAAGTGCCCTTTTCTAGATCTCGGAACTATGATTCTGGACATAAATTTTATATTGTTTCAACTACAAAATGTTAAACAAATTTGCTAAAAACTACATGTAGGTATAATAAACTTTGAGAAGACGTTGATTCAAAAAATATAGAAAATGCTAAATCAATTTAGAAAAAATTTTAAATCATATACAACACTAGAGAAGAGTCATCTTCAAAAATATGTAATTTATTTGGTTTTTGGTATAGTTTTGATAGGGAAAAAGTGGCGGGAGACAAAAACTATTGATTTTAGGTAAGTTCGACTTTGAATACTTATAACGGGCAAACTATAGATCAAAAGCACTTCTTTCTTTTTTCCTACACTAGATATACATGTCATCTAAAACATATTCTAAAACTGGAGGAAAAAACAATGTTTTACTTATAATGACTTGACAGGAAGTAACCTCCCTGATTTGCAGTATTTTTCAGGATATGAAAAATAGACCTAAAATTTTAAAAAAATATATTAATTATTGTTCAAATTAATTTTTAAAAATTATAGGCATAAAATTCATCCTATTTCACACATTTCATCAATTTACATCATCTTCAAATTCTCAACAAAAATGTGACTTTTATGCCCTTGAATTTTTTCAGTTTTGGTGTTGTTACCCTTTTCCTTTGTAAAAGGGTGACAGCTTATTGTGTTTTTACCCTTAAGGAACGTAATATTGCTTTGACATATTATTCACCTTATCCTTCTTCATCTTCTGCACACACGGGTTTAACAGGTATTCCAGATGAAGACAATGAAATGAAAGGGCATACACTTATTAAAACTCAAGTGTTATAGATCATATAACATATTCACTTATTCGCCTTCATGCTCTTACCCTCGTGGACTACTAGAATTTTGATTGCCAAAGGTGGTTTTATTGATGTTATTTATAAGGGGGGTGTTTACATGTCAAATGTAAGGCCCAATAATGTTATTTTCATGTCATATATTACTCATAATCTCTTTTCAATTTATTATATTGCTTAAAGTGGAATGTCAATAGAATTCACTCTTGATTCAATATCCATTCATGAATTGCATAGAAAGAAAGTTGTTGTCATGGGCATAGTTGTTCATGATAATGAAATGGATTATTTCTCCCATTTTGTTCTTAATGATGAAAATTCCCTAATAGCTTCTCCTAGAACTACTGTAGGTAGTAATGATATTGGTTTTGTGAACCTTGCTATTGGGGTTCCATCTACTCCTACTTCTTCATACTTTCGAGATGATTATTTTTTCAAATCTTTTGTTGAGAAAGACATGTTGTGTTTTCTAGATTTGTATTTATAGGATGGTTTCATGGTAGGCATTGTAGATTTATTTTGTCATTCCTCTTTTGTAGATTTGGAGAGCTTTTTGAGGGTGTTTCTTTCCTCCTTGACAATTCATCTTCTTTAGGGATTGTTCTTGAGTCTTCACATTTTGTCTTCTTCCTTGATTAGGGTAATACATAATTTTGTTGATAAATCTTCAAAGACACTTGGTTAGATTTTTATAGATTTGTCTTTTGAGATGCCTTCAGTCCTTTTAGTTATACTTGGAATAGCTTCTTCATCTGCCAATGGACTTTCTTTCTTTCTAAGGGGAGATATGTGGTTTTTCATCATTGGATTTTCCTTTGGTTTCAAACTTTCTTCAATGGCATTGAGGAGACTTCCTTATGGGGGCTATGTTATTCTCTCATTCTGAGGGAATTTTGTATTTTATCTTCGTGATGAATGCTGTTCTTGGAGGTGTTGATGAGACCTACATACATCATGCATTTTATAACTAGTACATGGTCTTATTTGCATTCTCTCTTTTGGGGAGGTTTTTTGTCGAACTGGGGTTTCTCCTTTTCTCCATTTGTCAAAGATCATTTGTACATGGGTACCTAACATGGCCCAATAGTCATATTCCATACTTGCATCTTGCATCATTTGCATAATAATTTCATCTCCCTAAGTTGTACTTAAGGAGGGTGTTAGTGTGAATGATATTATTTCCCAACTACACATTGATGAGAACCTATCCAAATGTTTACTTAGGTCCTTGGTGGCATTCTAGAAATATTAGTGGTTAAGATAAAAACACATTATATCTTATCTTGATTTTATTTTTATCACTTGGGCACTTAATATTTGCATCATGCATTTAATGTTTGTATCAAGGGCAGTTGTTCATAAATAGTCATACCTTGTCTATATAATCAAGGTGATTGTACATTTTGTAACATATATCTCAATATTCAAGAAAGCTCGTTATTGCATACTCTCTTGTGGAAGGGATCACAAACAACATCAACAGAAAATTCAACATTAACAAAACCCCTTCACCATCAATGTAATAATTAGAAACTAGTTTTATATCAAGTTCCTATGACCTTCAAAATCCATATTCTAATTTAGTATTCCTTCAAAAAAATGTGTGCCCTTATTCTAGCATGGGTACTATCTTCCCTAGTTTAACTCTCCTCAATAGTAAGTAAAAAAAGTACCAAGCTAGTTTACAAAGGTCAACTCACATATAAATGTAAATCTAGATCAAAACACCAAGCCAAAACATTTGAGGGGTCCTTTACACCAAGAGATGTGTTGTATCGGGCTCTTGCAATATTGTATGAGTGCAATGAATTTTGTTAAGTCTAGTAATTTGAGTGATACAAATAGCATTTATAGAGACAATAACTTTAAAATTGAATTAATGAATTAATTAAATTATATTAAACGAGTGCTTTATAAAAGAGAATTCAAAAAGATGAATGGCATTTTTACAACTATTTAAAATAAAAATTATAGGATTGTTGCTCAAATTTTTAATTTCATGTGCTCATTAGCTAAATTAATAAAGATTAAGTGCAACATATGATTTAATATTACTCCTCAGCAACATTTACTAAATATTATTTCTCTTATTGATTTTTATTAAAATTGGCAGCAAAACCAAGGTGTTGACCCTTACACAACCACAACCCATAGGCATCAATAGAGATTAATAACACACAAATAGAAAAGATGCTAGCTATTACAAGGACAAGCTATTAACAGCACACTAGCAAAAAAGTTGGTAGCCAACCTCAATAGTGGGTAGACAGCTCACCCACAACACGAGGAGGAGAATGAGTCAAAAGAACAACTTTTCCTATACTATCAAACAATTGTCGAAGCAATACTATCACTACATCCCCACCCCAAGGGGGAGCAAGTGGTAAAACTCTATTTGATAAAATGTCAACACCATGGCAGAGTATTGAGAAATGTACATTGTCGACCAAAGATTGGAATAGAGCAAGAGCAATAGACAATGTGGGGTACACACATCCAAAGGGGACCTCACCAACGACATAGGAGGAGTAGGATCAATAGGGACTATAGAGGCTAGGTCAAGAGCATCATCCAAATTTATAGCATGAGCTTCATCCAGAGGAGAATCATTGTCAACATGTGATGTGTCGTCAGATGACGAATCAAAAGTTAAAACTATCAAATGTTCATCATTAGCATCCTTCCATCAAGTGTATGTGCCTTTTCTTCGCAAGAGAGAATAATTAGTTGTAAGGTGACTAGCAGAGAAGCATCAACGACACCAAAATGAAAGGCCCTCATAATCCACCAATTGAATCCATGGCTTGTCCCCCACCATAAGAACCACATCTCTAGGGAAAGGTGTGGAAATAACAATGTCAACCAAAATGAATGCAAAGGCAAAGGAATCTATGCAGGAGCTAGATATGGCAACATCTATCCTCTGTTGTAGAGAATTGAAGACAACACCAACACCCACGGTTACACCCAATAGAGAAGTAGGGGCTATAGATGTAGAGCCCCCATTTAGCATCCAAAGAACTTGCACATTTTGAAAATAATTGAGTGGGAGATGAAGGAGCCATTAGAGCCATCGAGACGCATATTGTTTCCTTATTGTTAAAATGGTAGTTGATTTAAATTATTGTTGTTAGAATTATTAATTTGTCAATAATATTAAAACATAATAAGGTTTTATGTAAATTGGACTATGAATGACTCTCGTGGCTTAGAATCCTTCTCCCAAGGAGGCTACGGCTTCATCTCCTATGGCTCTAGTTTCTTCCCTCATGGCAGCTAGGGCATCCACATCTCTGAGGTGCCAAGGCACCTCTTCTTCTGGTTGTTTGCTTCCGGGTGGTGGTCGTTCATCCAAGTCTCATGTAAGGGTTCAGTCAATGCTTATGTGGTTGCCACTATTCCTTCTTCTATCATGTGTGGGAAGACAACCCAATGTGTGGTGTCTTCCCCTTTCTCTAGACCTGAGGATGGGAGTGTTGTGGCCATGGTTTCTCCTAGTGTTGATTCGGGCATTGGGAAAGCTCATGGTGAGAAGTGACATTTTGTTGATGCTAGGGTTTTTCATGTTACTAAGGGTATTGCCATTTATTTGGATGTTAAGATGAAGGAGGAAATAGACCATAATGTCTATATTTTCTCCACTCGTGGTGTGATCTATCGGTTTAGGGATTTTGGCTGAGCCTCCCTCAACTGCATGCTTGGATCTCTCAACATTGGAAGCCTCTTCTTTCTTGTACGGTTCATGTTTTCCCTATGGCAAGGAGTTTTTAATTACAAAATTTGACTTTACTGAGAACATAAATAAAATTTTATGTAATCATTTATTTAGTTGGGAGGATAGATTTATGTTAATAATTAAGCCTTGGCACCCTGATTTCAATATGTCCTCAAAAATGTTTAATAAGATTCTAATTTGGATTCCTCTTCCTTATCTCCCATTCATCTTTAGGTGGACTCTCTTTTAGAGGAAGTGGGATAAGCTTTAGGGATTCCCTGATGGTTGATAATGTGTCATCTGATATTTATCATTCTACCTTTGCTCGTATCCTAGTGGATATGGATGTGTATAAGGGTTTATCTGCTGAAATCTTAATTAGGTCTTCAAAGGGAAGTTGGGTTCAATTGTTGGACTATTAAGGGATTCCCTTCAGATGTAGAATATGTTTTAAAATAGGTCATGTGGTTTCCCAATGTGGTTTAGAGAAAAATAAAATGAATGCTTTGTGGTGGAATGGTGTTACTGGTGAACATTATACAATGAAGAAGAAATTTGAAATTCAAAGGAGTTTCTCACAAGTGGTTGTGATAGACTCTCAGTGTCATATGGCTTCTTCTCAAGTTAGTCTAGATTATGTTGGGGGGTTGCAGAGGACTATTCTTTGTGTCTTGTGCTTTCTTCTCTGGTTGGTTTGGATTTTGTTGGGGGGGGGGGGTTATTGAGGACATCTCTCTATGTCATGTTGCTTCTTCTCAAGTTGGTCTGGACTTTGTTGGGGGGCGATTGTTGAAAGTATTGTGGCTCATGTTGATGAACCAATTGTGTCTCTGATTACTACCACTAATAGGGCTTTTTTCTTGTGGTTTTACTTTGAGGAATGATTGATCTATTGGAGCTATTGTTTGGCAATATTTTGCTACTAAGGTGGAAGAGGGTTAGATTACAATTAAAGGAAATAAATCTAAGACATTTACACCCTCTTTTGACATGACTATATGATCCCACAAGGGAGGTGCTGAATACAAATCTTGATGGTTCCTTGTTTTGGGTGTGGAGTTGGAGTTTCTCTGGTCCTAGTTTTGGTTTTTTGACTACATGTTGGCTTTTTTGTGCAACTTTTGTTTCAAGATGTGCGAGCATGTTGTTAAAACCCATTTTATGGTCTTAGTGTTGTTCTTTCTTATTTTGATGGGCTTCCATGTTATATCTTTAGTATTCCTTTTGAAAAGGGTTTTGGGTCCCTTCAAAACCTATTAATGCCTTAATAAAAAAACATAATAAGATTTTATTAGATGAAAATTGTTGCACTAGCTTCAAAGTTTTGATTATTAATGATGTTTAAAAGTTAGAATAAAATAACTTAACTAAACAAAAATAAAAATTATGTTGAAAAGGTTGATAAAAAAAAGAGAATGACAAAGGAGGATTAAAGCTTAAAATTTGATTAAATTTAATAATTTGAATGCATTTAAACAAAATTATAATTGTGATGCAAATGTTTTGATTATAAGCACGGAAAGGACTCAATATCAACTATCAAGGCAAATAGAGTGAATCCAACTAGATGTGAGATTGGGAAAACAACTACCAACTACAAAGCTTTTGACCGAAGCAAGAAATCAACAAAAAACTAAGGTTCTTGGCCCTATGCTAAAGACCCATTTTTTGCAACAAATGAAAGAGAGAAAGGAGAACATTTCCTCCTATGGACCACAACTCAAGGAATATTATCATTTGGAACCACATTGCAATGGGAAACAAGAGGCGGCATCCTAACTAAAGAATCACCAACATCCAAAGGAGGGACATAATGACCACACAGAAGACAAGTATCAACCACAATAGGAGATTGAATATGGAAAAAAAAAAGTAGTCATAACAACAAAAGTTAAATGCATAGTAGGAGGATTTTTTATAGGGGCATGAGGACATGAAAAAACCACTTTGAAAGCAATCCTCAAAATAGGCAGGAACCAAGTAGAATAGTAACAAAACAAAGGTGACATTTGAAAGGGAGGCCCTCCTAATCAAGGAGTTGTGTTATCCCCAACCATCAACCAAGATGCAAGTGAAGGTGGAATGCCCCAATGGGAGATGGAAGCATCAACTTTTAGAAAGCAACTGAGAGGGAGTGCTCTCCTCACTCACATAGCTACTCAAGCACCAAGTATATATCCTCAGAAGAGAAAAATGAATCAATGCAAAAGCCTTTAGCACAAGGGAAAAACTTAGTCTTACCACCCACAGTGGACTTCCAACAAATTGAAACCTAGCTAAGCATGTTAGGAAGAGTGCTAAAGTTAAGAGAAACAACATAGTAAGCTTCTATATTAATAGTTCATTATTAACATCCACACCACAAAAAAAATTGTCTTACCAACCACAATAGGCTTTCACGAAACTTGGCAAGCTTCTATACTTCTACAATCATAGTATGGTTTGGCATATATGACAAGCCTATTCACAAGCCAATGTTAATTAAATAGAGACAATGTCAAATGAGTATCAAGCTTTAAGTATTTAAATAATTTCATCTAAATATTTTATAATTTTTATTTAAATTAATTAATTACATACATACACACATTAAAATAAATAACTGTCTAAAAAACTTTTTAACCTGATTGGTGGCATTGACATGACATACCCCTTAGATCCACGTGAGAGGCCCAACAAGCATTTGAACCTAAGTGGAGACAACACGACCACCACCACCACTTCTTAACCAACACACTAAGTGATGAACCCCAAAACTAAAAATATAATTATAAATATTTTCTATTACATATTATTCTATTTTTTCAGTACTGATTTTTAAAAACTTATTAAGTAATGCATATAAGTTTAATTTATATTATTAAATATTTGAATCACGAGCTCTTATATATTCTCTATTTCATGTTTCTATAAAATTGAGCCTTTAGACGTTGTTATAACGTCTTATGCAAGAGATTGATGTTATAATGCAAGGGCCTCTGAACAAATGACATCTCTCTAAGGGAGCCAAGCAAAGAGTAAACTTAGATTGATGCAAACTTGTTTAAACTTAGATTGATGCAAACTTGTTTGCAACATATAGCCAGACATGTTCCATGTGACAAATTATGTATTATGAGCTACCATTTGTAACAAAGAAGTAATGTAAGGCTTATTTTCCACCTGTGTAGTGGGGAGAAAAATATCTAGCTACAGCCTTTTTACCTATAAAAAAATCAAACATGAATCATCTCAAATATAATTTAACATATATATTATCCTTGACCCTCCATCTTTTGAATTAAAAAAATATAGCCATTTATCAAATAGATCAAATAGTTCAATGGACAAAAACATAAAATAAGTTGATACTATTAATTATTTTATAATTAAAATTTAAAAAAATTAAAGATTTCATTTTTACCACATTAATAAAACTGCTCAAATCTTTAAATTTCTTACAGATTTTGAAGCACAATAGTTACCATATACTTTTGGACTGCTTGCGAAAATGCAAAAAATTAGACTTCAAAGGAAAATAACTTTGCAGAATCGTCAGGTCAAGCTAGGACTTATTCATCATGACCTAGCAAAAGCCAAAAATCTGGATTCTGCCTCGGTAAAATTGTCCTCCAAGCCTGCTCAATATTCGGATACCAAATATTCTAGCCCGGAAAAGGAATTCACCAGTTATTGTTTTAATTGTTGGCAATATGGGCACAAACATACAAACTGCAAACTCAGGGATGTCCGTCATCTCCATCCCAATTACGATCACCTCAATGAGTTCATTGCGAAGCAGAAGGCAAAAAGTTTGCAGGATGCTCAGCAAAATGAGCAATCTAAGGGCAAGATCATCACTTCACATGTTAATTCAGTTAATCCCCTGAACATTGGTTACAAAGAGCATATCACTAAGAAATCTGATAAGTGTTTAGCAATTAAAACTAGGGTTTTGGAACCTGGTTCTGAAAACCATACTTCCAATGGCTATTGGTTCCAAAACAAGATTATGGAGCTAAAGGTTTTCTCTGTCAAATCACTGGACGCACAAATGAATTTTTTTGCTAAAACCAAGTATGCGAATTTGAAGAAAAATAATTCAGAGATGGTAAGGGCAAAGTCTATTGAGCAGGTCTCACTTCAAGCTAACTCCAAAGTGGGGAAAGATGGAGTGGCACCTTCTCAGAACCTTACCACTCGCAGTTTGTACAAACCCTATCCACGGCTATCAGAAAGTAAGCAGTATGATCACCCCGGGACCGTAAAGGCTCTATCATCCAGGACATCTCCGACCAAATGCCCCTATGAACCTCTATCTACTGCGAAAGGAGGAGGATTGATAGAGACTAAGGCGTCTTCCAGTGGTGGAAGATCAAGAAAAGAGGAATGGCACATGGTCAAAGGTAGGAAAATGGTAAAATCTTCTCCTATAAATCACAATAGCAGTAATATTGTTCTTAAAAATTATTTTGAAATACTAAGCAGGGATATTAACCCTAGTAACAAACTTACGCACTTAGTAAATCATCAGAGTAGTAGGGTTTTGGGAGGGGGAGTAGCTTCCTGGGGGAAATCAGATCTGGAAGGTGAACCTACACAACCCGATATGAGAAATTCCCCCCTCCCCCTGTCCAAAACTCTAGGCATGGCACATAGAACTTCTAAGGATATTAAAGATCTAGCTTTTATTCATAGATCCCCAAATGCTTACAACCCTCCTCATCAAAGGAAGGAAAATATGGGTTCTATGAACAGGAAGTCATATAATATGGTTAAACCCTATAATGAGGGTAATCCATCTCATGATAAGTGTAATGATAGCATTTACACCCCACCACATAGGCGTGCAGATAACCATAGCCATTCAACACTTTCAAAATATGGTAATCATGGTCCTAATCATCTTAGGATAACATTGGATGAAAAATACATTGTGCAAAATCAGCATGTTTATGTAGAAACAGGTGTCATGCAAATGGATGGGTACAGGTGCCCTTTTAGAGGATACAATCAAAGGTTTGGCATCGCTTCTTCCCCCGAAGGTAAGTACTACTATCATGACAGATAACTTTATTTTTGTAGATTGCAAGAGTAGTAAGCTCAAAAATGATATTTTAGAGAAAAGTTATCTAAAATTCAGAGATATTTCCTTTTTTGTATGCTCGTGGTTTCCCTTTTTTAATCCAATAAAAGTAGCGGATTTCCAAGTAGAAAAAGCTATTTTATTAAGAAATATGCCATTAGAATTTAATCATCCAAAAATCATTAAAAATATAGGCAATAGAATCAGAATTTTTAAAAGGATAGTTAAAACTAAACATAACAAAATAGATGTGATTATCATAATTAATTTAAATTATCATGATAATTACATTCCTCCCCTTCAGCTATGTTTTAACTCTAATTCCATAATTATAAATCCCTAGATCTTAGATAACTACATAGAAGATTCTGAGAAAGGAGGAAATCCTTTCTCACTTACTCTTAGAGATTGCACAGATTTTCAACATGGCACAGATAATAGAATAAAAGTAAACTTCTTAAATAACAAAGGGGGTTTTGAAATCCTGAATAACGAAGAGGAGTATTCTAAGATTCCTCCTCCCAATTTGTATAAAATCAACACTCCGGTTATAAATGACACTCCTCAGGACTCATCCAACGCTCATACTTCTTTAAGGAGGATAGAAACCACGAAAACATTGAGCCTGAACATGGAAAATATAACTGAGAACGATAAACAAAAAAATTTGGACTATGGCTGTAAACTTAATAATACAGACAAATCAATACCCGATGAACACCCAATTAATTTACCTATGGTTAATCTAACAAACCCCCAAATATCTGAAGCAATGCTTCCAATAAATAATAACCCAGTTAACATTATAAGGCAAGAACCATATGAAAAATTCAATAGGGAGAGTAAATCAGAACAAATAGAACTTGGAACAAATAATAATAAAATTTGTTTTCAAGATGAAGGTAATAGGACTGAACTACCAACTAACTTGATTTTGAAGCCGGAATGTGTTGATGCGGTAGAATTAGTTGAGCAGGTAAATAGAACAGAAGAGGAGGTGAATCAAATTATTAATTACTTAGGAAAATCACTAATGGATGAACTTATGGACATGTTTCTTGACGAAACTTGTGACTTCGATGAACTAAAACTCCAAAAGGAAATACTAATTAAACAAATTCGGGAATGCATCCTAGAAGAAAATAAGGAACAGAATAATAGTCTGAATCAGCATCTCCTTCCCTCTTCCCCAGAAAAGGAAGCTTCAAAAATTGCACTTTTGGATAACCCTGACAAAAATTCAGACCAATCAGATAAAAAAATCAGTAAAGAAGCTATAGACAGGCATAACGCAAAAGAGAAAAATATAAATGATAAGGAAAACTTAAATGTGCCTACCTGTGTTAATGGGAAGGAACTAGCTATTTATATTCCTCTAGAGCTAGAAGCATTAAATATGGATTTGGTAGGAAATGATGTAGATATAGTGGAAATTTATGGCAAGGAGATCATAGATAGAGATGAACCCCTAGATTGTTCCTTAAATGAGCAAAAAAACTCAAACAACCAGGTTAATTCTATAATAAGGTTTGATGGAGAAACAACTTTGGTAAAGAAGCAATAGAAGGCCTTTTCGAGATCACTAATGAAAACAGAGAATTAGGCATAGCCATAAACAGAGGTAGTTTAAGTACACCCAATATTAATAAACTCAAAAAGAAAAGAGGTAGGAAGTCAGCTGTTGAGTTGAGAACGTTGGATGGTAATGCAGGTAACCAAAAAAAGATAGCGGATATTCTGAACACAGGGAAGGGGAAGTTCCTTCCCAAGGAACAATGAAAGTCACTACTTGGAATGTTAGGGGTCTAAATGCCCCTAACAAACAGCGATTAATCAAAAGATACTTAAGAAACTTTGACTCCGAAATCATTATGTTACAAGAAACTAAGCTTAATAAAGATGAAATTAACAAGTTTAGTAAAAGACTAGGTATATGGAAGTCAGAATATGTCCCATCAGTAGGCCTCTCTAGTGGTTTGGCAGTCCTATGGGATCCCCGTAAAGTAATGGCCCAACTCGCACCCATTAACGATAGATGGATGACATTAACAATTAATAGCCTAAAATCCGATTTAAAATTTTTCCTGATCAACATATATGGGCCAATCCCTAATGAGGAAAAAAGAAAAGTTTGGATGGAAATACAAAATCTTCTAATTGAAAAATGAGAACATCCCTTCATCATCGGAGGAGATTTCAATGCTATCTTAAATCCAGAAGAAAAATTTGGAAGCTCTCAGTATATTTCGCAATCTCATAAAGACTTTGGCAAATGGGCTGAGGTTAATCATCTAATAAGCATAAATACTATTAATGGAATCTATACTTGGAATAATAGAAGAGCGGGCTTCAGCTACATAGCTGAAAAATTAGATAGATTCTTTACTAGAACTAATTCTGAAAACTTTAATCAAATAGTCAGTGCGGAGATACTTCCTGAAGCAGGATCGGATCACTTCCTTGTCAGGTTTACCATAACAGAAAATTCTAAACCCTCGAGGAATCCGTTTAAATTTGAATTTATGTGGTTCCAAAATCCAGAATTCATAATCCTTCTTGAGGATTGGTGGAAACAAACCTCGGTCAAAGGATCGAAAATGTTCTGCTTAATAGCTAAATTAAAAATTATTAAAAACAAAGCGTTAGAATGGAATAAGAATTACTTCAATGATATATTCGAAGAGAAAACCAAGGTAGAACAAGAAATCTCTGACCTTAACAACATAGTAATAGAACAAGGTATGAACGATCTTAGTTTCCATAAGGACAAAGAGTTGATGGCTAGATACAATGATATCCTTCTCAAAGAAGAAATCTTTTGGAAGCAAAAATCCAGGGAATCTTGGCTTAAGGAGGGCGATAGTAACACTAAATTCTTTCATAATACAACTAATTTTAAAAGGAGCATCAATAGAATAACCAAAATTAAGTCAGCTGAGGGACTTATTGCTGAGGATCCTATACAAATCTCAAATGTACTAATGAATTTTTACAACTCCCTACTCAACACTACAGAAGCTTCTGACCTTCATGCCCAAAATGAAATGCTTAAAGCTATTCCTAAGCTGATTACGGATTCTGACAACAAAATGATGAATAATAAGCTCTCAATAGAAGAGGTCAAAGCAGCAATGTTTCAACTACATCCGGATAAAGCACCAGGCCTAGATGGTTTCCAAGCCAGCTTCTTCCAAAAATGTTGGCATTTCGTTGGAGAAGAAGTATGGCAAGCTGTGGAAGCTACTAGAAATTCAGGATCTTTATTAAGTGAAATTAATAATACCTTCTTTACTCTTATTCTGAAGGAAGACGAGTGTTCGGAACGAGGGGATTTCAGACCTATCTCCCTTTGTAATACCATATGCAAGATCCTATCAAAATGCTTAGCTAATAGAATCAAATCCATCATTCCAATGATTATTTCGGAAGAGCAGACGGGCTTTGTAGCAAATAGATCGATTCTAGATGGTATTATTATAGCGCAAGAAATAGTCCATACTGCTCAGATAACAAAGGAACCTAGTATGTTAATGAAAATTGACATTCAAAAAGCATACGATAAAGTAGATTGGAGATTCCTGTGCAAATGTATGGAAGCGTTTGGTTTTTCTAAACAATGGATTAATCTTATCTTTAACTACATCTCAGCTCCCAGGATTTATATTCTTGTCAATGGTACCCCGGAAGGCTTTTTCAGTATATCCAGGGGCATTCGGCAAGGAGATCCATTATCCCCCTTTCTATATGTCATTATGGCAGAAGCGTTGGGGAGATCAATTACTAAGCTTCATTTAGAAGGGAAAATCTTGGGATTGAAAGCCACGGAAAACGTGCCGAATATAACTCACCAATAGTTTGCCTGGATTAGCTAGTAGACAGGAAGCGAGTGCCTTCAAAAGCATTCTAAGTCTTTATGCGAAAGCCTCAGGTCAACATGTCGACCCTTCTGAGTCAGAAATTTACTTTATTAACACTATCTCAAAAATTGAAAAAGAAATTTGTGGTATGATGGGATATAAAATTGGCAAATTTCCATGTAAATACTTAGGTATTGATCTGGATACAGGTCTCTTATCCTCCAAATTATGGCAACAAGTCATATCCAAAGTTCAAAACAAGAAAATTTCATGGAAAGGAAAGTGGTTAACTAAAGCAGGTAGAACAACTATGATTAAATCTGTCCTTTTAGCCATTCCCACGTATCATTTGTCAGTCCTACCCCTCCCAATTTGTGTTAAAAAAGAATTAGACAAAATTCTTCGAGAATTCTATTGGCAAGGTCCTTCCGAGGAAAAAAAAATTGCCCTTATCAAATGGGATACTCTATGTAAACCGATTTCTAAAGGGGGCCTAGGCATTAAAAATCTATTATGGCAAAACCAAGCCCTTGGGGCTAAACTTATATGGAGAATGTTCAAAGAATCAAGTAGTAAGTGGGCATCAATTTTTTTACATAAGTACATCCTTGATGCAGATCCCATCAACATCTTCAAGTCTCAATCACATGTTAAGGGCTCACGGATATGAAATTTTATTAAGGACTGCAGAGGGATTATCAGCAAATTCCTTTCTTGGGATGTAGGAGCAGGAGATCAAGCTTTATTTTGGGAGGATTCGTGGGCAGGCCTTCCCTCCCTTAACAAACTAGGTTTCTCCAAGGAGTTTATGGAAGAATGCAAAAGAGTCATTGGCCCTTACCTTAAGGACTACCTAGGCAAGATGGAAGACAATAAATGGAATGTTACAAATATAATTTAGGATGTTTGGCTAGAGAAGAACAACCTCCTAACAATCTTAAATGATAGAGAAGTAATTCTTAAAGATAGACTGGATACTTTAATATGGACAGGATCTAACAACGGAAAATACTCTGTTAAGGAGGGTTACAATGCAATTATTAAGAACCAAAATATGGATAACATCAATATACCTTTGAACCTTTGCTGGAACAAATCCTGCCTCCCTAAAGCTGGATTGTTCTTATGGGCGGCATTACAAAATAGAATTCTTACTGCAGACAGGCTTAATAAATTAGGATTCGAAGGACCATCCAGATGCCCGCTATGCGAAAACCATTCTGAGGATGCCAATCACATTCTCCTTAATTGTCCTTTTTCTCAAAATTGTTGGAATTGGCTTCATCAAAGTTTAGGATGAAAATCTGCTTCTCATTGTGATTTAATCAGCAACCTTAAAGTGTGGTCGTCTCTGTATAAAGACAATCTCTTCAAGGACATATGGACAATAGCACCTTCTATATTAGTATGGGAATTATGGAAAGAAAGAAACAGAAAGATTTTTATGGACCAAAAATTAACTTGGAACTCAATAGCTAACAAGATAGAAGCATCCATCATAGAAATTATTAACAATAAACTCAGGGACAAACAGAGCTATGAAGATTCCTTTAAGAGTTGGGATAACAAAATCGGGTGCAAATGGCCAAAACTAGCTATCCCTCCCCTCTATGGTAAAGGGGGATCCAAAACTAAAACGGACAGAGCATCCTGTAAATGGATACCACCAAAAGCTGGTTGGTATAAACTCAACTTTGACGGAGCATCCCAAGGCAATCCTGGGGTAGCAGGTATAGGAGGGATCATCCACAATTGGAAATCAGAAGTGGTAGCAAAATTCTCAAGACCCATTAGCCCTACAACCAACAATATGGCCGAATGTGTAGCGGCATTAGAAGGGCTTAAATTATGCAAAAATCTTAACATTTCAAAAGTAATTGTTGAAGGAGACTCCCAAATTATTATCAACGCCATCCGCACTAAAAAAACTCCTAATTGGGTTTTAAATTCAAAAATAGAAGAGATTAATTTATTAATGGATAATATTCCCAATTATGAAATCAGACATACTTACAGAGAAAGAAACACAGAGGCTGATAAGTTAGCGAATCTAGGTGCCAATGGAGTAGTAACATTGGAACAGCATATATAATAGTTTAACAGGTATTTTAATGATAAGGTTAAGGCAGAGACCTTACCCTGTGTTAACCTCAGTAGGAAGATTGGGAAACTAACTCTCCTATGAGGATACAGGATCCTCATATATAGACATTCTAACCATAGGAACCCTTCTTACTTATAAGAATATAGGAGCTCTTTGGGGAAGATAGCTTACTAAAGAATCATATGGGACCCTTAACTAATAATAAATTAGATTAATCAGAGATTATGAGTAGGTTCGCAAACTTAGCCTTTTCCTTTTAGACATTGTAGCTCCACATTCCTTTAATCTCTTGTCCTTTTAAAATGCAATATTGAGTCTCTTGGCTAGTTCTAACAAGAGAATGGAGCAAATTTTTAGCTTTAACCTAAGATAGACTGTTACTAACAATTTTGGTGTCTTTAGTTATTTTAAAGAATAGCATTATGTTAAGGAACAGTATATGCAAATTTGATGTATATACAATATCTACCTACAATTTTGATGTAAATACTATTTTCATGATTATGAGTACAATATTTTCATTTGTAAACAGCATATGCACTCTGTATTTAGTCTTAAGGTTAATATTGTCAGGATGCCTGCTCTATTTTTTCTTTTTGGATCAAGCCTCTTAATTTCTATGGCTTATCAGAGTATGTAAAGAAATCTCATTTATTAATCCACAAACAGAGCATAGAAACTAAAGTGGCTCCACTCTACTGGAGTTAATCTCCACATTTAGAATTAGGGTGGGTTTCTTTCATACAATAGACAAATAGCAAAGCGCATTAATTAGCCTATTCGATTTATAGAAATTCCCTGTGGAGATAGCCAGTTCTTTTAGCAGTAGATTCCTTTCAAGCCTGGTAAGTTTGTAAAGCAGATACTGGACAGCTGTATGCCTTAGAATAGTAATTTAATGTAATTAGTTCAAGAATATATTCCTCAGTCGGTTCTAGAAGCATATGTGTCAAGCAATAAAAGGAATCTTTAATACAGAATTTATTCATGAAGCCCAATACAGTCTTAGAATACTATAAAATCGAGTCTTATATAAAGGAGCTCATGGTTACTAACAGCATTAAAATTCAGAAAAGTTTTTTGATCAAGTTGATCTGTTAGTCACCAATCTTGAAATCAACATAAATAATATTAACTTCAGACTGGTGATTAACAGGAGAACTCTTGGATCAAGCTAGAAATTGAAAAGAGTATATAGTATGTATATTATTTCATCTGAGTAGTGCAAAGCATTGCATACATTGTGTGGATTTTGGCATCTTATCTTATTCCGCACTATACATAGTAAATGTATATAACATAGGCACTATGTTTTGATGTATAGATTAGCATCTGTCATCAGTTTTAGATGTAGCATAGGATTTGTATGGAGACCTATAGCAAGAAATGTACAAATAAGAGTAATTAAATCATATTTTAAGGTTAATCTTCTTCCTTTCTGTCTCTCCCTAACATCTCCTTACTCAATGGTCGCATGATCGCATGCGGTTAGAAAGCCGCATGCGATCATGCGACAAGCCTTTACTATCTGTCTTCTTGCCTTGCAAGACACCTCGGGCTAACCAAAAATTTAAACTGCTGGCTAAAAACCCGCGCTCGAGATCCGACTGCAATTTTAACCCCAGCTTCACCCTGGGTTTATTTTCCCTCTTAGTCGCCAAGTCGCTTAACTTTTTCTTAACCTTGATTACATCCAGCGACCACGCGAAATCTCTTAACCGCGCAACCACACGAGCTATTGCGATCCTCATCGGATGGTTGTTGCATTATCTCATGGGCTCGAAAGATCCCATGAGAACATGCAACAACCGTCAGATATTCACTGCACTGGCACTTCACTTAAGTAATCTGGGCCCACCTGCAAATGTTCGTCACCACTAGTCGGTGAAGGAGAAACTAACACATCTCCCTAGCCTGGCACTTCGGTCCCAACTGCTTGTCGCATGATCGCGTGTGGTTAGAAAGTCGCATGCGATCATGCGACCATCCGCATGATGTCACCCTACTGGTTCGCAAACCGCCTGTCGGCTTGTCGCATGGTCGCATGCGGTCTTGAGACCGCATGCGATCATGCGACCAACATAAAAATAGCTTTTCTTGACTGCTAATCGGGCCCACCTGGTCGGAGTTATGCATATAAAAAGTATGTTGTCGTTAGGAAGAACTAGAGAGGAAAACATATATTGATGTAAGGTACATATAAGCCTTTGTATATTATGTTTAATGATATACAGAGCAACTATTCATCCAGCGACCACGCGATATCTCTTAACCGCGCATCCGCGAATCTGCTTTACCATCCTCGGGCCCACCAACTGAGATTCTAATCTAACAGCGGGCGCGTGATCTCATGGGGTCAGAAGATCCCATGAGATCATGCGACCGCCGTTGATCCTCATCACACGGTCATCGCAAACTGAGACTCATATTATTTCATCTGAGTAGTGCAAAGCATTGCATACATTGTGTGGATTTTGGCATCTTATCTTATTCCGCACTATACATAGTAAATGTATATAACATAGGCACTATGTTTTGATGTATAGATCAGCTTTTGTCATCAGTTTTAGATGTAGCATAGGATTTGTATGGAGACCTATAGCAAGAAATGTACAAATAAGAGTAATTAAATCATATTTTAAAGTTAATCTTCTTCCTTTCTGTCTCTCCCTAACATCTCCTTACTCAATGGTCGCATGATCGCATGCGGTTAGAAAGCTGCATGCGATCATGCGACAAGCCTTTACTATCTGTCTTTTTGCCTTGCAAGACACCTCGGGCTAACCAAAAATTCAAACTGCTGGCTAAAAACCCGCGCTCGAGATCCGACTGCAATTTTAACCCCAACTTCACCCTGGGTTTATTTTCCCTCTTAGTCGCCAAGTCGCTTAACTTTTTCTTAACCTTGATTACATCCAGCGACCACGCGAAATCTCTTAATCGCGCAACCGCATATCCACTTTACCATCCCCGAGCCCACCAACTGAGATTCTAATCTAACAGCGGGCGCGTAATCTCATGGGGTCAGAAGATCCCATGAGATCATGCGACCGTCGTTGATCCTCACCGCACGATCATCGCAAACTGAGACTCCATCTGACCCACGAGCCATTGCGATCCTCATCGGATGGTTGTTGCATTATCTCATGGGCTCGGAAGATCCCATGAGAACATGCGACAACCGTCGGATATTCACTGCACTGGCACTTCACTTAAGTAATCTGGGCCCACCTGCAAATGTTCGTCACCACTAGTCGGTGAAGGAGAAACTAACACATCTCCCTAGCCTAGCACTTCGGTCCCAACTGCTTGTCGCATGATCGCGTGCGGTTAGAAAGTTGCATGCGATCATGCGACCATCCGCATGATGTCACCCTACTGGTCCGCAAACCGCCTGTCGGCTTGTCGCATGGTCGCATGCAGTCATGCGACCAACATAAAAATAGCTTTTCTTGACTGCTGATCGGGCCCACCTGGTCGGAGTTACGCATATAAAAAGTATGTTGTCGTTAGGAAGAACCAGAGAGGAAAACATATATTGATGTAAGGTACATATAAGCCTTTGTATATTATGTTTAATGATATACAGAGCAACTATTCATCCAACGACCACGCGATATCTCTTAACCGCGCATCCGCGAATCCGCTTTACCATCCTCGGGCCCACCAACTAAGATTCTAATCTAACGGCGGGCGCGTGATCTCATGGGGTCAAAAGATCCCATGAGATCATGCGACCGTCGTTGATCCTCATCACACGGTCATCGCAAACTGAGACTCCATCTGACCCACAAGCCATTGAGTTCCTCATCGGACAGTTGTCGCATGATCTCATGGGCTCGAAAGATCCCATGAGAACATGCGACAACCGTCGGATATTCACTGCACTGGCACTTCACTTAAGTAATCCGAACCCACCTGCAAATGTTCGTCACCACTAGTCGATGAAGGAGAAACTAGCACATCTCCCTAACCCGGCACTTCGGTCCCAATTGCTTGTCGCATGATCACGTGCGGTTAGAAAGTCGCATGCGACCAACCGCATGATGTCACCCTACCAATCCGCTAACCACCTGTCAGCTTGTCGCATGGTCGCATGCGGTCTTGAGACCGCATGTGATCATGCGACCAACATAAAACTAGCTTTTCTTGACTGCTGATCGGGCCCACCTGGTCGGAGTTGGGCACATAAAAAAAATGTTGTCGTTAGGAAGAACTGGTGCGAAGATGTGAAGAGGTCGAAAACACAAAGGATTTTTGGGCCGAAAGTCGAAATCATCCTAAGCTTTCAAGGCGAAGGTCGAAAACATCCTCTGCACATATACATATATGCTCAAATATGTGTGAATACACTCTTATATTTCGAAGCACCTTATGAACGCATCAACAGATGCCTCTTATCTGTCTCACCCTCTCCCTATGTGGTTTAAACAAACATTAACAGCCTTATAAGGAAATTAGAATATTAGTGCAGTATGGCAATATTGGCTCTACAGAGAGGAAAACATATATTGATGTAAGGTACATATAAGCCTTTGTATATTATGTTTAATGATATACAGAGCAACTATTCAAACAAGGATAAGATGTAACAGTGAATAGGTATGAAGAACTACAGCAAGATATGTACAAAGCATTACATAGAGGAATATAAAGCATACAGTATGTTATATCACCTCTTTTAGCATGTTGGATCGATCTCCGCACAGGTAAGGTAAGATAAGACTGAAAGTTATACACAAGTAATGCTTTCGGCATAAAAAATCACTATGCATAGTATCGGGCACTTTCTCCTTTGTGCAGATAAACTTTAACAGACAAGCATGAATTGACTTTCTTTAACTTCTGGAATTGCTTGGTTAACATCCGATTGAAGAAATGTCATAGAAAAAATAATATAAAATATACTGCATTTAATATGGTGGTTGGCGGTTTGAAAAAGATGCTGGTTGCATGATCGCATGAATAAAATATAGGTCATGCGATCATGCGAAAAACACAAAAGAGGGGGCCCCACACTGTTTAAGAGATCGTATAAAGTAAAACCCCGAGCAAATATGAGGCAGTCGCATGATCGCAAGAGAGGAGAGAGAAGTCTTGCGATCATGCGACAAGGCAGATAGTAAAGGCCGGTAGGTGTGTGGAAGGTCAACGTCAGGGCAGAGAAGGCTGGTCGCATCAAGTACTGGTCGCATGATCGCAAGAGAGGAGAGAGAAGCTATGCGATTATGCAACAATGCATAAAGGCTCAAATAAATGTCGTGCAGGTGTAGTTAATGCAAAGAGGTGGAAAGGTGTGTGGTCGCATGATCGCAAAAGCATAAAAGCTGCCTTGCGATCATGCACCAAGGCATAAAGGAAGGCCTGGGGTAGGTGCGATAACAAAACAGAGGACAGGGAAGATTAAATTCTTTTCCCTGCTGGCATCCACGTCCTCCTGGCATTCGCATTCTTCAACAGTTATCATATCTTGCAATGCTTCCTTTCTCTTTTTTTACATTTCTCTGAAACAGTAAACATGGAAATTAATTATACATCCTGTATATATATATATATATATATGTTTTGAACATTGCATATGCATATATACATATAAAGGTATATGTTTGATCAAGATATATGCATATATGTATATTCATATATATGTATATGCTTTTATATATATGTATATATGTTTTGATCACTACATATGCATATATAAACATGTATATATATATATATATATATATATATATATATATATATATATATATATATACATATATACATATTTATATATAATCATTTATATACATATAAGTAAATATAGATAATCACTGTATTTACATATGTATATAAAGAAGATCAAGGTATATACATATATGTAGATAAGCATGTATTTATCTTTTTAGATTAGTTTGTATATATCTTTTTAGCATAAGTCAATTATTACAATGTTGAATGATGGATGATCTCTTTAGTATTCGACAAGTTGTAACTCTTCTGTAAGTTCTCCTTGCTGAGATAGATGGCTGCCTCTCTGAACAAGTAAGAGAAGCTTGGTTGACTTAGAAAATTTCTTTCCAAGATTTTAACCAGTTTGGCTATCAGAATTAGTAAAAGCACCTTAAATGAGCACAAATAAGGGTATATCCTCATAATAGCAGCAACACTTCTATATGCAGATAATAATAAAGAAATAAAAATGGAGATGATGATCCTTCTGTTCGCTTTAGATAGCATCATTATCTAAACTTGCGCCCATGTCAGCATCATATATATATATATATATATATATATATATATATATATATATATATATATATATATAATGCGTAAAAGATATGCTCAAATAGTATACAGCACAAGCCTTACTTGAATTGCTGAATAACTTTTGAGCATATATCCTGAGATGGGAGAATCAAATTATATTAGTTCAAGACGCTGATGTTAATCCTACTGAAAGTAGATTCATAATCTTTAAATACTAAGTGAACTTCATAGGATATGTTAAATATAATTGGAAGTTCTCCTTTTTATGGAGTGGTAGAGTTTTGCTGTGTTTTTCAGGAGGACACATTCAAGAAGCTACATTTAGCACTAGATCATATATCTCCAGCATGGATGTATACAAATTCACATACTTAATGATGTAACGATAAAATGTATCATTTAAAAGCAGCAATGGAAAAGTTGTATTTGTATTTACTCGATATTATCGAGCACTGAAAAGAGGTAATTTGAACGGATATAAAATTCATCTTGTATAAAAAGTGGGGATGCCCACGAAAAATATGTAATAATAAAATCTTGACTATGGTTGAGTCGTGGATATGCCCATGTAAAACTGTATATGTACAGGACCTCAGGGCCCGGGCTAAGCTAGAGGTTTTCTCCACCCCGCTCTTTCCTACCAGCTCGTTGTCGAGGTCACATGTATTAAAAATTTTAATATAATAATAAAATTTTACAAGGACTTCGGCTTTTTACCGATCAAAAAAAAAAAACTGCTCAAATCTTTCATCTAAAATGGTAGATAATTTGATTTTGACTGTCTATATATATATGATAGCGTAGAAACATAAATTAAGTTGATACTATTAATTATTTTATAATTAAAATTTAAAAAAATTAAAGATTTCATTTTTACCACATTAATAAAACTGCTCAAATCTTTCATCTAAAATATTAGATAATTTGATTTTGAATATATATATATATATGCATGAGAGAGAGAGTGATAGTGTTGTAACCACCAAGGTTCAAACTCTTTTGGCTTGTGCTCTGGCTGGTTCAATGTGCTACTTATTTGAGCTTCAACTTTAATAATCAGAAATGAAGTCGCCTGTTTGTGTGATACCCGAAGGTATGTCATACCAGCATCACCATCACATTAAAAGTTTACCCAACATTAAAATAAAAAAAAATTACCTGATCAAGCTACTTTAATTCTAGCATCTCATTGGTGCATTTGATGTCAACTAATAAAACCCTAGTGTATGCACTGTGGCAGTAACTATTTAAGGTTTTGCATCTTCTTAGCAAACTTCTTATATGGTTCACAACATGCCATCGATCCAACTATATTATCTTGGTCTTGGAATACCTTGTCCAACACTGTACTGCATACCAGAACTACACAGAAGTTGATGATCATTATTAATGGTGTTGTAGCCCAACCATGAATCAACGTTTCTGTTGTTTAGCCACTAAACAATAGAACCAGCCAACCAATGTGCATAATAGATGTTCCAAAAAAAGGTATAGTATTCCATTGCCAAACCCCATAACCAACCAATTCTAATACAAAAACTGAAACTATTGTACATACATGTAAGAAACCAACGAATTTTATCAAAACTAGAAACTATTGTGTTACAAGTTATTTAGAATGTAACGGAACTTCACTAAATTTACAAAGCTCAAATGCATTGTACTGTAATAATCTTTTCCTCGGCTTACAAAAGGAGCTCGCTAGTAAAAGATGATGTATATTGCTCTGTCAGACCTCGTCGTATATATAATAGATTGCTTATAGATGCAAACCTATGCCCTACCATCCAAACATGTTATACATTGACAAAGCAGTTTGGTGGTGAAAACGGCATAAAATTTATGCAAATACTTGCGATTGCTCACCAGATGAACCAGCCCCACCATAATTGTCGACTCAAACTTTATCAGATCTCATAATATTCAATCTTCATCAGAACTCTCATAAGCCAATCCCAACAAACCTCCACTGGCTTGTTCTTTTGTGTCCCCTCGTTTGGATAAGTCACTTCCTTGATTATTTCCATCAGAATTGACTTTCAGGACAACAGTTTCTGCCGAAGAAACTGATGATCCATTAGCTGCTTCTGGTGATTTACCTCTTGTAGTAACAGATGGATGACCAGACACTCGCTGTCTCTTGGGCTTTACCTCTAAAATGTTCTTGAGAAGTACTTGCTGCCTGCAAAACGGATAAAAAATAAAACAGCAATGAAAAGCATACACTAATTATATTTTTCTTTGTGAAGGAGATTCATCAATGTAATAGCAATGTAAGGACAACAGCATATCCATTATAAAGAATACTTCTGTGACAGAACAATATCACTTAAGTGGATGTGCGACTATTCCTGTAGGAAAAGAACAAAGGCTCTGATTCATTTGGTAACAAACTAATGCACCGGACTGTTTGTAAGATAGATAGTAGTTTTATTTACATGGCCACTCATCTCAAAATAGGATTATTATCATACAAACTAAAGATAATCACGGGGACTGTAATAAAACTTATTTGCATCATTTGAGTACACTGCAACAATGGATGTTAGCAAAGACACCTTCCCTCTTTTACTCGCTCATATTCAAAATTGTGGAAGACTCGCCCGCGACTCATAATAGGAATCAGATAACACAGTAATCACCCTTTTACACTGCTGGAAATCTGCTAGACAGATGTTATATTCAAGAAATTTAACATGCATCTGCTGGAAATCTGCCAGACAGATGTTATGTTTTTAAGCCTCTGGTTGACGCGTTAATAATTCACGAAATTTACCGTGCATCTGACAATTGACATGTGGAATCCCTAGCATTTGCAGGCCACACAATTTTTTTTCCCAACCATGCAAAGGTCATATAATGCAAGCAAGAAACTAAAATGAGGGTACATTGCAATATGATCCAAAGTAAAGCAAGCCTAAAACTAAAAACTCTCTGAATGATATAAGATCTAAAGTAGAAATATATATTTATCAAAAATCATCATAGAATGTTTTTTTGTTTTTTTTTTTAAATTTACAGAACTCAAGGAGCCCATCTTTAATAAATTGAATAAATGAAGAAATGCCTCAGATTATTGTATTATTCATTGCCCTCTGCACTTTACTTAAAGATGTGTGTTCACATATTCCAACTTAATGTTGATGGTTACTCTTTTAAATTTGTGAATAAAAATTTCAGTTTGTTTAAGAGTACCTCTTTTGTTGGTTCGGGTATCCTTTGTGATGGTTTGTACAAATTAAAACTTGATAATCAATTTGCTGAAGCTATTCTTATTCTGCATCATAATATTGGTACTAAACGTAGTCTCACGAATGAAAATTCCTCATACTTGTGGCATAAAAGGCTGGAACATATTTCCAGAGAACGGTTACTAAGATTAGTAAAAGATGGGATTCTCTTGAACCTAGATTTTTCTGATTTTGGGGTATGTGTGGATTGTATTAAGGGAAAACAAACCAAACACACCAAGAAGGGTGCCACAAGAAGTACAAAGCTTCTTGAGATTATCCATACAAACATTTGTGGGCCTTTTGACAATCCATCTTTTGGTGGAGAAAAGTATTTTATCACCTTTATAGATGATTTCTCACGTTATAGTTATGTCTATTTGCTACATGAAAAATCTCAATTGGTGGATGCCCCTGAGGTGTACATTACTGAGGTTGAAAGGCAATTAGACAGCAAGGTGAAAATCATCCGATCTGATAGAGGTGGCGAATATTATGGAAAGTATGATGAATCAGGGCAGTGCCCCAGCCCATTTGCTAAACTCCTTGAAAAGCATGGCATATGTGCACAGTATACCTAAGATACCGGTGCGTGCAGGATAGTGCTGGATGCGGGTGTGGGTGCTGACGGATGCTAGTGCCGGTGTTGGTGCCCTGTGGGTGCCACCCGGGTGCCACCACAGGCGCCCGGATGCGGACGGATGCCTGTCCAGGCATCTGTTCGCATCCGGGTGCCACCACAGGCATCCGTCCGCATCCGAGCGCCTGTGGTGGCACCCTGGTGGCACCCACAGGGCACCCGGGCGCACCCACGGGCCAAACATGAAAGCAAACAAAAAAAAAATATTTTTTCACTTAAAAAAACAATTACCATGTGCGAATTAGGAGTTTTAAACTTCTTTTTTTTTACCTAAACCCTAAAACGGCCCTAAAAGAGGCCATTCGACCCAGCTAAATGCCATATTGTTTGCAGCTCTCCATTTTCTCATTTGCTCTCCATTTTCTGGGTTTTGAAGACAACTTGGTTATTTTCGAAGAGGAACGATCGTAGAGCAAGGGAGAGCTTCCACAAAGCGTTTTTAAACATTGCAAGTAAGCATTTGGTCCCATTCTCAACTTGTTTAATGAATTTCTTTGAGATTTTGATGATTTTTTAAATTTTTTCAAGTTTGTGAAGAAATTTTTGAAATTTTTTTCAACTTTTTTTAAAAAAAAAAGAAATAAACAATCAAGTTTAGCTATCTATTTGTATCATTTTTTTGCACTTGTATGCTTGATGTTCGTAGTTTTTTTTCTAAATTAAATTTATTTATTTTCTTATTATAGCAAGAAACTAGACTGTATTGTGCAAGAATGGCCACCACTGGTAGTCAAAGTTCAGTTGGAGGACAAAGAACCGATAATTTTAATATTGATGTTGGATCTCCTTTATGGAGACATACGATAAGAATATCACAAGTTTCAAGAGGTGGCTCGTATCTTTGGAAGTGTAATTATTGTCAAAGTAACAAAGGAAAAGCATTCAATAGCTCGTATTACCGGGTCAAACTTCATTTTATGGGCCCTGCTGGTAAAGGATTTGCAATGTGCAAAGGCACAACTGGGAAGGGGTTGACTGATGCACAAATAGCTTCATTTGTAAAAGAACAAGAAGACGCTGATAATTTGGTTAAAAGATCAAAAAAAAGTTTTTATCAACCTCTATCAGGAAAAAACAAAACGCAATTACCCACTGAAGCAGTTACATCCTCCAAACATCCATTCTTCCAAGTACCTGAACTAGGAGAAGAAGAGGAAGAAGTAGAGGTTACCACCCGCAAAAGAGGCCCTTTTGACAGCGCATTTAAAATGGAGGCAAGAGAGCTTGCTGATGAAGCCATTACACGTTGCCTCTATGCCAATGGTCTTCCTTTCAACTTGGTAAGATCACCATATTGGAAGGAAATGGTGCAAGCCATACTTAGAGCTCCAGACGATTATGGAAGTCTCGAGTATGAAAAGGTGCGTACCACTCTATTGCAAAAAGCGAGGACTAGTATAGAGAGATCTCTTCAACCAATTAAACATGCTTGGAAAACTTCTGGTATAACTAGTGTCTGATGGATGGAAAGATGCAAGAAATCGACCATTGATTAATGTGATTGCAATGTCCCCCAAAGGGTCAATGTTTTTGAGAGCTGTTGATTGTGAAGGGCAGGTGAAGGATTCACAATTCATTTCTAGAATTCTCATTGAGGCCATAGAGATGGTGGGGAGTGAAAATGTGGTACAGGTGGTTACAGACAATGCGAAAAATTGTAGGGGTGCAGGTGCTTTGATTGAGGGTCGATATGACCATATTTTTTGGACACCATGCACAGTACACTCCCTAAACTTGATCATGCAACAAATTGGCACTCAAATTGATTGGGTGAAGCAAATTTACCAAGATGGGGAGGAGATACAAATGTTTGTGACGAACCACCACATGTCACAATCCATATTTAGATCATTCTCCAAATTGGAGCTGCTGAAGGTAAACTCAAATTGTAATTACTAAATTACTAAATTTCATTTATTTATGTTCATGTTCAATTATCAAATTGTATATAACTTTGCTTAATATTTATTGACATATTGTTAACTTGCTTTATGCTTAGGTTGCTAAGACCCGTTTTGCGTCTCATACCATTGTTATGAGACGACTTGTGAAGGTGCAAACAGCATTAAGCCAAATGGTTATTTCTAACCAGTGGGGTATATGGAGGACTTCAAATTCAGAAAGAGCCCAAAAGGTCAAGGCTTTGGTCTTGGATGACAGTTGGTGGGCTCGTGTACAATTTGTATTGGATTTTACGGAGCCTATTATGACTATGCTCCGCTTTCCCGATACAGATACACCTTGCTTGGGCGATGTGTATGATGGCATGGACACTATGGTTGAGAAGGTAAAACTTTCCATACAACAGCATGAGAATGACCCCACAGAATGTGAAGCCTTATGCAATAAGGTGGAAAAAATCATTCATCATCGTTGGGAGAAGATGACTACCCCATTGCACCTCCTCGCATATGCCTTATCTCCGAGGTACTATAGTGAGAAAGTACTTTCTATGCCAGATAGAGTTGCACCATATGCGGATGAAGAAGTTGCCATTGGGTGCTACAAAGCTTTTGCAAGACTCTTCCCAGATGAGGAAATGCATGACAAAGTGAGGCTAGAATTTGGCTTGTTTGCTTCGGGTGCAAAAAACTCTCCATTTGCAATAAAGGACCAATATAAATTGGGAGCTATCACTTGGTGGTACATGTATGGTCAACCATACAAGCAACTACAACCTCTTGCAATCAAGATCCTATCACAAGTAAGTTTTTTTTTGTTTTTTGTTTACCACTTGTATTCTACACTTTAGTGTTCAACATTCTTTAAATTGTTTTTCATTTGTATGCTTAATTTTGTGAACACTATCCAGGTTGCAAGTTCTTCTGCTGCCGAACGGAATTGGAGTACATACTCCTATATCCATTCAGTGAAGCGCAACCGGTTAGGCTCAAAGAAAGCTGGGGACTTGGTCTACATTCATACCAACTTGCGTCTTTTGTCACGTTGCCAAAATGAATACAAGGAAGGGTCAACCAAGCTTTGGGATGTAACCCCTGAGTGTGCAAACTTGGATGCAACGCTTCATGATCTTACTACAGTCACAGATGATGGTGATGATACCATCACACATGGTGCATCTAGCGCAAGTGGAACCGTTCTTGGTTCAAATGATCTTGAACTTGCAGCAGTTGGAGATGATGAGAATGTGGAGATTGATAAACATTGAAGTTTGAACGATACTAGCAAGTTTCAATTTGAATATTTGTGTCTATGAAATTTTAAGTTGAAGTTGTTGAACTAATATGAAATATCTTGAATCTTGATAAATGCTGATTGGTGAAGTATCATTATTCTAATTCTGAAATTCATACTATCAAATGTTTTATTTTTGTATAATTCTTGCACTTCTTTGCATATATCATATATTAGATTAATCATTATATATATATATATATATATATATATATATATATTAAAAAATATATATATATACACGTATCCAAACGCACCCGCACCCCCTAAAAAAAAAATTTCACGCATCCCACACCCGCATCCCGCATCCCGCATCCGAATCCGCACCCGAATCGGCAACTTAGCAGTATACTATGCCTGGAACGCCACAGCAGAATGGTGTAGCTGAAAGGCGTAATTGTACTTTAATGGATATGGTTAGGAGTATGTTAAGTAATTCTAATTTACCCGTGGCGTTGTGGATGCATGCTCTTAAGACCACTGTATACTTATTGAATCGGGTTCCTAGTAAATCAGTTCCAAAGACCCCTTTCGAACTGTGGACAGGAAGGAAACCGAGTTTAAGACACCTGCATGTTTGGGGTTGTCCAGCAGAGGTTAGAGTGTATAATCCACATGAAAAGAAATTGGATTTTAGAGCGGACAGTGGTTACTTTATTGGTTATCCTGAAAAATCCAAAGGGTATAGGTTTTACTGTCCTGATCACAGTACGAGAATTGTAGAGACTGGTAATACCAGATTCATTGAAAGTGGTGAAGTTAGTGGGAGTGCCACAAGGACAGACTCCAGAGTATCAAAAACAGCGTGTCACACAAATATTTTTAAAACAAACAAATGATATTCTATAGAAAAAAGAAACCTAAAATTATCATATCATAGAGGTTTCATTTCATTTCCTTGCCTTTTTCCCCCTGTAGTTCTATGCTGGTGTATCCCACGTGTACAGAACATTAGGGGCAGTAGGGCAGTAGAGCATTCTAATATTTTAAATCTGGGGAACAATATTCTATAGTCAAATTAAACTAAATGTAGGTTAGCAGACCAATTCAATGTCAGCCCATGACACCAGTTCAACAAGTGGAAACCACTACATCTCTGTTAAGGAGCTCGCCCAAGGGCATTCATCATAAATTAACTGAAAACATTTTCTGCTCTTGCATTGTAAAATAGACAAAACACAACCGGCTTTGGACATTACTAAGCAGCTCAGCATCTTAAGACTTGACATGGTATAAGGTCCTATGATGCAAGCAAGAAATTGTGTATAGGCAGCTATAAGATCAAATTTGAACAAAGCCCTAAACTAAGAACTTAATGAATGATATAAGATATAAAACAAAAAAAAATTCTATCAAAAGTCTGCAATCACTTCTAGTTTAAGCTGTCCCATTTTCCAAAAACTCTTGCAATGGCATAAGAATATTTCTGTCTCTTGTTTTGCAGACATCAAAAATCTCAAATCTTAAATTAACAGAAGATGATATCATGATTAAATTGACTTCTAAAAGTAAGTAATGATTGCAAAGGTTCTATTTCATTTTCTTGCCCTCTGCATTGCACTTCTAGTTCTGCGCTGGTGTATCTTATGTGTCCTGAATATCAGGGGCAACAAAGCATTCCTAATATTTCAAAACCATGCAAACTTATTCTGTAGTTAAAGAAAACTAAACGTATGGTTAGCTCCTTACAAGAACAGCACAACAAAGCACAGGTGCAGCATGAGCAGACCAATTAAGTTCCCCATACACCATGCCAACAGGTGGGATAGCATGCCACATTTAACCTCTCCCATGGAATACCATCCACTCCATTTCTCTTGGAAGATAGCAGTCAGCATAAGGCAATCATCTCAATTAACTACAAACACTTTCAGGGTTTGCCTTGTAAATCACTTGAACACAACCAGCTTAGGATGCTATGAAGCAGCTTCTCAAGTCTCAATTCTGTATAGGTCCTACAATGCATGCAAGACACTAAAATGTAGGATAGGAGGCTATAAGATCGAAATAAGCAAGGAGCAGACTAAGAAACTCTATGAATGAAATAAGATCTAAAGCAAAAACAAATTTCTAGCAAAATGTCTGCAATAGCTTTTAGTTTGAGCTGCCATATCTTCCAAAAGCTCTTGCACTGCATAGAATATGTCTTTGCTTCTTGTTTTACAGACATCAAGAACCATAAATTAATTAAAGATGATGAAATCTATTCAGAGATCTTAAGATTACTTACAAATAAGGGAAAGCAATAAAAGCAAGTAATAATTGCAAAGGATATATTTCATTTCTTGGACTGCTCTTCTAAGTTTCTGTTCTGGCGCACCAATCTGTGCAGTATGTTAGCAGCAGCAATGCATCCTAATATCATAAAAATGGGGAACAAAATATTCTATAGAATAAAAAAACTGAATGTAGGGTTAGCTCCCCGCAAAAACTGCAAATCAAAGCAGTGCTGCGGCCCGAGCAGCCCAATTCTATGTTTGCCCATCACACCACGCCAACAAGTGGGATGGTGTGCCACGATTAACCTCTCCCGTGGAATACCACGCCACTCCATTTCTCTTGGAGGATAGCGCTCGGCCTAGGGCAATCATCATAAATTAACTGCAAACATTTTCTGATCTTGCCTTGTAAAACACTAGATCACGGCCAGCTTAAGATGCTGAGATACTGCTTCTCAAAACTCAACATGGTATAGGTACTATGATGCAAGCAAGACACTATAATGAGGGTAGGAAGTTAATCAATCAAAAGTGAACAAAACCGAAAAATTAATTCTATGAATGATATAAGATCTAAAGCAAATATATATATACATATATCAGAAGTCTGTGATGGCTTCTGGTTTGACCTGCCACATTCTGTTTTCCTCTTGCAATGCCAACGATGTTTCTTTGATTCTTGTTTTATAGATGACAAGAACCCCAAATCTTAAATTGATTGAAAATGGTGAAATCCACTCAGAGATCTTAGGTTCTTTACAAATGAGGAAAGCAATAAAAGCAAGTAATAATTACAAAAGTTCTGTTTCATTTACTTGACCTCTGCACCACACTAATAGTTCTGTGCTGGTGCACCTACCTGTACAGTAGGTCAGCAGCAGCAGTGCCTCCTAATATGATCAAACTGGGGAAAAAAATATTCTATAGTAACGGAAAATTAAATGTAGTCTAAGTAGCCGATCCTGGTTCTGGTTTAGATTCAAGTTCGGATTCAGATTCCACAATTTGGGCTGGTTTCGGTACCACTGGTATATATATAGACATTTTCAAATATATATATAAATATAAATAAATATATGTATGTATGTATGTATTCATGTATGTATATTCATAGATTCATACACGTAGCATGTCAATGTTAATTCATCATTGGTTCAAAACTTCAAACATATAATAATCAAGTACGCCTTAGATAAATCACTAGATCCATAATTGCCAACCAAGTACTCATTAGATAATCACTAATAATCACTAGATGTAAATCAAGTACTCCTTAGATAATCACTAATAAAAATCAGATTATAAGTCTAAGTTTCTTATACTTTTAAAGCTTGAGCAAATAGAAAGATTTGCCTTCAGCAATTACCAGTGAATATAGTTGAAATGTTTGCTGTCATTACACTAGAGGTAAATCAAGTACTCCTTAGATAATCAATAATAAAAATCAGATTACGGGACTAAGTTTCCAACCTTAACCATCAATTTAAAGCTTGAGCAAACAGAAAGATTTGCCTTCAGCAATTACCAGCGAGTATAGTGGAGATGTTTGCTGTCATTAAATCTGATACAAATGAAGTCACAACCTAATAGCTGGAAATAGAGTTTTACAACAGCACTCTAATTAGTAAATAGACAATCCAATAGTAAAAATGTGGGGCCCGTTTCTGGACACCCACAGCCATGGATTCCCACAGATCCCTCCAGATTCCAGCAGGATTCCTGACAGGAATCCGGATTCTCTGTGGATTCTGACTGTAGAATCCACAGAGAATCCAGATTCCTGTCTGGAATCCTGCCAGAATCCGAGCAGAATCGGAACCAGGATCTGAGGCAAAACAGGGGGATCCGGTAACTTAGAATGTAGTATTAGCTCCTCACAAGTACTGCAAAACAAAGCAGCAGTGTGGCCTGAGCATCCCAAATCAATGTCTACCCATCACACCATACTAACAAGTGGTATGGCATGCCACATTTCAACTCTCCTGTGGAATATCATGCCAGTCCATTTCTCTTGGAGGAAGGGCAATCATCATAAATTAACTTCAAAATGTTTTCTGGTCTTGCCTTGTAAAACACTAAAACGCAACCATCTTAGGATGCTCAGAAACCGCTTATTACGACTTGACATGGTATAGGTCCTAATATCCTATAATGCAAGCAAGACACTAAGATGAGGGTAGGAGGCTTAGAGATCAAAAGTGAGCAAGGCCTACAACTAAGGAACTCTATGAATGATTTAAAATCTAAAGGAAAAAAAAATTATCATAAGTCTGTGATGGCTTCTGATCTAATCTGCCACATTTTCTGATTGCTCTTGCAATGCATATAGAATGTTTCTTTGTTTCTTGTCTTACAAACATCGAGAACTTCAAATTCTAAATAAATTGAAAATTGTCAAGGTTCCATTTCATTTCCTTACCCTCTACACTGCACTTCTAGTTCAGTGGTAGTGCATCATATCTGTACAGTGTATCAGCAGCAGCAATGCATCCAAACATTATAAAACTGGGGAACAAAGTTTTCTATAGAAAACGAAAAATGAAATGTGGGATTAGCTCCTCGCAAGAACTGCAAAACAAAGCAGTAGTGCAGCCTGAGCAGCCCAGTTCAATGTTTGCCCATCACACCATGCCAACAAGTGGAATGGTGTGCCACATTTAACCTCTCCCGTGGAATACCACGCCACTCCATATCTCTTGGAGGATGGCGCTCGGCCTAGGGCAATCATCACAAATTAACTGCAAACATTTTCTGGTCTTGTCTTGTAAAACACTTGGAACACAGACAGCTTAGGTCCTAGGAAGCTGAGAAACAGCTTTTCAAGGCTCAACATGGATAGTTCTTATTATGCAACCAAGACACTAAGACAAGGGTAGGAGGCTAAAAAGCAAAATGCATATAATGTTTCTTGTTTTCAAACATCAAGAACCCTGAATCTTAAATTTATTGAAAATGTTGTGAAGTGAACAAAGAAATCTTAGGTTATTTACAAATGAGGAAAGTAATAGAAGTAAAGATTGCAATGATTCTATTTCACTTCCTTGCCCTCTGCACTGCATTTCTCGTTCTGTGCTAGTGCATCCTATGCATACAGTATATCAACAGCAACAGTGCATCCTAATATTATGAAAGTGGGGAACGGAATACTCTGTAGAAAAAGAAAACTAAATGTAGGGTTAGCTCTTCGCAAGCACTGCAAGACATAGCAGTGGTGCGGCCTGAGCAGCCCAGTTCAATGTTTGCCCATCACACCATCCCAACAAGTGGGATAGTATGCCACATTTAACCTCTCCCGTGGAATACCACGCCACTCCATTTCTCTTGGAGGATAGCGCTCGGCCTAGGGCAATCATCATAAATTAACTGCAAATATTTTCTGGTCTTGGCTTGTAAAACACTTGAAAACAACCAGCTTAAGTTGCTGTAAAACAACCAGTTGATTCTAATCTTTCCATAAAATCAATACAAATATAAATCAGATTAATACAAATCTACTTAAAAATTGTAATTTAAATCTAATGCTAATTCATTAGAAAAAAAATAAGAGAAAAAAAATGGGGGCATGAGAGTGAGCATGCTACTGGAATATAATAGATTACCAAGTTCAATATCCCAATCACATAACTAGTTAATAAGATGACCACTCTGACACACTCTATCTAATAAATTGTGCATACTTCAAAGGAAAAAAACTTTGACAAATAATTTTATAAACCTCCAACTAGTGTACACATAGTTCATAATAAGCATCCATCAGATTAATACAAGATATTCAATAAACACAAGAGACTGGAATATAAACTGGACCTGTTCCAATTTTAAGATTGCATTTCTCATAATGATACTCACTTTGAAGAACAATTCTAATATTTCTAACACTTTATTTAAATAAATGTAGAGCAACTCCTCACAAGCACTTCACAACCAAGCAATGGTGTGTCCTGAGCAGCTCAACTCAATGTTTGCCCATCACATCATGCCAACAAAGGGCAAAATGTGCCACTTTTAACCTCTCCCATGGAATACCACGCCACTCCATATCTCTTGGAGGATAGCTCTCCGCCTAGGGCAATAATCATAAGTTAACTACACATACACATACATTCTCTTGTTTTCTATTGTAAATAACTTATTTTAAAATAACCATCATAGAGTCTTGACACACAGCTTCTTACACCATGCCAGTCAGAGATTTTGGTAAAAGGAACTAAAAATGGCAGGTGTAAAACCTAACAGAGCTGACAGTGACTCTGCCATACTTACTAGCAAATCATGCAATACAAAAATAACAGATATGACAGCTTATTCTTGATGGTTTAGGAGTCAGTGAAAAAGGAGCTCAAACTACACTGCAGGTAGTATTTACTGAGATTACAGGTTATACATACCATCTTCAGAAGATTGAAGATTGAGCTCATTGTTACAACTTACAACAATGAACCCTTACCAGCAATGTTCAAAAAAAATATAAATTTATAAAAAAAACATATTTCCTGACATCTTTTAAATTAGCCATTAATAAATGCAACATTGGATGGTGCAAGATTAAGTACATAAAATACAAGACCATTTTATTAGTCCATCACTGACAACTTCTAAAGTTTTCTTTATGAGAAATATGTCAACCTCTCTAGCCCTATGTCATGAACTCCAAAACTGCTTCTGGAACTCTCTACTATACCTTTTGGAAATAGACCAAAAATTAAACTTGACAGAATATGGACACCCACTAAGCCAATCATGAATACAAGTAACAAAACATAAAGAGGAGCCTCTGTGGCAATTAATTAAAAAGCAGTGAAGACAAATACATTTAGGTATCATTTTCCAAGTGGCCCAAAATGTTGTGTAATCAACAATTTCCATACACTAGAGGATTCAACAAATAATTTGGTTTCTTGAACAGGAGCTAACTAAACCTTAAACAAGGAAATACCAGCACCAATTCCCCAACTCAAAAGCTAGGAACTTGATTTACTCCCTTTGGTAGACAAACCAAAAACAGAAAATGAGTGGAATAATAAAAACAAATTACTCAATGAATGGATGGAAGACAAAACCAGCCAGTCTTAATTAATATGATCATGCTATTTCCTTGTAAGTTGTATAACTTTAGATGGCAAGTTCACATAATACTGAAGTTACAACAATCTTGATATTGTTTTTGTCTAGGGTAATATATGCATTTTGTTTGCAGTTCTTTGTGGCTTGAGATAACGGGCCATTTAATTTATAATTGTAAAGTGCATTGCCATTCTGCCCACTTCTTTTGTTAGTAAATCATTGCAACAATTTAATTTTTTTATGAACAACCTAATAATGCACACTATGTTTTGGCTTATGTTTCACATTCTAATACTTTGCCAACCCTATCCAGAATCACAGACTGGGCTGCAAAATACCAATAAGAAATTAGTTTAAATAAAACATTACTGACGGGAGCAACAACATACCTAATCCCACTCTTAGGCTTTGGTTCAACACGAAGTGGTTGGATTGATGGTGAAGAATCGGCTAAGTTGGCAGCTCTGTGCAAAGATAGTCAAGAAAATACAAGTAGTCCAAAATAAACAACAACTTCAATCAACATAAACGTGTTCTACTAAGAATGGCAAAAACGCAATGCAATGTTAGAATATTTAAATATATATAATATTGAAAGCAAAAAGAAAAAAGTTCAACCAAAGGATATCTTGAAGGCTGCAAATGCTCGTTTCTCAGTCCTTCTACGGAGCCGTTCAGCATCCTCCTCAGCTTCCATTTGCTCTTTTAGATAAAGCAAATCATCACTGTCTAAAGCTGCAGTACCCTCAACCAGCAATCACTTTGTCAAATCAAATATCCAAAACTTCACGACTAAGAAAATCATGATTTGACTCTAGATACGAGAGCTGACACTACAATTAATACAAAATACATGGGAATTGTTAAAAAGTTAAAATAATAATGTCAACACATTTACACCGTGTGTTTTCCATCTCACACATACAAATTTAAAATTAAACAAGCTCCATGTATAGAAAAAGTTGAGCTTAATTTCAATTACCATATACATAATACCAACATAAAAACAAAGATGCATAAGCACAAAGATGAAGGAAATACCCCCTCGTCCATGCAAATATCCCCCACGTTCTCCAGCAACTTCTTGCATCTGTTGTTTTCAAAGTGTACAAGGTGAGGTGCCAAGAACCCTGTCAGGGCAAGTTATCAAAAACATGTACTCTATAGATAAAAGAAGCACTGAATTAATTTATCTTAAAAGCATAAAACTCTAAAAATGAAATCTGAGGTGATATATCCAGCACATAAATCTGTGACAAGGCAAGTTATTTTTACTTCACGACTGTAATTTTAAAAAGAGATTCACAAGATATGCTGAACAACCATAAGAAGTGGTCCTTTCTAACTTCACTCATTTCCAGAATATACAGAAAACAAATAAATTACTACATCCTGATCTTAATAATTTTTACTCATGTTTGCTGATCTATAAGACAACTCATAGCTTGATATAATGTACTCAATAATAAATCTACGAATGATTCCAGAAAATACAGGTAACAAATAAATTACTACATCCTGACCATAGTTTTTTCACTGATTTTTGCTGATTGATGAGACTACTGATTGCCAGATATTAATATATCTATAAGTGCTAAAATTTTAACATTTCTGAATGCTTTATTTCATCAAGGCCTGATCTACAACTAAGTAGATTACAATCTATCTTAAGAAAGCTCTCATGATTTTGAAAATATTATATATTGTGTGCTTAAGTTATGAACCCACATGTTAGTCATCAGTTCCAAGTAGACATGATAAGAGTTAAAAAACCGGTGCTACGTATTTCTAAGGGCTTTTGTTGATAAGAGGTCTGATATCTACAGTTGAATGCATAGTTCACAGACTCGGACTCGGAGAGTACTCGACAAGCCCAAAATTTTCAACTTGGCAAATACTCGACAAAAACTCTCGCAACTTAGAAGGTACTAAAAAATAAAATCTCTTAAAAAAACATATTTTGTTTGTAAAATTCAATTACAAAATGTATTATATTAAAAATTGACATCTCAAAAGAGAAAATCCATGGTTTCATAGCAAAAACAACCTGTGAAAAACACATTTTAACCAGCATTTTACCTGCATCGACATTTTTACCTATGGTCTTTTGTGTCTATAAAATTGCGGAAGTTAAACTTGTGAAAACTCTCCCAGCAAAAAAATTAGAGAGTACTCCGCAACTTGGAGAGTACTCAGAGAGTTTGCAAACTATGGTTCAATGAATGTTGGATATCCTTCTTACCACTTCTCTTGCATTTTGCTTCTGTGCTTTGCATTATCAACTCTTCAATTATCATAACAGTCAAGGATAAAGACGTGTCCTTTTTTTTCCACAGCAGCCATTAGTCATATTCAATGCAGAAGGTTATCCATGTTAAATTTTGAACAAGAATACATAAAATGCAATGAACTGAAACTCAAAACACAAAAGAACAGTGGACACAAAAAACTTATCCTGGGAAAACCCTCCACTCGAGGGTGAAAAACCCAGACCCACAAAATATAGATCCTTTATTGTATGCTCAAAACAATTACAATATTCTCATGCTTATGATTGAATACTCTCAACATCCAATCAATAAGCCTTATTCGCCTTATTCTCAGATTGATCACTTCAGCTATGCAAATACAGAATAAAACAAAAGCTACAGGTTTCTCACAGATACTTCTAATACTGAGAATGACTTCCAAACATAAACTGATCATACACGATCAAGTATGAAGAGATTCTTCAAACATCTGATACACGCAATACTGAAGATATGCACTTATATTTCAGATATAAAAATGACACAGAATACTTCAAAAAATGCAGAGGTCTTGCACGATACAGAGGAAAACCCCTATGCACTCAGCTGCCGACACACACTAATGTTTTTCATCACCCAATATCTTCAACTAACCTCCAATAACATTCGAATGAGCCTTTTCCATGGAAGGTCTAGAGACACTAGAAGAATGGTCGGCAGTTACCATCCAAGCATGAATCCAGCTCACGTGCCCGCATGATATTAGCCTATACCCGTTCTGAAGGAATAATTCATAATGGAAGACAAAAGTTACAGAAGACAGTTGTCCAAAAGAACTTTAATCACATACAGCTCAACACACCGAAACCATAATGCTGAGCGGTGACAAATAATGAAGGATGTTACATAGTCTTCAGTAGAATACATAGTCTCAGGCACGATAGCATCTCCGCAGAACAGAAGCAGCTCCCAATGAAACAAAAAACAGAGAATCAAGAATGTAGATGAGCATCCATACAAGTGAACAAACCAAAGGAATGATGATCACAGTCCATCATCGCAAATATACTCTGAGAAAATTAATGCTGATCAACACAGGTATGAATGGTCTCTCACACAGCTACCAGATCTTTGACAATCCATGTCCAAAGTCTAGATTCAGTTTTTAATTCTTATACATCCTGAAGCACTCTTGACACAAAGAGGTTCACTGATATTCACTGAGGAAATAACAAAACAAAAGAGGGGCATAAAAGAGAACATCTGCAAGAGAAAAAGAAAGAGAAGTGTTAATCCAAGTTTTTAGGACAGAAAAGCATGGGGATATGGAGACTCGGTTTCAGGGATGGCTGTCAAACTATATTAAACAGACTAAATATAGCTAAAACTTTGAGAAAGTAAAAACAATTACCGAATTTACAATGCAATGACAATCCTCCCCCTTTTATCTTTTTAGGGGTCGTCAATTACTCATGCACCCAACGAAACAGGTTATCCACTACTAGAAAAGTGAGCATGAATGTCACCTAGTTCTTGGAACAACAAGAACATCACCCAAACGCCTAGGGGTGGAATGTGGAAAAAGTAATCAAACTCATTCAACAAAATATCAAGAACATGTAGAAAAAGTAATTAAACTCATTCAACGAAATATCAAGAACATGTGGAAAAAACTGGAATATCACCTAGCCCTTGGGAGACCTTGGGACATCAAGAACATCACTCAAATGCTTAGGGATGCTTCCCCATGCAATGTGGAAAGAGTAATTGAACTCGTCAACAAAATCTCAATATTAAAGCAAGAAAATATCCTTTTCTATCAGCCTCTCCATCATAAATTTGGTACATGAAGATATCAAAAAAGATTCTTATATAAAATTTAGTTAATCAAACCCAATGTGACCTAAACAAGTGTGACTATCATCAAGCTAACCTGAAACACAATTTTATCAAGGTGATCTCACCACACGAAATGGATTAGCACAAATGCATACCTTTAAATTCCTAATTAATTTTGCATGTTTGGTAAGCACCACAAAACACAGCGAGAGCATCAACTGTGCAAACATATGGGCAATTGTTTTTATCCATAAATTCGCTTGGATATTCCAACAAAAAATTAAAACAAGTTAAACAATATATATACTTATACATATTAGAAGAGCAATCATCTACGAAAAATCGCAAATTGTGAGCCAGCTGCTGATTTTTTTTCCCCAAAAAATCTCAGTTCATCATAAATTATTGATTGATCATTGACCCAATTTTCATTGGCTTTTTGCATTAAAATCGCATTAAAGTCATTCTAAAATCCCTAAAAACAGAAGAAAAAAATGTGAAAAATCATTGCAAAAACCCATGAAACCCTAGAAAAACTCATGAAATATTACCAAAACACTCAGAAATTGGACCAATTATGGGAAGGAATCAAAGTCAATGGAGAATTGGTGTGGAAATAGTTTGTTATTTTGTCTCTTAGTTTTATTTCCAACCTATGAAAAACCCTAAACAAATGAGTGGAATCATCCTAAATCATGGGGAGTATGTGAGATAGTGTCGAAGTAGCTGATGAATCAGCGCTAAATAGAAGCTTCGATATGATCAGAGCTCTTTGCACGCCTCACCCCATGGATTCTGAGGCCAACAAGTATATAATTAAATATTATACACTAATTTAAAAATTATAACTATCATGCAATATTATGAATGGCAATTTGATGGGAAAGGAGTGAACCTCTATTATTTATTATTAATCTTATAGAGTAGTTTTAAATTTAAAATTATTGACTATAAATATATATGAATATGAATAGTTATATAATTATAAATTGAAAATTATTTTAAATTTATAATGTAGATATTTAATTTTTAATATATACTAATATATTCAATTTTTAATAGTGTGTGATTTTTAATTTTTAATTAATATATTTAATTGTATTGTTAACATTTATCTACACCTAAAACAAATGTTGCAAGCTAGGTATTGCCTAAACCAATAGCTTGCCAATCATTTACTTCAACTAGACAAATGCCTTTTGTTCAAATCTACCCATATAAAGGACTTGCCAATTGCAATTATGGAATATCTTTAGCATTGTGATTGCGGAAAATGATTTGATAAGCTTTCTCAAACATAGAATTACCCCTACATGACTCCTTGCCTCAATCACAATAAAAGTCTTGGATCACTTCAAAATGGCTTCCACTTTTACTAAATTTCTAAAAGTAACTAGATTGTTGTCTAATAAATTTTGATCTCAATGACTTCATTTGATCTAATATTTGATCTCTCTTCAAAAGTCAGAGAAATGTTGATCTCAAGTGTTTCAAAGACTTCGCTCATATTTGATCTCAGACTTCAACAACTATTTGGTGACTGCCCTCTTAAGAAGTTTAATAAATGTCGATCTCAGTTACTTCATGGACTTGGCTAATATTTGATCTCAGACTTAGACAGCTATTTGGTGATTGCCCTCTTAAAAAGTTAACTGAGTATTTGCCTATGAAATCAGCAATATGAATATAAAGTTAAACGACAAAAATCTATTTTCTACAATTTGTGGGCTAAACAGTATTTTATTTGCCCTCTATATCTCTATGCAATGGAAATGCCATTAAGTTTTTTTTAAAAAAAATTGTTTCTTTTTCTAAAAAAAAAGACAGTTCTTTGAAAATACAACTTTTCCTGAATTAAAAAAAAAAATCTTATACTTTTGGTTTGCTAACTTTTTCCTCAAACAATTTTTGCTGCTATGATACATACAACTCTTGTTGCAATCCTCTATGACTTATCAATCTAACTTGTAACTCCTCAATCTCAATCTCAAGAGCTACACCATAATTCTCAAATACTCACTTTTCAACAATTGATACAAGAACAATAGCTATTCTTTTACATACAAATGTTACAATCCTCTATGATGCTCATTAAAAAATATCAGAGTTACCCAGGGAAGCAGGAACACCTCCAACTCCTGAATCTCAATCTCAAGAGCTGCACCATAATTCTCAACTACTCATTTTTCAACAATTAATACAAATCAGAACAATAGCTATTCTTTTACATACAATTGTTAGAATCCTTTAAGATGCCCATGGGAAAATATCAGAGTTGTCTGGGGACACAAGGACACCTTGGGTGCATCCCCTGGCCGTCCCACAGTATTGATGTTTCAGTCTTAATAATTTTGACTTTGATTCTCATTTGAACTCTCAATTAAGTTATTTAACACAAATATTATATGTTAAGCTTCTATAATGTATATATGCATGCTTTATCCATGTTTTCATATAAATATTTAAAAATCTCCCTACATATTTTAAATCTTCTATATTTTATATAGCCGTCCCCTTTGTCATCCCCTAACCATCCCTAAAAAATGGCTCGAAAAATCGGGGACAAGAAAAAGCGTCCCCCAATCTCCCCATCTCGGAAACTTGAGGTTACATATAAAACATTTTATGGCTTGTCAGTCTAACTCATATAACTCCTCATTTTCAATCTCGAGAGCTGAACCATAATTCTCAAGTTTCAACTACTCATATTTCATTTAAAATTGCGGATTTATTTTATCAAACTCTTGAAGCCTTTGTTATCTCCAAAAAAATGTTCATGGCTAGGCTATGTGACCATATAGCTCTCCAGTCAATCATCACATATAGCACCAAATAGACACAAATCTCAAATCCATTACCAACAGCCCTTACAACATGAGGAAAAATCTGTTGTGATACCATATGATTGGCTTGGACATTCAAGTGCACAATACACCAACACAGATTTAATTTACCTTACATACTACTCTCAAGATAAATCCATTCAAACAACAATCTAAGGCTGAAATTAATCCTTCATACAGTTCTAATGCTGCCATTTACATCATGTTTTCATTGCAATTTTGCAAATATTCACATACAGATCCTCCTATGCAACTCAAAATATTTCACTCTTTCCTATTCCACAAAAACAGTAGTACAACAAAGAGCAGTCAGATTATTTAATACAAGTGAAATTAAATTAAGCTTCCATATGCAATTATGAGCAAGTAATGTGGTTGTGTAATCAACCCACCATGTCATTCCTATTCTTTATTGAGTGCATGAGCAAGTGAAGTACTTGCATAAAATATAAGTGACCAAGCATAAAAATCAAAACACACATAGAAATGAATAAAATACAAGTTACTCAGGAGAAACTCAATATGGGAAAACTTTAAAATCATGTAGTACAAAACTATGCTTTCCCATTTTCAGTTTCATCTTACCATTTTTACAAGACAAATTCTGAAACTGAGGCTTCAAACATATTACAATGCTCATTAGCTTGCCTCCTGGTCTATTCTTCCATATTCAACATGTTTGACTGCTGATAACTGCTTCTGTAGTCATCTTCACCTCAAGAGTTCATTAGTAGACTTTTGAAGCCCTCTGGAAACTTTCTAAATTTGTCAATGAACTTGAATTCTCCAATTCTCACCCTCACACTCTTTTGTTTCTATTGAACATATAGCTCTTTTATAGGTACAATGGCCACTAAGACAATATGGTATCCCATATTTCCAGCAGACAATAAAAAGGTTGTGATGAACAACAATGGGACACATATTAGCAACATACATGTTTGAGCATATTGCAAAGGCAATCCAAGGTCAACATACAATAGGCTAAAAAAAGCCATCTTACAAGCATCATCCAAGCTTACAAAACATTTTGCAGTCCATAATCTCGAGCAAAGATTTAAAGAAACATCAAGTATATAAACAGATCATAAATTTTAACAATGTGCGCTACATTCAAGCTTCAGTGCTTGGCACATGTTTAGAAAACCTTTGTTACTAAGTTTAGCAGAAATAAGTGGTGAATTTCCTGGGTTCCCTTTGGATCCAGGTACAGGGACGGGATGGGTCTGGGTCTGGGTTTGTTGTCAGAAAAGCTGAGGTCAATGGAGTGGTTATTATCAAAAGTGGGTGTTCATTCAATACTCTGTTTAATCACTCAGTTATGGAGGGTGGAACTCTTAAAGACATAATATCTATTATCTACTGTTCTGCAATTCCACAGAGTAGAAAATCTATAGTTTTGTTATCCTCTTTAAAATTTGAGGGTTTTGTTTGTTACGAATATATTTTCATCTTGGCTTGAAATAGTTTTTTTTTCTCACGTTTGATAGAAATAGTTTTTCTTCCATTCAACTCAATCAGCTTAAGGTAGTTTATGATGTGAAGTTTGTCCTTTTGCCACTCTGCTTGTGACACTTTTTTAGCCATTAAATAAAATATTAATTAATTAAGCAAATAATGAATTTTAAAAAAATTGTATATATTTTTCAAAAAACAATTACATAAAGTAAAAAGAAATATTAAAACATGTGTACAAATATTAAGAAGACTCCTAATACACCCTATCCCAAAAGAATCTTCAAAAATTCAAATGGACTATAGATACACAATTAGTAAAATAGGAAGAATTCTCCAAATCCCATAGACAAGGTATAAGCCCTTGTTACCCTAAAGATTGTTCATGTTGTGAGTATAAAAAAAATATGTTTGCCTTTAGGCTAAAAATAACAGACCAAGAGGAAAGCCCATTAGCAAAAGGAATGACAAAGTTATTTACAATGCTTCTGGTTTAGATTGTGTTTGATTTTTTGAATCAACATTTCAGATCACACTATGTGATCTATCATCAGGATAAAAGAAAGCACAATCAATTTTTCAAATTCTTGAGCTTTCTGATTGTGCTTTCTTTTATCCTGATGATGGATCACAGAGTGCATCCAAAACGTTGATTCAAAAAATCAAACACAATCTAAACCAGAGGCATTGTCAATAACTATAATGGATTGTGGAAAACTAATATTCTTAATTACAAAGTTGGCACGAAAGACACCTAAACAACCAAAACACCAACAAGAAGCACACTAATAGGAATCAAAACTCCAGAGAGCCATTGTACATTGTAGTTAACATTCACAAATCACTTAAGGCTCTGCACAAATCCTATATAGGGCAATCCTAATTATTTCCAATATCAAACTTGATATAGTCCCAATTTGAAGCTAGTTTAAGCTAAAAAATCAATAACCTGATTTCCTTCCCTTCTACAATGAACAAAATTGAAATCATGAATGCAGAAGTCAATGTCATTCTTACATTTATTCAGCAGCCACTTTTGAAAACAATAAGAAGACTTAATTATTAGGACATCAAGACTACTGGAAATCAAAAATTATTTTAATATTTATCAATGTTATGTTTAGTACTTTTAAAATTGTAGAGTTATTATGAATCTATTATATATATTGTATGACTCCACCTACCCGTTCCAAACCCGGGGTGGGTGGGGGGGGGGGGCGCAATCTGCCATATGGTGAACCCAAACACCAAACATACATACAAGCCACTTAGTACCAAACTAACAAATTATACAAAAACCCTTAACCCGTGCAAATGACAGACCATTACCTCAAACAAGTCTTACCAAGACAGCATGTTAAAAAGTGAAATTCACCCAGAATATACCAAGCAAAATATAGCATAAAATATCAAGTAGTTTGACCCAGCTTAAAACAAGGTGCATAGGATACAATATATTGAAAAATTTGTAGGACAGGCTACTAAATTAAGATGAAGCTACAACAGAAATCACAAAATACAGATGCAAAAACTGTTATGATAATGAATGTAATAATTGCACTCCATAGGATCCCATCGCCTCATTTTCAATGCTTTGAATGACAAGGAAATGAAAATATCCATATCTAGCGGTTAACAATTTAGAGTCTCGCAACAACAGAATATTTATTCTAAAAAGTTTGTACATATCTTCATAAGTAGAACTCTAAAGTCTAATGCACACTTTCATGCAATTTTGCAGAAAGAAGAAAATTCAAAAACGTACAAAACTATCCATTATCAAAAGCTGAAACCCAGCACAAATTCAGCAGGGCCGGTTCACTAACCTTTGCCACCATCCTCTGAAATGCAATATCTTCATCGTCAACTTTATCTTTACCCTTCCCCCATTTCTTATCTGTCATCGAAGACATAATCAGTAAGGCTTAAAAAGTGTAATTCTTTAAAACTTGTCTGTAATAATTGTCAGCACAAGAGTACGTTACCCCTCCATTTCTTATCTGTCACCAATAATCTAAACATCAAGCCTTAAAAATGGAATATTATAAAACTTGTCTCCAATAATTGTTAGTACAACAGTACGTTTCCCTTCCGCCATTTCTTATCTATTACCAAAAATATAAACATAAAGCCTTAAAAAGTGCATGATTTTTATAAAGCTAGAAAAGCTAGATAGTTTCCAATTGTTCTTGGCATACAACCAATGTCCTAGGTTAAAATTTAACGAGGAGATGAAATCAAATATTTAACCCTGCTGTCATCATAAATAACACTTAAGAGAATCAACATCCCCAAGCAAACATTAAATTTGGAAATTTAGCACTTCCACGGTAGATCCTCAATTCTTCATTTATTTGACTAAATAAATACATTAACTTCGCTAACCCTAATCAGCACAAAAATGAAAACCACAATTTAATCTGTAACATCTCGAATGCAAACACATTAAATCCACTAAGCTTGATCGACACAGAAAAGAAAAATTACATTATAAGCAGTTCCGCTGTGAACACTCAAAAACCAAATTAATTTCAGTAACTACAACAGATACACAAAAGAATGAAAAACAAAAAAAAATTAGATAAACACGACAGAAAACGGTCGACAGTGTTATATACACGGTCGAACATTTTCCATATACTGGCAAGTCATCACTACCCAGTGGTAAAATTTCAAATTTAAAAATCTGCAGAATTTTTTTTCCAAGCGTAAACCTAAAACACATATTTTATTCTACTGCATTTATTTTTTTCCAAATGTAAATCTAGTATTTCATATTTCATATAATAGAAAGCAAAGGCCTTATTTTAATACCTTTGGGGTCGCTGAGATTTGTATACTCTCTGACCTCCCTGCCAGCCATCTTATCTCTGCGAATAAACACCACAAACCCTAATTTATTTCAAAGGTGATCTCTCGGCAAAATGAAAGTTAACACTTCGGCTAGATAAAATTTAATGCCTTTCTAACTGGCCTTCCACTCTCTCTACGTAAAAACTGGCAAGGAAAAAGGGCGAGTGGAGAGGAAGAGTTGAGGAAGGCAGGCAGAAAGAGGGCAAGGACGACATAAAAAAGGGATGGGGAATAGCACCAAAAGCCTGGAGTAACGAGCTATATATAATACTCGACCTGCGCAAGACCCTTGTCGAAAGGAAACAGGAAATGAAAATTTTCCGTCTGAGGTTATTGTTTATATATAGGGAAAGTGGCACAGTAATAGGGATCTAATAATCTTTTTCTCATGTTTATCTTTTAATTATTACTATTAAAAGAGTTCTAAAAATGAAAATACTTGTATTAATAGTTGATCACATATATACTAATAGTCTATCATTTTTTAGTTTTTTTAGTTGGTGATTAGCTCATTTGTGTCAAGCTTTTAGAATCATTGCAAATGTAATAGCACTCTCTCATTGTATGTGTTTTCCAAATGCAACAATCTCTTACATTTATATTTAGAATGAGCCAAGAAGAAACATGTCTATTCATTATTATATAATTAATATAATGACAATTAGAATTAATTATATATATATATATATATATATATATATTATTATGTAAATATTAGAGAATTTAATATGAGTATATTTACATAATAATATGTAAATATTAGAGAATTTAATATGAGTATATTTACATAATAATATATATATATATATATATATATATATATATATATATATATATATATATATATATATATATATATATATATCATAATAATCATATAGTCAATATTATTTATCTGAATGATGCTACATACATCAACACTCCCTCCTAGCTAGGGAGGATAAATCAATCCAATGTCAACACTTAGTCACTTGACAACATCAATCATATGATGTAAGAAATAAAGGCATCATCCTCAAGATATAAAATATAGTCTCAATATGTGGATTGCCTCCATCGGCGATTCTATCCACAAGTTCTCAGGTGGATTGCCTCCATCGGTGATTCTATTCATTTGTTTTCTTAAGTATTGGCCTATCAGAATGTCAACACATGACATTCACCAAATACTCAATAAGGTATTGGCCTGCAAAATATCAACACATGATATTCACCAAATACCTATCATATATCTATACAAACAACTCATAGACCGTCAATGACATCTAACACTTAGTTGTTGATTTACAAGATATATCTATGCAAACAACTTATAGACCGTCAATTTAATGACATCTAACACTTAGTTGTTGCTTTTACAAGATGTATCTATACAAGCAACTTATAGACCGTCAATTTGACATATAACACTTAGTTGTTGCTTTACAAGATATATTTATGCAAACAACTTATAGACCATCAACTTAATGACATCTAACACTTAGTTGTTGCATTAATTCATCATGATCTGTTTCAACATTATAAATAATGTATATCATGACTTAAGTTATTGTAAGATCATCACCTTCCAATAACTTCTGCAAATACAAGTGATAATCATTTGGAAGTCGTCACTTCCTCATGATTTACACGGGGGTAGGCCCATTAAAAACATTCATGATTCATTAGTATAATAATCAATTATATCAAGTTTACCTCATAAGTGTTTCACCTTCAATAGTGAACTTCCTCTCAATCAACATGATCAAGATTATCACAAGTTGACTGAACCATCTGCTCCCTCTAAAGCTCAAGTTTATCAACTTCTTGACCTCTTTTGAAATGTCAAACTCCATTTGCATCTAGTCTCAATCATCAATTTGATTTCAAGCATCAAGTTCTTTCTCCCTTGAATGCAATTAGCTTGTGCTTCTATCCTTCAATCTTATTAAATCTCCCTTTAAGTAGTTAGGCTTTTAAAGAAGGAATCTCGCTCTTTTCCAAATTTTTGCATAAACTCATACACATTAGGTTGTAACTTTTGAACCAAACACTTTACTTTCAATCACTTTAGTGAGATTCTTCTAAATTAGGTTTTCACAAACATATCCGAAAATTAGAAAAATCCAATAGTGAATTTGTGAGATATGGTCTTCTCACCGAGACTGTATTTTCTGAGACAGTCACACATTCACCATCAATAAACTTCTCTCTTACATTTGCAACCTGGCTATGATACCATGTTAAGCTTTTAGGATCATTGCAAATGTAATAGCACTCTCTCATTGTATGTATTTTTCAAATGCAACAATCTCTTACATTTATATTTAGAATGAGCCAAGAAGAGACATGTCCCTTCATGGGACATGTCTATTCATTATTATGTAATTAATATAATGACAATTAGAATTATATATATATATATATATATATATATATATATATATATATATATATATATATATATATATATATATATATATATATATATATATATATATATATATATATATATATAATCTCTTGAGTATTATATTAAATTCTCTAATATTTACATAATTGTATACATCTAAAAATGGCTTCATTAATTAATTAAATATTTATTATTTAATTACTATTGACTTGATAAATTAATTAAATATTTATTATTTAATTAATAATTATTCTTCTATTTATTAAATAAATTATTTAATTTATTTAGTAGATTCACTATAGTATATTCCTCTATCCTAAGTCTTCTAATTAGTCTTATTAAAGTGATTTAATTAAATACACAATCACCTAAATATGACTAAGTTTTCTAATCCACCTCACCTACCTAGTCACCTGACACATCACCTTGGCTAAGATAAATAATTATTATTAATTATTTATTAGTAATTATCCTCACCCACACATGTCTTATTCTTAAGGGCTATGTGGCCTCATAGGACTTAGTCTCATGACCACATGTCCTCTCAACAACCAAGTCAAGAGACATTCCCTATTCCTAAGGGGCTTCTCAAGCCACCTCTAAGGGTCAAAGGTGACTCATAGGACACTTGTGCAAAGAGTCCTCATGAGGAAAAGGTTTCTCCCCCTTTCTCTCTTTGGTCTTTGCGAGACACTTGACATGTGTCTTTCTCTTCCACCTTCTTCTCCTCCATGTCAATGTGAGAGGAACATCATCCCTATTCTTCCTCTCACATTCCAACTACATCCCTCTTTCTCTCAACTCCTTCAACCAAGTCAATCCTAGCCCTAGGATCTTCCACCTTTCATTCTCAACCGTCGGGATTGTGCCACCTAGGCCTAGATCCTCCAAAACTCTATAAAAAGAGCCACATTTCCCCTTTGTGAGCTAATAGGTATTTTTGTAATAGGCATTCAAGCAATCAAGCAATCAAGCATCCAAGCATTCTAAGAGCAATTAATCCATATTATCATCATTTTATTTGCATTCCATTCATTAGATTGTATAAGTTATTGTGCACTCATTTCATAAAATCTCCACACTTTGGTAGCATCTTGGGAGAAGGCTTCATTTGGAAATCTGAGAGCTCAACCTCTTCAAGAAATCAAGGCTAGGAGGACAATGGAGACAAGCTGCATGGTAGGTGAAGGTAATTAATTTAGTTTCATTATTTTATAGTTACTTTGTATTCTTCATTGTGTTGCATTAGATTGATTTATTGGCTTTGAATAGTTAATTTATCATCTCTAGTTATTAGACATCTCATTTGCATACATTTTTGGTGCTAGAAGGAGGCAACCTCCATTTTTAACATTCTATTTTTTTAGTTTTCCGTGTGTAGACGTTTCCAGATTTTTACTGTGCTTTCATTCACAAATCCTGCGCATTTATCTATCTGTTCTACGCATGCATCTCTAATCAAAACTATCATTTTTCCATTTTCGGTTTTTAATTAACATCTGCGCATCCGTTATGTTTTCCTGAGCATACATTAATAGTTTTTGCGCATCCATTATTATGTTCTGCGCATTTATCCACTATTATTGCACATCTATTATTTACAATAGTTAAGTATAAATTTATGACTTATTTTGATTTTAGCTAACCTTTGACAAGTTTTCTATTTGTTATGGTAGTTTTTAGGCTATTTTATAGGACGTTTAGTAGAAGACCCTATTGCTAAAATTTCTAACACATTTCTTTGCAGGGATTCCTAAAGGGTATTGCAAATTAAACCATAACCTCATTTGGGCTTAAAAAAAGACATGCTTTTGCTTTGTGTGTACTCTTTAGCATAGCTCAAGTGTTTGTTGTGTCTTGCTTAATAGCATATTTGTAATCCCAAAATTATAACAACATATCCTCTCCCCTCGCCATTCGTGGACCTTGGGTGTAAGAGAAACTGTTATAATTTTTAGAGGGCAGTCTTTGGTGGGAAAAGAAGTACTCACCCCAAGGAACGACCCAACTGATAACAGGCTAAAGCCAAGCCCTTCCAAACCGGTATATAAAAAATGCTAGTGTGATTAGTCTCACACTAGACAGGTGTGAATTCATTGTGGCAACCAAAATCTCCTCCAGTACCCTAGTGGTGCGTTAAGGTCTTACTTAGTAGAGGTGAAAGTCTTGCTTTGAAAAGATTGGGAGAGCCCCCTTGATTGGAAAAATGACTTGATCACAACCACCTGAATAGATGTCCTTATTAAAAGCTTTTGTTTAGTGGCCAAAAACCTTCTATTTGCTGGCTCAAGGAGTCACCCAAGCTCATGAAGACACCCCACATTACTCACGGTTCATAGTAGAGATAGCAGTTCTTTGGGAAGTAATGACCCATTGAATTCGAAACTTGGTGTGCTTGAGAAGTGAGTGCACTGTAAGAAGGAGCCCGTGCCTCCAAGTTCCTAGGCTATCTGTTGTGAATTTGCGTGGCTGGATTTTATTATCCTAGTGGGAATTCAGCAGATATTGTCCTTGCCTACCATAGGATTGTAAGCATGTTTGTGCATTCATATTAGCATAGTTAGATTAAAATCATTTTTGTCTTGCATGCGTGTGTTTATGCATTTTTTCATTTTTCCAAAAAAAAAACTAGAAAACATCAGAAACGTCCAAAATTTTCAAATCATATCAAAACCTTAGAAACTGCGCATATATCACATATTGCTGCGCATTTGATCAAATTTGTTGCACTTCTGTTCAAGCTATCTGCGCTTTTGATTTAACTAGTTCGCATCTATCATATTTTGCTGCGCATCTATCCAATTTTGTTGCGCATTGATTAATCTGTCCTGCGCATTTGTTGTTGCGCATTTACAACAGTGAGCATTTTCACAAACTTTCCAATTTTCAAAATCACTTTTTCAAATACCCATTTTTGTCCTTAGTAAGATTCTAGAAAAATAGTCGAGTTACACAGACCTCTGATCTTTAGTTTGACCATTTTCATCATTTTTCACCATTTCTTCATTAAGAACTCATCAAATCATTTTCTTCCAATCTTTGAAATTCTCAATTTTGTGTTGAAACATTACCTTATCTATCAGATTCTGATCTTTGTGAGTTTACCATATCAAGATATATCATCCTTAACCACCAAACTTAGGTTATTATCTCTTGATTTCCCTTTTGTCATATCATAGTGAGATCTATACCTCTTATTGACTTGGAGTTTATCAAGTTGTCTTATCACTTTTCAACACATTTCAATATCTTTTCTATCAATCACTTTCCATATCTTCTCATCAAGAATCTTTCATCCCACAATCAATTTTCTCAATTTTATGGTTCAAACTCGATCTCAAAAACTTAAACAAGCCATTAATCCAGAATCCCTAGACAAGATGGAAGGAAATACCAGCAATGAAGAAAATCCTTGGCCCGAAGCTCCTAAGAAAACTTCACTTTTTACATCCACTGACGAACCCACCGACGATGAACTTAGGGAAGCTTCACAAGATCCTCAATTTTATCATGTCATGGAAAGACTCTTAGGCTTGGATAAAGAGATGTATTTCCTCATGCTTGCTCAACAAGGAGCTAAGTTACCAAGCGATTTTGATGTTTCCTATCTTAGAGAACCAACTCACACAAACAATCAACAAATTCCTAAAGGTTCTCAAGATACTCATGGAGCAAAGGAAACCAATCAGAAATCCAATGCTTCTCATAGTCATGAACAACACACTATTTCTCAAAATGATCAGCAAAATCATGCTTCCCAAAACAATGCTTCTCGCAACAATGTTTCCCAAAACTCTCAAGGAAACATGTTATCTTTGGATCCCATTCTACAACAAATCCAAATGCTTCAACAACAAATCCGTGACATCCAAACTGGATCATCAACAAAGAAGTATTCCTTGGATGATATATGTCCTTATCCTTTTGATAAGAATTTAGCAATGATTCCATTCCCTCCTCATTTTGAGGTACCAAAATTTGACAAATACAAAGGGAATTCAGATCCACAAGACCACATTCATGAGTTTTGTGCTGCTTGTATTGAAGTCGCTCACAATGACACTTATCTTATGTGACTATTTCCACAAAGTTTAGGAGGACAAGCCATGAAATGGTTCTCCAAACTACCCCAGACATCAAATCTTTCAATGGGCTTCTTGACAAATTTGTGACTCATTATTCATATAACATCAAACATGAAGTCACTATGCTTGTTCTTTACAATGCACATCAAAAGAATGGAGAACCCTTCCTTACTTTTTTGCAAAGATGGCGTCAATTGTTTGCTAAATATCCACGAACGATTCCTAAACAAGAAAAGATGGATATTTTTGTGCATAACCTTACATCAGAAATGAGTTATAGGTTACAATTGCAATGTCTGCCAAACTTCAATAAGCTCATAGAAAATGGTATCAAGATTGAGGAAGCCATGGTCCGAAAAGGTGAGATCAAACTTTATTCTAAAGACACTGTTGGATCCTCAAATTCCAATTCCAACAACTATAACAATGACAAATCAAAGTTTTGGAATAAAAACAAAAACATTGTCAATGATGAGATTGTTGATAATCATAATGTCAAACCAACACAACCCCTTCTCAATCTCACCAATCAGGCCAATGCTACTCAAGGTACTTACAGCAATCAGTCATCAAATTAAAATACCAACAAAGATTCATCTAAACCAAGATTGCCTTTCATGTCACCTCGAAGAAACTTTACTCCTTTAGGGGAATCTCTCGAATCAGCCTTGCGAAAGTTAATCACAAAGAAGCTCATTACGCTTCCTGACACGAAAGATTTCGAACCTAGAGTGAAGTCTTCTTGGTGGGATGAGCATGATTATTGTGAATTTCACAGAGGCAAAGGACATAAAACCAATGATTGCAAAAGGCTCAAAAATGTAATTCAAGATCTAATTGAAAGCGATGAGATTAGTGTTGATGGACATACCTCAAATGAATCACATACAGCTTTCAAAGATCCACTTCTTGAGCATGAAAAAGGAGGTTCTTCCAATACTAAGAGTGACAATCAAGCCAATTATAATTCCACTCCCTATCGATATGTTGGTAACATTTTTGAATGTCATCCTTCTAAGTATTATGCCAATGTCATTACCATCAAAGGAAGATCAGAGTCACCCAGTCCATGTTACTACTCATGCTCAATCCAAAGTTACTCTCCAAGGAGTCTAGTCTAAACCAAATGCACCTCACAACAGGTCTATTTATGTCCCAAAGTCTACAACGAATATTTCCAACCAATACAACCTTTTGGAGCAACTCAAGAAAACACCTGCCCAGATATCCATCTTAAAGCTTTTGTGTCTATCCCCATCTCATAAAGATATCCTTGAAAAGGCTCTTTTAGAAACCCAAGTCCCCACAAATCTAGATCATGATCAATTTCAAGCTATGGTGGGTCATTTAACAACCCTGCATTACCTATCCTTCACTAAGAATGATGACTTAGCTATTACCCAACCTCATAATGCTCCCCTACATATACAAGTCCTTGTCCAGAGTCACAAAATTAAATGAGTACTAATAGATGGAGGAGCTGGCTTAAATATATGTACATTGAAACTAGTCCTTGCATTGGGATTCTCTGAAAATGTTGTTGATCCCAAGAAGAAAATCACGATAAAAGCTTATGATGAGGAAGAGTGGTCATCCAAGGGGTCTGTTGTTTTACCAATAAGAGTAGGTCCTATAATTAAAGATGTACCTTGCCAAGTCCTAGACATGGATCTTGCTTATAACATTCTCTTGGGAAGACCATGGATTCATTCCATGCAAGCTGTACCATCAACCTATCATCAATGCTTGAAATTCCCTCATAATGGTCAGGAAGTCACTATCAAGGGAGATACTAATCCATTCCAGTATTGTAGTTCTATGAAGATATCTGATTCTTTGATACCTTATAATCGTACTGGATCTTCTGCAACTACACCCATTAATCCTAGTAATATAGCATCAACATCAAAATCAAATGGGATCAAGATAGACATAAAAGAAAGAAGTCTGGGAGAGTACACTTTAGGTCAAGCTCTTTGTATCACAGAGTTACCCTTATCTCTTAGATCATATGGTAGATCTTTGAACACTAAACAACAATTAGAACCCCCTTCAAAACTTGTTTATGATACATTTATAAGTGGGGGCACAATATCCAAAGAGGTAGCTGAGCGTAATGCTGATCATTTGCTTAAGTCACAGAAAAATGAAGAGGATATCAAACATGAATATATATCACCTAATGTCTATGGTAAAGGGTATACTTTGTTACAAAAGATGGGATACCAAGGTGTTGGACCTATAGGGTTACAAAGAGAAGGGGTTATCAAACCAATTTTATGAAATCCCAACTATCAAAGAGACACTACAGGATTAGGCTACAGAGGAGAAGGACCAAAAGAATCGAAAGGAAAAGAAAAGGTCGCACCTTTTCATGAGATATCTAAAGTTCCTGCTTTGTAATTCAGAAAGAATGGTATGTATGTGGATCCAGAGAAACAAAGGATAGCACAAGGAATCATTGATAGACTTGGGGATAATGATGATTCTAACTCAAATGATTATGAATGGGATTCATTATCTGATTGTACTACAGAGATAGGAGTTGATGTTGTCCATCACCATAGTAATGATTACCATGAGGGAGAGAGTTCAAAGACTGACTCATTAGGATTGGTCCCACGTGATACTACTTTTGTCGATTATGAGGAAAGTGACCTTTATCTTGCAATAGACGAATCAGATGAGAGTATGGAAATAGACCTCGTTGATACTATCATAAACCTTGACAACTTTTCCATTAATACCATTTTTGCCTTTGAAACTGACCCAAATGATTCGATGCCCCTTGTACATCCCGAACTTATCGATTGGGATTCTCCCGATCATCCAAAACTTGATGTATTCCATAATGATGATGCAATCATTGACTATCTTGGAATCAGAGATCATTTACCACCAGGAGATCACAAGTCAGGATTTCTGATAGAACTCAATGACATGGCCTACTTTGGTGAGAGTGCCAATCCTTTCAGTCATAAAAATATAAAAATAATCAACAGATCTAATGGTGAAAACCACTCAGTGGCAATATTAGATCCAAAAATAGTAAAAAGAAACGACGCATCTGATGGTGAAAACCTCTCTGAGGTGCCTGATGATGGAAGGATTGACACTCTTCCCAACTATCTGTATCAAGAAAAATCTATTGTTCTTATAGAACCAACAATACCTCTTAACATTGGAACAGAAGAGTCTCCGCGCATCCTCAAAGTAGCAGCATCCTTGACAGAATCAGAGAAAGAAGCTTTTGCAAAAATTTTCAAAGAAAGACAAATCAACTTTTCTTGGTCCTATGCTGATATGCATGGTCTGGATTGAGATCTCATAATGCATCATTTATCTATCCGACTAGGTGTAAAACCAGTTAAACAGAAGCTCTGCAAGATGCATCCCCATATTGCACTAACGGTTAAAGCGGAATTGAAGAAGCTCTTAGATGTTGGATTCATTTAGGCTATTGATTATGCTGAGTGGATTTCAAATATTGTCCCTGTCTCAAAACCAAACAAATCTATCAGGATTTGTATTGATTTTCAAGATCTTAATAAGGCTTGTCCGAAAGATGACTTTCCTCTACCAAATATTGACATTATTGTTGACCTGACAGCTAGGCATGAGATGTTATCATTAATGGATGGATTTTTTGGCTATAACCAAATCAAGATTGCACCAGAAGACCAAGAAAAGACTGCTTTTACTTGTCCATGGGGTACATACTGCTGGAATGTGATGCCTTTTGGCCTCAAAAATGCTGGAGAAACCTACCAAAGAGCAATGCCCACAATCTTTCATGATATGATTCACACCATTATGGAAGATTATGTTGATGACATTTTAGCAAAATCCAAAGATAGGGCTGGTCATTTGAGAGTGTTGGATAGAATATTCACCCGGATGGAAAAGTATCAGATTCGACTCAATCTGAAGAAATGTGCATTCAGAGTTACATCTGGTAAACTGTTGGGGTACATTGTCTCAGCCAAAGGAATCGAAGTGGATCCAGAAAAAGTTAAAGCAATATTGGAGATGCTTCCCCCACTAACATCAGTCAGTTAAGATCATTACAGGGATGTCTCCAATCTATCCAAAGATTTGTTTCTCAACTAGCCGATCGCAATCATCCCTTTCAACATTTGTTGCATAAAAATATCTTATTCCAATGGGATGATCAGTGCGAAGAAGCTTTCAACAAAATCAAGAAATATCTGGCGAATCCTCCAACTCTGATGTCACCAATTCCGGGCAAGCCACTCTTGCTCTACCTTTCAGCTATGGCAGTGTCATTAGGTGCTCTATTGGCTTAGCAAGATCATGAAGGAAAAGAAAAAGCCATCTATTATATCAGTCGCACCCTAGTGGGATATGAGCTAAATTATTCTCCTATAGAAAGAGCATGTCTGGCTGTTGTTTTTGCATCACAGAAGTGGTGACATTACATGTTATCACACTCAATTCAGCTCATCGCAAAGATTGATCCTTTAAAATATCTATTAAGCAAAACAACACTGACAGGTAGATTGGCTAAGTGGGTCATGCTACTTAGTGAATTTGATATTGAATATATAGACAAGAAGGATATCAAAGGTCAAGTGATACTAGATCAACTAGCAGATGCTCCATTGGCGGATGACCAACCTATACAAACAGAGTTTCCTGATGCACACATTTTGGCTTTATCTACACAAACCTGGCAACTATATTTTGAGGGATCGTATACACAACAGGGTTCAGGAGCTGGTATTCTTTTTGTCACACCACAAGGATACACCATTCCAAAATCTTACAAGTTGCTTTTCCCTTGCACCAACAATGTAGCAGAATATGAAGCCTTGCTGATTGGGTTAAAGATGGCTTTACAATGGAAAGTAACTGAAATAAATGTCTATGGGGATTCTCAGTTGATTATAAACCAGGTTAATGATGACTATCAGACTAAAGATGATAAGTTATTACCATATAAACGTATGGTTGATGACTTCAAACAATATTTCTCAGTCATCACTTTTGAGTAGATTCCTTGGCTTGATAACAAGGCTGTCAATGCCATGGCAATGATTGCCTCTTTGTTTAATACAGAAGATACCAAGGTCCATTTTGAGTTCGTGGTGGAATCCCTGACTTGTCCTGCATATGATGATCCTGATACGAGTATTATATGTCATCTAATTGGTCACGATTCCCCCATCTATGGAAAAATTTATTCCTATTTGAAAAATGACATCATACCCCTTGACATATCCTACAATCAAAAATGAACTTTTCTCTGCCAAGCCTCCCGCTATGTCCTAATATCTGATACCCTTTATCGGCGAGGTCTTGACGGTACTCTCCTTCGATGTCTCGAGCATGATGAAGCTCAAACTGCCTTGCGAGACGTACATGAGGGTATTTGTGGGACACATTCGAGTGGTCCCTCTTTAGCTAAGAAACACATGCGTATGGGTTATTATTGGCCTACCATGGAAACAGATTCCTTTCATTTTGCTAGGGCATGTAAGAAATGTCAGATACATGGAAACCTTATTCATGCTCCAGCACAAGAGTTACATCCTTTTACAACTACCTTGCCATTCAGTCGGTGGGGGCTCGATCTTGTGGGCGCTATCAATCCTCCATCTTCCAACGGTCACAAATGGATTCTCACTGCCATGGAATACTTTACTAAATGGATTGAGGTCATTCCCTTAATTACTGCCACAGGGAAACAAATATCCATGTTCATCTTAAACTATATCATTTGTAGATATGGTATACCTATGTATCTCATTACTGATCATGGCAAATAGTTTCAAAATCAGGACATGGATGAATTGTGCGCAAAATTCCATATCACCCATAACTATTCTACCATATACTATCCCCAAGGAAATGGCCAAGCTGAGGCATCAAATAAAACTATTGTTAACATCCTACAAAAGACTGTCAATGATGTTGGCCGTGACTGGCATATCCAACTAAATCCAGCCTTATGGGCTTACTGTACCTCCATATGTACTCCTACTGGAGCCACCCCATACTCCCTTGTTTATGGATCTGAAGCAGTCCTGCCCCTCAAGGTCGAGTTGCCTTCACTTTGTGTCACTCTCAAAGATTTGATTCCTGATGAAGACTACAGAGTTGCACAGTTGACTAAACTAGAACTACTGGATGAACACCGTCAGAGAGCTTATGATCATTTGAAAATCTATCAGCAGCGTATGTCTCGTCAGTATAATAGCAAGGTAAAGATCAGAGACTTTCAGTTGGGTGACTTAGTCCTTTGCGAAAATCCAAAGAATCAATAGCACTATGAAAAGAAGGGCAAATTCAAACCCAATTGGTCAGGTCCTTTTGTGATTACAACAGTCTATGGTTCTGGGGCTTATCAGTTGTCCACACCTAAGGGAGATCCCTTGGATGAACCTCTTAACAGCATCCATCTCAAGAAGTTCTATCCTTGAAATCTCAATGTAAGGGTTATGTATATATTTTGTAAATACAAAAAATCATAAAAAAAAATTAAAAATAAAAATAAAAATCAAACGAAAATTGCAATAAAAGCATGTGGTGAAAACCTGGAAACAGGTGCCATGTGTATCGAGTTAGCTCCTCTATCTATTATGATTCTTCTAGTGTATCTATTCATTGTATATATCCACACCTAAAAATGGCTTCATTAATTAATTAAATATTTACTATTTAATTACTATTGACTTGATAAATTAATTAAATATTTATTATTTAATTAATAATTATTCCTCTATTTATTAAATAAATTATTCAATTTATTTAGTAGATTCACTATAGTCTATTCCTCTATCCTAAGTCTTCTAATTAGTCTTATTAAAGTGATTTAATTAAATACATAATCACCTAAATATGACTAAGTTTTCTAATCCACCTCACCTACCTAGTCACCTGACACATCACCTTGGCTAAGATAAATAATTATTATTAATTATTTATTAGTAATTATCCTCACCCACACATGTCCTATTCTTAAGGGCTATGTGGCCTCATAGGACTTAGTCTCATGACCACATGTCCTCTCAACAACCAAGTCAAGAGACATTCCCTATTCCTAAGGGGCTTCTCAAGCCACCTCTAAGGGTCAAAGGTGACTCATAGGACACTTGTGCAAAGAGTCCTCATGAGGAAAAGGTCTCTCCCTCTTTCTCTCTTTGGTCTTTGTGAGACACTTGACATGTGTCTTTCCCTTCCACTTTCTTCTCCTCCATGTCAATGTGAGAGGAACATCATCCCTATTCTTCCTCTCACATTCCAACTACATCCCCCTTTCTTTCAACTCCTTCAACCAAGTCAATCCTAGCCCTAGGATCTTCCACCTTTCATTCTCAACCGTAGGACTGTGCCACCTAGGCCTAGATCCTCCAAAACTCTATAAAAGGAGCCACGTTTCCCCTTTGTGAGCTAATAGGTATTTTTGTAATAGGCAATCCAGCAATCAAGCAATCAAGCATCCAAGCATTCTAAGAGCAATTAATCCATATTATCATCATTTTATTTGCATTCCATTCATTAGATTGTATAAGTTATTGTGCACTCATTTCATAAAATCTCCACACTTTGGTAGCATCTTGGGAGAAGGCTTCATTTGGAAATCTGAGAGCTCAACCTCTTCAAGAAATCAAGGCTAGGAGGACAATGGAGACAAGTTGCATGGTAGGTGAAGGTAATTAATTTAGTTTCATCATTTTATAGTTACTTTGTACTCTTCATTGTGTTGCATTAGATTGATTTATTGGCTTTGAATAGTTAATTTATCATCTCTAGTTATTAGACATCTAATTTGCATACAATAATAATAATAATAATAATAATATTTATTTTATCAATTTCACTATTTAGTTATTATGAGAATAATTATAATCTAACTTTATATATACGTATATATCAATGTATATAGTAATATCAATTAGTATATATATTGATATATATTTTTATATATTTAATAAATCATTTCTCATAATAATCATATAGTCAATATTATTTATCTGAACAATGCTGCATACATCAACAATTTGTGCACCATTATTAGGATAATTCATAAAAACAATTGGTATATTTGATCACTCGTTTGTGCACCACTATTAGGAAGTTTCTTAAAAACAATTGGTACATTTGACCACAAGTACTGACATTTTTGAGTGAACGACTATTGGTGCAAGAATATAGTGGATATCAGGCGGCACTTTTGAAATGCCACTTTCTGACCACTTTGCGCTCAATGATATCTACAAAGAGATATGTGAATACCCAAAAGTTGAAACCTTAGCTTTAAGCTTTTAACTGATCTACCAAGATACATTGAAAAAATCAGTGAAATCCGACTTACAGTTTAGGAGTTCTACATGCGCGAAGTTACCCTAGATGACTACTGGGTCATCTCCCCTAGGACCACACCTCCAGTTTGATGATCACCCCCTCACATATCGCTAAAACATAGGTTTCACATAGGGATCAAACACTTGCTACTTTAGATGTTATTGGGGAGGCTCCCATATGGACTTTATTTGACATTTTGTTTGAAGATTACTTGTAAAATTATGCATAAGTTTTTTATTTTAAAAATAATGAATCTATGTCAGATTTTACTAGTTCATTGCATTGTTAGATGCAAAAAAAAATTCTCATTTTGATCGATCAACTTATTGAATTTTTGCAAACTTGTGTGCATTTATAATGTGTTTAATTTTATTTTATTTTTTAAAATTTAATTAAAAACTTGTATTCCTCTTTTTATTAGTTCGTACAATGAGTAGTCATTGTAGAATAGTTTCTTAAATTTACCTAGCTTCAAAAGTGAAATATTTTTTCCTCAACTTTAGACTTCTCCACCACTATAGGAAATACTTTGGTGTAGGCTTTTTCAATGGTAGATGAAATACATAATATTGTAGGGCCTCTTATGTGTGCAGAAGAGAGTTAATTACAAAATCTAGGAAAATCTAAAAAAGTCAATGGCTAGATGCAGATATCCATTATATATAGTTGCAACGGGTACAAATAAAACTCAAAAACATGCAAAAATATTTTTAAAATTACTCCTCTTTGTATATGGCTAACATTCTATAGTGGGGAGATGATTGACAACATGAAATGACGTTTGATAGCAAAGAATGGGATTGATTCACAACATGAATTATGTATTCAAGTAAGTTGCTAAGAAGTACTTCCTAGGGTATTGGTCATTGGTTCTGTTTAATGTAAATCTCTAGAAAAATCTAGTCATATTGAAAGAAGATCGATGTTAAGCAACAAAGTACAAAATTATGGATAAATCTTACCTATAAATCTTAATTATGGATAAAGCACAAACATTGAATGTTTATGGGAGTTGATACATATGCTCAGAACTTCACAGACAAGTATGTGCACATTGTTTATTTATTTCCATATTCCCTATTTATTCAATTTCATATTGTGTAGTTGATTTTGTTGTATTCATCCAAAAATCAACACGAAGACCATCTAGGCCAATCTTTCAAAAAAATATCATCTTTCGAAGACCTATATTTGTGCAACAATCAACTGAAAGGTTGAATTCTTGAAGGTGTATAACTTGGCATCCTCTTCATAAAGGCTGCATGGAAATATTGAGGTAAACATGTTGTTATGTTACAATTTAGTATTTTTTAAGGTTTGCATGTTTAATTGTGTTTTATATAGTCTAAATGAGTTTTTTTTTAGAATATGTTTCATATTCAAACAAGTATTATGAGCATACACTTCGTAGCTGAAAAATGCATTTAATTTTCTCCAAGGAACTGGAAGGCATACCAATAGCTTCAATAACATTGTTATTCAAATCTTATAAAATGTTAGGTGATGTTGGTCCTTTGGAAATGTCTGGCCATTGTAATTTGTAGCCAATAAAAATTATTTGAAATTTAGTTAGAAAATATTTATACAACTCTTCAAAATATAAAACCCATAGTCCAAAAAATTTAACATATACAAAATAAAACCTCAATACTTAGGACCAAAAATAAAGTCTTTAGAAATAATGTAAATTGAAGTTAAACTAATAGTGCCATACCTGGATGGGATCCATTTTATATTTTCATCATAAGTACCTATATTGAAAGTGATACCTAAAGAACTACACGTTTAGAAAGGATGGGGCTTTACATTTATTTATTTAAAAAAAAAACTTATCAAACCTACATAGCTCTCAAAAGTGTTAAAAATATATGTATGGTTTGTATTCTGTGTCATTTTGTAGATGTTCTATTAAAAATCTTTAGACAGTTGTTGTCTTTCACATACATGGCTTTTCCAAGAATTAGCACGCCCAACATAATTTTATTTAAGAAGCTTTGAATAACTAACAAATAGATGCAACATGTAGTTAAATGATTTATGGTAAGGGACAAGATGGAGCCATTGTGGAATCTCTTTGCACCTAGGGTTTCATTGGTGCTTCCAACTATTGTAGGGATAGATAGAGAAAGATTGTGTGAGCAAGGGATTTCTTTAGATGGAAATAGTGTTTACAAGTTTTGATGCAGGGGCATCCAAGGTTTAGGCTGGGGAATTCTTTATCCTCGGTGAAAGTGCATAAGGTGTTTGTGTTTGGCCAGTGTTACTCGGTTGCAGCTTTAACCGATGGTCTTGGTTAAGGAAGGAAGCTCGGTCACTGAAGGAACTCGGTATTCTCTGTGGCACTCGGTGAAAGTGTTACTCGGTGATGCTTGTGGTGCTCGGTCAACATAGTGCTCGGCGATGCCTGGCATGCTCGGTGAAGTCACTGATGCTTGGTAGTATACTCGTTGCTTGATAGTTCCTGTTTACTGATGGGAGTTCTTTGTGATTGTTGGGCCAACTTGGTGTAATAATTGTTGGTAGATTTTATTGGATTATCCTATGTGGATCTGGAGGCCAACATGTTGTATTAAATGTTTGTAAGGCTATTTGAGAGCCAACCATTATTTGCATTTAATAATTGTTGTAGTAGAAGTCGACTGGCTTAAGAGTTATTTGTTAGAGACTTGTATTTAAAGGGATGTTTGGGCAGTGGTTTAGACATTTGAGGTAGAGAGAAGAGGAGCAGATCGATGGCGAAGTAACCAATCTAGAGAAGCTGGAGTTGGTGAAGTTGTGGAAGGATCTTTGTTGATCTTGCAGATTAGATTGCTAGTCTGATAGTTTGTAATTGCAAAGCTAGTAGTTGAGGCTTGGAACTGAGGAGATTGCTTGGTGGCTTTGCAAAGCACAAGTTTAGATCTACCTTAGGGTTTCCATCAGTGTATGATTTGTCTCAGAACTAAACTAGTTGTTGTTGATTGTAAGCTGAATCTTGTAATCTTGCAGAATTACTCTCTGTTTGTAATTGGCCCTAACCCGGAAGGCCTTATAGCCAGGCATATTAATAGAAAATTGGATTAAGATCTAGATCTTGTTGTGTACTTCCTCATTGTGTTTATTTTGTAGCCAGTTTGGATAGTCCTTAACTGGATCCTCCGACCTAAACTACACCAGGTGGTATCAGAGCGAGTTGACCTTGAGTGTGTGAATTGATCTCTGTGTCAAGATAGTTTGCACCAAGACCCTGTTGGTGATTTATTGTTTTTGGTTTTCGAAGATCTTGAAGGATGCCTCCAAGAAGATTGGACCCTAGAGCAATTGTTGATCTTTGTGATGCTGTGGAATCAAAGATTACCAAGAAGGTGAAATCAGATTTTAGATCTAAGACAGAGATGATGAAGAGCAACATGATTTCTGAGATTGTAAGAATTGTTGCTAGTGTACCTTGAAATGTTGGTACTGAATATGGCTATGAAGAAATTGTCGAAGACTTTGAAACTGCTGGATCTAGTGGTGATAACCAAAGAGATAGATTTGGTGAAGATAGAACTGGTCGGTTGCATAGATTTGGAGCTCGGTTGAATAGTAGTTACCGAATGGAAGTCTCTAATTTCTTTGGTACTCTGAAGCCTGAGGACTTGATTGACTGGATCGGTGAATTGGAAGATTTCTTTGAGCTAGAAGAAATTAAAGATCCTCTTAGGCTAAGATTGGCACAGACAAAGTTGAAAGGCCATGCTGCTCTTTGGTGGAAGGAACTGCAAAGAGAAAGAGAGGATGAAGGAGAAATGAAGATAAATCGGTGGAGGTTGATGGTGATGAAGTTGAAAACTAAGTTCATACCTACTGACTATGAGCTTGACTTGTTTAAGAAGTTGCAGAATCTGAAACAGAAGGATCTGACTATTGAAGATTATACCGAGGAGTTCTACAAACTTACTATTTAGTCTAGACACCAGGAGCTTGGTAAGGAAAAGGTAGCTTGGTATGTGAATGGGTTGAAATTTAGTATTTAGGATGAGCTTGGAATGCTAAGGATTGAATCAATTGAGGATGCTTATCAATATGCACTGAAGGCAAAAGATAAGTTGAAGAGGAAATAGAACGGTAACCCCTGAGGAAAGGAGAAGGTTGATCACTCCGTGAAGGATAAATTGATGAATGCAGAAGATGAATCGAAACCTGTGGAACCAAAGAAGAAGATAAGGAAGGTGATCTTTAAAGGTACTTGTTACAACTATGGAGGTGAAGGCCATCGTTCTTTTGAGTGTACTCAATAGAAGAAGACTGGTGACTGATGGACAGCTGTGGTAAATGAAGAAGTACAGAATGAACCTGAATAAGAGAACTTGCTGCTTCGACGAACATTGCTCGGTACAAAGGAGGAACCTTGTAAGAGGAGCAACTTGTTTAGGACCTGATGCAAGACTGAAGGTAAACTCTGTAATGTTATTGTGGATAGTGGTAGTACTGACAACCTTGTTGCTGAGGACTTGGTTCAGAACCTTGGTTTGAATAGAATGAAACACCCACATCCTTATAGGATTGGATGGTTGCAAGATGATCATGCTTTGGAAGTTAGAGAACAATGTTTCATTTGAAGAGCACACGAATATACTAAGAGGGGGGGGGGGGGGGGTGAATCAGTATATTAACCCTTTTTAAATTTAAATGCTTTTATTCAAATATAACTTCAAAATAAACAATTATGCACATGAACACAAATTTTACGTGGAAACCCAATATGGGAGAAAACCACTAAATAATTTGCTTTTATATATAATATTGTTCTTTTACAATGTTTTGTAGGCTCCAACCTACTAGAGGCTCCAACCCCTATATTTATGAGCACCAACTCACTGGAAGCACCAACTCCCACACTTCGTAGGCACCAACCTACTGAAAGCTCCAACTCCCACACTTCGCAGGTGCCCACCTACTGGAAGCACCAACTCCCCCTGACTAGATTCTGAGCACCAACTCACTGTTTTCAAACTTTTCTTCCACCTTGACAATGTTGTTATCTTCAACTGATGATGGACACAATCCGCTCTCTCTAAGTCAGCCAATATTTTTCTCCTTATTTTCAAATATATGTCATTATGACAGTATTTTTACAATAATAAAAAATCCAAATTTATAATCACTAATTCTTCTCTCCTTTATACTATGACTGCTCTTCCTTTTATCTTCACATGCTGACTTGTTTCTATTTTCAAAATAAGACTGAATATATATATTCATATGAAACATTATGTCCTTTTTAAAAGTTATGACTTTTCAGTTTGAAAAGGTCTCTCTTTTATTAAAATAAATTATTAACTTAAAAATAAGTTAATAATTCCTTTATTTAATCATATTAAATAAAACTTTAAAAGACTTTCTCTTGCCTTTAAAACTCTTTCATATATCTTCTCTTATCTTCGATATATCTGATATAATTTTTTCCTTTGATTAATATTAATTAATCTTTGATATTTTCTCTGTTCTTTGAAAGCCGTTGTACATATATTTTTACACCTTCGAATATCTTACCTTTGAAACCTTTTTAAAAGCGGCATATATATATGTTGAATATTGTACATATATTTTTACACCTTCGAATATATCATCTTTGACCGCTATATATATTAATCACTATATATATTTATTTAACACTGCATAATATTATATACATGTCTGCATATAATTATTATGTGCTGCATACAATGCTGAATATTATAGAAGTCTTTGTCACTATTTAGATGTCTTTATACCATTCTTTGTTGTATATATCTGAGTATTAATGATATCTTTGCATATTGACTTTATGCTGTATGTATACATATATGCTGTCTATCATTCATTATTTCTATAATGTATATATATATCATATGCTGCTTCTATTCATATACGTATCTTCACATTATACATGCTTCACATTATACTTCTATATGTCTTCATCTATTATATATCTTCATATATATGTATTTTCACTGTTGAACATATAATCTCTGATTATATGCCATGTATATATGCCATTGTTATTATATTCATATGTGCACCTTTGATTCATATATGTTGTATTTAACCTTCTTTGATCTCTGATTTTGACATCAATGACAATATGTCCATCATCATTGATGTTCATATTGGCCAGTATAAGGATCTTGTGTTGTGTGACATTGTAGAGATGGATAGTTGTGATATATTGCTTGGTAGGCCTTGGCAATATGATTGCAAAGCTATGTATGACTGTGTCAGAAATGTGTTTACTGTTGAGAAGAATGACATGAAGTTTTCACTGATGCCTTTGATGGATACAATGCTTGGTAAGTGAAGTTTGAGTATCGGTACCCGAGTTGAGTTGGCAGATCCTGAGAAAATGAATGATTAGTTTTGGAAACCGACATGTGCATTGTCCAGAAAAGACTTGAAGAGACAAAGAAAGTAGAAGTGGAAGAGTATGCAAGCAGAAAAGGTGGGAGACATGTATGTGAAGAACTAGATCGAGGTTTATGTGCTGAACCCTGGAAGATGTTCTTCTCACATATGAACATCTTTTGGAACTTGGGGTGTCTAATGCAGGGGCATCCAAGGTTTAGGTTGGGGAATTCTTTATCCTTGGTGAAACTGAATAAGGTGTTTGTGTTTGGCTGGTGTTACTCGGTTGCATCTTTAACCGACGGTCTCGGTTAAGGAAGGAAGCTCGATCACTAAAGGAACTCGGTATTCTCTATGGCGCTCGATGAAAGTGTTACTCGATGATGCTTATGGTGCTTGGATGACATAGTGCTCGGCGATGCCTAGCATGCTCGGTGAAGTCACTGATGCTCGGTAGTATACCCATTGCTCGATAGTTCCTGTTTACCGATGGGAGTTCTTTGTGATTGTTGGGCCGACTTGGTGTAATAATTGTTGGTAGATTTTGTTGGATTCTCCTATGTGGATCTAGAGGCCGACATGTATTAAATGTTTGTAAGGCTATTTGAGAGCCAACCATTATTTGCATTTAATAATTGTTGTAGTAGAAGCCGACTGGCTTAAGAGTTATTTTTTATGTTTGTAAGGCTATTTGAGAGCCGACCATTATTTGCATTTAATAATTGTTGTAGTAGAAGTCGACTGGCTTAAGAGTTATTTGTTAGAGACTTGTATTTAAAGGGATGTTTGGGCAGTGGTTTAAACATCTGAGGTAGAGTGAAGAGGAGCAGATTGATGGTGAAGTAACCAATCTAGAGAAGCTAGAGTTGGTGAAGTCGTGGAAGGATCTTTGTTGATCTTGTAGATCAGATTGCTAGTCTAATAGTTTGTAATTGCAGAGCTAGTAGCTGAGGCTTGGAACCGAGGAGATTGCTTGGTGGCTTTGTGAAGCACAAGTTTAGATCTACCTTAGGGTTTCCATCAGTGTATGATTTTTCTCAAAACTAAACTAGTTGTTGTTGATTGTAAGCTGAATCTTGTAATCTTACAGAATTACTCTTTGTTTGTAATTGGCCCTAACTCGGAAGGCCTTACAGCCGAGCATATTAATAGAAAATTGGATTAAGATTTAGATCTTGTTGTGTGCTTCCGCATTGTGTTTATTTTGCAGTCAGTTTGGACAGTCCTTAACTGGATCCTCTGACCTGCACTGCACCAAGTTTGGAGCAGATCAGGTGGATGTGTCTATAAACAATGTAAGAAAAAATGACCTTGAACAAGGGGCAACAACCTAGGATAGGGGGTGATGTTGGAAAGTATACATATCCAAAAGGGACAAGGGAAAAGAATCGCTCAAAGATGGTCACTTTTGGTGGACATAAAATTGTTTATGATGGTGGGATCATTAATAGCTATGGCCTAAGAAGCCCTTCTAGGATTTTACCACCTTTGGCCAATGACACAGATGGACACCATCGACACACAGTAGGGTTTGTAGAAGATATTAAGCAATGAACCATGAGGGCCATTGTGGTGGACTTAGTAGATGAAGTGGAGAAGGAAGTTGCTCACAACATTGTAATTTTTTTAGAGCTTAGATTGATTGTAAATTTCAGAGGTTTGTGGCCAAGTCTAAGTGGGTTGCAAAGTTGGATATCTAAAAATTGGGATTAGATGAATGTGTTCAAATCTACTTGGGAGAAAGAGGGTTTTTCAATTTTGTATTTGAAACTATTCGGGATGGGAATAGGATTTTATACGAATGCCTCTTGAATTGGGAAAATAAAAATTCACTAATGTTGAAACCTTGGCATCCAATTTTTTGCTCTGCTACTAAAAAATTTTATAGGTTCTGCTTTGGGTAAGACTTCCTAACTCACCTCTACATTTATGGTTTGACTCATGCTTTGAAGTTATCGAGAGCTCTCTTGGTAGTTTTTTAATGGTAAATGAAACCACACTACAATAATTCCTTGTCATTAGCTCCCTTTTTGGCTTTGTGTTTTACTTCCACACACTCTTTTTATGTATTTCTCCTATATTTTTTTAAAATATGGCGTTATTCATCAGGTCGGCGTGACTCATGGTGTTCTTTGCACCAAGCTAAAGAGTCTGGTGCCAAGTTGGGCACAATGCAACAATTATATTTGTGCCCATATTGGCTCTTGTGTTGGTGTCCAAACGAACACCACTTGGACGAGTAGGTGTAGAATTAGGTGCTATATTAAAGTATCCTTTTGTCAGCCTGTCATATTTGATTTTCCTGATATGTTCTTGGTTAGGATATTCTATTGATTTAATGTCAAAATATTTTGGTCATTATTTCATGCTCTTGTGACCTTATATCTCTTATGTCATATTCTAATACTTTATTGTTTATTTTGTACATGCTTTAAGTTGTGCTTAAAGTGTTTATCACACCCTGATGGAGGTTAATCCAAATGACAGCTAGCAGTTGTGAGGCTATGTGGCAATCTATGGGCGGTGATAAAAGTATTGTTGTGTCCTTGTGGAGGTTGGTGGGGGAAATGTTTAAAGGTCCCTTATCGTCACCTCATAGCTTATTATGTGGGACTCAATTTTGGACCATGAGGAAGTGAAGATGTTACATGTGGCACTTGATGGTTTTTTTTCACCATGTCACTACAGGGTTAACAAATTGGTATTGTTGCATGTCGTGGTTAAAAGAGGTATTGACACCTATTCAAGAATTCTGGCCTCGCATCCTTGCAAGCCTAAATTGCAGTTAATGAAAATGGTTGCAAGCTTGTAATGAAATGAATAAAGAAACTCAATAACATATTAATTAATCAATGAATAAAGAAACTCAATAACATAGGGAGACATGAGTAACATTACACTGTGCCACCATGTGCCATGTCATAACGAACTCCTATGCATAAAGAAATTACTTGGTAACACACTAAGACCAAAAGAAGCTCCCAACGCACCACTGCATGTCAATTCAGATGACACAATGCAACTCGGTAACACAAGGAAACAAGAGAAACTTTACATTGTGCCACCATGCGGGAGACACAACCTCTTAACCAAAAAATGATACATGTGCATTTATAAATGGGATAAGTTATCGTGTCCTAACAGGCCTAAATTATAGTTAAGCAAAATGGTTGCTAGCTTGCAATGAAATGAATTGATAATCTAGGTTGGGTAAGTTGCAACCTCGTGATAATTTATGTGGGTTACTCAAAACTATTTGACAATATATTAAAGAAAGAAGTGGAGGTAGGAAGAATTTGAGAAGAGATGTCATGACTGATGGAATGTTATAGTTTTTTATCTAAAAATCATTCTGTTGCCAGAAAATCATTCCCTTACGGCTCAAAAATGGCTACACAAGTATCAAAAGGATACCTGACAAGACCAATTTTTGAGTTTAATAATTAATTTAAAAACCAAAGTTTGAAACTGTATTTTAAATTAATTATTAAACTCAGAAATTGGTCTTGTTAGCTATCCTTTTGATGCCTATGTAGTTGTTTCCCTTATGGCTCAACCCTTTGAGTGTTACATTTAACTTGCTATAACTAAGGGAAAAGAACACAATCACAAGTCTTGCAGCTGTTGGGATAGTTGTTGCTTCATTTTTTGTAGTTTGAAAGTATGAGAAATAGCTTAAATATAGGAAGGGAAAAATGTAGAATGAGTTGTGTGTGTTGTCTAAATTTGGGTTTTTCATGATTGGAAGAGAGTGTTTCTTTATTTGAGTACTAAGGATGGGGTTTGTTGAGGCTACAAATATATTTTACTATAACAAGAAGGGGTTAGACTAAGCCATGTTGTAGGAGATATACAAGGATCATGGTGGTGAACCAGTTGATAATACATTGTGTAATCATAGAGATATTGAAATTACTTTCGGTAACTATAGAGATACTGAAAGCTCTGTACTTTGCTGAAAACTCTTTCTACAACTTGCAAGTTCCCCTAATCTCTCATATTACTACTTTGGTTCCATTTTCTAGGATGGAAGCAAAGAAAATTATGGGAGTTTGGATTCATTTGTTTCTCCATGTGTTGTATTTTCAAAGCCATCTACCACAAGGGAAGATGGTGAGAATTTTTACTCCTATCATTTTATGCCTCAAAAACAACCCATAGGCAATAATAGCATGGTTCAGAAGCCTGGTTGGACCACAAGCCTTGTGATAATAAACACTCCATGGCCTCCTCTAAATTCACTTAAGGACACAAACAGAGGTAACAACATTCATTTGGAGAATATATTTTATCATCGACTAGTGGTAGTTGGTAACATAATATAAAAGTGATACTCTGACCTATAACTTGTTGCATCCCTTGTGTTTATAAAAGGAATATCAAGGTAGCCTATCTTACAGATTCTGAAAATTATTTGTACAAGAACAAGTAGAATAGTTTATGTAATAGATCTTTTTGTAGAAATAGGAATTACAAAGTCTTGTATTAAATGAAATGTATGAATACTTCAGAAGAAATTAATTGAAAATATCATTTGAAAATTGTCTCCTACTTCATTTTCTTTATGTTACATAATTTTGTTTGTTCAGAATAGCCAAATTTGTCTTCATGATAATTTTATGAATGTATAATGTGTTTACTAGTTTCCTTTAAGGAAATAGTATTGAAGTAAAATGCTTGAAAAAAATTAGCTTGAGTACTAAACATGAATCAACAACTAAATAGACATGAAGTAGATAATAGAAACATAGTTCTTAGCAAACAAACATGAATTTACTATGTTTTGCCTTGGCCGCAAGAATAGTCAAAGAACAAAATTCCAATGGCTACAAGAACAATCAAAGAACAAAATTCCAATGGCTAGAGGAATAGTCAAAGAATAGAGTTCCAATGGTTGCAGGAATAGTCATAGAACAAAGTTCTCACCATAGCTTCCAGTTTCTTACTGAGAATACAAATAATTTACCATGAAATCAATAACACGTAGTAAAATGATTTCAGATTTATGGATTATTGCGCTCTCCAATAGTATTCTAACATGACTTAGACTAGTGGTTAACCTATAGGGAAACATACTAAAAAAACTATAAGACACATCCAACTTTATGTTTAACTTCTCACAAAGACACAAGATTAAGATTACTAAATATGTGTAACATATATGTAATCCCACATAACCAATATTATCATCAGATTTGTACCATATATACAGTTCTCACATTTATCAATTGAAGCATACTTAATCCTTTCCTTGAAAGAAAGTATGAGAGTGATAAACTCACATCCACATGACAACAAGATGAAAAAAAAAATACTTTATATTTTGTTCATATTAGAATTTAAACAAAGCAAAAAGATAATCAAACTAATCATATGGATATGTAATACAGTGAATAGATTATACCATATTATCCAACATGTCTCATTATATCAACCTATAAAACCCTAAGAATTAACACTATTTTTATTATGATGTCCATGAATACAAAAGTTGGGAACCTTCAAAAAATGATCATGTAATCCCTTATATAACTTGGGGGATGCAACAAGCTTTAGTTCATTTATTGGAATCAAATCAAAATAGAGATTCTAATTGTAACCTATCTCAACAAACCAAAAAAGTTTGAGAGACATTCAAACAGTAATTCTCTACAACAAAAATCTCTACCGACAGAACCGCAACAACAAAATAATCAAAGCAAATGGTGATGTGCCTATTGTAAGTTGTACACAAAGCCAACAAGAAAAACAAATGGAACAAAATGAGGGCACTAAAATTAGCATGTCACCTTCAAGTTGGTTGCCTATTTCATTCCTAACAATGTGATACATATGTGACATAATTGAGCCTGGCAAGATGTCCATGTAGATAGCCTCTTAACCTCCTTGAAGTGTGTTAGTGGCCCGATCATCACACAATGAGATCAATAAATAAAGAACCAAAAAGGATAGGTTGAGCCTTTTCATCGAGTAACTTGTTTTCTCTTCGCCTCAGTAAAAGCACTCCATTTGTTTACTTCTTTCTCTCTCGACCACTTGAAATCTTTCAAATTGCCCATTTGTAAGATAGATTTTGCCTACGTGACATATGTAGCAGCACGGGAGTCTTTGATGAACTTGCTAAAACTAGTCTCAAACTTAATCATCACATCCACAAAATAAATGAACTCATGGGTATCATTATAACTATCAACTAAAATCATGATTTGCACACCTGGGCAGATGAGATCAAAATCATATTACAACTCCTCTACTTCTTTCATCATCTTGTCTTTATCTAAAATGTGAGGAACCAAAGGGTGGTCAAGGTATACCAATGATTGTAATTTGGTATTAATTAATTTTTCCTTCCCCTTGAAGAATGACAATAAAGAAGCTACCTGTATGCACCCTAAAATGGTTACCTAGACTTTGGGCCTGCATTCAGCAATCTATCAAATCTTTGAATCAATATTTTCAAAAATCAGCATTTTATCAATTATATCAATTTCCTTGATCAAGTCATATTTCATCATTTTTGATTATTTGCCTTGGGCTAACCATTTTATCCTAAAGTCTTTATTTATTTAAAAGGAATATTTCCTCCCCTTTTATTAAATAAAATGTCCCCACTTTTCATCTTATCCTAAGTTGCACAAATAAAGCATTATTCTTATTTTATAAAAAGAAGAAAATCACTTTTTGTCTCATAGGGACACAAAAGTCAACTCTTATTTTCTCATTGGAGGATATTTGTGCACATGGATTGCTCCTCTTTCAAGCTCCACCCTTGATTAAATCTTTTGCCTCTTAATCTCCATGGTCCATTCTTTCTCACTTCCTATAAAAGAAGAGCTTTCTTCCTCATTTGCATATCTCATCTTTTATGCTAACTTTATGCTGTAGGATTTCTAGGTCACTTTGGAGCTTTTTGAAGATTTGAAGACATTCTTGCATCAAGATTTTGGAAATCATTGTTGCATCACATCTTAGATTTCTTCATTACTTCATAGTTTAGCTTTCATTTCTTGCATAATAGTTTCATTCTCATGGCATTCATAGTTTAGATTTCCTTTATGCTATAGATTAATCTCACATAGCTTAATAGGAGGATTTGTAATACTTGCATATTTACTTTCATAGCTTAGTTTGTATCTTGCATCCTCATTCTTAGCTTACTTGCATTGCATTTCCATTTGATTCTTTGGGGATATTGACACTCTTGCCCTTGTCTTCAATTTTGGAATCTCTCATTGTGTGGTTGACTAGCGAGGTCATAAGTTTATTAGCTCTAGCTAAGAGCTATTTTACAATCTTGCAACTCCATACATAAAGAGCTCTAGGTTGCTATTGAAGGTTTCCCTTTCATGGATTTTCTTTGATGTAATGACTTAGAGAAGTGCACTACTTTTATGTGTACACTACCAACTTGATCATGTTGGTAATTTGGCTGAGTAGGATATCATGATGTTGTCATTATGGAAACATATATTCAGTGTTAAGACAACATGATCCAAGGATGAATTTTTGGATGAGAACTTAAGAAAATTGTCTAAGTATTACAGTGTTTATATGTCTACACAGAGACTACTTTGATCAGTGAAGTTCACAGAAGTATTTTCAGTGCATGCAAACTTGAGCACAAATTATATGAGGTATGTTGAAGCAACATCTAAGAGCATGAGATTGTACGACATGTATGAACAGAGATATTAATGTTTTACAGAAATAGTGTTGAGTTGACCAGAATAGGGCAGCGATTAGTAAATAACTATTTTGAGTTAGGGGATTATTTTGTTTATCAAAATAATGACTTAACTAATTAGGGATGACATCCTAGATGTTAACCCTAAGGCAACAAGAGTTAAAATTATGTTTTGATAACATGGAAGTCGACTGATAAGTTATATTTGAGATGGTATAAAAGAAAGTAATGTGTAATGCAAATTAAGAAGAGACTAATGAGAAGTTGTAAGAAAGATTTTTTTTTGATGTATTGATGATGTATTATGCAAAATTTGATATATGATCATAATAGTGTGAACTGATAGCAAGTTTTTGTGAAAATCCTACAAGCTAGATCAGAATATTGAAGATATTTAGCAATAGTAAAAGGTTTTTGTATTCTATCTTTAGTACTGAAGATTATTATTATATATTGCATGTTTGGGAAGTGAGCTCATCTTGCATACATTCATATTTTGTAATGCCAACTCCTAATAGGGTTGAGGCTTCTAACAAGGCCTAAAGTCCTCTACCAAGGAGTGAGACACTATACGAATGTAATAGACTCCTAATAGGGTCAATATCTTCAACCATATACTTTTGATTAGTGGATCATTTATGGGTATCATCCCCACCAGGGTTTTCCCTTGGCTAGGGTTTCCTCAAGAACAAATATGGTTTTATGAGTTCCTTTATTTTATGGTTGTGTTTGTTATTCAATTTAGTTTCTTATGCAAGTTACAAGTTAATTACATATATCTATAAGTGGGCAAAAGTAAAAGTTTGTGAAATATTGATTCACCCCCCTCTTAGTATTTCCTATTTCTAATAATTGGTATTAGAGCACAGTTACTCGGAGAAGGCCTAACAGCTTGATTAAGATCTTTATGGATATGGATCAATTGCAGAAAAACCTACAAGAAGCTCTTGAGCAGATTGATATTCTTACTAAAGAAAGAGATACTCTAAAGAACAAATATGAAAGTGTAAAAGACTACATTGAGAAACTAAAAGATAAGATATAAAGATCTTAAATCAAAGAAAGAACCTACAAATCAGATAAAGGATAGTGATGAAGTTTCAAAACTGAAAAAGGAAAATGAGATCCTAAAGCATGAACTAAAGATTGTAGATCTAAAGTTAAGTTTGAAAGATGATAATAGAAAAGTTGAATTAGATCTAAAGTCTAAAAATGCAAATCTAAGGTCTAAAATTACCAAAGTAACATCTGAATTTGAGACTACAAAATTGCAGTATGTTGAACTTGAGAAATACAATACAATTGTGAAATGAGAACTAACTCAATTCAAGCAACATCTTGAGAAAATGTATTCCAGTAGTGAAAATATTGAACAGATTTCTTATCAAAAACATTCTTATGATAAAATTAGTCTTGGATATTTCTAAGAAAATTTCTCAAAGAAGATTGAAGAATGTAAAGAGCCAGATCTAGAAATTCAACAATCCGAGAACAAAGATGAAGAAAAACAAAACAAAGTTGAGCCTAACCAATATGAAGATGTACCTAAACAACCTATGCAAGATGAATCACCTAAATAAATGTGAAATGAACTCAAAGATAGATGTTTTACATGCAATTCATTTGGACACATGAAAAGAGATTGTACATGTAAGCAATTCAAACCTATCTCTGGTTATTATTATAATTGTCATGGTTTTGGTCATAGAGCTATTGATTGTAAGAAACTTATATTTAATGATAAAGATAATAGTAGAATATTTAGAAATACTAACCCTACAGATAAAAGACCTATTGGAGCAATAAACAGTATAAGAAATGGAGTTGTGTGTTATAGATGCAATAATTTTGGACATATTGCCAGAAATTGCAGATGACATATCAGTCAGTTAGGACTAAGATACAAAAATAATGTCATAGTTTGTTAGATTTGTAATAACATGGGACACACAACAAGATATCATAGAATGAACAACATGAGGAATCCTAATCCTAGAAGAAATGTAAATTACACCAGAAGAAATATGGATATCAATAACAGTCAAAAGGAAACAATAGTAACATGGAAGAAGTTATATTTGTCAAAGCTATAGATCAAGCAAGTGCATCCACAATATTAGTAAGTCAGTCAGATGAATCATTTGAAAGTAAGTTGGAATCAATTCTAAACCCATCTCAAATTGATTAAGCACCATATTTCATTAATTTAGCATCAAATTTAGCACCAAAATAGCATAGAGTTTAGTAGAATTTGAATCAAGCCCTACGAAGTTAATAAGTGATAGAAAGTGATGTAAGGAACCTATGGTTAAGAGTGCATAAATTCAGAGCATGTATGAGAGCACACGAAGTGAAAGAAGTTTGCAGACAACTAGGAATATCTTTTTGGCATGAATACACTTATGCAATTAATGCGACGATAATGTCTTGAAGGATATGATAGATAAAAGTGGTTTATTGGATAACATTTGATCATTCATGAGTTTACAAGAGTTTTAGAGAGCTAGTCAGTGAAGATTGAAAGCAATTTGAAGGATTTGGAGATAGATTTTTGCCAGATCTACGCGGAAGCCCTAAACTGTGATTCCAAGGTATTTTACTAAGTGTTTACTGTTAGAGAAGTTATTTTTCAGTACAATCATAGATGTATCCCTAGTTCACAACATTAATGACACACTTAGACCTGAAGTGAGAAGGGAACCAATAGAACCCTCTGAAGAATACCCTAGCTTAGCCTTATTGTCTATACCAGATGGTGTATTGCATTTGGAAGATGTAAAAGGATACTTAAAGTGCAAATTTGAGACTGTAGGAGAGAGTAGCATGTCTAAAGAATATGACAAAATCTACAACCAGGATATAACCTATAAGGAAGGGTATAAACATTTAGGTCAAATAGAAATTATCTATTAGATAACTAAGAGGGGAGATGAATCTGTTAAATCGATTATCCTACAATCCAAAACTCTTAGATGTACTTTTTCAAACTTTTTTAACAATTCAAACAACTCATTAAGATAAGATAACTATCTTTATGTTCATTTACCAAATACCAGTATTTTCCAAAATTATCTTTACCGATTAATCAATATGCAACATGTAAACTATGATAGCAAAACAATCATAACAAATAACACATAACACAAAGATTTAACATGGAAGCCTTGCTAAGGGAAAAACCACCTGGGACCAGTAACCCAAAATAATTCACTCTTCTGAAGTGAGCTCGGTTAGGACCCAACCCTATTAAAGGTTACAATGCACATTGTAAGGTGTGACCTGGTTAGAGGATTTATCACTAAGAGTTAACTTTTGACCAACATTCACTATGAGGTCAACAAGAAAACATTTAACATTCCTTGAATGTCATATGGAAATACAAAAGACTATTAAGTCCACTCGGTTAAGAAATTTCATCTTAACAATGGTTAAACTAATACAATAGTGATCTGATTCAAATACAACTCAAATTGCAAGTATTCAGATCTATGCTAAGCTCAAAATAACTTGTCTGATCAATAATCAATTCACTTCATCATATCCTCCAACTTACTTCACTCGGTGTATATATCTCTGACGCTCGGTTATGCCTGTAGTTCAACTCGGTTCTGTTTGTAACCAATTTGATTAGGTATGCACGAAAAATGTCTTCACGCAAAATATTTTGTAGTCTCTATCCATCCGACATAGTTCAATAATGAATCTTGATGAGACAATTTATTGTCTCCATTTTGTTATAATCTTTATACTCTATTGAAACTCTTTATGCTCTGATAAACATTTCCAATACATTTATGAACCTATACCTATGTGAACTTGTGATAAGTACAGCTAGAGCCACAAAGATTATGGGTAGTTAGAATGACATGTTTTGTTGAATATTATATATAAATTACAGTACTTCATATAGCTACTTTAATCTGTGTTCTAATATTTGGGTAGGAATTGAAATGTTGACTTGTATACATACCATATGCTACTAACTTGCCAAGAAAATAAGGAGTAGCTTGAGAGTGGATCGACCACATTGAAGAAAGATCGTTGGAGTTCCAGCCATGACAAGGGAGCCAACATAATTTTGAGGATCATGTCGCTGCTAAAAAGGAGCCATCATTCTAGAGAATATAGGAAACACCTTTTCTATATTTCCTCAATGCTTGTTATTATGTTATCTGCACTTTATTGTAATATGTCGTGGTTGTTATATTTCCTCCTATGGCAAGATTTAGTCAGACTTTACTATTATGATTTCAATAAGCGTCAACCCTCTATGTAAAGGGATTTGATTGGTTTAGTTAGGTAATGGGAAAATATATTCAAATGTTGTGTTTAATGTAACAAAGTTACTCTTTTTTGTTCTTCATGTATTGTTCAATTACCATGTAATCAATTTATGAGAATATAATGAAAGAGTGATTTTGAAGTATCTTTTGTGTTACTAGTTAGTAGAAGCCAACCGAGGGGGCCCACTTGGGAGGTGGAGTAGATTAGGATAGAGTAGAATTGCTTTCTGCATTTTCCTTTCTTTCAAGTAGAAGTTACTATTTTACTCCTGCAGCATTACTACTATGAATGTTCCTGCAACACTTGCAGAGATAGACATAGTGAATGCTTTGAGTTGTTAAACGGGATTAGAATAAGTTTACAAGCTTTCTATAGTAATTTCATTAAGTAGTTAAGTGTGCTTACTTTCTTGCAGCAATAGCACAAGTTTCTTTTATGCATTTTATCTTCCTGCATCATAGGTAGTATGACTCTTAGAGGAACTCAGTGCACAAACTGTGTTGTCCCATTTCAAGTCTATGTCCCTGGGTTGACAATTTAAATGCATTTCATGATGGGAAAAGTAATCCTTAGTATTAATATATTATTCCTAAGAGAGACAATGACATGGTTATCATTACCTATTGTGAGACTGTTCATTTTTGGCGTCATTGCCAGGGATGGTGTCAAACTGAGAACCTTAACGAGTCATTTATTTTTATAGATTAGTTTCTTGTTCTTAGTCAACAAAGAGTAGTTGTGAGCTTGCTTCACAAGTTCATCAACTCACTTGCATGAATCGAAGAAGGTGAGATGTTCATAGAAGATTTCTCCCAAAAGAACCTATTAAACTGAAAGAAGAATTTGAAGAACTTGAGTTACCATTTCTTGATGCAAGTCCAGAGTTTGCCACATCATCTTCAATAGAAGGAGATCCTCTTGATCCATTTGACCTTAGCCCTTTTGCAGAGATATTAGCCAATTTCCTCAATAATTCCAATCCAGGACTACTTGTTGACCAAAACCTTTTGGTTAATAATACTTCCTAGCCGTGGTTTCATTATCTAGCACCTCTAGTAATGGCAGCTCCTACATTTCCATTTCCTATTCCAAGTCCTATCAACAATCCTAATCTCAAGAACATACATGTTTCAGCTCTTCCAAAGTTATATGACCTTATTATAGAGGACCCTGACACCTTTTTGTTCGAGTTTGACATCTTGCATCGAAGTTTTGACTATAAATCTAATAGTCATAAACTTAAGTTGTTTCCAACAACATTGAAGGAGTCAGCTCTCAGATGGTTCATGGGCTTAGGAGAAAATTCAGTAACTGATTGGGACATAATGAGAGATTTATTTCTAAAGAAGTATAATGAATACTACAAAGGAGGTGATTCAAAAGGAGATGACATCTTTCAAATGTCACATAAGGAAGATGAGACCCTGGAGGACTACATATCATGCTTCTTATATAATCTATAGAATAATCCTCAACATGCACTGCAGGAGGATTCACATAAGCTAATCTTTCTAAAAGAAGTGAATGATAACTGCCTGGAAGCATTGGACCTTATGGCTAGAGGAGATATATCTCAATCTTCCTAGGATGATCTCAAGAAGATTTGTTTGAATTATTCCAGAGTAGCAGTAAAGAAAGGCAGAGGATTCTGTCCAACACTTGCAATAGGAAGTGGCTCTGGCATTTCCAAGATAGTAATATCAAACCTACTATCAGACTTCAAGCAAGACATCATTAATGATGTTGCTACACACTTAGATACGATGACTGCTAAGAAGCAACATGTAGACGCAGAGGTGTAGCTCACTTAATACTATCCCCATTGCCACAAGCAAAAGAAGGATTACCATTGTAAGCTAGCCACGAACCTAGAGAATCAACACCTTCCAACTAAGTACTTAAAGATAGAAGGAGAGGACGAGCAAGTGTTCTTTGTTGCTCAACATCGGCCATGGGCCACAAGACAAGGTATGCTTCAAGACCCACTACAAATTTCAAATCTTATAATCATCAGTGGCAAAATCAGAATGTTCAAAGCCCTCCTCAGTATACTCAACCTACCTAGAATAATGTTTGGCCCAATAATCAATAGAATCAATGGTTTAATCCACAACAACAACCCCAATGGCCACAACCCACAAACCAATGGCAATCACCACAAGGAAATTGGCATCCCACTAACTAGTGGAGAGGACCTCAACAATGGCCTAATCCAAATCTTGGATATCCATCTTTGCCACCTCCAATGAATACACCTGTAATTATGCCACCACCTACAAATACAAGTCTGCAAAAGTAGACATAACTACCTACTCAACCACAACTCAATCCCAATAGTCAACAACAACAATAGAAAATGTATGCTACTGATGCTCAACAGTACCCTGCCTATGCACTCAACATAGATGATATACACTTAAGATCAGGTACTACCTTGCTTATGTACACACTAAAATGGTGCACTTCTATGAACCATTACATGCAAGGTTGCTCAAGAATGAGGCCTCACAAAGTGGCTCATAGCTCTCTATGCATGGAGTTGCAAGGGACTATGATGTGTTTGCTCTCAGCTAGAGCTACAAGCTTGTGACCTTGCTAGTCAACCACACAACGAGAGATTCAAGTGAGGACAAGGGCAAGAGTGCCAATATCCTCAAGAATCAAATATGCAATGCAATGCAAATCTAAATGATGATGCAAAGATTAATCTATCAAAATGAAAGTACAATGCAACTATGAAAAGAAATAGCAATGGATTACAATCTTCCTAATTAATCTATGTGAGTTACTCTATTGCATAAAAGGAAATCTATACTAAGAATGTCATTATCATGCAACTAAGAAAGCAAATATGCAACAAAATGATGTAATGAAATGAAACAAGTCTTCAATATCTTCAAAAGCTCCAAATGCACCTAAAACCTGCAGCATAACATTAGCATAAAAACATGGATATAAATGAAGGAGAGAGCTCTCCTTTTATAAGAAATGCAAAGAAATGGACCATTGAGATTAAGAGGCAAAAAGTCTTAATCAGCGGTGGAGCTTGAAAGAGGAGCAATCCATGTGCACAAGTATCCTCCAATAGGAAAATAAGAGTTGACTTTATGTCCATATGAGACAAAAAGTGCTTTTCTCCTTTTTATAAAATAGGAATAATGCTTTATTTGTGCAACTTAGGATAAGAGGAAAAGTGGGGCTTTTTATTTAATCAAAAGGGGAGGAAATATTCTTTTTAATTAAATAAAGACTTAGGATAAATGGTTAGCCCATAGGATAAAAATCCAATATATGATCGAAATTAAGACTTGATCAAGAAATTGATAATGTTGAAAATATTGATTATTGATAAAAATGATTCAGGATTGATAAATCAAATAAATGGGGCCCAAAGTCTAGGCGACCATTTTAGGGTGCATACATTTGCCCCTCTTTGACTAATGTGTGATCGATTTGGGAACACATGCAGTCAAAGAAGAATTGAAATGTGAGATCAATCTGGGATCACAAAACAACTCAAATATGAGGTCGATTCGGGATCATATCCGGATAAAGCATAAACAAAAGCCTTTGAACATGAGGTCGATTCGGGATCACATTCAAAGTAAGAGATAAGAATCTCAAATTTGAGCGACAACTCACAAAAGATGTTTGAATCAGGAAAATCAAGGAAATCAGGGATGAGAATCCCATAGGTACTGCCCCCTCGGAATCGAAATCAAAATCAGGTAGAGAGGAGAACAATGAATTGATAAGGATTTGATCAAATCAAAATGAAATCATAATCGAAGGTAAGGGTCGATAGGTTAGCCATTAGGCAATGAAACATGCCCCAGCCTGACTGAAAAGATGCAGTCAAACATGAGAAAGGAGGGAATGGAATGAATATGAATGAAAGACTAGAAGTTTGGAAGACATGGAAATGAAGAAATGACGATGCCCCAACAAAGATCGAAGGATTAGGCCTCAAAAGATCAGTCAACTACGCAGAAGAAGGGAAGATTTTGAAACATAATTTTGACTATCAAGATGACCTTGGATTTCAATTTCACGTCTGAAAATGGATCCAGGATGTCGAAATTAGCTAAGGGTGCAATTTTCGCGCAATTTCGAGGTGTTTTGAAAATGAGGTAAAAAAGTCAAAAGGCTATAAAAGGGGTCAAAATGTCATTTTCAAAAGTCATTTGTCTTTTAGCGATTTGAGAATTTTCAGAGCTTTAGAGAGAGAAAATGGCCCAGCAAGTAGGAGTTCCCGTCAATAAGCATCGATTCAAGCGCGTCCGATTGCACAACCGGCCACCACAGTATCCTGCCCCGGTATGTTTTCGAAAAACTTGAGCTTTTTGAGTTATTTTTTTTGCATTTAATAGCTTTTTTTAGCACGTTTTTCAAATTTTTAAATTTCAAAATTTTGGTTGAGCGAACTATCGCACGATACTTTAGAAGTATCGCGCCCTTTGGGGAGAAATGTCGCGCGATACTTCACGGGTCCCTAAAGTATCGTGTGACCTAAGACACTAGTATCGCACGATATTGGGTGAAAGATCGCACGATACCAGGTGAAGTATCGCGCGGCATAAGGTCTATCGCCCCGCTATAGGGAGAAGTATCGCACGATACTTCTCCAAAAAAGAATATCAGCCAGGTTAAAATTTTGATTTTTTACGTATTTTTGAGCAAAAATGACATGGGTCTAGACAATGTTACGCTTTAGAGATGTTTTATACTGAGTTTTTAGACATCTATCATGATATGTGCTAACAACTAGCTTAGTTTTGGCTTGCAGGAGGTCTTTCCGGCGCTGATCATCAGAGCACCGAAGGTGACGAGATCTAGACGATCCAGGCAATGCCAACATCAGAGCTATGGGATTCAGATATCTGTTGAGATATCCATACATCAGAGCAGACCATGGGTTGTTGACTGCTCTTGCCGAGAGATGGCATAGCGAGCACAACACCTTCCACCTACCTACTGGAGAGGTGTCGATCACCTTAGAGGACGTCTATAGGATCTTACGAGTGTCATGTCATGGCGAGCCGGTGAGTATAATCATGTTTTAAGATATAATCATAAATGTAATATTTCCATATGATGAAAACTGACATGATTCATTTGTTGGCACAAGTGTACTATGATCAGGATGCCATTGAGGGGCGCTGACTGGTTCAGGAGATGTTCCAGGATGTCACTATTCTGGATAGGCATATCAGCTGGGAGAGGCTGATAGATGATTTTGGCAGAGACTACCCAGTGCCATGTATAGTGGCTTCCATTATCTCACAGATCCTGATGACTGATCGCAGTCAGAAGGGATTCCCGCTCGGATGGGCTCAGCTATTGGTTGATTTGGTCGGCAGGCCTCGACGGATGGCATGGGATCTTGCTATATTGGCAGAGATGTACCATGAGTTGCACGAGATCGTCTACAGGGACGATCAGACATGGGCGTGCGGTGCCATCCTGGCACAGGTGTGGGCATGGGAGCACATCGCTATGGTGCGTCCCAGGGTTTAGTCGAGGGAGAGGAGGTACCCCTTTATCTATAGGTACCTCGGGTTCATATCACATGCCCATTCTAGGGATGTGACGTACTACCGATAGATTTTGGATGAGATAGCCTCGTTCACATGGAGGCCATACAAGGAGGTGGAGGTCTGGGGAGATGCAGCTGATGAGCTGAGTTACATGTTGTGCACTCGGCCACTGGTAGGTCGATATGCAGAGATAGTGGAGAGGTTCTGCATCACTCGGGTATGGCGGCAGTTCGGGAGGTAGAAACGAGTCTCGACAAAGACTACTACATATGCCAGGGATGAGGAGGGTCATGGGTGGCTACCCATGTTGGATTATCAGCAGGCTGTCGCAGAGACAACAGGTATCAGGAGCGAGCCCTGGGAGTATTTCTCAGATGTGGCAAATGCAGGGGCTGATGCAGCCTACAGAGCAGAGCGGCGGAGGGTGCCATTCCCTTGGTTTACAGTACCAGATGCACAAGTACCAGCGCAAGGAGGAGACGGAGGGGATGACGGGGGAGATGGAGGGGAGGGAGGGGAGAGGAGATGGCGGGAGGGGGAGAGGGAGGAGGATGGAGAGAGGAGAGGGGTCGAGATCAGGTGGTCGGAAATGGTCATGGGGATAGAGATTAGTGACACCCGAGGATGAGGCGAGACCAGCTCGCCGGTAGGCAGAGGCGCAGCAGGAGTAGCCTGCGGGTGGGGATGATCTGAGAGCCCAGATATAGGCTCAGGAGGTAGAGATATAGCAGCTTTGGATTACTATAGCCATGAGAGATCAGCAGCTACTGGATCTAAGGGTAGAGCGAGATCAGCAGATAGCCGATCTCAGGGCAGAGATAGCATGCCGTGAGGCGATGGCACAGGCAGATGCACTGGAGCTCCGACGAGAGTCAATGAGAGCAGCCTACTATCATGGACTCTATCTGCAGGCCGTCCTAGAGGGTGAGAGAGCACCATCATACTCTCAGAGGGCAGGGGTATCAGATGTGGTACTCGATAGGAGAGCCATGCCTCCTCCACCACCACGAGCTCCTCATGAGGGTGGTAGTGAGTCTTAGGGTTAGGTCTTAGGTTTAGATGTTTTGGACATATCCTGAGACTTTTGATCCAGATTTTGGGATCTCATATTGTATTGTATATCATGACATTGTTATAGATTTATGAGATTACTGGATGTTCGATGTATCATGTGTATTTATCTCACTTGTGATGGATGTATTAGTTTATATATATTGTTTTGCCATTTTGCTCAAAATGCTTATGTATATGCTTATGTATATTCTCTCTCATAGATGTATGTTTAATTCTCATGTGTATGATATAGACTCATGTTTCTTGAAAATGATAGTGTTGATATAGATATGATGATATGATTAACCCCTTGTGATGAACAGGAACAAGTTCGAGATGAAAAGGACAAGGAGTGAAAGACATGATCAAGAAGAAGGAAAGGTGAGCGCAGTCGACTGACAGGTCCACGTAAGATGAAAAGGAGAGCTCTCTCCATATGCAAGAAATGCAAAACTAGACTATCATGAACCTAAAAATACATGCTACTATGAAAGTGGTTGACTTGCAAGGTCACAACGCTTATAGACATCTAATTATCATCATCGAGCGTTATTGGTAGCATCGTAAGATCATACAATGCACACTAGCATAACTATGTGGATATGAATATGATCTTTATCAGATAGAAATGTGGAAAGCTCACCTAGGCATCAAAGACATATAGTTCAAGATGACTAATGCAGTGAGATTACCTAAGTTTGATATGGCGAGATTATGCTTGTATCAAGAAACATAAAAGTCAAGATAGCTAAAAGCATGCACTCGCAAAACAGTCAAGGATAATACCTTGTCAATCCATAGTGTCAAGTAGGACCAGCATAAATGCTCATGATAGTTAGGATCAACAAAATATACCCACAAGCAGATAAAGAAAGAAAACATGTTCTCATTCCCGCAGTCTTCTAGCTATGCATCATCGAAAACTTCTCAGGGAGAGACCACTCATCAAAGAAATCCTCATAGATAGCACACAAAGAAAGAAAAAAATAAAGTCATCATATCGTCAGCGAGTTGATTGTTTAAGTGCGTGTGTGTTGGTCATAGAGTCAAACTCTGAGTATCATATCTGCTTAGTGAGAAATATCACATCATACGAGACTGTTAGGTAAGGCACCTGATAAGTGTTAAGAAACACTCGACGCAAGGGTAGTGTTGAAAAACACTGTTTGGGGTGGTGTTGAAAAACACCTGTTGTGAAATGCCCCAAGAGACAAACGCACCTAAAAGACCAATGCTAACAGTTATGCCCCCTAGACAAAGACAAAGACCAATTCCAGACTAAGCCAAATAAGGTCAAGCCATGAGGGAAAGGTTCAGTGTTGAGGACGCATGCTAACAAATAGGAGTGCAAAGGCCTCAAGTAGCACCTATTTCCAGGTTTTCACCACTTGAATTCTTTTTTTCATTTTTTCATTTTTTTGGATTTTTGAATTCTTTTGATTTTTTTTGTATTTTTTTAGGACTTTTAATACTTTTTAGGATTTTTTCAGCATCGTATATCAATTTTTTTGGTATTTTTTCAGGACCAATAAGATATATACAAAGGATGCCCCCAGACAGAAACAGGCATCAAGGATAGAACTTCTTTAAGTGCACAATGTTGATGGGATCAAGGAGCTATTCTCCATCAGGATCTGACAGTAAATACGCACCAGTACCAAAAGTAGCTGTGATGACATATGGTCCAAGCCAGTTAGGTTCAAACTTGCCCTTTTGTTCTCTGTTCTGTTGGTTCTTAGGATTCTCTCGCAAAACAAGATCACCTATTTGAAATTCTCTAGGGTGAACCTTCTTGTTGAATGCTTTGGACATACGTTTCTGATACACTCTCATATGATCAAAGGAAGCCTTACGCTTCTCATCTAGAAGTTCTAGTTCCTGTAACCTCATGGCGCGGTAATCCTCATCTGTAATCAAACCTCTGAGTGAGACTCTAAGTGATGGTATCTCAACTTCTAAAGGCAATACTGCTTCAGCGCCATAGGTGAGAGAGAAAGGAGTGGCTCCTGTAGGTGTGCGAATGCTTGTTCTATAAGCCCATAGTGCTGGATTGATTTGTAAGTGCCAATCCCTACCATTCTTGTGTACTGTCCTATGAAGAATCTTAAGAATGGTTTTGTTAGAGGCTTCTGCCTGTCCGTTTCCCTGTGGAAAATAGATGGAGGACCAATGTTGCTTGATTTTAAACTTTTTGCATAGATGCTTTAGGTCCTTATTCTTAAATTGACCTCCGTTGTCTGTAATGATCTCAGAAGGCACTCCAAATCGGCAAATAATATGATTCAAGATGAACAAAGAAATGGTCCTCCCTGAAGCAACAGAAAGTGGCATAGCTTCCACCCATTTTGTGAAGTATTCAGTGGCAGTAATAATGAACTTGTGTCCACTTGATGAGTTGGGATGAATCTGCCCAACCAGATCAAAGGCCCAGTGTTGAAATGGCCAATGAGAAACAGAAGGGATCAGCTCCCTACCTGGAGCATGAATCAGGTTTCCATGTTTCTGACATTTTTCACATGACTTAGCAAAGGTGACCGCGTCTATTTGCATTGTGGGCCAATAATATCTCGCCCTAAGCAACCTTCGGGCCATGGCGAGACCATTAGAATGTCCACCACAAATGCCCTCGTGGATGTCAACTAACGCTTGGTTGGATTCCTCCTTTTTCCAAGCACCTAAGGATCATCCCATCTAAACCCCTCCTATATAAATCACCAGAGATGAGGGTGTGGCGAGAGGCGTTACAGATGAGGTTTCGACATTCAGAGTAGTTGAATGTGTCAGGGATGATGCCATCATGAAGATATGAATAGATAGCACCATATCGGGAAGACTCGTGTGTGACAATGGTACAAATGACATGGCTTTCAGATGAGTCAAAGATGGGATGGTGTAGCTCTTCCACCAGGAATTCAAATCTGGATTCATGTGCCTCCAATTGAAGAAGTGAAGCTAATGTGGCCATGGCATCTGCAGCGTTGTTCTCTGTCCTAGGGATCTGTTGAAATGTCACAAAGGTGAAATAACGTCTCAAAGAATCAACCATCTTTTTGTAAGGTATCGATTTATCATCCTTGGTTTGATACTCTTCATTGACCTAGTTGATGATTAACTGGGAATCCCCAAAGACATGTAGCTCTGTGATGTTCCATTCTCAAGCCATTGGTTAAAGCTTCATACTTTGCAATATTATTCGTGCATGGGAATAAAAGTTTGTAAGACTTTGGGATATTGTACCCATGTGGAGAAACAAATAATACTCCAGCACCTGATCCATTTTGCATGAGGGAACCATCAAAGAACATTGTCCAAGTGCGAGTAGTCGTATACAAGATGTGTTCGTCTGGGAATTCCACTTGGACTGGCATACTATCCTGAATTGGGAAATCAGCTAATTGGTCAGCAATAGCTTGCCCTTTTATTTCCTTCCTTTCAACGTACTCTATGTCAAATTTAGTTAGGACCATCATCCATTTAGTGAGTCTACCCGTGAGGGCAGCCTTACTAAGCAAGTATTTAAGAGGATCAATTTTTGCAATCAAATGTATGGTATGAGCAAGCATGTAGTGGTGCAACTTTTGAGAAGCAAACACCACTGCGAGACAAGACTTCTCAATATTATTGTAATTGATCTCATAGGAGACTAGAGTACGACTGATATAGTATATGGCCCATTCTTTCCCAGTATCATCTGATTGAGCCAACAATGCCCCCAGGGAAGTGTCTGTAGCTGAAATATATAGGATCAATGGTTTCCCTGGAATAGGAGGCATTAGAATCAGAGGATTAGCCAAGTATTGTTTGATCTGATCTAGGCTCTTTTGACAATCCTCGTTCCAAACATAAGAAGCACCCTTATGCAATGTCTTGTTGAAGGGTTGCGCTCTATCTGCAAGCTGAGAAATAAACCTCCTAATTGATTGAAGACGTCCCTGAAGACTTCTCATTTGGCTGATATTTTGAGGAGGTGGCATATCTAGAATTGCTTGGACCTTTTCGGGATCAACCTCGATACCTTTTGCTGATATTATGAATCCTAAAAGTTTGCCTGAGGTGACACCAAATGCGCACTTCTTTGGATTCAATCTGAGTTGAAACTATTCCATACAATCTAGAATTACTTCCAGATCATCGAGGTGTGTGTCCCGTTGTCTTGATTTTGCCAGGGTATCATCCACATAATCTTCCATATTTTTGTGCATCATATCATGAAAGATAGTGGTCATAGCTCTTTGGTAGGTTGCTCCTGCATTCTTTAATCCGAATGGCATGACGTTCCAGCAATAGGTTCCCCATGCACATGTGAATGCTATTTTCTCTTGGTCTTCAGGAGCTATTTTGATTTGATTATACCCCGAGAAACCATCCATTAGAGAGTATATGTCATAGCCCGCCGTCATGTCCACTATCATGTCAATGTTTGGAAGTGGAAAATCGTCCTTTGGGCATGCTTTGTTTAAATCTCTAAAGTTTGTGCATACACGAATGGACCCATCATGTTTGGAAACTGGCACTATGTTTGAGATCCATTCTACATAATCGATGGCTCTAATGAATCCAGCTCTCAAAAGTTTTTCTAATTCCCCTTTGACAAGGAGAGCTACATGGGGATGCATTTTTCTGAGTCTCTGTTTCACCGGCTTGACTCTTGGGGCTATGGATAAGTGATGCATTATGAGATTCGTGTCAAGCCCTGGCATGTCTAAATAGGTCCATGCAAAATTAATTTTCTTCTTCTGTAGGAACTGTACATATGCCTTGGTCTCTTCTTCCGATAAAGGCTGAGCAAGGTGGACTATTTGAGGATTTTCTTTTGTGTTCAAATTGACTGGCTTTGTTGGCTCAATCAATACTGATGATCTATCCTGGAAATAACTTGGCAAGTTATTAAGTACCCCATCCTTAGGTGCCTCAAAGAGGTTTTCACCCTCGAATGCGTCATTTCTTTTTACTATTTTTGGTTCTGATACCGCCACAAAGTGGTTTTTGCCATCAAACCTTTTTTTCTTTTTTTCTTTCTCTTTTATTTTTAGACTGAGGCACTTAATATCAGGCTCTGTCATGCTGGTTGTTGGTTCACTGGTGGAAGAAGCCACGGGTTCAAGAGCATTCAGATAGTAGGCAATTTCGTAATCATTCTGAAAGGTGAGGAATGTAGGCTCTTGATGGTGCTGAGACCAGTCAATTAGGTCAAAGTGAACAAGGGGTAGGTCAATGACTAGTTCAATGTTGTTTATGCGAAAGGTGTCATCTCTGGTGACCATATAATCGGAGTTCATCAAGTCTTCTCCTAAGATACCCAAATTAGGACTCATCCTATCAAACGAAGCATCGTCCACTAAGGCAATTTGAGGAGTACGATCCTCTAGTCCTACACTAGGCTTGTTAGCCGCATCGGGTTGGGTACTATAAGCATGGACAATATCTACGTCCAGATCAACTGTTGCATCTGAAAGTGAGTCCCATTCATATTCATGGGAGTCTGTGTCTGAGTCATCATTTGGTCCTCGTGATGTAGAAGCCTCAAGGTTAGGAAGGGTTTCCCCCTCTCTAGTGCTAGTATTGGTACTATTCGTCGCAGCTAGGACAGTAACACTTTCCTTTGTCGATCTAGCAGTCACATAGTCACTATCCATCACAGCTGGGATAGTAGGACTGTCAAGTATCAAATCTGTGGAATCTCCCCAAAGGAGATTTGTTGAGGGCACCCAATCATCAGACACATCTTGTTGATTAGAAAGATCAGGCGTATAATCTGAGTCACTGTCACTGTCAGTCGCAGCTGGGACAGGGACACCTTTCTTCTTTTTATTCTCAAAACCTAAGCCAACCGTGGACTTATTCTTTCGTCCAAAAAGAGCATGATCAAGAGGCTCAGCTTTAGCGTCTAGCCTATGGCTAAGGGGACCATATCCAGGATAACCCATATTCTTAACCATTGTGTACCCTTTCCCATAAGCTTCAGGTGGAGGAGCAAAATTCTCGTTGTGTTTGTATTTTTCCTAGTGATAAATCCAGTCCCTTATGGCAACTTCCTCTTTTTCTTCCTGAATGGGGACCGAAGACTCAACAAATTTCCCAAATAATGTCATTGCTGATGACGAAGGCTTCACATTTGGTGATGGTCTCCCATAAGACCTAGGGGAGATTGGCATGTTTGTAAAAGAATCAATTTTATAATCTCCCATCCCAAGATCTATGGTCTTAAACCTCTGCTTGCATTGTTCAAGTGAACTACTAGGACTGTCAGCTTCCCTATTCAAAGGTACATGTGATCTGGCGGAAATGTTATTAACTGATAAAACACTATCTCCAGGGATGCAAATTTCTACACCATTATGGGGAAACTTAACACACTGGTGATATGTTGATGGGACTGCTTGCATTTCGTGAATCCATGGCCTACCTAGCAAAATGTTGTAGGCTAAAGGTCCAACATCAATAATTTGAAATAAGATATCTTTTTCTATTGGACCAATGTGAATAGGCAAAACAACCAATCCCTTAGAACTTCTTTCTGCTTCGTCATATGCTTTGATCGTGATTTTTTTCCTTGTGTCAATGACGTTCTTAGAATATCCTAGAGCCAGCAACAAACTCATGGTACAAATATTGAGCCCCGCACCCCCATCTATCAATACACGCCTGACACGGGTTTTATGAATCATGACTTCGATGTGTAAGGCCAAGTTATGTGGGTGACTGATGGATTTGTCGTCTTCTTCTGAGAAGGTGAGGTAATGAGGGCTAGCCAAATGGTTGACCATGTTCTGGAATTGATCAATATCTAAGTTGTTAGGAACGTTGGCTACTCACAAAGCATCCTCAAGGATGCACTTGCGCTTAGGAGACAATTCTAAAAGCTCAAAAATGGATATCTGCGCAGGTGTACGTTGTAGTTGGTCAATAAGATTATAATTGGAATCAGGACCAACGACAGATTTAGGAGGAATGCCTTTAGACATGGGCTGCTTAGACTTGCTAGTGCTAGGACCTCTGATGATAATGGGCGCTTGGGCCTGGCCCCTAGTGATAGCATTGAGGGACTGGGGCATTCTTTGTGAGTGAGGACCTCTTATCACCACAACGGGTCTTTCATCAGTCATAGGAGTTGAGTCCACGTTATGTCCATAGGGATCTTTCCCTCTCATCATGTTGACACTATCATCCACCACTTCAAGCATGTTAATAACATTCTCTGCATTTGTGTAGGTGTAGTTGATAGCCGCCTTGCCATTCTTATTGTTAGAATTCTCTCCTTTCTCATATTTAGGCAAGGGTTCTTTAAAGGCTTTATGATCTGCATTAGTGGTTAACCCATCCACTTGTAATTGTCCTTTTTCAATAAGGTCTTGGACAAGATGCTTGAGTTTAAAACAATTTTCTATGTCGTGTCCAATCCCATTATAGAAAACGCAAAAAGCCTTAGCATCCCACCAATGAGGTAAAGGATCCGGTATACGATGTTTTGCAGGATCCTGTGGGTGTGCCAAATTATGAGCAACTAATGTCTTAAAAACATCCGCATAAGATTCTCCCAATTTAGTAAATTATCTTTTCTCCGTTTTAGATCTCCTTTGATACTTAGGTTTATCTTGTTGTGTTGAAGATGTTTGCAGCTTCATAGCTTGAACTGCATGAGAGAGGTTAAGAATTCCTTCATTTTTGACTTGAGATGAGTCAACAACTCCGTCGTTGACCACTTGCTTGTTTTTGTTCCAATAGGAGTTCTTTTTGTCCTTGTTACCATTAGTATTGTTATTTTGGCTATTGTTGTTATTTGTTGGTTTAGCCAAAATTCTTTATTCTTTTAGGACATCCTCAATGCGACATGCCACCTCTACCATAGTATCAAAGGAATTAAATGGGATTTTCTTGACTTCATATCTTAGTTCTGGTATTAGATTGCTCACAAAATGATATCAATTCTCTCCTCTTCAGGAATTGTCCTTGGGTATTTCGAACACAATCACCTCCATCATTGTAAAAATGTGACAAAAGATTCCCCTTGATTTTGCTTGAATTTGCACAAATCAAGCATTGTGACCAACCTCGATAAGTTGTAAGCAAAATGTTGAACAAACCTTTGGACAAGTTCTTTAAATGTCTTTACTGGAGGGGAAAGGTTGGTGAACCACTCCATGGCTTGACCTTTTAAGCTCCTTGGGAATAATCTCATCAAGTGGGAGTCTTCATGGTGAAAGAAAAAGCTCATTATGTAGAACTGTCGAACATGGTCGTGAGGGTCACCAATGCCATCATATTTGTCATATGTTGGGAACTCAACTTTCTAAGGGAATTCTACCATCACCACACTTTTGTCAATGGGGTTAGGACATATAGATTCCAAATGAAACGTGCTCTTGGGAGCCTTCATCCTGTCTATATCCTTTTGCATTTGTAAGATCACCTCATCAGTGGAAGGGCTTTGTTTCTTGATCTTTTGGTGAACATCAAAATTATATGGAACTTTAGCGCCTTTGTTAATAAGACTTTCCAAGAATTGGTCTTTGTTTTGTTCCACATATTGCTCCACATATGCTTGAAAGGATGGTTCTTGTTGCATAGTCATGAAATCCATATGATCAAATTTAGCATAACTTCCTCCATGTTGTGAGCCATGATGTGCTCGTTGGGAGGGTTGCTTTGAATGTCTATGAGATGACTGTCTCCTATGATGGTCATATCTTGAAACCCTTCTTCCTCTAGGACTTGGGGATCGTGAGGGCGTCCTTGATCTTCTTCTAGGGCTTGGGTAAGGGGTAGATGGGGGTGAGTTGGTCCCACTATTGGTTCCCCTTCTGTTGAATCAACTTTGGAGTTGTTGTGCGTAGAGTCTATCTTCTTCTTCTTGGGTGACTCTTTTCTTTATATCCAACAACGCACGTTCCTCTTCTTCTAGTTGTCTGAATTTTTCCTTTTTAGCAGCCTGTTCATCTAAGTAGGCTTGCTTCTCTCTCTCAATGCTTCTCAATCTTGTATTTGCATATTGAGAGGTGTCTTTAAGTGGGGAGGATTGTCTCGAATGCCTTATTGCATTGGCTGTGTTTATGTGGTGGTCACTAGATTCATTGTTCTGGTCTTCATGTTGTGACTCTGAATCTGAGTGAGCTTGCTTATGATGTCTCTCGGCTCGTTGGTGAGCATCAAAATACCTCACGTTGTTGGGAGGTGACCTAGGTGGACTAGCATGAGAAGAACCACCATACTCTCTTTTGTGTCATTGGAAGATATCCTCAAGAGTTTGATTCATGGCTTCTCTTTGTTGTCGGGTGAAAGTGTAACTCATGTCCATGCTTGATGAAAGTGGTATGAAAGAGGTGCTCACTTCACTAGGATTAGCTCCCGGATTAAAACAAACCTCAGATTCACTCTTAGGAGATTGGTCAAAAAGGGGTCCTTTTCCTTTAGGTTGTTGACGAGTCTTGACGGGTGGTAACTGGCTAAAGGTCACGGGGGGTCACTTCCCTTGATTAACTTGGTACCTTGTCGTAACTGACATGAAAGAAAGATACTCTCAATGATAAGGTGACCTCTCAAAGTGTCAACGCCAAACTAGGATAATCAAAGTCCTTTATTGTCCAAAGAGAAATGAGAAGGTAAAAAAAAGGGCTTTACCAACACTGTCAAGGAGGTGCTTCAAATCAAAGGGTGACTACCCTTGCACTTTTGAATCAGGAGGTTGGACTAGGCCAAAAGATAATTGAAATTGAGATTTAAATAAAAATTATTTGGACAATAAGAGTACTAAAATTTTCCAAGAATGTAGCTAACAATATTAGAGATGAACCTTGGCACCAAGAATGACCCTCTAACTTGGCAATTATTTCAAAGTGATTTTGTAAATCAAATGATGCTATCCCAGAGGACTAAAACCAAAAATTTAGAGTCAAGACAGGTCTCAAACATCGGGGCAAGAAGCCTACTCTAAGACCTAACCTAATTAACAGCAACTGAAACTAACCAAAGTGTAAGCACGATAAAAATTAACCAGGTGATATACTCCAGGCTACTGGGGTGATATACCTATAACCGCGCGATACTTCACACAATGCCAGGCGATATACCTCAGCACTGGTGGGCGATATACTCCAGGCGGGTCGGGCGATAGTCCATCAGGAGAGAACTATCACATAATATTTCTCTTCAAAGCAGGCGATATTTTTAGCAGGCGCGAAGTATCGTACGATATTTCGCTTTACAGTGTGCGATACTATTGCAGAATTATTCAACTCTTGACCAGAATTATGTAAAATTTGTGTTTTTGGGTCTGTTTGGTCAAAATTTTCAGTATGAGGGTTGATGTTTTCGATTTCAGTCACAATATCAGCAGAATTTTGGTAGGTTTGCAAACAGTAAGGGATCAAAACATGTTCTCAAACACTTGAAACAAGGGCAAAAGCAACCTTGCTAAGACAAACACTTGTGATATCAAAATTGAAACAACACCCTATGAATGCTACCGATTGTTTGTATGTAAGAACATTTGCACTGACATCACACAACCGAAGACAATTCAAGCAAATCTATCCTAAAAGTCAAGGCTCAATACTTACCAACTTAGCCCATAACTTGATGCCCCCTCGCCTCACACCAAGTGGTTACCCACAAGAGATGTTGGCTTTGTCATGGAAATGTCAAATGACACAACCAAAGGGACACATATGGTGAGTATCTTAAGGTGATCCGGGTAAACCACTTGGATCAATCCTTGCACTAAGAAGATAAGTGGCTAAAATAAGGTGGCTTCTATCTAATGGTTCTTAATAAGGATTTCCGTTCACAACACCCCTCTTGCTCCTCATAAAGGACTAGGACCTTGTGGCCTCAAGAGTACCTTAAGCATTCTTGTTCAATGTTTTCCCCATGGTCGCAATCCCATGAGCTACTCACATCAAACGAAGATAAGTGTTATGTCTACCAAGGTTTTTGGTGTCCTTGATAGCCTTGAGATTATAGTGAGTTGGAATCACTTGCCACCAAGGAAAATGATGACAAGGTTGTCCCCACTTGAGTCGTTCCTCTTGATTGCTCAAGAGTAGGCCCGCTAAAGGATCCTAAACTAAACAAAGAATAGATCAACTCTTGAGGTTCAAGGTTTTTGGTTCACCGCAAGGGTGAAGAGCATACTCCCCTATCTCAAGAATCTCTCCCAAACACACCAAGAAAAGATGTTCAATTACTCCCTTGCTTCCAAAACCTTAAGATGGGTCAAGATTTTCTGGTTCACCTAAAGGTGAAGAGCATACTTCTCCTACCACCTCAAAATCTCTTTCACAAGGTTTTAAAGATTCCTAATACAATTAGTGAATGCCACACTTGAAAGGAAAACAAATAAACAAGCAAGAAACTTTTTTTTTGTTTTTTGTTTTTATGCTTGGGCAGCCCTGCAAAAGTTGTTAGTAGCCCTCTTTGACATGCGTTTTTAGCAATTTTCAAGCAATGAGAGCACCTACAAACACAACTTGTTAGACCCACAAGGTTAGCAAAATCCAAATCCAAATGTAAACATGCAATAAACTGATAGATTCAACCTTAAAAGATGCAGGTTAGACTTATCTAAATACAACAAAATAAAACAGCAAGCTAAAATGATCAAATTCGGATGATAAAACTGGAAATGCAAGTCTCTGTCAGATCAGGTGATAAACCTCAGACTTCACCAGTATCGCGCGACACAGTTTCCTATAGTCATGTGATAGACCTCAGTCTAGGCAATACTTTGCACTATGGGTGAGCGATACTTTGCACGATGCCAGGTGATATACCTCAGTATTGGCAGGTGATTCTTCTATCACGCGAAGTGTTGCACCACTATACAAAGGTATATCGCGTGATATTTTTGAGAAGTATCGCGCGATACTCTGAGACAGAAAACCAGAACTGTAAAATTTTTGAAAAATAATCCGAAAAATGACGAAAACGCAAATGAAATAAGAGACAAAGCCTATCTACTCTGCCCCACGGTGGGTGCCAGAAATGTACACACTAAAATGGTGCACTTCTATGAACCATTACATGCAAGGTTGCTCAAGAATGAGGCCTCACAAAGCGGCTCATAGCTCTCTATGCATGGAGTTGCAAGGGACTATGATGTGTTTGCTCTCAGCTAGAGCTACAAGCTTGTGACCTTGCTAGTCAACCACACAATGAGAGATTCAAGTGAGGACAAGGGCAAGAGTGCCAATATCCTCAAGAATCAAATATGCAATGCAATGCAAATCTAAATGATGATGCAAAGATTAATCTATCAAAATGAAAGTACAATGCAACTATGAAAGGAAATAGCAATGGATTACAATCTTCCTAATTAATCTATGTGAGTTACTCTATTGCATAAAAGGAAATCTATACTAAGAATGTCATTATCATGAAACTAAGAAAGCAAATATGCAACAAAATGATGTAATGAAATGAAGCAAGTCTTCAATATCTTCAAAAGCTCCAAATGCACCTAAAACCTGCAGCATAACATTAGCATAAAAACATGGATATAAATGAAGGAGAGAGCTCTCCTTTTATAAGAAATGCAAAGAAATGGACCATTGAGATTAAGAGGCAAAAAGTCTTAATTAGCGGTGGAGCTTGAAAGAGGAGCAATCCATGTGCACAAGTATCCTCCAATAGGAAAATAAGAGTTGACTTTATGTCCATATGAGACAAAAAGTGTTTTTCTCCTTTTTATAAAATAGGAATAATGCTTTATTTGTGCAACTTAGGATAAGAGGAAAAGTGAGGCTTTTTATTTAATCAAAAGGGGAGGAAATATTCCTTTTAATTAAATAAAGACTTAGGATAAATGGTTAGCCCATAGAATAAAAATCCAATATATGATCGAAATTAAGACTTGATCAAGAAATTGATAATGTTGAAAATATTGATTATTGATAAAAATGATTCAGGATTGATAAATCAAATAAATGGGTCCCAAAGTCTAGGCGACCATTTTAGGATGCATACAGCCTGCACCTGAACCACCTTTTATTACTGAAGTGCTAGACCTTCCTACAACATCAGTACCAATTCTAGAGAATGCTTTGTCAAATACAGTTGCCCCAGCTAATGCATCCAATTCAAATAATGTTCAGACATCTATCAAACTTCCTTTTCCTCAGAGGCTCAACCTAGACAAACCTATACCAAAATAGGAACAACCATTTGATATCCTTGACCAACTAAAGAACATGTGTGTCTAGATTCCTCTATTTGAAGCCATTAAAGATGTTCCTATATATGGAAAATCAATCAAAGAAGCTTGTCTCAAAAAGCCTAGATGAAAGAAAATGTATCCCAAAATAGTTCATGTTATAGGACAACTAGCTGATATTATGTTGGGAAAAATTATAATTCCAAAATATTCTGATCCAGGGAGTCCAGTTGTTAATATCATCATTAATGGTCAATCTGTCAAAAATGATCTCATGGACTTAGGTGTTTCCATTAATGTAATGACTTAGGATACTATGAATAAATTGAGCATAGAAGGACTACAAGCTACCCCAACAATCTTGCAACTGGCAGATAGTTCCACTGTCACCCCTAATGGGATGATAGAAGACATAATAGTTGCCCTAGATTCTTGGGAATATCCTGCTGATTTCACGATTTTGTCACCTAAGGTCAATCTTGCTGGCTACCCTGTTATTCTAAGACATCCATGGTTAGCAACAACTGATGCAAACATTAGTTGTAGATTAGGGAACATGACAATTTCAGATGGGCAAGCAACTAAGAAACTAGCATTATATCCTCCAACTCAACCCCAACTAGATTTAAACACCCCTATATGGCCAGATTCAGGAGATGGAGAATAAGAGTTGAGCTTTGTGGTTCAACTCATGATGTTACATAGGCAATCCTTTCTAAAGTTGCAAGAGGAAGATAAAGTAATTCAGAGTATTCTTAATAATGATTGTGTTGTGATCAAAGACATATCTAAAAGCTCTGTGTTGGAGTTAACTACATATGAAGACCATGTTGAGCATGGTGTTTTGCCTTCAGAACCCAATATTATCCATTAGTTACTACCCTGTGAAGTAGTTACAAGTCCTATCCTTGAATTATCCATGCTTGACCTTACAACTACTATTGAGCTTTTCAAGGGTCACAACCTCCATGTAAATAATAAGTCTCCTTCACAGCAATTAGAGCAATTAACTAAGCTCTTACAAATACATGAAAAAGCCTTTCCATGGGACTATGGAGATATGAAGGAACTAAGTCCCACACTCTGTACTCATAGGATATATATCAATGAAGGAAGTCTACCACTCCGCTAGCCTCAGAGGAGGATTAACCCAACATTGAGAGAGATAGTCAAAATAGAGTTACAAAAGTTGCTAGATGTTGGCTTTATATATCATATATTTGATAGTAAATGGGTATCACCTCTGGTCATAGTGCCCAAAAAGGGGGTAAATGGAGAATCTGTGTAGATTACAGGGAATTAAATAAAGCTACCAAGAAAGATCATTTCCCATTACCTTTCATTGATCAAGTACTTGATACATTAGTCAGTAAAAAGTATTTTTTCTTTCTTGATGGATATAGTGGATACAATCAGATTAGTATTGCTCTAGAGGCCTAGGAAAAGACTACATTCACATGTCCATGAGGGACTTATGCATATTATTTCCTACCATTTGGGTTATGTAATGCTCCAACAACATTCCAGAGAGTTGTAATTAGTATTTTTGCTGACATTTCACATGATTGCATGGAGATATACATGGATGATTTTACAACATTTGGGGTGACCTTTGAAGAAGCTCTATAGAATCTAGAAAAGGTGTTGATCATATGTAAGGAACACAATCTCTCCCTCAACAGTGAGAAATGCTTTGTGATGATGCAGGAAGGCATTATACTTGGACATTTTATTTCAGTAGCAGGAATCCAAGTAGACTCAGCCAAAATTGAGGTAATTATCATGTTACCTACACCTACTAAGCAAAAGGATGTAAGATCTTTCTTAGGACATGTTGGCTACTATAGGTGCTTTATTCAGAATTTCAGTCAAATAGCTAGTCCTCTATACACACTACTTACCAAAGAGGTTGAGTTTATATGGACATCAGCTTGTGATGAGTCCTTCCTGCAGCTCAAGTCACTTCTAACAATTGCACGAGTCCTCAAAGGACCTGATTGGTCTATCCCATTTCACATACATAAAGATGCATCATATTATGCAATATGTGTTGTGCTAGGACAAAAGCCTAGTAACCTTGAGAGTGCAATTTAATATATCAGTAAGAGCTTACATGGACTAGAATTAAATTACACAGTAACTAAAAAAGAATTACTAGTTGTAGTTTATGCATTAACAAATTCTATCATTATGTAACAGGTTGTCCCATCTTCATTCACACTGATCACTCATCAATTAAATATCTAATGAACAAACCTACTATCACAAGAAGGTTAGAAAGATGGATTCTTCTTTTGTAGGAATTTGATATTACCATCATTAACAAGCTAGGGAAGGAAAACATAGCGGTTGACTATTTGTCCAGACTTCAAAATGTTGATGCAGACACTACTCTGGTTGAAGATACATTCCCTGATGAACACCTGTTCCATATTGCAGTAAAAAATCCATGGTATGCTGACATAGCTAATTACCTTGTAGCCAATAAAATGCCCCCACATTTCTCTCCAAAGGACATAAGAATGCTTGTAGAAAAAAGTTTCCAATTCACATGGATTGATAACAACTTATTTTTTACTAGTTTAGACCAAATCATGAGAAGGTGTGTGAGAGAAGATGAAACATATGATATACTCCATGCTTGTCATGATGAGCCATGTGGAGGCTATTTTGTAGCAAAGAGAACAACTTTAAAAATCTTAACAACGGGTTACTATTGGCCAACACTTCAAAGGGATGCAACAAGTTATACAAGAAAATGTGATAAATGCCAGAGGATGGGTGACCCAACCAAATAAGATGAAATGCCCCTCAATCCACAAGTGGTGGTAACACCATTTGACAAATGGGGCATGGAATTCATAGGACCAATAGATCCTCCTTTGAATAGGAAATCTTACATCCTGGTATGCACAGATTATTTGACCAGATGGGTGGAAGTGAAAGCCATGTAGCATGTCAGAGATCAAAAGGTAGCAAAATTCTTGTATGAGGATATTTTCACTAGTTATGGAGTGCCAAGAGAACTTGTAACTGACCAAGGAGCACAATTCACTTCAAATCTGATCAATGAGCTAATCAAGGAATATAGTATCATTCATTGGAAGTCCAACCCTTCCCATTCACAAGCAAATAGATAGGCAGAGGTCACAAATAGAGAAATTGAGGCCATCCTAACAAAAATAGTTCAATTGCACCAATGAGATTGGAGCAGCCAACTAACTGAAGCAGTCTGGGCCTATCGCACAACCTGGAAGACAACCATAGGATTCATCCTATTTGAGTTAGTATATGGGAAGGCAACAATGTTACCAATAGAATTTGAACACAAGACATTGCGAATAGCTCTGGAACTAAATATCAATCTTCTTGCAGCACAAATAGAATGCCTTCTCCACCTCAATTCCTTAGATGAAATGTGCAAATCTGCATTGAAGCACACAGAGCTAATCCAGAACCAACGAAAGAGGTGGCATGATTCTCATATTAAGAGCAAGCAGTTTCAAGTGGGTGATTGGGCTTTATTATATGATTCCAGATTTAAGGAGATTCTAGGAAAGTTATAGACCATATGGTTGGGGCCCTATAAAATTGAATATGTCTTTGATAATAGAGCAGTCCAGTTGACCACACCAGATCCAGTCCAATTCAAACTACTTGTCAACGGACACCGGTTGCGCCTGTATCACAAGCCCCAAACCAAGGAGGACTTCCTATAGTAGTTTTGTTGGCTCCTGAAATCACTTGATTTCTTCTTAGTGGTTATGGGATGCCAATTGACGGATTCAAATCCTTTTCTCTAACTTGAATCCCTGCACTTTAGGTTAGAAACTAGGGCAGGTGTACCCAATAACTGAAAACTTGCAAATAACTTATGACTATAGATTCTAAAAATTAACAAATCTAAGTTAGGATTGAAAATTGAATGTGAAATAAATGAGCTATACTGAACTAACAAAATTGAAATCTAAGACCTAATGCTAATTAGGGTTAGAATGTTAGAAAATCAATGTAATAACTAATATGAATTTGAAAACTTATAAACTTATAAACTTATAAATGAAATATGAATTTGAAAACTTATAAACTAAAACCTAAAGATTGATTGAAATGCTTTAGAATTGAAATGAGGGCAAAACCTGGAAACTAATACATGAAACAATCAGATATGTGAATACAATACTGAATATGAGATCAGTGCCTATAACATTGGGCACCAGAGTCCTGACAATCAAAATGGGTTAGGAGACAGAAATGAATTCCAAATTATCAATATAGACAACTTTATTGAATTTAACTCTGATGTTTATAGGCCTACCAATCGCGCAATTTGGAAGAGTTTAACTAAAAACATATCCTAGGAGACCAATATTTTCATCAAATATACTGATAACAGAATTCAGATCGATCACATTAAAGGAACTCGAAAGAATTCATCCACACATAAATATCATCAAAATCACTGAATTATAACATTGAGGAATTTAAATTTATCTCATTCCGGCAGCATTACAGTACTGATCAAATTTCATATACCATTCCTCCAGATTCACCCATAAAAAAATTAGTCCATAATAAGTGTATATGCCATCACAAAATTGTTTGAAATATTTTTGCTCATATGAATATTATTATTGTTGTGATAGAATTGTGTGTCTTCCCTTTACAATTTAGTAGGTATAAATATAAATTTCTACGGTTTCCTGTGAAAGGACATGCCCTTTCACATGACCTAATTGTATAATTAAACCTAAATGTATATAACCAAATCATAACAATAATTGTTTGGGAAAAATCCCATGTAGTATATGTGTGCTGTGCATAATAGTTTACACCTTGATTTCCTGCACACAAAATAATCAACATTAGTTCATATCAAACATAATAAAAAACATTATGAAATGAATTAATCTTATATAAATACTATACACTATTTATAAATAATCAATTCAAATAGATAAGAAAATAAATAAATAAATATGGAAATGAAAATTAAATTACATTTTAATCTAATGATTAAATTATGAAGGATTTATGTAATGTGATAAATCAAAACAAAACACTTACAATTATCCTTTTAAAATAAAGAATAATGCACTTAATAATAAAAAAAGGAATAAAACTAGCCCTAAAGATAAAATCAATTTTCTTAATTATAATGAACAAATCTAACCCTAAAGGTGAAATCAATTCACTTAGGGTTAAAATAATCTTAATGAAGTAAAATCTTATCAACATAAAATAAAAATGTAACTATAATATATACAATTAGGGGATTAAAAGATTTGTCTTTCTAAAAAAAAAAAACAACACTAAATTATTTTTAAAAGAAATAACTCACTTATAAAAGTTAGTAAAATGAAATAATTAAACCCTAACACTAACAAAAATAAAGCAAGTTATCCTTTAGGGATTCAAAATAACAACATAAATGGAAACCCGAAAACACATAAATATAGTACATCATTAGAAAAATAAAAATCTACTCACCTAAGTTAAATGTTAAGTATATCATAAAAACCCTAACAAATTAAATATTTACCAATTTAATCTTTATACTATATTTTCACTTTTAGGGTTTTGGGGGGAAATTACAAATCAACAATAAAATAATGATTAACAATTATGAAACATCAAATTCATAACTCCCAAACTTAATTCATTTTAACATTTAACTCAAAAAGATATAATGTTTTCTTTAATTTATACATTTATGCTCATATAAACTCTTGAAGAATAATGTAGAGTAGTTGGTTAGGGGGGGTAGATTTGGGTAGATAGGTAGGAAGAGGAACAGGTCGAGAGGTCGAGTGTTCAACTCCCTCTCCCCGTTCTTTTTCCTAAAATTTAGAAAATATATAAATACAAAATAACACAATAATCATATTATTAAATTATAAAAGTAACTAGGGAAGAGGTAACTCCCTGTGTGAACAGTGATTTTGATCTCTCACCTGCACATATAATTAAAATAAGTAAATACTTTTCCCCTATTCCTCTTGAAGAATAATGTAGACTAGTTGGTTAGGAGTGAGGGATTAGGTATGTAGGTAAAAAGGTTGGCTTGAGAGGTTGAGTGTTCAACTCCCTCTCACCGCCTTTTTAGCCCAATTATGTACATATTTTTTTTTAAAAAATTATTAATATCTAAAAACAAATATGTATAAAATAAGACATTTTGCAACCTAATAAATGAGAGTGGAAATCATAAATGCAAATGCCTTCTATCTATTTTAATCTTTTATCATAGGAAAGTTATAAAAAATTGAAATCAAACATCATACTTCCCTGATGCATTTGCAATTTTAAGACCTAAATTTTCAGGTGTCAACAAGTTCAAAACACACACTTCAGCAACACCATAGGTAACACTTCCTACAGCAGAAGGTGAAAGCCTTCTTCCTACAGCTTCAAAATAACATGCCTTCAAGAGTCGACCATAATAAAACTTCATTTAATATGACGTACATTTCTCCATTCACTTTTCTTTATTCTTCTCTCCAACCCATTTCATTTCTCTCTCTTCCATCCACTCACAATCCATGTCATCCACTTTTTCTATTTTTAATGTTTTCAATAAATGCCACATCACCTAACGCATGCAGTTGCCAGAATTGCTCCAATATCACCACCTTTTCTTTGCACATACGATAATCAATGCATAGGTACAACTTCTTCAATCTTTACTCACTTTTAGCACATATATCTCAGTAATTATATATAGTACTGCAATAAATATATAATTTAGGTGTTACATCAGTTCCCCATTTCGTGCTAAATGTGCCAAGTGAGGACACTTGGAAATGTTTCGTAGGCGGCAGGGGAAGTGTAATAAGTTCCAAATGTCATTACTAAGCCATCCTTGTCACTTCAAGCTGTACTTAGGTCTTGTTTTATAAATTTTCTTTATTCCCACACATTTGTCGTACTGCAAATTCTGATTTTCTGAAGTTGATATGATTGAAAAAAATTATAATTAAATTGTGTGGTAACTCATATTTAAGGTTATAATGTCATCTGTTAAAATGTCATTATTATTGTTCATGCTAAAATAACAAAGGAAATAAAAAGGAAAGTCAGTGTTTTCAAGAAGTGCATTTGAATTTCAAGAAGGAAAGAAGGTATTTGCAAAGCATGAGAGACTGAAAGATTAACAGAGAAATTGGTGAGCAGAAAATTGGGGGCTGGATATTGAAAACAAATGAGTGGCCAACTATAGAGGCATGAGCCAGTGCACCATGGCATTTTACTTGCAGATGTCGAAGCAGTCTAGAGATTTAATGCATGTGGCCGGTTGGGTTATTTTCTTCAATTATCAAATTTTAATGAGGAAGTAGCAACTAAATTTATGGGTACCTTTGAGAAGGGATAGACAACCGTCTGGGGTTTAACAGTTGTCACCACTGAAGAAAGAATAGAAGAGGTCACTAGGTTGCCACTCATTGGGGAGCATTACCCCAATGAGCATGATGTTAGGTCATCTTGGGCTTAGTTCTCCTATCCAACTGATCCTCCTCTGGAAATTACCAAGAAGGGATGCAAAAGACTATCTCTTTCTCAACTGTTCAATGAATTGGCGACACATATTATCAAGTACTTAACTTGCGAAGGGAGATTTTCAAATTTGCATGCCCATAATTTTAAACTACTTAATTTCATCAGGCATAATCTCCAAGTTAATGTCTCTAATTTCCTGTACAATATGCTGAGCATTAGTGTTGAGGAGACTCAGAAGGGAAATGCAAATTTTGTTACCCACCATGCCCTAATAAAACTGCTATTCAAAAAATCCCTTAGGGATGTCTCTCCCCTAGCATGGATAGAATTGGTTCAACATAAAACATTGTAACCACAGGTTAACCCTATTGAACAACCCCTAGGAAATAATGCAAAATCTTCTGAGCCTATTGCAGAAACCGCTACAAAAGAAAAAGAGCTAGAGTTATTCCAAGAAAATAGGTTTTTTGCGCCCGTTCCAGAAAGAAATGTTCCTACTTCTTCCATAAGGAAAGGAAAACAGAAAGTTGGAGAAGAAACCCTTAACCTTGAAAGTGAAATTCAAAACCTTGCAATTTAAAGAAATAAAAGAAAAAGGTCAAATCTTGCAGCACCTAATCTTGCAACATTTGCTCCTATAGTAGAGAGGCCAAAAAGAACCCGCTAAAAGAAAATTGCAGTGGTTGTGGAAACAACAGTGCAAAGAAGTCCTCAGATGCGAGGACAAGTGTCTCCAAATTCCCTTGAAAACCCAAATGTTCCAATATCAAAGCCTGCTCCAAACTCTTCTGTTGAGTACATTCATGATAATTCTCCTAAGTAGACAAAAGTGTCTTCGTCTCCCAAAAATATGCAAGAATCCCAAAATTTGCAAGAACATTGTGGTAACATACCATATGATGATTTGGGTGTATCTGAGAAAAGCCCTACTATGGCACAATAAAGCATTTTTTATGATGTCCACATGACTCCTCCACAGTCCCTTGTTTATTCCAATATGCCTATTGTGCCTTATAAATCAACATGGTTTACTGTGTATTTTCAACAAGTTTCCAAAGAAAAGAGAAAGAAAGACCAACTGTAAGAATTCAGCCCACCAATGATACAATCTATACTGTTTAATTTATATAATCAGTTTGTTTTCCATAAAACTTGGTGGACACAAGAAAGAAGTAGAATGCAAAAAGAGATAGATGACAAGGAAGAGGAAATTGAAGATCTTAAGGAACATGTAAAGAAATAAAATAACAAATGGACCAAACTCTTAAATTAGTTGATTAGGTCATAGCCTGCAAACCACCTCCTAGAGTGTATGTCATTTGTTTGAAAATGAAATTCCTTTTGTTTCAACTCATGATGATTATGAAGGGTATAGATTGTGAATTTAAATCAGCCTAGGAATTCTATGGATTATACCAAACTCTCCCTCCATGGCAGCAAAATTTACTATGTGAGATCTATGTACATAACTTTATCATTCCACATGAACCAAAATGGGACCCTTTGCTCTACATAGGTGATATCCATTTGAGAACTCTGATGTCATGGATGCACAATGAGGGAAACTATGATAGGCAACTGAATAATTATAAGGACCTAGAGAAGTCTGAACCCTTACTTTTAAGGGCTGAATCACACAAACCTAATGTCCTCTTATGAAATTGGCTCAACCTAACCTATGGAAAGCATAAACCTAAGATCAGGGAGAAGATCTTTGCATTGAGAGATAGAGTTTTCCCTACTTTTCATTTCAAAGAGCTCTTGTAGGGGTAAGGAGTTGGTGGAATAGGTTACCAGAGGCCTTCAAGAAAATAGAGCCACATAGCTCAATCAACTTTGAAGTAGCTGCAAATAGAGCAACTAAATATATACAGTTGAGGCATCAAACTAGAAGAGAATTGTGGATTCCCTTATCTTTCCAACCACCTACACTCTTATGGTTGCTCTATGATATCAATGCCACTAGATTGGACTGTCTACAAGAGGAGCATTGGGCAGATTAGTTGAAAATAACTAGAGGGTTCTATTACACTTTTAAGAGTGGGAAGAAGGGGAAGACAATTGTTAGTGATTTCAGGTTTACATCCAAAAAATGTAATGCTTGAGGACAAGCATTATGTTTAGTAGGGGGCAGATGATGAGACAATTTATTGTCTCTATTTTGTTATAATCTTTATACTCTGTTGAAACTCTTTACGCTTTGATAAGCATTTCCAATACATTTATGAACCTATACCTATGTGAACTTGTGATAAATACGACTAGAGCCACAAAGATTATGGGTAGTTAGAATGACATGTTTTGCTAAATATTATATATAAATTGTAGTACTTCATAGAGCTACTTTAATTTGTGTTCTAATATTTGGGTAGGAATTGAAATGTTGACCTGTATACATACCAAATGCTACTAACTTGTCAGGAAAATAAAGAGCAACTTGAGAGTGGATCAACCGAATTGAAGAAAGAGCATTGGAGTTCCAACCATGATGGGGGGAGCCAACACAATTCTGAGGATCATGCTACTACTGAAAATGAGCCATCATTCCAGAGAATATAGGAAACAACTTTGCTATATTTCCTTAGTGCTTGTTATTTTGTTATTCGCACTTTATTGTAATATATCATGGTTGTTATATTTCCTCCTTCTATGGTGAGATTTAGTCAGACTTTACTGTTATACTTTCAATAAGCATCAACCTTCTATATAAAGGGATTTGATTGGTTTAGTTAGTGAATAGTTTCACAATAGGTAATGATAATCATGCCATTGTCTCTCTTAGGAATAATATACTTATGCTAAGGATTACTTTTCCCATCATGAAATGCATTTAGATTGTCAACCCAGGGACGTAGACTTGAAATGGGACAGCACAGTTTGTGCACTAAGTTCCTCTAAGAGTCATAACACCTATGTTGCAAGAAGATAAAATGCATGAAAGGAACCTATGCTATTGTTGTGGGAAAGTAAACACACTTAACTACTTAATGGAATGACTGCAAAAAGCTTGTAAACTTATCCTAAACCTATCTAGCAACTCAAAATATTCACTATGTCTATCTCTGCAAGTGCTGTAGGAACATCCACAGTAGTAATGTTGCAAGAATAAAATAGTAACTTCTACTTGAAAGCACAAAAAAATATAGTAAGCAACTCTACTCTAACTTAATCTAATCCACCTCCCAAGTGGGCCCCCTTGGTTTGCTTCTGCTAACTACTAACATAGAAGATACTCCAAAATTACTCTTCCATTAAATTCTTCTTAACTGGTTACATAACAATTAAACAACTCATGAAGAATAGAAAAGAGCAACTTCTACTATATTGAATACATCATTCTATATTTTCTCATTACCTAACTAAGTCGATCAAATCCCTTTATAAAGAGGATTGATGCTTATTGAAAACATAATAGAAAAGTCTGATTAAATCTTGCCAAATAAGTAGGAGATAAAACAACCACGACATATTATAGTAAGTGTAGATAACATAATAACAACACTGAGGGAATATAGCATAACTATTTCATATATCTTCTGGAATGACAACTCCTTCTTAGTAGTGGCATATCTTTCAGAATTGTGTTGGATTCTTTCACCATGGCTAGTCCTCTAACACTTCTTTAATGTGGTTGCACCACTCTATGTACTGCTCCTTGTTAAATGCAGTCGCACCACTCTTGAACCGCCCCTTACTTACTTGACAGGTTAGTAACATTAGGTGTATATATATATTCAAGTCAACATTTAAACTCCTACTCAAATGTTAGAACACAACTTAAAATAGCTATATGAAGTACTACATTCTATATATAATAGTCAGCAAAACATGCTATTCTAACTACCCATAGTCTTTGCACCTCTAGTTGTACTTACAACAAGTTCACATAGGTATAGGCTCATAAATGTTTTAGAAATGTCTTATTAGAGCATAAAGAGTGTCAACAAAGTATAAATATTATAACAAAATGGAGACAATAAATTGTCTTACCATCTGCCCCTTATTGAAGATAATGCTTGTCCTCAAGCATTGCATTTTCTAGCTAAAGACCTAAAATCACCGACAAATATCTTTCCCTTCTTTCCACTCTTGAAAGTGTAATAAAATCCCCTTGTTCTTTCCAAGTAGTCTCCCCGGTGTTCTTCTAGCAACTGATCCAATATGGTGGTGTTGATGTCATATAGGGGCCATAAGAGTGTAGGTGGCTGAAAAGACAAAGGCATCCATAATTTTATTCTGATCTGATGCCCCAACTGCATATATCCGGTTGCTTAGTTTGTTGCTACCTCAAAGTTGATTGGGTTGTGTGGCTCTATTTTCTTAAAGGCCTTTTGTAATCTATTTCATTGGCTTCTTACCCCTGCAAGACCTCTTTGAAATGAAAAGTAGGGTAGTCCCTGGTATTCTTTGTAGACCCTGTCTCTTAATGCAAACACATTCTCTCTAATTTCAGGATTCTGTTTCCCATAGGTCAAATCGAGCCAATCCCTCAAGAGGACATCAGGCTTATGTGATTCAACCCTTAATGGTAAGGGTTCAGATTTATCTAGATCCTTGTAAATATTTAGCTGCCTATCATAGTTTCCTTTATTATGCATCCATGACATCAGAGCTCTCAAATGAACATCCCCTATATAGAGAAAAAGGATTCCACTCTGTTATGTGGGATGACAAAGTTATACAAATATAGTTCACATAATAAATTTTGTTGCCATGGGGGAAGAGTTTGATATATTCCATAAAATTTTTGGATTGACTTGAATTCACAATCAATACCCTTCATTGTCATCATAAGTTGAAACAAAAGAAAGTATTCTTTTAAACAAATAGCATATACCTTGTGTGGCGGTCTACAAGCTATGACCTGATCAGCTAGTTTTAGGGCTTTGTTCATTTGTTGTTTTTGTTTCTTTATTTGCTCCTTGAGAGCTTCAATTTCCTCATCCTTATCAAATATCTCTTTCTGCATTTGATCTCTTTCCTATTTCTAGTAGGTCTTCTGAAAAACAAAATGATTGTATAGATTAAAGAGTACAAACTGAATTGTTGGTAAGGGAAATTCTTGTAGCTAAGCTTTCTTTTTCTTTTCTTTGGCAACTTGCTGAAAATACTCGGTGAACCATGTGGATTTGTAGGGCATAATGGACACATTGGAATACACAGGGTGTTGTAGAGGAGTTGTTTGAACATTCACATGAATGCTCTCCTGTGCTATGTCAGGGCTTTGCTCAGGCATACCCTAGTCATCATGTGACATGCTACTATCAGGTTCTTTCACATTTTGAGATTCCTCCATATTTTTGGGAGATGAAGACACTTCTATTAGCTTGGGTGATTCATCAGGAATGTACTCAATAGAGGGTTCTGGAGCAGGTTTTGGTGCTGGAACATTTGGATTTTTGAGGGAAGGCAAAGATACTTGTCCTCGCATGCGAGGGCTTCTTCCAACTATTGATTCCTCAACCACTGAAGTTTTACTTTGGTGGGATCTTTTTGGCCTTTGTGCTGTAGGAGTAGACGCTGCAGGAGTAGATGCTGCTAGACTTGACCATTTTCTTTTATTTATTTGAACTGTAGGGTTTTGAATTTCCTTTTCTAGGTTAGGGGTTTCCTCTCCAACCTTCTATTTTCCTTTCTTTATGGAAGAAGTAGGTATATTACTCTCTAGAGTGGTCTCGGAAGACTTATTTTATGGGGATAATTCTAGCTCTTTTTCAACCAAAAGCTTTATTAGGGCATGGTGACTTATAGAATTTGTGTTACCCTTATGTGTTTCCTCGACACTAATGCTTAACATATTATAGTGAAAATTAGGAACATTGACCTGAAGATTATGCCTTATACAACTAAGCAATTTGAAATGATGGGCATGCAAGTTGGAGAATCTACCTTCGCAAGTTAAATACCTGAGAATGTGGGTAGCCAATTCTGGAAATGGTGGTAGAAAAGGAAATCTCTTGCATCCATGCTTAGTAACTTCAAGTGGAGGATCACGTGGTCAGGATAATTGAGCTCAAGATGACCTGGCGTCATGCTCATTATGATAGTTCTCTCCAATGACTGGCAACTCGGTGACCTCTGTAATTCTTTCCTCGGTGGCAACAACTATTAAACCCCACACAGTTGCTTGTCCCTCATCAAAAGTGCCCATAAATTAGGCTTCAACCTCCTCATTAAATTTTGTTAACTGAAGAAAATACCCTAGCCAACCACATGCATTAAATCTGTAGACTGCTTCAACATCTGCCAGTAAAATACCATGGATAATCGGTTCATGCCTCTGTAATTGTCCACCCATTCTATTAACACCCAGCCTTCAATTTACTACTAATATCTTAGTCTCTTATGCTTTGCAAATACCATCTTCTTGAAATGCAATTGCAATTCTTGAAAATACTAATTTTTCACTTACATTACCTTTGTTATGCTTAACATGAACAATAATAATGACATTGATTATAGAGGACATCATAGCTTTAAGTGTGAGTTACCTCACAGTTTAATTATAGTCCTTTCAAGTCATATCAAGCTCAAAAAATTAGAATTTTGCAAGTACAACAAATGTGTAGGATTAAAAGAAATAATAGAACAAAGCCTAAGTACAACATTGATGTGACAAGGATATGACTGGGATGGATTAGTAATAACACTTGGAATTTATTACACTTCCCCTATCCCCTACCAAACATTAAAAAGTGTCCTCACTTGATATATTTTAGCACGAGAATGGGAAACTAGCGTAACTCCTATATTATATAGTTAATGTTGTACTATATATAATTATTAAAACCTGTGTGCTAAAAGTGAGTAAGGGTTGAGGGAGTTGTACTTGGGATTTATGTACCATACACATGAATGCAAGTTGATGAGAGTTTGTTGATTTTGGTGGATGCATGTGAGTGTTGACGTGGTGTTTATTGAAAGCAATGAAAATAGAAACTATGGGTGATGTGGATTGTGAGTGAGTGGAAGAAAGAGAAATGAGATGAATTAGAGAGAAGGAAGAAAAGTGAATGAAGAAATATACCTCATATTAAATGAAGCTTTATTATGGTTGGTTTCCAAAGGCATGTTATAGTGAAGCTATAGGAGGAAGGCTTTCACCTTCTGCTACAGGAACTGGTACCTGAGTTGTTATTGAACTGTGCATGTTGAACTGTTGTAGGAATTCTTCCTTGGTTTGAGGCTTGTGGTACAGGCGCAAGTGATGTCCATTGACAAGTAGTTTGAATTGGACTAGATCTAGTGTGGTCAATTGGACTACTCCATTGTCAAAGATGTATTGAATTTAATATGGTCCTAGCCATCTGGTTTTTAGCTTTCCTGGAATCTCCTTGAATCGAGAATCATATAATAGAGCCCAATCACCCACTTGAAATTGCTTATTTTTTATGTGTGAATCATGCCACCTCTTTCTTTGGTTTTGGATTAGCTCCATCCACTCAAATGCTGACTTTCACATTTCATCCAAAGAGTTGAGGTGGAGAAGGTGTTCTGATTGTGCTGCAAGAAGATTGAGATTCAATTCCAGAGCTGTGCGCAATGTTTTTGTTCAAATTCTATGGGAAACATTGATGCCTTTCCATACACCAATTCAAATGGTGTCAACCCTGTAGTTGTTTTCCAAGTGGTACGATAGGCCCATACTACTTTAGTTAATCTATTGCTCCAATCCCTTCGATGCAATTGCACTGTCTTTGTTAATATGGCCTCAATTTCTCTATTTGTGACTTCTACCTATCCGTTTGCCTACGGATGGTAAGGGCTAGATTTGCGATGCCTAATACTATATTCCTTCATTAGCTCATTGATCAAATTTGAAGTGAACTATGGTCCTTGGTCTATTACAAGCTCTCTCAAGACTCCATAATGGGTGAAAATATCCTCATACAAGAATTTTGCTACTTTTTGATCCCTGGCATTCTGCATAGCTTTCACTTCCACCCATTTTGTTAGATAGTCCGTGCATACCAAGATGTAAGATTTTCCATTTGAGGGAGGATCTATTGGTCCTATGAAATCCATACCCCATTTGTCAAATGGCATTATTACCACTTGTGGATTGAGTGGCATCTCATCTGATTTTGTTGGGTGACCCATCTTTTGACATTTATCACATTTTATTGTATAACTGGCTGCATCCTTATGTAGTGTTGGCCAATAATATCTTGTTGTTAAGATTTTTAGGGTTGTTCTCTTTGCTGTAAAGTGACCTCCACATGGCTCATCATGAAAAGCATAGAGTATATCATAGATTTCATATTCTCTCACACACCTTCTCATAATCTGAATTGGACTAGTGTAAAATAGATTGTTATCTATCCATGAAAATTGGGAGCTTTTCTTTGCAAGCTTTTTCTTATCCTTGTGAGAGAAATGTGGGGGCATCTTATTTGCTGCAAGATAATTGGCTATGTCAGCATACCATGGTTTTTTTTATTGCTATACAGAACAAGTGTTCATCAGGGAATGCATCTTCAATCAGAGTAGTGTTTGTATCAACATTTTGAAGTCTAGACAAATAGTTAGCTACTACGTTTGCCTTCCTTGGCTTATCAACAATTGTTATATCAAACTCTTGTAATAGTAGGAGCCACCTTGCTAATCTACTTATTATAGCAGGTTGTTCATCGAATATTTAATTGTTGAGTGATCAGTGTGAACAAAGATAGGATAGCTTATTACATAGTGGCAAAATTTGTTTAATGCATAAACTATAGCTAGGAGTTCCTTTTTAGTAACTATGTAGTTCAATTCTGGTCCATGGAGGCTTTTACTGATATAGTAGATTGCATTCTCAAGGTTACTAGGATTTTGTCCTAGCACAACTCCTATGACATAATCTGATGCATTTGTATGAATGTGAAATGGGATAGACCAATCTGGTCCTTTGAGGACTAGTGCAGTTGTTAAAAGTGTGGTCAAGGTCTAGTAGAGTTGCTCTTTTATGTTCTTCATGAGTTGTTCAATTGTTATGTAACCAGTTAAGAAGAATTTAATGGAAGAGTAATTTTGGAGTATCTTTTGTGTTAGTAGTTACCAAAAGCCAACCAAGGGGGCCCACTTTGGAGGTGGATTAGATTAAGTTAGAGTAGAGTTGCTTACTGTATTTTTTGTGCTTTCAAGTAGAAGTTATTGTTTTATTCCAGCAACATTACTACTGTGGATGTTCCTGCACCACTTGCAGAGATAAACATAGTGAACGTTTTGAGTTGGTAGATAGGTTTAGGATAAGTTTACAAGCTTTTTGCAATTATTCCATTAAGTACTTAAGTGTGTTTACTTTCCTGCAACAATAGCATAGGTTCCTTTCATGTATTTTATCTTCCTGCAACATAGGTGTTATGACTCTTAGAGGAACTTAGTGCACAAACTGTGCTGTCCCATTTCAAGTCTACATCCCTGGGTTGACAATCTAAATGCATTTCATGATGGGAAAAGTAATCCTTAGCATAATAAACTGATTATCATTACCTATTGTGAAACTGTTCATTTTTGGCACCGTTGTCAGGGATGGTGTCAAACTAAAAACCTTAATGAGAGATTTATTTTTCAAATTAGTTTATTATTTTTTTTAGCCAACACCAAGTAGTTGTGAGCTTTCTTCATAAGTTCATCAACTTACTTGCATGAATCAAAGAAGGTGAGATGTTCACGGTAGATTTCTTCCAAAAGAACTTGTTAAATTGAAAGAAGAATTTGAAGAACTTGAGTTACCATTTCTTGACGCAAGTCCTGAGTTTGTTGCATCATCTTCAATAGAAGAAGACACTCATGATAAATTTGACCTTCATCCTTTTGTATAAATATTAGCTAGTTTCCATAATAATCCCAATCCAGGACCACCTGTTGTCCAGAACCTTTCGGTCAATAATACTTTCCAGCCATAGTTTCAATATCCAACACCTCGAGTAATGGCAGCTCCTACATTTCCATTTCCTATTCCAAGTCTTATCAACAATCCTAACCTCAAGAACATACCTGCTTCAGCACTTCCAAAGTTCTATGGCCTTATTACAAAAGATCCTGCCACCTTTTTGTTCAAGTTTGACATACTGTGTCAAAGTTTTGACTATAATGCTGATAGTTATAAACTTAAGTTGTTTCCAATGACATTGAAGGAGTCAACGCTCAGATGGTTCATGGGCTTAGGAGCAAATGCAATAACTAATTGGGATGGAATGAGAGATTTATTTCTAAGGAAGTATAAGGAATACTGAAAAGGAGGTGATTCAAAAGGAGATGACATCTTTCGTATGTCATAGAAAGAAGATGAGACACTAGAGGACTACATATCACACTTCTTATACAACTTGCAAAAGAACCCTCAACATGCACGGCAAGAGAATTCACATAAGCTAATTTTTCTAAGAGGAGTGAATGATAATTGCCTAGAAGCATTAGACCTCGTGGCTGGAGGAGATATATCTCAATCTTCCTGGGATGACCTTAAAAATATTTGTTTGAACTATTCCAAATCAGTAGTAAAGAAAGGAAGGGGATTTTGTCCAATACTGGCAAAAGGAAGTGGCTCTGGTATTTCAAAGATGGAAATTTTAAACCTATTGTTAGACTTCAAGCAAGACATCATTAATGATGTCACTACACACCTGGACATGATGACTACCAAGAAGAAGCATGCAGACATGGAGGTGCGGGTAGCCGAATATTGTCCCCATTGCTGTAAGAAAAAGAAGGATTGCCAATGCAAGTTGGTCGCAAACCTGGAGAATCAACATCTTCCAACTAAATACTTAAAGATAGAAAGAGAGGACGAGCAAGTATTCTTTGTTTCTCGACGTCGGCCATGGGCCATGAGACAAGGTATGCCTCAAGACCCATTACAAATTTCAAATTCTTATAATATTCAATGGCAAAGCCAGAATAACCAAAGTCATCCCCATTATAATCAACCTATTTGGAATAATGCTTGGCCCAATAATCAACAGAATCAATGGTATCCTTCACAACAACCCCAATGGCCACAATTTCTAAACCAATGGCAACAACCACAAGGGAATTGGTAGTCCACTAGCCAGTGGAGAGGACCTAAAAAATGACCTAATCTGAATCTTGGATATCCACCTTTGCCACCTCCAATAAATACACCTGCAATAATACCACCACCTACAAATATAGGTCCTCAAAAGAAAACATAATTACCTACCCAGGCTCAGCCGAATCCCAATAGTCAACAACCACAACAGCAAATGTATGCTACTGATGCTCAACAGTACCCTACCTATGCACTCAATATAGCCAGTATACACCTAAGATCGGGTACTACCTTGCCTACACCTAAACCACCTCTTATTACTGAAGTGCCAGACCTTCCTGCAGCACCAATATCAATTCCAAAGAATTCTTTGCAAAATATTGTTGCTCCAGATAATGTTACCAATTCAACTAATGTTCAAACATCAGTTAAACCACCTTTTCCTCAAAGGCTCAGCATGGACAAGACCATACCAAAAGAAGACAAACCATTTGATATCCTTGACCAATTAAAGAACATGCATGTCCAGATTCCTCTATTTCAAGCAATAAAGGATATCCCTATCTATGGAAAAGCAATAAAAGAAGCTTGTCTTAAAAAGCCTGGAAGAAAGAAAAAGGATCCTACAATAGTTCATGTTATAGGACATTTAGCTGATATTATACTGGGAAAATTAGTAATTCCAAAATATTCAGATCCAGGGAGTCCAGTTGTTAACATCATCATTAATGGTCAGTCTGTCAAAAATGCATTAATAGATTTGGGTGCTGCCATTAATGTAGTGACTAAGGATACTATGAATAAACTGAGTATAGAAGGGTTACGAGCTACTCCAACAATATTGCAATTAGCAAATAGCTCTATTGTCACCCCTGATGGAATGATAGAAGACATAATAGTTGCCCTAGATTCCTGGGAATACCCTAGTGATTTCATGATTCTATCACCAAAGGTCAATCTTGCTAGTTATCATGTCATTTTAGGATGTCCATGGTTGGCAACAGCGAATGAAAACATTAGTTGTAGATTAGGAAACATGACAATATCAAATGGGCAAGCCACTAAGAAACTAGCATTGTATCCTCCAGCTCAACTTCAACCGGATTTAAGCACACCTATATGGCTAGATTTAGGAGATGGGGAAGATGAATTGAACTTTGTGGTTCAGCTCATGATGTTACATAGGCAATATTTTTTAAAGTTGCAGGAAGAAGATGAAGTAATCAGGAGCATTCTCAATAATGACTTTGTTGAAATCAAATACATATCTGAAAGCTTTGTGTTAGAGTTAACTACATATGAGGACCATTTTGAGAACTATGTTTTGCCTTCATAACCCAATATTATTCATCAACTCCTACCCTATGAGGTAAATACAAGTCTTATTACTAAAGTATCCATGCTTGACTTTACAACTATTGTTGAGTTGTCCAAGGGTCACAATCTCCATGTAAATAATAAGCTACCTCCACAACAAATGGAGCAATTAACTAAACTTCTCCAAACACATGAGATAGCCTTTGCATGGGATTATGGGGACATCAAGGGACTAAGCCCAACACTCCGCACCCATAGGATTTATATCAATGAAGGAAGCTTACCACTCCATCAACCTCAAAGGAGGATTAACCCAACATTAAGAGAGATAGTCAAAACAGAATTACAAAAATTGCTAGATGTTGGCTTTATATATCCTATATATGATAGTAAATGAGTATCACCTTTTGTTATAGTGCCCAAAAAGGGGGGTAAATGGAGAATCTATGTGGATTACAGAGAGTTAAATAAAGTTACCAAGAAAGATCACTTCCCATTACCATTCATTGATCAAGTACTTGATACTTTAGCTGGTAAAAAGTATTTTTCCTTTCTTGATGGATATAATGGATACAATCAGATTACTATTGCTCTAGAGGACCAGGAGAAGAATACATTCACATGTCTATGGGGAACATATGCATACTCTATCTTACCATTTGGGTTGTGTAATGCTCTAGCAACATTTCAAAGGGTTGTAATTAGTATTTTTGCTGACATATCACATGATTGTATAGAGATATATATGGATGACTTTACAACATTTAGAGTGACATTTGAAGAGGCTTTGAAGAAACTTGAAAAGGTGTTGATCTGATGCAAGGAACACAATCTCTCCCTTAACAATGAGAAATGCTTCATGTTGATGCAAGAAGGAGTAGTACTTGGGCATTTTATTTCAGCAGTAGGGATCCAAGTGGACCCAGCCAAAGTAGAGGTAATACTTACACTACCTACCCCTACTAAGAAAAAAGATGTAAGATCATTCTTAGGACATGCTGGTTATTATAGGCACTTTATTCAGAATTTCAGTCAAGTAGCTAGTCATCTGTACACATTGCTAACAAAAGAGGTTGAGTTTGTATGGACACAAGCATGTGATGAGTCCTTCCTACAGCTCAAGGATTACTTTTCCCATCATGAAATGCATTTAGATTGTCAACCCAGGGATGTAGACTTGAAATGGGACAACACAGTTTGTGCACTAAGTTCCTCTAAGAGTCATAACACCTATGTTGCAGGAAGATAAAATACATGAAAGGAACCTATGCTATTGTTGCAGGAAAGTAAACACACTTAAGTACTTAATGGAATAATTGCAAAAAGCTTGTAAACTTATCCTAAACCTATCTACCAACTCAAAACGTTCACTATGTTTATCTCTGCAAGTGGTGCAGGAACATCCACAGTAGTAATGCTGCTGGAATAAAATAATAACTTCTACTTGAAAGCACAAAAAATACAGTAAGCAACTCTACTCTAACTTAATCTAATCCACCTCCAAAGTGGGCCCCCTTGGTTGGCTTCTGGTAACTACTAACACAAAAGATACTCCAAAATTACTCTTCCATTAAATTCTTCTTAACTGGTTACATAACAATTGAACAACTCATGAAGAACATAAAAGAGCAACTTTTACTATACTGAATACATCATTCTATATTTTCTCATTACCTAACTAAGTCGATCAAATCCCTTTATAAAGAGGATTGACGCTTATTGAAAACATAACAAAAAAGTCTGATTAAATCTCGCTAAATAAGGAGGAGATAAAACAACCACGACATATTACAAGAAGTGCAAATAACAAAATAACAACACTGAGGGAATATAGCATAACTATTTCCTATATCTTCTAGAATGATAACTCCTTAGTAGCGACATATCCTTCAGAATCAAGTTGGATTCTTCCGCCATGGCTAGTCTTCTAACGCTCCTTTAATGCGGTTGCACCACTCTTTGTACTGCTCCTTGTTAAATGTAGTCGCACCACTCTTGAACCGCCCCTTGCTTACCTGGTAGGTTAGTAACATTTGGTGTGTGTGTGTATATATATATATATATTCAAGCCAATATTTCAACTGCTACTCAAATGTTAGAACATAACTTAAAATAGCTATATGAAGTACTGCATTATATATATATAATAGTCAACAAAACATGCTATTCTAACTACCCATAGTCTTTGCAACTCTAGTTGTACTTATAACAAGTTCACATAGGTATAGGTTCATAAATGTCTTATCAAAGCATAAAGAGTGTCAACAAAGTATAAAGATTATAACAAAATGGAGACAATAAATTGTCTCATCAGTTAGGTAATGAGAAAATATATTCAAATGTTGTGTTTAGTGTAACAGAGTTACTCTTTTCTATTATTCATGTATTGTTCAATTACAATGTAATCAGTTATGAGAATATAATGATAGAGTGATTTTGAAGTATCTTTTGTGTTAGTAATTAGCAGAATCCAACCAAGGGGGCCCACTTGGGAGGTGGAGTAGATTAGGATAGAGTAGAATTGCTTTCTGCATTTTTCGTGCTTTCAAGTAGAAGTTACTATTTTACTCCTGCAACATTACTATTGTGAATGTTCCTTCAGCACATGTAGAGATAGACATAGTGAATGCTTTGAGTTGTTAAACATGCTTAGAATAAGTTTACAAGCTTTTTGCAGCAATTTCATTAAGTAGTTAAGTGTGCTTACTTTCTTGCAGCAATAGCATAGGTTTCTTTTATGCATTTTATCTTCCTATAGCATAGGTAGTGTAATCACCTAAAAATGGACAAAGATCAAATCAAAGAAAATCAAGTCAAATCATAGAAAATCAAGGACATAATTGAAGTAATTGAATCACAATGCATAATTAGCCAATCAATATTAAAATCAAATCTTAATTCGAGATCAATCAAAATTGAGAGCATTTTAATCAAGTGTAATCAAATCAAAATAAAATTAAATCAATTAATTGTATAGTCTTGGATTAAATCAAATTAAACCCATTCAAGGGGTACATGGCTAAAATAAATCCATTAAACCAATTAATAAATCTTAATTACTCTCAACAACCCAAAAGGAGAGGAAATTCAATCAACCAATGAGATTTAAGGAAATGCATTCACATGGATCAAGCCAAATTCAATCTCAATCACTCAAAGTGAAAGAGAATCTTGTCCATTGATCTTGTCTACTTGTCCCAAGCTTTGAGGACACAAACTTTGCATTGTCTTCAAAGGGTGGAACCAAGGACTCAACCAAGGTTTAATCATGATCAAATACAACTACACCCCCTACCATTGGAAAATCTATAAAAGGAAGACCAAATTCCTTCATTATTATCAACCACACATCTAAGAATTGCATTGAACCTCTTGCAATTTGAGTTTAGAAAGGAATTTGAGAGCTTAATTAGCATTTAATTTGATATAATTGTTAGCTTTAACTTGTGAATAGTGGTAATTTGGAATCACTACTATTTGTGTATGTGTTGGGGAAAATGTAAGATTCACTCCTAAATCCAAATTCCCAAAGGAGAGATCCAATTTGATCAACCAAGATGTTAATACACAATCGAATCAATCTATAAAGAATATGAAAGAGAGAGAGAAACCCTATACTTCCCTATAGTTGGATTAAGCTTGAAATCTGAAATAATTGAAGTACAAATACTAACCTTGAATTAGGGCAGATCTGAAAAATGCTGGATTCTGGCTTCTGTATGAACTTTTTGAAGATTTCGCCACTTGCTCTAGACTGGAAATGTCGAGGTAGACAAAACCCAAAAATCTTTTCTCCAAATTCATATAGGTCAACTTTGACCTTTTAAAAGGTCAAAGACCACATTATTTATTTGAAGTCCAATTTCGATTCTGTTCGCAAATCCTAAAAGATTGTCGAAAAGGGTATCCAAATTCACTCTCATATCCAAGATTCCACACCTGTGCCTACAATAAAAATGGTTTTTTTTTTTGTTTGGGGGGTTTTCCTTAGTCAAACCCCGGTTTGGAATCAACCTTAATATTGAAATTGAAATAGAAGAATGCTAGCAAGTAATAGAAATGAATCTAATAATGAAGCTATGTAATTCAATAGATATGCTAATGTATTTGGAATGTAATCAAATATATTGATATGAAAGCTTGAACATAACATGATCAAACCTCCATGATTGTATGCTTGAAATCCACCTTAAGGAAACAATGATATGGATCTTGAAGATGAACCAAGGATCTTGAAGGAAGATCACACCACCATGGTGGCTAAATCTAGGGTTTGAATGATAGATCTTGAATGCTTGAGCCAAATCCCTTCAATAGCTTGAATTCTTGAATCCTTGATCTTCAATGGAGAACTTGGATGAAGAAGAAGACTTGAATACTTGAATGAATGCTTGCTTGATCACCTTGAGAACTTGAGAGCTTGATTGCCAAAACTTGATGATCGAGTGATGTGAAAATGAGAGAGGAAGGCCTCCTTTTATAGTGATCTAGGGCACACTCCTCTATATGGGCCACCATGGAGAATTAAATCCCAATTAGGTCCTCACCTTTAGAAAATATACCTTGATTAAATACAATTAAAGGATTTACCGTTTTGAAACCCGAAACAGCCGACCTGGAGGCAGAGAAATAAATTTCTTGAAAGCCAAATTACTGGAAAATGAGAATTTGAAATCCTAGTGGGAAGAGGTCAAGGTCTAGGTTGACCTTGACCTAGTCAAGGTCGAGGTCGACTTTGACCTCAAACCCTAACTTTGTCAAGTTCTGCAACAGAGATCCCAAAGATGCTAGAAACTTAGAAATTGATGTCTGAACAGGACCCAATGTCAGGAACAAACAGAAAATCCTTGGAATGATGTGATGATGGACTAGGAGGTCTCATTTCTAAATCATACCTAGAAAATGGAGCCATGGAAGAGAGAAAATCTGGAAAGTCCTTAAGACCTTAACCCTATTTTCACCTAAAATGAAGAAATCAAGTGCAGAGAAGAAGTAGAAGATAAGGGAGAATGCAAAGATGCCAATCATGATCCTAAACCACTTACTCAGAGGGCTAAATGCTCTTAACATGGAAGTTCTTCCATTTTAAGATGATACATTAAGCCCCCACTTTAGCAATAGTATGGATTCAATGCAAATTCTTGGTAAAGGAGAAGAGAGAAAAGATCCCAGTGGATTCAAAATGAGATAAAATAACACTTAGCTAAAGACACAAGCCCCTAGACCAAGGATTCTAACTCAACATACATACATGAGAGTATACAAAAGAACAAGGGTTAGTACTAAACAACCCAAATCAATTAGCATAAGAAACCTTGCTAAGAAATATTTCTCATACCAATATCATATTTAGAAAGCTATCATAATAGCATAAATGATTACATAAGAAAGACAAGAGCAACACTATAGACAACATAGCTTCATGATCCAGTCCTACTAGCATGAAAGCAAAAAGAGAGAAAAGAGAAAGTGATTACCTCACCCGATAAGATGCCTACCTTACCGTGAATCACCCTGGAGGGAGAGCCCAATAGGTTCACCCATAAACTATGCTTGCAATTGTAATGCATCTTCTGATAGCTTTTGGAATATCCATAGATCCACCTTCTTGTATCACTATGAATATGAAATGCGTGTCTTCTCAGGATTTAGCAACTTATGTGCATTACCTTCAGAAGATTTAGCATATAGGTGCGTGTCTTTTTAGGATTTAGAAACTTATGTGCGTTACCTTTCAAGATTTAGCATATTTGAAATTTGGAAATGTGTGTCCCTCCAGGATTTAGCAACTTATGTGTGTTACCTTCAGAGGATTTAGCATATTGAAAATTTTGAAAAATGCGTGTCTCCTCAGGATTTAGCAACTTATGTGCATTACCTTCAGAAGATTTAGCATATGAATGCGTGTCTTTTCAGGATTTAGCAACTTATGTGTGTTACCTTCCAAGATTTAGCATATAAAAATAAAAAACCATAGTACAAGGGAGACCCTGTATATGCCCCCCTCCTTAATATGGCAAAAAAAATACTATTTTGTCATGTTAAGGAAAGAAAGAACAAGGATAAAGCCTTCTTCAGCATCAAGACAATATCCATAGATAACACCCAGTCCAAGCCAAGAAGGTCATAACTCCTATGAGGCCATGGAAGGGATGAATGTAAAAGATATCATGCAAGAAGTGAAAAGAAAGTAACCCTTAATGAGGGATAGCACACTATTTAGTTTCCAAGGTGAGAGATGTATCAACCATGGAAACCCAATGTCAAACAACAAAGAAGGTTTGCATAAAGGACATAGGTCCACAAATGCAAACCATAATTTTCATGTATGATTGGATATCACATAATAGATAGATACTGCTTAACCAAGGAAAGAGGTGAATCCCTATAAAAGAAGAGAATATCAGATGAAATAACAATGCATAGATTTGAATAAGATAGAAAAACATACCAAGCCTCCAAGGCTAAAGTACTTCTACCAAACTCACAACCCGTATTTTTGACTCCATGTGTGAATGTTTGAAGATAGAAAAGAAGGATAAGGCAACTTTTCCCCCCAAGGGTAGGAACAAAGATGGAAGAGGATACCTACTTCACAAAGCAAGGAGATATCCTGTTCACCAAAATGAATAGTGGTAATTTGGAATCACCACTATTTGTGTATGTGTGTGGGGAAAATGTAAGATTCATTCCTAAATCCAAATTCCCAAAGGAAAGATCCAATTTGATCAACCAAGAGGTTAATACACAATCAAATCAATCTATAAAGAATATGAAAGAGAGAGAGAAACCCTATACTTACCTATAGTTGGATTAAGCTTGAAATATGAAATAATTGAAGTGCAAATACTAACCTTGAATTAGGGCAGATCTAGAAAATGTTGAATTCTGGATTTTGTATGAACTTTTTGAAGATTCAATCACCTATTTTGGACTGGAAATGTTGAGGCAAACAAAACCCATAAATATTTTCTCCAAATTCATACAGGTTGACTTTGACCTTTTAAAAGGTCAAAAACCACATTATTTATTTGAAGTCTGATTCCAATTCTGTTCATAGATCCTAAAAGATTGTCGAAAAGGGTATCCAAATTCACTCTCATATCCAAGATTCCACACCTGTGCCTGCAAGAAAAATGGTTTTATTGTTTGTTTGGGGGGTTTGCCTTGGTCAAACCCCGGTTTTGAATCAACCTTAATATTGAAATTGAAATAGAAGAATGCTAGCAAGTAGTAGAAATGAATCTAACAATGAAGCTATGCAATTCAATAGATATGATGTATTTGGAATGTAATCAAATATATTGATATGAAAGCTTGAACATAACATGATCAAACCTCCATGATTGTATGCTTGAAATCCACCTTGAGGAAACAATGATATGGATCTTGAAGATGAATCAAGGATCTTGAAGGAAGATCACACCACCATGGTGGCTAAATCTAGGGTTTGAATGATAGATCTTGAATTCTTGAGCTAAATCCCTTCAATAGCTTGAATTCTTGAATCCTTTATCTTCAATGGAGAACTTTGATGAAGAAGAAGACTTGAATACTTGAATGAATTCTTGCTTGATCACCTTGAGAACTTGAGAGCTTGATTGCCAAAACTTGACGATCGAGTGATGTGAAAATGAGAGAGGAAGGCCTCCTTTTATAGTGATCTAGGGCACACTCCTCTAGATGGGCCACCATGGATAATTAAATCCCAATTAGGTCCTCACCTTTAGAAAATATACCTTGATTAAATACAATTAAAGGATTTACCGTTTCAGAACCTGAAACAGCCGACCCGGAGGCAGAGAAATAACTTTCTTGAAAGCCAAATTACCGGCAAATGAGAATTTAAAATCCTAACAGGAAGAGGTCAAGGTCAAGGTTGACCTTGACCTAGTTAGGGTTGAGGTCAACTTTGACCTCAGACCCTAACTTTGTCAGGTTCTGCAATAGAGATCCCAGAGATGCTAGAAACTTAGAAATTGATGTCTGAACAGGACCCAATGTCAGGAATAGACAGAAAATCCTTGGAATGATGTGATGATGGACTAGGAGGTCTCATTTTTGAATCCTACCTATAAAATGGAGCCATGGAAGAGAGAAAATCTGGAAAATCCTTAAGACCTTAACCCTAATTTCACCTAGAATGAAGAAATCAAGTGCAGAGAAGAAGTTGAAGACAAGGGAGAATGCAAAGATGCCAATCATGACCCTAAACCACTTACTCGAAGGGATAAACACTCTTACCATGGAAGTGCTTCCATTTTAAGATGATACAACTTGTTTATCTTATCATTCTCATTTTAGGACTGTCATTAATGGGAGCTTGCTGAGAGCTTTGCATTAACAATCTTAGTTAGAGAGCCATAGGATGCTCAATTAGTCATTAATTTGCTAAATAGTTTCTCTATTGTGGTTTAATTTAGTTACTGTTTCATTTATTATTGATGATTAACCTTAATTCTATGAAGATACTTTTCCTAGTATATAAAATGGTGCCCACTGTAGGGCTCTAAGCCTCATTTCATCATTTTCATCATATTTTGTATGCTTGTATTTTCACTTTTCCATGAGTTTTCTGTAGAAAATAGGTGAAGTCATGCGTACAATAGATTCAGTCATGCCTACAGTTATTCAGATGATGCCTAAGATCACTGTTCTGACACCTACTAGCTAATAATTGTTGGAATCATAAAATAAAATGAAAAAGGTAAGGAAAGAATCCAAGAGAGTATGCAAAGGAAGAGATTTACCAAACACTGAGAGAGAGAGAGAGATTTTCCTTCAAGAGATCAAACACAAGCTCACAAAAATGCTCTAAGAACCAAGGCAAGAACACAAGAATTTGAAAGGGGAAAAGCAAAGAAAAACCCCTTGTGAATTATGAATGAGGCTCAAATCCAAAAGAAGAAGAAATAATGGATCTAAAAGATCATTACAATATGGAGAAAGAATGAAAGAATAGAGAAGATTAATTAAGCAAGTGTGTGAGAAGAATCTCTTTAAATAGAGATGAGTGGAGGAATTTGCATGTAACTCCCATCTTTGTGTATGCCACATTTCACTAGTGTGTGAGACAAGTGTAGGATTCCTCATAAGGAGGAATATCTAAATTCCTTAATAAAGGAATTACAAATATGACATGTCCTCCCACTTGGACTAGAGGATGAATACAATAGGATACCTTGGTTTATCCTTACATATTTACCAAGGAAAGATTAAATTCTAACAATAACTCACACCTGGTTGATCACTTCTTTCCGGTCTTAAATTCTTTCTAGTCGCCCGGGAGATAGATACTCACACCTTGAGATAAGTTGTTCAGCCTTTGCATGTAAAGTCATGCCTATGACTTAAAGAGTGTCACCTATCTACAATTTGTTACTGCCTATGACCGAGCTTTTCTACGCACTTTACAGAAGCAGTCACACATAGTATCTATCATTTTACGCTTAGTATTGTTAAATTGTCGCTTCAGATAAATCATTTTATGCAATTTTCAATATTGTTTACGCTTAGCAATAAATTTTTCATGCTTGATTAACTTTCAGTGTCACCTGTTTCACTGGAAAGTGATGCTTGTTGTCATTAAAGTTACGCTTGCTAACAATTTGATCACATGTATTAGCTGGACAATGTTGCTTTATGTTTGTTGTCTTAATTTGTTGTTAGATTGATCAATTTAATTATCTAATTCTCTGTTTGTATGTTTTGACTGTAAATGAGCAGGCATAGAAAGGTCCAAAAGCCAGAGAGCAGGTTTAATCAAGAAGAAAAGGCATTGGCTAAGAGGATCAAGAAGGAAAACATTGCACACATGAAGGTTGTTCTTGAGACATCACAAGAGGAAGAAAACTAGGTCTACCAAAAATATCTTGTAATTATTGAAGCTTACAAAATGAAATTTGTTTCTCTTAATTGGATTTTTACTCAGTTCAAGTTTTTCCTTAAAAATTTGCAAATAAGGTGCTTAAAGTTCAATACATAATTCTTTGCTTCATCAATTTTGATTTGGTTTCCCCTCATTGTGATTGTTGGTGTTGACTAACTTGCTAGTGGAAAAGCACATTTAGAAGGAGCTATTGCCAAGGTAAGGATAAAAATAATGAAATCACTCAAAAATGCCCCTAACTTTAGTTAGCTACAAGGAAAAGGTAAGCCTCAACTAGTCAATATTTTCCCTTAAATTGTGGTATTGATGTTATGTATGTGGAGCCTAATCAGACTTATCCACAGGATCAAGGGGTAGAGCCCCTTGTGAGGTCAAGGGGCAATGCCCCTTGTGGGGCCCCCAGAGGGGCAGTGCCCCAGGGCGGGGTCGAGGGGCAGCGCCCCTTGATGCCAAGAATGACTTAATAATATTGTAAAGGGTCGGCCATCTATTTTGTATTAGTCAGAGTATTTTTGCCCTAATTTCATGATGTCAAAAGTACTTGTAAAAGGGCTTAGGGTTTGAGATTGATGGTATGAGGGATTATTGTAGCTTCCTATGGCGGTATTGAGTTGCAGGTTTCAGATTGTAATCACTAGATAATAATAAAGATATTGGACTCGCTATTGGTGGACGTAGCCCAGGGATTGGGTGAACCATGTTAAATTATGTGTTATTATGTTCTCTTCTGTGTGTTAATATTTGCATTTTTCTGCTTATTATCCTAACAAGTGGTATTAGAGTGAGGTTATTTCATTCGTTCTTTCATCTATTCTTTGAAGTAGGTCTCATGAGTTAGTGGGAGAATCTCTCAGTTAAGTGGGAGAAATGGCAGACAAGGGTAGGCTAAAGGTTGATAATTTTAATGGGCGGAACTTCCAGTTATGGAAGATGCAAATGGAGGACTATCTCTATTAGAAGGATCTATGGTGGCCATTAGAGGGAATAGCCAAGAAAGAGGCATCAATGTCTCATGATGATTGGGATATTTTGGATAGGAAGGCACTAGGGAGTATTCATCTATGCCTGGCACAATCGGTGGCATTCAATATTACTGGAGCAACGAAAGCTAAAGATCTAATGGACACCCTAGTGAGGTTGTATGAAAAGCCTTCAGCTTCAAACAAGGTATTTCTTATGAAACATTTATTTAATATGAAAATGGTAGAAGGTGGATCAGTCACTAATCATTTGAATGAATTTAATACAGTTACAAGTCAGTTAGCCTTAGTTAAAATTACTTTCAATGAAGAGGTTAGGGCTCTCTTGATTTTGTGCTCTTTGCCAAAAAGCTGGAATGGCTTGGTAATGGCTGTTAGTAATTTTGTTTTTGGTTCTAATACCCTAAAGTTTGATGATGTCATTAGTGTTATATTGAGTGAGGAAATTCATAGGAAAAGCTCAGGGGCATCCATATCGGGTAGTGTATTGAATGCAGAAAGCAGAGGCACAACAAGAGATAGAGGAAACAACTCTGGAAATTGTGGGAAATCAAGAGGAAAATCAAAGGGAAAGAGGTCTAAATCCAAAGGGCCAAATGATTGCTGGTACTATGGAAAACCAGGTCATAAGAAGAAAGATTGTTGGTCTCGAAAGAAAGATCAAGGAGACAAACATGATGGAAACAAGGAGGCAAATGTGGTAAGTAACAAATCCGAAGAGGATGCTTTGCTCTTGTCTTTAGAAAATGTTGATGATTCATGGGTGTTAGATTCAGGGGCTTCATTTCATGCTACACCCCATAGAGGTTATTTTGTTGATTATGTCCAAGGGGATTTTGGGCTAGTTTATTTGGGAGATAATGCACCCTGTCAAATTGTTGGAAAAGGGAAAATCAAGATTAAGTTGCACAATGGGAATCATTGGCTACTACAAGAGGTAAGACATGTTCCAAGGTTGAGTAGAAATTTAATTTTAGCAGGGCAACTCGTTGATGACAGTTGCACAGTTACTTTTAATGATAAAAATTGGAAGGTTTCAAAAGGTTCCTTAGTAGTAGCAAAAGGTGTGAAAGTAGGCACCTTATATCTTTGTACAGGTCATACTGTTCCTTCTACTTTAATTGTTTCAGAAGATAATGAATGTTCAGGAACAGTGGCTGCAGTTGAGTAGGAAGAACATCAAATCATTGCTGTAGATTCTGACATAGCACTGTGGCACAATAGACTCGGGCACATGAGTGAGAAAGGTATGAAATTACTTCCTTCAAAGAAAGTTTTACCTGGTCTCAAATGTGTTAATATGGATTTTTGTGAAAGTTTTTTGTATGGAAAGCAAAAGAGAGTTAGTTTTGTAAAGAGTGGGAAGGAAAAGAAAGATGAAAAATTAGAGCTTGTGCATATAGATGTATGGGGTCTAGCTCTGGTATCTTCCCTTGGTGGCTCTCAATATTATGTTACATTCATTAATGATGCAACTAGGAAAGTATGGATATATTTCATTAGATAGAAATATGATGTATTTGAAACTTTTAAGAAATGGAAAAGCTTGGTTGAAAATGAGACTGGAAAAAGATTAAAATATCTCAGATCTGATAATGGTGGTGAGTATTGTACAAAATAATTTGAAGATTATTGTGCCTCTACTGGTATTCCTAGACAGAAAACTGTACCAAGGACTCCATAAGAAAATGGAGTGGCTGAACGCATGAACAGGACAATAATGGAGAGTGCAAGGAGTATGAGGTTGCATGCTAGGCTACCCAAAATATGTGGGCAGAGGCTGTGAACACTATTGTTTATTTAATCAATAGAGGCCCCTCTACTCCTTTGGACTGTGGTATTCTAGAGGAAGCATGAAGTTGTAAGAAGGTGAGTTATTCTTTTCTCAAAACCTTTGGCTGTGAAGCTTTTGCACTTATAGATTCTGAAAACATAATCAAGCTGGAAGCTAAGTCAAAGAAATGTGTATGTGTTGGATATGGCATTGATGAATTTGGTTATAGGCTTTGGGATTTTGAAAATCATAAAATTGTAAGAAGCAAGGATGTCATATTCAATGAGAAAGTATTGTACAAAGATCTGTTGCAGCAGCATGAGAAGAAAGAAAATGATTATGTAATGCTGGATGATATTCCAAATAATAATGTTTCAGTCATTCCTTATGCTCTGCAACAATAGCAACAACAAATACCATACACCCCAGTGAATGTTAGATGGTCAACAAGGCTAAGTAGACCTCCAGATAGATTTTCACCTTCTTTGTATTCTATCTTATTAACTGATGCTGGTGAACCTGAATGTTATAATGAAGCTATGCAGGTGGATACAAAACTTCAGTGGGAGTCTACAATGACAGATGAAATGGACTCCTTGCTGAAAAATCAGACTTGAGATTTATGTGAGTTACCTATAGGTAAATGGGCTTTGCAGAATAAATGGGTTTACAGGTTGAAAGAAAAAGATGGAGGTAAGAAAAGATTTAAAGCCAGATTAGTCGTAAAAGGATTTGCATAGAAACATGGTATTGATTTTGATGAGATTTTTTCTCTAGTTGTTAAAATGACTTCTATTTGTACTATTTTAAGTATTGTGGCTACTGAAGATTTGCATTTAGAGCAGCTTGATGTTAAAACAACCTTTCTTCATGGTGATTTGAATGAAGAAATTTATATGGTACAACCACAGGGATTTGAGGTCAAGGGTAAGGAGAGTTTAGTGTGCAAATTGTAGAAAAGTTTATATGGCTTGAAGCAAGCACCTCGGCAATGATATATTAAATTTGATACTTTTATGAATGAGAATGGATACACTCGATGTAATTCTGATCATTGTGTTTATTTCAAGAGGTTAAATAATGACAGCTACATTATTCTATGTTTATATGTTAATGATATGCTTGTAGCTAGTTCTAACATGGATCATATTAAGGGGTTGAAACAACAGTTAGCAAAATATTTTTCTATGAAAGATTTGGGGGCAGCAAAACAAATCCTTGGCATGAAAATTTGCAGAGATAGGAAGAATAGATAATTAACTCTATCTCAAGCTGATTATGTTGAAAAGGTGTTGTAGAGATTCTACATGAAGGATGCCAAAGCTACCACTACACCTTTGCCTAGTCATTTGAAATTGACCAAAGAAATGTGTCCCAAGACACTAGAAGAAGAGGCAAAAATGTCCAAGGTACCTTACGCTTCAGCTGTAGGGAGCTTAATGTATGCTATGGTATGTACTAGGCCAGATATTGCACATGTAGTGGGAGTCATTAGCCAATATATGAGTCACCCTGGGATTGAGCATTGGAATGCATTCAAATGGATTCTTAGATATTTGAGAGGCACATCCAATAAGTGTTTACACTTTGGGGGCTCTTCTACTACAATTCATGGCTATGTTGACTTAGATTTGGTAGGATATATTGATACCAGACGGAATACTATAGGTTATGTATTTGTTGTTGGTGGGACAACAGTGAGTTGGATTTCTCAGTTACAAAAGGTGAATGCTTTATCCACTACAAAGGCAAAGTATGTTGCTGCTATAGAGGCAGCCAAGGAGATGATATGGCTTCAATTCTTCATGGAAGAATTGGGACATCCACAGGTAGATAATTATTTGTATTCCGATAGTTAGAGTGCCATTCATCTTGCAAAGAATTATGCTTTGCACTAAAAAAAAAAACACATACAGTTGCGATATCATTTCATTCGGTCAGTTTTGGATGATGGCCAGTTAAAGTTAGAGAAGATACATATAGATGATAATCTAGCAAATATGTTTACCAAGGAAGTGACAAGGGAGAAGCTGAATTCCTGTTCAGCTTTGGTTGGTCTTCTAGACTGAACAGAATAAAAGAATAGCTGAGTCCAGGGTAGTTTCATTATTCCAGTGGAAGCTATAGGTTTTGGTCGATTAGTCTCCAAGTGGGAGGATATTGTTGTGGAGTCTAATCAGTCTCCAAGTGGGAGATTGTTATGTATGTGGAGCCTAATTAGACTTATCCATAGGGTCAAGGGGTAGCACCCCTTGTGGGGCCCCCAGAGGGGCAGCGCCCCAAGGCGGGATCAAGGGGCAGTGCCCCTCGACATCAAGAATGACTTAATAATATTGTAAAGGGTCGGCCATCTATTTTCTATCAGTCGAAGTATTTTTTCCCTAATTTCGTGATGTCAAAAGTACTTGTAAAAGGGCTTAGGGTTTGAGATTGATGGTATGAGGGATTATTGTAGCTTCCTATGGCGGTATTGAGTTGCAGGTTTCAGATTGTAATCACTGGATAATAATAAAGATATTGAACTCACTATTGGTGGATGTAGCCCAAGGATTAGGTGAACCACGTTAAATTCTATGTTATTGTGTTCTCTTCTCTGTGTTAATATTTGCATTTTTCTGCTTATTATCCTAACAATTGGTGCACTTCAAGAATCTAGTAATTAAGAAGGATTAAGGAATCAAACACATCAAATCAAAGCCCCTTGTTTGTGGAAGAGAGTAGAAATACCCAAATCCCTATAGTTAGTGGGTGAAATCAATTGAACATTGCTAATTGTGTTTGGGAACTAAAGGAAAAGTTAGGGATATGCTCTTCACCTTTTGATGAACCAAATTCCTAAAAGCTTAACCTTAATTCCATTTTCCTTGCTTTGAATGAACATGCTAGAGAATTAGTGGGTTCACCTCCTGAGTTTGCCTTAACGAGGCCGGTGAGAGGGACATCCCAAAGTGGGATACGCTCGCTTTTGCTACAGGAATCCAACCTACTATAAAACAAAATGCATACATCCTTAATGGGGTCTGTGATAAATGGATTTTAAATTTTTTGAACTTCCTCTAGTAGTCTTCATGGATTGCACCAAATCATACTTTTTGTGTGTGTGGGTTGCCCCTTAACATACTTGGGGGATGAAATTTTAAAGTCTATTTGAACATAATCAATACTAAATCCTTGATAAAATAGCAAGACCACCTTTTAGAGCCATGTATATGAACCAAATCTTGTGTTAGGTAGGTGCTTGAAGTGTCTTTTTGTGCAAAACCCGTGACAACATTCTTCAAATCAAACATTTTGTGTTAAGTGGGTAAAAAGAGACAAGTGAATGTGTGGTTGTTGTGTTTGAAATACATAAACAAGTGAGAGATATATCCATTGAAAATTCATCTTATATTTTTAAATCTCTTCAATTTAAAATCAATAATTCTTGAATCAAGGATCATTTCAAATTGAACCCTTGTTGGATGATAGTTTCCACATGGTCCCACACATATAGGGCATCATTACCAGGAGATAGCACTCTTTTTGCAAACCAAGGGCAAGAAGTTGAATACCAAAGTATTTTCAAGGACCCTAATCAAGAGGAAATTTTTCCAAATCTATTTGAACAAAGACTTGGAGAGATGGTGGATAGAAATTCAGCATACATAATCACAATACCAACAATGTCAATTATAATTCCAGAGAAACACTTGAGGAAAGGCTTGAGAAAGCTGCCCAAGACCTAGACTTCCTAGAGGTTATGGAGAAATTGATAGATAAGGATAAGGATAACTTTTTCCTAAATCTAGCTCAAAAGGGAGTAAAGCTGCCTTATGATTTTGATATTGACCAACTCAAGAAAGACCAACAGTAAGATGACCCTATGAATGTTATGAATAGGCAGATCAAGACCTTCCAAGAACAAATTGATACCATGAAGAAGGCAACCAAACCTAAGGCCTTTTCCATTGAAGCTTTGTGTCCTTTCCCTTTCAACGAAAGCTTAGCTATGGTATCTTTTCCTTTCAATACATTTTTCCTAAATACGATAAGTACATGGGTAAAATGGACCCATAGGATCATTTGAGAGAGTTTTGCACCCTAAGCATAGAGTTCATGCACAATGATACATATCTAATGAGACTCTTTCCTAGAAGCTTAGGAGGTCCCGTAATGGAGTGGTTTTCAAAACTAACCCTAGGAATAAATACCTTTGACGAGCTAGCCTCCAAGTTCGTAACCCATTACTCTTATAACATTGAGCACGAAATCACAATGCTCAAGTTATGTGATACAAAATAGGAATATGGAGAGTCCTTCTTAGGATTCCTACAAAGGTGGAGGACTGTTTTCGGAAGGTATCCATGAAGTATCCCCAAGAAAGAGAAGATGGAGATCTTCACTAACAATTTGACCACGAAAATGAATTATAGATTACAACTTCAATGTCCCCCAACATTTGAAAAACTCATCAAAAATGGGATCAAGATTGAAGATGTTTTGGTCAAGAGATGTGAAATCAAATTATTTAAAGATAATAAATCCAACAACAACAACAACAACAATAACAATAACTATGTGCCTAAGTATTTCAATAATCAGGGGTCCAACAACAACAATGATAAATCTAAATCATGGACTAAGAATAACAACAAAAACCTTGTGAATGATGGAGTTGTGGAGGCCTGCAACTTGAAATCAACCCCTTTTATTCTACCATATGGAGCTAATTCTTCAAATAATGTTAATCAATCAAACAAAGCTCCATATAATTCCAATAACAATTCCAACACTTCCAAAAATAATGCTAAAGGGAACAAATCAAAATCTTCCTACTCCAATTATAATAAAAAGAAATTCACCTACTTGGGTGAACCTTTGGAGAATGTATTAAGGACCTTGGTTACTAATAATGTCATCACATTACCTAATATGAAAGATTATGAACCTAAAGTTAAGCCTTATTGGTGGAATGAGGCCCATCATTGTGAATATCATCGAAATAGAGGTCACCCAACAAATGAATGCATGAGGTTAAAACACTTGGTGCAAGATTTAATTGACAAGGGAACCATTCAAATTGAAGGGCCTCAAAATAATGGAGATCACACAGCCTTCAAAAACCCCTTTTTGAATCATGAAAAGGGTGAGTCATCAAATGCTAATCAAAATAAAAAAAAGGGTAATGAGAAAGTAAACTTTTCTCATACCTATGATAATACGATAAATACTATAAGAGAAGAGGATCAAACCATAAATGTTATCATAGTGAAAGATAAGTCAAGGTAAGTATCATCAAATGTTGTCACTAGTGGGCAAGCATCGAAAATTATCCTACCTACCAATGCTCCAAAATTTGTGGTATCAAACCAAGCTTCAATATCATCATCGAAACAATATAACTTGGTTGATCAATTACAAATAACTCCCACTCAAATCTCTATTCTTGAGCTGCTCAAATTATCACCAATTCATAAGGATATCTTGGAGAAAGCCTTGTTGGAAATAAATGTGCCTCTAAATTTGGAGGTAGAAAAAATCCAAAATATGGTAGGGCACCTTATTGCACTCCATTGCCTATCATTTTTTGAACAAGATGACATGTCCCTTAATCATCTACAAAATTTGCCCTTACATATAGAAGTGTTCATCCATAAGCATAGGGTGAAGAGAGCCCTTATAGATGGAGGAGTCGGCCTAAACATTTGTACCCTTAACTTGGTGAAAGCCCTAGGATTTTTTGAGGAGGCTATTGACCCTAAGAAAAAGATCACCGTAAAAGCCTACGATGATGAAGAAAGAGCCTCAAAAGGAGTCATAGTACTACCCATAAGAGTTGGTCCCATGCAAAAAGAGACCATGTGTCAAGTATTGGACCTAAATTTGACTTACGATATTTTGTTAGGAAGGCCATGGATCCATGAAATACAAGCTGTTCCTTCAACTTATCACCAATGCCTAAAGTTCCCATATCTAGGGCAAGAGATAATGATAAGTGGGGATTTGAACCCATTTCAATATTGTAATAATGTCAAGCCCATCAATGAATCCTTGGTTCCACACAATGCTGAATGGTCTATACCTAATCAAATGGAGCAAGGTCAAAGTTCCAAGGACATCCCTTTGTTAAAAGGAAAAGAAAAGATGGAAGAAGAAGTTGTTATTGAAGACACACCAAAACTCATTAACCAAACTACATCGACTAAAGGAAAAGAGAAGGTTAATGAGGATAACATTATTAAAGAAACAAGAGAAGACCCTACCAAAGCTATCCAAGTGCACACTAAAGAGGCTCATTATCAGACCAAATGATGAAATTTTTTGATAAGCAATGTAAGATCAAGCAAAAGGGAGTAGACGAATACTCCTTATCTATGATGGACCTACCTTTATCACCCAAGTCCTTTTGAAAACCTCCAAATCTACCTCATAAATATAATGATAACTTTGTGAGGGCAAGTACATCATCTACCATGGATGAAGAAGATAATGAAATCTTAAACTGGTTATACAAAGATGAAGAGTCAAGTGCTCACGTCAAACATATCCAAAATATAACCATTCCCACACATCAATATGGGAAAGGGTTTTCTATCATGAAAAAGATGGGATAAAAAGGTCAAGGACCTTTAGGCACAAAGAATGAAGGGCTCATTGAACCCATAGAATCAACATGGCAAGATTCCAAAGAGAAAGTAGGATTAGGGTATCTTGAAGAAGGATACACTCAAAAACATTATCCCAAACTTCATGATCAAATATTACAATTAGAATCTAATAGTGATAAGGATTCTAATGAATGTGAATGGGAGACCCTATTAGATGAGTCATGTCAAGATAAGGGTATTGATTTCATTCATACCTATGCTTCTACCAAAAATAAAGGACCAATAACAGTATCAGCTTCAAATCAGGCATCTAGTTCTAGTCAAGTGATCCTAAATGATGTGCCAAGCATAAAAATAGAGATAAATCAATGGGTAGGTCAACCATATGTTCCTTCATGGAGACCTACTATGGAATAATCAAATGTTAGGTTTAATCCACATGATTTTTATCCAACAAAAACCCAAGAGGAGTCTAGTGAGGGGGATTTTGATCCTTCTTCTTTAGAACATTTAGAGGAAGCCCATGTTCAAGATTTTCAAGATAAAATGTATGAACCTTCCAATAATGAGATATACACCCTAAACCTAATTGAAACAAACCCAAGTGTTAACCCATTAAATCTCATCCGCCCGGACTTGATTGAATGGAATGCCATTGAACCAACTCCCTTGCCAATTTTCTTAAATGACAACATGGTGTCCCAATACCTTAACACGGTTGAACCTTCTTCTATCAGAAAATATCAAGAAGAAATTATCAAAGGGAGCATCTAAACTTTCAATCCAAGAAAAAATGAAAAAAATAGAAAAAAATAGAAAAAGAAAAGAATCGAATGTTGAAAACCACGTTGTGGCAACATTAGATCATGAAAAAAATAAAGATATAAAGGATGTTTCCAAAGGTGAAAACCCAACTGAGGCACCTAAGGAAGGGAGTTTGGATGGACTACCAAAACATTACAAGGAAAGATCTTCGATCTTAATGGAGCCAATAGAAAAGATAAATATTGGGTCAGAAACAGAGCCAAGGATCATCCACCTAGCAACATCCCTATCTAGTGAAGAAAGAGTAGAATTCATCAAGTTCTTTAAGGAAAGACAAGTTAAATTTGCATGGTATTATGATGATATGCTGGGTTTAGACCCAAATTTGATAATGCATAATCTAAATATCAAGGAAGGAGCCAAACCTGTTAAGAAAAAGCTAGGAAAATGCATCCTCATATAGCACTACTTGTCAAGGTGGAGTTAGAAAAACTATTGAAGGTGGGATTTATAAGGGTCATTGATTATGCACAATGGATCTCAAATATAGTGCCCATGTTGAAAGTAGACAAATCCATCAGAATCTACATGGAATTTATAGACTTAAAGTTGGCATGTCCTAAGGATGATTTTCCACTTCCAAGCATTCATGCCATTGTAGACTTAACAACAAGACACTCTATGTTCTCACTCATGGATGGATTTAGCGGATATAATTAGATCAAGATAGCACTAGAAGACCAAGATAAGACCACCTTTACATGTGCATGGGGTACTTTTTGTTGGAATGTCATGCCATTTGGGTTAAAGAATGCAGGAGCGACCTATCAAAGAGCAATGACTACAATATTTCATGATATGATGCATAAGTTCATGCAGGATTATGTGGATGACATATTAGCTAAATCCCACTCAAGAAAAGAGAACCTTCCAATTTTGGCAAATTTTTTTGAAAGACTAGAAGAATTCAAAGTAAGACTAAACCTAAAGAAATGTGCATTTGGAGTCCAATCCGGCAAGCTACTAGGTTATATTGTATCTGCAAAAGGGATAGAGGTGGATCCTGCTAAAGTGAAGGCTATTATGGAAATGGAAGCACCTAAAAACATTATTCAAATGAGATATTTACAAGGAAGGATCCAATCCATTAGGAGATTTATCTCCCAATTAGCTGAAAAATGTCACAATTTCAACCAACTTTTGCATAAAGACACAATTTTCAAATGAGATGAAAAATGTGAAGAAGCCTTTGATCTACTAAACAAATATCTCATGAATCCACCAATCTTGATCCCACCTATCAGAGGCAAGCCCTTGATCCTATATATTTCAGCAACGGAGAATTACTTGGGGGCACTTTTAGCACAAGAGGATGAAACAGGAAAAGAAAAGGAAATTTACTACATAAGTAGAACCTTAGTCAAATACGAGCTAAATTATACATTTATGGAAAGGGCATGCTTGGCTGTGGTTTTTGCTTCCCAAAAATTATGCCATTATATGCTAGCCCACAAGATAAGGCTCATTGCCAAAATTGACCCATTAAAGTATTTACTTAGTAAAACAACATTGAATGGAAGGCTAGCAAAGTGGGTGATGATACTAAGTGAATTCGACATAGAATACGTCGATAGAAAATCAATCAAAGGACAAGTTATTGCTGACCAGTTAGCAGAAGCACCACTTCAAGATGATCATCCTATACAAGTGGAATTCCCAGATTCAGAAATTGTGAATGTAGAGGCAAAAACATGGCTACTCTATTTTGATGGTTCTTACACTCATCATGGATCAGGAGTAGGCATACTTCTAATCAGTCCTCAAGGATCAACTATCCCTAAGTCTTACAAATTGCTATTCCCATGCATAAACAATATACCAGAATATGAAGCCTTGGTTATTGGAATCAAGCTGGCATTAGAGTGGAAAGTAACATAACTAAAAGTTTATGGAGATTCACAATTAGTCATAAATCAAGTTGAAATGAAGAATATCAAACGAAAGATGACAAATTGATACCCTACAAAAACATGGTGGACAATCTTAGAAAGTATTTCATACTTATCACATTTGAACAAGTGCCAAGTGTAATACCCCAAAATTGGCCTCAGTATATCAATCTTTCTAAATCATCAAAGTCCTATTATACTAGGTAATTATGTCTTCTAATTGACTCTACTCGACTTAGTGTCAAACGCAGAAAATCTTAAATCTGTATTAATCACATGCTACATTTAATATAATGGCTAAATAAACCCTATGATTGATTAATTTAAAGTCCTAGTACTTTAATTAATTAAATCCCCTTCTATTAATTTAAATAAATACATTTAAATTAATTCACATTTCCCTTTTTAATCCACATGGAATTAAATATTACATTTAATTCTATTTGAGCACATTAAATCATTTTCTTCTATTAATTTAAATAAATATATTTATCTATTAAAATTAATTCATATTTTCCTTTTAACCCACTTGGAATTAAATATTATATTTAATTCTATGGGAGCACATGGCTCCTAATATTAACTTAATATTATATTTCATCTTTCTTACCCACCTCACCCACTAAAATTAAAACAATGATTCTTTAATCTCTAAAGTCTTCCCACTAAAATCATGGGTCATTTTTGGAGGCCCTTTTATGAGTCGTGGGCCACCTAGTGACCAAAATTCAACCCCTAACCCTAAGTATATCAAGTGGGGAAGCTAAATTTGATTCTAACTACCCTCTAGAAGTCTCATAAACCCTCTAAAACCTCACTCAAAGCATTCCATACGAATTTGGGATAATCTTTGGTAGTAGATTTCACTTTTCAAAGTGGATCCACCCATCCACCCACTTTGAATTAAATAATTCAAATGAGAGAATCTTAACCCTTTATCTTAGTAAAATCCTAACCGTTGATTCTCTTAAAAATCCTATAAATAAGACCTCATTTCCCTTTACAAAGGGACCAATTTTATTGCATTGTTATTATGTTCAACCACACTCCTAGTATTCTCAATTTGCTTTCAAATTCATGGTGTACTTCATATGCTATTGGAGAGCTACATCAATCCATTCAAAGGAGAAGAAAGGGGAACATGAGAACTAAATCTTAGAGGGAGTTTAGACTTAGTGTTACTTCTTCCATTTCCAAGTTGTTTTTCATGAAGTAGATTAGATTTACTTTGCATATTTGTTTCTTGCATGATTTTAGTGGTTATTCCATGTATATGCACTCTAATCCAATTCTAATCTTACATTTTTGGTGAACCCGACGTGAAACACTAACTTTTGATACTTCTTTTTGATGTTTTTGTGCTTGTAGGCTAACAGGCATTACATTTAGCACACACCATGGGGCCCAAGCCCCTAATTTCTTCTTCTTCTTCATTTTGCAGGTTTTGGAAGGCATTTTAAGAGCTTACAAGTCACGTGAGGCTTTTTGGGAGCTTATATGTCAAACTCATAAAGAAGCACTTTCACTAAAACGACGATAACTTTTGCAAATCAACTCAGATTTTGATGATTTAAAAAGTGTCAGAAAGCTACTTTAGAGGTCTACATAGATCTACAAAAAAATTTATTAGAGTAAATCCTAAAAATTAGGTTCACACATTACAAGTTAGATCTTCTTTGTAGATTCCAAACGTTCGTAACTTAGACATAGAGAGCACTTTAGGATCTTAGACTTTGGGATTTTTCTAATATTTATGCTTGTTTTGGCTTTATCTTTGCCTTGAAATTCTCTTTTGCAGGTTCTAATAATTTTTTGTAGATCATTGGATAAAAAGATCGCTTGCCAAAAAAAACAAAAAACTTGAAACTACTAATGCATTTGATTGCAGGACGCTTGTCAAAGAGTTAAAATCCTAAACATTGTGCTTGCTTTCATGATTTTCATACATAGTCTAAATAGGGCCTTGTGAAGATTTCTTAAGGGTCTTGATAGCAAAGTAGGGTAATAGGCTCTTCATTACATGGAAGTGATGCCCATGGATGAATCTGAGACCCAGATGTTGCTAGCATGATAGATACCTGGGGAAGCAAGGAAAGGTAACGAATCTTTAGCACATCCATTTGTTAGGGGATTATGCTCTTCTCTCTTTGAGAGAATCAGAAACCCAAAAGCTTGTGGATTGGTTAGAGAGGAGTTAGCTCGGTGATGAACTTGTCTTGTGTGTTTGGGTAAGGTGAAGAGGTAGAGAAGTATGCTATTTTCTCTTTGAGCATATCATTTTGAATCCTTGACATATCATGGTTTATCCTTTCAAGGAGCACTATTAAAAAGCTTGTCTTCTTCCAAAAATTCAAAGAAAAATGAAAAAAAATGAAAAAATTGAAAATGTGTCACGGTAAAAACCTGGAAACAGGTGCCTTGATAGCAAAAGTAAAGAGAAATAAATTCGTCCTATGGTGAAAATCACTCCCTCGTGGCACCTTGGATAAGTATCGTGATGAAAACCTAGCAATTAGGCATCATGCGTAGTTCTTCTACATATTTCATCCATTCTATCTTCTCTTTTTGATCTTGATAATATTGATCTATACACAAACATTTGGCTATCTTGTGAGCTATCTTACGATGATCTTGCTTTCATTTCATTCTTGTTTAGCCTTCATATTTATCTTCCTCCATTCATTTTCGCCTATCACTATTCTTTTCCCCTTTGGTCTTGATCTAATAAAAATAAAAAAAGAGTAAAACACGGTGCTATGAAGCCTCTTGACATGTCTGCTCCTTTGGACTACATCCTTTCTTATTGTTGCATTACGATTTTGTGACTTATCCTATATTTGCTTTTCATTGGTTGTCCAAATGTGCTTTACATGACAATTTTCCCTAACTTGGGTATTCTTAAGGAGTTTGCCTTTGAGGATTTCTTCCCTTCATTCTCCTTCATTCTCTTGTCTTCCATGTCTTCCACCAACTTGCTAATCCCTCTTGTTCTCCACCTTGCTAGACATTGGGACTGCACGTTATGATCTTGCTTGGGAGTTTCCAATGCAGAAAGATGCCATCAAATTTGCTAAGAATTGTCAAAAGTGTCAAGTACATGGTAATTTAATTCATGCTCCAGGGAGAGATCTAATTCTCTTTACTACACAATGGCATTTTCACCAATGGGAATTTGATCTTATAGGATCCATACATCCTCATTCTTCTAATGGATATACCCATATCATTACAGCTATAGATTATTTTACAAAATGGGTAGAAGCGGTTCCTTTGACATAAGCAACTGGCAAGAAAATTTCTATGTTCATCTTGAACTATATCATATGCAGATATGGCATTCCTCATTCCATAGTCACAGATAATGGTGGACAATTCAAGAATAAAGACTTAGATTATTTATATGCCAAATTCAAGATTACACAACATTGGTCATCTATCTACTATCCTCAAGGGAATGGACAAGCAAAGACTTCTAACAAGAATCTATTAAAAATCTTGCACCGTACAATTAATAAGACAGGAAGAGACTGGCATCTTATGATCAATCTAGCTCTTTGAGCCTATAGAACAAGTATCATAACGCCTACTGGGGCTACACCTTTCGCTTTAGTTTATGGGTCTGAAGTGGTACTGCCTATTAAGGTTGAAATCCCATCACTAAGAATCAGAATGCATGGTCTAGTAACTGATGATGACTATAGAGTGTCTAGGTTGCAAGAACTTGAACTACTAGATGAGCGCAGACAAGCAGCATATGATCATCTCAGAGTATATAAGAAGAGAATGTCTAGAGGCTACAACAAGAAAGTCAGACACAGAGAATTTCAGGTTGGAGATCTAGTCTTGAGAGAGAATCCTAAAAATCAATCACATAGAGAGCGCAAGGGGAAGTTTGAACCCAACTGGCTGGGTCCCTTTGTTATCACTACTACTTTTGGCTCTGGTGCCTATCAACTCTCAATGACTGAAGGAGAACAGTCTGATAACCAATCAACATTCTCCATCTAAAGAAATTCTATGCCTAAGACATTTAATCTTTGGTAAAATATCTTGAAAAAATTATAAAAATTGGAAAAAGTCCTGAAAAAATTAACATCTTGGTGAAAACTTAGCAATGGGCACCTTGATGATTCACAAAAAAAGTAAAAAATATCAAAAGTAAAAAAAAAATTGAAAAAATAAAAAATACAAAAAAAATGAGAAAAAGAAAAAGTGCCTTGGTAGCAAAAATATAATCTCTGCCAAGATGGTGAAAAGCTGGCAAATGGATGCCACTTGTTTAAAAAATGCTCCATCTATCAACACAATCTTGGTCTTTCCCAGCTTTCAATCTTGCTTTAGTTTGTACATATTTCTCAGTTTGTTTCTACATTTCCAGTTTTCAATAAGTCGGTATGTACACCAATTAGCTCAAGCGTCTGTATCCTATCAATGCTTAACACTTGGGGGAAATCAATGTCATATCCTATGGTCTCCAGTATATCTTAGATGAGTCATATCCAGTCAGAGTCCTTTGAAGCTTCATCCGAGTCAGTCCGTTTGTCTCCTCTCCAGAAAGGATTTTGCATCTACAACAACATAATCAAACATCAAACTGAAAACAATCTATGCTTTTTTACATGCTTTTATCTCCTTGTATGCTTACTGATTCACATTGAGATTTTTGCATATTGTGTCCCTTCAAGCTCTTCGATGATGTCTTTTACAGGATTTAGAGAGTGATGACTGGGGGCATAATCTTTTCTTTGTCTTTTGCTTGTATGTAAAAATATAACAACTTTGGAAATTTTGGATTGAAATGGTGTCCGACTGTAAAAGCCTCTATCTCGAATTGGATAGCCATGCATACCTCGACCATTGATACCTAGAAAATTCAAAGAAGTTTGATCAAACTATTATCTTTTTGAGTGAGTTCTTTCTCCTACTATGAAACATGATCTTACCTAAGGATGTGAATGATAAAGGGTCATTACGGGTAATTCACACTAGACTTAGAATGATCACTTAACTATTTGATGTGTTTGTAATGCAAGGTATATTCAGGTCATCACGATGTTTATGTTCTGATGCTTATACAAATTGCTATATCAAAATAGACATGATATTCAAGTCATCCTAGCGTTTGTGCCTTGGTGCTTATATCTACTCTAACATTCTGAAAATAAAATCAATATTCAATATATCTATGGTTGATTGACCAGTGGATGTTGTATTGATTCCTGCGCATACAAATCGATATTCATATGTCTATGGTTTCATAACTAGTGGGCATTGTATTGATTTATCTGGTTACCTAAAAATTCAATGATGAGAATGACCGACACATGATCAGTGACTAGGTCCTAGGTCTTAGGTTGCCTTTTACTTTGCATATTTCTTTGCATTTTGCATGTTTGCATGATCTCACAAATGGCTACCTAAACTTCAAATTATTAAACGATTCTTCTATCACCTACTTCAAATCTAACAGAGAGCTGAATCCTACAAGAAGGTTCCTCCAATGAAACAACAAGTAGAATCCTTTTTCGGGGTCAAAATCAAAATCTGAGATCATTTACTATGTCAAAATTATGATTTAAATTTTTCAGACCCAAGACGGTCTACTACTTGCATAATCGACCTTCACTCATCACAGAAATCTAGAATTCAACTTAACTGACTATCTTACATCAAACTATCAAAATTTCAACTTGGTCAACCATGGTCAACTCATGGTTTAACCTAGTCAAACTTGGTCTCGAGGACCTCCAAATGATGTAGAACATGTTCTCGGACGTGCACAACCATTTTTCAAATCCATTAACATGCTTCTAAACTATTCAATGCTAAATTTTCTTGTCAGATTTCAATTTTAATCCTGAAGGGGGCATGGTATTGCATATCATTCAAGTCTGTAAATCTAATTTTGTCTATCAATCTTTCCTCAGTAATCAAGACAACAACCACATCTAATTGCTGACTCATCAAAGTCCTCATCGCTTGGGGAAAATCTATCATCGCTTGGGGTATATTTGTGTGTGTGAAAATTGTACTTGATCTGTAGACACAACACTTCAGTAAAACATTAGAGGTTAGCTATAATCAAAATCGTGCAAAATTGAAATCTAATCTAACCAAGCGATTTACTACCTTCTAATAGGTGCGAGATTGATGTTCTCATATTGTAATCGAGATCAGTGACCTAGACGACACCTAAATGAAGGATTTGAATGCAATTGATCTAGATATGAGATTGAATGTAATTAATCTATGTTTTTGATATTTTCTATGCAATAAGAATGATAAACTGATATGCTATGGATGCTATTGAAAATTGATATGCAATGCTAATCTAACAATGATATGCAATATGAATGCAAAAATAAGATTGATCTCACAAAGATGTCGATTCGCAAGAGCTTTGATTCTTCAATTCCAATTCTCCAGCGTGATTGTGCAAAATATGAGATGCTTGGATGCAAATTTGAGAGATGAATTATGAAGAGTTGAGCCTTGTTTTTATAGAAATCCAGGGCTTTGGAGGTGCATGGATAAAAGCTATAAATCACTCAAATAACTCAGCTTGATTTTTGAGTTATCTGATAATAACAGATAATTAAGTCACAAAAACATGCAAAAGCTAAGTTTTAACTCAAAATAGAGTTTAGCTTTAATTGATAATTGACAGTTGTCTGTTTTTATGATTGTGCATGTTTTATTTATGAATTAATTTAATAATAAAGTGATTTATTTCCAACTTAACTGCTTTTAAAAATAAAACAATTGATTTATGGATTAATCAATTATTTAATCAAACTTTTATTAAAAATTATATTATTAAATAATGACAACATGCTTTAATTAATTAAATAAGAATTTAATCAATTATTCATATGATATTGGATTTATTGTCAAAATTTAAATAATATAATTAATAGTAGATAGAATTAAATTTAATTACACAATTAAGTGGCAAATATTAAATCTAATTAATTAAATATGAAAATATTCAATTAATCAAACTTTAGGATAAATGTGATTTATTGCCAAATAATTATAAAATTAAAGATAATTATGATGATTAAGAATATTACTAGGAATATTCTCCGATGCAGAATTTAAGATAATCAATTATGATTCGATGATGTTTAGATGTGCCTTAGGTTAGGACTTCGATGTCGATTTTGTTCGATTTGTCGATGTAGGAGGTTAATGAACATATAGCCCATTTTTGGGGTATTACATTTTGCCCCTCTTTGAATTACTATGCGAAGCGCAGTGGTTCAAAGAAAGTCTGTGTTTGATAGAGATATGAAACTGATGTTTGATATTAATAATTGATATGAGATAGAAGCTGATTGATATTGAATTGATATGGAGATAATAGGTCCTGAATGACCAAAGATAATGTTCACTATAATAGCAATGAACCGATGATTGCGAAAAAGTGTCAAAATGCCTGATTCTGAACCTTAGGATTGATAAGAAGTGAGTGACCCGTTCTAGACTCGATTGTCTTAGCAGAACTAGCAAGTATCACATCCAAACCCTTCAGTTGCCGAAAAACCAAGGAAAGAACACTGTGATCTGATGGTTGCAAAAAACTGATACAGTTTACAAGATTAGGAGAATACCAGATTGATTTGGATCGATGAATCTGATATGCCCCAAGTGATGATAGATTTGCCCCGAGCGATGAGGACTTTTGATGAATCAGCGATTAGACATGATTGTTGTCTTAATCACTGATGAAAGATATTGATAGATTTGATTGATAGAATTTGATTTACAGACTTTGAATGATGTGCAATACCATGCCCCCTTCGGGATTAAAATTAAAATCTGACAAGAAAAGTCAGCGTTATAGTTTAGAAGCATGTTAATTGATTTGAGAAGTGTGGTGAAACACATTCAAGAACACATTCTGCATCGTTGGAAGGTCCCAAAAGACCAAGTTTGACTAGGTTTGACCATGAGTTGACCATGGTTGACCAAGTTGAAATTTTGATAGTTTGATGTAAGATAATCAGTTAAGTTGAATACTAGATTTTTGTGATGATTAAAGGTTGATTATGCAAGTAATTAATAATATGAATGATCTCAGATTTGAATTTTGATCCTGAAAAAGGATTCTACTTGCTATTTCATTGGAGGAACCTTTGTGTGAGATTCAGTTCTTGTTAGACTTGAAGATGCGATTTGAAGAATCGTTTAAGCATTGAAGTTCATTTAGCCATTGTGAGATCATGCAAACATGCAAAATGCAATGAGACATGCAAAATGAAATGCAACCTAAGACCTAGGACCTAGTCACTGATCATATGTCGATTTGTTATCATTATTGAACTTTTAGGTAATCGGATAAATCAATACAATGCCGACTAGCTATGAAACCATAGACATATGAATATCAATTTGTATGCGCAAGAATCAATACAACACCCACTGGTCAACAACCATGGATATATGAATATTGATTTTATTTTCAGAATGTCGGATTAGATATGAGCATCAAGGCACAAACGCCAGGATGACCTGAATATCATGTCCATTTTGATATAGCAATTTGTACAAGCATCAAAACATGAATGTCGTGATGACCTGAGTACGCCTTGCATTGCAAACACATCAAACAGTCAAGAGATCATTCTAAATCCAATGTGAATTACCCGTAGTGACCCTTTATCGTTCACATCCTTAGGCAAGATCGTGTTTCATAGTAGGAGAAAGAAATTACTCAAAAAGACAATAGTTAGATCAAACTTCCTTGAATTTTCTGGGTATCAATGGTCGAGGTACGCATGGCCATCCAATTTGAGATAGAGGCTCTTATAGTCGGACACCATTTCAATCCAGAATTTCCAAAGTTGTTAGATTTTCCCATACAATCAGAAGACAAAGAAAAAATTATGCCCCCAGTCATCACCCTCTAAATCCTGTAAAGGACATCATCAAAGAGCTCGAAGGGACACAATATGCAAAAATCTCAATGTGAATCAGTAAGCATACAAGGAGCTAAAAGCATGTAAAAAGCATAGATTGTTTTCAGTTGAGTTTTGATGTTTGATTGCGTTGTTGTAGATGCAAAATCCTTTCTGGAGACAAGATAGACTTGACTGACTCAAATAAAGCTTCAAAGGACTCTGACTGGATATGATATGTCTAAGATACACTAGAGGCCATAGGATATGACATTGATTGCCCCCAAGTGTTAAACATTGATAGGATACAAACGCTTGAGCTGATTGGTGTACAGACCGACTTATTGAAAACTGAAAATGTTGAAACAAACCGGGAGATATGTACAAACTAAAGCAAGACTGAAAGCTGGGAAAGACCAAGATTGTGCTGATAGATGGAGCGTTTTGAAACAAGTGGCGCCCGTTTGCCAAGTTTTCACCATCTTGGCAGAGATTCTATTTTTGCTACCAAGGCACCTGTTTCCAGGTTTTCACCAAGGCACTTTTTCTTTTTTTTTATTTTTTTTTGTATTTTTGATATTTTTTCAATTTTTTTGTACTTTTGATATTTTTTTGTTTTTTTGTGAATCATCAAGGTGCCTATTGCTAGGTTTTCACCAAGATGTTCATTTTTTCAGGACTTTTTTTTATTTTTAGGATTTTTTCAGGATATTTAACCATAGACTGAATGCCTCAGGTGTAGAATTTCTTTAGATGGAGAATGTTGATTGGTTCTTAGAGCTTTTCTTCTTCAGTCATTGAGAGTTGATAGGCACCAGAGCCAAAAGTAGCAGTGATAACAAAGGGACCCAGCCAATTGGGTTCGAACTTCCCCTTGCGTTCTCAATGTGATTGATTTTTAGGATTTTCTCTCAACACTAGATCGCCAACCTGAAATTCTCTATGTCTGACTTTCTTGTTGTAGCCTCTAGACATTCTTTTCTGATACACTCTGAGATGATCATACGCTGCTTGCCTGCGTTCATCTAGTAATTCAAGTTCTTGTAACCTAGATACTCTGTAGCTATCATCAGTTACTAGACCATGCATTCTGATTCTTAGTGATGGGATTTCAACCTCAATAGGCAGTACCGCTTCAGACCCATAAACTAAAGCGAATGGTGTAGCCCTAGTAGGCATTCTGATACTTGTTCTGAAACTCATTCTGATACTTGTTCTGATACTAGTTTTGATATTGATTCTGATACTGGTTTTGATACTTGTTCTGATACTTGTTCTGATACTTGATACACTTGATAGCATCTTTTTCCATTGCAAACTCCCAAGCAAGATCATATCGTGCAGTCCCAATGTCTAGCAAGGTGGAGAACAAGAGGGATTGGCAAGCTGGTGGAAGAGATGGAAGACAAGAGAATGAAGGAGAATGAAGGGAAGAAATCCTCAAGGGAAAACTCCTCAAGAATACTCAAGCTAGGGAAAAATCATCATGTAAAGCATATTTGGATAAGTAGGGAAAGGCTAGTATAGGATAAGTCACAAAAGCGTAGTGCAAGAGCAGGAAAGAATGCAATCCAAAGGAGTAGACATGTCAAGAGGCTTCATAGCATTGTGTTTTACTCTTTCTTTTTTCTTTTTTTATTTTAGATCAAGACCAAAGGGAAAAAAGATAGCGATAGGCAAAAATGAATGGAGGAAGATAAATATGAAGGCTAAATAGGAAGGGAATGAAAGCAAGATCATCATAAGACAACTCACAAAATAGCCAAATGTTTGTGTATAGATCAACATTGTCAAGATCAAAAAGAGAAGATGGAATGGATGAAATATGTAGAAGAACTATGCATGACACCTGATTACCAGGTTTTCATCACGGTACTTATCCAAGGCACCACAAGGGAGTGGTTTTCACCATAGGATGAATTAATTTTTCTTTACTTTTGCTACCAAGGTGCCTATTTCCAGGTTTTCACCAAGGCACATTTTCATTTTTTTATTTTTATTTTCTATTTTAGAAGAAGGCAAGCTTGCTAGATAATGATCCTTGAAAGATAAAACATGATATTCTAAGGATTCAAAATGATATGCTCAAAGATGCTGATAGGGAAAGGGAGATGGAAGAGAAAAATGGAGGATAAAGTTTTATGTAAAGCGAGTGAGGTTGGAAGATAGGAGGAATAGGCAAATGAAGAAAAATGATAGAAGGTAGAAGGATAATGCATGGAAGGATTGTGAAAGGGTAGGTGGAAAGGAAGGCAAGATCAACATAAACACACACCTTGAAGGGTAGCGAGAGGGTGGAGGAAATGTGAATGAAGGAATACGTGAAAGAATATGGCGAATGGATAGCAGAGGTTGAGGTTTAGGCGCATGGAATGAAAGAATATTTTTAGAGGGAAATGAAGTGGAAGCCTTTGGAAGCTTGAATGTCAACTTTACTTTTTGCTCAACACCAGACTCTTTCAAGAGAGACTTTGGAATCCATATAGCCATAGGCTTTTTATTTCCTTTTGATGATTTAGAGATAATATCTTCAATGATGGATTTTGGAACCCATACTTGTCTTGTAATTTTTTTCTTAGATATCTCTTTTGACTTTATGCCTCCATGTCGATGAGAGGAGACATGGTGATCTTATTTTTTTGATGGATTCTTGTATTGCTTCTTTTTCTTGTATTGAACATTCAAGTTACTTCCAAAAGACTTGGGATTTGTGGAAGAGGGAGGATATGACTGGTTTAGATGGGTGGGTGGATGAAAAGGATTCAAAGGTATGCATCTATGTTGATCTTGAGGAAAGATGGGAGATGGAGGTATGTAAGGACCCAAGATGGATGGCAAATTAGGAGAGTTAGGAGGGGAAAGTGAAGGGACATAAGGACCCAAGATGGAAGGAAGGCGTGAAGATCTTTGTAGAGGTGGAAGAGGTCCAAGGATGGAAGTGGAAGATGCAAAAGGATAATCAATAAGTTCATCAGCATCTATATGACAACCAAGGATATCAGCATCTTTAGAGTGAGCATTAGGATCTTCAATAGAATCATGGACATCTTGAATATGAGCACCTTCTTTGATAGGATTGTTCAAAGCTTGCAAAGACTTAGGAAGAGTAGAAAGTGGAAGTGAACATGGAGTGGTAGAATAAGAAGATGGAAGACTTTGATCTTGACAAGGATCTTTGGATAGCACCAGCGCATAATTTATCTCTTGATTTTCAATAGGCTTAACATTGGAAGTAACAACACTATTTTTACCAACCTTAATGGAAGTATCATCTTTGGAAAGCGCAAGTGTAGTAAGGTTATTTTGATTGTCAATAAGCTCAACAGTGTGAGTAGTAGCTTGATCTTGCTTAGGCGAAGACTTAAGACATGGTGGAATGTATGAAAAAGGGGGTACAGGATCAAAAGAACCCTGAGGTGGATAAGAGACATCGTGAAAATGAGTGGATGACATGGAGGGTTCTTGATCTTGATCTTTCTTTATGTTCTTTTCTTCATCATTTTTAGAGTCCTCTTGACATGGAGCCACTTCTAAGGACAAGGAAGCATGTTGGGATTGTATGGATGACTTTGGAAGAGATGGTCGAGGACTAGCTGAAGGAGGGATTATAGCATATGAAGGCTTAGGCTCTTTAGGTTTATCATTATTGAAAGTATTTGCAGCCAAGTGAAGGTTAGCTTGAGTTTCTTTAAGAGGTAGCCCTGGGGGATAACTATAGGGAACCACATGAAAAGTATCAGGGCTTGTATCAGATGAAGGTTTTGTGAAAGATTTGAAAGACTCGAAAGCTTTAAGAAATGTACGGGTATTGGAGGAAGTAGGGGATGGAAGGGAACCATCACCAGACAAAGGTTCAGCATTAACATGATCTTGCTTGAGAGTGTAATCTTTATTTTCAGCCTGAGAGTTCTGAGAGGAGAGATCCTTATAGTATTGATGTTTCAAGCTAGCACAATGTATTTTATAGTCCTCAGCAGTAGTAGATGGATCATCATCAAGGTATTGTCCACAAAAGCCATCAAAATCTCTTTCAAAATCAGAATCATATGGATCACCATCACGATCTATCCAATGTGACAGCCCATTTGTAGTAAGCAAGAATGAACGATGAGGAGGACTCTTAGGAACAAAGGTGTCATAGGTATCATTACATTGTCTGTTGTCATAGTCATCATAGTCTCCAAAGCTAGATGTGTCACTCTCCGTGGAAGAGGTATCATATTGCTCAAATTTTTTCCGGGGGCATGGTGACATGTACAAGTCTTTATCAAATGGAAAAGAGTATAGAGGTTCCTTTTCTTTCTTAAGTTTGTCAAGCTGGACTTGCATAGCTTGCAGTTGCTTCATCATAGCGGTGATCAAAATTTCTTCCTCTTGTTTACTGATTCTTTGAGACATGTGTACTAATTTTCAATAGCTACTGATTTGTTCTTGACACAATGATATTTTTGACAGATTCTAGAACTAGGCTGGAAACATTGGATATCTTGCAATTTGACAATTTCTGACAACTCTCTCAAATTTTTTCAAATGACACTCTGCAGACTCGTACGACACTGGGTAGTCTATGAAACAACAGTTGCTAAACTCGTACGACAGTTGGGTAGCAATGAAATGACAGTTGACAAAACTCGTACGACAATTGCTAATAGGGTTTTGACTTTCTTGAATTTGCTGGTTTGAAAACTCGTATGACACTGGGTTCTTAATCGTACGACAGATGGGCAATACTGAAATGACACTTGACAAAACTCGTACGACTTTTGACTTCTTGAAATGACTTTTGACTCCAGAAAGATTTTACGTCAATTTTTGCAAAATTTAAGGTCTTCAGTTTTGGATTGTTTGCAAATTGTACTATCCAGATTTTGAAGGTTATACCAGATTTGATCATTTTTTATAGCCAAGTAGATAAACAAGCACGCAGAATAGCAAGCAAGTGATTCCAAGCACGTCTGAAAATGATGAACAAGGGCAAAAGCAACCTTGCGCATGAACAATCAAGTGACCAAATTGTGCTAATCCCTGAGAGTACTACTTGTGTATGTTCTGAAAAGTTTTGCAATAACAAACATATACCTGAAAATGAAAAATTGGCCTCTCTAGGGTTTTTAGTAATGGTTTGACTCTGCAACTTTTATGATTCAAAGGGGTGAACTCCAATCCCGGTGCACCAGGGTTTTGACACAGTCTGAGAACTTAATCTTCAAGAGCTGCTAGGGAGATCTGACAACCCAACAATGAACCATACCTGTGGAGATTTCTTCCACAAGGATATTTATATAGCGGCTGTCACTACCATGGCGAAAATGGCTATTACCGCTTGAGGTTCCGTCAACGCAGTTTGCCCTATGAAGGGATTGTCCGCTATAGTTAACCCTCTCTAAAGGTGACTCACAGATTTATACCACAAGGGACTTGGCTCCAGATTCAAGGTTTTGATACCTCTTCACTTTTAACCCAAACAAAGCAAGCAGATTAATCCAACATGCTAAGACAAAGTTTTGTTCCACCAAGGTCTGTGATATCAACTCCACATGATCTATCAACCTCTCTGGGGAGAGAATGTATCAATCAATAAGAGAAGATGCACTAACCAATTTTGATTCACCAAAGCTCGTGATATGAACCCTACGTGATCTATCAACCTCTCCGGAGAGAGAATGTGTCGATCAATAAGAGAAGACTCACTAACCAAGTTGAATGTGAAACGCACTAAGTATCCTCCCTACCTACAAGGATTCCATCGTCAAGGAAGGATTTCGCTAGGAATCTAATCTCTCAAGAATCACAAATAGTGTTCATAGGGCCTAATTACTATGTGAGCACAGATATATTCCTGAAAGCAAATCTACCAAAAGTACTCAAAAAGCAGAAAGAGGAACACTTAACACTTAAAGCGAATATGAGATGAGTCCACAAGGTGGAACACTTAACACCTCACACAAGCTGAAAATGAGTCCACAACTTAGAAAACAAGTGAGTTCCTAAAAGCACAAAAGGGTTGCCAAGTGGAACACTTAACGCTTCTGTCCTGTTGACTCCTCCCCTTTATGGTGCTGAGATTGCAACCACGGGGCGGAAATGAGGGGCCGGCGGATTAGCGAGTCTAATAACCCAAGATAGCAATCAAGATCAATCACATGTATCTAAGACTACTTAATGAATCCTTAAGGGGTCACAACCTAGTATCAATTATGCAAGTGTGTAGAACAAAAGCATGAAAAAAATCACCCAAGCTAGACACTCGAGAGATTTATTTTAAGGCCAAATTGAAATGTTATTAGATGAAAGAGAATACCTGGGATCCTTGCAACGTGCTTAGTAGATTTTACCTAATTTTTAGCAATTTTTGTTGAGCTTTACTATGCAAGCAAGCTATGAACTCTCCAACAAGCCAACAAGCAAACAAGATATGCAAGGTATATTCAAATTATGAAAACCCTAGGGTTAGATTTAAAAATCAATTGTTAGGAGCAATAATAACTAGAAATTAATCCAAATGACAACTCATATCATGCATTGAATCATATGAAAAATAAGTGCATACCCATCACAAAATTTTAATTTTTTTGCACTACATTTGACCTAGTCAACAAGATCTGATTTTTTTTTATATGATTTTGGCCACAAAAATAGAAATTCAGAATAGAGACCCCTACTAAAAAATAGAGAGCTTTCCAAAAATGCAAATTTTTTTGAAAAATCTCTTCATTTGTGCCCTAGAGACCCATTTTATCAAAACATACCAGTTTTTGCAAATTGACTATTTGAGCTATTAAATTGCATCCAAATTTAAAACACAAATAATAGACCCCCTGTAGAATTTGAAGAGCTTTCCGAAAATGTAAAAATTTTAGAAAAATATGCTGATTTGCATCAGATATTAATTTTTTATGAAAAATAAAAAAAAATTTATTAAAAATTCAAAATAATTTAAAAAATTTTGAATTTTTTTTCAAAGCTTCCCTGATATGTCTCCAATCTGTAAAACAAATTTCAGACCAAAACTCCAAGCCATTTGGGAGATAAAATTAAATCTTTGAAACTTTAGGGTTTTAGCTCCAAGAATCAAAATCAGCATGCAAAGGTGGGTTGCCCCACGGTGGGCGCCAGAAATGTGTGTGTGAAAATTGTACCTGATCTGTAGACACAACACTTCAGTAAAATATTAGAGGTTAGCTATAATCAAAGTTGTGCAAAATTGAAATCTAATCTAACCAAGCGATTTACTACCTTCTAATAGGTGCGAGATTGATGTTCTTAGATTGTAATCGAGATCAGTGACCTAGACGACACCTAAATGAAGGATTTGAATGCAATTGATCTAGATATGAGATTGAATGTAATTAATCTATGTTTTTGATATTTTCTATACAATAAGAATGATAAACTGATATGCTATGGATGCTATTGAAAATTGATATGCAATGCTAATCTAACAATGATATGCAATATGAATGCAAAAATAAGATTGATCTCACAAAGATGTCAATTCGCAAGAGCTTTGATTCTTCAATTCCAATTCTCCAGCGTGATTGTGCAAAATATGAGATGCTTGGATGCAAATTTGAGAGATGAATTATGAAGAGTTGAGCCTTGTTTTTATAGAAATCCAGGGCTTTGGAGGTGCATGGATAAAAGCTATAAATCACTCAAATAACTCAGCTTGATTTTTGAGTTATCTGATAATAACAGATAATTAAGTCACAAAAACATGCAAAAGCTAAGTTTTAACTCAAAATAGAGTTTAGCTTTAATTGATAATTGACAGTTGCCTGTTTTTATGATTGTGCATGTTTTATTTATGAATTAATTTAATAATAAAGTGATTTATTTCCAACTTAACTGCTTTTAAAAATAAAACAATTGATTTATAGATTAATCAATTATTTAATCAAACTTTTATTAAAAATTATATTATTAAATAATGACAACATGCTTTAATTAATTAAATAAGAATTTAATCAATTATTCATATGATATTGGATTTATTGTCAAAATTTAAATAATATAATTAATAGTAGATAGAATTAAATTTAATTACACAATTAAGTGGCAAATATTAAATCTAATTAATTAAATATGAAAATATTCAATTAATCAAACTTTAGGATAAATGTGATTTATTGCCAAATAATTATAAAATTAAAGATAATTATGATGATTAAGAATATTACTAGGAATATTCTCCGATGCAGAATTTAAGATAATCAATTATGATTCGATGATGTTTAGATGTGCCTTAGGTTAGGACTTTGATGTCGATTTTGTTTGATTTGTCGATGTAGGAGGTTAATGAACATATAGCCCATTTTTAGGGTATTACAATATCAGATTCATCGAGATCCATATCAATCTAGTATCCTAATCTATCTTGTAAACTGTATCAGCTCATCAGTTCATCAGTGTTATTTCCTTGGTTCTTTGTAACTGAAGGGTTCAAATGTGATACCAATGTGATTCATACAAGGACAATCAAGTTTGGAATCGGTCACTCACTTCTTCGCAATCATAAGGTTTAGAATCAAGCGTTTTGACACTCATCGGTTCATTACTATTATGGTTAACATTATCTTTGATCATTCAAGACCTAACATCTTCAAATATTTCAATCGGTTTCTATCTCAAAATTGATTCATCTTTCAAATCAATTTCAATCTCAAACATCTTTATCATACACAGACTATTTTTGAACCACTGCACTTCGCACAATAATTCAAAGAGGGGCAAAATGTAATACCCCAAAAATGGGCTATAGGTTCATTAACCTCCTACATCTACAAATCGAACGAAATTGACATCAAAGTCCTAACCTAAGGCACATCAACACATTATCAAATTTTAATTGATTATCCTAAATTCTGCATCGGGAATATTCCTACCAATATTCCTATTTATCTTAATTATCTTTAATTAATGATTATTTGGCGATAAATCATATTTATCCTAAAGTTTGATTAATTGAATATTCTAAATATTTATTTAATTAGATTTAATTTTGCCACTTAATTATTTAATTAGATTTAATTATATTTATTCTTAATTATATTATTTAATTTTGACAATAAATCAAAAATCTTATGACTAATTGATTAAATTCCTATTTAATTAATCAAAGTCAATTGTCAATATTTAATAATATAGTTTTGAATATAAGTTTGATTAAAATAATTGATTAGCCCATGCATCAATTATTTTTAAATTTAAAATCAGTTAAGTTGAGAACAAATCACTTTTATTTTTAAAATCAATTTATAATTAAAACATGCACATTCAGAAAAGCAGTCAACTAGAAATCAACAACCAAGTTTAAATTTAAACTCAACTTTCAATTGTGAGTTGAAAATTGAACTAAACTCTATTTGGAGTTAAAAAGTTATTTTTGCATGATTTTGCATATTTTTATGGATTAATTAATATTTAATTCTTGTTGACTCAAAAATCAACCTGAGTTCATCAAGAGTGATTTATGGCTTTTTCCCATGCACCCTCAAGCCCTGGATTTCTATAAAAACAAGGCTCAACTCTTCACAAATCATCCACAGAATCCATAGAATTTGCATACTTACTCTAGAGAATCGACATCAGAGGAATCATCAAGCTTCTTGCGAATCAACAACTTTTGTGAGATCAACCTTGTTTTCAATTCATTTTAGTTTCATTTCATATCATTTTTAGATCATTTGCATATCAATTTCATCTTAGATTCTAGATTCATATCAGTTTTTCATTCTTATTGCATAGAAAACACAAAAATATAGATTAATTTGCATTCATTACTCCATTGCTATCTTGCATTCAAATCCTTCATTTAGGTGTTGTCAATGTCACTGGTCTCGGTCTAATCTAAGAAGATCATACTCGCACCTACTAGAAGGCAGTAAATCATCTGGTTAGTTTAGTTTTCAATTACTTGCACGATTTTGATTTTTGCTAACCTCTAATGTTTTATTGAAGTGTTGTGTCTATAGTTGGATACAAAATTCACACACATAGAAACCACCAATAAGAGCACCAAGAACCGCTGGTAATGTCAGGAAGGAAGAAAACTGTAGCCAAGTAATAAATCATCATCTATGGTATTGTCTCTGAACACTCATCGACAAATTGTGCTATCATAAATGGAATCATAGTAGACTAACTCTCCTCGGCAAGGAATGCGTAATGATCTATACACATCCTCCGAAGTAATAGTCATCTCTCCAAAGGGAAGGTGAAAAGTATTGTGGTCAAAGTGCCATCTCTCCGTCATAGCAGTCAAAAGACCACGGTTTAGCTGAAATCGAGGCATGTCAAGCAGAAAACTAAGGCCAGACAACTCAACAACATGAAACTCTGTCGGAGTCAGAGCCTGACCAAGGTCGATAACCGATGATGCTACAGACCGTATGTAAAGAACAGGAAAGTGTGCCTATTTGGAAAAATAGAGGAATCATATCATCATATCATATCAAGAAATTATTTCAAGTCAATAAAAAATATCAAGCAATCACACCTAGTTCATGTCTCTATATCCTGAGAACGAATGATCAAATCAATCGTATCAATTTCTACACTATTGATTTATCCTATCAAATTGACAAATCACATTCCTCAGTACCATTATCTTGATATCCTAATCATTTTTTTTATTTGAATGCAACAGACCTAATCTTATCATCAGAATCAATCATTTGGACTTATCAAATTTTTCATCAAGAAAGATCAAGTACAATGAAAAAAAATTCAAAAAATTGTCAGGCGTGATTTTATTCATACTAGGCGACATTTCATCTTGAGCGATACAAAAAAGATGTCAGGTGACACTTCATTTCCTCTATACAGTATTTCAAGTATCAGGCTACACTTCATGATTCTAGGCAACATCTAATAAAGCCTAGGCGACAATAAAATGTTAGGGTTTCACATGCAAAAAATCATATGCAAATAGGCATTAAAACCCTAAGGCTACGCGACGCCAAATTTTTGTCAGGTGAGAACAAAAAAAATGCTAAGCGACAGTTTACTACACGGAGGTATGAGTAAAAGGCACAGATGCGACACTTAACAGGCTGACGCGACATTGAATTTATCCTACGCATGACTTTGCAAATTTAAAATGATGACAAGGAAAAAAGGTAATAAATGTGATAAATGAGCAATAAATGCAACAAGGGAGTTAGAAATGACTCACTGGAGGTCCGTAGTTAGGTGGTCTCTGATACCGTTGACATCTCTCGAACTAATGCTCTCTGATAGGAACAACCATATCGAAAATCAAAGGAAAACCAGAGCAAAATCTCAGAAGTCAAAAGTGAAAAAGAATAGTAAATCAAGGTTTTTCAACCTATTTAAGCTAATTTGACCTAATTTAGAGGTGAAATTTTGACTTTAACCTATCAGTTCAACTGGGGCAAAATGTGAATCATAGCATATCATCATTGTTTTTTAGAAATGAAAACATATTGGATCAATCAATCAATCAAATTTTTCAAATCAAGCATCAATATGTTTTATTTCTGAGGGGGCACACCATGGGAAATATCAAACAACAACAATCATAATCAAATCAACAACAACAGTAACATCATCAAAAATCAAGAGACCGATCATCGAAATCAAAGCGAAAGATTTTATCAAGAAATTTTTTGTAATCAAACGAATGGGGCATCACATCGAAATCAATCATCAAATCAGGTATCATATCAGGATCAATCATTGGATCAAACATCATATTGAGAACCATCATCAGAATGACCATCATATCAGAATGATCATCAGAACCATATCAATTGAGAGTTTCATGTCAATCATATCTACACCAATCTCGTATTAGAAATCAAGGATTGACCATCAAAAGACATCAAACAAACATCAAAGATCGACCGTTAATGAATCAGGACCTATCATCAAGCAAGATCAGAGTATTCTTTGAATTGACATGCTTCGCGCGTCAACTCAAAGAGGGGAATTTGTAATCACCTAAAAATGGACAAAGATCAAATCAAAGAAAATCAAGGACATAATTGAAGTAATTGAATCACAATGCATAATTAGCCAATCAATATTAAAATCAAATCTTAATTCGAGATCAATCAAAATTGAGAGCATTTTAATCAAGTGCAATCAAATCAAAATACAATTAAATCAATTAATTGTATAGTCTTGGATTAAATCAAATTCAACCCATTCAAGGGGTACATGGCTAAAATAAATCAATTAAACCAATTATTAAATCTTAATTACTCTCAACAACCCAAAAGGAGAGGAAATTCAATCAACCAATGAGATTTAAGGAAAGGCATTCACATGGATCAAGCCAAATTCAATCTCAATCACTCAAAGTGAAAGAGAATCTTGTCCATTGATCTTGTCTACTTGTCCCAAGCTTTGAGGACACAAACTTTGCATTGTCTTCAAAGGGTGGAACCAAGGACTCAACCAAGGTTTAATCATGATCAAATACAACTACACCCCCTACCATTAGAAAATTTATAAAAGGAAGATCAAATTCCTTCATTATTATCAACCACACATCTAAGAATTGCATTGAACCTCTTGCAATTTGAGTTTAGAAAGGCATTTGAGAGCTTAATTAGCATTTAATTTGATATAATTGTTAGCTTTAACTTGTTTATCTTATCATTCTCATTCTAGGACTGTTATTAATGGGAGCTTGCTGAGAGATTTGCATTAACAATCTTAGTTAGAGAGCCATAGGATGCTCAATTAGTCATTAATTTGCTAAATAGTTGCTCTATTGTGGTTTAATTTAGTTACTATTTCATTTATTATTGATGATTAACCTTAATTCTATGAGGAAAACAAAAAGGGGGTGGAGTTATCATTATTAAAAGACCAAATCAAAATACATCAAATGATCAATGATATCATCAATGGTACAACATCAAATGTTTTAAGATCTAAATCATCAAATTTCTATCGATATCATCAAAATCTTGATCAACATCATCAATGTCTGAAGTACCCCTCATCAAAAATCATGTTCAATCTGATCATCAAAGGTACATCAACATCATCAAGATACATCTTCAAATGTCTGATCCATCAAATGATTCATGCTCCGTCAAGGAAATCATCAATAATCAATCATTCTGATTAAATAGGGGCAACCTAATCATGTTCATCACTTTCTCTTCTATCAATCCCTATTTTGCATCATGAGAAATCCAATCAAACCCGTATCATCAAAACATCTAATCATGTATCAAATATCAATAAGTCAAATCATCCAATTGATCATCTAACATCAATCAAGTTATCCTATCATCCATTTGCTCATCTTGAGTGCATCAAATCTCCTAACTCTATATCATGAGGAAGGGAAATCATTTTTTTGTGTCTCTAGATCTTGAGAACGAAATATTAACCCATCAACTTATCCTGTCAGATTGACATCAACATCAGCCAAGTGATTCTGACTGACATCAAATGAAACCAAATCATCATCAACTTATCCTATCAAATTGACATCAGCATCTTATCAATCAAATCTTTTCTCATCAAATTCTCTCATGATCGGGGCATTTTCAAATTTCTATATCGGGAAACAAATCAAAATTTCCCAATCTCAACCAAATCATCCAAAATCATTTTGATTCATTTCTCGAGGGGGCATGCAATCATATCATCATTGAAAATCAAGAAACTGACCATCTAATCAAAAGCGAAAGCTTTTATCAAGAAATTTTTTGTAATCAAATGAATGGGGCATCACATCGAAATCAATCATCAAATCAGGTATCATATCAGGATTTTTCATCAGGATCAAACATCATATCAGGGATTAATCATCAGAAGGATCATCATATTAGAACGATCATCAGAACCATATCAATTGAGAGTTCCATATCGATCATATCTACATCAATCTTGTATCAGAAATCAAGGATCAACCATCAAAAGACATCAAAAAAACATCAAAGATTGACCATCAATGAATCAAGACCTATCATTAAGCAAGATCAGAGTATTCTTTGAATTGACATGCTTCGCACGTCAACTCAAAGAGGGGCACTTGTAATCACCTAAAAATGGACAAAGATCAAATCAAAGAAAATCAAGTCAAATCAAAGCAAATCAAGAACATAATTGAAGTAATTGAATCACAATGCATAATTAGCCAATCAATATTAAAATCAAATCTTAATTCAAGATCAATCAAAATTGAGAGCATTTTAATCAAGTGCAATCAAATCAAAATACAATTAAATCAATTAATTGTATAGTATTAGATTAAATCAAATTCAACCCATTCAAGGGGTACATGGCTAAAATAAATCAATTAAACTAATTAATAAATCTTAATTACTCTCAACAACCCAAAAGGAGAGGAAATGCAATCAACCAATGAGATTTAAGGAAAGACATTCACATGGATCAAGCCAAATTCAATCTCAATCACTCAAAGTGAAAGAGAATCTTGTCCATTGATCTTGTCTACTTGTCCCAAGCTTTGAGGACACAAACTTTGCATTGTCTTCAAAGGGTGGAACCAAGGACTCAACCAAGGTTTAATCATGATCAAATACAACTACACCTCCTACACTTTGAACCTAGATGCTCAGGCGGGTGTACCTTTGATTCACTTCTTGAAAGGAATCACTAAATAATATACATTTATGCCCTTTACTAATTGATTTAAAGATTTTATCATTTGTATTTGTAGTGGATGATGATGGACCGCTTCCAGAGAATGGATCAGTACCTTAACCAAGGGAAAAGAGTCACCCAATAACATAAAATAACTAAGAACCCTAACTCAAACACCCTTGAACTTAGGATAAGTTCTTTGCCTATTATCCTTCTCACTCCCAAACCTGATCATCAAGATCCTTATCCAACCATAGACTCACTGAAATCACCCTAAAGACTTTAATCCTAACTTTGTTAGGAACTCCAAGATAACCTCACAATACTCTTTGTTTACCATATGCTAACCCACTTTGTGACTTTAACATATATGAATCCAAAATCAAGACAAGAAGACAATCATAAATTTGAGACAGGAATTGAAGTGTATTCTCATTAAAATTTTTAGAAACAATACATTACCAAGATGACAACTGCTAGGAACAAGACCCAAAACCCAGGCTCTCTTTGTTCAGTTTTTCTATTGATTTTCAACAAAACATCAACAACACAAAATCAAAAAATTTAACCATATATAACCCCTAATCATCTTGGGATCCCAAAATAGGATGCAACAAGCTACAGATGATTAGGGTTAGGGTTTTACCCACCAAACCAACTAAGATCAATCAAGAATTTATTACAATTGGGGGAAAACCAAGTAGCCTAGAGAAAAATAGATCCAAGAATGATTTGTAATCATGGTAATTCCCTAAGAAAGTACTAAAAACCATGGATTTGCCCATATTTATCACCCTGTTCAGCCACCTACAACATGCCCTCAAGCAACAAAATCATGGTACAAACCCTTGTAATTAATCATCAACCTCCCTGGACCACACTGTAGCAATAGGCGCCACCAGTTCCACCAAATCCAGCCGCAAAAACATTCAATTTCAGTCCTTCTTGTCGTCAAAAACCCTTCTAAAAATTCAAATTTGAAATGTAACAGTCGGTCGACAAGGTTTAAAACGCGACCATCGATTTCAGTGTTTTCCTGATAGATCGGGTGGTTCACATTAATCCCCATAACATTCACAAAGCCATTTGAAAAGTCTTTAGCCACATCAACATGTCGTAACCAATGAAAATTGAGCAAGTCATCACCATTTGACAGCGGACCCACAACTTAGAAACCTTTAAATCAGACGGTCGGTGTATGATCGCATAGCATGGAAAGATTCCATGCGATCATACGACCACTGTAGATCATGAATCTTCCATCCTCTTAAAAGATTTAGGCCCACTGACATGTCCTTGTCACCTTCCCGCTTAGCCAATCAAAACAATACAAATCAGCACACCTGGCAACACGGTCCCACTACAGCCTCATCTCTTTCACCAATGAAAAACATGCACGTCAGCCTTAACTATCAAAGGACCCACCCTTTGTCACCTGAGAATAAAGTAAAATTGACAGTTCGCGTAAGATCTCATAGCTCTGACAAAACCCATGAGAATTTACACCAACCATAAATCTTCTACAGATATCAGGACCCTCAAGGACACGCCACATATATCAGCGAACCTACCGACCAATAAGAAAATGCCACATCACAAAATCTGGTAGGTGGACAAACAACATTTTCATCGCACATAGGTCTGTATGCACCCTAAATTGTTGCTTAGACTTTGGGCCCCATTTCTGCAATTTATCAAATCCCCGAATCAATATTTTCAAAAATCAACATTTTTCAAATATATCAATTTCCTTGATCAAATCATAATCAATTCAATATTTCTTAAGGTTTGAGCCTTATTTAATTTAAAAGAGAAAATAAAAATAAAAATCTTATTTAATTAAGAGAACATGCTCTCTTTTAATTAATTAAAAATCTCTTTTAATTAAATAATAAAATCACTTTATCTTAAGCCTTTATTTAATTAAAAAAAAAATTCTCCCCTTTTATTTAAATAAAAAATCTTCACTTTTCTTCTTATCCTTGTTGCACAAATAAAGCATTTAATTCTTATTTATAAAGAAAAATAAAATAAAAAATAAAAGAAAAGTACTTTTGTCTCACATGGACATAAAGTAAATGCTCAACATAAAGTAAATGCTTCTAATTTTCTTATTGGAGGATATTTGTGCACAAGGATCAAGCTTTTTTTTTTCTCCATTGTTGATTAAGTCTTTTGCCTCTTAATCTCCATGGTCCATTATTTTTCACTTCCTATAAAAGAAGAGCTCTCTTTCTCATTTGCACACACCATACATACTTGAATTATTATGCTACAGGTTTTCTAAGTCATTGAAGCTTTTGGAGATATTCTTGCATCAAGTTTTGAAGATTTGGAGCATCCTTGGCATTCATCTTGCATCTACATCACATTCTAGCTTGCATCATACTTGCATCATCATGGTATCATTTTCTTTCATGTTTTAGATTAATCTCACATAGTTTAATTAGAGGGTTTGTAACTCTTTCATTTCTATTTTCAAAGCTTAATTGCATCTTCATTCTCATAAGATTAATTTGCATTCTCATATAGATTTGCATAGCATTGCATTCATTTGGAATCTCTCATTATGTGGTTGACTAGCAAGGTCATGAGTTTATAGCTCTAGCTGAGAGCAATTTTACAAATCTTGCAACTCTATACATAGAGAGCTATGGATCGATTTGTGAGGGCTCATTCTTGAGTTTTCTTGCATGTAAGGATTCATAGAAGTGTGACAATATTTTAGCACACATTTTTTGGCGCCCACCGTGGGGCAACCCACCTCTTGCATGCTGGTTTTGATTATTTTTGGAGCTAACCCTTGTGTAGATTTGTTTGGAGACGAAAAACTCTAGATTTGAAAGATTTGATCATATCTCCCAAACAGCTTGGTAGTTTGGTCTAAATTTTTTTTTGCAAGTTGGCGACATATCAGAGAAGCTCCAAAAAAAAATTTAGAATTTTTGGAGGTGATTTGTATTTTTTATAATTTTTTTTATTTTTCATAAAAAATTGATTTTTGGCGGAAATCAACGTATTTTTTAGAAATTTTTACATTTCTGGAAAGGTCTTGGAATTCTACAAGGGGTCCATTCACTGTGTTTTTAATTTAGAAATCATATGATAGCTCATTTGGTTAATTTATAAAAACTGGTCTGTTTTGATAAAATAGGTCTCTAGGGCACAAATGAAAAGATTTTTCTGAAATTTTTACATTTTTGGAAAGCTCTCTATTTTTTGACAGAGGTCTTTTTTCTGCATTTTGAGTTTAGGGTCTGAATTCATGTGGTAAAAATTAGATCTTGTTGACTAGGTCAAATGCAAAAAAAATAAAATTTTGTGATGGGTATGCACTTATTTTTCATTGTTCATTGCATGATATGAGTTATCATTTGGATTATTCGCTAGTTATCATTGCTCATAATAATTGATTTTTAGATCTAACCCTAGGGTTTGCATAAGTTGGATATACATTGCATATCTTGTATGCTTGTTTTCTTGTCTTGTTCATTTGAAGGTGCTCTTGCTTTCATGGAAAATGTTTAAAACAAAGCGTTGGACTTGAGGTACTTTGTTCTATCTCTACAACATTTGGATTTTGGGATTAAAATTGAACTTCTCATGTGTTTGGCTTGAGTGTTTACATGCTTTCATAGAACACATTTCAATTGATGCTTTTAATGGGAAATAAATGAACATAGATTTGCTTTCATACAAGTTTGTGTAAGTGAATGCTTATGTTTAAACCTTAAGTAATTCTTGGTTTCAATATCAAATATCTCATTAAGTGATTGAGGGCATGGATTCATTCCTTGTTTACATAAGGAGTTAAATGCACCACTTTGTGGACTCACTCTATGTTTGCTTGGAAAGTTAAATATTCCATTGATTTAACCCTTTGTCATTTGTGAGTAGTATTGATAAGCAACTTTAGATTACTTGTGATTGATCTAGATTGCTATCTTGGGTTATTGGACTCGCTAATCCACCGGCTCCTCATTTCTGCCTCGTGGTTGCAAGATTAGCGCCACATTAAAGGCGAGGGGTCTACAGGAAAAAAGCATTAATTGCTCCACTAGGCAACCCTTTTGTGCTTTTTGGAACTCACTTGTTTTCTAAGGTGTGGACTCACTTTGAGTTGATGTGAGGAGTTAAATGTTCCACTTTTGGATTCACTTTGAGTTGGTGTGAAGAGTTAAACGTTCCACTTTTAGACTCACTTTGAGTTTGTGTGAAGGGTTAAGTGTTCCACTTTTTTGGACTCACTTCACATTCTCTTGAAGGGTTAAATGTTCCACTTTTGGACTCGCTTCACATTATCTTAAAGGGTTAAATGTTCCACTTTTGGACTCACTTCACATTTATTTGAAGAGTTAAGTGTTCCACCTTTAGTGCTCTAAATACTTTTGATAGTGAATTACTTAGTTTTTATTTCTAGAAGGCCTGCTTGGGGACACACCACCTCAAGGGACGACCTTAACTCCTATGTTCCGATGGAGTATAAATATCGGGAGGTGAATCCAAAGACACCTCTCTTGGGAATTGAGTTTGATATCACTCTTGGCTAAGCCTCACAGAACTTTATACCTTTGAGAAGTGAAGGAAGAGATTTGGGTTACCGTCTCCCCCCGGCTGTGTGATTTTGGATTCTTCTCATCTACGGATTTGGGCCTCACGTACCTTGTGTATATTGAGGACTCTTTTTAGAAAGCCACGTATATCCTTGTAGACATCTTGTTAAGGTGTTGTTGTGTTCTATGTGCCTGCTAAAATATTTTCAAGAACATACACAAGTGGAATCTTTAAGAAGTGGCATACTAAGTCACTATCTCTATTCATGCGCAAGGTTGCTTTGTCCCTTGCTCATTGCTTGAACTCCCTGGTTGCTATTATATGTGCTTGATCATCATTGAAAAATATTTTGAAAGATCTAATTAGAATATTGAAACTGAGTTCCATCCTGCTGTAGTGAGTTCTCCTTAGAAGCTTGGTCTTCCTTGGTCAGTCCAGGTCAGATCCTGAGTGTTGTCATGTTGCTCAACATCTCAATGAACGTTATGGTATCAATTGCACAAGATGACTCTTAGTCTTCTTATTTCTTCTCCATTTCCCATGTTCTTCTAAAGTCTTCTATTCCCATGGGAAATTCTTCTTCTTCTTGATTATTTTCCTCTTATTATCTAGTCTACCTTCTTCTATTCATCTCTTCTATTCATTTCTTCCATGTTTGATTCCTCCTCTTCTATAACCATGAATCTTGACTATCTAGTTTTGGAAACTTTATTAAGAATAGATGATTTTGAGCTCATTGACATATTCGAAAAGTGTTGTTCCTCCAAAATTCTCATGAGTGATGAATTTATAGCAAAAATAAAAGAAAAGATGATTAAATCAGATGCCTTTGCTAGAATCATAAACATGATCATATCACGATCTTCTTCTTCCAAACATTCTTCATCATCTAAATCTTCTCATTCTTCTTCACCTTTCAAGTCTTATCATGACTCTTCCAGACATCATTCTCATTCTTCATCTTCTAAGTCTTATCATGATTCTTCTAAACACTATTCACATTCTTCATCTTCCAAATCTTATCATGACTCTTCTAAACATCATTCAAATTCCTCATCATCCAAGTTCTCTTCTTCCACTAGGTCTTCACCTTCCTCTTCTTCACAATCTCATTCTTCTTCTACTTCTTCAGAGAGTCTTACTTCTCTTCAAAAGACATACCATAATGAGCAACGTGATAGTCCTTATGATACCTCTTCCATGAAGAGTGACTCACCCACCTATGATGACTATGATGATGGACAATGTAGTGATACCCATGAAACTTCTATTCCTAAGCATCATCCTCGTGGTACACTTGTGATTTCTAAGGGGGAGTCGTATTGGGTAGACTGTGATGGTGATCCATATGACTCTAAATTTGAATAATTCTTTGATGATTTTTGTGAACAATACAATATTCCTACTGAGGAAGAGAAAATCTACCGCGCTGATTTCAAATGTCAAAAGAATCTCTCCTCTAAAAGTTCTCATGCTGAAAATAAAGGTTGCACTCTCAAGCAAGATCATGTTAATGTTGAACCTTTGTCTTGTGATGGTTCCCTTCCAGCCCCTATTTCCTCCAATACTCATACATTTCCTAAAGCTTCTGAGTCTTCCAAATCTGTCACAAATCCTTCATCCAACAAAGATCCTAAGACTTTTCATGTGGTTCCCTATAGTTATCCTCAAGGGCTACCTCTTAAAGAAACTCAAACTAACCTTCATTTGGCTGAAAATACTTTCAATAATGCTAAACCTAAAGAGCCTAAGTCTTTATATGTTACAATGCCTACTTCAGCTAATTCTTCACTATCTCCTCCAAAGTCTTCCATACAACTCCAATCTGCTTCCTTGTCCTTAGAAGTGGATCCATGTCAAGAGGACTCTAAAAATTATAAAGAAAAGAATATAAAGAAAGATCAAGATCAAGAACTCTCCATGTCATCCAATCCTATTCATAATATCTCTCCTCCATTTCATGGTTCTTTTGATCCTTTACACCCTTCCACATTCATTCCACCATCTCCTAAGCAAGATCAAGCTACTACTTACACTATTGAGCTTATTGATAATCAAAATAACCTTACCACACTTGTGCTTTCCAAATATGATACTTCCATTAAGGTTATTAAAAATGGTGTTGTTACTTCTGATGTAAAGCCTATTGAAAATCAAAAGAAAGTTGATACGCTTATGCTATCCAGAGATCTTTGTCAAGATCAAAGTCTTCCACCTTCTTGTTCTACCACTCCATGTTCATTTCCACTTTCTTCTCTTCCTAAGTCTTTGCAAGCTATGAACAATCCTGTCAACGAAGGTGCTCCTATTCAAGATGTCCAAGATCCTATTGAAAATTCTAATGCTCACTCTAAAGATGTTGATATCCTTGGTTGTGATATAGATGCTGATGAACTTATTGATTATCCTTTTGCATCTTCCACATCTATCCTTGGACCTCCTCCACCAATACTAAGGGCTTCATGTCTTCCTTCCATCTTGGGCCCTTATGTCCCTTCACTTTCCTCTCCTAATTCTCCTAATTTGTCATCCATCTTGGGTCCTTACATCCCTCCATCTCCTATCTTTCCTCAAGATCAACATAGATGCATACCCTTGAATCCTTTTCATTCACCCACCCATCTAAACCGGTCATATCCTCCTTCTTCTTCCACAAGTCCCAAGTCTTTTGGAAGTAACTTGAATGTTCAATACAAGAAAAAGAAGCAATACAAGAATCCATCAAAAAAAGAAGATCACCATGTCTCCTCTAATCGACATGGGGGCATAAAGTCAAAAGAGATATCTAAGAAGAAAACTACAAGACAAGTATGGGTTCCAAAATCCATCATTGAAGATATTCTCTCTAACACATCAAAAGAAAATAAAAAGCCTAAGGCTATATGGATTCCAAAATCTCTCTTGAAAGAGTCTAATATTGAACAAAGAGTAAAGTTGACATTAAGGCTTCCAAAGGCTTCCATTTCATCTTCTTCCAAAAATATTTTTCAATTCCATGTGCCTAAACTGCAACCTCTGCTAAACATTCACCATATTCCTTCACGTATTCCTTCATTCAAGTTCCCTCCACCCTCTCACCACCCTTCAAGGTGTGTGTTGATGTTGATCTTGCCTTTCTTTCCATCTACCCTTTCACAATCCTTCCATTCATTATCCTTTTACCTTCTATCATTTTTCCTCATTTGCCTATTCCTCTTATCTTCCAACCTCACTCGCTTTACATAAAACCTTATCCTCCATTTTTCTCTTCCATCTTTCTTTTCCTATCAGCATCTTTGAGCATATCATTTTGAATCCTTGGTATATCAATGATTTATCCTTTCAAGGAGCATTATCTGAAAAGCTTGCCTTCTTCCACAAAAAATATAAAATTAAAAAAAATAGAAAAATTCAAAAATAAAAGACAAAAAATGAAAAAAATTGAAAATGTGCCATGGTGAAAACCTGGAAACAGGCGCCTTGGTAGAAAAAGTAAAGATAAATAAATTCATCCTATGGTGAAAACCACTCCCTTGTGGCACCTTGGATAAGTACCATGATGAAAACCTGGCAATCAGGCATCATGCATAGTTTTTCTACATATTTCATCCATTTCATCTTCTCTCTTTGATCTTGACAATGTTGACCTATACTCAAACATTTGGCTATCTTTTGAGCTATCTTCCGATGGTCTTGCTTTCATTTCATTCATGTTTAGCCTTCACTTTCATTTTCCTTCATTTATTCTAGCCTTTCGCTATCCTTTTCCCCTTTGGTCTTGATCTAATAAAAAGAGTAAACGCGATGTTATGAAGCCTCTTGACATGTCTACTCCTTTGGACTGCATCCTCACCTTCTTTTGCATTACGCTTATCCTATGCTAGCTTTTCATTGCTTATCCAAATGTGCTTTGCATGACAATTTTTTTCCCTAGCTTGGGTACTCTTGAGGAGTTTGCCTTTGAGGATATCTTTCCTTTACTCTCATTCATTCTCATGTCTTCCATCTCTTCCACTAGCTTGCTCATCCCTCTTGTTCCCCACCTTGCTAGACATTGGGACTGCACGATGTGATCTTGCTTATGAGTTTAATGCTCGTTCTATCTGGGGGCATCCTTTGTACATATTTATTGATCCTGAAAAAATACTATATATATATATATATATATATATATATATATATATATATATATATATATATATATATATATATATATATATATATATATATATATATATATATATATATATATATATGATGCTGAAAAAATTCTAAAAAGCATAAAAAGTCTTAAAAAAATACAAAAAAATTTAAAAATTTAAAAAAAAATAGAAAAAGTGTCTTGGTGAAAACCTGGAAACAGGCGCCTTGGTAGCAAAAATACAAAAAAATGAAAAAAGAAAAAATTGCAATAAATCCAAGTGGTGAAAACTTGGAAACAGGCGCTACTTGAGGCCTTTGCACCCCTATTTGTTAGCATGCGCTCTTGACACTTAGCCACTTTCCATCATGCCTTGACCTTCTTTGCCTTGGTCTTTGTCTTTGTCTAAGGGGCATACCTATTAGCATAGGTCTTTTAGGTGCGTTTGTCTCTTGGGGCATTTCACAACAGGTGTTTTTCAACACCACCCCAAACAGTGTTTTTCAACACTACCCTTGCGTCGAGTGTTTCTTAACACTTATCAGATGTCTTACCCAATAGTCTAAGTATGATGCGATATTTCTCATTTGCAGATGCGATAACCAAATTTTGACTCTATGACCAACACACACGCACTTAAACAATCAACTTCTTGAGATATGTTGACTTTACTTTTCTTTGTGTGCTATCTATGAGGATTTCTTTGATGAGTGGTCTCTCCCTGAGAAGTTTTCGATGATGCATAGCTAGAAGACTGAGGGAATGAGAACATGTTTTATTTCTTTATCTGCTTGTGGGTATATTTTGTTGGTGCTACCTATCATGAGCATTTATGCTGGTCTTACTTGACACTATGGATTGACAAGGTATTATCCTTGATTGTTTTACGAGTGCATGCTTCTAGTTATCCTGACTTTCATGTGTCTTGATACAAACATAATCTCGCCATATCAAAATTTAGGTAATCTCATTGCATTAGTCATCTTGACCTCCATGTCTTTGATGCCTAGGTGGGATTTCCACATTTCTATCTGATAAAGATCATATTCATATCCACATAATTATGCTAGTGTGCATTGTATGATCTTACGACGTTACCAATAACGCTCGATGATGATAATTAGATGTCTATAGGCATTGTGACCTTGCAAGTCAACCACTTTCATAGTAGCTTGCATTCCTAGGTTCATGTTAGTTTAGTTTTTGCATCTTGCATATGGAGAGAGCTCTCTTTTTTATCATCTATGGACTAGTTGGTCAACTATGCTCATTTTCTGATTCTTCTTGATCATATCTTTCATTTCTGGTCTTTCATGTCACATCATTTTCTATCCATTTCAGACTCGAAACTGAAATTTGAGTCACGTTGACTGACCATTTGAGGCATAATTCTTCAATTTTCAATAGAATTTCTTCCTTTCCATGTCTTTCAAACTTCTAGTCTTTCATTCACCCCTTTCACTTCCTCTCTCTGAGGTTTGACTTAATTTTTATCCTATATCTTTCATAGTCAAACCTCGTCAACCTGGGGCATATCTTCACTGTTTGATGATTATCCTATCATGCTCCATCCTTCGATTATGATTTATTGTGACTTGATCAGGTTTATCAATTTGTTGTTCTCCTCTATCTGATTTTGATTTCGATTCCGAGGGGGCAGTACCTATCAGCTTTAATCTTTGATTCAGCTTTATCATTAAGCTCAACTTGAGATTCTTATCTCTTATTTTGGATATGATCCCGAATCGACCTCATGTCCAGAATCTTTTGTTTATGTTTGTCCGGATGTGATCCCGAATCGACCTCACATCTGAGTTATTTTGTGATCCCAGATCGATCTCACATTTCAATTCTTCTTTGACTGCATGTGTTCCCAAATCGATCACACATTAGTCAAAGAGGGGCAAATGTATGCACCCTAAAATGGTCGCCTAGACTTTGGGCCCCATTTCTGCAATTTATCAAATCCCTGAATCAATATTTTCAAAAATCAACATTTTTCAAATATATCAATTTCCTTGATCAAATCATAATCAATTCAATATTTCCTAAAATTTGAGCCTTATTTAATTTAAAAGAGAAAATAAAAATAAAAATCTTATTTAATTAAGAGAACATGCTCTCTTTTAATTAATTAAAAATCTATTTTAATTAAATAATAAAATCACTTTATCTTAAGCCTTTATTTAATTAAAAGAAAATTTCTTCCATTTTATTTAAATAAAAAATCTCCACTTTTCTTCTTATCCTTGTTGCACAAATAAAGCATTTAATTCTTATTTATAAAGAAAAATAAAATAAAAAATAAAAGAAAAGTACTTTTGTCTCACATGGACATAAAGTAAATGCTCAACATAAAGTAAATGCTTCTAATTTTCTTATTGGAGGATATTTGTGCACAAGGATCAAGCTTCTTTTTTTCTCCATCATTGATTAAGTCTTTTGCCTCTTAATCTCCATGGTCCATTGTTTTTCACTTCCTATAAAAGAAGAGCTCTCTTCCTCATTTGCACACACCATACATGAATTATTATGCTACAGGTTTTCTAAGTCATTGAAGCTTTTGGAGATATTCTTGCATCAAGTTTTGAAGATTTGGAGTATCCTTGGCATTCATCTTGCATCTACATCACATCCTAGCTTGCATCATAATTGCATCATCATGGTATCATTTCCTTTCATGTTTTAGATTAATCTCATATAGTTTAATTAGAGGGTTTGTAACTCTTTCATTTCCATTTTCAAAGCTTAATTGCATCTTCATTCTCATAAGATTAATTTGCATTCTCATATAGATTTGCATAGCATTGCATTCATTTGGAATCTCTCATTATGTGGTTGACTAGCAAGGTCATGAGTTTATAGCTCTAGCTGAGAGCAATTTTACAAATCTTGCAACTCCATACATAGAGAGCTATGGATCGATTTGTGAGGGCTCATTCTTGAGTTTTCTTGCATGTAAGGATTCATAGAAGTGTGACAAAATTTTAGCACACAAGGTCCACCTGACATACTTCCACCTCACTATCCACGTCGACCAATAAGAATCAAACACAGTGGCATGACCTAGCATTGGACCCATTGTCAAGCCTTTACCCTGCGGAAAATCAGACGACCATCACATGATCTCATGACCTGGAAAGATTCCATGAGATCATACACCCACCGTAGATCTTGAATTTGAGACTGAGATACTGGGCCTGCCGGGACAAGTGGCATCTTTTCACTATACCGCTTGTCAGAAACTCTAACAACAGGAAGCCTTGTGATGTAACGATAGCCACACATTTTTAAAGGGCGAAACATAGGAAAAATTATTGTGGGAGACAACTAAACTTAGGGAAATTTATTAAAAGGGGACCCCGACATGAAACCTAATCGCGAAACACATAAAGTGAACCTTTTAAAGGCACATGGGCTATTAGGATTTAAGTGGCTGAAAAAGTAAAAATGAAATAGAACTCGGCCAGGGGAAACTAGGGTTTTCACATGCAACGGCTAGAAATTTGAAAATTGACCTAGGATTTCAAGCCAAGGACATGGAAAATATTGTAGAGACTAGGGAAAAGATGATGAAGCCATGAAAAATTTTCTAGGTGCTAACATTACCTCGATCGATTCATCATCTTTTGTCAACTTACATCCTGTGACCATTGGTGTACCTACTGGTTTTGAATCTTCCATGCCAAAAGTCTTCAACACTTCCTTGATGTATTTTGATTGGGTTATGAAAATCCCATCATTTTATTGTATAATTTGCAAACCTAGAAAGAATTTAATCTCTCCAAACATTGACATCTCAAACTCTTTTCTCATTTCATTAGTAAAAGATTTGCAAATATTATCATGTCCTCCAAAAATTATATCATCAACAAATATTTCAACAATCAAAATATTATCATCAAATTCTTCTTTCATTTACAAATTGATATTGTCACTTGTCATCATAAATCCAATACTAATAAGATAAGCATGTAATCTTTCATACCATGCTCTCGGTGCTTGTTTCAATCCATACTGGGCTTTGTGCAATTTACATACCATGTTCTTCTGATTTGGATCACCAAAACCTTCAGGTTATTCTATGTGGCCTTCTTGCTCAAGAATTCCATTTAGAAATGTTGATTTCACATCCATTTGATATAATTTGAATCCTTTATGTGCAGCATATGCAAGTAATATTCAGACTCCTTCAAGTCTTGCTACTGGTGCAAAAGTTTCACCATAGTCAATACCTTCTTCTTGTGCATATCCCTTGCATACAAGTCTTATTTTGTTTCTAGTTACTTCACCATTCTCATTCAACTTGTTTCTAAAAATCCACATAGTACCAATCACATTTTTATGATTCAGTCTTGGTACCAATGTCCATGTTTTGGTTTTCTCTATCTGTTCAGTTTCTTCATTTATTGCCTTAATACATTCATCATTCTCAAGTGCATCTCTAACATTCTTAAGCTAAAATTCACAAACTAAACATGTGTTCTATCTTAACTTACTTAGTGTCATCATGCCAACTTGCTTGTCTCCAATAATTGGTTCTATGGATGGTGTCTTCTAACAAATCTCGCTAGTACTAGCTCCCTTCTTTGCTCATCATTCAATTTAGGTTCTTTTTCTTCCTCAGTAGCATCTTCCTGGTTCTTGGTTTGCATTTGCTAATTCTCAATAGTATTTTTTTGTCGCTCGGTAGACTCAGCCTATGGCTTGGGTAGATAGTCTGGATGCTCAATATATGTAAACCTACAAAATTTAGTGAATTTATCATAAATAAACTCACCTCCTCTATCAGATCTTAAGCATTTTAAATCTTTCCTAGTTTCCTTTTCAAATTTATCTTTATACCACTTAAATAGTTTGAAAGCTTTAGATTTTTCTTTCAAAAACACAATTGTCATCATCCTAGAGTAGTCATCAACAAATAAAATGAAATATTTGTCACCATAATAACTCTAAGTTCTTGCAGGACCACATAAGTCAGTATGTACCAACTCCAAAATACCTTTAGAAGAATAGTCTTTTCTTTTAAAACTAGATTTAGTCATTTTCTCTTTCTGACATTGATTGCACATAACATGGTTAGGTTTGGTTAGACTCAGTAAACCTCTAACTCTTCTCTTCTTATTGATCTTAACCATGTTATCAAAGTTCACATGACAAAGTCTCTTATGCCACAACCACACATCTTCATTTCTAGCCAACAAACAAGAAGTTTTAGCATTATGAAGATAAAATATATTACATTTGGATTGTTCACCAGTACCAACCAACTTTCTAGTTTCATCATAAATTTTTACCTTTCTACATTCAAATGCAACTCGGTGACCTGAATTATTCAATTGTGCTATACTCAACAGATTATAGTTAAGTCCTTTCACCCAATATGCATTCTCACATCTAATCGTATTGTTCAACATGATAGATCCCTTTCCTTTTACTAGACAAGGTGTATCATTTCTCATTTTAACAAATCCTCCATTATAGTGTTCAAGGTATTAAAATTTATCCTCATCACCAGTTATATGATGTGTACAACCACTATCAATAATCCATGTATCATTCTTTCTAACTTTAGATATAAGTGTTATTTCTACATACCTTTCTTCATCTTTTGAATCATCTTTCATTGCAACGAATACCACCTCAACATCTTCATCATTATTGGTGTTGGTGTCATTATCATCATCTCCAATAAGGTAACATGCCTCCTTGCCTTTGTCTTTGTAGTCTCAGTTGTTTCTTCTGTCAAACTGTCAATTTCCTCTATGTTCTCGGTTATCTCTTCTATCAAACTTTCTATCACCAGATCCATCATTGTCTTTATCTTCATCTTTCTTGTTAGGACATCTAGTAATAATATGGACAATCTCTTTACAATTAAAATATGCTAGAGGTAACTTTCCTTTATACCTTCCTTTACCTTTCTGAAGTCTCCTAGCCATAAGTGCTTCAATTTTATCAAGCTCATCTTCACTGTCACTACCACTTTCATTTCTTATGTTATGTTTACTGGTAGACTTACCAATCTTTAGTGATAACATAAATGTAGACTCAACACTTGCTACAATACTTTTATCATAGTTATTTAGCTCAAAAGTAGTCAACTTACCAATTAGACTATCTAGTGTAAGAACACTACCCTATGTAGATCTCATTTCATGAATAACATAGATTCTAATAGCATAGATAGGCAACAAGGTTCTTAGTATTTTACTCACAACAGTGTCTTTAGAAATAATACATCCTACTCCTTAGATAACATTGACCACCTCCTTGATTCGGTTAGAGTATTGTGTGATATTCTCACCTTCTTTCATCTTTATATCATCAAATCTTCCTCTAAGGCTTTCAACTTTGGCCCTTAGTACATTTACATCTCCTCCATGAACAAGTGCAAGTTTGTCCCACATTTCTTTCATTGTAGTGCATGCTTTGATATCTTCAAATTCTACATCAGATAGAGCAACATCAATCTATATCATTTTTATATTGTGTTCATGTCTGTCTCTCAGCTGATCAACTATCAAAGGTCCAATAGTTGGTTGGATGTAGCCATTGTCTAGGCATTGAAGAGAAAATTCTCCAATTCCAGATATGTGCAACCTCATCCATCTTTTCCATGTCGAGAATTTATCTTTGTTCAGCTTAGGCACTTCCCTTTTATAAGTCTTGTGATCTTTTTCTCAAGTCCTTAAAACTTTCCTCCAAGCAACCAATATGCTTTGATACCAATTGTTAGATAACTGAGAGGGGGTTGAATTAGTTAAATCAGTTATCCTACAATCCCAAACTTTCAATACTTTTATTGATAGAAACAACAACCATAAGAGCATCATATTGATTCTGAACTTCTTTAGAAGGTAAATCATTTTGAGTAAATACAATGTCAAGAGGACCCGGGGTAGCATGCATGCATTGTAAGAAGTTATTGATGTTCTCTTGATTAGGAGGTGAAGTAGGAAGAGTTTCTAGAGCTTTTTGCAAGGCTTCATAGTAGGTAGGTGAAGTTTGAAGAAGCTCCCATAAAGAAATCTTGGCAGGGTATTTTGCAATTGGTTTACCAAATTATACTCCTTGCTAGGAAGACGGGGTGGAGGAGGAAGAATTGGTTGAGAAGGTGGAAAAGAAGGAGAAACCACTGGATTAGGTTGAGGGTTATTCATTGTATGATATGTGTGAGCTATCGAATCTTGGTCATTGAAAGACTCTAAAGACTCCACAGGTTTACCTTTGATAGTAATGTGAGGATAGCCTTTGATAGTCAACAAGGGTTAGGATAAACCATGGTAGTTGTCTCAACACTACAAATAGATTCACAAGAAGGAAGAAAAGAGGACATCCTAGGAGGAGTTGAGGTAGGATCTTGATTCTCCGTAGGATCATCACTAAAAGGGAGAGCATTAAGGGAATTCATATCATTCTCCACTAATGCCTCATCACTAGAAGGAATCTCAAATGGAGGTAAAGCATCTATAATATCATCTTCTTTCACTAAAATGTCCGCATAAGAGTTATCATCATATATGAATGTGTCATCCATTAATAAATCACCCTCTTGTATTAAAGGTTCTTCATGAGGAGGGGATAAATCAATGTCTTTATCCAAGGGATCATTCACAATGGTTTCCTGGGGAAGAGAGTAATCAACATCCAAATCCAAAGGTTCATCTCAAATAGGAGGATTATCATCCCTATCAATAAGGCATTTGAAAAAACTTGAAAACAACTTATTCCACATAATAACAAATAAGGAAATGCATAGAAAATAGATCTAGATATATCCAAATGCAATCAAATGAAACACAATAGGGCATCTAATTCCACAAAAGAAAGAGGTATCATAAAATGGGTTCACCAAAATATAAAATGAAGGTGAACACACAAAGGAATAAAAAGGAAGATCTAACACAATAGAGCATCTAAATCCACAAAAAGAAAGGAGGGTAAGCATGTCGAGCTCACCAAAATGTAAAGGATAAAATATGGATGAGGTCCTAGGATAATGATTTGCACATAAAAGAGACCCCAAAACCAATATTTTATACTTACATGAAATTGTATTGATGCAAAAAGTAAATGTAGATGACTAATATTGAAATTAAGAAATAAAAGTACTTACCTCTAAAAAAGAATTGGTTGAAAACCCTGTCAAACACTCTTAGAAACTGTCAATTTTTAAAACCTTAAATGAAACTGCGAGATCTACAAAACCCAAAAATCTTTTTCTGAGGTTAGGTCGTCTCTGCCGTAGGTCAGGGTTAAGGTCATCTCTGACCTAGGTTGGTGTCTAGGTAGTCTCTGACCTAGGTTGGAATCTAGGTTGTCATTGACCCAATTGCTCCGACAAAAATTATGTCCGCAGATCTCAGAAGTTTGACAAAAAGGGTATCTAGATCTGAGCTCTGATTTGTAGTCTTGTACTTGTACCTGCAAGAAAAAGAGAGTTTTTATTGTTTGTTTGGGGGGTTTTCCTTAGTCAAACCCCAGTTTGGAATCAAGCTTAGTAATGGAATTGAAATAGAGAATGCTAGCAAGTAGTAGAATTAGATCTAACAACGAAGCTATGATATTCAATAGATATGCAATCGTATTTGAAATGTAATCAAGTATGTTAATATGGAAGTTTGGAATCAACACTAACAAATGTAAATCTAAACCTCCATGATTGTATGCTTGGAATCCACCTTGAGGGAAGAATGAATGGATCTTGAAGATGAGCAAAAGGATCTTGAAGGAAGATCACACCATCATGATGGATAGATCTAGGGTTTGAATGATGAATCTTGAGTACTTGAACCAAATTCCTTCAAAGGCATGAATGCTTGAATCCTTGATCTTCAATGAGGAACTTGAATGGATGATTGCTTGAATGCTTGAATGGAAGATTGCTTGAATTCTTGAATGGAATATTGATTGATCACCAATGTCTCCTTGAGAATGCTTGAGCATGAAAACTTGATTAAGAGATGTTCTCACAAAACCTGATGGAGAAAATGAGAGAGGAAGGCTTCCTTTTATAGTGATTTAGGGCACAATCCTCTAGAGGGGCTACCTTGGGGAATTAAATTCCAATTAATCCTCAACCCTTTAGGAATGGACCTAAATTAAATATAATTTAAGAGTTTACCATTTCAAAATCTGAAACAGCCGATCTGGAAGCGAGAAAAATAAAACTTTCCGAAGCCCGACATCCCAAAACCTCTAGAATTTGAAAATTGGACCCAGGGTCAGAGTCGAGTTTAACTCTACCCTAGGTTAGGGGTGAGATCGACTCCGCCCTAGGTTAGGGGTGAGTTCAAATTTGACCCTAAAGTGACATATTTCAAATTCTCAGAACCAGGTGCCAGAAAAAGGCTGGAAATGGGTGGAGAGAGAAGCATAATAGGGGGAAAAAGTCAGATCCATGCAAAGACCAATTCAAGGTGCTTGACATGACCCCAAACCACCTAATCTAAGGGCTAAATGCTCTTAACATGGAAGTGCTTCCATTTTAAGATGATACAAAAGGTTTAGGGTTTTCTAGAAGATTCTAGAGGTTCTAGGGTTTTCTAGAAGATATCTAGAATTTAGGGATTTAAATAAATATTAAATTTACTTAAAGTTGGTGACAATATTTATTTAATAAATAGGGATTAAATATTTAAATTAGATTTAAATATTTTTGGTATGGGGTATCTTAATTAAATATTTTTAATTAAAATAGGAGGGATTAATGACATAATAATTAATTAATTAATAATGATGTCATCAGGGGTTCTTGTAAAATAAAATATTTTTAGTTTAACAAAGGGATTTTAGGTGTTTGTATTTTGTCTCTCTTTGATGTGATGCTGCAAGTGGCATGGTGTCAAAGACAAGAAAATAAGATGCCACCGGCTAGAATTGAAAAGGATAAGGGGTTGTACCCCCTCGAGAAAATAATGCAAAGAGGAAACTTTGTAGAATTTTCTCGAAAAGAACACAAAAAGGAAGGGAAAGGATGAAGAAAGACGGGAAGGGGGGATAAACAAATGGCCTTCCAAGAGAAAAGATGCATGAATGCAATATGATGTGAGATTCAGGGTTAAGCAAAATTAATCTATATGATGCAAGATGGGGGATTTAGGGAGCTCCGTGTGTTGAATTTTTTTGAGAGCACAACCTAGTTTGATATAGCAATGCTAGAGACCTACCAAGGTTACTAGGAACTCAAGGCCTTGTCACCACCATTGCATAGGACTCACACAAAAAAAAACAAGCACGCAAAGGGTTGCTCCAGCATCACACATGAAACCAGGAGGAAGCATGATGGAAATGATGCTGGAGAAACCACAAACAGACGACTGATTCACAGGCGGAAGCAAAAGATAAAAAGACCTTAACCCATATTGTCCTCATTCATAGCACACCATGATATAAAGGATCATGGTGAATTTGAGGAGAGGAACAATGAGAATCCTTAAAATATTAACAAGATCCAAAGGACAAAATCCAAGATCGCAATGATAACTCTAAAAGACATCCTTTGCCAAGGAGAAAGATTGATGGTTGATTGATGGGGGGAGATGAGGTATGAACATGGTGAAGGATACATCATCATGGACCTAATTTGATTGATTAGGTCAAACAATACAGAAGGATACAAATGTGCGGACCCGATTTGATGGGGAGAATGTTGTGTTGCTAATTGGCAAATGATGAGGTTCAAAGATAGTCAATATGATCAAGGATAGTCGACAAAATATTTTGTTGAAGTACAAGGCCAGGTAGGACAAGATATCATATCAAATGTTGCTAGAGGAATGATGAGGATATGTACAATAGGAAAATGATGATATGTACAAAGGGCGGTGAGATATTTACAAAGGAGCTCAAAAGATAAGCAATGATCCAAAGGAACAAATGAAATAATAAGTATCTCACATACCTTTTTCCATAGGTAGGATGATGGAGGATGATTGATTGAATGAGGATTGATGGTGGAGGATGCTAGAGGATTACCAAGTGTCAGGGATGAGTTGATGTTTCTTGATGTAGGATCAGATAGGTTTGGATTGGATTTATCAACCTAAGATAGACTATTGATCTATGGAAGACAAGAATATTGCTAGTGTATGCCGATCTCTTTCTGGAGATTATGAGGGCTACAAAGACAAGTATAGGATTCCCTAGATAATGCTTAGTGAAAGGGTAGTGCTAGGATGATTCTAATTTAGGATAAGGATTAAGCAACTCAAACGATATGACACGAAGTGGATGGTGGATAACTGGATAAGGATTCCTATGACAAGAGATAGGTAAGACACTCGAACCTCAAAAGGACCAAGGGATGATTGTTGAAGCACTAAGCTGGATAGGTTATGATGACTCAAGGGATGACTAATGCAGAGGATGGGACCTAAAGACACATATGTACAAATGATCTTAGGTGGAGATGTGACTGACTCTATGGTACAAGACTCGGGATAAGATGTACATGGGATCTGGGGATGAAGTTGATGTTGTAGAGATATGCAAGATAATGCCCCAGTTGGGATGGAAAACCAAGATAGACTGATGGTGGATATGATGATGATGGATGATGTGTCCTGAAATGACACAAATTTGGGAAGGGCACATCCCAACGATGATGATTATATTAAGATCAAGACTTGTAACAAGACTAAGGATTTGATTGAGTTGATTGGCTTGATCTTAGATGTTGGATATTGGATAGTTAGAGGATATGGATAGGATTGGAAGATGTTGGAAGATTTCTAGAAGAATGTTTAGATATGGATGGTATGGCATTGGATTCCATGGGGGTAGCTTGTAGCTAGACACCAATGACAAGGGAAGTACCAGGTGATGGAAAGATGAAGGAAATGTTGAGAGATTTGGATAGAGGAAATGCTTAGGGATGAATGCTTGGGGATTTGGATAGAGGAAATGCTGAAATTTGTTGTTGGAGGAATTGTTGGGTTTGGATAGAGGAAATGCTGAGATTTGTTGATAGAGGATTTTCTTTAGGATTTGGATGGAGGAATGATGAGGGATGCTGAGGATTAAGGATCACTGAGGGATTAGGATAGAGGAATGCTAGGAGATTTGGATTGGGAGATGGAAGATAAGGATTTGGATAAAGTCTCCAAGGAATTTGTCATCAAGGAACAAGATGCCCCTGCTTAAGATGGTTCATGTATTCTGAGACATTAGGCGGGGGTACAATTGGTTGAAGATATGATGACAAAAGGATGAGGAAGGTAGATGGAAGCTTGGATACAATGAATGGGTAGAGGATAAGTGGTTGAAGGATGTGGTGAGGAAATGAATGTAGAAAGGTGCCCAAAAGCATGCATACCTAGTGGTCTCTATTTCATTGTCAAGATCCGATGGAGGATGACGAAGGTGCGAGACAAATGAGATGGAGGAGATGATGGATAAGATGTGATAGAAGGGAATTTCCCCCAATTGCAAAAAGGAATTTGGGGGGATTACACATGATGCCTGTTTGCTAGGTTTTCATCATGCTACTTGTCCAAGGTGCTTGAATTGTCAAGTTTTCACCATTGGACAAATTTTTTTCTCTTTTCTTTTCTTTTTTGATATTTTTCTTGATTTTTCTAATTTTTATGGATTTTTTGATTTACTGCTGACTCTCTGATTTGTTGTTGACCCTTTGATTTGTTGATGCCTTTCTAATTTATTGGGATGTTGGTACAAATTTATTGGGATGGGGGGTTTCTACAAAGGCATGGATGGGATGGGGTAGATGGGAGATATGGTGGTAGAAAGTGTTTGGATGGAATGATGGAAAGTGATTATGATAGGGGGATGTTGTTGTAATACCCAAAAAAGGGGCTATAGGTTTATTAACCTCATACATTGACACATCAAACGAAATCGACATCAGAGTCCTAACCAAAGGCACATCTAAACATCATCAAATCCTAATTGATTATCCTAAATTCGACATCGGGGAATATTCCTAGTAATATTCCTAATTATCATAATTATCTTTAATTTAATGATTATTTGGCGATAAATCACAATTATCCTAAAGTTGATTAATTGAATATGATGAATATTTAATTAATTGATTTAATTCTACCACTTAATTATTTAATTGAATTTAATTTTATTTATTCCTAAGTATTATTATTTAAATTTGACAATAAATCAAAATTCCTATCATTAATTGATTAAATTCTTATTTAATTAATTAAAGCAAGTTGTCATATTTGATGATATTATTTTTGAATAAAAGTTTGATTAAATGATTGATTAACCCATAAATCAATTGTTTTATTTCCAAAATCAGTTAAGTTGAGAATAAATCACTTTATTTATTAATTCATAATTATCCATGTGCACAATCAAAGAGCAGTTAAACTCCAAATCAGAAAATCAATGCAAGTTATTGACTTTTTGCAACTCAACATCATTTTTGAGTTTTAAAGTTGATCTAAACTTCTAATTTGAGTTAAAAAGCTATTTTTGCATGATTTGCATGTTTTTGTGAATTAAATTATCTTTATTTAAAAATAACTAAAAAATCAACCTGAGTTATTTGAGTGATTTATGGCTTTCTTCCATGCATCCTCAAAGCCCTAGATTTCTATAAATCAAGGCTTCAACTCATCCCAAACCATCTCATAATTTGCGAACTTATGCTGGTGAATTGCTATCTGGAGAATCGAAGCTTCTTTGCGAATCAACCATGTTTTGTGAGATCACTTTTGTTTTCATATTATTGTTAGATCATTTTAGCATATCAATTTCCATATTATCATAGATTTCATATCAGTTTTCATCATATCATTGCATCTAAAATCAAAAAAAAAAAAAAAAAGATTAATTGCATTCATATTTCATATCAGTTTTGCATTCAAATCCTTCATTTAGGTGTCGTCAAGGTCACTGATCTCGATACAATCTGAGAACATCATACTCGCACCTATTAGAAGGCAGTAAATCACCTGGTTAGTTTAGCTTTCAATTCATTGCACGATTTCATTTTTTCTAACCTCTAATGTTTTACTGAAGTGTTGTGTCTACAGATCAGGTACAATTTTCACACACACATTTTTGGTGCCCACCGTGGGGCCCTGAAACGGGTTTCCAATTCAATTCTATCAATTTCTATCTTTTTCTCCTCGATTTCTATGCAAAACTATGATTTTTAATTTATGTCCGTACAATCTTCGTATGAGTTTCTGACAAAAGTCATTTCACACTGTACCCACTATCGTATGATAGTTTATCAGATCAAGGATTGTGCCGTGTAGTACACACTATTGTTTGAAAGTTCAACTATCGTTTCATATCACACCCAGTGTCATATGAGTTTCTGGACTGTCATCAGGGAGCACACCCACTGTCGTATGAGTTTCAGACTATTTTTTGGTAATAGACCCACTGTCGTATGAGTTTCGGGATCATATTTACACTACCATTTCATTTTTTAGGGTAGTTTGTCATATTTGGTTTTCAAATTTTGACTAACGGCTAATCTTAACAATTGAAATTCTCTATTTTTTATTGACTCCTGCTGGTTTTGATGGGAAAAAGTGCAAGAATTGCTAAAAGTGGGTAAACATCTACTAAGCGCGTTGCAAGGATTCCAAGTATTCTCCTTAATCTGATAACATTTTAATTTGGATCCTAAAATGAATCTCTCATGTGTTTGGCTTGAGTGTTTTCTTTACATGATTTTCTTCAAATTTGCATAATTGAATACTAGGTTGTAACACCTTAAGTATTGATAGGCAATCTTAGGATATTTTTTATTGATCTTATTAGCGAAATTGGGATATTGGACTCACTTATTCTTACTCGCCCCTCATTTTCACCCCGTGGTTGCAAGATCAGCACCATATTCAGGGGAGGGGTCTACTTAGAAAGAGCGTTAATTGTTCCACTAGTTCTTTCCCATTTTGTGCTTTTCAGATCTCATTAGTATTCTAGGGTGTGGAATTGCTTTTAAATTTGTGTGAGGAGTTAAATGCACCACTTTGTGGACTCACCTTACATTTATTTGGAGCATTAAGTGTACCACCTTTTGTGCTTTTGAATATTTTTGGATAGATTTGTTTTCTAATATATCTGTGAAAACATAGTAATTAGGCCCTATGAACACTATTTGTGGTTCTCGAGAGATTGGATTCCCAGTGAAATCCTTCTTGACAATGAAATCCTTGTCAGTAGGGAGGATACTTAGTGCGTCTCAAATTCTACTTGGTTCGTGTGTCTTCCCTTATTGATTGATACATTCTCTCTCCGGAGAGGTTGATAGATCACGTGGGGTTGATATCATAGACCTTGGTGAGATAATCTTCATCTTAGCGTGTCAGATTTATCTACCTACTTTATCTGGGTTAAAAGTGAAAAGGCATCAAACCCTTGGATCTGGAGCCAACTCCCCTTATGGTATACTATTGTGAGTCACCTTTAGAGAGGGTTAATTGTAGCGGACACTCCCTTCACAGGGAAAATTGTGTTGATGAAACCTCGAGCGATAATAGCCATTTTCATCGTGGTAGTGATAGCCGCTATATAAATGTCCTTGTGGAAGAAATCTTCACAAGTATGGTTCATTGTTGGGTTGTCAGATCTCCCTAGCAGCTCTTGATTGATTAAATTCTCAGACTGTGTCAAAACCCTGGTGCGCTAGGATTAGAGTTCACCCCTTTGGATCATAAAAGTTGCAGAGTCAAACCATTACTAAAAACCCTAGCGAGGCCAAATTTTCATTTTCTAGGGTATATGTGTGTTATTGCAAAATATTTTTGGAACATACACAATTAGCACTTCTGAGGATTAGAACGAATAAAATCACTTGACTGTTCATGCACAAGGTTGCTTTTGCCCTTGTTCATTGTTTTCAAACATGCTTGAAATCACTTGCTTACTGTTTTGTGTGCTTGTTTATCTATCTGGTTATTGAAAATGAACAAATCTATTACAATCCTCAAAATTTGGACATTGAAATTTCCAAACAATCTGAAACTGAAAACCCTAAATTTGCAAAATTTGAAGTGAAATTCCTTTCTAGAGTCAAAAGTCATCTCAGGAGGTCAAAAATTCATACGAGTTTCTATCAAGTGTCATTTCATTACTACCCATCTGTTGTATGATAGAGAACCCAGTGTCGTACGAGTCTTTTTGCCAATTAAATTCCAAAAGTCAAAACCTACTAGCAACTGTCGTACGAGCTTTTCAACTATCATTTCATAGCATACCCACTATCGTACGAGTTTTTAAACTATCATTTCATAGCACATCCACTGTCGTATGAGTTTGTAGAGTTTCATTTGGGAAATTTTTGAAACATGTCAGAAAATTGTCAGAATTGCCAAATACTTAGCTTTTTCAGCCTATTTCCAGAACCTGTCAAACAAATCACTGTGTCAGGAATAGAGCAGCAACTACTAAGAATCCAATCATTTTCCTAGTGTGGCCTTTTAAATCTGATTTAGCCTTATTTTTTATTGATTTGAGTCATTTTCATCTTGTGTCAAAACCTTGTCATAACTGTCAATCTTCTATCAAATCTTCAAAAATAGACTAAGTGTTGTGAACTCGTCTGATATCTTTTGGGAAATCTACCCATACATCCAGGGCACAATATCATTCACCCACATCTAATCAAATCTTCAAATCAATCAAACCTTGACAAGGTTGTGTCATCTGATCATCTTGATTCAATTCATTCTTCAATTATTTGGATCTTATTCTGTTGTTTCACTCAAAGTTAATGGTGGAAACCAGAGCTTCCTCACACAAGAAATATAGAGAAGCATCCCAAACCTTACCTATAACCACTACCAGGGGTCCAACTCTTGAGCAACTCATCAATTCTAGTCTTTACGAGGATGACGATATTGGCAACTTTCGATTAAAAACTGGTTACATTCCTCCTCCATCAACCCATAGAGGTACCCTACAAACCCCACATCAATCTATTCCAGGGAGTCCACAAACTCCTACCATGTCTCAAGCAGGGACAAAATTTGGCTCTCAAGGAGCTCAATCTCAACATGGTGCAAATCAGGAACCCACACCAGAAGAAATTGCTCAATATCAAAATGATGATAACTTCAAACGAATGATGAAGCATTTCTTGAAAGAAGATAGAGAAGCATACTTTTTACAATTAGCTCATCAAGGAGCTAAGCTTCCTCCTAATTTTAATGTCAAAGCTATCATCACACATGAGGAAGAAACTCTAATAATGGCCATGACAAAATAGATACATGCTTTACAAGTCAAACTGAATCAACTCAAAAAAGAGAAGGAACCCAAAGAGTTCTCCATGGAGGCTCTATGTCCTTTTCCATTTGACAAAGACTTGTACATGCCACCATTTCCAAAAAGAGTGGAGATGCCAAAGTATGATAAGTATGATGGACACTCAGATCCTCAAGATCATGTCAGAGAATTTTGTACACAATCCATGGAGTTCATGCATGAACCGACCTATCTGATGCACCTCTTTCCTAGATCTCTGGGCGGAGCAGCCATCCATTGGCTCTCTAGATTGCCTTCTACTATCAAAAATTTTGAGGAGTTGATCAAATTATTTTATCAGCAATACTCCTACAATATTCAACATCTAGTCACCATGATTGATATATGTAATCTCAAGCAATATCCAAGGGAACCATTCCTAACATTTCTCAAGAGATGGAGGAAGAAGTTCTCTCTATATGCTAGACCTATTCCAGAAACAAAAAAACTAGAAATCTTCATCAATAACCTTGTGCTAGAGATCAATTATCCTCTACAAATGCAAGATCATACATCTTTTGATAAGATGGTGGATAATGCTATCAAAATTGAAAAAGTGCTTGTGAAAAAAGGAGAAATCACACTTCAAAAAGACAAGTACGAATCAGGATCCAGTTCTAGAGACAAGAACAAAAATTGGAACAAGAACAAAGGCATCGTCACAGATGGCATTGTTGATACTATCCATGCCCCATCAAAGACACCAGCCTACAATCTAACTCTTCATTCCCAAGCCATAAAAGCTTCAGAACAAAAGTCATCTGAACCATTCCAAAATAAGCCAGAATACAAATCTTGGGATAAACATCAAAAGTTCACTCCTCTTGGAGAATCTTTAGAATCAGCTATGAAAACCCTACTGGCTGATAACATCATCTCTTTTCCAGCAATCTAACTACCTGATTCTGAGCCTAAGCCAAAATGGTGGAGAGAAAATGAATTATGTGATTTTCATCGAGGTAAAGGTCACAAAATGAATAACTGCTTCCGGTTGAAACACACCATTCAAGATCTGATCGATAATGGAGACATCACAGTTGACAATCCTAAGAGAAATAATGATCATACGACATTTATAGAACCATTTCCACAACATGGTCAAGGAGTTTCAACTTCTCAGCCTAATATGGGGGCAAAAGTCAACTATGCCTACCCTGGAAATAATGATGTCATCAATATGGTTGAACCATGTCTCTCAGAGCATTGCAATGTCATCACAATTGTAAGAAGACATAGACAAAATCAATCCACCAACGCAGTTACTCGATCACAAGCCCAAACACATCTAAAAGGACAAATCCCAGATTCATCAAATGTCCCTAAGGTGCCCTTCAATCTTTCATCCGCTTCTAAATAGAAGGTTGCTTCCAAATCTTCCAATTCTAAAGATACAAGGCCTACATCTTATAGCATTGTTCAACAACTCTAGCACACTAATGCCAAAATCTCCATGTTTGAGTTGCTTCAAATATCTCCAGCTCATAGAGCCATACTAGACAAAGCTTTGCTCAGTTCTAATGTTCCTGATGACCTTGATTTAGATAGGTTCTAGACTATGGTTGGACATCTTACATCTCCACAATATATCTCCTTTTCAGAGGAAGATGACAACTCCTTGAGTCACCCACATAGTCAGCCTTTGCATATAGAAGTCTTGATCCAGAATCGTAGAGTCAAACATGTGTTGATAGATGGGGGTGTTGGCCTAAACATTTGTTCTTACAGCTTGATCACATAATTGGGATTTTCAGAATTGGCTATTGATCCTAGAAAGAAAATAACTATCAAAGCCTATGATGAACAAGAAAGATCTTCTAAAGGAACCATTGTCTTACCTATCAGAGTAGGTCCAATTATCAAAGATACCATCTATCAAGCGCTTTATCTACCTTTGGCTTACAACATCCTCCTCGGGAGACCATGGATACATGAAATGCAAGCTATTCCTTCTACATACCATCAATGTTTGAAGTTTCCTTATGAAGGAGTAGAGGTTACTATCCCTGTAGATCTGAATACAACTTGCAATACATTGAAGGAAAGTGCTGATAAGCTTGTGCCTAATAATAGAGAATCTTCCATTGAATCAACTAAAGAAGCATCCACATCTAAAATGGAAGACCTTGCAAAAGAGGTTAATATCAAAGAAAATAGTATGGGAGAATATGCTATGGAGCCATTCTTATCTTTGACATCTCTCCCTATATCACCTAAGTCTTATGGACAATCTTTGAAACAATCCAAACCCAAACCTAAGGAACCTCTTATCGCATATAAATTTTTTTTTGTGGCAGAACAAGTATCCAAGAAAGAGTTTGAAGAGGATGAAGTTGTGCTATCATGGCTATAAAAAGATGAACCTGAATCCCACAATGTTCAAACTAGTGACTCTACAACACCACAGATCCCTTCTAAGTCATACGGTGCAGGAAATAAGTTGATAGCTAAGATGGGATATTCAGGTACAGGACCTCTAGGAGTCAGAGGAAAAGGTCTTGTGACACCTCTCCCACATACTGGTAGAGAAAATAAGAATACTGTTGGCCTGGGCTTTAAGAAGAAACCCTATCACTTCAAGGGTAATTATTCTCATGTCATAGAGCAGATCACACCAGGTGAACCTCTTCTTAAGAAAGAAGAAACAGAACCATCAGATAGTGATCCAGAAAGCTCAGAACTCAGCCCCTATGAAAAATTGCCTAAGGAGATCAAAGACCTTCTTGATGATAAAGATGATCCAATCAAAAGAATTAATGTAGTAGAAACACAAGAACCTACTATCAATCAAGAGATAGTTGCAACACAAGAACCAACTAATCTCGAAAATAATCAAGAAGAAGAAGGTGGTAGTTATTTTGAAACTAATTCCCATGAGTATGAATTCAAATCACAAACTGAGGGTAACCCTTCTTGGGGTATTCACCCTGACTTTACTCATGTTCTAATATTTCCTAGAGATCCTGAATCAGAAGCTGAATCAAATGACTATGAATGGGGAGCCATTCCAAAACTAGATGAAGATGAGCTTATTACAGAGAAACATGTTGATGTTATTCACCAATATGCACCTAACCCCAACGTAAGTCTAGAGTGAAATGATGAACCTATCGAGTCTAATCCACCTATGGCAGAATTGGACTCCCGCAATGACCTTGAGCCTATTCATGAATTGAATGTCTTAAGTTATAATATCACCTTTGAATGTGAGCATCGGGTTAGGACCAATGATGAAAGATCTATATCCGTAAACACTATCTCCCAATCTTTCCCTATTTTCACTATCCAATATCCAGACCTTATTGATCAAACCTCAACAAATTTGAGCCATGGTATTTATACCTTCCTGAATGACTATGCCCTTTCTTGCTACCTAAATGTAGTTGAGCCTATGAGGACTTCTATCAGTGAACTGAGCATTAGCATGACCGAGTCGGACATCAAGTATCTTAGTCAGAAAAATAAGAATAAAAAGAAAAAGTAAAAGAGTTCTGAGGGTGAAAACCACTTTGTGGTAGTCTCCGAACCTACAAAAGTAAAAATAAAAGATGTATCCAAATGTGAAAACCTCTTTCAAGCACCTAAGGATGAGATATTTGTTGTCCTTTTGAGTCATTTACAGGATAGATCTCCAGTTCTAATTGAGCCCACTCAATCCATCAATTTGGGTACAACAGAGGAGCCACAATTGGTACATGTAGCACAATCATTATCAGAAGAAGAGAAGCAAAAATTTACTACATTCCTAATAGAGAAGAAGATCAAATTTGCATGGAAATACTTAGATATGCTAGGGTTGGATCCTAATCTTATCATGCACCATTTATCTATAGCTCCTAATATAAAACCTGTCAAGCAAAAATTAAGAAAGATGCATCCTCATGTTGCACTCTTGGTAAAAGCTGAATTAGAAAAGCTCCTAAAAGTTGGATTCATCAAAGTTATTGACTATGTAGAGTGGATCTCCAATATTGTACCTATTTCTAAACCATATGGTTCAATCAGAGTGTGCACAGACTTTAGAGATGTGAATAGAGCGTGCCCTAAGGATGATTTTCCACTACCTAACATTGATATGATAGTGGACATGACTGCGGGTTTTGAGATGTATTCCTTAATGGATGGTTTCTCTGGATATAACCAAATAAAAATTGCTCTAGAGGATCAAGAGAAAACTACTTTCACATGTGCATGGGGTACCTTCTGTTGGAATGTCATGCCATTTGGGCTTAAAAATGCTAGTGCTACATATCAAAGAGCAATGACATCTATTTTCCATGACATGATGCATCGAACCATGGAAGATTATGTTGATGACACATTAGAAAAATCTATTATCAGAACTGAACATCTAAAGGACTTGAGCATGATCCTAGACAGAATGGAAAAGTTTAGTCTCCAACTAAATCCTAAGAAGTGTGCTTTTGGTGTCACTTCTGGAAAGCTCTTAGAATACATAGTCTCAAAGAAGGGTATTGAAGTTGATCCAGCTAAAGTAAAGGCTATAATGGAAATGCAACCTCCAAAGAATATTAGTCAAATGAGGACGTTGCAAGGAAGAGTTCAATCTATCAGAAGATTTATATCACAACTTGCTGATATATCACAACCTTTTACGAAAACATTACATAAAGGTGTGACCTTTGCATGGAATGAAGAATGTGAAAAGAACTTTGACCATATCAATAAGTATCTATCAAATCCTCCTATCTTGATGCCTCCTATTCATGGGAATCCATTGATCTTATATGTCTCCACAACAGATACATCACTGGGGGCATTGCTAGCACAACACAATGAGAACAAAAAAGGAAAGAGCTATATACTATATCAGTAGGACATTGGTTGCATATGAAAAGAACTATTCAATGATTGAGAAAGCTTGTCTATGTGTGATCTTTGCATCACAAAAATTGAGACATTACATGTTAGCTCATACCACACATTTGGTAGCTAAGATTGATCCACTCAAGTACCTTCTAAGCAAAGCTGCCCTCACGGGTAGATTAGCTAAATGGGTCATGCTCTTAAGTGAATGTGACATTGAATATGTGGAATGAAAAGCTATCAAAGGATAGGTTATTGCTGATGAATTAGCAGATGCACCTATGATTGATGACACACCACTACAAATAGAATTTCTAGATTCCTCTATCATGCATCTCTCTTCTAGAGAATGGCAATTATTCTTTGATGGCTCCTATACATAGAATGGATCTGGAGTAGGCATATTGTTCATAACTCCTCAAGGATACTCAATCCCAAAAGCATTCAGATTAAATTTTCCTTGCACAAACAATATTGCAAAATATGAAGCCCTTTTGAATGGTATGAAACTAGCAATTGAGTGGAGAGTGACAGAGCTACACATTCATGGAGACTCTCAACTTGTTATTCATCAAGTCAATGATGTGTACCAAACTAAAGATGAAAAGCTCATTCCTTACAAGAGAATGGTAGATTATTTAAAGAAGTATTTCATATCTATCACATTTGAGCAAATTCCTAGAATGGAGAATAAGGTTGCCGATGCAATGACAATGCTATCTACTTTATTACAGTAGCTTGAACATGAGCTACGCTATGAGTTCCTGGTGGAAGCACTATCTTATCCTTCATATGACTCCCCCAAAACCCACATGATTTGCAATGTTGTAGGTCATGATTCATCCAGATACAAAAACATATTTTCCTATCTCCAAGACCAAATTATCCCTGATACTTTAAACCGCCATGAAAAGAGATACCTTATTCGAAATGCATCCCGATATGTCATCATTGGTCATGATCTGTACAAACGAGGTCTAGCTAGTACACTACTTAGATGTTTAGAATGGGAAGAGTCTCAACATGCATTAGAAGAAGTCCATGATGGTATTTGTGGGTCACACTCGAATGGTTTAACACTAGCTTGAAAACTTATTAGGGCTGGGTACTATTGGCCTGAAATAGAGAAAGAGGCTATCAAGTTTTCTAAGAATTGTCAAAAGTGCCAAGTGCATGGCAACTTAATTCACGCTGCAAGGAGAGATCTAATCCCCTTTACAATGCAATGGCCTTTCCATCAATTGGAATTTGATCTTATCGGGATGATTCATCCTCATTTCTCTAATGGACATACCCATATAATCACAGCTACAGATTATTTTACAAAATGGGTAGAAGTAGTCCCTTTGACATAAGCAACAGGAAAGCAAATATCTATGTCAATATTAAACTATATCATATGCAGATATGGGATACCTCATTCCATAATCACAGATAACGGTGGACAATTCAAGAACAAAGACCTAGATGATCTATGTGCCAAATTCAAGATCACACAACATTGGTCTTCTATCTACTATCCTCAAGGGAATGGCCAAGCTAGGGCCTCTAACAAAAATCTATTGAAAATATTGCATCGAAAAGTTAATAAAATAGGAAGAGACTGGCATCTCATGATCAATCTAGCTCTCTGGGCCTATAGAACAAGTATCAGAATGCCTACAGGGGCTATGCCTTTCACTTTAGTTTATGGGTCTAAAGCAATACTACCTATTGAGGTTAAAATCCCATCACTAAGAATCAGAATGCATGGTCTAGTAACTGATGATGACTATATAGTGTCTAGGTTGCAAGAACTTGAACTACTAGATGAGCACAGATAAGCAACATATGATCATCTTAGAGTATATCAGAAGAGAATGTCTAGAGGTTACAACAAGAAAGTCAGACACAGAGAATTTAAGGTTGGTGATCTAGTCTTGAGAGAAAATCCTAAAAATCAATCACATCGAGAACGCAAGGGGAAGTTTGAACCCAACTGGCTGGGTCCCTTTGTAATCACTACTACTTTTGGCTCTAGTGCCTATCAACTCTCAATGAATGAACGAGAACAGCTTCGAGAACCAATCAACGTTCTTCATCTGAAGAAATTCTATGCCTAAAGCATTCAGTGTATGGTAAAATGTCCTAAAAAAATCTTAAAAATTGGAAAAAGTCTTGAAAAAATGAACATCTTGGTGAAAACCTAGCAATAGGCACCTTGATGATTTACAAAAAAAGTGAAAAATATCAAAAGTACAAAAAATTGAAAAAATGAAAAATGCAAAAAAAAAAAGAGAAAAAGTGCCTTGGTGAAAACCTGGAAATAGGCGCCTTGGTAGCAAAAATAGAATCTCTACCAAGATGGTGAAAACCCGACAAACGGGTGCCACTTGTTTCAAAATGCTCCATCTATCAACACAATCTTAGTCTTTCTCAGCTTTTAGTCTTGGTTTAGTTTGTACATATCTCCCGATTTGTTTCTGCATTTCCAGTTTTCAATAAGTCAATTTGTACACCAATCAGCTCCAGCGTCTGTATCCTATCAATGCTTAACACTTGGGGGCAATCAATGTCATATCCTATGGTCTCCAATGTATCTTAGATGTATCATATCCAATCAAAGTCCTTTGAAGCTTCATTTGAGTCAGTCACTCAGTCAGTCTTGTCTCCAGAAAGGATTTTGCATCAACATCAAACACAAACTGAAAACAATCTGTGCTTTTTACATGCTTTTATTTCCTTGCATGCTTACTAATTCGCATTGAGATTTTTGCATATTGTGTCCCTTCGAGCTCTTTGATGATGTCCTTTATAGGATTTAGAGAGTGATGGTCGAGGGCATCATCTTTTCTTTGTCTTCTGCTGGTATGTGAAAATCTAACAACTTTGGAAATTTTGGATTGAAATGGTGTCTGACTGTAAGAGCCTCTATCTCAAATTGGATGGCCATACGTACCTTGACCATTGATACCTAGAAAATTTAAGGAAGTTTGATCTAACTATTATCTTTTTTGAGTGATTTCTTTCTCCTATTGTGAAACGTGATCTTACCTAAGGATGTGAATGATAAAGGATCACTACGGGTAATTCACACTGGATTTAGAATGATCTCTTGACTGTTTGATGTGTTTGTCACGCAAGGTGTATTCTGGTCATCATGACGTTTATGTTTTGATGCTTATACAAATTGCTATATCAAAATGGACATGATATTCAGGTCATCTTGGCGTTTATGCCTTGATGCTTATATCTAATCCGACATTCTAAAAACAAAATCAATATTCATATATCCATGGTTGTTGACCAGTGGGTGTTGTATTGATTCTTGCACATACAAATCGATATTCATATGTCTATGGTTTCATAACTAGTGGGCATTGTATTGATTTATCCGATTACCTAAAAGTTCAATGATGATAACAAATTGACATATGATCAGTGACTAGGTCCTAGGTCTTAGGTTGCATTTCATTTTGCATGTTTCTTTGCATTTTTGCATTTCTACATGATCTCAGAAATGTTTGGAAACACTTCAAAGCTTAAATAATTCTTCAAATCGCATCTTCACATCTAACAAGAGATGAGTCTCACTAGAAGGTCTCTTCACCGAATCGCAAGCAGTAACTCTCCTGGGTTAAAAATCCTTTTGACATAAGACCGAGTACTTGTCTTCATCAACCTGCAAAAACATGTCATGTGTATCGTTGCATTTACATCACATATCATTACCATTTGTTGCATTACATTACATCTAGTGCATAAGCATAAATCATACATACATCTTTTCATAAATCAATTACATTTGCATAACATCCATACATATGAAATAAATCATTGCATTGCATTGATCCATACATACATTCTACACTACTCATAGCATAAGCATAGCATGATATCATCATAAATCCAAAAATGACAAGTACAAAGGAAGTCACAACCAAAAACATCGATCTCATATATATCATAAACTCAAAATGTGTCAGGGGTGCACTACTGGCACAGTATACAAAAGAATGAGCTCCAAAGAGCTATTAGAGTCAGAACAGTATATCAGTGATAAAAAAGAACAGAGTATATCAAAACATAAGAGCAAGAATCAACTATCAGCATGCTCCTTGGTATCTGGTGGAGGAGGGGGTAGTGCATCTGGTATAGTCTCTACTCTCAGTGCCCTAGCTCCCTCTGAGGCTGCCATATAATCTAAATACGTGGGTACTCTCTATGCAGCTGGGACAACAACATAATATGCAGACACATAATACGAAGCCCATGAGGTCTGATGAGTCACCTCTGTCTGTAGTCCCCGAACCTCTGCATGAAGCTTTGTATGCTGCCTATCTACCTCTAGATACCTCTCCTCCCACCTAGCACTCTATACCTTCAGGTCTCGGACCTGAGCTCTGAGACGTTTGATAGTCTCTGATGAAGTGAGAGGAACTATAGGATCGGTCTCAGTTGCTGGCATCTCTGTGTCCTGTGCTAGCTGCTCTGGCTGCTGATCAGTGGTATCTACTCTATGTGCCTTATGGCGTCTGACCTCATCTCCTAGATCAAAAGTGGTATCTACCTGTAAGGGATCTACATCACCACCTACAAACTGCTCAGCTTCTATGACATCATCTGCAGAACCAACACCGCCCAAGGTACCACTCTCACCCCTGGTCTGTCTCTATGCACTTGTGGATGTACCTGCTGTAGAAGTGGAAGGCCGAGGGGGCCTCATCTATCTGGATGGTCTCTATGGTGGGGTCATTGCTCTAGGTCTCAGGGATGTAGGCTGTATCATCAGACCCTGTGCCATAGGAGCTCCTGTCACATCCATCACCTCCTCCATGGAGGGTATCAACTCAATAGGATCCGAGAATCTATGGACAGGGTGGTTTGCAAGCCAAGCAATGTATCCATATGTGACCCTTGCATCAACTACCTATGGACAATAGTACTAATCTCTACCAATGATCCTACTATACTCCTCTGAACATAGAGAATAATTGAGCCTCTGTGTCCATCCGAGCCCAATCTCACGAACAATGCGAGCATATGTAGTATACTCCTATGGGGCATCCTGTCTGCATCCATACTGACACCACACTCTAGTAATCAAAAATCTCTCCAAAATAGTGGGGGAATGACCAACGAGTACCTGACTCTAAAAAAGAAAGTTGTACTGCTCCCTCATAGTGGGCCACACCTCTATCTGCAAGTAAGGTCTCCAATGCACAAATGTCATATCATCTAAGCATCATTGAAAGTACTCAGTATGACCCATGCGGACCTGTGTGACATAACCAGCATACGTATATATCACTAGCTCCTATGGCTGACATTGTGATTGAAAAACCGGTTTCAAAACTGGGATATGCTCCCAAGCCCATATCTGTAACACAAGAGCTCTAGAAGCGAAACTCTTGCAATCCTGATACACAATCTCGTGCATCTCTGAAAACATGTGGGCCAACAGGCACTGACCCCAGGCAAGCTCAGTTGGAGTGGCCATAAGAAGGGCTACCATCGGAGCCCATCCCATCAAAAAGCCATTTTGCTGACGGCCTGGCATGATGACCTCACTGATCATCCCAACAATAATGCACTCTAAATGGTGCGTCTAACCATATCTCTGTACAAGGGTCTCCCAGGAAATGGACCCCGTCAACTGTGTATCATCCCCAAATAGACGCCTAAAGGCATGAAGACCAGTCTGGCTGGAACTCACATATTCAGGATGCCAACTGTTATGGAATGGAATGCGTAGTATCCTATAAATATCCTTTGGAGTCATAGTCATCTCTCCAGTTGGTAAATGAAACATCTGTGTCTCAGAGTGGAATCTCTCGATAAGTGCAGTCAACAGTCCATGGTTTACCCTAATATCGGGTAAATGGATCAAATACTCGAACCCACATGTAGCAAGATGAACCCTCATAGGGTCAGGAAGTGAGACACATAATCTCTAGGTCACCGGGTATGAATGTCGGACATGAACATCTGGATATGTGACCTATATCATGCAAAAATAGGGAATTCTATCAGAAATTGGGTTCAATAATAGGCTAATAGTACAGAAATTGGACAATTGGGTACTTCAAAAGGTAGGTTAAAAGGTCAGGTATCAGCATCAGAAATCAGAAAAGTCAAAATTTGGCCCTAAATATCAATTTTAAGCCCTCTATTTTTCATACAACAGTCTAGACTGGCACCGAAAGTTGTACAACACTCCACAATAGACCATACGACAATCCATGGTCATACGACACTGGATTAAGTATCATATGAGTTTCCAGGGACCTGATGAAATGTCGTACGACACACGGATCCCCTTCATACGACATTTGGTTATGCATGAAATGACAAAGCAAATGCAAATGGAATGTCGTACAAGTCTAGGATGGGACTCATACGAGTTTTCAAACATGCGAAATTCAAAAAGTAAAACGCGTATGGAAAAAATTAAAAATGCTATAAAACATGAAAAATTTGCATTTTCAGAGAGGCATAGAGGTCCACATGCCGGATGTCCATACTGTCAAGGTTTGTCATGCCTCCGGTTGCGCTCAAATCGATGCGAACTCACAGGTACCTTTGGTTCTTGTTGTTTTGTCATTTTCTTGCTCAGAGGGCTCCACAAGATCTCAAAAGTCAAATGGTTGAAATGATTTGAAAATGACCCTTCTGGCCTTTATATAGTTTTTTACCTAATTTTCAAAAGTGCTCCATTTTCCACGAAATTTACACCCCTGGCTAATTTCGACGCTCTAAATCCATTTTCGGGATCAAAATCAAAATCTGAGATCATTTCCTATGTCAAAATCGTGATTTAAAATTTTTGGACCCAGGACGGTCTACTGCTTGCATATTCAACCTTCAATCATCACAGAAATCTAGTATTCAACTTAACTGATTATCTTACATCAAACTATTGAAATATCAACTTGGTCAACCATGGTCAACTCATGGTCAAACCTAGTCAAACTTGGTCTCCAGGACTTCCAAACAATGCAGAATGCATTCTCAAACGTGTTTAACCACTTCTCAAATCAATTAACATGCTTCTGAACTATCAACGCTGACTTTTCTTGTCAGATTTCAATTTTAATTTTGAAAGGGGCATGGTATTGCACATCATTCAAAGTCTGTAATCTAATATGAAATCATATCTTTATGAAATCATATCTTTCCTCAATAATCAAGACAACAACCACGTCTAGTTACTGATTCATCAAAAGTCCTCATTGCTTGGGGCAAATCAATCATCACTCGGGGCATATCAGATTCATCGAGATCCATATCAATCTGGTATTCTCTTAATCTTGTAAATTGTATCAGTTTTTGCAACTATCGATTCAATTGTGTTATTTCCTTGATTCTTCGGTAACTGAAGGGTTCATATGTGATACCTACGTGATTCTTCTAAGGACAATCGAGTCTAGAATCGGTCACTCACTTCTTCACAGTCATAAGGTTCGGAATCAGGCGTTTTGACACTTTTGTTTCATTGGTTCATTGTTGTTATAGTTAACATTATCTTTGGTCATTCAGGACCTATCATCTTCATATCAAATCTTTCAATCAGCTTCTGTTTCATATCAATTATCAATTTTGAATCAGTTTCATATCTCTATCAAACACAGACTATCTTTGAACCACTGCACTTCGCACAGTAATTCAAAGAGGGGCAAAATGTAATACCCCAAAAATGGGCTATAGGTTCATTAACCTCATACATCGACACATCAAATGAAATCAACATCAAAGTCCTAACCAAAGGCACATCTGAACATCATCAAATCCTAATTGATTATCCTAAATTCTACATCGGAGAATATTCCTAGTAATATTCCTAATAATCATAATTATCTTTAATTTAATAATTATTTGGCAATAAATCACAATTATCCTAAAGTTGATTAATTGAATATGATGAATATTTAATTAATTGATTTAATTCTACCACTTAATTATTTAATTGAATTCAATTGTATTTATTCCTAAGTATTATTATTTAAATTTGACAATAAATCAAAATTCCTATCATTAATTGATTAAATTCTTATTTAATTAATTAAAGCAAGTTGTCATATTTGATGATATTATTTTTGAATAAAAGTTTGATTAAATGATTGATTAACCCATAAATCAATTGTTTTATTTCCAAAATCAATTAAGTTGAGAATAAATCACTTTATTTATTAATTCATAATTATCCATGTGCACAATCAAAGAGCAGTTAAACTCCAAATCAGAAAATCAATGCAAGTTATTGACTTTTTGGAACTCAACATCATTTTTGAGTTTTAAAGTTGATCTAAACTTCTAATTTGAGTTCAAAAGTTGTTTTTGCATGATTTGCATGTTTTTATGAATTAAATTATCTTTATTTAAAAATAACTCAAAAATCAACTTGAGTTATTTAAGTGATTTATGGCTTTCTTCCATGCATCCTCAAAGCCCTAGATTTCTATAAATCAAGGCTTCAGCTCATCCCAAACCATCTCATAATTTGTGAACTTATGCTGGTGAATTGCTATCTGGAGAATTGAAGCTTCTTTGCGAATCAACCACGTTTTGTGAGATCACTTTTGTTTTCATATTATTGTTAGATCATTTTAGCATATCAATTTCCATATTAGCATAGATTTCATATCAGTTTTCATCATATCATTGCATCTAAAATTTAAAAAAAAAATAGATTAATTGCATTCATATTTCATATCAGTTTTGCATTCAAATCCTTCATTTAGGTGTCATCAAGGTCACTGATCTTGATACAATCTGAGAACATCATACTCGCACCTATTAGAAGGCAGTAAATCATCTGGTTAGTTTAGCTTTCAATTCATTGCACTATTTCATTTTTGCTAACCTCTAATGTTTTACTGAAGTGTTGTGTCTATAGATCAGGTACAATTTTCACACACACAGTTGTTAGGAACCAAATTGGCACACATTGCACAGAAGGTGGATGAAGAGGATGGGATTTGGAAGATAGATGCGAATAGGATAGAGGATTTGTGTTAGGAGATCTTGGGATATAAGAGCCCAAAATGGATTTAGGAGATGGAGGAGAAGACTGAGTAGCTCTAGTGGATTAGCAACTTTGGATGTTATTGTGGATAATTATTTTAGATGCATTGCATCTTTTTGCTTTGGGATCCACATATTCTTTGCTTTAGCTTTAGTGGGCCTTTATGTCCATTGGGATGCATTGGTTTTATCTTTTACTTTGATGGGCCTTTGTGGCCATTGGAATGCATCAGATTTCTTGATTAGATTTTTCTTTGCTTGAGCATGTCCTTTACATTGGACATGGAAATCTTTGGATCCTTGTGGATAGTTCCCTTTATGCATTTTTTATTTGGCATCCAAATTGTGAGGAGCATTAGAAGGAGATGTGTAGGATGGAGGAAATATGGGTGGAGAGATGGAAGGAGATTGGCATGTAGGAGATGTGGGAATATGCCTTTGTTGATCCTGACTAGGAGTGTATGGATTTTGGATGAAGGATTGAGTAGGATAAGATGGGGGATGATATTTTGGGATGTAGGGCCCCAAAATGGATTTGGTATGTGGAGGATATGTAATGGTAGATTTTGGGACATAGGGACCCAAAATGGATTTAGAGGATGAAGGAGGAATGTGATAGGTTGTCCTAGTTTTCAATGATGGAGGAGGAGGAATGGAATTGTATGCTTTGGAAAGATGATGGGAAGATGTAATGGTGTTTTTGGAAGGATGCTTGTATTGGGCTTTAGTTGTACCAACATTTCTGGAAGAAGTGCCTTTAGATGTGTGGCCAATACCACATGATTTTGGATATTTCTTATCTTGTATGGGCTCTAGATTTCCTTGTTCATGGATACCTAGGCCTTTGCCCTGATAATTCCATTTCTTGAGCATTTTATCCAAGCAAGGATATTTTTAACTTGGGGAATAAGATAAACATCCAGTTTTAGGTGCTATAGTGGAAGATATGAAACTGATTTCTTCTCCTTCGAGTGGGATTTTCTTGACAAATGTAAGTGGTCCAAGAGGATAGAGTGATGGAAGTGGGATAGTTTGGATTGGAGGATCACCAAGTGGAGAGGATGGGATGATAGGATTTTGACTGGGATTGGAGGATAGAAAGGGATCTTGAGATGGAGGAATGGGGATGGTAGGATCTTGGAGTGGGGGATTTGGGATGGTAGGATCTTGGATTGGAGGATTTGGGATGATAGGATCTTGATTTTCATCTGTGTGTACTTCAACATGATTTTGGACAAGATCTTAACTTGATAGGATTAGTGTGGATAGAGTGTTAGGGGATGCATGGATGGATTCTTTAGATGGAGTGGATGGGAGGTTGGGAGATTCTAAAATTGTGATAGCAAGAAGAAGGGTGAACTGTTTAGATGGTATGGATGAAAGGATGAGAGATTTTGTAATTGTGATGGTAGGAAGAAGGGTGAACTCATGAGGCTCATTGAATGTGCTTTGGATAATGCTAGGAGGAGGAGCTGTGGATGGGAATTGGATGGAGTCAATAGATGGAAAGGACTCAATGATGCTAGGAGATGGAAGAGGATCAATAAGTGATATATATGGAAGAAGGATGATAGGTGTATGAGGTTGATGGGCCTCATTACTGATGGCTTCACATGAAGGATTGAGATGGCATGACTCTTTAGCTTTAGGAGTGGGAATTTTTGTTGGCTTCCTTGTGAAACTCCTTAGAGACTTTCATGATGGAGGTTGAGGTGAAGGATTAGAATATGTAGATGGTGGGGAGCTAGGATAGTCCTCACATGAAGGTGGGATGGAAGATTGTGAACTTGTTTGAGGGGATGACGATGTCAAAGAGGAATTGGAAGATGGCATGACTAGATAGTTCACATAGGTAGGTTTAGAGGAATTTTTTGAACTTGATTGACTATTTGGTGAGGTAGGGGTGATGGGTTGAGATATGGGATATAAAGCGGATTGAGGGATGCATTCTTCTTGTGGAAGGGGATTTATCGAAATGTAGGTAAGACTAGAAGATGTAGGATTGAGATAGGATATAGTGGATGGAGGATCGAGATAGGATGGGGGATTAGGATAATGTATTGGAAGACTACCCTTGTCAAAGGTAGGATAAGGAGAACTAGTGAATATGCATGAAGGCATGATAGAATAGTTTGGAGGAATGATTGGATCATGGGGGACATTTGGAGCAATCTTGTTAAAGTTTTCAAAATACTCATCATGATCAACAAGACTTTCATCATCATTGGGATAGGATGGAGGAATGATTGGATTCTAGAGGATGTTTGGAGCAAGCCTTCTAAGGTTTTCAAAGTGCTCATCATGATCAATTAGATCTTCATCATCATCAAGATAGGATGGAATAAGAGAAGAGACATAATAACCAAACTCATCATAATGGTTTTGTGACATGCTGACTTGCAGATGAGTTGGATGGATGAAGGATAAAGATGGATTGGAAGAATGACAAGATTTTAGACTAGGATTTGGTTTAGGATGACCGAGAAGCTCAGACTAGGACTATATTTGACTTAGAATAGGAGGAAAGATTAACATTGGAAAAGAAAGATAGGGGATGGGGGATGACCAAGATGACTTTGCTAACCTAGGATAGGAGGAAAGGAGGACAAGATTGGATGTAAGATGACCGAAAGATTGTGATTTAGGAGACTAGGATGATAATATTATGAAAGCTTGGATGACTTTGAGATTTTGGAGGATTTTGATTGACTTGGCATAAGGATTTGAGTGTAGAACTCTTCATTTGTGTATTTTTCAACAGATGTTTTGCACTGAGTTTGAAACTTCAAAAAACACATCAAGAAAGAACTACCTAGAAGATAGGCTAGTATCAAAATCTTTGCCCACAACTTGATATCCCAAAAAGGAATATAGATGGTGAGTAATCTTAAGGTGATCCGGGAAACCACTTGGATCAATCCTTGCACAAAGATTTTGATACCTTCGGGAGTAGATCGGGAAGCCTCTAATTTATAGATATTTGATTTGATTTATGGTGTCCTCCCAATCGGTTTGTATGTGCATGACTCACTTAAGAGCCTGGTTGACCATGCTGAAATAGTAGGATATTCACCTACCTCGGGCTACCATCAACACACATCACCCAAGCTTGAGAGGATGAAGAGAGAATTTGCTCAATGCTTTATTTCTATACCGGATGGGGAAGTACCAGTTTGAAGTCATTCTCCAAAGAGGAAGCACTTTTCTCTCTGGACAGGCTTCTTTAGAAGTAAAAAGAAGTGAACTTGTCCAAGTTCAACCTTTTTTACATCACTTAGCTAACAAGGCTTCACAGAATTGAAACTCCAAGAATCACATCATGAATAATTTTTTCCAATTTGATTTAATGTTTCAAATGAAAACTTGCAAACACATGTATTTATGATTTTGATTTATTCATTCTTCTGAAGACAAGAAAGTGTTTTAAAGACATTGCAAATTTTTCACTTTTATGCATTCAAGATTGAGTTTGCTTTCTAGGATCCTGATTTGAAATTTGAAATGAAATGAAATGCTTTGATTTCAATTTAGGTAATTCAAGACAGTGTCTGGACTAAAAGAAAAATGACTCTCTTGATTTGGACTTTGCTTCATGTCTTTAGATTTATTCAAGATTTTGTGCTCTAGAATTAAGTTTTTGGCCCAAAAGAAGTGTTCCCAGAGTGCTTTATGCATGAAAAAATTTGAACACATTCAAGATTTTGAAAAAATAAGTTTGTTTGATCCAAGAAAAAAGCATTAGGATTTATTTAGGAACATTTAGGATAGTTTAGGATTGATCAAGAACCAATTAGGATTGAGATGCAAATTTGTTCCTAGATTGCATGAAACTTTGAAAAACACTTAAGATATTGCAAAAGAAGTTCACTTTAGCTAAGAAAAATGCATTAGGATTGATTTAGGAACACTTAGAATGGATTAGGGTTGATTAGGAACCCAATAGGATTGATATGCAAATTTCTAGTCCTTTTTAAGCATCCAAAATTTGAAGTATTCCTAGTTTGCATGAGAGAACCCTAAAACTTTAGATTTGCATGAATGAGGTTCTTTTTAGCCAAATTAAAGACATTAGGGATGAGTTTTATTTCTTTAGGATCAATTAGGAATGTTTATGATTGTTTAGGAATGATTAGGATACATTTAGGAAAGATTTACAACTTGCTTCGTTTAAGGCATTCAAGAGTGAATAGAAGTTCATTTTAAGCCAAATAAATGAAGTTTTTAGATTCCTAAAAATTAAAGAAGGTTCATGAGCCTTAAGGATTTATTTTTTTGGTGAGAACTTGGCCTCCAAGTAGTACCTGCAAGAGCATGGGGTCAGAGATTACAAGTTTAAAGCCTAAGGTCACTACGATCCCCAAACGGGCCCAAACAGTCAATAAAAACCAAGTCTAGGGCTTCATACCAGCCCTCTTCTTCCCATACAACACTTAAGACCAGGGATTTTTTTGATTTATGGTGTTGTACAACATTTCATGAGTCCCTATATGACACTTGGGCACAACCCATACGATATTTGAGCTAGAAAATGGGAAAAATGCTTTTAAAACATGCAAAATGGCCCAAACGACTATTGGGCACAAACCATACGACACTTGGGAACTACCCATTTGAAACCTGATGATATTCATGAAATTTCATATGGCACTGCAGAAAAATTTGTCCGTGATGTTTGAAAAAATATGTTTTTGGCCAAAAAAGCCTAAAAATACAGTTTAGAAGGCTTGCGAGGTCTCACCAGGTGTGCCAAAATGTGATCAAAGAAAACCTAACCTTTTCATAACAAGAATATACATACAATAATTATCCTAACATCATATTCCTAGCATATAGTAATTTTTTTTTTGCAAAGATACTTCAAATAGAGCTTAACGAGAGCACCTTGTTACCGTTCGATTTGCTCTCAATTTAGGGATGTGGGTGTGCTCTCAAAACACTTGGAGCATATCCCTAATGCATATTGGGAAGGTTTAGAAACAAATAAGAACCATGGGAATGCCATAGTGGCACAAAATTGGGTATAGAACACCTGATTTGCCCCTAGAGCCTCAATGAGCCTAATGAAGTTGAAATGCAGATCAAGCTACAAATGATTATGCTAAGATTGATTTTAAACCAAATGAAGTGTGATGTGATGCATAAATGATTAGAAAATATTAATAATGAACTAGGTTAATCCATTTAGCTATTCTAGGATGAGTTAGAAAGCATAAGAGATAATGAAATCTAACAATTATGCTAAATGCTAAGATGATCTAGATACAAATGAGCATGATAACAATGCATGAATGATAAAAACTAAGCTAATGATTTTGTTCTTGGAAGGAGGAGTATTTATAGGATTCAAGCCAAGGGCTTGGGTTAGGAAGGAGGGTCAGAGTTAGGGGTTTGGTTAGGGGTTGAGTCAAAGAGATAAGGACTGACTTTCATGGGTTGAATGGACCAAGGTTGAGTTAGGCTCAAAGGTCAAAATTAGGATAAGGGTTATCTAGAAGAGTCTAGAGGTTCTAGGGTTTTCTAGAAGATATCTAGAATTTAGGGATTTAAATAAATATTAAATTTATTTAAAGTTGGTGACAATATTTATTTAATAAATAGGGATTAAATTTTTAAATTAGATTTAAATATTTTTGGGATGGGGTATCTTAATTAAATATTTTAAATTAAAATAGGAGGGATTAATGGCATAATAATTAATTAATTAATGATGATGTCATTAGGGGTTCTTGTAAAAAAAAAAAAAATTTTAACAAAGGGATTTTAGGTGTCCACATAGACACAGACACAGACACACATATATATTTCTTGAACTTTATATAGGTGCATATGTTTACTATTTATTTTGTCTTCAATCTGGTAAAGTTATTATCTCAAAGAATAATTGCTTGCTCATGTAATAAATCAGAGGTGTTGAACTACTATGTATAATTATTTAGATATATCTCTTTAATGGTAAGTGTTTTAGCTTTCATTTCCTCTCAATTATGAATTGGAAGTAGATCATGTTGTTCGGTCTGGTCCTCATATAAATTTTTCTTAAGGATCTTGTGCGTAATGATCTCCCAACATTTTGAAAATCAAAATAAAATAAACTCAAAGCAAGAATGGCAAGTAGGATCTTAGATTCTAATTTATTAATTTAAAGACTATTTCTCGAGTTACTCTAACAATGATCTTTGCCAAGGACTTAAAGGTATCATGCAGGAGAATTATGTATCGAAAAGGCCTGGTAAAGGAAGGTGAGACAAATTGGCTTTGTGAAACATTAAAGACTCATAGGAGGGTAATATAAAGCTACAAATGATTGGCGTAAAAATGGAAAATTGTATATGTTAGAATATAATAAAGTACATTTGAGTATAATAAGGTAGTCTTAGATTATAAAATGAAGTTGTAAAAGAGGGTTGTCCTCAGTCTATCTCGCGCTACTAAAGAAAGCCTTGTAAATGAGCTATTGTACAAGACTTAAGAGTCTTGGGCAAGACTGGAGGTTTTTTGCACTCTGTTCTTTCCTACCAATGCTTGCATGAACGAAGTTTGTAAATATTTTAATTATATTAATAAAATAAAATCTTGGCCTCAACCTCTATTGATCCAAAAAAATAAAAAAAATTATAAACCTAAACCAAATTGAATTGTAATCAAAATCCTAAATCAAGTTGAACTCTACTCATAAAACTAAATGAACACCAAACCAAATTAAACACTAACTCTAGACCAGCTTTTACCTAAACCTTAAAGATTAAACAAATTAAACCTTAACACTGAGATTATTTGAACACTAAAGAAAATTGAACCCTAACCCTAAACCCGATGAAACAGTATAAGAAACTAAACCTAGTGATTATCATATTTGTGTTGCTCTTTTAATCCAAACAAATCTACAAGACATAGAATCAAATCAAATCATGGAACCCTTTTAAAAAATAACCTTAAACACTATTAAACCCAAACCTCACTCAACCATAAGCTTAAATAAATACCAACCTTGACTTTGAACCTAATGTGATTACAATATTTAAACAAAAATAGTTATCCCTTTATACACTTAAAATTGGCTTGATAAATTAATTAAATATTTATTATTTAATTAATGTTTATTACTAAGTAAATTATTTAATTTATTTAGTACATTCACTTACATTCTTCTTCTTATCCTAAGTATTCTAAATAGTCTTTTTGTAGACATGGAAAATTGGCAAAGGCTTAAATCAATCAAAAGGTGCAATCAAGTCATCAAAATAGCACTAAAAATCGATAAATGGAACAAAAGGCAATTCAAATCAAAGGAAAATTCAATTAAATGATTAAATGATTAAATAAAGCTTGAAAAGGGGAAAAACACTAAGAAATTGATTAAATTCAATTAATGACATAGTTGTTGAAATGAAAAATCAAAATGAACCTCTTACCCTTCATGGCTAAATTTAATTGCTTTAATTAATTAATAAATATGAAATTCCCTCAACAAAGGAAAAAGGAGACAAAATGGACACAAATCACTCACTTTTGTTGAAATGGTCCAGCCTTTTGAAACCATTTAAATGTTTGTCCCCCAATTTAGGGACAAAGCAAAGCCAATTGACCTTACCCAAGCATAACCATGGTTATCTCACTCTACCCCCTACCCTTGGGAAAATCTTATAAATAGAAGGCATTTTGAGGCATTAATCATCCACTCCATATCTTTGAATTGCAGCAAAGCTCTTGCAATTTGCATCCACACCACTCACTTAGCATTTTCATTGATATTTTAGCTTAATTGTTGATCATTTTAGAGATTTTCTTATCAAATAGAGCTAGAATTTGATAATTAGATCTATTTTGCATATCATTCTTAGTTCAATTCTCATAATTAGAGTGTCACTAGTGAGGATTTGCAGCTGAGAGCCTCATTTACCACTTTATTTTAGAGAACCATGAGATATTTAGATTAATTGTGCATTATTTAGATTAGTTTGCTTTGAATAGTGTAAATTCTCTTTAAATCTTGTTATTTCATGAAGGTGTAAATCACTCACACACAAATGGCGCCCACCGTGGGGCTCTAGGCCTCAAATTTATCAAAATTTCCACGTTATTTGCAAATTTAGGCTAGAATTGCATGATTTTGCTCACTGTTTGCAGGTTACAGGAAAGAAATCACGCCTACCAGTAAAGAAATCACGCCTACAGTAAAGAGATGTCACTCGCGGAAATTTAGATGTCGCCTGGAGTCTGAACGCTCACGCTTCTTACCAGCAGAGTCACGCTTCTGAATAAAGAGATCACGCCTGCGGACATTAAGTTATCGCCTGAAGCAGAAAGATATGATGCCTTTGGCTATTTGAATGTCGCCTACAATGAATTAAAAGCCGCGGCCGACGAATTAGTTCACGCCTGGTGTAAAGGGAGTTTACTGCACTTTGCTTTTTATTTGTCGCTCTTATTATTTTAAATGTCGCTTTCATTTAATAAGATGTCGCTAAGCTGAATTACTTTGTCGCTTTTGGATAAACAGTTTGCGCGTTCATTTAATTTGATATCGCACGTAATCATTTTAATCTCGCTTGAGCCCCTTTTGGTGACGCTCGCAGTTAAAGTAATTACGTCTTTGTTAAATTAGATATCACCTTTGGTAAAAGAAATGTCGCCTGGTATAGCATCTATTTTCTGTTAGTGTAATTGCTGTTGTCGCCTGTAATAAAGATTTCACGCGTTTGATAAATTTAATATCGCGCTTGTCTATTTTAATCTCGCTTGAGCCCCTTTTGGTGACGCTCGCGGTTAAAGTAGTCACGCCTTTGTTAAATTTAATCTCGCCTGTAGTCTGGACAATGTCGCCTGACAGTATTTTCACTATTTTGTCAAAATAAGGACTGTATGCTAACTTTACTGTCATTTTTTTTGTATCAGGAGCATGGTCTGTCATAAGAAAGTGCAAAAACCAGAGAGAAGATACAACTTAGAGGAGAAATTGATCTCTAAGAGGATAAGGAAAGAAAACCGGGTACATTCTACCTTTGTTCTCAATAATAATTTAGAGAAAGAAGTAGAATTGCATGCCAAATATATTGCTGTTGTAGATGCTTACAAACGAAAATATGTCTCATTGAATTGGGAATTTAGTCCTTAAATTTGTAAGAATTTTGCAAGTATTTTGGTAAAAAAAGAATCAAAAGCATAATCAATTACATCATTTTTAGCTTTGATTTTGGTTTCCCCTCACTTTGTTTGTATTGTGCTGACTAACTTGTTGGTAGAGGGAATATTTTGCCAAGGTAAGAGAAGGATTTGGAGAGAAAACAAAAATCTACTACTTAAAAATGCGCCTAGCCTTTGCTAGCATCGTTTGAGGTATTTTTCTCATCAAGCTTGCACTTCCCTTAAATTGTGGCATTTTCAAAGTTCAAAAACATAGTTTAATCATAAAAGGAAAAAAATAAACACTTCAATTCTAAGAACCCCTTTGTCACGGGGTTGAAAAAGAACCAATTTGATTGTGAGTGTTTGGGATAAGGGAAAAGCAATAGGGATATGCTCTTCACTCTTTGAGTGAATCAAATTCCCAAACTTGCTCTACCAAATCTATTTTTCATGCTTTTCAATGAATATGTTTAAAACTTAGTGGGCTCGCCTCCCGAGATTGCCTTAGAAGGGCCGGTGAGAGGGACAGCCCAAAGTGGGATACACTTGCTTTTGCCGCGAGAATCCGACCCACTATAAAACGAAACGCGGGTATCCTTAATGGGGTACACGACAAAAGGATTTTAGCTCTTTCGAACTTCCTCTAGTAGTCCTAACGGATTGCGCAAAATCATGCTTTTGTGCGTGTGGGAAGCCCCTTAACATAGTTGGGGGATGAAAAGCTAAGATCTCTTTTGAACGGAAAACTTACTACATAACGGTAAAATAGCAAAACTACCTATTAGAGCCATGTTTACGAACCAATTATGTGCTAGGTAGATTGTGTGGAAGCTATTCTTGTGTTAAACCTGTGAAAATGTTCAAAAATATACACATTAGAGCATTCTAGGGATATGGTACCCAATTGATGTGTGTGTTGAGATTGTTTTTATTTTCAAACAAGATATTCCAAAGTTATTGATCAAAACACCATTAAAATTTTAAACCATTTAAAATTGATCAAAAACTTTTACCTTATTCCAAAAACAGCTTATCAAGAGAAGAAAGTCAACATACCCTTAAAGTTTGTTCATGCCTGTTATTACAAGGTCATTCTCTATAAGGAAAGCATTACAAACAGACGGGACCTACAACGGAGAAGAGCTCCCATTTCCAAAGAACACTTTCATTACTTCACAAGTGACTGAAAATCCCACTAAGGCAAAGGACATTAACAACATGTTTAGTGGTACCCTAGGAAATATCGATCCCACTAACCAAGGGAACAACATGAATGGGGGCATAGATCCCAATAACAACCAAGGGAACAACATGAATGGAGGTATGGATCTTAACAACAATCAAGGAAATTCTAATAATGGAGGAAGAGATCCTAATTCTCAAGAGGCAAATTCACAAGGCAACAACTTATTGCCTCCTCATAATACAAACTTACCCCCAACTGCAGAAGAAGCCACGATTGAAAGAGCATTAGAGGCAAGACAATGTCCCTATTTCATAGAACTAATGAAAAAGACCATGCTTATGGATAAAGAAAAACACTTCATGGACTTAATACAAACGGGGGTAAAGCTACCTAAAGATTTTGACATAGAACAATTAAAGCCCAAGGAAATAGAAGACCCTATGGAAGCAATGAGGAAACAATTCAAGGCATTACAAATGGAAATTGACAATTTGAAACAAAATGGGGCTCCTAAGCCTTTCTCTATTGAAACATTATGTCCTTTTCCATTCGATAAGAGTTTGGTCATGGTGCCTTTTCCCATTAATGTAACATTTCCTAAATATGAGAGATATGAAGGAACATCTGACCCACATGATCATCTTCGGGGGTTTTGTGCATTGAGTCTTGAATTCATGCATGAATCAACCTATTTAATGAGACTATTCCCAAGAAGCTTGGGAGGAACAGCCATGGATTGGTTTTCAAAACTACCATCCAGCATAAAATCCTTTGAAGAGTTAGCATCTAAATTCGTGACTCATTACTCTTATAACATCAAACATGAGGTCACCATGATAACGTTATGTAACACGAAGCAACAAGATGGAGAAGCCTTTCTCACATTCTTGCAAAGATGGAGGACTGCATTTGCTAGATATCCAAGAAGTGTACCGGAGAAAGAAAAAATGGATATCTTTATTAACGGTTTGAGAAGCGAGCTGAATTATAGACTAAGGATGCAATGTCCCAAAACCTTTCAAGATCTAATTGATAACGGAATTACAACGGAAGAAGTGTTGATTAAGAGTGGAGAGTTGAAATTACACAAGGAAAATAAGAATAACTCTAACTCCAACAACAACAATACCAACAATAACAACAATCCAAATAAAAGTTGGTACAACAACAATAGCCGTTATGCTGCAAGGAATAACAACAAAGGTATTGTTAATGATGGTGTAGTGGAATCCAGCAACTTGAAGGTGATTCCATTTGCCCTTACAAAGACACCAAATCAAGTGAATAATGCTAATCAAGCATATAATGCACCTTCCAACAACAACAACAATGCCAATAAGAATAATCAAGGAAACAAAGATCAAAACAGCAAATATGATAAGTATTTGAAACCCACTCCTGCAAGACACTTTACACCCTTGGGAGAATCACTTGAAACTGCATTAAAGACTCTCATAGCTAACAATGTTATTACATTACCCGCCATTAAACCTTATGAACCAGACCACAAGCCGGGTTGGTGGGATGCTAAGCATCATTGTGAATATCATAGGATTCGGGGGCACCCTACAAATGAATGTTTACAATTAAAGAATGTGGTGCAAGACTTGATAGATAATAACATAATCACTGTTGATGGACCCCAAAATAATGAAGATCATACGGCCTTCAAACAACCTTTTTACAAACATGATAAAGGTGAGTCATCAAATGGCAAGAAACAAAGCGCCAATAATCTCAACTTTGCGCCATCATATGATCATATTGTTAATGCTATTATCATTAATGAACAGCCTCAAAAGGAAGCAGCAAATGTCATTACAAGAGGGCAGAATTCTAGAATGACTTTACAAGGGATAGTCCCTCAAAACACCAATATCCCACCATCCAACATTGTGGTCAAACAATCTCCTACAGCAGCAAGACCTTATAGTTTGGTAGACCAATTGCAACGTACTCCAGCACAAATCTCAATCTTAGAGTTATTGAAGTTGTCACCAAATCATAAAGAGATTTTGGAAAAAGCTTTGGAAGAAACACATGTTTCTACTACCTTAGGGGAAGAAAAGTTTCAAAATATGGTAGGACATCTTGTGGCTCCTCATTGTCTTTCATTTTCAGATCAAGATGACATGTCTATAACTCATCCTCAAAATTTGCCATTACATATAGAGGTTTTGATCGAAAGGCATAGAGTCAAAAGAGCCCTTATTGATGGAGGGGCTGGCCTTAACATATGCACATTGAGTCTTGTAAAATCCCTAGGTTTATCCGAGTCTTGCATTGACCCTACAAAGAAAATCACCATAAAAGCTTATGATGAGGCTGAAAGAGCCTCTAAAGGCATGATTGTGTTGCCCATCCAAGTGGGACCAGTTAAGAAGGAAACCAAATGTCAAGTGTTGGACATGAAATTAACCTATAACATTTTATTGGGAAGACCTTGGATTCATGAGATGCAAGCTGTCCCCTCCACATACCACCAATGCATCAAGTTCCCATACATGGGTGAAGAAATCACAATTGGAGGAGACTCAAATCCATTTCAATATTGTAATGCACTCAAACCCTTGCATGAATTATACATTCCACATAATCGTGAAGGAGTTGTTCCAAGAATCACCAATGAAGATGCACAAAATCCTCTTCAAGCTAGCTCAACTACATCAACTAAGGGCAAGGAAAAAGTGAGCTACGAGGGTCCAAATGTGATGGAAAGTCCATGTGTGACACCTAAATTGGAAACAGTGATCTACAAACCTACTAAAGAGGAAAAAGAACAAGCTAAAGCAGATCATTACCAATACATGAGTGAGATGATGAACAAATTTGACAAACAATGCAAGATTAGTTCAAAAGGGGTAGGAGAATATTCAGTTTCTCTATTTGACATGCCCATGTCTCCTAAATCACATGGAAAACCCTCAAAAGAACATCTTCCACATAAGTATAATTCTTATTTTGTGAGGGAAGATAGCAAAGCAACATGGGATAAGGAAGAGGATGATGTCCTTTAATGGCTTTATCATGATGAAGATGGTACCCTAGACACTCCCATGGAAAGAATTCAGCATGTTAATATACAAACAGAACAATATGGGAAAGGATTTGATATTATGCAAAAGATGGGATACAAAGGAAGAGGACCCCTAGGCCAAAGAAATAGAGGATTATTAGAACCTATTGAACCTGTTTGGAGGGCAAGTCATGAAAAATCTGGAGTAGGTTTTCAACATAAGGGAGAAAGTTCAAGTCCAATGCATGATTTTCATCCTCAAATAAATGCATTAGAATCCGAAGGAGATAGTGATGATTCTAGGGATTATGAATGGGATACTTTATCAGATGAGTCATGTCAAGATAAAGAAGTCATTGCTATACATACTTATGCAAAAATCCCAAAACAAGATGCTCCAATTAATGAAGAATCTTCTATTCAAAGGCCTAATATAGAACAAGCATCTAGTAGTGGAGCATGGATAGAAACATTTTGGACACCTTCAGAGGAGGGAAATTCAAACGTTAGTTTTAACCCACTTGTGGCTTTTCCCACATTGTTTCCCGTAGAGGTCGACGAGGATTCAAGCGAAGGGGACTTTGACCCTGCTTCCATGGATCATCTTGAGGAAGCACACATCATAGACCTAAACGATACAATGTATGAACCCTCAAACGAAGTCATGTCCATAAATCCTATTGATGATACCTTATCCAATAATTCCTTAATTTTGATACATCCAGACCTCATTGATTGGGATCAAACTGAACCACATGACTTACTTTACTTCCCAAATGACCAAGCCACAAACCAATACCTCAATGCGGTTGAACCCTCTTTCACCAACGAACTCAATACGGACATGATGACAACAGCAAGGGTCCAATCTCTTAGTCAAAAAAAAGAAAAAATAAAAAAAAATAAAAAAAAATAAAAAAATGAAAAGTTCTATTGGTGAAAACCCAACTGTGGCACCATTAGAACCAAAAACAATGAAAATAAAAGACGTTTCTTTTGGTGAAAACCCAACTGTGGCACCATTAGAACCAAAAACAATGAAAATAAAAGACGTTTCTTTTGGTGAAAACCCAACTGTGGCACCATTAGAAGAGAGATTGGATACTTTGCCTGAACATGAAGAAGAACGGTCATCTATTCTTATAGAACCAACAGAAAAAGTTAACATTGGCACGGAACTAGAGCCAAAGGTTGTACACTTGGCTGCATCACTTACATCTATTGAAAGAGAGGACTTTATCAAATTCTTCCAAGAACAACAAGTAAATTTTGCATGGTCATATGCCGATATGCCTGGATTGGATCCTGATTTCATAATGCATCATCTGAATGTTAGACCCGGAGTTAAACCTGTGAAGCAAAAACTAAGGAAAATGCACCCACATGTGGCTCTTCTAGTCAAGGCAGAATTGGAAAAATTGTTAAAGGTGGGATTCATAAGAACAATAGCATATGCTGATTGGATCTCTAACATTGTGCCAGTTACTAAACATGATAAATCTATCCGTGTGTGTACGGATTTTAGAGATTTAAACCTTGCATGTCCCAAAGATGACTTCCCATTGCCAAGCATTGATACCATAGTGGATTTGACAGCAGGTCACGCAATGTACTCATTAATGGATGGATTTAGTGGCTACAACCAAATCAAGATTGCTCCCGAAGACCAAGAAAAGACAGCATTTACTTGCCCTTGGGGTACCTTTTGTTGGAATGTTATGCCCTTCGGTTTAAAAAATGCTGGAGCTACATATCAAAGGGCCATGACAACTATTTTCCATGACATGATGCATACTTTTTTAGAAGATTATGTGGATGACATTCTAGCAAAATCCCACAATAGAGAAGAGCATTTACAAATCCTAAGAAAAATATTCATTCGGTTAGAACAATTCAAAGTTAGACTAAACCCAAAGAAGTGTGCTTTTGGTGTCCAATCCGGCAAGTTATTGGGTTATATAGTGTCAGCAAAAGGCATTGAAGTTGATCCTGAAAAAGTACAAGCAATTCTAGAAATGGAGATTCCAAGAAATATTAGCCAAATGAGGTCACTCCAAGGAAAGATTCAATCAATAAGGAGATTTATCTCTCAATTAGCAGAAAAGTGTCACTCCTTCACAAGATTGTTACACAAGGACACTACATTTATGTGGGATGAGGAATGTGATAAGGCCTTTGCTACTTTGAAGACTTATTTGATAAACCCACCTATTCTTATGTCACCTATCAAAGGTAAAGAACTGTTGTTATACATATCAGCCACAGAAAGGTCTCTAGGCATATTGTTGGCACAAGAAGATGAGCAAGGAAAAGAAAGGGCAATCTACTATCTTAGTAGAACCTTAATAAAATATGAACTCAATTATTCATTCATGGAAAGAGCATGTCTAGCAGTGGTTTTTGCATCTCAAAAACTAAGACATTATATGTTGATGCATAAGATCAAATTAATTGCCAAGATTGATCCTCTCAAGTACCTACTAAGTAAAACTGCCTTAACAGGTAGAATAGCAAAATGGGTCATGATCTTAAGTGAATTTGACATTGAATATGTTGATAGAAGAGCAATTAAAGGACAAGTGATAGCAGATCACTTAGCAGATAACCCAATGGAGTCTACACAAACCATGCAAATTGAATTTCCAGATGCAGAAATTGTCAACATAGAAGCAAAGACATGGAAGTTATATTTTGATGGATCTTACACACAAGGAGGTTCTGGAGCAGGTATATTATTGGTTACCCCTCAAGGATACACCATTCCAAAGTCTTATAAACTCTTATTTCCATGCACCAATAATATAGCGGAATATGAGGCATTAGTCATTGGCATCAAAATGGCTTTAGAATGGAGTATTGCAGAATTACAAGTGTATGGAGATTCCCAACTCATAATCAATCAGGTAAATAATGAATACAATACCAAGGACATCACATTGATGAAATATAAAACCTTGATTGATGGATGGAAGAAGTACTTTGCTTTGATCACATTTGAACAAATTCCAAGAGAAAAGAATAGAGCAGCAGATGCCATGGCTACCTTGGCTTCATTGTTACAAAAACCAGATCAAAATGAGAAGTATGAGTTCTTGGTGGAAGAGTTGGTAAAACCAGCATTTAACCTTCCTGACACCCAAATTGTTGCTCTTTTACATGGACATGACTCTCCTTGGTATGGACCCATCTATACTTACCTTAAAGACCAAGTACTCCCCATAGACCAAACTCGTGCCCAAAAACGTAACTTCATACGCCAAGCCGCCCGTTACCTAATCCTTTCAGACACATTATATCGTAAGGGTCTTGATGGGACGTTACTTAGATGTCTAGAGGAAGAAGAGTCTAAGTTAGCTTTACGCGAGGTCCACGAAGGCATTTGCGGGTCACACTCAAGCGGTTTTAATCTAGCTAAGAAAATCCTTCGTCTAGGGTACTTTTGGACAACATTAGAAAAGGATGCTTGTCAATTTGTGAAGACATGCAGCAAATGTCAATATTATGGTAATATGATACATGCACCGGCTCAAGAATTACACCCATTCATTACACCATGGCCTTTTTATCAATGGGGTTTTGACTTGATTGGAATCATATATCCTCCATCTTCAAACGGACACAAGTATATCATCACAGCAACAGAATACTTCACCAAATGGGTGGAAGCAGTTCCATTAATAACAGCAACCGGCAAACAAATTTCAATGTTCATTTTGAACCACATAATTTGCCGCTATGGTATTCCACATGCCATTATCACGGATAATGGGAAACAATTCAAAAATTAGGATATTGATGAACTTTGCATGACATTTCACATTACACATCATTCATCATCCATTTATTATCCACAAGGCAATGGACAAGCTGAGGCAACAAACAAAAATATCCTCAAAATATTAAAAAGATCAGTTAACAAATCAGGAAGAGATTGGCACGTGCAAATAAATCCCGCACTATGGGCTTACAGAACTAGTATCAGAACACCTACAGGAGCCACCCCATTCTCTTTAGTCTATGGAACTGAAGCAGTTCTACCATTAGAAGTTGAAATTCCATCTCTACGGGTTTCATTAAGAGGATTGATCACTGATGAGGATTATAGGATTGCCAGATTACAACAATTGGAATTGTTAGAGGAACATCAGACTCAAGCTTATGAGCATTTAAAAGGTTATCAAAACAGGATTGCACACAATTACAACAAACACATCAAACCAAGAACTTTTCAAGTAGGAGACTTGGTACTAAGAGAAAATCCCAAAAATCAAGTTGAAAGGGAAAAGAAAGGAAAGTGGGAAGCTAATTGGATAGGCCCATTTGTGATAGCGTCATCCTTTGGAACTGGAACATATAAATTATCAGATTGTAATGGTGAAGAATTACAAGAACCCATAAATAGCATTCATTTGAAGAGATTCTACACCTAAAACAGATGAAAGAGTATAAAGAGTATCAGATGAGAGAGCATCATAATTATTGTACATAATTGAAAATGGAAAATACCAAAAACATTTGAAAATGGAAAATATCAAAAACATTTGAAAATGGAAAATCCAAAAACATTGGAAAAGTAGAAAGATCAAAAACAGTGGAAAATTGAGCCTGAAGAAAGCAAAAACATTTGAAAAACTATCTCTTGGTGAAAACCTAGCAAATAGGCGCCAAGGTGATAATGAAAAACAAAAAAAAAAGAAAAAGAAAAAATGAAAAAAATGAAAAAAATGAAAAAAGAGAAAAAGTGCCTTGGTGAAAACCTAGCAAATAGGCGCCTTGGTAGCAAAAAAAAAGAAAAAGAGAATACCCAAAAGTGAAAACTTGGTAACAAGCGCTTTTGGTTCCCTTAAGTCATTTCCTTCCTAGTCACATGTGTATATAATGCATCTCATCATCCCATTTGTCTAAACCTTCATTGCATCCGTCATTTGTACATAGTCATAATAACAGTTTGTAGCACCATCCTTTGCATTGCCTAAAGTTGTCAAAATTGATACATCAAATACTTGGGGGCAGCATAAACGGATTGGAAAGTGGGTACCTCAAAAAAGGATTCATATGAACAACATTCAGTCACAAGCAGAAAGAGATCAACATTTTCAGAAGAGAGATCAGATTTTTGTAAACCTTGGATTGATAACGAAAAAAGTTGACTACCACAACAAAATCCATGAGCCTAAATTGACTTATTATTCAGGATTAAAAATCAAAAATCATGTCATGATCAAATACTTGGAAATATATTTTGTTGAAAATCAGAAAACAATGCAAAACACTTAGATAGATTCTTTTGAAAAGTTGGTTAAAAATCTGTTTACTTACATTCATTCAATTTGTATCAAGTCTTTTTAGCTCATCAATGATGTTTTGACTAGATTGGCAATGATGGAGACATGATATTTTTCTTGACTATGAAGTGACTGTTTGGAGGAAAATTCATTGCCTTATGAGAATTCATCTAAAGACATGGTCATCAAAGAACCATCGAGGATTATCTTATAAAACAATGAGTTAACCTTTGTTTGTTTACGCAACCGGATACCTTGGATATTTAGATTCTTCATATCTAAATGACAAAATCCACTTGCAACATAGAATCCGACAAAATCGGTATTCGTACTCTCATGATTTTTTTGAAATCAGTGATAGTTGTATCGATGAGACCGATGGGAAAGCAAAACGGAGGTTACCATATGAGCAGTAAATAAAAAGCGATATTCATATCATCATGTCAGTGGGCAGTGGTGATTGTATCGACTTTCCGGTCCCAAGTGCTCAATGATGAAAATATATCCTCAAGGCATTTATTTGCTAAAAGCTAGTGACACTTAGCTGCATTCATAAAAAGGTTAAATGCATTCTCATGTTAGATTAATCGCATGTGCATTTTTTTTCCCAAGGGTTTTATTTTCGCATCAAAAGGGGGTACATGACATCATTAACAGGGTTAAATCAACAAGGACAACATCATTTCAACATCATCTTTTCTACAAAAATAAAAATATATGAGATTATACTTTTTGCATTCATTCCATATCATTAATCATTACATAGATATTATCAAAGAAAAGAAGGAAATAATCATTTACATTTGCATACAGAGTGCATCCATTCAGGTTGCATACATGAGAAATAACATATCAAAACTGCATCCATACATGAAGAAGAAATGCATCCATCTATCTATATCATACATAAGATACGTTGCATCCATAGCCAATATCCATCAAAAAACAAATGCATTAGATAAAAACATATAGCAGCATCTAAAGGAAATCTCATATATCATCAAGTAAAAGCAGGAAAGATCATAAATGTTCTCATATCACACGTCTACTCATAACAATTATGTCATAAAACTCAACTCTATAATCGCCCATCAACAGGGGCATCAATGTCAAATAAGTGTCAAAATACAACTGGAAAGGTGACACCAAGGTCACAAGACTATGGTACAATATCAAGTATCTCAGCATCAGTACATAAATGATAAATAAGAGCACTCATAGCTCATCTCTCGTCACCACTGGGAGGAGGTCCTGGAGGAGGCTGTGGAGGAGGCTGTGGAGGAGGCTGTGATGGAGGCTGCTGAGGAGGCGTCTGACCAACCATAGCAACAAGGAGCGGAACCAAGGGAGCCAAACCCGATACCAACCGCTGAATCATAGAGGACATCTATGACACCTCTGTCCGTAATGCGCCCACATCTGCTCGTAGCTGGGTAGTACTAGAGCTCTCTCCAACCTCATAGGTACTATGAGGATCACCTGTATCTATAGGAGCTTTTCCCCGATCACGGAAAAAAGTTGCTGGCATCTGCTGTGCACCTGTGTCCTGACCATCCACAGTAGCCTGTTGTAATCCTGCTCTCGTATCCTGTCCTGTCCCTGGATCCTGTCTGGCAGCCCTCACATGATCCTGACGATCTAACCTCTGTCTCTGTGCTACTGCAGGACGAGGAGGAGGAGGTGGTGCCTGTACCTGTGCATCTCTCACTCGTCCTCTGAGCCTAATCACTGCCCTACCTCGGGGTCTACCTTTGCGTCTCCTACCACCACCAACATCACCACCATCATCATCTCGCCCAGGTACTGGCTCTGCAGGGTCTGTAAAGCGAGGCATCAGATGCTCCATCAACCAAGCTAGATACTCCTGTGTGACTCCGGCATCTCTGATATGTAACCTCATGTCCCAATCCATATAACCCAGTAATGATATCTGCTCTATAGCGTCATCATATGAAGGCATGTGACCCCAAGTAGCACGCTCTGCACTAGAACGAGCATATACTGCAGATCCCTGAGGCATAGGCTGAATCCGCCCAAACTGTCGTAGTACTCTCCCTGCCAAGAATCTCTCCAGAATAGAGTCGATCCTGCCGATCATCCATCGAGGAGCAAACATATAGGGTAACTCCAAGCTATCCTCTCTCCAATCCTCGACCTCAACATATGGCCTCCAATAGACCTCATCCATGTCATCAATCTGTCGTCGCCAATACTCCAAGTGACCCAAGTGATGCTGTGTCACCATACCAGTATACTGCCATGCAAAAGGATATCCTAGAGGACGATCTCGATCTGATATAGGACGACTGACTGGTAAGTGCTCCCATATCCACAACTGTAAAATATGAATCCCAGCAGATAATGAGGCTGATCTCCTGTAAACCACCTCATGCAGATCATGATAAAGCTGTGCTAGCACACAAGATCCCCAATCAAAGCGTCGAGGATGATGTAGCAAATCCTCGATAATCCTGCCCCATCCCACTGAAAATCCGCGACCTCGCCGATCAGGTAATAAAACACCACCAATGATAGCACCTAATAAGGCTGGTAAAACAGGAAATGAGGCAAACTGAGGCCATAAGATACAGTCATCACCAATAGATGGATCTCCGAATACTCGTCGACAATATGTCCCGTCATAGACTGCGTCATAATATACTATCTCTCCATGAGTCGAGATCCGTAGCAATCTGTAAACATCCTCCGGTGTAATAGTCATCTCACCCTGTGGTAGCCAAAATGTGTTTGTCTCAGAGTGCCAACGCTCTGCGACAGCCGTAATCAAACCTCGATTCATCTGGAACCGAGGAAGCTCTAGTACGCACAGTAAACCGCAGCGCCTAATCACCCGCCTCTCGGCGTCAGTCAACTGAGTCCTAAGCTCCATCACCCAGTGTGGTACAGTCCGAAGATACAGCACAGGGACATCCTCCTGTTTAATCAAAACAAGGGAATCACATGAGTAACTTACTATCAGGAAATCAAACAATCAATCATGGTCATCAATTTAAATATACCTATCAGACTTACCAATCCTAACTCTAAGCATTGAGGAAGGACGATCCTAGTTTTATGTCTCTAAGCATTTGAGCATAAAATGAATGGACATTTAGATCCATGATCTATCATTCATGATGAAGATTGATTAACCTTATTCTTTGATATTGTAGTTACCTATGTCCTAATTCGTTGTTGAAATCAAACAAAGGGAATACCCTAACTAAACATTCGATTGAATTCATTGACGTGATCGATATCAATCAAGTTGACGCAATCGAGCAATCAGACGTCTTAGAAAAGTTTGAAATAAACAAAAAAATTTCTCACGCGACTTTTCTTTCTGGCGTCATTTCTTTTACCAGAGGCGACATTTCTTTGCTCAAACGCGTGATTTTATTCATCCGCGTGATTTAATTTCACGGAGGCGGTATAAGATTTACCGTAGGCGACATCTTATTATCACGCGACACCTGATTCAAAATGTTTAAACCCTAAGCGACATCAAATTTTCCTTAGGCGACACCAGATTTTCTAAATGCGTGAAAATACCTAAGGGAGGCGACATCAAATTTACCAAAGGCGACATTTAAAATTTTCAGGCGATATTAAAATGCACGGAGGCGACATTTCTTTTCACGCATGCAGAATTAAAATTTTTAAAAGCATTAAATGAGGTCATAAATGCAACTTTAAAGACATGAGAAAAATTTGAATGACATACCGGAGGACCATCGGTCGCTCTCCGACTGAACCGGCGCGCTCTCTCAAACCGATGCTCGCGATGTGGGACCACCATCGTCTCCAAAATGCTAAAATCAGAGCTCAAATCTCAAGAAGGAATGGTGCAAATGAATAGTAAAATGAGGGGTTTTACCCTATTTAAGGTGAAATTGGTTCTTATAAACACTTAAAACAATGCACTTTGAACCTATCATAGGACATTTTCATTAATCGGGGCATAAATCAAACTTGATTATTTCTTTCAAACGGTATCAGAAATCAAAACATATTCCAACTACTTAAAAATCTTCCAAATCAAGGACTCAATATGTTTTATTTCTGAGGGGGCATCAGAGTATCAAATGGGCATCACGTCAAAAACATTTATCAGTGGGGCATATCATATCATATCAGTATCATATCATAGCAGTATCATATCATATCATATCAAGTATCATATCAAGATATCATTGCATATCAGTTTCATATCAAATCTATCATCATATCAAATTTATCATATCATGTCAAACCTATCAACATGTCAGCAATCAATCAACCCAGGACCTTTATCAGTGAACCCAGGACCTATCATCATAGCAAGACCCATATCATATCAGAGGCATCAGAATCATATCAGCACCATCATCAGAGGCACATCATCGTCATCAGGAAGTACATCAATCAGAACGATCAAAGGCATATCAGAACCAGGACCAGAATCAGATCATCATACTAAGGGAATCTTTGAATCGGTGTTCTTCGCACATCGACTCAAAGAGGGGCATTTGTAGACATGGAAAATTGGCAAAGGCTTAAATCAATCAAAAGGTGCAATCAAGTCATCAAAATAGCACTAAAAATTGATAAATGGAACAAAAGGCAATTCAAATCAAAGGAAAATTCAATTAAATGATTAAATGATTAAATAAAGCTTGAAAAGGGGAAAAACACTAAGAAATTGATTAAATTCAATTAATGACATAGTTGTTGAAATGAAAAATCAAAATGAACCTCTTACCCTTCATGGCTAAATTTAATTGCTTTAATTAATTAATAAATATGAAATTCCCTCAACAAAGGAAAAAGGAGACAAAATGGACACAAATCACTCACTTTTGTTGAAATGGTCCAGCCTTTTGAAACCATTTAAATGTTTGTCCCCCAATTTAGGGACAAAGCAAAGCCAATTGACCTTACCCAAGCATAACCATGGTTATCTCACTCTACCCCCTACCCTTGGGAAAATCTTATAAATAGAAGGCATTTTGAGGCATTAATCATCCACTCCATATCTTTGAATTGCAGCAAAGCTCTTGCAATTTGCATCCACACCACTCACTTAGCATTTTCATTGATATTTTAGCTTAATTGTTGATCATTTTAGAGATTTTCTTATCAAATAGAGCTAGAATTTGATAATTAGATCTATTTTGCATATCATTCTTAGTTCAATTCTCATAATTAGAGTGTCACTAGTGAGGATTTGCAGCTGAGAGCCTCATTTACCACTTTATTTTAGAGAACCATGAGATATTTAGATTAATTGTGCATTATTTAGATTAGTTTGCTTTGAATAGTGTAAATTCTCTTTAAATCTTGTTATTTCATGAAGGTGTAAATCACTCACACACACTTTTTAAAGTGATTTAATTAATTATTCAATTATACAATCACTATATGACTAAGTCTTTTAGTTCATCTCATAGACCTAGTCACTTGACACATCATCTTGGCTAATATAATTAATTAATTTCAATTATTAATTATTCATATGTATCCTCGCACATGTGTCCTATTTTCAAGGGCTATGTGGCCTCGTGAGACTTGGTCTCATGACCACATGTCCTCTTTAAATTTAGTCAAGATCACATTCCCTATTCTTTAGGAGCTTCTTTAGCCACCTCAAGGAGTCAAAGTTGATTCATGTGACATTTGTACCAAGATTCCTCATAAGGAAAATGTCTTCCCACCTTCTTCTTAAGAGTCTTTGTGAAACATTTGACATGTTTCTTTCTCTTCCACCTTACACTCCTTCTTGTCAATGTAGGAGGAACATCTCTCCTATTCCTCCTCTCACATTCCAACTAAATCCATATTTCTCTCAACTCCTTAAACTAAGTCAATTTCAGCCCTAGGATCTTCCATCTTTCAATCTCCACCCTTGGATCTTTCCACCTAGGCTTGAGCCATTCAAAAATCTATAAAAGGAGTCTTCCTCCTTCTTTGTGAAGCTAATAGCAATAGTGATTTTGAGCATTTAAAGATTAAAAAAAATTAAGTAATGAAGTAATTTAGTGTCATTTTAAGCATTTTTATATCATTCATATTCATCACAACTTGCATCAACTATCATTTCATAAGGAGCATTCTAGATTCAAACTAGCTTTGCATCATCAAATTCTACTATCTCCACACTTTGAAAGCATCTTGGAAAATTAGCAGATTTGCAATTCTAATAGCTCAACATTTCAAGAATTCAAGGCTAGGAGGAGAATGGGTGAGTGAAGGTAAAATCTTATTTTAGTTCATTTCTCTTTATAATCTTCATTGTGCATGCATATTAGATAGATTTTGTAACTAATTAGTGAATTAGTATTTCATTTCTAAGATAGTACTCATAATTTGCATACATTTTTTGCCCCCACCATGGGGCCAACCCACGAATTTAACTATCAAAGTTTGAGTTTTCCGTGTGCAGGAACCTACAGGATTTTTTGTGTGCATCCATACCTGAAAGATGCACATACATTCCATCTTTCTACACATCCATTTTATGTCATAAACAATCATATCAATTTTTTGTCTACTCTGTATTTTTCTGATTTCTACACATACATTTACATATTTTGCACTTTTATTACAAATACTTGCACATTCGACCACATCTGCGCATGCATTCCACTATTTAGCACATTGATTACTTATAATTGCATATTTGTACTATCATGTGCTTTCATTTACTGTTGCTGTACATGTATTTACTGTATCTACACATTCATTTGGAAATACTGTTTAAATTAGTTTTTCATTGCATTTTGCATTTAGCTGACACTTTAATGACTTGTTATTTTTGTCATCTGGTAAATATGTTGTTTTTCAATATGTGTTGTTGAAGAACCCTCATAAATTACTCATAAATTTCCTTACAGGTTCCTTGGAAGCAGAAGGGGGTTGTTAAGGAAAACCATAACCTCGTTTGGGCTGAAAATACAACACACATTTTGTTTTTTTCATGTGTCTTATTTAGTGTAGAATAAGTGTTTGTTGTGTCTTAATTTTTAAGCACTTTGTAATCTCAAAAAGTTATAACAACATATCCTCTCCCCTCACCTTCGTGGATCTTGGGTGTAAGAGAAAATGTTATATCTTTTGAGGGTCGTCTTTGGTGGGAAAAGAGGCACTCACCCCAAAGAATGACCTAATCAGTAATAGGTTAAAGCCAAGCCCTTCCAAACTAGTAAATAAAAAAATGTCATTGTGATTAGTCTCACAATGAATAGGTGTGAATTCGTTATGGCAATCAAAATCTTCTCTAGTACCTGTGTGGTGCGTTAAAGTCCCTACATTGTTGAGGTGTAAAAATCTTACTTTGAAAGGATTGAGAGAGTCCCCTTAATCAAGAATATGGATAGATCATAGCCACTTGAACAGATGCCCTTACTACATAATTTTGTTTTAGTAGCCAAAAACCTTCTATTTGCTGGCTCAAGGGATCACCCATTGCCGTGAAGACACCTCACATTAATTACGGTTCATAGTAGAGATAGTGGTTCTTTGGGAAGTAATGACCCATTGAATTCAAAACTTGTTGTGCCAGAGAAGTGAGTGCACTATAAGAGGAACCCATGCCTCCAAGTTCTTAGGCTATCCGCTTTGGATAAGCGTGGCTAGATTTTATCCAAGTGAGGATTCAATAGATATTGTCCTTGCCAACCATATGATTTGTAATTGTGTTTGTGCATTCATTCTAATTTAATTTAGGAATCAATTATTTATGTCTTGTGCATGTGTATATATGCATTTTCTTGCAAGAAAACCATAAAAGAACAACCAAAACAAACAAAACTCAACAATCAAAATTAGAAGAAATTTACTACCAAAATTGATTTTTTTCCAATTTGCGCATACATATCATAGTAATGCGCATACATTTCCTATAAATACACATATATTTCTGATCTTGCGCATATAATCATAAAATTTGTGCATCTATAATTTGTTTCAGTGCATACGTTACACTGTCTTGCACATCTGTTACTGCGCATTCATCACAAAGCCCATTTGCAGAGATTTTGACCCATTGAAACATACACTTTCGGATACCCATTTTCATCTTCTTGTTGATTCTGGAAACCAAGTTGATACCTTCAAGACATTATCACCTAGTTTGAACATCCTTTTCACAATTTAATCATCCCTTTCATCTATCTATATATTTCTAAACCAAATTTACTATTGATAATCATCCTATAAATATCAGAATCTTTTTGTGAGTTTTACCTATTGTAATACCCCAAAAATGGGCTATAGGTTCATTAACCTCCTACATCTTCAATTTGAACAAAATCAACATCGAAGTCCTAACCTAAGGCACATCTACACATTATAGAATTTAATTGATTATCCTAAATTCTGCATCGGGGAATATTCCTAGCAATATTCCTATTTATCCTAATTATCTTTAATTAAATATTATTTGGCAACAAAGCTTATTTATCCTAAAGTTTGATTAATTGAATATGATGAATATTTAAATAATTAGATTTAATACTGCCACCTAATTATTTAATTGGATTTAATTTAATTATTCCTAAATTGTATCATTTTATTTTGACAATAAATCAAAAATCTTTTTCTTTTTTTTATGGGTAATAGGCCGAAGCCAAGATCAACATGAGGCTCAAGAAGACTTGAACCCAACACCTCCCAAATGAGAGGCTCGCAACTTACCGTTGCGTTGTGGGGTGTTTCCAATAAATCAAAAATCTTATGACTAATTGATTAAATTCTTATTTAATTAATTAAAGTCAGTTGTCAATATTTAATAATATAGTTTTTTAATAAAAGTTTGATTTAATAATTGATTAACCCATAAATCAATTGTTTTAATTTTAAAATCAGTTAAGTTGAGGATAAATCACTTTATTTATTTAATTAATTCATAATTAATTATGCACATCCAAAAAGCAGTTTAACTTTAAATCAGAAAATCAATTGAAGTTGTTTAAAAAAATAAACTCAACTCTCTTTTGAGTTGAAAGCTAATCTCAACTTCTGATTGAAAATTAAAACTTAGCTTTTGCATGATTTTGTGACTTAATCTAAAAATCAACCTAAGTTTATTAAGAGTGATTTATGGCTTTTCTCATGCACATCCAAAGCCCTCAATTTCTATAAATTAAGGGTTCAGCTCTTCAAAAAGGTCTCTCTTGATCTGCGCATTTTATCTTTCAAGCTGCTTGATCCATCCATGAATTGCATCCTCACACTGGCAAATTGGTGATCAAAGAATCCATCTTTGCAAATCAAAGTTGTGAGATTTTCATTATTTTGAACATTCATATCATTTAGCATATCAATTATTAGATTAATTGCATGTCATATCAATTTTCCATACAGAATAGATTCATACCAGTTTATTTCATCTTATTGCATAGAAAATCCAAAAATATAGATTAGTTTGCATTCATCTCATATCTAGATTCTGCATTCAAATCCTTCATTTAGGTGTCGTCAAGGTCACTGATCTCGGTCCAATCTGAGAATATCATACTCACACCTACTAAAAGGCAGTAAATTGCCTGGTTAGATTAGTTTCCATTTCATTGCATGATTTTGATTTCTGCTAACCTCTAATGTTTTACTTAAGTGTTGTGTCTACAGCTAGGTACAAAATTCACACACACATTTTTGGCACCCACCGTGGGGCCCTGAAACAGGTTTCCATTGAATTTCTATCATTTTTTATCATCTTCTTGTCATTTTTTGTTCCAAGCTACAATTTTTAATTTCTATCCATACAATTTTCATACGAGTTTTGTCAGAAACTCATACCAGGAGATACCCATGGTCGTACAATAGTTTATTTGATCAAGGATTGTACCATCGGAAACCCATTATCATCTAGAGGCTCTACTGTCATATGATCTGATACCCATTATCGTACAAGTTTCTAGACTGTCATCTGGGAGGTGACCCACTATCATACGAGTTTCAGTGCCAGGTTTCAATTGTCATTTCACTTTTTCAAGCAATTTTTTAGATTTGTTTTCTAGATTTGGACTAACATCTAACATTAACAATTGAAATTTGTTGTTTCTGATTGATTTCTGCTGATTTTGATTGGGAAAAGCATGAGAATTGCTAAAAATAGGTAAAAATCTACTAAGCACATTGTGAGGAATTTAGGTAATCTTCTCAGCTGATAACATTTTGATTTGGACTAAAATGAACCCTCACGTGTCAAGCTTGTGTGACCTTTTATTGCTTTCATATCACAGATTTCATTTTGGGCCTTAAAAATGAACATAGATTTTCTTTACAGCATCTTTGTTACACATAGTAAATAGGCCCTATGAATGCTATTCACGGTTCTTGAGAGAGTGGGTTTCCAATTAAACTCTTATCAATGAAGGAACCCTTGTAGGTAGGGAGGTTACTGAGAGAGTCTCACGTTCTACTAGATTTGTGCGTCTTCAACTTCTAATTGATACATTCTCTCTTCGGAGAGGTTGATAGATCATAAGTGGTTGGCATCATAGATCTTTGTGAGATAATCTTGGTCTTAGCATGTCAGATTAATCTATCTACTTTGTTTTGGTTAAAAGTGAAAAGGCTAGAGGACTATGCTCTACTCCCTTTTTGGGTAGTATCAGAAACTCATATCCTTGAATCTGGAACTAGACTTCATGTGGTATCTTTTTTGAGTCACCTTTAGAGAGGGTTAACCGTAGTTGACATTCCCTTAATTGGGTCAACCACATTAATGGAACCTCAAGCGGTAATAGCAATTTTTGCCATGGTAGCAGCAGCCGCTATATAAATGTCCTTATGGAGGAAATCTTCATAGGTGTGGTCTCTTGTTGGGCTGTCAGATCTCCTTAGCAGATCTTGAAGATTAAGTTCTCAGACTGTATCAAAACCTTAATGCACCTGGATTGGAGTTTGCTCTCTTGAGATCACAAAATTTTCAGAGTCAGACCATTACTACAAACCCTAGTGAGGCCAAATTTTCATTTCTAGGAATATGTGTGTTATTGCAAAACTTTTTGGAACATACACTGTTAGCACTCCTAGGGATTAGCACATTCAGTGACTTGGTTGTTCATGCACAAGGTTGCTTTGTCCCCTGTTCATTGTTTTCAGATGTGCTTGAAATCACTTGTTGTTTTGTGTGCCTGTTTATCTATCTGGTTACTAAGAACGAATCGATCTGGTACAATCTTCAAATCTAGATAGATAATTTTGTGAACAATTTGAAACTAAAACCCTAAAAATTGCAAAATTTGATGTCAAACACCTTTCTGGGGTCAAAAGTCATCCCATAAAGTCAGAAAGTTGTATGACTTTTGGCCATTGTCATTTCAAAACCCCCAAATTGTCATATGATAGCTTGTATAGTGTCGTACGAATTTTGTCACCAGTTAATAACAAAATTCAAAATTTCTACTATCAACTATTGTGTGAGTTTTACAATGGTCGTACGAGCTTGTCAATTGTTGTTTCATAGCCTACCCACTATCGTATGAGCCTGCAATAAGTTATTTGAGAAAAATTGCTAGAAAGTTATCAAATCTGTCAGAGACCCAACTTTTGCAACCTATTTCCAGAGTCTGTCAAGAAAATCATTATTTCAGGAACAAAGAAAAAACTAGAATGAATCCAATCATTTTCTTAAAGTGGCCTCTTGAGTCTGATTCAGCCTTCTGTTTAATCGATTTGAGTCTTTTTCATCTTGTGTCAAAACCTTGTCATAACTATCAATCTTCAATCAATTTTCAAAAATGGCTAAGTGTTGTGAACTCATGTCCGCTATCTTTTGGGCATCTACCCATACATCCAGGGCATAGTATCCTTCATTTATGTCTAATCTTATCCTTAACCAATCAAACCTTGACAAGGTTGTGTCATTTGATCTTCTTGAATCAGACATTTCTTTAGTTGTCTCCGTCTTATTCTTTTTCTTCACTCAAGGTTAATGGTGGAAACCAGAGCTTCCTCATACAAGAAATCAAGAGAAACACTTGGGGGCAATCAATGTCATATCCTGTGGCCTCTAATGTATCTTAGATGTATCATATCCAATCAGAGTCCTTTGAATCTTCATTTGAGTCAGTTAGTCAGTCTTGTCTCCAGAAAGGATTTTGCATCTACAACAATGCAATCAAACATCAAACTGAAAACTGAAAACAATCTATGCTTTTTACATGCTTTTATCTCCTTGTATGCTTATTGATTCGCATTGGAATTTCTTGTATATTGTGTTCCCACAAGCTCTTCGATGATGTCCTTTACAACATTTAGAGAGTGATGACTGGGGGCATAATCTTTTCTTTATCTTCTGCTTGTATGTGAAAATCCAACAACTTTGGAAATTTTGGATTGAAATGGTGTCCGACTGTAAGAGCCTCTATCTCGAATTGGATGGCCATGCGTACCTCGACCATAGATACTTAGAAAATTCAAAGAAGTTTGATCTAACTATTGTCTTTTTGAGTGAGTTCTTTCTCCTATTGTGAAACATGATCTTACCTAAGGATGTGAATGATAAAGGGTCACTACGGGTAATTCACACTGGATTTAGAATGATCTCTTGACTATTTGATGTGTTTGTACATGCAAGGTGTATTCAAGTCATCACGATGTTTATGTTTTGATGGTTATACAAATTGCTATCTCAAAATGGACATGATATTCAAGTCATCCTAGCATTTATGCCTTGGTGCTTATATCTAATCCGACATTCTGAAAACAAAATCAATATTCATATATCCATGGTTGTTAACCAGTGGGTGTTGTGTTGATTCTTGTGCATACAAATCATTCATATGTCTATGGTTTCATAGCTAGTGGGCTTTGTATTGATTTATCCAGTTACCTAAAAGTTCAATGATGATAACAAATCAACATATGATCAGTGACTAGGTCCTAGGTCTTAGGTTGCATTTCATTTTGCATGTTTCTTTGCATTTTTGAATTTCTGCATGATCTCACAAATGTTTGGAAACACTTCAAAGCTTAAACAATTCTTCAAATTGCATCTTCACATCTAACAAGAGCTGAGTCTCACTCAAAGGTCTCTACACCAAACCGCGAGGAGTAACTCTCTGGGGTTAAATATCCTTTTGACATAAGACTGAGTACTTGTCTTCATCAACCTGCAAAAACATATCATGTGTATCGCTGTATTTACATCTCATATCATTACCATTTGTTGCATTACATTACATCCAGTACATAAGCATAAATCATAAATACATATTTTCATAAATCAATTACATTTGCATAACATCCATACATATGAAAGAAATCATTGTATTGCATTGATCCATACATACATTCTACACTACTCATAGCATAAGCATATCATGATATCATCATAAATCCAAAAATGACAAGTAGAAATGAATTCATGATCCAAAACATTGATCTCATGTATATCATAAACTTGAAATGTGTTAGGGGTGCACTACTGGCATAGTATGCAAAAGAATGAGCTCTAGAGAGCTATCAGAGTCAAAACAGTATATTAGTGATCAAAAAGAATAGAGTATATCAAAACATAAGAGCAAGAATCAACTATCAGCATGCTTGTCGGTATTTGGTGGAGGAGGGGGTGGTGCATTTGGTATAGTCTCTGCTCTTGGTGCCCTAGCTCCCTCTGAGGCTGCCATATAATCTGAATACATGGGTACTCTCTGTGTAGCTGGGACAGTAGCATAATATGCAAACACATAATACGAAGCCCATGAGGTCTGATGAGTCACCTCTGTTTGTAGTCTCTGAACCTCTGCACGAAGCTCTATCCACTGCCTATCTACCTCTAGATACCTCTCCTCCCACCTAGCACTATGTACCTTCAGGTCTCAGACCTAAGCTCTGAGACGTCTGATAGTCTTTGATGAAGTGAGAGGAACAGTAGGATCAACCTCAACTGCGGGCATCTCTGTGTCCTGTGCTAGTTGCTCTGCCTGTTGATCAGTGGTATCCGCTCTATGCACCTTACAACGTCTGACCTCAGCTCCTAGATCAAAAGTGGTATCTGCCTGTAAGGGATCTACATCACCACCTACAAACTGCTCAACTGCTATGACATCATTTGCAAAACCAACACCGCCCAAAGTGCCCCTCTCACCCCTGGTCTGTCTTTGTGAACCTGTGGATGTACCTGCTAAAGAAGTAGAAGGACGAGGGGGTGTCATATGTCCTGATGGTCTCTGCAGTGAAGTCGTCGCTCTTTGTTTGGGTGGTGTAGGATGCACTACCTGAGGTTTTAGGCCCTATACCACGAGAGTACTCGTAACATCCATCGCCTCCTCTATGGAGGGTATCAACTCAATGGGATCCGAGAATTTATGAATAGGGTGATTAGGACACCAAGCAATGTATCCATCTGTGACCCCTGCATCAACAACCTGTGGACAGTAGTCCTAGTCTCTACCTATGATAGCACTGTACTCCTCTGAACATAAAGAATAAGAGAGCCTCTGTGTCCATCCAAGCCCAATCTCATGAACAATGCGAGCATATGCAGTATACTCCTATGGGGCATCCTGTCTATGTCCATACTGACGCCACACTCTAGTAATCAAGAATCTCTTCGAAACGGTGGGAGACCGGCCAATAAGTACCTGACTCTGAAAAAGAAAGTTGTACTGCTCCCTCGCAGTGGGCCAAGCCTCTATCTACAAGTAAGGTCTCCAATGCACAAATGTCATATAATCTAAGCATCGTCGGAAGTACTCAGTATGACCCATGCAGACCTATGTGACATAACTAGCATACGTATATATCACTAGCTCCTGTGGCTGACGCTGTGACTGAAAAACCAGTCTCAAAACTGGGATATGCTCCCATGCCCATATCTGTAACACAAGAGCTCTAGAAGTGAAACTCTTGCAATCCTGATACATAATCTCGTGCATCTCTAAAAACATGTGGGCCAACAGGCACTGACCCTAGGCAAGCTCAGTGGGAGTGGCCGTAAGAAGGGCTGCCATCGGAGCCCATCCCATCAAAAAGTCATTATGTTGATAGCCTGGCATGATGAGCTCATAGATCATACCATCAATAATGCACTCTAAGCGGTGCGTCTGACCATATCTCTATACAAGGGTCTCCCAGGAAATGGACCCCGTCAACTGTGTATCATCTCCAAACAGACGCCTAAAGGCATGAAGACTGGTATGGCTGGAACTCACATACTCAGGATGTCGACTGCTATTGAATGGAATGTGTAGTATCCTATAAATATCCTCTAGAGTCATAGTCATCTCTCCAGTCGGTAAATGAAACGTTTGTGTCTTAGAGTGGAATTTCTCGATAAGTGCAGTCAACAGGCCATGGTTTACCCTAATATCGAGTAAATGGATCAAATACTCGAACCCACATGCAGCAAGATGAACCCTCATAGGGTCAGGAAGCAAGACACATAATCTCTGGGTCACCGGGTATGAATGTCGGACATGAAGATCTAGATATGTGACCTATACCATGCAAAAATAGGGAATTCTATCAGAAATTGGGTTCAATAACAGGCTAATAGTACAGAAATTGGACAGTTGGGTACTTCAGAAGGTAGGTTAAAAGGTTAGCTATCAGCATCAGAAATAAAAAAAAGTCAAAATTTGGCCCTAAATATCAGTTTTCAGCCCTCTATTTTTTATACAACAGTCCAGACTGGCACCGAAAGTCATACGACACTCCACAGAAGCCCATACGACAATCCATGGTCATACGACATTGGATTCGATATCATACGAGTTTCTAGGAACTCGATGAAATGTCGTACGACACGCGGGTCCCCTTCATACGACACTGGGTTATGTATGAAATGATAAAGCAAATGCAAATGGAATGTCGTACGAGTCTAGGATGGGACTCATACGAGTTCTCACACATGTGAAATTCAAAAAGTAAAATGCATATGGAAAAAATTTAAAAAGCTATAAAACATGAAAAATTTGCATTTTCAGAGGGGCACAAAGGTCCACATACCGGATGTCCATACTGTCGAGGTCTGTCATGTCTCCGGCTGCGCTCAAATCGATGCAAACTCACAAGTACCTTTGGTTCTCGTTGTTCTGCCATTTTCTTGCTCAGAGGGCTCCACAAGATCTGAAAAGTCAAATGGTTGAAATGATTTGAAAATGACCCTTCGGGCCTTTATATAGTTTTTGACCTAATTTTCAAAAGTGCTCTGTTTTCCATGAAAATTGCACTCATGACTAATTTCGACATTTTGAATCCATTTTCGGGATCAAAATCAAAATTTGAGATCATTTCCTATGTCAAAATCGCGATTTAAATTTTTTGGACCCAGGATGGTCTACTTCTTGCACATTCGACCTTCAATCATTTTTCAAATCCATTTTTCAACTTAACTGATTATCTTACATCAAACTATCAAAATTTCAACTTGGTCAACTATGGTCAACTCATGGTCAAACCTAGTCAAACTTGGTCTCTGGGACCTCCAAACGATGCAAAATGCGTTCCCAGACGTGTTTAACCACTTCTCAAATCAATTAACATGCTTCTGAACCATATCATGTTGACTTTTCTTGTCAGATTTCACTTTTCATCCCGAAGGGGGCATGGTATTACACATCATTCAAAGTTTGTAATCTAATCTGGAATCATATCTTTCCTCAGTAATCAAGACAACAACCACGTCTAGTTGTTGATTCATCAAAAGTCCTCATCGCTCGGGGCAAATCTATCATCGCTTGGGGCATATTAGATTCATCGAGATCCATATCAATCTGATATTCTCCTAATCTTGTAAACTATATTAGTTTTTAGTAACCATCGGTTCATTAGTGTTATTTCCTTGGTTCTTCGGTAACTGAAGGGTTCAGATGTGATACCTACATGATTCTTCTAAGGACAATCGAGTCTGGAATTAGTCACTCACTTCTTCACAATCATAAGGTTTGGAATCAGACATTTTGACGCTTTTGTTTCATTGGTTCATCGTTGCTATAGTGAACATTATCTTTGGTCATTCAGGACCTAATATCATCATATCTTTCACATCAGTTTCAATATCAAACACAGACTATCTTTGAACCACTGCGCTTCGCACAACAATTCAAAGAGGGGCAAAATGTAATACCCCAAAAATGGGCTATAAGTTTATTAATCTTCTATATTGACACATCGAACGAAATCAACATCGAAGTCCTAACCAAAGGCACATCTGAACATCATCAAATCTTAATTGATTATCTTAAATTCTGCATCGGGGAATATTCCTAGTAATATTCCTAATTATCTTTAATTTAATGATTATTTGGCGATAAATCCAATTTATCCTAAAGTTTGATTAATTGAATATTCTCAATATTTAATTAATTAGATTTAATTCTGCTACTTAATTATTTAATTGAAGTTAATTCTATTTATTCTTGAATTATATTATTTAATTAATTAAAACAAGTTGTCAATGTTTAATAATATTGTTTTTGAATAAAAGTTTGATTTAATAATTGATTAACCCATAAATCAATTGTTTTATTTTTTTAAATCAGTTAAGTTGGAAATAAATCACTTTATTATTAAATTAATTCATATTAAAAACATGCACAATCACAAAAGCAGACAACCATCAATTATCAATTAAAGCTAAACTCTATTTTGAGTTAAACTTTGCTTTTGCATGTTTTTGTGAGTTAAATTATCTTTATTTAAAAATAACTCAAAAATCAAGCTGAGTTATTTGAGTGATTTATGACTTTTATCCATGCACCTCTAAAGTCTTGGATTTCTATAAATTAAAGCTTCAACTCTTCACAAATCATCTCATAATTTGCGAACTTATGCTGGTGAATTGCTATCTCGAGAATCAGAACTTCTTTGCGAATCAACCACATTTTGTGAGATCACTTTTGTTTTCACATTATTGTTAGATCATTTTAGCATATCAATTTCATCTTAAATTCTAGATTCATATCAGTTTTCATCATATCATTGCATAGAATTTTTTTAAAAAAAAATAGATTAATTGCATTCATATTTCATATCAGTTTTGCATTCAAATCCTTCGTTTAGGTGTCATCAAGGTCACTGATCTCGATACAATCTAAGAACATCATACTCGCACCTATTAGAAGGCAATAAATCGTCTGGTTAGTTTAGCTTTCAATTCATTGCACGATTTTGATTTTTGCTAACCTCTAATATTTTACTGAAGTGTTGTCTACAGATCAGGTACAATTTTCACACACACAACCTCGACCATTGATACCTGAAAAATTCAAGGACGTTTGATCTCACTATTGTCTTTTTGAGTGAGTTCTTTCTCCTACTGTGAAACACGATCTTACCTAAGGATGTGAACGATAAAGGGTCACTACGGGTAATTCACACTCGACTCAGAATGATCTCTTGACTATTTGATATGTTTGTTATGCAAGGTGTATTCAGGTCATCACAACGTTTATGTTTTGATGCTTATACAAATTGCTATATCGAAATGGACATGATATTCAGGTCATCCTAGCATTTGTGCCTTGGTGCTTATATCTAATCCGACATTCCAAAAACAAAATCAATATTCATATGTCCATGGTTTCCTAGCTAGTGGGCATTGTATTGATTCTTGCACATACAAATTGATATTCATATGTCTATGGTTTCATAACTAGTGGGAAATTTATTGATTTATCCGGTTACCTAAAAATTGTATGATGAAAATGACCAACACATGATTAGTGACTAGGTCTTAGGTCTTAGATTGCATTTTATTTTACATGTTTCTTTGCATGTTTGCATGATCTCACAAATGGCTACATAAACTTCAATGCTTAAATGATTCTTCAATCACAACTTCAAATCTAACAGAGAGCTGAATCCTACAAGAAGGTTCCTCCAATGAAAGAACAAGTAGAATCCTTTTTTCGGGATCGAAATCGAAATCTGAGATCGTTTACTATGTCAAAATTGTGATTTAAATTTTTCAGACCCAAGACGGTCTACTGCTTGCATAATTGACCTTCAATCATCACAGAAATCCAAAATTCAACTTAACTGACTATCTTACATCAAACTATTGAAATTTCAACTTGGTCAACTATGGTCAACTCATGGTTTCACCTAGTCAAACTTGGTCTTCAGAACCTCTAAATGATGCAAAATGCATTCTCCAACGTGTACAACCACTTCTCAAATCAATTAACAGGCTTCTAAACTATAACGCTGACTTTTCTTGTCAGATTTCAATTTTTATCCCGAAGGGGGCATGGTATTGAACATCATTTGAGTCTGTAATCTAAATCTAAAATCATATCTTTCCTTAGTAATCAAGACAACAACCACATCTAGTTGTTGATTCATCAAAAGACCTCGTCACTTGGGGCATATCATATTCATCGAGATCCATATCAATCTGGTATTCTCTTAATCTTGTAAACTGTATCAGTTTTTCACAACCATCGATTCATTAGTGTTATTTCCTTGGTTCTTTGTAACTGAAGGGTTCAGATGTGATACCAATGTGATTCTTATCAACAATTGGGTCTGGAATTGGTCACTCACTTCTTCATAATCATAAGGTTCAGAATCAGGCGTTTTGACACTTCTTCGCAATCATCGATTTATTGATGTTATAGTTAGCATTATCTTTGGTCATTCAGGACCTAGCATCTTCAAATATTTTAATCAATTTCTATCTCATATCAATTTCAACCTCAAACATCAGTTTCAACATCATACACAAACTATCTTTGAACCACTGCGCTTCACACAGTAATTCAAAGAGGGGCAAAATGTAATACCCCCAAAATGGGCTATAGGCTCATTAACCTCCTACATCTTCAATTTGAATAAAATCAACATCGAAGTCCTAACCTAAGGCACATCTGCACATTATCGAATTTAATTGATTATCCTAAAGTCTGCATCGGGGAATATTCCTAGAAATATTTCTATTTATCCTAATTATCTTTAATTAAATATTATTTGGCGATAAACCTTATTTATCCTAAAGTTTGATTAATTGAATATGATGAATATTTAATTAATTAGATTTAATACTGCCACCTAATTATTTAATTAGATTTAATTTAATTATTCCTAAATTGTATTATTTTATTTTGACAATAAATCAAAAATCTTATGATTAATTGATTAAATTCTTCTTTAATTAATTAAAGTCAGTTGTCAATATTTAATAATATGGTTTTTGAATAAAAGTTTGATTTAATAATTGATTAACCCATAAATCAATTATTTTAATTTTAAAATCAGTTAAGTTGAGGATAAATCACTTTATTTATTTAATTAATTCATAATTAATTATGCACATCCAAAAAGCAGTTTAACTTTAAATCAGAAAATCAATTCAAGTTGTTTTAAAAAATAAACTCAACTCTCTTTTGAGTTGAAAGTTGATCTCAACTTCTGATTTAAAATTAAAACTTAGCTTTTGCATGATTTTGTGAGTTAATCTAAAAATCAACCTGAGTTTATCAAGAGTGATTTATGGCTTTTTCCATGCACCTCCAAAGTCCTGGATTTCTATAAATTAAGGCTTCAGCTCTTCATATTGATCCATCCATGAATTGCATCCTCACGCTGGCGAATTGGTGATTGAAGAATCCATCTTTGCGAATCAAAGTTGTGAGATTTTCATTATTTTGAGCATTCATATCATTTAGCATATCAATTCTTAGATTAATTGCATGTCATATCAATTTTCCATATAGAATAGATTCATACCAGTTTGTTTCATCTTATTGCATAGAAAATCCAAAAATATAGATTAATTTGCATTCATCTCATATCTAGATTCTGCATTCAAATCCTTCATTTAGGTGTTGTCAAGGTCACTGATCTCGGTCCAATCTGAGAATATCATACTCACACCTAATAGAAAGTAGTAAATTGCCTGGTTAGATTAGTTTCCATTTCATTGCATGATTTTGATTTATGCTAACCTCTAATGTTTTACTGAAGTGTTGTGTCTATAGCTAGGTACAAAATTCACACACACACCTATCATCAAAACCTTCATCACACTTCATCTTTCACCTTTTTATGGTTCAAACTAGATCACAAAAACTAAAGGAACCTATGAATCCAGAATCCCAAGACAAAATGGGAGGAACTAGTAATGATTAAAATCCTTGGTCAAAATTTTCTACTAGAGTTACAATTTTTACAACTGAGGAAGAACCAATGGATCAATAATTAAAAATTTTCATGCAAGATCCTAGATTCCACAAGGTCATGGAAAGAATTTTAGACATGGACAAAGATAAATACTTCCTCATGCTTGCTCATCAAGGAGTCAAATTACTAGCTGATTTTGATGTCTCCCTTCTTAAGAAAGAACCTAAAATGAATGATCAAGGAAAAACTAGTGATTTCCAAGAAACACATGCTCATGAAGCTATGAGAGAAAAATAGCCTAGTAGTTCTCACAACACACAAGGAGATAATACATCTTTGGACCCTATTTTACAACAAATCCAAATGCTTCAACAACAAATTCATGACATCCAAACTGGATCTTCTACAAAGAGATATTTGTTAGATGATATATGTCCTTATCCTTTTTTCAAGCATCTAGCAATGATTTCATTCCCTCCTCACTTTGAGGTGCCTAAATTTGATAAATACAAAGGGAATTTGGTTCCTCAAGACCACATACACGAGTTTTGTGCTACTTGTATTGAAGTATCTCATGATGAAACCTATCTTACAAGATTATTTCGACGTAGCTTAGGACGATAAGCTATGGAATGGTTCTCTAAATTACCACCAAGAATCAAATCATTCAATGAGGTAATTGATAAATTTTTGACCCATTATTCATATAACATTAGGTGTAAGGTCACTATGCTTGATCTTTGCAATGCACAACAAAAGAATGGAGAATCTTTCCTTGCTTTTTTACAAAGATGGCGTCAACTATTTTCCAAATATCCACAAACAATTCCTGACCAAGAAAAGATGGATATTTTTGTGCACAACCTTACACCGGAAATGAGCTATAGATTACAACTATAATTTCCTCCTAATTTTAACAAGCTCATTTAGAGGACCCTGATACCTTTCTTTTTGAGTTTGATATCCTTTGCATGATTTATAACTACATTATTGATGTTCATAAGCTCAAATTATTTCTGACAAATTTGAAGGATTCAATCGTAAGATGGTTTATGGATCTAGGATATGATGTCATTTATAAATGGGATGGGATGAAGAATAAGTTATTGGAAAAGTATAAGGAATATTGTAGAGGCAATGATATGAGAGGAGATGACATATTTAATATGTCCCAAAAGGAAGATGAGAGTTTGGAAGACTATATAGCATAATTTCTCTTCAGCCTCCAAAAGAACACTCAATATGAGCTTAACAAGGAATAAAAAAAAATACTCTTTTTTAGAGGATTAAATGAATGATGTATTGAAGCTTTGGATTTGATGGCAGCAGGAGACATAACTCAATAAAATTGGGATGACATTAAGAGGATATGCCATAACTATTCAAGAGTTTTTGTCAAGAAAGGCAAAGCATATAGATCTAATGTGGGAAAGTCCAATGGTATTGGTGTCTCAAGGATAGAGATAACTCATATAGTGTCAGAATTTAAGCAAGATATTGTCAACAACATGGAAAGACATCTAGATAACATGCAAGCTAAGAAGAAACATGAAGAATCTAAAGCCATGTTGGTTGAATTGTGCCCTCACTATAGACGAGAAAAGAGATTGCAAATGTAAGATGGTGGCCAATTTGGAGACTAAGCAACTGCCCACTGAATCCAAGCTAGTAGAAGGAGATGATGATCAAGTGTTCTACATTGTACAAAGGAAGCCATGGGATCTAAGACAAGGTATGCCTCAAGACCCTTTAAATTTTAGTGGCCCTTATCCCCATGTATATAATACTCAATGACAACCTACATATAATTATCAATCTCAACCTTGGAATGTCCCTCAACCTCAGTGGCCTAATTACTAAAACCCTTCATGTAAACCTCCTCAAGGGAATTGGCAACAACCCATAGGATGCTGGTCACAACCCCAAGGGGGATGACAACCGCAACATGGTAATTAGAAACAAAATCCATAATGGAGGTGAGCCCAACAATGACAAAATCAATCTTCTAGACTCATGTAGCCTCCCTCTTAGCCATAATATCAAGCACTTGTGCTACCTCCTGTAACCAATACTAGTTCTCCAAAACTAACTCAATTACCTACACAACCTTTGCCAAACCCCAACAAAAATCCACAACAGCAACAACAACAACTTGTGTATTTTGTAGATGCAAATTAATACCCATCATATGTTGTCAATATTGGTAATATCCATTTAAGGTCTAGTACTACTTTTCCTGGCCCAAAACCACCTATACTCATAGAAATTCCAACTCAAGAATCAGAACAAGTGAACGGACCTAATATTCCCAATATACCTCCTTACAAAAATTCACCAAAAGAGCCCAACATCCAAAAGAAAATTGTTCCACCTTTTCCTCAAAGGTTATAAGATGGAGGACCCAAACCTTAAGAGGAAGATGCATTTGATATTATTGACCAACTCAAGCACATTTGTGTTCAAATTCTACTTTTTTAAGCCATCAAGGATGTTCCTATTTATGGAAAAGCTATCGAGGAATCTTGTCTCAAGAACCCTGGTAGGAAGAGAGAGAAATATCCTCAAACTATCCATGTTCTTGGCCAATTAATAGATATCATGTTAGATAAATTTGTAATTCCCAAGTATTTTGATCTTGGTAGCCCAGTGGTTGAACTTATCATTAATGGCCAATCTGTGAAAAATGCCTTAGTTGATCTAGAAGTCATTAATGTCATGACTAAGGACACCATGTAGCAATTAAATATCTTAAGTCTTAGATCCACTCCTACTATCTTGCATCTTGCACACAGTTCAACCATCAAACCTAATGGGATAGTAGAGGATGTAATTGCGACTTTAGATTCTTGGGAATATCCAATAGACTTCATGATATTATCTCCTACAGTAACACTTGGGGGATATCCTATCATCCTAGGAAGGCCATGGTTAGCCACTTCTAATGCATTTATAGGTTTTCATTATGGATATATGACCATTTCAGATGGAATGACAACCAAGAAACTAGCCTTGTACCCCCCTGCTCAGCCTCAATCATATTTAGCTCAACCTGTTTGGTTGGATTTAGGAGAAGAGGCAAAAAAAGTGAATTCAGTAGCCTAATTAGTGATGCTACAAAGGATTCCTTTCATGCATCTCTAAGGAGAAGATTAAGAATTTCTCACAAACATTATACAAAAAAACTACGGAGTAAGTGAGCAGTCCTTTAATTGCCCATCCGTTGCACCATGCTTTCTGCAACCACTATAATCTCAATACAAATCCTTTATTTTTTATAAATCTCATGATATATTTCATAAGTTGCATCTTCATTAGATTCAAACACCTCCTTTGACTGCATCCTCCATGATAGAATTGTTATACACTAAGTTTGCGCCTTTGTCTCAAGCTCTCGTAGTCTTGATAACCTAGTATAACATGGGAATCATCTCCAGGTTGTGGGACCTATGCTAATTGAGATGAGACCTCTAGGTTCTAGGCTAGTTCCTCTTGGATAATCACCTTAATTTTCTTCTAGACATGAAAGTAAACTTTTGAGGGAAAGGGATAGAAGGAATGCTTGAAAGGGAAATGACTGAAAGCAAACTACCTACTAGGTGATACACTGAAGTTAGGGTTTGGATCTCAGTATAGAGGAATGTAACCAATGAAAGGCTTAGGTCTAGTAGGTCACAACTTACTGAATAGGCTTTCATAAGTGTTTCATAGGAGGGTCTGAACATAAGACACAACTTATGACCTGCAAGCAGACATTCACTTCTACAACTCGGTGTAGGATTGAGACAAGACTGTTAGGGGGCTGAAGTATACCCAAAAAAGCATCTAAATTAGATCAAACACAATAACACACAAAATCATAGAAAGTAAGAGGGATCAGGAACCCTAAGTTGTCATTAAAAAAAAAAACATACATATACTTTGACCCAATAAGAGAAGACTCAGACAAGGAAGCATAGGGGAATGAAGAATTGCCACAAAATACCTCTACAATATTTGAATAATCAATGGGAGATTACAAAATGTGAAAAACTAGATGGCAAGAAGAAATGCCATGGATAACTTTCCAAGAAAGAGACTTTCTTCTTTACAAAATGCGAACTCTGAGCTCAAAAGCTCCAAAAATACAATATATACATACTCCATTGCACGTAGGCAGGAGTCAAAAACCTAACTAGGGTTTCATGGATTTTACATTAGCATAATATTAAAACCCTAACTGCCATCAAATTTGATCATAAATGCATCTCTGTAATACTATGGCCGATCAAATATTATGTGCCCATCTCTGTACTGCATCAACTTGCAGACAAGTAACCTGGATTCATATGCTTTCCTGCACAAAGTCTCGCCATGAATGCTCAAGCTGGTACTTTTCTAAGACAAGAATCAACCCACGACAGCCACCTAGACTTCCTCATCATCTTCTTTCAACTACAAATGTCATGGAGACATAAATTTTCTGAGCTACCTCACTACTTGCGGCCTGCAAATCAAATACTGGAAAAAAACCCTCTTAGACACATTTGAATTTGAAAACTTAACGGCTAGCCGGTCATTTTAAAATGTGACCGTCGATATCCTTTATCTCCTAGCAAATGAATGACTTAGATTAACTTTGAAACGGTCGAGAAACCCTTTGAAAAGTTCAAGTCCATATCAGCAATACGAGGACCAATGGAAAATTAGCACATTGGCACACCTGGCAGCTTGGCCCCACTTTGATTTTTTGTCTTCTTAAGTTATTCAACGATTGTGCAACTGAAGAATTCTAAGTTGTGAAATACATTTCTTAACTTCAGTTGGGTCAAGCAATTCAGTGAACATTGTAGTCGCTGAATAGCTAAACCTTTTAATAACCTCAAGTTACATTAAGCGAACATGAGAAACCCTTAGTCACTGATTCGCATAAAGCTTACTAACCCTGGGCCCATTTGTGATAAGATTCTAATCTAACGGCGGGTGCGTGATCTCATGGCCCCTGAATATCCTTTCAGATCTTGCGCTAGCCGTTGATCTCTTTAAGCTGGAACCCCTTCTGACAAACGGACCCACTTGGAAATCTGCATCAACACTTGGCAACTAATTACATTTGAGCAAGTTAGCACACTTGATAGACTTGGACCCACGACCTACAAAAAGAGCATCAAATGGTTGTCACTAAACCTCTGACTTAAATAGTGTGCATCCTATCCTAGCGACGTAACGACAACCACAAGATCTTTCTGTACTTTAACCTCCTGAAAAGATCAGGACCCACTAACATATGCCTAATCACCATTATGTGGACCAATTAGAAGCCACCATTTGTATACACATAGTAGTGGACCCACCTGAATGAAGAGTTACGTCACTAGGAGAAATCAACGGTTGTCTTAAGTTCGCAAACTTTTGACACTTTTCATGAGAAAACATGCCAGCCATTAGATCAAAAGAGGACTGACAACCGGGCCCGCTGACAAATTACAAGTCATCTCCCTCCGATCAATGAAATACCTCCACATAGGACACCGTGGTAATGGACCCACAAAGGCATGAAGTGCTGAGAAAAAGGAAAGATCGACGGTTGTCGTAAGATCGCAAGCCTCTAACACATGCTATGAGATCTTACGACAACCGTTGATCTCATCAACTAGGACCCCACTTATCACTTAACCCCAGAGGTTTTAGCGAATGCACGGCGAAAGGAAAATCACTCGGTCACTAAATATAGATCTTAACCTTGGTTAAGTCTGAAGAATATGTGAACAAGGCACTCACAGGATCGCTAAACCAAAAGTCCAACTTAGGGTTACAGTTAGCGAATGCTCGACTGAAGGCAATCCGCAGAGTCGCTGAATACTTAAGGGAACCACCATTTTATTTCATGACCAGGAGAAACACTGTAGTCGCCAGTTCACTGAGAGAAATGGTAACTGCCAGAGAACTTAGAGAGCTGGTGACCGAAAGGAAAATAAAAGCACGTGGATATTGGGACTTTTAAACTGCCGAAAAAGTAACAGCCAAAAAGAATGAAGGGCTAGGGCTTTCAAGGGTTTTTTGCCACAATGACTATATTTATGAATTTTTAGCTTGCAGACCAGAGGATAAAACAATTTGCAGAGGCCAGAAGGATGGACAACAAGTCATGAAAATTTCAGGGGAGCCTAGTGAGGCAAAAATAGAGACTTTGGGATAGGTTTTAGCCAAATTTGCATGCATATGGAAATAGGGGTAACAAGAACTAACAAAGAAAATAGAGGTGTCTCTAGGTTGTTGCTTGAACATAAACAACAAGCTTACTCAGTCACAACAATCATCTTTAATTGAGCTACTACAGGAACACAAGCATGCTTTTGAATTTAATTATGAGGATACGAAGGAATTAGATCCTAAGTTGTGTACCCATAGAATCTATATAAAGGAAGGAAGTATGTCTATGAGATAACCTTAAAGGAGAGTGAATCTTGCCCTTCGAGAGATAGTTAAAACTGAATTGTAGAAATTGTTAGATGTTTGTTTTATTTACCCTATCTCGGATAGACAATGGGTTTCACCTTTAGTAATTGTGCCTAAAAAATGTGGGAAGTGGAGAGTATGTGTGGATTATAGAGAGTTGAACACTCTAACTAAAAGGGATCATTTTCCCTTGCCTTTTGTTGATCAAGTCCTAGATTCATTAGCTGGAAAAAAATGCTTCTCATTCCTAGATGGGTATAGTGGATATAATCAAATAAGGATTGCTCTTGAAGACCAAGAAAATACCACTTTCACTTGTCGTTGGGGAACTTTATACTCTATTTTACCCTTTGGCTTATGTAATGCTCTAGCCACATTTCAACGAGCAGTCATTAGTATATTTTCAGATATTTCTCATGACTATATGGAGATTTATATGGCTGATTTTAGCACTTATGGAGTAACATATGAAGAAGCCTTAGATAATTTAGAGAAGGTCCTCACAAAGTGTGAAGAGCACAATCTCTCTTTAAATAGTGATAAATATTTTATGATAATGCAAGAAGGTGTTGTCCTAGGTCATTATATTTCTCAGGCTAGTGTACAAGTTGACCCTGCTAAGATAGAAGTTATTCTTACTTTGTTGATTCCTACCAAGCAGAAGGATGTTAGGAGATTCTTAGGACATGCTGGTTACTACAAAATATTTATAAAGGATTTCAATAAAATAGCCATCCCATTGTATACCCTCCTTACAAAAGAATTTGAATTCAATTTGATAGCAGCCTATGACGAATCATTCATATAGCTTAAAGATCTTCTCACCCAAGCACCTATTATTCAAGGCCCCAATTGGTCAATTCCATTTCACATACACACTGATGTTTTTGATTATGTAATTGGAGTAGTGCTAGGAAAAAAGGAGGATTCTTTTGAAAATGCTATTTATTTTATCAACAATAATCTCTAAGGGGCAGAGCTTAACTACACAGTCATAGAGAAGGAATTATTAGTAGTAGTTTATGCACTTAATAAGCTCCACCACTATGCTACATTATATCAAGTTTTTATACATACTGATCATGCAACAATCAAATATTTGATGAACAATCCTGCAATCTCAAGATGACTACCACATTGGCTGTTGTTGTTGTAGGAGTTTGATATTACTAGCTTGATAAACTAGGGAAAGACAATATAGTTGCTGACTTTTGTCTCGATTACATAATGTTGATGATTCACATGTAATTGATGATAGTTTCCCTAATGAACACTTATTCTTAATTTTCGTTAAATCACCTTGGTATGCAGATATAACAAACTATTCAGTTGCTAATAAGGTACCATCTTACTTCTCACCTAAATAAAAGCTTCTACTTACAAAGAAAAGTTTTATTTTTTCTTGGATAAAAGATTGTCTGTTCTACACAAGGCTTGGTGATATAATTAGAAGATGTGTCTAAGAAGATGAAACATATGGTATCCTACATGCTTGTCACGATGAACCTTATGGTGGGCACTTTGCTGCAAAAAGGATAGCCATGAAGGTTTTGACAACATGCTATTATTGGCCTACTCTACATTAGGATGCAGCTTGTTATACATGGAAATGTGGTAGATGCCAATGTATGGGCCGACCAACAAGGTCTGATGAGATGTCATTGCACCCCAAGGTAGTAGTAACCCCTTTTGACAAATGGGAAAAGGACTTTATTGGACCTATTGATCCACCATCCAATGGAAAGTCATACATCTTGGTATGCACTTATTATGTAACCAAGTGGGTAGAGGTCATAGCTATGACACATGTAAGAGACAAAAGGTGGTTGAATTCTTATATGAGGAGATTTTCACCAAATATGGAGTTCCTACAGAACTAGTGATAGACCAGGGAGCCTAGTTTACTTCTACACTAATTACGACATTGATGAATGAGTATAACACACACTACTAAAATTCTAGTCCACATCGCCCTTAGGATAATGGATAGGTAGAGGTCACCTACTGGGAAATTAAGTCTATTTTAACCAAGATAGTGCAGTTGCATAAAAAAGACTGGAGCATTAGATTTCGTAAAGTAGTATGGGCATACATAACAACCTTGAAGACTACAAAAGGGTTCAAATCCTTTGAACTACTATATGGAAAACAACAATGTTGCCCATTGATTTTGAACACAAGACTCTTAGAACAACATTAAAATTGAATATAGACCTTCCTGTAGCACACAAGAAAGTTGCCCTACAATACACAAAAGTAATCCAAAATCAACAAAATAAATGGTATGATAGTCACATAAAGTCAAAGCAATTTGTACTTGGTGACTGGGTACTACTATATGATTCTTGCTTCTAGAGGAATCAAGGTAATTCAATTACATAGTGGCTAGGTCCTTATGAGATTCAACATGTTTTTGACAATGGAGTGATACAATTATCTACCATTGATCTAGTCAACATCAAGCTACTAGTAAATGGCCATCGACTTCACCTATACCACAAACCTGCCTCCAAGTTTGATTTCCTAAAGCAATTTGAAGAACAAAACTCATTGATACTTCCTACAGCCGAAGGTGCAAACCTTCTTCCCGCAAGACCTCTTTAAAGTCTATGTCATTTGTCATTATAAATACTTCATTTTCTCTAGGAAGTTCTTTTTCTCCATCACAATTTTCCACTCCACTTCATATTCATTTTCTTCTATTTTCATTCCACCTACCCTTTCACAATCCACACATTTTCTAGTTTTTTCTGCTTATCATACACCTAACCTGTCATCCACTATGACTTCGATTCTCCAAGTATGCAACATTCAATAATTTATTACACTAAGTTTATTCATTTATTGCAAATATTAGAGTACTATTGATATGATCATTATACTTATAAATACCCAATGATTACCAAGTTAGTCGGCATGTGTGGATGCGTGCCAAAGTTTAAGTAGGGGGCAGGGTATATATTGTTTTGTCATAACCTTATACGTCACCTTTGTTATTTCTTGTCCACATCAGCCAAGTGCCACCCTTTCCAATCAACTTGTCATAAACTTGTCATCATAGTTAATGACATCCATTTACATTAAATGGTCATTGATGTGAGTGACCATGCATTTGAATGGCGAGAACCTTTTTAAAAATATTAATACATGTGGCACAAAACACCTATGTATTAAAACATTATTTATTAATCATATTTTTGAACACCTTTCTCCATCATAATATTTATAGGTCCTATCAATTATGAGGGTTTTATTAGAAGATTTGTCAAGTAGAGTTTATGTAGTCAATTGGGTTTAAATTTGGTAATCTTTCTTGAGAGTTTTTCATCCTTTAGATGTATTTTCAGCTTCATTTCAGAATTTTTGAGTTGAATTATGGAAGTTTGGTATTTTTTCAAAAGAGTTAATTGGGCTGATAACATAGTTGATCAAGGGTTCATAAAAATTGCAATGGGGGGTCAATTAATCCACCATTAACTAGTTTCCCACATAACTTTGTTACAAGATTATGAAGCAGTTCAATGGTTTAACAATTGCGATTAGTTGAGATCCTCATGTTAAATACCTATGATGATGATGTCGCATTTGAATTCACTAATTCATTTTATGAAGGTGAAGTAGAAGTGTGGGGATTAAAGTTCATAGCCTCAGAACAAAGGATTATAGAAGTAACAAGCCTTCCAGCTACAAGAATTCCATACCCTACTAACCATGATGCTTGGTCAACTAGGGAAAAGTTCATAATAAGGGAAGATGACCCTCCTTTGGAGGTGGGGAAGCAAGGACAAAAAAGGTTGTCATTATTGTCACCATTTCCACAACTCGCAACCCACACAATCAGGTACCATACATGTGAAGGTTGCTTCTCCTATCTGCATTTATAAACTGATAAGCCACATCAAATATGGTCGCTATTGCAATGTTCCAATTATTTTTTAATAATTTTTAATCCATTAGTTTTTAGGAAATGAAGAAAGGAAATAATTTTTTTGTTACTCATAATACATTAATAAATTTGTTGATAGAGCGATCCTTGAGGAATACTCTGCCATTATCTTGGGAAGATTTTGTAAAAGCTAAAATATTACGACCACATATTACACCTAGGTGCATCCCCTATAGCAGAAACCATAGATAAGTGTGCAAGAACCTCTTCACCTAGTACTCATACTACTAAAAAGACAAAAATATCCAAGACATGGTCATTTAGTCAAGCTATAGAAAGGGAGGAACCCCCTTATAATTCTTCAATCCTTGATGGGACTAGGGAAGAGAAAGGGAACTAAAAAGTTGTTGAGGATGTAGAAGGAGAAAAGGAAAAACAAACCCCTGAGTCTAATGAACCTAGTTCCAAGAAAAGAAAAAATCCTCCTACAACTTCTTCTCCTACAACTAGAAGGAGTAAAAAGAAAATCCCCAAAACAACTCCTGCAACCACTATAAATACTAAACCCAAGAGAAGTTCCAGAGTAAATAATAGGGATTCAATAGTTTCACTTGCTGAATCAGGTGCTAAATTTTAAACCCTTAGGGTAGAGCCTGATACATGATAAATGTTTTTGAGGAATGGAATATTGACCAGAATGTTGAACAAAATATTAATGAATAGAATACTGGTCAACATTAAAATACAACAGAAGAAAGTAATAGTGTAGAATAATTTCCTAACAACGATCAAGAACCCCTAGATAACCCATCATTTGAGGAAATGCATATACAAGAGGAAAATGAAGGATGAGCAAGGTTACAACAACAATAAGTTCAACAAGAAAAAGAAATTCAATCTTTGACTGAGAAAGATTTGATGAGGTCATATGACTTGATTGAAAAAACACTAGTGTCTTCAACAAATGTTCAAGAGCCTCCTCCAACAGTCTTGTAGGAAGGAGCTTTAATACCCTATAAACAGACTATGTTGATATCCTATTTAGAGGAAGCTTGAAGAAACAAAAAGGAAAAACCAGGTAATAAAAAACCTACTACTCTTCATAATATTTATTTACTATTATACAAGCAAATACAATTTCAACAAAGCCTATGGGAAATTGAGAGGAGGAAATTGAAGAAAAAGATTAAAAAGTAGAAACAAGAAATTACACAGCTAGAAAATAAGGTCACTACAGTTGCTAATTTAATTTCTAAATTGTTGGATCGTAGACCACCTCCAAGGGTGTATTCCCTTTGTTTAAATGAACATTTTCTTTTATTTCAGCTTATGAGAACACTTAGAGACCTTCCTCCTACCGTTGATAACCCTAGATATTTTTTTGATTTACATCAACATTCCCCATAATGGTTACAAAATTTTCTATGCGAATTGTATCTGCATAACTATGTTATCCCTTTCAATACCAAGTGGAATCTATTATTATATTGATGCAGGAGCATCTTGTGTCCTTGGCAATCTTGTGTCACCAAAAAGATTTTGAAGTTTGTCTATGTTGCTCAGTTCCTTCCTCAACCGAGTTGGCTCGGTAGTTGGTCGGTTTCCTTTGGTTACCAAATTTGGTCGGTTGTCTCCTGGGCAGTCGGTTGTTTCATTGGTGCTTGGTGATGCTTGTTTGTTGCTCAACCATCCTTGCTTACCGAGTAGTTTATTTTGAGTTTTATTGAGGCCGACTTGGGCATTGATTATGGGTCATAGATTTAATGTTGGTATCCATCATTGGGAAGTGTGTGGTCCCAAATCTAACCATTCCTTCCATTGATTATGGATTTGAAGGCTGACTCAGTTCAGTAGCCTCTTGTATAAGTATAGTTATTTGGTTAGAGTTTAGAGGGAGTTTTTGGATAGAAGTTAGGAGAAGGTAGAATTAAGATTGTTCACAGATCCTCACATGTTTGAGACTTCTAGAATTCATTGTAATATCTGGCCATAACCGGGAAGGCCTTACAACTCGGCATGTATGAATCAATTTGAATGATAATATATGAATGATCCTACTTTCTCTCTCTCGCTGTGTTGTTGTTGCTTCTGTGTGTTGTTGAGCAAGGTGGTTCAGGTAGGGTGTGCCATTCCTTGGCCCCTCCTCTCACTTATTTGTGTCAGGTGGTATCAGAGTGAGGTGAGATCTGGATTTAGGTTTGTGAATCTAGATTTGTAGGTTCCTTCTTGTGAAGCCTTAGTGAATTGTTGTGGGGTGGCAGATTGTGATTTGACCTGCAATTACAGAGGGTTTTCAAGATGGTTTATGGGAGGTGAGAAGCGGATCCAGGATTGGAAGGCATGTTGAGACAACTTGTTGCTACATTAGAAGTTGTTGAAACAACCCAGAGAAGAGGCAGACATCTTGAAGATGTTAGTGATGATGAAATCAAAGTGGAACAAGGTGAAGCAGAACCTGTAACTATGATGGATCAGGGTGAGGAAAGATTCTTGAAGGCTTTGACAAGTTTGAAGTCGACACCACATTTCAATTCTCCTAAGTATAGTGGGAAATTGGATTCTGATGAATTGATAGACTGGATCACTGAAATGTAAAAGTATTTTGAGTATGAAAATGTATCTGAGGAAAAGAAGGTGAAAATTGTAGCACAAAGTTGAAAGGTCATGCATCCTTGTGGTGGGAGCATCTGCAATTGGATTAGAAAAAGAAAGGCAAAGACAAAATCAAGGTATGGAATAAAATGGTGAATAAATTGAAAGGAAAGTTATTACCTTGTGATTATCATATTAACCTAGTTAGGTGAATGCAAATTCTAAGGCAGAAAGATAGCTTGGTAAAAGAGTATATTGATGAATTCTATAGATTAGATATCAAATCTGGACATGATGAGGATGATGTGGAAAGAAGTTCTAGATACCTGAATGGTTTGAGAGTTTCCATCCAAGAGGAAATCAGTATGGCCAAATTGGAGAACATTGAAGAGGCTTATCAATTTGCATTGAAAGTTGAGGAGAAATTGAACAAGAGACATGAGTGGAGACAAAGAGGTCAAGGTGGTAGATTCCCTAGAGGAAGAGGTAGATCTAATGGTGAAAGTGGTAGCTCTGAACCTAAAAATACAAATCTAGATAAAGGCAAGACTGAGTGGAAAGGCGAAAGTTCATCTAGAGGCAGAAGCAGTAACTACCAAGGTGGTTATAGCAGAGGTAATTTCTGATGAACTTGTTACAATTGTGGAGAAGAAGGACATATAAGATCATTTGAGTGTACACATGCAAGTAAGAAGGCTGGTAGTAGTAGAAATGATTCGGTACAAGAGGAGTCACCGAATGAACTTGAGAAGGAAAATAACTTGATGGTGAGAAGAGCATTGTGGAATGAAAGTAAAAAGGAAGATCTAGTAAGGAAAAGTTTGTTCAAGACCATATGTAGAGTTTTTTACAAAGTTTGGAAGGTAATCATTGATGGTGGTAGCTCAGAGAATCTAGCATCTAAGGAGATGGTCACAAAGTTGCAGTTGGAAAGGTTGAAACATCTGAAGCCCTATCATATTTCAAGGAACAAAGATGTGAATACACTCTTGGTAAGTGAACAATGAAATGTGAATTTGAAAATTGGAAAGTACTATGATAAGGTGTTGTGTGATATCATGACTATGGATTGTTGTCATATTTGTTGGGTAGACCCGTTGGTTTCCAAAATGGGAGTTTATGCTCTAACATGAAACCAATACATCTAAAAATTCTGAGGATTGGTTAGATCCAAATATTTAACTCTAGAGATGATTGGACCAACTATAGGGTCTTAGTATGCCCTCTGCACTTCTGGCTCTACAAAACCAAGGAGGGTGATCCTAATCCAGTAACAAAACTTGCTTCACTAATTCACTGACTGGATTTAAATGCAATAGATAAATGACAAGAAAAACTAAATGATGACCATTCATTCATAGATTTTTCACTATCACTACGTGGTAATTTATTCTGCAAATCACTGAACTTCAAAGAATTTCGACAATTTTATGCTTAAAGGTGGAAATACCAGTAGAATCCTCTTAAACACTTATCTCTATGAGAAGAACTTCACTATTGGCCAGTGTCTTATCCATTGGGCTACACCTCCACTGCAAGACTGTTATACATGAACAAATATACTGAACTTTGAAAGATTTCTTGCCCTTTGAAAATACTAATCACCCTATGGTGGATTTTATCAAAGGTTCCTAGATTCACACTACTTATTGGTGTATCCTTAAGCAAAACTTCAAAGAATTTATGTCACTTTCAAAGTTTATTTAATACGATGCTAGATCAAAGCTGAGAAATATAAACATACACACAGAGATCATCTATGCAATGAATTGGAACAATTCATAACTCAAATAGAAATACTCAAGGAGAGATATAAATCTTGGATTTTATTCAAATGCTATATTATATCATGCTCACAAAATGCTTTACAATGCAACCTTCTAAAAATAACTTGAACCATAAAATATTGTTCTTCTATAGAAATAATGTCTAAAAAATGATGTACGATATCCCAGACTCAAGAAACTTATTAGTAAAATTGATCAAGTTCTCGGTCCTTTTACACTGATCTTGGTAATCCTTTTATAGAATAAGGATTGCAAACAAGCTTCGGATCCTCTTAGAAAAGACAAGAAAGAAGTCCGCATATAAGACAAAAAATGAAAATAAAAACTTTCTTGTTACAAAACTTCGAGATGGATTGTAACGATGAGTGCCAAAATCTTGCAATAGCTCCCAAGGTTAGTTCAACTTCTACCAGGTGTTGTATCCGTATCTATGATAACTGCTTGATGTCTTTATCCTTGTTAGCTTTGATCTTGAGGGTTTGGAATATTGCCTCATGTTGCCTCTTTATTTGATGCTTCTTTTTCTTCTGAACCCTCTGAGGGATATGTTGATTCCCAAGTCATATAGGTCTCTTCACTTGGCCAATGAAAGGCAAGGACTTCATCCTTCTTCGGTAATAATTTGTTCCACTCAGCAACCAACTGGTGAACCTCTATTGTTACATTAGCAAAATGCATCCTAGCATCTTGAAGGAGTTCAACAAGTTGTATGAATGGGGTATTATCATCTGTACATAAAATGGAGTCTACTTTAGACAATACTTGTCTATCTATTTGCTCCATCCATTTATCTTTATCTTTCATTACCCCATCTGCCTTAATAAGACCAGGAAAAAATTGAAAATCATCTTGGAAATATCTCACCCTTAAGATTTTTTATCTTCTTCTTATACTCCCCCTATTTACCTCAAAATCAAAAAGATCCTTAACAAACTTGTAAGTGTTTGTTAGCTCTATATCCACAATACATTTATCCTTAAATTGATCAAAAATTGACTTCAGACTATCTTTCCTTGTAGCCCATTTTTCCAAAATCTTGTCCACAGTAACTAATTCTTTCTAAAAAGATGCTAAAATGTCTGCCAATTATTTTGCAGTTTTGTATCCTTTATCTTCTTCTCAAACCTTTGCTTTACCTTTTGATCAATGTCATCCTCATCCATGGAAGGAGGAAGAGGGGAAGGAGGAAATTCAACAATAGGGCTTGATGAGGAAGGCCCAACAGGGGAAGAAGCTATTTGCATCTACTCTGATAGTTGTGTTGGGCCATGCTCTCCCAATATTTTCTTTAAATTTTCAATTAAAGTATCTCTTTCAAGAATCCCCTGTTTCAACTCACCATAAACCTTCAAAACTGTTTCCAACTTTGCAGTGAGTTCTTCCTTCTCCTTGGCCTCTTTTTCTGCCACCTTTGCTGTCAATCGTGTTGTGGCCATTACCATACCTGATGCTTCCACCAAAGAAGTATCAGTAACCCTTCTTACAATTAGACTCCCTGAAAGATCACCTCTGACAATTTGTTTTCCCCTGTTATTTTCATTCTTTCTTAGGGACCACATTACTAAAGCTTGGTGATTGTCACTGAAAGTGACCCCTTTAATAGCATGTTCTGCTTCCTCTTGAGTTTTGTGGAAAGGAGTGGTTTGTTTTCTGACTGCATCAAAAACCATCGCATCAGCTATATCCCACTCTAGAAGAATTAGCACTCCTGATACTTTTAACATATCTCTTCCCTGTTCTGGAGTGATTAGTTTAAACTTTGCAGTCATCTCTATTTTCACTTCCTCCTCTATGATTTTTAAATCTTTCCCTAGATTCTCTTCATGTTTCTTCTCACAAATTTCTTGAAACTGGTTGATGTTTAATTTCCAAAGAAACTGCATGAAAGCCCTAGTTTTAACAAAAGTATCATCAGCTAAGAACTCATCACAAGCTTGTTTAATTATTGGGTCCAATTCTGTGCCTGCCAATTCCCCTGTTGTTAGATCTAGTTTGGGCTCCTCTGGTAGCTCTGGTACTCCTTCATTTATTTCTTCATAGGTCATAAAAATTTGACCTAAAGCATCTATTTGCTGTACTTGCTCTGCAATCTCTTGGTCATCAAAAAATCTTAGAGGAGACTGTGATGGAGAATAATCCTTTTCAACATGAACATGTCTTTCTTCTACTCTCTGTTTCTTTGATGGGGGTGGAGAATCAATTACATCCTTAGAGGCTTGAAGATGAGGAGAGTCAGGGACCTCTACAACCTCCTTTTGTTTCTCAATTTTTTGTGAAGTTGATGGGACATCCCTTGTATCAATTTGCCTTTGCTGGCCTTGCTCTGGTATCACAACATTGTAACTAGTCTTCTTTTGCACCATGTACCTCCCTGGGGGTAACCCTTTTGCAAATACAGGCTTGCTTAACAATTGTTTAGCCTTTTTTGGGTCATCCTTCATAACCTTTTCCTTCTTTTAATTTAGGGTCTGAAAAATACCCTGAAAATAATTCATAAGAGTATCTATTTTCTTCCCCATTGGAGTTATGCTTTTCAGGGGATCCCATCCAGAATTAAATTGTCGAATAAAATCTAATGTCTTCTTGTACACTAGCCATTTTTCTTTCCTAACCTCTTGATCCTGCAACTTTGGAATATTTCTGACAATATCTTCAGGAAAATTAAAGATGTGGTTAATCATGGCACACTTGGCTCTCTTCTTAAACATTTCATTATAGAACCCCTCTGGGTCTGATGTTCTAGTAATGGCAGTGGCCATACGGTATGGAGCCAGGGTTTTATCCATGTGAACCCATCCACCCTTGGTAATTATGAATTGGTGGGCAATGGCAACATTTGGAAATAAAGTTCCCTTGCCTTTTCTAGTGAGGGCATACTCTTCAATATCTCCCAATTGCCTAAGAAATTCTGGAATTCCAATCCTAAGGGGTACATGATAAGGCAATATAAAGGGGTCCCCCTGAAACCATACAACCTGATGATAGTTGATACATTGTAGAAAATGACATCACCCCAATTGTGAATAATATTCAAATTCTTAGCAAACTGATTTGACCTAATGAGTTGTGCCAATATTGTTGGGATTCTTGGGTTGTCTAAGACAAACAACATCCTGAGTCTAGCTGCAAAATGTTTTTCAAAATTTGTGAAACTGTTATCCTTTCTATCCCAGGTCATTGTGAGGCTCCATAATTGGACTGGCATATCTTCACCGTCCTTGTATCTCATTAGTTCCATTTCTTGCCCAAAAAAGCTTGCTCCTTTAAACAAAAACATGTACATTATGAAAGAATACTAGCAGAAGGGTCTGTCATCTTCATTCTTTTGAATCTTCACTAATCCATTATGGATTCATTCAGCAATGAATGGAGCAAAATCAAAAGTAATAGATAGTTGTGAATATAGAATTTGAATCACCATGTACATCAAATGGATTAGCATCCTCTCACTAACATCCTCTCCAAAAACCTGACATAATGACCAATATGCACCCTTAGCTTTGGAATCAAAATATTCTATTTTAAAAGGCTCCTGTGTGTTCTGTCCCATAATAACCATTTTCCCAATTTTGGTGCAGAAATCCTTCAATAATTTGCTTCTGAAATAGTTCCTTTGTGCATCATATACTTGCCTTAGCTCTTCAAAATCAATATTCTCTAAACTGTTTGAGGGTTCACTTAACCCGAACACCTTCCTGATCTCTTCAGCAGAAATTTTGATCAATAGTATTCCCTTTGCATCCCTAACCTCCCTAGTGATTGGGTCATAACTCTTCGCAACCTGGATCATCAAATCAACATCTAAAAGGACACTGAGTACCACAAGTTTTCCTAGGTCAAACTGCCATATATTGCTTGTAGGGTGAGCGGCATTTCTCTGACTAAAACCTACTTTGAATAGATCTAATCTAGTGATATCAGAGTCACCACTTGCATTGATTGTACCAATTTTGGCCTCCCTAATAAAATTTATTGTGTCATATAAACCCTCCGCTACTTTTACCCTAGGGTCTTTGGGAATCAGACTCTTGGTTTTCACTAGGTTAGTAGTAGAGTCAGGAAGTAACTACAGCAAATCCTCATGCAAACCTCTTTCACTATACTCAATTTTACCAGACAATTCTTTCCTTGGTGCCATTTTTAGGGTTTATCTTAAAGAAACCTTTGCAAGATATATAGACTACAGAACTATGATTCTTTTAGTAGGGAAGCAATTCGTATAAGTATTTCACCAACCTCTTTTTGGGAAATCACCGGGAGACAACATCCAGTCCTTGCAATTCTTCACGCTTGAGTCTCTGCAATTTTTTGATTTCTTTGTGCTTCTAAGAGTGCGCGGAATCTTGATATTATGAGCAATTAAAGTAGTCATTTCAGCAATTCATTTAGCATGATTCAACCATTACTCCTCTGAAAAAATTAACTGTCACTTCTTAACGGGAACTTCAAATTTGCATCACTTTATCTCCAGTTTGAATTAGAACCGTCGATTTTTACTAGAAGATGAAGTAACGGCCTATCACATAGCCTAAAAATCACTCATGCGAACATATGACAAGTCATCACTTAGTCTCTTTATTAGCAGCAATCCCCTATAACTCTTATTGTTAAAACAACATGTTAGTCGCATGATCGCATAGCTTGAAATAAGCTTATGCGAACATGCAACAAACCGTTAGCCTTCAATCGCTATCATCTTTTCCTCAAGTTACTGGTCCCACTTTGCCTTTGTCAATAATGAGATAACATGTCAAAAACCCTTAGCAGGTGGACTGATTTTTCCTTTTTCCTTTCAGCGTCCCCACTTACTCACAACTACCACATCAGTAGGACTTTTCAACCAACCATTGATCACATGTGCAAAGCTGGCAAATGGACCCACCAAGAATTAAATTGAGCTTTATGCGAGATCGACGGTTATTCGCATGATCGCATAGACCTCTAAGATTCCATGCGATCATACGAATACCATCGGATCTTCCCTTCATTACTTTCAGCTTTGAAGATTCCTCTAACACTAGTCCCACTATCCTTTACAAATAAAAGGCCACCACCTATGAAATATTTGTCAACGGTCCCACTTTGTTTCTGTATTAAGCTTCTCTATAAGATCGACGGTCAGTCGCATGATCACATAGGTCTATAAGATTCTATGCGACCGCTGTTAGATCTTCTTTAAAGATACCAAGCCAAATGAAAGCCAAAACATTAGAATATAAAGTATTTAGGACTTAGGATATATCATAGCCACCAGACTTAGGAAAAAATAAAATCGCTAGTCGCTGAGACTTTAGGAAAACTTTACACACGTGCATTTTTGAGATTTTAAGTGATAAAAAAGGTGATGCTCAAATAGATTTAAAACAGAGCAACCTAGGGCTTTTTGAAAATGGCATACATTCAGGGTTTTTCTTAGGTTTAACTCTTAATTAGGGCTCACTGGATACTAAGGAAGAAAAAATAATTTTGCAGGATCTTTTATGGGTTTTTTTGGAAAAATTATCACAATTTCATGAACAACTAGACACACTTCAAATTTATAAAATTTTCACAAGACTCGTGTATTGAAAATTTGAAGTGCCAACAAGATCTTGGCAATATGATAGACATGCTATATATGATGGGAGATTGCATAAGTATACTATTGTGGCTAAGGGAAGAAAACAAATCTTGTTACCTTTGATGGAAGAACCTATTAGTAATGTTTGCACATCTATGAAAGTTTGTTTGATGGAAGGAAGAAAATTTGTTAAGGATTTGAAGAATAATGATGTACATTTAATTGTGATTCCTAACAAGCTGAGTAAGAAAATAGAGGATAGTGATCCTGAGGAGATTGATAAGTTACTCATCGAGTATAGTGATATCATTTCTAATAATATACCTGATGGTTTGCCACCGAAGAGAAGTATTGATCATTGCGTGGATCTAATCCCTGGAGCTAGTTTACCAAACTTGGCATATCATCAGTTGACACCTACCAAGAACCAGGAATTGAACTGACAGATTCAAGAGTTGCTGGATAAAGGTTTGATTAGAGAAAGTTTGAGTCCTTGTGTAGTACCTGCGGTATTGGCACCAAAGAAGAATGGAGAATCGTGAATGTGTACTGATTCCAGAGCAATCAATAAGATAATAGTGAAGTATAGGTTTCCTATACCGAGAATGGATGACATAATGGATAGTTTGACTAGAGCAAAGTATTTCACAAAGACTGATTTGAAAAGTGGGTATCATCAGATCAATATTAGAGAAGGTGATGAGTGGAAGATCGCTTTAAAGACAAAAGAAGGTTTGTATGAGTGGTTGGTTATGCCTTTTGGTTTAACTAATGCACCAAGTACTTTTATGAGGTTGATGAATGAAGTTTTGAAGAAATTCTTGGGTAAGTTTGTGATTGTATATCTTGATGATATTCTGATATTCAATAAGACCAGAGAAGAACATTTGTTGCATGTTAGACAAGTTTTGTAGACGTTAAAAGAAGAAAAGTTGCTGATAAATCTGAAAAGTGTTCATTCTGAATTGGCCTACACCTGTGAATGCTAATGAGGTAAGATCATTTCATGGTTTGGCAAGTTTTCACTGAAAGTTCATAAGGAATTTTAGTTCAATTTGTAATGTTATGACTGAGACTACGAGAGGAGACAAAATAGAATTCAAGTGGACACATGGAGCTGATAAGAGTTTTGAGATCTTGAAGCAGAAGGTTGTTGAATTACCTGTTTTGACATTGCCTGATTTCAATAAGGTATTTCAATTGGAATGTGATGCAAGTGGTAGTGCAATTGGAGCTATGTTGAGTCAAGAATGTAAACCCATTGCTTTATTTAGTGAAAAGTTGAATGATGCTAGAAGGAAGTATTCTGTGTATGATCAAGAATTCTATGCTATTGTTCAAGCACTGAAGAAATGGAGACATTATTTGATAGTGAGTGAATTTGTGTTGTATACTGATCATAAGGCTTTACAATATTTGGGTATTCAGAATAAGTTGAATCAGAGACATGAAATGGGTTGAGTATTTGTAGAGTTACACATTTGTGATAAAACATAAAAGTGGAGTCACTAACCGAGTTGCTGATGCATTGAGTAGAAGATCTTTGATGATCGAGATGAAAACTGAAGTTCTTGGTTTTGATGAGATGAGAGATTTGTATGAAACTGATCATGATTTTTCTGAGCCACGGAGAAAGTGCAGACCACCTATTCAAGATCAACCGAGTACAAAATGGGAAGAATATTTCATCCAAGAAGGTATGTTGTTTAAAGGTATTTAGTTGTGTATACTGAGAGGACAAATGAGAACTAATTTGATAAAGGAGAAACATAGTAGTGGTTTGGCTGGACATTTTGGTATTGATAAGACTTTGAATTTGCTTAAGGAGAAATAATTTTGGCCATAGTTGTATAAAGATGTTCAAAAATTTGTGAAAAGTTGTAGAATTTGTCAAGTTGCAAAAGGAGTAAGTCAGAATATTGGATTGTATACACCGATTGTTGTACCCGAGGAACCTTGGACTGCCATCAGTATGGATTTTGCTCTTGGCTTACCAAAGATAGTAAGAGGTAATGATTCTATATTTGTTGCACGGTAGATATATTTTCAAAGATGGCACATTTTATACCTTGTAGAAAGACATTAGATGCAGTACATGTAGCAAATCTTTTCTTTAAGGAAATTGTCAGATTACATGGATTACCGAGGAGTATTATCTCTGACCGAGATAGTAAACTTGTTGGATACTTTTGGAAGACTCTTTGGAGAAAGTTTGGCACTGAGTTGAAATATAGTTCTACATTTCACCCACAAACCGATGGATAGATAGAAGTTGTGAACATAAGTTTGGGAAATCTTTTGAGATGTTTAGTTGGAGACACACCTAGTAATTGAGATTCTGTGTTGGCACAAGCAGAGTTTGCATACAATAATTCAGTGAATAGGAGTATTGGAAAAACACCCTTTGATATTGTGAATGGCATACAACCGAGAGGTATATCTGATTTAAGGGATGTTGCTGATGAAAGTAAGAGAAGTGCTGAAGGAGTGAAATTTGCTGAGTACATGAAGACATTGCATGAAGATGTGAAAATCAAGCTAGGAGAAAGTAATCAGAAATACAAAGATAGAGCTGATAGATCAATGAGACATAAGACTTTTGATGTTGGTGATGAAGTGATGGTTCATTTGAAGAAAGGTCAATTTCCTGTTGGAACATATGGGAAGCTGAAGATGAAGAAGTTTGGACCTTGCAAGATTTTGAAGAAATTTGACAGTGGAAATGCATATGAGATTGAGTTACCTGATGAGATGGACATATCACTGATTTTCAACATTACTGATTTGTATGAGTATCATGAACCTGATGAAGACATGACAGTACCGATGGAATACCCTAAGAAGAAGAATGAAGAAGTTGAACAGATTTTGGAGCAAAGAGTTAGCAAAAGAACAAGAGGTAAACAATATATGGAATATCTGGTAAAGTGGAAGAATAGACCGATCGAAGATAGTTCATGGATTTCACAGTTTGAGTTGGATGCAAATCAGATCATACCTACTGAATGATTTGGAGAATCATTTCTAAATAACCCTAGGTGTCTGATGCAGGAGCATCTCGGGTCCTTGGCAATCCTATGTCACCGAAAAGATTTTGAAGTTTGTTTGTGTTGCTCGGTTCCTTCTTTGAACGAGTTGGCTTGGTAGTTGGTCAGTTTCCTTTGGTTACCGAGTTTGGTCAGTTATCTCCTAGGCAGTTGATTGTTTCATTGGCACTCAATGATGCTTGTCTGTTGCTCATTCATCCTTGCTTACCGAGTAGTTTATTTTGAGTTATGTTGAGTCTAGTAACAACAAACCTATAAGCAATTATCTCATCGATAATTATTGGATTAATTGAAATACTAATAACTGAACTACCTAAGTGATGGATAACCATAGGAATCGAATAAATGATGGATTGAATATGGGACGTTACTAACCTTTAGACCCTAGTTATAACCTTATCAACTTAATAAGTAAATTAGTAACTAAACATTGTGTATAAGGGACATTGCCATGTGGCATGATTTTCCCTCTGAATACTTGCTGATGTAAACTTTAGATAGTTGTTACCTAATAACTTGCTAACTTTTTCTCTAAGGTAATTGGCATTTTGTTAAAATTTGAAAATGTTCTCTCATCAGATGATAAATTGCTTGCACCTAGCTTATTAAGAATTGAAAATGTAAATGCATAGAGTAGACACGATTAACAAATGGTACAATGCTTCTTAATTAGAATGTTGAAATTTGTCCTTGTTTCAATTATTGATCTTAGGAGATGTAAATGTGTTGGAAGACCATGAAACTTATGCAAATTAAGTTATATTCCTTGTGTATTATGTAGTGATTGTGAATTTTCTTTTACAATGGAGAAATGAAATTTGTACGTTCAATTAAAGGACTTTGGTATGTAACTATTGTGAGTTTCCTTTAAGCTCACTATGAAATATGGAAATGAGGAATGAGGATAAGTGTAACATTGATGTTAGAGGGTTTAAGGATATTATGATAAAAAGGTAAAGTTGTAATCATTTTATAAATATGTCTTGATTCATGTTGTGTAATCCCTCGTAAATGTGAATGAACCTGTGCCAGTGCTTGTGAAGAAACTAGTGCTTGTTTTGTGTTGCATGGAGGGATGTGAGTGAGCATCACCCATGGGATATCTGCTTGTTAGGGGTATGGGGATACCATATTCCCTATTCGTTGATACTTGTCAGTATGTGTGTTACCTTTCTGAGTTATAGCTTGCGGGGTATTTTGTGTTGGGGTAGTGTTATTACCCGTTCCTTGGGTAGCACGTAAGGTGTGTGTCAGGCAACATGAAGCGACCTTAGCTTCCACTACTCGAGTCTCTTGGGTAGCATGTGTAGTGTATGTCTGGCAGCACGAGGTGACATGAACCTCAACTATTTGAGAAATGGTGTAAGAGACATTATCCCCCGTTTCCCCCATGATGACTCAGTATGTGTAGGGGTGGTAGCAGCCACAAAGTTTCTTGGTTATTATGGTAGTGCGTCTGCATTATAGCGGCATGAAGCGATGTCAGCTTCCACGAACCAAGGAATGTACTCACTACTTCCCCTTTTGATGAACCCAAGTATGAGGTTCATGTGTGTTTATCCTTTATCCCCACAGTTGAGCATTGTATCAGTATCTGATGTGAGACTCTATTGGATAGATTGGGCAGTACATTAATGATTCATAGCTTCACTTGTATTCGTTGAGATCTAGCACGAGGCGGGAAGTGTATGCCCTGTTGTGATGTATTCCGTACTGCACATGTTCCGACATGATGCATGAGGTACGATGCCACGCCCACTGATGTTCCAACACAGTGATAGGTGATGATGCCGTGTTGCTGATGGTAGCGAGCCGAGCTCGAGGACACGATGCCACGTACATGAGTACGTGAAGGCGCAGTATATGTATGTTATGTATTCCTACTTGATGCAGAGCGATTGGGAGACGCTTGCATGCTTGTAGAGGGGCGCCCATGGATGCTCAGTCGTTGGACGTGGAAGTGCGTATGGGTTGACCCTAGCCATGTATACCTCTGGCTATAGTGATGACCCTGGAGGTATCACTTTTTGGAGTGTGTCCTATGCGTGTCATATCGGCAAGGAACATTACCATATGATATATTATCAGCATATGTTTTTTATTATTGTTTATGACATGTGGGACGCCACATGAAGGGCTATTGTGACAGCCAGATGATGTTCCCTTCTTCCTCGTTGGTGACTATTTATGGTCACACAGTGATGTGATGTGCATTTTTCATGATGATTTTTGGTTGTTTGTGCGGACCAACAATTTGTTATCTTTGCTTGTGAAGGTTTAGCCACAATTGTTGGGAATTCTTGATGCTATGATTTATTGTTGCGGAAATTTATTTTATATTATTGTTGAATTTGGAGACTTATTTTACTTTCTTTTATGACTTTGGTGGCTAAACTATTTTTCTTGCTGTTATTCGAATGTTGGTCCTATGTAGTAATGTGATTCCCTCACCAAGGATACAGATGGTAGACTTGGTGAGTGTATGCGAGGAAGCAGACATAAGGGAACCCTTGAGTATGAGACATGTGAAGCTGTTATGCAGCTAGTATTCACTACCACCTAGGAGTGGTGATTATTCCTTGGAGGAATTGTTATATGCATCATTGGATTACAGATATTAGATTTTGAGACAGATGAGATCATGGTATATACCTGGAGGACTGGACTATGTCCGCTCCTGAGCCTTTTGTTGTAATGTGTACTCCCGGTGATGTGGATTACAGTGTGATTGTGTGGATTTGCATCTACTCATGGTTAGAGAGATGTCATATAAAATTAAGAAGTGGCATGAATAATTGTATTTTCAGTACCATGTGTGGTAATCATGATGTCATTGTGTTAATGAATCTTTGGTAATATTAAACTTTTCCTTGGTAAAAAGGGCATGATTGTGAGAATGCTAGAGCCTGCCAAAATATCTATGTGATTAATCTCACTAATGTTGTCATACGTCATTGTATGGTAGAAGTTTTTGTGGAAATTTTGATTGAAATTGTAGGAAATTTCTAAAAAACACATGAAAGATGCTAACAAGATATAGTCAAATTGTTATTGAATGTTAATATAAAGTTCAAGTGCATCATCTATTCTGGCATTAAAACTTGTTTAAGTTGTGTTCTTATGTACTTTCTTGTGGAAATTAGAAGAGCACTAGAAAATAATTTAATTAATTATTGTTACAAGATGGTTGCAACTAACCTTTGCGTGACAAACATGGTTATATTGTTGGGACGAGGAAAAAGCATAGTTGTCCCTAGAGGCTAACATGTAGGAAGTTAGGACTGTGGATCAAGCTGAGTTACTAGAGGGTGATAGCACAACCTTGCGACTTCCAGGAGTAAGTCGAGACCTAGGGGGGGAGGGTGTAGGACCCCTCCATTTTCCGCATCATGGTAAAAACACTCTAGTAAGAATTCTCATTGTCTTTTGCAATTTTCCTTAAATTTATATGTGGGCTTTACTCAGAATCATCATGGTACTTTATTTTTATGCAACAGACTAAGGAATTGAGACCCTTATAATGATTCTTCAATTATGTTTTCAGTACACTCTAGACTATATGTGTGTTTATTCTAGCAATGACATTAAGGTATTTTATCCTGATTATAATCACAAGACATTGCTATGACATTGAAATGATGAATTGGATTATTTAATTATGTATGATAGACACGTTGAAAATTATGTGATTAGTATGTGAGCTATATAGCTAGGGCAATTATGAATGTGTTCCTAATTCGAAAAGATAACATGTAGGAAAGCAAGATTTAGATTTATTGATGTTAGAATGCACATGCAGTTAAGAATTACTTTTGAATATGAGATTAAATATATATTTTCTTAGAAATGATTGTGCAATTTGGAATTGTTAGCTTAGGAGATGATGTTGCGTTATTGTGTCATGAATGGATGAATAGATAGAGGATATACTATTCAGAAGTTAATTGAATGTGACGTCATTCTGCACATCTTGATTATGTTATTATCATTACCAGAGTTACTAATGCTTGTCTAATGAGTGCAGGTACTAACCATGGTTTTGGGGGAGTCAAGCCAACATCTGTTTGTGACACCAAGGTCGCGTCCCGATGGGATATAGGACCTTCTTGTGTTGTGATGTTCATTTCGTAATGTATGTAGGTTTGTGTGTATTTAGGGAGTAAGATGTTTTATGTAATTAAAATTGGTTAATAGATATTGTCAAGTGTGATTGTAATGTGTAGAGGTGTCAATCGACACATGTGCAATGTTTTATGTGTTGGCAATGATCCACATGGAAGGAATTCATGTCACCTTCCTAGCCTAGTATTAGGTGGCCCAACCTTCTTCATAAGCTTGGTAAGTGCACCCATGAGATGGTCCCAATTCTTGGACTTTGAATTTCGAAGTTCACCTTGTAGGGAGGTTTTAGGGGGTCAGATAGGCACCTAGGGAGATATTTTGCATGAATAAGGAAGGTCCATGGGTTATACCTATGGGTAAGGGACCCTTTTGACCATAGGACACCCTAGGAGCACCTTGGGAAGCCCTCCAAAAGTGACATGTTGTAAAGTGGCGAAAATCCTAAGTCACATAGGTACCCTTGAGTCAAAAGCTTACAATTCACTCTTTCCCACTCACCTTCTAGAGTTTTCTTGGAAGACCTTGGATAGAACACCCAATAGGAACCTTCCAACTCTTCCATGGGCATGGGAGAGTGTGTAGAGGGTATTTTAGAGGGAGGTTTAGCTTTGGGCTCCCCAAGGACCCACTCTCCAACTTTGGAGACAACTAGGAGTTTGGAGAAAGTTAGAGCTTGGTTGAAGAAGAAGAGGACTCCACATTCATTATGCATTTTACTTGCAGCAAGGTTAGTGAATCCTTCTCTCCTATGCAATATGGTTTTAGAATGGAATGAATAAGAGGAGTGCTTATGCATCTTGTGGTAGTGTATGTAGTGTAGTTTTGTGGATTTCATGCTCTCTTGAGCTTGTGGATTCTTCATGTGTTTGTGTTTATTACTTGCACTTGGGTTTTGATTTTGGGTTGAGCAAGAACCCACTCACTTGTTGAAGGCTTGAGAATGAGCCTCTTATGGAAGCCATGTATGTGAAAGTTTCATTAAAGAGCCTCTCTTGTGTATATGTGAAGTTTATCTTTGTGGATGTGTGTGTGTTGAGAGAATGCATATGTGAATGGATATGTAATGTTGTTTGTGAGTCTACCCGTTGGCTTGAACTTCCCTTGCTCGGGGGTGGTCCATGTAATGGGCCTATGGTAGGGAGGAGAGTACCATGGTTGTTTTGGGTTTCTTGTGTTTGGTTGCAGGATTTGGAGCCATGAAGTCTCCTTGAGGGAGATGCAATTTTGTGAGGAGTTGAAAATGTATCATCCTTGTATTGGAGTAACTTGAATTGTGTTGAATCCTTGAAGAGATATCTTGAGATATCCATGAGTTTTGTGAACCTTGAAATGGAGATTCACTCTTCAAATCTTGTGTTATAATATGTGTTGTTGAAATGTTATCATTTTCCTGATGAGAGTATTTTGTATGGGGTGTGAATCTTTGAAAGGAGATCTTGAGTAGTTCATAAACTTGTAAACTTGTAATGAAGATTTCATCTCCAAATCTTGTTTTAAATCAGGTGTAGTTGTTGATGAGAAAGTAGTGAATTACCTTTATTACTAAATGTTATTTGCATTGTATTGAATAAGGGCTTTTGACAAAAAAAAAAAAAGAGTTCTTCATAAGTTAGATCATGTAATAGGGATTATAAATGTGTCAAATTCAATGGAGAAAGCAATCTCTAAAGCACATGTTGTTCATAACAGAATAGCTTATTTTGTCATTTTGATGGTGTAAATCATTAGTTATTTATCATCAATAGAAATTAGTTTTATTAGTTCTTGAGAGTAGCTCATAATAAATTCAATTCATCACCTAAATGTAGGCATACTATCAAATTTAAATCAAATTGTCATATAAATCTCTTTGCAAAAAAAAGGCATTCATATCAAGCTAATAAAGCATTTTGCTCTCTGGAAATTGTATGAAGGAGGAAAATATTCTCTTACCACAGAGAATATTCTCCTCCTCCTAATTAACATTATTGCTAATCATGGTTAATACACTAATCTACCTTTTAAACTGATTCTAAATGACTGATTAGAAACAAATATAAACTTTACTACAAAAGAAAACTATAAACCTCATCACCCACTTGTAGTGGACCCCACAAAAGCCTCTCCTAGGCGCAGGTGATGAGCAAAGGGTAGATTGTCTAATTAATTTCCTTGTCTCATTATCCCCTACGTTGGTTTTTGGCTATGACAATATCAACAAATGAAAATTTGAAATTTCCTTCTCCCCATGCGTATCCCCCCCAAGGAAAAGACTTTTCTGACATGTTATATTCACATAGTACTCACCCTCTTCCTTGTTAGGTGCACCATCATGTTTTGGGGAAAGCAAAGACTTGTTTATGAGTTTGTTTAGATTTGGAGGGGGCATCTTTTGGAATATATTCCAAATGCTCTTTAAAATTGCTTTATCCTCCCCAAAAGTGGCGCCACTTGGTGGGCTTTTCAAACCCCTTAGTAAATGTGCGCCCAGGTTGATTTGACATGCATCTTGGGGCAAGTGTGTAGAGAGTTTCTAGGTAGCTAGTCCTTGGGTGAAGGGAGATGACATGTGTAAAGGGGTAGAATAAGAGATAGAATAGGTTTAGATAGAATTAGATGTTTGATGTGATATAATGTGGATTGGTATGTTATTTAGAATAATAATATTAATTAAACTTAGCATTTTGTTTTATTTAATAATAAGATTTGATATTGTTTTTATCAATGAATTATGGCTATAGTTAGGCATAGGGTGATAAAGTAGGCTTTACAAGTTGAGTTTGTATTTTGTCATATAATGTAATAAGTTGAAATATTGTAGAGAATTAAATAATTCATAACTATTAATTAACTTACTATTATTATTAATTATATATATATATATATATATATATATATATATATATATATATATATATATATATAAATTTAGTTAAAAATATGTTTTAGAGGATTAATTAGATTATCCATGTTGATCTCTTATATTTATAAACGTCATTCAATGGTTCCTAGGACTTAGCATATATGGAATATTATAAATAATAGTTATTAATATATGCCTCGACATTCAAGAAATTATTTTATCTCGAAGGATACAACTTAACTCCTCAAGATCGAAAATGATTGTTTAGGGAATAATCTAAGCATTGTTCTTTAAATCCTTTATGACCTATGTGATTGCTAACACTTCGAACTGTTCGATTATTCGATTAACGAGACCTCCTAGCTTGTAAACCCACTTGGCATATCGTGCTTAGTCTTAGTGCAATCCCCTTTGTCTTATTGAAGTCCCCTTTGTTTTGACATTATCCTAGTGACCTTGTAGACCATCTTTGATTGACTAGTTGTTTAATTGATGTCTTGAGAATCGTTGCCTAAGATTACCCCTTCATTTTGCAACTTTGAGTTACACTTAACTTATCTTTTAAAAAAAAATTGGTGTGTTTTTAGTGTGTTTTTGATGGGCATGACAGAGGCTGACTTGTGCATTGATTATGGGTCGCAAATTTAATGCTAGCATCCATCATTAGGAATCGTATGGTCCCATATCTAACCATTCCTTTCGTTGATTGTGGATCTAAAGGCCGACTCATTTTGGTAGCCTCTTGTATAAGTATAGTTGTTTGGTTAGAGTTTAGAGGGAGTTTTTGGATAGTTGTTAGGAGAAGGTAGAATTAAGATTGTTTGCAGATCCTCGCATGTTTGAGGACTTCTGGAATTCATTGTAATATCTGGCCATAACCAGGAAGGCCTTACAACCTGGCATGTATGAATCAATTTGAATGATAATATATGAATGATCCTGCTTTCTCTCTCTCACTGTGTTGTTGTTGCTTCCACATGTTGTTGAGCAAGGTGGTTTAGGTAGGGTGTGTCATTCCTTGGCCCCTCTTCTCCCTTATTTGCATCATATACATTGGAGATATTCATTTGAAAGCCTTGATGTCATGGGCACAAAATTAGATTAATTATGGGACCTAATGGTAAGATTATGTTGATAGAGAAAAGAGTGAGCCCTTACTGTTGAGACCAAAGAGTGGAAAACCCAATAAGCTCTATATCTACTGGCTTCACCTCACATATGGATTCAAAAATAAAACAACTATAGTGAGAACTTTTGATGTCAAGGATGGAGTTTATAAAGAATTTGACAAAATGCCTTCCCGTGTAGGAAGGAGATCCTATTAAGGTATAACTACACAATTGGACAAACTCCCTCTAGCACCGAGGATAACAGAGCCACATAGTCCCTTGAATATTGAAGCAACCATGGAAAGAGGACCATGGTATGCCAAATTGGGGAATCAGAGTAGAAGGGAACTTTGGTTCCCAATGACCTTTCAACCACCCATTTTAATGTGGCCTCTTTATAGCTGCACAACAACAGATGTGGATCAAAAACTTGAGAATGATAGATTTGGCTACCTAGAGCAGACTAAAGGATTCCATTGGAAGATTGGAGGTTCCTTGAGTGGTGAGACAACTATTGGTGATTTCAGAGCTACAACTAGGACCCAAAATCTCTCAGTGCAGGAGGACCAACACAAGCATAGTAGGGGGCAATGATGAGCCCATAGATTGTCATATTTTGTTATTGTTGTGTCTAGGTATTTGTTATCCTATTTTGGCGTAGTATTTGGTGCAAGAGCACCTAGGCTAACCTCCTAGTTCTTAACTATTTTGGCTTGTCTATGACCTTTTCCAAGTTAGAGTGTGTTTCATTTGGACCTTAGTAGGTCTTGCTAAGTGTGTGCCTAGATGGATTAGTAATTAGTACTATCCAATCTAGCTTGGTTAGTTTGCTTTCATGTTAGTCCTCAGGGATAGTCCTAAAAGTTGGGAAATGAAATCTAAATGTGTCTTAATCTTGAGAAATGTATGGGAGATGCCTAAAATGGCTTTAAAGAAGTTAGTTCATCGAACTAAGTGGGATAGAGGTCCTAGAAAATAGTTGGCATCATAAATGTAAAAGATGCTAAAAATTGTCATGACAACATGAACAATTTTTGCAAATGTTGCATGTAGTTCGACATCTTTGGATTCCCCTCATTCTAGGAGTGGGAAATCAATGTAAAAGCCTAAAATCATGGGATAGGCATCTTATGATACCTTTTGGTTCATTTCCTGAGGTAGATGTTAGATTATGTAAGTTTTTGATATGTGAATAGAGAAGTTTCCTAGTTTTTCAAGGTACAGTCGAGTTGTGTTAATGGTGATAGCATGTTAATGTGTTAGAGTGTGAACTATGATAGTGGAATCATGATCTAGAGGTATTTTTAAGTCTTTTTCATTCAGTCATCATATAGCTTAGAGTTGATTCAATAGTCTTTTGAAAATCTTTTAGTGAATCAGTAGTTCACTAGTTAAATTTAGGTAGTTTTAAGTTTCATGATTCCCCCATGAATTCTAACCCAGGGAAACCCAGGGCTTTGAATGGGAATGGTTAGGGAGTCATTGCATAGTGTAAATATGGAGTTTGGAGGAGTGAAGAGTTAGGATGCTAATTTTAAAGTCATGCCCTAGGCGAGACTGGTGATCCCGGTTAGAGGTGTGACAATGAAGAGTTGAATGTTTGTATGCAGGGGAAAGGAAGTCTGTACAGAACAAGCATGGTTCCAGATAGCATATGAAGTTTTCAATGCATGTTGGTGAGATTGAGGATTGATCAATGAATTTGGTTGAGTTTCAAGCAAGAAATCAGTAAAGTCCTAGAAATCAGGCCAATTAGCCCTATTAGCCCTACTTTGTATCCTGAAGCATGTGTATGGAGGCCATAGAACCCTAAAACCTCCTGAATTTAAAGTAGCTTCCAAAAGGGTATCCTAATATCAAACTATTTTTGTAGGTTGTTTGGGAAGTTTTGGCTTGAGATGGGAAAGATACCCTGTCAAGGGCTACTAGAAAACTAGGCTTAATTAGGCCTCTATAAGACTAATTTTTGAACCCGATTAAAAAGAGCCCAATCAAAATGGATTCAAATGGAAACATGATGAATGTTTTCAAGGAATATGATGTCCCTGCAACCACAATGGAAAAGTGTGAGAGACAGGTGCTTAGAGTCTTCTAGGTGTTAAGGAAGCATTGAGACAAAACTAAAAGGTGGATGCCCTTCAAGGCTAAGCACAAGGAGATTGACTCTTAGATTAGAGTTTGGAAACGTTTTAGGTTGGTCACCTAAGAATAGTGAGATCCTAGAAGAGAGTAGGATCCTTTGGAGAGGACAAGCAAGGTCCTTATAGCACTTGTGTGAGCACACCTATAAGAACATACACTAGTCTTTGGTCTTGTGTCTATTTTATCAATAAACTTTGGTAATGTTGGGTCGGTTGTTGAACAAGCTTAGACATTTGGATTTGGATGTTTTAAAAGACTTTTACTAAAACCTATACAATATGCAATATATGATCATAAATACAGTTCTCTATCCAGTTATGTTTTAATGAATGAATGGATTTGTGATTAATAAATGCATGTTGTATATTATGGTTATACTGTTAGAAAAGAACATCTACTGCTATAACAAACAATGAGGGTGCAATAGAACAACTTTGTTAAATGGTGAATAGATTTAGATAACTTACCATTCACATAAATTACAATAGATGAATCGTTAAAAAAAATCTCAATCCATTTACAAAAATATAGAGGAAACCCAAAGCTTTTAGCATCCCAATCACAAATGACCATTCAATCCTACCATAGGCCTTCTCAAAGTCGAGTAGAATCATAGTCACAAGATTATTGCCAAAGCTATTACTAAAAATCACTGAACTTATATCATAAATACATGATTGGTGAGTGTTGAAGACACATGATACAAAGCATTTTTTTTTCTTTGTTATACGAAAGAATAATAGGTAAGAAAATATACCATTTGGGGACATTCATTCGTTGTAGTGTACAATATCAAACTTACAAATATTTGTATGGAGATTTGTATCGCCGAGTAAAACCCTAGGAGCGACTTGTATATGGTTGTGCAGGAGAGCGAAGGTCTGTTTTAAGCTCTATTTTTCGGGGCTCAGAGTAGGAGGAAGCGGAAGGAGCCGAAATCGAACTCCAGGTCACCGGCAGGAAAAAAAATGGTAATCTAATTTGTGTTGCTTCAGAAAAGAAATAATGCGGGTATTCATTTAATTTTTTATGTTTTTCCTTCTGAAATCCGGTGATTTTCGGCTGCAAACAGGGTATTGATTTGGTAGCAGGAGGGAAGAGCAAGAAAACCAAACGTACCGCTCCGAAGAGCGATGATATTTACCTCAAGCTTCTCGTAAAGGTATTTTATTTGTTTTTAAAATTGTTTTCTCCGTTAATTCGTTTGTTGAGCTTTTTCATTTCGGATTTTGTTGCGAAAATCCTCACCCCAATTCTATTTTGCTCGATGATTTGGAACATTGAGCAGCTTTACAGGTTTTTAGTGAGAAGAACCAATAGCAACTTCAATACGGTGGTTTTGAAGAGGCTGTTTATGAGCAAGATTCACAAAGCACCGTTGTCTCTCTCTCGCCTCGTGCGTTATATGGAGGGGAAGGTTAGTAGTATTTGCACGTTTTTTCAATGTTTTTTCTATTTTGTATGCGGGAATCGATTAAAACCGGAGTTTTCATTGATCGTTTAGACTTGAAGTAAATTTAGGGTTTATCTTTCTGACGACGTTTTGTGGCAGTAGTGAATGTGTTAAACCCGGATTTGGTATTTATTCAATTATTATTCGGGCAATCAAGATTGCATCAAGAAATTTGGGAAACAAAAGATGGATTTGGCCAACAATCATGTGGAAACATGGTAGGATAAAGCAACGTGATACCTTGTTTATGAGCCTCCTGTGCATAATCTTCAACCATAGGAGAGAGTACTAGCTTTGAAACACGGATTATTCGTTGTGCTGTATTATTAGTAGGTACGGGGTTAGATCAAAAGAGGGTGTTAGACTAAGAAGTTGAAGCAGAGAATTTGTCTGATTCGGATGGAAATCTATCTAATTTTTGAATCCGTTGACTCATAATTTTTTTTATCAGTCAGTGTGAAGCCTGTAGATATTGGTCAGTAGTATTTTTTTTTGTAAATTTTTGCTCGTATTTTTCTTTCTCTATCTCCTTTCGGGACCAGAGTTAGATAATGTAATTAGGTGATTTAGTTCGAATTTGTCAGCCATCAAGGATTTTTCTACTACCATTTCCAATATTGGAAAATTGTCCCTACTTGGACAAAGTGCCAGTCACACCATTGTTGAGCTAGTGTCCATTCAATGTTATTTTGACTGGTTTTTGGTTGTGCATGTATATTTATATGTCTTAGTTTTTACCTAGCACAATTGCAGTTAGCAGTGAAGAGGCCGCTTAGTGGTATATACTGCCAAGCAATGAAGGGTTTAATTGCCATGGCTTCCGTTCAGTTACATGTCAGAACTTTGAAAATATTTGGTATGGAGAGCTAATTTTCATCCAAAGATGATTTTGTGTGTATCCAAATATCAGCAAACAACATGTTCCTTAATTAAATTAATTTATGATTTACATTTCCGACATAAGCTATATGATATATTGGTAGAACTATTATATATGGGGGGAGGCTATTTTGTCATATCAATCTGAATCATATATTGAATAACTATATGATGAAAGGAAGCTAATGAATAATCACAAGGTATATGTGTCAATGCTATTGTGCAACTTTCTGCAAAGAAAGAGAGATTTATTGCTATCTATGCAAAGCATTGACATATCAATTGATAGTTTTGAGCTATGATGATATAAAGGCGATTTTTTTGAAACTAAAGTTAGATAACTCTAAGCTTTCACACATTCTAAGCTTCTAAATGATACATCAGATTTTGACTTTTTTGTTTGAAAATGTCGTATGCAACTTAACTGCTGATAGCTATTGTTCTGGCTTCTGGTTAGTCAAGACAAAAAGACAAATGCTGTGGGATTTATTATGTATACGAGTATCAAAAAGTGGTCATTTAGAAGTGTCGCCCTATACCTATTTAAAGATGACCCAATTACCATGCACTACAACAACCTCAAAAACTTGTACAACTAATTCAATACATATTCATCTAAGAACCAACACATTTATTTTCCTCTAATAATTGTTTTTCCTATACTTACCCATAAATGCCCTAGTAGTCGTGTGCTATGGGTACCAATAAAGGTGCACAATGTCTCCAATCAAAGTCTACAAACTTCAACTATTGGGGGTACAAGTGGGTGGTTATTGGTACATGTGAAATTTATTAATAGGTTTTTAATTATCATTTCTTTTGTTTCTTTATAGTTAGTAATTGGGGGGTTTGGTGAGAAAGGAGTGAACAATTTTGGGAACATGGGTGGTAATTGGGTTCCTTCCTCTAATCTCCTAAATATTCTTCCAAAACATCTCAAAGAGGTTTCATTCTTGTGGTTTTGGTGACATCTAGATAAATAAGTGACACATCAATCAAAAGTCACAAACTTGTGTGCAAACAAATATAAAGGATTCAATAAAGAAAGTATTATATTAATTTGATTTTCTGAAATGTAGGTAAATGGGAGTCTTAACATGGAGAAGTAATAAACTAAGAACCTAGGACACTATTCCTAGTTGTTTTATTAGGGAGGGATAATCAATAAGATCCAACTTCAAATTTTAAAGGAGAGCTTGATGTTGTATGTGATTATTCTCCTTCTTGTTGTTGTTGTTGTTGTTTTGGATTGAAGATGTAAGAATTAGGTAGAATGCTTGGAAATTTACCAAAATCAGTATAAACAGTAATGCAAATTCTGAAGACAGATCTGGAAATGGATTTCAAAAAGGAAACTGTTGTCTACAATTGAGCTTGAAAGTATTAGAATATTTCTAGACTCCTAGGTTCTTACTATTTTTGGCTAGTTGTTCTAGAATCTTAGTTAATGGTCATTTAGGCTTTATTTTTAGTTCTCTTAATTTGGTCTATTTCTAGATTTTGTCTTTATTTAGACAACCTTGCGTTTTAGTTCATGCTTTTTTTAGCGTTTGTAAAACTCTATTTAATTGTGTGATTTGTTAATACAATTCATTCTGTTTTTAAGAGTTTCATGGTATTAGAGCATTAAATATTTTGGGCAAAAAGTTTTAGTGGAGAAATTCAAAATTAATTTTTCAAATTTTTGCAATTTGTTCTAAACCCGTCTAGGGTTTACTGCAAATCTGTGGGCGCATCTAGTGTTTTGAAAGTTTTTATTTCTTTCCTGTGAAGTAGGTTTAGTTGAGTTAAACCTTGCTAAAAATTGCACTTAAACCCGCAACTTAAAATCGCGCTAAAATCATGTAGTTATTAAATCACGTTTTTTCATCTAATCTTGCTATTTTTTAGTTGGCGTTTTTCTCTGCCACTGTTAGAAAAATCTCCATCGCTTTTCTTTGCCTAAACACGATCTTTCCTCAAATCGACTTTTTTTTTATTAAAAAAACCCACGTTTGCTTTAGGCCCGTTCACAGTTTCTTTTTTGACTTGCACCAATGGTTTTTTTAGTGGTTTATTTTTTGTGTTTTTTGTTCCTTTTTGTCTGAGACTACAACTTGCAATTTTGTAAGTTATTTGACCTGCGATTTTTAGTTACAAATTAGGGTTTTTTGGGTGTGATTGTAGAACACCACTTTTTCAGTCTTGAGGTCAAAACCCTAAATCCAAATTTTTAGATTATTGCAATTAGGGTTTGGTTTTCTTGATTTTTTTTGGCAAATGAGTTTTTAACCCTTAAACCCGATTAGGTTATTTCAAATTAAAAGAGTTTTTTTCTTGATGATTATTTTATGTTTTAGGTTCACCATAGTCTAATTTTTTTTGCATGTTCAATGTTTTGAACTAGCATCTACCTTGTTTTTCGTGCCTTCATAGGGTTGACTAACAACCTTTGTTTCAGTGATCACATCTTTGACAAACATTATGTTGGGGGGAAATCATCAGTGTAGTGGCCGCAATTACAATACCTAGAAGCAACATGCAGTATCACTCTCCTCTACTGAAGTTGAATATCGAGGAACAATTAAGTCAACTTGTGAGGCAATTTGGTTGAGTCAAATGCTTGCTGACTTGCACATGCTTCAAGAAGGACCCACTCCCTTGTTCTGTAATAATCAAGGAGTTCTGAAATTAGCCAATAATCCAGTCTTCCATCAACAGACAAAGCATGTAGACCTTCATTATCACTTCATCAGCTAGCTTGTTGAAGATGGATCCGTGATGTTGCAGTATGTACACACTGGGGACAACACTGCAAACATCCTCACCAAGTCTCTCAGTCTAGAGAAGTTTGTCAAGTTTAGAAAGCAACTTGTAGTTGATAGAATGACCATTAAGGGAGGGAGGTTATTAGAATATTTTTAGATTCCTAGGTTCATGCTATTTTTAGCTAGTTGTTCTAGAATCTTAGTCAATTGTTATTTAGGCTTTATTATTAGTTTTCTTAATTTGGTCTATTTTCAGACGTTGTCTTTATTTAGACAACTTTGCTTTTTAGTTCACGCTCTTTTTAGTGTTTGTAAAACTCTTTAATTGTATTTGTTAATACAATTCATTCCGTTTTTAAAAGTTTCATGGTATTAGAGCAGTAGATATTTTGGGCAAAATTTTTTAGTGGAGAAATTCAAAATTAATATTTTGAATTTTCGCAGTCTGTTCTAAATCCATTTAGGGTTTACCACAAATTTGTGGGCGGGCATCAAGGGTTTTGAAAGAATTTTTTTTCTTTCTTGTGAAGCAGGTTCAGTTGAGTTAAACCCCCGCTAAAAATCACGTCTAAATCCGCAGGCTAAAATCGTGCCAAAAACATGCAGTTGTTAAATCATATTTTTTCATTTGAGTCTACTATTTTTAGACAGCTGTTATTCTTTGCCATAGTTAGGAAAATCTTCGTCGTCTTTCTTTGCCTAAAAGCAATCTTTTCGCGTTTTAAAGTTGGCGATTTTTGTTTATTTTTAAAACCTAGGGTGTCTTTAGGCCCGCGCACACTTTCTTTTTTAACTTGCGACCAACTATTTTTTTTAGCGGTTTATTTTTCATGATTTTGTGCCTTTTTGCTGCTGCAACCACACCAAGAAAAACCTAGTAATAAATTGCGCTTTTTTTGTCTCAAACTACAACTTGTGATTTCGTTAGTTATCTGCTCCACAATTTTTAGCCACAAATTAGGTTTTTTTGAGCATGATTTTAAATGCACCATTTTTTTTTCTAAATTTGAGGTCGAAACCCCAAACCCTAAATCTGAATTTTTGGATTTTTGCAATTAGGGTTTTCTAGATATTTTTTGGCAATCAGGTTTTTAATCCCTATACCTTAGTAGGGTTTTTTGAATTTAAAAAAAGAGTTTTTTTCTTGATGATTATTTTATATTTTAGGTTCACTAGTTTGACTTTTTTTTGCTTGTTCAGCTTTTTGTATCAGCGTATACCTCATTTTTTGTGCCTTTATAGGGTTGACCAGCAACCACCGAGTGATGACATCTTTGACCAACATTATGGTGGAGGGAAATCAATGGTTTAATGGCCGCAATTACAACATCTAGAAGTAGCATGCAATATCACTCTCCTTTACCAAAGTTGAATATTGAGGAACAATTAAGGCAACTTGTGAGGCAGTTTGGCTTAGTCGAATGCTTGCCGACTTGCACATGCCTCAAGCAAGACCTACTCCCTTGTTTTGGGAAGAGTGTTGAGCTGCATAGGGGCTTCCCTCAGTCAAACCTTGAGGTAGGAATTATTAACCTCCACAACATCGACGATGATTAAAAAAATAGAGCTTAGCCTTGGTAGGGAAGAGGCTAAATCTGATGTAAAATGCTGAATTGAAATGGTATTACCTCAAACATGGTAATGGTGGTGATATAATGCTATATAGGGTTGATCAACAACCACTGTTTCAATGATGACATCTTTGACCGACATTATATTGGAGGGAAATCAATGGTTTAATGGCCACAATTACAACATCTAGAAGTAGCATGCAGTATCACTCTCCTGTACCAAAGTTGAATATCGAGGAACAATTAAGGCAACTTGTGAGGCAGTTTGGCTTAGTCGAATGCTTGCCAACGTGCACATGCCTCAAGCAGGACCTGCTCCCTTGTTTTGGGAAGAGTGTTGAGCTGCATAGGGGCTTCCCTCAGTCAAACCTTGAGGTAGGAATTATTAACCTCCACTACATCGATGATGATTACAAAAATAGAGCTTGGCCTTGGTAGGGAAGAGGCTAAATCTGCTGTAAAATGCTGAATTGAAATGGTATTACCTCAAACATGGTAATGGTGGTGATATAATGCTATATGGGTAAGACTTTCAAGGGTTGATGCAATAACATGACATGACAAGATAAAATCAATCCAAAAAAGACACTTGCATGAAGATTGAAGTAATGTCACCTTTCTGAATTAGCCAAATAAGATTTAATTGTTACAACATTTCATTAATCATAAACAAGTAATTACAAATGGAGACGTAGTCTCCTTATATAGATTTACAAAGAGACTTATATAGATTTACAAAGATGAAGTTTCTAAATGAAACAATTGGTAACTAAGACCGAAAACCTAAGCAAACTAATAAACTAAAGATTAACTAAGATGACCATTAAAGAAACATTACGATAGTCTAATACCCTCCCTTGATGGTCATCATCTAACTACCCAACAAAAGACTATGCGTTTATCGTGATCATAAATTCTTCAGAACATTCTGCTACTGCTGAGACCCTCCCTGGATTTGTACAATGTCAGTGACCAAGAGTAGCCAAAGTCCGTCTAGAAAAATAGAGAAGGCTGCTCCTTTCTTCAGAATGAATGCTTTGCAACAAGAGACAAGAGCTTGCCACTGACTTTGCCATTCAGATGAGTCTGCCACTAACCCTTCTAGATCTGCAAAACTTTTGACCAAAAATCATCACAAAATGTCCTACCTGATGTTGGATAACATAGCTGTCCTTCCCTTTAGCCAAAGATACATATCAAGAACAATTGCCACGATTTTGAGGGAAAATCAGCAAACCCTCCAAACTTTTGTAGATGAGCATGTCGCCCCAAAACAAGCTGCAAAAAGTCATGATTTTTGAGGGAAAAAAATTGCCAAACCCAAGATTACAAATCATCGTGTTTTGGGAAAAAGGTAAAAACCCACAAAGGAATCCCACACAACTTTGCAAATTATAGAACCCATAAACGATCCTTGAGGGTAAAATCGAAAACCATAAAATCGAAAGTCATAAAATTGAAAACCAAACATGTTTTTCTAAGGACAAAAAATTAAAACCCTCCCAGAATTTTTTATAGGAAAAAATTATGAAAACCCTTCTTGAATTTTTTATGGGAAAAAATTATGTAACCCCAACTGTAGTTCCCAGAAAAAATTATGAAATCCCACCAATAATGTTTTTTTGGGACAAAATTATAAACCCACCAATAATTGTTTAAGGGAAAAAATTATAAAACCTCCCATAAAAACCTTCACGCAGCAAAACAATAGACTTGGCATGGTAAAACAACACATGCAAGCAACATGCAACTCACAAAATGCATATGCAGGCAACATGCAAGTACATGCAACCCACAAAATTTGCAGGCTTTTGCTCAAACCAGGAAATTGCGTGATCAAAACCCTCGACCAGGCTTGCGATTTTCAGCAAAAACTCTTAAATCCAAAATAAATTTGCAAAGTTGTTTTTTCATTAAAAACCAATTAAAAAACTTTTGGAATAAATCCCAAGGCAAAAAGGGCTACGACTTTTTCTTATAAAAAAATCGCCAAATTGTAAAGAAGCCCATTGACCCGCTTTGATACCATGTTACAATATTTCATTATTCATAAACGAGTAATTACAAATGCAGACGTACTCTCCTTATATAGATTTACAAAGATGAAGTTTCTAAACGAAACAATCGGTAATTAAGACCGGAAACAAACTAATAAGCTAAAGACTAACTAAGATGACTATCAAAGAAACGTTACAATATTCTAATATTAATGTTAAACACAATAATAATATTTTAAAATATAAAAATAAAAATAAAATCTAAATTAAAATATAAGAGTAAAATTAAAAAATAACACAATTAAACTTTAGTTAGTTTAATGAATGGTCAAAAGATATGAAATAAAAAGTTGGGACTCCCTTAAACATGAGATATAAAAGGGAGGAGAACTTCATTTGAAAGTGGTGAGGAGGAAGGAAGAAAAAAGGGAAGGTGTAAATTAAGAATGAATTAACGGGATGAAAAACGGAATGAGAAGAAAATAAGGAAGTGTCTACTTCAAAAGGCAAAAGTGATGAAGGGTTGTGAGTCTTTGAAAGGGTGGGAATTATGAAAGGTTGTCACTCTCTCAAAGGGCAGCAGTGATTAAGATTCGTGACTCTATCAATTATGAAAGGTTGTGACTCTTTCAAAGGGCAGAAATGATGAAGGGTTGTGACTCTTCCAAAGGATGCCTACCTCAATGAAAATGTTAAGATATATATGAGAGAAGGCCATGATGGGAGAGGTCATCAAGGAAGGCAATAAAAAAGGCATCAATGCTCATAAGAACAGATCAATGCGTTATATACCAGCGATCAGATCGGAATCAGAAATTTGTGGTATGTATATATGTTCAAATATGTATGTATGATATTTGCTGCAATATAATGCACAATTCCTTATTAATATAGGATAATATATTTGTCCATAACATCATATATATAGTACATAAGTAATAATCAGTCTAACCCTGGGTTTTCGGGACAGGGGGACAGGAAAACGGGATTTTTCTCGGAGCAAGGGACGGCTATATATATATATGTGTGTGTGTGTGTGTAGATGAAAAATTGAAATTTCAAATATATTCATGAATAATATCATATTGTAACAATCATCATAGCAACATAATAACATTGATAAATCTCAAATCAATGATCATTCACTGAATCATCATAGAACATAGCATCAAATGAATCAAACAAGGACATTGTTTGGGCAATTCCTAAGATAGATCCCTAGTGTACCCATGTCATGGACCCAACATGAAGAATATCTAAGCAAACAACATTTATCAGAAAACTGTCTTATTTATAAGACCTTGCAATTTACTGAGAATAGTGACCCAGGAAATTAGTAATGAGAGTTTTTGTGCTGCCATATCAAAGGATGTTACACACCCACGAACATCTTTAATAAGAAGAAACATATGGCGGGACAGTGAATAGATAGCTTGATACAAGGTATGGCATATAGTAGTTACAGTTGCTGGAGGATAGATGCAACAACAGTTAGTAGTGCTGATGTTGCTACATCAAATAAGGGTGAGACTGGGTATTTCTGTTATAGGGTGTCCTCACAAAAATATGGTAACATGATATGAAAAGGACCAATGATAAAGATATGAGCATTGCCAAATTTTTGAGTAAGTTGATTCGATTAAAGGCTATGATAGGCAATAATAGACAAGTTATCACAAAGTCTAACTAGATTATGATTTTTTTAATTTGCAAATAAACTATAAAAATGACTTGCTTTATGCCTCCCGCCGCTAGAAATAGTCATTTGTCCCCAGGAAATTGGGGGACGCTCAATGGTTTCTGGGACTAGCATTGACCGTTTTCGAGTTTCTAAGACGATTTCCAAATATTGTGCATGATCAAGGATGGCTTGGAAATGTTTCTAGTCAACTGTTTTCGGTACTTGTGCTTTTAGGGTGGAAATGCATTTTTGGGTAACACTGGTAATAATTAATGTGGATTCCAAATAGCACCGATTGATCATGGCAAGGTGAGGAAGGGAATACAAGGAGGGAGAATTGCTATAGGCTTCGCCACTAGGCACACCACCTCATATGGATGGCATAAGGTCACATAAGGCCAAGAGGGATGGTATACCCGCTCTTGGGCTTAGGGTAGAGGATTGCTTTGGGCACCTTATACAAGGAGGGAGAAGAACTAGAGGCTACCTCACTTGGTGCTCCACCTGACGTGGATGGCAAAAGGCCTCGAGGCCAAGAGGGATGGAATATCCACTCTTGGGCCTAGGGTAGAGGATTGCTTTGGGTACCCTATAATACAAGGAGGGAGATTCAATATAGGATTCCTCACTAGGTACAACATCTCATATGGATGGCGGAAGGCCACGAGGCCAAGAGAGATGGTATATCTGCTCTTGGGCCTAGGGTAGAGGATCACTTTGGGTACCCGATTGTAGTTTCCCTCCAACCTATACATGGATTGATTGTTGGGATAGGTTCAAGGGAGTCTCAATCATAGGAGGGTGAATAAGGGTGTCATGAAGAGGGAGGATGACTGGGATTTCTCATTATCATATGAATGGTGAAAGGCCATAGGAGGCTAGGACGGATGGTGTGTCCACTCTTTGGTCTAGGGTAGAGGATCGCTTTGGGTGGCATGTTTCTTTATCTAAGCTCCATTATGATTGAACCCAAACAATAAATTAGATATCTTATATGACTAAGATGATTTTGAATATATATGTTCTTTAACCCTAGTAATGGTTGATCTTATGAATTATATTTTCAATGTTTGTCTTAACATGATTGCAAGAACTCAACAAGGATCTATCTTGCTTTACACCCTTTGGGTAAAATTACATCTCTAACTATATTATGTCCCTTGTTTTACTGAATTTGTGATTCTAGGGAAAAATATAGGGTAATCTTAGAAAGGGGACATTATAATTGTTGTAATTTACTGCTCTGTAATGCTTAGATATGAAGAAATTCACTTACAATAGAATGAAGGCTTGATGATTTAGGATACTTGAGAACGTGAGATTAGAGATATGTTCAAATGAATTAGAAATGACCTTATATAGAGTTTTCAAGGTATTTTGTAAATTAGGCCGACATTCAAAATTCATTAAAATTTTGGGACCAGTCCACAAATGGTGGGAATTGACACACCAACATGCTTGAATTTGGGCCCATTTTGGGCGGCTGTGCGCCATAGGCCACCCATAATGGGGTGAAATAAAGGCAGGTGTAGAGTTTATAGGTTCAGGACCTAGGATCTAGTCATCAAATTAGCCCATGACGACAGTTTGGTAGTGACAAACTAATAACCACCTTTGATTCTTTTTGAAAAATGTGAAACAGTACAGAAACTAAAGTATAATGGCTGTCAATTGTTAGCTTTTGATACATGCAAATATGTAAGCAAATAAATGCAATGCTCACAACAATAAAGTATATGAAGAGGGGGGATTGAAACCATTGCCCCTCAATCAGTACAAATCATAGAAAAGAGAAATACTGTTTGCCAGTAACAAATGAGAGGGGGCTGAGTGTTCACCTCTTTGTCAGTAGAAAACATAAATTGCAGCCACTGAGTTAAGTGGGTATTTGACTCCATGGCCACTTAATTGGAAAGCTAGTATAAGATAATTTGAAACCCTTCAAATATGGAGTTAGTTTCAATTACAATATCAAAGAAACTGAAATTAGAATTTCTGATCAATAAAATTAGACCATAAAGCATGCATCAAACTCACTTAATCTTGACAACAAAGGGCACATGTAAGTGCCAAAAACCCCAATAATCAGATTTTTAAACTTACCAGCAAATACTTACATAAAGTCGCCACAAAGAGCGGATTTCAGCTCTCCAAAAAGTCTGATTTTTGTAACTCCGAAACACCAGCTAGGGCAGATTTGTACGGCCTCTTTGAGGGTGATATCATCAATAATTGCAAGTAACCTCTCAAAATAAATCACCTAGGCTAGGAAAGAGGTATAAACTAATACCTAGAATCAGATTCGCCTCCCTTTACAAGATATGAGCAAAATATGAATTCAGCCGCATAGAGAGCACAAATCTAGAAATCAGAAATCTCATGCCAGCATTCTGAAAACACGTAAAGTCACTTCCAAAATCACACCACAGCTGATAATCACACTCCACACCAAATTCTAGAAACCCACACTAGAAGCTGCAAAATACTTTATCATTCCAAAGCTAAAATCTTCTTGAAAGCTTTAAGAACACTGAAACAATTTGCAACTATGAAGAACAGCTAGCTAGGGTTGGTCTTTCATCGTTGAAACTAGTACTGTAGATCATAGTTTGAAGACTCACGAGACTCGTGACAGACTCACCACAAACTTGCAAGTCCCGTGTGATAGGGAGGTTGGATGAGCCAATCACAAGCTCATGCCTAGGTCTCACAAGTGACCTTGAGGTGTTCTCTCCTAACACCTACTGACCTATAGGATCCCCTTTTGTGGCTTGATCCCCTGGTCTGCTAACCAACCCAACTACCAAGTAGCAATTACCAAGACAAGCGAAATCCTTGGTGCTCTTCTTCCTTCACATACACACTGACCCTTAATGCCATCTAAGGGCTCACCACCTCCAATACTAGCATAGACTCTTGCAGAGGTAGGGAGGTGCTCCAACATGTCTTGTTTTCTTGGAGGTCTTACTTCACATGTCTTTCTTACCGATCTCATAGATCCTTCATAAAATAGGGCTACAAGGAAGAGTTCCAAAAAGGCCTCCTATTCCGGGAAAATAAGACTTTTCTCCCAAATAATGCCAAAGAACTCTGCAACTTAATTATGGATTCTTGTTTCAATAGCCAACCTCTCAAGGATTTTTGAGGTTTTAGGGTTCCACCTTGCCGTACAATCCCCTAACCAAAAATAGGTGTTTTGGGAGGGTTTTAGGACTTTTCTGATTGCATGGCTTGTCTGCAAGTTTTGGGTAACCAAATGGATTGGCTAGACCCTCTCCTTTCGAGCAGTTCTTGGCAAATACCTTATCTTTGACCTCCAACTATTAATCTGTGGCTTCATGCACACTTTTGCATGTTATCTTCACTGTGTCTCAGTCTTTCCTAGCCGGACTCACCATAGGTTCGCCTAGGGCAAGACTTTGTAAATGCTTCCCAAGCTTTCCAGGGCCCATGTTCCTGTACAAAGTATATACATGGAATCTACTCACTATCCCCAAGAGGCCGTACAGATTGATCAGTGGGATAGTGAGCTAGGTCTCCATTTCACACACCTTCCTGGTTTGAACCAGTGAACAGGGAAAAGATAAAAGATTTAATACAGAACAAGAAAATAAACACAAACTCCTAATCTAATGACACACAATGCAAGGAAAAACCCTAATCTAACTTATCCATTGATTTCAGTTCATCATGCAATCCAAAACATTCTCTGCAATTCACTGATCCCAAAGATACACACAAACTTTCATACACTGCTTACATTCCAAAATCAAAGCTCCGTACATAAGAATCTCTAACCTCGGGATTTGGTCCAAAATCCACTTAAATAGTCCGAACTTAGTCTTAGGTTGCCATTAGGGCACTCTTAGTTCATTTTAGGGTGTTTGGACAATTATGTCTGAGCAACATTGAAAAGTTGCAAAAGTTGCTAAGCAACTTTTTGCAACATTTTTACAACTTTTCAATTTTGAAAACCAAAGACTTTGGCTAAGTCCTAGAGAGTTCTAGACTCTTGCTAGGTTCAACTATGACTCCTATTACACTTTAGACCCAATGACATCATAGTGACATCATCTCAATACAAATAACCAAGAAAGAGACTTTAACACTTAAGCGTCAAGATGGCTAAGACCTAAGACATAGGACCTATATAGACCTCTCATCCTATTGGATTCCACACTGTGGTCAACATGACCTTAGGGAAAACTCACACATGCCGAAGATGGCTTACAAAGCAAAATAAGATGGATTGGATCAACCAACCCTTGGGTGCTCTTGCACCCTCGTGGCTTGCTGAGTTGACTCACTATAGACTTGCAAGTCGAGTCCTGGGGAGTCCAAATCAAAGACTCACAAGTTTTTCTGAAAGACTTGCGAGACCCAATGAAGGGCTCTAGCGCTGCTTGAAAATGGCAAAATAGAAATAGAGTTAATGCCTTTTTTTGGTTTTTTCACCTATTTTCTTTGTTGTTGAGAAGGCCATATGTATATGTAGTCACGAAAATGATGTGCATCATAGAGTTCAATGTGGTTTTGAAGGTCTTAATTTGGTCTCAACATTGGCTCGAGATCCCGTGAGGGGCGCTGCCCCCAAACCCCCGCAAGGGGGGTTCTCCCTTGAGGCCACTGGGGGCACTGCCCCAAGATCTGCACAAAGGGCGTTGCCCACAAACCCCCATTTAATTTTTGAAGTACACTACAACTTTGAGTTTGCACAGTACGTGCCATTGTTTACACTTTTGCCATTAACCTTTATTCATGAACGAACAAAGATATTACTCTCATATCTGGTATGCATTGCCATCTTTATTATTATTCCATGTTTGTAATTTATCAGATATAGTAGTAAATTGTGGAGGTTCTTTGTAATATTTGAATTATGGCTCTCATATTCTCTAAATGCATAATTTTTTTTTGTTTTTCTGGAAAACCATGGTTTCTTCTTTGCTGGGTCCTAGCTGAGTTTTTTGCCGAGTTAGAGTTTTCAAACTATGCTCTAGATTAGGGATTTTGTCCTCAACCAGTCCAAGATGTCAATCCGGCCGCATAACAAAATGACAACTATAGTGTCCCCAAATAAGAGCTCCACATGAGTGTAAATAATAGGACAATCATTTCCCTCTTTTCCAAATACAAATGAAATGTAATTTAGCCATAGGAGGGTTGATCCCTTTTGAAATCCTTATGAGAAACATTTTAATGTAAATTTGATCTTCTTATAACCCCTGGACGTCCTTTTGGACAAATAATATAAGCGCATAAAACCCTTAGGCATCCCTTTAAGATGACAAGATGGCGCTCTTTTAAAAACAATTTGTCACTAGGCCAAGGGAGGGATATTTTTAAAAGCACTTTATAATGAATGAAATAAAGTACAATTCTTGTGAAAACAATAGAAACTCACCAAGTCCAACTGAATTCTATTGCACTGAACTAAGGAAAGATTTGAGACCAAGACCAAGTGCTAAAAATAGCACTTACTAAAAAATAGCAGTATGCCAAAAATAGTAAAATTGTTGAAAACACTGAAAATCTCTGAAAGAGTTCACCTCAAGACATTGAGTTTCTTAACCAAATCCACTTAGCCTACAGTAACCTAAGAATAGGTTAGTGGAAAACTTGAATTGAGTTATGTGGAAGAAGAAGACATTACAGACAAGGCTGGAAATAGGCTTGAAAGGAGCTATGAAAGTAAATTAAAGGCCAAAAAAGAGTGAAATTGTAATGGGTTACAATTTACAACACTACGGTTTCACTATCCTCATAATTGACAAAGATAGATTTCCTACCGAACACAATCTATCCTAGTAAGTTGACCAAGATAGTAAACATGCCTAGCACAATCTATTCCAATTTATGCCCTTGGTTGACTGGAACCACTTTTTTGTCTTGCAAGGGTTAAGAACTATTCACGGAAAAAGTTTTCTGATCTCTCTTCAATGCAGTGCAACTAGAACTAGCTGGAAATTCTATCCTACACATTATTTTTTATGCAATGGGGAAATTGTAAAAAGATTTTGTGCACTTGTCTAGATTAGAAATTTCATCATATAATTCTTAATGTAATATATGGAAAGATGATTTTAGATAAGATTTACTATTGGGGTACAATTGGAAACTTTGAGTGGCCATTATGTTGAAATGCTATTTAAGGAATTTTGTTAAAATTCTTACAATAATGGAATGCTTTTTGATTTTTCTTTAGCTTTTTATAGATGAAGTGGATGGGCAACATGTTGAGTAGTCAAATAACCTTATTTTTTTTTGTTTTTCAGGAGGGCAGTATTGCTGTGTTAGTTGGTACTGTAACTGATGATAAAAGACTTTACGAGCTACCAGCATTGAAGGTTGTAGCTCTTCGATTCACCGAAACAGCAAGGGCTAGAATTTTAAAGGCAGGAGGGGAATGCTTGACTTTTGATCAACTTGCTTTGCTTGCACCACTGGGACAAAACACGGTACGATAATAGAGCATAGCTATGTTAATGCATTTTTATTAATGAACATTGAATATGGATTGTTTGTTTAGGATTCTATTATCAACCTGATCATTGTCTTTAATAAGTTGTGATTTGTTTAGTAATGATTATTGAATTCTTTTCCCCATTAATTGCTAAGTAGTGGTGGAGTTTTATTCCTGGCTTTGTGCTTAAAACAGTGTTTAATGTTGTCAGGTCCTTTTGCGTGGACCTAAGAGTCACCGTGAGGCTGTTAAGCATTTTGGAAAGGCACCTGGTGTCCCACACAGTCACACCAAACCTTATGTCCGTTCTAAAGGAAGGAAATTCGAGAAAGCTCGTGGAAGGAGAAACAGCCGCGGGTACAAGGTTTAAAGCATTTAATAGGTAATTTTCCTTCTGATCTATTTTAGAAGTATTAAGCAAAATTGAGGCTTCACTCATCTTTAATGCATACTAAGTTCAATTGCTGTGTTGCAGGTTTTTTCGGTCAATTTTATTAAACTATGGAGACATAGGCTTACTACTCCTTATGTGGTAATTATAAGCACTAGCATCAATGCTATATGATTGTTTCTGTAACTTCAAAGGCTCATTTTAGTTACGAGTAAAATAATTTTGTTGGCATTTTAATGCTTCTGTACCTTGTGTTAAAAATTGAATTCTTGTACCCTTTGGCACAGTTTTGTCAAATTTATATTGTGGCTCCCTTTAATGGTCATGGTATTCTGAAAACTATGTTTTTAGAATGGATTTGAAAATGTGATCTCATTTGTCTTCAAGGTTTTGTTCTTAGTGGTGCCTATAGAAATTAATTATACTGGGTCCAAATGCATTCTTTTGTCATGGCTCAAGGTTCTTTTTGCAATGTTAGATTGTGCTGCATCTAAAATGTTAGCATTCAACAATGGTATTGTTAAGCTTACATACTTCCCAATTATTGGATATCCATTCTGACAAATACAAAAATGACCGATATGCTTAACATGCATTTCTCTGGTTAGTGGAAGGATTTTTCAATGCCTTGATAAATTATAGAGTGAAGTTTTGGTCATGAGAGAGTAGTTTTGATTGTAGAAGACTTCAGTTAGTTAATATGTATCTACTCCATAGGTTATAAATAACTGATATTAGTTTTACCTGTGGTTAGTGGAGGGATTAAATAGTTCAATGGCAAGTCTTGATAATTAGAGAATGAAAGAAGTTGTGTTTTACGAGGCATTGACGAGTTAATATCTTCCAGGGTGTCACAACACCTATGTTCCTAGCTACTCTAAGATAACAATAACCAATTTTTTTTGGCTCAGCACGTGCTAGGATCTATAACCTGATAGACAGACAAGTCAACGGTACCTACTGTTTAATTGCTGCTGTTGTTTATTGCGAGACATACAAAGTCATTACTTAAATTTTCTTGGCTGACAGTGTAAGATACAATAGCTGAGGTCTCTCGGCATGTGCGTGGACCTATACACACATAGTTCTATAGACACAGACAATTCACCTGCTGTTGAAGTGCTATTGTTGTTAGATGGGAGACATAGTCAGGCCATTACTTCAATTTTTTTTGCTGGTATATCTGAAGATTATGAGGAAGAACAGTAGTGTTGTAAAATATGTTGAAGTACTCAAATATATGATTCTCTTAGAAAATCTATGAAGCAGTGGCTTACTGATATACCGCATACATACAAATAATATGCCAAAAACATTTATAGAAAGAGGAATTGTGAACATTTCAAGGATTTAAGAAAAGAAGAATTATGAATTCGTTTCAAGGTTTTAAGAAAAGGTTTAAAGTTGCAAAAGAATTTCATAGAAGTAAGAATCTTCTGTGACACTAAGAACCTTTTCATTAAGGAGAGACAAGAAAGGATGTTAAATTGGCAGTACCTTTCCACAAAAGAGTGAGGCAAGAAAGAATGTTAAATTGGCAGTATCTTTGCTCAAAATAGAGAAGCAAAAAATAATGTTAAATTGGTGGTACTTATACAATATAATGCAATGCAAATGTATATGGAGACTGGACATTGAGACTCTAGATTACAAGGTGATAAGAGAGAGAAACAATAAAGCATGTCAAATTGGGAGTACTTGTAAGATAGAACATGATGGAAATGTATATGGAGATGGACATTGAGACTCTAGTTTGCAAGGGTTATACAAAAGAGAAAATACAAGGCTTCTGTGACACCCAAATAACTTTTTGACAAAAGAAAAAAGCAAGAAGAGCGCTAAATTAGTTGTACTTGCAATAGAAAACAATGCAAAATTTTATGGAGACTGGACTTAAGAGACCCTATTTTGCAAAGGTTATACAAGAGATAACTTGGAGTAAGTTGTGACACCAAAGAACCTTTTCACAAAAGAGAAGCCAGAAAAAATTTTAAATTGGCATTACTTGAACGATAGAATACAATGGTAAGTCGCCGTTACTGGTGCAATAGGATACAATGCAAATACATATAGTGATTTGACATAGAAACCCTAGCTTGCAAGGGTGACCGAAGAGATACGTGTGATTCTCAATCCTCCAGATTAACAATTGAACGCCTTAAACAGGCTTAAAAAGTTGTGTTCCACAGGGACGCGTCCCCTACCCTTTTTGCCTCATCCCCGTACCGGGTACGAAACAGGGATGCAGGTACAACTTTTCCCGGTCCCCTAAGATATTATAATTTATATCATATTGTCATTTCAATCTTGAATCCTTGATAGCTAAGTTTTCAATTTCCATGTATGTCTATGACTCTATGGTGAAAGGTTTATCAATGTTATGATATTCATATATGAATTTTGTCTCTCTATATATAAAAATTCCCTATCTTTTTAGTTGCCGTCCCCTAAATTTTGGCTTCGACCTGTACCTGTACTGGAAACACGTCCACGTCCCCTAAAATGTCCCCGTCCCAGAAACTTCGTGGAACATAGTTAAAAAGGCAATGTTTGAAAACAACGCAAGAGAAAAAAACAAATTTGCGATAGATAACTTCACACCAACAGAGGTGATTTTAAAAATCACATTTTTGGATCATTTTCATTTTAGAAATCAAGTGATACAAGGGTTCCTTTAGATGGTCCAAAAATATGATAAAGCTTTGTCTAGTTGTAAAAGTAAAAGGATAACTCGTTCACACACACACGTGATTTCTAAAATCACATTTTTGGACCATTTTTATTCAAGTAATACAAGGGTTCCATTAAGTGGTCGAGGAGTATGAGAGTTTATTGAGTTAATAATGAATAATAATAGTTAAATGATAATAGGATGATGATTATTACCATAGGATGACTATTGCAAATGTAGGTCCATTTGTATAGTTGTTATGGGTTAAAGGACAACTATTGCAAAAGAGGTTCAGTTGTATGATGGATATTAGTTATATTGTAAGGTGTGACGTGATAATGTATATGGAGATGGACATGAGATAGAGGTATTGAATTTGGATTAACTAAGTTAATAAAGTTTACCATTGCTATTATTTCGGAAAGTTGAACAACATATTTCAGAAATCCTTATTATAAAACAATTGATGCTTAAGAATAGAAAATGCACAAGCTGGTTGACTGGTGTGCTTTTCGGGCAGCCAAAAAGTAAAAGCATAAATAAGAACTTGAATTGTTATCAAAAAGATTAAGCACATAATGACAAAAACAAGCTAAATTTCTGGCTATAATAGTTACAGATTACACAAAATGAGTAGAATAATTACGTGGTCCACTATTATTTTAGCATGTAAACTAAGCTTTGTAAACCACCAAATAGAGCTTGATTATAATGTGAAATACCATCATATTGTAATTTGATTTTTGTTAAGTAATTATAGAACGTTTATGATTGTTTCTCTATAGATGTAGCCCTCATTGGGTGAACCTCATTGAATTTGTGTTATTGTGAAATTGTTATTTTTGGATCTTTAATTCTACATTTTATTTAATATTATTTTTGATTAAGTGAAAACGTATTGTGAAGGGGCCCCAAAACCTTGTACAAGATAGGTTTTAGGAGAGACTTGAAACCCACAACTAAAGATATTGAAAAATAGCCACAAAATGAATCAAAATGAAGACGAGGCAGAACAAGGCCAAGAAAAGGGGAGCAAAACTAGAGACCCCCCCAACAAAATGAAGGCGTGCATGACAAATAATACCATGAGAAACCTATAGGTAGCCCAACACAACCAATACTTCAAAAATCTTGCGAAGTAGGTGTACAAAGTTACTGTCCGAAGGGGGAAAAATGGGTCCCGCAACTAGGACCAACTGTCCAACATGAGGGTTTCCCTTTGGATCCCTTCTTATGGGTTTGAAGGGTCATATCAAAAGGAGGAGAAGACCTCTTGAAATGTTTACCTTTGACTGTAATCCAACCTTCTTCAACCTTAGCAGCCTCACCCTACCAAACTATTGAATCCAATGCTGAAAAACTAGCCCCTGAGGAAAGGTCAGGGCAAAGCAAAGAGCCAACAAAGCCAACAAAAGCAATAGATCTACGACTAGATACATCATTGGAAGCAAGAACAGATAAAGAGACCACCAACAGACGCACCAACAAGGACCTTATCACAACCAACAACATGGATAGATCCAGGGATCCAACAAAATGATCAAGTATCAAATAAGAACCAACATCTATCTATGGCTGAGAGAAAATAAGAACACCCTTTGAAACAACAACAGAAGGGACAACACTGTTGACAACATCCACAAAAGCTGAATCCGAAACAGTCGCAGGAACCACAAAAGCAGAATCAACGAAACCCACAACCGACACCATAGCACTGGTGGAATGAGCTTGCCCAATAATATGAGAAGTAGACTTAAAAAATGTGTAATGATGGCAATAGGCACCTTTCCACCATGAAGAGGGCTTCTTCAATTTAACTTTCTCTAAATCACATTTATAAGCAACACGTCCAGTCTTGAAGCATCTTCTACATATGAAGGGAATTCCTTCGTAGTCCAAAGGTTGAATCCAGGAACCCTTTGGAGTCATGAGTTTAATCTTTGCTGATAGACCTTTAGAAGCATCAATATCAACCAAAATGCGGGCATAGGTGGAATGAAGAATATCAGAAGACTTCGCATCCACCATAAAAAAATCACCCAGAGCCTCACCCACTTCCTCAAGGAGTGAGTCCACCCAGAGATGAAGTGGGAGGTAGGGAAGTCTAACTCAAATTAACATTTTGTAGAAGGATTCAGATGGAGGGTTGAAGTCCTCATGCCAGGGTTTCATCATCAAGGGGAAGCGATTCTCCCAAGTAAAAAAATGCTTACAAAGAATAATTTCTTTATCTGCCACATTTTCAAACTTGGCAATAAAGAAACCCTTGGCCATAGGGAAAATCTAGACTGAGTCCGAAATAATGGGCTCCCAAAACTTGAGATCCAATCATGGAGCCCCAGGAGACTGGACCAGAAACCTTTAAACTGAATCTCGACAACCGTCTCCTCATCCAACCCAATAGCAATAGACCGACAGACAGGAAACGACTTAGATTCAAAGTGTTTATTAGGATCAGCTCCCTTACCCCACCACTAACCAAGTGCACCGCATAAGAACCCTCAGGAATCCTTGTAGCAGGGCGAGCGACAAAAGCATCTGCAGACAAAGGTGGCACACTCACCGTCCCAACACCAAGGACCAAAGGAAGAGGGCCAACAAACTGCCCAACAACTACACCATCTGCTAGAGATGGGTCTGTCGCCAAAGGCAGAGCGGGGGAAGCTTGAGAGACACCATCGCCAGCAAGACCAAAACTCGTTGATCCATCATCAGGTGACACCAAAGAAGCGAAGACAGAGTGAACACTAGGCAATGCCGAAGCAGCAGGACTAGGTGACGACAAACCGGGCTGAGGGACACCGTCATGATGAAAAGCTCTAGAAGCGGAAGATGATGTGGGAGTCGGTGACACAAACATTGCAGAGGGAGTATATGCTTTGGTTTGCCTAAAAACTAACACATCTATATGCCTTGCTTATTGTAGAATAGATAAGAAATCGACTTTCATTTAATCGCGAGTCAAACTTACCTTGTTTATTTGTATTTTTCCTGATGTAACATTTGCTTCCAAATATTATGAAATACATATCTAATGTCAGTTTGTCTTTCCCAATTCATATGTTGCCTTCGAATTGTTTACCTTGAGGTATCATCTATTCAGAATGTAGAATCTAGTATGAACATGCTCTCTAGTATAAATTAGGTAACTTGGTTCAACATAGTTCTTACCATCTCTTGAACTATTCTATTTTTTCTTTAACTCTAGTTTGCTAAGTAATCCTTGTGGCAAAGTATTGTCTTTGAAATCCATACTTTTTATAGAATTTTAAAAATTCATCTAATTAAATTGACCGCTTTTGTAAGATCTTAGACATTTGATAGTGTGTCCAACCTTACTCTCTACCATTTCTTTGAATATTTTGAACTTCTCAAAGGCTTTAGATTTTTATTTCAAGAAATTAACCCATGACATCTTGGAAAAATCATTAAGAAAGCATTGTAAAATACTTGTCCTATTGTACACTCTCTGTCCTGATTGATCTACACAGGTATGTATGAACCCACTCCAATGGTTTTGTAGTCAAAACTCTTTTATTGAAAAACACCTATTTGTTTTCCTTCTTGACATTATTTGTAGAGAGCATACAGGAGTTGATAGGTCAACATTGGAGTAAGGAATACATTTGGTTCAACTTGGTCTAAATGTTAACCTAGGGATCGTAAGCTTGCGACAGGTGTTGTGGCAATCTGCACAAGGGATGTAGGTAGTAAGCCGAGTGGGGATGAAATGCAGTTCAAAAACTAAAACTATTGCAAATCAAAATAATTCTAGCAAGAGGAATTGTTACTTCTTGACGACAAGAACAAGCTGACAACTATTTTCTCATAAACGATTGCAAACAAATTTAGATGCAAACACTCAATAACCTTAACTTAAGTTTCACAAACAAAAAATTAATATAAACATATTTGGAAGACTTATTTAAACACATTTCACAAGTGAACAAAATAACAAATTTATAAAAATATCATGTAATTGCTGCAACCTAGCAAATAAATGAAAACTATTTACAATGTCATCTAACTCCCAAAGGGTGGGCGTCCTTCCTCTGAATTGGCGAGAGGACTGAAATACAAAAGCTACGTCCCTTGATTCACATGCAGGCTTTTGCATAAACTTTCCTTTATTTTATTTATTTCTTGACAATCCAAAGGCAACATTACCTGCGTTTATATAATAGATAATTTGGTGAGATAACCATTTATTTCAACGGTCCAAACTGACAGCTAAACATAGATATGGGCCATAAGTACTTGTCAGATTATCGTGGCTTATGGTGAATACCGACTAAATCAAACTATTTAATGGAGGACCATTAGCATCGGGTACGAGTATTGAAAGGGATATATCCTTTGAGCCGATAATGTTCTATTTTCCTTCTTTTCAGGCCCATTTTCAGGTTACATAATTTGTGGTGGATGGCACTTTATTAGTTGAAGGTTGTCAGAGATTACCAAGACCAATCAATGGAGAGTAGCAGTGTTTATTGCAACAATAACTATTTCTGGAATGATTATTTCTTTGCACATTATTTCATGCCATAAATCTGCGACGTGCTGCGGGACTTATTTTAATAAAAGAAAACTAATTATTGGTAAATGCAATCAAATCATTTTTCCTTATTTGAGCCAGAAACTATATTAAATATTATTTATTTATATTTAATCATATACACCATAAATAGTATAATATGATAGGAAATGAGATATGATAATGGATATAAAGGTGTGTGAAATAGGCTTAAACGTGGTGTAAAATAGAACAAAAATGGATTTCATAAGGGGTTTTACAATTTTAGGCATGTCACTTATTGCTTTATGAGAAGTGATCTTAATAAGATGATCAAAATTGATGTGACTTATTTTTCTATGACATAACTAACGTTTATCTTTCTATCTCACAATGCATTTCATTCCATTGACTAAATTGGGATTATATACAAAACTTTCTTGTGCAACAAGGTTACTAGTGCTTGTTTTTTCAAATTCAAATCCATCCACATTGATTAAGAGGCTCTTTGTTACATATCTGATCAATGTTTAGAGGACTATGTTTCATATCTTATACATGCATAGAACATTACAAGTCTTTGTTAGAACATTACGCGTCTTTGTTTTTCACCCATAAAGGCTCAAAAGCATCATTTCCAATTATCTTTGCAACTAAATTGTTGTTTATTCTTACTGATCCATCATTTTTCTTTTTAGTTTGATGATCTTGCTTTATGTATCTAATCGTGTGACTAGAACATGCGCTATCAATGATCTATAAATTCTTCTTACCTTGTGCATGCAATATGGTTTGTGCAATCATTGATCCTTGTGACCTCTATTCCTTTTGTTTTCTTTTTTACACTTCCTCTAACTCATTCTCCTATTTTGTTGAAATTTTTTCCTTCATATCCAGCTTAGGTAGATTCACAAAACCATCTCTATAATGCCTTGCAATATATCCAAAGTTATTGCACTTATAGAATATAACATTCTAATCAATTTTTTTTTGAATCACCCACTTTTGCACTTTGCGCTCTGCCTTCAACGGTGCCTCCAGTGGCTATTAGTGCTTTGAAATTGTCTGCCTCTGCGCTACCTAGGCCCGTGTCTATTACTCAAGGTGCTTCTATGGTAGATACAACTCTTGTGCGTTGTGGATGCTGACACTAGATCATGTTGGGGACTTCTTCCTTTGTTCCACCTCAAGGTGTTGGTGGTGTGTAACATGAAAAGGGGATGTTCTTGGGGCTTCTTCTTTTGCTCTACCTCAAGGTGTTGGTGGTGTGTAATATGAAAAGGGGATCACCTAAAAGCCTAGTTTTCCCCAATTCATATGGCACATTAGAATACGAAACCACCTTAAGACAAATCAAATTAGCACCGCCTATAGTAAGAGGGATGCTCATGCAAGATTTTTTCTTTCGGGGTTTCTATTCCTTTGTTGCTTAGAATCAGAAAGGGAATGAATAAGACTAGTATGCAAATGACTAATCAGGATAATAGATGATCATGTTAACTGAAAAATATAAGTAGAAAGAGATTAGGGTAGATTTGAGTGCACCTCGAATCAAAACAGGAACAACGAAGACTCAGATATGAATTTTTAAAGTTACTAGAATCCTAAAAACACTTGTAACTAATAATTTGAGATCTCGAGCTTGATTTCCGTCTGCAAAAAAAATCTTGACTGATGCTATAGGGAACAAAACATTTGGAACGTTCTGTATCTAGTGTTTTCTGCCTGGACAATTTGCAGAGTGATTGTCTTAGGGTTGAGATATCATAAAAATTTTGACAATTGACTTTGGAGTCTTCTACACCTGCAAATATGATAATTGTGTGTGGGTGGCTATATAGAGGTTTTCCTTGGTCAACCACCCATTTTGGTGATTCTCACCTCCACAGATAACCAATATAAAAGAGATAGTGTGTAGTGCTCATGAATCTAGAGTATGTCTAAAGTGCATAAATGCAATTGCATTTAAGATTGACCCTAGTGTGGTAGAGTAAACCCTATATGAAGATGCAATTGATGTGTGATTGAAAGCATGTAACAAATATAGATATGAAACACAAACATGTAGATTTGAAGATAACAAGAAACCATTCGCAATCCTAAGAGGAAGAGTACAAGCCAATCATCAGCTATGAGATCATGTTAAGAAGAGAGAGACCATGAATTCAATAGGATAACAAGTTGTGTTATGATGGTTGATTCATGGAAAAACAAGGAAATGAGAAGAGTAGAAAGGCTAGCAAGATGTGTTATGCTAGTTCCACTCATTTCAAAGAAAAAGGGAAAAGATAATTGATGGTCTATAAAGTTGCATTATGCTAGTCAATTCTACCTTGAAAAGTTTATGCACAAGGCAGCTCAAAAAAATGTGCTTAGAGGTGGCTTAAAAAGTTTTGTGCATAGGGGTGGCTTATGGGACCGGTCTTATGGAAAGCATTAACTCTATATGGATCCATAAAAATGATTGATCTTAAGGAACACATTGTCTCCCTAGAGATAAAAAAACATGACTAGTCTTAAGAAAAACATTGTCTCCTTAGGGATCAATAAGAACCATCAGTCCTAAGGAAATCATTATCTCCTTAGGGATCAGTACGAACGATCAATCCTAAGAAAAAAATTGTCTCCTTAGGGATCAATAAATTTGCATAATGTACAAGGAGGCCACACATATGCTACCCTCCTTATGATGGTGATATAGGACTATGGTGGCATCGTAAAGAAAATAGAGCAAGGATACCTACTTCTAACAATAAGGAGATATCCTTAAAACAAAAATATATGCTATAACCCTATCAAAGAGTGAAAACCATTATTAACCAAGGAATAGATAATCGTGAAGGAATATCCACAAGTGGGAGGAGACCCTTGAAAGGAAGATATATCTACCTTCAAGAGGAGTTCTTGAACAAAGACAACATCTCCAAGACAAAGAGGGGAAGAGAACAAGAATGCACCCTTTTAGCTCACTATTGCTGGTAAAAAAGATATTCTTGATTAAGGATAACACAATCTAAGCCCCCAAGTAGGGGTATTTGTTTAGGATAGACATGCGCTTTGAAAACAAGGAAAATATTGTAACTCATGATGTAAATCTCTTGAAAAAGATAAGATCCTTACATAAATGAACAATCTCCATACAAGAAGGAATATCATGTGACAAAAAAATACCATTATGTATATCCAAGAGAAAGTGCATCCTTAGAAAGGAACATGAGACTAAGAAATGAAACTTTTCTCCCCAAGGGGGAAGGAAAGGGAAAAAATAACCTATTATATACCCTAAGTGATAGATCCTTTATTATAGACATATGCTTTCTAACAAGCATAAGGTTGTAATTCGAGATGTAAATATCCTGAAAAATAGAAGATCCTTATATAAAGCTACAAATCCACGCAAGAAAGGACATCATATTATAAAAGAAACAAGTGAACAAAGGGATATTGGATTTTTTTGGAAAGGAAGAGAAAATGAGGAAGGATGATCAAGTATACACACCTTCCCTATTGCTAGGTAACATAAAATTTGACAAGGGACAACACATTAAGCATCCCAAGTGAAAGGTCATTTATAATAGACACACACTTTCAAGCAAATTAAATGTTGTAAACTTAGGATGTAAATCTATTGAAAAAGAGAAGATCCTTATGTAAACAAAAAAATCCATGCAAGAAAGGACATCATATTATAAAAGAAACTCGTCAATAAGGGGAGGAAATAGGTCCTTGGGGTATGAGAATGAAATAGTAGCCTTTCCTCCCAAATGCAGAGACAAGGAATAAGGAAGACTATTATGTTGCTCACAAAATATGATTTCACCTAAAATTAGACCACCATAAATGACAATGAGCCCCTAAAGGATAGGCTAGCAATGTCACATAGTGAGGAGAAACATAACAAGAACTTAGATGTGATTTAGAATGATCATGAAAAAGGTGTCATTCATTATTACATGTCATTTGAATCATACCACAATCAATGAATTCTTGAATTTTACACTTCAAATCATAACATTCATTTTTCTTATGGCTAGGAACTTGATGATACATACAAATGAAAGAATTGTTTTGTTTGTGTTTTCTATTTTGGTCAATCCCCTATTTTTGTGATTCTTATCTCCATGGATAGCCATTATAAAGAGATAATGTGTGTAGTGCTCGTGAATCTAGAGTATGTCTAAATTGCTATGAGCTAAAGTGCATAAATGCAATGTTAAGATCTACCCTAGTGTGATAGAGTAAACCCTATATAAAGATACAATCTAAATGTAATTGAAGGCATTTAATGAATAAAGATCTAAATCACAAACATCTAAATCAAAAATATGTAGAGCTAAGGATAGATCTAAGATCTTGTGTGAGGATTTCTTCAGTTGGGAGGAGGACAAATTTATGCTTATGGTTAAACTCTGGCACCCCGATTTCAATCCTTCCTCTGAAGTCTTCAGTAAGATCCCTATTTAGGTTAAGCTCCCTAATCTCCCCCTTCATCTTTGGCATGATTCTATCCTTGAGGAAGTGGGGGAGGATTTGGGGGAGTTCTTGACATTGGATCGTGACTCTACCCTTGCCCACATTTTGGTAGATATTGATACTACATTGGGTCTCTTCCAGCTGAAATTAAAATTGAATAATCTATGGGATCTTGGACCCAACAGTTGGACTACGAGGGTATTCCTTTTAGGTGCAGAAAATGTTTTAAGAATGGTCATATTGCTGCTCATTGTGGTACTGATTTTAAAAAGAAGAAATCCTCTCATACTTGGTGGAAGGGTGCTTCAATCCAACATTATATTGTATTGAAAAAATCTTCTCAACATTTGAAGGAGATTGCTCCTGTTTTGGGATCTCAAGTGCCTCTTGTGGAGGTAGAAAGATCATGCTCGGTTTTGCCTCTTGATGATCCTATTGGGCTCGCTGATGCTGCTAGTTTTGATCATCCTGCCGATCTTGGACCTATTCTTACTTCGCTAGTTGATGTCAGGATCTCTACTGGCGGTTCTGTGGTTGCTGCTCTTGCCAGCTCTGCTGGTGTTTTGGATGCTGAGGGCTCTAGTTATCCTGTCCCACTTGTCGGGACCAATTCTGGCCCTGAGCTGGATGTCCCGCTAACTGGTTCAACACCTTTGCTGGGTGCTGGATCTTCTGTCTTGGATTCATTGTGTTGGCAGGATGAGGCTGCAAGAGTTGAAGAAGGTTGGATCATAGTTAAAGGTAAACAATCAAAGAGATCATCCTCTTCTTTTGACATGACCCTTCGATCCCATAAGAAGGGGACTAATGGATAGTGTGTTTTGATGCTATCTCCTTTGGACTACTATTTCTCAATGTCTTATTGTGGCAGTGTTCTTTATTTGGTGTAAGGGTTTCTGGCCTTTTGTTTTGGCTGGTTTGTTTCGGTTTGGGAGCTTTTGTTGTTCCATCTTAAATGTCATCTTTGTTAAAGGGTTTCGGGGTCCCTTCAAAACATGTTGTTACCTTACTAAAAAACATGTAGATATGAAATTAACAAGAAATCATACCTAATCGTAAAAGGAAGAGTGCAAGCCAATCATTATTCAGTGATCCCGTAGTCATCATCATAATCCTTTTGTAGCTTCATCTTGATGTTGAGAATGTTTGGAATTCTTGAATACTTGATATAATATTTTGATTTAGCCTTGATTCACAAGTCCTCACTTCATGGAATGTCTTCAAATTGGGGCCCCACCCTTGCAATTTCTTTCATCTTGCCAAAATTAAGTGTGAAGCTTTCTTTTATACTTGAGAGAGCCGACTATATGTCCTAATCCTATGCTAAATCACTGAGATGGGGATCCAATTTAAATTTGGGCTTAAAACTCGAGGTACAAAATGTTTGAACCCAAAAACAAAACATGCCAAATGTTCTGTTTGACCCATTTTAGGCCTAAATTAGTATTGTGGGTCCCAAGAAATTAGGGGATGTGAGATTAGAATCGACAACTAATTTTAGGGTCAGGTTTGAACACCAAGGCCCCAAATGGTAACATAGGGTTTAGAAGTTGAAATGAATTATTGGATTGGAGGAAAAATAGAGGAGCACACGTAGAAATAAGGGATCACCTTGATTTTAAACAAAATTGAAGGGATAGAGGACCCGTATTTGAATTTACGTGTTGATTAAGTGTAATTGCGAAGTCATATTATGCAAGCTATAATGAAAACAAACTAAGGTACATGCTAAATAAGCATGAGATTTTACACCACTTGGGTGCTAATAATTTATGACGATACATGTGGTCATGTTGTTTTTGAGGCCTTTGGGTTTTGACGCACACCCTATCTTAGGATTTGGCACTAGTGCTATTTATGGTGCAAGGGTTTCTATTGGAAGGTGCCTAGGCACTCTTCTAGAAGACATAATTTTAGGCTTTCTAATACTATGAAAGTTTGGTCCCCCCTAAAGCCTCTATTTTCTATTGGTGGGCAAAGCTTTTGCTTGTATTCTTAAATAGGTTGTTTCTCCTCTTCTTAGGGTGAAATCTCAACATCTTACTTGTGCCAAGACTTCCCATGTGGTAGTTTGTGGCCTTGATGTGGTCTATAATGTGGACTTTTACCAATGTTGTGGGTTGATCTGTAGATTTGTTGGTTCTTGGCCCTCTCTTCAAATCTTCAACTTTGGGTGATGCTTGGAGACCCTTAGTTTTTTGTAATATTGAGCTTTTCCTTTCTGCTAAGGGGTTTTATCTCCACACTTCTTTCTGGGTATGTGGTTCTTATGGTTGGGGATTAGCCATTGACCAACCATTGGATTATGAAGGTATCCCCTTTAAATGTTGTCAGTGCTTCTCTATTGGTCACCTAGAAGAAATTTGTTCTCATATATCTTAAAGGCACTAGCACTTGGTGGAAGGATGCTAATGATGATCATTTGAATGTCTCAACTTTTGACTCTTCCTCTAATGATTCTTCATAGGCTAATGATGACTCTCTTTATGATGCTGCTCTTGTTGTTTATTTGGCCTCCTCAGATCCAGTGGATCCTACTCCACCTCTTAGTACTAGTTTGGGTCCCTTTGGCCACATGAACCCTTCTCTGTATGCCTCTCTTACTGTACTCAAACCTTTGGTTGATGATGTGCAACCTTACCGACACTCTGCACCTTATATTGATAATATCACAGGGGATTTCCCCACTTTCTCTCCCTTGTGGCGGGGATCCTACTGATAGTATTGCCTAGATGGTTGTCTACTTGTGTAGAAAAGATCATCCTTTTGTTTCTCATTCTCATCCCCATGTTGTAGGTGATTAGTTTACCCATTCTTGGTTTGGGCTACTAGTTGTTTTGCTAGTGTGTGATTAATGGTCAGTTTTTAACTATTTTTTAAATGACCTTTTTGGTATATCTTTGTAAGGGCCAACACCCTTATTTTGCTACTTTTTAATATAAAAAACATTCTAATCAAACAAATGTGTGAAAATATTTATACCTAAAAAGTTATTCCTTCTTGCAGGGATTGATTGCCTTATGACCAAATTGATTATAATTGAAACAATAACTAGAAAGAGAATTATTTAATTTAGTATATTAAGTTTTTATTTTTAGATTTTGTCTTCTAGATCTCTTCTATTTGCGAACTTGAATGAAGGCATCATCTTCCTGCTTGCTATCCTTAATTACTTTAGATTGATCAAATCTTGAACTTTGGGAGACATTCTCATAGATATCCTTTGGGTTTTTCTTCGTGGAATGATTAGCGACCTTAGTTTTCTATGTTTTCATCAAATCCATGATTACTATCCTTGATATGTGGTCATCTTTGACTTTATATGATCTCATCCAAAATCTTAGTGCTCTTTCTAAATTTAAAGTTCTTACTTTTTCATTTAACATTGTTGTCATGAAATTTATCCTCTTGCCCTCTTCTATCTGAATTTTTAGATCTATTATCAACTTTTGAGACTATTTTAGCTTTAGCTTTTGCTACACATTTTTTTTCTTGCTATCATTAGATCATATAGGGTAGAGATGATCTTTCCTTCTAAGTCAACTTTTCCCTCCTCACTATGAATGGGGTCCCACCCATCCATTTTTTTCATATACATCAACAAGGTTTAGGGTGATGTTAGGAACAAATCATCCTTCATCTTTCTTATCTTCTCCCTCCTCTCTACCTCTCTCTTCATTCCATGCCAAATAAATGACCAAATCAAATCAAGGGAGTCATTTTGAGGACTCTGGCCAACCACTACCACACTAGTCAATAGTTAACCATGGCCACCACCATTCATTGACCCTGCCCTACCCAAGGGCGAACCAAAGGAAGGACCTACGAGAGGAGGTGAGATAGAGAAATGTTGAGTCAGATCATTCCTTCTACCATAGTGATAATGAGGTTCTTGAGATCTAGGGGAGTATGAATGTCAATCTTAGAAGCTCCAATTGTTGCCAACAACCAAGTGAAGAAAGGCTACAAGAAGAAAAACTATCTTAGGTGATCTTGGTCATAGTACATGGGCATTAACCCAATTATATAGTAGCTCTTAAAGGATAGAAAATTCCAAAGCCACCTTGTTGGACTGAACTTGATTATGAAGCATGACATTAGAAAAAATAAAGATTTAGTGAAAAGTGAAATGACATTGCCAATAGAGCAATGATAAAAAAAATAACAACATTCCTATCTTCCCATAAGGAAAATAAAAATCCATCCTAAAAGCATGCCAAATTTGGATTTACTTTAATAATTGTGAAGTCTATCCCCTAAAAGAGTCATGTGCCATAAATATATTTTGGTTGAAAGGGGCAAAAAAATCACGAGTTCAACCCTAGAGTTGTTGAGCATGATGAAGAAACTAGAAGAGATGCTTGAAAGACTTAGGTTATCAACAAGACATACAAGGGTTTGGAATACCCATATGCCAAAGGTGATAGCCCACATGAAAGCCTTGGAAAAGAATATATCTAGAGGAGAATTGGGAGAGCTTAGGATCAATAGTAGTAAATGAAATATTGTGAAATCGACATTGCCAAACTTACAAAGGCAATTGAAAATGTCACTAATTGAAAGAAAGCACCATAACAAGGTGCAAAGAAAGTCAACAATACCTTAAACATGGCTTATAGTCTCAAAAAGCGTTGTTGAGAAATCAACATCAGTCTTTCTAGAGAGGTTTGAGTATGAATTCAATCTTGTGAATTGCGTCTAGTAGAATATTTGACAAGGCGATGCTAAATTTCTCTCGATTTGGCCAAAGAGAGCTGATACTAGGTTTTCATATATCCTCAAGGGTGAGGATATATAGTAGCTGTAGAAAAAATCACAAGGAGTGGAGATACCTTTTTTTAAAACCGTTGAGCATGACCCCAAGACAAATGAGCCAAAAGGAGTTGTTGAATTTGAATGAGACCATTTGTCCTTTGCTTAAAAAATGCAAGACGTTGATGAAGGTTGGTAGGAAACCCATAGCCATAAAAAATCTCATAAGGTGTTCACCATTAGGAATCTTAGATACATGATTATTTATTTTTGTAATAAAAGTATATTAATATTATATTCATGTTATGTTTACTACTAATAGTTGATACTTTTAAGAATAAATTTTTCATATTTTTAATTGTGAAAGAGTGTCATAAATATAACTCTTATGATTTGAACTAATTAAAAAACAACCATATGATAATGAAGGGACTAAAACATCTCAATTAAATGCAATAGTAAACACTTAAAATTCTAAGTAATAAGATAAAATTAATTAGCTTTAAAATTCAATATGGAAATATGTCATCTATTGATTTATTAATTTTTAGGTGTCTCTAGATCTTCATGAAATATTTGATTCAAATTGATTACTATTGATTCAATCTTCATGAATGCAAAATAAAATTTTCTTGTAGATATGAACCTTTCATATGGACTTAAATTTTATTAATTCATATACTCAGATTTTGTCCAACTTAATGCCTTTGATATGCATTATCTAAATAATAGTTCATGAAAAAAATTGTTTAAGTTTTCTAAACTAGAATGATTCTCACTTGATCAAACATTAGAATACCAATTTAATACTTGTTTGTAAATAATAAATGACAATAAGTGACCATGTACAATTGCCTAAGTAGATGATATTAAAATAGATTCTTAGTAATGTTTGTTGAATAACTATCTTAGTAGTCAATTAGGAAGGGGTTGGGTTGACTTCAAATTTGAATTTCAGTTTTAAATGTTTAGTTTTTCCTCTTCAAAATGTAAAACTAAATCTCTAATCAATTTCATGATAAGATATTTGATTCTATATAATGAATATATGTGAATGAAAAAAAAGTATTGTATTGTATTATTTTTTATATAAAATGATACTAGTTACGCACTAATAATTCTATTAAAATAAATAAACTAAAATAAAATATGTCATTTATAGAAAATGAAATTATACGATTTGAGTTTTATTCATTCTTATGAAAGACAAGTTCTTGTGAATCACTATTCATGAATATAGATAAAAAAAATTAATTCTAAAATTACACAATTGAATTATTATTTAATATCACAATATAAATTTTACTATAAATCTTATAAAGTTAAATACTATTCAAATACGACTAATTTTTTCAATTTAAAATAATATAAATAATAATAAAAATATATATAAATTTTTTATTCAATGTAACCAATACTGGGATTTGTCTTCATAGGACATAAATAATAATTAACAAAATTTTGTTAATTCATATACTGAGATTTTGTCCAACTTAATGCCTTTAATATGCATTATCTAAATAATAGTACATGAAAAAATTGTTTTAGAGTTTTCTAGACTGGAATGATTCTCACTTGATCAAACATTAGAATACCAATTTAATACTTGTTTGTAAATAATAATTGACAATAAGTGACCATGTACAATTGCAATAAAAGTGAAATAATGTTAGTTACTAACTACATAGGATGCACAAATTGTTTACATTTAAGTCTACATAATAGTCAATTAGGAAGGGGTTGACTTCAAATTTGAATTTGAGTTTTTAATGTTTAGTTTTTTCTTTTCAAAATATAAAATTAAATTTAATCAATTTCATGATAAGAGATTTGATTTTAGAGATTTGATCTTATATAATGAATAAGTGTGAATAAAAAAAATATTGTATTGTATTTTTTTATTTTATAAAATGATACTAATTACATACTAAGAATTTTATTAAAATAAATAAATAAAATAAAATATGTCATTTATAGAAAATAAAATTATATGATTTGAGTTTTATTAGTACTTGCCGATAGGCTAGCAAGTACTATTGCAACATTTTTTTGATATGATTGGCTAATACATTTGAGGTCTTATTACTGGAGTGAACCAATTAAAATGTACCACGTTTGTTATTTATTGTACATGAAAATTGATTTTATTCGCTTTATGGTTGACAACTTTATAGATACCTATTAAGAGATTGATAAGTTTTTCCCTATATTAAAATAATATTTCTATTTTTGTTATATTATAAAATATTGAATATTTTTTGGATTTATTTTGATATATATTATATAAATTTATAATATTGTTGAAAAAGAGTTATTTGGACAAAATAATTAATATTAAAATTAATTATAAGTAGAACTATTTTATAATTTAAATTAATTATAAATGATATTTTATAATTATTTATAAAATTAAAAAATATTATTAGAACTACAATTATAGTAATTTTATAATTTTTTATAATGAAATAATTACTTTACATATAAATTAAAATTAAAATTAAACTTAGTTATAAATTATTATAATTAAAAATTCACTTTACATATAAATCAAAATTAAAATAAAATTTATTTATAAAACTAAAGGCAAGTACTTGGCCACTACGTGGCACTTGTTCAAATTTACGAAAGATAAGTTCTTGTGAATCACTACTCATAAATATAAATAAAAAAAATTAATTCTAAAATTACACAATTGAATTATTATTTAATATCACAATATAAATTTTACTATAAATACTAAAAAGTTAAATACTATTCAAATACAACTAATTTTTTAATTTAAAATAATAAAAATAATAATAAATATATATATAAATTCTTTTATTCAATGTAATCAATGCTGGGATTTGTCTTCGTAGGATGTGGCTAAAGAGAGAAAAAACAACAAATTTTCAACATCTGTTCTTCATGATCTACCAAATTTTTCAATACTTATAGAATATTACTAAATCATTATTTCCAGGAAGAGAGTACGAGTATGACAGAGAATACCATCAAGGGAAGCATTCACCAGATTAAATTTACTAAATTTAAGCAATTGGAGAAATAAGAAATCAATCTTCCTTACCAATGAGTTTTCGCTAATTTCTCTTTGAATACAGAGCAGTAAATCAAATGCAACCCAAGATTTAGGCATGCGACCCAATTTAGGAAAATAATTATTGAACTCCATTATTGCCCGATATTAAGGATTTTATATTATTCGACAGCTTCCAGGCATTCAAAATTTTCCTACACCACATCAATTATCAAATCATCAAATCTTGTGATTTTAGAAACTCAAATCAAATGTACGCAGTGAATTCATTTTCTCAACCCAATTAAATTGCATGGCCTCTGCATATAATTGTAATACCAAGGCAACATATTGGTGTTCATTTTTTCACTGTATTTGCATAGAGTCTGATATTTCAGGCATTTTCCAGTGTGATAGTCATGGGTATGTGCTTGTCCAGGAAGGAAGATAATGCCCCATTAATGGCTTCCAATGAATCTAACAAGCAGTTACATGGAGAAGTAAATAAAATGAAAAATTTAGAGGATGTGAACCCCAAAATGAAGGTAACCAATGAGTTTATTGTCGTTGATTTCTTTGGTGATGATAAACTCACTTTGAATGAAGTTGCAGAGATAAGCGACACAGGATTCCGGTTGGTTCAGCAAATGAAAGGTAAACTTGCCTAGGATTTCTTTAAGACCAGACATTTTTATTTATAATTTAAGTAAAATATATGTTTTCTTGAGAGTAAGAAGTTGATATGCAGATATTAAGAGGGAGAAGGTGGTTAAGAAGAAGGTGAGATTTGCAGAGGACGTCGTAGAGCCATGTTCGAACAATGTGGCGTACAGAAGAATGCATGCACTCGCTATTGCATATAGATTAAGACATCGAAGCCATATTGATATTCAAGATTTTAGTTGATGATCATCAATATACATGTAAAATAGTTTTTGTACAATAGAAATTGATTTCAATTTTCATTTTATTGTTATTATTTATTATTAATTTTGTTAAAATCTAAGAGGCTTAAAATTGATAATCTATACATAGATTGAAATATATTAAAGTATGGGATATGATTTTATATAGTCAATATTTTTTATTTATTTTTATCTAGGGGTATCTCCCACCCAGTCCAGTGCTCAGCAGCCCATATCTTGAGTATCTAAAATGACCTAGGGTGAGAATAATCTCTCTAGGGATGCACAAGCATGCCCCAAATCTGAACCTCAGATTCCAACCCAAGAACTTGGGGAGCATACTCAAGACTTAAGACTTAAGACTTTTATATAATCAAATATTATTAAATTAAAAAAAATTGATCCCACTTAAACAATCAACGTTTCATAAATGTTAATCAATAATATAAAAATATTTCCCTTCCCCACTACCACAATATACAAATTTGGAAGATGTTATAAATTTTGTTTTAAAAGTTTAGGGAGGATTGTCCTCAACTTAAACAATCAGCCTTTATTCCCCTTCCCCCACTACCATGATATACAAGTTTGGAAGACCTTATGAATTTTGTTTTTAAAGTTTAGGGAGGATTGTCCTCCACTTAAACAATCAGCCTTTACTATCGTGTAGTCTTTAACTTTTAGAGAATGAATTAGCATTACTAATTTATATACTTAAATCAATGATAAAAATAATTATGGTTGATAATATTAATGAAAAAAATTATTATTTAGTATTTTTTGTTGTATCTTTATATTAAACTTTTGTGTATTATAAATTACCTAATTAAATTTATGATAAATTAATTTTTGTTAATAAATGAAAGTTTAAAGTAAATTGGTGATTCAAAGTTTAAGATATATGTTTTCCAAAAGTTATGAGGATTGAGACTAGGTTATACTCAGGGTCAAATTCATGAAATTTTTTTCTTAGTAGTTTTGTTTATTGTAGAATTTTAATTTTAAGTCTATTTAGTTTGTACGTATATTTGAGAAAATTAAAGTTTCAAAAACATTAGCTAAAGTTTGTTTGCTTTTGATAGAGTGAAGAATCTTGATATCCTTGCATGTGGATGTTATATGCTAATTGTCAATGTTCTTTCTTCTAATAAAAGTAATAAAATATTATATCTTTAAATTCAAGTCCTAGATGCACAACTCAACTCTTTTTCACACAAAAATAACTAATAAACATATTCTAATATTGACAATCTTAAAACTAGTACATTTTGTAGTCTAAAAATAAAAAGTAAGGACATATACCTACCTTGATCTGAAATAATATAATAAACATATTAAAATTATAAATACAAATTTAAGGTCAAGTAATATACCTCGTAAAATTAAAAAATTAAAAAATCAATATTATAACTAAACACAAAACAATCATAAAATTTAATAATAATGAATACCAAATCAAAAGTCAGACTGATTTGATATTTATTATTACTAAATTGTATGATTGTTTTATGTTTAGTTATGGTCTTAGATGCTGAGTAGGTGTAGTAGTTCTATATATTCAAGCTATTTGTAATTCAGAATTTACATAGAAATGTTTTTGTCAGCTGAACAATTGAAAAGTCCTAATTTTTTTTTACTTTATATCTTATTATTACTTTCCACAATAATTTAATTGCCTATTATTATTAATTTATTTCTCTACTTTATTCAATTAAAAAAAAACATATCAAAATCATGTGAGGATTAGACCTATTTTCTACTCTTCCGAAGAAAGTAACTTGTCAATGGTTGGCCAACCACTTTATTTCGTCAGTCAATTTTTACCTGCTTCAACATCTACATTTACATTTACAGCAATTCTTGCCTAAGATAATATTTTTTTATGTAATTATAACATAATTATTAGTTTGGGAATAATTAAAAAACAAAGTCATGACGTGGCTGAGGATTTTTGTTTTGTTTTCAGTGTCAGTGAAAGTCTTTTGTTTTGAGGAGAGAATTTAAATGATTTGTGTTTCGTAATAAATGGAGGAGTTTTCCTTGACTTCATAGTTTAACTTTAGCAAGTTAAGTTTCGTGGTTGTTTTTAAATTAATTCAAGGTAGATATAAAATCAATCTTAGGGTTTGAGCTAATGCATCAACTTTGCTATAGCCTTAAAATGAATTTTTCATTAGAGCATTGAATATCAAACGAATCATTGTTTGTGCAAATGTTAATTATTTACAATAAGGAACTAATATTAAATTTGGCTTAGTTAAATTTTTAGTAGGATATTCTAAGATATGAATGTTTTTTAGTTTGAATGTTTCAGTTTCATTTGTTGTTAGATGAATAGGTGATTGACGTAATATCAATTTTCTAATTTATATATTTTGAAGTTAAGATTTGTAGGGTTAAGGCAATTAACTATGTTTTAAATAAGATGTTTATCTATTTTTTTTAATTATAATGTAAGTAGATGATAGGTTGATATTCAATAATTGTATGGGGTGATTAAGAATTTGAGATATCAGTTATTGAATTACAAATTGTTATGAATAATTTGAGAGATGATAAGTTTAGGGTATGAAGATCAAAAGAAATAGAGTTAACAAAAAGTTCTAATTAGGATAGAGAAAGTATGTCTAATTCTATGTTAAAGCATTTTATTATGGTAGAACACAAACCAATCAACATTCCTAATTTAATAAGGACTAAATTATTTATTTAGTAATGTCTATCTTTACCTACGAAGATGGAAATAAGGACTAAATTATGAATTGAGTAATGCATATCTTTATCTACGAAGATAGATGAATTATCATGGTCCTTATATTGGTGCAATTGGTGGCTTGATGTTTTCTACGATCAACACCAAACCAATTATTGCTCAAGATTGATTGAATTCCCAAGCCATTTTTTTAGCTAATCTTGGTATAGAACATTGGCAATAATGAATAGAGCCTTCAAGTATTTGTGTAGCACTACAAAGTATTATATTTGATACTAAGGTTGTTTTTGTTAGATAACCGGGGGGGGGGGTGAATTAGTTAAATCAGTTATCCTACAGTCCCAAACTCTCATATGTACTTTTTCAACAAATCAAATAACTCGGTAAGATAAAATAACTATCTTTCTGTTCATTTACTGAATACCATTAATTTCCAAAACTGTCTTTACCGATTTAGCAAATATGCAATATGTAAAGTATAATAGCAAAAAAATCATAACAAATAACACATAACACAAAGATTTAATGTGAAAACCCTGCTAAGGGAAAAACCACCTGGGACCGGTAACCCAAAATATTTCACTCTTTTGAAGTGATCTAGGTTACAATGCACACTGTTAGGTGTGATCTTGTTAGATGATTTATCACTAACAGTTAACTCTTGACCAACATTCACTATGAGGTCAACAAGAAAACAATTAACATTCCTTGAATGTCATATGAAAATACAAAAGACTGTTAAGTCCACTCAATTAAGTGATTTTGCTGTAACAATGGTTAAACTGATACAGTAGTGATTTGATTCAAATACAACTCCACTTGCAAGTATTCAGATCTATGCTAAGCTCAAAATAACTCTTTTGATCAATAATCAATTCACTCAATTTTATCCTCCAACTTACTTCACTCGGTGTATATATCTCTAACGCTCGGTTATACCTGCAGTTCAACTCGGTTATGTCTGTAACTAGTTTAATCAGGTATGCATGAAAAATATCTTCACGCAAAATCTTCTGCAGTCTCTATTCATCTGGCATGTTCAACAATGAATCTCATGTTTCTTAAATAGATGTGTAAACCTTTTTCATATCAACCACTAGATTTTACCTCTTAATCTCCATCATCCATTTTGCCAGTTCAACCTTCCTCGATAGATGTGTTAATAACACGTTTCATTCTCTTCCCTTCGATCATATTTGAAGTTTTTCAGTCGTGGATCTTATAACAAACTTCATCTCTTACCTCAAAATCATAAGCAATTTCAGCTCATCAAATTTCAGTCGACTGTTATAACATTTAATGTTTTCATCCATACTTAGTTAATACTGAATGTGTTGGTGATAACTAACTCTGTTATTACTGTCACTCGATATACATAAGACTAACTCGGCGTATACATAAATCTTCAATTACCAACCACATTAACTTGTTCAATTCCGATCTCTTCTTCACAATAGAATAATGTAACATGAGCTCAAGTCAAAAACATAATGCCATAGACTCATCAATAAGTTACCCAATGTATACCTTATCCTTATCTGTCATATCCCTCTTTTCCTTATGTAGATATCTCATTTCTTCACCATCTCTTCCTTCTACAGATATTCAGATGTTCGTAACTATCATGATAAGTAAAGTCAAAACTAGTTGACATCAATGAAAACATATTGACTGATTTAATCATCTTACATATCACTTTAATAGCTTGGTGATTTCTAATCATTCTCTTCCATTCATCAAGTTATTCAATCAGTTGTAGGTCATCAATCTCTCCCTTTGGCATTGATGGCAACACAAACAATATGAAATATGTCATACCATACCAAACATTTGTTGTACAATTATACAGAAAAATGTTGTAGCTTGGTAAGCTCCCCCTAGCTTGATATTTAATATGTTTAATCACTACAATAGCATTTCATGCAGACTCACTATGTGGATTTGATCTTCTTCAATTCTCTGAATATTTCTCTCCCTTTAGTGGATAGATATTTCATTTTCCATTCTCTCTCCTTTTAACAAGAACCATATGTGATTCCTTAGGATTAGCATAAAATATTGCTACAATCCCAACTACATGTGCTATATCAGGCTTACTGTGTACCACATGAATCAATTTTCCAATCATTGATCTATACAGTGTCTGATTTACCTCAGTTGATTCATTATCTTTTGTCAACTTACATCCTATGACCATCAGTGTACCTACCGGTTTTGAATCTTCTATGCCAAAAGTCTTCAACACTTCCTTGATGTATTTTGATTGTGTTATGAAAATCCTATCATTTTGTTGTATAATCAGCAAACCTAGAAAGAATTTAATCTCTCCAAACATTAACATTTCAAACTCTTTTCTCATTTCATCAGCAAAAGATTCTCCTTTCGTGTACAAATTTCTATTGTCACTTGTCCTCACAAATCCAATACTAATAAGATAAGCATGTAATCTTTCATACCATGCTCTCGGTGCTTGTTTCAGTCCATATAGTGCTTTGTGCAATCTACATACCATGTTCTTCTGATTTGGATCAACAAACCTTCAGGTTGTTCTATGTAGACCTCTTCCTCAAGAATTCCATTCAGAAATGCCGATTTCACACTCATTTAATATACTTTGAATCCTTTATGTGAAACATGTGCAAGTAATATTCTAACTCCTTCAAGTCTTGCTATTGGTGCAAAAGTTTCACCATAGTCAATTCCTTCTTCTTGTGCATATCCCTTGCATACACGTTTTTCTTTGATTCTAGTTACTTCACCATTCTCATTCAACTTATTTCTGAAAATCCACTTAGTACCAATTACATTTTTATCACTCGGTCTCGGTACCAATGTCCATGTTTTGTTTTTCTCTATCTGTTCAATTTCTTCATTCATTGCCTTAATCCATTCATTATTTTCAAGTGCATCTCTAACATTCTTCGGCTCAAATTCACAAACTAAACATGTGGTCTGTCTTAACTTACTTCGTTTCATCATGTCAGCTTGCTTGTCTCTAATAATCTGGTTCTGTGGATGGTGTCTTCTAACAAATTTTGCCAGTACTTGCTCTCTTCTTTGCTCATCATTCAGTTCAGTTTCATTTTCTTCCTCAGTTGCATATTCCTGGTTCTCAGTTTTCATTTGTTGATTCTCGGTAGCATTTTCCTGTCGCTTGGTAGACTCAGCCTGTGGCTTGGGTAGATAGTCTGGATGCTCAATATATGTAAACCTACCATAGTCTTATGGTTCCTTCCTGCTTTCTTCATCATTCTTCTCAGCAAACTCATCAACTTTCACATTAGCACTTTCAATCATTTTGTTAGTAGCCTTGTTCAAACATTTGTATGCCTTGCTCTTAGTAGAATATCCTATAAATATTCCTTCATCACCTTTAAAATCAAATTTACCATTTCTATTATCTTTCAGAATGTAACATCTGCTTCTAAATTTTTTGAAATAACTTACATTCGGTGTGTAGCCAAACCATAGCTCATAAGGTGTCTTATTTTTATCTTTCTTCAGTTGAACTTGGTTCAATATGTATACAACAGTGCTAACAGCTTCTCTCTAGTACATTTGTGCAACATCTTTCTCAATCATCAGTGTTCTGGAACAATCAACTATAGATTGATTCCTTCTTTCTACAATACCATTCTGTTGTGGTGTCCTCGGTGCAGAAACATGTCTTTTAATTCCACGATCATTACAAAAGTTAGTGAATTCATCATAAATAAACTCACCTCCTCTATTAGATCTTAAGCATTTTAAATCTTTCCCTGTTTCCTTTTCAACTTTAGCTTTATACCACTTAAACAATTTGAAAGCTTTGGATTTCTCTTTCAAACACATAACTGTCATCATCCTAGAGTAGTCATCAACAAATAAAATGAAATATTTGTCACCATAATAACTCTGAGTTCTCATAGGACCACATAAGTCGGTATGTACCAACTCCAAAATACCTTTAGAAGAATAGTCTTTGCTTTTAAAACTAGATTTAGTCATTTTCCCTTTTTGACATTGATTGCACATGACATGGTCAGGTTTAGTTAGACTCGGTAAACCTCTAACTCTTCTCTTCTTACTGATCTTAACCATGTTATCAAAATTCACATGACACAGTCTCTTATGCCACAACCACACATCTTCATTTCTAGCCAACAAATAGGAAGTTTCAATATTGTCAAGATAAAATAGATTACCTTTGGATTGTTCACTAGTACCGACCAACTTTCTAGTTTCATCATAGATCTTCACCTTTCTACTTTCAAATGCAACTCGATGACTTGAATTATTCAATTTTACTACACTCAATAGATTCTAGTTAAGTCCTTTCACCCAATATGCATTCTCACATCTAATCTTATTGTTCAACAAGATAGATCCCTTTTCTTTCACTAGACAAGGTGTATCATTTCCCATTTTAACAGATCCTCCATTATAGTGTTCAAGATATTCAAATTTGTCCTCATCACCAATCATATGATGTGTACAACCACTATCAATAATCCATGTATCATTCTTGCTAACTTTAGATATAAGTGTTGTTTCTACATACCTCTGAATCATCTTTCATTGCAACAAATACCACTTCAATGTCATCATCAGTGTCGGTGTCGGTGCCAATATCATCATCTCCAACAAGGTAACATGCCTTCTTTCCTTTGTCTTTGTAGTCTTGGTTGTTTCTTCTGTCATAGTGTCGCTTTCCTTTGTGTTCTTGGTTATCTAATCTGCCAAACTTTCCATCACCAAATCGGTCATTGTCTTTATCTTCATCTTTCCTGCTAGGACATCTAGAAGCAATATGGCCAATCTCTTTACAATTAAAACATGTTAAAGGTAACTTTCCTTTATACCTTCCTTTACCTTTCTGAAGTCTCCTAGCCATAAGTGCTTCAAGCTCAACAAGCTCATCTTCACTGTCACTGCCACTTTCATTTCTTATGTTATGTTTACTGCTAGACTTACCAATCTTCAAGGATGACATAAATGCAGACTCAACACTTGGTAAAATATTGTTATCATAGTTGTTCATGTCAAAATTAGTCAACTTACCAGTCAGACTATCAAGTGTAAGAACACTATTCGGTGCATATCTCATTTCATGAATAGCAGAGATTCTAATAGCATATATAGGCAGCAAGGTTATAAGAATTTTACTCACAATAGTGTCTTCATTAATAAAAGCTCCTACTCCTCGGATAGCATTAACCACCTCCTTGATTCAGTTAGAGTATTGTGTGATGTTTTCACCTTCTTTCATCTTCATATCATAAAATATTCCTCTAAGGCTTTCAGCTTTGTCTCTTAAAACATTTACATCTCCTCCATGAACTAGTGCAAGTTTGTCCCACATTTCTTTCACTGTCGTGCATGCTTTGACATCTTCAAATTCTGCATCAAATAGAGCAGCAATAATCTCCATCGTTGTCATGTTGTGTTCATGTCTGTCTCTCAGCTGATCAACTAGAAAAGGTCCAATAGTCGGTTGTATGTAGCCATTGTCTAGGAGTTGAAGAGAAGATTCTCAAATTCTAGATATGTGCAACCTCATTCAGCTTTTCCATGTCAAGAAGTTATCTTTCTTTAGCTTACGCACTTCCCTTTTATACATCTTGTGATCTTTTTCTTAAGTCTTTGAAACTTTCCTCCAAGCAACCAATATGCTCTGATAACAATTGTTAGATAACTAAGACAGGGGGGGGGGGGGGTGAATCAGTTAAATCAGTTATCCTACAGTCCCAAACTCTCAAATGTACTTTTTCAAACTTTTTCAACAAATCAAACAACTCAGTAAGATAAAATAACTATCTTTTTGTTCATTTATCGAATACCAGTAATTTCCAAAACTATCTTTACCGATTTATCAAATATGCAATATGTAAAGTATGATAGCAAAACAATCATAACAAATAACACATAACACAAAGATTTAATGTGGAAACCTTGCTAAGGGAAAAACCACCTGGGATTGGTAACCCAAAATATTTCACTCTTCTGAAGTGATCTCAGTTAGGAGCCAACCCTGTTAAAGGTTACAATGCACACTGTTAGGTGTGACCTTGTTAGAGGATTTATCACTAACAGTTAACTCTTGACCATCATTCACTATGGGGTCAATAAGAAATCAATTAACATTCCTTGAATGTCATATGGAAATACAAAAGACTATTAAGTCCACTCGGTTAAGAGATTTTACTGTAACAATGGTTAAACTAATACAGTAGTGATCTGATTCAAATACAACTCAATTTGCAAGTATTCAGATATATGCTAAGCTAAAAATAACTCTTTTGATCAATAATCAATTCACTCCATTTTATCCCGCAACTTACTTCACTCGGTGTATATATCTCTAATGCTCGGTTATGCCTGTAGTTCATCTCAGTTCTGTCTATAACCAGTTTGATTAGGTATGCATGAAAAATATCTTCACATGAAATCTTATACAGTCTTTATTCATCTGACATGATCAACAATGAATCTCACGTTTCTTAAATAGACGTGTAAACCATTTTCATATCAGCCATTAGATTTTGCCTCTTAATCTCCATTGTCCATTTTTCCGCTTCAACCTTCCTCGACAAATTTGTTAATAAAACATTTCATTCTCTTCCCTTCGATCATCTTTGAATTTTGTCAGTCGTGGATTTGATAAAAAATTTCATCTCTTACCTCGAAATCATAAGCAATTCCAGCTCATCAAATTTCAGTTAGTTGTTATAACATTTAATATTTTTATCCATACTCGGTTAATACTGAATGCGTCAGTGATAACTAACTCGGTTATTAATGTCACTCGGTGTACACAAGACTGACTTGGTGTATACATAAATTTTTAATTACCAACCACATTAACTTGTTCAATTCTGATCTCTTCTTCATAATAGAATAATGTAACATGCTCAAGTAAAAAACATAATACCATAGACTCATCAATAAGTTACCCAATGTATACCTTATCCTTATCTGTCATATCCATCTTTTCCTTATGTAGATATCTCATTTCTTCCTTCTACAGATATTTAGATGTTTGTAACTATCATGATAAGTATAGTCAAAACTAGTTGACATCAATGACAACATTTTGACTGATTTAATCATCTTACATATCACTTTAATAGCTCAATGATCTCTAATCATTGTCTCTTCAGTTCATCAAGTTATTCAATCAGTTGTAGGTCATCATTTTTTAGTATAACAAGGGCTACTTGTAATAGTAGAGAGAGCCTCCAAGTTCTTACACCAATTTGGGGCTAATCTTAAGTATGTAGGTTGTGCACCTTACATAATTATAATACTATAGAAATAAATATATAATTATTGCACATCTAGATTGTTGGCAAAATGGTCAGCGCTCCCCTCAGGATTCGTGACATGGCTTAACCGCCTCCTGTGTCTTTTATAAGTCTAGTGGTTGTATCAGGCATTAACAGGTCGATCTTTTGGTGCAACGACAACTACTACTTACAACACTAGATATGTAAATATCACATGGATTAGGCATTCTTGGGGACACTTGTTGTATGGGACATTAAGTTAAATATTTAATATATATATGTCATATTGAGAAATATATTCATCATTTCAATTAGTTAGGATAAAACATTTAATTGGAGGGTCATAGTTTATTGGGTTCATGATTTTGAGGCATATAGGGTTGAGTGCATGGAAGTGATATACAAAAGGGGGTTAGAAGTGGTCATTTTTTTTTTCTAAAATCATCTAAATCTAACTTGGATGAGTGAGTTGAGATTCATGCACTCAAAAATTGCATGTACAAAAGTAACTAGGATTGTAATATAGTGAATTTAGCTCTAAACTACTTATTTTTGAAAAAAATAGTTAAGATTAAGAGGATGAAAAAAAACTTACACACAAAAATGTTCCTATTTTTTTAGTAAAATATAACATAGTGTTTGGTGTGTGCATCTCTATTTTTTGTTGCATTTAGGATTTTGTAAAACCTATTGGTATAAACATAAATAAAAGTGATTATTAGAAGTTGTATGGGTAAAAGTACAAACCCGTGTCACACTTTTATAAAGGAAAAGGTCAACAACACGCAAATTGTTCAACTTTAATGACACAAAAATCACATTTGTGTTTAGAATTTGAAGATGATGTAAACTGATGAAATGTGTAAACCTTGATGAAGTTTATATCTATAATTTTTTTTAAAAAATGATCAAGAATTGATACAGTTTTTTAATTTTTGAAGTCCATTTTGTAATTGCTGATTTTTTTTGAAAATCTGGGGTTTAGTACCTCCAAAAAAGTATATGCAAATAATCTTTTTTTCCTTTGATTTCAAAATATGTTATAGATGACATGTATAGCTAACTTGCATAAAAAAAAGAAAGATTGGTTTCCGATGCATTTTTTTTATGACTTCTCAAAGTCGAACTTATCCAAAATTGACAGTTTTTGTCTCCCACCAATTTTCCCTATCAAACTAATTACATATTCTTGAAGAGGAATCTCTCCTCTTATGTTAAATATAAATTTTAAATTTTTTTGTTATGATTTTTTTTTTTTTTGAAGCAATGTCTTTTTGAATGTTAAAATACTTACAGTATTTTGAAATTATAATATATTATCTCTAATTAAAATATTATAAAACTTATATGCTGATAATCTTCACTTCGAGCTCTACAAAAGGGTATTTTTGTTTTTTGAAGAAAGTTGAGTTTTGATGGAGAAATAAGCTATAGAAGTGAGAAGTTCTAATTTTTTTAATTTTTTGCTTATTTGGCTGCCACATGTGAAGTTTTTTATTGTTTTTTTTTGCGTTCGAAAGGCAATTACGAAGGACAATCATCAAGAAGGTATATTTTTTCTTGCAAGATATTTTTATATTTTATTTTTCCTTTGTTTTGTTTTATTTAATTTTTTTAATTGAAACGTTATTTTATTTTATTTTTTTAAATTAAAGCATTATTTTATTTAGTTTTTTAAATTGAAGCATTATTTTATTTTTATTTATTTTTAACTTAGAGCACTGTTTTATTTGGTTTATTAATTAAAAAATATTCAATTAGTACTTGATTTATGAAGTTATAAATATTGTTTATCATTTTTTATTGGGTATATGATTTTTTGTATGCATGTGAATTGAAGCTTTCAATTCAACGGGGAATAAAAGGAATGTTGAAGAACAAGAAAATATGATCAAATAAAAGATGACAAAATAAAAAGTCATACAAAACGTAATGAATATCAACATATTGAAGTTCAAGAAGAACCTATTGATATTTAAGAAGATGCAATTCAAGTAGGGGAACAAATTGGTAGTTCTCAATGTGGAAACATATTATTTGACATGGGAAATTTGATGGAGATGAATGACGACACACTTTTCCATCAAGTTTTATCCGAAAACATGGTATCTGAAAGCACAATTAAATTGCATTGCGAAAAAATTTAGGATGAATAAAATTTGAAAATAAAAGCATGTTTGGAAGAGCACAATTATTTGCAAGGTTATTTAGGAAAAGAGAGATGGCTCATGTTTTAGAGTTATTAGGTGTTGATAACAGGAAAATCTCTATGGATAGTGTTAATCGAATAATAGTTGAAAATTTATAAGATGCATTGAGCAACATTAAGAACACAACTCGAGGAGATGATTTAGGTGTTGCATGTAGAGCATTGATAACTAAAATATCTAGTAGGAAGTTGACACAGTTAAAACAAGTTTGTGTAGTTTCTAATTTAATGCAAGTAGATCTAGAAGAACCGTTCAAAGATATATTAGGAGGAGAAATATGTTCGATTTATGTTAGATGAAAACATTGAAAAGAATTGAGTAAATATTTATAGACTTCCTTGAAAAGATAATTTTTGAAGATGTTAAAAGACATGTCATTGAATATTGGACTACTTGCTCCCATGTTTCTTCCAATAGAAGGGATACTATACAAATGAAAGATGAAGAGACAAGTATGAAATATGAGCACCCAAGACATTTTATAGATATAACACAAAATGAACTATTTCAAGCATTCAAGCAAGAGTTTTCATATATGAAAATATGTTAGAGAATGTTTGAGAGTTTGCATCCTTGCTTGATACACATAAATAAGGTACGTGAAACTTGTTGCTGTCGAAATCATGTTGAATTTCATCTATACTTACAATCATATAAAAATGATATGGAAGTACTTAATACACATATGTTTATCCTTGGAAGTACGATAGAATTTGTGAAGTCTATTATATGTGATAAATCAAAAGATTCAGATGAATTCAAACTATAATGTATAAAAAATACATGCAATGGTTATGGAGATTTGCATGAATTTCTACAACAAATTGAGAATATTTATATGTATCAATGCTCATTTTGTGGAAGAGATTTGAATATGAGACATACTGAACTAAGATATGAGATGAATCCAAAAAAATTGCATTTAAGGAGAGTGAATTGCCCTACCTTGAGTTTATGACCATATTTCATACTGTCATATATCCACATATCCAACATTGTCATGGTGCACAATGGAAAGCTAAATAGTTTCATGATTCCACAATAATACATTTAACCCTAATTTTTGACCAACATTTTCGACCAAGCATTGAAATGGTTTTGCTTGGTCGGTTTATAAATGGATTTTTTTAATCCATTCCCATGTTGGTCAAAATTTTGACCAATACGGACATATAACCTAAAAAAAAGAGTCATTTTATTTGTTATTATATAACCTAAATTTTTCATTATATTTATTATTGCGAATTGACCTCTGAGTGCTGCGAACATTGCTATTTCATTTATTATTGTTGAGAGTTGAAGGAGGCTTGCAAATTGACCTCTAAGTGTTGCGAACACTGCTATTTCATTTGTTATTGTTGAGAGTTGAAGGAGGCTTACGAATTTACCTTTGAGTGCTGCGAACATTGCTATTACATTTGTTATTGTTGAGAGTTGAAGGAGGTCAGAAGGAGGGAATCGATCCTAAGGAGGGCATCGATATTTCATTTGTTATTGTGGTGCCATAGAGCTGAAGGAGGCCAAAAGGAGGGCATCAATCTTAAGGTTCGTGGGTATGGTTTCTAAGTTGATTAAGTATTCTTTGTTAAATAACTCACCTTGTCAAATTTAAATATGTTGTAAACATTTGCAACAGATGTATGTTGTGTATGATACTTTCTAATATTTATCATGCTTCTTCCTCTTTGTGTCATTTAATACTTTCAACAATCACCATTTATGAGTTTTCTTCGTAGTTATATTTGCAATCCCTACTGTCACATGTAAATACATTTTTTATCACTTTAAAAGGCATTCATTCAAATATTTGGCAGGGTGTTCCATGTAAACAACAATGCTCATACTAGTGAACCCTTGCTTTTGGTAGAATATGAAACATGTTTTTGTAGAAAACCAATTGAAATAAATTTGTAGGCAACATTTCTTAATGCTTTGTTTGGCTTCATTGTGTTTATTTGACTTCAAGATCTCAACGAGAGGTAATTCAATCCTCAGACTCTGTGTCAACCCCATGTTGGATGGTCTATTGCCACAAACAAATTTTTTTTGTATATAAATAGTATACAGTTTAGTTTAGTTATTACCATTTGTCCTTATAAATTTCAGTCTTGTTACTAAAATTTTAATTAAACAAAATGCAGGGGCACTTGTAAAGGTTCATATTCCCAGAATGGAATGAAGTAGAAACTTGAGTTTTGCAAGACCTTGATTTCAAACTCCAACTGATTTGGTTGCATTTAGGCTTCAAGAAAGACATTATAAAGACCATTATGTTAAAGCTCAAACATGTTCTTATATTGAATCTCATTCAAACCAAACTCATATGTTCTAACATTGAATCTCATTCAAACCAAACTCACCTTCTATCATGAGCACATCCTTTAGAACATATGAGCTCATACCACATCATACTTTCATCTAACTCTTCCTTTCAAAGTCATCTCATTATGAGTAAAGAATGAAAAAATTCACTCTTGATAATGTCAAAATGGTTGTATAACAAAATGACCACAATGTTTTCATATTTGCCTTATGTATAGACAAAAACATGATCACCAAGTTGAAATAATATTCATAGCACCTATAAGCCTTAGTAACATACTGTCAAGAACGTGTTTTGTCACAAGTCTATACTGCTTCATGTATAGATACATTCACTACCTTATCTTCATACTTTTTAAACCATTCTTTTTCTTTTATGGATAAACAATCATTGATCCTTGATCTCATAACACCTTTATTCCTCCATACTACTATAAGTCCTACAACACAACTTTTTTTTCTATCAAAGTAGTTAATCAAAATTGGATAACATTCAACTCTATAGGTAAATTTGAAGAGAATCCAAGTATCATAAGCTTAGCCCCCAACTAAGTATATAGTTGCCAAAATGGGGGAAGAAACATAGCACTATCTACTTACATGTTTACATGTGGTTATATATACTTTTTACATCAGGGTTTCATTGTATAAAACTGCATATGCAAGTAAATATTATGCTTTCAAGACCAGTACATAGCAAAAAGGTTATTATCATCTTAAGCTCAATGTTGCAAAATCCCAAATGCATACTTAATCAACTGAGAAAGCATACCCGTGATCAAATGGATGAATGTAATATACTTTTCTTCAATGAAATGTAAATTAAACAAGACTGGCCCTGTCTCTGTCCGTGAGGGTATAGTCCTCTTATTGGTTGCCCAAAATGCTTTCTTTCATTGCAATATGGATAGAAAAGATAGATGTTAGTATGATTGTTCATTTATATGTTGATTTGGATTGATTTCATAGAAGAATTATATCAATGAAAATCATAATAATCATAATAATATGCAAGGTGAGGGACTCCAAAACTTCAAAATACATTTTATTGCATAAAATACATTTTGTTGTAAAGGAAGGTATATGGTTGATTATAGATCAAATGGATGAATGTAATATACTTTTCTTCAATGAAATGTAAATTAAACAAGATTGGCCTTGTCTCTACCCGTGATGGTACAATCCTCTTATTGGTTGCCTAAAACACTTTCTTTCATTGCAATATGGATAGAAAAGATAGATGTTAGTATGATTTTTCATTTATATGTTTATTTGGATTGATTTGTGAAGATTTTGAAGTGTTTTAACCCTATTTAGACGTGACTATCCTTGGACAGTCAGGGTGTGCAACAACAAATTGCCTTGGTGAAATGATGGATTGGTGAGGCCCCTCACTCCCATGGATGTTATGATGCAGAGGTAAGGGTGGTGGTTGATGATAAAAAAGAAAATTTTATAAATTTAAGAGGTTTAGACACTATACCCTCCCAATCCTCAAATGTTTCAACAAGGCTTAAACTTCCCAAGACTCTTCACAAGACTTCTAAGTGATATATTTGGTGTTATAGACTTATATTCACTTGGATTCAATGAATTTTAAGGTTCTAAGTTACCCTTACACTCCCATTCTTAAAATTCCTTCTAAACTGCCTGTGTGTGTATTTTAAACACCTTCATGAAATTAGGATCATTAACTAACAATTCTAAGCAAATACAATGCAAATTTAAGCTAAGAATTGAAATTAACATCCATGACATCTCATGGCTCTCTAACTAATTTGGTAAGTGAATCTCTCAGCCTATTCTCCACTAGTGACAAATCTAGAATGAGAAATATGATAGTACAATGCTTAATCTAGCTCTCAAATGTGATACAAAGATAATTCAAATGCTTATGATATGCTCTCAATTTCTCTCAATTTCTATGAAAATGCCTATAGTAATGATGCTTTGCAAATGAATTTTTAAGATGATTATTGCTCTCAAAATGCCTCTCATTTATAATAAATTCCCAAGGGTAGGGGGTAGAGTGAAGAAATCATGATTTAGCCTTGGTTGAGTCAAAAACTTTGCAATGTTTTTAAATGGGGGGAAAATTTAAATGGTTGTCTCAAAGCTTTGGACAAAAGGACAAAATTGAGTGGATAAGATTCAAAGTTGAAATGTGTGATTGAGATTCAATTATTTTGAGTGATCCATGTGCTTTTGTTCCTCAATTCGCATTGGTTGCTCAAATTGTTGTTGAAAGATATTAGGATTCATTAAATTCCATCAATTAATTAAATTAGCCATGTAAGGGAATAGGTTCAATTTGATTTTTGATTTAAAACTATACAATTAATTGATTAAAATTAATTATATAGTGTTTTTCATCCCTTTAAGCTTGTATTTAGTTATTTGATGTCATTATTTAATTTTTCCTTTGATTTAATTAATTTTGTCCAATTTTGATTAATAAATGTCCATTTAAATTTGATTTGATCCATTTTGATTATAATTAGTGCATTTTGATTAAGATTTTGCAATTTTATGATTTTAAAGCACTTGCCCATTTTTGAGTGTCTACAAATGCCCCTCTTTGAATTGATGTATGGAGCTCATTGATTCAAAGAAAATTTTGAAGTCTTAATGACTTTTTAGGTCCTAATTAACTGATACACAACTGATTTAGGTCCTGATTTGATACCTGATATGATTGATGATACTACCTGATATGATTCAACATTTGATATGATATGCCCCACTGATAATAGTTCAAAAATTTTGATGCCCCAGATTCAATGATGTTTGATGCCAATTTGATATTCTTATGATGTCCCCTTAGAAATGAAACGTATTGATTGCCTAATTTTAAAAAGTTGATTAATTGATTTATATTGATCCAAAATGTTTTCATTTCTGAAAAAACATTGATGATATGCCTGATTTCAACAAATTCCCCAGTGTGATTGATATGTTGATGAGAAAAACTATGATTGAGAAAATGTTGTTGATGTCTTGATGAATGATTGAACATCCAAGATAGCTAGGTCTGTTGTAGTTAAACAAACAAGTGATTAGGATAATAGTACCAATGAATGTGATTTGTCAATCTAATAGGATAGTAAAACTAATATGGGATTCTGATAGGTAGTTTATTGATAGTATTAATACTAATCATATTGGTCTCGCCTCACAATCAAGAGTTGGGAAATAATAAGTTGGTACTGATTGATTTGATTGATTGACATAAAATGATTCACTGATATAGAATATTGATATGATTCCCTTGATTTGCAAAACAGGCACATTTTCGTAAGTTATACATACGGTCCCTAGCTTCTTGGATATTAGGTTTATGGATCTTCCTTGTTGATTTTATATCATGTTGATGTTTTATTGATCAGGACTTAGATGTATCATTTTTTCGTTGATATTGTATCTTGATATATAGATGGTTAGATCTTTGATGTTATGAACATTGATATGATGATATGGACTTTTCTTTAATTCCCCCTTTTTGATTGATCAAGATAATTGATTGAAACCCCTTTTCCCTTGAAAAAATAACAACAAACCAATGCACTTAATCTAACATGAAAGTGCAATACAATGCAACTAATTGTCACTAGCTTTTAGCAAAGAAATGCCATAGAAAAATATTTTCATCATTGAGCATTGTGGGACGGTAAAGCAAGTACAACCATCACTACCACATCATGATGATATGAATACCACTTTATATCACTTTTTGGTAACCCCCTTTAGGAAAACTAGTACAACCCTCACTAGTTGAATAACCAACTATGGGAGTATGAATACTGGTTCCAACAGATTCAATGTCAAACAAACAAAGGTCAACCCTCCCCCTTATATGAAAGTTCTCGATGATTCTTTGATGACCATGTCATTAGATGAATTCACATAAGTTGTTGGATCTCCCTCAAGACAGTCACTCAAAGACAAGAAAAATATCATGTCTCCATCATGGCCAATCTAGTCGAAACATCATCGATTAGCTAAAAAGATGTGATAAAAGTCAATTCAATAAAGATCATCAAAAGAAAGCTTCAAGTGTTTTTCAATGTATCAAGATTTTCAAAAAGAATTTCCAAACATTCTGATCTTTTAAGTGTTGTCAATTTTTTTTTAATCCCAAATAATAAAGTCAATGAAGGCTCAAGGATCAAGTTGTAGGATCAAAATACTTGGTTGTGAACAATGATATCCATCAAAGGTTCAAAAAAAATCTCTCTCTTTTGAAGCTCTGAGAAGTCTGTCTAATATGTGACCGAAAGTAGCACTATTGAATTCGATTGAGTTTAATGCATTGCTTCATGTGAATTGATGTTTGTTGTTGAAATCCAATGATTAGGATCAAATGCCCCTAGTTGGATAGGAAAAATGTTGGACTTGGGAAAACTTCCAAAATATTACAAAAGCTCAGTTTATGCAAGATGTAGCTCAAAGCACTTTATGCAAGAAATTACCAACTCTTGAACAAGATCACATTGGTTTGCCCCCAATGTCTAGCAAGATATAGGACATGAAGGATGGATTTGCAAGCTGATGGATTAGAGATGGAAAGACCATGATGGATGAAGCATGCGAATGTGACCCGTAGGACTATCTCCTCAAGAGTACCCAAGCTAAGGAAAAATGATATAGCAATGTGAAGCATGTTTTTGGATAAGCCATGGAAGCCAATGATGTAGTGCTAGATAGCCTATAGGATAACAATATGCTATCATGAAAATGAGGGATCCAAAAGAGTGGACATGTCAAGAAGTTCTTGATAACAATTTTTGTACTTTAAGTTCTTCATTTTGATCAAGACCAAGGGATCAATTTGGGTAAGATGTGGATAAGATAACACAATCAGGATAAAGAGGTGATGAAGGTTATGAAGGGATGTTTTGGGATTATGGAAAGACTATCAAGGAATAATGAAGGTGAATTTGGGATAAGCAAGATCATGATAGGGTAACATGGATGCAACAAGTACATAAGCTGATGGAAAGGATAACAAATGTCAAGATACTTAATGCTCATGGATGTGTTCAACCTTGTCAAGATGAAGGTGAGAGAGGAAATATGGATGAAACTTGCCCCCAAGTGTGGAGTGCAAGGAGGAATTATGCATGATGCCTGTTTACCAGGTTTTCATCATGGTATTTGTTTCTCTTTACTTTTGTTACCTAGGTGCCTATTGCTAGGTTTTCACCAAGGCACTTTTTCTCTTTTTTTTTTCTCAATATTTTCCCAACATCGGGATCTTTGGACAATGCTCTTCTGAATGATATGCTATAATAAACCATGGGTATGGCTAGGATGCTCAAAGATATTAATAAGAGGGATGGAAGTATGGAAAGTAAGTATTGGAAAATGAATGTGAGGATAAGAAGAAGGTATGTTGTAGATGAAAATGTTGGCAAGATCAACTTCGACACACACTTTGAAGAGTGGTGGAATGATGGAGGAACAATAGATGAAGAAGGTAAGGATCCTTTTGAGGTAGTGGATTTTGGGCGATAGGAACCCAAATCAGACTTGGAAAGTGGAAGATGTTTGGAAGGGGATGAAATGGAAGCCTTTGGAAGCTTGAATGTCAATTTTGATTTTTCTTTTGTGTGCAAGTCTTTCAACAGTGACTTGGGAATCCACATAGTTTTTGATTTTCCTTTCTTTTGTGATGCTTTTGAATGCATTTCTTCAATGAGGGATTTAGGAACCCATGTTTTATTTTTTTCTTTTTGCTTGATGGACCTTTGTGGTCTTTTGGATATTTCATTTTTATTTTCATTACATGTCAATTAGATGGGACATTGTGATTCTTATAGACATATGGATTCTTGGATTTATGATTTTTATGTTGCACATCAACATTGCTTCCAAAAGACTTAAGAATTGTGGATGAATAGGAATAATATGGAGGGTTCATATCTATTGGTGTTTGGACATTCTTCAAATATGTGTGCCTTAGATGATCTTGATACATGGTAGGGTAAGTGAATGGAGAGCTAGGGATGATAGGAATGGAGAATGGAGGAATATATGGACCTAATATGGATGGAAGGGATGAAGACTTTTGTTTTGGGACATAGGAACCCAAAATGGATTTGGAGGATAATGAAGGCATATGGTTGCATTTGAATGGAGGGATATAAGGTGTGAAAGTGATATCAATATCTTTGGAAAGAGTTGCATTGCCAAAGTTCACATCTTTAAGATTTATCTTTATACCAATAGGCTCATGAATAGATTTGATAGGAACACATTTGATAGGATCAACTGAAGCTTGAAGGGATTTATTATCATGCAAGGGATTTGGAAGAATGATGGCTTCTTGAGGTGAACATGAAGGAATATGACAAGGAAATGATAGGATACTTTGATCTTGACAAGGATCTTCGAAGGGTATAGATAGGGTATTTTGCTCTTGATTTTCAATATGCTCATTGGAAATTGTGGAAGGGATATCTTGATCTTGCTTGGGAAGTGGAAAGAATATGGAACTTGGAAGGATATTTGGTTCTTGGAATGGAAGGATATCATCTTGGAAGACATGAAAGGATGCAAGGGGATCATCACAGGGTTCTATAGATATGAGACCTTCATCAAATATGGGAAGGGATTGTATATAATCTTGATCTTGATCTTTATAAACATTTGTTTCTTTTCTCTTTGGATTATCCTCTTGACATGGAGCCACTTCTAAGGACAAGGTAGATGTTTGGATATGTGTGGGGGATGTTTGGAAGAATAATGTAGGATCCTTTTGAAGGGGTATAATAGGCATTGAAGCACATGAAGCTTTGGGGTCCAAGATCTTTGAAGCATGGAAATGATCTACAACAAGATGTAAGTTAGCTTGGGTTTATTTTAGAGGTAGCCCTTGAGGGTAGACATAGTCAATGTGAAAAGTTTCATCATTAGGCTCATTCTTTGATGGAGGAATTTTGGATAGTTGTGAAGCTTTGTGAGATGAACGAAAGATGAAAGGATTACAAGCTATGGGAGAAACCTTTCTAGATAGAGGTTTGTGCACTAGATCTTTCTTGAGAGGGGTACTTTTCTCTTCATACTCTTTATTACCTTGATCACAAATAGGATCATCATGAAATTTCCCTTGATCCAAGATAGGTTTGTTGCTCTTAAATGTTTCTTTTTGTGAGGAATATGAAGGTACGGATGGCCCATCATCATAAAGAAATGGACACATTGATCTTAATGATGGCTTTTTAGATGATGTCTCTTTTTGTTTTTCCCCATTCTCCCTCAAGGTTGATGTGTCAAAATTATGAGGAAGCTTAGCTCTTGATTGAGCTAACTTTATGAAATATGCTTCTTTATCCCTATTCATAATTAATCCCATTATTTCCATAAACATGGGATCTTGGATTGGTTTTGAAATTCTTCTTCAGACACCTCATCATTTTGATTCCAATGGAGATTTTGATCTTGATTTCGATAATTATGCTCCATAATAGGATTGATTTGTTTTTCAAATAGACTCATCATTATAAATGTTTTTTAGGAATATGATCTATTTGTTGCACTGATAAGGAATATCTCCGAAAAGGGTATCCAAAAATGATTTCAAAATCCTTCCAAACCTTCGGGAAATGTTCATTGTTTTCCCTTCTTTGTTTTTGGGTGTCACTTGCTAGTGTGTAGGCATGACTTAACAAATGGTACGCGGTTACTGGTATATTCTTAAGCGGCGCTCTGTAGGTCAGCAGGTGGCTTTTCCTTGTTTATAGGTGTTTCTTAATCTTTACCAGGCATTTCTTGAAATGTCACAGGCATGACTTTACTACATATATGCGGTGTTTCTCTATGTGTAGGCGGCACTTCATAGACCAAGTTGTAAATTTCAAATTTTAAAAGTTGTAAGATCAAGTCTGCAGAATATTCTTGCTTGAAAATGAAGTACAAATGCAACACACACATCAAATTTGCACCATATCCCTAAATCCACACTAAAAGTGTATGTTCTCGATCATTTTTCACAAGTATTGAAAGGGAAAATCTTCCAAGCAATCTACCTATAGTCAAATTTGGCTTTTAACATGTTTGGCTCTATAAGGTAGCTTACTACTTATCAGGATTTAATGAATAATTCTATTCTAAATCATGTCAAGCTCTTTTTCCCACTTGCGAGCTTCCCACACGCATAAAAGCATGATTTGGCTCAATCCAAAAGGACTACTAAAGGAAGTGAAGAAACTTGCACATAATCTAGTCACTCCCCTATTAAGGAAGAGTGTATTTTTTTTATAGTGGGTTAGATAGTACCGCAGCTAAAGCAAATTGTCTCCCACTTGGGTTGTTCCCTCTCACCGTCCTCGTAAGGAAAATCTCAGGAGGCAGTCCCTCTATTGCTCTATTTTAACTAGCATGTATGGAAAAATAAGAAGTTGAACTTAGTCCAACAAGTTTGGGAATTTGGTTCACTTAGAAAGTGAAGAGCATATCCCTATTGTTGTTCTTTGTTCCAAACACTTCAATCAGATTTTGTTCTTTTTCAATCTCTTAACAAGGAAATTCTTAATAAATGAAATGTTTTTTTAATTCCTCCCTTCCTTTCTACCAAATTGAACTAACATGTTTGGCTTTTTGATCCACTTTGAAAAATGGAGAGCATATGCCTTAGATGCTTGTTCAATTTGAAAAATAGTAAGGTTTCTCTATTAATCTAGATTCAATGAATAGCCACAATTTAAGAAAATGCAAGCTTGATTTGATGAATACCTCTTTTTGTAGCTAGCAAAGGCTAGGCACTTTTATGAGGTTTTTTTGGCTTTTTAACTTTGCTCACTCACCTAGTGGCGATTGTTCTTTTGCTCCCTCCTCTAACAAATTAGTTCAACACAACCATACAAAATGAAGGAAATCCAAAAGAACAATTGAAATTGCAACTTAAGTGTTTTTGACAAGATTTTTCAAAGAAATTATAACACCTTAATGCAAGCAAATTTAATCCAAAGTAGGTAATTTCTTCTTGTAAGCATCTAATACTTTAATGTAATGAGTATACAAATTTTCTTCTAATCCCAAACTTTCAAGAATTAAAGCACTATGAATTTCCTTTTGATGTTTTATTTGGATTCTTACCTCTTTTCTTCCTTGAGTGATTCTGCTTTCTGGTTTTCACACTTTTCTATGTTTGCTCATCTGCAGGAAAAACACAAACAGAGAGTAAGAAAACAAAATTTATTGATTTGACAACAAATTAAAATGAAAAATGCTAGGCGTCATTAGTCAGCTAATACGCATGATTTAAATACTGGGATGCGTCATTTAAATTTTGGTACGTGTCATTTAAATGCTGGTACACGTCATTTAAATGTTGGTACGTGTCATTTAAATGCTGGTACATGTCATTTAAATGCTAGTATGCATTATTTAAATGCTAGTAGGTGTCACTTTAAAAATCATAGGCGTCACTTTCCAGTGAATCAAGCGATTTTTAAAGATTAGTAAGCGTGACACTATAACTGACAGGCATTAAAAGTATTGAAAATTATGTACGATAAAGTATTCAAAGCAGCAAATAACAACTACTAAGCATTAGTTAAAGAATACTAGGCATGACAGATTATGTAAATTGTGCAATAAGAATCGTCACAGGTGGTGAATAATAGCTAGTAGGCGTTAGTTCTCAGATCATAGGCGCCGCTTTATGCTTGCAGGCGTAACACTTTATCTCACAGGCGTCAGAAGAATAAAAGATAAAATAGAAGGAATCACATAGGCATCAGTTAACTGCTGGTAAGCGTTGTCAGAATAGCCATAGGTGTTGCTAGATCCTTCATAGGCATCATTTCTCCTATTTTTTGCAAAATTAAAGGAAAAGTAAAGACAAAAACACACAAAATTTGATAAAAATGTTAGACATGAGGCTCAAAGCCCCACGGTAGGCACCATTTGTGTGTGTATGTTAAACACCTTCATGAAATTAGGATCATTAACTAACAATTCTAAGCAAATACAATCAAAATTTAAGCTAAGAATTGAAATTAACATCCATGATATCTCATGGTTCTCTAACTAATTTGGTAAGTGAAGTTCTCAGCCTATTCTCCACTAGTGACAAATCTAGAATGAGAAATATGATAGTACAATGCTTAATCTAGCTCTCAAATGTGATACAAAGATAATTCAAATGCTTATGATATGTTCTCAATTGCTCTCAATTTCTATGAAAATGTCTATAGTAATGATGCTTTGCAAATGAATTTCTAAGATGATTATTGCTCTCAAAATGCCTCTCATTTATAGTAAATTCCCAAGGGTAGGGGGTAGAGTGAAGTAATCATGATTTAGCCTTGGTTGAGTCAAAAAATTTGCAATATTTTTAAATGGGGGGACAATTTAAATGGTTGTCTCAAAGCTTTGGACAAAAGGACAAAATTGAGTGGATGAGATTCAAAGTTGAAATGTGTGATTGAGATTCAATTATTTTGAGTGATCCATGTGCTTTTGTTCCTCAATTCTCATTGGTTGCTCGAATTGTTGTTGAAAGATATAAACATTAATTAAATTCCATCAATTAATTAAATTAGCCATGTAAGGGAATAGGTTCAATTTGATTTTTGATTTAAAACTATACAATTAATTGATTAAAATCAATTATATAGTGTTTTTCATCCCTTTAAGCTTGTATTTAGTTATTTGATGTCATTATTTAATTTTTTCTTTGATTTAATTGATTTTGTCAAATTTTGATTAATAAATGTCCATTTAAATTTGATTTGATCCATTTTGATTAGAATTAGTGCATTTTGATTAAGATTTTGCAATTTTATGATTTTAAAGCACTTGCCCATTTTTGAGTGTCTACACAGCCATAGTGGCCTAATGGCTTTGCCTTGTAGCCCTGCAGAGACCTTCTTAGTCTTTGAACTACACACTTCCCCAAAACATCAGGAGAAATCAACACATATATAGATACCCTTTAAGCCATACTTAAATATATCAAGGATTGAGGTATTGTTTTTTTGGAACAAATTAAGGTTTCTGGACTGTACCCCTGCAAATGAGCCCCAAAAATGGTAGATTAACAAAGAAACACCTACTTATGATGAACTACAACTAATTGAATACCTGAATGACTTGAAGATCAGTGATTAGAGATCACCGAGTACTAAAATGATATGTAAGATAATTAAATCAATCATTTTGTTGTCATTGATGTCAACTAGTTTTGACAGTACTTATCATGATAGTTGCAAACATCTAAACATCTGTAAAGATGAGAGAAAAGATGAAGAACTGAGATATCTACATGGAGAAAGATGGATATGACAGATGAGGATAAGGAATAGTTTGGGTAACTAATTGATGAGTCTATGACTTCATATGGTTGACTTGATTATGTTGGATTAATCTATTATGAAGATGGAAGCAAAATTTACAAGGCAATCTGGTTGGTTGATGAAGGACTTCAGTATACACCGAGCTAGTGTAGTGTATACTGAGAGACAGTATTAACCGAGCTTGTGTTCACCAACATATTTCTTTGTTAATTGAGTATGGATGAAAGTATTAAATGCTTAAGTTTAGCTGACAGAAATTGATGAGTTGGAAATTGTTATGATTTCAAGATTGAGGATAAAGTTTGTTATGAGATCCATGACTGAAAAAATTTAGAGAAGATCTAAAGGATGGAATTGAAACATGTTATTGACACATCTGTCGAGGAAGGATTAAGAGGCAAAATCAATGAAGGAGATTAAGCGACAAAATCTGATGGATGATATGAAAATGATTTATCTATCTATATAAGAGATATGAGTTTCTTTATTGAAACATGTTGGAAGAAAGAAGACTACAGAGATATTGCGTGAATACAGTTTCATGCATGCCTGATCAGACTGGTTGAAGAAGAACCAAACTGCAGAACAGTAGCGAGCATCAGAGAGCTATTACCGAGTGAAAAGTAAGTTGAGGAAGTGAATTGATATATTGATTAGAGGATTTGTATGGGCTTAAAATAGATCTGAACATCTGCAATTTGAGTTGTATTGTAATTAGATCAAATACTATTTTAGTTTAACCATTGATACAAAAAAAATCTCTTAACCGAGTGGACTTAACCGTCTTATGTTATGCCCCCATGTCATTCAATGAATGTACATTATTATACTATCGACCCCATAGTGAATTTTGGTTGAACGATAACTGTTAGTCTTAAATCCTATAACAAGGTTACACCTAACAGTGTGCTGGTAACCTTTAACAGGGTTGGCTCTTCATCGAGCTCACTTCAGAAGAGTGAAAATTATTTTGGGTTACCGGTCCCGGGTGGTTTTTCCCTTAACATGGTTTCCACATTAAATCTTTGTGTTATGTGTTTATGTGATGATTGATTTATTGTCATACTTTACATATTGCATATTTGATTTGGTTGGTAATCACTGAGTTAATTAACTGGTAATCGGTAAAGGCACATACAGTTTAGTAGTTTATGTTACCGAGCTGCAGAATTTGTTGAAATTGTTTAAAGTATTACATCTTTGTAATTGGGACTGTAGGATAATTGATCTAATTGATTCACCCCCCCTCTTAGTTATTCTAACAACTTCTATATTTCCCCAAGACTCCAACTCCTAGATAAAATCCTCTTATGCTATAAAATGATCAAATCCAAAAGGAATTAGGTTCAAACCTTCAGCAAGACCAAAACCCCCAATTTGGTCACTCCAAACCCTTGGAACTAGGGCTTTGTCAATGTCGACCCTCCAAACACTCCTGATTAAAATTGGTGATTGATACACCATCTCTCAAACATACTAAGGTGATCCAAAACTTAAAACATGCCCCTTGTTCAAGCCAAATAGCCACTGCTATACTTGTGCCATGAATTTCAGTGTAAACTCTCTGTTTTCAACCAGTGATTACTTTAACTTTCAAGTTTCTGCAAATGCATGGTTAGGTAATTATGATACAGTATTATGTTAATCACATTCCATGGATTCTAGGCCTTTTAGTCCATGGAATGGTTAGTGTTTACAAGTAAACTTCAAACAAGGAAAGAAATCTATATAAACAAGGTTACACCGTTGTGTGTGAGGGTACAATCATGTTAAATGACTCTCAAAACATTCAAAATATGCAATATTTCCTTCCAAATGTCTTATTGAATCCCTGTAGATCTTATCCAAGTGAAGCTTACATGAGGATCCACACACAAGATACAAAAATGAAAGAGAATGTAGTTTTATTGATTCTCAGTCACTGTTATACCGGCATTAACGCATGGAACAGTAAAAAATAATAATCTTCAAAGAATTCAATGGATGAAAGTGAATGTATGAAGTTATCCCTTATTGCATCTTGAATTAGAATCCAATCAAAGACTATTAATCTCTCTGGAAAACATAGATCGCAGTCAAAACTTTATATTTTATTCATTCATCATTCTCATCCGTACACACCAAATCCCTATCTACTCATACAATGGGTTCAAAATACAAATAGACATCTCCATCTCAACTTCCCCAACCACTCCTGATTAGTTAGAGGGATTAGTTGAGTGTTTTGACATTAAAACTTTAACTTCCCTCCCAAATGGCTAACTAGCCGTTATGTTTTAAATATTTGAAAATTGAAACTATGAAAATGTTTTAAAAACCTTATTAATTGGAAATTAGGAACTCCAAAGGTTTTCCAACACCTAGGAGACTTAATTGTAACACTCCTACAACTTTAAACTACCCTAAGACATCCATTGGACACTAATGGTCCATTTTACAAACATTTGATCCTTTCAAGGATATAAATTAAGTCCACATATTGCAATGTCATTACATGACATTAAAACATAATAGGTTCCAATAACTTGTAGTTGAGGCGATTAACCCCCTTTTCCATCTGGTTCTCCCTGAAAGTCTTCAAAGGCTTCATAGTCTTCATGATTGCACTAGTTGTCTTCATGCCTTATTTGTTGATCCTAGGTGCCCCTGCACCATTATGGGAAGTGGAAAGGCATTTAATTATGTTATTTGTATGTTTCCTCATGTGTTTGTTTTAGGGTTGAACAAGGGTGAAGAGTTAGAGGTCTTTAATGGAGATAAATTGCTAATTGAAGGGTCACATGTGATGGGATCAATCATGGTCTAGGAGATTGGTCCATTAGAGGACTACTTTTTATGACATTGATGGTTATGATATGGATAAGAGATGGCGTTGGATCCACTAAGGGGATCTAGAAGTTCTTGAAGATGCTTGGAAGAGAAAGCCATAGGTAAATGTGCCTAGAATGGAGGGTTTTGATGTTGGGTAATTAAAACTTGTATTCTCTTGAAAAGTGAAAAATCCTTAGTTTAGGATCATTTTATAACTTTGTTTTTGGGTTAGAAGTTTTGGGAAGGTGTTGTGATAGCACTTTCTTTGTATTTGGAGACCTATTGGAGGGGTAAAAGCCTGTACACTAGCAATTGTTCATATAGATGTTCCAAAGAAGTGATAGTTGGTTTTTAAGTATTTTATGCAATAAAATGTATTTTAAAGTTTTGGATTCCCTCAACTTGCATATCAAGTCCACCATAACAATGCAAAATGTATTTTATGCAAGTTTCATGTCTCTGCCTATGAAGGTACAGTTAATGTATTGGGTTTCCAAAACGTCTCTTTCATTGCAAAAATGGATTCAAATGAATGTTATTATGATTTTCATTCATATAATTATTCCATGAAATCAATCCAAATCAACATATAAATGAACAATCATACTAACATCTATCTTTTCTATCCATATTGCAATGAAAGAAAGTGTTTTAGGCAACCAATAAGAGGATTGTTCCCTCACGAGCAGAGACAGGGCCAGTCTTGTTTGATTTACATTTCATTGAAGAAACATATATTATATTCATCCATTTAATCTCCAATAGACCATATACCTTCCTTTACTCCTCCTCCTCTCCCCTCTCACTTGGGTCACTTTCACATTGAAGTTCCTCACAAATTCTTCCACCAATTCCTCATAAAATCCCTAATTTTTGGGGAGTTAGGAATTTATTTGTATTAAGGTCCATGTGAGTGGAAGGAGAGAAGTAGGGTGGGATGTGTAAGAGAAAAAATTTGTAATGATTCTAATCAATAAATAAAAATCATCCTTGCAATGGTAAATATCTGCTCGTGGGTACAATCACTACAAGAGTGAATTAAATTGCTTATGGAAATGTGTTCTTGAGTGAATAGTGATGTAAGATCATTGCCTTGTGTTTTACTTACATGTTTGTGCAATCATTTGTGTTTTAATCCTCTAAGGATCCCAATACACTCAAATCATACACTCATTAACATCTCAATCCATTCTTGTGACCATTCTATCTCCTTGCACCAAACTGTTTGTAATGTCCCTATTAGTTTGTAACCTTGGAAAGCCCACATTGAAATAGACTCAAACTCTTCAAAGAAACCCAAATGTAAGCACCTAACTACCCAAAACTATTCCATAATAGTCATAAAACTAACTGTCAAAACTAAATAGATCAATGATTGAAGTTTTTAGATTCTGAGAACACATATATTCAGTGGAGGCTATAAGAAGGGATATTTGTGAAGATTTGCTAGATCTCTAAAATTCTATAGAATATCTTCTTTACTGAGTTGAGGTGGGAAAAAAGTAACATAGCTCTATGAAACCTTCACAAATACCCCTTCTTTGGCCCTCACTCATACCTCTTCTCATAATCTGGAAACTTTTTAAAGAAACAGGTGATGAACATGCAGATTTTCCTAAGCACTACTGGGAGCTAACCTAGCAACACATGTACTATTTTGAAAATCATAATAAGTCCATTTGTTTCTAGGTCTAGTTCCGAATAAGGCTTGGTCAAATCTGCATGTTTGTCAAATGTAAATGGAATACTTTGTGCCTGACATACTTAAATGGAATACACCAAGAAGTACCAAATGATGAATGCTCAATTGTTGTAATGGCAAAGCATCATAACCGTCCATTTCTAGAACTTGATTTTCTATAGTCTTAATGATTTTTCTATAGTCCTAATGATTTTTCTTATTTTTTGTCTTTTGTCCCTTTTTGATTTCCTATGTTTGTGCTTGGTGATAGGATTTTGAACATTGTTGACAAAGCCTGTTTCTTTTTTTTATTTTCATGGGGTTCCACACTACTATGAGCTTACCCAACAACACATGTACTATTGTGAAAATCATATCACAAGTCCATTTGCTGTTGGGTCAAGTTCCTAGTAATTTTTAGTCAAATATGCATGTTCTTCAAATCTCAATTATTAAAGAAATTTTATTCATTGGTTGTGTGATTAGAGAAGGTATATGCACAGGTGATGAACATGCAAATTTCATAATAATAATTTGAATATTATTTTGACCTCTTCTCATAACAATAATAATATTAGTTTGTGTTTCACATGATTGCATTTCTTAAATCATTACTGGAAAAATTTTGAACATATCTAAATGTAATACTTTGTGCCTGACACACTTAAATGGAATACACCAAGAAGTATCAAATGATGAATGCTCAATTGTTGTAACGACAAAGCATCAGAACCGTCCATTTCTAGAACTTGATTTTCTATAGTCTTAATGATTTTTCTACCAGTAATTTCCAAAACTGTGTTTACCGATTAATCAAATATGAAATATGTAAATTATGATAGCAAACTAATCATAACAAGTAACACATAACACAAAGATTTAATGTGGAAACCCTGCTAAGGGAAAAACCATCATCTTTCATTCATGTCAAATGCATCAATTTGATGAGTTGAGAGCGACGAGTGGAATTGTTGTCTGCATCGTTGCAACCTATATCCGTGTAAAAATAAACCTATATCTGTGCTGAAAATGAGAAATTGTCAATAAAAAGTTAGTGTGCTCACGTCAGGTTCACCATTTTGTAATCAGATAATAGGGGATCAATGTAGAAATCTATGATAACATCAAATATCTCAACCACAAAGAGATAGTTAGTGCAATTAGTATTCTAAATACTTAAGAAAGGATGCAATATAAATAATAAGCATAAACAATAATCAATATGAAATCATTTCAAGAACATGAATATGCAAACCATAAAATCCTTCCTTGGTATTCTCCTTCTTATGAAATGTGGGATCTCATAATTGAGCTCAAGATCGTGCCAACATAGGAATTCAAAGCAGTTGTGCTTTTTTAAAAACTAGAGATTTACCTCTCTATTTATAAGAGTTTTAGGGGTTCTAGTCAAGATTACTTGATTGATGGGCTAATTGGTGATGTGGAAGAGTGAAATCAAAGTTAGTAGGAGTTCAACTCTACTTGACTACCTTGATTAGAGGATTGACTTGATGCGGGGAAAAAGTTAACTCAAAGTGAGTAGGAGTTCAGCTCTGCTCGAATGCCTTGATTGGAAGATTGACTTGATGAGGGGAAATAGTTAACTCAAAGTCATGACTAGGAGTTCAAATCTTCTTGATTGTCTTGATTGGAAAATTCACTTACGAGATGTAATAGAAGACTAAAATAGATTAAGTTGTTAATTGATTGCTAAGGGATTGAATAGTCAAGATTGTAATTGAAGAGTGAACTGAAAGTTAGTATGAGTTAGCTTTGTAAGAATAATCATGATTAAATAAATAAAAGAATTTATTTACTTGTAGTATTAATTAAATATGATTATTTAATTACTTATAATGAGACATGGAATAATCAAATAATGCTTTATTATTTAATTACTTAATAGAAGAATAATTGATGAAATAATTAGGTAATTAATTAAAATCACTTAATTACAAAATTAAGGAGAAATGGTGATTTTGACTTTTGAAAATGGTAGAAGGACACAATTTATTAAATAACAAAGATTATTAAATAAATTAAAGAGGAATGTTAGTAATGTCATTGCGTTTAGAGAAATACCCAATTTATACATGTCTACAATGAGAAGTCATAAATTTAGGAGTGTAGACCATAAACTTAAATAGACAAAATCCTAATAGAGTAGAACTCATGTACAATATTTATACAAGTGCATAAAATTGATAATTGAAATATCTCTTTAGGAACTACTAATGCATTGACAACTCTTGATCTTAGCCTTGTATTTATTGTAGAAAATAAGGATCCTACTCATACTTTTCTATGAATACATATGATCCAAGATAGAGAACCTCAAATTTCCCAAATTTTTCTCTCCTGAGATCTGGTGTTCCACATCAAGACCATATCATTGATTTCAAACTTTATACAAGATGTCTTCTTGTGAAACTACTATTTTGCATGTTTGTACAACTTCAAGTTACTCTTATGTACTGAATTTCTCATTTCATCTAACTTTTTTGATTGCATGATCCTATCCTACATAGGGTAAAAGATATCATCATCAAATTCTTGTATGAACTAGTAAATAGGTAGCACATTATTAATTGGCAGTCTTGCATCTATTCCATAGATTAATTCAAAAGGTGACTTTCCAATTGCTTTGTTTTTTGTAACCATATTGAATCCCAAAGTGCTATATTTAACTTTGAGCCTCATGCATTTTTGTTCTTCTCTAAAACTCTTTTGATGATCTTCATTAAACTTTTATTACTTGATTCTGCTTAGACATTATTTTTGGGATGATACAGAGTAGAATGTGATATCTGATCAATGCCAGATAAACTACAACAATCAATAAACTCATCAAATCTAAAATACATTACATTATAATATTTAAGGGCTAGGGATAAAATAATTAAATGCATACTTATTATATAAATCAAATAATTATATTTGATGCTTGTACACACTAAATAGTGCACTTCTCTAAGTCATTACTTCCAAGGGAATCCATGAATGGGAAACCTTGAGAAAGTGACCTAGAGCTCCCTAGGCATGGAGTCACAAGATTGTTTGAATATTGCTCTTAGCTAGAGCTATTGAAGCATGCAACCTTGCTAGTAAACCACACAATGGGAGATTCAAAGAGACAAGGGAAAGAATGCCAATATCCTCAAGAATCAACAAAGGGAATGCAATGCAATGCAACTATACTAAGAATGAAGATGTAGGCTAAGATATGAAAGGAAAGTATTACAAACCCTTGCTAATTAAGCTATGTGAGCTAATCTAAAGCATAAAGGAAACTAAGCTAGATGCCATGAAAGCTATGATGCAAGAATGCAAGAATGGAACTAGAATGCAAGAATAATCCCCAAAAGCTCCAAAGTCTCCAAGAAATCTTGCAGCATAAGGTTAGTATTCAAAAGATGGATCCAAGAATGAGAAGAGAGCTCTCCTTTTATAAGAAATGAGAAAGAATGGACCATGGATATTAAGAGGCAAAAGATTTAATCAAGGGTGGAGCACCAAAGAGGAGAAATCCATGTGCACAAATATCCTCCAATGAGAAAATAAGAGTTGACTTTTGTGTCCATATGAGATAAAAAGTTCTTTTCTTCTTTTTATTAAATAAGAATAATGCTTTATTTGTGCAACTTAGGATAAGAGGAAAAGTGGGGGCTTTTTATTTAATAAAAGGGGGGGAAATTCCTTTTAAATAAATAAAGACTTTAGGATAAAATGGTTAGCCCATAGAAAATAATAAAAAATGATAGAATAGGATTTGATCAAGGAAATTGATATAATTGATAAAATGCTGATTTTTGAAAATATTGATTTAGGACTTTGATAAATTGCTGAATGGGGGCCCAAAGTTTAGGTGACCATTTTAGGGTGCATACATTTTCCCCTCTTTGACTAATGTGAGATCGATTTGGGATCACATGCAGTCAAAGAATGGAATTGAAATGTGAGATCAATTTGGGATCACAAAACAATCTAGACATGTGTTCGATGAATGGGAACATATTAGGACAAGCATAAGCAAAAGCTGAAAGACAAGGCCAATCACCGTTGTATATAAGTAATTGTCAAGTCTGAGATAAGAGATAAGAATCTCAAGCTGAGTTGATTGATAAGCTGAATCAAAGATTAAAGATGATAGGTACTGCCCCCTCAGAATCAAAATTGAAATCAGGTAGAGGAGAACAAAAAATTGATAAACTTGATCAAGTCACTAGAAATCATAATCGAAGGTGAAAAGATGATAGGATAACCATCAAGCAGTGAAGAGATGCCCCAGTTTGATGAGGTTGATTGAGAAAGATATAGGATAAAAATGAAGTCAAACCTCAGAGAGATGGAGATGAAGGGAAATGAATGAAAGACTAGAAGGTTGAAAGAGATGGGGATGAAGAAATGAAGATGCCCCAACAAAGATCGAAGGATTAGGCGTCAAAAAGTCGGCCAACTGCGCAGAAGAGGGTGAAAGTTTAAAATGCAATTTTGACTATCAAGATGAACTCAAATTTCAATTTCGATCCCGAAAATGGATCTAGGACGTCAAAATTAGCTAGGGGTACAATTTTTGCACAATTATGAGGTGTTTTGAAATTTGATAAAAAAGTCAAAATGCTATAAAAGGGGGTAAAAAGGTCATTTTCAAAATCATGTCTTTTAGTGATTTGAGAATCTTTAGAGCTTTAGAGAGAGAAAATGGCCCAACAAGCAGTGATCCCGGTCCACAGGTATCGATTTAAGTGCGCCCGGTTGCACAACCGGTCTCCACAGTATGGTGCCCCAGTATGTTTTCAGAAAAACTCACTTTTGTTGGTCATTTATGAGCATTAATGTCAATTTAAAACATGTTTTTAAAGTTTTTAAACTTTCTCAAATTTTCTTCATACGAAAATTCATACGATACTTTAGAAGTATCGCACCCTTTGAGGATCTATATCGTGCGATACTTTGTGGGTCAAAATAGCATCGCACCGCTATTGAATCTAGTATCGCACAATACTGGATGAAATATCATGCGATGCTATGCGAAGTATCACAGGCAAAGATATCATCGCACTGGTATTGAAGTATCACACGATACTTAGTCAAAAAATAGTGTCGCACAGTATAAAAAATGACATGTTTTAATCTTTTTGAGCAAAAATGACATGGGTCCTAACAATGTTTTCTTTTAAGATGTTTTATACTGATTTTATACATCCATCATGATATGTTCTGACATCTGGTTTGGGTTAAAATGGCTTGTAGGAGAACTTTCCTGTGCTGCTCGTTAGAGCACCTCGAGTGATTGGACTACGATGTGTTCGAGATCTCGATGATCCAGGACGAGCAGACCTGAGGGAGATGGGGTTTGGCTACTTGCTACAGATGTGGGCATGGGAGCACATTATTGTAGTGCAACCATGAGTGCAGCTGAGGGAGCGGAGATGCCCCTATATGTATAGGTACACAGGATTCATCTTCCAGCCACATAGTGGAAATGTCACATATTACCGTCGGGTACTAGATGAGCTCACCTCATTCCAGTGGAGACCATACAGGGCCTGCAAGCAGTGGGGTGACCGTGATGAGTTGGATTACATGCTATGTAGTCAGCCATTGGTAGGTCAGCATTCAGATATTTTTGAGAGATTTGTTATCACTCGTGTTTGGAGATAATTCAGGCATCAACAGAGAGTGTCCACCGAGACTACCACATACACTAGGGTTAGGGATGAGGAGGGCCAGGGTTGGCTACCGATGCTGGATTATCAGCAGGCAGTACAAGAAATGGTTGTGATATGTCAAAAGCCATGGGACTACCTCCCAAATATGGCAGATGTAGGAGCTGATGCGGCCTATAGGGCAGAGTGACAGAGGCAGCCCTTCCCCAGATTCACTGTACCTAATGCACAACCGACAACATAGGGGGATGATGGAGATGATGAGGATGATGAAGATGGAGGAGGGAGAGGGAGAGGGAGAGAGACTGGTTAGAGCTCTTGATCAAGTGGCTAAAAATAGCCATAGAGATAGGGTTCTGTAGATGAGGATGATGATAGGGCGAGGCCAGCTCACCACTGGGTGGATGTTAGGCAAGATCAACCTGCAGGAGGAGAGGACCTGAGAGCTAGGATCCAGGTCCTAGAGACAGAGATGCAATAGTTATGCATCACCATAGTGGTCAAAGAGTAGCAGTTGACGGATTTGAGAGCTGAGCTTGAGCAGCGGGATAGGACTATACAGGTTGCTATGACAGAATCGCGGAGAGAGGTAGCGCGAGCCGCATACTATCATGGGCTCTATATATAGGTTGTGCCACATGGTCAAAGAGCACCACCCTACTCTGCTATATTTGGGAGATCTGATATAGTACCAAACATGGCACCACCTCCTCCACCACTAGCACCACATGATGGTGGTAGCGAGTCCTAGGTTTAGGTTAGATAGATGTATAGAGACATATCTTGGGATTTGATCTAGATTTTTGTATCCCATATTGTATCATGACATTTGTTTATATATATGAGATTACTAGATTGATGATATATCTTGTGTACTTATCCCACTTGTGATGGATGTTTCAATTTTTATATTGTCTTGTCATTTTGCTCAAAATGTATGTCATATATGCTCATGTATAATCTCTCTCATAGATGTATGTGTTAGTTCTCATGTTTATGATATAGACTCATGTTTCTGAAAATGATCTCTTTAGGATAGATATGATGATAAGATTAACCCCTTATGATGATAGGAACAAGACATGATGTGAAAGACAAGGAATGAAAGACATGATCGAGAAAAGGAAAGGTGAGCACAATTGACTGACAGGTCCATGAAAGATGAAAAAGGAGAGCTCTCTCCATATGCAAGATGCAAAACTAAACTAATATGAACCTAAAAATGCAAGATACTATGAAAAGTGGTTTTCTTGAAAGGTCACAAAGCTTTTAGACTCTAATATTCATCATCGAGCGTTATTGGTAGCATCACAAGATTATACAATGCACACTAGTATAACTATGTGGATCTGAATATGATCTATATCAGATAGGTATGTGGGAATCCCACCTAGGCATCAAAGACATATAGGTCAAGATGACTAGTGCAGTGAGATTACCTAAGTTTGGTATAGCAAGATTATACTCACATTGAGACACAAGGAAAGTCGCTAGAAGTATGCACTTGCACAAACAGTCAAGGATAATACCTTGTAGACCCTAATGTCAAGTGGAACAATCATAAATGCTAATGACATTTAGGATCAACAAAATATACCCACAAGAAGAAAAAGCAATAAAACATGTCCTCATGCCCTCAGTCTTCTAGCTAGGCATCATCAAAAAATTCATAGGGAAAGAACACTCATCAAAGAAATCATCATAGATAGCACACAAAGAAATAAAGTCAAACAAGTCTCATCGAGTCAAATGTTTAAGTGCGTGTGTGTAGGTCATAGAATCAAACTTTGAGTATCGCATCTACCAGTGAAGATACCATATCATGCTAGACTATAGGTAAAATATCCGATAAGTGTTGAGAAACACTTGATGCTAGGGTAGTGTTGAGAAACACAGTTTGGGGTGGTGTTGAAAAACACTGTTTGCAAGATGTCCTAAAGACCAACACATCCTAGAGACAAAAGCTAATACATTTATGCCCCCTAGACAAAGACAAAGACCAATTCCAAACCAAGGCAACAAAGTCAAGGCATGATGGAGAAAGGCTAAGTGTCGAGGACACATGCTAAGAAACAAGGGTGCAAAGGCCTCAAGTAGCGCTTGTTTCCAAGTTTTCACCACTTGGAGATTTTTTTGATTTTTTTAATTTTTTTGTATTTTTGCTACCAAGGTTCCTATTTCCAAGTTTTCACCAAGACACTTTTTCTAATTTTTTTTGCATTTTTTGCATTTTTTTTATTTGTATTTTTTTTCAGGACTTTATATGCTTTTTAGAATTTTTTCAGCATCATATATGAATTTTTTTGGAATTTTTTTAGGATCAATAAGATATGTACAAAGGATGCCCCCAGATAGAATAGGCATCATGGATAGAACTTCTTGAGGTGCAAAACATTGATAGGGTCAGGGAGCTGTTCCCCCTCTAGATCAGATAGTAAATAAGCACCTGTACCAAAAATTGCAGTAATGATGTATGGTCCAAGCCAATTAGGTTCAAATTTCCCCTTTTGCTCTCTATGTTGTTGGTTCTTAGGGTTTTCTCGTAGGACAAGATCCCCCACTTGAAATTGTCTAGGGTGAACCTTCTTGTTGAATGCTTTGGACATATGCTTTTGGTAGACTCTCATGTGATCAAAAGATGCTTTACACTTTTCATCTAGAAGTTCCATTTCTTGAAGTCTCATGGCACGGTAGTCTTCATCTGTCACTAAACCTTTAAGAGAAACTCTAAGAGAAGGAATCTCCACCTCTAAAGGTAACACTGCTTTAGCACCATAAGTAAGGGCAAAAGGAGTAGCCCCTATTGGAGTAAAAATACTCATTCTGTAGGCCCACAAGGCCGGATTTATCTGTAGATGCCAATCTCTACCATTCTTGTGAACTGTTCTATGGAGGATTTTGAGAATGGTTTTATTTAAAGCCTCTGCTTGTCCATTTCCTTGCAGGAAGTAAATGGAGGACCAATGCTATTTTATCTTGAATTTCTTGTAGAGATGTTCAAGGTCCTTGTTTTTAAATTGACCTCCATTGTTAGTGATTATTTTAGAAGGCACTCCATAATGACAGATGATATGGTTCAAAATAAATAAAGAAACTATCTTGCCTAAGGCAACAGAAAGTGGGACAGCTTCTACCCATTTGGTAAAGTAATCAGTAGTAGTGATAATGAATTTGTGTCCACCTGATGAGTTGGGATGAATCTACCCAACAAGGTCAAAGGCCCAGCGTTGAAATGGCTAATGAGAAATAGAAGGAATAAGCTCCCTACTTGGAGCATGTATTAGGTTTCCATGTTTCTGACACTTTTCACAAGATTTAGCAAAAGCTACTGCATCTATCTACATGGTAGGCCAATAGTACCTCACCCTAAGCAACCTTCAGGCCATGGAAAGACCATTAGAATATCCTCCACAAATTCCCTTGTGAATGTCAACTAATGCTTGGTTGGACTCATCCTTTTCTAAACACCTAAGAAGTGTCCCATCTAAACCCCTCCCATACAAATCACTAGAGATAAGGGTGTGGCAAGGGGCATTTCGAATTAGGTTTCTTCATTCAGATCTGTTGAAGGTTTCAGGAATAGTACCATCACGGAGGTATGAGTAAATGGCACCATAGCAGGATGACTCATATCCAATAAGGGTACAAACAACTTGGCTTTCTTGGGAGTCATAAATAGGGTAGCGTAGCTCTTCCACCATGAATTCAAATCTGGACTCATGCTGCTCTAGTTGAAGAAGTGAAGCCAATGTAGCCATAGCATCAACTGTTTTATTCTTTGCTCTAGGGATTTGTTGAAATGTAACAAAGGTGAAGTATCGTCGCAATGAATCAACCATTTTCTTGTAGGGTACTAGTTTTTCATCTTTGGTTTGGTATTCTTCATTAACTTGGTTGACTATCAATTGAGAATCCCCATAAATATGTAGCTCTATGATTCCCCACTCTATAGCTATTTTTAGTCCATTTGTTAAGGCCTCATACTCAGCAATTTTATTTGTGCAGGGGAATAATAGTTTGTAAGACATAGGAATTGTGTACCCATCAGGTGAAACAAACAACACTCCTGCACTTGAACCATTTTGCATGAAAGAGCCATCAAAGAACATCTTCCATGTTCTTGCAGTCATGTACATTATATGCTCATCTAGAAATTCAACTTGAATTGGTGCTTTGTCTCGAATTGGAAAATCAGCCAATTGGTCTGCAATGGCTTGTCCTTTTATAGCCTTATGCTCAACATACTCTATGTAAAATTTTGATAGGATCATCATCCACTTAGCAAGTCTACCTGTGAGAGTAGCCTTACCAAGCAAATATTTGAGAGGATCAATTTTTTCAATGAGGTGTATTGTATGTGCAAGCATGTAATGTCGCAACTTTTGGGAAGCAAACACCACTGCTAGGCAAGATTTTTCAATACCAGTATAATTGACCTCATATGACACAAGAGTATGACTGATGTAATAGATAGCTCTTTCTTTTCTAGTATCATCAAGTTGAGCCAATAATACCCCCAACGAAGATTCTATTGTTGACACATAGTATGAGTGGTTTTCCTGAGATAGGAGGCATTAAGATTGGAGGATTGGTCAAGTATTGCTTGATTTGGTCCATGCTTTGCTGACAATCTTCATTCCAGACACATTTAACCCCTTTGTGTAAAGTCTTGTTAAAGGGTTGAGCTCTATCAGCCAGTTGTGAAATAAACCTCCTTATAGATTGAAGACATCCTTGAAGACTCCTCATTTGACTGATGTTTTTAGGAGGTGGCATATCCATTATTTCTTGAACTTTTTCTGGGTCCACCTCTATTCCTTTAACTGAAATGATAAATCCTAGGAGTTTTCTAGAGGTGACTCCAAATGCACACTTTTTGGGATTTAATCTCAATTGAAACTGTTCCATACGATCTAGAATTACTTCCAAATCGCCCAGGTGTGTATCCCTTTTCTTGGATTTTTCCAAGGTGTCATCCACATAGTCTTCCATATTCTTATGCATCATGTCATGAAAGATAGTAGTCATAGCTCTTTGATAAGTAGCTCTGGAATTTTTTAATCCAAATGACATGACATTCCAACAATAGGTTCCCCATGCACAAGTGAATGCAGTCTTTTCCTGGTCTTCAGGAGCTATTTTGATTTGATTATACCCAGAAAAGCCATCCATCAAAGAATAGATCTCATAACCCGCGGTCATGTCCACTATCATGTCTATGTTTGGGAGTGGAAAATCATCCTTTGGGCATGCTTTATTAAGATCTCTAAAGTCTGTGCAAACACGAATGGACTTGTCATGTTTTGAAACTAGTACAATATTGGATATCCATTCGGCATAATCAATGGCTCTTATAAATCCTGCACTGAGGAGTTTTTCTAATTCAACTTTGACAAGAAGAGCTATGTGAGGATACATTTTCCTCAATTTCTATTTTACTGGTTTGATACCTAGAGCTATGGACAAGTGATGCATAATGAGACTAGTGTCCAATCCTGACATGTCTGAATAAGTCCAAGCAAAATTGATCTTCTTAGTCTGTAGGAACTTGGTGTATGCTTCTTTTTTCTATGTTGATAGAGACTGAGCTAAATGCACAATTTGTGGAGCCTCTTGTGTATTCAAATTAACTAGCTGTGTAGGCTCAACAAGCACTGAAGATCTGTCCTGAAAGTATCTTGGGAGATGATCAAGTACCTCATCCTTAGGTGCCTCGGAGAGGTTTTCACCCTTGGATACGTCCTTTATTTTTACTTTTTTAGGTTCTGACATCGCCACACAATGGTTTTCGCCATCAGAATTCTTTTTTTTTTTTTCTTTTCTTTTCTTTTCATTTTGCGACTAAGGTACTTGATATCTGGTTCTATCATGCTTGTAGTTGGTTCGCTGGTGGAAGAGACTACAGGTTCGAGAGCATTTAGGTAACAAGCTACCTCATAGTCATTTTGAAAAGTTAAGAGTTGAGGTTCTTGATAGCACTGAGACCAATCAATTAAGTGAGGATTGGCAAGGGGTAAGTCAGTGACTGGTTCAATATTGTGTATGCGAATGGTATCATCTCTGGTGATTGTAGAGTTAGGATTCGTCAAGTATCCCTCTAAGGTACCCAAATCAAGATTTATCCTACCAAGTGAAGCATCGTCTACTAAAGTGACTCATGGATTCCAATCCTCTAATCCTACACTAGACTCGTTAGCTACCTTAGGTTGGGAACTATATGTATGGACAACATCAATGTCCATGTCAACTGTAGAACACTCAGAAAGAGAATCCCATTCATACTCATGTGAGTCTGTATTTGAATCCCAACTGGGATGTTTACACCAAGCATACTTTTTAGGCCTTGAGGTAGAGGCTTCAATGTCACCAAGGGTAACACCTTCTTGAATGCCATTTGTGTATTGATGTTCTTGAATAGGGTCCTCAACATGATCTTCAATAGTGGATTGTTCTTTTTCTAGGTCTGAAACTATTGGATTGATAATTGAAGCATCTAAATCTCCCCAAAGGAGATTGGTGGAAGGGACCCAATCTTCACACCTATCTTGTTGATTTTGCAAATTGGGAATGTAGCTAGGTTCATCATCACTATCCGTCGCAACAAGGATAGGAGTAGTTTTCTTATTCTGACTTTCAAAACCTAGGCCAACTGTTGTCTTAGATCTGCAGCCAAAGAGAGCATGATTGAGTGGCTCAACCTTAGCATCTAATCTATGACTGAGAGGACCATGACCTAGGTAGCCCATATTTTTGACCAAAGTGTATCCTCTCCCATAAGCCTTAGGAGATGGGGAGAAATTTTCATTATGCTTGTATTTTTCCTCCTTGTAAATCCAATCTCTAACAACTACCTCTTCTTTTTCATCCTATATGGGTACTGAGGACTCTACAAATGTACCAAATAGAGTCATTATTGAAGATGAGGGATGCATCTCCTATGAAGGTTTACCATAGGGCCTAGGTGAGACAGACAATTTTGTGAAGGAGTCAATTTGATAACCCCCCATACCAAGGTCTATGGCTTTAAACTTGTTCTTGCACTGTTTTAGAGTTGCATCAAAATTTTCTACTTCCCTATTGAGAGGAACATGAGTCCCTACTGAAATTACATTAACAGATAATGTGCTATCCCTGGGAATACAAACTTCTACTCCATTATAGGGGAACTTAACACATTGGTGGTAGGTGGATGGTATTGCTTGCATGCCATGGATCCATGGTCTACCAAGCAGGATATTATAGGCTAAAGGACTAGCATCAACAAGTTGGAACAAAATGTCCTTTTCAACGGGGCCAATCCTGACAGGAAGGATGACCAAGCCTTTGGAGCTTCCCTCTGCCTCATCATAGGCTTTGGTGGTGATTTTCTTACGAGTATCAATAACTTGCTCTCAGTAACCTAGTATCTTCAACAAACTCAAGGAACAAATATTGAGCCCAGTACCCCCATCAATCAACACACGCCTGACACGGGTCTTGTGAATCATGACTTCGATATGAAGGGCAAGATTATGTGGATGGCTCAAGGCTTTGTCATCTTCTTCTGAGAATGTGAGGTAGTGAGGGCTGGCAAGGTGGTTAACCATATTTTGGAATTGGTCAATGTTTATGTTGTTAGGAACATTGGCTGTACGCAAAGCATCCTCAAGGACACACTTATATCTTGGAGACAACTGTAGGAGCTCAAAAATTGAGATTTGAGTTGGTGTTCTTTGTAACTATTTCAGGATTGACTGCTGACTTGGTGGTGGCATTCTTGGATGTCACTTGCTTGGGTTTGCTAGACTAGTTGGAATTAGGACCTCTAATAACCACAGGACCTTGACCTTGGCTTCTGCTGACATCATTAAGAGCTTGGGATGACCTTTGAGAGTGAGGAACTCTAAGCACCACCATAGGTTCTTCATCAAATATAGGAGGAGAGCCCACATCATGACTATAAGAATCTTTGTTTTGTATCATGTTGACATTTTCCTCAACAATCTCAAGCATATTAACCACATTTTTCGCACCTGTGTAGGTATAGTTGATTGTAGCTTTTCCATTCTTGGGTTGAGAGGTTTCCCCCTTTTTATACTTGGGCAAAGGTTCCTTGAATGCCTTGTGGTCTGCATTTGTATTCAATCCATCAATCTGAAGTCTACCAATTTCAATAAGATCCTGAATGAGGTGCTTAAGCTTCCAGTAATGTTCGATGTCATGTCCAATGCCATTGTGGTACTTGTAGAAAGCTTTTTTATTCCACCAATGTGGCTTAACATCAGGTATGTAAAAGTTTGCTGGATCTTGTGGTTGCGCAAGATTATTAGCAATAAGGGTCTTGAAAACATCCTCATAGGAGTCACCCAGTTTAGAAAACCGTCTCAACTTTTTCTTAGGCTTTTCTTGCTACTTAGGTTTATTCTCTTGTTGGTTGGAGGATGTATTGAGCTTCATAGCTTGGACTGCACTAGACAAATGTAGGACTCCTTGATCCTTGGGTTGGGAAGAGTCCACAACTCCGTCATTGACTACTTGCTTATTCTTGTTCCAGTGTGAGTGCTTGCCTTTGTCCTTATTAGCATTGTTATTATTTTGACCATTATTGTTGTTCTTGTTGTTGTTGGTCAAAATGCCTTGTTCTTTTAAGACATCCTCTATTCGACATGCTGTCTCAACCATAGTATCAAAGGAATCAAAGACCATTTTTCAAACCTCATAATGCATTTCAGGCACCAAATTACTAACAATGATGTCAATCCTTTCATGCTCAGGAATAGTCCTAGAATAGCAGGAGCACAATCGTCTCCACCTTTGCAAGAAGGTCACAAAGGATTCCCCTTGGTTTTGTTTCAAATTACATAAGTCCAACATAGTGACTGATCTTGATAAGTTGTATGCAAAATGTTGAACGAATCTGTGGACAAGTTCTTTGAAAGTTTTGATGGGAGGGGTTATGTTGGTAAACCACTCCATGGCTTGGCCTTTGAGGCTCCTTGGATATAATCTCATAAGGTAAGAGTCATCTTGGTGGAACTCAAAACTCATGATGTAGAATTGACGCACATGATCATGTGGGTCACCATTATCATCATACTTGTCGTATTAGGGAATTTCAACTTTCCTAGGATAATCCATCATAGTCACACTTTTGTCAAAATGATTGGGACAAATAGAATCAAGTGAAAAGGAACTTTTAGGTGTCAACACCTTTTCCATCATTCATTTGAGTTGCTTGATTTCCTCTTCTTGAGAAGGTCCTTGTTTCTTGATTCTCCTATCCACATCAAAATTGTAAGGGACTCTTGGACCTTTGTTAATCAGACTCTCTAGGAACCTATCTTTATTTTGATCAAGGTACTTCACATATTGTTGGAATAGTGGCTCTTGTTGCATTCTCATGAAATCTTGATCATCAAAACTTGCACTACTTCCTCCATGTTGAGAGCCATGATGAGCTCGTTGGGAGGGTTGTCTTGAGGTCCTAGGAGGTGCTCATCTCCTATGTTGTGAAATCCTTCTTCCTCTAGGACTAGGAGATCTTGAAGGAGTCCTTGACCACCTTCTACTTCTTGGGGTTCTTGAGGGAGTAGAGGGTGGAGAGTTGTTTCCACTGTTGGTACCCCTATTTTTGAATTCGTTGTTAAGTTGTTGGGCTAATAGCCTATCTTGTTCCTCTTGAAATGCTTTTCTTATTAATTCCAACAAGGCTTGTTGCTCTTCCTATAGGTGTCTAAACCTTTCTTCTTTAGCGGCTTGTTTGTCCAAGAAGGCTTTCTTTTCATGCTCAATTCTTTTAAGTCTTTCATTAGCATATCTTGAGGTTGTTTTGAGCGGAGAGTTGGGCCTTGAGTGTTTGAACAAGTCACTAGTGAATGCGGCATTCACATGAGCATCACTAGATTCATTGTTTTGTTCTTTGTGTTGTGACCATGCATCTTGGTGAGATTTCCCATAATGTCTTTCAACTCTTTGATGGGCATCTAAATATCTTGAGTTAATAGGGGGCAATTTAGGTTGATTGTCATCACCAAGTGACATGTTACCCCTATGTCTTTGGAAAATGTCATCAAGAGTTTGATCCATTGCTTCTCTTTGTCTCCTAGTCAAAGTGTAGCTCATGTCCATATTTGATTGAGAAGATGGTAAAGAGGTACTCAACTCACTAGGATTTCTCTTTGGGTCAAACCAAGCCTCAGACTCGCTCCTAGGTGATTGATCAAAGACGGGTTTTTTTCCCTTTCACTTTTGACGAGTTTGGACTAAGGGTAATTGTTCAAAGACAACTTGAGGTTGTTTTCCTTGACTAACTTGGTACCTTGTGTATGCACCCTAAGATGGTCACCTAGACTTTGGGCCCCCATTCAACAATTTATCAAATCCCTGAATCAATATTTTCAAAAATCAACATTTATCAATTATATCAATTTCTTTGATCAAGTCATATTTTATCATTTATTCGATTATTCCTTGGGCTAACCATTTTATCCTAAGTCTTTATTTAATTAAAAGTAATATTTCCTCCTCTTTTAATAAATAAAAAGCCCCCCACTTTTCCTCTTATCCTAAGTTACACAAATAAAACATTATTCTTATTTTATAAAAAGGGAAAAAACACTTTTTGTCTCATATGGACACAAAAGTCAACTCTTATTTTCCTATTGGAGGATATTTGTGCACATGGATTGCTCATCTTTCAAGCTCCACCATTGATTAAGACTTTTGCCTCTTAATCTCCATGGTCCATTTCTCCTCATTTCCTATAAAAGAAGAGCTCTCTTCCTCACTTTAGGTCATTCACTTTTATGCTAACTTTATGCTATAGGAATTCTTGAAGACTTTGAAGCTTTTTGGAGATCATTGTTGCATCACATCTTGGCTTTCTTAATTGCTTCATAGTTTAGTTTTCATTCTTGCATAGTAGCTTCATATTTCATGCTTTCATAGTTTAGATTTCCTTTTATGCTATAGATTAATCTCATCTAGTTTAATAGGAAGGATTGTAACACTTGCCATTTCCATTTCATAGTTTAGATTGTACTTTCATTTTCATACGCATAGCTTGCATATTTGCATCTTCATTCTTAGCTTACTTGCATTGCATTTCATTTGATTCTTGGAGATATTGGCATTCTTGCCCTTGTCTTCACTTGAATCTCTCATTGTGTGGTTAACTAGCAAGGTCATTAAGTTTATTAGCTCTAGTTGAGAGCAATTTCAAAAATCTTGCAACTCCATACATAGAGAGCTATGGATTGATTTTTGAGACCTCATTCTTGAGTGTTCTTGATTGTAAGGATTTATAGAAGTGTACTACTTTTGTGTGTAGATTTTTGGTGCCCACCGTGGGGCAGAGTAGACTAGCTTTGTCCCTTTTTTTTTTCTGCATTTTCATCAATTTCTGTCAATTTTTCAGCAAGTTTTGAGCTTAATTTTTGGTCTTTGGTTTTTTGTCTCATAATATCACGCGATACTTCTAGAAATATCACATGATAGTTCTTTGTATGCGCATGCAATACTTCACCTATCAGAAGTATCGCCTGGCTATTGTAGAGAATATCACCTGGTCTTGGGCGAAGTATCACCTGGTATAGGGAGAAGTATCACCCAGAAGTAAACTATCACCCTGGTATACTGAAAAGTATCGCACGATACTTCTGGTGTCCATACTATTGATTATACCTAGCAGTGACTTGTCTTTCTGAATATTTTTGGTCGAGTTTAGATTTAATTAATTTGTTGGCTTAGTTCATTGTGGTTAAGCAAAGTCTAGTTGCAGATTTCATTCAGATTTTGGATTTTGCTAACCTTGTGGGCCTAACAAGTTGTGGTTGTAGGTACATTTGCTTGAAATATTTTTCCAAAAGAACACATGCCAAAGCTTCAAATGCACAAGGGCTACTAACGGTTTTTGTAGGGCTGCCCAAAGCATAAAAACCCAATTAAGTGTGCTTGTTTTTATTTCATTTCAAGAGTGGAAATTACTAGTTGTTTCTTTTTCTTAGGAACATTAATATCTTGTGGAAGAAATTTTGAGGTGGTAGGAAAAGTATGCTCTTCACCCTTGTGGTGAACTAGAAAATCTTGACCCATCTTAGGATTTTGGAAGTAAGAGAGTAATTGAACTTTGCTTGGTGTGTTTGGGAGAAAGCTTTGGGATAAGGGAGTATGCTCTTCACCCTTGTGGTGAAACAAAATCCTTGAATCTCATAAGTTGATCTAGTTTTTGTTTAGATTGTTAGAATCCTTTAGAGGGCCTGCTCTTGAGAAATCAAGAGGAATGACCCAAGTGGGGACAAGCTTATTGCCGGCTATTCCGACCCACTATAAACTCAAGGCTATCAAGGACACAAAACCTTGGTAGATGTAGTGCTTGTCTTCACTTGATGTGAGTACTTGTGGGATTGTGACCATGAGAAAAATATTGAGAAAGAATGCTTAAGGTATTCTTGAGGCCGCGAGGTCCATTACTTGCCGCAAGGTAAGGAGTCCCTTTGGGGAGCAAGAGGGGTACTATGAATGAAAGGCCTTATTAAGAACCATTAGATAGAAGCCACCTTATTTTAGTCGATTAGCTTCTTGGTGCAAGGATTGATCCAAGTGGAATAACCTGGATCACCTCAAGATACTCACCATATGTGTTCCTTGGGTTGTGTCATTGACACTTCCATGGCAAAGCCAACATCTATTGTGGGTAACCACTTTGTGTGAGGTTGGGGGACATCAAGTTGTGGGCCAAGTTGATAAGTAATGAGCCTTGACTTTCTAGGATAGATATTGCTTGAAGTGTCTTTGATTATGTAATACCAGTGTTAACGTTCTTGAACATTCAAATAATCGGTAGTATTCATAGGGTGTTTTTCGATTTTGATATCACAAGTGTTTGTCTTGGCAAGGTTGCTTTTGCCCTTGTTTCAAGTGTTTTGAGACATGTTTGATCCCTTACTATTTGCAAACCTGTTAAATTTCTGCTGATATTGTGATTAAGATCGAAAATATCAACCCTCAGACTGAAAATTTTGATCAAATAGACCTAAAAATGCACATTTCACACAATTCTAGTCAAGTGTCGTACAAACTAGCAACAATATCACTTGCTTTGAGAAGAAATATTGCGCGATAGTTCGTTACTTCTAGATTATCGCCTGACTTGCTTGGAGTCTATCGCCTGGGTATTGTGAGGTCTATCACCTAGTGAAAGGTGAAGTATCACCTTAGTAAGAAGTATCGCCTGGTTAGCCTGGAAAGTGTCGCATGAGAATTCTCTATTGTATACCAAGTTTTAGTCATTTTGCAGTTGCTTTTAGTTGGCTAGGTCTTTAGGAAGGTAACTTATCTTGCCGTTGGAAGCTTGTCTTCACTCTGAATTTCTATTTTTAGCCCTCTAGGGGTAGTACCATTTAATTTACCAAGTCACCTTGGGAAGAATTGTCAGGTTAGAAGATTATTTCTATTAAGAAAGTATACCTCTAGAGTTGTTAGTAACATTCTTGGAGAATTTTAGTACTGTTTTTGTCCAAATCATTTCCATTCAAATTCAATTTTAATTATACAATTGGCTAAGTCCATCCTCTTGGTTCAAATGTGCAAGGATATTGATCCTTTGATTTAAGCACCTCTTTGATAGTGTTGGTAACACCTTTTGCAATTTCTATCTTACCATCTCTTTTTTTTTGGACATTACAGAACTTTGATTATCGTAGTTTGGTGTTGACACTTTGAGAGGTCACCTTATCATCAAGAATCTTTTTCTTTCATGTTAGTTACAACAAGGTACCAAGTGAATCAAGGGAAATGACCCCCAGTTGCCTTTAATTAGTTACCCTTAGTTAAGACTCGTCAACAGCAAAAGAGGAAAGAGCCCATTTTCGATCAATCTCCTAAGAGTGAGTTTGAGGTTCGTTTTGACCGAAAGAGTAATCCTACCGAACCGAGTACCTTTGTAGCACATTTTTCATCAAATATGGATATGAGTTATACCTTGACCAAACAACAAAGAGAGATAATAGATCAATCACTTGGTGACATTTTTCAGAGACATAGGAGAAACATGTCATTCGAATATGGCAATCAACCTGACTCACCTCCTATTAATTCAAGATACCTAGATGCTCATCAACGAGCTAAAAGACATTATGCACAAGCTCATCAAGATGCATGGTCACAACATGAGGACCAAAACAAAAAATCTAGTGAAGCTCATGTCAATGTAGCACATGCTAATGATTGGTACAAACATTCAAGACCAAGTTCCCCACTAAACACAACTTCAAGATATACAAGTGAGAGGTTAAAAATAATTGAGCGGGAAAAACAAGCTGCAAAAAATGAACGAGCCGCAAAAGAAGAAAAACTTAGGCTCCTAGAAGAGGAACAATGAGCCTTGTTGGACATAGAGAGAAAGGCATTCCAAGAGGAACAAGATAGGATATTGGCCCAATAACTCCACAATCAATTTAACAATGGGGGTACCAACAGTGGAACCAACTTTCCACCATCAACTCCCTCAGCAACTCCAAGACGTCAAAGGAGGTCAAGGACCCCTTCAAGATCACCTAGTCTTAGAGGAAGAAGGACTTCTCAACATGCACATTATAGGAGACATACACCTCCTAGACTTTCAAGACAACCCTCCCAATGAGCTCATCATACCTCTCAACATGGAGGAAGTAGTGCCAACTTTGATACTCACGATTTTATGAGAATGCAACAGGAACCACTATTTCAACAATATGTGGAAAAATATGTTGAGCAAAATAAGGATCAATTCTTGGAGAGCTTAATCAACAAGGGTGCAAGGGTCCCATACAACTTTTATGTGGACAAAAAAATTAAGAAGCAAAACCCTTCACAAGAAGAGGAGATAAAACAAATGAAGAAGATGATGGAGAAAATGATGGCTCCGAAGAATACCTTCAACTTGGACTCCATATGTCCCAATCCCATTGACAAGAGTGTGGTTATGGTAAATTTTCCTAGAAAGGTTGAAATCCCCACATATGACAAATATGATGGCAGTGGTGACCCCCATGACCATGTACGATAGTTCTATATCATGAACTTTGAATTTCATCATGAGGACTCCTACCTTATGAGATTATTCCCAAGGAGCCTTAAAGGCCAAGCTATGGAGTGGTTTACCAACCTTACCCCTCCTATTAAAACATTCAAAGAACTTGTCCAAAGGTTTGTGCAGCACTTTGCATATAATTTATCAACTTTGGTCACCATGCTTGATTTGTGCAAGCTAAAACAAAATCAGGGGGAACCCTTTGTGACATTTTTACAAAGGTGGAGATGCTTATGCTCCAAATATTCTAGGAACATCCTTGAGGAAGAAAGGATTGACATAATTGTGAGCAACCTAGTGCCAGAATTAAGATATGAAGTTAGAAAAATGGTCTTTAATTCTTTTGACACTATGGTAGAAACTGCATGTCGCATCGAGGATGTTCTAAAAGAACAAGGTAGTTTGGCCAAACAAAGTAACAACAAAAATGGCCCAAACAATAACAAAAACAATAAGGATAAAAAGAACTCATATTAGAACAAAAATAAGCAAGTAGTCAATGACGGAGTTTTTGACTCTCCACAACCTAAAGAACAAGGAGTTCTTAATCTATCTAATGCAGTTCAAGCTATGAAGCTGCAGACATCCTTAGATCATCAAGAGCACAAGCCCAAGCATAAAGATAAACATAAGTTAGGAAAGAGGCAATTCACTAAGCTTGGAGACTCTTATGCAGATATTTTTAAGACCTTGATTGCTCATAATTTGGCACAACCTCAGGATCCTACAAAGTTTCGCATACCGGATCCCAAACCTTATTGGTGGAATGAGAAAGCTTACTGTGTATACCACATTGGGATTGGACATGACATTGAAAATTGTTTTAAACTTAAGCATCTTGTTCAAGACCTTATTGAGACTGGGAAATTATAGGTTAATGAGTTAACCACAAATGCAGACCACAAGGTCTTTAAAGAGCCCTTGCCTAAGTATGAGAAGGGGGAGACTTCTAAAAACAAGAATGCCAAGGCCATGATCAATTATATCTATACGGCTGCGGAAAATGTCATCAATATGCTTGAAGTTGTGGACAATGATGTCAACATGATGAGGGGAAAAGATTCCTATGGTTATGATGTAAACTCACCTCCCATTTTTGACGAAGGACCCATTGTTGTGCTTAGGGGTCCTCAATCTCAAAGTTCATCTCAGCCTCTCAATGCTGTTACTAGGAGTCAGTCCCAAGGTCCTATTATCATTAGAGGTCCTAATTCTAGCAAATCCAAACAACCAGTGTCCAAAAATGTTCCTTCCAAGTCTGCAGTGGGTCCTGATATGAGTTACAACCTTGTTGATCAGTTACAGTGAATGCCAACACAAATTTCCATTTTTGAGCTCTTAGAATTGTCTCCTAGACACAGGAGTTTCCTTGAGGATGCCTTGCGAGCCACTAATGTTCCTAATGACATAGATGTTGATCAATTCCAAAACATGGTCAATCACCTTGCTAGCCCTCATTACCTCACATTTTCAGAAGAGGACGATAAAGCATTAAGTCATTCGCACAATTTGGCCCTTCATATCAAGGTCATGATCCATAAAACCCGTATTAGGCACGTGTTAATAGATGGGGGTGCTGGGCTTAATATTTTCTCTTTGAGTCTATTGAAAGCTTTGGAATATTTTGAGCAAATAATTGACACTAGGAAGAAGATCACAATTAAAGCCTATGATGAAGCAGAGTGAAGCTCCAAGGGATTGGTTGTTCTTCCCGTTAGGATCAGTCCTATGGAAAAGGACATTTTGTTTCAGATTGTTGATGCCAGACCTTTGGCATATAATATCTTGTTGGGTAGGCCATGGATCCATGACATGCAAGAGGTGTCATCTACCTACCACCAATGTGTTAAGTTCCCTTACAATGGAGTTAAAGTATGCATACCAGGGGATAGCACATTATCTATTAATGTGATTTTAGTTGGCTCTCATGTCCCTCTGAATAGAGAGGCTAATAATTTTGATGCTGCTCTTAAGTAGTGTAAGGGTAAGTTTAAGTCCATAGACCTTGGCATGGGAGACTACCAAATGGATTCCTTCACAAAAATGCCAATCTCGCCTAGGTCTTATGGAAAACCTTCACCTGAGAGGAAATCTTCATCCTCAGCTATGACCTTGTTTGGAAAATTTGTAGAGTCCTTAGTACCTATTCATGAGGAGAAAGAGGAGGTAGCCATTAAAGATTGGATTTATAGAGAAGAAAAGTATCAACACAATGAGAATTTTACACCATCTCCTAAAACCTACGGGAGAGGGTATACTTTGGTTAAAAACATGGGCTACCCAGGTCATGGCCCTCTCAGTCATAGGTTAGATGCCAAGGCTGAACCACTCGACCATGCTCTTTTTGGTTGTAGGAATAAGTCAATAGTTGGCCTAGGCTTTGATCAAGAAAAGAAGTCCAGTGTCCCTATCCTAGCTAGGATGGATAGTGACAGTGACTCAGATTATACACCCAATCTTCAAAACTAGCAAGACATGAATGATGATTGGGTGCCTTCCACAAATCTCCTTTGGGGGGATTCAGATGATTCAGTAGCTGAAAATCCAAATACCAGAGAAGGTGATACCCTCCATAATCTTGAAGCTTCTACATCAAGGCATCCCAAGCCTTCTTGGTGTAAACATCCCAGTAGAGATTCAGAAATAGATTCACATGAGTTCGAGTGGGACTCTCTTTTAGATGAAACAGTTGATTTAGACATGGATGTTGTCCATACCTATAGTATTCAACCTGATGTGACCAATGAGCCTAGTGTAGGACTAGAGGATTGGACTCCTCGAATTGTCTTAGTGGATGACGCTTCGTTTGGTAGGACGAGTCCTAATTCAAGTATCTTAGAAGGAGACTTGACAAATCCTAACTGTGCGATCACCAGAGATAACATCTTTCATATCAATAACATTGAACTCGCCATTAATCTACCCCTTGTTTACTTTGACCTCATTGACTGGTCTCAACGCTATCAAGAACCTCAGCTCCCAACCTTTCAAAATGACTATGAGATAGCCTGCTACTTGAATGCTCTTGAACCTGTAGTCTTTGTATACACCTAAAAATGGCTTCATTAATTAATTAAATATTTATTATTTAATTACTATTGACTTGATAAATTAATTAAATATTTATTATTTAATTAATAATTATTCCTCTATTTATTAAATAAATTATTCAATTTATTTAGTAGATTCACTATAGTCTATTCCTCTATCCTAAGTCTTCTAATTAGTCTTATTAAAGTGATTTAATTAAATACACAATCACCTAAATATGACTAAGTTTTCTAATCCACCTCACCTACCTAGTCACCTGACACATCACTTTGGCTAAGATAAATAATTATTATTAATTATTTATTAAGTAATTATCCTCATCCACACATGTCCTATTCTTAAGGGCTATGTGGCCTCATAGGACTTAGTCTCATGACCACATGTCCTCTCAACAAATAAGTCAAGAGACATTCCCTATTCTTAAGAGGCTTCTCAAGCCACCTCTAAGGGTCAAAGGTGACTCATAGGACACTTATGCAAAGAGTCCTCATGAGGAAAAGGTCTCTCCCTCTTTCTCTCTTTGGTCTTTGTGAGACACTTGACATGTGTCTTTCCCTTCCACCTTCTTCTCCTCCATGTCAATGTGAGAGGAACATCATCCCTATTCTTCCTCTCACATTCCAACTACATCCCCCTTTCTCTCAACTCCTTCAACCAAGTCAATCCTAGCCCTAGGATATTCCACCTTTCATTCTCAACCATAGGATTGTGCCACCTAGGCCTAGATCCTCCAAAACTCTATAAAAGGAGCCACATTTCCCTTTTGTGAGCTAATAGGTTTTTTGTAATAGGCATTTAAGCAGTCAAACATCCAAGCATTCTAAGAGAAATTAATCCATATTATTATCATTTAATTTGCATTCCATCCATTAGATTGCATAAGCTATTGTGCACTCATTTCATAAAATCTCCACACTTTGGTAGCATCTTGGGAGAAGGCTTCATTTGGAAATTTGAGTGCTCAACCTCTACAAGAAATCAAGGCTAGGAGGACAATGGAGACAAGCTGCATGGTAGGTGAAGGTAAATAATTTAGTTTCATCATTTTATAGTTACTTTGTATTCTTCATTGTGTTGCATTAGATTTATTTATTGGCTTTAAATAGTTAATTTATCATCTCTAGTTATTAGACATCTAATTTGCATACATTTTTGGCGCTAGAAGGAGGGCAGCCTCCATTTTTAACATTCTATTTTTTAAGTTTTCCGTGTGTAGAAATTTCTAGGTTTTTATTGCGCATTCATTCATGACTCCTGTGCATTTATCTATCTGTTCTGTGCATGCATCTCTGATTAAAACTGTCATTTTTCCATTTTTGGTTTTCCTGCGCATCCATTTCATCTGTGCATCCGTTACATTTTCCTGCGCATACATTAATAATTTCCGTACATCCATTTCATTTCTCTGCACATCCATTATTCTGTTCTGCGCATTTATCCATTGTTATTGTGCATCTATTATTTACAGTAGTTAGGTTTAAATTTTTTATTTATTTTGATTTTAGCTAACCTTTGACAAGTTTCTATTTGCTCTAGTAGCTTTTTAGGTTATTTTGCAGGACGTTTAGTAGAAGATCCTATTGCTAAAAATTTCTAACACATTTCTTTGCAAGGATTCCTAAAGGGTATTGCAAATTAAACCATAACCTCATTTGGGCTTAAAAAAAGACATGCTTTTGCTTTGTGTGTACTCTTTAGCATAGCTCAAGTGTTTGTTGTGTCTTGCTTAATAGCATATTTGTAATCCCAAAATTATAACAACATATCCTCTCCCCTCGCCATTCATGGATCTTGGGTGTAAGAGAAACTATTATAATTTTTAGAGGGTGGTCTTTGGTGGGAAAAGAGGTACTCAGCCCAAGGAACGACCCAACCGGTAACAGGCTAAAGCCAAGCCCTTCCAAACTAGTATATAAAAAATGCTAGTGTGATTAGTCTCACATTAGACAGGTGTGAATTCGTTGTGGCAACCAAAATCTCCTCCAGTACCCTAGTGGTGCGTTAAAGTCTTACTTAGTAGAGGTGAAAGCCTTGCTTTGAAAAGATTGGGAGAGCCCCCTTAAGTGGGAAAATGACTTGATCACAACCACCTAAATGGATGTCCTTATTAAAAGCTTTTGTTTAGTGGCCAAAAACCTTCTATTTGCTGGCTCAAGGAGTCACCCAAGCTCGTGAAGACACCCCACATTACTCATGGTTCATAGTAGAGATAGTAGTTCTTTGGGAAGTAATGACCCATTGAATTTGAAACTTGGTGTGCCTGAGAAGTGAGTGCACTGTAAGGAGGAGCCCATGCCTCCAAGTTCCTAGGCTGTTCGCTGTTGATTTGCGTGGTTGGATTTTATTATCCTAGTGGAGATTCAACAAATATTATCCTTGCCTACCATAGGATTGTAAGCGTGTTTGTGCATTCATATTAGCATAGTTAGATTAAAATCATTTTTGTCTTGTGTGCATGTGTTTATGCATTTTTCATTTTGCCAAAAAAAAAAAACCAAAAAACATCAAAAACATCCAAAATTTTCAAATCATATCAAAACCTCATAAACTATGCATATATCACATATTCCTGCGCATTTGATCAAATTTGTTGCGCTTCTATTCAGGCTGTCTGCGCTTTTGATTTTACCATTTCACATCTGTCATATTTTGTTGTGCATCTATCAAATTTTGTTGCGCATTGATTAATCTATCTTGCGCATTTGTTGCTATGCATTTACAATAGTGAGCATTTCCACAAACTTTCCAATTTTCAAAATCACTTTTTCAGATACCCATTTTCGTCCTTAGTAAGATTCTGGAAAAATAGTCGACTTACATAGACCTCTGATCTTTAGTTTGACCATTTTCATCATTTTCACCATTTCTTCATTAAGAACTCATCAAATCATTTTCTTCCAATCTTTGAAATTCTCAATTTCATGTTGAAACATTAGCTTATCTATCAGATTCTTTGATGGTTCAAATATGCAAAATGGATCAGGAGTTGGAGTATTGTTTATTTCTCCTCATGGGTGAAACATACCTAAGTCTTACAAACTTTTTTTTCCATGCACAAATAATATTGTAGAATATGAGGCTCTAACCAATGGACTTAAGATGGCTATAGAGTGGAATATAATAGAGTTACATGTCTTTGGGGATTTGCAATTAATTATCAACCAAGTAAATGAAGAGTACCAAACTAAGGATGATAAGCTGATACCTTACAAAAAGATGGTTGATTCATTATGACATTACTTCACATTTGTAACATTTCAACAAATCCCTAGAGAAGAAAACAAGACAATAGATGCTATGGCTACACTAGCTTCACTCCTTCAATTGGAACAACACGAATCAAGATTTGAATTCCTGGTGGAAGAGCTACGTTACCCCATTTTTGACTCCTCAGAAAGAAATGTCATATGTACTTTGGTTAGTCATGAGTCATCCCGCTATGGTGCCATTTATTCATATCTTCGTGATGGCATCATCCCCGAAACCTTTAATCACTCTGAAAGAAGAAACCTTGTCCGTAACGCCTCTCACCATACCCTTATCTCTGGTGATTTGTATAGGAGGGGTTTAGATGGGACACTTCTTAGGTGCTTGGAAAAGGATGAGTTCGACCGAGCGTTAGTTGACATTCACAAGGGTATTTGTGGAGGACATTCTAATGGTCTTTCCATGGCCTGAAGGTTGCTTAGGGCAGGGTACTATTGGCCCACAATGCAGATGGATGCTATAGCTTTTGCCAAGTCTTGCAAAAAGTGTCAGAAACATGGAAACCTGATTCATGCTCCAGGTAGGGAGCTTATTCCTTCTATTTCTCATTGGCCATTTCAGTGATGGGCCTTTGACTTGTTGGGCAGATTCATCCCAACTCATCAAGTGGACATAAATTCATTATTACTGCTACTGACTACTTTACCAAATGGGTAGAAGCCATTCCACTGTCTTTTGCTTCAAGAAAGACAATCTCTTTGTTCATATTGAATCACATCATTTCTTGATTTGGGATACCTTCTGAGATAATTACTGATAATGGAGGTCAGTTTAAAAACAAGGACCTTACTCACCTCTACAAGAAATTCAAGATTAAATAGCATTGGTCCTCCATTTACTTCCCACAAGGAAAGGACAAGAAGAGGCTTCAAACAAGACCATTCTCAAGATTCTCCACATAACAGTTCACAAGAATGGTCGAGACTAGAACTTACAGATCAATCTAGCCTTATGGGCTTATAGAATGAGTATATGCACTCCCACAGGGGCTACTCCTTTTGCCCTCACTTATGGCGCTGAAGCAGTATTACCTGTAGAAGTAGAGATCCCTTCACTTAGAGTCTCTCTCAAAGGTTTGATAACAGATGACAATTATCATGCCATGAGGTTACAAGACTTAGAACTTCTAGATGAGAAGCACAAGGCCTCATTTGATCATATGAGAGTGTATCAGAAGCGTATGTCAAAGGCATTCAACAAGAAGGTTCACTCTAGAGATTTTCAAGTAGGTGATCTTGTTTTGCGAGAGAATCCTAAGAACCAACAAAATAGAGAGCAAAAGGGTAAGTTTGAACCTAATTGGCTTGGGCCATATGTCATCACAGCTGCTTACTTGTTATCTGATGAGGATGGAGAACAACTCCCTGATCCCATCAATGTTTTCCACCTCAAAAAGTTCTATCCATGATGCCTATTCAGTCTGGGGGCATCCTTTGTACATATTTTACGATCCTGAAAATTTTTTTAAAAAAAAATTCATATATGATGCTGAAAAAATCTTAAAAAGCATAAAAAAAGTCCTGAAAAAATAAAAAAAAATTAAAAAAATAAAAAAAAATAGAAAAAGTGCCTTGGTGAAAACCTGGAAACAGGCGCCTTGGTAGCAAAAATACAAAAAAATTGAAAAATCAAAAAAATCTCCAAGTGGTGAAAACTTGGAAACAGGCCCTACTTGAGGCCTTTTTGCACCCTTGTCTCTTAGCATGCGTCCTTGACACTTAGCCATTCTCCGTCATGCCTTGACCTTATTTGACTTGGTTTGGAATTGGTCTAGGGGGCATACCTGTTAGCATAGGTCCTTTAGGTGTGTTTGTCTCTTGGGGCATTTCACAAATAGGTGTTTTTCAACACCACCCCAAATAGTGTTTTTTAAACACTACCCTAGCGTCAAGTGTTTCTCAACACTTATCAGATAATCCTACCTGCAGTTTAGCATGATATGGTATTTCTCACTCGCAGATGTGATACTCAAAGTTTGACTCTATGACCAACACACACGCACTTAAACAATCAACTCAATGGTGATATGGTGACTTTATTTTTCTTTTTGTGCTGTCTATGAGGATTTCTTTGATGAGTGGTCTCTCCCTGAGAAGTTTTTGATGATGCATAGCTAGAAGACTAAGGGCATGAGAACATGTTTTATTTCTTTATCTGCTTGAGGGTATATTTTGTTGGTCCTAATTGTCATTAGCATTTATGCTTGATCCACTTGACACCTAGGATTTACAAGGTATTATCCTTGACTATTTTGTGAGTGCATGCTTATAGCCATCTTGATCTTCTTGTGTCCTAATGCAAGCATAATCTCACTATAGCAAAATTAGGTAATCTCACTGCACTAGTCATCTTGGCCTACATGTCTTTGGTGCCTAGGTGGGATTCCCACATTCTATCTGATATAGATCATATTCATATACCCATAGTCATACTAGCGTGTATTGTATGATCTTATGACGCACCGATCACGCTTGATGATGATAATTAGATGTCTATAAGCGTTGTGACCTTGCAAGTCAACCACTTTTCATAGTAGCTTGCATTTCTAGGTTCATGTTAGTTTAGTTTTGCATCTTGCATATGGAGAGAGCTCTCCTTTTTATCTTTTGAGGACCTGTTGGTCAACTACGCTCATTCTTCCTATTCTTGATCATGTCTTTCGCTCCTTGTCTTTCATCTCAAACCTATTCCAGTTCATCACAAGGGGTTAATCATATCATCATATCTATATCTCAAAAATGTCATTTTCAAAAATATGAGTCTACATCATACATATGAGAATCAAACATACATCTATGAGAGAGAATATACATGAGCATTTAAAACATACATTTTGAGCAAAATGACAAGATAATACATAAAATGATACATCCATCACAAGTGAGACAAATACACATGATATATCAAACATCTAGTAATCTCATATATCTATAACAATGTCATCATACAATATACAATATGAGATCCCAAAATCTGGATCAAAAGTCTCATGATATGTCCAAACATCTAAACCTAAGCCCTAAACCTAGGACTCGCTGCCACCATCTCAAGGACCTAGTGGTGGGAGAGGTGGTGCCGCATTTGGTACTACATCTGATCGGCCCACTACTATTGAGTAGGAGGGAGCCCTCTGACCCACTGGTACTGCCTGTATGTAGAGACCATGGTAATATGCGGCTCGCACTGCCTCTCTCTACCTCTCTGCAAGGGCAACTTGTAGCTACCTCTCTCGACGCTCTGTCTCAGCCCTCTGATCTATGAGCTACTGCTCCCTGACTGCTATAGTAATCTTAAGCTATTATATCTCAGCCTCCGAAGCCTGTATCCTGGCTCTCAGTTCCTCTCCTCCCGTAGGCTGATCCTACTACACCTTTTCCTGTCAAAGAGCGAGTCTCACCTCATCCTTAGGAGTCACTGATCTTTGACCCCATGACCATTTTCAGCCACTTGATCCAGATCCCTCACCTCTCTCCATCACCCTCCCTCTCCCTCTCCCTCCATCCCCTCTGTCTCCTTCGTCATCCCCATCATTCCCACCCTGAGCTGCTAGCTGTACATCAGGAAGAGTGAATCGAGGGAATGGAGCCCTCCGCCACTCAGCCCTGTATGCTGCATCAGATCCTGCATCGGCCATATTGGGAAGGTGCTCCCAAGGCTCCCTCTTGATGCCATCTGTCTCCGTAATGGCTAGCTGATAGTCTAAGATGGGTAGCCACCCATGTCCCTCCTCATCCCTAAACCTCGCATAAGTGGTGGTCTCTGCAGAGACCCGCTACTGCCGCCTAAACTGTCGCCATACCCAAGTAATGCAGAATCTCTTGACTATCTCTGCATGTCATCCTACTAATGGTTGGCTACATAGCATGTAGCTCAGCTCATCCTCTGCATCACTCCAAGACTCAACCTCCCTGTATGGCCTCCAGATGAAGGAGGTCATCTCATCCAAGATCCGTCTGTAGTATGTCACATCCCCAGTATGGGCATGTGATATATACCCTCCGTACTTGTATATGTATGGATATCTTTGCTCTCTTGGCTGAACCTTGGGGTGCACCCCAACGATGTGCTCCCAAGCCCACACCTGTGCCAGGATGGCACCACAAGCCCATGTCCGACTGTCCTTGTAGATGATCTTGTGTAACTCGTGGTACATCTCCGCAAGTATGGTAGGTCCCCATGCCATACGTCAAGGTCTGCCTACCAAGTCAACTAGTAGTCTGCCCCATTCGAGAGGGAATCCCTTCTGACTACGATCAGTCATCAGGACCTATGAAATGATAGAGGCAACAATGCATGACACTATGAAGTCTCTGCCAAAATCGTCCATCAGCTGCTCCCAGCTGACGTGCCTATCAATGATAGTGACATCCTGAAACATGTCCTAGATAGCATGTCGACCTTCAGTGGCATCCTGATCATAGTATACCTGTGCCAATAGGTAATCATGTTATTTTTCATCATATGGAAACCTTACACTTAAAATATTATATCTTCAAACATGATTATACTTACAGGCTCGCCATGGCATGGTACTCTGAGAATCCTATAAACATCCTCTAATGTGATGGATGCCTCTCCAGTGGGCAGGTGAAAGGTGTTATGCTCACTATGCCATCACTCAGCCAAGGCTATCAGTAGACCATGATCAGCTCAGATATATGGGAACCGCAATAAATATCCAAATCCCTTAGCCCTCAAGTCATCCTTGCCCGGATCATCAAGATCTCGGACGCACTTCAGTCCCACCACCTTCGGCACTCTGATGAGTAACGTCAGAAAGTGCTGCTGCAAACCATTAAACCAAGCCAAATGTCAGTACATATCATGATGAATATCTAAAAATCAGTACAATACATATACAACAAAAAAAAATTTTGGACCCGTCATTTTTGCTAAAAAATACTTAAAAATATCAAATGGGCATCCCAGCCCCTACCCTTGTAGGGGAGGGGCCCCTCGGGTTCACCTTGATAGGGGTGGGCTCCCTAGGGAAAAGGTAGGATGGTGACAACGGTAGCTCACTAGCCGTTATAACAGTGGCAGTGGCAGTGGCAGCGGCGCTCAATTTGACTAGCTAGGCGCGAAGAGCAGCTTATTCGCTTAGTACATGAGATAACTATGTCCTATGAATGGGTATGGATCAAATGGCCCATTATTAGAAAGGGGGGTGCGGGGTCAATAGCTGCTACTTGCTCTTCTTCTATGGGTGGTGGATATGTGGTGAATGAATGGTCATTAAGTTCTCCTCTTTCTAGATGAGACATGAGAAAAAAACCCGCCGAATTTTTGAATATATATATATATATATATATATATATATATATATATATATATATATATATATATATATATATATATATATATATATATATATATATATATATATATATATATATATATATATATATATATATATATATATATATATATATATATATATATATATATTCTAAACTCGTCCCTCTCTTTATTTGCCAGTTTAGAACTGGAGCGACTATGATACGAAAGTCGCTTTGAGGCAAGTGTTCAAATTTATTATGACATATCTGATAGGTGCTTAATGGACCGTTACGAGATATAAAACTTTTCTGCCGAGTGGTAAAAAAGATATATCAATATGATACAATCCTTATCTTCATATCCAGATTTATTCATCCATATCTCTGGACCCATATGTTACAGATCACTTTTATGATTCAAAAGAACTTTGAATTGATGAATATTAATGAATCTTTCATAAATTCTATTTCTGGACGGGATTTACTCATAAAAAGATTTTTTGAACAATTTATAGAAAGCATTCTTTTTTATATTTTCTATTTTTTTATAATGACCCCCCCTTCAGATTATTGTAGGGCCTTTCTCACAAATAGTAGGGGCCCTACATCTGCATGCATGCACCACCCTGCATAGCCCCCCCCATGCACAATTCTATGGGCTATTCTATTGGCCCCCACCGCCAACCTTTATAATAAGGGTAGCCCTTTACCTTTATAATAGGGCAGGGCCGGGGGCCCCTACCATTTTATAGGACATATAGAATCTGGTGTTTGCTTGCCCATAGCCCTACGGGCAGCCCGAATAGGGATGCATCCTTTTATCTTATTTTTTTTTTTTATCATTTTTTGATTTTTTATCCTTTTTTGCATGTCCTTGGAAAATGGAAGTAGGTGCAAATTCTCCTAATTTGTGGTTTATCATACCATTTGTTATAAAAATGGGTAAATGTAACTTTCAATTTTTAATTCGGGCGACATTGCTTTTGGAACAAGTATCGCGCGATACTTCTTCCTATAGTAGTGTGATATACCTTTGGTCGTGCGATACTTTGCCAGGTATTGTGCTATAGTTCGTCAGTTATCGTGCGATACTGGTATCTACGTGCGTGCGATACATTTGGGACCCGTGAAGTATCACATGATGTTTCTCTCTAAAGGGCGCGATACATTGCCCAGCTCTTGAAATTTGAAATTTGAAAATTCTTCAAAAAATGTGCTAAATATATATTATATGCAATAAATGACCCAACCAAGCAAGTTTTTTTCTGAAAACATACCGGGGCAACATAGTGTGGAGGCCGGTTGTGCAACCGGGCGTGCTCAAATCGGTGTCTGTGGATGGGAACTACTGCTTGCTGGGCCATTTTCTGTCTCTAAGCTCTCAAAATTCTCAAATCAATAAAAGTCAAATGATTTTGAAAATGACACTTTTTGCCCCTTATATAGCATTTTGACTTTTTGACCTAATTTTCAAAACAGCTCGGAATTGTGCGAAAATTGCACCCCTAGCTAATTTCGACGTCCTAGATCCATTTTCAGACTCAAAATCAAAATCCAAGGTCATCTTGATAGTCCAAATCATGTTTCAAAATTTATCTTTCTTCTGTGCAGTTGACTAACCTTTTGAGGCATAATTCTTCGATCTTTGATGAAATTTCTTCCTTTTCATGTCTTTCACACTTCTAGTCTTCCATTAGCCCCATTTATTTTCTTCTCATTCATCACTGGGGCATGTTTTCACTGCCTAATGGTTATCCTGCTATCCTTTATCTTTGATTATGATTTCATTATGATTTGATCATCTGCTGTTCTCCTCTACCTGATTTCGATTTCAATTTCGAGGGGGTAGTACCTATTGGATTTAATCCTTGATTTTCTTGATTCAGCTATCTTTTTATGAGTTTTCGCTCAGCTTGAGATTTTTATCTCTTATTTTGGATGTGATCCCAAAATGAACTCATGTCCAGAATCTTTTGTCCAGGCGTGTTCCCAAAATGAACACACGTTTGAGTTGTTTTGTGATCCCAAAATGAACTCACATTTCAATTCTTCTTTGACTACATGTGTTCCCGAAATGATCACACATTAGTCAAAGAGGGGCAAATGTATGCATCCTAAAATGGTCACCTAGACTTTGGGCCCCCATTCAAAAATTTATCAAATCCCTGAATCAATATTTTCAAAAATCAGCATGTATCAATTATATCAATTTATTTGATCAAGTCATATTTTATCATTTATTTGATTATTCCTTGGGCTAACCATTTTATCCTAAGTCTTTATTTAATTAAAAGGAATATTTCCTCCCCTTTTAATAAATAAAAAACCCCCCACTTTTCCTCTTATCCTAAGTTGCACAAATAAAGCATTATTCTTATTTTATTAAAAGGGCAAAAACACTTTTTATCTCATATGGACACAAAAGTCAACTCTTATTTTTCTATTGGAGGATATTTGTGCACATAGATTGCTCCTCTTTCAAGCTCCACCGTTGATTAAGACTTTTGCCTCTTAATCTCCATGGTCCATTTCTCCTCATTTCCTATAAAAGAAGAGCTCTCTTCCTCACTTTAGGTCATTCACTTTTATGCTAACTTTATGCTATAGGAATTCTTGAAGACTTTGAAGCTTTTTGGAGATCATTGTTGCATCACATCTTGGCTTTCTTCATTTCTTCATAGTTTAGTTTTCATTCTTGCATAGTAGCTTCATATTTCATGCTTTCATAGTTTAGATTTCCTTTTATGCTATAGACTAATCTCATCTAGTTTAATAGGAAGGATTGTAACACTTGCGATTTCCATTTCATAGTTTAGATTGTACTTTCATTTTCATACGCATAGCTTGCATATTTGCAAGGTAATTAAGTTTATTAGCTCTAGTTGAGAGAAATTTTACAAATCTTGCAACTCCATACATAGAGAGCTATGGATCAATTTTTGGGACCTCATTCTTGAGTGTTCTTGATTGTAAGGATTCATAGAAGTGCACTACTTTTATGTGTACACCTTGTCGTAACTGACATGAAAGAGAAAAGACCCTTGGTGATAAGATGACCTTATAAAATGTCAATATCAAACTAGGATAGTGAAAGTGTTCAATTGTCCAAAAAGAGATGGTAAGATAGAAAGCTGTAAAAGGTGTAAACCAATCCTGCCACAGAGGTGCATAATAAAAGGATGAGTATCCTAACATATATGGCCCAAGAAAATGGATTTAACCAAATATATAATTGAAATTGAATTTTTATGGAAGTGAATTGGACAAAAGAGTACTAAAACTCTCCAAGCGTGTTACCAAAGAATCTAAAGGTGTACTTTTTCAACAAGGATAATCTCTAACTTATCGATGCCAAGCAAGACTACTTTGTAAAATTAGAGAACACTAATTCAAGGGGTCTAAAATCAGGAACCCAAGATACAAATAGGTTTCTAGCAGCAGAGTAAGTCACCTTCTAAAATTTGGTCAACTAAAGAAAAGACTGAAAATTGCAAAAACCAGACAAGCAGCAAAAAGACTCTGTGTGACAGTTTCTAGGCAAACAGTGCAATAATTTCTGAGCAGGTGATATTTTCCAGTAGGTAGGGCGATAGTTTCTAGGCAGATAGTGCGATAATTTCCAAGCAAGCAGTGCGATAGTCTTCCAGTGACAAACTATCGCACGATAATTCTCAGTACAGTGCGAGATACTATTTCAGGATCGTACGACTGTTGACCAGTGAGTGCTAAAAATCTTAGTTTTAAGGGTAGTTTGTTCAAAATTTCAGTTTGAAGGTTGGATTTTTTAGTTTCAAGCACAGTGACAGCAATAAATAGACAGGTTTGCAAACAATAGGTGATCAAACATGTCATAAAACACTTGCACAAGGGCAAAAGCAACCTTGCCAAGACAAGCAATTGTGATATCAAAGCAATAAAATCATATGAATGCTACTGTAATGTTTGATGTTTGAGAATGTTTACACAGGTAGATCACAACGGAAACACTTCAAGCACTTACTAGCCTAAAAAGACAATGGCTCAATACTTAACAACTCGGCCCACACTTGATGCTTCGTTGCCTCACACAAAGTGGTTACCCACAATAGATATTGGCTTTGTCGTGGAAGTGTCAATGACACAACCAAAGGAACAAAGATGGTGAGTAATCTTAGGGTGATCTGAGTTATTCCACTTGGATCAATCCTTGCACCAGGAAGCTAAGCGGAAAAATAGGGTGGCTTCTATCTATGGTTTGTAATAAGGGCTTCCGTTCATAATATCCCTCTTGCTCCCTAAAGGGACTCCTTACCTTGCGGCAAGTAACAGACCTCACGGCCACAAGAGTACCTTAAGCATTCTTTCTTAACACTTTCCTCATGGTCACAATCCCACAAGTACTCACATCAAGTGAAGACAAGTATTATGTCTACCAAGGTTTTGTGTCCTTGATAGCCTTGAGTTTATAGTGGGTTGGAATAGTCGACGAAAAGCTTGTCCTCACTTGGGTCGTTCCTCTTGATTGCTCAAGAGCAGGCCTGCTAAAGGATTCTAAAAGCTAAACAAAGAGTGGATCAATCTTTGAGTGTCAAGATTTATGTTTCACCTCAAGGGTGAAGAGCATAATCTCCTAGCTCAAAAATATCTCCCAAACACACCAAGCAAAGGTTCAATTACCCTCTTGCTTTCAAAATCTAAAGATGGGTCAAGATTTTCTGGTTCACCACAGGGGTGAAGAGCATACTTCTCCTACCACCCAAAGATTCCTACAACAAGATATTAAGTGCTTACTAAATGAAACAACTAGTATATGCCACACTCAAAAGAAAGCAATTAAAGAAGCACTTGATTTGTTTTTTTATGCTTTGGACAACCTTGCAAAAATAGTTAGTAGCCCTTGTGCATGCATTTTTAAGCAAATAACCAAGCAATAGGAGCACCTACAAGCACCACTTGTTAGCCCTACAAGGGCTAGCACATCAAAAACTGAATGAAATATGCAAATAGACCCCTGTCTTATAACAACAAATCAAAAATCTGAATCAAAACCAAGTAGATCTTGCAAAGAAAGGACAAAAAGTGCTCACTGCCAGGCCTGGGTGATATTTCTGTCAGAGAAACAGTCGTGCGATATTTCATCCTGTACTGGTGCGATAATATATTTTTGGGCAATAATTCCTGCTACCTGCGTGCGAAAGAGACTAAAACAGTAGTGCGATATTATCTGTCAAGGAGTGTGATATTATAACTGGTAAAATATCGCACTGGTATGTTAGAAAATATCATACGATATTGGAAAACTATCGCACGATATTTCTGTCAGAAAAACCAAAGAACAAAATATTGATGAAACAACAAGCAAAAATTGACGAAAAATTAGCGAAAATGCATAAAATGAAGGACAAAACAAGAGTGTTCTACCCCACAGTGGGCGCCAAAATTTTACACACTAAATAGTGCACTTATTTAAGTCATTACTTCCAAGGGAATCCATGAATGAGAAACCTTGAGAAAGCGACCTAGAGCTCCCTAGACATGGAGTCACAAGATTGTTTGAATATTGCTCTCAGCTAGAGCTATTGAAGCATGCAACCTTGCTAGTAAACCACACAATGAGAGATTCAAAGAGACAAGGGAAAGAATGTCAATATCCTCAAGAATCAACAAAGGGAATGCAATACAATGCAACTATGCTAAGAATGAAGATGCAAGCTAAGCTATGAAAGGAAAGTATTACAAACTCTTGCTAATTAAGCTATGTGAGCTAATCTAAAGCATAAAGGAAACTAAGCTAGATGCCATGAAAGCTATGATGCAAGAATGCAAGAATGGAACTAGAATGCAAGAATAATCTCCAAGAAATCCTGCAGCATAAGGTTAGTATTCAAAAGATGGATCCAAGAATGAGAAGAGAGCTCTCCTTTTATAAGAAATGAGAAAGAATGGACCATGGAGATTAAGAGGCAAAAGATTTAATCAAGGGTGGAGCATCAAAGAGGAGCAATCCATGTGCACAAATATCCTCCAATGAGAAAATAAGAGTTGACTTTTGTGTCCATATGAGACAAAAAATGTTTTTCTTCTTTTTATTAAATAAGAATAATGCTTTATTTGTGCAACTTAGGATAAGAGGAAAAGTGGGGGCTTTTTATTTAATAAAAGGGGAGGAAATTTCTTTTAAATAAATAAAGACTTTAGGATAAAATGGTTAGCCCATAGAAAATAATCGAAAATGATAGAATATGATTTGATCAAGGAAATTGATATAATTGATAAAATGCTGATTTTTGAAAATATTGATTTAGGGATTTGATAAATTGTTGAATGGGGGCCCAAAGTCTAGGCGACCATTTTAGGGTGCATACAATGCTTAGCTTAGGTTTTTAGAATGAAATATATTAGAAAATGTGCTAAGAATGTATTCATTATGTCTTAACAAGTAGATTCTTGTTTTAGAAATGTTTCAAATTTTATAATTAATTTTGTTCTAATTTGATTTAGATTTATGCATATGGAGTTGATTTTTATACTTGCGAAAGTGGACCAATGTGTTGAACTAAAGTTACCCCTATAGAAATAAATTAGCTAAAATAAAATAGCTAAAACTTTCTTGCCTTTGTGTCTATGATTTGTACTTGGGAAAATGGTGTTTATAAACAACATTTAAGATTATTTTTAGTGAGGTTCATGTTCTTCTCAGTGAAGTCTCTAGACAAACCAATTCAATAACAATGAACTAAGACGAAAGACAACAAGTTAACAAAAAAGTGCCTAAGATAATGATGTAGACATTTTTTTGTCATAATGGCGTTCCTATCATGCTCTCCTACGAGTGGCCCCATAATAATCTTAGACAATTCTTACAAATTTTCAAGTGAATTAATTCAATACACCATGAAACAAATCAACAAACAACATACACAAGGTTGACTTATAATAACTATTTAAAAGGTCATAAAGGTTTAATTTTGAACATTGATGTTTTTGTAAATTTAAGGTTTAGATTTATGAGTGTAAAGCAATGTTGCCCGTGGATGCGTTTCCAACATAATTTGACTTGTCCCGAAAATGGGAACATCCTGGAAACTCAAAAACTTTCAGAAACCTGTCCCTTAGCTGCCCATAAAAGTAATGCTTGAATTTTGATAATGTGTTTGACTTCCACTCTCATGTGAGCTCTCAATTTTATTTGAGACAAACATTATATGTTAAGGCTTTATAATGTATATAAGCATGTTTTATCCATGTTTTCACATGAATATTTTAAATTTCCCTATATATTTTAATTTCCCCTATTTTTAATATAGCTTTCCCCATTGTCATCCCCTACTCTGGGAAAACAAATCCATCCTAGAAACCTCTTTCTTCATCCCCTTATCCCCTCGTTCCAGAAACTTAGGATAACATATGTGTTAAGTGACTTGGATCAATTTTGTACTCATAGATCTAATGCAAGTAAACAAATGAAAGAATTAAAGATTAAGACTAAATTTCAAGGATAATAGCAATAAAATAAAGACAAAGGAATGTTATGAACCAAATTCTATAGAAAAATATGTCACACTTGTAAACTTATTATTATATAAAAGACATTTTAGTCAAAATATACATAAAACATAAATAAAAAAGGCACAAATATTTTTTTTTTACCATTATACCGTTATATATTAAAATTTAGACAAAGAAAAAAGAAAAGTTAAACCATGATTAAAAATAGTTAAAAACATAAATTAAATAAATCCTCGTTATCTAGAAGTACAAACCTACAATCTAAATGAATGACACAATATACTCTTGTCTTAATCTTCCAATTGGTAAGTTAAAAAAAACATTGCTTCATCCATAAAGACATGTTCAATATAATTCCTTTCACAACCTTAAAATCAAAATTTAAATTTGATGGTTGACTTTACCTCTTATATTAATGGAAGTTATTATTATTCATTAAAAAATTTCTCTTTAGTTAATGAACCCTTGGTCTCTAGTGATGTTGAATGGTTCTTAATGAACCCACTCGGGATTAAGTCTTCTTGAGTGCAAGACTTTAACATCATAAGGGAAGAGGTCAAGATCGTGTCGTAGGCAAATTTGGTGGAATTGATACCCCTTCCTTCACTCTTAACCAAAAAATTTTAGCCTATAGCTCATGCTCTGAAATAGCTGCTCATTTATGAATTTATATAAAACCCACATGAAAAAAACCTTTCAAATATTAAAATATTTAATTTAAATTAAAAAACAAGCCATGATTTTTTTAAAATAAGGTTTGATATCTTAACAAAATCTCTCTTTTTATACAATAAACCTTTTCTTACAATTTTAAATAATTTTTTTGTTGGATAGGTCATTTCCATTAATATTTATTTAAAAATACACTATTAGAAAAAAAGGACATAGAGTCAATCCACATGAGTCACACGAGCAACAACCAAAAAGCCAACTAGAAACATAAACATGGACATAGCCCATAAACAACAATAAGAAAACAAACCTCTAAGCAACTAAAGAAGTGTCTGCAGAAGGTGGAGGATCATGATCATCCTTCTTTCCCCATACATAAGCAGGGTCAAGATTGGGGTCCAAAAGGGACCATCTTTATTTTGTGTTTTCTACTTCTTCATTCTCCTTTTTGGTCAGAGAAATTTCCAGAGCCAGCAGAAGGAGCTACTTGGAAGAATTGAGCCACCCGAAATCATTGCTAGATCCCCGCTAGCCAAAGCCACTAGGAGCAAAGGGAACCACACTGTCTATAGGCCAACCAGAAGCCAAGCCACCACAAGGTGGCGAAGCTAAGCGACAACACTGAAAATATGTTCCCTCACTAGAAGGTCAATGAGGGGTCTGGAAGCATGATGTTTATGAGTGGCAAGAGGAAGAACTGCAACCACGAGCCAAGTAACACTTATTGGAAGCAAAAATATTTGATGGCACTTTAGAAACCGTACAAGAGGCATTGCCTCAATGCCGAAGTAACTCTTGCAAGTGAGCCACCTCAAGGGCCACCTTGTTAGCTTTTACTTGAATCTGCATTGTGACATTATTACATATGGATGCTTTAACATATAAAGAATCATTAATATCAAGAAAGCTATGAGTATATAACACTGCATTTCTATATTTCCATAGAGTGAAGAGGATTTCTATCTTGAAAGCATGAGAAATCTACACAAAATTAAAGGGAATTATGGACAAATCTCCTATCAAGATGATATGCCAAGAGAAGGGTTCTGACTTGAAAGGTCGAAAGAATTCATGAATCCAAACCTAGAACTATTGGAGTCTTCTGCAATAATAGAAAATATGAATGAAAGTCTCAGATTATCCATAGAAAGGGAACCAAGGGTCTGATGCACCTAGATGTGGGAGACAAGAGCCTAGAGGCAAGCCTTGAATTGGACTCTTTTGTAATACTAGAAAATATGAATGAAAGTCTCAGATTGTCCATAGAAAGGGCACCAAGGATCTGGTGCACCTAGATGCGAGAGACAAGAGCCTAGAGGCAAGCCTTGAAAAAGAATACACCAAATGAAATCAACCACTTTAGGCTCCAAATTCTAAATATTTTTTTTAATCCCTATCTTCTTAATCACACGCACCAGTTGTGGATATTTCCCCGAGATTTTATTTTAAAGGAATATTTTCATATCATATTGTCTTGACAGTCAAGTGGGATTTCATTATTTGAGATGGAGAGATTTTAAGGATAAAGAAAGGAAAATAAACTTTCATAATTAAGGCTCAATATTTTCATATTAATGAGAAGGCATGTTCGGTTAACATATAGAACTTAATTCTGTCAAAAATCTCTAGAAAAGACCTGCCCTTAAATTCACACCTTTTATGGGTATTTTTAAGGAGTGATTAGCATAGTTCTATGCATAGAGTTTGTAGTGATCATGGAGACTCCTATCAAGCTTTACAACCCAAATAGGCAAATGACATTTGATACTATGATCAAAATTGACAGAATTAGGCAAATAGAGATTGTAAAGAAAAAAGTCATTATGAGGGCAATGCTAAGAAGTTTTGGGGATCAATTAATCTACAACTGTGATAAATTTAGGGCCAATCCTGATATTATGGTCATGCTAATAACAATAGCTATGCACATTTATAATGTCCAAGTGGATATCACAAAGTTATGGCAGTAATTATTTATTGAAGAGATTTTGGGTGACTTAGATAGGGTTATGGTTAACATTAGAGGAGACCTCACCATATCCCATCCAAAGCATTATGATATGCTAATGCTCTATAATAGACCAATCACTACGTATCCTATTCTTCACTCGGAGGACATGGATGGTTTCTAGGCCCAACAACCCATTATCAAAAGAAATCTTGATTTTTGGATGCTTGTCTTCGAGACCAAGCAACCCGATAATGAAAATTGATTGGAAAATTACATCTTTGCAGATGGAGTTGAGGAAGAAAATATCAACCCTAAAGATATTGAAGAACTTCACCTTTTCTTCTAGCAAAGTGAGTAGTTTACTTATATACGACATTTACTTATTAGGGGCTTGACTCTGGTCAATATTTTGGCTTTTAGGTTATATTCTCTGTTAGTTCTATTTCCTTTTTAGGAGTATCATGATAATGTAGTTTGAACTATACTATATTAGCTATATTTTTTTTAGTAGTATCAGGTTAATGGTTGTGGATAGCCTACTTTTTATAATATACATAACGAATCTAGTCATATTTTTTTGCTCAGTGTTGATGTTTAGAAGGAACTTATGCTCCCCTATTTTGATGGTTTTTTGCTCCAAATGCTTTAAAGTTGAATTGAGTACTAAATCAAGATTGAATCCTCAACTCTCTGAATTATGGAGTAATTTGGTTTATAGATTAATTGGCTTAACAATTAGTTTGGTTTAATACTGTTTCACAATGCCATCTTTTATGGTCCAAGGAATGCGACTTCCATGGGATCAATCTTGAACTTCATCTGAATATGTGTAAATATAATGCATGAGAGGATTTTATTAAGGAGATTTATTCTTTGATCATCCTTATTTCAATATGTAAATAAGCCGAGCTACATTTGATCAGGGATCATGCATAATAGCCTGGGTGTATATTCTCATAAACCCTCCTTCTGGTTATTTTGTAATAAGTATCTTTTAATTTGAGTTTCCATTTATATTTTCATATAAATTCATATATGTATATATATACATCTTTATATATACAGACACACACACACACACACACACACACACACACACACACACACATATATATATATATATATTCATTTCTCTACTTCTTGGATTAATGGTAGTATACAACCAGGTCTATTGGGCTATAATTGCCTTTTCATCTTCATGCTTAAGGTTTTATCTTTCTCCCTATTTATCTAGTTTTGCTATACAGTTTGGCTGCATTGATCTTCTATGTTATGCTGGGTTTCAGTTTTAGAATATCTTCTATTGCTTCATCTTCGCTTAATGGAGGATTTAAAGTTTTGCCTCTGGTTGGACCGTCGTTTCTGATTATTCATTGAGATCATTTATGGGTGTGGCTTATTGCTCTTATCTCTCTTCGGTTAATATCACCTTGTATGACTTTGAGGCCTGGGAAGAGTATCTTATGAACAATCATTTTTTAGTTACAGGATAATAAGCTTCTGGGCCCTCCTTCTTTTAGTGTTATCTCAATAGAGTTAGATAGATGGTTGGTGGAGGGTAGTATAAAATGGATATTTATCACCGATTTGGTTAATAGTATTTGATGCTTGCATGGGTTTCATATTATGCATTTTCATCAAAAGGCTTATTTGTTTCTTACACAAATGGTGATAGATGCCTCATTGATTCTGAGCTATGATACTAATTTGAATGTCTATAGATATATTTTCTTATTCACACACACACACACACACACACCTGCGTGTGTGTAGAGATATACACATATACATATATGTATACGTATGCACATGCACACACACATGTGTGCATGCGCATGCACGCGTGCGCACACACACACTACTACTACTTACTTAGGTTTTGATTATTTATATTTTAGGCCTACAAGGTGGTTTATGTTTTACGATCTCAAAGGTGTTATTTTGCTTGGTTATCTATTCTCAATCACTATGTTTTATCCTGATGTTGCTATGATATGGTGCACTGAAAAGTTGTTTATAGACATAGTAGATATTTGTAAACTACATGTCTAACAATGACATGACAATATGAGATGATGGATTGGAAAGGTCAAAGGAAAATGCTGCCCTATCTCAATATAAATTCAAGTATGCCATTTGTATTCTCCAAAAATGTAAAAGGATGTACCATAATGAAGGATCAAAGTGTTGTAACATTAAGCCATAAAATGAATAAATGGCTTGACACAAGAATTGTATATATAGAATTAAAATATTTTGAACTTGTACATGAGGACTCCTTGTCCTCATTTATCACTGGTCCACATGTTTGAAACGAGATATATAAACTTTTGATCATGACATTTGAAGTCCCAAGCTAGACCAAAGGTGGCCTTTTATTAATAAAAAAATAAAATTAAATAAATTTTACAACCAAATACTTAAATATAATCATAGGGTCACTAAAAAATTCTAAAAAGTATCCTAATTCGATTCATCAGCTCCCCGGGCCTTCCGCTTAGAAAAATAAGTGGAGCTTTGTTCCATAATACCACCCAATTATTAAATTAAAGTAAACGTGGGTCCTACCATCACAATGCATGATTTTCAGCTACCTTTATAGGAAGCCCATAGGAAAATGAAGATCCTGCCATCAAATATTCTTGTTTTAAAAAATGGCTGCTACCGGGCAACGCGGTGGTTCTGACCCAACGAAAAGGTCATCCATTCAAGAAATTAAAAAAAGAGATATAATAAAATGTCATAATCTGAAACCTTCAAGAACACACGCTAAAAAAAAACGCTAAATTCTATGTTTGCGAGACGTTTTCCTCGACATAGGTGCCCTCAATAATACAAAATCCTTCGCGAATCCACATAAGCAGCCTTATTTTATCGAAGGAGAAAAGGTTTCTGATAACAACGGCATTAACGAGGTATGTTGAAAGCTTTCAAAAAAATCGCAGTTGATTTCATCCTTTCGTGATAAACTTAAGAGTATGTTCAAATCAAATCCTATTTTGTTCGTTCTCTATGACTTGGATGATAAGGTCCAGCTGTGTTCAAAGCTTGATGTAATTTGAGCTTTGTGAAGGTAAATTTGGTTAAATTTTCGTCATTATCCATAAATTGATGTTGTTTGAGCTATTTTGAGTCAATATTGGTGAAGAATTTGTTATCTGTTGCGTCTTGTTGAGGAAATTTCTTACTTTGGGAGATAGCATTTTACCAACTGTTGAATGGCCGGCCGATAATATGTTCTTCGGGACTTTTCCAACCAGAAGGTTGCTCTTGTTTCACGATAGAGGTTAACAAGCGTAGAAACATGGAAAAACAAAATTCCTTGATTTTACTACTATATGCACAGAAACAACAAATATTTGAAGGTTTTGCAACGGTTAAAATAAAAAAAGATATAATTTTAAAAATAAATTTACTTGGAATGGCCAAAATATAGAGAAAAATAAAAGATGAGAAATTTCCGTTACTTTTCTTGTATATGTCAATTCTAAATTAGATAAACTGATCGGTTCGATACAGGGTTTGCTTGCCTAATTATGAGGAAATTGCCGTCTTTTGGTGGTAATGTCAATCTGATTCCCTGTTAAAAAAATGTGAGCGAAACCTGTCGATCGCAGGGTTTGAGCTGTTGGCGTGCTTGATTGTGTGATGTTCTTTCCGATAATATCATATTTTAAGCGTTTTGAAGGATTTGAACAAACTCCAAGAATTTGACCATTTCCGATCAATTGACTTGTTTTACTATGAAACGCAGGTTGAAATACATGGAGGAGTTAATAATAGAAAACGTATCTGCTTTTATTGTTAAAAATTAAAATGGAGGTTTAAATGTATGGATAGGTCAAAGATTTTTTGGGTTAAACTCTTGCAACGTGTTTTCTATCTATCAAAATTTACGTCTGAAAGCCCTTTGCGTGCAGAATTTGGATCCTTCTTCCTTTGCAATGAATTCACTGAACCGATATAAACTTTGAAGCAATTTTTAAGGAGTTTCATCATTACCGGAGAAAATCGGTTGTGTTTAGAGGTATTCAATGAAATCAGTCTCTACAGCTGCCTTTATTGCTTTCTGATCAAATCTGTGTTGGTTCTAAAACGAACATGTCCATTTCTTGATGCAATTTGAAAAAAAAACATAAATTTTTACCGCTTCATTGAATATATGGACACATAGTTCTGGGTTTATTTATTCTGATTTATCTATAATATCAGTCACTGTGATAAAAATTGTTGATTTACTTCTCTAGATGGGTTTCTCTCTTTGAGTGAAGAGCTTGAACAATCGTTGTTTAGACAGGCCTGACAAAGGTTGGAGCTTTCTGTAGTATGGTTGGAATGAAAGGTGAAGTACAATTAGAGCCTTCCAACGAACAAGAAGTGGGTGATGTCGACTCAGTTCCTCTTCTTCAACCACCTGCAATTGTATCTGCCGAGAAGGATAGTGAAATCCATGATGAAGAAAGTGATACATCTTCAGCTGCTTGTTGTCGTATTTGCCTTGAGTTGGAGGGCTCTGAGCCAGGTAATTTTCTTTTATTATTGTCATGGTTTCTTCAATTCTTGGCTGGGACAGTTCTTAATTTACTGTAAACTGAGTAGCATGTGTGGTTTATTTTTCTTTGATTCTTGTAGCATAGCCAAGCATGTCAGGTGTTTCTTTTTGTGTGGGTGGAAGTCTGGGGTTGAGGAAAGCTTAGGGCTCGCCTTGAGATAGTTGGTCATTATCAATGCATGTATATTCCTTTTAAGTGACTCAAGACTTGCACCTTTTTGTTGTACATGTCACCCAGAATTTTATTCTGTATGTTACTCCTTCACATGTAATTTGAGGATTCGAATCTGAGGTGTTACTAATGAAAACCCCAAAGCTTTAACACTTGGGCATGACCTAATTGATATTGGGATTTCTCTGTCATACTGCACTCAACTAATAATTCGAAGTACTTTAGTCTTTATGTTATCAAATGTGAATAGTCACTCATTTGCTAATTGGAAGAACATTTTGACCCCAATTCCTTTTTGATTCCATTTCTGAGTTTTCAAGGTAATTTAAAAGCAATTTGATATTTCAGCTCTGGGAAACAACTTACAAGCTATTCTCCCCCGATCCTATCAAAATAAATTAATTTATCTGCAATGCCCAAATATGTCAACTCAATTTACTATTCTCGCTTTAACAATGAACAGTTTTGGCCAAATTTGTTTTCATCATGGTAATTGTCCATTGGTTTGTTATACTTCATAACTCAATCATTTTAAAGATATATCTTGTTTGCAAACAGAACATCAACTATTTTGAGTATCCTATTGTGGCTCTCATGTGATTCCATGTCATTCAATGTGGGCATAAACATAAATATGAGCTATTAATGGAGGGAGCAATAGATTTTTAATCTTTACGAAAAAGATAACCATTTCATTGACTGTTTTTTTGTTGATATACTAAAATATCAGATGATTGACACATCATAGGAGAGTCCATCTAAATGTTGATGTTTAGATTCCCTAATTTGAAGAGCCTTTGTAAAGTATTTTTAGCAGAGCCCAAGAAATTTAGCATTGAAGGCTGCATGGACATTGCTTACGTAATGAAATGGCAAAGATGGACAATTGTTAAAACTTAAAGGCTGCAGAGTCCTTATTTCCACATTAAGGATCAGTAGTGGATGATCATCCTCAGCTTGAGAACAATCATAAATATCATTATATGAGTTAAAGGGTGACAGCATAACTTGTAGTTACTCAGTTTCTTGTATTTTGACTTCATTTATTTGAAGAGTGGTGGCAGGCTGTACTATGCAGGCCTACTTCTGTCTGTAAGCTAATGAAAAGTGAGAAGGACCTCTGTAATATTTCTCTTTATTGCCTTCATAAAAAAGATAAAGATTAAAACAGCTATTTTGATTTCTCAACTGAGTTCTAGTCCAAACCGTTGATTTTTGTAGTCGGATGCTTTTGCTCTTTTACTGCTAATCAAGTTAAGAATAAAGTATATCATGTAGATATTCTATTTCAAGAAGCTTGAGTGCTGCTTTCATTGCTTATAAGCTCTGCATTTTTTTTAATATCTATGTCAAATTGCCTTAAGTCTTCTTCGTGACTTCTAGGGAAGTAGTGTCCCAGTTCCCTTACCCTTTTGGCTGTTTAAATGTACACACTTGAGAAGTTTCCGTTTCTGATTCTTTCCAGATAGATATCCATCAGCATCATGAGGGTTTAGATTATGCATTGTAGTGATAATGTAAGACACTCAGTGATAAATTCCTTTACCAAAGGTAGTAAATGGAAAATATGATGGGATTCAGGGGTGGAGAGGTTTTGGCAAATGTTCATCTTCATACTTACACATTCTTTAGAAATTCAGCAATGAGACACACTGCTGATAGTTTAAATATCATAAAAGAATGGGCATGGCCATCATCATTCACCAAAAGCGTGGCCATACATGACTTCAGCCACGTTTTATCATCATTTCATGCTGATGCTAATAAATGAATTGTAAGCTTAAAAGATATAAAACTAGCACTTACACCCAAAAGAGGTGCAAGGGTTACGCTAGTACAAAAGTATTTCTAAGTTAAAATGCAATCGAGGCATATTCTTTATTGTCTATATAATATTTTTTAACACTTGGAAAGTATTTTTTGGAGGGAAAAATATTCAAATTAAAAGAACCAAAAAGAAAATCATATATTGTTTGCATTTCACTCACTGCGTGTGTTCATTCAGCATTTCAATTTTCTATGAGTCTACAATATCCTTGACATAGTGTTGCTGCTACAGTGCTGGTATAGTATCCTGTCATTATAATAAGTATTTCTAATAACAGTTTGTACCAGCATATGAATTCTTGCATTTTTATCAAATGAAAAACTGCTGTTCCAATTTATTTTTTCCAATATTCCTATATTTCTGAGTTTGTTTTTACAAAATATGATTGTGAATGCTGTTGCACAACATTGATTATTCAGCAGTTTATGGTGACGATTGTACATATCAGATTTCAGGTATTTACATACATGTTGGTTAGGGTTGATTCATTATATCTTCTTGCATCCATATTTAGTACTGCCATTTGATAGTAGTTAGCATTCTATCATTTGTAGTTTGATTAATGTTAGATTTGTGTGCTCATCGTTTTGTGAAAGGGCTTCAATATGAAATATTTGCGCTAGATGTTGCTGTTCAATATTTCATAAGTACCGAATGGATAGAGATAAAAAAAACTATAGAGCTTATAGAAATATAAAAAGAGTACAACACAAATATTAATTCATCATGTTTATAGTTTAACTTTTCATAAATGATAAAATTACAATTTTGTATACAGTTTTTACAACTAATTTTTCAAGTACTATATTATATTTGTGCTACCATACCAAAATTTTGGTACATAATCTCCTCCTCCTAAACTGTCATCATGTCTCTCCATTCCTTTATTCAAGACTATGAAACTATGTTATTTTGCTCCATTATGGTAAGAGCAAATGTTTATAACCATTGTGAAATTCTTCATCACTTCAAATAAAAAATTTAGGCATTAGTAGAATCATAACTCTGAAGGTTTGGAGCAATTCTGTAATATGTATAGTTGAAAAGTCTATTTATCTAAAGAGCACCATTAGAAGGAGGCACACCTGGTTTTTTTAACTGCTTGCATCTGTAAGCTTTCTTCATTGCTTGCGGCTGTAAGTTTTCTTCACTACTTGCATCTGTAAAGCTATCTGGATTTCTATCTGCTAAATTTTTTAATCTAACTTTGACAGAAAACCTTAAAAACAGAAAAATGTCTCCCTTGAAACTTTTCATGCAACATTTAAATTTTAAACCTATCTAGATGTTGAATTCATCCAAACTTGCGATTTGTTCTTTTGGAGATTATTTTAATTACATGACTATGGTCTGTAAAAACTAAAAAATGGGAACATAAGGCAAGCGAAGTGATTCTCAAGAACCAGTAATTGTTCCTGATGTTCAATATTACCATAGACTGCAAAAAAATGTTGGAACATAGAGAACGCAAACTGGTTCTTGCAATTATTGTTCATAACTGATGGGATGAAGTTTTGTTGCAATTCCTGTACAGAAGCCTCAAGTATTTGCAAAAGCCATACTATGTACAAGCAGTTATCAATCTTTTCAACTTGCACATGCAATACAATTGATAGCTATGTCCATTTGCATAACCATTAAGTAAAATTGAATGTAGAGATGAATTCTATGGGTGGATTTCAGATTATAACAGAATTCTATAATATTCAGTGATACCTCTGTCAGTTTTACCAGTACGCCAAATGAATTGCATTTATTTACCACTACCCTGAATTTCTACTTTTCTTTCAATTCTAAATTTTTTCTAAGGGCACCATCTGACCATACTTCAGCTTAGATCTAGATAGACATTAAATCTATTCTTGACACTAATTTCTATGCCCTAACTGACTGCATTCAAGTCAATTTATTCGGTCTCTGGGCAGATTACACAGAACCAAATAGTGAGTGAAAAACATACAGAAGAAATAAAACAGAGAAATAAATATATGATTGTCTATTTGAAATTGGATTTGATTTGGAGATTGGATTTTATCTGATTTGAATGCATTCCGATTTGATGGATGTTAAATGTGGTTTTCAGATTTGTTGTCTGGCTTCAGGCGACGGTAAAATTTGCAGACATGAGATGTCCAAAGCAAATAGCAGACAACTGCCAGAAAATTGTTATACGGCACTTGTTTCTGGCGTGAGACAGGTTTTGAGTGAGAACCTACACAATATAGCCTTCTGACTAATAGAAACTATAAATTTTTAAGAATAAAAAAGCTAAATGCCAATAAAAAAGCAAAGATTGGTAGCTTCTGTCATATGAGGGTAAGTAATGTAATGCCACATCAGTACTCCCATAATTGAGTTACAGAGCAATGCTCGATATTATCTACAATGTGCATGCTGCACATTATGTCTGTTGCTGAAATGGACAAAAAGAGAATTTAAAAAAAATAAAAAATGTAATTTCCAATAAGAAAGTAAAGATTGGTAGTCTTTATTACATAAGGTATGTAAGGTAATGCCACATCAGTACTTGTATAAATGAGTTATGGAACAATGTTTGGTATTATTTATAATGTGCATGCTGCACATTATGTCTGATGCCAAACTGGACAAACAAGGTCTAACAGTGATATTTTAATTAATCTACAATAATTTCCTTAGGTAGCAAATTTCTGTTGTGTTTTTTTTAACAGTTGTCTCGCTGAGCATTTGTTTAGAAGTATTGAAATTCTTTCTTTAATATTGTGAAACTCACTATAGATTGCTTGAGTGGACACTATAACACAATTTTTTTATTTGATGATCTTTGATGTTTTATGATCTAGGAGATGAATTGATCTCTCCTTGCATGTGCAAAGGCACTCAACAATTTGTTCATCGTTCATGCCTTGACCACTGGCGATCAGTAAAGGCATGTTATTACATCATCCTGAATTTCTTATGTATGTTTATCTGTATCAGTATCACATGTTCATTTTTTAAGCGATGAATGACAATGCATAACTAGCATGATAACATAACTTTTTTGTTGTCCAGGAAGGTTTTGCTTTCTCGCATTGCACAACCTGCAAAGCCCAGTTTCATCTGCGGACTGAAATACCAGAGGATTACTCTTGGCGTAAGCTAAAGTTTAGGATTTTTGTTGCGCGTGATGTCCTCCTGGTGTTTTTGGCAGTGCAAACAGTAAGTGATAGATCTTGGGGGTTCTGCATGTTTAATTTGTTTGTATATACTATAAACTACTACTCTGAGGGTCTATTAATAGTCACCAATACATATCTGTTATTTCATGTTTTTTTTGTGCATGTTCAGTTTGTGTTTGATCATTGACACAGATATTTGTGTTCCAGTTGTTGTGATAGAAATGTTGCAACTATTATAAAATTGGAATTGTCAGAATATATACAAGCATAACATAATACATTGCTTCTTATCTAAATCCTTCTTTGTATTTGTTCACCTACCCTTTTGTAGCACATAGGATAGTACATTCACTAAGTTTTCAATTGTTTCAGATTATAAACATTTGGTATATGAATATGTGAACTGTGGGTATGGGTGTGTAATATACCTAACTAGGGGTAATAGAAAATGACAAAAACTTCTGCAAACTAGGGCACAAAATATCTGAAAATTTACTTGCACAAAAATATTTTCATAATAACCCAGAATTCTGATCAGAAGTAATTACAAAATAACCCAAAATTTTCCAGAATAAGCATAGCGGATTTTTTCCCTTATTTTCTAAGTTACCGGTTCGAGTTCGGTTCGAAGTTCGGGTTTGAAGAACCGGTTTGCAAGTTCGACAAAATTTTGAAAAGGGGTTCGGGTTCGGGTTCGAAAAAATATGTAAGATTTAAAAAAAAAATATATATATACATATTTATGAAGCCTAGAAGCATGAGTTAAAATTAGAATGTCACATAGTATCATAAAAACAACATTTAAACAACAAAAACACCATAAACTTATAATCATAGCATCATGAATCGTGATCATACCATCATATACTTCAAGTTCAACATCAAAGATTCAAAACATTAAAACTAAAATTATCATAACATCAAGTTCAACTGTTCAAGTATCATTGTTTCAAACTTTCAAGTTCAACTAATGAATTTAAAATGTATTAATCTTCATCTTCATCTTCATCTTCACCTTCACCTTCATCTTCATCTTCATCTTCAACATTAGTTGACTCAGCAATAGAGCTAAGGCCAATGGGATCAGCAATAGAGCTAAGGCCAATGGGATCAGCAATAGAAACAATTGTCTCATCAATTGGTCACACTCTGGCATGCAGACACTCCATGCCTGCAGCAGCTCCGGGTCTCATCAACTGGTCACACTCCCCAAAGGCTGATAACTGAACTGACTGGGGGTCTAGGGGGCAATGCCCCCAGCCGGGTCCAGGGGCAGCGCCCCCGGGGGTCCTGGGGCAGAGCCCCAGCGCGCTCCCTGTCGCGGTACAGGGCGGGGTTGAGGGGCAGCGCCCCCGCCGCCAAGACCAAATTAGCACCTTTGAACCCACACAGAAGTCCATGGAACACACCATTTTTGTGATTTTCTTCCAATCCCATACTCTTTCTGCCAACCGCTTATGTTTTCTTCACTACCTGCTTATGTCCTTCCCTTCGGTACTATACATTATGCACTGCGAACTGTTTTTATTTGTCGTCATTTTTTTTTAGAGAACAATAGTATTGGCGTCAAAATCTGATCTTTAATGGTCTCTTGCAATCAAAAAGAGCAGAGAAAAAATAAATTAGCCTTTCATAACGAACTTGTAGGGTTCCGAACACCAAAAAAATTTAAAATTTTGCAAATTCTATCACTTAAGTGACATCCAAGAGGCGAAGTTCGCCCAAGTTCGTTCAGAGTTCGCGGTTTTTTGCCATGGTTAGCCTGGGTTTGAAAGTCCAGACCACCAGTTCGAACTGGGTCCGAAAATCCGGACCTTGCCCGGACCCACAGGTGAACTGGACCCAAACTTCGGACCAGTTCGAACTTGGTCCAGTTTGGAGGGGCCAGGGGCAAACCCTGGTAACTAAGTTTATTTTTATGAGTTGGAATCAAGACAATAAGCAGTGTCAGGTACAGATTTACCTCAGAGTTATTTCTGGGTTTTATCGAACCCTAGCTGTCCAAAAATTCAAGTGCTAGACTCCCAAAAAGACCAATCAAACAAACTAATTTTGCTGCTCCTTCACAGCCATCCCACAAATGCTCAGATATTGACAAAATGCAGCTGTAGATGACCACTAATCTGAAGCTTTAATGCTGTTATCTTCCTCTACTTTGGCCTTCAACCTGATAATTACTTGCAGCTCAGAATAAACAATGTGCTAGGGCTTCACAAACTGGAGTTATGTCAGCGAAACACACTCTTCTGATTAGGGAGAGCCCATGCGTCTGACCAAAACCAGGGATACTCAAGGGTTTGAGTCCTCAAGCCAAGTTGCAGCAGTAATAAACAGAAATCTTCATCACATAATGAGCTCTAAATGAGCCCTTAGGGTGTTTTATAGCACCTTCTAAGAAGATGAATCAAACTCCACCCTTGATATTCCGCCTCTTTATCCAACGCTCCAAAATAAAAACCTAATGTGTGCACCAATGAAACTCTTTGAAGCTTTTTGTCTTATGTTTTTATTAAGTCACTTAAATACATAAAAGAGAGGATAAATTAAGTCACTTAAATACTTAAATAACTTAAGTTGCATCAAAAGACGTGCACTCAACTTAAATTTAGAATTTAGAACAAGCCAAGGACTTCATTTCTTTCGCAATGATGCTCTACGCCCTCTTCCTCTTGGGTAATCCAAGGAAACAACAGCCAACTACTGTTAATTGTCTTGCTTTGAGCGGGGGACATTACAGGGTGCAGGTCCAACTGTCATTCAAAGTTTTGGATATGGAGATCTAGCAGTACACATATATATTTTTATGTCCTATATAATTTGGCCTATAAAGCATCAATACACTCTATTCATATTACAATTGGCAATCTTCGTTAGAGTACAGTTTTGTACTGTGGCTGAGTAGCAAGCTATCTCATTATGCTGCCCTCAAATCAAGGTTTCAGTGGAAGTCAACTCTGCTATATTCACCAGTCATGTGTACATGAAGATGTATATGTGGAAAATTGAGAATTTTAGACGACCTTTGACATTGCAGATCTTGTTTAGGAATGACCATTCAGATCATGATAATATGAATTTTGATTCATTATCTACAAGTTCATTACATGTATGTAATGGGAGTAAGCATTCATGATAGCTACCACCCTGTACATTACTCAACACATTTATATGAAAATTTATATGAACATAAACAAGATCTCATTTTACTGATTTGAACTTGATTGTCTTCATGGAATCAATGGATCCATAAATGTTCTGATTTTTCTTGGTTAGCCATCATTATTATGGATTATCCAAGTCAGCTTCAGAATTTACATCCAACAATGTTAAATTTCTTTAAATATATAGTCTCAAGGAAACGACAACTATCACTTGCAGTAATGCCTTTTAGACATCAGTAAAATAATCCAACAATGTATATTCCAGTACTATTTCATACAGAATAAGTCAGGTTAAGAAAAACATCTCCATGTGAATATTTTCACAAGGAATTTTTACTTTATTGAAATTGGAGGTCATGTACCTCTGATTGCTTGAGCTTTATATCACCAATATGGTGACCGGACAAGGTTAAAGGGAATTATATATTCATATATGCAGCAGACATCATGGTTTATCTGTATCTTGTCGTACTCCATCTGTTGACTCAACTGAGATTTTTTGGGTGGTTGGAGGCTTTGCTCCTTTCTTTGCTGCATCAGTTTCTGACTGCTCTTTCTCAAGTTTCATTATGGACTTTTATGAATATTTGGGGTGCTCTTTTGATTCAAACTTGATTTTCTTGAAGTAAATAGGCTCTCACCTTAAATTTTCACTTTTTCTAAATTCTAATTTGTTTGCTCAACTTATATTGCCATTTGCAACAAAAATTCCCTTTTTTTTTTCTTCTTGGGATGTTAAATTGTTTAATTTACAATAGTGAGTTTTTTGGTTACTCTTTTAGTGGTGGAAAAATAATTTTAATCTGTCCTATGTCACTTAAATGTTTGTCAAATGATGTTGGTGTTGAATATTTTGTCATTGATGTCAAAGGTTGATGATCAAGGCCGTATAAATTTTGGAGGATTACTCAAAGTAACAGGGAACTATGGCACAAAATTCATCAGATCTTTATCAGCTACTTGGTTGTGTGCTTGAGCTACTTCGTTGTGTGGTTGAAGAAAAGATAGGTGTAGAAATAGAAACAGAAATCAATATATCAGGCACGACTGTTTATTCTGGCATGATCACTTCCTAGGAACAAGGACTGAAGTCTTTTATGCATATAACTCTTTGATGATATATATGTTGAGCTGGTGATTGAAGTGATATGTTTTGAAGAGAACTGGTCAATAATTGTTTCAGGTTTCAATGTATTTTTGAGTTTGTGCTTCAACTGATTGGAATTGATGCTTCGAGGAGGGTTGGTGCTCTCTGGGAGTTGGTGCAGTCTAGGAGTTGGTGCCCATTTTGTTAATGAAAGCTATTGATGTGTAGTGGTTTTTTTACCTGAAAAGGTTTTCCATGTGAGATTCGGTGTTTGCGTCTTGATGTTTACTCTCTACGTTCTATGTGGTTACATGTGTTTAAAAGTTTTAAATATCGATTCACCCCCCACCCCCCATACCCCTCGATATTTTCTGTGTTCTTCAATTGGTATTGGAGTAGGGTCCCTTTGGAAAAGAGCTTAAATGCTTGGAGGTTGATCTTGATTGCACACATGGATTCTCATGAAGTTCTTGCTAGAAATAGAGCATCCTTTTTATGGCTTCAACTTCCAACTATGCATTCTAGAGTGTTCAAATGCGTACTTATCTAATGTCTCTTGGTTTTGATGTCTTGAATAGTGTGAGGACTAGTTACACAATTCCTCCAGTTTCTTGAACAGATGCTGATGGAAAGAGGGCTTTTGAAAATAATACAAAAGCTATGAATGCAATTTTATGTGGTTTATTAGAGACATAATTTGTGAAAGTCATGCATTGCGATACAACTCATGATATTTGGGAGAAACTTCAAAAAACATATGAAGGAGATGATAAGTTTAAGAAGGCAAAGCTTCAAACTCAGAAGAAATTTTGAAAGTCTTAGGTTGCAAGAAGAGGAAAACATTGCTGCTTATTTGCTGCGAGTAGATGAAATTGTTAACACTATTAAGGGTTTAGGAGATGAGGTTGAGGAGTCCACGGTAGTTAATTTTGTTTTTAAAGTCTCTTCCCTTGCGTTTTGATGTAAAGGTTTCAGCAATTGAAGAGATGAAGGAACTTGATAAATTTGATTGTTGATGTGCTTTGTGGCATTCTAACAACCTATGAGATAGGACAAACTTTGATTCTTTATTTGAAAAGGAGACAACCTTCAAAGTTTCGATAAAAGGAAAAGACAAGAAATGTATATCTAGTGAAAGTTTTGATGAAGAGTTTGATTCTGAAGAGACACATTTCATGAGGAAGTTGAAAAAAAAAGAAAAAATAGAACTTGAAGTTCCTGCAACAAGAAGAGAATGAGGCAGAAACAAAGACATCTCAAGCTCTTGGAGAAGCTAAAGAATTAATAGTTGATTTGAAGGTTTAGGTTGAAGAAGCAAAGAAAATAAAAGAAGAAATACAAAATCAGCTTAAGCCCAAAGAAAAAAATTGTCAAAGACTTGAAGCTGAAATTGTTTCACTTAAATAATCTTTGACACATTTGAATCATGAGAAGATAAATCAAATTTTTTTGTGTCCTTGGACAAGGTCATTGGCTCACCAAGATTGTCTATTGGTAAAATCCGAGTTGGTCTTGAAGAAGGTCAAATTTCTAAGTCTACAAAAGAAGAACAATAGAAGACCAATGTGTTACAAGTAGTGGTTGCTGTTGCACTAGAAGACCAAAAGATCGACTTGTTAATTCCTGATACAACCACTAGACTTATAGAACACACAGGAGGTTGTTAAACCATATCATGAATCCCAAAGAGGGATGTTGGCGGTTAGTCCAACACAATGTTGATAGCATAAAGGATTCATCATAAAAAATAAAAAATGATGCTTTCAAAAGGTCTCCTATCTCAAGATTAACATATATGAACAGGTTTAATAATTCTTTCTTTTATGGTTATTGTTTCTCTTGCAATTATTTTGGACACAAAGCAATCAACTGTAGAATCTTTGCAAGAAATGATTGCAGACTTATGAGCAGGGATTCTTCTGCTCTTCCAAGGAACTGCAATGTTGTATGTTATAAATGTAATAACTTTGGTCACACTGCAAAAGTTTGTAAAAGTGGAATGACAGATTTCTCTAAGCATAACAAGATGTTTGAGAAATAGGACAAAGGAGGTTACTAAGGTTTGGAGAAAGGAAGAGAAAGAAGTTTTAGTGGAATCATTGATTGTGCAAACAACATTTCTTGCACAGAATAAAAAGGACATATCATATATTGATAGTGGCTGTTCTAGGCATATGACTGGAGATGAGCAAGTTTCTCACTCTCAAAAGCACAAATGGAGGTAAGTTAAGATTTGGTGGTAATACATCTGCAAAAATCAAAGGTAAAGGTACACTTGTTTTGGAAGAGGTGAGACCAAAGTTGAGAATGTTTTATATGTAGAAGGTCTATAACACAATCTATTAAGTCTGAGTCAATTATTTGATCAAGGAGGCAGTTTAGCTTTCAATACAGATGGTTGTGAAAATAGTAAAGATGGTAAATACATTACTGATGCAAGTAAGGCTGTTAACAATCTATATAGTCTTGGTGATATCAAAAGTGAGAAGTTGGAAGTGATTTTACTTCTTCATCCTTGAACTGTTGTTTGAACTCAGGGAGCTTTCACTGTCATATTCTTTTAGCCCCATTTCAGTTATGCAGGTTGGTCTTGGTCATTGATGTCAAAGGGGGAGCAACATTATTTCAGATTTATTTTTGTTTTAGTTTGGTTTCAGATGGAGTTGCTATCGATGAGAAAGGGGGATATTGTTGAATATTTTGACATTGATATCAAACGTTGATGATCAAGGTTGTATAAATTTTGGAGGATTATTCAAAGTAACAGAGTACTATGGCACAAAAGATGAATGAAATGCTTGTCAAGCTGCTGATTATTCATTAGGTTTTCATCAGCTACTTGGTTGTGTGCTTGAGCTGTTTGGTTGACTGCTGATTATTCATTAGGTCTTCATCAACAACTTGGATGCGTGCTTGAGCTATTTGGTTGCTTGTTTGAGCTACTTGGTTGTCTGCTTGAGCTACTTGGCTGCTTAGTTGAGCTGTTTGGTTGTCTGGTTGAGCTACTTGGTTGCGTGCTTGAGTTGTCTAGTCATCTGTTTGACCTGGTTGCTTGTGCCAAGTCAGATTATATGCCATGTCACCATTAAATATTCAAAAGGTTTGACCTCTATGAACTTTAATTGTGGTGGCTTCAGGAATTTTCAGGTGTTTTCATTATAATAATGGCGTCATCTTCTAAATTTGATGCCTAGCATTTTATTAAAGACGATTCTTTAATTTATCCTATGTGCAGTGTGGCGGCTTAAGTTGTGAGTGGGGAAGCTCCTTTATATTGATGGGTTTGTAACATCTGTTGGCATTTAAGAATTGTTTTTGATTTCTGAAGTAAAATGATAGATTCTTATTCAACTGAGCTATTCTTGATGGAGGCGTTTTTTTGTGAGTAGTGGTTTTTTAATGCAAGGGCCAACATATGGTATTTGGAGTGCAACGTTATTTATTCTAATTTCTGGCAATTACTGGGCCTTTGAATAAGGCGGTCAATACACGATGTTTAACGCAAGAAGAAATCACAGGGAGGGGTGAACAATATCTCTATTGATAGCATCTATGCACTAAAAATAAAATATATGGTTCTTTTGCTGCACAAAATATACAACAATTGCTGTCCATTACTTAATATTCAGCACTCTTAGGAGTTAAAATGACGGGCTTTAGCAAAGGATCTTTGCTTGCTGAGTATGGGGGTGAGTTTCATGTCAACAGTAACATCATATCGTTCCACCTATGAAAGTGTTGAGCCAATATACTAAGGACTGTTTTAGAGATATGTGAGGAAGATACAGTGAAGTGTGCTACCCATTAATTGTGTTGATTTGAGTAACAACACAAAAAAGATTACACAACCAAAAGAGATTTCATGTAGAGTGATACTGAGATTAATATATTTGTTGTATCGAACTCTTACCTGTTGGGTGATACTGAGAGTCTGTCAAGAGCTCTCAAGAGGTGGGAATAATTAATCCACTGAATGGGTTTGCGACAGGAAGGGTTATGGCAGTCCTTGGGGATTGATGGAGCTGTGTGGTTGAAGAAAAGATAGGTGTAGAAATAAAAATCAATATTTCAGGCATGGCTATTTATTTTGGCTCGATCACTTCCTAGGAACAGTGACTGAAGTCTTTTGTGCATACAAGTCTTTGACAATATATATATTGAGTTGCTGATTTAAGTGACATGTTTTAAAGAGAACTAGTCAAGAATTGTTTCAGGTTTCAATGTATTTTTGAGTTGGTGCTTCAGCTGATTGGAGTTGGTGCTTCGAGGAGGGTTGGTGCTCACTTATGTAATTTGGATCGGTGCCCATTCATTAAGAAAAGCTATCGATGTGCCGTGGTTTTTACCCGAAAGGGTTTTCCATGTGAAATTTGGCGTTTGCGTCTTGATGTTTTCTTTGTCTATGTTTAATGTGGTTACATGTGTTTAAAAGTTTAAAATACTGATTCACCCCCTACCCCCTCTTAGTATTTTCTGTGCGCTCTTCAATTGGAGGCTCTTCGGATTAGAGTTAGAATGCATTAAAGTGAGAGATTTAATAAACTAACATAAATAGAAGCAAATCACACTATACAGAGATATATATTTATTGTGGAAACCTCAAGGTGAGGAAAACCATTTGGAAGCTATGTTGCCAGAAACGCAACAGAAGAATGCCATTTCACGTTTCAATAGCCGAAACGTGTTTCTCCGTTGCCAATGCTCATTTCTAGCCATAAAAAACGTTGCCAGGTCATCAGAAATTTGAAAGGTTATGAGTGAGTTGCATCAATTATGTACCAACTGCTGCCAATAATTATTTTTTACTGAGTTTACGCAGTGTGCAAATTGACAGAGCATAGACTGACATTGAGTTTTCGGATTCTGGTTCAGATTCGGACATGTTCTGGACATAGACTGTCAGTCTATGTTCTGGACATAGACTGTATAAGCCGGTTCGGATTCGGACATTGAACACTGTCAGTCTATGTTCTGGACATAGACTGTATAAGCTGGTTCGGATTCGGGTTCGAGATTCGGGTTTGAAATTCGTTCGAAATTTTTTTGGGCTGGGTTCGATTCATTTTGGGTTTGTTCGTACAAGAATTTTTTTTATAAAAAAAAAATATATCTATATGTAAACTTTAAAAAACTTTAGCATTCAAAGTCCAACTACAGTCCAAAGGCACAAAAAACTTAAAAAAAACGCTGCTTCCGTCCACCCACAGTCCACGCACAGTTGTCAATAATAATGCTCCTTCCGTCCACCCACAGTCCACCCACAGTCCACACCTTGCGAATAATCAGACACCCTGTCTGTGCTCCCTGCCTTGCGAAAAATAATGCTCCCTGCCTTGCGAATAATCAGACCTTTAAAAAAACTTCATACGCTTTAAAAAAACTTTTAAAAACTTCATACGCTCCCTGCCTTGAGAATAAACGCTGCATACTGAAAAACGCGACGCTTTAGGGTATAAAGTGAAAAAAATAAATTAAAAAACAATTAAAAAAAGCATTGAAAGTCAAAGCAAACTAAAAATCCCCCAAATTCGACCTAAATTTGCCAAAACGTTCAGAATTTCGTTCCGGGTCTGCCTGCTGGGATCAAAATTCGTTTTAAATGCTTCAAAATTTGTCCAGGGTCCGTGCCAGCGAATTGGGGATGAATTACACAGTGAAATCCCGAATTTGACAGGAATTCGGATCGGACCCGAATTTGGACCGAACCGAATTTCAAATTTCGGTTTTCATGGACGAATATGGTAACTTAGGTTAAATGTAGAATGACACTTTAGTTTTCTCCAACTAATCACTGTTTGTTACATGGAATATCCAAATGAAATCCGATATCATAAATTTCTGGCTGGCCTGCAATCTAATTTGATACAACTCAAACATTATAACTTTATTGATTATATCTCCCCCTTTTTTTTAATTAATTTATTTTACATTTACTATGTAGTTTGTAAGTATATTTTAAATGTAATTTTTAATATATGTCAATTTTATGTTAAAATTACATGCTAATATTTTTTATATTACATAATTTTTTTAAAAAAATTGACATGTAGATATTATTTTAAAATTACATGTCAATATTTAAAAATAAAATTATTAGATTTTTTTTGTATTAACATAGTTGATAAACTGAGTTACATCAGAGTTCTTGGTATTCATGATTTACATCAGAGTTCTCGGTATATGATTTACATCAATACATATATAACATTTCATAAGTTCTGAAAGTGGAGTACTAAATACAACTGATGCTTATATGTAACTTTTAGAAATCTCGTTTCTTGCCATGTTGCTGTTGCCGTTTTGTTTCCCCTTTGTTGTTTCTAGTAACATAGGTTGGAAGTGGCAAATGCACATCTTCTGAGCTTCATTAGGGGAGAGGACCCAGTACCTGAACGCGTTCTAATGGTTGTGATAGCAGTTGTTTATTTAATACCCACACTTACTGATTTAATATCCAATATTACCAATAGTTGTGACTGTAAAGTTGTTTTTTGCTAACGATTGGTCTCACATTTTTTTTTTTGGATGTTTTGGACACCTTGGCAAAATGCATGCTGATGTGGCATCATATTTGATGATTTGGCTCTGAAACCTTAGTTATAAGCAAGAGACTTGCTAAATAAGTTGCTGTAAAAAATGGGAGTGATTTGAAATTTCTATGTAGGATTTTAAGAAGCGCGAAGTTAGGTGCTCAACTACTGGGTCCTCTCACCTAGAATGTTGAAATAGTTGCAAGTGTGAAAGAAACATTCTTTGTGTTTCCTTTCTTCTTGGTGCAATTTGGTGTTGAATGCCTACAATTACATGAGCTTTGTAATCTGCTTGAAAATTCCTCCTCTTTGCTGCACTCCCACTCTTTGTGCTTCTATTGAAGATACATTCACTATGGAATGCCTTTGATGATCCAATTCAGCTTCTTCATGTCCTTAAATAGAAGTGGACTTGTAGCAGCAAATATTAAACTGTTGCTTCATATTCTTATTTCTATTATTGGAGTGAAACCACTTCATTCAAGAGACAAGTGGTTAAATCACCACTTTGACAGTTACGAAACTTTGACAGTTATTTTGCCTTACATCTTCTGTTCTGGAAGCCATAAATTTTAAATACATACTTGAAAATATGTGCTGGTTTCTTTGAAGTGCATAAATTTTTGAGGGGAACTTGAATATGAAGAAAGTCAGCTTTGGCTGCCAACAAATACTGTTTTTGGTCCTACTAGATAACTGCATCTATGAGGCCAGAGCTGGGCTCATCAACTTCAGACAGTCAACTTGAACAACTTATCATGGTGATGAACCGGATCTATTTTAAAATCAGGAGCTTGGTAGAATGTCTTTAGTTGAGTAGCTTGTCTGCCCTATAAGAAGAAAACATTACATGTTTATTTCTAAGGAGTGGCATCTATTGATGAATTTTAGACCTGGGTTATATGTGGCTGAGCTTAGTTACTTTAGCAGTGTTACAAGACTTGGACAGATCTCAGACTTGGCAAGCTGTTTTTTTGTGTCTTCCTGTAAAATTTAAGTCATTTCTAGATAGGTTTTTGCAATTTTTTTCAGGATAATAATAATGTATAAGTGGGTTGTGTGACCATTTGAAATGTATCGAAGAAACATGTGAAGAGCATTGTGATACCTAAAATTAGCAAACTTTTTCATTTGTGTGCTATTCTAGACAAACAGACCATTTTGTTTTGTGGGAAATTAGTTATATGAATTTTGAATTCCTCAATTTTTTTTTGTCTGTAGTTCAGACTTCAGAGTATTTGCTGACACATGGGTGGATATAAAGTTATTCATATAAAAATATAGGTTTTTTGTTTCACTAATTTGGTCACCAAAAATGACTGATTTTATTTCAGTTTTCTTTGCCTACAAAAGGACTGGCTTGATTTCACTCTTTTGACATTTCTTGCAAGTCTCATTTGCACACGATGGGTTAAAGGAAATATATTTGGTTTTCACCTTTTCTCCCATGGTAAAATTCTTATTGGAACCTTAGATTACTTTATAGATAAGTTTAGAAGTAAATTCTAGTAATCACAAGGGAAAGGTTATGGATTTTTATTAATTTTGTTTTACACTTCTTCCCGTTCCTTATGCTGGGGTTTGATATAGAATGTAATCATGCAACCGTGGAAATGTATATTTTGTTTCCATATTTCCCTAAATCTTGCGTTCTCTTCAAATTAAAAGAGAGAAGATAAAGAAGCTCTCACAATGAAGGGGTTCATATACCTGGATAAGAAGAAAAAGGTAAAACAAGATAACTTGGAATATATAATGAGATCCAATATAGTATTGCTGGTCAAGCTACAGGCACATAGAATATTCCAGAAATCCTTCTAATGGCACCCAAAAGGAGTGAGTTTTTCAGCAGATCGTAGTCCCATTAAGAGAACATTTTTTAGATATTGGCACCCCAAAACATGATTAGTCTGAGCTCTTAGCATCCAAACAGGAGAGTATTTATTACGAGAATGTTGAGCTTCAAAATAGAAGAAGAACACAAGTATGGAAGCCATTGGGAGTTATAGAGCAGCAGCAGTGGCGTCTTCTTTTGTTGGGCTTCTCAGTATTTTGGTGCCCCAACAAGTTCTGCAAAACAACAATAATGGCATCTGAAACAAGATTGGAAAAACAAAAAGAGTGGTGCTTCTTTGGGAAGTTAAGAAAACTTTATATTTTAAAATGCATAACATGCCAATGAAATCTACTCATAATTCTCCCATATCTACCAACAAATCTTCTGATTTTTCTATATCTCTTCCCCTATGAAATCACCAAAATTGGCATGCCATCCATGGTGGCAGCCAACATTTCTCAAAAGCTCCTTACCCTCTGTAAAATCGAATCTTGGTTACCTTAACTAGTCTTCACTCCTAGTCAACTGTGGGTTAAAGCGCAGTTGGGTTTTCTTTTCCCATTTTTGTTTGTTTACAAGTCTATATTTTCTTTTATTTTAGAACATTGCTATCTGTATGATGCTGAAGGCTTTTCCCAGGAAGTCAAATCTTTTAAAATTTAATTAGATCTACCACTTTAATGATTCGGAATTCCTTCAACTGGGTTTATGCTTAAATATATCCAACAGGTCAACAAATGCCAGAACCATTACCAAGGTCTCATCTAGGCAAAGCTACAAACAAAATCAATAACAATCAACCAAATGGCCTCTACAAGATCAACAAAATTGATACATCCAACATTTAAAATTAAACACAATGCAATGGACTTTAAATGACTATCAACACAACATGATGTCAGTCATAGAGGATACACCAAGCTCATCTCAATCATCAAACTCAAGGATGTGGAGTAGAAGAATTTGTAACTACCATCACTTGGGAGTTGGACTGGATGATGTCAACATGTAGTCTATAGCCTACACTATCTACCCACTCTATCTATGCCTTCGGCTACCCCCACCTCCACCTGCATTCACAGAGTACTTTAACAGCACTGGTACTTTTCTTAACATATACCATTACATAAACATTAAAGTCAAATAACATAAGAATTGCATTTGTAATCAACACTCACCACCACATAAAAGTAATGATAAGCTAAATCTATTCTGCATCAGTGGAAACAAACAGAGACATCTCAACTTGTTTTCATGATCCCTTGAGATAACATTTAGAATCAATGCATTTCCTATGGCATTGCCATGTTCATCACTGTACAGCTTTAAAGAATAAATACTAGCAGATATTGAATGAGTAGATACAGTAATATTACAAAGTAAATAATTTCTTCTTTTGTTAACCCACTTGCAACCACCCTACGAGCAGTTGTTGCTCACTCAACTTTTTAAAATCAACAGCATGGCCAAATTATCATTGTAAGATTGATGGTTTTTAACCCATTTAGTCACTGAATAGCAATAGAGCAAAGATGCAGAATTATTCATTCTAGATTGAGAGTCTTTGTGTGAGTAAAAAAAGTTAATTGTTCACATTTTCTGAAGTAGATGAGCAATGGCATGCATGATTGTTGATCTCATTGCAAATGTAGTTTCTTTTCATTTACCACCGTTTTTAATTATACAGTGATTCTGGTTGCAATTTTTTGGCTTTTAAATTAGATGAGTAGTATTTTCATTAAATTGAAGGAAATTGGCTATTACTTTCAGTCAGTCGTGCAAATTGATTTAAACATCAATAATTCAAGTTGTCCCCAGTAATGGTGTCACCATTTCCTAATATTTTGTTTAAAATTCTCACTGCCTAATGTGTAGTAGTGGAGCTAAATAATTTTCTCTCATTTGTTATTGCAGACAATTGCTGTTATGGGCAGTATTGCATACCTGATGGACACAAATGGGGAGTTCAGAAATTCATTCAGTGATGGATGGGATCGACTGTTGTCCAAGCATCCTATACCATTCTACTATTGTTTTGGTTTGTTCCTTAAATTTTGATTCAAACTCTCATAATAGGTTGTCTACTCATCAGTTATCTGTTATTGATTGTTGTGTGAATTGTCTTGCAGCTCATAAACTCAGAATTACATTTTTTTAAAAAATTGTAACTTTGCATGCACACAATTTGAATAATCCAACTCAATTGCAAATGCAGGAGTTTTTGTTTTCTTCGTAATCCTGGGTATTGGAGGTCTGATAGTGCATTGTTCATCAGTCAACAACAATGATCCGTGTATGGCAGGATGCCGCAATTGTTGTTATGGATGGGGTATTTTGGATTGTTTTCCAGCATCCATGGAAGCTTGTGGTGCACTCCTGGTTATTTTTGTAATTATTTTTGCGATCCTTGGCATTGCCTATGGGCTGCTAGCAGCAACAATGGCAATTCAAAGGATATGGCAAAGACACTATCACATATTGACAAAGAGGGAACTCACAAAGGTGGGTTTTTAAACTCATTTTGGACAAAAGATCTACAAGACAAACAATTATCTGCTTTCATCTTTATTATTTGCAGTTTCTGTTCATCTTTTATTTATTTACTTTTGTGTTGTATTCTGTTTTTATCTTTAGGAATATGTTGTTGAAGACCTGCATGGACACTACACGCCTCCTAAGCTAGAATCAGAACATGAAGAACGTCTGAAAGCCTTGAAGCTCCTATAGGTCCATTTGAAAATCAATATGATGTGTGTACCACTTTGATATTTTATTTTCTTCCTTGGCGTTTCTGGTAATTGGCACAAAGTATCTTCAGATATGTAAATGTCTGTGCCTATCATGCATGCATAAGTCTGCACTTATAATAGGCCCAAGAATGGACTACTCTATGACTGTAAGTGAATTTCAACTATTCAGTTTCCTCCTACAGATTGATGGTTTCATATTCACCTTCATTGGAACTGTAGATCAAGGCAATATGCCGGTATTAATTTTGATATCAAGGCTTCGCCACTGCATTGCTAACATTGGCAACCAAGGCATGGTGCTTCTAATCTATTTGCTTCTGTAGCTTTTTTGGATCTTTTAAGAGTACAAAATTAATCAGTATCACAGGTGTTTATAAAAATTGATTGAAAACATACTATTATATTGGGCACTCTGCTCTGAACTCATAAAATCTTTGCAAATCTTTCCTTGTACAAAGACTAGTTCCGTTTCAAAATCAGAATGATAATTTTGCATTCAAATTGAACAAAGTGTCAAATAAAATTTGGAGGCTATTGACTTGGATGCTTTAGTAGCATTCTTGATGGGCTAAATATGTATTCTGTATAACTATATAGATTGTTAACAAATGGAAGTTGAAATCTAATTTCTTTCTTTCTTCATTTTACTGCTTGCAATTTGAGACTGAATTGTGTTTGTTGGTTGATTATGATTCATATAGATATTCTGATTACCTTTCGTATTTTGTATGTTCAGAAATATTTAGTATTTTATGTAAGGATGATAGTATGGACTTCTGTAATATTCTCAAGATAAACATACTCTCAAGATGTATCCCTGCAAATCAAAGGCCTCAGTTGTATGCAAAGCTACATTTATACTGTAGTGCAATGGTTTAAGATGTTCAAAATATTGACATAGGTAATTTTTGTGCTTTAAAAAGGCACTAGAGATGGCATTTTACAAATCTAATCCTTGAATTGCTTCCCTGGCGAGTTTCCATGTGGAAGCCTTATTGTATATGACCTGAATCACTAGTTTATCTAATACTTGGAAACTGAAAATTTATTTAGTTTACATTTCAGTTGATGGGTCTTTTAACATATCAACTTTGTGGCTACAACAACTTTCTTGAAAAGGGTAAAACTCAAAATCCCTTGAATACTGGAGATACATGTGTTGAGATACTAAAAATCCATTGAATCTTTTATGCTTCTTGTTTGCTGGGTTAAAAATAACTTGTTTGAGGTTGAGTATGTATTGGCCGTAGCATTTCCATGAGTGAATGCGAGTTTACTTTTGTTTTAGCCACAACAGTGGAAGTCTGAAAGTGTACCAGAAAAATCCTCGACTTTCCATTGTCCATTGCCTTGTTTGTAGTGGCACCATTAAAATAGGACCAAACTAAAGTGAAATGCATAGGTTGCTCTCTAGCACCACTAGAAAGGGAAGTGGTGGGATGCTTGTTCGAGAACTGACAACATCAGGTGGAGAGAGTATTTTTTCAAGGGTATATAGCAATACCCTTCATCACAGCATCATTCAATACAACTGTCTATAGAGGATGCGGGTAAATGGCACATAGGAGCACAAAAACAATAATGCCAAGTGGAGCTTGTTGGCAATTGTAATTGAAGCTTGTACAAGAAGCTGCAAAAAGCACCACAGTGTTGGGATGTGATTTTAAAACCTATTCAAATGAGTTTTGTTTCATGGTGGTGAGTGAGGCTGCCAACAGAGGTGATAACGGTGTGGTAAAGATAAGAAATCGCAGGCAGAGTTGAAGACTAAGGAAACAGTCACAAGTCTACACGTGTGTTTATTAATGTTTAGAGTTTTAAACTTATATTTAGCAGAGTCATTTTTTTAGAGTTCAATTTTGAAAACTAGATTAATTTTTTTTTTCATGAGGGGCTATGGATCAAATTATTCCTGTATCTTTTGATTTGATTAGTGGTTTCCAATGTAGAAGATAAGAAATGGTAGGCAGAGTTGAAGAGTAAGGAAACAGTCACGAGTCTACACGTGTGTTTATTAAGAGTTTTAAACTTACAATATTTAGCAGTGTCATTTTTTTAGAGTTCAACTTAGAAAACTAGATTAATTATTTTTTCATAATGGGGGCTATGGATCAAATTATTCCCGTATCTTTTGATTTGATTAGTGTTTTCCAATTTAGGTCTAATAGTTAAAGTGATTTTTGAAGTTTATTTTTCTCTGGCACTGCTACTTTTTTTGGAATTAATAGCATTTATAAGCAAGGTTGTCGGTGATGGCTATTATGCAGCACTCACTTCTGCCCGTCCCAAAAGTTCTACAGTTTTTTGAAGTCGTAAAGTACTCATTATTTGTGACTAAAGAACATGACAAAAATACTGTAAAAAAAGACTCGACCAAAATCTGATCCTGAGAATTTTGACAGACATAAATAAGTTCTAGTGCTTTTAGATTTTTCAGTTGCAAATGGATTTTATCTAGTGCTTTTATATCTAAAAATTCTTTTGTTTAGTCCAAAGGGGTGGCATAGTTGGTTAAGGGTTTTGGGTTCATCCCATGTAGGTCCCAAGGTTGATTCTCTTTGCCTTGGTTTACTTGGTGGTAGGCTTGTTTGGGTCCAGTCTGCAGCCCAAGGGGTTTATAAGGGAGGTGGCTCTCTCTGTCTTGAGCAGTAAACACCGTTCCAAGGTGTGAGCCCCAAGTTGCTGGGCTGCCTCTACTGATTCTCCCTCGTTAAAAGAAAAGTTTGTTCTCATGTAAGTTTGGGCGGAAGGATGAATCTTTGAATATTTGTTATTGAAGGATCTAAGTGATCAGTTATCTACCTGAGAAGCCCATGAATGATGAAACATGGTCACTGTTGTGTTAAGGAGTTCTCCAACATCCTATGATTGTATATTTGAATCACTACATTTAATTGTAGAGACCTAGGTACTTGATACTGATAATTTATCATACTATTTTGCAAATTTAGTGGGATTAGATGGAAAAATCAACTTCGGAAACTGAGTGCATTTAGTGCACGGATTCACGGCAAAAGACACACAAATAGGTCATCAATCAAATCTTCAAAGGTGGGAGAACATCTAAGGGATCAAAATGGAAATAGTTTACTGTAATAAGCCTAGTTGGAAAACTTGGACTTGCAAAAACTCAGCTGGCCCAAAATCTTTGAAAAACTTGGACTCTGCGAAATAATCACACTTTTATCGAACATTTAAAAATATTTTAAATATTCTTAAAATAACGCATATACTTGTAATTATAAATGTATGAAACTATAATGAATAAATTATTAATAATAAATATAAATTTATAAACCTAAATATAGGTCCACCTTTCATAATCTATATAATAAAATTAATAAATACATAAATTAATGAAACTTATATAGATTTATTAATACATCTAAATTTCTAATATATAAATTTATGAACATTGAGTACAGATTTAATAACATATATTATAGATGTAAATTTTTATTATTAATAATTGTAGAACTATAATTTTATGAATAAATTATTGCCCACAAATATTAATAATGTTATGCAACTGCAATCATATTTTTAAATTCTACATTTGAAGTTCCTATTTAGCGAGGCAATGATGGTAGAAAAACAAGGCTCAAGCCTTCAAATTGTTCTTGTGCGTGGAATCGTACAATAGTCGCAACTAAAAACCCTAAAACACCTTCCTCTCCCACCATCGTAGTTGTAAAAACAATAAAAAAGCATTGTAAATAGTTTTAAAACCTTAAAAACTGTGTAATTTCAAACACATATATCGCGTGATAGCGGAGAGGGACCACTAGTTGTGCAGGGTTCAATAGTCGATCACTCACTAGTGAATATATTATCTAGTCTTACACCACATTTTTACTATATATTGTGATTAAATAATCCACATGTAAATCAAAAAATTTCCAAATGTTGATAAAAATGGACCAATACTTGAACACTTGAAAACCTTAAAAACTGTGTAATTTCAAACACATATATCGCGTGATAGCGGAGAGGGACCACTAGTTGTGCAGGGTTCAATAGTCGATCACTCACTAGTGAATATATTATCTAGTCTTACACCACATTTTTACTATATATTGTGATTAAATAATCCACATGTAAATCAAAAAATTTCCAAATGTTGATAAAAATGGACCAATACTTGAACACTTGAGAACCTATAAATGTTATATTAAAAGAACATGAACCTATAAATGTTATATTAAAAGAACATTAACAAGTGAAATAGATAACTTTTTGTCTCAAATAAAATATCATAGGTAGCTATCTATCATCTGCGTGTCACTTAAAAAATAACATGCTTAATTAATAAAATAAGATGCCCACTTAAACAAGTATTGTTATCTTAGTGCACAAATACTATTCTTATGTGTACAACTATTGGGGTAGCAATGTATATGTATTAGAGTATTTCATATTAATAATTTGTTTTATCACAAATATAAAAGGTGAACACAATAAATACTTTGTATTTTTCCATAAAATATGTGAGATTGTCAAAAAGTTTGTGTTCAACTATTGGTCCCTTTGTGTTGGATATAAGTTGTATTTTACATAATAGTGTGTTATTTTTATAACAACAAATAATTTTTTTGTGTTGAAGGATTGGTCCTTTTGTGTTGGATTTAAAAGTTACATATAACAAATATTTATGATTACTAATAGGTATATGGTCCATTTAAGTTGCATATATGTCATATTTTGTATAGAAATACAATCACCCACTAATAACACATGATATTTTTAAATTCAACTACTAGAGATTTTTAGATTAACTTTTGGTTGAATCTTTAAAAAGCTAATTTTTGTACACATTTAACTAGGCATGCTATTTTAATGAGTTGCGTGATGAGACACACCTTCAAACCTTAGTTATAGGTGGTTAAGTGTCCATTTTACATTTCTAAAAAAAAATGGTCTTACGATATTCCATGCAACGACTACATGTTGACGAAGTTAGCTCTCATTACTATTGGTCCCTCTTTCCTATATCATTTTTTTCACCAAAAACATGCCACAATTTTTTAGTATAAACTGACGTTTAGCGATTAATTTGCTAGGGTTTGTGTATCACGTTATTTGGGATTTAATCGCAATTTTTTTTTTAACTATGGTAATAAGCCTAAACATTTGATGCAATCTAGTCAAGGTGGTCTATTAAAAGATAACCTAAACCTAGTAACCATACATCACCAACACACACAAGCATCAAGGGGAAGCAAAATAATGCTACTTTCATTAAACAATCTAAAATTTATCTTAAAGGCTTACACCATGCTGAAAAGTGCTTTAGGTCAACATAAAATTAGGAAATGGGCTACTTGGTGACCAAGATGAATAGAATTTCCCTCGATTTAGGTTTTTTCTTTATTTACTCAAATTCTTTTTTCTTCAATGAATGTTATAAGGGTTTACTCTAGAACCTACCAATTTTCTCTCTCACATACCTTTCAATACTTACATAAAATGTTGTGTTATAAGGGTTTTTTTATTCTAATGCCTATCACTCTTCTCTTCAACTTACCTTTTTTTATTTGCTACCTCGACCTTAGTGTGATTTCTATGAAGCATAGTTAGGCAATAGGTAATGGCTAAATAGATTTTGATTTTTTTGCTTGTATTACTTTGGCATTAGTAAAAAGGGAAAAGGAAGGGAGGTTGATGTTGGGGAGTTGGGTTTGGGGGCAAAGGTGAAAGGGGCTTCATAAAAGAAAGGAATTAAAAGAAAAAATAAATAATTAAAAAAGGAGTCAATGAAAAGCACCCTAGGGCATGAGTTTATTTTAATGAATTAATGATAGGATGTCAAGAGTGGCTCATCCCCTAGTCTTTGTATCTATTCAAATTGTTACAATGTTGATTAATTTTCATGACTATTCTTAAGGTCTCTCAAAAAAAAAATGTTGATTAATTTTCACGACTATTCTTAAGGCCTCTCAAAAAAAAATCTTCAACAACTAGGACTTGGGTTTCTTCAATAAAGATGGCATGCTTAGTCTTGTAAGAAAACTTGGTGAGGGCTATTTAGTTTATTTCTCAATGCTTGATTATGAGTCCATGCACTCTGATCCTTGGTCCTTAGAAGTGCCTAAATTATGTGATATGTGAAATCCCTCATAAGAGTAGATCATTTTATAGACACCCTAGTTAAGTAAGGGGTATTTAATCTTTGAACAAATTAATTAATCTTAGTTTGTTGTGTGGTTTAAAAGATGATAGCATACCCTTTTCTTGTAGGATTTTAAAGATCTTATTGGGCATTCTTTCAATGTAAGGAAAACAATAGGGTACCAACAAAATCATGCTTGCCATAGTTATGAAATCAACATTTGGCTTTCTTAATTACTCGAGAAATTTTCTTGAGTTTTGTGTCTGATTGGACCTATTCTTCCTAAAAATCTCATATATTTGAGCATGTCCTTAGTTAAAGTAAAAAAGGCAATGAGGGAGAGATTATAAAATGAATATGAACAAGAGAGGGATGATGATAAGGTCATCACTAAAATTTGTAATGCCTAATAGAAGCATATAACATGAGCTCAGGGAAATATTTAGAGAGGTGAAGAAACCAATGGATGGGCTAAAGAGTTGATGATTGATATTGTCATTGTAGAAGAAGATGAAAATGGTACCTCCCTCATCATATAAGGATGTGTACAATTGGGCCATCGACATAGATTGAAAACATGACACCCTCTCATTCTAGGAAAATTGAAGATGATTTCTATTCATGATAATGAATCAATATAGACGTGGGTCCTATGTAGAGACATGTTAAGAATTGTGAAAGATTTGGAGGACATGAAATGGGAAAGAAAAGAACTATGGTGCACTTAGAAGTCATACTAGAACCATTTGTATGAAAATAATGTTTTACGATATATGCCAAGTTGCAAGTCCTTCAATTAGGGATTGCCCCTATAATCTTAAAAATAAGATTGGTCAATTTTTTTTTTCTTAAAGCAAGTTGTCAACAACAAACACCTCCCAAAGAATACAACAAAAGAATAAAGGTCCACCTCCCAATGTGTCAACATGCATTTGACCTAGTGGATATTGCAGCTAAAGAGAACAAATGTTAGAATGCAGATGGAGTTATGAGACAAATATAATACGATGGCTAAAGTCAAGTAATTAAATAGTGTTATAAGAGCAAAAAGGGGGACCATTTTGATAAGACATTGCTCTACCAATCAAAAGATTTCTCTAGCAATGGTGTAGATTGAGCAATAATGAATATGCTAATTGTTCAAAATAAACCAACATCAATTTGATTGATGTAATTGGTGAGGTTGAAGTAATAGTGCTAATAAGACCAAAAAGTAGAGGTTGAGGTGGACTATCTAGATTGGTCAATAAAGTAGAGGTTGGTCAAAATAAGAAGAGATTTTAGGAATAAAATGAACGAGGAACCATAACATTCTCACATGGAGGCAAATAAAAGCAAATTCAAATTGGACAAGATACCACAAGACAATTATTGCAAACTATGACACTTGTAAAGGTAATAGATTTATTACATAGCATCCTAGAAAGAGAGTTATAAATATAAATGGTCATTCTAGCCTCAATTTGGAATGTGGAGCCCAATCGATGATTGATCCCATGTTATATCCAATGAACCTAACTAGATCAAGTTAGTAGTTATACATATGTAGATATTAGGAAGTACATTCACCAATACTATTATCAATGAAAAATCTAATGTGAACATACTATGCTATTAGAGGAAACTCATAGTAACCTTGTAAATCCCGCCATTTGACCACAAGTTCTAATTGGTGGGAGAATATTAGTACACCATAAAAGTGGAGGAAAGATCATTTCTTCTCCTCTCCAAACTCTTCTTCGAGTTGTGGGTGAAATTTCTACCCACCCTTAATGTGGGTTACTAGTTGTTATGTTAGTGCATTGTAAGTGGTATGTACTAGTCTTTTTTGTTAGTGGTATGTTCTTGACTTGTTGTAAGAGGCCTATTTGTCCTCTCTTTGTATTGGGTCAACACCCTTGTTTTGTTGCTTTTATTATAAAAATCATAAAGGTGTTCAAAGTACTTATGGTCTAAAAAAGAAATTGTCGAGACCTAACTATTCCACTAGTGGGCTAAGGATGGCTGATAGTGATCAATGACGATCTATAGTAGATGAAGAACCTATTGTCTATCCACTATAAAGGGTGCAAATATTTGGAGATTTGAAGAATTAGTTAATGATTGAGGAAGTAGCCTCATTTGAGGGAATATTAAAGTCAAGTTTTTATTAATGGTTGGGAGATAGGTTAATAGAACCAAATGATAAGAGGGTTATGTAGTTACAATCTCATTTGGAAGATGAAATATCTCCTAACAATTTATTCCATTGTGAAATGGAGGATTATAAAGCCTTTCATCTTGGTTGTAACATAGAAATCATGGATGAGGGAAATAATGAGATGATTGCAAGTACTTAAATAATTGAGCTTTTCATCTAGAATTTATTGTATGTGTAGTTGGTGATGCTAAGTTAGATGTGGAACCGACACATCAATTCAAAAGTAAGGAGGCTATGAAGTGTGAAGGGTCCTTGTTAGTAAATGTAAACTTTGGTTTTGAAGGTGAAAACAAAATGATTTTGATTTGAGTTAACTAGAGTCTATCATTGAAAACAATTGCTTTAAGGATTCTCAAGGATTATAAGGCTTGCCCTCTTTCTCATGGATTATAAGGATTTATCTACTAGGATGTAGGATGATCTAAAAATTGTACCATATGCACCCAAAAAATTCCTTTAGCATTTGAAGAAAGTCTAGTCAAAAGGAAAGCATATCAAACGAACTAAAATTATGTTGTAAAAGTCTAAGAGAATTTAACAAAATACTAGTCATGAGTTATTTTTAAAGTAAATATAGTGAATAGGTCTTGTTGTGAGGTCTTCACACCATTGCCCCATTGACCTTGGGGACCCCCTCTTTTTCTTGGCTTTAGTAGTAGGTGCTCTAGTTTTCCTTAGCTTGGTAGGAGTTTTAAATTTTTTTGGGTCTCTGATAGATGAGTTTGAGAAACTTTGGCCCACTTTAGGAGTCAAGACAATAGATAGGATGGGAGATAATTCAAGTTCAAGACATGTTGAATGAAATTTTGAAACCAAACAATATGATTTGAAGAAGTCTAGAATATACAGAGAAAACTTGATTTTGGGATAACGAATTGAAGGTCACCAAGTTGAACAAGTATGAATATTGACATGAAGTCCAAGGATAGAGAATAAGGCATGACGATTAAGGTGGAAATGGACAAGTTTGAATATGATGAACTGAAAAGGAATAATTCCAACATTCAGATATAAGGGAAATGCCATTAGAAATCATAAAATAGGGTGATAAAGGAGGGGTTTTTTTACTAAGTAACCAAGAGAGAAAGTTGAGTTTTTGAAGATTGGAAACCCATACTCAAGTTCTTTAAGACTTGGAAAATTTCCAACTCATGGTCAGATTCTAACCATGAGTTGGAAATTGAATTCTAACTCTAGGTCAAAATGACCATGAGTTGGAATTCCATTTCCAACTACCTGTTAGGAATAACAGTCCACCAATACAACTGAGAGGGGGGGGGGGGGGGGGTGAATCAGTTGTATGAAAAATTATTAAAATTTAAACTTTGAATAACAACAATATCAAATCCAATGAATACAATGAATGCCAACACAATAACACAATATTTTGTTGTCGAGGAAACCTTGTTAAAGGTAAAACCCTGGTGGGAATTAACACCCACTAATGATGTACTGAGAGTATAGTATCCTTGTCAGAAGATCTAGCCCTGTTAGGAGATAATTAAAAAATTACATTACATAGTCCTTGTTAGAGGAAAAACCCTGTTAGGAGTCAAGAAAAAGAAGGGTAGGCTCACTGCCCAAAGAAGGTTATGTCCACCTTCAGAACTCACTGTTCGCAACACAAGTGTATACAAGGAAAATACACAATCCTTGTGAACTATCTGATAGCAACTATCCTTGATCAGTTTCGATGAAGTACTTAAGTTATCCTCTGCTCTACATCTAGCATACACAAGCTCATAGCTTCCACAATCCTCTTTTACATCACATCCATTCTACCCATGTCTTTTCAAAAGAAAATATCTGACATATATACCCGATTACAAAATAAACCATCAGGTCGGCCAACTAGGCTTTCCCAATATAAAAATAATTACATAACTCCTTATTAAGATACACATGGTATCTAAAACAAGTATACAACAATTACAATTCAATAATTAAGGACCGACATCCATAAATCATGCTCGTCATTCACGATACACAATACATCTCTGAAGTTGGCTTCCAAATAGGTCATCTTCAGAACACATGCCACAAATGACATCATCCCACTTTTCGTAACTTGTGCAGACCATCAAAAATTCCTTAGTACCCTATCTATCATCCCTTAAGCTCACATATACTGAATCCACATCGCCTATAAGATATACCCAGAACTTAGAGACTTACTTTGTCAACTTCCATTGTCACTATCCAGTAACTAGACTTCACCAAATCTTCTGTAACTCAGCCAATATGCAATATTACATCATGCAATCTTAGATATAAGATCACAACTCCTTCCTGTACCCACAACTGACTTTGCACATTCTGAAACATCCGTACAGTATTCGTACACTGTAATAACCAGCCGGTTTTCCTCTTAGAGACATATGTTGACATCAGTGACAAAACAAGAATGACAATAGTATTAATTCAACATCAACAACATCCAACAATCTCCCCCTTTGGCATTGATGTCAACATATGGGAAAATCCCTCAACCCAAAGTTCTGTAACCAATCAATACTCTCATAGTACAACTTCTCATAGTATCTCTCCCCATCTAGTCATAGTATCTCTTCATACAATCTCCCCATACAGTAGGGATTTTCTCATAGCATATCTCCCCCTTTGACAACAATGGAAAATGGTGCCATAAGTCATCAACTATTTTTCTGCTTTATCTTCATCAACCAGGTTCCAAATCACCCAAATGTATTTTGTAAGCTTCCATATGATCACTCTCCCTAAGGAGTAGATCCATACATCAAGTCTAGATTATGATAGAGCTCTAAAGACTTCTGGACTGATGCATCCCTGCATCATTTAATTCTCACAAGGAGGGGCCTGCACCCCAAGCATACCTCTGAGATACTCAAAGACATATTTTAACATTTGTTCTATCCAAATAGTCTGAGTGCAATTAATTGCAACAACATCCAACCAAGAATTATCCTCCATTAGTACTCTTCCTGTCATCAATGTTTCCTACCCAATTACCATTAGTATAATCATGAAGTTCGAAGTCATCATTTTTACCATTGTTAGTTTGTGGTGACTAATCAGGAAAGTACTATCCAGGAAAGTACTGTACTACTTATAACTCGTTCTAACCCTAAAGCGAGAAAATATTGTATAATATGGCTTAGGGTTAGGGATTTTCATTATGTATGATTTTAGTACTTGCGGCAGAATTGGGCTGTAAGGGATTACAGATTGTAATTAGGTTGTAATCACTGGATAATAATAATATTGGACTTGCTGTTGGTGGACGTAGCCCAGGGATTGGGTGAACCACGTTAAATCTGTGTGTCTTGTGTTCTATTCTGTGTGGTTTATTATTTTTTGATATTAGTTATATTTGCACATAATTGTTATTTCTGCCTTGTTAATCCTAACAAGTGGTATCAGAGCGAGGTTATTTCATTCGTTCTTTCATCTATTCTCTGAAGCAGGTCTCACGAGTTAGTGGGAGAGTCTCTCAGTTAAGTGGGAGAAATGGCAGACGAGGGTAGGCTGAAGGTTGATAAGTTTAATGGGCAGAACTTCCAGTTATGGAAGATGTAAATGGAGGATTATCTCTATCAGAAGAATCTATGGCGGCCATTAGAGGGAGTAGCCAAGAAAGAGCAATCAATGTCTCAGGAGGATTGGGATATTTTGGATAGGAAGGCACTGGGGAGTATTCATCTATGCTTGGCACAATCGGTGGCATTCAATATTAATGAAGCAAAGACAGCTAAAGATCTGATGGAAACCCTAGCGAAGTTGTATGAAAAGCCTTCAGCTTCAAACAAGGTATTTCTTATGAAGCGTTTATTTAATATGAAAATGGTAGAAGGTGGATCAGTTACTGATCATTTGAATGAGTTTAATATAGTTACAAGTCAATTAACCTCAGTTAAAATTACTTTTGATGAAGAGGTTAGGGCTCTCTTGATTTTGTGTTCTTTGCCAGAAAGCTGGAATGGCTTGGTAATGGCTGTTAGTAATTCTATTTTTGGTTCTAATACCCTAAAGTATGATGATGTTATTGGTATTATATTAAGTGAGAAAATTCGTAGGAAAAGCTCAGGGGCATCCACATCGGGTAGTGTATTGAACACAGAAAGCAGAGGCAGAACAAGAGATAGAGGAAACAACTCTGGAAATCATGGGAAATCAAGAGGAAAATCAAAGGGAAAGAGGTCTGAATCTAAAGGGCAAAATGATTGCTGGTACTATGGAAAACCAGGTCATAAAAAGAAATATTGTTGGTCTCGGAAGAAAGATCAAGGAGACAAAAATGATGGAAACAAGGAGGCAAATGTGGTAAGTAACAAATCCGAGGAGGATGCTTTGCTCTTGTCCTTAGAAAGTATTGATGATTCATGGGTTTTAGATTTTGGGGCTTCATTTCATGCTACACCCCATAGAAGTTATTTTGTTGATTATGTCCAAGGGGATTTTGGGCTAGTTTATTTGGGAGATAATGAACCCTGTCAGATTGTTGGAAAGGGAAAAATTAAGATTAAGTTGCAGAATGGGAATCATTGGCTACTACAAGAGGTAAGACATGTTCCAAGGCTGAGTAGGAATTTAATTTCAGCAGGGCAACTGGGTGATGAGGGTTGCACAGTTACTTTTAATGATAAAAATTGGAAGGTTTCAAAAGGTTCCGTAGTAGTAGCAAAAGGTGTGAAAGTAGGCACCTTATATCTTTGTACAGGTCATACTGTTCCTTCTACTTTAATTATTTCAGAAGATAATGAATGTTCAGGAACAGTGGCTGCAGTTGAGCAGGAAGAACATCAAACTGTTGCTGTAGATTCTGACACAGCACTGTGGCACAACAGACTCGGGCACATGAGTGAAAAAGGTATGAAATTACTTCATTCAAAGAAAGTTTTACCTGGTCTGAAATGTGTCAATATGGATTTCTGTGAAAGTTGTGTTTATGGAAAACAAAAGAGAGTTAGTTTTGTGAAGAGTGGGAAGGAAAAGAAAAATGAGAGATTAGAGCTTGTGCATATAGATGTATGGGGACCAGCTCAGGTATCTTCCCTTGGTGGCTCTCTGTATTATGTTACATTTATAGATGATGCAACAAGAAAAGTATGGATTTATTTCCTTAGACAGAAATCTGATGTATTTCAAACTTTTAAGAAATGGAAATGCTTGGTTGAGAATGAGACTGGTAAAAAGTTAAAATGTCTCAGATCTGATAATGGTGGTGAGTATTGCAGCACAGAATTTGAAGAATATTGTTGCTGTAATGGTATTCGTAGGCAGAAAATTGTACCAAGGACTCCACAAGAAAATGGACTGGCTGAACGCATGAACAGGACAATAATGGAGCGTGCAAGGAGTATGAGGTTGCATGTTAGGCTGCCCAAAAATATGTGGGCAGAGGCAGTGAACACTACTATTTATTTAATCAATAGAGGCCCCTCTACTCCTTTGGACTGTGGTATTCTAGAGGAAGCATGGAGTGGTAAGAAGGTGAGTTATTCTTTTCTCAAAACCTTTGGTTGTGAAGCTTTTGCACTTATAGATTCTGAAATAGAACCAAGCTGGAAGCTAAGTCAAAGAAATGTGTATTTGTTGGGTATGGCATTGATGAATTTGGTTACAGGGTTTGAGATTTTGAAAATCATAAAATTGTAAGAAGCAGGGATGTCATATTCAATGAGAAAGTATTATACAAAGATCTGTTGCTGTAGCATGAGAAGAAAGAAAATGACTATGTAGTACTGGATGATACTGCACAAGTTCATGTTCCAGTAGTTCCTTATGCTCCGCAACAACAGCAACAACAAATACCACACACCCCAGTGAGTGTTAGACGGTCAACAAGGCTAAGTAGACCTCCAGAAAGATTTACTCCATCTTTGTATTCTATTTTGTTAACAGATGCTGGTGAACCTGAATGTTATAATGAAGCTGTGCAGGTGGATACAAAGCTTCAGTGGGAGTCTGCAATGACAGATGAAATGGACTCTTTGCTGAAAAATCAGACATGGGATTTATGTAAGTTACCTGCAGGTAAAAGGGCTTTACAGAATAAATGGGTTTACAGGATAAAAGAAGAGGATGGAGGTACGAAAAGATTTAAAGCCAGATTAGTCGTAAAAGGATTTGCACAGAAACATGGTATTGATTTTGATGAGATATTTTCTCTAGTTGTTAAAATGACTTCTATTCGTACTGTTTTAAGTATTGTGGCTACTGAAGATTTGCATTTAGAGCAGCTTGATGTTAAAACAACCTTTCTTCATGGTGATTTGGATGAAGAAATATATATGGTTCAGCCACAAGGATTTGAGGTCAAGGGTAAGGAGAATTTGGTGTGCAGATTGCAGAAAAGTTTATATGGCTTGAAGCAAGCACCTCGGCAATGGTATATTAAATTTGACACTTTTATGAATGGGCATGGATATAGTCGGTGTCATTCTGACCATTGTGTTTATTTTAAGAGGTTGGATGATGACAGCTACATTATTTTATGTTTATATGTTGATGATATGCTTGTAGCTGGGTCTAACATGGATCACATTAAGGGGTTGAAACAACAGTTAGCAAAATCTTTTGCTATGAAGGATTTGGGGGCAGCAAAACAAATCCTTGGTATGAAAATTTGTAGAGATAGGAAAAATAAGAAATTGTCTCTATCTCAGGCTGATTATATTGAGAAGGTGTTTCAACGTTTCTTTATGGAAAATGCCAAAGCTGTCAACACACCTTTGCCTGGTCATTTGAAATTGACTAAGGATATGTGTCCCAAGACACTAGAAGAAGAGACTAAAATGTCTAAGGTACCTTATGCTTCAGCTGTAGGGAGCTTAATGTATGCTATGGTATGTACTAGGCCAGATATTGCACACGCAGTGGGAGTCGTTAGCCGTTATATGAGTAACCCTGGTATTGCGCATTGGAATGCAGTCAAATGGATTCTCAGATATTTGAGAGGCACATCCAGTAAGTGTTTACACTTTGGGGGTTCTACTACTACTGTACAAGGCTATGTTGACTTAGATTTGGCAGGAGATATAGATAGCAGGCGGAGTACTATAGGTTATATATTTATTGTTGGTGGGACAACAGTGAGTTGGATTTCTCGACTACAAAAGGTGGTTTCTTTATCTACTACAGACGCAGAGTATGTTGCTGCTACAGAGGCAGCCAAGGAGATGATATGGCTTCAATTCTTCATGGAAAAATTGGGACATCCACAAAAGGATAATTTTCTACATACAGATAGCCAAAGTGCCATTCATCTTGCAAAGAATTCTGCTTTGCACTCAAAGACAAAACACATACAGTTGCGGTACCATTTCATTCGATCAGTTTTGGATGATGGACAGTTAAGGCTGGAAAAGATTCATACTGATGATAATCCAGCAGATATGTTTACAAAGGTAGTAACAAGGGAGAAGTTGAACTCATGTTCAGCTTCAGTTGGTCTTCTAGACTGAACAAAATAAAGGAACAGCTGAGTCCAAGGTGGTTCAATCCAGTGGGAGCCTCCTGTGGGTAGTGGTATTGCTACAGGATCAGTCTCCAAGTGGGAGGTTTTTTAGTATAGTGTGGATACTGATCAGTCACCAAGTGGGAGATTGTTAATTTGTGGTGACTAATCAGGAAAGTACTATCCAGGAAAGTACTGTACACTTTTCCTCCCGACCTCGCCGGGGTTTTTTTTTGAGGCCGACTACTTTTCGGTTATTTGGGCCGACTACTTATAACTCATTCTAACCCTAAAGCGGGAAAATATTGTATAATATGGCTTAGGGTTAGGGATTTTCATTATGTATGATTTTAGTACTTGCGACAGAATTGGGCTGTAAGGGATTACAGATTGTAATCAGGTTGTAATCACTGGATAATAATAATATTAGACTTGCTGTTGGTGGACGTAGCCCAGGGATTGGGTGAACCACGTTAAATCTGTGTGTCTTGTGTTCTATTCTGTGTGGTTTATTATTTTCTGATATTAGTTATATTTGCACATAATTGTTATTTCTGCCTTGTTAATCCTAACAACCATACCATAAGCCATATTCCATTGTTCCTTTCAGATATCTAAATATCCTTTTCACAATAGCTAGGTGTGTCTCTTTAGGTTCTGCCTGATATCTAGCCACAATTCCAACAACATTAGCAATATCCGGTCTGGTGTGAGTCAGATATTGTAATCCTCCAACCATTGATCTATGCTTGGTCTGAAAAACACACTTTGTCTCATCATTACTTGTTATTTTATGACCAGTCACCATGGGTGTACCAACTGGTTTACAATCTTCCATTCCAAACTTTTTCAACATTTCTTTAAGATACTTAGTTTGAGAAATAAAAATGCCATTCTTGCTCTGATTTATTTGCAATCCTAGAAAGAATTTCATTTCGCCTATCATAAACATCTCAAATTCATTTTCCATGTCTTTAAAAAATTTCTTACACATTTCATCATTATCTCCAAAGATAATATTATCAACAAAAACTTCTATTATCAAAATTACATCTTCACTAGCTCTTAGGTATAAGTTACTATCAACATTACCTTTTCTGAACCCAAGGTGAAGTATGTATTTATCTAACCTTGCATACCAAGCTCTTGGAGCTTGATTCAGTCCATACAGTGCCTTTTTCAACTTGCATACCATGTCTTCATCTGCACATAGAGGAAATCCATCAGGTTGTTCTATATAAACTTCTTCTTCAAGATCCCCATTCAAGAATGCAGATTTCACATCCATTTGATAGACCTTGAAGTCCTAATGTGCAGCATAAGCCAAAAATAATCATACCGCTTCTATCCTAGCAACATGAGCAAATGTTTCTTCAAAGTCTATGCTTTCTTGCTGTTAGTGGCCTTTACATACCAATCTTGCCTTGTTTCTTACAATAATTCCTTCTTCATTCATTTTGTTTCTGAAAACCCATTTAGTTCCTATTACATTTTTGTCTTTAGGCCTAGGAACCAATTCCCAAGTGTTATTTTTCTTTATCTGATCTAACTCTTCCTTCATAGCTTTGATCCAAGATTCATCTTTACAAGCTTCATCAATAGTCTTTGGTTCAACTTGAGAAATCAAACAAATTTCTTCTCTTATTTTCAATCTAGTCATCATTCCTTGATTAGCATTACCAATGATTTGATTTTCAGGATGGTCTTTCTTAACATACCTAGGAGTTTTAGGAATCTCAGTAGTCTCATTTGTATCATCACAAGTCTCATTTTTACATTCAGTCTCAACAAGTTCTTCTTCTTCTATAGTAGTAGCCTCCTTGATCTTATTATTCTGATTACAATCATACGTTCTCTCTTGTATCTGAAATTTTTCATCTTCTCTGTTTGGAATTCTATTCAAAGTGTACATTTCTATCCCAACAACTTCTCTCCAATGCACATGAGATATGTTTCCTTCAAGAAATATTGTTCTAGCAACATCCAGTATTGTTCTATTTCTTTGCTCTGTTATCCCATTCTATTGTGGAGTCCTAGGAGCAGATGTTTGTCTTTGTATTCCATGCTCTTCGTAGTATGAATTGAATAGATTTGAAGTAAATTCTCCACCTGTATTTGATCTCAAATATTTTATCTTTAAGCTTGATTCATTCTCTACTTTTGCTTTGAATATCTTGAATTTATCAAATGCTTCTGATTTCTCTTTCAAGTAAGTGATCCACATTATTCTAGAAAAGTCATCAACAAAAAGTATAAAATACCTTTCACCATAGTATGATCTTGTCCTTGTAGGTCCACATAGATATGTATGTACCAGATCCAACTTTCCTTTTGCTGTATATGATTTACTTTTATAACTACTTCTAGTCTGTTTTCCCATAACAAATTCTTTGCATATGGTGTTAGATGGTTTCACAATCTTCGGTAGGTCTCTTATTGCATTCGTCAAGCTTGCCTTCACAATATTATCAAAATTAACATGACAAAATCTTTTGTGCCATAACCAACTATCATCTATTTTTGCAAAAAAATAAGAAGCTCCAGATGTATTTAACTCAAATACATTATCTCTAGATTTAGTACCGGTTGCAATCAAGTTTTCCGTCTTACCTCTGATAAAACATTTTCCATAAATGAATTTTAATTGAAATCCCTTATCCATTAGCTTTCCAATACTCAACAAGTTATTCTTGAGTCCACCAACAAGCAATACATTGTTAGTATTAGTCTTTCCATCCAAAGAAATAGATCCCATCCCTATGATAGGTTTAGGAACATTGTCTCCAAATCTTACAACACCACCACCATATTTATTTAGTTCATAAAACTTGTTTTTATCTCCAGTCATATGATGTGAGCAACCACTGTCTATAATCCATTCAAATTTCTTATCAACATGTGATACTAAATCTTTTTCCTCATGTACTGGTTTTTAATCTTTAATATCAATAAATCCAATCTCCTCATAATCACAATCATCATTAGAAATACTTTCACTAGCATAATAACATTCCTCTTCTTCTGGATACTTATATTTATATTTAGGAACTCTTGTAGGACATCTAGATGCAAAGTGACCTATCTTATTGCATGAAAAAGATTTCAAAGGTAACTTTCTTTCAAATTTACCCTTACCTATGTTTCCTCTTCTAGCGATCAGTGCAACAAGTTCATCTAACTTTCTTTCTTCTGCTTGAATATGTTCTCATTCATCAGCATACTCACCAAACTCTTATTTTGTGTTCTCACAACTGTCAAAATTTTCAAGATCAAATTTCAGACTATCCTTCCTATAGAATTTCATCTTCCAAGATCACCTCAAGCTGTTAAGCTTTCTCTCTAAGGACCAGTAGCTCTAATACCAATTATTAGGAATACCAGTCCATCAATACAACTGAAAGGGGGGGAGGAGGTGAATCAATTGTATGACAGATTATTAAACTTTAAACTTTGAATAACAACAATATCAAATCTAATGAACACAATGAATGCCAACACAATAACATAATATTTTTTTGTCGAGGAAACCCTGTTAAAGGTAAAACCCTGGTGGGAATTAACACCCACTAATGATGTACTGAGAGTATAGTATCCTTGTTAGAAGATCTAGCCTTGTTAGGAGTTGATTAAAACATTACAATACATAGTCCTTGTTAGAGGACATACCCTATTAGGAGTCAAGAAAAAGAAGGGTAGGCTCACTGCCCAAAAAAGATTATGTCCACCTTCATAACTCACTATTCGAAACACAAGTGTATATAAGGAAAATACACAATCCTTGTGAACTATCTAATAGCAATTGTCCTTGCTTGATAAGTTCAGATGAAGTACATAAGTTGTCCTCTACTCTACATCTAGCAAACACAAGCTCACAGCTTCCACAATCCTCTTTTACATCATATCCATTCTACCCATGTCTTTTCAAAAGAAAAGATCTTACATATATACCCGATTACAAAATAAACCATCAGATCGACCAACTAGGCTTTCCTAATATAAAAATAATTACATAAATCCTTGTTAAGATACACACATTATCTAAAAAAAGTATACAACAATTACAATTCAATAATTAAGGACTGACATCCATAAATCATGCTAGACATTCATGATACACACTACATCTCTAAAGTTAGCTTCCAAATAGGTCATCTTCAGAACACATGCCACAAATGACTTCATCCTACTTTTCATAACTTGCTCAGATCATCGAACATTCCTCAGTACCCTATCTGTCATCCCTTAAGCTCGCATATACTAAATCCACATTGCCTGTAAGATATACCCAAAACTCAAAGACTTACTCTGTCAACTTCCACTATCACTGTCCAGTAACCAGTCTTCACCAAATCTTCTATAACTCAACCAATATGAAATATTACATGATGCGATCTTAGATATAAGATCACAACATCTTCTTGTATCCACAACTGACTTCGTACATTCTAAAACATCCGTACAATATCTGTACACTGTAATAACCAACTTGTTTTCCTCTCAGAGACATATGTTGACATTAGTGACAAAACACAAATGACAACAGTATTAATTCCACATCAGCAACATCCAACACTACCCAAAAAATTCCACCCTAGTTTGGAGGCATGCCAATGTGTTTGGGAGATGAAATTGGACTTGAAATGGGTGGAGAAAATAAAATTGAATGGAAAAGAAAGAGAATTGATCAATTTTCTCAAGGATGAAAATTGGATTTCAAAACAAAATGAGAAAATGAAAATAAAGTTTGGGTTGAATCCCATCAACAATCAACACAAATCACATTCAAAAGAGTGAATTAAAGATCATCAATGAAGGGAAAAATCCTAAATTCCAAATAGAGGGTCGAGTAAATAAAATTTGGAGTCCAAGTTCATGAATTGGAAGATTTCCAACATATGGTTAGAATTTGACCATGAGTTGGAAATTGATTTCCATCTCTAGGTTGGAATTCGACCTTGAGTTCAAAATCCATTTCCAACTACCCCTCAAAATCTTCTCAACTATAGAGGTCAAGTAATCCGAATTAGGGGTGAAATTTATCTCCCCAAATCAATATAATTGCCAACACAAGTTGGTATAATAGATAAATAAGTAATCCAAATTGGATTAAATTTAAAATCAGGCTTGGAAAATATTAGATTTGGACAAGCTCAAGGATTCAAACTCAAAATTCATAAAAGGAACATTAGATTTAGAAAAAGGTGTGAAATTGCAAATATCTTGAGACTTAAAAAAAAGTTAAAAGTATTTTGATTTTGATTTGCATTTGTTGTCATGATATTTAATGCAAGTTCCTCCTTGGTTTTCTAGGAGAAATGGGGAATGGAGATGCTTGAGAACAAGAATGACAATGGAAAAATGCAAAGAAAATTCAAAGGGCAAGGAGGTGGTGTGGATTTAGGATCAAAGGGAAAGTGAGGATACAAATCCAAATTCAAAATTCAAGTGGTAAGATGGAATCAAAGAACTAGTTAAACAAAGCTAAGGGACAACTTCATAAGTGGAGAAAATTTATCAATAACTTTATTTTCCTTAAAAAATCTAAGCTAATTAGAAACATCCAACACCATGAAATACTTACATCACTTCTAAAGATTGAGGACAAGACATCAAGATTTCGAGCCCAAGCCATTCTAATGAGGATATTTCCAAGAGATAGTGAATTCACGAAGATGAATAAATTTGGGAATAAATGCCATCACAACTTATTGAAGGCTTAATAATTTTGAGTATCAAAAGATATTACTTCATCTCCAAGGAATTAATCAAGTTTATGATATAAGCATTGTTGAGGTGGTGCCAACTCATCTTCAACCAATCAGAAGGCTCCAGTTGCACATGTCCAATCTCAGTCAATTGAATCATGCCAAGTGTACATGTGGAGTGCACCTATTATCTTCACCTAATGTATTTTCTCATTGGTCCTCAAAGAAATATAATTTTCCTATTAGCTCACAAGGTCGTGCCTCATTATAATTGGTCAAGCATTTAATGCTTCTAAAAAGTAGTTATCCTAGGACTTTGTTGGCATAATCTTGATCGTTGATCTTGAATTGATCTTGGCCATAGATTTTAATTGAACAACTATAAAAGGAAAGGACTTATCATTTGTAAAGGGGATACTTGGAGAGATTGTTGCAGTAATACTGCCAAGATTGTTCTTAATTCATTTTTTGTTTTCATGGTATATTACTTGTATAATTTTGGAGTATAGCATGGTTTCTACATTCCTCACTTAGTTTATGCTTTCAAGTATATAGTTTAGAATTCTCTTTGAGTAGTTTAGTTGGATGAAAGTAATTGTGAACCCACCTTTGTGAAACTTGCCTAATCCATACCGCTAGCAATTTTTTGATTGTAAGTTTTCCTTGTGTAGTCAACTGGAAGTTTAATGAGATTTATTTTGATTATTGCTTGCACATTGATATGCATCCATTGATGGTGTTGATGTAATGGTAATAGTTTGAACATATTACATTCACCTTAGAAGATTGCACTAACTTGGTGGAGTTGATGACAAGACTAATTCTAGTAGATTTAAAAAGATATTCACCATTCCTTGCATTCAAGAAGTAGATTAGATCCCTAAGCCCATATCCTATTTGCACTTCATTTCATAGTCGGTTAGAGTTAGTATACTACACTCATATTGCCACATCATTCACAAGTCAAGTTGATATCCATTGAATGAATGATATAAGTCCCTTTGTGATACCCAACATATCACATCATTACAATTGAGTGAAAGTCCACAACTAGAAGGAACCTTGGGGTTGTCTCATTTGATCACACAATCCATATACATTGTTTAGCTCATTATGCAAGAGAGGATTTAATATTTGGCGTTTCATCCTTGAAAGCTAAGTATTTGATTCTACATGTTGAAGTGGTCATAAAACTCACATCAAAAGGTCTCTTACATAATCATAAGTTTGAAGTGAGAATATAGTCATATAAGAATATATGTTGATTTGAGAAGGTTGAATGCGATTAACTTCAAGTATACATTTCCAATTTTGTTTACATAATCCATATTGGAAGAAGGGTTGGCCATGATATTTGTTCCTTGATGGATGGTTTTTCAATCCATAACAATATTAGTACAACCAAATAGGACAATATGACAGATAATTTTGCATGTATAATAGGATGTTGTTTAGTTCATTATACTCTAGCCATATTAATTTGAAATATGTTATATCTTTGACAAGATTGTAGTTAATAATTTCAAAGCCTTCTATATTATAAGAGTTGGTATTGAATATTTTATTCCATGTGATATTTTTCCAAGGATTGTAGCCATCCAAGATCTAGGCACTTCACGAAAGCACATGAGAGATCAAATATGAAAGTAACTCTATCAAAAGATGCAAATGATAGATTGATAAAAAAAAATTTCCATTGAGATTACAAAGTAAATCCCTTGGTCATATAGGTAGGGCGAACATAGGATTACAAAATGTTATGCCATGTGTCTTAATCTTATGATTTGAGACATAATGTTAAACTCTCCCATGTGTACCCTAAGTCAAGTAACAAGTGTGAATATGATCTAGGTAATAAGCTAGCTAGGTAAACATCACTTTCACACCAACATAGATGATTTTTCTATCTATACCATGAAGGAGATGTACCTAAAGACACAAAATATATATGAGACTACAAATAGGCCAAATTATTCTATAATCCAAAGAACAAGTTAATGGTGCTGCAAGGGAGGCACCTCAGACACATTGTCTATGAAGTTAGACTAAAGAGAATCTTAGAGAAAATCAGGGTAATTATGGAGATGGAACTACCAATTGATGCAACTAGAGTAAAATCTATTTTGGTTCATATATGATAATATAAGGGATTCATTAAGAATTTTGCACTTATCCTAGCTCTTGGATCTATTGACAAGAAATGTAAATCCATTGGTTTGGCCTAACAAGTAGGAGCATGCATTAAAATAGGTAAAGGTATGGATAATTAACTTAAAAGTGAATGCATCTAACTTGGCAATTGGAGCTACCATGCCTCAAGTAGGAGCCCATGGACTAGATCACCCAATTTTCTTTTCAAGTTATTTTCTCTTGAAAGTTAAAAGGAGCTATAATACAACTATAAGATAAGCTATATGTATGATAGATTTCATTCAAAACTTTAAGAATTATGTTTTGGAAAAAAATATGTTTTTTTCTCTCAATTTACATGAAAAAACCCCAATTGACTCCTTCATTGAATAATAGGCAATTTTTGGATTTGGGGGTGTTGCCCCTAGCAGCCCCCACTAGGGGAATTCCCCTTGATACCCCTATTGTGGGCTCCACCCTCGATCCCCTAGGCCCCACAAGAGGGGTTCTACCTCGTACACTCCCTCGTTAATTGATTTGGGGGTAAAATGTAGTTCATAAAGTCACCAAAATTTGAGCCCATCAACATGATTAGTCGCCACATACCAATAGGTAGTCATATGGGACCTGATGCAATAAGAAGAAAAATTCCATCAGTAGGACTGGGGTGGTCCACATTCTATTAGCATACTAAAGCATGAGTTATAGGTTGTGATACTTGCTAGACGTGCATGAAAGCCATTTAAAAGGGACATGTCCTCTATTGGCCTTCAAAATGTCAATAGTTGTTTGAATGTTGGGGTTTGAATTCATTGGACCCCTTAAAACCAAAAAAACAAGATAATGAAGGTATATAATGGCTGCAACTAAGTACCTAACCAAATGAGTAAAGTGAGGCACTCCTTGATAATAGTACCAAAGGATGAAAAAGTTCACATACAAAAAATTGTTACAATAGAAGTAGTTCTAGGATAAATAATGGTTGACCACGATGACTCTTTGTTAATATCAATATATTTTTACATATTTTCACTTATTACCAAGATCGCATCGGCCAAAGGATAATGGGGATGCTATAGTTACTAATACGCTATTGATTGGAGTCATTCAAAAATCCTATAGCATTTAAAGGACTAGAATAGGAGGCAAAACTTCCAAAAGTACTAAGAAGTGAAAAATAAGGTTCAAGGTTACATTTGGCCATACCTCTTGCTAGTTAGTTCATGGGTAGCGTAACAATGGCAATGAAACATATAATTCCAATCTTGAAAATAGAAATTTAATATAGAATGAGTGATGGTTGAAAAAATTATGGGTGGTTGAAGTAATACAACACAAAAGTACTAGATTGGTAAGAACTCATACCATCCTAAATTGTAAGCACCTATAATTAGATGCTCAATTAGGCCTCATCTTGTCATTCTCAAGTTTTCATGTCTGTTATGCTTGATCCAACTACCCATTTCCTTCATTTCTATCTTCTTTTCCTCCTTCTCGAATCCCAATTTCAATTTGGGCCTCTTCTAGCAAAAAGAGGATGCCTTGGGTGTCCTCTTCCTCGATGTTTGGCCCCAAATCGAAATTGGGGGCTTTTCTTATGGTTTTATAGGATTTTTTCTATCTATGTTATCCTTCTCTAAATTTTGAGCTCTGAAATGTTGTGATAGGTATAAAAGAAACCTATCTCTCCTCATTTGGACATCCAAAAGCAAGACTTCAATTGCTCTCCCATAAATTTGCATCCACACATTCAAGATCAAGTTTTCAAGCATTCCTTAAGTATTTTAAAGGAAATATTCTCTTTTATAGAAATATTCTCTCCCATGATGGCCAAGTAGAGATTTCTCAAGCAAGCAAGAAGATTGTTTTTCCATCTACATGCATTATTCCATCCACTATTCAAGGCAAGATTCTATCAACCATAACAGAGTTGAAGATCATTGAGGAGTATTAAAAAATCTATGCATTTGTGAAAGGTATCCTTGATTCTTATTTACATTCCAAGATTTAAAGTCAACACACAACTGCATATGAGCATCTTCATAGACATCACGATCTTGATATCAGTTTATGGAGGTATATACATTTACAAGGTAGATCTAATATTTACCTTACATTTTCAATTTTCCTTTCTAGAAAAGTCCATTAGATCTAATATTTACCTTACATTTTCAATTTTCCTTTCTAGAAAAGTCCATTAGATCTAATATTTACCTTACCTTACATTTTTTGTATTGATTGGGATGATTCATCAATTAGGGTTTGACCAAGACAAACCCCTTCAACCCAAAACTTTCTCTATTTTTCTATGTGCAGGAAAAAGTAGAGAACGCATTGGGACTAAATTTAGAAAGTAAATCTAATGGACAAACCACAATTGAATTTAAATAAAAGTGTTGGAAACATGACATATTTTTCATCTCTTCGTGGGACCAAGATGCCCTAGGTGACCTCTTCACTTAAAATTAGCTTGAAACTAAAATCATAGGCCAATATTACTATTTGGTTGTTATTTTTGGTACTTGTAGGTGACTATGTTTTCTGTTAGACTGGATATTTTGAAATTTTTCATTTTTGCATATCTTGTCTTGTATCTTGCATTAGTCATTCATTTCCCCCCCAATCAGTTCATACATTACACAAATCAACAAAGGATCATTGCACCCGCTTAGCACTTAAGTACTACTTAGCCTAGTCTGTCATTTTGCTTATGATTGTGCAATATTAAATAATTGGTTAGGTGTTGCACTAGAGAACCATTCTAGAACCCCTTGTTGTTTTCTTAACCTAATCTCTTTTTTTATTGTACATAACCTATACGAACAATTTTTAAAGTTGGTTCACATTTACAAAAATAAAATAAGAAACAAGAAATTATATTGGTAAAGTTCAAGATGTTGCGGCTTGAACCTATTGGTTAGAAATCTCATTTTTTGTTTTTTGCCCTAAATTTATGGATGATCTTGAAAAAAATGTAGTCTTTAGGGTTTGCTAGGTCTAATTGCCTTTGAAAAATCATAAAAACCCTAGTTTAGGTCGTCAGCATTCTAATTCTCTGTTACTTTATCGGATGACTTAAATCTCAAATTTTCATGTGCGCTTCTATTTTCCTCTTAGTCGCTGAGTCTCCTTAAGGTTTAGGAATATTCCCGTTTGTCTAGCGAATGCTTGAAAGCCTTTGTCACCCGTTCTTGTGAGTCTCTTGGAATATTCCTTGTCTTCTTGCAACTTAGCGTTTCACCTTTAGTCTCCAGATCTCTCAATGATAATCTTGAGATCTAGCGACTGCTGTATCAGATTTATCACTAAGAGACTATAGTCATGAAATCTTTGAATTAGTTTTTCCTATGGTCAGGAGATCTCACAATGATTTATTTAAGTGACCTTTTATCCAGCGATCATGAGTTTTCTCTTTGGTCACTGAATCTCGAGATGGAACAGCGGTTGTCTCTAGATCTCGTAATAATGTGATGATTTATCTCTTCTTTTAGAGATTGAGAGTTTTGTTGGTCGCGTGATCTCCCGATGTTGACAGCTTTCTCTTTGGCGGTTAGTTATTCTGTGACGCATTTTTCGCCAGATCTCTGAATGCAGCGGTTAGATGACAAATGTTTGTTTGATCAATTAAGAACCGTTGATGATTTTTGATTGTGTGGATGGCACTTGATCTCCAGTCTTAACCTAAAGTGAAGAAATGTTCTCGTGACTTGGAGAATGCCTCAGTCATGTGTTCTCAGGATTAAACCCCAGTTAAGTGAAAGATTGTGAGATTTAGCGAGAAGTCTTTGTCGCCAAGTCTCCAGATTTGCCCGAGGTCAAGTGAGGGTTAATGAAGTGGTTAGGACATGGTGGTTATGATTGTATTCAGTGATATAGTGACTATGTGGTCGTGTGATCTTAGGTTCCTGACAGTTAAGTGATAAGCTTTCAGCGATTCAGTGACACAGTTTTCTCTGGGTCGCTAAATCAAGTGGTTAGTTGTGACAATCTCTCACGATTTAATGTGGGCCGTAAGATGAAATGAGGAATGAGATCAATGGCAGTTGCGTGTTCTTAGATAAAAAGTCAAACAGTTAAAGTTTTATGAGACTTCAGGTTTGTCGCCAGATCTCCAAGTTTGTTGGAAACAATTGTCTGAAGGAAATTGCTACTCAAATTATGTATTATCATTGATGTCACACAATGTCATAGTTCGCAGCAATCAGTTCCTACCGAGCTCAGTCGGTTTGCCAGACAGGAAGATTAGTGCTTACCGAGTCCACTCGGTTATCAAAGAAAATTAGTGTCTACCGAGTTCACTCGGTTACCAAAGGAAATTCAGCATTTACCGAGTTCAGTCGGTCGTCAAAGGAAATTCAGTGTTTACCGAGTTCAGTCGGTCGTCAAAGGAAATTCAGTGTTTACCGAGTTCAGTCGGTCGTCAAAGGAAATTTAGTGTTTACCGAGTTCAGTCGGTCGTCAAAGGAAATTCAGTGTTTACCGAGTTCAGTCGGTCGTCAAAGGAAATTCAGTGTTTACCGAGTTCAGTCGGTCGTCACAGGAAATTCAGTGTTTATCGAGTTTAGTCGGTTGTCGAAGAAAAGTTAGCATTTACCGAGTTCAGTCGGTTATCGAAGGTAAAGGATTGTCAGTGTTTACCGAGTTCCCTCGGTCTCCAAAAGATTGTAAAAGTTATGGTCACCGAGCACTGTCGGCCCTTGAAGGATTTTTGCAAATAAAGTTTTCTTAATTCAGCCGACTGTTATGCTAAGTAATGTTGATTTGACAAATCTAAAATCATATAAATAAAAGGTCAAATGTGAAAAATAAATAAGTGAAAAATAACAGAAGATTTACAGAAGAAAGCAGGAAAGGTGTGTGCGAATTGTGAAGGATGATCAGATATCCTTGAGGTGCAGCAGAGATTTATTCGATCAGGAAGGATCACACTTATACAGAACAGAGATCTGTAATCAGCAAGGTAGTTGCATTATTATACAGGTCATTTTCATTGTTACCTTTTTACCATTGTAACAGTGAATTCTAAATCTCTTAACCGAGTTGGTTTAACAACAATACTGTAAATCCTCTAACAAGGTGACAATTCCATTGAATTGTTTTCAAGACCTCTTACCAGGCCACTCCTAGCAGGGTGATTAAATCCTCTAACAAGGTCACACCTAACAGTGTGTTTTGTAACCTTTTACCGGGTTGGCTTCTAACCGGGCATCACTTCAGAAAAGTGAAAATCAGTATCTAGATACATTGGTGGTTTTTCCCATATTGGGTTTCCACGTTAAATCTTGTGTCTCTTGTGTTCTTAATTGCTATCTTAATCATATACATGTGCTGATGAATATCTAAAGATAATTTTGCTAATACTTTCTGCATCTTCAAAGTTACTGCAATCTATTTACCGAGTGCTAAAATAGATAATATTCTTTAAGATATCCTAAGGGATCTGGAAAGAAATAATAGTGAAGTGTTTTATGGTTGACTGATTCACCCCCCCTCTCAGTCACTTCATCCATATTCCATCAATTGGTATCAGAGCATTTGGTGCTTGCAGGAAGGGTTTCAAGGACCTAAGCTAAAGATCAGGATGTCTTACAAGAGGGAAATTCCAAAGCTCAACAGAGATAACTTTTCAGCATGGCAAGGTCTCATGCGACTTCATCTGGCTTCCATTGGTGATTCAGGATGCAAATACATTGATGAAGAATACACAGTTCCTACTAGTGCATTAACTGTTGAAGACATTGCAGAGAAAAAGACTCATAACACCATGATGATAGACATTGCATCTGCTCTCAGCTATGAAGAATTTGATGCTATTAAAGAATGCACTACTGCATATGAAATGTGGATGACACTAAAGAAAATATATGGTGGTGATGCAAATGTGAAAAGAGCCAAAGCAGAAAGCCTAAGAGGACAGTTTGACAAGATGAATATGAAGGAAGATGAAAACATTGCAAAATATGTTGAAAGAATCAAAGCAAGTGTAAGTGCAATTAGAGCTTCTGGAGGAACAATCTCTGATGAAACTGTTATAAGTAAGGTACTCAGAACATTACTCCCTATCTATGCAATAAGAGTATCAGCTATTCAAGAAAGAAGATGTGAAACAAACCAAAATATAACTTTGGATGCTTTAGTTGGAAGATTGACAACTTTTGAATTAGACAACTATGACAACTATGTTCCAAATTCCAAAAATATTGAATCAGCATTTGAGGCCAAGGTTTCACTAAAGAAGAACAAGAAAATTAAAGAAGTTTAGTCAGAAAGTGAAGAAGTATCAGAAGAAAGTTCTGATAGTGATCTTGAAATTGTAGAAGCATTACTTGCAAAGAAGTACTCTAAAGGGAAAGGTAAATATAAAGGTAAAACTCCTTTAATCTATTTTTCATGTGAAGAAATTGGACACATTACAGTTAGGTGCCCAAACAAGCAAGTCAAGGAAGAGAAGAGAAGTCACAAGTACTATGGCAAAAAGAATTTCAAATCATTCAAGGATAAAGGTAAGAAAACATGTTTTATGGCTAAAGATTCTGATGATAGTGAAGAAGAAATTGTCTTTATTGCTATAAAAGATGAATCTGATGATGATGAAGATAAGATGGCACTTATTTCTCATATAAGCAAAGATGATATTTGGATAATAGACAGTGGATGTTCACACCACATGACTGGTGACAAGACAAAATTTGAATATCTAGAAGACTGTGATAGTGGCAATGTAAGATTTGGAAACAATGAACCTTGTTGTATAAAAGGAAAAGGAAGAATCTCATTAACCAAAGAACTCATATGTGATAATGCTTATTGGGTTGAAGGACTAAAACATAATCTTCTAAGTGTAGCACAACTAATCAACACTGGTTTCAAGGTTGAATTCATGAATGGTCAAGCAAGACTGCTGGATGAAAAAGGAAAACTCATTGGATCAGGCAAACAAACAAAAGGTAACTTATTTTATCTTGATCTCAGTGAATATTCATGTTTTATTGCTCAAATTGAAGAAAGTTGGCTATGGCACAAAAGGTTATGTCATGTGAATTTTGATAACATGATAAAAATAAGCAAATTCAAGAAGGTTAGAGGCATTCCTACTTTGAAGAAACCTGATACTGGTCTATGTAAGAATTGTCAGATTGGCAAAATGAGTAAAACTAGTTTCAAGAGTAAGAACTATCAGTCTAAATTTTTTTTGGAAATTGTGCATACTGATTTATGTGGACCTATTGGAATACAAAGCTATACTGGAGATAAATTCTTTATTCTTTTCGTTGATGATTATTCTAGAATGATGACTGTTATGTATCTAAGAGAAAAATTAGAAGCATTTGAAAAATTCAAATGGTACTTAGCAAGAGTGGAAAAGGAAACAGGGAAAAGATTGAAATGCTTAAGATCAGACAGAGGTGGTGAATTCATCTCCCATGATTTTAACAATTTTTGCATTGAAAGAGGAATCAAAAGGCAGGTATCAGCTCCTAGAACTCCTGAGCAGAATGGAATAGCAGAAAGAAGAAACAGATCCATTATGGATTGTGCAAGGACTCTAATGATAGAAAAGAACATCGCTATAAAGTACTGGAAGGAAGCTATCAGCACTGCAGTTCATACCTTGAACCGAGTACAATTGAAGAAAGACACATTCAAAACTCCTTATGAATTATGGTATGGCTATAAACCCAATGTAAGTTACATGAAAATATTTGGTAGCAAGTGTTATATCTTAAAAGAATCCAGAAGAAATAAATTTGATGTGAAAAGTGATGAAGGAATATTCCTAGGATATTCTAGCAAAAGCAAGGCATACAAATGTCTGAACTTATCTACTCACAAAGTCATAGAAAGTATACATGTAAAATTTGATGAGTTTGCAGAAAAGACTGAAGAAGAAAGCAAAAGGGAACCTGAGAACTACAGAAGATTCATTTACATTGAACCTGAAACATTGGCAGACACAACTATCAATGAGGAAACTATATCAACCGAGCCGAGCACAGTTACCGAGTCACAAACTGAGTCACAAGAAGAAGTTCAAACCGAGTCACAGGAAGGAATTCAGACCGAGTCTCAGCCTGAAGTTACCGTGCAAATATCTACCGAGCCCGAGCAACCTGAAGAAGAGATCCTAGAAGACAACAGCAGGAATCATTCAAAAAGCAAGGAACCTATACTAGCCAAATATGTCAGAAGACATCATACACCAGATCAAATTATTGGAAACAAATCAGATGGTACTATGACAAGAAGCAAGCTAAAAGGTACATGTCTGCTTACTGATTTTGAACCTAGAAATATCAAAGATGCATTGGAAAATGAAAGTTGGATTGAAGCAATGAATGAAGAATTAGAACAAATACAAAAGAACAAAACATGGACTCTTGTACCTAGACCTAAAGATAAGAATGTAATTGGAACAAAATGGGTATTCAGGAATAAGCTGAATGAAGATGGTCAAGTAACTAGAAACAAAGCTAGATTGGTATGTAAAGGTTATTCTCAAGAAGAAGGTATAGATTATGGAGAAACTTTTGCTCCTGTTGCAAGATTAGAAGGTGTAAGAACTCTACTTGCTTATGCAGCACACAAAGGATTTAAGGTATATCAGATGGATATAAAATCTACATTTCTCAATGGAATTCTTGATGAAGAAGTCTACATTGAACAACCTGAAGGTTTTGTTGATCCAGATAAAAAGGACATGGTCTGCAGGTTACACAAAGCATTGTATGGTTTGAAACAAGCTCCTAGAGCATGGTATGAAAGACTCCATAACTATTTGATTCAGATTAATTTCAAAAGAGCAAATGATAACAACAATCTGTATATTAAAGAAGGACCGGATGACAAAATTGTATTGGCAGAAATATTTGTAGATGATACTATATTTGCAGGGAATGAGGATCAGTGCAAAGAATTTTCAGAGCAAATGAACAAAGAATTTGAAATGTCTATGTTTGGTTTAATAAAATTCTTTGTTGGTCTTCAAATTCAGCAAAGCAGGAATGGTATATACATTACTCAATCCAAATACATTAAGGAAATACTTAAGAAGTTTGGTATGGAAGATTCAAAACCAGTTGGTACACCCATGTGTACTGGACTGAAACTTACCAAAAATGATGATTCAAAAGAAGTTGATTAGACCCTATACCGATCTATGATTGGAAAATTGCAATATGTAGTACATACAAGACCTGATATTGCCTTAGCAGTCGGTATAGTAGCTAGATTCTCAGCAAAACCTAAGGAAAATCATATGATGGCAATCAAAAAAATCTTAAGATACTTAAGAGGAACTGAAGAATATGGTTTGTGGTATAAATTTGGAGGCAATCTAGACTTAAAAGTGTTTACTGATGTTGATTGGGCAGGGAACATTGATGACAGAAAAAGCACAAGTGGTGGAGCATTTTTTCTTGGAAAAAGACTGGTATCCTGGACTAGTAAAAAGCAGAATTGCACATCTCAATCCACAACTGAAGCAGAATATGTTGCTGCTGCAGTAAATTGTTCAAATATTGTTTGGTTTAAACAGCTATTAGAAGGTATGAAGGTTGAAATCAAAGAACCAGTTGTTATATTTTGTGACAATACCAGTGCAATAAACATCTCGAAGAATCCAGTGATGCATTCCAAAACCAAGCATATTGCTATTAAATATCACTTTGTCAGAGAATTGGTGCAGGACAAGGAAATCAGATTAGAATATATTCATACAAAAGAGCAGATTGCAGACATTTTTACCAAACCATTACCTAAGGATGCATTTGTGTATCTAAGAGGTAAGTTAGGGGTCATTCCCCTGTCTGAGGCTCACTAAATACAGTTTTAGTGATGCATCAACCAGAACATGATTGAAAATCAACCTATTGATGCAGCATATTCAAGGAATCATTGCATATGAATCAGTACTTGAGGTACATTAATTTACACCGGTATTATGTGAATTGTCTTTGGCATGTGTTGTCAAAGAGGGAGTGTTTCCTATGTCTTTGCTATTACTTCAAGAAATTTTTCAATAATCAGAAGGAAGAATTTTCAGGAAAAAGGAAGTTTGTTGACAGAGGGAGATTTGAATCTAAACCGAGCTAATTCTTTCAAATTTCTTATGCTATGACATATTGTGTTGCCATCAATGCCAAAGAGGGAGATTGTTGGAAACAATTGTCTGAAGGAAATTGCTACTCAAATTATGTATTGTCGTTGATGTCACACAATGTCATAGTCCGCAGCAATCAGTTCCTACCGAGCTCAGTTGGTCTGCCAGACAGGAAGATTAGTGCTTACCGAGTCCACTCGGTTATCAAAGAAAATTAGTGTCTACTGAGTTCACTCGGTTACCAAAGGAAATTCAACATTTACCGAGTTCAGTCGGTCGTCAAAGGAAATTCAGTGTTTACCGAGTTCAATCGGTCGTCAAAGGAAATTCAGTGTTTACCAAGTTCAGTCGGTCGTCAAAGGAAATTCAGTGTTTACCGAGTTCAGTCGGTCGTCAAAGGAAATTTAGTGTTTACCGAGTTCAGTCGGTTGTCGAAGAAAAGTTAGCATTTACCAAGTTCAGTCGGTTATCGAAGGTAAAGGATTGTTAGTGTTTACCAAGTTCCCTCGGTCTCCAAAAGATTGTAAAAGTTATGGTCACCGAGCACTGTCGGCCCTTGAAGGATTTTTGCAAATAAAGTTTTCTTAATTCAGCCGACTGTTATGCTAAGTAATGTCGATTTGACAAATCTAAAATCATATAATAAAAGGTCAAATGTGAAAAATAAATAAGTGAAAAATAGCAGAAGATTTACAGAAGAAAGCAGGAAAGGTGTGTGCGAATTGTGAAGGATGATCAGATATCCTTGAGGTGCAGCAGAGATTTATTCGATCAGGAAGGATCACACTTATACAGAATAGAGATCTGTAATCAGCAATGCAGTTGCATTATTATACAGGTCATTTTCATTGTTACCTTTTTACCATTGTAACAGTGAATTCTAAATCTCTTAACCGAGTTGGTTTAACAACCATACTGTAAATCCTCTAACAAGGTGACAATTCCATTGAATTGTTTTCAAGACCTCTTACCAGGCCACTCCTAGTAGGGTGATTAAATCCTCTAACAAGGTCACACCTAATAGTGTGTTTTGTAACCTTTTACCGGGTTGGCTTCTAACTGGGCATCACTTTAGAAAAGTGAAAATTAGGATCTAGATACATTGGTGGTTTTTCCCATATTGGGTTTCCACGTTAAATCTTGTGTCTCTTGTGTTCTTAATTGCTATCTTAATCATATACATGTGCTGATGAATATCTAAAGATAATTTTGCTAATACTTTCTGCATCTTCAAAGTTACTGCAATCTATTTACCGAGTGCTAAAACAGATAATATTCTTTAAGATATCCTAAGGAATCTGGAAAGAAATAATAGTGAAGTGTTTTATGGTTGACTGATTCACCCCCCCCTCTCAGTCACTTCATCCATATTCCATCACAAGTCGGGTGATCGCTGAAAGTTTTCAAAGACAAATATATTGCCGTGACTATAGTTTTTGACTATAGTCGCCAGTTCTCAGAACATAATAGATTAATGTATCACTTTCTTCAGTCGCTAGATCTCCAAATGGCTAGGTCGCCTGATCTCAGAATGAAGTTTGAAAATTCAAAAGCATTCCGCGACTATGAGATTTCCTTTTAGTCGCTAGATCTCAGAATACCTTTCCAAAGCGCCAAATTTGTAAAATGACTATGTGTCTTTTTCTTCAGTAGCCAGATCGTGGAATGTTCAAATTAAAAATTTCTCTGCTACGGCTAGTAAATTGAAACTCTGTGCGTGCTGAAGTAATGGCAGAAGTGACCTTTTTTTGGGTGGAGATGTCAGACGTGGTGGCACATTCAATGCTGCAGGTTAAAACAACTAGAGGTGGCTCATCTGAGAGTTTCGAAGCTTATTGAAGAAGTACAAAGCGCTAGGTTTTTTGAGATTTCCAGACTTGCAGTGTGATCAATCAATTTGTAGAGGAATTTCCAGAGCTACAGTCAAGATGAGTCAGACGACAGCAAGCAGAGCCTCTACTAGCTGGGGGTCGAAGGAGAAAGTAAAGGAAAGTTTTTCAGATGAATTTCTCACTCTCTTGCCTGGTTCTTCTCAGAACAAGAAGGTCAGTGATGACATTTTTGTCGATGAATTAGCTTATTGTAGGGATGCTAAAACTCCAGAAATCACAGACATGTGCTTGTTTACATATTTCTACAAGAACTGTGATAGTGTCATACCGGTTTCAAACCCTTGGACTTTGGGGTTGGCCAAATTAATTGTCCCGGAGGTTTTTCTAGATGTGGACTTGCTCCTCATGCTATCTCAGAGATATGATCCTCTCTCAAAGACCATTAGAAAAGAAGATGGTTCACCCTTGATAATCTTAGACCAAAATTCTTTCATGAATGCTTTCGGGATTCAGTTTCCAATGGCCACGGAAATCAACTTACAAGCTTTAGCAAATAGATATGTCAGAGAGGCTGCTCTAGTCTCTAGGGAGATTAAGAATCATATGTCGAAGGAGAATAAAAACTATATTGCACCTATGGCCGAATTGATTCCGTATGCCTACAAAGACTTGAAGTTTTACATGAAATACATTGCATATGGGATATGCCAGGTTTTGGGAATTGATGCGGGTCCTGAGAGGATTACATCTGACATTTTGATGTTAGTAATGGATTCACATAGTCGTATGGTGAGAAAAGGGTATGACTTTATTGGTTATATCATAAACAAGATGCATGAGGGTTTGCTGTCCTTGAAGAATTTCACCTTTGGTTCTCAACCCAGGTTCATGCATTACTCCCTGCTGATGCACTTGATTATGTATCACAATTATGGTTTAATAAATTTGAATGATCTCAAACCACAAATGATGTGGAATGGACAGCCTAACCCAGTATAGTTCTGGTTAGGAGTCTGGAGCCCTTCGCACCCTAGATGAGATTTTAGTGCCTTTGAGAACTGGATTGTGTTCCCCATTCTCTGGAGTTTGGGTGCAAATTGCACAAGACTATCCACCAAGGTCCTGCAGCTGGTGAGACCCCAACAGTTTATTCATAATTGGACCAAGGGTCACAATTGGGGAGAACTATGAGACAAGCTATACAATGATCAGGGTTTATGGATGCCCTCAACCTCCTCATCTACTTCCATTCTATGTACCACCAAGAGTTGCATTTCTAGAGTTTTTTTGGCAACTCATGTTGACAGAAAGAGAACACTTGGTTTCCCATAGAAAGGGGACTCTCACTCCTGGGCACTTCAGGGTGCATTATATTACAATTGGAAAGGGAGCATTTAGTAAAGTAAATGATTGGTTAGAGAAATATAGGATGTTTGTAGCACCACGTAGGTATGTGGATACAAAAGGTTTCATGGTTGCTGCAAGGAAATATTACATGCCTACCATGCCTTTCAATAAGTTGCATGAGGAGTATCCTGAAGAGGATGTGATAAAAAACATCATTGAGGATGATGAGGTGGAGAAAAGAATTAGGCAATTGGATTGGTTGCACAGAATTGAGGAGTTTAAAGGAAAAGGATTGGTATTTGGGGGTTTCTTTCCCACTTTGCCTTACCTCCAAAGACTTGAGTAGATGATGGCTCAATTTGACACACTTGTTGAATCCATGAAGGATCAAATTGATGATGCTAATCAGGGAAAAAAGGCCCTTTAAGAATCAGAATGTGATGAGGATAGTGATGGTGGCTACCCCATATATAGTCCACCCACTATGGAATGACCAATGGCTGAAGGGCCTGGGGAGGAGAAAGAAAATGTAGATCTTGCTGAATTGCCCAGTTTTGAGGATACTGCTGAGCCTCAAAAGAAAAAGAAAAAGTTGTTAACTGGTGAGCCTTCAAAGAGGAGGAAGAAAGACAGAGTGAGTGCCCTCTACACAGGGACTATCTTTCATCACCATGAAATTAGGAAAGCAGTCAGAGAGGCTAAAAGGCAACAAAAGTATGAAATAGAAGATGTAGAGTTGCCTCTAGCTTTAGGCCAAGATGAAAGATTAATTAAGCAAGATGCCTTCATGAAGGATGATAGTTTTGTGAATTCTGAGGAATTCAAAAGTTTTTTGCTATGGCATAAGCAGCAATAGGTGGCTTCTAGTGTACAAATAACTGAGGAGGGTCAAGTGCCAGATGAGGCATTACAACAATTGAAAGAATATGACCCTGAGGAAGAAAATTTTACTCCAGATGAGGCCAGGGAATTAGTAAGAAAAAGTAATATATTGCTTGTGCCTGGGTGGAGTTTGTATACTGACTTCATAATAGATCAAATAAAGAGACAAGAAGATGTCACTCTATCTTCTGAGACCCAAGTAGGGGACATAATAAGAGGATTTGGGTATAGCCCAAAAATTCAAGCCTTGGCCATGTGGAGTCTATATCCAAAAGACAAGAAACCACAAATTTTGAATGTAAAAGAACAAATGGAGGGAGATAAAATAGTGTGGTCAATCCACAATACAGGGGACCTGGAAATTTCTCAGGTTTTGACCCAATTTGCAAGATTAAATGAGGATAAAACTAAATAGCTGTCAGAGAGATATGGAAACCTCTTGGAGGATTACAGTGCCCTAGTGAAGGATAGGGACTTACAGATAATAAAAGTTACAACATTAGAGAAGCAGGTGGAGGAACTGCAATTGCAAATTATAAATACCCCTGTAGTAGCCCCTGCACCTCTTGAATAGCCAGTGGCAATAGAGGCACAAGGAATGACATATGAGGAGGTGGCAGCTGAATTGAAAAAGATCAACGATGAAAAGAATGAGGCAGTATTGAAAGCCCTATTGAGTGTTTTGCAGCACAGGTTGAACACAATCAAGGATAAATTTGACCTAGTTTATAATGCTTATGGAAAATTGCCAGAATTACAAAAGGAGGTCAACAATTATGTGCAGATTTTGAGTGAGTTTCATATAGTGTGGTCTATCAGAGCACCACTTTTTGAAAGATTGATTTTTGCTCAATCTATGGGGAGTGACATACCGGAGACAGTTGTAGGAGTTGGTGAGGAGATTGATAGAATTAAGGCCATTTTACCTCTTTTCAAGGGTAAAGCAAATTTGATTGAGGCTAAGATAGCCATGCTCAGCTCTTGTACCAACAGATTCATCCCCTCAATTTTGAGTACAGATGGGACAATAAAGAGCCTTGATAATTGGAGATCGGATGCTGATCTTCTATTGCCTAGGAAAGAGGCATTTTTAGGTGAGAATAATGATGTTGATTTAGAGAGCTTCAATAAGGCCTTAGATGAAGCCATCAAAATAGAGGTTGACCTCACCAAGTTTGTGTTAGATGTCAAGGCAATTGCAGATGCCAGATGGGAGAGACAAAAATCCCAACTACAACTTGTCCAAGGTTTTAATTGGTCGTCAGAGGAACAGGTAACTACATGGGATGAAAAAACAAAGCCCAAAAAGGCTAGATCTGCTGCAGTTGATTTGGATATTTTGGATGAAGATTGAAAAGGACATCTGACACACTTGACACCTAATCCAAGGAATACAAGATTGATAAGCTATCATTCAAGAATGGTGTAGGTTAGCCTGGAATGGAAGTCACCGTGACTCATTGAAAATCAAGGAGCTATCATAAATGTTTGTAGTTGAAGGTGTCAATTTTTGAGCAGCCAAAGATGTACCATAATCCGAGAAAGTTTTTTCCTTTCACCACCTGAGGGTTGGTTGTATTTTTGTTGTATTTTTATGTTTTAATTGGAGTTAGGTTTTCCAACCACCCGAAGCTTGTTGCATTCCCATTAATGAGGGAATCCCAAGGTGATTGTGAGAAGGCTATATAGAGTTGAAAGCTCATTTTGTAAAGGGTTGGTAAAAAAAGAAGAAGAGAGATTGAAAGGATATAGAAAATAGAACCAGATTGCTTAGAAGTAGATCACCAAGCTTTGTGTCTGATCTTCTGAGTAATGGAATTGTGAATGTAAGTGACAAGTTTGTTTTAATACAAATACACTGCAACTTCTGCCATATATTGTTGTTGTCTCTTTGCTTATGTATTTTACTCTGGTATGTTTTTCATGTTAGGCATTTGAAATATACCAGTTGTAAAGCAACCTGCTTGACTGTTTTATGAGCTTCTTTCAAGGAAAGAATTAAATGTGCTTATATTTCATCTTGGAGAGTAAATATATTTGTATTGATCTTTGATGATAACAATATTTGGTTAACATAATAGTTTGTAAGGTAACCTATTTGGATTTGTGGTTGGTATGTAAGGCATACTGTTGTATTTTTGTTAGGGTTTACTTGTTGATTTGCATTGTGACTCCGTTGCCCTTAGGATTAGGCATTGGTTTGGTATTTGTTTCTCACAGTTGTATCTTTCATTGTTCTTAGAGAAGAAGTTGAAATATTCACATTATTTATTAATACCTTTTTATTTTTATGTGTATTGCACTTGATAGAATGGACTGTGCCCAGGGTATTTAGTTCATATTTCCTGATTCTGCAAAGAGAGAATCATATTAGGTTGTCCCTCCTTAAAAGGAAGAAGGATGAGAATCCTTAAAGCATTGATTATTGCTTCACTTACAGTCACACTTTGTCTGGTTAAAGTTTGCATTAAAGTGATTACAGTCATATGCAAAGTGTTCTATAGGTTTATGCATTAAGAAGACTAGAAGCTAGTTAGTGTCCACTCATAAGAACACTGCAAAGACAGTCATCATTAAAAGGTAATACCTGCCTGAGTCTATGGAGCTAAAAAATGAAGGAGGATCTTATCCAATCCTCAGCAATTAGGTCTTTCTCTTGTGGGAATCAGTCTCAAGGAAAACAAGTTCAAGCATTATTTTATGTCCTACAAGAAAAATCCCTAACAGAACCCTTTAAAATTTACAAAATAGATAATACTTTCTTTCTTCAAATATTAGATTGGACAATAATGAAGGATGTAATAAATGGTGCATAGTTAAAAATTTATTAGTAAAGACAAGAAGTCGTAAATATAATTGATTTCAAGAAATTCATCAATTTAATCAAAGAAGTGGACCCAACTAATGTTGACAATGATATAACTACAAATAGAGAAACTATTAAGTTTTTAAATTATAGTCTTTAATATCATGTTGTCCTAGTGAACGTTATAAAGGACCATAATCATATTGTATAAATCAACACGAAATCAAAGAGATATACAATTGTAGCTAAATTCCAAGAAGGATAAAGGAAAAGGGAAAATACATTGTAGTGGGTAGACAAAATAAAAGACAACTTAAAAATTGGGAATGACATGTGTGCTTTCAAAACATTATGAAAATTTGAACTAAAGGATAAAATGCTAGAGTTATGGTGAAAATAAAATATTGAAGAGTTTAAAGAAAATTCATTTTAACTTGAACTCTACACTTTGGTCAATTACATACCTTCAACATACCATTGCACATTATTGTTTTTGTATGACTTAGTTTCTCCCAATTTTACAATACTTGACACAAAATTTTTATTCAATTGTCACTGTTTTGACGATACAATCCTTACAAATAGTTTATTTACCAAATAGTGCTTGTTACATTCCACCAAATAGTCCCAAACGTTTGTGTAATTTTTTTTGTAGTTGTGTTGGTTTTTGCTTGGTAGCTTGATTACAATTTTGTCTTACTGCCACAAGAGAGGTTAATGTAGTTGTCTATGCCTATGTACTTGTTTTGTAATACTGTTGGGATCTTTGTTTCCCATTTTATTTAATAAAATATGTTATAAAACTAAATACCCTTAACCCTCACATTTTATTTCAAAATATTTATTTGGAATTATCACATTGTTAATATAATCTAAGCATTTATGTTGATTTATTGCATCTATTTAATTAGACCAAATAATTTGATGGCTAACTTAGTGTAATATACTACTAAGAGTTTTAATTTGTTTTTGGGTCTATGTATGGTGACAATAATATGCGACTACCATGTATTCTTTGTGGGAGGCACCTAACTATGCTACAAACAAGGCGTACATACCTTACCCCTTGTAGAATTTGAACTTGTGATCCCTTCAAGAGCACACGTTCTCTACCACTAGGCCAAATCAAGCTTACTTATGGTCTTTTTTTTTATTAGTTATGTGGAATGACTTATGAGGTATTAAATTTTTCTATTTCTTTTTTAATTTGGGAAAATTGAGTTTTTTTGCCTTGTTTGAGTCCATAATAAACCCGATCCAACGAAGTGTTTCTACCGTGACACTATGTGTTCGAAGACTAGCTATTTTTGACTCTTGATTGAAAATGACCAATTATTCATACATCTTTGATTTATACTTTCAATATCAATCCATAAAAAACTTATTAAATATCTAAAAATGGCTGAAAAGAACTCCAAATTGGCCTATTCCACTTCCACAGAGTCTTCAACTAAATTCTCCATGATCAGAGTGGGTACACCCTCAAGGACAATATGTACACATTATACCAACTATCTAGATAGTTCATAGTTCAAATGGCTTTAAGGGAAAGGGAACCCCATTATGGTTCACATCCAAGAAACTACCAAGAAGCTGCCTCAAGGATAAAATTAGTACTTCATGCATGAAGGTGTCTTTCAATTTCAAATTTGGCTTAGTTTCACATGGAAGGGTATATTGAAGAGGTTGTAGATATACATGAGATTTATATCAAGAAAGTGACTGAATTATAGCTTTACACTCCCATTGGGCAACTTGACAAGATTCAAGGCATGGGATGAGAATGAGTTTTTTATATTAATAAGTTATGAAAATGACATTGCCCCCAATATCAATTGTATGTTTGGTGCTTGGAATTTTCTTGGAAATTGATTTCATAATGGTTGGTTATGTTGGGATGAAAAAATATGACATGGGTTTTGGTTACCATGTTAAAATTTCACACTTTGATGCCCTTTAAATGCTTTTCATGCATATGTACCCAGCTGTCATTCTGAAGCCTATGAGGTGTTCCAGGTGTTTAACACACTCCATTTAGTATGTGCATGCATTCCATGATGTTGTTTTATCATCTCAAATCATTCGGTGAAGTCGCATTTTGAGCAAGTGTCAAGTTGAACAATTTTGCCCAAGTGTCAAACAGAGTGCAGTAGCCCAGTTTGCCTTTGAATATCTTGCGTCCAGAAATGTTTCATGACCCGCCACTTTGAGGATGTTTAGTATGCATATCAAAGAACCTATCTTCCAATTTTCAAGTCATTTTGAATCCGTTTAATTAGGTTTCAAACCCCTCAAAGTTGGTAGTTTGTTGTTGTCATGCACTTGTGTAATTGTTCAGAATTTTTGAAGGGCCTGTTTGACCAGCCATATCTTTGACCTAGTTGACCCTATTGAGAAAATTCCTTTTGCATCATATTCCAGGGGTCAAATAATTCCTATGTTTCAATTTTGAGGTCATGACAAATCCATTTGCTCAGTTTGCAAATGCGATTCTAAATACAACTTTTGTTGTTTTACAAGTTGTGAAATGTGCAGATTGATCCGTACCCTTGTTCGTGATGTTATAACTTTTGATCCATGATTGATGAGCCTGAATGGGTTATATCACTGTGTTCTTCTATGAAAATACTGCAAGTATGCCAAGTTAGAAGTCTTGAAGAATCTTTTAGCATACTTTCCCAGGGTCATTCCGTAGGCACAAATCACTGTTTCACTACGTTTCCCAGTTTGCAATTCTGAGAGCCTATCTTTGCTTGATTTCCAAATGCACCCTGTTATTCATCATGAGCCCTAATTGTGGAATTATACTCCTTGTATGAGGGAGAATCAGTGCCCCTGATTCTAGTTCCTGAAATTTTCAATGGGTCAGTTTTCAAAGCAAGTTCCCGAGCCAATTTTTGTGATTTTTTGCAGTATTGGCAGTTTTAGTTCTCGAAGGCTATGTTTGATTTATAATAACTTCTAGCACAAATCTCTTCATGCAATTTCCTATGGCATGCATATTTACATGATGAAGGTCAACTCAAGTTTCTGATGGCACACTCTTGTGAAGTATTTGGATCAGTTTTCCAGGCTGTTCTCGAGGGCTTCTTGTGTTAATTTGCAATCTTGCAGAAGTGAAGGAAGACAATTGGTAAGAGGCAATATTTGTTGATATTGTATGTTTTGAAATGGGCATTGAAGAAATATTTTGAACTATTGCAAGTATTCAATCTAGATTATCATGGGCACTACAGTGGTGAGAATGGGTATTTTTGGGTATTTTTGTTTGGAATAGAAACTCAAGCGTCATGCTACAAACACAACAATCACATGGAGTTTCTTGCTAGAGGAAATAGAGAAAAGGAGAAGATTGCAAGGTCTATCCACTTTATGGACCTTTTCATGTAAGAGCAAGTTTGGCTACTGGAAAAGTTCCATTGTTTGGTCTAGCACAATTATCCAAGACTTCTAAGACCAAACACAATTTTGTGGATCCTAGTTTGAATTAGCTTGATCCTAAAATGCATGCAATTATTGAGCAAGAAAAATAGCTAACAAGTTGTTTTGTTGGTTGAACCAGTACAAGGTACATTTTGTGTATGGCTTTGAGCTTCATTATAGTGTTTTGAAAATAAAATCTAAAGGAAGTGGATTTTAATATTGTGTTTGATAAGAACCTGTACCATCCTAAATTTTAAGCACCTATAATTAGATGCTCAATTAGGCCTAATTTTGGTATTCTTAAGTTTTCATGTCTGTTATGCTTGATCTATATACCAATTGCCTTCATTTATGACTTCTTTTCCTCCTTCTTGACTCACAATTTCAATTTGGGCCTCTTTTGGCAAAAAGAGGATGCCTTGGGTGTCCTCTTCCTTGATGTTTGGCCCCAAATCAAACCCGGGAGCTTGTCTTGCAGGTTTTGCAGGATTGTTTCTATTTATGTTAGCCTTCTCTAAATTTTGAGCTCTGAAATGTTGTGAGAGGTATAAAAGCACCCTATCTCTCTGATGTAGTGGCATCCTGGCTTATTGCTCAGTGCCTGAAGATTTTGGTAGTCTCGGTAATTATCTGGCAATGTTTGGTTACTTAGCTGGTAATCTCGGTAGAAGATGGGCATTTCTTAGTCTTTGATGGCGATTCTTGGTCGAAGTTTGTTAGGCTTCATCGATGGAGCTCGGTGATCATGGTGGTGATTCTCAGTTGGAAGTTCCGGTGGATCTCGGTTGATGTTGGTCACTCGGTGACTTAGTGTTTTGTTTCTCGGTGCTTGGTTATTGATGAGGTCTCAGTGTTTATGCCTATTGCTCGGTTGTTGAAGTGGCTCAGTTGTTGGAGGACTCGGTCGTTGAAGGGAGCTTGGTCATTGAAGGAGACTTCACACTTCTAGTGCTCGATAATGTCTATGGTGCTCGGTCGACATTGTTGGTGCTCAGTAATGCATGGAGAGCTCAATTGGTGTGGATGCTTGGTGTATTTCTCGACACTCCGTAGTTTGGCTTACCAACGGTTGTTCTTGGAGATTCGGCTTGGCCAATTGATGCATTTAATCTGGGTCGCGTTCCTTGAGTTATGGATTGACCATTGGATGTGTGGGGACCTAGATCTGGCATGTTGCATTATCCTATGTGGATCTAGAGGCTGAGTTGGTGAATTAAATATTTGTGAAGTTATTTGTAAGCTGACTGATGTTTGGTATTTAATATTTGTATATTTGGAAGCCGATTGGCTTTTGGGATTTAATTGTTTGTAAAGCTGACTTGTGGCTAGGGTTTAGTATTTAAGTAGATGTTTGGGTAGTTGTTTAGGGGAGCTGGAATAGCAGATATATGGATATATGAAAGCAAAGTTAGTAGCTTGCGGGCTTAGGTAGCAGAAATATTGCTTGAAAGTTTGAGTATAGGTTTATATCTTTCTTGGATTGCCTACCAGTGTCCTGTTGTGTTGCAGACCTGGGCTAGCTGAGGAGAAGTGTGTTGGATCCTTTGTGATCTTATAGAACTATTTCTTTCATTCTAATTGGCCGTAACTAGGAAGGCCTTACAGTCCGACACATTGCATGTAATCGGTTAGTTGATAAATAAAGACATCTATTTTCTTTCAGATCTGGTTTCTTGTTGTGTTTTCCGCTGTGTTGGTGTTTGGTTGCAAGGTCAGACCATCCTTAAGTAGATTCTCCATCCTTGACTGCATCAAGTGGTATCAGAGTGAGAGTTTGATCTTGTTGGAGCAGAAGGTTGACCTAGCAAGGTTGATCTTGTGAAGTTGATCTTGTTAGCGAAGAGATTGTGCGCAATCTGAGTTGTAGATCAGTGACATTGAACTTGTGAAATCATTCCCTAGTTGTTCATGCGAGGTGGCAGGTTTCGATCGGACTTTCATACATCTTGGAGGTTATCACAAGGTGGTCGATGTTAGGGTTTGTTGCAGAGGTTTTTGAAGATCTTTGGAGATATCTCCAAGAGGATTGGACCTTGATGATGTGATTTTTGAGAGGTTTGCTCGATTGGAAGCAGATTTGTTGAACCACGTAGAGAACTGAGTTAAGAACCTTGTGAGAGAAAGTGTTTTTGAGCTTTGTAAAGCTTATCGGAGTTGGAGTATGCCGATCTGAAGGAAAGTTATTTGGCTGGTTCGTGGACTGGTTCATGAGAGAAGATATCTTGGCAAGAATTCTTATGACAGTTTAGAGGTTGAAGAGGTATGTGAAATTGGTTTTGATGGTTAGGTCATGGATTCTGACATCAAACTTGCAGAGCAACTTGTGCTTGTTGCTAAGTTACCTATGATTACTGATGATGTTATTGATCTTGTTGAGGCTAGTGAGGTGATTGGTTTTCATATTCAGTCAGTTGTGTCTGACATGGAGATTGTAGAGCATTTGGTTGTGCTTGATTAGATTGCTATTGGTATGGAGTTACCTGTTGTTGAACACCTCGGTGATGTTGGTGTTACCGAATTGCTTTTGTTTGGTGTTGTGGTGCTGATGTTGTTTTCTAGTTACAGACTTGAGTCACTGGTTGACAGTGATAAGTCTGGTGATGAGATTCTAAGATGGGATTCTTCCTTGATCCTTGGTGATGGAATGATGACTTAGTTTGTTCAGGATGTTGGACATGCTGATTGGTTAGGTTGCATATTGGTTCTCTTTCCTATGAAAAATGGAAACCTTTGGTGAAGATGAAGTGGAGTTGGTGGTTTTCAGATGTTCCCTTTGCTGAGAAAGTGTGGGACACACTTTTCTTTGTACACTGGGAGTCTGATGCAGTAGCATCCTAGCTTATTGCTCAGTGCTTGAAGATTTTGGCAGTCTCGGTAACTGTTTGGCGATGTTCAGTTACTTGGCTGGTGTATGCACCCTAAAATGGTCACCTAGACTTTGGGCCCCCATTCAACAATTTATCAAATCCCTGAATCAATATTTTCAAATATCAACAATATCAATTATATCAATTGTCTTGATCAAATCATAATCAATTCAATATTTCCTAAGGTTTGAGCCTTATTTAATTTAAAAGAAAAATAAAATAAAAATCTTATTTAATTAAGAGAACATGCTCTCTTTTAATTAGTTAAAAATCTCTTTTAATTAAATAATAAAATCATTTTATCCTAAGCCTTTATTTAATTAAAAGGAATTTCCTCCCCTTTTATTTAAATAAAAATCCCCACTTTTCTTCTTATCCTAAGTTGCACAAATAAAACATTATTCTTATTTTATAAAAAGAGAAAAAGTACTTTTTGTCTCATATGGACAAAAAAGTCAACTCTTATTTTCTCATTGGAGGATATTTGTGCACAAGGATCAAGCTTCTATTTTTCTCCATCGTTGATTAAGTCTTTTGCCTCTTAATCTCGATCGTCCATTGATTCTCATTCTCTATAAAAGAAGAGCTCTCTTCCTTATTTTCATATCTTAGGTTTTTATGCTAATGTTATGCTACAGGTTTTCTAAGTCATTTGAAGCTTTTTAAAGACATTCTTGCATTCAAGCTTTGAAGACATTGTTGTTGCATCTCATTTATCTTGTTTTCTTACATCATAGTTGCATGATCATGGCATTTTTAGTATAGATTTTCTTTATGCAATAGATTAATCTCACATAGCTTAATAGTAGGATCTGTAACACTTGTATTTTCCTTTCATAGCATAGTTTGCATCTTTCATTCTCATAGATTAGTTTGCATTGCATTGCATCCGTATTGATTTCATTGGAGATATTGGCATTTTTTCCCTTGTCTTTGATTTGGAATCTCTCATTGTGTGGTTGACTAGCAAGGTCATGAGTTTATAGCTCTAGCTGAGAGCAATTTTACAAATCTTGCAACTCCATGCATAGAGAGCTATGGATTGATTTGTGAGGGCTCATTGTTGAGTTTTCTTGCATGTAAGGATTCATAGAAGTGTGGTCACATTTTCACCATATAGCTGGTAATCTCGGTAGAAGATTGGCGTTTCTCAGTCTTCGATGGTGATTCTCGGTCGAAGTTTGTTAGGCTTCACCGATGGAGCTCGATGATCATGGTGGTGATTCTCAGTTGGAAGTTCTGGTGGATCTTGGTTGATGTTGGTCACTCGACAACTTGGTGTTTTGTTGCTCGGTGCTCGGTTACTGATGAGGTCTTAGTGTTTATGCCTGTTGCTCGATTGTTGAAGTGGCTCGGTCGCTGAAGGGAGCTCGGTCATTGAAGGAGACTTGGCACTTCTAGTGCTTAGAAATGTCTGTGGTGCTCAGTTAACATTGTTGGTGCTCAGTAATGATTGGAGAGCTCAGTTGGTATGGATACTCAGTGTATTTCCTGACGCTCAGTAGTTTGGCTTACCGACGGTTGTTCTTGGAGATTCGGCTTGGCCGACTAATGCATTTAATCTAGGTCGAGTTCCTTGAGTTGTGGATTGACCATTGGACGTGTGGGGACCTAGATCTAGTGTGTTGCATTATCCTATGTGGATCTGGAGGTTGACTTGGTGAATTAAATATTTGTGAAGTTATTTGTAAGCCGACTGATGTTTGGCATATAATATTTGTATATTTGGAAACCGATTGGCTTTTGGGATTTAATTGTTTGTAAAGCTGACTTGTGGCTGTGGTTTAGTATTTAAGTAGATGTTTGGGTAGTTGTTTAGGGGAGCTGGTGATGCAGGAGCATCCTAGGATTCTTGGCAATCCTGTATCAACCAAAAATATTTGTCTTTGAAGGTATATTGTTAGTTTTGATCTTGGTTTGGTGGAGTTCTTTCTTGGTTTGGGAGATTGGTTGCTCGATTTATGTGTTTACCGGGGTGCTCGGTCTTTAAAGAATGCTCAGTGACTGAAGGCGTCAGTTCACTGGTGCTCGGTGATAACTGTGTTGCTTGGTCATGCTTGGCATGGTCGGTCGACTGGTGCTCAATTATTTCTTCTATTGCTCAGTGTTCTTGCTTACCGACTGGATTGTTTGGATAGATCGGCTTGGCCGACTAGTGCATTTAATTTGGGTTGCATTCCTCATGTTATGGATTGACCGTTGGATGTGTGGGGACCTAGATCTGGTGTGTTGCATTCTTCTATGCAGGTCTGATGATCGTTGGGGCCATCTTTGAGAGTTTATTTATTTTGTAAGGCTATGAGAGGGCCGACTGATGTTTTAGCATTTAATATTTGTTTGTAAAGATTTATTGTTTCATCAGCTGACTTGTGGCTAGGAATTAGTATTTATAGGATGCTTGGGTAGTTGTTTAGGGGAGGAGATGGAAGGAAGGAAGGTTAGTAGCCCGCGAGCTTAGGAGAAGGAAGATTGCTTGGAAGTTGGAGTACAAGTTTAGATATTTCTTGGGTGCCTACCAATGTGCTGCCTGTTGTAGACCTGGACTAGTTGGATGCTGATGTTGGGGAAAAGATTTGGATCCTACGAGATCTTGTAGACTATTACTTTCTTTGTATCTGGACGTAACTGGGAAGGCCTTATAACTCGACACACTGCGTGCAATCGATGTTGCGTGTAATCGGTGTTTTCATGAATATAGACTTCTATTTCATATCAGATCTATTGTTTTTGTTGTGTATTTTCACTGCATATTAGTTTGGCTGCAAGGTCGGTCAGTCCTTAATTGGATCCACTAAGCTTGATTGCATTAAGTGGTATTAGAGAGAAGTTTGTTCCTGTTTGAGCAAAGTCTGTTCCTGTTGGAGCCAAGTGGATCTTGTGTATCTAGATCTTGATTTGAAGATGCCTCCAAGGAGAAACCGTGAGATCTTTGAAGAAGAGGAAGCTACGGGTGAATTCTATCTTGATGATTTTAGGGCTTTGCAAAAACAAGTGCAAGACCTACAAGAGGAATTGAGAAAGAAGAAGCCTACCTTGAAAGAGGATAGTGATGATGAAAAACATTTTGAAGAAGTTGTTGAAGAAGCTAGAGATTTTGAGGAGAATCAAATTTTGAAAGCTGTCTAAGATTGGGAAGAGACCTAAGATTGAAGTTTCTGCATTTGCTGGAAGCCTTAGGCCTGAAGAATTGATTGATTGGATCAATGAGATTGATGAATACTTTGAGTATGAAGAAATAGAAGATCCTGACAGGGTTAGATTTGCAAAGACTAAGTTGAAAGGTCATGCAAATATTTGGTGGAGAGAAGTTCAGTTGGAAAGAGGTAGAAGAGGAAAAGAGAAGATCACTAAGTGGAACCGAATGGTTGACAAGTTGAAGAAGCAATTCATTCTGGTGGATTATGAATTGGACATGTTTAAGAAGATGCAAGCTTTGAAGAAAACTAACAAATTGGTACAAGAGTATACCGAGGAGTTTTATAGAATCCTGATTAGGACTAGTCATTTGGAAGCTTATAAAGAGAAGGTTGCTAGGTATGTCTATGGTTTGAGACCTAGTATTCAGGAAGAGTTACTTACTGTGTGGATGACAACAATAGATGATGCTTATAAGATGGCATTAAAGATTGAAGAGAAGCTGAATAGGAAGTATGAAGGAAAATAGAACAATAGGAACCAAGGTGGTAAAACCATTGATACCCAGAAAATTCAAAGAAGTTTGATCTAACTATTATCTTTTTTTGAGTGCGTTCTTTCTCCTATTATGAAATGCGATCTTACCTAAGGATGTGAACGATAAAGGATCATTACGGGTAATTCACATTGGATTTAGAATGATCTCTTGGCTGTTTGATGTGTTTGTAATGCAAGGTGTATTCTAGTCATCACGACGTCTATGTTTTGATGCTTATACAAATTGATATATAAAAATGGACATGATATTCAGGTCATCCTGGCGCTTATGCCTTGGTGCTTATATCTAATCCGACATTCCAAAAACAAAATCAATATTCATATCTCCATGGTTGCCTAACTAGTGGGTGTTGTATTGATTCCTGTGCATACAAATCGATATTCATATGTCTATGGTTTCATAACTAGTGGAGATTGTATTGATTTATCCAGTTACCTAAAATTTCAATGATGAGAATGACCGACACATGATCAGTGACTAGGTCCTAAGTCTTAGGTTTGCATTTCATTTTGCATATCTCTTTGCATTTTGCATGTTTGCATGATCTCACAAATTGCTTGAACGCTTAAACGATTCTTCAAAACCAAAAATGCTAAACATGACTGCAAGAGCTGAATCTTACATGAAGGTCCATCCAATGAAATAGCAAGTAGAATCCTTTTTCGAGAGATCATTTATATTATCAATTTGCTTGCATAATCGACCTTCAATCATCACAAAAATCTAGAATTCAACTTAACTGATTATCTTACATCAAACTATCAAAATTTCAACTTGGTCAACTATGGTCAATTCATGGTTTAACCTAGTCAAACTTGGTCTTGTAGACCTCCAAATGATGTAGAACGCGTTCTCAAATGTGTATAACCACTTCTCAAATCAATTAACATGCTTCTAAACTATAACACTGACTTTTCTTGTCAGATTTCAATTTTAATCCCGAAGGGGGCATGGTATTACACATCATTCAAAGTCTGTAATCTAAATTTGAAATCAAATCTTTCCTTAGTAATCAAGACAACAACCACGTCTAGTTGCTAATTCATCAAAAAGACCTCATCGCTTGGGGCAAATCAATCATCGCTTGGGGCATATTAGATTCATCGAGATCCATATCAATCTGGTATTCTCTTAATCTTGTAAACTGTATCAGTCTTTCATAACCATCGGTTCATTAGTGTTATTTCCTTGGTTCTTCGTAACTGAAGGGTTTAGATGTGATACCAATGTGATTCTTATCGACAATCGGGTCTGGAATTGGTCACTCACTTCTTCGCAATCATAAGGTTCAGAATTAGGCATTTTGACACTTCGTCGCAATCATCGGTTCATTGCTGTTATAGTTAACATTATCTTTGGTAATTCAAGACCTAATATCTTCACATCAATTTCAATCAGTTTCTGCTTCATATCAATTCCAATTTGAAACATCAGTTTCAAACATCATACACAGACTATCTTTGAACCACTGCGCTTCGCACAATAATTCAAAGAGGGCCAAAATGTAATACCCCAAAAATGGGCTATATGTTCATTAACCTCTTATATCGACACATCGAACGAAATCGACATCAAAAGTCCTAACCTAAGGCACATCGACACATTATCGAATCTTAAATTGATTATCCTAAATTCTACATCGGGGAATATTCCTTATTCCTATTTATCTTTAATTTAATGATTATTTGGCGTTAAATCTTATTTATCCTAAAGTTTGATTAATTGAATATTCTAAATATTTAATTAATTAGATTTAATACTGCCACTTAATTATTTAATTGGATTTAATTATATTTATTCCTAAATTGTATTATTTCATTTTGACAATAAATCAAATATCCTATGACTAATTGATTAAATTCTTATTTAATTAATTAATGTCAATTGTCAAATTTAATAATATAGTTTTTGAATAAAAGTTTGATTTAATAATTGATTAACCCATAAATCAATTGTTTTATTTTTAAAATCAGTTAAGTTGAGGATAAATCACTTTATTTAATTAATTAATTCATAATTAGTTATGCACATCCAAAAAATAGTTAAACTTTAAATCAGAAAATCAATTCAAGTTGTTTTAAAAATAAACTCAACTCTCTTTTGAGTTGAAAGCTGATCTCAACTTTTGATTTAAATCAAAAAGCTGATTTGCATGATTTTGTGAGTTAATCTATCTCTAAATTTTTGATAACTCAAAAATCAACCTGAGTTTATCAAGAGTGATTTATGGCTTTTTCCATGCACCTCCAAAGTCCTGGATTTCTATAAATTAAGGCCTCAGCTCTTCATTTTGGATCCATCCATCCATCCACGAATTGCATCCTCACGCTGGCAAATTGGTGATTGAAGAATCAATCTTTGCGAATCAAAGCTGTTGTGAGATTTTCATTGTTTTAAGCATTCATATCATTTAGCATATCATTGTTAGATTAATTGCATGTCATATCAGTTTCTCATATAGAATAGATTTATATCAATTTGTTTCATCTTATTGCATAGAAAATCCAAAAATATAGATTAATTTGCATTCATCTCATATCTAGATTCTGCATTCAAATCCTTCGTTTAGGTGTTGTCAAGGTCACTGATCTTGATCTAATCTAAGAATATCATACTCGCACCTACTAGAAGGCAGTAAATCACCTAGTTAGATTAGTTTCCATTTCACTGCATGATTTTGATTTTAACTAACCTCTAATATTTTACTGAAGTGTTGTGTCTACAACTAGGTAAAAAATTCACACACACAATCCTAAGTCTGATGTAGGATCTAGTAGTGGTCAAGTTACTAAGAATGTTGAATAGAGAGGAAGGTGGAAGAATGAGTTCACCGACACTTGTTATAATTGTGGTGAAGCTGGTCATAGAAGTTGGCAGTGTCCTAAGAAAAGAGTTGCATTAGCTACTGAAGAAGACATTGAGAATGTTCCAGAGAAGGGTGAAACACTTATCACTAGGAGATTAGCTGCATGTGTTCCTGAACCAGTTCAAAGAAGGAATTTGTTCAGAACTAGATGTAAGTGCAAGGATAAGGTATGTAATGTCATATTTGATGGTGGCAGTTCTAAAAACTTTGTTTCACATGAAATGGTTAGTAAATTGGATTTGGAAAGAAGAAAACATCCTAATCCTTATCAGATTAGTTGGATACAAGATTTTTCTAAGGTTATAATTGAAGAACAATGCTTGGTTAAGTTTCAGATTGGATCTTACCATGATGAGATATTGTGTGATGTATTGCCTATGGATGCTTGCCATCTGTTGCTCGGTAGACCTTGGCAGTTTGACAGAAATGTTTTGCTTGATGGTCGTGCTAATACCTATGTGGTTAGGCATGAAGGAGCTCGGCATAAGCTGATACCTTTATAGGAGATAGGGGTTAAGGGATGTGGAATTATCCGATGTTGTCCTTATGACAAACCTTAGGAGCAGAAGGTTGATGAAACTATTCCTGTTAAATCTAGTTTGAAGGAGAAGGAGAATGATATCTCTAAAGAGTTTGTTGAGACTAAGAAACATATTTTTTTGCTGGCAGAGATGGTACAATAGATGGTGACATTTATAACATAGAGAGATGCAGATGATACTGAGTTGGTTGAGGAGTCTAGAAAGGATGAACCTTACCGAAGCATTGAGGTGATCGGTAGTGGTCAGAGTCAATTGCTATCGGTTACCGACCGGAGGAGTAAACAAAGTGGAAGACAGAAGGACTTTCTGCATGAGACAATGAATGAAGTGAAGACTACTTGGGATGAAGGACAAGAAGAGATATGGGTTAAGAATAGATTCAGCATACCTATTCTAATTCCCTTGAGGCATTCCTGATTTCCTTATGAGAAAATCTTTCTTACTAGGGGTGTCTAATGCAGGAGCATCCTTGGATTCTTGGCAATCCTGTATCAACCAAAAATATGTTTGTCTTTGAAGGTAGATTGTTAGTTTTGATCTTGGTTTGGTGGAGTTCTTGCTCGGTTTGCGAGATTGGTTGCTCGATTTATGTGGTTACCGGGGTGCTTAGTCTCTAAAGAATGCTCGGTGACTAAAGGCATCGATTCACTAGTGCTCGATGATAACTGCGTTGCTTAGTCATGCTTGGTGTGGTCGGTCGGCTAGTGCTTGGTTATTTCTTTTGTTGCTCAGTGTTCTTGCTTACCGATTGGATTGTTTGGATAGATCGGGTTGGCCGACTGGTGCATTTAATTTGGGTCGCATTCCTTGTGTTATGGATTGACCATTGGACGTGTGGGGACCTAGATCTGGTGTGTTGCATTCTTCTATGCAGATCTGATGACCGTTGGGGCCATCTTTGAGAGTTTATTTATTTTGTAAGGCTATGAGAGGGCCGACCGATGTTTTAGCATTTAATATTTGTTTGTAAAGATTTATTGTTTCATCAACTGACTTGTGGCTAGGAATTAGTATTTATAGGATGCTTGGGTAGTTGTTTAGGGGAGGAGATGGAAGGAAGGAAGGTTAGTAGCCCGCGAGCTTAGGAGAAGGAAGATTGCTTGGAAGTTGGAGTACAAGTTTAGATCTTTCCTAGGTGCCTACCAGTGTGTTGCCTATTGCAGACCTGGACTAGCTGGATGCTAATGTTGGGGAAAAGATTTGGATCCTGCGAGATTTTGTAGACTGTTACTTGCTTTGTATCTGGCCGTAATCGGGAAGGCCTTACAGCCCAACACACTGCATGTAATCGACATTTTCATGAATATAGAATTCTGTTTCATATTAGACCTATTGTTTTTATTTTGTATTTACGTTGCCTATTGGTTTGGCTGCAAGGTTGGTCAGTCCTTAATTGGATCCATTGAGCTTGACTGCATTAGCTGGAGTAGCAGATATGTGGATCCGTGAAAGAAAAGTTAGTAGCTTGCGGGCTTAGGTAGCAGAAAGATTGCTTGGAAGTTTGAGTACAGGTTCAGATCTTTCTTGGAGTGCCTACCAATGTCCTATTGTGTTGCAGACCTGGGCTAGCTGAGGAGAAGTCTGTTGGATCCTTTGTGATCTTGTAAAACTATTTCTTGCATTGTAATTGGTCGTAATCGGGAAGGCCTTACAGCCCGACACATTGCATGTAATTAGTTAGTTGATAAATAAAGACATCTGTTTTCTTTCAGATCTGGTTTCTTGTTGTGTTTTCTGCTGTGTTGGTGTTTGGATGCAAGGTCAGACTGTCCTTAATTGGATTCTCCATCCTTGATTGCATCACTCTCCTCATTTGGACGTCCAAAAGAAAGACTTCAAGTGCTCTCCTACAATTTTGCATCCAAGCATTCGAGATCAAGTTTTCAAGCATTCCTTAAGAATTTTCAAGGAAATCTTCTCTATTGTAGAAACCTTCTCTCCCATGATGGCCAAGTAGAGAGTTGTCAAGAAAGCAAGAAGATCATTTATCCATCTAAATGCATTATTTCATCCGCTATTCAAGGCAAGAGTCCCTTAATCATAACAACATTGAAGATCTTTGAGGAGTATTCACAAATCTATGCATTTGTGAAAGGTATCCTTGATTCTTATTTACATTCCAAGATTTAAAGGAAACACACAACTGCATATGAGCATCTTCATATACATCACGATCTTGATATCAGTTTATGGAGGTATATACATTTACAAGGTAGATCTAATATTTACCTTACATCTTCAAGTTTCTTTTCTAGAAAAGTCCATTAGATCTAATATTCACCTTACCTTACATTTTTTGTATTGATTGGGATGATTTATCAATTGGGGTTTGACCAAGACAAACCCCTTCAACCCAAAACTTTCTCTATTTTTCTATGTGCATGAAAAAGTAGCAAATGCATCGGGACTAAATTTAGAAAGTACAATCTAATGGACAAACCACAATTGAATTTAGATAAAAGTGTTGGGAACATGACATCTTTTTCACCTCTTCTTGGGACCAAGATTCCCTAGGTGACCTCTTCACTTCAAATTAGCTTGAAACTAAAATCATAGGCCAATACTGCTACTAGTTGCTATTTTTGGTACTTGTAGGTTACTATATATTTTCTATCAAACTGTATATTTTGAAACTTATCATTTTTTCATATCTTGTCTTGTATCTTGTATTAGTCAATCATTTCCCCTCTAATTAGTTCATACATTACACAAATTAGTGAAGGATCGTTGTACCCGCTTAGCGCTTAAGTACTACTTGAGCCTAGTGTGTCATCTTTCTTTTGATTGTGCAAAATTAAAGAATTGGTTAAATGTCATACTACATAACCATTCTAGAACCCCTTGTTTGCTTAACCCAATCTCTTTTCTTATTGTACATAACCTAAAAGGATGAATTTTAAAGTTGGTTCACATTTACTAAAATAAAATGAGAAACAAGAAATTATATTGGTAAAATTCAAGATGTTGTGGCTTGAACCCTTTAAAATTCACAAAATAGATAATATTTTTTTTCTTCAAATATTAGATTGGACAATAATGAAGGATGTAATAAATGGTGCATAGTTGAAAATTTATTACCAAAGACACGAAGTCATAAATATAATTGATTTCAAGAACTTCATCAATGTAATCAAAGCGGTGGACCCAACTAATGTTGACAATGATATAACTACAAATAGAGAAACTATTAAATTTTTAAATTATAGTATGTAATATCATGTTGTCCTAGTGAACGTTATAAAGGACCATAACTATATTGTATAAATCAACATGAAATCAAAGACATAATACAATTGTAGCTAAATTCCAAGAAGGATAAAGGAAAAGGGAAAAGAAATTGTAGTGGGTAGACAAAATAAAAAATAACTTAAATTGGGAATGATACGAGTGCTTTCAAAACATTATGAAAATTTGAACTAAAGGATAAAATGCTAGAGTTATGGTGAAAATAAAATATTGAAGAGTTTGAAGAAAATTCGTTGTAACTTGAACTCTACACTCTGGTCAATTGCATACCTTCAACATACCATTGCACATTATTGTTGTTGTATGATTTAGTTTCCCCCAATTCTACAATACTTGACACAAAGTTTCCACTCAATTGTTTCTCTTTTCACAATACAACCCTTACAAATAGTTTATTCACCAAATAGTGCTTGTTACATTCCACCAAATAGTCCTAAACCTTTGTTTACTTTTGTTTGTAGTTGTGTTGGTTTGTGCCTGGTAGCTTGATTGTAATTTTATCTTACTCCCACAAGGGAGGTTAATATAGTTGTCTATGCCAATTGACTTGCTTTGTAATAATGTTGGGATCTTTGTTTCCCATTTTATCTAATAAAATATGTTCTAAAACTAAATACCCTTAACCCTCACATTTTATTTCAAGATACTTATTTGGAATTATCACCTTGCTGATTTAATCTAAGCAATGATGTTGATTTATTGCATCTATTTAATTAGCCCAAATAATTTGAAGGCTAACTTAGTGTAATATACTCCTAAGACTTTTTATTTGTTTTTGGGTCTACATATGGTGACAATAATATGAGACTACCACATATTATTTGTGAGAGACACCTAACTATGCTACAAACGAGGCATACATACCTCACCCCTTGTTGAATTTGAACTTGTGACCTCTTCAAGAACACAAGTTCTCCACCACTAGGCCAACTCAAACTTAATTATGGTCTTTTGTTTATTAGTGACGTGGAATGACTTGTGGGGTATTAAATTTTGCTATTTCTTTTTGAATTTGGAAAACTTGAATTTTTTGCCTCATTTGAACCCATAATAAATCCGACCCAACGAAGTGTTTCTACCACGACGCTAAGTGTTGGAGGGCTAACTAGTTTTTACTCTTGATCTAAAATGACCAATTATTTGTACATCTTTAATTTCTACTTCCAATATCAATCCATAAAAAACTTATTAAATATCTACAAATGGCTGAAAAGAACTCCAAATTGTCCTATTCCACTTCCAAAGAGTCTTCAACTAAATTCTCCGTGATCAGAGTGGGTACACCCTCAAGGACAATATGTACACATTATACCAACTGTCTTGGCTGTAAGGGAAAGGGAATCCCATCATGGTTCACATCCAAGAAACTACCAAGAAGCTGCCTCAAGGATACAATCAGTACTTCATGCACGGAGGTGTCTTGCTATTTGAACTTTGGCTTATTTTCACATGGTGGGGTAGCCTATATTGAAGAGGTTGGAGATATACATGAGATTTACATCAAGAAAGTGACCGAATGATAACTTCACACTCCCATTGGGCAACTTGACAAGATTCAAGGCATGGGCTGAGAATGAGATTTTTATATTAATAAGTTGTGAAAATGACATCAATTGTATGTTTGGTGCTTGGAATTTTCTTGGAAATTTCTTCCATAATGGTTGGTTGTTTTGTTAGTTGAACCAGTACAAAGTACATTTTGTGTATGGTTCTGAGCTTCATTATTGTGTTTTGAAAATAAAATCTAAAAGAAGTGGATTTTAAGATGATTAGAATTATCAAGGAATATTTTACCTTATGAAAGTTGCCTATTATACAGTCACTATTGATGAAGTAACTTTTTGCATCTTCGTTCAAAAGTTTTGTCAACATTTTAATAAATTTTGGGCCCACATAAAATATCAGGGCCATGTATAGTTTAAATGAAGGATATATGTGGCTGAATAAGGGAGCAAATATAATGGTTGGTTGTGACAGATTTTTGACGCATATTCTTGTTAATGGTTGTGACAGATTTGGGATTTTTAATCTAAATAAAGTAGGTTTTGCTTTTGAAGTACTTTCTAGCTTTTAGAAAAAGATATCAGTGTTGAAATTGTGATCAAATTATCTATCCATCGCATGATACATAAATGAGATTTGAGGAATCACACTCGAAATATGTTTCTAGTTTTAAAGATTTAAAATAAGCGATTTGCCATCTCATATGTATGTTTTGGATTTATTAAATTTGGTTTTGGATAGTGCAATAGAATAAAATGGTTTTTTTTAAATATAGAATTTAAAATATGACAGATTTTTTATATACAAGTTATAATGTTTTAATTTAGAATTGATATGTTGTGTTTTTGTGACCTCATCAAAATCTGCTACTTTCCAATGATATTATTATATTTTGATTGAGAATTATTCTTTGATTTAATGACATTTGTTTCTTCCATTATTATATTCTTGATACCATTATTCTACTATGTTAGCTAGTAACTCTATTTATCCTTTCCAACGGTATTATTACACTTTGATTGAGGATTATCCTTTGATTCAATGGCAATTGGTTTTTCCATTATTAATACTATTGATATCCTTCTCCTTCCATGTTAGCTAGTAACACTATTTATCGTTTGATTCAAAGGGTAATTGGTTCTTTCATTGTTAATATTCTTGATACCCTTCCCTTACTATGTTCGACAGTGTATACAACTATAATTGGCTTGAGAAAATTAATTATTTAATTAATGATCATTCACCTACCACTAAATAAATTATTTAATTTATCTAGTTGATTCACCTTATCTTATTCTTCTAAACCTAAGTCTTTTAAAAATCATTAATTAAATAGTTTCCTAAAATTATTTAATTACCTTGTCATTCATATGACCAAGTCAAATCCATCTCATCAATCCACTTCACCTGTCACCTCATCTACATGCTAGGGGAAATAACTTATTTTATTATTTAAATAGTCTGTTTATCTTCAACAAATATCCCCAGACATAAGGGTGAACAAAACTTATGTGTCATAAGATTAAGTCTTTTGGCTATGTGTCCTTATGAAACCAAGTCTTTTTGCACCTTCCTTTTCATTTAGTCAATTGTCCAGACCTCTACATCACCCAGTCAAAGATGACTCATCTAGGTCACTTGTTACAAGAGTCCTACAATTTGAATTCATCTTCCTCCATTATCTCATAAGTCACAAAGAGACGCTCGACAAGTCTCTCTCTCTCTCTCTCTCTCTCAACCCTCCATCTTGTCAAAGTAGGAGGAACACATCCCCCTCTTTTTCTCTCACATTCTAACATTTTCCTGTTATCTCTCCATCAATTTGTACCACATGAGATCAAGGTCATAAAAAGTCTATAAAAGGAGCCCACATTCCCTCATTTGGGACTAATTAGCATCTAGCGTTCTTGGAGATTTTAAGCATAACTGAGATTTAGTAAATTTGAAGCTTACTCAAGTATGCCTTTGGGTTTAGTTATCTTTCATTTTAGTTGTTAGCATCTTAGAATAATCATCATATAAATCATTATCATGGCAATATTATCATCTTCATCCATCATCATATTATCTTGCACCTTGATAACCATTATCATTAGCATTTTGGCACTCTAGAATACATTTTGGTTTGCATTTATAATACCACAATCCAAATCATTTGAAGTCATCTTGGAAAGTGTAAAGTTTTGAGAGAAAAACTAGTTACCAAGATCTCACGGAGGATAACAATGGAATAGAGCTGAAGAAACAAGTAAATAAGGTACTTTTATTTAGTTTCTTTGAGTTTCATTGGTATACTTGTAAAAGGTAGGATTTTTATGATATTTTGTTGTATATCAATAGATTTTGCGTTATTGTAATTTATAATTACACAGATAGTAACCCTATCTTCTTTCTCGTTGTGGCGTGGCTCAATATTTTCCCCTATTACCCCGTGCAATTGAGCTCTTCAACACTCCTAACTTTCATAATCATACCATTGAACTTAGCACTTTAATTCATAGCTCAACTCAAACTACCACTTTCTATCCAATTTTTATCTTTGGCCTTGGTCTTGGTTTGATGGATTAGTTACTATCATATTAAAAAAAACTATGGCTTTTTGTGCTAGTATATTGATACATAATAAAATACACAATGCACATGATACTTATATTTATATTGTTCCTTAATTTAAATAGTGTCTAACTCCTAGTCTCTTATATTTATACCAATCCAATAGGTCATTTTGTAATATTTTAATTTAACAAATTTGAACTATGACACTACTACATTTGGGGCCAAATTTCTACAGACACTTCCGACGGGTAAATTTTTTTTAATGAATTTGTTATTTTTTTAAAGAATAGGCCCCGATGATGTCGGTATTCCGATGGGTTTTAAATTGACCATTGGAATTCTAACAATTTCGGGTATACATAAAAAAAAGTGAAGCGCCAAATCATTTTTATTTCGATTGGCATAGAAAAGGAGCGGGAGAAAATGAGAAAAAGTTGGGCGCGAGAGAAGGTATGTGATTTCTTCATCTTTCGAGCGTCTGACATCATATTCGACCACAAATTTCATATGCATTGCATTTTATTTGATCATGAATGCTCTATGAAATGACCGCATTCTATTGGTGTCATGCCCTAGCCAGTGCTTTATCTCTATTATTTGATGTTATTGGTGTCGTGCCCTAGCCCATGCTTTAACTCCATTATTTGATGTTATTGGTGCTTGTGCTCAAGGATATCCATTTTTTTGAAATGTTGACTATGGTTATCAAATGGACAGCCCGTGAGCTTCCAGCTAGGTGCCATTTGTATTGATAGCTTAGGGTATCAAATGTATTGTATCATTGATAGTTGAGACTTTGTTAAAAGGAAATAGGACAAAGAATGATTTTGATATAGTGCTTTAACTCCATTATTTGATGTTATTGGTGCTTGTGCTCAAGGATATCCATTTTTAAAAAATGTTGACTGTGGTTATCAAATGGACAGACCACGAGCTTCTAGCTAGGCGCCATTTGTATTGATAGCTTAGGGAATCAAATGTAATGTTATATCATTGATAGTTGAGACTTTGTTAAAAGGAAATAGGACAAAGAACAATTTTGATTTAGTTTCTCTATTTTGATCCCTAAGTGGCTTACAACCCTAGAGAAGTATATGCAGATTTACAGATGCAGTTTTAGGATACATAGCACCCGATAATTCACAAGAAATCCATGCATCCAATTTGAATAGAAATTAATACAAAGAAATAGGGTCCTTGAATGGCCCAATCATCTGGACCTTGACTGTCCCCTCAACCATTGACCCTTCAAAACAGGGTTATCATGCAATTAGTGAGTGATCCTTCATTCTCCTGGTCTACCATGCATCCAAACATATTGGAAATATATAATACAATGATAAAAAGCCTTTCACAATCTCCCTTCCGTCAATGAACACTATCAAAATCCAAACCTTGACTGTCCCCTCAACTAGTGACCCTTCAAAATAGGGTTATCATGCAATTAGTGAGTGATCCTTCATTCTCCTGGTCTGCCCTGCATCCAAACATATTGGAAATACACAATACAATGACAAAAAGTCTTTCACAATCCCCCTTCCCTCAAGGAACACTATCAACATCCAGACCTTGATTGTCCCCTCAACCAATGACCCTTCAAAACTAGGTTATCATGCAATCAGTGAGTGATTCTTCATTCTCCTGGTCTACCCTACATCCAAACATATTGGAAATACACAATATAATGATAAAAAGTCTTTCACAATTCCCATTCCCTCAAGGAACACTATCAACATCCAGACCTTGACTATCCCCTCAACTAGTGACCCTTCAAAACTGGGTTATCATGCAATCAGTGAGTGATCCTTCATTCTCCTGGTCTGCCTTGCATCCAAACATATTGGAAATACACAATAAAATGATAACAATTATTTCATAATCCCCCTTCCCTCAAGGAACACTATCAACATTCAGACCTTGACTGTCCCCTCAACTAGTGACCCTTCAAAATCGGGTTATCATGCAATCAGTGAGTGATCCTTCATTCTCCTATTCTGCCCCACATCCAAACATATTGGAAACACACAATATAATGATAACAAGTCTTTTAAAATCCCCCTTCCCTCAAGGAACACTATCAACATTTAGACCTTGACTGTCCCCTCAACCAGTGACCCTTCAAAACTGGGTTTTCATGCAATTAGTGAGTGATCCTTCATTCTCCTGGTCTTCACTGCATCCAAACATATTGGAAATACACAATACAATGATAAAAAGTCTTTCACAATCCCCCTTCCCTCAAGGAACACTATCAACAAGTGATCCTTCTTCTTATCAGCCATATCAAATGTTTCATTGAAGTCACGATCAAGAATGAAGGTCACCTTACCCATACCATTCATGGATTCTGAAATGTTGTTCCAAACTCCTGAAAACTTTTCTGTTGCTTCTTGTTGCCCCTCCTTGATTAAGACCCCCCTCATCCTCAACATGGTCTTCATTGTTAGAATAACTAAGAGGGGGGTGAATTAGTTATCCACAGTCCCAAATACAAAATGTAAAACTTCAAAACAAATTCAGCTTATTCTGCAACTCGGTAAACAATAATACTAGACTGTTTGTGCTTTTACCGATTAAAATTTAATAACTTATAGTGATTACCGATCAAATCAAATATGCAACATGAAAAATATGATAACCAACAATCATCACAATTAACACATGACACAAGAGATTTAACGTGGAAACCCTGTTAAGGGAAAAACCACCTGGGACTGGCAACCCAAAAATTGTTCACTCTTCTGAAGTGAGGTCAATGAAGACCCAACCCTATTAAAGGTTACAAAACACACTATAAGGTGTGACCTTGTTAGAGGATTTAACACTAACCATTATCGTACAACCAATATTCACTATGGGGTTGATAGGATAACAAATGTACATTCCATGAATGACATTACAAGACTTTCAAGTCTACTCAGTTAAGAGATTTATCTGTTTACAATGGTTAAAATATAACAGTAGGTGATATGATTACAATACAACTTCTATTGCAGATGTTTAGATCTATATTATGCTCATTCAAATCCTTTGATCAATATTACTATTCAATTCATCAACATTTAGTAACTTATTGTCCCTTGGTAAAAACTCTTTGACACTCTGTTAACTCTGCAGTTCAATTCTCCTTCAACCAGTTTGATCAGACATGCATGAAGCTTGTTCATGCGATATCTTTGCAGTTTTCTTCCCCTGGCATTAGTTTCATAATGAAACCCTAGTCTCTTAAATAGATAAGTAAACCATTTTATTTTCATCCATCAGATTTTGCCACTTAATCTCCTTCGTTGGTTTTGCTACTTAAGCTTTCCTTGGTAGTTATGTCAGTGATACATTTTGTTTCCATCATTTAGATTTTCTTTGAATTTTGCTAGCCGTTGATCTCATAACACACTTTATCTTTCACCTGATTATGAGGTACTTCCTAGCTCATCAATAATATTAGCTAAACTAATCATTTAGTTCTTTTGTCCATACTTGATTAACAAAGACATGCGTCGGTGAAAACAAGCTCGATTGATACTGTGCTCGGTATACACTACACTGCTTGTTGTATACTAGAATGCTTCATTAACCGACCACACTGCTTTGCAACAATTTGCTTCCATCTCCATAATAGATTGATGCAACATAATCAAGTCAACAATATGAAGTCATAGACTCATCAATAAGTTACCAAGAGTATTCCTTATCCTCATTTGTCATATCCATCTTCCTCAATGTAGATATCTCATTTCTTCATCTTTCTCTTCTCTTTTATAGATGTGTAGATGTTTTCAATTATCATGATAAGTACTGTCAAAACTAGTTGACATCAATGACAACATAAAACTGATTCAATTATCTTACATAACCATTCAATGCTCGGTGATCTCTAATCACTTATAGTTCTTCAATCATGTTCTCAATCAGTTGTAGTTCATCAATCTCTCCCTTTGGAATTGATGGCAACTCAAGCAATATGAAGTATACCATACACATACTAAACATGTATTCTACAACTTTGTAAACAAATATTGTATAGCTTGGTATGAGCTCTCCCTAGCTTAATATGTTTAATCACTACGTTACTTAACAACATTGCAAGTGCAGACTATCTTCTACAGATATGATCTTTGCAGCTCTCATATTCCTTCTTCTATTCTTAGTAACTGATCTTTAATGCTCTCCCTAACTTTCTAATCTCTCATTAACTTTCTCTCTTTGTCTCTATTTCATATTGAGATCTCTCTCCCTTTGAAAACAATGCCAAAGAAACAAATAAACTTACAACTCTTTTAGTAGCCAAGTAACTCACTATTGTCTGGTGCATTTTCTGTATCTCTGTATACTGTTATGCAATTCTATTTTAGTTCTTCAACCTTTTCACAACCTTAGACAAAATCCAAAGTGTGAACGATGCTGCATCAACATGAATGATCTTTTGATAAGATTAGGTTGATGCAACCTCCAGATCATTTTAGTGACCGGTAGATAGGGGACGAACCCCAAGTCTAGTCCTCAAGTATTCAAATGTATCCTTTGATAGAGGCTTGGTAAATATGTCTAAAAGTTGTTCTTTTGATGTAACAAACTCTAATTTAACTTGCTTCTCATGTACTTGTTCTCTTAAGTAGTGATACTTGATAGATATGTGCTTTGTTTTGGAATGCATCGCTGGATTCTTTGAAATGTTAATTGCATTAGTGTTGTCACAATATATAATCACTGGCTCAGTGATTACCTCATTCATCCCTTCCAACACTTGCTTAATATATGCAATATTTGAATAATTTGTAGCAACAACAACATATTCTGCTTTGGCTGTAGACTGGGAAATACAAGATTGCTTCTTGCTTGTCCATGTAACAAGTCTTTCACCAAAGAAAAATGCTCCTCGGGTGGTACTTTTTCTGTCATCCACATTTCCAGCCCAATTAGCGTCGGTGTAAACTCTGAGTTCAAATTTTCCATCCTTAGGATACCATAATCCATAATCCTCTATTTTCTTTACGTATCTTAAGATTCTCTTTGTAGCAACCATGTGTGACTCCCTAGGATTTGTAGAAAATCTTGCAACAATCCCCACAACATGTGCAATATCTGGTCTACTGTGCACTACATACATCAACTTACCAATCATAGATCGGTACAATGTATGGTTTACCTCTGTAGTTTCATCATATTTAGTTAGTTTGCATCTTGTGACCATCGGTGTTCCAACTAGTTTAGCATCTTCCATGCCAAATGTTCTCAGTACTTCCTTGATATACTTGGATTGTGTGATGAAAATCCCATCATTCTGCTGAATAACCTGTAGTCCTAGAAAGAACTTAATCTCTCCAAACATAGACATTTCAAATTCTTTTCTCATCTCATCAACAAATGACTTACATATGTGATCTTGTCCTTCAAAAATAATATCATCCACAAATATTTTAGAAATTAAAATAGTGTCATCAAACTCACCTTTCATATACAAATTACTGTTCTCACTAGTTCTAACAAATCCAATACTTAACAAATAAGTATGCAGCCTTCCATACCAGGCTCTTAGTGCTGGCTTTAAACCATATAAAGCTTTATGTAATCTACATACCATGTCTTTCTTCTCTGGATCAACAAACCCTTCTGGTTGTTCTATGTAGGCTTCTTCTTCAAGTATCCCATTCAGAAATGCAGACTTGATGTCCATTTGATAAAATTTAAACTTCTTATGTGCTGCATAAGCCAATAACATTCGAACTCCTTCTATTCTAGCAACAGGTGCAAAGGGTTCACCATAATCTATTCCTTCCTCCTGAGCATACCCCTTGCAAACTAGTTTGGCTTTATTTCTATTTACCTCTCCATTTTCATTCAGCTTGTTTCTGAAAATCCATTTAGTACCGATAACATTCTTATCTTTAGGTCTAGGTACTAAGGTCCATGTCTTATTTTTCTCTATCTATTCTATCTCTTCATTCATTGCATTTACCCATTCTTCATTCTCCAAAGCAACTTTAACATTTTTTGGTTCAAATTCACAAACTAAGCATGTACCTTGTCTTGTCTTACTCCTTGTTTGCATGCCATCTTGCTTGTCGCCAATGATTTGGTTCTCATGATGATGTCTCCTGAAAAATCTTGCCAGTACATGATCTCTTCTTTATTGGTCATCCTGTTTAGGTTCATTCACTTTCTCAGTAGCCCCTTCCTGATAGTCGGTGTTGTTTTCTTGATCGTCGATATTGTTTTTCCTGATGCCTGATTGACACAGTCCGTGGCTTTGGTAGATGCTCTAGATGTTCAATGTATGTGAATCTATCGTAATCTTCCAGTTCCCTGGTGCTCTCTTCACTGTTCTTATCATCAAACTCATCAACCCTGACATTAGTACTTTCAATCATTTTATTAGTAGTTTTATTTAGACACTTATATGCTTTTCTTTTAGTGGAATATCTAAGAAATATCCCTTCATCACCTTTTGAGTCAAACTTTCCATTCCTTTCATCTTTCAGAATAAAGCATTTACTTCCAAAAATTTTGAAATAACTTACAGTCGGTTTGTGACCAAACCATAACTCATAGGGTGTCTTGTTAGTGTCCTTCTTTAGTTGTACTCGGTTCATAACATAAACAGTTGTGCTAACTACTTCTTGCCAGTATGTCTGAGCAACATTCTTCCCTATCATGAGTGTCCTTGCACAGTCTACTATTGATCTATTCCTCCTTTCAACAATGCCATTCTGTTGAGGTGTTCTCAGTGCAGAAACCTATCTTTTTATACCATGCTCATTACAATAGTTAGTTTATTCATCAGAAATAAATTCACCACCTCTGTCATATCATAAGCATTTTAGTTCCTTCCCAGTTTCTTTCTCTACTTTTTCTTTATACCATTTAAACGTCTTAAATGCTTCTAATTTTTCTTTTAAGTACATCACAGTCATCAATCTAGTATAATCATCAACAAAGAAAATGAAATACCTATCTCCATAATAGCTCTGTGTTCTCATGGGACCACATAGGTCGATGTGAACTAGCTCCAAAATTTTCTTTGTTGAATAATCTTTGCTCTTAAAACTAGATTTTGTCATCTTGCCTTTCTGACATTGATGACACATTACATGATCCGGCTTTTACAGGCTAGGTAGACCTCTAACCTTTTTCTTTTTATTAATCTCGATCATGTTATCAAAATTCACATGACATAACCTTTTATGACATAACCATGCATCCTCATCTTTCATCATTAAACAAGAAGACATATCATTATCAAGATAAAACAAGTTACCTTTCGTTTGTGCTCCTGTTCCAACAAGTTTTCCTCTTTCATCAAATATCTTCAATTTCTTGCTCTCAAAAGCTACACGGTGGCCTGAATTGTTAAGTTGTGACACACTTAGAAAATTATAATTTAGTCCTTCTACCCAATAAGCATTGTCACATCTAATTTTATCATTTATCAGTAAGGATCCCTTTTGATGCAGGAGCATCCTGGGTGTAAGAGCAATCTTGCATCACCCAAAAAATATTTCTATTTTTGTATTCAATAAGGGCTATTTTGTGCAAAGCTGCTATTTATGGAAAGTTACTATTTTTGGTAATTTTTTTATGTGCTCAGAATGATCTGATTTCTTTCTTGGAGGTTGATTTTGGCCATATAAGTCTGCCAGTAAAGTTTCATTGCCAAATCAAGTGTATATTGGAAGATATTGAAGATTTTCGGTATTGGCAGCAGGGTACAGAAACTTTGAACTCATTTTTGAAGGCTTTAGAGGCCCCGGATGAGGTTGAAAATTTGGGTGATGGGCGCTTGCACGGGTCAAGCCTGTAGAGCGCTTCGTGGCGTTTCCGAAATGGGGTTATAATAGCCGATCGGGTCAACTGGTGATGACTTATGGTCTTCGGAAGTTGGGCCACCCGAAATGGCGAAAAATAATTTTCTTCAAAATTTCTGTTCGGGTTTCAAAGGTTATCTTGAGCCGACTATGATGTAATAAAATGTAAAATAAAATAATTCTAAGTTTGGTCGGCCTTATTGGCTAAAATTCTGGAACCTTCCCAGGCGGTGGAAAATTGCCTATATAAGGAAGGCTGTATTATTGTCTTAGGCAGTTCAGAATAGTTCTGGGTAGTAGATCTGGGTAATAATTCGAGGCTTTATCCTACAGAATATTGTAAGGGAATGCCCATGTGGCTTTGCATATTGTAATTCCGAAAGTTTGTAATTCCACATTTGTGGAGATAATAAGAAGCCAATTTTCTGTTCTTGCATATTGTTGTTGTTTCTCTATTTCTGTTATGTGTTTGTGGTATTAAGGGGAGCACCCTTCATCACCTTTCCTCTAACCATACAAGGCGTATCATTGCCCATTTTTACATATCCTCCATTATATTCCTCAAGTTGATCAAATTTTTCTTCATCACCAGTCATGTGATGGGTACAACCACTATCTATGATCCATGTATCATTTTTATTAACTTTAGAGATAAGTGCTATCTGTACATACCTTTCTTCTTCCTTAGATTCATCCTTCATTGCGACAAACATAACTTCAACATCATCATCTATGTCAGTCTCAGTATCATTCTCATTAGCAATGTAGCATAGCTTTTTGCCTTTATCATTGTTGTCTCAGTTGTCTCTATTGTAGTGTCAGTAACTTCTATTGTTCCTTCTCCCATAGCTTCCTTCGCCATATCGATCTTTGTTTCTATTCTCTTCCTTCCTGTTTGGACATCTAGCAACAATATGACCAACTTCTTTGTAGTTAAAACATGCTAAAGGTAATTTACCTCTATATCTACCTTTTACTTTAGGTAACCTTCTAGCCATAAGAGCTTCAAGCTCATCAAGTTCATCATCAGTATTACTGTCATTACCATCATTATTACTTCTACTACTAGATTTACCGATCTTCAGAGAAGTCATGAAAACAGACTCAACAGACGGTACACCACTATTATCAAAATCATCCAGTTCAAAAGTTGTAAGCTTACTGATCAGACTATCAAGAGTGAGAGTACTATTGGGTACAGACCTCATTTCGTGTATTGTAGATATTTTGATAGCATAAATCAGCAATAAGGTTCTCAAGATTTTACTTACCACTGTTTCTTCAGAAATGACACCACCAGATCCTCTGATAGCATTAACTACTTCCTTTATTCTGTTGGTGTACTGCACTATGTTTTCGCCTTCTTTCAGTTTCATATCATCGAATCTTCCTCTTAAAATTTCAGCTCTGGCTCTTCTAACATTTGCATCACCACTGTAAACTAGATTCAGTTTGTCCCACATATCCATTGAGGTAGTGCAATATTTGACATCGTCAAATTCAACATTTGTTAGAGTAGCAGCAATCTCCATCATATTGACATTGTGCTCATGTCTATCTCTTAACTAATCAAGAGTCAAAGGTCCTCTAGGCGGTGCTAAGCAGCCATTATCCAATAGGGTGAGGGTAGAATTCCCAATTCTAGATATATGAAGTCTCATTCGGCTTTGCCATATTGTAAAGTTGTCCTTGTTCAACTTTGGCACTTCCCTCTTATACATTTTGTGATCTTTATGTTCTAAGCAACCAAAGAGCTCCGATACCAATTGTTAGAATAACTGAGAGGGGGGTGAATCAGTTATCCATAGTCCCAAATACAAAATGTAAAACTTCAAAACAAATTTAGCTTATTCTGCAACTCGGTAAACAATAATACTAGACTGTCCGTGCTTTTACTGATTACCAGTTAATAATTTATAGTGATTACTGTATGCACCCAAAAATGGTTGCCTAGACTTTGGGCCCCATTTATTTGATTTATCAATCCTGAATCATTTTATCAATAATCAATATTTTCAACAAATATCAATTTCTTGATCAAATCTTAATTTCGATCATATATTGGATTTTTATCCTATGGGCTAACCATTTATCCTAAGTCTTTATTTATTTAAAATGAATATTTCCTCCCCTTTTAATAAATAAAAAAGCCCCCACCTTTCCCTCTTATCCTAAGTTGCACAAATAAAGCATTATTCCTATTTTATAAAAAAGGAAAAAACACTTTTGTCTCACATGAGGCTCAAAAGTCAACACTTCACTCTCATTGGAGGATACTTGTGCACATGGATTGCTCCCCTTTCAACCTCCACCACCGATTAAGACTTTTGCCTCTTAATCTCCATGGTCCATTTCACCTCATTTCTTATAAAAGGAGAGCTCTCTCCTTCATTTGCATATCCATGTTTTATGCTAATGTTATGCTGCAGGTTTTAGGTGCATTTGAAGTTTGAAGACATTGAAGACTTGTTGCTTCCATCATCTAGTTTATATTTGTTTTCTTAGTTGCATGATCATGGCATCATAGATTAGATTTCCTCTTATGCAATAGAATAGATCTCACATAGCTTAATTAGGGACTTGAAATCTATTGTACTTCTTTTCATAGTTTAATTTGCGCTTCATTTGATAGATTAGTCTTGCACATTCATACTAGTTGCATTTGCATTGCATCTTTCATTTAGATTCTTGGGGACATTGGCACTCTTGCCCTTGTCTTCACTTGAATCTCTCATTGCATGGTTGACTAGCAAGGTCACATTCTTGTAGCTCTAGCTGAGAGCAAAACTCATAAGTCCTTTGCAACTCCATGCATAGAGAGCTATGAGCCGCTTTGTGAGGCCTCATTGTTGAGCAACCTTGCAAGTAATGGTTCATAGAAGTGTGGTCATTTTTACACTACACATTTCTGGCGCCCACCGTGGGGCAGAGTAGATAGCTTTGTCCTTTCATTTGATGCATTTTTCATCATTTTCAGATTAATTTTCAAAAAAATTTGCGTTTTCTGATTTTCTGTCTCAGATTATCGCACGACACTTCTCAGAAGAATTGCGTGATATACTTTCTGTCTTGGCGCGATAGTTCACGCGGAAAAAGTATCGCACGCCTGGCATCGGGCGAAGTATCACCTGGCATTGTGCGAAGTATCGCGCGACTGAGAAGTATCGCCCGACTATAGAAAACTGTATCGTGCGATACTGTTGAAGTCTGAGAAATATCGCAGGGTCTGGCAGAGACTTGCGTTTTCAGTTTTCTTGTCCGAATTTGATTATTTTAGCTTGCTGTTTTGTTTTGCTGTGTTTAGATAGGTCTAACCCGCATCTTTTAGCTTAAATCTAGCAGCTTGTTGCATGTTTACATTTTGATTTTGATTTTGCTAACTTTGTGGGTCTAACAAGTTGTGTTTGTAGGTGCTCTCATTTGCTTGAAAATTGCTAAAAATGCATGTCAAAGAGGGCTACTAACAGTTTTTGCAGGGATGCTCAAGCATAAAAATAAAAATAAAATAAAAATTGTTTCTTGCTTGTTATTTACTTTCCTTTCAATTGTGGCATTCACTAATTGTATTAGGAATCTTAATACCTTGTGAAAGGGGTCTTGAGGTGGTAGGAGAAGTATGCTCTTCACCTTTAGGTGAATCAGAAAATCTTGACCCATCTTAAGGTTTTGGAAGCAAGGGAGTAATTGAATCTCTTTGCTTGGTGTGTTTGGGAGAGATTTTTGAGATAGGGGAGTATGCTCTTCACCCTTGTGGTGAATCAAAAACCTTGAACCTCAAGAGTTGATCCATTTTGTTTAGTTTAACAATCCTTTAGCGGGCCTGCTCTTGAGCAATCAAGAGGAATGACTCAAGTGGGGACAACCTTGTCATCATTTTCCTTGGTGGCAAGTGATTCCAACTCACTATAATCTCAAGGCTATCAAGGACACCAAAAACCTTGATAGACATAACACTTGTCTTCGTTTGATGTGAGTAGCTCATGGGATTGCGACCATGGGGAAAACATTGAACAAGAATGCTTAAGGTACTCTTGAGGCCGCGAGGTCCTAGTCCTTTATGAGGAGCAAGAGGGGTGTTGTGAATGGAAATCCTTATTAAGAACCATTAGATAGAAGCCACCCTCTTTTAGCCGCTTATCTTCTTAGTGCAAGGATTGATCCAAGTGGTTTACCCGGATCACCTTAAGATACTCACCATATGTGTCCCTTTGGTCATGTCATTTGACATTTCCATGACAAAGCCAACATCTCTTGTGGGTAACCACTTGGTGTGAGGCGAGGGGGCATCAAGTTGTGGGCTAAGTTGGTAAGTATTGAGCCTTGAATTTCTAGGATAGATTTGCTTGAAGTGTTTTCGATTGTGTGATACCAGTGCAAATGTTCTTACATACAAACAATCGCTAGCATTCATAGGGTGTTGTTTCAATTCTGATATCACAAGTGTTTGTCTTGGCAAGGTTGCTTTTTCCCTTGTTTCAAGTGTTTGAGACCATGTTTTGATCCTTTGCTGTTTGTAAACCCACCGAAATTTTGCTCATATTGTGACTGATATCGAAAACATCAACCCTCAGACTGGAAATTTTGACCAAACAGACCCAAAAAAGCAAATTTCATACAATTCTGGTCAAGAGTTAAATAATTCTGCAACAGTATCACGCCCTGTGAAATGAAGTATCGCGCGATACTTCGCGCATGCTAGAAATATCGCCCCCTTTGAAGAGAAATATCGCGCGATAGTTCACCCTTGACGGAATATCGCCCGCCCTGCCTGGAGTATATCGCCTGCCAGTATTAAGAAGTATCGCCTGGCTTTGGGTGAAGTATCGCGCGGGTATAGGTTTATCGCCCCGGTAGCCTGGAGTATATCACCTGGTTTATTTTTGCCATGCTTAAATTTTGGTCAATTTCAGTTGCTGTCAATCAGGCTAGGTCTTAGAGTAGGCTTCTCATCCTGACGTTTGAGATTTATCTTGACTCTAAATTTCTGGTTTTTAGTCCTCCGGGATAGCATCATTTGATTTACGAAATCACTTTGGAATAATTGTCAAGTTAGAAAGCCATTCTTGGTGCCAAGGTTCATCTTTAAAATTGTTAGCTATATTCTGGGAAAATTTTAGTTCTCTTATTGTCCAAATCGCTTTCATTTTTAATTATCTTTTGGCCTAGTCCAACCTCCTGATTCAAAAGTGCAAGGGTAGTCACCCTTTGATTTGAAGCACCTCTTTGACAGTGTTGGTAAAGCCCTCTTTTTTTTCTTTTCATTTCTTTTTGGACAATAGAGGACTTCGATTATCCTAGTTTGGTGTTGACACTTTGAAAGGTCACCTTATCATTGAGAGTATCTCTCTTTCATGTCAGTTACGACAAGGTACCAAGTTAATCAAGGGAAGCGACCCCCTATTGCCTTTAGCCAGTTACCACCCGTCAAGACTCGTCGACAACCTAAGGGAAAAGGACCCCTTTTTGACCAATCCCCTAAGAGTGAATCTGAAGTTTGTTTTAATCCAGGAGCTAATCCTAGTGAAGTGAGCACCTCTTTTGTACCACTTTCATCAAGTATGGACATGAGTTACACTTTCACCCGACAATAAAGAGAAGCCATGAATCAAACTCTTGAGGATATCTTCCAACGACACAGAAGAGAGTATGGTGGTTCTTCTCATGCTAGTCCACCTGGGTCACCTCCCAACAATGTGAGGTATTTTGATGCTCACCAACGAGCTGAAAGACATCATAAGCAAGCTCACTCAGATTCAGGGTCACAACACGAAGACCAGAACAACAAATCTAGTGATCACCACATCAACGCAGCTAATGTAATGAGGCATTCGAGACAAACCTCCCCACTTAAAGACACCTCTCGATATGCAAATACACGATTGAGAAGCATTGAGAGAGAGAAGCAAGCCTACTTAGATGAACAGGCTGCTAAAAAAGAAAAATTTAGACAACTAGAGGAAGAGGAACGTGCATTGTTGGATATACAGAAAAGAGTCGCCCAAGAAGAAGAAGATAGACTCTATGCACAACAACTCCAAAGCCAATTTAACAGGAGGGGAGCCAATAGTGGGACCAACTCACCCTCATCTACCCCTTCCCCTAGCCCTCGAAGAAGATCAAAGACACCCTCACGATCCCCAAGTCCTAGAGGAAGAAGGGCTTCAAGATATGACCATCATAGGAGACAGTCGTCTCATAGACATTCAAAGCAACCCTCCCAACGAGCACATCATGGCTCACAACATGGAGGCGGTTATGCTAAATTTGATCATATGGACTTCATGACTATGCAACAAGAACCATCCTTTCAAGCCTATGTGGAGCAATATGTGGAACAAAACAAAGACCAATTCTTGGAAAGTCTTATCAACAAAGGCGCTAAAGTTCCATATAATTTTGATGTTCACCAAAAAATCAAGAAACAGAATCCTTCAACTGATGAGGTGATCTTAGAAATGCAAAAGGATATAGACAGGATGAAGGCTCCAAAGAGCACATTTCATTTGGACTCCATATGTCCTAACCCCATTGACAAAAGTGTGGTGATGGTAGAATTCCCTAAGAAAGTTGAATTTCCAACATACGACAAATATGATGGCACTGGTGACCCTCACGACCATGTTCGACAGTTCTACATAATGAGCTTTTCCTTTCACCATGAAGACTCCTACTTGCTGAGATTATTCCCAAGGAGTTTAAAAGGTCAAGCCATGGAGTGGTTCACCAACCTTTCCCCTCCAGTAAAGACATTTAAAGAACTTGTCCAAAGATTTGTTCAGCATTTTACTTACAACTTATCGAGGTCAGTCACAATGCTTGATTTGTGTAAACTTAAACAAAATCAAGGGGAATCTTTTGTCACATTTTTACAATGATGGAGGCGATTGTGTTCGAAATACCCAAGGACAATCCCTGAAGAGGAGAGAATTGATATCATTGTGAGCAATCTAATACCAGAACTCAGATATGAAGTCAAGAAAATCCCATTTAATTCCTTTGATACTATGGTAGAGGTGGCATGTCGCATTGAGGATGTCCTAAAAGAACAAGGAATTTTGGCTAAACCAACAAATAACAACAATAGCCAAAATAACAATACTAATGGTAACAAGGACAAAAAGAACTCCTATTGGAACAAAAACAAGCAAGTGGTCAACGACGGAGTTGTTGACTCATCCCAAGTAAAAAATGAAGGAGTTCTTAACCTCTCTCATGCAGTTCAAGCTATGAAACTGCAAACGTCTTCAACACAACAAGACAAACCTAAGTATCAAAGGAGATCTAAAATGGAGAAAAGACAATTTACTAAATTGGGAGAATCTTATGCAGATTTTTTCAAGACATTAGTTGCTCATAATTTGGCGCACCCACAGGATCCTACAAAACATCGAATACCGGATCCTTTACCTCATTGGTGGGATGCTAAGGCTTTTTGCATTTTCCATAATGGGATTGGACACGACATAGAAAATTGTTTTAAACTCAAGCATCTTGTCCAAGACCTTATTGAAAAAGGACAATTACAAGTGGATGGGTTAACCACTAATGTAGACCATAAAGCCTTTAAAGAGCCCTTGCCTAAATATGAAAAAGGAGAGAATTCTAGCAATACGAATGGCAAGGCGGCTATTAACTATACATATACACATGCTGACAATGTGATTAACATGCTTGAAGTGGCTGACGATAACATCAACATGGTAAGAAAGAAAGATCCTTATGGACATAATGTGGACTCAACTCCTATGACTAATGAAAGACCCGCTGTGGTGATAAGAGGTCCTCACTCACAAAGAATGCCCCAGTCCCTCAATGCTGTCACTAGGGGTCAAGCCCAAGCACCCATTATCATTAAAGGTCCTAGCACTAGCAAGTCCAAGCAGCCCATGTCCAAAGGTGCTCTTCCCAAGTCTGCCGTTGGTCCTGATTTCAATTATAATCTTATTGACCAGCTACAACGTACACCCACGCAGATATCCATTTTTGAGCTTTTAGAATTGTCTCCTAAGCACAAGTGCATCCTTGAGGATGCTTTGCAAGCAGCCAATGTCCCTAACAACTTAGATATTGACCAATTCCAAAACATGGTCAACCATTTGGCTAGCCCTCATGACCTCACCTTCTCCGAAGAAGATGACAAATCAATCAGTCACCCACATAACTTGGCCTTACACATCGAATTCATGATTCATAAAACTCGTGTTAGGCGTGTACTAATAGATGGGGGTGCAGGGCTCAATATTTGTACCCTGAGTTTGCTGCTAGCTCTAGGATATTCCGAGAATGTCATTGACACAAAGAAAAGGATCACAATCAAAGCATATGACGAGGCAGAAAGAAGTTCTAAGGGATTGGCCATTTTACCTATTCGCATTGGTCCCGTAGAAAAAGATATATTATTCCAAATTGTTGATGTTGGACCTCTAGCCTACAACATTTTGCTAGGGAGGCCATGGATTCATGAAATGTAGGCAGTCCCATCAACATATCACCAGTGTGTTAAGTTTCCCCATAACTGTGTAGAAATTTGCATCCCTGGAGATAGTGCTTTATCAGTTAATAACATTTCTGCGGGATCACATGTGCCTTTGAATAGGGAAGCTGACAACTCTAGCAGCTCACTTGAACAATGCAAGCAGAAATTCAAGACCATGGATCTTGGGATGGGAGATTATAAGATTGATTCTTTTACAAACATGCCAATCTCTCCTAGGTCTTATGGGAGACCATCACCAAGTACAAAACCTTCGTCATCGGCAATGATATTATTTGGGAAATTTGTTGAGTCTTCAGTCCCCATTCAAGAAGAGAAAGAGGAAGTTGCTGTAAGGGACTAGATATATCACGAGGAGAAATACAAACATAACGAGCATTTTGCTCCTTCACCTGAAACTTATGGGAAAGGGTATACACTGGTTAAAAATATGGGATATCTAGGATATGGTCCCCTTAGTCATAGGCTGGATGCTAAAGCTGAGCCTCTTGATCATGCTCTCTTTGGACGAAAGAACAAGTCCACGATTGGCTTAGGTTTTGAGAATAAGAAGAAGAAAGGTGTCCCTGTCCCAGCTGCGACGGACAGTGATAGTGATGCAGATTATACGCCTGATCTCTCCAATCAACAAGATGTGTCTGATGATTGGGTACCCTCAACGAATCTCCTTTGGGGAGATTCCATAGATTTGATGCTTGAAAGTCCTACTATCCCAGCTGCGACGGATAGTGACTGTGTGACTGCTAGATCGCCAAAGAAAAGTGTTACTGTCCTAGCTGCGACGGATAGTACCAATACTAGCACTAGAGAGGGGGAAACCCTTCCCAACCTTGAGGCTTCTACATCACGAGGCCTAAATGATGAATCAGAGATAGACTCCCATGAATATGAATGGGACTCGCTTTCAGATGCAACAATTGATTTGGACGTGGATACTATCCATGCCTATAGTACCCAAACTGATGCGACTAACGATCCTAGTGTCAGACTAGAGGATTGCCCTCCCCAAATCGCCTTAGTGGATGACACTTCATTTGATAGGATGAGCCCTAATTCGGGTATCTTAGGAGAAGACTCGATGAACTCTGATTATATGGTCACCAGAGATGACACCTTTCGCATAAACAACATTGAACCAGTCATCGATTTGCCCCTTGTTCACTTTGACCTAATTGATTGGTCTCAGCGCCATCAAGAGCCCACATTCCTCACCTTCCACAATGATTATGAAATTTCTTTCTATCTGAACACTCTTGAACCCGTGGTTTCTTCCATCAGTGAATCAACAACCAGCATGACAGAGCCTGATATTAAGTACCTCAGTCTCAAAATAAAAGAGAAAAAGAAAAATAGGTCTGATGGCGAAAACCACTTTGTGGCGGTGTCAGAACCAAAAATAGTAAAAAAAAATGACGCATCCGAAGGTGAAAACCTCTTTGAGGCACCTAAGGATGGGGTACTTAATAACTTGTCGAGTTATTTCCAGGATAGATCATCAATATTGATTGAACCAACAAAGCCAGTCAATTTAAACATAGAAGAAAATCCTCAGATAGTCCATCTTGCTCAGTCTTTATCAGAGGAAGAGACCAAGGCATATGTACAATTTTTACAAAAAAAGAAAATTAATTTTTCATGGACCTACTCAGACATGCCAGGGCTTGACACGAATCTCATAATGCATCACTTATCCATAGCTCCAGGAGTCAAGCCAGTAAAGCAGAGATTAAGAAAAATGCATCCACATGTAGCTCTACTTGTCAAAAGGGAATTAGAAAAACTTTTGAGAGCTGGATTTATTAGAGCCATCGACTATGCAGAATGGATCTCAAACATAGTACCTGTCTCCAAACATGATGGGTCCATTTGTGTCTGCACAGATTTTAGAGATTTAAACAAAGCATGCCCAAAGGATGATTTTCCACTTCCAAACATTGACATGATAGTGGACATGACGGCGGGCTATGACATATACTCTCTAATGGATGGTTTCTCAGGGTATAATCAAATCAAAATAGCTCCTGAAGACCAAGAAAAAATAGCATTCACATGTGCATGGGGAACCTATTGCTGGAACGTCATGCCATTCGGGTTAAAGAATGCAGGAGCAACCTACCAAAGAGCTATGACGACTATCTTTCATGATATGATGCACAAAAATATGGAAGATTATGTGGATGATACCCTGGCAAAATCAAGAAAAAGGGACACACACCTCAATGATCTGGAAGTAATTCTAGATCGTATGGAACAATTTCAACTCAGATTGAATCCAAAGAAGTGCGCATTTGGCGTCACCTGAGGCAAACTTTTAGGATTCATAATATCAGCAAAAGGTATCGAGGTTGACCCCGAAAAGGTCCAAGCAATCCTAGATATGCCACCTCCTCAAAATATCAGCCAAATGAGAAGTCTTCAGGGACGTCTTCAATCAATTAGGAGGTTTATTTCTCAGCTTGTAGATAGAGCGCAACCCTTCAACAAGACATTGCATAAGGGTGCTTCTTGTGTTTGGAACGAGGATTGTCAAAAGAGCCTAGATCAGATCAAACAATACTTGGCCAATCCTCCGATCCTAATGCCTCCTATTCCAAGGAAACCATTGATCCTATATATTTCAGCTACAGACACTTCCCTGGGGGCATTATTGGCTCAATCAGATGATACTGGGAAAGAACGGGCCATCTACTATATCAGCTGTACTCTAGTCTCCTATGAGATCAATTACAATAATATTGAGAAGTCTTGTCTCGCGGTGGTGTTTGCCTCTCAAAAGTTGCGCCACTACATGCTTGCTCATACCATACATTTGGTTGCCAAAATTGATCCCCTTAAATACTTGCTTAGTAAGGCTGCCCTGACGGGTAGACTTGCTAAATGGGTGATGGTCCTAACTGAATTTGACATAGAGTACGTTGAAAGGAAGGCAATAAAAGGACAAGCTATTGCCGACCAATTAGCTAATTTTCCAATCCAGGATAGTATGCCAGTCCAAGTGGAATTCCCAGATGAACACATCTTATATACCACTACTCGGACTTGGAAAATGTTCTTTGATGGCTCCCGCATGCAAAATGGATCAAGTGCTGGAGTGTTATTTGTTTCTCCACATGGGTACAACATTCTAAAGTCTTACAAACTATTATTCCCATGTACCAATAATATTTTAGAATATGAAGCTTTAACTAATGGCTTGAGAATGGCTATAGAATGGAACATCATAGAATTACATGTCTTTGGGGATTCCCAGTTAATCATCAACCAAGTCAATGAAGAGTATCAAACCAAGGATGAAAAATTGATACCCTATAAAAAGATGGTTGATTCTTTGAGACGCTATTTCACCTTTGTGACGTTTCAACAAATCCCTAGGACAGAGAACAAAGCTGTAGATGCCATGGCCACATTAGCTTCACTTCTTCAGTTGGAGACACATGAATCCAGATTTGAATTCCTGGTGGAAGAGCTACACCATCCCATCTTTGACTCGTCTGAAAGCCATGTCATTTGTGTCATTATCACACACGAGTCTTCCCGATATGGTGCTATCTATTCATATCTTCATGATGGCATCATCCCTGACACATTCAACCGATCCAAACATCGAAACCTCATCCGTAACGCCTCTTGCCACACCCTCATCTCTGGTGATTTATATAGGAGGGGTTTAGATGGGACGCTCCTTAGGTGCTTGGAAAAGGAGGAATCCAACCAAGCGTTAGCTGACATCCACGAGGGCATTTGTGGTGGACATTCTAATGGTCTTGCCATGGCCCGAAGGTTGCTTAGGGCGGGATATTATTGGCCCACAATGCAGATAGATGCAGTCACCTTTGCTAAGTCATGTGAAAAATGTCAGAAACATGGCAACTTGATTCATGCTCCAGGTAGGGAGCTGATTCCTTCTATTTCTCATTGGCCATTTCAGCACTGGGCCTTTGATCTAGTTGGGCAGATTCATCCCAACTCATCAGGTGGACACAAGTTCATTATTACTGCCACTGACTACTTCACAAAATGGGTGGAGGCTGTACCACTTTCTGTTGCTTCAGGAAGGACCATTTCTTTGTTCATCTTGAATCATATCATTTGTCGATTTGGAGTGCCTTCTGAGATCATTACTGACAATGGAGGTCAATTTAAGAATAAAGACCTAAAACACCTATGCAAAAAGTTTAAAATCACGCAACATTGGTCCTCCATCTATTTTCCACAGGGAAACGGACAGGCATAAGCTTCTAACAAAACCATTCTTAAGATTCTTCATAGAACAGTGCACAAGAATGGTAGAGATTGGCACTTACAAATCAATCCAACACTATGGGCTTACAGAACAAGCATTCGCACACCTACAAGAGCCACTCCTTTCTCTCTCACCTATGGCGCTAAAGCAATATTGCCTTTAGAAGTCGAGATACCATCCCTTAGAGTCTCACTCAAAGGTTTGATTACAGATGAGGATTACCGCGCCATGAGGTTACAAGAGTTAGAACTTCTAGATGAGAAGCGTAAGGCTTCCTTTGATCATATGAGAGTGTATCAAAAGCGTATGTCCAAGGCATTCAACAAGAAGGTTCGCCCTAGAGAATTTCAAATAGGTGATCTTGTTTTGCGAGAGAACCCTAAGAACCAACAAAACAGAGAGCAAAAAGGCAAGTTTGAACCTAACTGGCTTGGACCATATGTCATCACAGCTGCTTTTGGTACTGGTGCGTATTTACTATCAGATCCTGATGGAGAACAGCTCCCTGATCCCATCAACATTGTGCACCTCAAGAAGTTCTATCCTTGATGCCCGTTCTGTCTGGGGGCATCCCTTGTACATATTTTATGATCTTGAAAAAATACCAAAAAAATTGATATATGATGCTGAAAAAATCCTAAAAAGCATAAAAAGTCTTGAAAAAATACAAAAAAAATCAAAATATTCAAAAAAAAAAAAAAAAAAGTAAAGTACCTTGGTGAAAACCTAGCAGTAGGCGCCTTGGTAGCAAAAATCCAAAAAAATTATAATAAAAATATTTAAAAAAATAAAAAAAAAATGAAAAAATGAAAAAATGAAAAAAAGAAAAATTGCAATAAAATCCAAGTGGTGAAAACCTAGAAACAGGCGCTACTTGAGGCCTTTGCACCCCTATTTGTTAGCATGTGTCCTCGACACTTAGCCACTTCACATCATGCCTTGACCTTATTTGGCCTAGTCTGGAATTGGTCTTTGTCTTTGTCTAGGGGGCATAATTGTTCGCATAGGTCCTTTTGGTGCATTTGTCTCTTGGGGGCATTTCACAACAGGTGTTTTTCAACACCACCCCAAATAGTGTTTTTCAACACTACCCTTGCATCAAGTGTTTCTTAACACTTATCAAGTGTCTTACCCAAACAGTCTCGTATGACGCGATATTTCTCATTTGCAGAATTTGACTCTATGACCAACACACACGCACTTAAACAATCAACTCGATAACGATATGATGACTTTATTTTTCTTTGTGTGCTGTCTATGAGGATTTCTTTGATGAGTGGCCTCTCCCTGAGAAGTTTTCGATGATCCATAGCTAGAAGACTGAGGGAATGAGAACATGTTTTCTTTCTTTATCTGCTTGTGGGTATATTTTGTTGATCCTAACTGTCATGAGCATTTCTGCTAGTCCTACTTGACACTATGGATTGACAAGGTATTATCCTTGACTGTTTTGCGAGTGCATGCTTTTAGCTATCCTGACTTTCATGCGTCTTGATACAAGCATAATCTCGCTATAAAAAATTTAGGTGATCTCACTGCATTAGTCATCTTGACCTATATGTCTTTGATGCCTAGGTGAGATTCCCACATCTTTATCTGATAAAGATCATATTCATATCCACATAGTTACGCTAGTGTGCATTGTATGATCTTTCGACGCTACCAATAACGCTCGATGATGATAATTAGATGTCTATAAGCGTTGTGACCTTGCAAGTCAACCACTTTCATAGTAGCTTGCATTTGTAAGTTCATGTTAGTCTAGTGTTGCATTTTGCATATGGAGAGAGCTCTCCTTTTCATCCTCCGTGGACCTGTCAGTCGACTGCGCTCACCTTTTCTTCTTCTCGATCATATCTTTCGCTCCTTGTCTTTTTCATCTCGAACCTGTTCCTGTTCATCACAAGGGGTTGATCACATCATCATATCTATATCAAAACTGTCATTTTCAAGAAACATAAGTCTATATCATACATATGAGAATTAAACATACATCTATGAGAGAGAACATACATAAGCACATACATAAGCATTTTGAGCAAAATGACAAGACAATATACATAAACTGATACATCCATCACAAATGAGACAAATACACATGATACATCGAACATCCAGTAATCTCATATACAATGTCATGATATACAATACAATATGAGATCCCAAAATCTGGATCAACAGTCTCAAAATATGTCCAAACATCTAAGACCTAACCCTAAGACTCGCTACCACCCTCGTGAGGAGCTCGTGGTGGTGGAGGAGGCATAGCTCTCCTATCGAGTACCACGTCTGATACCCCTACCCGTTGAGAGTATGATGGTGCTCTCTCACCCTCTAGGACGGCCTGCAGATATAACCCATGATAATAGGCTGCTCTCGCTGACTCTCATCGGAGCTCTAGTGCCTCGGCCTGTGCCATCACCTCACAGCGTGCTATCTCTGCTCTGAGATCAGCTATCTGCTGATCCTGCTCTTCCCTCAGATCTAGGAGCTGCTGATCTCTCACGGCTATAGTGGTCCGTAGCTACTGTATCTCTGCCTCCTGAGCCTGTATCTGGGCTCTCAGGTCCTCTCCCCCCTAGGCTGCTCCTATTGTGCCTTTGCCTACCGACGAGCTGGTCTCGCCTCCTCCTCAGGTGTCGCCGATCTCTATCCCCATGACCATTTTTGGCCACCCGATCTCGACCCCTCTCCCCTCTCCATCCTCCTCCCTCTCCGCCTCCTGCCATCTCCTCCATCTCCTCCATCCCCTCCCTCCCCTCCTCCCTCTCCTTCGTCCCCTCTGTCCCCTCTGTCTCCTCTGTCTCCTCCTGGTGCTGGCACCTGTACATTTGGTACTGTAAACTGAGGGAATGGTACCCTCCGCCGCTCTGCTCTGTAGGCTCCATCAGCCCCTGCGTCTGCCACATCTGGGAAATAATCCCAAGGCTCGCTCTTGATAGCTGCTGTCTCAGTGATAGCCTGCTGATAATCCAGCATGGGTAGCCACCCATGACCCTCCTCATCTCTGGCCTTGGCATATGTGGTGGTCTCTGTCGAGACTCGTTGCTGCCGCCCGAACTACCGCCACACCCGAGTGATGCAAAATCTCTCTACGATCTCTGCATATCGACCTACAAGTGGCCGACTGCACAGCATGTAGCTCAGCTCATCAGCTGTATCTCCCCAAACCTCAACCTCCCTGTATGGCCTCCATGTGAATGAGGCTATCTCATCCAAAATCTGCCGATAGTATGTCACATCCCCAGAATAGGCATGTGATATGAACCCAAGGTACCTGTAGATATAGGGGTACCTCCTCTCCCTCGGCTGAACCCTAGGGCGCACCACAGCAATGTGCTCCCACGCCCATACCTGTGCCAGGATGGCACCACATGCCCATGTCCTACCGTCCCTGTAGATGATCTCGTGCAGCTCATGATACATCTCTGCCAGGATCGTAGGCCCCCATGCCATCCGTCGGGGCCTGCCTACCAAGTCTACCAATAACCTGCCCCATCCAAGCGGGAATCCCTTCTGACTATGATCAGTCATCAGGATCTATGAAATGATAGATGCCACAATGCATGGCACCGGATAATCTCTACCAAAATCATCAAGCAGTCGCTCCTAGCTGACATGCCTATCCAGGATAGTCACATCCTAAAACATCTCCTAAATCAATCGACGCCCCTCAGTGGCATCCTGATCATAGTATACCTGTGACAACACAAATCATGTTAGTTTTCATCTTTTGGAAACATTACATTTTACATGACTATCTCAAAAACATGATTATACTTACAGGCTCTTCGTGGCATGGAACTCGGAGGATCCTATAGACATCCTCCAGTGTGATGGATGCCTCACCTGTAGGAAGGTGGAAGGTGTTGTGCTCGCTGTGCCATCTCTCAGCCAGCGCAGTCAACAACCCATGGTCCGCTCAGATATATGGGTATCTCAACAGATACCGGAATCCCATCGCTCTAAGATCGACATTGCCCGGATCATCTAGATCCCGGACACACCGCAATCCTGTCACCTTCGGCACTTTGATGATGAGCACTGGAAAAACCTCCTGCAAGCCAAAAACCAAGCCCGTTGTTAGCACATATCATGATGGATGTCCAAAAACTCAGTATAAAACATCTTAAAAATGTAACATTGTCTAGACCCATGTCATTTTTGCTCAAAAATGCATTAAAAATCAATATTTTATGCTGGGCGATATTCTTTTTCTGGAGAAGTATCGCGCGATACTTCTTCCTATAGTGGGGTGATAAACCTTATATCGCGCGATACTTCGCCCAGTATCGTGTGATCTTTCACCCAGTATCATGCGATACTGGTGCCTAAGGTCGCGCGATACTTTGGGGGCACGCGAAGTATCGCGTGATACTTCTCCCCAAAGCGCGCGATACTTCTAAAGTATCGCGCGATATTTCACCTAAGAAATTTTTTTTGAAATTTAAAATTTGAAAAAATGTGCTAAAATAAGCTATTAAATGCTAAAAATGACCACCAAGCTCGAGTTTTTCGAAAACATACCGGGGCAGGATAGTGTGGTGGCCGGTTGTGCAACCGGGCGCGCTCGAATCGATGCCTATGGACGGGAACTCCTACTTGCTGGGCCATTTTCTCTCTCTAAAGCTCTGAAATTCTCAAATCGCTAAAAGACAAATAATTTTTGAAAATGACATTTTGACCCCTTTTATAGTCTTTTGACTTTTTGACCTCATTTTCAAAACACCTCAGAATTGTGCAAAAATTGCACCCCTAGCTAATTTCGACGTCCTGGATCCATTTTTGAACTTGAAATCAAAATTTGAGGTCATCTTGATAGTCAAAATCATGTTTCAAAATCTTCCCCCCTTCTACGCAGTTGGCTGATCTTTTGAGGCCTAATCTTTTGATCTTTGTTGGGGCATCGTCATTTCTTCATTTTCATGTCTTCCAAACTTCTAGTCTTTCATTCATATTCATTCCATTTCCTTATTTCTCACATTTGACTACATCTTTTTAGTCAGGTTGGGGCATGTTTTCATTGCCTAATGGTTAACCTATTTGACCTTTACCTTCGATTGTGATTTTATTCTGATTTGATCAACCTTATCAATTCGCTGTTCTCCTCTCTACCTGATTTCGATTTTGATTCTGAGGGGGCAGTACTTATGGGATTCTCATCCCCAATTGCTTGATTTTTCTAATTCAGACATCTTTTGTGAGCTGTTGCTCAAATTCGAGATTCTTATCTCCTACTTTGAATGTGATCCCAAATCGACCTCATGTTCAAAGGCCTTTGTTTATATTTTGTCCGGATGTGATCCTGAATCGACCTCACATCTGAGTTGTTTTGTGATCCCAAATCGATCTCACATTTCAATTCTTCTTTGACTGCATGTGTTCCCAAATTGATCACACATTAGTCAAAGAGGGGCAAATGTATGCACCCAAAAATGGTCGCCTAGACTTTGGGCCCCATTTATTTGATTTATCAATCCTGAATCATTTTATCAATAATCAATATTTTCAACAAATATCAATTTCTTGATCAAATCTTAGTTTCGATCATATATTGGATTTTTATCCTATGGGCTAACCATTTATCCTAATTCTTTATTTATTTAAAATGAATATTTCCTCCCCTTTTAATAAATAAAAAAGCCCCCACCTTTCCCTCTTATCCTAAGTTGCACAAATAAAGCATTATTCCTATTTTATAAAAAGGGAAAAAAACACTTTTGTCTCACATGAGGCTCAAAAGTCAACACTTCACTCTCATTGGAGGATACTTGTGCACATGGATTGCTCCCCTTTCAACCTCCACCACCGATTAAGACTTTTGCCTCTTAATCTCCATGGTCCATTTCACCTCATTTCTTATAAAAGGAGAGCTCTCTCCTTCATTTGCATATCCATGTTTTATGCTAATGTCATGCTGCAGGTTTTAGGTGCATTTGAAGTTTGAAGACATTGAAGACTTGTTGCTTTCATCATCTAGTTTATATTTGTTTTCTTAGTTGCATGATCATGGCATCATAGATTAGATTTCCTCTTATGCAATAGAATAGATCTCACATAGCTTAATTAGGGACTTGAAATCTATTGTACTTCTTTTCATAGTTTAATTTGCACTTCATTTGATAGATTAGTCTTGCACATTCATACTAGTTGCATTTGCATTGCATCTTTCATTTAGATTCTTGGGGACATTGGCACTCTTGCCCTTGTCTTCACTTGAATCTCTCATTGCATGGTTGACTAGCAAGGTCACATTCTTGTAGCTCTAGCTGAGAGCAAAACTCATAAGTCCTTTGCAACTCCATGCATAGAGAGCTATGAGCCACTTTGTGAGGCCTCATTGTTGAGCAACCTTGCAAGTAATGGTTCATAGAAGTGTGGTCATTTTTACACTACACAATTACCAATCAAATCAAATATGCAACATGAAAAATATGATAAAAAATAATCAACACATGACACAAGAGATTTGACGTCGAAACCCTGTTAAGGAAAAAACCACTTGGGACCGGCAACCCAAAAATTGTTCACTCTTCTGAAGTGAGGTCGGTGAAGACCCAACCTTGTTAAAGGTTAAAAACACACTGTAAGGTGTGACCTTGTTAGAGGATTTAACACTAACCATTATTGTCCAACTAGCATTCACTATGGGGTTGATAGGATAACAAATGTACATTCTATGAATGACATTACAAGACTTTCAAGTCTACTCGGTTAAGAGATTTATCTGTTTACAATGGTTAAACTATAACAGTAGGTGATTTGATTACAATAAAACTTCTATTGCAGATGTTCAAATCTATATTATGCTCATTCAAATCCTCTAATCAATATTACTATTCAATTCATCAACATTCAGTAAATTATGAGGTACTTTCCATCTCATCAATATTATCGGCTAAACTAATCATTTAGTTCTTTTGTCCATACTCGGTTAACAAAGAAATGCGTTGGTGAACACAAGCTCGGTTGATACTATGCTCGGTATACACTACACTGCTCAGTGTATACTGGAATGCTTTATTAACCGACCACACTACTTTTCAACAATTTGCTTCCAGATTAATGCAACATAATCAAGTCAACAATATGAAGTCATAGACTCATCAATAAGTTACCAAGAGTATTCCTTATCCTCATCTGTCATATCCATCTTCCTCAATGTAGATATCTCAGTTCTTCATATTTCTCCTCTCTTTTATAGATGTGTAGATGTTTGCAACTATCATGATAAGTACTATCAAAACTAGTTGACATCAATGACAACATAAAACTAATTCAATTATCTCACATAACCATTCAATGCTTGGTGATCTCCAATCACTTATAGTTCTTCAATCATGTTCTCAATCAGTTGTAGTTCATCACTTCATCACCTATAGTCTCAATTTCATGGATAGGAGACATGTAAATATCTTTAAATACTTCTTCTACCACAATGTCCTCCTGCCCCATCTTCTTGATCTTCCTAGCTAAAGCGGATGAATCCACACACAATAACCCAAAATGAAGGGTTTTGTATTCTTTAATGAATCTCAGTCACTGGTAACACATGGATAGTCAAACCAGTAGTCTCCAAAGCATTCAATAAGTGAATATGATTGTTTGAAAACTTTCCTCCGAACTTCCGCAACCACTCCTAATTGATTAGAGGGATATTTCTAGAATCTCCACTATTCCTATCCTTACCAACAATTCTTAAACATACTTTATTTGATATGATAATAACATGCTAAACTAAACCAATGACATGTTCTTTGTGTGGTACAAGGAATATTTGGCTATCAAATCTTCCTTCGTGCAAGCTGAGCACGAGAGAAGGAATGTGATTTCTTCATCTTTGATTGGTATCTTTGACATGCAATGTCTTTCGAGCCTCTGGCATCATATTTGACTACAAATTTCAAATGCATTGCATTTTGTTTGATCATGAATGCTCACTGAAATGAATGCATTCTACTGGTGTCGTGTTCTAGCCCATGCTTTATCTCCATTATTTGATGTTATTGGTGCTTGTGCTTAAGGATATCGATTCACTGTTTTAAATTTTTTGGATTCGCGTTTGTTGATATTACAATTCATCATATCAGATAAAGTATGTTTAAGAAGTTTTAGTGTCTAAACACTAAACTAATCCCTCTAACTGATTAGGAGTGGTTGGGGAAGTTGAGAGGAAAGTTTTCAAACATTCATATTCACTTATTGAATGCTTTGGATACTACTGGTTTGACTGCCCATGCGTTAATGTTTAGAAGAGATCAATAAAGTATTTAAAGACATTGTTACATGTTTGGAGAGGTTTGAGAGGCACTTATCATGACTTTACCCTCACAAAAAATGACATAGACTGGTTTTACTAAATTTCCTTTCTTTATTTTGAGGTTTCCTTTCTCTGCCGCAGGGGTACAGTTAGAGGGTTCATTGAAAAAATGATCCTTTGAATGGTTACTATAAATATGAATGATCTGATATAGCATATTTCTCATTTTACTTGAAGTTTGGAATAGCTTGTACAAGGGTGAAAGTACTTTTGATCATTTTGGTCATGATTGTTCCTCTACACAGTCAGGAAATGTAACTGTCTAATGATTATATGTAATGTTGAATGGGTTAAATGATTTATTCTTGGTAGAAGTGAATGGAAGGAATAGTGTTGGTGTTAGGTTTCATTTATTATTGAATTCAATCATTTTCAAGATGTGTTGAGGAGTTTGCTCCTTGTTTAATGTTAACTGTTCCTGCACAATCCACTCATACAACAATGAAATGCTATGTGATTGACAATTTCATATAACTGGTCCTTTGACGTGTATTAAAAAGAATAGAATTTTCAGCATATTATTATCACTATATTTCTTTGTTGTAAACATGTCATTGGTTCAATTTTGTAAATTTTTTTCATGTTAAATTGTTTTTTTCTATTTTTTCCATTTGATAACCTCAGTCAACATTTCAAAATTGTGAATAACATCAAATAATGGAGATAAAGTATGGGCTAGGGCATGACACCAGTAGATTAAAAGAAATAGAATGATAATAATATGCTGAAAATTCTATTCTATTTAATACACGCCAAAGGACCAGTCCCAACAATTCTTAAACATACTTTATTTTGTTTAAGAATTGTTGGGAGTAGTTTTCAAACATTCATTTTCACTTATTGAATGCTTTGGAGACTAGTGGTTTGACTTATTCACTTATCCACTTATTAAAATGTAGTTTTGATTTGGTTAATGTTTAGAAGAGATCAATAAAGTATTTAAAGACAATCTTACATGTTTGGAGAGGTTTGAGAGGCACTTATCATGACTATTTAGACCATTAGTATACCAATATATGACTATCCAAATCATAAAAATGCCTCACCCTTAGGGCCAAATTCTCACTGCTACTCCCTAGCTATCAATTCCCTTAAGGAACACACTGTTCCAGCCAGTGTTCTCTTTACTTTCTCAAATCTTTGCAAGTCAAGAACATTAGAGTTGTATAATACATTGTTAGTATCCTCTTTCCATGGGTCCTAGGCCTTTGGGTCCATGGAAAGGAAATAGATTACAAAATACTCTTCAAACAAAGGAAAAACTTAGCAAATTCAGTCTAACTCGCTGTAGATGAAGGAACAGTCATGCTAATAGTTCCTCTGAGTATTCCAAAATATTTATTAAACTCCCCTAAAGTCCTATTGGATCCCTAAATTTCTTAATCCAATCAACTTACATCAGGATCACAAGAAACTTCAAAGGATTAAAAACATTACTTGGGACAATCACTAGTTTTACCAGTTAAAACGTAAGGAATATAATTTTAAAGTGCTCACAATGCTTGGAGATTTCTTACTATTCCATCCTTGAATTTAGGAACCAAAACAATAAGTAAAGAATCCTTTCAACAATGCATAACACAATGGACTTGTAGATTTAAACTTCTATTTTTATTGAATCTCTGTTCCTACTATACACTCCAGGCTTAAGTCTATTGTACAATGACTTCCAAAGGTTACATATAACTCCATCACAACTTCCCCAACCATGAAGAACACAGGTGAAGAACTTGATGGTTTCATGTTTTAATCTTTAAGAGTTTGATCAAGAACATAGGTTTTAATGAAATATCAATTTGATTTGCAAAGTTTGTGTTCTTTACAAATTTGAAAGGCTCTAATACTTACTAGGGTGGATGTGGATGTGAAACCTTATGCTTTTACTACTAAGTCTCTATTTGTTGGGCATACTGATTATAAGTACTTGACATATATCACAAATGTTGCTAATTAAGGTTGGTGGGATGATTACGCCTATCCTGAAAAAAGACTGTCAAATCATTATGCTTTCAAATCAATTACCTATCCATGTATCCCTTGCAAGGGAGAGAAGCCAAACACATAAAGAATATGCACATAAACACAACAGCTGAAAAACTTAAATGGAATACACCAAGAAGTACCAAATGATGAATGCTCAATTGTTGTAATCGCAAAGCATCAGAACCGTCCATTTCTAGAACTTGATTATCTAGTCAATGATTTTTCTATAGTCATAATGATTTTTCTAGAACTTAATTTTCTAGTCTTAATGATTTTTCTATAGTCCTAATGATTTTTCTATAGTCTTAATGATTTTTCTTTCGTCCTAATGTTTGTTGTTCTTGATAAATTAGGCCTTGAATTTGAGTTTTTGTTCATTGTTTTATTTTAGCTTGATATTTCATTCATTTTTCATATACATAGAGACTACACATGTTGATAAAAAAATGAGCTATTTGATTAAGGTTAACTATTCATGATTGTAAATAGTCAATATTTCTAATGGTACTCCTTGGTGTATTCCATTTTAAAATAATCATGTTGCTATGGCTATGATAAATGTCCCTTTGTGTTGAGAAAATTAGAGTTGAAAAAATGGTTGCAAACAAATCATCCTTCTTCCACCAACATTCTAGTCAATGTATAAGTAACGAGTCATTCCATTCAAGAAAGACCATGTCTGACAATATCAACCCAGAACAAAATAAGGAGTATGCAGAATTTAGTGATTGTATCTTCCATTATAGCCACTTCATATGCACAGGTGATGAACATGCATATTTTTCTGAGCGCTATTGGGAGCTTATACCTAGCAACACATGTACTATTGTGAAAATCACCACAAATCTATTTGTTGTTGGGTCTAGCTCCCAATATTGCTTGGTCAAATATGCATGTTTTTCACCTATGCATATACCTTCTATGATCAACTCTTATATGCACAGGTGATGAACATTCAAATTTTCCTAAGCAGTACTTTGAGTAGTCTTCCAACACATGTACTATTGTGAAAATAATCACAAGTCCATTTGTTGGAGGAAATCTCATAGTACACATGTTTGGAGGTTTGAAGGAAACAAGAGAATTTGAAGAGTCACGAGTCTTAAGATTGTACTTAATATAGCCAAGCTTCATTCAATGGTACATTCAAACATGAAACAAACCATTCTTAAACTAGATTAAACTAGTAAACCAAAGGACATATTGATTATAAGTAAAATAGTAAACCAAAGGACATACTGATTATAAGTAAACTAGTAAACCAAAGGACATGCTTTTACTACTAAGTCTCTGTTTGTTGGGTATACTGATTATAAGTACTTGACATATATCACAAATTTTGCTAATTAAGGTTGGCAGGATGATTACGCCTATCTTGAAAAAAGACTGTCAAATCATTATGCTTTCAAATCAATTACCTATCGACATATCCCTTGCGAGGGAGAGAAGCCAAACACATAAAGAACATGCACATAAAGATGACAACTGAAAAGCTTAAATGGAATACACCAAGAAGTACCAAATGATGAATGCTCAATTTTTGTAATGGCAAAGCATCATAACCATCCATTTCTAGAGCTTGATTTTTTAGTCTAAATGATTTTTCTATAGTCGTAATGATTTTTCTAGAACTTGATTTTCTAGTCTTAATGATTTTTCTATAGTCCTAATGATTTTTCTATAGTCTTAATAATTTTTATTTCATCCTAATGTTTGTTGCTCTTGATAAATTAGGCCTTGAATTTGAATTTTTGTTCACTATTTTATTTTAACTTGATATTTCATTCATTTTTCATATACACAGAGACTACACATGTTGATAAAAAAAGAGCTATTTGATTAAGGTTAACTATTCATGATTGTAAATAGTCAATATTTCAGATGGTACTCCTTGGTGTATTCCATTTTAAAATAATCATGTTGCTATGACTATGATAAATGTCCCTTTGTGTTGAGAAAATTAGAGTTGAAAAAATGGTTGCAAACAAATCATCCTTCTTCCACCAAATTTAGTCAATGTACAAGTAACGAGTCATTCCATTCAAGAAAGACCATGTCTGAGAATATCAACCCAGAACAAAATAAGGAGTATGCAGAATTTAGTGATTGTATCTTCCATTATAGCCACTTCATATGCACAGGTGATGAACATGCATATTTGCCTGAGCGCTATTGGGAGCTTACCCATCAACACATGTACTATTGTGAAAATCACCACAAATCTATTTGCTACTGGGTCTAGCTCCTAGTATTGCTTGGCCAAATATGCATATTTTTCACCTGTGCATATACCTTCTATGATCAACTCTTATATGCACATGTGATGAACATTTAGATTTTCCTAAGGTGTACTTTGAGCTTTCCTCCAACACATGTACTATTGTGAAAATCATCACAAGTCCATTTGTTGGAGGAAATCTCATAGTACACATGTTTGGAGGTCTGAAGGAAACAAGAGAATTTGAAGAGTCACAAGTCTTAAGATTGTACTTAATATAGCCAAGCTTCATTCAATGGTACATTCAAACATGAAACAAACCATTCTTAAACTAGATTAAACTAGTAAACCAAAGGACATATTGATTATAAGTAAACTAGTAAACCAAAGGACATACTGCTTATAAGTAAACTAGTAAACCAAATGACATGCTTACTACTAAGTCTATGTTTTTTGGGCATACTGATTATAAGCACTTGACATATATCACAAATGTTTCCAATTAAGGTTGGTAGGATGATTGCACCTATCCTAAAAAAAGACTGTCAAATCATTATGCTTTCAAATCAATTACCTATCGACATATCCCTTGCGAGGAAGAGAAGCCAAACACATAAAGAACATGCACATAAACATGGCAGCTGAAAAACTTAAATGGAATACACCAAGAAGTACCAAATGATGAATTCTCAATTGTTGTAATGGCAAAGCATCATAACCGTCCATTTCTAGAACTTGATTTTCTAGTCTAAATGATTTTTCTATAGTTGTAATGATTTTTCTAGTCTTAATGATTTTTCTATAGTCCTAATGATTTTTCTATAGTCTTAATGATTTTTCTTTCATCCTAATGTTTGTTTCTCTTTATAAATTAGGCCTTGAATTTGAATTTTTGTTCATTGTTTTATTTTAGCTTGATATTTCATTCATTTTTCATATACACAGAGACTACACATGCTGATAAAAAAATGAGCTATTTGATTATTAATTGTTCATGATTGTAAATGGTCAATATTTTAGATGGTACTCCTTGGTGTATTCTATTTAAAAATAATCATATTTCTATGATTATGTTAAATGTCCCTCTGTGGGCCTATGAACTGTGGGCTTAGTTCCATGTTTTCTTTCATTCTTGCATTTGAAATGTTAAATATGGGCTGCATACAGAGGTATTATGTGTATCGTTGTTGGTGATTATTTAATTGCAATATTTTCTTTTTTATTTGTTTTCTTGTTGTTTCTTTTCCATTTCTACAATATGGACATGTACTTTACTTTGAGCACTGTGCTTTATGTTGTGGGTTACAAGGCAGAGCCATTAGGCCTCTGTGACAGTTTGAAGCTATTTACCCTATTGATACCCTTGGTATTTTGGACCACCCCTTGGAGGACATGAACACCATAGAGATGCTCAATATTATTACCTTGGCTCATTTGAAGGCAGTTGTTTTGTTTTTCCTTGATGTTTTAGAGTCCTGTGGTTATAGTATTGCGCAACAGGCAGCTCTGTTTCATGGCATAAAACCTCTGTTTGCCAATAAGCCTCTTATTGTAGTTTGTAATAAGATTGATTTGCAACCACTAGAGACTATTTTACAAGCTTGAAGAAGCAGTATATTTTGGCAAATGAAGAGTGGAAAGAAGATGATATTCTTGAGATCATGGATGGACACAATGTTGTAGACTTTATTGATCCAGATATCTTGCAAAGGCTTGAAGAACTAGAGAGGGAAGAAGGGCTTAGGATGGCAGCTGAGGGTGACAAGGATGATGAGATGGGGGAAGTGGAGTTGAATCTTGATGAAAAGGAAGCTTTGGCTACAATTAGGAAGAAGAAGAAGATTCTTATCATCAAACACATATTGAAGAAGAGTACTGCTAGCATGGGAAGACATATTTCTAGCCTAGGCTTGGATCCTTCAACATATTTTCCTTGGGAAGCTAATTGCTCATATGTCATAACTTCATTTTTATGAAGCTAATTACCATAGGATCTAGGCCTAGGCTAGAAAGGTGTCTTCCCAAACACATAAAAAACATGCGCATAAACACGATAGCTGAGAAACATAAATGTAGATATCACAATAGTGGAGAAACATAAATTTAGGCATCATGGTCACAATTTTTTGGAGACAACATAATTGAGTTGTATACCTAGATGATGCAAAGCAACCACTACTCCTCCGGTTCCAGAGGAGTAGTGGTTGCTTTGCATCATCTGGGTATACCACTCAATTATGTTGTCTCCAAAAACTTGTGACGATGATGCCTACATTTATGTTTCTCAGCTGTTGTGTCCCAGGACCCCTTATGACCCTTTATGACCCCTAAGAATACACATCTTAGAGGTCTTAAAATGTCGTAAAGGGTCATAAGAGGCTCCTAGGAGGGGCCAGATGAGCTTCCACCTTCACATGGTTGGTCTTGTTAAGTAGAGAATGTTAAACTATTCTAAAAAAAAAGAGACACTCAATAATTTAAGGTCTCAGTCCATGGAGATGGTAAAAATGATGGGAATAAATGATGGAGAGTTTTTAGATACTGAGAAGATGTATATGCAGTGGAGGCCATAAGGGATTTTTGTGGAGATTTGCTAGATGTGGAGATTTTCTAAAGAGGGTTTCCAGATTGAGTACCAGTGCAGAGATGATGATTCAGTACTACGTTTATAAAACCTTCACAAATATCCCTTTTTTTGCCTCCACTCATACCTCTTCTCAGAATCTAGAAACTTTAGATATTGTTTCTCATCCATGCACGAAATGTGCTAGTGATCATATAAAATTACTTTTGCGAGACTGGGATCAATTATGAGAAGGTAAACAACAAGATAATTTTATTGTATCTTTCATTTCTTTTATCCATTCATATTTTCTGTCTTCTCTTATATTGGATACTGTGTAGTGTACATAAAGGTAAGGCGGTGATTATTCTCAACGATCGACATGTATAAATCTTCCAGCCCTTACCCAGTAGCTATGACTAAAGATAGTAGAGCTCAAGAGACCATCATAGTTGGTCTCTGTACTTGGTCCATATACTGACAAAACATTTTACATTTTGTTAGCTCATCAAATGCAGTGATTTGAAATAATTTAATGGATGATATTTTCATGTATGACATACATTAATTTAGTTTGACGCTGAATGAATTTATCTACTTTGCGCACTTGTAGACATCGAGCATAGCCATAAAGAAGCATCCCCTCTTGTGGCTTGAGTAATGTAGGTCATGGGAGGAGATGTTTCTTTATCATTGTGTTTGATGTCTACAAGTGCACAGAGTCAATAAATTTGTGCAATGTCAACTAAAATAATATACGTTATACATGAAAATATCATCCATTAAATTCTTTCAAATCCCCTCATTTGATGAGCTAACGAAATGTAAAACATTTTGTCAGTATATGGACCAAAGATGGAGACCAACTATGATGGTCTCTTGAGCTTTTTTTTCTTTACTATGCTAATCCGTCACTTTTTTGACACATAGTACAATATTTTCGACAGATGCACCATACATCTAATGGATTGTCCTGTCGGTAGTATATTACAGACCATCGGATATCTGATAGCGTCTGACAGATATGTGCGACGGGACTGCTATACCTCAGATGAACTACCTTGTCATAATATATTGCATATTTGTCGCCTTTCCAATTGACCAAACGCCATAAAAGTTAGTTTTCGATGCATCGGTCCCATAGTAAAATTACTATTTATGTGCCCAATTCTGACGGGTAATGTTGTTGGAATACCGATGATTATCACTTCCGTCGCCATTTGCAATGCAAAAATGGTGACGAACACGTGTCAAAATTCTGACAAATAGGCATTGCAAATCTGACACATGGTCGTTGGAATTTGGCCTCAAATGTACTAGTGTGATATATCTAAACTCTATAAGGGCCTAGTCTTCACACTTTCAATTTGATAATGTACCATTTATGGTTATCAAGGAATATTTAGGGTTTTATTGATAATACATTTGTGAGAGAATCCTTCTATGAATTTATTAGAGGACATCATCTTAGGTTCATTGCATGTTTGGAGCTATTGAGGAACATCCTAAAGTTTTATTGATAAAGTATTTAAGAGAGCATACTAGCAACATTTATTGGAGCACATTATTATATTCCTATTTCATGCTTACTCGACGTCTTCAACATTTCACTTGATCCATCCAAGTGTCTAAATGAAGAAAATTTGATCTTCATAATTTAACAAATTTATCAAAGGTGTTCCTAAACACTAGTAAATAGAAATCAAGACTAGTTATTTATAATAGTCAATCTCCATCAATTGAGTTTTAATTTAGATTCATTCTTACAAAGACTCACACTCACATAAATGATCGAAAATAAATAAATCATTAATTTGTAGAATATCAAATTTCATCTAAACAAGCTCTAAATTTTCCTAAACATTAATAAATTAACTTATAACATTCATTACAACACATATTTATTACCAAATTTCAAACTAAATATCACATTTAATTTATTTAATATCTAAATTTATGATAATATTAATTGCAAATCCCATCTTATTTGATCTAAATTTATTTAATTCACCAATAGATTAGGTGTAAGTTATTTATCCCTTCAAAACTATGTTGTGTATGATTCTCTTTCCAGTGTGTACTACTATTATATTTTATATAAAGTCAAAGACACTTGTTCGTGAAGAATCTTAGAATTATATTACGAAGATCCCTAGATCTATCTTATGTATTTGTTATTATTAGTCCCTGCCTATATATAGGCAGGGAACTAATGTTTTCATTTGGCTATATCTATTAGTTTTCATAATAGAAATTAATGAAACTCTAAAGTTTAGAACAATATTTGAACTGTTTTATTTTTAAATTAATTTCTAGTCATTAATTCCTTTTTTTGATTGGCTACCCCTAATTTTCCCAGGGGTATTATTATTTTTTCAATTCAAAAAATAACAAAAAAATAATCTCGGGAAGTTTCCAGAACTCAGACGTGGATACAGAGAAAAATGAGGAAAATGGGGGAGAGAAGACGGATTCACAGCAGAACGGTCCTGTACATTCAAACCCATGAATTTCTCTCAGAAAAGCTAAAAAATCCATCTTCAAATCATAAATTTCTGATTTCATTCTGACTCAAACTTCATACAACAACACCATGGATGTCAAGAACCTCAAGCTTACATTCAAACCCATTAAATCTTTTGGTATAAAAATGAGAAAATCTGGCCATTAGAGTACACAGGATTCACAGCAGAAGAGGAATGTACATTCAAACCCATGAATTTATTTCAAAAAAACTAAAAAATCTATCTTCATATCATGAATTTATGATTTCATTCCAACTCAAACTTGATACAACAATACCATGGACCTCAAGAACCCCAAGCTTACATTCAAAGCCAAGAAATCTTCTGACAAATAAAATGAAAAATCTGGCTACAAGTGCACATAGCATTCAAAACAGAAGGGACATGTACATGTACATTTAGACCCATGAATTTCTTTCAGAAAAACCAAAAAATATATCTTCATATCATCAATTTTTGATTTCATTGCAACTGAAACTTGATACATTAGCACCATTGATGTCAAGGACCTCAAGCTTACATTCAAAACCATGAAATCTTTTGACAAAAAATTAAAAAATATGGCTATAAGCATACAAAGGATTCATAGCAGAGCATGAACATGTACATTCAAACCTGAAGTTTCTTTCTAAAAAACTTCAAAATCTATCTTCAAATCAGGGGCTACCTATACGCTTATTATATAAGATTCATGACAGATGGGGCAAGTCCTGCTATGGCACTGAGCCCACCTTCCAACACACTTTGCATCAAACATACTACCACAGCAAGCCATTTTTGCAACTTCCTCCTCTTTCTCAAATTCACTGAGACAAATCACGCACTCACACTTCTCTTCCTCTTCCCCTGACCTGTAATTAATCACTGCCATTACAACACTCCGAGGAGGCAGAGAAGCCACAAACTCCATAGGCATTGCCCTCTCCCAAATGAAGATCATATAAATGGCTCCCATCATCACAATCGCATACCCAATTATGAAATAGGGCTTGCGGAAAACACCCAGAAAAGTGTAGACAAGTGGGACTAGTAGAAATTATTCCGCTTCATACTGTAGAAAATCTGATACTGTGAAAGCTAGGGACTGAATGGGCATTAGAAAATAGATTGCAATGCGGGCTTTGAACCTTTGTCTTTGTCTCTTACAACACCATGTCGACATTCTATTTTGGCAGGGGTTGCATAAGCGCCCATTTTTTTACTGCGATGGCTAAGGAATTGGGTTTTGGGATTCGCAAGGAAAATCAAACGGAGAGAACAGCGTTAGGCACAAGGAGTTTTGTCACAATGTCGACATATTTCAACAGTCGATTCTCCTTTCCCTATCAAAAAGATGCGGTCACGGTTTGTTAAATGGGGGATTGCTTGTAGCTCAGCTAAACGTGAACTTTTCCAGCTCTTCAAACAAATAGGTATACCGACAACCTCAATGTTTTTTTTTACTTTTCTAGTCACTAATGTTTTCATTTGGCTATATCTATTAGTTTTCATAATAGAAATTAATGAAATTCTAAACTTTAGAACAATATTTGAACTGTCATGAGAATGAATGGAACACTTAGCACTTATTGGATCAGGTGATCCAATGAGTGCTAAGTGTTCCATGAATTATCATGAGAGATGGGTTCATGTGAACCACTATTGATGAATCATGGGTCAATGAGTTTGACTCAAAAAACTACACAGTTGAATCCTGATAGCAATATCACAATTTGACTTGCTATTGAAAAATATCTCCTACTTATCAATATTTGAACTATTTAAAAAAAAAATAATTTCTAGTCATTAATTCCTTTTTTTTATTGGCTACCCCTAATTTTGCCAGGGGTTTTATTATTTTTTCAATTCAAAAAATATCAAAAATATGGGGAGAGGAGACAGATTCTTCCGAGGAGAGTGTAGAGGAGTCCTCTGAGGAGAGTGAAGAGGAGAATCCCCTTCAGCACATTTCTAATGGTAGAGAAAATGGAAGCATTTGCACAGTTGTTCAAAACCTATGTTTTGATCAGTTTACAAATCAAATTTGGAATATAGCAGTGAAGAAAGTTCTAGGTTCTTCAAACACTGTGAGATACATTAACCTTGACTTGTCAATGAGATCTCCCTTTGAAAGGGATCTGCCAACGCTGAGTACCGAAGATGTTGAAATGCTTGATCGGAAGTGGTAAGCACATCACATAGTTCATAGTTCCATACATAGGACTCTAAGAGTTTAGTTTACCTAAGTACTGAAGTACCAATTTGACAACTTCCTTGGGTTTGTTTTGTAGAATATGCATCCTTTTCCAAGAACATATTACACTATAATGCAAGATCCCAATCTTAGTCACTTTATGAGAGAATTCAATGTTTTTCATAACCACCAAATTTTCCTATTGTCTATTTGCACATTTGACCTATTCATTAATTAATTGAAAGTCAAAACATAATAGATTTTTAAGTCCCTGCCTATAGTATTATTTGTACACACAAAAGTAGTGCACTTCTATGAATCCTTACATGTAAGGTTGCTCAACAATGAGGCCTCACAAATTGACTCATAGCTCTCTATGCATGGAGTTGCAAGGGACTATGAATTTGCTCTCAGCTAGAGCTACAAGCTTGTGACCTTGCTAGTCAACCATACAATGAGAGATTCGAATGAGGACAAGGACAAGAATGCCAATATCCCCAAATGGAATCAAATATGCAATGCAATGCAAGTAAACTAAGAATGATGATGCAAGCTAGTCTATAGAAATGGAAAGAACAATGCAACTAATCTGTGAAAGAAAAGAACAAGTGTTACAATCCCTCCTATTTAGACTATGTGAGATTATTCTATTGCATAAAAGGAAATCTAAGTTAGTATGTCATGATTATGCAACTAAACAAAGGAAATATGCCACTAGAATGTAATGCAACAAGAAATCTTCAAGTCTTCAAAAGCTTCCAAATGTACCTAGAAAACCTGCAACATAACATTAGCATAAAAGAGATGGATATGCAAATGAGGAAGAGAGCTCTCCTTTTATAAGAAATGAAAAGGAATGAACCATGGAGATTAAGAGGAAAAAGACTTAATCAAGGGCAGAGCTTGAAAGAGGAGCAATCCATGTGCACAAGTATCCTCCAATGGGAAAATAGGAGTTGACTTTATGTCCATGTGAGACAAAAAGTGTTTTTTCCCTTTTTATAAAATAAGAATAATGCTTTATTTGTGCAACTTAGGATAAGAGGAAAAGTGGGGGCTTTTTATTTATTAAAAGGGGAGGAAATATTCCTTTTAAATAAATAAAGACTTAGGATAAAATGGTTAGCCCATAGGATAAAAATCCAATATATGATTGAAATTAAGACTTGATCAAGAAATTGATAATGTTGAAAATATTGATTATTGATAAAAATGATTCAGGATTGATAAATCAAATAAATGGGGCCCAAAGTCTAGGCGACCATTTTAGGGTGCATACATTATTAGTTCCTATTTTTATGTAGTAAATTATAGTATTATTAGTCCCTACCTTATACATATTGTTAGATACTAAAAGATAAAAGATATTATTATACCTAAAAATTTGAAGAAATTCTCAAGAGATAAATCATTTTTGTCTATTGGAAAACCACATAGTTGACAAAATTGAGTTCTACTAATTACTACCAACTCTAGATTCACATGCACCCTCCTCTTCTTGGACCAAGCTTAATTTATAAAGTGTTGAGCCACATAATACCCTAAATCAATATTAGACTCATAGCTTTTGATCAAGTACCAACCACATTTCTTATTGTGTCCTTCACCTCACGTAAGTCCAATAATACAACAATGAATATAGAAGACAAATCTATATTCATTTTTATAGCCATAAACTCTTCTCCCAACACTCACATAGTATAACATAAAGTAATATACATGCCACATTTTCATCTCTTCTCCAAAATATTCCTTAGGAAAGACATTATATGTGATTCCAACAAGCCTCACTATTGTACCCAAAAATTTTCTAGTTCACCTCCATTTCATTTTCTCTCTTGTGTGTTTCACTGGCATGAACCATTCATTCAATTTCTACCTCTTGTGTTTAATTATTGGGATAAAACAAACTTTATAAAAATAGAAATTACTTTCCTCCATTCACACATCATTCAAAGCTAAAGGGCCTATTTGTTCAACCACAACCTTTGGTTTAATAATAACATTAAACATAAAATCAACATTTGATGCTTAGAGTTGTGATATTTCCCTTTATGCTTTTTCCTATTCAGTAACTATAATTTAACCATCAAACAAATCTATCTTTCATTTTCTGACAAAAGGCAGGGACTCATCTCCATCAGAGCTCTTGTTATTTTGCATATTGAAGATTTGATTCATTAAATGAATCATGCACTTCATGTGTTATGTGATACAAATAATAATTTCAATATATTTGATTTATTTTATATTGGGCATGAAAACCAAAGATTCGTATCATGAATGCCTCAAAAGTTTTAACAATAAGTTACTCTAGTTCAAACATTGCCACGTAGTCTTTCTCTTCAGATATACATTCTTTTATTTATTTTTTAAATAAATCACCTTGAATTTATTTTTTCCTAAACTAGTAAAGAGGTTGGTTTTTGCATAACTAAGTCTAATAAAGTATTCATAATAAAAATGAGTTAGTTTTTAAACAAATAAGCCGGATTACTAAATATAAGTAAGAAAGTAAAAATGTTTAATTTTGTTTCTTAATTTGATAAATGTTTTATCATGGAATATGTTTGAGGGATTTTGATGTAGATTTTATTTTGGACATGAATAAAGTTTTAATTGTATTAAGCTCAATATTTATGCTTCATATTTAGATGATGTGGGGTTCATAAATGACTTAGGATACTTTTTGCAACATGAGCTCTATATTACCAATGCACATGGAAGTTTATTTGTGTTTGCTCATTTAAGTATAAATGATAAATTAAGGCAAGCCATATGAATATGCCTAAAGTGTCGTATCCACTAATGTAGTGCAAATTATTCTAATATGATATGATGTTATTAAGATGTGATCTCAAGAGGATCTATTGTTTGAGATTGTACTATGCTAGTCAATATTCTAGTGTACCAAGACTTGCCTTTGTTTAGCTTTTGGTTTTGCAGAATGTACCTAAATTTTTATACACATAAAACATGTCTACCTTACATCTCAATATGTCTTGTGTGGTACCTACCTCTTTATGTTATTATTTGTAATTTTATTACCACAATAGCTTTTTCTAACATATTACATGTACCTCCCATCTTAACTTCATCCATTCTTATGTAAAATAAGATAATTTGAAATTTGATCCCTTTGCATTGCATTTATTCATAAGGATCAATGCAATCCTTATATTCGTGCATTTCTGACCCTGGATTATATTTTCAATTGCATAAATGATCTAATTCATACTTGTGGTTATATAAATGGCTCCTAATTTTATAATTTTCATATTAAAATGTAGAGTCAACCTAACCCTTTGAACTAGCTATTGTGTGTTGACTTGAAGTGTGGAACATTTCATTTGACACCATTGTAGCTATATTTTAATGGGGAAACACTAGTTCATGTTAAGTATTTGATTGATCTAGGATTAGCCCTCAACTCTTATTCTTATTTACACAAATATTAATGACTATTTATGAAAGCCCAAGTGTATTGCATCATCATCTAAGGTATTTGATCCATTTTTTTCTATTTTCTTTCATCATTTTTGAAACCAATGAATCAATATGCTTATGAGGTATTTTAAAATAAGGGAGATATAATCCATATGAGATAATAATAATTACGCATAGTACTATCCTAACACACTCAAAACACATTATTTCTTTCACCATACAAGGGTTACTCCACCCAACATTCACACATAGTATAAGAAAGAGGATAAACCATAGAACTACAAGAAACAACTTACCTTTTTTTCTCAATAATATGAAAATCCACACATGCTCTTCTATTTCAATAAAATAAAATTCACATGAATTCAATTACAAAATATTAACCATTTAGGGTTTTTTGCAAGATGGAGCTACAAGCTATTCTTATACACTCCTTACTACTCATATTTGTATCGTCTTAAAATGGAAGCACTTCCATCTTGGTAGGTTTAGCACCCTCATTTAGTGCATTTTCATGATAGATTTGCATTTAGGAGGCATCTGCACTTGACTCTTCATTTCTAGGTGAAACACTAGTAAATTTTACCCTATTTTTCGATGAGAAATAGTCAAATTTTCTACACCAATTGGTTGAACAGATGACCAAAACTGTCGTCGATCTTTTTTCATCGATTTTTCTACAAGGAAAACCATAGTCAAAATTTTGACCCTACTAGTGGTTGAAGTATCAATTGAATCAATTGCTTGGAACTAGAATAGTTGAGACCAACTGTGGGTCAAAATTTCCACCAACATTCATAGAAATGAATGTCGAATACATAGCATTCTCGTCGAACATAGGGCTATGGAAAGGTGGAAAGTGAGACCGACCGTGGGTCAAAATTTCCACCAACCTTTGTAGAAATGGACGTCGAATGCATAGCATTCTCGTCGAATAGAGGACTATGGAAAGGTGGAAAAATCGACCAATACTAAGATTTGGTTAAATTTTTTTTTTGACACAACACAGTTCATATTTCCTATATGATGCACAACATTCTCCATGCAATGATCAAGTTGTACTTAGGTAATGTATAATATATAATATGTAATATTATATAATATTTAATCTTTCAAATGTGTATTTTATAATAATTTATATTATATTTTATACATTTTTAATATATAATATATAATCTGTGTTATTATAATATATAAAGATACTAATTACAAACAACAAGATGGCATTGTAGATTATATAATAATTATATTGCTATAATCTACAATGCCATCTTGCTGTTTGTAATTAGTAACTTTATATATTATAATAACACATATTATATATTATACATTAAAAATGTATAAAATATAATATAAATTATTATAAAATACACATTTGAAAGATTAAATATTATATAATATTACATATTATTTCCAGCTAAAGAAGCCATTGCCAGTTTCTGTTGCCATTGACTCATTGATTAACATCCTCTTTTAATATTGATGATACTGGATCAGATGCTAGTCCCACTTTGTTGAGATGTTTGATACGCAATCGATGTTATCATGTTCTTGCCTTAGTCAATATTGCTCATCGGGGTTCTTGCCTAATCGCTACACATGGATACTCTATGTTATCATATGTAAGTATTGATCGATGATCTTTGATTGGCTTTTGTTGATTTTAATCTTTACAAGGTGATTGGTATGTTGTCCTTATACATCAGTGGTATACATCTACTCTTTGTCAACTTCCTTGATATTGGTCCATGCTTTAGATGATTTATTTGAAGACCTCATTCATATCTTGATGATGCATACATGCTGGTATTCCTTGATCTCTGTAGTTATTGACTAACTGATCCATGGAGATGTTCTTAATACTTGTTATTCACTTGATCTCTTCATCAAGTATATTATGATGTCAAAGATATGTAACTGGCATAATATCATCATCCTTTTTGAAGGTGATCATTGACTGGAAAGAACCTTTATTCCTTGCACAAGGGTTAGGAAACCATCTTATTTATAAGACTTCATGGTTTCTTCAATCCTTATTACCCTTACCAATATCTAGTATAATGTACTTCTAGCTAAATCTACTAACCTCTATCTTCTATTAGTGTCCAAGGACTGCCACTCCTTGTCCACATCTACTCTTTGTCAACTTCCTTGATATCGATCCATGCTTCAGATGATGTATTTGAATACCTCATTCATATCTTGATGATGCATACATGTTGGTATGTCTTGATCTCTGTAACTATTGACTAACTGATCCATGGAGATGTTCTTAATACTTGTTATTCACTTGATCTCTTCATCAAGTATATTATGATGTCAAAGATATGCAACTGGCATAATGTCATCATCCTTTTTGAAGGTGATCATCAACTGGAAAGAACCTTTATTCCTTGTACAAGGGTTAGGAAACCATCTTATTTATAAGACTTCATGGTTTCTTCAATCCTTATTACCCTTACCAATATCTAGTATAATGTACTTCTAGCTAAATCTACTAACCTCTATATGCTATTAGTGTCCAAGGACTGCCACTCCTTGTCCACAAATGTGTCTTAATGTTCTAGTGGGATTGGTTCAAAATTGGGGACATTACATGTTGTATAGTGGGAATTGATTAATTCCATGGTTTGCAATGTGAGAAGGTGATCTACTCAAATGTTTTACTAATCTGCAAGGCTTCTTTGAAGAGGCTAATCTCCAATTACATGTTCTATGGTGAACATCATTTGTTGCCATCAATGAATCACCTTCTACTTTGAAACTCTGACCTTAGGCCACCTCCATGTTATCTGTTCACGTTCTCAAGTTTATTGATTGTGCAAGCTTAAAAGAACCATCATCATCTTTGATGATAATTGGATTATTATTGAGGTACTGCCAAAGTCAATTCTGGAAAAACTAGCCAGTGGTGGCTTCCACATTAGTATTTTTTCTAGCATTCCTCCTATCTCTTAATCCTTTAATGGACATCACGCAACTGTAGTTCTCACTTGTCTGTAGTGGAGATGTAATATTAAATCCACTAATAATGTATAAAACAAAACAATTATTTCCTTTAACCTCTTATTAGCCCTGCCCTTCAGCATAAGAGAGCATTTTCTATTTCAGCGACCCATTTTTTGGGTTATCTTCCAATGCTACACTACTATTTTTGCATATTGTAAAGTGTTAAATTAACTTATAATTATTTGTGTAGCATTTATGTGTCTATATTTCTTTTGAAGTAATGAAAATCTCCTCTACTAACTTAGAAAATTGCGTTAAATATATGTGTGTTTTTTTTATTAATGTCATATCTAGTTGTATCCATATTGGGGATCTTGAGAAATGGCTGTATCTGAATTAGTATTTGTATCCATATCCATTTCCATGCAACTTTGCTTTCGATACCGTGTGAAGGCTATGATCATGAGGTGTATTACAATGTTTACTATTTTTCTCATTTTATTTTATTATAATGAAAAAAGCTTGATAGCTTGTGAGTAACTAAATGCACCCATTTAGTTCAATTTTGCAAGATTGAATGATCAGGACATGAGTGATTTATCAATCATTGCAAGAGACTTTGAAGCAAGGGAATTGTTACCCTCACACTTACATACAACATATGGGCGTTATATTTACAATTTTAGGGAAGTTTGGATAATTTCTTTGAGCATAGACCAGTTTCAGGCTGGTGTCTCCATTTATGGTTTTTTTATAAGTCAATAAATTACAACAATTAATTTGAGTTGGAAACCTCCCAGCTGTACTTGATGGCTCTACAACTCATGAGGAATAGAAATCAGATAAATTCATTTTGCTCAACAGTCCCTTGCCTTTCAAAACTTGTAATTAGAATTTGTTTTTCTTCTTAATTATGGAATTAGATTTGCTAATGCAACATCATCTCTAGCTCCAAATGATTAGAGATGGCATCCTGATATTGCTCCCCCTCAACATCACAGGCATCTGTATCAGTTTCTGAGATTTTATCCAATAGCCTCCAAGCTTAGCTTGCAGACATCTACTTAGAACCTGCAAACTCCCCTCCTAACAATAAGAATATAGCAGATAGCATGTGTACATGAATTATGATCTTAAAATTATGGGCCTTTGGGGTGTACAGAGTTAATGTTATGTAGTTTCATTCAAGCATAGATAGTTTTCTTAAGAGCCCACAAGTTCAATAGCTAAAATTTGATATGTTTCTGTAACACTGCGATGTTATCACATCAATGAATTCAACTTTTTGGATAGCTGACCATGCAAATTTTCATTCCATGACATAAATAGTGACATTCATCCAAAGAAATAAATAAAATCTATGCATATGAGGTGACTTGTATACAAAGAGAGAAACAACTAGTAGGCTTTTAGACCATAAATCCAGAGACATATAGCTGTAAATGTAAAAAGAAAACACCATAGAAATTGGATATAACCATGATTGATTTAGATGACTTGAAGCTTCTTTAGTTATGATTTTATGGTACAGTTGCATTCAAAGTATTAATAGATGTATTCACTAAAGATTTTCTATATGCATATAATTCTATCACAATAGGAGGAGATAGTATTAAACGCACATCTTGCCAGGGCAATGACACAACATGCCAACCGGCAGAAGCCAAGTAGTGCCGCTTCAACATGGTACGACCAAGAGGAGGTCTTGATATAAATGTAACAAATATGTTACACATGTCAATCTTAAAGATTCCAAGATGTAATCAAGGCTTTAAAAAATGTATTGTCATGCTAAAATTGATCTCAAAGGAAAAGCTTTGATGTGCTAATAATGAACAATCTATCTCATATAAAAGACACACCTGTATTTCATGAAAAGTGGGATGGACCATCAATCTCCAAACAAACCCTTTTGTTACTTATTACTGCATCCAACATATAACCATTAGATTGTCATTTGATTTGGGATAGTTGTTAAGTAATCATTTTATTGGCAGTGGTTGATGCTTCTAGGCCTGATGCTCAGATAGGTTGAGATTATTCATTTGGATGCCACACTTGTTGTGATAGCATGCGAGGTGCAAATTTTATCATGGGAAATTGTTCATGGTAGCACATATATAGATTGAGACTAGATATTAATCTTCAAAAGGGAGCCAACTTTTCTCAGAAAAATGAAAGCTCGATAGCATATTATGAATGCCAAATGGGTTTTGCAGGTCAATTGTTTATAAGTGCATTCATTGTGCAGGACCCATTGTTTGCTCATTAGTAAATATTAAATAATAAAAGAGATGTATGACCAAATTGAGATAACAATCAGAAAACTGCATTATTTAAAACTAGCCAATTAAACAAGGATGACTGCATTGGTAGTTTTGGCCAACCCTTGTGCTTGTACTTTGCGAACCATATGAATAAGGGAAGGCTATGCTCATGGCTAGATCCTTTTGATTTCATGTCAAATAGGAACAAACAAAAAGATCAGAACCTTATTCACTTGAAACTATTACAAGGGAATTGTTTCAGAAAATTCCTTAGGTAATAATATATGCATGTGTGCCTATTCAAAGGTTAATTACATGTTATTATGCTAGATGACAGAGGTAGGATAAGTCTTGTAGGGTAAAACTGTGGTTCAATTTAACTTGAGATTTGGCCTTGTTTGGTTGTTCAATTTACTCCCATCGATTGTCAATCCGGGGTCGTAGACAATGAAAGGTATTGTGGCAGTTTACTGAAGGGATGAAAATAGTAGATTAAGTGGGGATGAAATGCAGATTATGGAAAAGGTAAATCTTAATTATTGAAGGATTTTTATTCAACCTCGTGTTATTTCTAAGTCTATTGTATCCACAAACCAATTTAGCCCTTAAGAAACCAATCAATCCAATCTCACCAAAGCTATAAATGAAATTACAAACCAAACTTCTAAGATTATAACTATGAATCTTATTTGGAAATGAAACCACAAGTCTATTTAATAAAATCACACATCTATTAATTAAAATTATAATTGAACTCACACACTCAATCTTGCTGGTAATGTGATGAAGAATGAAAGATTGTGATAGGAGGTTCATCAGCTTATAAGGAGGTTCACATGCTTATAACAAGAAATATGGGTTTCCAATAGAGAGTATGAATCTACAACAGAGGATGATAGACTATGGCAGATTGTGAATTAGGTGTGACAGTAGGTTTGAAAGTAAAGAACAAAGGCAAAGTCCAAAATCAGGTGCACGATAATTGAAATATTAAAGTGACATTTTCTTAAAACCTGAACCCGTAAAAGCTACAAATCACACAGTAATTTGATTGTATAAAAATAATTTCATTCACAGAAATGAATACTACATGCTACCATTAACCACTCATAAACATATACTCTACAAAAGATAAATCACACAACAAATTCAAAGAAAACAAAAACAATCTCACTCAAGTTCCTAGAGGGGGGCCCTTCCTCCGGTTCTTAGGGTGAGTTAAACTCAAACACTCACGCTTCCTTAACCATGTATAAACACCTGCATTCAAGGAAAAAGAGGGGGCCCTTCCTCTGGTTCTTAGGGTGAGTTAAACTCAAACAGTCACGCTGCCTTAACCACGTATAAACACCCACATTCACTAAAGATTTGCTATATGCATATAATTCTATCACAATACGAGGAGATAGTATTAAACTCACATCTTGCCAGGACAATGACACAACATGCCAACCAGTAGAAGCCAAGTAGCACCGCTTTAGCATGGTATGACCAAGAGGAGTTCTTGATATAAATGTAACAAATATGTTACACATGTCAATCTTAAAGATTCCAAGATGTAATCAAGGCTTTAAAAAATGTATTGTCATGCTAAAATTGATCTCAAAGGAAAAGCTTTGATGTGCTAATAATGAACAATCTATCTCATATAAAAGACACACCTGTATTTCATGAAAAGTGGGATGGACCATCAATCTCCAAACAAACCCTTTTGTTACTTATTACTGCATCCAACATATAACCATCTTAAATCCCTCCAGAATTATTACTTCAAAACATGAACAGGAAGTTGTTGATGGCCAACAAAGAGAAGTAGGTGTTCATGTTGCAAAGAGAAGTCAAGCCAAAAGTCAAGATCAAGGAGTGGGGGTTTGAACATGATGGAAAGAATCACACTACCGGAATTTAACCATCACACAATTAAACAAGTATGAACTGTAAGAGACTAAGAAAGAAGGCAAAGGTGTTACCTCACTAGGATGATAGTAATAATGAGACAAAGAACCATGAAGACTAAATCCAAGGAGACCAGATCTGAACATCCAGGTTTGATCAAATTCAAAAATTGGTTTGCCTTCATAGCATAGGAGCGTATTTGACAATCTCATAGAGGATCCATCCCTGAAAACAAAAGCACCATTTTAGTTTGAATATTGAATATATACAAATATAATGATGAAAGAAAATAAGATAATCATACGCTCTCTGATTTATTATCATTTCCACCTTCTCCATCACCAATTGAGGTATGTTAATGACAATTGCCCTCACATCATTTCTTCTCATTGCCTCATCATAATTTTCCCCAAGTGCACCAAGGACTGCAAAGAAAAAAGATAAACAAATCACAAGCATATAGTAATGTTAGAATAGTTACTAAAATGGTCATAAATTATGTTCTTATAGTAAAAGAATACTTTGACATAAGAAAAAAACTACACAATATTAAAACATGACATTGTGCTTTAAAAACTAAAAAGGTACCTGTAACGAAGAACTTCATTTCGACTTGCTAATTGGTTGTCACTATTAACTCTAAGCTTATCTTTAAAGTTTGAGCTTCACTTGGTTTCTTAGTTTCCTGAACTGTTAAATTATCTCTACAAGTCCATAGTACTTCCAATATTAGTAATCTATCTACAGAAAGGATCATATTAGCTAAATTCAACCTTCATTGTGTATATGAATATAGCATCCAATACAATTAAGGTCTCAAGTGTTGGACTAGTTAAAAATTCATGACTCGATGACCAACAACAATGAACAGTGTGATGATCTCTGCTTCACTATGGTGAGGCGGTGAGATACACTAGTGAAATAGGAAGAAGAAGAAGATGATTAAGAATCATTTTTATAAGTAGAAGATATCTCCTACTTATCAATTGATGAGCTAAAAGGTATTTTTAATGAATGGTTCATAAAGCACGACACTTGTTGAAGGTTTTCTAAATGGGGTAGCAAGCTAATTGGACTTAACATTGGCAGAAGCTCCACGGTTAAGTGCGCTTGAGTAGGAGAAATACTGGGATAGTTGAAGTCTTGATGCTTCGCCCATGTGAGCTTCACCTAGATGCAATAAGTAATAAGTAATAAGTAATAAGTATTTTTCTCCATCACTCAGTACTTATGACAAGTATGCAGTAGAGACTGGGACTAACCTGCCTAACCATTGAGGTGAAATTTTCTTGTACTTTGTGAGTTCAGTAACTAGGCTATGACTTTCATGACATGCATCATTACACAATTGCTTTCCATGATGTGTAGAGTGCCTATGCTTGGATAGAAACACTTGTATTATAATTTTTTCACAAACTAATTATAGTTTAAATTTTCATAGTGCATAGGATTGAAACTAAGCATCTCTTACTTCCACCTAACCAAGAGTTAGATTAGAATTATAATTAGAAAGAATCAAGTTTTTATGTAGGCATTTCATTGATCAATTTCCTTCCATTCTTTCTTCATCCTTCATGTTGTTTCCTTCCAAAACTTGGTTGAGTTGGATTAATAGTAGCAGGTTTAGTTTAAAGTCTTTGTTATATCAGTAGGGGAAGCTATCTTTAAATAGGGTTATCCGTCAATATTTGGCAAGGTTCCTGATTTCATCATGTCTTTCATGTTTTCCTACAATCTTCTTTGATTTTCAAGCATTATCTCTACGTTCACCTAGGTTTCCATGTTTGGTAGAAACACTTTCAACACAAAATATTTAGAAGAGGTCCATTCACTGTCATGGATAGATGAATTTATTGATTCTCGGAGTATGCAATCACTATTACCGAGTAGTCATATTGCTACAAAGATTGATTGTCTCAAAACAATCGTGGTCTGCAATGGAAAAGTAGTGAGATTGATTGTGTCAAAAGATGCTATGAAGAACACTTTGCTTAACAAATGCTTTACATAGACAAGAGACAATGCATGAAGGAGCCCAAAAAGGAAAGGCAGCCAAGAAGAAAAGAATATGAAGAAATAATGCTGAGCTAGGATATAAAGCCATGAAATCAATTTCATGATAGCTTGAAGTAAAGATTGGATGCAAAGGACACTATGGCTCAATAGGGGTTATAAGAGAGATCAATCATGAACTAAGAACTAAAAATCAAGTCACTCAATGATACACTCATGAAGAGAATGATATTCATGCAATGAAGGCAGGTGCTTTGATAGTCAGTAGCTAGTGTGACAGGTTGAATTTGAGGGTCTTATCAAAAGACAATAAATACTTAAGAAAACATGATTGTGGTACCCTGTTGAGGTGAATAGTCGGGTGAAATAACATTTGACCATGATAGGTGTTGAAAAAATTAAGCTTATTGATTCATAATGGTAGGGATTTCTAGTCTTGTGCCTTCAAGAAGACTGTGAAAAGCTAGAAACGCAGTTTGTTTTGATAGTCCACATGCAGAGGGCATAAACTTTTTGGTCCAGCTTCTAAAGTTGTTGTTGTGACCTATACAAAGATTTCAATATATACAAGACAATACATCTTTTTTGTCATAGACTATATTTGTTGATTAATAATTTGTTCTCTTGGCATTACTTTGCACATTGAAATCAAGATTATTATAAAAATGTTTTGCAGGGTCTTGTGAGGAGAGACAATCCATGAAGTGCAAAAGCACAATATTTTACTGCCTTTTTGCAATGTTTGATGGGTGTGTTGTAGTGTGTAGACAAGTGGGACAGTCACAGTCTAATGGGTGATCCGTTTTAGGATTTTGAAGTTTTTAGGCATTATGAAAGTCTTATGAATGAATGGAGGATGTTACTTTTAGGATTAGTAAGTAAGGGGTCCTAGATGGTTTGTTTTAAGGTTAAGGTGTATGGTGTTTCTACAAGGGATAAGTGAAGCATGTGATCATTCATAAGGAACATTTTAGTTAGTCAAATTGTTGAGTGGGTCCATACATAGAGAACAATGAATCAGTAATGTTGTGATCAAAACTATGATGGTTCAATGAGTAGTTTCCTATGGGAGAAGAGTGCTTGTGAAAGGAGTTGAGAGATAATGAGTGTTGTAGGCATAATGCTTTAAGGCCTTACCATTAATGTTAATTTAGTGAGCAAGGGTTTTGTGACCCAAGAGTGTGATCACTTTGACAATGTTTGAGGGTATGTAGGATCTTTAGATGATTAGAGTACTAATAAAACCCATACAAAAAATAGAGTTAATGAATCTCATAATTGATTCCTCACCTTCATTTTTTGTAAAGAATCTTGTTTTGTTGGAAAATATTCTACAATACAAACACTAAATCAAATCCAATGATAAAGATGAGATACTTAATTAATCATTGCAATTATTTGTTATTCCATATTCTATCTAATTAAAATAATATCATATTTTTCTAATTTCTATTATAGAATATGATATATAATAATAAGACACATAAACCTCATCATAAAACAACAATACAAAATGATTATACTAGAGAAATGAACAAAATAAATCTAAATGACACTCTCATTAAGGAAGTCTTAGCTAAACTTAATAGGTTGATTATGAGTTTAGACTTCTACTCAGCACGGATTCAATACTAAATGAGTGAGTTATAGATTCACCTTTTGAAAATTTATCCTAGTGGCTTACAAATGAGAAAGGACATGACCAATTTGTCATTTTTGCTTAGTCAGAAATTGAATTTTATTGGAATGATGCTAGGAAACCAAAGCTTGAATAAGTATTGTCATACATTGTGGAATGAAAACTTCTTTTAGCAGTCATTGCTTGTAACATACTTGGAAACTCTTCAAGGCTTGAAGTAAAGATCAGATGCAAAGGACACTATGGCTCAATAGGGGTTATATGAGAGATCAATCATGAACTAAGAACTAAAAATAAAGTCACTCAATGATACACTCGTGAAGAGAATGATATTCATACAATGAAGGCAGGTGCTTTGATAGTTAGTAGCTAGTGTGATAGGTTGAATTTGATGGTCTTATCAAAAGACAATAAATACTTAAGAAAACATGATTGTGGTACCCTGTTGAGGTGAATAGTCAGGTGAAATAACATTTGACCATGATAGGTGTTGAAAAAATTAAGCTTATTGATTCATAATGGTAGGGATTTCTAGTCTTGTGCCTTCAAGAAGACTGTGAAAAGCTAGAAACATGGTTTGTTTTGATAGTCCACATGCAAATGGCATAAAATTTTTGGTCCAACTTCTAAAGTTGTTGTTGTGACCTATAAAAAGATTTCAATATATGCAAGACAATACATCTTTTTTGTCATAGGCTATATTTGTTGATTAATAATTTGTTCTCTTGGCATTACTTTGCGCATTGAAATCAAGATTATTATAAAAATGTTTTGCAGGGTCTTGTGAGGAGAGACAATCCATGAAGTGCAAAAGCACAATATTTTACTACCTTTTTGCCTTGGCATTTGTCATTATTTTTGAGAAATTCAGTCTATAAAAGGATGGCGAACAAAAATGACAGTCCAATAGATGGAAATTCAAGTCCCATAAATATCAGTGGATAGTGCTAAAACAAAATTATGACAGCCTTCATGTTGAAGTGACAGTCTTGCCTAAGAAAATAGTGGACAATTGTAAGTCCAAACATTAAGGTTGTGTAGAAATAGTCTATAAAAGCTTACAAGCAAGACAAGAATGGCCTTTGAAAATGTTGGATGGCATGTTGATAATGGTTGCCATATAGAAACAGAAAAGGAAAACCATAGAATAGTTAGTCCTATGAAGAATTTAAAAGGCTAAAATGGAAGACAATCTAAATGGTCATGTGAAAATAAAAAATGTTGTTGGAGTTGATCAAAGCAAACTAGGCCAAGGGAATGATGAACTTATAGGTATAATAGTCAATGTTAAACAAGTTGGTGTCAAAAGACCATTGATCTCAAAGGATTTTTAGTTAACCGTGAAGGTAAAATTTTGAAGATAGCTGAAGACAACCAAAAATCCAAGTATAGCCACAAGAAACATCACAATGAGGACAATCATCCCATGACAGTCATGCCAAACAACAATGAGCATGCAGTAGTTCTTGATGGAAGATCAAAGGAGAGTAGACAACAAGTCAAGTTTTTGCAAGAAGTACATGACATATTTTAGAGGCTCAGTAGCATGACTCACTAATAGTATGGAGGATAAGGTGACAGTCCACTAAAGGACATTCATCCAAGGCAACATTATGCAAAGGACAATACTAAAAAATGAGAAGTTTGGTAATGATGGATGATGGAAAGGTCAATGAGAAAAGTATGAATGGATTGGATCAATGGATTGGAATAGATATGGGTAGAGTATAGAAGAGTTTAGAATGATGTTAGAGTTTCCTGTGGATGAGAAGGCAAAGCCATAGTGCTTAGGGGAATAGTGTGATGACTGTCCCAACTAGAGAATCACAACTTGCAGAGTCATCGTCTTTAGAAATTGGTGAATAAATTAGATAATGTAGGGTATGGTGGAAGTTGTTTTTGCAAGAGGATAAATCTCATATTGTTAATAGGAAATCTTATGCTCAAGGGAATTTTCTTGAGAATGGAGGAAGAGGAAGAGGATGAGGGGATCTTAATTTCTATAATTCTTTAAGTACTTTTTTAAGGCTCTTTGTGATTGATCTATAAATACTCTTCACTAAGGGTGGGGATGGTTTTTAATCTTCATTATATTCCATAAGTACTCTTTAGTAAGGAGGAGTGTAGCTTCTAATTCCATTCATTCTTCTATATAATAAGTACTCTTCATTAAATGTAAGGGTGACTTTTAATCTTCACTATTGATCTATATTATTCTTTAAGTACTACCCTTAACTAAATGTAAGAATGCATTTTGTCTTCACCATTGATCTCTATTTTGAGTATTCTTCACTATGTAATAAATGTCTATGTTTAAATATAATAACACCTATTTTCTCGCTATACCTTTTGTTTCTTGTTTATCTTAACTTAAAATCTTTACAAAGTAATCAATTTTCTATTGGTGTATTGATGCTTGATTTCAAATTATAAATTTCAATAGTTATAAGGTATGTGTATCCATTAATTTTAAAAATTATTAGGAATATGTATCATTTTATTTTGTTCAAGATCTTCAAACTAATGATTTATAAGCTTAATGTGGAGATTGAAATATAAATTAAAAATTAATTAAGAAAATGATATTTGTAAAAAAAATTAGGAAATGATGAAGAGGATTTCACTCTGCAACTAGGGTAAGTAGATTGATCGGTTTGTTGTACCTCCCACATGTGTAATTTATTCCCTCTCCAAGATGATGGTTGAGATTTATTACTAACATTGTAATCTAGATTGGAGATGTGTAATTTATTCCCTCTCCAAGACAATGGTTGAGATTTATTGGGCATTAAGCCTTGCTTGGACCTCTTCCTATGCCCCTCTTCTTCTGCCTCACCATTTCTTGATCTCTTAATGTTAAGAGTAGTTTGACAAGGGTGCCTATGGATGAATGGATTAAAAGCTCTCACTCTCTGACACCTATTGATGAATTGTCGAGGAATGGATTGAGCAGCTGAATTACAAGTAATGTATGACATGTGAGGTTACCCTATTCTTTAGGACCCATTTGTAGTAAACCTAGACCGTTTGAATTTATTCTATGTACGGGTTGTTGACCAGTGATTGGTAGAACTATGGCTTGATTCAGGGCTCAGTGATTGGGCACCCCTTTGGATGTGGCTTCCAGTCGATGCAAAGATTAGGGTTTTGGAACTAAGTGGCACATAAATTAAACTGTAATGTTTTATAGAATGCCAATAAGGATACATGTGTGATGTGAAGTCATGGAGAATGCATGCAAACTGTTCAAAATTATAATGCTCAATGATAAAAATTAGAAACATACGCATTCAGCACATACCTCCTTCGCTTCTACCTTGTTCTAGCTTCTACCTCCTTTTGACCTTCACCACATACGCATTTAGCACATACACATTCAACACATACCTCCTTCACTTCTACCTCCTATTCTAGCTTCTTCCTTCGCACGCGCTGAAATGAAATGAAGTGCTAAAATGAAGTTTCAAACCTTTTTTTTTTACTTTAAGTTATGCCCGTGTTGGTCAAACTTTCGACTAACACAATGTTAGTCAAAATTTTGACCAACATAGGCATGTATTAAAAAAAAACAAAAGTTTTCCTTCTATAATGCGACCAACCTAAACATTTCTATTTGATGGTCGAATTGTTTAGTCAAAATTTAAGGTTAAATGTACTAGTGAAATTAGGGTTAGGATTCCAAGGATTATCCTTGATTTCCTTCTTAGTGGCTCTATTTTCTAGGTAGGACCTATGTATCGGTCCTCCTAGCCTTCATCACATTTCTTCTAGGCCTTTGTGCCCTTTTCCATCATTCTGTTTTATTTTCCCATCATTCTAAGTCTCTAGCCGACATAAAAACTTCACTGAAACTCTAAGTTGACTGGCCTGAAACCTCAGGGCAAGGTCGAGGTTGACCTTGACCTTTGTCAGGTTTTGGTTCCCGCTTTCAAATTTGGATCATAGCAGGGCCCTAGATTAAAAATGGGCCTCCAGATCTGAATGTGGAAGGGTTTTTATTCAAAATTCATTTAATACATTTCCTCCTTAGTTGGCTATTGTGATTGGACCATAATTTGAGGTAAAATTTGAATTAGAGGCCCTTACATTCCCTTAAGAGCCTTGCCTTGAAATCTCTATATAAGCACTCTCTTTTGCCTTCATTTCAAAAAAAGTCATGAGGACATAAGTTATGAGGAGATGACATAATGATGAGATGATGATGCAAGATTGCAAGAGGATAATATAGGAGAACAAGATATGATGATGCCTTGATGAAAGCAAGTATTTTGTGGACATGTTATTGTGGACATTCATTTGGAGCAAGAAAGATTCCTTCTTCCTTGATCTTCTATTTTCAACATTCAAGCATTCCAAAAATACAATCATGGGGTAGCAACTACGGATTGTGAGTTTGGTAGGAGTAATTTAGCCTTGGGGGCTTGGTATGCTTTCTTTATCATATTGAAATCTATGCATTGCTCTCTCATTTCAATTCATACTAGGGTTTCAATCTAGAGGATTAGATCTTGCATTGCACATTCAAAGCTCTTCCTACGAGCAACACAAACACATATTCTATTACGTCCAGCTATTTGTGGAGGTGGCAATCACCAAAATGGGGGTTTGACTAAGGAAAAACCCTATATAGCCACCCCAAAACACCATTTTTAGATATCTACAATCGTTGTTTTGGGAGTTACATAGAAGATTTGGATACCCTTTTCGGAAAACTTTCAGGATCCGCGAATAGAATTTTCGTTGAAGCAGTGTAGGTCAAGGTTGACATAAAGGGGTCAAGGTCAACCTGGCTCAAGAAAGAAAAATATTTCTACATTTTCTTTATCTCTATGTTTCTATTTCAAATCCAGGTGCAGAATTTCTAGAAACATGATACAGGCACTAGAAAATAGGTATTTCCAGATTTGCTATGTTATGAGGTATGTATTTCATTTTATTTGATTTCATTATTCTTTGCAAGCATTTCCAGATTTATATTCCTTATCATTAGAATTTCATGTTTGTGTTAAATATTGGTTTAGAGTCTCTTTTATGTGCAAACCCCCATTATTCTAAACCCTATCCATATTTTACACCCAAACAATACTTATCTATGAAGAGAAGAACTCAACTCCAAAAGAACAACCTATATCCCAATCCTCCCTTTATAGTATCATTGTGTATCTTGGAAATCACACTCCCCCACTTGATGAACAACACATGGCTATAACTAAAATAAATACATAGATAATAGATGACCTTTCAACTTCCCCAGGAGGCCACATAAAGATATGTCTTTTCAATTTTTCTATGTGGGTTCCTAAAATGGTGTCTTTTTACAATTTTATGTAACCATTCAATAAATGAGTGCATGAGTCTTCCACTTCCTTGTTCCCATGTCAAGAATTGTACTTATATGATTTTAGAATTATAAATGATAGAAAAAATTGTCCCTTATTAACAAATACAATTGCCTTTACACATAGGCCACAAAATATTTATATTCAACCTCTTATGTCATTTTGGACACTTTATTAGGTACATGGAGACCCACAGATGCTTGCATTTATTTTTTAATCACCTAACCTTCAGATAAAATAATATTTTTTGGGGTGATGCAAGATTGCATGTGGACTTGGATGTTCCTACCCTAGACACATTGTGTAGGGAAAATTTTGTGAGTAGGACTCAAAAAATGGACTGGATTAGAATTGAACTACTCTTTTAGCTTGTAAACAACCTATATAAAACTTCATAACTGATGTAGGGAAAGATAGATTCTTTCTTCACCTCTTTTAGCACTTAGCTGGGACACTCAATGACCTCCTCCTCAGAATGTGTCCCTTCTCCTCTTCCCTCTCATAGAATCATGCCCACTATAGTTTGATCTCCTCCTCTTATAACTCTCTCTTCTTCTCCTCTAAATACCCTCTACTCTTTACTCCTCCATGGAATCTTGTCCACTACAAACTAACCACCTCCACCAATATCCCATGACATCCTCAACATGTTCTACACACAAACACTCACTCATATGAAAATATACAATTGCAATCTCTTCTATTCTAAACCTTATAAAAAATGAAAAATCAACTCAAAATATTTAGATTTTATCTCATTCTCTTTCTCTACCTCAACATCCTCTTCATTCTCATCTTTATCATCTAAAACCTTTTCACATTCTACTGTTGCAGTCACATCTTCTTTATCCTATTAAGTAATTACAACAACAACTTTCTATGTTGTTGCACTGAATAAGTGTACAATCCTCTTGATCTCTTCCTTAAGAGATTATTTCTCTTCATTAGGTTCCTCATCAAACACTGGACCTTTATACATTAGCGAACACTCTATCTCAACCTTATACTAATTTTTTTTTATCTACGTCCTCCAATGGATAGTTATCCACTGCTACAAAATTTCCCCTTATTATCTCTTGCTTTATCTCCTCCAAGGTATCTCACACCTCTTACCTAAATTTTTTTGCTTCCCTCTAAAGTGTAGTCACCCATCTCTTCTTTCTCCCCTTGTCTAACACAAAAAAATATCAAAAACCAACCAATCACAAAACCACACTTCTTCTTTCTTCTCTATGTCAATGGCTTCAAGTCCCTTTAGCCCCCACAGTTATAAAATTCCTCTCCACCTGCACCAGTCTCTTGAGATTTTCTCAAGATCTCACCAATTGACTCTCAAGTCACAACTTCAAAATCTCAACCAGTCAAGACTTAGTACACCTGTGATAATCCTTTTGAGACCTTTGCAACCACTTCACACTCTCAAGTGTGAACTGCCTTAGGATTGCCAATATTTTCACACAACATAACTTCATATCCACAAGTCCTGACATAGGTATCCTCACATTTGACACTCTACCTATAAACTCATAAATAATTTCTTAACAACTTGTCTACATAACTCCTCTTTCAACTTACTCATACATCTACAAGAAACATAGTACATCTATCCTCTAACCAACAAATATTTCTAAAAGAAACACCTCTTACTTCCTCTACCCACTCTCTCTTAGTGGAGGAAATATATATGCACCCTCTACCTAGCTTCAATCTCTATTAGAGGAAAGCCAACACGATCCCATAAAAGTTTCATCCAACCTAATGTCCTAGTGTAGATTGCCTCACATTTGACGATCTATCTACACACTTAAGATCTCTAACTCAGATACCATTTGATCTAGGGGACTCCCCTAACACACTCAAAACAAATGATATCTTACACCATATGAGGATTACTCCACCCAAAATTCACACATAGCATAAGAAATATAATAAGTTACCATAAAACTACAAGAAATAATTTACCTTCTTTTTTCAATAATATGAAAACTCACACATGCTCTTCTATTTCAATAAAATTAAATACACATGAGTTCAATTAAAAAATATTAGTCACTCAAGCTTTACAAATTTTCAAGATGGATCTACAATCTATTCTTCTACACTCCTTACTAATCCTCTTTATCTATGAAGAGAAGAACTCAACTCCAAATGAATATCCTCTAGTCAAGCCCCTTTTATATAATCCTTATGTCTCTTGGAAACCCCACTCCCCCTCTTGATGAACAATACATGGATATCAATAAAAGAAAAACATAGAGAACAAATAACTTTTCAACTTCCCTTGGAGGCCACCTAAAGATAAGTCTTCTCAATTTTTCCAAGTGGTTTCTTAAAAAGGCACATTTTCACATTTTTATGTAATCATTCAATAAATATGAGTGCATGACTCTTCCACTTACTTGTTCCCATTCCAAGAAGGATATTTATATGATTTTAGGATTATAAATGATAGAAAAAGTTGTCTCTTATTGAAAAACACAATTCCCTTTACATATAAGCCATAAATTTTAAATATTTTCAACCTCCTATATAATTTTGGACACATTCTTAGGTACATTTAGACTTATAGATGCTTGTATTTATTTTTTAATTTCCTAATCTTAATATAAAATAATATTTTTTGAGAGATGCAATATTTCCTATGGACTCGAATGCTCCTAAATTAGACATGTCGAGTAGAAATTGTTTTGTGAGTCAGATTCACAAAATGGAGTGGAGTAGTTGAACTACTCTTTCAAGTTGTAAACATTCTGCTAAAACTCCATGACAAATGTAGAAATAGATATATTCTTCCTCTCTCTCTCTTCCAACACTTATCTAGGAAAATTTATAACCTCCTCCACCAAAAGTGTTCTCTTCTCATCTTTCCTCTCATAAACTCATGCCCACTACAGTCTAACCTCCTCCACCAATAGATCTCTCTTATTTTACTCTACATACTTTCTGCTCTCATCTCCTTCATAAAATCTTGTCCACTACAAACTGACCACCCCCACCAATATCTTGTGGCATCCTCAACATGATCTACACACAAATACTCAACATCCATATGCATATCTACAATTATACTCTCTCCTATTTTCAACCTTGTAAAGAAATCCAAACTAAACTCAACATGTTCATATTTTACCTCATTGTGTTTCTCTATCCCAATATCCTCTTGATTCCCATCTTTATTATTTTCAACCTTTTCACATTCCAGTCTTTATCCTCTTTAGTCACCACAACTACAACTTTCTCTACCACTACATTGAAAAACTGTTAAATCTTCTCAATCTCTTCCTCAAGTGACTGTTGCTCTTCATCATATTCATCATCAAACACTATACCTTTATACATAATTGGACACTCTACGAGGACCAAAAGAAGACAAACACAATTGAGAGGGGGGCAGGGGGTGAATCACTTACAACACTTAACACTTTAATACACTTAATCCAATTAATGATATGAAAGATAAACAATAATGAAAAATCCACAACACATAACACATAACACATAACATCAAATTTATTTTTTAGGAAACCTGGTTAAGGAAAAACCTCGATGGGAGTCAAACCCACTATATGAATGTACTCTGTTAAAAGTATTGCCCGATTAAGACAAAATAAAAATAAAAGAGGAATGCACATGCATTTACTAGCCTATTGCCTAGAGCACACTTCTCACAATACAATGCCAATGATCTGACCATCATTTGGGTTCAATGATCAATCTCTGATTACAATTCACAAAAATGGATAGATTATCTGAAACAATTGAACGTATTTACAACATCTACAATACCAATACAGTTCCAATGAAGTACAATTCCTAATTCTTTCCTAGAATACAAACATCCTTTTTCTTTATTCTACATGTACATTCTTTCCGCAATGACAAATGATTTCTCTTTTATACATATTACAATGAATAATCAACAACAAGGTCAACTAAGACCTATAAGAAAAAATGATATGAACATTATACTCAAAATACAAAGTGATCCAAATCAAGTCGGACAAGAATCATATAGGACCCAAAACATCATCCTCAAACACACAATAGCTTCTCCAAATTTGTACCAAGAATCACAACATGTTACTTCACCAAGTCAACTAGGACCTAAATAAAGAAACACCAACACACTAGCAAATAACCAGATACGATCACCACGATTGACGTGAACCATCAAAATGATCATAACACAATCCAAGAACATGAGAAAGAAACAAAAATAGCTTCCTAAACCTTCGCATCAACATAACCTCAAATCCAAACTCATCTCTATACTAATCATCAACAATACTAAACGCCGAACTCTGTCATACTAAAAAGATAACATTTCAAATTATGAATTAATGAACAACACCAGTTGAGGAAACAACAATAAGTCCCAAATATACTACCATCTTCTCACCAACTAAATCAACCAATTAGATCCATATCGGAGAAAAAAATCAAGCTCTAACACATTCTGAACAACTAGAACACTAAAATATAGACAATCGATACATCAATCATAGCTCACTCAAAATGTCATGAAAACCTTTGTAAGTTGACCAAAATCCACTACACACATATCTGAAACATCATATGGTGTCACATCACAAGATCTTCACCATATCATCTAAACAACTTAAATCATCTCCACTAAACAAAACACACTGTCTGCAATAGCAATAGTATGTTGACATCAATGACAAAATAATAATTTCATCACACATAGTCAAGGTCTAATTAATAATATCTAACATGCTAAAAAATCTCCCCCTTTGGCATTTATGGCAACATATGAAGGGAAAAACTGATCAATGCACAAAGACATCAAGAGACAATATATCCACTCGATCACTCTAAATATCCAACTTCAAAACTCTCAACACAAGCTCTTACCAACATAATATTTCCCGATTATCCTATTTTCACACAATCTCTCCCCCTTTCACATCAAAATAACTGGACTTACCTCAAAAGAATGATGTAAAATTGCAATTTTAATCTATAACATTCATAAGACTGCTGCCCCTAAGGAGTAGTCCCCAACTCATCAATCCAGAGAATAATATCCTAATAAATTTTTGGACTGATGCCATCCTTAGCATCATTAGCTTTGATTAGGAGGGGTATAACCCCAAGATTATCTTTGAGACACTCGAATGTATCCTTCGCTAAGGGATTTGTAAAGATATCAACAATCAAGATATTATCATCAACTATTTTGAAATATAAGTTACTGTCAGAAGTACCTTTACTGAATCCAATATTTTTCAAGTATCTATCCAATATGGCATACCATTCTCTAGGAACTTGCTTCAACCCATAAAATGATTTTTGTAATTTACAAACCATATCTCCTTCCTTGGTTAGTGGAAATCCATCAGGCTGCTCAATGTAAACATCTTCCTCTAACTCACCATTCAAGAATGCAGCCTTAAAATCCATTTGATATACTTTGAAATTTTTTAAGCTGCATATGCAAGAAGTAATCTAATAGCTTCAAGTCTATCTACAGGGGAAAATGTATCTTTAAAATCAACACCTTTTATCTGGGAATATCCTTTGTATACCAGTCTTGCTTTGTTCTAAATCACATTACCATCTTCATTCAACTTGTTTCTAAAGATCCATTTAGTTTGGATCACATTCGTGTTTAGAGGTCTAGGAATAAGAGTCTAGGTCTTGTTCTTCTCAATTTGATCAAGCTCTTCTTTCATCTCTCTCACCCTAATTTCATCATTACATGCTTCATTCACATATTTAGGCTCAAATTTAGATGACAAACATGTTTCATCTCTAGAAATTCTTCCTCTAGTTTGAACACCTCTATTCCTATCACCAATAATGGTAACTTCAAAATGATTAATCCTTACATACCATGGATTTTTAAAAGTGGGATTTGTAGTAGACCCTTATGTTGCAATATCTTCCTCATTAGCCACCAGTTCAACTTGTTCTCCCAAACCATTCTGATCCTGATTCTGATTCTGCACTTCCATAATCTGATTGTCCTCTTCAACTATATCATACCTACAAGTTCTTTATGATCTCTACACATTTTCTTCCACTCTTACATTTTCACTTTCAACAATCTTCTTTAGTCTAAGGTTATAATATTTATATTCTTTTCTCTTAGTAAAATATCCAAGAAATATCCTCATCTCTCCTAATGTAATATTTGCTTCCAAAAATTCTAAAGTACTTCACAGTAGGAATATGACCATACCAAAGTTCATAAGGAGTCTTACTAGTTCCTTTCTTTATCTGCACTTGGTTCAAGGTGTATACTACAATGCTCACTTCTCTCTAGTAGATATGTGGAACATTTCCTTCAATCATCATGGTTCTAGTTGTATCTATAATAGTTTTGTTCCTTCACTCTGCAACACCATTCTGTTGTGGGGTATGCAGAGTATAAGTCTACCTATTTATCCCATTTTCTTCACAAAAAGAGTAAAACTCATTGGATGTGAATTAACCACCTCTCTCTAATCTTAGGAACTTAAATTTGTCCAGACTCTATCTCAACCATCATCTTGATTATCTGAAACTTTTGAAAGGATTCTAATTTCTCTCTAAAAAATGTAACTCACATCATTTGTGAATAATTATTAATGAACAACATAAAGTATCTATCTCCATAATAGCTTCTTGTCTTAGTAGGACCACACAAATATGTATGTGATGTCCCCATTCTAGAGTTTGATAATAAATTAATATTTTATAAAATACATAATATAATAGTTGAATAAAATATTATTATATAAACCAATAGATTAAATGACAAACAAAGATTGTCATTTATTATAAATATAATAATCTTAATATGATTATCTATTATTAAAATATCAATGAAATAATAATAGTACTATATAAATAGATAAATAATAAATATAATAATAATATAAATCAAATATTAATCTTATAGAATTGCTTCTACATAAAATATATAATTATGAATTCTCGGGCATTTATCTATGTGAGCAAAATATTACAATATATATCAAACTGCTGTAGCAGACAATATCTGACACAGCTCTGGCAATGTTTGTATGCCTTTTCCTCTAGACTACTGAGCATCCAATTAATTATATCTACGATGGACAGTAATTATGAAGGAAACCACTAATAATATGTTAAGCATCAGCGATTAATATATTGCAATAGAATTATATACTACCACAATGATAGTTGAAATTACAGACTTATTGGTTTATTCCTTTCATAATGTATTATGCAGTATCAATTGGTATTATCGATACGGAATTAAGTTATTTCCGTGCAACTAAGCCAAGATAATGCCTTATGTTATTTAGTGGTAAACAAAAGCTACTAGTGCATATTTCATATGAATTAAGAAGATGTTCCAAGTCAAGCAGCAACTCAAATAGAATAAATAATAATAGAAGATAAGTGTGTGAGTTGAGTTAATAAATGAATCTGTTAGTATGAAGAGACGTATCCTTCACAACCAACTCTTCACACGGGTATAAGATTGTCTTCCCAAGCATATATCGGGGACACACAAGAAACATACAACAACTGTCATATATCGCAGAAGATCATAATCCATATTGCCGATCATGGATCAAAGAGAGGGGAGAGTAAGAATAGTGAGAAAATAATCATTTATACTCAGCATAGAATACATATCATCTACATTCATTAAAGACAGTGCATATTATATTATATGGCTGACAAAGTATCGTATGACAGCATACTAATATGCTGCATCTAATCTATGAATTAATACTGAATTATATATTTGAATGATTTAATAGATATCATAGGGATAATATCAGAACTATTTATAAATATATATATTGATATCAGTTATAAAGGAGGATCATAAATATAATGATAGTACTCTAAATTATATAATACATAAATATTTAGGAATACAGTTATATACAATGACGTCATAATTATACGGTAATACAATTATATACAATCATGTAAATTATGACAGACATGTGTGTGTGTATATATATATATATATATATATATATATATATATATATATATATAAGATGATTATGTGAATTGCTGTCAGCAGTCAATTAATTGATGTTGATAATACTATTAATACTAAAATATATATGGTCATATGTATTATAGTATTAATATTAGATATGACAGTAAGATTATAAATATATAATAAGATTATCATTGGATATATATATATATATATATATATATATATATTAAGATATATACTGTTAAATATATAAATAATAATTAGAAGCATAATGGCTAATATATAGGCCATTTGTATATGTATATTGTTAAGATTCTTATATATATATATATATATATATATATATGGTTAAATTAATACTACTAAGATAATGGAGGAGGTATTAATCTATATTATCTGGTAAGGAATTAAGATAATTAGATAACCAAAACATAATATGAAATTGATTCCAATTACTACTTCTTACATGTGAAGGGAAGGCTGAGGCCACCAAGGAGGGGCAGTCTAAATCCAACAGGATAGCTCCCAAGATAGGGTGGGGATCAGCTAATCTTTAACTTTGCGAGTTGGAGCTCAAGATAGGTTAAAGGCTGAGTCTGTAAACTTTGAGGGAGTCTATTAATGGTCTCTAAGCGCTTTGGTCTGCCTCCAAGGCCTTCTCCCTTCTCAAGACAGGAAGTAATAATATGATTAGATTTGTAATATGTATTGGAAATAGTCAAAATTCTTAATTTATTATTTATTATTTATTTTTACTCCAAATATTAATGTTAAATTATTTGGGGACATTACAATGTATATACCAAATCTAGCAATCCATTTGAAGTGTATGTCTTATTCTTAAAAGTAAATCTAGTTAGAGCTTTCCTAATTGACATTCCTTGCATATAATGTTAGGCTTCACTAGCTTAGGCAATTCTCTTACAAAATTAGTATTGCTAACTTTCACCATATTATCAAAGTTTATATGAAAAAATATTTTATGCCACAACCAACTGTCATCAACCTTAGCAACCAAGTATTTACTCTAAAAAATTCTCAAATGGAATAGATTACCTGGGTGATCCCACAAAGTTGTTTATGGAATATGGATGAAGTGACTGAGAGGGGGGGGTGAATCAGTCAACCATAAAACACTTCACTATTATTTCTTTCCAGATCCCTTAGGATATCTTAATGAATATTATCTGTTTAACACTCGGTAAATAGATTGCAGTAACTTGGTAGATGCAGAGAGTATTAGTAAAATTATTTTTTAGATATTCATCACCACTTGTATATGATTAAGATAACTATTAAGAACATAAGAGACACAAGATTTAATGTGGAAACCCAATATGGGAAAAACCACCAATGTATCTAGATGCTGATTTTCACTTTTCTGAAGTGATGCCCGGTTAGAAGCCAACCCGGTAAAAGGTTACAAAACACACTATTAGGTGTGACCTTGTTAGAGGATTTAATCACCCTGCTAGGAGTGGCCTGGTAAGAGGTCTTGAGAACAATTCAATGGAATTGTCACCTTGTTAGAGGATTTACAATATGGTTGTTAAACCAACTCGGTTAAGAGATTTAGAATTCACTGTTACAATGATAAAAAGGTAACAATGAAAATGACCTATATAATAATACAACTACCTTGCTGATTACAGATCTCTGTTCTGTATAAGTGAGATCCTTCCTGATCGAATATATCTCTGCTCCTCCTCAAGGATATCTGGTCATCCTTCACAATTTCGCACACACCTTTCCTGTCTTTCTTCTATATATCTTCTTCTATGTTTCTTCTTTATTTTTCACACTTGACCTTTTATTTATATGATTTTAGATTTGTCAAATCGTCATTACTTAGCATAACAGTCGGCTGAATTAAGAAAACTTTATTTGCAAAGATCCTTCAAGGGCCGACAGTGCTCGGTGACCATAATGAAATTTTTTACAATCTTTTGGAGACCGAGAGAACTCAGTAAACACTGATAATCCTTTTTCTTTGATAACCGAGTGAACTTGGTAAATGCTAACTTTTCTTTGACAACCGAGTGAACTCGGTAAATGCTGATTTTTCTTTGATAACCGAGTGAACTCGGTAAACACTAATTTTAATGCCAGGCAGACCGACTGAGCTCGGTAGGTACTGATTTTTGCGGACTATAACATTGTGTGACATCAAAGACAATACATAATTTGAGTAGCAATTTTCTTCAGACAATTGTTTCCAACAATCTCCCTCTTTGGCATTGATGGCAACACAATATGTCATAGCATAAGAAATTTTGAAAGGATTAGCTCGGTTCAGATTCAAATCTCCCTCTGTCAGCAAACTTCCTTTTTCTTAAAAACTCTTCCTCCTGACTATTGAAAATTTCTTGAAGTAATAGCAAAGACATAGCAAAGACACTCCCTCTTTGACAACACATGCCAAAGACAATTCACATATTACCGGTGTAAACTAATGTACCTCAAGTACTGATTCATATGCAATGATTCCTTGAATATGCTGCACCAACTTGTTGATTTTCAATCATGTTCTGGTTGATGCATCACTAAAACTATATTTAGTGAGACTCGGATAGGCGAATGACCCCTAACTTACCTCTTAGATACACAAATACATCCTCGGGTAATGGTTTGGTGAAAATGTCTGCAATCTGCTCTTTTGTATGAATATATTCTAATCTGATTTCCTTGTCCTGCACCAATTCTCTGACAAAGTGATATTTAATAGCAATGTGCTTGGTTTTGGAATGCATTACTGGATTCTTTGAAATGTTTATTGCACTTGTATTGTCACAAAATATAACAACTGGTTCTTTGATCTCAACCTTCATACCTTGTAATAACTGTTTAAACTAAACAATATTTGAACAATTTACTGCAGCAGCAACATATTCTACTTCAGCTATGGATTGAGATGTGCAATTTTGCTTTTTACTGGTCCAGGATACCAGTCTTTTTCCAAGAAAAAATGCTCCACCACTTGTAATTTTTCTGTCATCAATGTTCCCTGCCCAATCAGCATCAGTAAACACTTTTAAGTCTAGATTGCCTCCAAATTTATACCACAAACCATATTCTTCAGTTCCTCTTAAGTACCTTAAGATTCTTTTGATTGCCATCATATGATTTTCCTTAGGTTTTGCTGAGAATCTTGCTACTATACCGACTGCTAAGGTAATATCAAGTCTTGTATGTACTACATACTGCAATTTTCCAATCATAGATCGATATAAGGTCTGATCTACTTCTTTTGAATCATCATTTTTGGTAAGTTTCAGTCCAGTACACATGGGTGTACCAACTAGTTTTGAATCTTCCATACCAAACTTCTTAAGTATTTCCTTAATGTATTTAGATTGAGTAATGTATATACCATTCTTGCTTTGCTGAATTTGAAGACCAACAAAGAATTTTATTAAACCAAACATAGACATTTCAAATTCTTTGTTCATTTTCTCTAAAAATTCTTTGCACTGATCATCATTCCCTGTAAATATAGTATCATCTACAAATATTTCTGCCAATACAATTTTGTCATCCGGTCCTTCTTTAATATACAGATTGCTATTATCATTGGCTCTTTTGAAATTAATCTGAATCAGATAGTTATGGAGTCTTTCATACCATGCTCTAGGAGCTTGTTTCAAACCATACAATGCTTTGTGTAACTTGCAGACCATGTCCTTTTTATCTAGATCAACAAAACCTTCAGGTTGCTCAATGTAGACTTCTTCATCAAGAATTCCATTGAGAAATGTAGATTTTATATCCATCTGATATACCTTAAATCCTTTATGTGCTGCATAAGCAAGTAGAGTTCTTACACCTTCTAATCTTGCAATAGGAGCAAAAGTTTCACCATAATCTATACCTTCTTCTTGAGAATAATCTTTACATACCAATCTACCTTTGTTTCTAGATACTTGACTGTCTTCATTCAGCTTATTCCTGAATACCCATTTTGTTCCAATTACATTCTTATCTTTAGGTCTAGGTACAAGAGTCCATGTTTTTTTCTTTTGTATTTGTTCTAATTCTTCATTCATTGCTTCAATCCAACTTTCATTTTTCAATGCATCTTTGATATTTCTAGGTTCAAAATCAGTAAGCAGACATGTACCTTTTAGCTTACTTCTTGTCATAGTACCATCTGATTTGTTTCCAATAATTTGATCTGGTGTATGATGCCTTCTGACATATTTGGCTAGTATAGGTTACTTGCTTTTTGAATGAGTCATGTTGTTGTCTTCTAGGATCTCTTCTTTAGGTTGCTTTGGCTCGGTAGATATTTTCTCGGTAACTTTAGGCTGAGACTCGGTTTGAATTTCTTCCTGTGACTCGGTTTGAACTTCTTCCTATGACTCGGTTTGAACTTCTTCCTGTGACTCGGTTACTGTGCTAGGCTCGGTAGATATAGTTTCCTTATTGATAGTTGTGTTTGGCAATGTTTCAGGTTCAATGTAAACGAATCTCCTGTAGTTTTAGGTTCCCTTTTGCTTTCTTCTTCAGTCTTTTCTGCAAACTCATCAAATTTTACATGTATACTTTCTATGACTTTGTGAGTAGACAAGTTCAGACATTTGTATGCCTTACTTTTGCTAGAATATCCTAGGAATATTCCTTCATTACTTTTCACATCAAATTTATTTCTTCTGGATTCTTTTAAGATATAACACTTGCTACCAAATACTTTCATGTAACTTACATTGGGTTTATAGCCATACCATAACTCATAAGGAGTTTTGAATGTGTCTTTCTTCAATTGTACTCGATTCAAGGTATGAACTGCAGTGCTGATAGCTTCCTTCCAGTATTTTATGGCGATGTTCTTTTCTATCATTAGAGTCCTTGCACAATCCATAATAGATCTATTTCTTCTTTCAGCTATTCCATTCTGCTCAGGAGTTCTAGGAGCTGATACCTGTATGCACCCTAAAATGGTCGCCTAGACTTTGGGCCCCATTTATTTGATTTATCAATCCTGAATCATTTTGATCAATAATAAATATTTTCAACAATATCTTGATCAAATCCTAAATTCGATCATATATTGGATTTTTATCCTTGGGCTAACCATTTATCCTAAGTCTTTATTTAATTAAAAGGAATATTTCCTCCCCTTTCAATTAAATAAAAAGCCCCCACTTTTCCTCTTATCCTAAGTTGCACAAATAAAACATTATTCTTATTTTATAAAAAGAGAAAAAACACTTTTTGTCTTATATGGACACAAAAGTCAACTTTTATTTTCTCATTGGAGAATATTTGTGCACATGGATTGCTCTTCTTTGATGCTCCACCGTTGATTAAGTCTTTTGCCTCTTAATCTCCATGGTCCATTCCTTTGCATTTCTTATAAAATGAGAGCTCTCTTCTTCATTTGCATATAGATATCCATTCTCTTTTATGCTATTATTATGTTACAGGTTTTCTAAGTCATTGAAGCTTTTGGAGCTCTCTTTGAAGACACTCAAGCTTTGAAGCCTTGACATTTTAGTTGCATTTCATAATAGTTTTTCTTTCATAGTTACATTCACGGCATCATAGATTAGATTTCCTTTTATGCAATAGAATAAGCTCACATAGTCTAAATAGGAAGCATTGTAATCCATTGCTATTTCCTTTCATAGCTTAGTTTGTACTTCCATTTTCATAGCATAGCTTGCACATTTGCATCTTCATCTTAGTTGCATTGCATTGCATTTCATATTAGATTCTTGGAGATATTGGCACTCTTGCCCTTGTCTTCACTTGAATCTCTCATTGTATGGTTGACTAGCAAGGTCACTTTCTTGTAGCTCTAGCTGAGAGCAAAACTCATAGTCCCTTGCAACTCCATGCATAGAGAGCTATGAGCCGCTTTGTGAGGCCTCACTCTTGAGTAACCTTACATGTAATGGTTCATAGAAGTGCATATTTTAGTGTGTACAATACCTATCTTTTGATTCCTCTTTCAATGCAAAAGTTGTTAAATTCATGGGAGATGAATTCACCACCTTTGTCTGATCTTAAGCATTTCAATCTTTTCCCTGTTTCCTTTTCCACTCTTGCCAAGTACCATTTGAACTTTTCAAATGCTTCTGACTTTTCTCTTAAATACATAACAGTCATCATTCTAGAATAATCATCAACGAAAAGAATAAAGAATTTATCTCCAGTATAGCTTTCTATTCCAATAGGTCCACATAAATCAGTATGCACAATTTCCAAAATCTCTTTAGACTGATAGTTCTTACTCTTAAAACTAGTCTTACTCATTTTGCCAATCTGACAATTCTTGCATAGACCAGTATCAGGTTTCTTCAAAGTAGGAATGCCTCTTACCTTCTTGAATTTGCTTATTTTAATCATGTTATCAAAATTCACATGACATAACCTTTTGTGCCATAGCCAACTTTCTTCAATTTGAGCAATAAGACATGAATATTCACTGAGATCAAGATAAAATAAGTTACCTTTTGTTTGTTTTCCTGATCCAATGAGTTTTCCTTTTCCATCCAGCAGTCTTGCTTGACTATTCATGAATTCAACCTTGAAACCAATGTTGATTAGCTGTGCTACACTTAGAAGATTATGTTTTAGTCCTTCAACCCAATAAGCATTATTACATATGAGTTCTTTGGTTAATGAGATTCTTCCTTTTCCTTTTATACAACAAGGTTCATTGTTTCCAAATCTTACATTGCCACTATCACAGTCTTCTAGGTATTCAAATTTTGTCTTGTCACCAGTCATGTGATGTGAACATCCACTGTCTATTATCCATATATCATCTTTGCTTATATGAGAAATAAGTGCCATCTTATCTTCATCATCATCATCAGATTCATCTTTTATAGCAATAAAGACAATTTCTTCTTCACTATCATCAGAATCTTTAGCCATAAAACATGTTTTCTTACCTTTATCCTTGAATGATTTGAAATTATTTTTGTCATAGTACTTGTGACCTCTCTTCTCTTCCTTGGCTTGCTTGTTTGGGCACCTAGCTGCAATATGTCCAATTTCTTCACATGAAAAACAGATTAAAGGAGTTTTACCTTTATATTTACCTTTCCCTTTAGAGTACTTCTTTGCAAGTAGTGCTTCTACAATTTCAAGATCACTATCAGAACTTTCTTCTGATACTTCTTCACTTTCTGACTGAACTTCTTTTATTTTCTTGTTCTTCCTTAGTGAAACCTTGGCCTCAAATGCTGACTCAATATTTTTGGGAATTGGAACATAGTTGTCTAATTCAAAGGCTGTCAATCTTCCAACTAAAGCATCCAAAGTTATATTGTGGTTTGTTTCACATCTTCTTTCTTGAATAGCTGATACTCTTATTGCATAGATAGGGAGTAATGTTCTGAGTACCTTGCTTGTAACAATTTCATCAGTGATTGTTCCTCCAGAAGCTCTAATTGCACTAACACTTGCTTTGATCCTTTCAACATATTTTGCAATGTTTTCATCTTCTTTCATATTCATCTTGTCAAACTGTCCTCTTAGGCTTTCTGCTTTGGCTCTTTTCACATTTGCATCACCACCATATATTTTCTTCAGTTTGATCCACATTTCATATGCAGTAGTGCATTCTTTAATTTCATCAAATTCTTCATAGCTGAGAGCTGATGCAATGTCTATCATCATGGTGTTATGACTCTTTTTCTCTGCAATGTCTTCAACAGTTAATGCGCCAGTAGGAACTGTGTATTCTTCATCAATGTATTTGCATCTTGAATCACCAATGGAAGCCAGATAAAGCCTCATGAGACCTTGCCATGCTGAAAAGTTATCTCTATTGAACTTTGGAATTTCTCTCTTGTAAGACATCCTGATCTTTAGCTTAGGTCCTTGAAACCCTTCCTGCAAGCACCAAAAGCTCTGATACCAATTGATGGAATATGGATGAAGTGACTGAGAGGGGGGGGGGGTGAATCAGTCAACCATAAAACACTTCACTATTATTTCTTTCCAGATCCCTTAGGATATCTTAATGAATATTATCTGTTTAACACTCGGTAAATAGATTGCAGTAACTTGGTAGATGCAGAGAGTATTAGTAAAATTATTTTTTAGATATTCATCACCACTTGTATATGATTAAGATAACTATTAAGAACACAAGAGACACATGATTTAACGTGGAAACCCAATATGGGAAAAACCACCAATGTATCTAGATACTGATTTTCACTTTTCTGAAGTGATGCCCGGTTAGAAGCCAACCCGGTAAAAGGTTACAAAACACACTGTTAGGTGTGACCTTGTTAGAGGATTTAATCACCCTGCTAGGAGTGGCCTGGTAAGAGGTCTTGAGAACAATTCAATGGAATTGTCACCTTGTTAGAGGATTTACAATATGGTTGTTAAACCAACTCGGTTAAGAGATTTAGAATTCACTGTTACAATGATAAAAAGGTAACAATGAAAATGACCTATATAATAATGCAACTGCCTTGCTGATTACAGATCTCTATTCTGTATAAGTGAGATCCTTCCTGATCGAATATATCTCTGCTGCTCCTCAAGGATATCTGGTCATCCTTCACAATTTCGCACACACCTTTCCTGTCTTTCTTCTATATATCTTCTTCTATGTTTCTTCTTTATTTTTCACACTTGACCTTTTATTTATATGATTTTAGATTTGTCAAATCGGCATTACTTAGTATAACAGTCGGTTGAATTAAGCAAACTTTATTTGCAAAGATCCTTCAAGGGCCGACAGTGCTCGGTGACCATAATGAAATTTTCTACAATCTTTTGGAGACCGAGAGAACTCGGTAAACACTGATAATCCTTTTTCTTTGATAACTGAGTGAACTCGGTAAATGCTAACTTTTCTTTGACAACCGAGTGAACTCGGTAAATGCTGATTTTTCTTTGATAACCGAGTGAACTCGGTAAACAGTAATTTTAATGCCAGGCAGACCGACTGAGCTCGGTAGGTACTGATTGTTGCAGACTATGACATTGTGTGACATCAAAGATAATACATAATTTGAGTAGCAATTTTCTTCAGACAATTGTTTCCAATAGTTGTGTCCCACTTTTAGGGATGAACAAAATTGGCGTCGTGGGGAAAAATAAAATTTTAGATTCTTCGTGCGAAGTTGTTACTTTGGGCGAAGTGGTGGGCCCACTTCGTGTGAAGTACCCTAGACAAGGGGCTTCACACGAAGACCCCCCTTCACACAAAGTACCCTACGCAGGGTACTTCGTGCGAATGGGGTCTTTGCGTAAAGCCCCTTTGGGCCGGATTTTGTTATATATTTTTGGCATTTTTTTAATTTGTCATTGTCACTGTCATATTTTGTGGACCCTAGGCCTTGGAGCGAAGCACCTCGGCACATCAGCACCTCTCGAGCTTTTTTGACATCTTCAGATTGTTAGCAGTATCAGGTACACACATTTTTCTCATTTTTTATTGTGAATTATATGTTTTATATTTATTTTAGTTAGTTATTTGTTTTAAATAATTTTTTATTTGTAGAAATGTTAGAAAATCGTAGTTAAATATTATCTAATATGTTAGAAATTGATAGTAGAATGTTAGAAAATCGTAATTAAATATTAGAAAATGATAGAAATATTAAAAATCGTAGTATAAATGTTAGAATATGTTAGAAAAATGGTAGAAAATCATAGAAGTTTGTTAGCAACTGTTAGAAAATATTTACAAAACATTAGAAACCATAGTAGAAATGTTAGAAAATGTTAGAAAACATTAAGATCTTATAGAAATTATTAAAAATATTTGTTTTTAAATTTTGAGTTTAAAGTTGTAAATATTAGGAATCTCTCTCTCTCACACATGTACACACATTTTTAGTAAATATTAGTTAGTTATTTGTTTTAAATAATTTTCAGTTTGTAGAAATCTTAGAAAAATGTAGTTAAATTTTTTAAAATGATCTAGTAGTATGTTAGAAAATGTTAAAAAATTATAGTACAGTAAGTTTCTAGGACCCTTATTCCTCCCTTACGACATATTAAGACACTTAGGATCCATTAGGAATATGAAGATCTTATAATACATATTAGGATGTCCTATGACCCATTGATGTACATGTTAGGTTCCATTAATACATACAAGGACTCATTGTTTCCCTCAAGGCTCCTTAAGACATATTCTAGGATGAATTAATGTAACCTATGATCTCTTAGGACCTATTATGAGGCCTGCAAGCCCTTAAGACATTCTATGACCATTACGTATCGCTTATGAAATCTTAAGACACATAGGACCCCTTAGGACCCATACGACCCATTATTATATCTTAAAATGTCCTTGGACACATTCATCTATCTTAGCTTCTGTTAATACATATGCGAACCCATCGTTGCCCACAAGAACCCTTAAGACATACTAGTATCAATTAATGTAACCTAAGATCCCTTAGACCACTTATCACATCTACGACCCATTAACATTGTTGGACCATTATACATCCCTTAATTATGACATTTTAAGACATATATGACCCATTCAGATAATCAAGACCCATAAACATATCTTAGTTTGTCCTAGGACACATTTATGTATCTTAGATTCAATTAATATCATACGAGGATCCACTAATGTAGCCTAGTACCCCTTAGGACCTCTTATGTTACCTATGACCCCTAAAGACACTCTAGGACCCTTATCTATACCTTAGGACCTCTTATGTTACCCACGACCCCTTAAGACACTCTAGGACCACTTATTGCACCTACGACTCATTAACATTCTAGGACTCTTATCTGGATCCATTATGAAATCTTAAAACAAATATGAAACCTTAGGACCCCCAAGACCCATTAAAGAATCTTAGGATGTCCTAGGCCACTTAGATGACTTATCACATCTACAACCCATTAATATTATTGGACCATTATACATCCCTTACGACATTTTAAGACATATATGACCTATTTGGATCTTGAAGACCCATTAACATATCTTAGGTTGTCCTATGACACATTTATGTATCTTATATTCAATTAATACATACGAGGATCCACTAATGTAACCTAGGACCCCTTAGGACCTTTTATGTTACCCATGACTCCTTAAGACACTCTAGGACCCTTATCTATAGCTTATGACATCTTATGTTAGCTAAGATCCCTTAGACCACTTATCACATCTATGACCCATTAACATTGTTGGACCATTATACATCTCTTACAAATTTTAAGATATATATGACCCATTCAGATCATCAAGACCCATTAACATATCTTAGGTTGTCTTAGGACACATTTATGTATCTTAGATTCAATTAATATCATACAAGGATCCACTAATATAACCTAGGATCCCTTAGGACCTCTTATGTTACCCCCGACCCCTTAAGACACTCTACCTGACCATTATCCATCCCTTACATCATCTTAAGACATATCTAGGACCCATTGTTACCCATGACCCCTTAAGACACTCTAGGACCACTTATTACACCTATGACCCATTAACATTCTAGAACTCTTATCTAGATCCCTTAGGACCTCTTATGTTACCTACGACCCCTTAAGACACTCTAGGACCATTATCTATACCTTAGGACCTCTTATGTTACCCACGACCCCTTAAGACACTCTAGGACCACTTGCACCTATGACTCATTAACATTCTAGGACTCTTATCTAGATCCCTTATGAAATCTTAAAATAAATATGAAACCTTAGGACCGCCAAGACCCATTAAAGAATCTTAGGATGTCCTAGGACCACTTAGACCACTTATCACATCTACGACTCATTAATATTATTGGACCATTATACATCCCTTACGACATTTTAAGACATATATGACCCATTTAGATCCTGAAGACCCATTAACATATTTTAGGTTGTCCTATGACACATTTATGTATCTTAGACTCAGTTAATACATATGAGGGTCCACTAATGTAACCTAGGACCCCTTAGGACCTTTTATGTTACCCACAACCCCTTAAGACACTCTAGGACTCTTATCTATACCTTAGGACCTCTTATGTTACCCACGACCCCTTAAGACACTCTAGGACCCTTATCTATAGCTTATGACATCTTGTGTTACCCATGACCCCTTAAAACACTCTGGGACCACTTATGTTACCCACAACCCCTTAAGACACTCTAGGACCCTTATCTATAGCTTATGACCTCTTATGTTACCCACGACCCCTTAAGACATTCTATGACTCTTATCTATACTTTAGGACCTCTTATGTTACCCACAACCCCTTAAGACACTCTAGGACCCTTATCTATACCTTTTGACATCTTATGTTACCCACGACCCCTTAAGACACTTTAGGACCACTTATGTTACCCACGACCCCTTAAGACACTCTAAAACCCTTATCTATAGCTTATGACATCTTATGCTACCCACGACCCCTTAAGACACTCTAGGACCACTTATGTTACCCATGACCCCTTAAGACACTCTAGGACCCTTATCTATAGCTTATGACCTCTTATGTTACCCACGACCCCTTAAGACACTCTATGAATCTTATCTATACTTTAGGACCTCTTATGTTACCCATGACCCCTTAAGACACTCTAGGACCCTTATCTATAGCTTATGACATCTTATGTTACCCATGACCCCTTAAGACACTCTAGTTACCACTTATGTTACCCACGACCCCTTAAGACACTCTAGGACCACTTACTTGACCTAATATGACCTATTAATACCAATTAGTACATAAGAGGCCCTTTAAGACCTAATAAGACCACTTATGTGACGTAATAGGACCTATTAATACCAATTAGTACATCTTAGGACCCTTAAGACCTAAATAAGACCACTTATGTGACGTAATAGGACCTATTAATACCAATTAGTACATCATAGGACCCTTAAGACCTAATAAGACCACTTACATGACCTAATAGGACCTATAATTTTATATATTTAGATATTTGTTTCCATTTTACATGTAGTAACATGTAATCAAGTACTTAATTATTAACACTTTGATTTCACATGTTATGTATCTAGATGGCCACTCAAGATGCACCTCAAACTCCTAATATGTAGACCATTTTTCATATTGTTGACATGGAGATGGCTCGACTTAGAGAGTCTATCCGTACATCTTCAACATATGGTATATATAGAGATACTTGTGCTACTATATTGACTAGTTTGGAGACTATGACTGCCAGATTAAGGTCTCACTCCTTCATGCCTCAAGTAGTTGAAACCATTTTTCAAGAGTTGAGGGTCGAGATCTCGGGCAATGTTTCCTTGGCGACGGTTCAGAGCCTTGTCCCCAAGGAAATCATCAAACGAGAGGCTTTCCCACATTATGAGGGGAGGACCACTGTGAGGGCATATCAGGTCACATGGTGTGTGATTCCTCATATCGTATGTATGATTTACCCTCAATTTCTTGCATCACATGGTCGTTATCTAAATAATGACCAGATTCTATTATATTTTGCACAACAATTGTACGTTGAGTTTTGTTTGGGACTCAGGGTCAACTATTTAGATCTTCTAGCATATTATGGTCACGGGCTCGTTAGGGTTGTAGATTGTGATCAATATCGTAGGGTTGATCAAGTTATACAACCTCGTAGAGAGCTAGTTGGGCACATGACTCTGGTAGTGGCACTGACAATGGCTGCTACTGCAGATAGAGTCATCATTGCTTCTCAGAGGGGAGTTGTGGATAGTATAGGATAGATTTCTTCTGTAGCCACATCCATCACTTCAGATTCAGTGGGTAGATACATTTTGACTAGACCAAGTAGAGCTAGATCATCTTCTGAGGCTTCAACTAGTACTATTGCAGGTGTGACTGATGAGACATATAGAGTTGCAGGTCTTCCTATACCTGGAGAGATACGAGTACTATTGGGTCATCATAGTCATTTAGATATGGCCCTTTACTTTTTGGAGGATCTCCTGCAGGCCTATTCTCATATTGTTGACATGCACAGGATCCCAATACATTCAGTCAAGGATTTCATTGGACTTGCACAGGGTCCTGTAGTTCCACTGACACAACATGCACCATCTACTAGTCAGGCACAACATAGTGTAGAGTGCTTTGCACCTACAGATCACTCTTTAGCTAAAGAGCCAGGTATACATGTTGGAGATGTACGCATCACCACTGAGGGCCTAGACACTTTTGATGAGCAATTGCGTAGGTTGGGTCAGGTGGACATTGGCACTGATGTTGGATCATTTATGGATATGTTATTGCATCCAGATGGTTCAGGTTCTACATCACTCCTCTCCCAGCTAGTGTCACCCCTACACTCCTCATCACTAGAGAGGTTCAAGACCTTAGGTGGTGTGGGTGATGTAGTTTCAGTTGATGATACGATGGTGCAGTGCGCTGATGATCCTCCTACTCCTGAGACCCAGGTACATATAAAGTTTTCTTTTCTTTTTTCTTAGGAGTTTTAGTGAACAATTAATTGTAGACATGTGTATTGATGTTTGTTCAATGTATAATATTTTGTAGGAACAGTTAGCAGAACATGTTACCTCTAGTGTGGGCTTAGAGCATCTTCCTATGAGAGATCCATTTGATGTGACACCTACTAGTGGTCAGGTAAGTTTTATATATATGTATGTTTAAGCATGCATGTGTACACATGTATTTATATATTTCAAGCACTTTACATAATATATATACTATGCACATGTATATAACCAATTGTTGTACACTAAATTTGCAGGGGCCAGTCACTGCTTTATAGCCAGATGATGCTTTTCATAGGAGCGATTCAGTAGATGTGACACCTAGTAGTGGTCAGGTAAGTTTTAAAAATATGTAAGTTTAAACATGCATTTATAATATTTTAATTATTTTAGATTATTATTATATATATGCATTTATATTCACAGAGGTTAGTTGTTGTCTCACATCCAGAGGATGCTCGTGGCAGTCGCTCAGAGGGTCGCTCTGTTCGCATGCGCCTAGATGACTCCCTATTTTAGGACATGTTGCACATATCTTTTATTTGAGACTCATTATATATTTCATTAGTATATGTTTGATATTTTCAATTTATGATTCGAGACATATATTTGATTAGATGTACTTATATTTGATTAGAGACATATGATTCGAGACATATATTTGATTAGAGACGTATATTTGATTAGATGATATGATTAGATAATATGATGTTATTTTATTTTATTTGATTAGATGATATATGATTTGATTAGATGGTTTTATTTTATTAGATGATATGATTAGATTAGATGATATGGTATGATTTGATTTGATTAGATGATTTGATTAGAGGATTTTATTTGATGATATATGATTTGATTAGATGGTTTTATTTGATTATATGATATGATATGATTTGATTTGATTAGATGATTTTGATGATATATAATTTGATTACACGGTTTTATTTGATTATATGATATGATTTGATTAGATATGATAAGTAATCTAATTAATTTCATCATTTTTTAGTGTCTTAAGGGGATCTAGAATTAATATAATAAATAATAACTAGTTAATACATGTAACTAATGGACAATAACTATTCTAGATAATTCTAGAACTAACAAGTCATAAGTAATCTAACTAATTTCATCATTTTTTAGTGTCTTAAGGGGATCTAGAATTAATATCATAAAAAATAACTAGTTAATACATGTAACTAATGGATAATAACTATTCTAACTAATTCTAGAACTAACACATGTCATAAGTAATATAACTAATTTCATAATTTTTTAGTGTCTTAAGGGGAGGTCTTAAGGGGATCTAGAATTAATATCATAAAAAATAACTAGTTAATACATGTAACTAATTCTAGAACTAACACACGTCGTAAGTAATCTAGCTAATTTCATCATTTTTTAGTGTCTTAAGGGGAGGTCTTAAGGTGATCTAGAAATCATAAGCATCATAAAAAGTATCATAAAAATCATTGAATAATCAAAGCATACATAAAATATTTAACTAATATGCAATCTATAAAAATCATTGAATAATCAAAGTATACATATAAAATTCTATATATTAAGACCATTGAACCATCAAATAGGTCCATCATATATCAACAAATTATAGTCAATCATATGCTTAAATATATAAACAAAGTATAATAAAATTTAATCCAGAGATATCAAGTTGGTCCTAACACAAGAAATAAGTATACATATTATACTTTTTAGACCAACTCAAGTGGTTCAGACCTTTCATGGAGAACATGTAATATTCTCTCATGATCCTCACTATCTAGTCTCCACTTACGACGTCCATGTTGAGATTTAACTGTATGGAGACAAATGGATGTGGAAACTACTAGGTGACTATATTGAAACACCTTATTGTTTGGTTCATAATCAACAAAGTGAATAGCATGTTGAATTACTTTGGTTTGCTTGAAATATGTTCTCTCTAAAACAACTAAACTTGTAGGTCACAAATTATAACAATATTTAAATTTAAACAAACTCAATTTGAAATTTGTTAAAAGGTTGAAATTTAAAATTTACAAATTGAGCTCAATATATTAATGTAAACCATATACAAACCTATTGGGAACAACATTCCATCACTTTCTTTAGGTTCAAGTAACTTCATCCTCTCTGCAGTACAATGCAGTAAATAATAACCAACTCCTACATTTCTACTCTCAACAATCACTGCAAAGACATCTCCTGCATAGTAAATTTATATATACATGTGTGAGATCTTAAAATTTACTTAGTTCAATCTATAGATCTATCTATCTATCTATACATGCAGCTCAATGTACCATATAATGTGAAATATATATACTTACCAATTTTGACCAATCCTGAGATATGATCGTAATCAATAGAAATCAATGGGACATCATCGAAGTTTTCATCTTAATCTCTATCAAATGTCTCAGTAAAAACTAGTGGCACTAGATTCCATGGGCCTACATATCCACAGTCTTGATTGATACATTCCTCATAATTGTCAGCAATGCAGTGACAACAAAAGCATGAGTAGTCCCTAGTGTTCAACATCCAATTGCGACAATTTGTACTCAACTGAATGCAAAGATCGCGTCTTTTCTATCCTATTCCAACCATGCATAATTTTTCCATCCACACCTGAACAAATGCATACATAATATATTCTATATAAATATATTTTGAATAAAAAATATTATTAAAATTTTAAACACTTTCAAATAATTTAAAAATGTGTCCATACCTTTTATCTCCCAAAATTTTCTATATGGCACTGCTTGAGTCAATCCTGATGATGTGTCATTCTCATTTCGTGTGAAATGTGTCTTGTACCATTCAACTACATCATGTGCATTTTTTATATGCACTCCCTTATAATTCATTTGATACTTTTGTATAGCACGTTTGATGCAAGCCCCGACACCATCATGTTCACTTTTTCCATGTCCACTCTCAAAGAAACTCCAGACATGTGGTATGTTTTCATTACGATGATATCTACATACTGCATAAAATGGTCTCAATGATTTGAATTGTGCAGCACATCCATCTGACCAAACATAATGTTTATCAATTTTTATACCTCTTTCTTTCAAATTTGCAAAAAACATCTTGAAGCAGTGTTTTACATAATGAATGTCATGCTCTCTATCATCACTTATATAAAAATGATATTCCTTCTTGATGACCCATGCTTCAAATGTGCTCTGAATACCATCCAAATCTAATTGTGCATGTCAATAACACACATGTACCATAATAGTAATTTGCTCTGAAAAAGAGTATTCTGACTGAATTGCCTTTTGATGAATAAAAGAATAATTTTTTGCAAAATCAACAATTGATACAATAGTTCCAAGTGGGAAATTGTATCTTAGTGTTTGGAATTGTTGTGCTTGCCACTTTGCAAAAAATGCATGATGAATGTAGGGTTGAATCAATTTTTTTAAAATTTTCCATAAATACTCCAACATTTATCTCCTCTTCAACATATTCTAACCTTTTGGATTCTTTCCCAAATTTTGTTTCATTCTTTACATATTTGTAACTCTTGCAATTTACCATGTTTGTTACATCAATATTTTCATTTTTCAAAAGAAAAAGAGACAAATCAGCACATGTTTGACTTATTCCTTTTATGCAATTTATTTATCCAGCTACATCATCTCTTTTGTCACATAAAATGAATGGTGAACTCACTTCGTCTAGTAGGAGGAGCATTTTCAAAACCATCAGTGTCTTCTACAAAATTTTAAAAAACTTGATAGTGGAGATCAAATTCAATATGATAATGATAACAACAAGTTTCAAACACTTTGTTTGTCCTGATATAATATGGCTTCAATCTTTCAAACAATGTTTGCCCAATCTTTATATTAGGATTAGAACTACAAAATGACACATACATTTCATGTTGTGTTTTATCCAACCAATGTTTCATATGATATTCATATTGATTAGCTAAAATTATATGTCTGATAACATCTCTAGCGTTTGATGAAGGACGTGTATTATCATTCTGAAATGATGTGACCAAATTTTTTATTCCTTCATCAATCCTATCAGAACGAGGAGCTCTACACATGATTGCCCAATTGCCTTCCAAGGTGCTATCATCCAAAAGTATTCTCCTATTAACATATCGTGATATTGTTTTCCTATTAAAACCAAACTGAGATGAAATTGGAGATATCTGTCTTTTTCGTCCCATAGTGTTACCTACAATGGATGTCAACACAACTTTTCTTGTAATGGTCTTATCTTTAGTTCGAGATCGCTTCCCTAGCTAGTTCAAACCTTTCCTAAGATTTTTAATCATATCAGTTTGCATGTCAACAAATTTTCTCTTCTTTGATGATTTGTCTATACCCAATAATTTTAATGCCCCTTCCAACTTTTTGTTTATAAGTACAACTGAAAGCAATTGAGCTTGTTCAAGTGTTTCAAAATTATCAAATTTACCCAATATTTCTCTTGCTATCATATTCATTGATCTCTTCTTAGCAAGACTTAAGGGTTGAACATTAGCAAGTGATCTCAAATTCTCCACATCCATTGTAAGTAAATTATCTAAGTTTCTATAATTCACATTTCTCTTTACAGTTTGAGCTAAATTTAAAAGTTCATCCATACCAGTAGGAGCACGTGATCTTGACCCTTCTCCAACATCAATTGTTTGAGCTTTCGTAGGGAGTAATCCCGACCCCTCTTCAATGTGCAATTCTTCAACTTGACTTGACCCTCCTACTTCAGCTTGTCTTTCAGCTTCTTTAGTTTTATGATAATATGTCAATGCAGCTTCACGATTTCTTTGTTCAGTACCGAGTGACCTTTTTCTAGAAGATTTACTTTGTCTTCCCTTCTTGTTCCCCATTTCTTCGCGCTCCAAAAAATGTCCTCCATAAGATCGTCAACAAAAATTTTCTTCTTCAAAAAATACTTTAATCTAATATTTTTCCTCTCCAAAATTATGTCTTTGAAAAAATAGAAATAGCAATCCTCCTGCAAAAAATACCTTCAATAATAGAAAATGCAAATTTATTAATTGCAATTCGGTATAAAATACAAACAAAATGTTTTAGTTTTATACCATTCTAAATTTTTTTTAGAAAATAAACACACTTGCTGACTTTTCTCAAAGTATATACTTCACACGAAGTGCCTAGACAAAAAATTCAGCAGGGTGTTTTTTGCTAGAATTTTCACTTGGGAGGCTTCGTGCGAAGGGGGTCTTCGCACGAAGACCCCAAAACTGAAATTTTGCCCTAAGAAAATGAGTGAACTTCAAAAAAATGATCTTTCAAGGCTTGTAACAAGGACCAAACAAGATGGTTTTTTCAAACATGCAATTTCAAATGATGCTATTCAGAACAAGCTTTCTAACGAATATAATTTTAATACATATTGAGTTCATTATCACTTTTAAATATTACTTTAACTAAACATAGGTTGTTTGGTCATTCAACAACCTGTCTCTTCAAGACTTCAGGAAAAATAGTAAATTATTAAAAAAAAATTATAAAAAAATGTAGGGAAAGTGTATTTGTGTTACCTTTCTATGAAAAAAAGAAAAAATGAATTTCGATATACACATATCAAGTTAGAGTGATCCAAGTGACCTTATGTCTAAATTACAGTTACTGTCACTTTAGAATTTAATAAACTATGAAATATTGACCCAAAATGAATAAAACCAATTGCATCCTTTAGATATTGAAGTTACAAATATAATCTCAAAAGAATTACATCGTTATCATATTTTAAAAAAAAGTTATGTTGATCCAAGTGATTGTAACTCCTTAAAAACATAGTTTTTTCACGCAACCCACTTTTCGAAGGAGAAGGAAAAATGACTTTAAATGATTTAAAAATATATATATATATATATTTAGAAACTAGAAAGAGAATTCTAAAAGACTCTAGTTTACATCATCTTCAAATTCCTAATAGTTTTGCGGCAACAGGTGTTCGAAAGTGAAGTTTTTTCTCAAAATGTTGATCTCAGTGTCAAAGTTGGCCAAAAAGTGGAACTCACTATTGTGGGACCACCCACCTGCAATCTATGTACTAGATGAAATTATCTCTCTAGTGATTCAAATGATTTTGCACATTCCTTCCATGAATTCCAATCAGTATCCCTTATCTAGTAGTTTCCCAACACTCAACAAGTTGTCTTAAGCCTTCAACATACATGATATCATTAGTGTTATTTTTTCCATCAAGAGTATTAGATCCTTTTCCTTTAACCAAATAGGGAATGTTGTTATCGAATCTAACAACACCACCATCATAATATTCAAGCTTCACAACCTTTTTTTTATCACCAGTCATATAATATGAACATCCACTATCAATGACTCATTCATATCTTTTAACAACATTGAAAACCAATGATTGCTCTTCATTAGGATGATATTCTTTAAAATCAATAAACACAATCTCTTATTCAGTAGCACCAAATTCATAATCAGTCACACCTTCTTCAACAACATAAAAACTTCTATGTCCTTTAGGATGAAATTTCTAAGATCTGATCTTAAGTTATTTAGATACTTTATTCGGACATCTAGATGCAATATGACCAATCTTATTACAAGAAAAATATTTCAAAGACAAGTTTCCTTAATACTTACCAGAGCCTCTAGGTAGTATTTTTGCAATCAAGGCTTCAAGTTCATCAATCTGCCTTTCTTCTTCCATGATCTCTTCCCATTGCTTAACATAGTAGTCGTAGTTGTTTTTAGAAGAAATCTCTCCCTTATCATACTTAGTCACACTGGCTTTAAATGCAGTTTCAAACTTCAAAAGTTCCTTTCCAAGAGATGACATCTCATAAAAACATAATCTACCAGTCAAGGCTTCTCTTGAAATGTATTTCATAATTCTAACTTCTTCAATAGCTACAACCTTCTCATTGTAATACAGAGGCAATGATCTCATGATTTTACATATAACTTCATCTTCTTCCAAGCTACCACCAGCACATCTGATTGAACAAAAAAAATCATATACTCTCTTCATATAGGATGAAATAGTTATGCCTTCACTCATCTTCGTGTCCTCATACTTTTCTTTCAGTCCCTACAACTTAGCTTTCTTAACATACTTATCACCTTCACAAATAGTTTCTAATTTAATCCATACCTCATGTGTTGTTCTCAATCCATAGACATGAGTGTATCAGTATCTGACAAGGCATTGATCAAAGCTTCCCTTGCTAAAATATTTTCTTTGAATTTATTCTTTTCATCAACATTAGTTTGAGACAAATCATTACAAATGGTGTAAGGCTTCTCTATGATATCCCAATATTCATCTCCCATGCAAATCAGATAAGTAGTCATCCAATCCTTCCATATCAGGTAATTGGTTCCATCAAACTTAGGGCTATCTTTCCATATGCTCGTTATGTCAAATCCCCTTCAAGAGATTAAGCTTCATCAAAATAACTCTACTCTAATACCAATTGTTAGGCCCAAAAGAAGACAAGCACAACTACTGGGGGGGGGGGGGTGAATCATTTGTACAACACTTAACACTTTAACACACTTAATCCAATTAATGATTTTAAAGATAATGCAAGGTTCGCAACACATAACATAGAACACCATATTTGTTTTCGAGGAAACCTGGTTAAGGGAAAACCTTGGTGGGAGTCAAACCCACTAGATGAATGTACTCTATTAAAAGTACTACCTGGTTAAGAGAAAATGAAAATAAAAGAGGAATGCACATGCATTCATAGCCCCACAGCCTAGAGCACACTACTCACAATAAAATGTCAACGATCTGACCCTCAGTCGGGTACACTAATCAATCTCTGATTACAATTCAGAAAAATGGATAAACTATCTGAAATAACCAAACTGACTTACAACATTTGCAATGCCAATACAATTCCAATGAAGTACAATTATTGCCTTAGTCATAGAAAACAAATAGATCCTTTTTATTTATTCTACACAAACTCTTTTCTCAATCACAAATGATTTCCCTTTTATACATATTACAATGAATAATCAACAACAAGAATGCCTAAGACCTATAAGAACAAATGATATGAGTATTATTCTCAAACTACGAAGCGATCCAAATCAAGTCATCCAAGAATTAGATAGGACCCAAAACATCATCCTCAAACATGCAACAACTTCACCAAATGCGCACCAATAATCACGACATGTTACTTCACCAAGTCGACTAGGACCTAAATAAAGAAACATCAACAAACTAACAAATCACCAAAGGCAATCACCACAATCAACACAAACTATCAATAGAATCACAAGACAATCCAATAACATGAATAAGAAGAAATAATAGCTTCCTAAACCTTCACATCATCTCAACCTCGAAATCCAAACTCATCTATGTATTGATCATCAACGGTACTGAACACCAAACTCTATCTTTCTAAAAAGTTAACTTGCCAGATTTTGAATCATGAAAAACACTAGTTGAAGAAGCAACAATAAGTCCCAAACACCAACTTCACACCAATTAGATCCATACCGAAGAAAAAACTTAACCTATGACACATTTTGAACAATTGGAATACTGAAATACAAGCAATTGATAAATCAATCATAGATCACTCAAAGTGTCATGCGAACCTCTATAAGTTGAGCAGAATCTACTACAGACATATCTGAAACATCATCTGGTGTTGTAGCACATGATCTTCACCATATCATCTAAACAACTGAAATCATCTTCAATGAACAAAAAAACACTGGCTACAACAGCTCAACATACTCTACCTCAACCTTATGCTCATTTATTGTATCCATGTCCTCCAAAGGATATTTATGTATTGTTGCAAATGTTTTCCTTTCTTATCTTCTACTTTATCTCCTCCAAGGCATCTCACACATCTTACCTTAATTTTTATGCTTCCCTCTCAAACACAATCATCCATCTCTTCTTTCTTGTCTTCCATAACACAAGTATTGTCAAAACCCAATTAATCACAAAGCCACACTTCTTCTTTCTTGTCTCCATCAATGGGTTTAAGTCATTTTGATTCTCACCATTGCGAGACTCCCCCACACCAGCACCAGTCTCTCAAGATCATCTCAAGATCTTACAAATTCACTCCTTTTGTGGCTTCAAGCTCTCAACAAGTCAGGACTTCAAATATTTTCAATGATCCTTTTGAGCCCTCCACAACTACTTCACACTTGTAAGAGAGAATTGCCTCGTGATCGATGATCTGTTTACACAACATCACTTTTCACCTGCAAGTTTGACCACAAGTTGCCTCACATTTGACACTCTACCTATGCATTTAGAAATAATCGCTCTATAACTTCTCTACATAGATCCTCTTGTAACTTTCTCATACATCTGAAACAAATATATTACATATATTATTTACCCAACAAAGATTTATGGAGACACATGCCTTACTTCCTCTACTCACTCTCTCTTCATGGAGGAACTATTTATGCTTCCTCTACCCAACTTCAATCTATATTGGAGGACAACCAACATGCTCTCATAAAAATTTCATCCAACCCAAGGTCTTGGTGTAGCTTGCCTCACATTCGACAATCCATTTACACACTCAATATCTTTGGCTATGATATCATTTGATGCGAGAGACTTCCCCAACACACTCAAAACATGTGCTATCTTGCACTTTATGAGGGTTACTCCACCCAACATTCACACATAGCATAAGAAAGAGAATAAATCATAAAACTGCAATAAATAAATAACCTTGTTTTTCTCAATAATATGAAAACTCGTACATGCTCTTCTATTTTAATAAAATGAAATACACATGATTCAATTACAAAATTTTAGCCACTAAGCTATTCTTCTACACTTCTTATTACTCCTCTTTATCTATGAAAATAACTTGGCTCCAAATAAATAACCTCGAGCCCAAGCCTCCCTTTTATAGAATTCTAGTGTCTCTTGGAAATCCCACTCTCTCTCTTGATGAAAAACACATGAGTATCAATAAAAGCAACACAAAGCCAATAGATGATGACCTTTCAATTTCCTCAGGAGGCTTCCTAAAGAGAGGTCTTTTTAATTTTTTCGAGTGGGTGCCTAGAAAGGTATTTTTTCACATTTCTATGTAATCATTCAATAATATGAGTGCATGACTCTTCCCCTTCCTTGTTCCCATGCCAAGAAGGGTACTTTTATGATTTTAGAATTATAAATGATAGAAAAAGTTGTCCCTTATTGAGAGATATAATTGCCTTTATACATAGGCCAAAAAAGTTAAATATTTTCAACCTTCTACGTCATTTTTGACACTTTCTTAAGTACATGGAGACCTATAGATGCTTGCATTTATTTTTTAATCACCTAGCCTTAATAGAAAATAACATTTTTTTTGAGTGATACAAAGAATACCTCTCCACTAGAATACTCCTCTATCAAATAATTGAATAGGTGAAACTAATTTTTTTCTATGTTGGAGCACATTTAGATATTCAAGAAAAACTTAAGGTGAACATCTAAAGATTTAGAGAGATCACTTCTGCATATTTATTCTGAACCACACTTGCATAATCAGTTAAATAATTGTGCTAGTTTTACATAATAGAAAATAGCAAGTACACAAAATTCAAAACATTTATTCAAATATCATTATATATTGAACACACCTAATAATCATTTTCAATCATCTATCACTATATATATATATATATATATATATCAAAATTCAATTTTTTTTTATTTGTTCCTAAAAAAACACAAATAGCATTTAACAAATGCACATGCTAGGATGTTCCAACCATAAACAAGCATAGCTATTAACACCCAAAAGAGACGAACAAATGAGGACAAATTTTTTTATAGTCGTCTAATGAGCATGATAGTCGCATAAAATCAATGGACAATTAAGATTTATAACATTTAAAAAATAATTGGAGAATATAAATTAGTAGAAAGGGACTATTGAATACAAAATTTTAATAAAAAATCTCCTCACAAAACAGCAATAAAACTCTCACCAGACAGCAAGCAAAACGGCAATAAATATAATATTAAGAAACTCTTATAAACCTAGAACATTATCAATCTAGCAACATGAAACTTTAAAATGAGCTCGGACAAATCAAAGCAAGAATAGTAAAAAATACATCGAGTTTTTTAATTTTTCACGGTATGCCCTGAGAGGCTGAGAATATCTTTGGTTTAATATTTTAATATTATATTTTATATAATATATTTAAAAGATGCTCTTGCCCAACTCATTAAAATAGTATATTTATAGAATGTTATATATTAATATATAATGTAACCTTTACATACCTATCTTAACCTTTTAATCATATTTTCAAAGTGATAGTGAATTAGTCTTATTTTAATTTAGGGAAATGGATAAATTGGAATCTTTCCTATTTTAATTCTTTTAGTCTGAGTAGAGGTAGTTATGGCTGGTGTCCTGGACTATAAAATAAAGTTTAAAGTTTTTATTTTATTTATTTTCATAATCTATTTGAAAAAAAATGACACTTGGCATCACCATTTTAATTCTTTTTATTTTCTTAAAGTTTGCCTCCAAAATTTATAAATTTTATATAAAAAATACTGTTTAGAAACATTGCTTAAAAATAATTAGCAAATTTTAGCAACACCTGCTCCACAAAATTTGCTGCTCAAAAAGTTGATTTTTTTTTGTTATTTAGTAAATTAATTGAATTTTAATATTTAGTATATTATATTTATATATTTTTTATATTAATCATAATTAATATATGAATATTTATTATAATATATTATTTAATATATATTATATTAATTTGTATTATATTTATGTATTATAATATATTAATATTTAATAAATTATAATATATAATATATGAATCTACATAAATTTAGGTTTGGTAATAAGGATTACAATTTATGTAAGATTCAATTAGAATTAATTAATATTATAAAGTATATTATTCTAAAATATTTTCTTATATTGTATCACTAAAAGAATTTCTAATATATTAGCATGATATTTTAAAATATCAAATTTAAAAGTATACAATGAATAGAATTATATTAAATTAGTTAATAATGAACTTAAATTATTTATGTATTATTAAGTATATAGTTAATTTTATTATAATTATAACTATAATTGATATATTTTGATTAAATTTTTCAAAAGTGTATAGTTTGACTATAATATTTTTAATATGTATTTTGACAATAGTTTTTATATTATATTATAATATGTAATAGAGTCTTAAAAATAATTTAAAATTAAATTTATTTTTATAATTATAATTACTTAATATATATTTAAATTCATAACAAATAATGTTATTTCAATATTTACAATACTATGTTTGTACTTGCTGATAGGCTAAGCAAGTACTATTGCATAACTATAGCTAACATTGTAGGATTCACAATGATTTTTTTTCATTTTTATATTTAATTAACCGTACCATTCCTTTTTTGTCACCACTTCTTATCTTACTTGCAACACCCATGTTTATATAATCATATGTAATAAATCTATGTAATAAATTTATAGCATATTTTTATTATATATAATAATGTTTTTTAAGTATATATAATAATTTATATTATATTAAATTAAAATAGAATTTGTATAATAATGAATTAATATATTTAGTATAAATATATAATTTTTAATATAAATTATTCATTTTTTTAATGATTTGGTTGTATTTTTTCAATAATATATTGAAAATATTATATTAATTATAAATTTAATTCATATTTTATAATATATTATATAAATTTTAGATTTGAATATTAAAAAATAATAAATATCTATTTTTAATATTTAATATAAAATTTTATGATATTCTTTTCACTATTTCAATTGTATAAATTCATTATCTATGTTATGAAAATAATCTTCTCTTTAGTATAATAATAATTTTAAAATATATTTTCACAACAAATTTGACATGTACATAATATTTCACATTTATTTAGTCTTCACATTGTAAAAATAAATAATATTTTAATTTATAGTACTAATTTATAGTTATATTCTAAAATATTTATTATTATTATTATTAGTACTAGTCACTACGTTGCAGTTGTTCTAATTTCAACTATATGAAGTGCATAAGGAGAAAAATCATTTTTTATTTTTATGAAGGACACTCATCCTCCAAAAGTCTATTAAAGAAATTATTATATATGATAAAATAATTTGTTTTGTAAAATATGATAAAATATTTTACTTTTTGGGTTCTTACTCCTTGTACCTATCTATTCTCTCCCCTTCTCCTTGCAAGAGTGAATTTTTGCTTAGATAAAATCATATATATATTTAGTATAAAATTTCTTTGTGATATATTGAAGAAAAATGTGCAAATAAAAGATTTAGATTTATACAAAATCTTTCATGTCAATATTACTACTTCTTGATAATTAACATTTAAGAATATTTTTAAATAGTTCACAAACACGTATTTATAATTTTACTAAAAAAATATGTACAAATATTCTAAAAAATAATAAGAATATATAAAAAATATCTAAATATTTCTAAATTAAAATTCATCTATTCTCCCACATTATTACTTTAAAAATGGTCAAATTAATTTATAAATATCTATACCTAACTATTAAAATTATAAATTTTTTAAATAGAAGGAAGCAATTTTATTTAGAAGGAAGAAAATTTACAAGGAGAAAATTATAATTATTTGTATGTATCTACTATTTATTAATAGTCCTAAAGTATTAGTATAAATGTTAATTATAATAAAATTGAACACTTCCCTCAAGAGAATATCTTCCTCAATCATAATTTCAGCGATGACAATTCTAGGAATAATTCCGCTTTTCACGAGACCAACTTTTTCTCATTTCAGGAAAATGTTTAATGCCGTGCTTGTTTGACATTGATATATTCTATGCTTTTCATGCCAAATTATAGGCATGAAATGTTTATTTACTTAAATGTTAGGGTTTTATTTTTAAATTTTATCACTTTCATGTATGTTTTTTTAATTCTATATAAAATATAATCAGAAAAAATAATATTTCGTACATTTGTTTAGAGGGTTGAAATTTAATAAATGAGGATGTTTTCTTCTTAAAGATTGAGGTGTTTTTCTATGATTTTTTTTTTTTGGATGAATAGAGGTCTTTTCTATTAATAATATAAAAGTACAGTATTCACAAAAAACAGGGGCCAGGGAAAGAGTCACCCCGCGCAAGTCACTCGGCAACTAAGCCGGAAACATACAACTATTCATAAAAAAAACATATAAAAAGAGAAACCCTCAAGCTGCAAGGGCAGTAAGAAGAGGGAGGGGGATCTTTGTCATCGATTGCCCCAAATTTTGACTATTAATAATAAATTTAATTTATATAAGTTTATAACATCAACATTTTTTTTTGATCGGTAACAATTGATGTATTCAAAGATACTAAAAAGAGGAATTACATCTTAAAGCCAATTGCAAAAGTTGGCCAAAGCTTTACAAACACATATCAACCCTGTCCCATAAACAACTATGGCCACCAGCGAAAACTTTAGTGGCGATTATTCGCCATTTGGCGAATGTCGCATGTCAGCAACCCCCGATTTGGCGAATATATTGGCCTTTTGGGATTGACCATATCGCCCCACATTTATTAAAATTGGGCCCAATGCCCGGGTCCATCGCCCATCAATTTATCTAATTTTGTCCATTTCTTTCACATTATCGCCAATGACATATAATTTTTGGCAACGATATATTTTAAACATTCGCCTATAATTTCAAAGCGGCCCCAAATGGACGGCCTATATTCACCAATAGTTTTATATATATATTTTTAGGCGGCCCCAAATTTGTCAGGCATTTTACGGACATGTGTCTCAAACCGATACATTTTCGCCAACTTTATTAATCATACCAAGGTATTGGACAACCCATAATCACCTAGGGAATAACACAAGACGTGTTATAATTACGCGGGTTTCGCCAAATATTTGGAGACCTAATACCTCCCGCCAAATTCGCCAAAAAAGGATTAGTATAAATACATTCATAGATCAGTGTTATTGACATATTGTACCCAATTTGGCTCTATTCAATTTGATCGATAGTGAAGTTCAGACTGTTGAGTCTTGACTGCATTGGCGAGTCGTGACTGCAATTGAATTTGAGGCAAATGTAAGTGATTATTATTCTGCGACTATGTAAATTTGAGTTCATTCTTATTTAGTGGGGACTAGTTAGTGAACAGTGGTGACCTCAAACATGATTTAAGGGTCAATGAATCATATATATATATATATATATATATATATATATATATATATATATATATATATATATATATATATATATATATATATATATATATATATATATATATATATATATATATATATATATTTTATAGTTCTATTGTCACTTCTTCAACAAGCAAACATTTTTTTTTCACTGGTAGGCTGGTAGCCTTTATTTCATTGAAGAATCAAGATGTCGAACAAGAATAAGGGTAAGGATCCTGCATATGGGGAAAGCCAAGAGAGGCCAGCAAAACGCAGAACCTTATCATCGTACTTTGGTCATGGTGTTGGAAATGTTTCTAGCCAAAATTGGGAAGCTACTTCATCACAAGAAGATTTTCAAGATTCACAACCTAAACCTACACGACATATTGAAGAAGTCAGCGAACCTGATATCTTAGATCACGATGAACTTGAAGAAGATTTTCAGTTAAATACCCAGAATAGCCATAATGATATAATTGACTTGGATGAGACTAAGAATGTCAAAGAAGATGATGGTGCAGGGAAGAAGAAAAGAAAATACAAATCAAAGAATGATAGAGAATCAAAAAAAGATCAGATGTGGGATCTATCTAGGAATTTTCAAGTAGAATGGGTGTCAAAGTATCCATTCATTGAACCAGTGGACAATCCAATTGAAGGTGAGCCTCCGGTAGAATGTGTAAGGAAACTCAGGTGCGGAAATAGCTTCCTACGCTAATCTCTATAGGAAAGTATTGTGCAAATTCTTTTAAATCCTTACAATTTCAGATTCGTTAACTACTTTAACAAAGATATTGCAACCACATACCATGCATACAGAAAAATAGAGAATGACACATTGATATACCCTGGGGAAACCTTTCGGTAAAAACCCCAGCACTCCAAAACCTGCACAATGTGTTGATCAAAACTATTGCAGCTTACAATACACTTGTAATGCAAGTTCTTTCAGAAGATTTCCAAACCTTGAAGACAAATCACGACAGCATAAAACGTTCCAACAATACACTCGCATCACTACTCTTCGCAACCCTAAAAATTGCTTATATCATGCACTTCACTTTTTAGGGCTACTCCCAAAGATAACCGTATTAGGGTTTTACCATTCTTCGAACCCCACGATTGGGGAAGAGTGTACAGTACTCAAATTTATCAATTGCCACATGTCTTCACCTGTCATTGAATCTTCCTGACATAGCTCTTACGTGTCATAGGAATCCGTCATAAACATTTTAGCCACGATCTCCTTACACACAATTCAAGATGTCGACACATCAACATTATTTGCAAGAAATACATTTTACAAAACAAATAATAAGAATAGGAATTATCCAAGGTTGAGACACCTTATTCCTAACATTCTCCCACTTGTCGAACACCTTGTAAGAGCAACAGGAACATAACAGGAACTAACCGCTATAGGCCAAAAGGCCCATAGACTCTGAACACGATTTGAACTTCTCAGTGCCCACTGGTTTCGTTAATAAATTTGCAACATTCTTCATAGTATCTACCTTCTCCAAATTTACCTTTCCATCTTCCACCATATCTCTCACAAAGTGAAACTGCACATCAATGTGCTTCGTTCTGGCATGGAAAGTTGGATTCTTCGCAAGGCAAATAGCGCTTTGACTGTCACACCAAATAGTAATCTGTTCTGCATCAACACCAACATTAGGACACAACCTTCTAAGCCAAATGGCTTCCTTACAAGCATGAGTAGCAACCATGTACTCAGCTTCTGTAGTGGACAAAGCAACCACTGGTTATCGCTTGCTCATCCAACTGATGGCACCACCAAACATAGTGAACACATAAGCATTGGTGGATCTCCTACTGTCAATATCACCTGCCCAATCTGAATCCACAAACCCATGAATACAAACTGAATGCGGAGATCCATAAGAGTTACCATGATAACATATAGAGTAATCTAATGTACCCCTCAAATATCTGAATACTCACTTAACTGCATCCCAATGTACCCGTCCAGGATTAGCCATAAACTGACTCAGGACTCCCACTGCTTGGGCAATGTCTGGTCTAGTACAGACCATAGCATACATAAGACTACCAACTGCACTAGCATAAGGTACTCTACCCATGTCCTCCACCTCACTAGGAGATTTTGGACAATCATCTATAGATAACTTTGTTCCCACAGAAATAGGAACACACAGTGGTCTACAATCTGCCATGTTGAACCTGTCCAACACAGACTTCACATACTTACTCTGACTCAACCAAAGTTTTTTGTTAGACCTGTCTCTACTAATTTCCATACCCAAGATGTACCTTGCTGCCCCAAGATCTTTCATCTCAAACTGTGCTGACAACTGAGATTTAAAATCAGAAATGATACCCTTACCCTTCCCAAACAACAACATATCATCAACATATAATGCAACAATAAGAAGGCGATCATTTTCAACTCTGAAATAAACACAATGATCTGATTTCGATCTTAAAAATCCAATTGACAACACAAAGGCATCAAACTTAAGGTACCACATCCTATGAGATTGCTTCAAACCATATAGAGATTTCTTTAATCTGCAAACTAAGGATTCTTTACCTTTAACAATGTAGTGCTCAGGCTGTGACATATAAATCTCTTCCTCCAAATCACCATGAAGGAAAGCTATCTTCACATCCATCTGTTCTATCTCTAAATCATATGATGTAGCAAGAGATAACAAAAATCTAATGGATGTCAACTTTGCAACAGGAGAGAATATTTCACCATATTCTATTCCCTTTACCTGTGAATACCCCCTTTGCAACCAATCTAGCTTTGTACCTTTCAACACTGCCATCTGCACAGAATTTCTTCTTGAACACCCATTTACAGCCAATAGATTTTCTCCCTTTAGGAAAAGGTACAAGGTCCCAAGTTTTGTTTTTCTCCAATGAAGCCATCTCATCATCCATAGCCTCAATCCAGGAACCTGCATCTTTCATGCCCAAAACCTCTTTCACAGATCTAGGCTCATCAGTGTTAGTAATCAAAGGAAAAGCACAACTGGAATCTAACATAGAATAACCAAACCTTTCTGGTTTCTTTGTTTCTCTTGTGGATCTCCTCAAGGGCTGTGGTTGAGGTTGTTCTTCCTCTTCTTTCGAACTATCAGAGCTACTAGAGCTCTCCTCATCATTAGGCCCAACATGGTCTCTCTGTTCAGTCTTATCAGGGGTAGGATGCAACTGAACAAAATCTTTTTCCTTTTCTTTTTCATCTGGTTGTAGTACAATAGGAGAAGATGTTAGCTCTCTGAAAACAACATTTCTAATATACAACACCTTACTAGTCACAGGATCCCAAAGCTTGTATCCTTTCACACTAGCACTATATCTGATGAAAATACATTTAATAGCTTTGTTTTCCAACTTAGATCTTTTCTCCTTTGGAATATGTGCATAAGCTTCACAACCAAAAATATGAAGATGTCTAATTGAAGGCTTCTTACCAGACCACACCTCCATGGGTGTCTTATCAACAAGGGCTGATGTAGGAGATCTGTTAACCATATAGCAAGCAGTGGCCACAACTTCGGCCCAAAAACTTTGTTCTAAACTAGCTCCACTAAGCATACTCCTAGCCTTCTCCATCAGTGTCCTATTCATTCTCTCTGCAACTCCGTTTTACTGTGGGGTATAAGGAGTTGTCTTATGCCTCTCGATACCTTGTTCTTTATAGAACTGTTCAAACTCTGCTGAGAAAAACTCACCACCATTGTCAGTTCTCACACACTTAATCTTCTTACTAGTCTGATTCTCTACAAGAGCTTTAAATTCTTTGAACCGACTAAAGACTTGTGTCTTACTTTTAAGGAAATAAATCCAAGTCCTTCTACTATAATCATATATGAAAGATACAAAAAATACAGACTTGGAGATTGAAGGAACTTTTACAGGACCAAATACATCAGAATGAATAAGATCCAGAACATCAGAATATTTGTGAGAACTAGAGTAAAATTGAACACGATTTTGTTTACCATAGACACAGTGTTCACAGAAGTCAAACTTGAGATTGCAATCATTTAACCCCTCAACGAGATTTTTATTTTTCAGGGTTCTGAGACCCTTTTCACCAATGTGGCCAAATCTCATATGCCACAACATTGTCTTTTTTGCAAGAATCTTACCTTCCAAAGTGTTTGCACTACCATCGGAACCAGTAACCACAGACTTCTTCATTGCTTGTTCAGATGGTGAGGATGAAGAACTATTACATAGAGGAATACATGCATCTAGCTGAAATAAGGTACCTCTCGTAGTACCCCTTGCAAGCACTATCGATCCTCTCATCATCTTGCATCCTTCTTTCGAAAAAACAATCTGCACACCTACATCATTCAACATACTTACAGATAATAAGTTTCATGCCAAACCCAGAATGTGCATAACTCCGTTGATTCCCTTTAATCATCCATCAGGAAATCTGATAGTGACCCTTCCGTGTCCAACTATCTTTAGGTGAGAATCATCACCCAAGTACACCTTTCCACCATCGAACTCTTCATATTTTGAGAACCAGTTTCGATGAGAGGTCATGTGAAAAGATGCACCCGAGTCAACCAACCACACATCATCAGATGCATGGGCTGCCAAAGCTACGATGAATGCATCGCCATCTTCTTGAGATCTTTCTGAAGCTGAATCTGAACCTTTCTTCTTCTTCTTTGGCTCTTTGCAGTCTTTACGAAAGTGCCCAGATTTATCACAGTTCCAACATTTTGCCTTGGACTTATTGGAAGTCTTTGACTTCCCACAGGATTGGGATCTACCCTTATTGTCAGACTTATTATCATTTTTCTTCCCTCTTTCAGTAGATCTCCCACGGACTGCAAGGGCTTCTTTTTCCGAAATGGAAGACTTTCTCTGCATCTCCTCTGATAGCAGTGAAGACACCACATCATCTATTTTGAAGGTGACTAATGTGCTTCCAAGAGCCATCACAAGATGGTCCCATGAATCTGGTAAAGAACACAAAAGTGTGTAGCAACGATCCTCCTCCTCTAACTTGACACCGGCCGACGTCAACTGTGCAGCCATCCGATTAAATGCATTTAAATGATCCGTTAAGGATCCACCTTCCTCCATTCATAGAGAGTACAACTTCTTCCTCAGGAACAACTTGTTCACCAGAGATTTGGCCTGATACACAGCCGCAAGTATTTCCCATAAACTATTTGCAGTTTTCTCATCTAGAACATTCAGAAGAACTGCATCGGTTAAACAGAGTCTTATGAAACCCTTAGCTTTACGGTCTTTGATATCCTAATCTGCTTGAGCTATAGTTGCTGGTCTTGTAGCACTTGAAGTCACTTCCCATAGGTCACGATCTTCCAACATGTCTTCCATCTTGAGTTTCCACAACTTGAAATTAGTGCCATTAAATTTCTCCACCTCCATTCTTCCATATGATGAACTTGCCATCTCAATCTGCAAATAAGATTCAGAATGCTCTGCAAAAACTCCCACTCAAACTTGAGATCAGCTCAAAAAACCCTACCCAACAACTAGGATCAAAAGTTGATCAAGCTCTGATACCACTTGTAAGGAAACTCAGGTGCGGAAACAACTTCCTACGCTAATCTCTATAGAAAAGTATTGTGCAAATTCTTTTAAATCCTTACAATTTTAGATTCGTTAACTACTTTAACAAAGATATTGCAACCACATACCATAGATATAGAAAAATAGAGAATGACACAATGATATACCCTGGGGAAACCTTTCGGTAAAAACCCCAGCACTCCAAAACCTGCACAATGTATTGAGCAAAACTATTGCAGCATACAATACACTTGCAATGCAAGTTCTTTCAGAAGATTTCAAAACCTTGAAGACAAATCACAGCAGCATAAAACGTTCCAACAATACACTCGCATCACTACTCTTTGCAAACCTAAAAAATGCTTATATCATGCGCTTCACTTTTTAGGGCTACTCCCAAAGATAACCGTATTAGGGTTTTACCATTCTCTGAGAAAATAGGAAACCCAAAATTTTTTCTGGGGTGATGCCCCGAACCCCACGATTGGGGAAGAGTGTACAGTACTCAAATTTATCAGTTACCACATGTCTTCACCTGTCATTGAATCTTCCTAACATAGCTCTTACATGTCATAGGAATTTGTCATAACCGTTTTAGCCATGATCTCCTTACACACAATTCAAGATGCCAACACATCAACATTATTTGCAAGAAATACATTTTACAAAACAAATAATAAGAATAGGAATTATCCAAGGTTGAGACACCTTATTCCTAATAGAATGCAGATGTAAGATTTGCAGCAAGATAAATAAGAAGGAAAAGAGGTTGCAGCTAAAAATTGACACCATAGAGAAGCATAGGAGTAAAGTTTACAAAAAGAAAACCATAGATGGAGTTCAGAAATCAGTGATAAGATGGACAACAAAGGAGGAATCTCAGCATATTAGGAATGCAAAATTATATGAATTTTAGCATAATATAAAGACGAAGCCTGGTGAAGTTAAAGGCTCTATTGAAGCTTGTTTTGGAAAAGCATTGGAAGTAGAACTAATGGGAATAGTTGTTCGGTTAAGTGTTTTGTTTAATATTTTGAGAAGAGGGTGTCCTATGAAAAACTACCCATCATTGAGTTCTTTATTACACTTTCTGAAAGTTCATAACTATTCTAATAGTCACTGGTCAGTAAACAGTGGATGGGAATGGGCAAGTTATCTTGCCAAGGTTGAAAAAGAGGATCTAAAGGCAATAAATAAAGAGTCAAATTTTATTGCATTGTCTTTAGACGAGGTTACAGTAGTAGATAATATTTCATGGGTATTCATGCATATTTATACTATACAGAATTTTGTTTGCCAACCTCATCTACTAACTTTTGCTAAAATGAAGGATAATGAGACAACAACAAATTTATTTGAACTAGTAAAGAGTTCTCTAATTGATTATGGAGGTATAAATGACATGACAATTGCCAAAAAGTTGGTGTGTGTTGGAGCGGATGGAGCTTCAGTAATGCAAGGCCACAGGGGCAGTCTTTGCACAAAGATACAATCTTCTTATGCACCTTACATTACTCTCATTCGCTGCATGGCCCACAGAATGAATCTAGCTTTTGGAGTTGTCAGCAAGCATGCTCCAGTACAAAAAATTGAAGTTTTAATCAAAGAGCTCTACCAATACTTCTGTCGAAGTCTGAAATGATTGAGGGAATTTCAACACTTTGCCGAAGGACTAACCGATGTGAACAAGCTTCTTAAGGATCATGATACTAGATGGACCAGCACATCGAGTTTTTTCAAAATATCAATCATTTCTTGGTCTAATGAACTCAAGTCATGACGAAGCAGGGCAACTAAAATTTCCTATGCTGTTGTGAATGTTAAGTAATGTAGAGACACTCTTAACATTAGCAGGTATTCTCCCCATGCTTGAGGAAATGAGAAATTTAATGAAAAAAGCCCAACAAAGAGCTATGTATATTGCAAAATATGATGCACTGCGTAAATTGACATGCATGACACTCGATAATCTCTATCGATCATGTGATGATGTAAAATTTGCCAACAGAATAAAAATCACAGATCTGGACAATCCTGATAACTTTTTAAAAATTGGTGCAAACGGGGAGTTATGTGGAGAAGTTCGCGGAGTTGAGATATTGATGCACTACTTTGCCAGGATCGAGTCCGAGGAACCAGGAAAGAACCCCAGGAGGCAAGTATCAAGTATTAAAAGGGAAGACTTTACCAAGATCGTTGAGTCTGTAACAACTTCTATGAAGTGCATTGCCTTTGATCTTTTCACACCTCCAGTCAAACTACTTGAATCCATGGCTATTGTGTTTCCTCGATATTGGAGTCTGAACAGTCCTAAAGATTTTAAAACTAAGCTACTAACTTTGATAGATCATTTTTGCAAAACCAAAGAGTTAAATGGAGTAACTCTAAATGGAATTTTAGATGGAAATCATTTGAGAGAGAAATCTAGTCATTTTTCACTAACAATGAGGGAACAATATAATATTATGCAAAACCCTCTTGAAGATGGATCAGTATCAAGGCTTTGGAAAAATCTAGCTGAGAGCGAAATGTTGATTGATTCAATATCAGAATATTTCAAGCTTACTAATTTATTTCTGACCATGATATTGGGGTTGGTGGAGGATGAGAGAGTTTTTAGTGCTTTGGGATTCCTAAAGTCAAAGCTAAGAAACAAACTAGACAAGAATTTGGAAAATTGCTTGAGGCTCTATACATCCAGGTATGAAGTCAATATGTTTGCTTACGGAAGGGCACTGAAACTATGGAGGAAGAAATGTTAGAGAAGAAGGATGGGAAACATTTCAAACCAAAGTGGCACTGGGAGTGGGAATGCCAGAGACAATGATGTCATTGACTCATGTACTGGTACTACTAGCGGTGAGCATCAGTTAAGCAGAGGTATGCAGAGTGAAGAAAACATATCGAAGAACCAAGGAAGCTATGAAGTTGATGGTGATGAATCTGACGATTTCAATAATGATATGATGTGGCAGCTTGAATTTGAACCATTGTAGAAGTAGCAGGTCCTAGGTATTTATTAAACTTTTTCTTGAAGTCTACTATCAGCTTCTGTATCTCATCATCAATCATGCATAATAGCATATTCCAATGTAAAAAACATGAATGTGGTTGATAATGTCATCAAGATTCAATTCCATAATAATTAATGGTTTTCATTTGCATTATTCAGCTCATATGGTACAATTCTTGTAGATTTTTCATTATTATTTTGACAACATAGCAATTCATATGTTACAATTCTTAGAAATACCGATTCTCATTAATTTAATTACAAATATGATACAATGTAACAATTCATTCATTAATACTAGTAAGAACACAACTCTGTGATTCTATTTACAAAAGTCAATGACTCAATAGAGTCAATACCCATGGGCAATTTGGCACATTGCCCAATTTGAATTTCATTACCCTAAGCCAATGACCCTGAATTCCCTTTTATAGAAACAAGGGAGCAACAACAGCTTCAGGTTGATTTTCCCAATGTGAAGTCTCAAAATCTAAATTAGTAAGACAACTACAAGTCTACAACATCTCTACAACTGTAGTTGTACATTTCTGCATTTGACAGGCCAGTTTAGTAAATTAGCATTGGCAATAGCATCTGCAACATTGATCCTATTCAAAAAACAAAGTTCAAGCTTGTTACTTTAAACTCAATTCTAGTATTTAGGATAATATCAAAGATATATACTAAAGATATAGAGATGATTGAAACTGAAAGTACTTTCACATACTATGATTGATGAGATCAAGATGATTCTGTCAGTTTCTTTAGTATGCTCCATTCTTCGTTGGTTGGAAGGGAAAAATTTGTGATGTTATAGTAAATGACCTGCAACCTCGTCAGCCATCCATACTTGGAAGAGTGAGTTGAAAGCAATGTTGCTTCCATTACTGCATTCAAATTTGTGAATGTTTTGGTGCAGTTTGCAATGCCTTCATGAGTTCTTTCTTGAGGAAGGTTGCCTAAATCAGATGTCATTGTGTCCTCCAACTTTTTTTTGTAAGCTTCTCTTCCAACAAAATTCGTTAATGAGTAATAAGGACCAGGACTCAGCAAACCAAGAGATATCAATTTGATTGTTTTACTATTCATCTTGGCGAGCTTCGTCCAGAATAAGGCAAGTGTTTCTTCTACTTCTGATAGTTTCTAACTTTTTTGAAAGACAAAGGTCGCCTTTATTTTTGCACCAACGTGGTCCTAAATTCCCTTGCTTGCCAAATGCCTATCACTGGTTCTGTTGATTTCTTGCATAATTTGCTTTGCAGTTTTCTATCTTTGACAAAAAAATTTGTTCTTCTCAATGTGCTCTTTTAGCTTCCCAAAAACATCTCTAAGACTTTCATTCAATTAAAACCAATCACACAACCTATCAGCAAACATGTTTATTTTCCCTCGGAAGAATTTTTTTATTTGCTTGACTGTATTATTTACATGGTCATTCAAGCTGTTTTCATAATTTTTAATTGTATTATTTGCCTTCTTTAGGTCTTCTCTCATTTATGAGAACTGGTGTTCACTATGTTTTCTTATTTGCTCTGCTTTCTCTTGACATTGTTTTGTTTTTACCCTCTCATTCTCCAATTCTTTCTTTAAGTTATTGTTTGCATGTCCTGCATTCTCCAAGTTTTTGTATAAACTTAATGAAGAAGCTTTTTCATCCTTGATTTTTTTTTGCTCTGTTCCAATTTTTCCCTTAGATTTTTCAATTCTACGTCCATATGTTCTTGTTGTCCAATTGCTTCTTTAGAGGATGAAATTTTTATCATTCTCTCTAATTCTTTGCACCTATTTTCAGTTGCTTTCTCATTTGCCTTTACATTTGCCAGGTCTGCCTTTAACTTATCTATTGTTCCCTGAAGCTTTCCTTTCTCTCTCTCCAACTTCATCACTGAATTGTAGACCACTTGGTTGGTCATTTTTGACACATTTATCTTGTCCACAGTTTTAATTTTGGATAAATCCATTTGGAGGGTGCTAACTTGAAATTGAGATGGATCTAACTGACTCTTTGGTGGATTGTTATCTCTAGCTAGGGGCATAACAACCATGAATTCCATCATATCTTTATTTGGGCCATATGTGGGAAATAACCTATTGGATGCAGGTTCTACATCACGAGCTGTAGCAACTGCTTCCATCTTCATTGTCTTACTATTTTGTCTATTCCTATTTTTTGATTTTTCATAGTTAGTTACAAAATCATTGTAATGAAAATCAGGTTTTTGTGACACAATTAAATGTTTGAATGGTGAAATAGAACTTGCACTGATGTACGAGCTTCCACCTATGTTGCCTGTGGTTCTGCTAATTCCACCATGAGGATTAGAAACACCCTGACCCATTACAAGTGGAGTTTTTGGACTATTCTGAGGGTTTTGTCTTGAAGGTTGGGCAATTGTTGGACTCACAGTCACCATTGCCATTGTTGTACTAATACTTGTCATAACCTTTTGCTTCTTTACACTGCCTTGATCTCTGGAAACCATTGTTTTCATGTCTATCTATAATGTCCTTTCCGGACCACTAGTTGTAGTTGTACCCATGATATCCATAGCTGTGGGAGTGGCAATTGATTCAGATTGAATTTGAGTGCTTGGAACAGGTGGAACTATATTTGAAGTTGGAACAAATGGAATTGACTGAGTTGATGAATATGATGATTGAACTCCAAGACCAAGGCTTGGTTTCTCACCATGTTTTGGTGGAGCTGTTGGGTCAGGTGTAGACCAAACCCCTTGTCCACTTGGACCCAGACCACCAAAACCTAGGTAGCCCATTTTTTCTATAATATATGCCCCTTTGGTATATTGAAGTTTTGTAGACACATCAACTCCTCTACTGATTGAATATACTTTACTGGATGTGGGATTCACAAAATCCTAGTCATAGTCATCATCATTGTCATGATATGCTTCAGCTGGATGCTCCTTATTCCATAATTTGCTAAACATTGTATCCTCTTTCACCTCATAAAGATCTACAGAGGTCTTTGGCTCGCCGAGATTCTTCCTCATTTCCCAAAAATAAATTTTTTTGGTTCGAGTCCCATTATCATCCATACATTCATCCATTAGCTCTTTTGGAATAGATTTTGTAGATGGTTGAGCAGCTTTCTGGTAGAAATTGTATGATGTCATGGCCTCCACTTTTCCTTTCTATTTGTGCAATGTCATAATTTGTGATGAAAATTCCTGTATTGACATATTATCTTTAGCAGCATATTTCTCCATCTCTTTTTTGACCTCGTCCTAGGACTCCATGTTTTTAAATTTTTCAATCAATGGCATACTTTCATGTTCACATTTTCTTGCAGAATTCCCATTCTCTCTAAGTTTTTTTCCAATTATGTTGAGTGGATCATACTGCTAGTGACTGTCAACATCAAATAAAAAAATTGAAAAAAAGGCTTGTGCCACTTTGAATCCTCTTCTCTCAAATGTGAACCCTCCAAATGAGAAAGGCAAGGAAGGAAATATCATTTTCTTTTGCTGATCATTAAAGAGTACATCTGTGCTCTCCATCTTCCGTACATATTCTAATGCAAATACCCTCTCTGTTACATGTATTGGAAGTTTGTAGGGTTCTACCACTGAATCGTAAAACCTTAACACAATGTACTCTTCCATTAAGTACGAGTCAGCCAATTGTATTTGACTTTTGAGTTGAATGCAATCTCTACAAGTAATAGGCAATCTAGGCATTGTAGTACCTAAAATTTTATGGTACATTGGTGCCAAAAAGAAGTTTACAAAATTGTTATAGTTCCTTCTATTATCAATCATCCTTATCTGAGGTGTCCACTCATATTTTGGATTTTGGACCTGACTGCAAAGCTTGTTTGTCTGAAATATTGCACGATGCTTTGCTAAGAGACAATAGCACAAGTAGGTTGTGAATCTAAATGTTTTTTGTGAACCTCTTTTAATCATTAGTAATTGTTCTTTAGTAATTGTTCTTGCATGAAATGAACAATGTGCTCAATAAAAAAAAAATTTACTGGTTCTTTTTCAAAATGAATATGAAGAAGAATTTCAAGAATGTTGACAACCACTTGTTTGTTACTATCCAATCCCAAACAAAATGCTACCAAGGAAATACTGTCCTGTGCCCATGGCACAAAAATATTATAATCATAAGGAGGCTTATGATCTAGACTCAGACTAGAACTGCTTGTTATTCCTCTGATATAAGAATCTCTCTGTGTTGCATCTAATTTTTCATAATCCTCTGCTAGCTTTCCCAGGTCAAAGTGCACATTTGATTTTTGTTGTTCAAACCCTAGCCGTAGGTTCAACATACTAGCAAATTCACTCTTGGTATGGACAAAATTTCCTCTTGAGTATTTTTATTCACAATTGCCTTTCTATTTTCATCATAATTTTTGGCGCAGACCATGACAATTTCTGGGCAAGGGAATAATTGAGGTAACACCATGCTTGTCGACTCAACAAACCACACTCCAATTTTATTTTCCGTTGCATTTATCATGGGGTTAAATGTATAAAATTTTGAACCCTTATTTGGATCGTTCCACTTGTTTTCAAGTGCAAATATAATTTCTATTATTCCCTTATTTCTATGAATAATAGGATCATAAATATCATGGAATAAATCAATGAAACCTGGTGTTTTAAGCAAATTGTGGAATTCTATTATCTGACTTGGCATTTTACTCATAGTCTTATTCTTGATATTTGTTTTGCCCATCATGGTAAGTTGGTAACCTGTATCACTATTTACTCATAGAAAAATTCAAATTATATTTATACACAGCTACAAGCCTACAATTTATAGGGGTGATTCAAAATTAAACCCTAACAGGCTAATTTTTTATATATATTATAAACAGTAAAGTTGTAAATCAAGAGATTTGAAAAATTTAAAATGTGGGGCGTAGGTGTTCAAGATTTTAGTAGTTACCCGTTACCCTTAGTTTCAATTTTTACAGACTATGACTGGGAAGAGAGCTGAGAGACTTTGTTGCTTTCCTCGGACCTCAATCCTCAACCTAGAAATTTAGAATCTGTAAGTTGTAACTCCTTTCTAAATTTGCAAACTACTTATACTTATAAATAAAAAATTAGATTGCAAAGTGAAACTTAAAGTGCCAAAATTGTACAATCTACAGTCGTCACACTTGTCACTGTCACTGGCCATGTGAGTGGACAACTGTACAGACGTCATGAATTTGGAATGGGTTTGCAAAATTGGGTTTTCTCTTCCCTTTCAGCCCGAAATATAGCTTCGGTTGTTGATCTACAATCATCCAACAGTCATAATGTCAGTGTTAGTCACTATCTAGTGTGGTGGCCCCATGGGCCGTGGGTCCCATTAACTCACCTAGCCACCTGGCAGCTAACTCGTCTCATCAGTTAGACGTGTCACATCATCATCAAATGATATTATTGGTGGACCATGCGAGACTGCAAGTGGAACATGTTACATGTTTAGTGACACGTGTCATGATTCCAGAACGGGTTTGAAAAGATGGGGTTGCTTTTACCTTTCATCTCGAAGTCCATCGTACATCATCGATATGTGCTCATCCAACGGTACTTATTTGCAACAGACATTGTTAAATGTTATACTATGATTCTTTCCTTTATAGATATTAATTAATAATGGATAATAAGTTAATAACATTTAAAGTTATTTAATTGAATAGTAACAATTTTAGCCAATCAAATTCCAAATGCACTAGTTTTTTTAATAATATTACATTCTAATAAATTTCAAAGGCTAGAGTTAAGGTTAGTGTTTAGAGATTACGAGATTTTTTTGGTCACTGACTCGCTAGGTCTCCCAAACATGAGTTAAAGTAATATTTTTTATTGATTATATAGTATACTTAAAATGATATTTTTTATTGATTATAACTTTAATGCTGATAATTATAATCACATATAATTCTCATACCTTATAATTAGAAAACCATAAATTCTTTCTCTAACCTTATTGTGTGTGTGAATTTTGTACCTAGCTGTAGACACAACACTTCAGTAAAACATTAGAGGTTAGCAAAAAATTGAAATCATGCAATGAAATGGAAACTAAACTAACTAGGCGATTTACTGCCTTCTAGTAGATGCGAGTATGTATTCTCAGATTGGACCAAGATCAGTGATCTTGACAACACCTAAAAGAAGGATTTGAATGCAAAATCTAGATATGAAACGTATGCAAATTAATCTATATTTTTGGTTTTTCTGTGCAAATATGAAGAAAACTGATATGAAATTAATCTATATGAAAAATTGATATGCAATTAATCTAACAATGATATGAAATATGAAACTAGAATGAATTGAAAACAAGATTGATCTCACAACAGTTGTTGATTCGCAAGAAGCTTGATTCTTCAGATACCAATTCGCCAGCGTGATTGTGCAATTTCCTGAATTATGAGCTTGATAATTTGGCAGAGTAAGTTTGCAAATTCAAGAGATGATTTGTGAAGAGTTGAGCTTTGTTTTTATAGAAATCTAGGGCTTTGGAGGTGCATGGGAAAAAGCCATAAATCACTCTTGATAAACTCAGGTTGATTTTTGAGTTTTCTAAAATAAAAGATAATTAACTCACAAAAATCATGCAAAAGCAAGGTTTAACTCAAAATAGAGTTTAGATCAAATTCCAACTCATCATCAGATGTTGAGTTTAAATTTAAAATTGATTGTTAATTTCTAGTTGCCTGCTTTTCTGATTGTGCATGATTTAATTATAAATTAATTTAAAAATAAAGTGATTTATTCTCAACTTAACTGATTTTAAATTTAAAACAATTGATTTATGGGTTAATCAATTATTAAATCAAATTTTTATTCAAAAATTATATTATTAAATATGACAACTTGCTTTAACTAATTAAATAAGAATTTAATCAATTAATGATAGGAATCTTGATTGATTGTCAAAATAAAATAATACAATTAGGAATAAATGTAATTAAATTCATTTAAATAATTAAGTGGCAGAATTAAATCTAATTAATTAAATATTTAGAATATTCAATTAATCAAACTTTAGGATAAATAAGATTTATCGCCAAATAATCATTAAATTAAAGATTATTAAGATAATTAGGAATATTGCTAGGAATATTCTCCAATGCAGAATTTAAGATAATCAATTGAGATTCGATGATGTTCAGATGTGCCTTAGGTTAGGAATTCGATGTCGATTTCATTCGATTTGAAGATGTAGGAGGTTAATGAACCTATAGCCCATTTTTAGGGTATTACATTTTGCCCCTCTTTGAATTACTGTGCAAAGCGCAATTGTTCAAAGACAGTCTGTGTATGATGCTGAAACTGATATGGAAAGATAAACCGATTGAAAGATTTGGAGATATTAGGTCCTGAATGACCAAAGATAGTGTTCACTATAGCAACGATTAACTAATGATTACAAAAAAGTGTCAAAATGCCTAATTTTGAACCTTATGATTACGAAGAAGTGAGTGACTGATTCCAAACCTGATTGTCAATAAGAATCACATTGGTATCACATTTGAACCCTTCAGTTATGAAGAACCAAGGAAATAACACTAATGAACCGATGGTTGCGAAAAGCTGATATAGTTTACAAGATTAGGAGAATACCAGATTGATATGGATCTCGATCAATCTGATATGCCCCAAGCGATGATAGATTTGCCCCAAGCGATGAGGACTTTTAGATGAATCAGCAACTAGATGTGGTTGTTGTCTTGATTACTGATGAAAGATTGATTTGAATTTAGATTTACAGACTTGAATGATGTGTAATAACATGCCCCCTTCGGGATTAAAATGGAAATCTGACAAGAAAAGTCAGTGTTATAGTTTAGAAGCATGTTAATTGATTTGAGAAGTGGTTATACACATTCGAGAATGTGTTCTGCATCACTTAGAGGTCTTGGAGACCAAGTTTGACTAGGTTTGACCATGAGTTGACCAAGTTGAAATTTTGATAGTTTGATGTAAGATAATCAGTTAAGTTGAATTCTAGATTTATGTGATGATTGAAGGTTGAATGTGCAAGCAGTAGACCGTCCTGGGTCCAATAATTTTAAATTGTGATTTTGACATAGTAAATTGTCTCAAATTTCAATTTTGATCCCGAAAATGGATTCAGAGCGTCAAAATTAGCCAAGGGTGCAAGTTTCATGAAAAACAAAGCACTTTTGAAAATGAGGTCAAAAGCTATATAAAGGCCGGAAGGGTCATTTTCAATTCATTTCAACCTTTTGACTTTAGAAACCTTATGGAGCCCTCTGAGTGAGAAAATGGCAGAACCGAAGGTACCTGTGAGTTCACATCGATTTGAGCATAGCCGGAGACACCAAAGACCCCGTCAGTATGGACATCCAATAGGTGGACCTCTGTGCTTTGCTAAAATGTCAAGTTTTCCATGTTTTATAGGATTTTTAGCATTTTTCGTATGTTTTTCAATTTTTGAATTTTGATTGCATGGAAACTCGTACGACTTTTCAACTGTAGGTAGATTGTCATCTCATTAACCTCCAAGACTCATATCAAAGGGACCCAAGAGTCGTACGACATTTCATCGGGTCCCTTATAACTTGTACGATGAGGTGTCCAGTGTCGTATCACTATGCTTTGTCATATGGTATGATGTAGAAACTCGTACAATTTTCCATGCCAGTCTGAATTGTTGTATGGAAAATAGTGAGCCAAAAACTCATAGCTAGGTCAAATTTTTGATTTTTCTGATCTTTTAGCTTGATTGCTGACCTTTTAACCTACCTTCTGACATAGTATTATGTTCAATTCTTGCTCTTGTAACCTGTTCTATGACCAAATTACTGATAGGATTCCCTGTTTCTGTGTTGTGTAGGTCATATATCCAGATGTTCATGTACGGATTTCTCATCCCGCTACACAGAGACTATGTGTGTCATTGCCAGACCCTATGAGGGTACACCTTACTTCCTGTGGATTTGAGTACCTCATTCATTTACCTAAGATTAGGGTAAATCATAGACTATTGACTGCTCTGATTGAGAGATTTCATTCGGAGACCCAGACATCCCACCTGCCGACTGGGGAGATCACTGTTACCCCTGAGGATGTGTATCACATACTGCGAATTCCTTTCCATGCAGGCTGACGACCAGAGTATGTGAGTTCTGAGAACTCAAGCCTATTAGCTTTCCGATGTGTATTTGGAGATGACACCTAGATGACTAGTTCTATTTCCTGGGAGACCTTAGTGCAACGATATGGATTGACGCACCGACTAGAGTGTATCATTGCTAGGATGATCAGCGGTATTATCATGTCTGACCGTTAGCAGAATGGTCTATTGATGGGCTGGGCACTGATGGTGGCATGTTTGATGGTGACTCGCTCTGAGTTAGCTTGGGGTTAGTGTCTATTGGCCCACATGTTCTCCAAGATGCATGAGGTAGTGTATCAGGAGAGCAAGTCTTTTGCTGGAGGAGCTCTGGTGTTACAGATATGGGCTTGGGACCACATCCTAGTTTTGAGACCAGTTTGCCAGGCACAACGACAGCCGCATGAGCCTGTTATTTATATTTATGATGGATATGTCACACAGGTTCGGATGGGACATACTAAGTACTTGAGGTGATGCCTCGATGATATGACCTTTGTTCATTGGAGACCATATGTAGCTATTGAGCCCTAGCCTACTGCTCAAGAGAAATTTAGTTTCTTCTTTCAGAGCCGTGTACTGATCGGGAGGTCCTCCTCCACATTAGAGAGATTTATTATTACCAGGGTGTGGCGGCAGTACAGGTGAGTGCAGGATGCCTCATATGATTATGCCACTTATGCTAGGATAGCTCGTGAGCTTGGACTGGGATGGAGCATGAGACTCTCTTATGCTTTATGTTCACAGGAGTACAGTGGCATTATTGGTAGAAATTGGGAGTACAGACCAGAGGTGCTCGATGTTGGAGTCACAGATGGATTCATTTCTTGGCTTGCCGACTATCCCATTCATAGATTTTATGATCCCACAGAGTTGACACCTTCCATGGAGGAGGCCATGGATGTTACTGGAGCACCTATGAGACTGGGTCCTAGACCCGCATAGATTCCTATTGTTCACCCCACACCTCTGAGACCCAGAGTGATGGCTCCTCCATAGAGACCATCTAGACAGATGAGGCCCTCTCGTCCTACTACTTCTATAGTAGGTAGGCCCATAGGTTCACAGAGATGAACTAGGGGCAAGGGTGGTACATTAGGTGGTGTTGGTATAGCTGAGGAGGTCTTGGCAGTAGAGAAGGTTGCAGGTGGTGGTGATGCAGATCCGTCACAAGGTGATACCACATTTGATTTAGGTGTTGAGATCAGATGCCGCAAGGTTCAGAGAGCAGGGACCACTGAGCAAGCTACCTCAGATACTAAGATTCCAGTAGCTGATGTTGATACTAGTGTTCCTCTTACACCATAGGAGACCATTAGACAGCTTAGAGTATAGGTTAGGGACCTGAAGGTACGCAATGCTCTCTGGGAGGAGAGGTATCTAGAGGCCGATAAACAACAGATTGAGCTTCATGCCGAGGTAGAGAGACTACAGGCAGAGGTGATTCATCAGACCTCACTGGCAGCTTACTATGTGTCCACATATTATACTATTGTTCATACTGCACAGAGAGTCCCCACGTACTCCCAGTACATGATGGCATCAGAGGGAGCTAGAGCACCTAGAGCAGAGGCAATACCGGATACACCACCTCCACCTCCACCAGGTGTAGAGGATCAGGCTGAGAGCTGATCTATCTGTGATATGTTCTGACATTTTTGATCTTTTGATTTTGATATACTATTCTAATTCTGATAGCTTAGCTGAGCTCATTCATTTGTATATTGTGCCAGTAGCGCACCCTTGACTAGTTCGAGATTTTTGATATATATATATATGAGATTGAGATTTTTTGGTTATGACTTCATGTGTACTTGTCATGTTTTGATTTATGATGATAGCATGTGATGTTTATGCTATGAGTAGTGTAGAATGTATGTATGGATCAATGCAATGCAATGATTTCTTTCATATGTATGGATGTTATGCACCTGTAATTGATTATGGAAAGATGTATGTATGATTTATGCTTATGCTCATGGATGTAATCTAATGCAACAGATGGTTATGATATGAAATGTAAATGCAACGATGCACATGATATGTTTTGCATGTATTGATGAAGACAAGTACTTAGTCTTATGTCAAAAGGATGTTTAACCCAGGATGGTAACTGCTTTCGGTTCGGTGAAGAGACCTTCGAGTTAGATTTCAACTCTTGTTAGATTTGAAGAGGCGATTGAAGAAGCGTTTAAGCATTGGAATTTTATTCAGGTATTGTGAGATCAAGTAAACATGCAAAAAGATATGCAAAATGAAATGCAACCTAAGACCTAGGACCTAGTCACTGATCATGTGTCGGTCATTTTCATTATTGAATTTTTAGGTAACTGGATAAATCAATACAATGCTCACTAGCTATGAAACCATAGACATATGAATATCGATTTGTATGCTTAGGAATCAATACAACACCCACTGGTCAAACAACCATGGATATATGAATATTGATCTTCTTTTCGGAATGTCAGATTAGATATAAGCACCAAGGCAGAAATGCCAGGATGACTTGAATATCATGTCCATTTTAATATTGAAATTTGTATAAGCATCAAAACATAAACGTCCTGATGACCTGAATACGCCTTGCATTACAAACACATCATATAGTCAAGAGATCATTCTAAATCTAGTGTGAATTACCTGTAGTGACCCTTTATCGTTCACATCCTTAGGCAAGATCACGTTTGACAGTAGGAGAAAGAATTCACTCAAAAAGACAATAGTTAGATCAAACTTCCTTGAATTTTTTAGGTATCAATGGTCAAGGTACACATGGCCATCCAATTTGAGATAGAGGCTCTTACAGTCGGACACCATTTCAATCCAGAATTTCCAAAGTTGTTAGATTTTCACATACAAGTAGAAGACAAAGAAAAGATTATGCCCCTAGTCATCACTCTCTAAATCTTGTAAAGGACATCATAGAAGAGCTCGAAGGGACACAATATGCAGAAATCTCAATGTGAATCAATAAGCATACAAGGAGATAAAAGCATGAAAAGCACATATTGTTTTCGGTTTGTGTTTGATGTTTGTTGTAGATGCAAAATCTTTTCTGGAGACAAGACAGACAAATAGACACAAATGAAGCTTCAAAGGACTCTAACTAGATATGACACATCTAAGATATACTGGAGACCATAGGATATGACATTGATTGCCCCCAAGTGTTAAGCATTGATAGGATATATACGCTTGAGCTGATTGGTGTACATACCAACTTATTGAAAATAGGAATGCAAAAACAAACCGAGAGATATGTACAAACTAAAGCAAGACTGAAAGCTGGGAAAGACCAAGATTGCGCTGATAGATGGAGCATTTTGAACAAGTGGCGCCCGTTTGCCAGATTTTCACCATCTTGGCAGAGATTCTATTTTTGCTACCAAGGTGCCTATTTCCAGGTTTTCACCAAGACACTTTTTCTTTTTCTCATTTTTTTGTATTTTTCATTTTTTCAATTTTTTTTTGTATTTTTCAATTTTTTAATTTTTTTTGTATTTTTCATTTTTCAATTTTTTTTGTGAATCATCAAGGCGCATATTGCTAGGTTTTCACCAAGATGTTCATTTTTTTAGGACTTTTTCAGATTTTTTAGATTTTTTTTCAGGACATTTTACCATACACTGAATGCCTTAGGCATAGAATTTCTTTAGATGGATAATGCTGATTGGTTCTCAGAGCTGTTCTCCTTCAGTCATTGAGAGTTGATAGGCACCAGAGCCAAAAGTAGCAGTGATTACAAAGGGACCCAGCCAGTTGGGTTCAAAATTCCCCTTGCGTTCTCTGTGTGATTGATTTTTAGGATTCTCTCTCAAGACTAGATTGCCAACCTAAAATTCTCTGTGTCTGACTTTCTTTTTGTAGCCTCTAGACATTCTTTTCTGATACACTCTGAGATGATCATATGCTGCTTGTCTACGCTCATCTAGTAGTTCAAGTTCTTGCAACCTAGACACTCTGTAGTCATCATCAGTTACTAGACCATGCATTCTGATTCTTAGTGATGTGATTTCAACCTCAATAGGCAGTACTGCTTCAGACCCATAAACTAAAGTGAAAGGTGTAGCCCTAGTGGGTGTTCTGATACTTGTTGTGTAGGCCTAGAAAGTTGGATTGATCATGAGATGCTAGTCTCTTCCTATTTTATTAATTGTACGGTGCAAGATTTTCAATAGATTTTTGTTGGAAGCCTCTGCTTGTCCATTCCCTTGAGGATAGTAGATAGATGACCAATGTTGTGTAATCTTGAATTTGACACATAAATCATCTAGGTCCTTGTTTTTGAATTGTCCCCCATTATCTATGATTATAGAATGTGGGATCCCATATCTGCATATAATATAGTTCAAGATGAACATAGAGATCTGTTTCCCAGTTGCTTGTGTTAAGGGAACTGCTTCTACCCATTTAGTGAAATAATCTGTAGCTATGATTATATGGGTATGTCCATTAGAAGAGTGTGGATAGATAGCACCTATAAGATCAAAAGTCCATTGTTGAAAAGGCCATTGTCTAGTAAAGGGAATTAGATCTCTCCCTGGAGCATGAATCAAGTTGCCATGTACTTGACACTTTTGATAGTTCTTAGCAAATTTGATAGCCTCTTTTTCCATTTCAGGTCAATAGTACCCAGCCCTAATAAGTTTTTGAGCTAGTGTTAAACCATTTGAGTGTGACCCATATATACCTTCATCAACTTCTTCCAATGCATGTTAAGACTCTTCCCATTCTAAACATCTAAGTAGCGTACCATCTAGACCTTGTTTGTACAGATCGTTACCAATGATGACATGTCAGGATGTAGTGCGGATAGGGTTTCATTTCTCAAACTGATTAAAGAAACCGGAAATGATTTGGTCTTGGAGATAGGAGAAAAGGTTTTTGTATCTGGATGAATCATAACCTACAATAGTGTAGATCATGCGGGTTTCAGGGGAGTCATATGCAAGATAAGACAGTGCTTCCACCAGGAACTCATAGTGTAGCTCATGTTTAGGCTATTGTAGGAGAGTAGATAATGTCACCATTGCATCGACAACCTTGTTCTCTATTCTAAGAATTTTCTCAAATGTGATAGATATGAAATATTTCTTTATATCATCTACCATTTTCTCTTAAGGAATGAGCTTTTCATCTTAGTTTGGTACACATCATTGACTTGATGGATAACAAGTTGTGAGTCTCCATGAATGTGTATCTCTATCACCCTCCACTCAATTGCTATTTTCATGCCATTAAGAAGGGCTTCATATTCAGCAATATTATTTGTGCAAGGAAACTTTAATTTGAATGCTTTGGGTATTGAGTATCCTTGAGGAGTTATGAATAATATGCTTGCTCCAGATCCATTCTCTGTATAGGAGCCATCAAAGAATAATTTCCATTCTCTATAAAAAAGGTGCATGATATAAGAATCTGGAAATTCCATTTGCAGTGGTGTATCATCAAATAATGGTGCTTCAACCAATTGATCAACAATTACTTGTCCTTTTATAGCTTTTCTCTCAACATATTCAATGTCAAATTCACTCAAGAGCATGACCCATTTAGCTAATCTATCGGCGAGGGCAGCCTTGCTTAGTAGGTACTTTAGTGGATCGATTTTAGCTACCAAATGAGTGGTATGAGCTAACATGTAATGTCTCAGTTTCTGTGATGCAAAGATCATAGCTAGACAAGCTTTCTCAATCATTGAATAGTTCTTCTCATATGCAACTAATGTTCTACTGATATAGTAGATAGCTCTTTCCTTTTTGTTCTCATCATGTTGCGCTAGCAATGCCCCCAGTGATGTATCTGTTGTGGAGACATATAAGATCAATGGTTTCCTATGAATAGGAGGCATCAAGATAGGAGGATTTGATAGATAATTTTTGATATGATCAAAGTTCTTCTCACATTCTTCATTCCATGCAAAGGTCACACCTTTATGTAATGTTTTTGTAAAAGGTTGCGATATGTCAGCAAGCTGTGATATGAATCTTCTGATAGATTGCACTCTCCCTTGTAATGTTCTCATTTGACTGATATTTTTGGGAGGTTGCATTTCCATGATAGCTTTAATTTTAGCTGGATCAACTTTGATACCTTTCTTTGAAACTATGTATCCCAAGAGCTTTCCAGAAGTGACACCAAAAGCACACTTCTTAGGATTTAGTCGGAGACTAAACTTTTCCATTCTGTCTAGGATCATGCTCAAGTTATTTAGATGTTCAATTCTGATCATAGATTTTCCTAAAGTGTCATCAACATAATCCTCCATAGTTTTGTGCATCATGTCATGAAAAATAGATGTCGTAGCTCTCTGATAAGTAGCACCAGCATTTTTAAGCCCAAATGGCATAACATTCCAACAGAAGATACCCCATGCACATGTGAAAGTAGTTTTCTCTTGATCCTTTGGAGCAATTTTTATTTGATTATATCCAAAAAAACCATCCATTAAAGAATACATCTTGAAACCCGCAGTCATGTCCACTATCATATCAATGTTAGGTAGTGGAAAATCATCCTTAGGGCATGCTTTGTTCACATCTCTAAAGTCTGTGCACACTCTTATTGAATTATCTAGTTTAGAAATAGGTACAATATTAGAGATCCATTCAGCATAGTCTATAACATGGATGAATCCGACTCTTAGTAGTTTCTCTAATTCAGATTTTACCAAGAGTGCAATATGAGGATGCATCTTTCTTAACTTTTGCTTAATAGGTTTTACTCCAGGAGCAATAGATGGATGGTGCATGATAAGATTAGGATCCAACCCTAGCATATCTGAATATTTCCATGCAAAGATGATCTTTTTCTCAGTTAGGAATATATAAATTTTTTGCTTCTCTTCTTTTGATAAGGATTGTGCTGCATGTACCAACTATGGTTCCTCTATTGTACCCAAATTGATAGATTGAATGGGCTCAATTAGAACTGGAGATCTATCCTATAAATAACTCAGAAGGGCATCAAATATCTCATCCTTAGGTGCCTCAGAGAGGTTTTCACCTTCAGATATGTCTTGTATTTTTACTTTTGTAGGTTCTGAGACTGCCACAAAGTGGTTTTCACCCTTAGAACTCCTTTTCTTTTTATTTTTATTCTTTTGACTAAGATACTTGATGTCCGACTCGGTCATGCTGACGCTCGGTTCACTGATGGAAGTCCTCATAGGCTCAACTGCATTGAGGTAGCAAGCAAGGGCATAGTCATTGGGAAAGGTGTAAATACCATAGCTCAGATTCATGGAAGTTTTGTCAATTAGGTCAGGATGTTGGATAGTCAAAGTGGGAACAGATTGGGAAATTGTGTTTATGGATATGGATCTGTCATCATTGGCACTGACCTGATGCTCAAGTTTGAAGGTGATATTATAACTCAAAACATTCAATTCGTGAATAGGCTCAATGTCAGTGTGGGAGTCCACTTCAGCCATAGGTGGATCAGACTTGTTAAGTTCATTATTTCTCTCTAGACTTACATTGGGTTTAGGCGCATATTGGTGAATGACATCAACATGTTTTTCTGTGATAAGCTCATCTTCCTCTAGAATGGCTCCCCATTCATAGTCATTTGATTCATCTTCTGATTCAGGACCTCTAGGAAATCTTCAGACATGTGTAAAGTCAAGATGAATGCCCCCAAAAGGGTTACCCTTAGTTTCTGATTTGAATTCATACTCATGGGAATCTATTTTAGAATAACTACCACCTTCCTCTTGGTCTATTTGATTGACTTCAAGATTAGCTGGTTCTTGTGTTGCAACTATCTCTTGCTCTATAGCAGGTTCTCGTGTATTGACTACATTAATCCTTTTGATTGGATCATCTTCTGCATCAAGAAGATCTTTGATTTCCTTAGGAAAACGTTCATAGCGGATGAGCTCTGAACTGTCTGAATCGCTATCTGATGATTTTGTTTCTTCCTTCTTAAGAAGGGGTTCTCCTGGTGCAATTTTTTCTATGACATGAGAACAATTACCTTTGAGGTGGAAGGGTTTCTTCTTGAATCCTAAGCCAACAATATCCTTGTTTGCTCTACCAGTATGTGAAATAGGTATCACAAGACCTTTTCCTCTGACTCCTAGAGGTCCTTGACTTGGATATCCCATCTTAGCTATCAATTTATCTCCTGGACCATATGACTTAGAAGGGATTTTGGATATTACAGAGTCACTAGTTTGAACAATTTGGGATTCAGATTCATCTTTGTATAGCCATGCAAGCACAACTTCATCCTCTTCAAACTCTTGCTTGGATACTTGTTCTACCACAAAATTTCTTTCATATGCTTCAAGAGGTTCTTTAGATTCTGGTTTGGACTTCTTCAAAGACTGTCCATAAGACATAGACGAGATAGGGAGAGATGTCAAAGATAAGACTGGATCTATAGTATATTCTCCCTTCCCATTTTCTTTGATATTGACATCTTTAGCAATGTCTTCCATCTTGGATGTTGAAGCAACGTTTAGCTGCTTAGTGGAAGATTCTCGATTATTGGGAACACGTTTATCATCACTTTCCTTCAATGTATTGCAAGTGGTAGATATGTCTGCTGGGATAGTAACCTCTACTCCTTCATAGGGAAACTTCAAACATTGATGGTATGTAGGAGGAATAGCTTGCATTTCATGTATCCATGGTCTCCCCAAAAGGATGTTGTAAGCCAAAGGTAGATCAAGTCCCTGACATGTAGTATCTCTGATTACTGGGCCTGCTCTGATAGGTAAGACAATGGTGCCTTTAGAAGATCTTTCTTGTTCATCATAGACTCTTATAGTTATCTTCTTTCTAGGATCAATAGCCAATTCTAAAAATCCCATTTGTGTGATCAAGTTGTAAGAACAAATGTTTAGGCCAGCGCCCCCATCTATCAACATGCGTTTGACTCTACGGTTCTGGATCAAGACTTCTATATGCAAGGGTTGGTTATGCAGGTGACTCAAGGAGTTGTCATCTTTCTCTGAAAAGGAGATGTATTGCGGAGATGTAAGATGTCCAACCATAGTTTGGAACTTGTCTAAATCAAGGTCGTCAGGAACACTGGATCCGAGCAAAGCTTTGTCTAGAATGGCTTTGTGAGTTGGAGATATTCGAAGCAACTCAAACATGGAAATTTTTGCATTAGTGTGTTGGAGTTGTTGAACAATGCTATAAGATGTGGGCCTCGTATCTTTAGGATTAAAAGATTTGGAAATAGCCTTATGTTTGGAAGCGGATGAAAGATTGAAGGGCATCTTAGGGACATTAGATGAATCTAGGATTTGTCCTTTCAGATGTGCCTGAGTTGTGATTGAGTAACTGCATTAGCTGAATGATGATTTTTATCTCTTCGCACAATTGTGACGACATTGCAATGCTCAGAGAGACATGGTTCAACCATATTGATAACAACATTATTTCCAGGGTAAGCATATTTAACTTTTGCCCCCATATTAGGCTGAGAAGAGGAAACTCCCTGACCATGTTTTGGAAATGGTTCTGTGAATGCTGTATGATCATTATTGCTCTGATGATTGTCAATCGTGATGTCTCCATTATCAAGCTTTTCTTGTATGAGATGCTTCGAGCGTAAGCAGTTATTAGTTTTATGACCCTTGCTACGATGGAAGTCACATAATTCATTCTCTCTCCACCATTTTGGTTTAGGTTCAGGATCAAATTGTCGGATCTCAGGCAGAGATATGATGTCATTAGCTAACAGAGTTTTCATGGCTGATTCCAAAGATTCTCCAAGAGGAGTGAACTTTCATTTATTATTAGCAGACCAAGGTTTGTACTCTATCTTCTTTTGAGATGATTTTGGTATCTTTCTTTCTAAAGCTTTGATGGCTTGTGTACCAACAGTTAGATTGAAAGCTAGTGCCTTTGATGGGGTATGGAGAGTGTCAACAACGCCATCTGTGATGATGCGTTTGTTCTTGTTCTAGTTTTTGTTCTTGTTTTTAGAACTAGATCCAGATTCATACTTGTCCTTTTGAAGTGTGATGTCTCCTTTTTTCAGAAGTACTTTTTCAATTTTGATTGCATTATCTACCATCTTATCAAAAGATGTATGATCTTGCATTTGTAAAGGGTAGTTGATTTTTGGAACAAGGTTATTGATGAAGATCTCCTATTTTTCAATCTCTGGGATAGGTCTAGCATATAGAGAGAATTTATTTTGCCATCTTTTGAGGAATGTTAGGAATGGTTCTCCTGGATATTGCTTGAGATTGCAAATGTCGATCATGGTGACCAGATGTTGAATATTGTAGGAGTATTTCTGATAGAACAATTTGATCAACTCCTCAAAAGTTTTGATAGTAGGAGGAAATCTAGAAAACCAATGAATGGATGCTCCCCCTAGAGATCAATGAAAGAGATGCATCAGATAGGTTGGTTTGTGCATGAACTCCATGGATTGTGTACAGAATTCTCTGACATGATCTTGAGGATCAGAGTGTCCATCATATTTATCATACTTTGGCATTTCCACTCTTTTTGGGAATGGTGGCATGTACAAGTCTTTGTCAAATGGAAAAGGACATAGAGCCTCCATAGAGAACTCCCTGGGTTCCTTTTCTTTCTCAAGCTTGTTAAGTTTGACTTGCATGGCATGCATCTATTTCATCATAGCCGTAATAGGAGTTTCTTCCTCATGTGTAATTATATCTTCAACATTAAAGTTAGGAGGAAGTTTCACTCCTTGATGAGCTAACTCTAGAAAGTATGTTTCTCTATCTTCTTTCAAAAAATGCTTCATCATTTTCTTGAATTCATCATCATTTTGATATCGGGCAATTTCTTTAGGTGTGGGTTCCTGATCTGCACCATGTTGAGATTGAGCTCTTTGAGAACCATGGTTAGTCTCTTCTTGAGACATGGTAGGAGTTTTAGGACTCCCTAGGATAGATCGAGGAGGGGTTTTTTTATTACCTCCATGAGTTGATGGAGGGGGTATGTAACCAGTTTTTAATCGAAAGTTGCCAAGATTGTCGTCTTTGTAAAGACCATAACTGTAGAGTTTCTCAAGAGTTGGACCCTAAATAGAAGTCAAAGGTAAGGTATGAGATGTTTCCCCTAATTTCTTATGTGAGGAAGCTCTAGTTTCCACCATTAACCTTGGGTGAAGCAAAAGAATAGGATGAAGACAATTGAAGAATGATTTGATTCAAGAAATCAGATGATGCAGCTTTGTCAAGATTATGATTGATTTGAAGATTAGCTTAGATGTGAATGAAGGATACTATGCCCTAGATGTATGGGTAGATTCCAAAAAGATAGCAGACACGAGCTCACAACACTTACTCTATTTTGAAGATTGATTGAAGATTTGATAAATCTGACAAGGTTTTGACACAAGATGAAAAGACTCAAATCGATTAAATAGAAGACTGAATCAAATTCAAAAGGTCACTTTAGGAAAATGATTGGATTTTCAATAGCTGATGCTCTATTCCTGACACAGTGATTTGTTTTGACAGATTCTGAAAATAAGTTGTAAAAGTTGAATATCTGGCAATTTTGACAACTTTCTGGGCAATTTTTCAAAATTTCTCAAATGACTTTCTGTAGGCTTGTACAACAGTGGGTATGTTATGAAATGACAGTTGACAAAATCATACGACTTTTGCAAAACACGGACGATAGTTGATAGTAGGGTTTTTAACTATTTCATTTGACTGGCAACAAAACTCATATGACAATATACCAGCTACCATACGAAAATAAGGGGGTTCTAAAATGACACTTTCCAAAACTCGTACGACTTTCTGACCTTCTGAGATGACTTTTGACTTCCAAAAAAGAATTTTACTTCAAATTTTGCAAATTTAGGGTTTTCAATTTTGGATTGTTTGCAAATTGTACTGTCTAGATTTGAAGATTATACCAAATTCATTCATTTGTAGTAACCAAGTATATAAACAAGCACGCAGAACAACAAGCAAGTGATTTCAAGCATGTTTGAAAATAATGAACATGGGACAAAGCAACCCTGCGCATGAACAATCAAGTGACTGAATTGTGCTAATTCCTAGGAGTGCTATTTGTGTATGTTCCAAAAAGGTTTGCAATAACACACATATTCTTGAAAATGAAAATTTGGCCTCACTAGGGTTTTTAGTAATGGTCTGACTCTAAAAATTTTATGATCCAAGAGGGTGAAATCCAATCTCGACGCACCAAGGTTTTGACATAGGCTAAGAATTTAATCAATTAGGAGTTGCTAGGGAGATCTAATAGCCCAACAAGAGACCACGCCTGTGAAGATTTCTTCCACAAGGATATTTATATAGCGGCTGTCACTACCATGGTGAAAATGGCTATTACCGCTTGAGGTTCTGTCAACATGGTTGACCCAATTAAGGGAATGTCCACTATGGTTAACCCTCTCTAAAGGTGACTCACAAAAGATACCACATGGAGATTGGTTCTAGATTAAAGGATCTGAGTTTCTGATACTACCCAAAAAGGGAGTAGAGCATAGTCCTCTAGCCTTTTCACTTTTAACCAAAATAAAGTAGACAGATAAATCTGACACGCTAAGACCAAGATTATCTCACAAAGATCTATGATGTCAACCGCTCATGATCTATCAACCTCTCTAGAGAGAGAATGTATCAATCAAAAGCTGAAGACATGCAAATCTAGTAGAACGTGAGACTTTCTTAGTATCCTCCCTACCTACAAGGGTTCCTTCATTGAGAAGAGTTTCGTTGGAAACCCACTACCTCAAGAACCACAAATAGTGTTCATAGGGCCTATTTACTATGTGTAACAAAGATGCTGAAAATCAAATCTATGTTCATTTTTATAGCCCAAAATGAAGTCTGTGATATGAAAGCAATAAAAGGTCACACAAGCCAGGCACATGAGATGTTCGTTTTAGTCCAAATCGAAACGTTATCAGTTGAGAAGATTACCTGAATTCCTTGCAACGCGCTTAGTAGATTTTTACCTATTTTTAGCAACTCTCACAGTTTTCCCAATCAAAATTACCATGAATCAATCAGAAACAAAAAATTTCAATTGTTAATGTTAGATGTCAGCCCAAATCTGGAAAATAGTCTGAAAAAGTGAAACAACAATTGAAACCTAGCACTGAAACTCATACGATAGTGGGTTACCTTCTAGACGGCAATCCAAAAACTCGTACGACAATGGGTATTAGACCATATGACACTAGAGCTTCCAAATGACAGTGGGTTTCTGCTAGTATGATCCTTGATCAAATCAATTATCATACGACATTGGGTACAGTTTGGTATGAGTTTTTGACAAAACTCATATGAAAATTGTATAGACAAAAATTAAAAATCACAGCTTGGAACAGAAAATGACAAGAAGATGATAGAAATTGATAGAAATTGAATGGAAACCCATTTCAGTGCCCCATGGTGGGTGCCAAAAATGTGTGTGTGAATTTTGTACCTAGTTGTAGACACAACACTTCAGTAAAACATTAGAGGTTAGCAAAAAATTGAAATCATGCAATGAAATGGAAACTAAACTAACCAGGTGATTTACTGCCTTCTAGTAGATGCGAGTATGTATTCTCAGATTGGACCGAGATCAGTGACCTTGACGACACCTAAACGAAGGATTTGAATGCAAAATCTAGATATGAAACGTATGCAAATTAATCTATATTTTTGGTTTTTCTGTGCAAATATGAAGAAAGCTGATATGAAATTGATCTATATGAAAAACTGATATGCAATTAATCTAACAATGATATAAAATATGAAACTAGAATGAATTGAAAACAAGATTAATCTCACAACAGTTGTTGATTTGCAAGAAGCTTGATTCTTCAAATACCAATTCACTAGCGTGATTGTGCAATTTCCTAAATTATGAGGTTGACAATTTGGCAGAGTAAGTTTGCAAATTCATGAGCTGATTTGTGAAGAGCTGAGCCTTGTTTTTATAGAAATCCAGGGCTTTGGAGGTGCAGGGGAAAAAACCATAAATCACTCTTGATAAACTCAGGTTGATTTTTGAGTTTTCTAAAATAAAAGATAATTAACTTACAAAAATCATGCAAAAGCAAGGTTTAACTCAAAATAGAGTTTAGATCAAATTCCAACTCATCATCAGATATTGAGTTTAAATTTAAAATTGATTGTTAATTTCTAGTTGCCTGGTTTTCTGATTGTGCATGATTTAATTATAAATTAATTTAAAAATAAAGTGATTTATTCTCAACTTAACTGATTTTAAATTTAAAACAATTGATTTATGGGTTAATCAATTATTAAATCAAACTTTTATTCAAAAATTATATTATTAAATATGACAACTTGCTTTAATTAATTAAATAAGAATTTAATCAATTAATGATAGGAATCTTGATTTATTGTCAAAATAAAATAATACAATTAGGAATAAATGTAATTAAATTCATTTAAATAATTAAGTGGTGAATTAAATCTAATTAATTAAATATTTAGAATATTCAATTAATCAAACTTTAGGATAAATAAGATTTATCGCCAAATAATCATTAAATTAAAGATAATTAAGATAATTAAGAATATTGCTAGGAATATTCCCCGATGCAGAATTTAAGATAATCAATTGAGATTCGATGATGTTCAGATGTGCCTTAGGTTAGGACTTCGATGTCGATTTCATTCGATTTGAAGATGTAGGAGGTTAATGAACCTATAGCCCATTTTTGGGGTATTACACTTATTAATTCATTTGTCCTTCAAAATTTTGTAAATCTTTTATATTAAATGTACAAGTGTGTGAATTTTGACAGGTAACATTACCCAAACTTAATGTCAGTACTCATTTATAAATGATAAGACATTTCTTTTTATTAACTACAACTGTCTACATTGTACAATTGTGATACATTTTAAATATTCAGATTTAAAAATGGGAGTACCATCGGCATCGTTTGAACATTTCCTTATTTCTACTGAAACATACTTACAAGTTACATCATACATGTCTAATACATAGATAAAACAACTAATAAAAATAATGCAATCACATTGATAGAGAAGTCTAAGAACCATTTTTTGTACCCATAAAACACAAATTGAAAAGAGCTAAAGCTTGTGAAATTTTCATTATTTTTTTTCATAAAATCATAATTACATTGTCCACTTCTAGTACAAAGAGAAACCTACTATAAACAAATAAAACCCAAAAACAAGGTATGTTTTTATAAAAAAAACCACTAGTACTCCACTACTGATTTTGCCCTTTGGCTCCATCTAAGTAGAATTCTGCAGAGAGGATTAACTGTGAGAATTCATCGAGCCACCCAAATTGCCTCGCCTAAGCCTCCACTTTGTCAAGCATAAACCACTTTCGGAGAAAATCCCTAGCAATCAGGGCCCATTTCTTATAGCGCTTATACTACCCAGCATTCAGGCCCAAAAGAAAAGGTTGCATGGCCACATTCTGGCCTGGGAGGAGAAGCTTGGGTATTTCACTTGCCCAAGGGATCCCCACCCCTATTTTTGTGAACACGACAACATCAACATTGTCCCCCGGGTATTCTTCTTTAAAAACCCTCCTCATTAGCATTAACATATCCACCTTCTCTCCTCCGAGGTTGAGAAGAGATGCCAAAAAATGGGACGTAATGTCTATGTTGACTCGGTGCCTATCTTCATTGTGTAGAAACTCTTTGCCCAACATCATTTTAACAACCTCTATTACGAAAGGCCCACCCTTCTTACAAATTGATTCTAAGCTTTCATCTGAAAAGGAACCCAAAAAGGCCTTCTGGGGCTCCACAAATGTGCATCTAAGCCTAATTGGAGTGTCCATCTAAAACTTCAGAAACCTTAAAAACAAATTATTTTCAAAGTACAATTGCAGACTAATGACCTAAACAAATAATTTATCTAGCAAAGAAGATGAATCGAGGAATAAAGAAGCTAGATTGTCTTTAAATAGCCCTTGAATCCTTGATCGTTACTTAGGAATAAATTATTCTATCTTTAATGGTATTAAATCCATTGTCCTTAATATGCCTCTAAATCTTTCATGTAAATCTTTCCCCTAAATGCATGCGTGTGAGAAATTAAAATTTTGTCCTTAATCTTTCATATCTGGTAGTAAATCTTTCCCATAAATGCAAAAATGTCAGATATTGGTTATATCATCTATACGAATTTGGAAGTGGTGCGTGGTGACATGACAAGTTAAAGAATGTCTCTTGTCACTTATAAGGCATTTATTTCTTACCGAGTTAAGAGGTTACAAGTTGCACTATAGTAATAGGACCGTGATTATCGATACCAAAATGTGTACACTGTAGTTTGTAGACAAGTTACCCTTATTTGATATGTGTCAACATTTCAGTGACTTCCTCGACAACTCTTTTTCCTTCAAGAAATTGGGGTCGAAGTTAAACTTCAGCCATTGATCTTTGATCATTAGACAGTCTCCAATAATACATTTAACATTATAAAATAATGTATGCATGTTAGGTGTGTTAGGTTAGGTTACGTGTCCGTGTTATGTCCCATCTTTTGAAAATCACAATTAAATTATTTTTTTCCCCATAATTAACGAACGATTAGCCAATAAAATAAATAAATTTCCAAACGGTACATAAAATTCACCAGTACAATTATTATTTTTCCCTTAAAAAAAATCATTTGCCTCATATATTATAATTTTTTACTTCAAAAGAAAATTATTTGCCTTATATATTATAATTTTTTACTTCAAAAGAAAATTATTTGCCTCATATAATATATATTTTCCGCACATGACTAAAGAATTCGCCAGCAATTTATGAAATTTTCATTCGGTAGGGAAAAAATCGCCAATACAAACTATGAAAAAATGAGGATTTGAAAACAAAATTCGTTTGCATTAAAACAAATTTCCCCCTAAAATAATGTACGATTCGACAAGATTTTACACTTTTTCCTAAAAGGGGGTTTCTTAAAGTTATCCCTAATGGCCATTAAACACAAAAAGGGCATAAACACCCTAGCAAAAAAACCGCAGCATTCCCACACAAAAAAGATCACAAAAAAACCCATTCACAGCCCAAGGAAAGGCACCCAACCACCATCTCCAGCCCTCCATGCTTAGTGTTTGAACCATTGCGCCGCCTCCTCCCGCGTGAAATTGGGAATGGTCTGATGTTCCTGAACTGAACTTGGTGTGCCAATAAGACTGTTCATCAGACACCTCCCTGTGATCTTCCCCTCATATGATTGTGTCTGAAAGTTTGATTCGAGTGCAAAATTTGCCTCCATCTCTTGCTCACCGTTGAAAACCCTATGAAATGCTCTGCCTTCACTACTTGAAATCACACCCTTCAAACAAGCTCAAAGAATTTGTTGAGCGGGGTTTAGGGTTTAGGGTTATATAATGTTGAAATCACATCAACATTATTTATATAAGTTTTTTTCCTTTCAATATCAAAAACATTAAAATTATATAAAAAATTATTTGACAAAAAAATTCAATTATCTTTTTCTCTTAAATAAATTTTTTATTTTTATTTTTAATTTTAATGTTAAATTCTTTTATTGACTATGATAATTTATTTATCTTATTACTATATTTACATATGGATGGCAAAATGTTCCTCAATAAAAATTAAAAGCATTTGATTTGATGTATTTGTGACACTTAAATGCAGAAAAAATAAATTTATTACTCTCTTTTTAATTATACTTTATTTTTTATATTAAAAGCAACAAATCTAGGGTGTTGTCCCATTACAACCCTCAAAGTCTAACAGTCCAAAACACTAAAGAAGCTCGTTAACAACACATTAACAACACTCTAACAGAATAAAAACCCACTACAAAAAAACAAAGAGCAAGCCTATTGAGCAGGAAAACATCATGGCATTACAACTATTCAACAAGAAAACAAAAAATACCCAAGAATCTGCTCCTGCCTAGCTCATTTAATCTGGCAACCACTTTGTTGCGGGACATTAGACCAGTTTATCAATAAGGAACTTAAATAGTTCCTTGCAGTTCCCCTCATTGTTGACATCTACTCCCAGAATCATTTTATGTAACAGGTACAATGAAGTGGCCAAGCTATGCTTTACTCTCAAACTGAACCCTGAGATGCTCCTAGCCTTTCTTTTTAGCTCTCCCACTCTAGTCTTCAACTTATCCAAATTGTGAGGAGTAACAGTCAGTAATACAACTGAGAGGGGGGGTGAATCAGTTGTATGATAGAATATTAAACTTTTAATCTTATCAATATCAGATCCAATGGACACAATGAATGCCAACACAATAACATAGAATTTTGGTATTGGGGAAACCCTGTTAAAGGTAAAAACCCTAGTGGGAATTAGCACCCACAAATAATGTACTGGGAGTATAGTAATCCTTGTTAGAAGATATAGCCCTGTTAGGAGCTTATTGAAACATTACAGTACATAGTCCTTGTTAGAGGATAGACCCTGTTAGGAGTCAAGAACAAAAGAGGGATCACTACCCAAGGCTCACTGCCCAAAGAAGGTTAAGTCCACCTTCTGAACTCACTAGTTCGCAACAAGTGTATATGAAGAAATACACAATCTTTTGAACTATTTGCCAGCAACTATCTTTTCTTGATCAGTTCCAATGAAGTCCACCAATAATCCTCTGCTCTACATACAGTAGACACAAGTTTGCAACCTCCTTATATCACATATATCACATCCATGTCTCTTCCAAAGAAAAGATCTTTCATTTATACCTTATTACATTTTACCAAGAATAGGTCGGCCCATAAGGCTTTCCTGATTACAAAAAATTACATAAGCCCTTGCTAAGATACACATGGTATCAAAAACAAGTTTACAATGATTACATTACAATAATTAAGGACTAACATCCTTGAATTATGCTTGCCAAACAAGACACACACTTCATTCCCTGAGTCGGCTTCAGAATAAGCCATCACAAGAACACACGCCACATATGATATCACCAATCATTTTGTACCTTGAGCTAACCAATGAACATCTGTCAGTGCCTCTTCCATCATGCTTCAAGATCGCATACCTTGAATCCAATCCCTCTGAGATCTATATCAAAAACTCAGAGGCTAACTCTGTCAATTCTCACTGTCAAAGACCAGTGACCAGTCTTTACCAAAATAGTTGTATCTTTCTTAATAAACAAAACTTAGTGATGTGATCTCAGATATAAGATCAAAACATCCTCTTGAGATCTCATCTAACTTCACAACATCTAAAACATCTGTACACCCCGTACACTATGATTACCAGTCTGGTTCCTTCATAGAAGCATATGTTGACATTAGTGACAAAACACAAATGACAATAGTATGAATGACCATTTAGTAACGTAGTGATTAAACATATTAAATGTCTCAATCACCACCCATGCATTAGTAATATCCAAAAATCTCCCCCTTTGGCGTTGATGTCAACATATGGGAAAATCTTATCCCAAAGTTGTATCAACCCAAAAGTCCTTCAACTGAACAATCTCTCAATACAGTGAAGATTTTATCATAACAACACTCCCCCTTTGACAATAATGGCAAAGGGTGCCAACTGCCTTCACATATAAACTTTCTTCCATGATCACTCCCCCTAAGGAGTAGATCCCTATGTCAAGTTGAGAAAAATGATGAGGCTCTGAGCACTTCTAGACTGATGCACTTTTACATCATTTAGTTCTTACTAGGAGGGGCTTGAACCCCTAGCATACCTCTGAGATATTCAAAGGTATCTTTTGGTAGTGGATTTGTAAAAATGTCTACAATTTGCTCTTTTGTACTAACATATTCAAGTTTGATTTCTTTTTTTGGCACCTTGTCTCTCAAGAAGTGATACTTGATAGAAATGTGTTTAGTTTTAGAGTGCATCACCAGATTCTTTGACATGTTTATTGTGCTGGTGTTATCATAATGGATAACCATAGGCTCATTAAAATTTATTCCAATATCTATTAGCATTTGTTTCATCCAAACAATCTGAGTGCAATTTATAGCAGCAACAACATATTTTGATTTAGCAGTAGATGGTGCTATACAATCTTGTTTCTTACTTAGCCAAGAAACCAACTTTTTCCCAAGGAAAAATGCACCACCACTTGTACTTTTTTTGTCATCAATATTTCATGCCCAATCAACATTAATATAAGCATGAAGTTCAAAGCTATCATTCATGTCATACCATAAACCATAGTCTATGGTTCATTTGAGATACCTCAGTATTCTTTTCACAATAGATGAGTCTCTTTGGGTTCTGCCTGATATCTAGCCACAATTCCAATAGCATTAGCAATATCTGGTCTAGTGTGAGTCAGATATTGTAGCCCTCCAACCATTAATCTATACAAAGTCTGAAAAACACATTTTGATTCATCATCAATTGATAGCTTGTTTCTAGTCACCATAGGTGTTCCTACTGGTTTACAGTCTTCCATACCGAATTTCTTAAGTAATTCTTTGAGATATTTGGCTTGAGAAATGAAAATACCATTCTCATTCTGAGTTATTTGTAGTCCAAGAAAGAATTTCATTTCACCTATCATGGACATCTAAAATTCACTTTCCATCTCTTTAGTAAACTTCTTACATAGATCATCATTACTACCAAAGATAATGTCATCCACAAATACTTCTACTATCAAGATTCCATCTTCAATAGTTTTTAAATACAAATTACTGTCCACATTACCTTTTCTAATTTGAATTATGTTTAATGTGTACACTGCTATTCCAACAACCTCTCTCCAATGTACATGAGATACATTTCCTTCAATCAGCATTGTCCTTGCAGCATCAAGTATAGTCATGTTTCTTCACTCTGCTATCCCATTCTGTTGTGGAGTCTTAGGAGAAGATGTTTATATTTTTATTCCATGCTCTTCACAGTATGAATTAAATAAATCTGATGTAAACTCACCACCTCTATCTGATCTTAAACACTTTATTTTCAGTCCCGATTCATTCTCAGTGTTTTCTTTAAACAACTTGATTTTATCAAATGCTTCTGATTTTTATCTTAAATAAGTAACCCACATCATTCTAGAAAAGTCGTCAACAAAGAGTATAAAATACCTTTCCCCATAGTATGAATTTGTTCTTGTAGGCCCACATAGATCTGTATATATTAGATCCAACTTCCCTTTTGATGTAAATGTTTTTCTTTTATGACTGCTTCTAGTTTACTTTCCCATGACACATTCTCTGCATACAGTGTTAGAAGGTTTCACAATCTTCGATAGATCTCTTATTGCATTAGCCATACTTGCCTTCACAATGTTGTCAAAATTAACATGACATAATATTCTATGCCATAACCAACTGTCATCTACCTTCGCAAAAAAATAAGAGGCTCCAAATATGTTTAGTTCAAATACATTACTTCTAGACCTTGAATCGGTAGCAATCAGTTTTCCTTCCTTGCTTCTGATAAAGCATTTACCATTAACAAAACTTAACTGAAAGTTTTTATCCATTAACTATCCAACACTTAACAAGTTATGTTTCAGTCCTTCAACAAGTAGTACATTGTCTGTATTAGTCTTTCCATCCAGAGTGATGGATCCTACTCCTATGATGGATTTTGGGAGATTGTCCCTAAACCTTACAACACCTCCATCATAAGTTACTAATTTATCAAACTTTTTTTTATCACCAGTCATGTGATGAGAACATCCATTGTCAATTATCCATTCAGTTTTCTTGTCAACATGAGATACTAAGGCTTTTTCTTCATGAACTGGATCATCTTTAATAGCAACAAATCCAATCTCTTCATTATCTAAATCCTTATCATCAGAGATTCCTTCACTAGCATAATAACATTCTTTGTCTCTTCTAATTTTTGCATAATCAGGTTTGTACTTAGGAACTCTTGTAGGACATCTAGATGTAAAATGACCTATCTTATTGCATGAAAAACATTTCAAAGGTAATTTTCCTTAAAATTTTCCCTTATGTCTTTTCTCTCTTCTAGAAATTAGTGCAACAAGTTCTTCCATCTTCTTTTCTTCTTCCATTATCTTCTCCCACTCCTTAGCATACTCACCAAGCTCTTCTCTTAGGTTTCTTTGCTTGTGCTCAGAAGTGCAAAAAATTTCTTGTGCACAGATGCCCTAAATGCAAATTCAACTTTAGGTGTAGCATCTCCTAATTCCGTAGCTTCAAAGGTAGTTAACTTTGCAATCAAAATCTCTCTGCTAAAGTTTGGAGTTAGGGGTATAGTTTCTTCAATAGACATTGCCTTGAATTTGTAAGCAGGAGTTAGGGATATGAGAATCTTTGCAATGAATTCATCTTCATCATAAGTACCTCCACAATTTCTAATTCCAACTACAGCTTCTATAACCCTTTGAACATAGGCCCTAATGCTTTCATCTTCATTCATTTGTAGCGTTTCCATCTTTGTTTTACAGATTTGCAATTTCGCTTGTTTGGTATACTTGTCTCCTTCATAAAGTGTGTCGAGTCTATTCCAAATTTCATGTGTCAAATCCAGATCTTTAATTTCAGTAAAATCACCCTCAGATAGTATGCTGATCAATGCTTCTCTTGCGACCATGTTGCATGAAAATAGCTTCTTTTCATCATCAATGGTTGACCCCAAGTCATTCTCAACCTTCAAAGTTTCCTTCTTTACAATCATCCAGTAGTCTATGCCCAAACATAGAAAATGTGTTCGCATCTTGTTTTTCCAACTATAAAAGTTTTCAGGATCAAGCTTAGGACTATTCTTCCTATATAATGCCATTTTCCAAGATCACCTCAAGCTGTTAAGCTTTCTCTATGAGAACCACAAGATCTGATACCAATTGTTAGGAATAATAGTCCATAATACAACTGAGAGGGGGCGTGAAGAAGTTGTATGATAGGATATTAAAATTTTAAACTTTTAATCTTATCAATATCAAATCCAATGAACACAATGAATGCCAACACAATAACACATAATTTTGGTCTTGGGGAAACCCTATTAAAGGTAAAAAAACCTAGAGGGAATTAGCACCCACAAATAATGTACTGAGAGTATAGTAATCCTTGTTAGAAGATATAGCCATGTTAGGAGCTTATTGAAAAATTACAGTACATAGTCCTCGTTAGAGGATAGACCCTGTTAGGGGTCAAGAACAAAAGAGGGCTCACTGCCCAAGACTCACTACCCAAAGAAGGTTAAGTCCACCTTTTGAACTCACTAGTTCGAAACAAGTGTATATGAAGAAATACACAATCTTTTCAACTATTTTCCAACAACTATCTTTTCTTGATCAGTTCCAATGAAGTCCACCAATAATCCTATACTCTACATATAGTAGACACAAGTTCACAACCTCCTTATATCACATCCATGTCTCTTCCAAAGAAAAGACCTTTCATTTATACCTATTACATTTTACCAAGAATAGGTTGGCCCATAAGGCTTTCCTCATTAAAAACAATTACATAAGCCCTTGCTAAGATACAAAAAGTATCAAAAACAAGTTTACCATGATTACATTACAATAATTAAGGACCGACATCCTTGAATTATGCTTGCCAAACAAGACACACACTTCATTCCCTGAGTCAGCTTTAGAATAAGCTATCACCAGAACACACACCATAGATGATGTCACCAATCATTCCGTACCTTGCATTGACCAATGAACATCCATTAGTGTCTCTTCCATCATCCTTCAAGATCACATACCTTGAATTCAATCCCTTTGAGATCTATATCAAAAACTCAGAGGCTAACTCTGTCAATTCTCACTGTCACAAACCAGTGACCAGTCTTTACCAAAATAACTGTATCTTTCTTAATATGCAACACTTAGTGATGCGATCTTAGATATAAGATCACAACATCCTCCTGAGCTCTCATCTAACTTTGCAGCATCTGAAACATCTGTACACTCACCGTACACTATGATTACCAGTCTGGTTCCTTCATAGAAGCATATGTTGACATCAGTGACAAAAAAAAAATGACAACAGTATGAATGCCCATTCAGTAACGTACTGATTAAACATATTAAATGTCTCAATCACCATCCATGCATTAGCAATATCCAACAATCCAACTGCTCGATCACCACATTCCAATTGAAATAGATCCCAAGCTGAACATTTTTACGGGTCCTAGCAGAACCTCTATCCTTTTAGGCATCATATCATTGGTGAGGTCCAAAGGGCCAAGCCTCATGCTTTTGGAGACATGGGTAGAACTCTTAGTTGTCTCTGAGCTTCTTTCTATCTCAACCTCACCACCCTTCTCATTTTCCTCATCTATGCTCTTCTCCTAATTCTCCTCATTATCTCGGCCCATGTCCTCAATATAATCATAATCCAAGACCTCCTTCAACTTTCCCTTCTCAAAAGATCGAGTGGTGAGTCTATGAGAGCATCTCAAAGTACTTGTCTCCTCCATGACATCATTATTAGACCCCACCCTTAGATTGTGAAACTTTCTTTTTTGGCAACAAATTTACCTTTCTTCTTTGATAGGGGTAAGTCCTTCCTTTTATAATCGACCAAATCTAGCTTAACAATAGTGTAGTTGGTGCTTTTAGGAATAGCGTGGCATGTGGCAATTTTAAGGTTAGAGTTTTTCAAGCACTTCTTTTTACTAGGTCCAAGGGTTTCTAGTTTGCTAGTAGACGAGGGGGTGTTGGACTAGGCAACTTCCTATGTTACAATCTATCTAGGAGAGCAATGATCCAAATGAAAATGATAGAGGTGAAAGATGATCCCTTGGTGAAGGGGCACTAGTTTATTATCCTTCTTCTTGGCATTATCAACTACTTCCTTCACATAAATTTTAAGCAAAGTTAGGAGGAAAAAGGAAAATAAATAATACTCTTGTTACAAAAATTGTTCAAGAGAGGCATATGGTATAAATAATAAGCATTGAATCTACCCTCAAGCATGAAATACTTCATAATCATAAGGCATACCTCCTAGGGCTCTAGAAGCTTGTCCCTCTCATATGCGCCATGAAGTTTCAAAGGACTCTTGTATTCTCTAAAAAAATGATTAACGCTCTCAATATCCAAAACCCTACTTAATTTCCTCCACTTCCTACTAGTCATGGGGAGCCAAGTAGCCTTGGAAATGACATCCTCATTTATTTCAAAAGAGATTCCACCCACAAAAACCTTCCTATCAACCCAAGAAGAGATAAATTGTATTGACAAATTTTCATCATACCTATTCATATTTTCAATGAACTGCATAAATCCACCCTTCTTACAAATATGTCAAATTGTGGCATAATTCTTAATCTCATCATGTTTGTTACACTTAATTATAACTATATCTCCCCCTATGACTCTTGAACTAGTACCAATCATAATATCAGTTCTTCGCAAATTAGGAAAACTCTCAACTAAATGAGAAGGGAAATAATGTCATAAAAAGATCATAAAAAGGAGTAATAATTATTATTCACTCCCCCAAAAATATCATTAGTCAATAGAACTCTTCACTCATACAACCACCCTATAAACAAATGAATAATAAGAACTCCAAAGATTACAAGACCCTTCCCAAGATAAATGCTAAAATCTGCATTCCTTGCAATCCTACAAAGGTGACACCGGACATCATTCTCCATGTACTTGATCTTTCTCACATGGTCACAACTAGAATTATGCCACCACAATATGCCACTAGGTTGGCCGGCCACATAAATCTTAACTCTCATGAATATGGAATGAAAGAGTGCCAAAATATTTGAAATAATACCCATCAAAAACCTACTCAAGCCACAAACCATTCTAACACATATTTCCATACTAGGGCTTATACTATACCAATAAAACCTTCGATGCAGACTAATATCCATGGAAACAAAATTATCATTTTATTTCTCCTTCGATGAAAATCTTCATTTTGGTAGGAATTGGCCCTTGGTCTCTCCAACACCTTAATCCTAGAGTAGCCACAACATCAAACACACAATTGCCTTCCCTATAGGTTTGGTATATGAAAATATAATCTAGGCCCAGAAGAAGCCTTTTGATATTTTCCATAATATCAAGAGAGGACCAGTTGATCTTAGTTAGCCCTTTAGCATCATCAATGACAATTTTTGAGTCACCCTCTAAAATAAGAGCCTTTATAACAAAATAAAGATAAAATTTTAGGCCTCAAAACATGGCCATACATCCTATCTGATTATTAGTCAATCCATCAAAATTTCAAAAATATGCTACCACTAGGGTACTAATATACTCCCCCAACTGGTAAAATATCTCTAGTAGAACCATCAAATTTTAACTTGTGGCACCCATCATCTAGAGGTTTCCACTTGGTATTCTTTCTAATAAGCCTTTTGGAATTATCAACTTTAGCATAGGCATTGGGTAAATCCCAATTTCTAGCTATTCTATCATAAAAGGGAGTAGGCAGAAACTCAGAGTATTTGCACTTAGTGAAAAATAAATGATTAGATATCACATGAAAGAGAGTTCTAAACACAACTTCTACGAGATTCATAGCCTCCTGGAAAACCCTAAATCTTTCCAAAGACTCTAGAAAACATGAGGAGGGATTTGTCTCCATAATTGTCTAACTAATGGGCTGGTTGTAGGCCCTTTCCAATCAACAATAAATTGCTCCAAGCCACTATTGAAAACCCAATTGACATAAATCCTATTCAACAAAAAATGCTATAAATATCTGGAAAACTAGCAATGAAGAAATATAGGGGAATAGACTCTTCTTCATGCCTACAAAGAATGCATTTCTTAGAGAGTTGGAATCCCCTTTTAATGAGATTGCCCTGAGTTAAAATTCTAATGTGCAAATTCTTCCACCAAAAAAAGTTAACTTTTGGGATCAAAGAGGGGTTCCAAACCTTCCTTTAACAGTCTGAGGAAAAATCCTCCTTGGACAATACCAATTGTAAGACAACTTCACAAAAACTTTCTCCCTTCAGGTCTTTCATCTAAATAAATTTGTATTCCCTAGGAATAAGGGGTATTCTAACCTTACTGATAATCCCCATTATCTCCTTATCTTTCTAAAGCAAGTATGATTGTTCCATGTAGCATTGGTCAAGATCCCTCTACCTCCTATCCAAGGAAATTTAATCAATTACTGTGTGGAAAAATAATCTTATAGAAACATTATTTTATCCCCTTAGGCTCATATTATCATCCAACCTTCCTTCACCAACCCAAACATCTTCCCTGAACCTAATACACCTACCATCTCTAACCTACCACTTTAGACTAGATTGAATAGTATTCCTACATTTCAAAATATTATTCCAAATCTTAGAAGTCATGGGGATACAAGGGGTACTAAGAAAATTGTAGAAGTTGTCATAGCTAAGGTATTTATCCTTTATGAATTTACACTTTTCCAAAGTCATATTACATCCCATGTTTAAAATCAATGCTTTGTTAAGGAAAGTTATCTTTCTAATTCCCAACCCTCCAAGATGTTTAGGCTTACAAATTGTGTCCTAGTTAATCAGAGCAAATCCTTTCTTTTTCTTCCATTCTTATCCATAGAAAGGATCATGGGAGTCTTTCTAGTTTCTTCACCATAATCCCAAATATTTTGAATATGGAAAGGAAATAAACTAGGAGAGGCCATGATAAGTTGAAGCCTCCCCACACTACTAAAAATATTACCTTTCCAACTGGCCAATTTCTTTTGTATACGTTCTAAGATAGTGTTCTAATAGGCATGGGTGACATCCTTAATAGTGAGTGGAAGACCTAAAGATGTTCCAGAAGAGTGACACATTGACAACCTAAGGTATTCCTAGCTTTATTACATAATTATCAAGAAAAACCTTTCATTCCCTTTCCTCCACAATAAAATATCTCCTAAATAGGATCATATTATCCACAGATTTCTATAACATTGAGGGGGAAAGGGTGGAAGAAAATTTTACCCCTTGAATTCTTCCTAACTGAACCATATTCAGAAAATTCCTACCTATAACCTAAAAAATCATTATGAAAAGATACAATGAGGGGGTGACCTTGTCTAATCCCCTTCTTGGATCCAAAAAATACCCTAGGGATACCATTAATAAGGATAGTAAATCAAACAGTTCCCACATATTCTCTGATCAAGATGATAAAAATTTCATTGAACCCCATTCTAGATAAATATTTAAACAAAAATCTCATTTGACTCTATCATAAGCCTTAGAAATATCCAATTTTAGAACCATACCTATAAATTTGTACTTCTCCATAGAGTGAATAATTTTGTGTGTCAACATTTGAGCGTCCAAAAATTGTCTTCCAGGGACAAAGCCCTTCTAATAGCCACTAATTACCTCATCTAGAAAAGGCTTCACTCTATTAACCAAGACTTTCAAGAAGATATTATAAAGATTGTTACAAAGGCTAATGGGTCTAAAATGAGTCAATTACTTTGGCTACTAGAACTTGGATACTAAAGAAATAAAAGTGTTATTAACTTTCTTCAACATTTTACTTGTCCTTAAGAAATCTTTTGTGGCCATCGTAACATCATAACTCACCACATCCCAAAACTTCTGAAATAAGGATGGGGGGAAGCCATCCAACCCTGATGCGTTATAGGTTCCCATTGAGAGAAAAAAATCCCTAACTTCCTCCATAGACACTTGAGAAATTATATATTCATTATCCTCAGGACGTATGGTTCTTGGGAGACAATCTAATAGTCGACCTTCAAATTTTTAAGGACTATAAAGACAAGGGTCACTATTAGCCTATCTGAAATAATCAATGGCCATTTCACCCATCTTATAGTCCTCATTAATTTCCTAATTCTTATCATTCAATAAGCACTTTATTGATTTTCTCTTTTTTGCCTACTACCAAATCTATGGAAAAAAGTTGTGTTCTTGACATGCTCCTTCAACCATCACACTATTGATCATTGCTTCTACTATATCTCCTCCCTTCTCATATTCTCCTTCCATTTCTTCCTCCATTTTCCTTCCTCATAATGAATTGATTAATAATATTACTCCTTAGCCATTAAGTCCTTTAAAGATTTTAGCTTAGAAGAAATTTCCTTTTTCTACTTAAAGATATCACCAAAAGTTGATTTGTTCCATCCTTTAACATTCTTCCTTATAATATCCAATTTTTATGTGACTCTAAACATATCCATACCTTTAATAGGGTTATTTCAATAGTTTTGAACGTAATTTCTAAAGTCAGGGTGGGAAGCCCACATAATTTCATACCTGAAAGGGAGGGATCCAAAAGGAGGCCTGTCAATCCAATGCAAAAGAAGAGGACTATGATTTGATACAATTCTTGGAAGTTCTTTCAAGGTGGCATTATATCCTATATCCCATTTTTTGGAAATAAGGAGCCTATTAAGTTTGAATTGGATTACATTATTCTCCTTCCTACTATTGGACCAAGAAAGGGATTGACCTTGCAAGTTAATGTCAAAGATCTCATTTCTATTAATTAAGTTAGATAAATCTTCCATATTTTCAGAATAGTCCATCATGCTCCCAAGTTTCTTAGAAGGAAAGAGGGAAGAGCTAAAGTCACCCACCACCATCCATAAGGAATTAGAGTCATTACTAATAAAGGAAGATATCACATTCCAGACTTCTTTCCTATTAGATCTAGTTTTCATAGAATATACATTAGTTAAATTCCACATCAAACTGCCCATGGAGAGGGAGGCAACTAAGAAATTAGAAGAAAGGGAATAATTTTCTCCCTTGATCCTACTAGAGTCTCACATAGTTATCACTTCTCTAGAATCCCCACTGGTATCATTAATGAGATATGTTGGCCCATGCCAAATCTTGTCAGCAATAGTAGAGAATTTCTTAATAGTCATTTTAACTTCTTGAAGAAGAAAAATATCCACTTTCAGATTCTTAATGCATTCTTTTAATGCAAACTTATTTTCATTCTTCTTCCATTGTGAAAAAAGGGGCAGCATAGGGGGATAGATCCAATTTTTCTAACACAATGGTCCCATATTCCTTCTAGAGTTTCTCCATGGCCTCTATCTCATCCACAACATTTGAGGTTATTTCTCTTTTCATACTCACACCAACTAATTGAGTGATATCATAAATTGCACCATATTCCTCTAAAGCAAAAAACACCTGAATCCTTGAAGGAGGAACATTATCCTTTGAGATTTTTAGGAATTCGTACAATTTCCTCACTAAGGTGGGAGGAAAATCCATCTTAATTTCATCCACCTTTGAAGTAGAGATAATTTCCCCATCCTTCAACCCACAAATATCCTTAAATTGTATTTCTATGATTGACCCTAAATTTTTAGCACACTCCATAACCTTAGTTGGAGTGCCAACTGAGGAGTTCATCAATTTCAATAAATCTTCTATAAAAGGTTAATCCCGACTCCTAGAGGACTCTCCCTCATGACTTTAGATGCAAGGAGTAGGGAATTTCTCCTTCAAATTTGGCTCCTTAACCCTACAATCAACTATAACATGACGTGATTTGGAACACTTTGACAGTAAACCATACCATTCTAATAAATAAGATCTTAAGTCCATTTTCCAAGTTTCAACTATAAAGTAATGAAATTGGGGAGAGTACTATTAATTGCTTGTAATTCACACAAAATCTAGCAAAGACTAACCTGGACTTGGCTTGAGTGACCACATCAAAAATAACATATTGTCAAAATGTATTCCCAATCCATTTGAATAATTGATTATCCCAAAACTCCAACAACAGTCTAGGGAGCCTAACCCAAATCAGATCCATCCCGTGGAGATCCTTTGTAGGGTCAAACTCTATCTTCCATCTACATAGAGCCAAATTGTGTTTTTCATAAGCCTCAGAGCTTTCAAGTATCTTGACCATGTCCTTCTTCAAAGTGAACCTAAACACAAAGAGGCCACCCAACATTACATTGGTCACCACATTTCCCTTGAAGTTCCATTGGGAAGCTACTCACCTCCTTACCACATCAATGGTTGGCCTAAAAGAGAATAATTTTCCCACAATGTTAAAATTCATGGAGGAGACATTATGGTCTATTCCCACATATGGGAGTCTAATTCTAATTCCTTCCTCCATCCTTATATAATCCATCATGTGGTTGTTAACTTCTTGTCCATGTGGCCCAAAAATAAGGGCCTCCTTCTAGTTACTCATAGGGGTCCTCCTGCAAATAGTACCATCATTTCCCAAAGTAGGATCAAAAGTCCCAAGGGTCTTCCTATTATTAGTACCATCATTACTAAGAGGAGACTCAACAATCCCAACATGGGGTCCCAAATTTTTCAAATCTTTCAGAGAAGCATAGGTTGGGGAATTTGAGGTATGGGCTATGAAGAACATGAAATAATTTTGAGGTGAGGGTCCTTGCGAGGAGGGATATAATCCCCTCCATGATCATCAACTATGTGTAAAAATTTGAAATTTAAAACCAATGAGCAAGAAGTTGTTATCTTTATAATTTTATATTATTTCTATATTTTAATTGATAAGTGTGTATTATATTACTTATAAATATACTCATTAAATTTAATACATAAAATCTATTTTTTCAAAGATAAGATAAGAAAAAATATAAAATAAAAATATAATGATACAATAGTATAAAAATAATAATGTAGACTCAAGAGATTTTTCCCTTTTGTCAAGAGTTTAATTGAAACATAAAAGCATAATTATATAATAATAATTTAATACTTAGAGTTTATTTTGAGTTTAATGGAACCATAAAAAATAACAAAAATTATATTAAAACATATAATCATATAATCATATTAATATAATTTAATAATAATTATAATATTACAATATCCATCATGCTTTTATAGTTAATCCATATCTTTGGGGAAGGTTTTTGACCAATCAGTGTTCAACTGTAAACATACTATTAATAGTAACCTTATGTAAATGCAAGGTTGAGTCACCATTCAAAGCATATTGAAGTGTAGTAAATAAATCTTCACAATTATTTTCTCTACTAAAATACAAGCATCCTCTACTTCTTGTGACAATGGTTCCTTTACTAACCATGTTGTGTCTGTTCTTGGAGTTTGGATGGGAAGGGCGACGAATTTATTTTTCCAAGTTATTTCCCTTGGCGAGCCTTAGGGAAATAAATTGTGGATCCTACTTGTGATGTTTCTCAGGTTAGAGAAGGAGAACCATATTGATCTATTTGGTATCACATTGGCCAGGATTTGATAGTGTGATATTTCTTTGTGGGTTTTGTGTGATTCCTCACTCTATGCTTATGGATAAGGGTTCGTGTTGATAAGGTTGTTGTTCTTTCTTTAAATTGTGTGGGTCCTCAAGGGATGGTGATTTTGAGCCTAAGGAGGATCTTTACCATTAGTGTGGGAGTCATTGCTAGTAATCTAAATCTCATTTTCTTTGTTCTTCCTTCAAATTCAACGCTAGAGATAAAATGTGGGTAGCTCCATTAGCGACATAGAGGGATTCCTATAGAAAAATTCCCTCATCTCCAAATTTATGAGATCTTGACCCAGTCTAAAAGATCTACACACCTAGATAAGAAATAAATAAAGAGAACATATGGTAGATGAAATTATCATTTATCCCTATGCCAACGTTTAGTTTTTAAGCTGTAATTTTAGTATGAGGAAGACAAGGATTTGATTCTTAATGTTGGACTTTGGTTTTTTCATGGAATTTTTAATGCATGAAGTCATTCTTCCCTTTGCTTGACCCTACAATATGGAAATTTTCCTCTACATTTTTTAGGTGTGTCTCTCCTTACAGTTCTAGGAAATTAAGTGCCTAAAATCCATTAGCAACATTTTGGTAGATATCAAAGCATATAGAAAACAACACTCAATTATGAAAGATCCACCTATGCATCATGGATTTGTGTCAAAATAGACCTCTCAAAATATCTTCTAATAAATATTTTTGTGAGGGAAGGTAAAAGATATTGGAGGAAGCCACTTGATTGTGAAGAGATTTCTTTCAAATATAGGATATGTTTTTCAACTGAACACTTTACTTCCCATTCGAAAAAAAAGCATGTTCATGTATAGGCATAACCTACTTGGTGGCATGGGGTTATCCCACCACTATGTTGTTCCTCCTAATGAGAAACTAGATTTAACTATGCCAAATGCACTTCATGATGAAATTAATGTGTCATGTACTTTGTGTTCTATATGTTCCATGCACTCCCTCTCCACATGGCCAATATGCTCCGACATTTGAGCCTATGAAAGAGGCACAAGAAAGGTCTCTATTATTTTACAAGAGAACTTATACATATAGTCATGCATTTTAAATCTCTTTATAGTTTCATCTCAGACTCTTACAACCATTGGTTTTAGAGAAAATTTGAATAAATAAGAGAATTATGAAATGGATTGTCCATCTAGGTTTGATCTAGAATGGACATTAGTAAAGATAAAAAACCTCCTTAAAAGAAATGCATCATATGTCCTAAAGATTGTCAAATAAAAGGGAAGATTAAAATTATGTAATTATGATGCACACCCATTTGGATCATGTGATCATTATTGAAATTCATTTTCAATTTATATGGGAGTTGAAGGAGTTGAAGAAACTATATTGCATAAAAATGTAATAAAAGAAATAAACTTAAGCAACTAAGCCTATTCCTGCATATCTATGAAAACTTCAAATATAGAAGATATGGTTAACATGATAAGGTAATAAAATGAAATAAAAAATAAGATCTATAATATTAAAAAACTAAAGCATACAAATGTCCAAAATGAAATGAAAAAGTGTTGTTGTTGTGACAAAGGAGGTATGTGGTTGCTCGCAAATCCTCCAGCATGACAATGTATGAAAGAAGTATATGGAATAAGGAGAGGAGTTCTTAATTTATAGGTTTTTTTAGGAAATGGATGGTTGAGATTGAAATTTGGATGAAGGGTCAATATTGCATAGGATTGATGAGGTGAATGCCATGTAGATTAGGGTTTTGACCATTAAAAGGGGGAAAGATTCTCACACATGTGTGAGAAACCTTTGAAAGTGACATGTAAATGAAAATGTGTAAGAGGGTGAGATGGCCAAAGTTTCTCACACACATGTGAGAAACTTGAGAAAATGATGGCTCAATGACAAAGGTCAAAAGATGGAAGAGGATGAGAGAACCAAGGTTGATCACACATGTGTGAGCAACTTTAGAAAGTGGCATGTCAATGACAAGTGGGAGACAAGTGTGTAAGGGTGTGTAAGAGTTGTATGCACCCTAAAATGGTCGCCTAGACTTTGGGCCCCATTTATTCAATTTGTTGAGGAACCAAATGGAATCATAATACCTTGTAATTTTTGGAAATGGTAGTTCTTGATGTTGGCTAAAAACTTCATTCTTTCTAGAAATTTTAATATTGTGATTTTATGGGTCAAATAAATCAATCTTTAAAGACTGTCTTGAAGACAACAATGTTAAATCAAACTCCTAACAATTGATTTTCATATCTAACCATCTTAGGGTTTTTTTCGAATGTGTGCTAAATTCTGGATTGTATATCTTTGGACCTAAGGTGAGTTACTAAAATCTCTATAACACTTGGTTTGGGATTAAAAATGAACCTCTCATGTGTTTGGCTTGAGTGTTACACGCTTTCATAGAACACATTTTTTTATGCTCTTAATGGGAAATAAATGAACATAGATTTTCTTTCATGCAAGTTTGTATTTAAAGTGAATGCTTGTCTTTTAAACTATACGTAATTCTTGGCTTCAAATATCGAAACATCTCATTGAGTACTCTAGGGCATGGATTCGTTCCTTGTTACATGAAGAGTTAAATGCACCACTTTGTGGACTCACTTCATGTTTACTTGGAAAGTTAAATATTCCATGATTCAAACCCTCTTGCACTTATGAGTAGTATTGATTAGCAGTCTTAGATTACTTGTGATTGATCTGGATTGCTATCTTGGGTTATTGGACTCGCTAATCCACCGGCCCCTCATTTCCGCCCCATGGTTGCAAGGTCAGTGCCACATTAAAGGGGAGGGGTCTACAGGAAAGAAGCGTTAATTGTTCCACTAGGCAACCCTTTTGTGCTTTCTGGAACTCACTTGTTTTTTAGGTTGTGGACTCGTTTGTAGCTTGTGTGAGGTGTTAAGTGTTCCACCTTGTGGACTCACCTCATATTTTCTCTAAGCGTTAAGTGTTCCACCTTTAGTGTTTTCCAATACTTTTTGATAGAGAATTACTTACTTTTTCATTTTTTAGAAGGCCTGCTTGGGGATTTCATCACCTCAAGGGATGACCTTAACTCCCATGTTCCGGCGGAGTATAAATATCGGGAGGTGAATCCAAAGACACCTCTCTTGGGAATGAGTTAGATTTCACTCTTGGCTAAGCCTCAAAGAACTTTATACCTTTGAGAAGTGAAGGAGGAGATTTGGGTTACCGTCTCCCCCCGGCCATGTGATTTCTGATTCTTCTCATCTACGGATTTGTGCCTCACGTACCTTGCGTATATTGAGGATTCCCCTTAGAAAAGCCATGTATATCCTTGTAGACAGCTTGCTAGGATGTTGTTGTGTTCTATGTGCCTGCTAAAACATTCTCACGAACATACACAAGTAGCATCTTTAAGGAGTAGCATACTAAGTCACTATTCTTGTTCATGAGCAAGGTTGCTTTGCCCCTTGCTCATTGTTTGAAGACAATTGCTTGCTTGAACTCCCTGATTGCTGTCTTATGTGCTTGATACAAATCTGTTGCTATACTTGCTTGATCTTTGAAAATGAACGACAAACTGAATTACTGAGTTCTTTGATTCGGTGACTTGTCCCAGTTCTACAAACCTGTTCTATATTTAGGGTCCTTGTGTCCTTGCCTTTGAGTTAGTGATCCTTGAACTCATAAGTGATTTTGCTTGAGATTGGCAAACCAAGAACTGTTCCTATCAAATAGACAAATTTTTAGACTCTTTGATAACACACTTGGAGAGTGCTAGTAATCTCTTCGTCCACCCATTTCCCTCACATTCAAATTCAGTAATTTGTGTAAGTCATCCTCCTGATCCATACATGCTAGGGCATTCACCCAAGAATTGAGCACCTCTGTGGCAGTGTTGGTTTGCACCTATTTACAACAGTTCTATTTCACCATTTCTCTCGAACAAGAGAAAACTTTTACTATCCTCGTCTGGTATTGATGTTTCCTAGAATTATCTATTTGCCTAAACTCTCCCTTTCATGTTAGTAACAACAAGATATCAAGTGAGCCAAAGAAAGTGACCTCAGATAGTCTTCCACCAACTACCCCCAGTTCAGACTCGTCAAAAGAGAATGGAAAAGGAACCAATTTTTGACCAATCGCCTAGGAGTAAGTCTGAAACCTGGTTTGACCCAAAGAGCCATTTTAGTGATTTGAGTACCCCCTCAGCACCTTCCCACTTAGGTATGGATATGAGTTATACCATGACTCGGCGAGAGAGGGAAGCTATGGATCCAACCCTTGATGATATCTATGAAAGACACAGAGATAAGATTTTGTTTGGTAATTCATCTCATGATGCTCAACCTAGTTCACCCCTCATCAGCACTAGGTACTTGGATGCACATCAAAGAGCCGAAAGGCATGAGAGACAGGATCACCCAGAACAATGTTCACAACATGAAGACCAAGACAGTGAACCTGGTGATGCTCATGTTAATGCAACATATACCAATGATTTGTACAAACATTCAAGACCAAACTCTCCACTTCAAACAACCTCAAGGCATACAAGTGACAGGCTCAGAAGAATTGAGCATGAAAAGAAAGCCTTTCTAGCTGAACATGCTGCAAAGCAAGAAAAGTTTAGACAGCTTGAGGCAAAGAGCCAAGCTTTATTGGAAGTACAAAGGAAACTTTCTCAAGAGGAGCAAGATAGGCTGTTAGCTCAATAATTAAACACTCAATTCAACAACAGGGGTGCTAACAGTGGAAATAATTCTTCTCCCTCCATCCCTTCCAGAACACCAAGAAGTAGAAGGTGGTCAAGAACCCCTTCTAGATCTCCTAGTCCTAGAGGAAGAAGGGCCTCTCAGTATGCGCACTATAGGGGGAAAACCTCTCCCAGAAACTCAAGACCACACTCCCAACATGTACATCATGGTTCCCAACATGGAGGTGGTAGCTCACATTATGACCTTGATACTCAAGACTTTATGCGAATGCAACAAGAGCCTATCTTCCAACAGTATGTAGATAGGTATTTGGAACAAAACAAAGATAAATTCTTGGAAAGTCTAATCAACAAGGGCACCAGAGTCCCTTATAATTTTGATGTGGACAACAAAATACAAAAGCAAAATCCCTCTCAAGAAGAAGAAATCTGCCAAATGAAGCAAATGATGGAGAAAATGATGCAACCTAAGAGCTCATTCTCACTAGACTCGATTTTTCCTAATCCATTCGACAAGAGTGTGAGTATGAAGGATTTTCCAAGGAGAGTGGAATTCCATCAATATGATAAATATGATGGCAATGGTGATCCCCATGACCATGTGCGCCAGTTCTATACTATGAGCTTTGAATTCCATCAGGATGATTTCTATTTGATGAGGTTGTTCCCTAGAAGTCTTAAAGGACAAGCAATGGAATGGTTTACCAATATCACTCCCCTTGTTAAGACATTTAGAGAACTTGTTCATAGATTCATCCAACACTTCACATATAATCTGTCAAGATCTGTTACTATGTTGGACCTATGTAACTTGAAACAAAATCAGGGGGAACCATTTGTTACCTTCTTGCAAAGGTGGCGGAGACAGTGCTCTCGGTATCCTAGGACGATCCATGAGGATGAAAAGATTGACATACTTGTCAGTAACTTGGTGCCTGAAATGAGATATGAGATCAAAAAGATAGTCTTCAATTCCTTTGATACCATGATTGAAATTGCATGCCGCATTGAGGATGTTCTAAAAGAACAAGGCATTTTGACCAAACATAGCAACAATGGCAACAATGGTCAACACAACAACAAGGATAAAGGGAAGAACAAAAATTGGAACAAGAACAAACAAGTTGTCAATGACGGAGTTGTAGACTCTCCCCAACCTAAAGATCAAGGTGTCCTTCACTTGTCTAGTGCAGTTCAAGCTATGAAGCTCAATACACCTCCTCAACAAGAGAGCAAGCCACAATATCAAGAGAGGCCCAAAAAGGAAAAGTGGCAATTTACCAAATTGGGTGACTCATATGAGGATGTTCCCAAAACTCTCATTGCTAACAACTTGGCACATCCTCGGGATCCTGCAAAACATTACATCCCTGACATTAAGCCACATTGGTGGGATGAGAAGGATTTCTGCACATTTCATAATGGCATTGGGCATACCATTGAGAATTGTTGGAAACTCAAGCACATTATCCAAGATCTCATTGAGAATGGAAAGCTTAAGGTGGATGGACTGAACACGAATGCTGATCACAAAGCATTTAAAGAGCCGTTGCCTAAGTATGACAAGGGAGAAACCTCTAAACCAAAGGATGGCAAGGCTGCAATCAACTACACTTACACAGTGGCAGAAAATGTGATAAACATGCTTGAAGTTGTGGATCCCAGTGTTCATATGATAAGGGGTAAGGACCCACATGGTTATGACTCTCCTCCCGTCTTTGACAAAGAACCTGTTGTGGTGCTGAGAGGTCCTCATTCTAGGTTATCTTCTCAAGCCCTTAATGTTGTTACCAGGAGTCAAGGTCCTATTGTTCTTAGAGGTCCTAGTTCAGGTCCATCCAATAAAACCAAGCAAGTGGCATCCAAGAATGTCAATAAGTCTGCCACTGCTCCCAAACCAAACTACAATCTTGTAGATCAGTTACAGAAAACTCCAGCACAAATATCAATCTTGGAACTTCTAGAGTTGTCTCCTAGACACAAGCAGATCCTTGAGGATGCTTTGCGCATAGCAAATGTCCCCAACAACATAGATATCGACCAATTTCTAGGCATGGTGAATCACATTACCAGCCCACATTACCTCTCTTTCTCAGAAGATGATGACAAATCCCTAAGCCATCCACATAATCTTGCTCTTCACATTGAAGTAATGGTTCATAAAACCCATGTCAGGCGCGTGTTGATAGATGGAGGTGCTGGGCTAAATATTGGTACTTTAAGTTTGTTAAAAACTTTGGGCTATTCAGAGGAATTGATTGACACTAACAAGAAGATCACTATAAAGGCCTATGATGAGGTAGAATGAAGTTGTAAGGGGTTAGCTGTCCTTCCTGTCAGGATTGGCCCAGTTGAAAAAGATATCTTGTTCCAAATTGTTGATACTGGACCCCTTGCATACAACATTTTATTGGGTAGACCATGGATTCATGACATGCAGGCAGTGCCATCTACCTACCACCAGTGTGTTAAGTTCCCCTATAATGGAGTAGAAATTTGCATACTAGGGGATAGCACTTTATCAGTTAATTCAATCTCAGCTAATGTTCATGTCCCTCTTAATCGAGAAGCAGAGGATTATCAAGCAACTTTAACAGACTGTCAAGACAAGTTTAAATCAGTAGACCTTGGCATGGGGGGGTATCAACTTGGCTCTTTTGCAAAGATGCCTGTTTCCCCTAGGTCCTATGGACAGCCTTCATAGGAGATGAAACCATCTTCTTCGGCAATGACACTATTTGACAAGTTTGTGGAATCTTCAGTACCAATACAAGATGAAAAAGAGGAAGTAGCTATTCAAGATTGGATATACAAAGAGGAGAAATACCAGCACAATGAAAATTTCTCCCCCTCTCCTAAGTCCTATGGGAGAGGATATACTTTTTTCAAGAAGATGGGTTATCCAGGATATGGCCCTCTTAGTCACAGGTTAGATTCTAGAGCCGAACCACTTAATCATGATCTTTTTGGACATAAGTCTAAGAAATCGGTTGGCCTAGGCTTTATGAAGAATAACAAGTACACTGTCACCTTTCCTGATAGGCGGGTTGGTGAAGATGACATAGAATGTGTACCAGATTTGACTAATCAACAAGACATGACAAATGATTGGGTACCTTCAACAAATCTCCTTTGGGGAGATTCCAGAGATTTAACAATTGATAGTCCTCCTATCTTAGCTGCAATAGATAGTGACTATATGAATGCAAGATTGACTATGGATAGTGTCTCCATCCTAGCTACAATGGATGGTGATAATTCAAATAATCTTGTGATTGAGAAAATTTCTAGAGGAGAGGAAACTCTTCCAAATCTTGAGCCTTCTACATCACGGGGCCCCAACAACAATTTAGAAATAGAATCTCATGAGTTTGAATCGGATTCAATCTCAGACGCAACAGTTGACTTGGATATGGATGTTGTCCATGCTTATAGTTCTCAACCTGACGTAGCTGATGAGTTATGTGTCAGATTAGAAGATTGGAACCCACATGTCGCATTAATAGATGATTCTTCACTCGATAGGGTAAATTCTGATTTAGACACCTTAGAGGGATACTTGATAGACTCCAATTCTGTGGTCACCAGAGATGACACCACCTATATCCTTAATATTGAACCAGTCATTAACCTACCCCTTATTGACCCCACCCTTATTGATTGGTCTAAACATTATCAAGAGCCTCAACTCTTGACATTTCACAATGACTATGAGATCACCTGCTATCTAAATGCCATTGAACCTGTAGTCTCTTCCACCAGTGAACCAGCTACCAGTATGATAGAACCTGACATCAAGTACCTTAGTCACAAGATAAAAAGAAAAGAAAAAAACAATAAGAGTTCTGATGGCGAAAACCACTATGTGGCGGTGTCAGAACCCAAAAAAGTAAAAATAAAAGATGTATCCAAGGGTGAAAACCTCTCTGAGGCACCTATGGATGAGGTACTTGATAATCTCCCAAGCTATTTTTAGGACAGATCATCAGTATTGATTGAACCTATAGAAGCTGTTAATTTGGACACAGACGAGGCTCCAAAAATTGTACACTTGGCTAAATCTTTATCACCTCAAGAAAAGAAAGCCTACACTGAGTTCCTCCAAAAGAAGAAAATTAACTTTGCATGGACATATTCAGAAATGCCAGGGTTGGACACTAATCTCATTATGCATCATTTGTCCATCGCTCCAGGTGTGAAACCAGTCAAACAAAAGTTGAGAAAAATGCACCCTCATATAGCTCTTTTAGTGAAAGCTGAATTAGAAAAGCTCCTTGGTGCAGGATTCATTAGAGCCATAGACTATGCTGACTGGATTTCCAATATTGTACCTATTTCCAAACATGATAAATCCATCCTCATCTGCACAGATTTTAGAGATCTTAATAGAGCATTCCCAAAGGATGATTTTCCACTTCCTAACATAGACATGATAGTGGACATGACGGCGGGCTATGAGATCTATTCTTTGATGGATGGTTTTTCTGGGTACAATCAAATCAAAATTGCTCCCGAGGATCAAGAAAAGACTGCATTCACATGGGCCTAGGGCACTTATTGTTGGAATGTCATGCCCTTTGGATTGAAAAATGTAGGAGCTACTTACCAAAGAGCTATGACAACCATCTTCCATGACATGATGCATAGGAATATGGAAGATTATGTGGATGACACCCTCGCTAAGTCTAAGAAAAGAGGAACACATTTGGCTGATTTAGAAGTAATTCTAGATCGCATGGAACAATTTCAACTAAGATTAAACCCAAAAAAGTGTGCATTTGGTGTTACCTCTGGAAAATTATTGGGATTCATCATTTCAGCCAAAGGGATAGAAGTGGACCCTGAAAAGGTCCAAGCCATTATAAACATGCCACCTCCCAAAAATGTCAGTCAAATGAGGAGTCTTCAAGGGCACCTTCAATCCATAAGGAGGTTTATTTCATAATTGGTAGATAGAGCACAACCCTTTAACAAAAATTTGCATAAAGGTGTTCAATGTGTCTGGAATGAGGATTTCCAGAAGAGCATGGATCAAATTAAGGAATACTTAGCAAGTCCTCCTATTTTAATACCTCCCATTCTAGGGAAACCCCTCATTTTGTATGTCTCAGCTACTGAATCTTCACTGGGGGCATTGTTGGCTCAATTGGATGAACAAGGGAAAGAAACGGCCATATATTATATTAGCCGCACTCTAGTTGCTTATGAGGTCAATTATACTAGTATTGAAAAAGCTTGCCTTGTAGTAGTGTTTGCTTCTCAAAAATTGTGACACTATATGCTTGCGCACACCATACACCTCATAGCAAAAATTGATCCTCTCAAATATTTGCTCGGTAAAGATGCTCTCACGGGTAGACTCGCTAAATGGATGATGATTCTTTCTGAATTTGACATAGAGTATATTGAGTGCAAGGCAATCAAAGGCCAGGCTATTGCAGATCAACTGGCTAATTTCCCAATTCAAGATAATATGCCCATTCAAGTCAATTTCCCAGATGAACATCTTATGTACATGACTGAGAGATCCTAGAAACTATTCTTTGATGGTTCTTACATGCAAAACAGTTCTGGAGCTGGTGTGTTGTTTGTCTCTCGTCATGGGTACACTATTCCCAAATCTTACAAGTTACTCTTCCCATGCACAAACAACATAGCTGAATATGAGGCTTTAACAAATGGACTAAAAATGGCTATAGATCTATGGGGATTCTCAGCTGATCATTAATCAAGTCAATGAGCAATACCAAACAAAAGATGACAAGTTGATACCTTACAAAAAAATGGTCGATTCATTAAGACGGTATTTTACTTTTGTCACTTTTCAGCAAATCCCTAGGGCTGAGAAGAAAGCCTCTGACGCTATGGCCACCCTTGCTTCACTTCTTCAGTTGGAGGAACATGAGTCCAGATATGAATTCCTGGTGGAAGAGCTATGTCATCCCATATTTGACTCACCTGAAAACCATGTCATTTGCACCCTTTTCAATCATGAATCCTCCCGCTATGGTGCTATTTACTCATATCTCCGTGATGGCATCATCCCTGACACATTTAACCGATCTGAAAGAAGAAACCTTGTCCCTAATGCCTCTCACCATTCCCTCATCTCTGGTGATTTGTATAGGAGGGGTCTAGATGGGACACTTCTTAGGTGCTTAGAAAAGGAGGAATCTGATCAAGTGCTAGTTGACATCCATGAGGGCATATGCGGGGGACATTCTAATGGTCTTTCCATGGCTAGAAGGTTGCTTCGGGCGGGGTACTATTGGCCTACGATGCAGATAGATACAGTAACTTTTGCCAAGTCTTGTGAAAAATGCCAGAAACATGGACACCTGATACATGCTCCAAGTAGGGAGCTAATTCCTTCTATATCTCACTGGCCATTCCAGCGATGGGCCTTTGACCTTGTTGGGAAGATTCATCCCAACTCCTCAGGTGGACATAAGTTCATTATCACTGCTACTGATTACTTCACAAAATGGGTAGAGGTTGTTCCACTTTCTGTTGCCTCAGGCAAGACAATATCTTTATTCATTTTAAACCATATCATCTGTCGATATGGAGTGCCATCTGAAATCATCACTGACAATGGAGGTCAGTTCAAAAACAAGGACCTTACACAACTCTGCCAAAGATTTAAGATAAAGCAACATTGGTCCTCCATTTACTTCCCACAAGGAAATGGTCAGGCAGAGGCTTCAAATAAAACCATTCTCAAGATTTTACATAGAACAGTTCATAAGAATGGTAGAGAATGGCACCTACAGATAAACCCGGCCTTGTGGGCCTATAGAATGAGTATTCGTACTCCAACTGGGGCTACTCCTTTTGCCCTCACATACGGCGCTGAAGCAGTGTTACCTTTCGAGGTTGAGATTCCGTCACTTAGAGTCTCTCTCAAAGGTCTAGTTACAGATGAAGACTATAGCGCCATGAGATTACAAGAATTGGAACTTTTGGATGAAAAGCGTAAAGCATCATTTGACCATATGAAGGTTTACCAAAAGTGGATGTCCAAGGCATTCAACAAAAAGGTTCGCCCTAGAGAATTTCAAGTAGGAGATCTTGTCCTGCGAGAGAATCCTAAGAACCAACAGAATAGAGAACAAAAGGGAAAATTCAAACCTAATTGGCTTGGACCCTACATTATCACAGCGGCTTTTGGTATAGGTGCCTATCTACTATCTACTGAAGAGGGGGAACAACTCCCTGAGCCTATAAATGTTTTGCACCTGAAGAAGTTCTATCCTTGATGCCCATTCTGTCTGGGGGCATCCTTTGTATATAATTATTGATCCTGAAAAAATTCCAAAAATAATTCATATATGATGCTGAAAAAAATACCAAAAAAAAATTCAAAAATTCAAAAATACAAAAAAATTAGAAAAAGTGCCTTGGTGAAAACCTGGAAATAGGCGCCTTGGTAGCAAAAATACAAATTTTTTTTTTTATAAAAAGTCCTGAAAAAAAAATTCTTCCAAGTGGTGAAAACCTGGGAACGGGCGCTACTTGAGACCTTTGCACCCTTATTTCTTAGCATGCATCCTTGACACTTAGCCTTTCTCCATCATGCCTTGTCCTTGTCGCCTTGGTTTGGAATTGGTCTTTGTCTTTATCTAGGGGGCATCACTGTGTTAGCTTTGGTCTCTTGGATATGCTTGTCTTTAGGACACCTCGCAAATGGTGTTTTTCAACACCAACCCAACTGTATTTTTTTTTTTCAACACAACCCCCGACATCGAGTGTTTTTCAACACTTATCAGTTTGGTCTTATCCAGTTTGGTCATGTGATCTTACCTACTAGCAAGAATTTGATCCTTATCCTCGGAACTCAGTATCAGTTTACACACTTAAAAAATTTTTAAACGCAACACTTAATGTTTGAGATATGTCCTGATCTTTTCTTTGTGTGCTGACTGATATTGATTTTCATTGAGTGCCCTTGTCTAATAAGTCTCTCCGTGATGCATAGCTAGATGACTTGGGCATGGGGCATGTTTTTATTTGTTTTCTGCTTGTGGGTGTTGTCTTGAACCTCTTGAGTGTCTCTTGTTGTCTCCTTGACACACTTAGGAAATTTAAGGTATCATCCTTGACTGTTTTTGCACAACCGTTCTCATGGTCATCCCGGTGTTTATGCCTTGATGCGAGCATGGTTTTGCTACATTAAATTGGGTAAGCTAACATTGCATTCATCTTGACCTTTATGTCTTTGATGCTCATGTTAGAATCTTTCCACATTCCAATCTGATATAAATCACATTCATATCTTCATAGTTACATTTGTGACTAGTGTTGATTGTGTGATTGTCCGATGTCCAGTAATAATGGCCCAGTGATGAAAATAAGTTCTCTTACATTCTCTAATGAATGATGAACACACAAAAAAAAACACCTATGTTACCCATGCAAGTACACCTTTGCATTTTCATGTAGCTTGCATTATTTAGACTTCATGTTAAAATTGCACTTTTAGGCTGCATTATGAGTTTGAGAGGGTTTCCGTCATCTTTCTTGTGGACTTTTCATCAACTGTGATCACATTCTTCATTTCCTTATCTTCTTTCATGATCTCAATCTAAATTTCCTATCTTAACCAGTTGATTGATTTTGGGGCATCTTCTTTCTGGAGGCAAATTCACTTTCTTCTCTCCATTTCTTTCCATTTCTTCCAAACTTATATCTTCCATTCGCCTTCACCCCCTTTTTTTCTTCTAATTCAACCTTGGGGGCATAATTTTCTTGCTGATCTACCTTGGTTCTGTGATTCTTATATTTTTCAACTTACATCAAGAACCTTATGTTTTGTTTGATTTGATCAAAATTTTCAATTTACTGTTTCTTCTCTATCTCATTTTGATTTCGATCACGAGGGGGCAGTACCTACTAAACTTCAATCCTTGATTCAGCTTTATCAAGTTTATCAATTTCTTCTCTTGGGGCAACCTTGCTTGAGATTCTTATCTCTTATTTGAGACTTGACAATTACCTATTCACAGGTGTTGGCCTTGTCTTTTTCAGTCTGCTTATCTATGTCCTGATGTGTTCCCATCCGTCGAACACACATATGGGTTGTTTTGTGATCCCAAATCGATCTCACACTTCAATTCCATTCTTTGACTGCATGTGATCCCAAGTCAACCTCACATTAGTCAAAGAGGGGCAAATGTATGCACCCTAAAATGGTCGCCTAGACTTTGGGCCCCATTTATTCAATTTGTCAAATATCAATTTTTTGAATCAATGTTTTGCAATTTTCAAATCAATTCCTTGATCAAATCGCAATTAAATCAATAATTCAAATATTTCTAAGGTTTGATCATTTCATCAATAATTTTATTTAATTAAAAGAAATATTCTCTTTTAAATAAATAAAATAGGCTTATTTAATTAAAAGAAATATCTTAAATAAAATAATCTTATTTAATTTAAAACCCCTTTTAATTGAATGATTTTATCTTATTTATCAAATATTTCAATCTGACTGTATTCAGGGAATCTCAAATCTGCAAATACCCACTTTCACCAAAATGTTCATAACTTATTCATTTCTTTATAAAAATAAACCAAACCAAAATCATGAGAAAGAGGGTTCATCATTCTATCCATCCATTACTATATTATAGGGTTTCCAAGCTGTACATGGTCGTACAAGGCCTAGAACGAACACTAAAACTGAAAAACCGATCAAGAATGAGGCCAGAAATTGATCTTTTCTGCCCCACGGTGGGCGCCAAAAATGTGTGATGGATTTGTGTCACACTTCTGTGAATCTTTGCATTCAAGGATACTCAATAATGAGCTCTTGAATATCGATTCACAGCTCTCTATTCGTGGAGTGCAAGGGTTTGTATATGAGGCCCTCAGATTGACCTAGTTATGCCCATGAAAGTACACCAAGAAATGAGAGATTAAAAGATGAATAGAAAGCATGCTAATCTCCATGATCATCAAGTTATTGCATGCAAATGAAATTAATCTAGATGATAAAAATGCAAGAAATAAACTTATTCTATTGAAATGAAAACTTATACAATGTTAATCTATGAAGTGAAACATGAATCTAAGCTATTATGTAAATGCAATATTAATCTAAACTATGGATTTCCATGAGGCATGAGAGAAGAAGACAAGAAGAAAGAAGTCTCAAATATCCAAGCTCCAAATGTGCTCAAAAGCTTCTTCCAAAATTGCTCTCCAAACCTGCAGCATAACAATAACATGAAAATTCTAGGATCTCTAATTGAGAAGGAGAGGGCTCCTTATATAAGAATTTGAGGAATTGAATGCAAATCCAAGAGCAATGTGGGATAAATCCAAAAAGAGGAAATAAAGCTCAGTTTTTAGAAAGTGTGGAGAGAAAACGGATTTTCTTTATTTTATTTATTTTTATTTCCCTTTTTCATCACAAAAGAGCTTTAAGAGGATTTTTTGTTTATTTAAAAGAATGATTCTTCATTAATTAAATAAGATAACATTATTTAATTAAAAGAGAGATATTATTCTAAATAAGATAAAATCATTTAATTAAAAGAGATTTTAATTAAATAAATTTATTTCATTTAAAAGATATTTCTTTCAATTAAATAAGGTTATTTTATTTATTTAAGAGGGAATATTTCTTTTAATTAAATAAAATTATTGAAAGAATTAGGAAAAAGATTTTTGTTTTGTTTTTATTTGATTTATTTCCTTTTCCATCACAGATTTTGCTTTAAGTGGGGATTTTATTTATTTGAAAGAGGAATTATCTTTTAAATAAATAAGACAAGTTTATTTAATAAAAAGGGGAATATTTGATTTAAATAAGATAAAATCATTCAATTAAAAGGGGTTTTAATTAAATAAGATTATTTTATTTAAGATATTTCTTTTAATTAAATAAGCCTATTTTATTTATTTAAAAGAGAATATTTCTTTTAATTAAATAAAATTATTGATGAAATGATCAAACCTTAGAAATATTTGAATTATTGATTTAATTGCGATTTGATCAAGGAATTGATTTGAAAATTGCAAAACATTGATTCAGAAAATTGATATTTGACAAATTGAATAAATGGGGCCCAAAGTCTAGGCGACCATTTTAGGATGCATAGAAGAGTCACATGTGACTTGGGTTTGGGTTAGGATGTCTTAAAATTTGGATTAAGGTTGTGCAAATAATTAGTATAGGACTAGGTGGGAGATTAGGATTAATTAGTGGGAAAGTGGGTTGACTTAGGTTAGAAGGATGGGTTAGGTTAGGGAAGTTTAGGTGAGGGTTAAATTTAGGAGCCATGTGCTCGAATATAATTAAATACAATATTTAATTGGACAAATTGGATGAAAGGGGATTAATTAAGAAAAATAGGTTATTTAATTGGAGGACTAAGATGAGGGGAACTAGGCTACGCTAGTGTAGTTAATTTAGAAATTAATTAAACTTTAAGGATAGGCTAAGATTCAATAAATATAAATTTATTCAATCAAGGATAGGAGATAAAGAAGATTTTAATTAAATAAATGTGAATTTATTTAATTAATGGTAAAATAAGGCTAATTATTAAATAAATAATAAATATCTATTTAATTGGCTAGAAAAAGGGTAATTGTTAGGACAATTTTTGGTGTCTACATTTTTCCCTTTTTTGATGTAGTATCATGAAGTGATGTTAGATCAAAAAATATTAAAACATCATGGATAAAAGGGATAGGATTAGTAGCATGATGCCCCAGTAATGAAAGGATGAGGACAGATGGTGAGGAGGGATTAGTATGCCCCCTCGAGAGGACATGCATGTTTGGAGAACACGAGTGTGCTCTCAAAATGGATAGGAGTATGGAAGGAAAGAGAAAAAGGTTATGGATGATGAAGGAAGAATATATAAAGTCATATTGCAATGGTGTGAGCAACCTAAGTTTTATATTGTATTTGACAATATTTACCAAGGTATGAGGAACAAAGATGACAATGTGTCATGTACGTGATAACAAAAAAGGTCAAACACAACCATATGTCTTAGGACACTATGATATAGAAGATCATGATTCCTAGTGACAATAGGATGTAAAGACCATGATAAATGAAAACAAATCTAACACATAGAAGCAACAAGTAAGCATGCACAACAAACTGAAAGCAATCCAAAAATTTTCCCCTAGTCAAGTTGAAAACCAATTGATAAATTGATTGATGATTGATTGATTGAGGATGACAAAGTTAACGATAAGAATAATGCACATACAAAAGATTGGGAAGGCTACATCCCATGATGATGATTTGATAAAAATTGGGATCAAAGGATTATCAACTGATTTGGATCAAGATGATGGGTTGATTTAGGAGTGATGTACAAGATTACAAGATTGGGTTGATTGGATTAGTATTGATTGCACTTGATTGGACTAATTTGGGATTTTATTTTATTTTATGGATTTTTTATTTATTGATGATTGGATTGGATAGAATGGGACTGGAGGGGAAGATGATTTGGATTGATTGGAAGATTTCGATAAGATAATAGGAGTAGAAATGAATTGGATTAAATAGGATAGGAAGAATGGATATTGGGATTATAAGGTAAATGAGTTGGAAAAAATTGGATTGGAAAATAAATGAATTAGATTGAAGAATATAGGAAGAAGGGAAATTTGATTGGATTAGAAGATAAATGAGTAGCAAAAGATTGGATTGGAAGATAAACAATTTTTATAAGATGGGATTGGAAGAAGGGATTGAATGGGATTGAAGGATAAATGAATTTGATTAAAGAATATAGGAAGAAAGGAAATTCATTGGATTAGAAGATGAATGGATTTGGAGAAGATTAGATTGGAAGATAAATAACTTTGATAAGAAGGGATTGGAAGAAGGGGAATTGATTGGATAAGATGAGATTAGAGGAATTCGAGTGAGTGGATGGGAAGAAGGGAAATTGGTTAGAATATAAGATAGATGAATTTGATTTAGTCAATTTAGAAGATAAAGGAATTTTATTGAATAAGATGAAATATTTGGATAAGATAATAGGAGTAGAAATGAATTTGATTGAAGAGGATAGAAAGAAGGGAAATTTATTAGATTAGAAGGGAAATGGATGTGATATGAAAGGATTGGATGAAGGGATTGAATGGGGTTATGGATAAGGAATAGAAGGGGAATAAATGGAGTGGATTAGAAGATAAATGGATTAGACAAATGGATGTTATGGAGTGAAGTTGGAAGATGGTTAAGAGGATTGAATGGATCAGGACCAATGACAAGGGAGAACCAAGATATGGTAGGGGAAAGGGGGATGGGTATAGTTTATGGATGGAAGGTAGATGGAGGGAATGGGTGGTGATAAGATATAGGGGATTAGAAGATGGGGAATAGGTGGATGGGGAGCCAAGTACTATGGTGCGAAGGAGTGAGATGCCCCACACTATAGGTATTAGAATGAATGGAAATATGGTGGATAAAGGATGTATGAAATGGATGGATATAATAATAATATGCATAGAGGGAATGAAGGCATGTATGTTCCAAAGCACACATGGATATTATTTATTTTTTGTTGTTTTAGTGCTTCTAGTTTTATGAAGCGAAAAGGTATGAATGTGGGAATGTGGGTGGATACGATGAGGGGTATGAATAAGATAGAGGATAATGATATGGAGGATATGGATGGAAAAGGATAATGGATAATGTATGGAGGATATGGATAGAATCATAGAATGTATGGGATAATCAAGATCAAAGGCATGGAAAGCAGGATGGAGCTTATATAAGGTTATGGATGGAGGATGGAATAAATAAATAGGACAAGGACTATGAGATGGAGGAAATAGATAAGGATGTAAAGATGAAATATAGGAAAGTGGATGGAATTATGGAGGATAATGGATAGGAGATGGATAATGAGTAAGGAACATGGACAGAATAAATGGGATAATCAAGATCAAAGATAGGAGAAAAAGAGGATGATGGACTTAGATAGGATGATGGATGGTGGGTAGGGAATGTGGAAGGAATTCATGGTAGCATAGGAGGGATTGAGCTTGCCCCCAAGTGTATAGTACAAGGGGATGCAGATAAGGGAATGGATTGATAAATGGATTGAGAATAATGGGTATGTGATAGGCATATGGGGAGAGGACTCAAGCATCTAGTTCCTTGATATTTCTTTTTCTTCTCTTTTTTTGTATCAATGCATTTCGGATATTTTATCATGGATTTTGGTAGGATGGTTGGATGGTAGATGAAATGGACTAGGGGAAGGAGGATGAGGATTTATGAAAAAGATTGGATTAAAGGGGTGGATGAGTATGGAAGGATTGTGGGATAATGGATGGGAGGTTGGAATACCTATGCATAAATGGATGGGAGAGATGGAAACATCATCATTGGCACACACCTTGAAGGGTGGTGGAGAGGTGGAGGAGGAGATTTAGAAGGCGATGGAGGAGAAAATGTAGATTTTGGTATTAAAGACCTAAAATGAATGAAGGGGATGATGGACTTAGGATGATGGATTTGGGTGCATGAGGACCAAAATGGAATTGGAAGATGGGGTAATTTTATATGGAGGATTAGAGGGCTTATGAGTGGAAGAAGCTTTCTGATTAGCAAGGTTGGATGCCAATTTGGATTTTTCTTTGATATGCGTTTCTTCAATGAGTAGCTTGAGAATCCACATGATTTTTTATTTTTTATTTTGGGCATTTGTGGCCTTTTAAAATTTTCTTCCTTTTGGATCATATTTTTCTTTCCTTGAACATGTCTTTTAGATGAGACATGTTGATCTGTGGATTTTTGGCTTTATGCATTTTTTTTGTGTTGGCATCCAACTTGTGTCTAGTAGCCATGGTATGGGTGTATGAGGATGAATGGCGTGGAAATTTCATGGATGGAATGACATATGGTGAATGTTGGAAGGAATTCAAGGATGTGTGCCTTTGTGGATCTTTATTTAGAGATTTGAGGTGATGGGGTAGTAGACTTGGATATGACAGGTGGATGGATGTAAGGATCCAAAATGGATGGAAGGGATGAAGGATTAGATTTGGGAACATAAGGACCCAAGATGGAGGTAGGTGAGGAAGTGATGGAGTTGTGGACATAAGGGTCCAAATGAGTTTGGAGGATGGGGGAATGGTGCTCTGGACATAAGGGCCCAAAAGGGATTTGGAATATGAGTGATGGAAATATTTAAGTTTACATTTGGATGGAGGAATTTTGGATTTGGAAGGAGTGGAAGGTGTACCAACATATTGAGACATACTTTCCATAATGGGATACTTATTATTTTCAACACAAGATGTGAGTCCATGTGTATGGGGTTCATGGATGGATTGGATAGGTGTGATGGGATTTTGTGGATGATTAGGATCATGAGGGGGATTATGGGGGATAATAGGACACTGAGATGGAGTAGGAGGGATTATAGGATCTTGAGATGGTTGAGGATCGTGACATGGAGATAATAGGATACTTTCAATCTTGACTTCTAAGAGGATTATGTGGTGGAGTAGAAGGGATAGTGGGATCTTGAGGTGGAAGAAGATCATACAATGGAATGGAGGGGAGGGAATATTGAAATGGAATGATTTCATCTTGACATGGAGGGGGATTAGTGGATTGGATAGAAGGAATATACTCATGAAGTGGATGGTAAGTGGATGTTAAGGCTCGAGATGAAAGGGGATCATTGGATGGGGTGGAGGGGATGAGTTCATGAGATGGAGGGGAGTCATTAATGGATGGGATAAAAGGGATGTATTGATCTAGATGAGGAATAAGATCATGAGGTTTATAAAGAGGGATAAGGGGATATTGAGATGGATTGGGAACATGGGACAGAGAGATTATTGGATTTAGAGGAGGAGAGGAATCCATGGTAGCATGCTTTGGAACAAGGTATTGACATGTTTGGACTTGTGAGCATGATGGGATGGAGGAGGTGGAAGCTTCAACTCGAGTGGATGGAGGGATGGAGGACTCATGAGACTTAGACTATTTAGGTGTGACTTGATTTAGAGGAAATGATGGTGAGTGCATGACTTTGGATGAGTGGGAAAATTTATTTAAAGTTGGGGATTTAGACTCCTTTTCTCATATCTTGGTCCAACTAAAGCAAATATTCTTAGAAGATGAGGATGATGATGGTTTTGAAGGATTAGGATTATGTAGAGGTTGAAGATCGAGTGAAGGAGTGGGGTTGGATGGGGGGTGAGGATTAAGGTTTTGGATAAACATGGGAGGACATCTATCTTCAAAGAGAAACTTTTTCTTTTGACCCCCACTTTGTAAGTTAAGGACTAGATTTTCAAGTTCTTAAATTTCTTGGGCAAGGTTGGCTACGTTGGAGGGATGATGTGAGTTATTAAAGGAATCACATGGGGATGAAGGATGAGATGGATTTCCCTTGTCAAAGGTAGAGGAATGATAAGAAATGTGAGATGCATTGGTGATGCGAGGAGGGAAGGTAAATGAGTCCAAGAAACACCCAAATCACCAACCCCCTGTGAAATAACCACATAGAAGAAATAACACAACAAAAAATAGAGAGAGAGAATGTAGATCAAACAAATGTATCAATTACTATAAAAAGATTCATAAATGTCAACATATGAGGCCTTCCCGGTTATGGCCAAATACACTCAAAATTCCAATACAAAAGTCCTTCAAACATCAAGGATTCAACTTCCAGATCCTCCCTCTATCTTCCTATCTAAAAATTGATGCCTAAAACTATGACATACTACTTTATTTATACAAGAGGCTACCAAAACAAGTCAACCTTCAGATCCAACATTGGAGAAGGAGATGACCAGATCTAGGTCCACATGCTTCCCAATCATTGATGTAACATTTAACTCTGTGACCAAAATTAAATGCACGATTTGGCCTCAATTGAAATCCAAAATAAACCACTCGGTGAGAAAGGTTACCAAGTAATGGGAAATCAACTCGGTGAACAACATAGTCAACTCGATTAAAGAAGGAACCGAGCAACAACCGAGCCCCATTGGTGAAAATAGGAATACATCACCAAGAGCCCAAAAGAAGCTACTGAACATAACTAATGACTCTAACTTGTTTTTGGCGATACAGGATTGCCAAGAACCCGAGATGCTCCTACATCAATTGGGGTTGGATATGACATGTTGAGGTGGAATGGATGAGTTGGATGAATGTGATTGATAGGTTTTTTGGATTGGAGGTATGGTGTGATATTGCATTTGAATATCCTTAATTGTTTGGAGAATCCAATCTCTAACCATCAAGCTTAGATGAGGAGTTTTGGATTTGTATTTGAAGATGATATGAATGAATATTTGAATTAAGAATGGATGAAGTGAAAGATTTGAGGATGGATGAAATATGAACTTAGGACTAGAAGAAAGTTTGGAATTTGTTTTTATTTAAGATGATAGGGCCTCAAGTATCTGATTTGATTTGATTGATTGAGAGGGAAGGGCCCCAAGAATTATATTAAATTTATTTAATTAATTTAGATTTGGATTGATTAAGAGGGAAAGGCTCAAGGATTTGATTGATTGGATTATGGATTTGATTGATTGTGAGGGAAGGGCCTCAAGGATTTGATTGATTTGATTATGGATTTAGTTGATTGTGAGGGTAGGGCTTCAAGGATTTGATTGATTTGATTATGGATTTCATTGATTGTGAGGGCAGGGCCTCAAGGATTTGATTGATTGTCCTTGGATAAGGTTTTGAGACTGTGTACGGTGATTGGTTTGGTTTTCCTAGGGTTCCTCCACTGGTACATATTTTCTTGATGCAGAGAGCCCTGGGGAATATCCCAAAAAGAAGGATGGACACTTGCAACACTTAGGATTTTTTGGTATAATTTGTGCATGATTGGGAGGTGGAACTGGCATCTAGAGTTCCCAGAAGCTAGATGGATCCTTCCCTTTTAAGACTAAAGTTTTCAAGGGCTTGGTCAGAAATGGAGGCTCAGAGGAGGGAAAGGAGATGGAATGTATGTGGCCAGGTCATGGTCATGCTAGGAGTTCTCATGGGTGTAGCTATGAAGGGGGAGTTTTTGGAAGATGTTTTAAAGGTGATGGATCTCATGCTACATGAAGAGAGTGCAACCAAGATCATGGTGGCTTTGTTGAGGTTGGTGCTTTGCAAGATGGAGGATCTAGTGGTTATATGGACTACTTCCCTATTCTTGGTTCCCTCTATGGTGGTGAAGCATCTTGCAATAGTGGTGCTAATGATAGATTTGGTTCATCAAAACCCTAGTCCACATTGTCTTACCAAGTTCTCAAAATTTTTCAGGATGTTTTTGTGCTAGTTGTGGAAGTGTAATGTTCTTGTTCAGAGGAAATAGTGTATTCTTTTTTTTATAATTTGGGTCTGGGAGTGTGTGGTAAATCAGCAAGGGTGATTTTTTGTATATGGCTTATGTCTAATTGGATACATTGGGGATGCATGGTATGTATTCAAGTACCTAGGTATGGTGGTTTTTTGGGTTGTTTACAGGTAGAGAACTTCAAGATATACATGTAATGATCATCATATATTTAATAATAAAACAAAATTTTACCTATAAAAAAAATTGCATCCCTATGTAATTTCTAACTCACTTAGGCCCTATTTTAGGACTCTTAGCCTTATGTGCTTGATATGATCTAGCTCTATTTACATTTAATTCTTGCATCTCCTTGATATTTTAGACCTTTGGTCCCAATTTGGACCCTCATTGGAAGGAGAAAGTCATTTTGGATGTCTAGCTCCCTAATGTTTAGGCCCAAATTCAAACTACTCAATAGTTAGCTTGTGAAAGAGAAAATATTAAGCATGTGTTAGCTTTCTCTGAAATTAGCACCTTGTAATGCTTGGCGAGGCTTAAAATCAAGATATCCTCCCTCATTTTGACATCCACACACAAGAATTCAATTAAATCTTCAACTTCAAGTTCCTAAGTCGTCAAGAAAAAAGAGATCAAGCATCCAACGAATTAGAGACAAGGATTAATTTTTAAATCTATCCATTCATTAGGACATTCATGATTCTTTTTTATTAAAGTCAAATCTACAAGGTCAACATCATTATCTTCATGAAATTTTTGACACAAAGAAGGGCTATGAAGGTATAAGAATTTCATTTTCAGATCTAGTTGTTTCTACCTATTAACATGATTTTATTTCTATTGCAATTACATTTCAATTTGAAGGTTAATTCCAAAACTAGGGTTTAATCTAGGAAAACTCCTTTCTACCCAATATTTTCTCTATTTTTTGTGTGTGCAGGAATAGGTGGTGGCTACACAAAGAAAGCTATAGATTGATCATTTGAAGAGTTGTAAAACACTATTTATTTGATAAAAAATTGTAAGGAGCAAGTCACACCATGACATGCTCTCAGGAGAAAGTCACCCAAGGTGACATAGTCCCCTTGATTTTGCATGAAATTTTGATTGTTGATTGTAAGTTAGTCTTTGTATGTACACCCTAGATATTTTTCCAAAATATGTTTGTTAGTTTTCTATTTTTTTTTACTTTCCCAAAGTAATCATTTTACCTTATTTTGCCTTAGATATTTCCCAATTGTATAGTCATCTTTAAACTCCCTAACAAACGCCCATTAAATCCTCCTTGTGTCCAAGAATCCTTGAATCAAGTGGATCATTCTCCCAATGTAATGCTAATAGGTAGATGTTGGAAACTAAAATTGTTATATTTTCATTGATGTCAAACCTTAACTGGTAAGACAGTTTCCATCTAGGATAGTACCATATCTTTTGATTGATGAAGAGGATTTGAAAAGAGGAGATAACAATATGACCTAAGGAAAGGTTGAGTTATGTGATACTTCAAAGGGTACTTGATCAGTTGGCACATTAACAAGGTAATGAGTTGTTTATTTAAGTAAGAAGAAAGACTGGAAATGTAGGCTTAACCGAGAAAAAGTGAAGAAATCTAGTTTAAGCCGAGTGATGTTAGTGTCGATCAAGCGCTAGTATATGCCAAGTAAATCTAGTGTTGACCGAATATTAGTAATTGCCGAGTGACAGGAAATTGCCAAGTAAAGACAGTGTTTTCCGAGGAAGATAGTTTGTAGTGATGACCGAGGAGATGAACACATTATTGACCGAGTGTTAGTAATTTACATTTGAAGAAAGAATTGAGAAATCCCAGCCAACATAGTTGAATTTTTGGGATATGTAAAACGTGTTGACATTATTAATGAATTGTATGGAGCATTTAATGCATGGTAAATCATTTTCTTATGGATTAAAAGAGAAGTTTGGAGATGTATCTAGAATGAAAAGATGAAGAACATATTGATGGAAGGATTCGATGAATCTAACCTAAACCTAAGATCTATGGATGAGATTAAGCGGAAAAATATTGATCTACCTTATCAAAGAGGTATAAATGAAACCTAATTGTGAGGTTATAGAGTATGAAGAAGAGGTTGATGTTATTGACTGATAAGTCTAAGTAGAAGGTGAAATTGTGAAGGAGCTTAACGAAGTTGTGATTGCTTAAAGTGAATTCTGTGAAGATAAGAGATGGAGATGGAAATGGAGATCAGTTAGTAAATCAACATATATGTGCAAAGTGGATCTGTATTTGCAAAGTAAGTTGTATGTTTTTCAGATCAGAAACTACTGTTACTTTCTAACCATTGTATTAGTCTAAATCCTTTAATCAAGGTTGACCTAATAGTTATTATATAAATCCTTTAATCAAGGTGACATTGTAATGGAATGTTCTTAAGTCCTCTAACCAGACCACTTTTGATAGAGTGTTTTAAATCCTTTAATAGGGTCACACCTAATAGTGTGTATGTAAACCTTTAATAGGGTTGGCTTTTCACAGAGCTCACTTCAGAAGAGTGAAAATTAGTAGCATGTTACAAAGTAGTTTTTCCCAAATTGGGTTTCCACTATAAATCCTGGTGTTATACTTGTGTGAATGATTTTTATGTGGATGTTTTTGAAAGATTTATATTCCACAAGTTAATTACTTTTGGACAGTGGACTACATATTATATGTTTCTGATAAATGCTATAGAGACTGAGTTGATTTGTTGATTAGATCTGAGATTGTTGAAGTGCTAGAAAGTTCAATTGGTACATCTAGACCTAAGAACAACTGATTCACCCCCCTTGTCTATTATTCTAAATGATTCTAACAATAGATAGGGATAAGAGTCATAGTTTGCATGCATATCCTAGCAAACCTTATTTTCCTCCATTATAATTTAAAATAAAACCTTATAAATATGCAAAGGGAAATCATGGGAGCTAATCAAGTTCCACCAACTCCTCATCTAGTTCTAGTCCAATTTATTGGCTAATCAAAAATCAATCTAAAATTACTCTTTCCTCTATAGAGGTTGAGTATTTAGGGTCATTTGATGCCAACCACTAAGTCAGTTGGCTTCAAAGTATTCTTATTCAATTTGACATACCATTCAAAAAACCTATAATGATATTTATAATAATCAGAGTGTAGTACAAATATTAAGGGATTAAATTCATCAATAAATAAGGAAACATATTTAGGTTCATATTGTTGGAAATTTGGCTGAGTTGGATACATAGATGTTGTCATTATGGAAAAATATGTTCTACATGAAGATCGCACAGGTCAGAGAGCAAGTATGACAGAGCGCAATGCAAAATTGTCTAAGTATGAGGCAGTGTGTTTTTGCCAGTGCACCCGATGATAGTTTCTTTTAGTGATGTTGATTAGAGTAAGTTCATTGCCTACGCACTTGAACATAAATACTATCGTGACTAGTGAAGACTCACCTGAGAGCACAAGTCAGTACGGCATGTACGGAAGAAGTTATGATAGTTTTACTAAAGATAGTGTTAAGCTAATAGGACAGTATATGGAGACAGAATTGGTAGAGTTAAGGGATTATTTTTTTTATCAAAATAATGACTTAAAAATATAAAGGGATGACATCCTAGATGTTAACCCTTGGGTAAAGATATTTTGCACTATGTAAGCCAACTGGAAGAGTTATTAATATTAATAACTTGTATAAAGATATAATGATGTAATGTAAGAAAGTGTGACATGATATGTATGTGTATCATCTTAAAATGGAAGCACTTCCATGTTAAGAGAATTTAGCCCTCTGAGTAAGTGGTTTGGGGTCATGTCAAATGCCTTGAATGGATATTCGGCTTGGATCTATCTTTTTCCCCGTTCTACCCCATTTTCCACTTCTTCCTAGCATTTTCCTGGCATTCTGGACTATGAACTTGAGGTTTTTGACCATAAGGTCAAAGTCAACCTTATGGTGTCAAAGTCAACCTTGATCCTAACTAGGTCAGGATCGACCTCAACCCTGACCTAGTCAGGTTTGAGCTCGGCCTTGACCCTAGGGTTTGGGATCTTTGAGGTTAGCTTCCGATTTTAGGACTTCATCAAAATCTTGCATTTTCCCTCTTCGGGGCCACTCTTTCTCGGATTAAGTGTCGAATTCTAAAATTAATATTTGAGGTGGACCTTTCTCAATATTTGTATAGGATTCCTAATTTATTATTGGAGATTAGCCTCTCTTGAGTTTTGTGCCTAATGCTCTAATTAACTTTGGGGTTGGCCTTACCTCAAATTTTGTAACAAGGCTCTTAAATAATTATTTTATTTCTATATTAAGGGTGGTCCCCTCCTAGAGTTTTGTGTTAAGACTTTATTTTAATTTCCCTCCATGTGCACCTCTCTAGAGTTTTGTGCCATGGGCCCTTAATTATTGTTTTCTACGAGGCCCCTCTTGTGCCCTAGAACACTATAAAAGGGACCCTTCCTCTCTCATTTTCTCAATCTAGTTTTCATGCTCAAGCTCTCTCAAGCTATCAAGGTGATCAATCAAGTAAGAATTCATTCAAACAAGCATACATTCAAGCATTCAAGTCCTCTTCTCCATCCAAGTTCTCCATTGAAGATCAAGTATTCAAGCATTCAAGCCATTGAAGGGATTTGGTTCAAGCATTCAAGATTCATCATTCAAACCCTAGATCTAGCCATCATGATGGTGTGATCTTCCTTCAAGATCCTTTTGTTCATCTTCAAGATCCATTTCATTCTTCCCTCAAGGTGGATTCCAAGCATACAACCATGGAGGTTTGATTTACATTATTGTGTTCAAGCTTTCATATCAATATACTTGATTACATTTCAAATACACTTGCATATCTATTGAATGTCATAGCTTCATTGTTAGATCTACTTCTACTACTTGCTAGCATTCTCCATTTCAATTTCAATATTAAGGTTGATTCCAAACTGGGGTTTGACCAAGGCAAACCCCCCAAACAAACAATAAAACCATTTTTCTTGCAGGTACAGGTGCAGGATTTTGGATCTGAGAGCAAATTTGGATACCCTTTTTGGTGAACTTCCAAGATCTACGAACAAATCAACCTTCAGAATAAAAATGTAGTATTTGACCTTTTATGAGGGTCAAACTCAACCTCCCTTAGAATTGGAAAATATTTCTGGGTTTTGTAGCTCTCGCAGTTTCGATTCAAGATCATAAAAATCAACAGTTTCTGAGATTGTTTGATAGGGTTTTCAGTAGGTTCTTTTTCTGAGGTAGGTACCTTTATCTCTTCATTTCAATATTAATCATCTATATTTACTTTCTATATCAATACAATTCAAATGTAAGTATAAATTATTAGTTTTGGGGTCTCTTTTATGTGCAAACCATTGTTCTAGGACCCCATCCATATTTTATCCTTTATAGTATGTGATAGCGATAGTGAAAGAGCAGCGAAGAGATATTGATGCGAAATTGTAAGCAATATAAGGTTATGTACCTTGACCTATTTTGTAATCAGTGAATATTGTATATTACTTGTTTGGGCAGTGGGCTCATCTGGTAATCATATTTTGTACTACAAACTCCTAACAGGGTTGAGGCTTCTAACAAGGCCTATAGTCCCTTAATCAGGACTGAGACACTATATGCATGTAATCAACTCCTAACAGGGTCAACATCCTTAACATGATACTTTTGATTAGTGGATCTTTGTGGGTACCATCCCCACCGGGGTTTTCCCTTGGCCAGGGTTTCCTCGAGAACAAATAATGTGTTATGAGTTCTTTTTTTTATTGCTATGCATGTTGTTTAGTTTCCTATGTTATGCATGCATTAAGATAATTTGTTATATCCATAATTGGGAAAAAGTAAAAGTTTGTAGAATACTGATTCACCCCCCCGTCTCAGTATTCCCTATTTCTAACACATATGCATTACATTCAAGAGTTGATTCATGAAAATGTCATTGATCTTAAGTATTATTGAACATCAAATAAGATTGCATATATCTTCATAAAACATCCACTAAAAGGAAGTTCCTCCATCTATAATCTTTACTAGGGGTGCAGCATGTGTCTACTTTAGGATTATTTGATTTAGTTCTTCCCCCCCCCCTCTCTTCTTAGGGTTATTTTCTCTCTCTAGTTTGGGAGGATTTCATTTTAAGAGACCCTTCTTTTCACCCACCCAAGCTACACTTAAGGGGGATGTTTGTGTGGGGTTTTTTTAATTTTTCACTATGGTAGAGGATATTTGTTTTTCCTAAGAAAACTATTTAGTTTTTTGAGGTTAATTAGAGTTAGTTAATATGATCCCACATGTTTTTATCATTTAGCTACACATATCACTCTATTCGATAATTGAGTAGTTGATCTTAACACCCTCATTTAGATTTATATGTCAACTCTCTAAACTAGTAGTTTGTTATATCTAAGTAGGTTATGCCACATGTTTGACATTTACCAAGCAGGTAAATATCCTAACTATTATGAGTGTATGTGATGAAAACCTACCTATTGGGAAAAAGCTCAAACATGCAAATGTTAGGGAAAAATAACATATTCAATATTAATCTAACATGTTTAAAATCTTTCAAAACCAAAACAAAAGGCTTCCACCAAAACCTCTGATGAGCATGAAGCAAGTGCACCCAAGACTTGCTTGATTTAAGCTCTTAGAGATGGTTGTGGGTGTGCTCTCCCAACACAATAAACTAAATCCCACTTTGATTAAAGAAATGATGAATGCCAAGAACTAAATGAAAATTAAATAAAGATGATATTGAATGAACTGAAGAACTGGTTATAAATAACTAGCCTCAAGCATTCAATGTGAATAAAAAGAGTAGAAATGAACTAAATGAAACTATCTACCATTAATGAATGCAAGAAACTACCAAACAAGTTAGATAAAAATTTCTAAATGCAATGAAAATAACTGCAATCAAGATACTACCATGATAACTCTAAATGCAAAATGATGCATGATTTTCTCTTCGCAAGGCTCCTATTTATAGGATTTTGGAGGGCTGGGATGAGGTGGATCTTATGTGGCATCCACATAGGTGCCACATGAGGGACACATAAGTAATTCAAGAGTCTAATTTTTCTCACACATGTGTGAGAAACTTGAAATGTGATGGGTGAATGTGTACTTCAAGTACACATGTGTAAGAGTGTTATCTCTATTTGAGCATTAAAGGTTGTCATTAGTATCAAAGACATCGATCGGTTACCTATGCTACTCTAGTCGGTAACTGCAAGAACTAACAAGCCATTCGGGTAAGTCTTCACACTGATCACCAGGGCAGTTCTACCGAGCATCAGTGTACACCAATACCAAGCATAGTAAACACCAAGAAAACTAGACACCGAGCACAGTAAACACCAAGAAAACTAGACACTGAATACCAGTGTATTTACTGAGCAGTATATACAGTGTTTATCGAGGATCACAGGAAATGACATAGGAATCATAAATGGCACATCTATCTATGCAAATGATTATAATTGAATCAGAAAATGTTTTACCAAGATCGAGGATAATTTATTGTTGAGATATTCATTAAATGTGATGAAGATCTTATGATTTGTTTTGATCTAGGTTATTTTTGTACACCGTTGATCTTAGGGTTTTCTCTAAGATATTGTAACCTAATTTTGTTAAGCGGCATAAAGCAGTATGCTATAAAACTGTATCTTTGCATCATTTTTTATGTGAACTAATGCATGAACAAAGAAGCACTTGAATCATTAGCCAACTTCAAGATTATTAGTTGGTAGACAGAGCAGAATAGTATTCAGAGGTAATCAAATTAAAGCAGAATCAGAATCAGGCTAACCGAGCAGTTTAGAGGAGAGATCTACATAGTATAAGGTGATATCTATTCAGTACTTTATTGATCTATAATCAGACAAGCTGAGTTGTCATTAGCAGATAGATACCTATTTCTTTCTAATCATTGTAATAGAGTTTTGGTAAAATCTCTTAACAGAGTAGACCTAACAGTCTTTTTGTAAATCTCTTAACCGAGTGCACACTCAAGTAGTGTTGCTAAAATCCTATCACTAGGTAGATCTAGTTGATCTAACATGTTACTCCTAATAGGGTAAGATCACCAGAAGTGATCACCACTTGTAGCCCTAACAGGAAAACCTTTTCTATCTACAGTAGTAAAGAATTTGTGGGTGTCATCCCCACCATAGTTTTTACCTTCTAACAAGGGTTTCTGCGTTACCAAAATACTTATGTTATGGGACTCTTATATTTTTTATTTCATGTTATTTACTTTTACAATTTGAATGGATGAATGATACATGCATTGGATAAAAGTTATTTTGCAAGGTTAATATTGTTTGTTTTTATAGATCTGAATGGTTTATGATTTAATGTTTTTGTGGGCACTGATTCACCCCTCCCCTCTCAGTAACCTATCTCTCCTAATCCAACAATTGGTATCAGAGCACAGTTTTCTTATTGGATAGTTTAACCATTGAATGGTAAAGATCTAGTCATGGAGAGGTATAAGTTAGATAAAATAATAGAGAATCAAAAGATTCAAGTGCAGATGTTTGTTGAGAAGTATAAACAAGCTAAGGATGGACTGAAGAAACTGCTGGTTGAAAGGAAGAACCTAGCTATTCTACAAAATGAGATTGCCTACCATGAAGACATGATTCAGGATTTATTTGATCATATTGGATCTAGTTTTGGAAGTATTTCTGATGGATCTAAAAGCATAATCTTTGATTTGTCTAAAAAGAACCTTCACTTAACCAAACAAGTGAAAGCACTGCAAATCAGTCAGGAATCATAGATGGTGAGAATGGTAGAGATAATGAACAATGCTAGACAGGCTGAGAAAGAAAGGAATCTAGTGTTGGAAAGTTGTCTATATTGAAGTATATGAGTATAGATAGTGTTTTCATTATGGAAACAAAGTCATATAGTAGTTTGGAGTGAGCGCACCAAATGTAAAGATTAGAATTCAGTTAAGTGTTGAAGACTGGATAGTATACAGAGTACCGGCAAATCAGAGCATATGCACCCATGCATACGGATGAATTATGGTATGCACCCTAGAAGTTAAGGTTGTTAGACTATACTCATGCTTAGTCTAAGGGCACATAAGAAGATATGTAGGGATATGAAAGTTACAGTCAGTTGAAGTTGCATAGCCAGTGTGTGCCAGTAGAGAACAGAGCATGGAGCCGACAGTGACTATTTTGGTTTGTGATTGTAATGTAATGTTGTAGAGCATATGCACCCATTGTATTTAGGTTGCGGACATATGTAGATATATACTTATAAGCACACTTAAGCCAATTCACTTGGAAGCATTGTTTGTAATTAGTTATAGGGCCAACCTAATTGTTTTGTTTGTATGAGCGTATAAATATAAGATGCACCCATTTTAATTAGAATGGAAGTTGTAATAGAGTTGTGATAAGTAGAGAAGAGGTATGCAAAGTCAACATATGATGTATTAGAGCTTTGCTAGAGGTCAAAGCATGAGTGCACCAAGGAACTGATCTGACAAGCAGTGTCATAGTGATAGTTCACCAGTAGATATAGTGTGTATCTGATCTCAGAAGGTTGTAGCATTCATCATTTGAGCAGTGAGCTCTAGGACAGTGAGTCCACTCCCCTAATAGGGATCATTGTAAATGACACCTAATAGGATCTGACCCTTAACTAGGTCTACTGTACTTAAATCATTGTAAAGCTACTCCTAACAGGGTAAAGGATCTTCTAACAAGGATCACAAAACACTAGTGCAGAATATTAGTGGGTATCAAGTCCCACTGGGGTTTTTACCTATTTGGGTTTCCCCGTAACCATATTGGTGTCATGTGTTGATTTCATGTTTAATTCTGTACTTAAGCATTTATAATTCAGTATTCAGATTAAAGTGAAAAGTTAAATTACAGTGAACACTAATTCACCCCCACCCCCTCTCATTGTTTCCATTCCTAACAATTGGTATCAGAGCTCTGGTCCACAAAAAAGAAGTTTAACCACTTGAGGAGATCATAGACAAAGAAGATTTGAAGAAGAATCTTGAAGCAACTCTTGAAGACCTGGACACCTCATAAAGAGAAATTGAAAAACTAAAAGAAAAAGTCAGTGATGCTCAATTAGTTATCAAGAAACTAAGAAAGGATTTGAAGGGATGCTCTAACAGTGATCTTGAAGAAAAAGTCAAGAAGTTGAATGAAGAAAATGCATCCTTAGTGAATCAACTTGAAGAAATTGATGACAAACTGATCAACAATCAAGATGTCTACAATGAACAAGTAAAGGAGAACCTTCAAGTCAATGAAGAGTTAAGGGAAGCAAATTTGGAAATCTTGGATCTGAAGAATTGCAAAGCAACATTGGAGTCTGAATTGAAAGGTGCAAAGAACCACATTGAAAAATTGCACACTAGTTCTGATTTGATAGAATCTCAGTTGTATGCAAGAAGAGTCAAAGGAGACACTAGCTGTATTGGATACAATGAACCACAGAATCAGATTGAGAAGATGTGAGCAAGAAAGGAGACACAAAAGGAATCTACTAATATTGAGAAGACTGAAGATCAAGCCAAAGACAATGGTTGTCCTCCTAAAAATGAGTGCAAGCCTGTTGAATGCACCTATTTTGCATGTAACAAGCATGGACACATTGCAAGAAACTATATAGAGGTAAAGCCTTTTAATGGTTATTGTTATACATGTAATAGATTTGGTCATAGAGCAATAAATTGCAAGACTAGTAAGAAGAACAAGATTCAGCATGATCAAAGAAATCATAATCAGACCAATGCAAGAAGTTCTTAGAATGTTACATGTCAGATATGTAACTATAATGGTCATACAACAAAATAATGTAGAATGGTGACTCATGTCAATGTGTCAAGGAATAATAGACCTCCAGTGATTTTTCACACCTGTAACAAGGCTGGACATATCTCAAAGTTTTGTAGATCAAGGGCGCAAGGTCAGGAAAGCCCTAAAAAGGCCAAAGAACTAGTTTTGGATCCTGAAGCAAAAGTTAAGTTTTTGAAGGCATCAGAAGATGTGAGCATGAATTGGTTAGATGGAAAGAAATAAAATGTTGATGGTAATGTATTGGATGCATCCCCAGTGGACGCACCCTCTACATCTGCATGAATGGCCCTAAGGGTCATAGGGGGAGCTAATTTAGCTGTAGACCTCTGTGTGGCTAGTATACTCATCCTCAGAGTATACGCCTTTGGACTTAAGCTATTGGAGTATATTGGAATCTTTGTGCAAGAGCACACATGCTGATTATTAGCAAAACTCGAGTTTGAAAATTTGAAGTGACGGCCTGCTTTACGGGAGTTGCATTAATGGCGAATTCCTTACTTTAAGTACATAGAAAGTTGTTTGTTCACTCATTGCATTCATACTCAGAGTGATTGAGAGAAGATTGAGCCTTGGAAGTTCTTGTGAAGAGTTGGAAATTAAGTTATCAGTGATTGCAGTTCATTTGATGGGTTACAGAAACCCTAGCTTGTTGCGCCGATCCGGAAGTTGTCAGATCATCTCAGAGATCCTTTGGAAAGAAAATATCAAGTCATGGCCACTCCTATTGTTTTTGATGTTGCTGAGAAGAAGCGGTATGTTTTCAAGAGGCATCCGTTCAAGTCAACCCTTGATGATTTAGAGGGAGCTTTCTCTCGCATGCCGATGGGCGTTGTAATACCCCAAAAATGGGCTATAGGTTCATTGACCTCCTATATCATCAACTTAAACAAAATCGACATCGAAGTCCTAACCTAAGGCACATCTGAACATCATTGAATCCTAATTGATTATCTTAAATTTTGCATCAGGGAATATTCCTAGCGATATTCCCAATTTATCTTAATTATCTTTAATTTAATGATTATTTGGCGATAAATCATATTTATCCTAAAGTTTGATTAATTGAATATTCTAAATATTTAATTAATTAGATTTAATTCTGCCATGTAATTATTTAATTGAATTTAATTAAATTTATTCCTAAGTATTATTATTTAAATTTGACAATAAATCGAATTTCCTATCATTAATTGATTAAATTCTTATTTAATTGATTAAAGCAAGTTGTCATATTTAATGATATTATTTTTGAATAAAAGTTTGATTAAATAGTTAATTAACCCATAAATTAATTATTTTATTTCAAAAATCAGTTAAGTTGAGAATAAATCACTTTATTTATTTATTAAATCATAATTATCCATGTGCACATTCAAAGAGTAGTTAGACTCCAAATTAGAAAATCAATGCAAGTTGTTGGTTTTTGGAAACTCAACATCTTTTTGAGTTTTAAAGTTGATCTAAACTTCCAATTTGAGTTGAACTGTGCTTTTGCATGATTTTTATGACTTAATTATCTCTTTATTCCTGATAACTCAAAAATCAACCTGAGCTTATCCATAGTGATTTATGGCTTTTCCCATGCACCTCCAAAGCCTTGGATTTCTATAAAATCAAGGCTCAGCTCTTCACAAATCATCCACAAATTTTCATACTTACGCTGTCAAGTTCAATTCAAGAGTTGCACAATCACGCTAGAGAATTGGAATTTGGAGAATCAAAGCTCTTGTGAATCAACATTTTTGTGAAATCAATCTTGTTTTTGCATATCATTGTTAGATAGATTTCATATCAATTTTTTCACATAGATCAAGTTTCATATCAAGTTTTCATCCTAATTGCATAGAAAATAAAAAATATAGACTAATTGCATTCAATTCCATATCTAGATCAATTGCATTCAAATCCTTCATTTAGGTGTCGTTAAGGTCACTGATCTCAATTTCAATCTGAGAGCATCATACTCGCATCTATTAGAAGGCAGTAAATCACCTGGTTAGTTTTGATTCAATTACTTGCAAGATTTTAATTATCGCTAACCTCTAATGTCTTACTGAAGTGTTGTGTATATAGATCAGGTACAAAATTCACATGCACATTTCTGGTGCCCACCGTGGGGCCCTGAAATGGGTTTCCATTTCACATTTCTATCAATTTTTTTCAATTTTTGTGTGTTTTCGGCATCATTTTTTTGTCATTCTTACGCAAACAAGAGAAACATCGCTTCCACACATTCTTTTCACACTTTCGCACATTCTGTTCACACTTCTGCAGGTTCTCTTCATGCTTCCGTACATTCTGTTCATGCTTCTATAGGTTCTTTTCATGCCTTTGCAATTCTTTTCACACGTATGCAAATTCCTATTACGCGTATGTGAATTTCAGTCATGCGTATGTGAATTTCAGTCACGCATATGAGAATTTAAGTCACGTGTATGCAAATTTCAGTCACGCGTATGAGAATTTCAGTCACGCGTATGCAAATTTAAGTCACGCGTATGTGGATTTTAGTCACGCATATACAAATTTTCTGACAGACTATTGACTGTCATACCATTTCCAAAGGCTATATTTTCTTGTTTTTACTTCTATTTTTTTTTGACAGCTAACGTTGACTAGTGAATTTCTGTGATTTTGGCTGATTTTGGTGACTTGAGAATGAGGGATAGCGTGCAGATTGCTATAAAAAAAAAAAGATAAACATCTACTAAGCGCGTTGCAAGGATCTTAGGTATTCTCCTTGTTCTAATAACATTTTGGTTTGGACTTAAAATAAATCTCTTGTGTGTCTAGCTTGAGTGCTTCTTTTCATGCTTTTGTTTTACACACTTGCATAATTGATACTAGGTTGTGACACCTTAGGTATTTATTTAGCATTCTTAGATACTTGTGATTGATCTATATTTCTATCTTGGGTTATTGGACTCGCTAATCCGCTGACCCCTCGTTCCGCCCCGTGGTTGCAAGGTCAGTGCCACATTAAAGGGGAGGGGTCTACAGGAAAGAAGCGTTAATTGTTCCACCAGAAAACCCTTTTGTGATTTTTGGAACTCACTTGTTTTCTAAGTTGTGGACTCATTTTTAGCTTGTGTGAGGTGTTAAGTGTTCCACCTTGTGGACTCACCTCATATTTTCTCTAGGCGTTAAGTGTTCCTCTTTCTGCTTTTTGGGTACTTTTGGTAGATTTTCTTTCGGGAATATACATCTGTGCTCACATAGTAATTAGGCCCTATGAACACTATTCATGATTCTTGAGAGATTGGATTCCTAGTGAAATCCTTCCTTGACGACAGAATCCTTGTAGGTAGGGAGGATACTTGGTGCATTTCACATTCAACTTGGTTAGTGCATCTTCTCTTATTGATCGACACATTCTCTCTCTGGAGAGATTGATAGATCACGTGGGGTTGACATCACGAGCTTTGGTGAATCAAAATTGGTTAGTGCATCTTCTCTTATTAATCGATACATTCTCTCCCCAAAGAGGTTGATAGATCATGTGGGGTTGACATCACAGACCTTGGTGAAACAAACTTTGTCTTAGCGTGTCAGATTCATCTGCTTGCTTTGTTTGGGTTAAAAGTGAAGAGGCATCAAAACCTTGGATCTGGAGCCAAGTCCCCTTGTGGTATAAATCTGTGAGTCACCTTTAGAGAGGGTTAACCATAGTGGACGATCCCTTCATAGGGAAAACTGCATTGACGGAACCTCAAGCGGTAATAGCCATTTTAGACGTGGTAGTGACAACTGCTATATAAATATCCTTGTGGAAGAAATCTTCACAGGTGTGGTTCATTTTTGGGTTGTCGGATCTCCCTAACAACTCCTGATTGATTAATTTCTTAGATTGTGTCAAAACCCTGGTGCGTCAGGATTGGAGTTCACCCCTTTGGATCATAAAAGTTGCAGAGTCAAACCATTACTAAAAACCCTAGAGAGGCCAATTTTTCATTTTTAGGTATATGTGCATTATTGAAAAACTTTTCAAAACATACATAATTAGTACTCTCAGGGATTAGCACAATTTGGTCACTTGATTGTTCATGCGCAAGGTTGCTTTTTCCCTTGTTCATTATTTTTAGACGTGCTTGAAATCACTTGCTTTCTGTTCTGCGTGCTTGTTTATCTACTTGGCTATTAAAAATGAATAAATGTGGTCTATTCTTCAAATCTAGACAGTACAATTTGTAAACAATCCAAAACTGAAAACCCTAAATTTGCAAAATTTGAAGTAAATTTCCTTTATGGAGTCAAAAGTCATCTCAGGAAGTCAGAAAGTCATATGAGTTTTTTCCAAATGTCATTTCAGTACTACCAATCTGTCGTATGATTGAGTACCCAGTGTCATACGAGTCTTCATGCCAGCAAATTCAAAAAAGTCAAAATCCTGCTTGCAACTGTTGTACGAGATTTTCAACTGTCGTATCATTGCCTACCCACTGTCGTACAAGTCTGCAGAAAGTCATTTGTGAAATTTTTGAAAAGTTGTCAGAAAATTGCCAGAATTGCTAGATACTTAGCTTTTTCATCCTAATTCTAGAATCTGTCAAACAAATCATTGTGTCAGGAACAGAGCAGTAGCTATTGAGAATCAGTACACATGTCTCAAAGAATCAGTACACATGAGGAAGAAATTCTAATCACCACTATGATGAAACAGATGCATGCTATGCAAGTTGAACTTAACAATCTTAAGAAAGAGAAGGAACCTAAAGGGTTCTCCATGGAAGCTCTACCCCCTTTTCCATTTCATAAAGACTTGTACATGTCACCATGCCCCCAGACAGAATTTGAGCAATGTGATAACCCTTATGATACCTCTTCCACAGAGAGTGACATGCCCATCTTTGAAGACTATGATGACTATGATGATAGACAATGTAATGATACCTATGACACCTCTGTTCCTAAGAATCCTCATCATCGTGTGTTCCTGCTTACTACAAATGGGATGTCACATTGGATAGATCGTGAGGGTGATCCATATGATTTTGATTTTGAAAGAGACTTTGATGATTTCTGTGCACAATACCTAGATGATCCATTTGTTTCACTAGAGGAAGAGAAACTTTACCGCACTGATTATAAACTTGCATACTACAAGGATCTCTCCTCTAAGAACTCTCATGCTGAAAATAAAGATTACACTCTCAAACAAGATCGTGTTAATGTTGGACCTTTGTCTTGTGATGGTTCGTTTCCATCCCCTACTTCCTCCAATACCCATACATTTCCTAAAGCTTTCGAGTCTTTCAAATCTTTCACAGAACCTTCATCCGACACAAGCCCTAATACTTTTCATATGGTTCCCTATAGTTATCCTCCAGGGCTACCTCTTAAAGAAACTCAAGCTAAATTTCACTTGGCTGCAAATACTTTCAATAATGCTAAACCTAAAGAGCCTAAGCCTTTATATGCTATAATGCCTACTTCAGCTAGTCCTTCACCATCTCTTCCAAAGTCTTCCATACAATCCCAACATGCTTCCTTGTCCTTAGAAGTGGCTCCATGTCAAGAGGACTCCAGAAATGATAAAGAAAAGAACATAAAGAAAGATCAAGATCAAGAACCCATATCATCCAATCCTTTTCACGATGTCTCTTATCCTCTTCAGGGTTCCTTTGATCCTGCACACCCTTTCCCATTCATTCCACCATGTCTTAAGTCTTCTCCTAAGCAAGATCAGGCTACTACTTACACTATTGAGCTTATTGATAATCAAAATAACTTTACTACACTTGCGCTTTCCAAAGATGATACTTACATTAAGGTTTTCAAAAATGGTGTTGTTACTTCCAATGTTAAGCCTATTGAAAATCAAGAGAAAAATTATGTGCTTATGCTATCCAAAGATCCTTGTCAAGATCAAAATATTCCATCTTCTTATTCTACCACTTCATGTTCGTTTCCACTTTCTACTCTTCCTAAGTCTTTGCAAGCTTTGAACAATCCTATCAAAGTAGGTGCTCATATTCAAGATGTCCATGATTCTATTGCAAATCCTAATGCTCACTCTAAAGATGCTGATGTCCTTGGTTGTCATATAGATGCTAATGAACTTATTGGTTATCCTTTTGCGTCTTCCACTTCCATCCTTGGACCTCCTCCACCACTACTAAGGGCTTCATGTCTACCTTCCATCTTGGGTCCTTATGTCCCTTCACTTTCCCCTCCTAACTCTCCTAATTCGCCATCCATCTTGGGTCCTTACATCCCTCCATCTCCCATCTTTCCTCAAGATCAACATAGATGCATACCCTTGAATCCTTTTCATCCACCCACCCATCTAAACCAGTCATATCCTCCTTCTTCCACAAGTCCCAAGTTCTTTGGAAGTAACTTGAATGTTCAATACAAGAAAAAGAAGCAATACAAGAATCCATCAAAAAAAGAAGATCACCATGTCTTCTCTAAACGACATGGAGGCATAAAGTCAAAAGAGACATCTAAGAAAAAACCTACGAGACAAGTATGGGTTCCAAAATCCATCATTAAAGATATTCTCTCTAGATCATCAAAAGGAAATAAAAGGCTATGGCTATATGGATTCCAAAGTCTCTCTTGAAAGAGTCTGGTGTTGAGCAAAAAGTGAAGTTGACATTCAAGCTTCCAAAGACTTCCACTTCATCTTCTTCCAAAAACATTCTTCCATTCCATGTGCCTAAACCACAACCTCTGTTATCCATTTGCCATATTCCTTCATGTATTCCTTCATTCACATTTCCTCCATCCTCTCACCATCCTTCAAGGTGTGTGTTGATGTTGATCTTGCCTTCCTTTCCATCTATCCTTTCACAATCCTTCCATTCATTATCCTTCTACCTTCTATCCTTTTTCCTCATTTGCCTATTCCTCCTATCTTCCAACCTCACTCGCTTTACATAAAATCTTATCCTCCATTTTTCTCTTCTGTCTTCCTTTCCCTATCAGCATCTTTGAGAATATCATTTTGAATCCTTGGCATATCATGGTTTATCCTTTCAAGGAGCATTATCTGAAAAGCTTGCCTTCTTCCAAATAATAATAAAAAATAAATAAATAAATTGAAAATGTGCCTTGGTGAAAACCTGGAAACAAGTGCCTTGGTAGCAAAAGTAAAGAGAAATAAATTTGTCCTATGGTGAAAACCACTCTCTTGTGGCACCTTGGATAAGTACCATGATGAAAACCTAGCAATCAAGCATCATGCGTAGTTCTTCTACATATTTCATCCATTCCATCTTCTCTCTTTGATCTTGACAAGGTTGACCTATACATGAACATTTGACTATCTTGTGAGCTATCTTATGATGATCCTGCTTTCATTCTTTTCATGTTTAGCCTTCATATCTATCTTCCTCCATTCATTTTCTCCTATCACTATCCTTTTCCCTTTGGTCTTGATTTAATAAAAAGAGAAAGAAAGAGTAAAACATGATGCTATGAAGCTTCTTGACATGTCTACTCCTTGGAACACATCCTTTCTTGTTGTTGCATTATGATTTTGTGACTTATCCTATGCTGGCCTTTCAGTGCTTGTCCAAATATGCTTTACATGACAATTTTTTCCCTAGCTTGGGTACTCTTGAGGAGTTTTCCCTTGAGGATTTCTTCCCTTCATTATCCTTCATTCTCTTGTCTTCCATCTCTTCCACCAGCTTGCCACTCCCTCTTGTTCTCCACCTTACTAGACATTGGGACTACATGATATGATCTTGCTTGAGAGTTTGCAATGGAAAAAGATGCTATCAAGTATACCAAGTATCAAAATAAGTATCAGAACAAGTATCAGAACCAATATTAGAACAAGTATCAGAACCAGTATCAGAACACCTATTGGGGCTACACCTTTTACTTTAGTGTATGGGTCTAAAGTAGTACTACCTATTGAGGTTGAAATCCCATCACTAAGAATCAGAATGCATGGTCTAGTAACTGATGAAGACTACAAAGTGTCTAGGTTGCAAGAACTTGAACTACTAGATGAGCACAGACAAGCAGAATATGATCATCTTAGAGTGTATCAGAAAAGAATGTCTAGAGGCTATAACAAGAAAGTCAAACATAGAGAATTTAAGGTTGACGATCTAGTCTTGAGAGAAAATCCTAAAAATTAATCTCACATCAAGAACGTAAGGGGAAGTTTGAACCCAACTGGCTAGGTCCCTTTGTTATCACTACTAATTTTGGTTCTAGTGAATATCAACTCTCAACGACTAAAGGAGAACAGCTCCGAGAACCAATCAATGTTCTCCATCTGAAGAAATTTTACACCTAAGGCATTCAGTGCTTGGTAAATATCCAGAAAAATCTTAAAAATTGGAAAAAGTCCTGAAAAAATGAACATCTTGGTGAAAACCTAGCAATTAGCGCCTTGATGATTCACACAAAATAAATAAATTAAAAATTAAAAATTAAAAATTAAAAAAAAAAAAATAAAAAAAATGAAAAATACAAAAAAATCAGAAAAAGAAAAAGTGCCTTGTTGAATACTTGGAAACAAGCATCTTGGTAGAAAAAATAGAATCTCTGCCAAGATGGTGAAAACCTGGCAAACGGGTGCCACTTGTTTCAAAATGCTTCATCTATCAGCACAATCTTGGTCCTTCCCAGCTTTCAGTCTTGCCTTAGTTTGCGCATATCTCCTGGTTTGTATATATCCTTGGTTCAAAAGTCAGTTTGTACACCAATCAGCTCAAGCGTCTATATCCTATCAATGTTCAAACTTGGGGGCAATCAATGTCATATCCTATGGCCTCCAATGTATCTTAGATGTGTCATATCCAGTCAGAGTCCTTTGAAGCTTCAAGTTGAGTCAATGAGTCTGTCTCATCTCCAGAAAAGATTTTGCATCTACAACACTCAAACAACGAATTGAAAAACACTATGTGCTTCACATGCTTTTATCTCCTTGTATGCTTACTGATTCGCATTGAGATTTTTGCATATTGTGTTCCTTCGAGCTCCTCGATGATGTCCTTTATAGGATTTAGGGAGTGATGACTGGGGGCATAATCTTTTCTTTGTCTTATGCTTACATGTGAAAATCTAACAACTTTAGAAATACTGGATTGATATGGTGTCTGACTATAAGAGCCTCTATCTCGAATTGGATGGCCATGCGTACCTCGACCATTGATACCTATAAAATTCAAGGAAGTTTGATCTAACTATTATCTTTTTGAGTACATTCTTTCTCCTATTGTGAAATGCGATCTTGCCTAAGGATGTGAACGATAAAGGGTCACTACGGGTAATTCACATTGGATTTTGAATGATCTCTTGACTGTTTGATGTGTTTGTAATGCAAGGTGTATTCAGGTCATCACAACATTTATGTTTTGATGCTTATACAAATTGCTATATCAAAATGGACATGATATTGAGGTCATCCTGGCGCTTGTGCCTTGGTCCTTATATCTTAATCTGACATTTCAAAAACAAATCAATATTCATATGTCCATGGTTGTTTGACCAGTGGGTGTTGTATTGATTCTTGCAAATACAAATCAATATTCATATGTCTATGGTTTCATAGCTAGTGGGCATTGTATTGATTTATTCGGTTACCTAAAATTTCAATGATGACAACAAATCGACACATGATCAGTGACTAGGTCCTAGGTCTTAGGTTGCATTTCATTCTGCATGTTTCTTTCCATTTTGCACTTTGCATGATCTCACAATGCCTGAAAAAAAACTTCAAAACTTAAACGATTCTTCAATCACATCTTTGAATCTAACAAGAGTTGAATCTTACACGAAGGTCCATCCAATGAAACAAGTACAATCCTTTTTCGGGATCAAAATCAAAATTTGAGATCATTTATATTATTAACTGCTTGCATATTCGACCTTCGATCATCACAGAAATCCAGAATTCAACTTAGCTGATTATCTTACATCAAACTATCAAAATTTCAACTTGGTCAACTCATGGTTTTACCTAGTCAAACTTGGTCTCTAGGACCTCTAAACGATGCAGAATGCATTCTCGGACGTGTATAACCACTTCTCAAATCAATTAACATGCTTCTAAACTATAACCCTGACTTTTCTTGTCAGATTTAAATTTTAATCCCAAAGGGGGCATGGTATTGCACATCATTCAAGTCTGTAATCAAATCTTTCATTAGTAATCAAGACAACGACCATGTCTAGTTGTTGATTCATCAAAAGTCCTCATCGCTTAGGGAAAATCTATCATCGCTTGGCGCATATCATATTCATCGAGATCCATATGAATCTGGTATTCTCCTAATCTTGTAAAATGTATAAGCTTTTTGCAACTATCGATTCATTAGTGTTATTTCCTTGGTTCTTCGGTAACTTAAGGGTTCAGATGTGATACCAATATGATTCTTCTAAGACAATCGAGTCTAGAATCGGTCACTCACTTCTTCGCAACCATAAGGTTCGGAATCAGGTGTTTTGACGCTTTTGTTTCATTGGTTCATCATTGCTATAGTGAACATTATCTTTGGTCATTCAGGACCTCCTATCTTCAAATCTTCAATCATTATATCTTTTGAATCAGTTTCATATCTTTATCAAACACAGACTATTTTTGAACCACTGCGCTTCACACAGTAATTCAAAGAGGGGCAAAATGTAATACCCCAAAAATGGGCTATAGGTTCATTGACCTCCTATATCTTCAACTCAAATGAAATCGACATCGAAGTCCTAACCTAAGGCACATCTGAACATCATCGAATCCTAATTGATTATCTTAAATTTTGCATCAGGGAATATTCCTAGCGATATTCCCAATTTATCTTAATTATCTTTAATTTAATGATTATTTGGCGATAAATCATATTTATCCTAAAGTTTGATTAATTGAATATTCTAAATATTTAATTAATTAGATTTAATTCTGCCACGTAATTATTTAATTGAATTTAATTAAATTTATTCCTAAGTATTATTATTTAAATTTGACAATAAATCGAATTTCCTATCATTAATTGATTAAATTCTTATTTAATTGATTAAAGCAAGTTGTCATATTTAATGATATTATTTTTGAATAAAAGTTTGATTAAATAGTTAATTAACCCATAAATTAATTATTTTATTTCAAAAATCAGTTAAGTTGAGAATAAATCACTTTATTTATTTATTAAATCATAATTATCCATGTGCACATTCAAAGAGCAGTTAGACTCCAAATTAGAAAATCAATGCAAGTTGTTAGTTTTTGGAAACTCAACATCTTTTTGAGTTTTAAAGTTGATCTAAACTTCCAATTTGAGTTGAATTGTGCTTTTGCATGATTTTTGTGACTTAATTATCTCTTTATTCCTGATAACTCAAAAATCAACCTGAGTTTATCCAGAGTGATTTATGTCTTTTCCCATGCGCCTCCAAAGCCCTGGATTTCTATAAAATCAAGGCTCAACTCTTCACAAATCATCCACAAATTTTCATACTTACGCTGTCAAGTTCAATTCAAGAGTTGCACAATCACGCTGGAGAATTGGAATTTGGAGAATCAAAGCTCTTGCGAATCAATATTTTTGTGAGATCAATCTTGTTTTTGCATATCATTGTTAGATAGATTTCATATCAAGTTTTTCACATAGATCAAGTTTCATATCAAGTTTTCATCCTAATTGCATAGAAAATAAAAAAATATAGACTAATTGCATTCAAATCCTTTGTTTAGGTGTCGTTAAGGTCACTGATCTCGATTTCAATCTGAGAGCATCATACTCGCATCTATTAGAAGGCAGTAAATCACCTGGTTAGTTTTGATTCAATTACTTGCAAGATTTTGATTATTGCTAACCTCTAATGTTTTACTGAAGTGTTGTGTATACAGATCAGGTACAAAATTCACACGCACAGGTGTCATGCATGTAGAAGACATAAGGGCTTACATATATTGTAAGAAGGAACCTGTTGGACTAGATAGATTAAGGGCAAAAATGGACACAATGATGAAACCAGATAAAACATTCAAAGATGAATACACTAAATGGAATGATCACCCCATTGTTGAATATGTCACGACATATGAGTTCTATGAGGAAGAATGGATTAAGATTTTGTTGAGCAGAATCCATGATGATTTTTTTTGCATTGGAGATGTACCAGTAAGAATCACAGGAGACCTAATTCATGAGATGATAGGCATCTCTAGGACAGGCGCCATCCTTCCAGCAGGTAAGGATGTCAGGAAAATGGTGGAGCGAGTATGCAAATCTAGGAGTGACAAGTGTGGCATGACCATTGAGCCCATAAAGCAACCAGACATTAAGTTAATGTCAATGATACTTGGTTATAGGTTTCATCATACCATCAGGGTGAATAGTGTGTCTGCAGGCACTATTATAGCAGCCATCTGTCTTGTGAAAGAAGATGAAGAGTTCAACTTGTGTGAGATCTTGCATGCACAGTTGATAGACAATATCAAGGCTATCAAGCATGATAAGACAAAGATTTTTAGGTTTGGCTCCCTAATCATCTATATGTACCTTCATATAGTTGGTAAAGTGGCACACTTGTATCTAGACAAGTCCATTCCTACCATGCCTTAGATATCATACAAGGCATCCATAGAAAGCACACTTAGAAATTACATTACTTTGGAATTGAAGACCTTCAGAGAAAGGATGCAGATGAGGTACAGAATTCCTGAGAGTATTATGGAGAAGTATAAAGACACAATATGCTTCATGGTGGAGATTGATACTACATGTATGGAAGCTGTTGAGCCTAGAACTAAGTGGATTCATCCACTTGGGTATGAAGTTCAAGAACAAGTTCTTGAAGCTTATGCACAGGTACTGTTATCAACCCCTAAGGATGACAATGAACCTAGGTTGGGAACATATGAAGAGAAGACTAGAGAAGTCGATGCTAATTTGAATAGTGCTACAACAAAAAGAAAGGTTGCAAAGGTCACATCAGAGATACTAAGAATACATGGTATATCACAAGCAGACCTTGACAAGGGAAGGGAAGAGAAGATTTCTCTATAATTGAAGAGCCCGACTGAAGAACAAGAAGATCCAAAAATGAAGAAAATAAAAGTAGAGAAAGATGATAGTCATAAGGATAAAGAAGACAATACTCCTTCTACGCCCATAGAAATCAGTGATCCTATTGGTCCACTAGAGTATAAGCCTATTGCCAAGAGGAAGAAAGAAACTAGCACCAATTATCCATCCTCGAACACTACAACGAGCAAGAGAAACACTCAAGCACCTCCCTAGGTAGGAATCAGGCCTAGCGTTAAACTTTTACAAACAAGAATTGTTGATGAGGGAAGAATTGATCAAGTAGGGAAACACTATGAATCATACAGTGAGATTGATAAATCTAAAATTCACAATATGATTATCAAACATATGATCAAGTTCAAGAAAATAGTTCTTGAAATACAGACCTCTATTCTTGATTAAAGTGTGGAATGTTTTAGAACATCTAAAGAGACAAGCAAATGAAGAGGATATTAGGATAAGAGAGAAGGTGTTACAAGATATTTGGCTGGTATATTCCAAATAAGAAGAAGCATTATTATTAAACTTGGTGAAGCCACACTTGAGAACAAAAATAAGAACCTTGCACATTATGAACAAAGACTATGACTTGATAACTCAGGAAACAAAGAAGGCTTTTGAGAAGGTACTCTTGGAGCAATAGATTAGACCACCTACTGTACCCATCACTCATGCATCAGATAAGAAAGGCAAAGCAACAAAGACCTCATATGTGCTAGTGACAGGTCCTCAGGACTCAACACCCATAGCGGAAGCTCAATCAGAAGCATATCAGTCTGCGCCCATGTCAGGATCACTCAAGGACAACACATTCATCATTGATAATGTGGAAATAGCCATGGCGGCTACTGATAAGGACTTAGACAAGTTTGAGGAAGCATTTGTTAGTACTCAAGAAGCAGAGATCTTATGCAGCAATACCCCTCCCATTCAGCAAGAAGAAGTAATCATGGAAGACATTTCTGATGAAAAATTTAAAGGGTGAACCCACAATAGTGCGTTACACTTTTTTGCCTGAATGGACACTGTACTCTAAATTTTGAATAAAACTTTTAGATTTGAATACATATTCTCGTCAAAATGTTAAGAATCAGAAGATGAAGTAAATTAGAGTATTTTAGGATTTTCTATCTAGATTCTAAATATATTTTTTATCTTTATTTTTGAATTGATTTGATTGGTTTTTTCTTTCTCCCACAAAAATTGATATGTTGCTAAAAATGTCATTTTCAAAGAGTTACATTGTTTTCGTAGAGCATAACTTTTTTTCTAAAATAGATATCAATGTGATTCTTTCAAATTTTTTTTTTTAACATTCATATGGAGGGCATGCAATTGGTTTTATGACATTATCATGATTATTTCATATTTTATTTATGTTTGAAGTTGACTAAGCCGTAATTTTGACATACCTTAACTACATAACTTATAACGTTTTGTGTATTTGTCTAATTTTATTTTTATTTTTTTGATATAAAGATAACTTCAATACCTAGGGCATAGATATTTTTTAGAATTTTTTTTCTCTCATTTACTATTTTTCCATAAGCATCGAACATAGATTTGGAGATACGATGAAATATCTATGTTTAGTAAAACTAAAAATACAAAGTCATAATAAACTTAATATATATTAACATTATAATAATTGGAAAGATTTTTCTCAGTAGTACCTTGCTACATAGATAGGTTTTTCACATGGATTCATTTGATCTACCAAAAGTTAAAGTTGAAGTGATTTTTTATCAACATTTTAATAGGTGCGAAGGAGACTCCATTGTAGGTATGAATGATGAGTATATATGTTATATCAGTGATTTTTTTATCTAAGAGGATTTGAGATAACCATTTCTAATTAATTCCTTCAAATTGAACCTCTCAAGTCTTAAATAATCATATTTTATTAAAAATGTGTCATTTCACCAAAAATCAGCATGTCTAAAAAAGTGTAACCCACTATTGTGGATCACCCAATAAGAAGAAAAGAAAGAAGTAAAGGAGAAAGAAAATGAAACTTATGTTGAAATGTTCAAAGTGAAACAAGAGGTGATGGATAGCACTCCCATCACTCCCTCCTCATTGTTGTCAAGTTTGACACTAGACACTTGCATTTTGGACTCTTGGAAGGAGGAAGACTTGGTAAAATTCAGCATCCTAGCTATGGAGAAGGAAAAGGAGAAGCAAGTCATGAAAAATCCTCTCCTAGTAGAATCAGTAAGTATTTTGAACAGTTTTCTGCTAGAAGATAAAAAGATAGTGAAGATACTTTCAGTTGATGATGTGAGTTCAGTCCTCTCATAGTTCAAAGAAAATTTTTCAAGCCTAGAAGAGTCAGTGGCCTTAGTGGCAGAGAAGAAATATCTAAAGAAGAGACTAAATGAACTCATGAGTAACTTTTCACTAGACTTGAACTCTCTTAAGTCTGGTCATGCATCATTAAAGGATTTTGCAGATCAAGGAAGGAAAGTCATTGCAGAATCCCTGGATCAGGACAAGTTCACTAATGCCCATCTCAAGAAGATCAAAGATGTAGAGGCAATGATCGAGCAGGTAAAGAACTCAGTGCTAAACTCATCTACTAATGTAAACATGTGTAGAAATGTCTATCAAGGTCAGTTAGACATAATTGAAAAGGCAGAGAAGGAAATGGAGAAGATAAGGTCTAGGCAGACACAATTAAGGAATGCTCTTGTGTCCTCCTTAGATATTCTCAGTCAAAATATAAAAGAGATTGATGCGACCATGTTGACCTATGATCAAGGTCCAAGCATAGAATTGGAAGAGATGGAGAAGATTCAATATGAATTATGTGCCCATCTATAGATAGTCAATTCTTTGATAACCTTTTGGAAGAAGGAAATCCAAAACCTCAAGATTGCATATCCGGATGTTTTTCCCCAGTAAGTGTATGTAATAAAAATTTTGATGCACCTTTTTCATTAATGTCAAAGGGGGAGTTGTATAGAGTATGGAGTACATATATGTATAGGGAGATATAAGTTTATGTATAAAGATGTATAGAAGACAAAATGTTTTGTGTAAAGGAATAGTTAGAGACTTGGTCATATTCCTTTGTTGCCATCAATGACAAAGGGGGAGATTGTTGTAAAGTTGTCTATACTGAAGTATATGACTATAGATAGTGTTTTCATTATGGAAATAAAGTCATATAGTAGTTTGGAGTGAGCGCACCAAGTGTAAAGATCAGAATTCGGTTAAGTGTTGAAGACAGGACAGTATACAGAGTATCGACAGATTAGAGCATATGCACCCATGTGTACGAATGAATTATGGTATGCGCCCTATAAGTTAAGGTTGTTAGACTATGCTCATGCTTATTCTAAGAGTGCATAAGAAGATATGTAGGGATATGAAAGTTATAGTCAGTTGAAGTTGCACAGCCAGTGCGTGCCAGTAGAGAACAAAGCATGGAGCCGACAGTGACTATTTTGGTTTGCGATTGTAATTTAATGTTGTAGAGGCTATGTGCCCATTTTATTTATGTTGCTGACATATGTACATGTATAATTGTAAGCACGCTTAAGCCAATTCACTTGGAAGCATTGTTTGTAATTAGTTATAGGGATAACCTAATTGTTTTATTTGTATGAACGTATAGATATAAGATGCACCCATTGTAATTAGAATGGAAATTGTAATAGAGATTTGATAAGCAGAGTAGAGGTATGAAAAGTCATCATATGATGTATTAGAGCTTTCCTAGAGGTCAAAGCATGAGCGCACCAACGAACTGATTTGACAAGTAGTGTCACAGTGACAGTTCACTAGTAGATATAGTGTGTATCTGATCTCAGAAGGTTGTAGCCTTCATCATTTGAGAAGTGATGATGAAGGGTGCTCCCCTTAATACCACAAACACATAACAGAAATAGAGAAACAACAACAATATGCAAGAACAGAAAATTGGCTTCTTATTATCTCCACAAATGTGGAATTACAAACTTTCAGAATTACAACATGCAAAGCCACATGGGCATCCCCTTACAATATTATGTAGGACAAAGCCTTGAATTACTACCCAGATCTACTACCCAGAACTATTCTGAACTGCCTAAGACAATAATACAGCCTTCCTTATATAGGCAATTTTCCACCGCTTGGGAAGGTTCCAAAATTTTAGCCAATAAGGCCGACCAAACTTAGAATTATTTTATTTTACATTTTATTACATCATAGTCAGCTCAAGATAACCTTTGAAACCCGAACAAAAATTTTGAAAAAAATTATTTTCTGCCATTTCAGGTGGCCCAACTTCTGAAGACCATAAGTCATCACCAGTTGACCCGATCAGCTATTATAACCCCATTTCGAAAATGCTACAAAGCGCTCTACAGGCTTGATCCACGCAAGCACCCGTCACCCAAATTTTTGACCTCATTTGGGGCCTCTAAAGCCTTCAAAACTGAGTTCAAAGTTTCTGTACCCTGCTGCCAATACCGAAAATCTTCAATATCTTCCAATATACACTTGATCTGGCAATGAAACTTTACTGGTAGACTTATATGACCAAAATGAACCTCCAAGAAAGAAATCAGATCATTCTGAGCACATACAAAAATTACCAAAAATAGTAACTTTCCATAAATAGCAGCTCTGCACAAAATAGCCCTTATTGAATATAAAAACATAAATATTTTTGGGTGATGCAAGATTGCTCTTACACCCAGGATGCTCCTGCATCAGACACCCAAAGTAATTTGAGAAGTGACCCTGTCACGACTCAGGTGTGCAGAGGAAAACCAAGACGATTAACCTCCACCCTTGTTAGCCATGATGAATCTTCAACAGGCTATCCTTTCCACTTGACCAGATATTCTTCATATGTCCTGTTCCTTGTGCTTCTGCCAACACGACTGTCCAGAATATCTTCGATCTCCTTAGTGTCTGAACTAGTTGCTGGAATAATCCACTGTGCTGCTGTGATCTCATCTTCAACACCTCCTTCATGATACTCTATCTGATCTAAAATGTTAAACACTGGTGAAATATTTAGCTCAGTAGGCAATTCTACCTTATATGCATTTCCTGAATCATGTTTCTTCAGTATCTTACATGGTCCAAACTTCTTCATTTTCAGCTTGTTATATGTACCAACTGGAAACCGCTCCTTCCACAAATGAACCATGACTTCATCACCAACCTGAAATTCCTTATACCTCCTTTTCTCATCTTCCTTAGCCTTATACTGTGCGTTCATCTTGGTAATATGCTTCCTCACCTCTCCATGGATGTTCTTCAAGTGCTCTACAAAATCCTCAGCTTCAGCACTACTTATTTCTCCTTTATCTATCTTCCTCAATTCAGATGCATTTCTCGGACTACTTCCATATACAATCTAGAATGACAATTTACCAGTGCTCCTGTTGACATAATTATTGTATGCAAATTCTGCCTGTGGTAAAATCAAATCCCATCCTATTGGCTTATCTCCAACCAAACATCTCAGCAAATTTCCGAAACTCCTATTCACCACCTCTGTCTGTCCATCAGTCTATGGATGATGAGATGAACTAAATTTCAAATCTATCTTCAACTTCTTCCACAATGTACACCAGAAATATCCAACAAACTTAGTGTCCTAATCTGAAACTATGGTCTTTGGCAAACCATGAAGTCTCACTACTTCTCTGAAAAACAATTCTGCTACATGAACAACATCATTAGTCTTCTTGCAGGGAATGAAATGTGCCATCTTTGAAAATCTGTCAACCACTACAAAAATTGAATCATGTCCCCGCTGAGTCCTCGGTAAACCAAGAACAAAGTCCATGTTGATATCTTCCCAAGGCTTCTCTGGTACAGGTAATGGCTGATACAACCTTGTATTCTGCTTCACTCCTTTCGCCATCTGACATACTCTGCAACTCTGTACAAACTTCTTCACATCTTGCTGCAACTGTGGCCAATAATAATTCTCACTAACCAAAGAAAGGGTTTTATCACGACCAAAATGTCTAGCCAATCCTTCGCTATGCTTCTCCTTGATGAGATTCTCCCTCATAGAACTTCATGGAATGCACAACTGACTCCCTTTGAATAGCATATCATCCTGGATGATGAAATCCAACCATTTTGTCCTGTCTAGAGTAACAGGTTCTGTACAAGCTTTCTGAGCTTCACCAAAATCAGGATCCTCTAGATACAAATTCTTGAGTTCCTTTAACCCAACCACTTCAATCTGCATTTCTGTCAGCAATAGTTGCCTTCTGCTAAGAGCATCTGCAACCCTATTAGACTTTCCACTCCTGTGTTTCAAAACAAATGTATAACTCTGCAAAAACTCAACCCATTTCAAATGCCTCTGATTCAACTTTCCTTGACTATTCAAATATTGCAAAGCTTGATGATCAGTATACAAAACAAAATCCTTAGGAAGCAGATAATGTCTCCACTTCCTTAATACCTAAACTATAGCATAAAATTTCTGATCATAAACAGAATATTTCCTCTTGGCATCATTTAACTTCTCACTGAAATAAGCAACAGGTTTACCTTCTTGGCTCATAACAGCTCCTATTGTAGTACCACTAGCATCACAATCTACTTGAAACACATTATTAAAATCTGAAAGTGCTAAAACAAGTTGTTCTATAACTTTTTGTTTCAACAATTGAAAACTCTTTTCTGCCCCATTAGTCCACTTAAATTCTTTTCTATCCCCTCTCATTGTTTCAGTCAAGGGGCCACAAATGCTGCTAAATTTTTTGATAAACTTTCTGTAAAAGCTAGCTAGACCATGAAAAGATCTTACCTCAGTAGCATTCCTTGGAGTAGGCCATTCAAGGATAGCCTGTACCTTCTCTGGGTCCATTTTCAGACCTTCTGCTGAAACTACAAATCCCAAGTACACTAACTCTTTCTTCACAAAACTGCACTTCTTCAAATTAATCAACAATTTCTCTTCTCTCAACTTCTCAAATACCATACGAATATGCATCATATGCTCCTCCAATGTCTTACTAAAGATCAAAATATCATCTAGGTAAACAATGACAAACTTACCTAGAAATTTTTTTAGAACCTCGTTCATGAGCCGCATGAAAGTGCTCAGTGCATTGGTTAGCCCAAAAGGCATGACTAACCACTCATATAGTCCTTCCTTTGTCTTGAAGGAAGTCTTCCATTCATCTCCTTCTTTGATCCAAATATGATGATATCCACTCTTCAGATCTATCTTTGAGAAATACACAGCTCCACTCAAATAGTCCATAATATCATCCATTCGTGGCAATGGAAACTTGTACTTGATTGTGATCTTGTTTATTGCCCTAGAATCTGTACACATCCTCCATTCTCCATTCTTCTTTGGTGCTAATACTGCTGGTACAGCACAGGGACTCAGACTCTCACGGATCAATCCTTTTTGTAACAACTCATGTACTTGTTTGTTCAACTCCTCACTTTCTGCAGGTGTCATTCTGTGTGCTGCCTTATTCGGAAAACTCACTCCTGGGATCAAGTCCATCTGATGACTGATCTTCCTGACTGGTGGTAATCCATCAGGCATGTTATCGGATACAATATCTTGAAACTCATTCAACAAATCTGCAACTTCTACAAGAACATCTTCTACTTCCTCTTTACCAGCTTTTGGAATTAAAGAAAAACATACATGCTTATGCCTCATACCATCTAGGAAATTTCTTCCATCAACAAAAGTTATCCTTGCATTACCACATACCTTTTCTTCAGTCTCCTTCAACGGTTTTAGCTTATGTCACACTCCATCCTTTGTCAGGGAATAGGTATTCGCACGACCATCATGTACAGCACATCTGTCAAACTGCCATGGTCTACCTAATAACATATGACATGCATCCATAGATATGATATCACACAATACCTCATCTTGGTATTCGTAAACCTTGAACTTCACTAGGCATTGTTCATTGACCATGACCTTGTGGTCATCCTGTACCCAGGCAATCCGATATGGATGTGGGTGTTTCTGTCTCTTGAGCTTCAACTTTGTCACCATCTCTTCTGACACCAAATTGTCAGTGCTTCCACTATCAATAATCACATCACAACATTTACCTTCACACTTGCACCTAGTGCGAAACAAGCTCCTCCTTTGCTCAGGTTCATTCTCACCACTCAACATGACTCTTTTGTTAATCAATGTTTCTCCTCTTTTAGCATCTTCAGAATTTGATGATCTAGCATCTTCATCTACATGTGCAACTCTGGCCTAGCCTTCATTTCTCCTGTCTATTCTTCCTTGGCGTTGAGGACATTCAAATGCCCTATGACCTTCTTCTCCACAGTGAAAACATGTTCCACGGAAGCCACCTCTTCCAGATCCTTGTCCTCTTCCTCTTCCTCTCTGATCTTTATTATTCTAATCCTAGAAGCGATTGGAATTATTTCCTCGCTGATTCGGACTGATACTGGCCTCATCCTTCTTTTTCAGATCTTCATTTCGGCCACCATATGACCGTCCACCATATCATCCACCGTAACGTCTTCCATTTTGTCTGCTCTCAAACTTCTTCTTCAACTTTTCCTCTACTTTTAGGGCAAACTGGTATGCCTCTTCAATACTGTTCATTCGAACCAGATTCAGCTCCTCCTGAATGCTTGGCCTCAACCCATTAAGCTAACGAGAAACTTTCTCCTTATCAGCTTCTGCATGGCCCGTTCTGATGAGGAGTCGATAGAACTCCTCTGTATACTCCTGAACAAATCTTCCTGCTTGCTTCAAACTTTGCATTTTCTTTAGTAGGTCAAGCTCATAATCAACAGGAATGAACTGTCACTTCAATTTATCCACCATCCGATCCCATCTTGTGATTTTATCTTTCCCTCTTCTATTTCACTCCAATTGAACCTCTTGCCACCAGATCTTCGCATGACCTTTCAATCTGGCCTTCGCAAATTTGACCCTATTAGGATCCTCAACATCTTCATACTCAAAATATTCCTCACATTCATTGATCCAGTCGATCAATTCTTCTGGGTTAAGATTCCCTGAAAATGTAGGAACCTCAATCTTAGGTCTCTTCCCGATCTTGGAAAGGGCTTGAAAAAGCCTTTCTTCTTCTGGGTTTGGAAGTTCACCTTCTCCTTCCTGATCAAAATTTTCTTCTACTTCATCATCACTTTCTTCTCTTACATTAAGATTCATTCCTCTGCAAATCTCTTCTTGCAATGCTCGCGCTTGTCTCTGCAGCTCTCTAACCTCAGGTGTCACAACACCAGCCCTTCCGCCACGTTCTCTTCATGGAGGCATTTTCACGATGCACGCTGAAACCCTAACCACGGTCCTGGTGCAAATTGCCTCACAATCGGTGATCTATTTACACACTCAGGAACTCCTGCTCTGATACCACTTGATGAAGGTGCTCCCTTTAATACCACAAACACATAACAGAAATAGAGAAACAACAACAATATGTAAGAACAGAAAATTGGCTTCTTATTATCTCCACAAATGTGGAATTACAAACTTTCAGAATTACAACATGCAAAGCCACATGGGCATCCCCTTACAATATTCTATAGGACAAAGCCTCGAATTACTACCCAGATCTACTACCCAGAACTATTCTAAACTGCCTAAGACAATAATACAGCCTTCCTTATATAGGCAATTTTCCACCGCTTGGGAAGGTTCCAAAATTTTAGCCAATAAGGCCGACCAAACTTAGAATTATTTTGTTTTACATTTTATTACATCATAGTCGGCTCAAGATAACCTTTGAAACCTGAATAGAAATTTTGAAGAAAATTATTTTCTGCCATTTCAGGTGGCCCAACTTCCGAAGACCATAAGTCATCACCAGTTGACCCGATCGGCTATTATAACCCCATTTTGGAAATGCCACAAAGTGCTCTACAGGCTTGACCCATGCAAGTGCCCATCACCCAAATTTTTGACCTCATTTGGAGCCTCTAAAGCCTTCAAAACTGAGTTCAAAGTTTCTGTACCCTGCTGCCAATACCGAAAATCTTCAATATCTTCCAATATACACTTGATCTGGCAATGAAACTTTACTGGCAGACTTATATGACCAAAATGAACCTCCAAGAAAGAAATCAGATCATTCTAAGCACATACAAAAATTACCAAAAATAGTAACTTTCCATAAATAGCAGCTCTGCATAAAATAGCCTTTATTGAATATAAAAACATAAATATTTTTGGGTGATGCAAGATTTCTCTTACACCCAGGATGCTCCTACGTCAAGTGAGCTCTAGGATAGTGAGTCCACTCCCCTAACAGGGATCATTGTAAAAAAGACTCCTAACAGGGTCTGACCCTTACCTAGGTCTACTATACTTAAAGCATTGTAAAGCTACTCCTAACAGGGTAAAAGGTCTTCTAACAAGGATCACAAAACACTAGTGCAGAATATTAGTGGGTATGAAGTCCCATGGGGTTTTTTACCTATTTGGGTTTCCCTGTAACCATATTGGTGTCATGTGTTGATTTCATGTTTCATGTTTATGTGAATGTTTAATTCAGTACTTAAGCATTTATAATTTAGTATTTAGATTAAAGTGAAAAGTTAAATTACAGTGAACACTTATTCACCCCCCCCTCCCCCCCCTCTCAGTGTTCGCATTCCTAACATCTAGCTATTGAAGAATGAAGATAGATAACTGAACAACTTCAAGCAAAAGAAAGTGAGATACAAAGACTCACCGGTCACCATTTTCAAATATCTAATCAAATGATGGTTGTGAATCAAGAAGTCAACTGAGTAAATGGAGAATTGTCAAGAAGACTTGAAGATGTTGCAATACTTAGAGAAGAGAATGAGAAGTTGAGAAATGAAGTGAAAACTTAACAGTAGCACAATGAAATGATGAAATTGGCTAAAGACAGTTCTAAAAAGATTGATGACTTTCTTATTAATCAAAGAAGATTTGGAAGGAAAGCTGTTTTAGGCTATACTGGTGAAGGAGAATCATCACAACAAGCTGAACAAGCCAACAACAGTCAAAGTGAAAGGCCAAAGATGCTATCAGTTTATCACTGTGGCAAACTGGGACATACTTCAAATGTGTGTAGAAGCAGAGCACAAGGTAAACCTCTAGTCACTCCTAAGTTTAATGGTTATTGCTATTATTGTGGAAAGTATGGTCACCAAGCTTATGAGTGTAGAGCTAAACTGAATAAGAATGCTAACAATCCTACCATGGAGAAATTATGCTATACCTGTAAAGAACATTGACACATTGCACGAGATTGTAAGGAAAAAATGAAGCAAGTATGGACTCCAAAGCAGAAGACACAACGCAAGCCTTATCAACTGAAGAGACAAGGTAATTCTTATGTTTGGGATTACAACACATGGGCTAACTGTATTGCATGTGGTAGATATGGGCACATTGCAGCTAACTGTAATAGGAAAAGATGGTTTGGACAATCAAGAAGCTGGACAAGCATAGGAATGGCATGTTTGCATTGTCATAAGGTTGGTCATCTAAGAAAGGATTGCAGAGATCGAGTACCAGAAGAAGGTCATGTATTTGAGAGTGGAAACACTATGGTAGATATCATGAGAATCAGGAACACTATGTGGAGAAAGGCATCTAATGGGAATTTTGAGTCAAGTAATACTATCGGTGAAACCTCATCCACTGGATTGGGTGACATCGGTACCTCCACCTAAGGTGATATAGGTATGTATGGGACTGACATTTGAAAATGATCATATTTTACATACATTTCCTTATATACGATGAGAAAATACCAAATCTAGATGAATAAAGATGTATTACGGTTTATATGTTATGAGCTAACAAAGTCACAAAGTTAGTAAAAGTTAGACCGAGCAATGGTTACCCATCGGTAATCACTATTCAAGGTTAACCGAGTACCAGTATCAATTGTAATACCCCAAAAATAAACTCAAAATTTGAAAATCATTCAAGTCTGTAAGTCAAAATAAAGGGGCATGGTATTGCACATCATTCAAGTCTATAAATCAAAATCTATCAAATCAAAATCTTTCCTCATTAATCAAGATAACAATCACGTCTACTTGCTAATTCATCAAAAATTCCTCGTCGCTTGGGGAAAATCTATCATCGCTTGGGGCATATCAGATTCATCGAGATCCATATCAATCTGGTATTCTCCTAATCTTGTAAACTGTATCATCTTTTTTGTAACCATCGATTCATTAGTGTTATTTCCTTGGTTCTTTGTAACTGAAGGGTTCAGATGTGATACCAATGTGATTCTTATTGACAATCAGGTCTGGAATCAGTCACTCACTTCTTCGTAATCATAAGGTTCAGAATCAGGCATTTTGAAACTTTTTCATAATCATCGGTTCATTGTTGCTATAATGAACATTATCTTTGGTCATTCAGGACCTAACATCTTCAAATCTTTCAATCAATTTCTGTTTGAGAATCAGTTTATCTTTCAAATCAGTTCCAGTCTCAAACATCTTTATCATACACAGACTGTCTTTGAACCACTGCGCTTCGTACAGTGATTCAAAGAGGGGCAAAATGTAATACCCCAAAAATGGGCTATAAGTTCATTAACCTCCTATATCAACAATTCGAATGAAATCGACATCAAAGTCCTAACTTAAGGCACATCTGCACAACATCGAAAACTCTAATTGATTATCTTAAAATCTGCATCGGGGGAATATTCCTAGTAATATTCCTAATTATCTTAATTATCTTTAATTTAATGATTATTTGGCGATAAATCTTATCTATCCTAAAGTTTGATTAATTGAATATTCTGAATATTTAATTAATTAGATTTAATTATGCCACTTAATTATTAAATTCAATTTAATCTTATTTATTCCTAATTATTATTATTTAAATTTGACAAATAAATCAAAATTCATATCATTAATTGATTAAATTCTTATTTAATTGATTAAAGCAAGTTGTCATATTTAATGATATTATTTTTGAATATAAGTTTGATTTAATAATTGATTAACCCATAAATTAATTGTTTTAATTTTTAAATCAATTAAGTTGAGAATAAATCACTTTATTTATTTATTAATTCACAATTATCCATGTGCACATTCAAAGAGCAGTTAAAACTCTAAATCAGAAAATCAATGCAAGTTATTGAATTTTTGGAACTCAACATCCATTTTGAGTTCAAAGTTGATCTAAACTTCTAATTTGAGTTAAAAAGTTGTTCTTGCATGATTTGCATTATTTTTGTGAGTTAATTATCTCTTATTCTTGATAACTCAAAAATCAACCTGAGTTTATCAAGAGTGATTTATGGCTTTTCCCATGCACCTCCAAAGCCCTGGATTTGTATAAAATCAATGCTCAACTCTTCATAATTCATCTCATCAATCTCATAAATTTGTATACTTACGCTATCAAAATCAATTCAAGAGTTTCACAATCATGCTGGAGAATTGAAATTGGAGGAATCAAAGCTTCTTGTGAATCAACATTGTTGTGAGATCAATCTTGTTTTCATTCATTCTAGTTTAGATTTCATATCAGTTTTTCATATCATTGTTAGATTGCATACCAAGTTTTCATCCTAATTGCACAGAAAAACCAAAAATATAGATTAATTTTCATTCAATTCATATCTAGATTTTGCATTCAAATCCTTCATTTAGGTTTCGTCAAGGTCACTGATCTCGGTCCAATCTAAGAATACATACTTGCATCTATTAGAAGGCAGTAAATTTCCTGGTTAGTTTAGCTTTGATTTTATTGCATGATTTTGATTATTGCTAACCTCTCATGTTTTACTGAAGTGTTGTGTCCACAGCTAGTTACAAAATTCACACACACATCAACTGAGCAAGGAAATCATGTGTTAACCAAGCTAATGAAAGTTTGTAGACGTCATCAAGCTGATAGTTGTCACGAACCAGAAAGTAGGTCAAGCATTTATTGCATAAAGTTTTGAGCGGGAACACGGAAAACTCTATAAATACATGGAAGACTGAGTTCATTTTCACATTGCGATTTCAGAGAGCTAAAATTTCACAGAGCGGGTTCAAGAAAGAATCTTTCAAGCTAATTCAAAATAGTTGCAAATCGAACTGAGCACATTCTTTGACATATTCTGAGTAAGTTGAAACCCTACTGAACATATTATTTGTACTGACTGAAAACCTAGTTTGTTAAAATGGCATCTACTGTGAGTTCTTCTAAAGTTGTGGAAGAGGAAGTAAATCTTATAGTGTCAGCAAACTATAGTGAATCAAATTATAAGTTACACCTTGAAGTAGCATCAAAAACAGATTCAGTGGGTGCTTTTTCAAGCATCCCACCTAGGGTTTTACTTGTTGAAGATATACATTCATGCATTCACTGTAAAATTGGAGAAATAGGAGATTTCAATATGTATGTTTCATATCACACACTCTGTGATAAAGAAGCAAAGCTAAAACCAGAGCACAAACAAGTTGAAACACTTGGACTCACCAATGCCCTAAATTTTCTGAAGAATTTCAAGAATGAGTGGATTAGGGTTGTGTTAAGTTGTTATCATGAAGGTACATTCTGGTTAGAGAAACTGATCCAAGTGACAAAGAGAATGATTAGCAGGGTTACTGGCTACCCTACTACCGACAAAGCCAAAGCATTCAGAAGTTCATCGTGAGCTGATGTAGAGAAAAATACTGGTGCAACATGGGATGGTAGAGCACTAAAAATTGCACCGATTGCAGATCCAGAAGTTAAGTTTGCAACGCACATAATTAGCTATAAGTTTTTTCCAGTCGAGCAAAGTAAATAGTGTACCATGTAGTGTAGTCAACATGGCTTACAAAATTATAAAGAAGGGTCATCAGATAGAGCTCGTCGAGCTACTACTGAGATAGATTGAAGAATACATGAAAACAATAAGGTCACAGAAGTCCAATACCTATAAGATTGGATCATTGTTAGTATGCTTGTTTTTCTATCTCTAGAAATTCTTTCCTTCTGTCAGTTACACCAATTGGCCTACTGACAAACCGATTACTTCACAAACTTTTGATATTATGAAAAGTCTGGGAGATAATGCAAAAAATGTTATGGATAGTTATTTTGAAGAGTTTAAAGTAAAAATGAATCTGAGAAGAAGAATTCCAAATTCACTGGTTGAGAAGTATGAGATGGATATATGTTTCCTAGTGAGCACCGACCACACATTGATTAAAGTTGTAGAGCCAAGGATAAAATGGCTAGCACCAATGGGATACGAGATGGATCATAATTTTGGTCTATAATCTATTGAACCATTATTGGCTTTACCGAAGGACTAGAAGGCTAAAAGTTTTGCAACCTATGAGGAGGAAAAATCAAGAATAAAAATTGTTCTGGTCATCGGTAAAATGACAAGGAAAGCCAAGAAATGAAGAAATTTTTATCTGAGAAGTTTGAAAATGTATCTGACTCATCAGAGGAGTCACTGGTTGAAACTGCAACCAAAGGTCAATTAATGTTAGCTGACAAACCATATAATAGTGAGGAAACCGAGTTAGAAATAGAGAAAGACTCTATACCAGTTTCTCCCACTCAAGTTCCAAAGAAGAGGCAGTTGCCAGTGCAAACAAGTGCACACACAAGGTCATCAACTATAGCTTCACCACCACATAAGAAGGGAGCTGTAAAGGTAGCAAAACGTAATGCAGTTACATCGACAAAGACCTATGCAAAAAGAAATACCAAGGTTATAGTAGAGGCACCAAAGAAAAGGTGAAGATTAATAAGAGGTAAGGAAGACCTAGAAGATGAGGAACTTAATAATGAACAATTCAAGGTGGTTAGTAATAAGGAAAGATTTGTAGATGATATTGTTGCTAATATAATTGAGAATGGAGATCTTGCAGATCCAGAACTTAGTAGGTTTGACAAAATGTCAAATGAGGACCAAAATAAAATTGAGGAAGCAGTCATCCAGATGATGATACACTTCAAAAAAGTTCCATTAGAGTTTGCATTATTACTACCCAAGGCACTTGAAGAAAGAATAAACTAGAAGTGGTCATATGCCTTGGACACCGAGAAAAAGATGAGGGAACAAGTCCTAGTATCTGTTGCACCGGACTTATCTCTTGATGAAATAAAAGAGCTTATGGATACATATGTGTAGAGATTCAAAATAAAAAACTGGGCTATGCAAATCTTAGATGAGAATCTAGTTGATCTTGACGAGTCTGGTCAACTCATCTGGAGTTCAATTCTAGCAATCAAAGAGCAAAATCAGAGAAATGCATTTCAAAATTTGTCTAAAAAGAGATAGAAGTCCAAAGATAAAGGTACATTCATTGATGATGAAACAAAAAAGAAGACAACCAAGTCCCTTGTATCATTTACCGAGCTAATTGATACAACAATTGGTCAAGACATTAACGACACTTCACAGGATACACCGAATCTAGTAGTGATTCAGATTGAGGACACAAATGATAAGGATGTACTCATTGAGGACATCACAAATAGTGATCCCGATGACAAGGATGAAGATGATGATGTGAATAATGCACCAAACATCACACAGGATGAAGGACAAGTTACTGAGTGTCCATTTCCATCTTTACCAGGTGAGCTTCCTATTCTTGTTGAAGCAGTTGAAATTATTTCACAAGAACAACCCGATGGCTCAGACCCCAAGCAACCACAAGATACAACAGGGGAACAAAGCACTGAGACACCTGCAAAAGCAAATAAGCCTAAAGGAAAAGAGGCTACTGAAACAAAAACAAAGGCACAAGAAGAGCCCAGGGCAACTAAGGTCACCCCACTTGACTCAACATCAGAGGCTCCGTCTAAATCAACCGACACACAGGTTACCAAGGAGCAGAAAAAGGAAGATAATGTGTCAACCGAGCAGAACACACTGAGAGCAGAAGAAAAATCTATTGTTCTAGTTGCCAAGAATTCACCACAAGAACCAGAGAAGAAGAAGAAGAAGAAAGGAAAAGGGTCGGTCACATTAGATGAAGTTATTGTGATACTTGAGTGTGACTCGAGGACCATTATCCCTGAAGAACTAAGAAAATATGGGGAATTATGTACAAGGAAGGAAGCACAGGAGAAGTTGCGACAAGAGAGCACAAGCAAGGAGATATTAGAAAATGTAAGAGATATCTTACAATAGGTAGTACTTGAGGTAAAAATAGATGAAGATACTCTGATTATGGACCAACTTGCTACACTCGCTGAAGGAATCAATGCCCCAGATGTCAATGCTGACAAGATAATAGAGGAAAGGGAAAATTCAAAGATTCAGGATAAACTTGCAGAGAGAATCACCCAAGAAGTGGCAATCAACAAGGTTAAATTAGCTGAGTTAATTACTAAGATCAAATCTATCATTTAGTTAATTTGTCAAATCTTACTGAAGCTATGCACTGGGGAAACCTTCACTGCTGAGATCGGTGAAAAGATCAAACAATTTGAAAATGAAATCAAAGCCAGTGCACATGCAACTATAACCGAGCCACAAGCTTTTTAAAAGCATATAATAAGAGTTCAAGAACTCAGGCGGTTGATAGCAGATCTCAGGAAACAAGAAGAAAGAGCCAGTGATCAGGTCACTGAATTACAAACCGAGCTCCTACCCTACTTGGAAATTTTTGAGAAACACACTATCAAAGTGAAACAACTTGTTGCAACACCTAAAATTTATGTGTTGGAAAAAATCTTTGACATGCATGCACAAGTCGGTCTTGAGCACATTGCTCTCACCAACTTGAAAGAGGAATGGAAAAACCTCTTGGAATCATTAAAGAAAACCCATCAACACATTTTTGACAAGCTGTAAGTATACATTTTTTTTTGTATTTGACATTAATACCAAAAAGTAGGATAACTAATGTATATGCCAAATATGTAAATAGATGCTAAGTATACTAAACATTACCGGGAGCATGCACCGAGGGGGAGTATATAGAAATTTTTTGATAAGTATATATGTATATGGTAGAGATATAAGTTTTGAGACATAAGGTCTGTATACATTAAGGTTTTGATACTAATGCCAAAGGGGGAGATTTTTATCTCTATTTGAGCATTAAAGGTTGTCATTAGTATCAAAGACATCGGTCGGTTACCTATGCTACTCTAGTCGGTAACTGCAACCACTAACAAGCCAGTCAGTTAAGTCTTCACACCAATCACCAGGGCAGTTCTACCGAGCATCACTGTACATCGATACCGAGCATAGTAAACACTGAGCAAACTGGACACCGAGCACCAATGTATTTACCGAGTAGTATATATAGTGTTTACCGAGGATCATAGGAAATGACATAGGAATCATAAATGGCACATCTATCTATGCAAATGGTTACAACATAATCATAAAATGTTTTACCAAGATCGAGGATAATTTATTGTTGAGATATTCATTAAATGTGACAAAGATCTTATGATTTGTTTTGATCTAGGTTATTTTTGTACACCGTTGATCTTAGGGTTTTCTCTAAGATATTGTAACCTAATTTTGTTAAGAGGCATAAAGTAGTATGCTATAAAATTGTATCTTTGTATTATTTTTTATGTGAACTAATGGATGAATGAAGAAGCACTTAAAGCATTAGCCAACTTCAAGATTATCAGTTGATAGATAAAGCAGAATAATATTCAGAGGTAATCAGATTAAAGAAGAATTAGAATCAGGCTAACCGAGCAGTTCAGAGCAGAGATCTACATAGTATAAGGTGATATCTATTCAGTACTTTATTGATCTATAATCATACAAGCTAAGTTGTCATTAGCAGATAGATACCTATTTCTTTCTAATCATTGTAATATAGTTTTGGTAAGATCTCTTAACAGAGTAGACCTAACAGTCTTTTTGTAAATCTCTTAACCGAGTGCACACTCAAGTAGTGTTGCTAAAATCCTATCACTAGGTAGATCTAGCTGATCTAACATGTTACTCCGAACACGGTAAGATCACCAGAAGTGATCACCACTTATAGCCCTAACAAGCAAACCTTTTCTATCTACAGTAGTAAAGAATTTGTGGGTGTTGTAATACCCCAAAAATGGGCTATAGGTTCATTAATCTCCTATATCTACAAATCAAACGAAATCGACATCAAAGTCCTAACCTAAGGCCCATCTGAACATTATCAAATCCTAATTGATTATCTTAAATTCTGCATCGGGGAATATTCCTAGTAATATTCCTAATTATCTTAATTATCTTTAATTTAATAATTATTTGGCGATAAATCACATTTATCCTAAGTTTGATTAATTGAATATTTTCATATTTAATTAATTAGATTTAATATTTGCCACCTAATTGTTTAATTAAATTTAATTTTATCTATTATTAATTATATTATTTAATTTTGACAATAAATCCAATATCCTATCATTAATTGATTAAATTCTCATTTAATTGATTAAAGCAAGTTGTCATTGTTTAATAATATAGTTTTTAATAAAAGTTTGAATAAATAGTTAATTAACCCATAAATTAATTATTTATTTTCAAAAATCAGTTAAGTTGGAAATAAATCACTTTATTATTAAATTAATTCATAAATAAAACATGCACAATCATAAAAGTAGATAACTATCAATTATCAATTAAAGCTAAACTCTATTTTGAGTTGAACTCTGCTTTTGCATGTTTCTGACAGTTAATTATCTGTTATTTAAAAATAACTCAAAAATCAACCTGAGTTATTTGAGTGATTTATGGCTTTCTTTCATGCACCTCCAAAGCCCGGGATTTCTATAAATTAAGGCTTCAGCTCTTCACAAATCATCCACAAATTTGCACATCTACGCTGTCGAATTGGAATTGGGAGAATCAAAGCTCTTGCGAATCAACATCTTTGTGAGATCAATCTTGTTTTGCATATCATTGTTAGTATAGATTTCATATCAGTTTTCAATAGTATTCATAGCATATCAGTTTATCATTCATATTGCATAGAAAATCTAAAAAAATAGCTTAATTGCAGTCAATCTCATATCTAAAATTGCATTCAAAATCCTTCGTTTATGTGTCGTCTAGGTCACTGATCTTGATTACAATCTGAGAACATCAATCTTGCACCTATTAGAAGGCAAAAAATCCTTGGTTAGATTAGATTTCAATTTTGCACGATTTTGATTATAGCTAACCTCTAATTTTTTACTGAAGTGTTGTGTCTACAGATCAGGTACAATTTTCACACACATAGGTGTCATCCCCACCATAGTTTTTACCTTCTAACAAGGGTTTCTGCGTTACCAAAATACTTGTGTTATGGGACTCTTATATTGTTGATTTCATGTTATTTACTTTTACAAGTTGAATGGATGAATGATGCATGCATTGGATACAAGTTATTTTGCAAGGTTAATATTGTTTGTTGTTATAGATCTGAAAAGTTTATGGGTTAAACTTTTTGTGGGCACTGATTCAGCCCTCCCCTCTCAATACCCTATCTCTCTCTAAATGCAAGATGATGGATGATTTACTCTTGGCAAGGCTTTTATTTATAGGATTTTGGAGGGCTAGGGTGAGGTGGATCTTATGTGGCATCCACATAGGTGCCGCATGAGGGACACATAAGTAATGCAAGAATCCAAGTTTTCTCACACATGTGTGAGAAACTTGAGATGTGATGGGTCAATGTGTACTTTAAGTACACGTGTAAGAGATGTGTCATAGGTGTCATAGGTTTTGTCCAATGAAACATTTTTAGCAAGTGTGAGAAAATGTCATCAAGGTTGCAAGAAACCTTGTTTTACACATTTTTGGAATTCTTTTGAAAAGTCATTTTTTATAAACTTTCTCACACATGTTTGAGAAAATAATTAGGACTAATGGGTGTAGGAATCTAAAAATTAGCCTAATTAACCTTAGTTAATTAGCAAGTAGGTCTATTTTTTGAGAGTGATGTGAGTAGGGTAGGATCGAGGTCTAGATTTAGGATTAATCTAATTAAAAATTAGACTAATCATGGTTTAGAAGAATAATAAAATGTGACAAGAATTAAATAAATTAAAATGATTTTATCTCAAAAGTGTCTATTTACTAGGTTTTCACTAAGACAATGATTTTTTCAGAAACTTTTTCTATTGTTTAGGATTTTTCTTCTTTCAGATTTTTTAGGCTTTTTTCAAGATCATATGTATTGTTTTTGGAATTTTCTAACTTTCTGATTTTTAGGATTTTTTTAGTACTTGTTTTGATTTTTAGGATTTTTCATGATCTTTTTCTAATTTTTAGGATTTTTTGTTGAATAAACATTGTACAAGAACTGAATGCTAACTACATATAGAAGCACTTCAAATGTAGGATATTTACAGGATTAGGGAGTGGATCCCCCTCAGGTGTTACAATATGATATACCCCAGAACCAAACTTGGCAATAACAACAAATGGAACCAACTAATTGGGTTCAAACTTTCCTTTCTTTTCTCGAGTCTGGAGGTTCTTCATGTTATGCTGTAGGACCAAATCACCTACCTCAAACTCATGAGGCTTGATATTCTTGTTGAGCTAAAGGCACATGTGATTTTGGCATATGCAGTGGTAGTTGAGGGAATTGAGGTTTCTTTCATCGAGGAGTTGCAACTCTCTCAAGCAGGAAATTCGATATTCTTCTTTTGACATCAGGTTCTTGAGATAAATCCCAAGCGAAGGGAGCTCAATTTCAATGGGAAGGACAGCCTCAGAGCCGTAGACAAGGGTGAACAAAGTGGATCTAGTGGGAGTATGGATGGAGGTGTGGTAGGTCCAAAGGGCAAGGTTGAGTTGTAGGTGCCAATCATGGCCAATGTCATCGACAGTCTTCTTGAGGGATTTTAATATGGTTTTATTTGTAGCCTCATCTTGATCATTTCCCTGCAGGAAGTACTTGGATGAGAAATATTGGGTAATGCCAAATTTCTTACAAAGGTCAACAACATCCTTATTCTTGCAAGGCATTCCATTATCAGTATGGAGATCTTTAGGGATGTTGTAACGATAAATGATATAGTTTAGGATAAACTTGGAAATTTTCTTACCGATAGTGTAGGTGAGGGGGATTACTTCAACCCACTTGGTAAAGTACTCAGTGGTAGCTAGGATATACTTGTGGCCATTTACAAATTTGGGGAATATCTGTCCCATAAGGTCAAATCCCTGGTGAGAGACAAGCCAAGGTGTGATGGTGGGTTGGAGGGATTGAGCGGGAGCATGTATCAAATCATCATTTTACTGACAAGGAACACATTTCTTTACAAAGTGATAAGAATCCTTCTCCATTATTGGCTAGTAGTATCCGGTGTGTAGCAACTTCTTTGCTAAAGTAAAGCCACTGGAATGGGCTCCACAGATTCCTTGATGTACCTCTTCCAAGGTGGTGTGTTCTTCCTCCAAATTTATGTTGGCAAGTTGACTATACTATTGTATATGATTTAATATAGTGTTTTCATTATGGAAACAAAGTCATATAGTGTTTTGGAGTCAGCGCACATGATAAGAAGATCAGGAATTGGCTAAGTACAGAAGATTGGACAGTTAGCAGAGCACCAGTAGTTCAGAGCATCAACGCATGTGCGTATGACTGAGTTATGGTATGCACCCTAGAAGATAAGATGGTAAGAGTGTATTCATGCTTATTCTATGGGCGCATGATTAGATATGCAAGTATGATGAAGTTACAGATAGTTAAAGTTACATAGCCACTGAATGCCAGAATAGAACAGTGTATGTAGCTGACTGATGGTAAATTGATTAGCAACTATAATATTGTTATGTACGGGCTATGTGCCTATTTTAATTAGGTTGTAGACATAAAATTATGTTTTTTTGTAAACAGGCTTGAGTCAATTCAATTGGAAGCATTGTATGTAATCGGTTAAAGGGTCGACCTAGTTTATTGTTTTGTATGCGCATATAAATATTAGATGTGTCATTGTAATTAAGTAGAAGAGTGGATATAGAGTGAATAAAAGTAGAGGAGAAGTATGCAAAGAGTCAATAAGATATATTAGACCTTTACAAGAGGTCAAATCATTAGCACATCAAAGGAACTGATCAGACAAATAGTGTCACAGTGCCAGTTCATCCAGAAGATATAGTGTGTATCTGAGATCAGAAGGTTGTAGCCTTCGCCACTTGAGAAGTGAGATCTAGGATAGTGTGTCCACAGCCCTAACAGGATATTGTAAAAGACTCCAAACATAGTCTGACCCTTGACAAGGTCACTGTACTAAATACATTGTAAAGCAACTCCTAACAGGGTTAAGGATCTTCTAACAAGGATCATAAGACACTAGTACAGATTATTAGTGGGTGTCAATTCCTACCGGGGTTTTTACCTATTTGGGTTTCCCCATAACCATATTGGTGTTATGTGTTGTGTTCATCTATCTTGTTTAAGTTAATGTTCATTTCAAGTACTTAATAATTCAAGTTAAGTTTAAAGAGTAAAGGAAAAAGATTAGATATAGTGAACACTAATTCACCCCCCCCCCCAATCAGTGTTCCCATTCCTAAAAATTGGTATTAGAGCTCTGGTCCTCAGCAAAGAAGTTTAACCACTTGAGGAGATCGTGGACAAGACATAAATGAAATATCTGAAAATAAATCTTGAAGTTGCTCTTGAAGACCTGGACAGATCTGAAAAAGAAATTGAAGAACTAAAAGAAAATGTCAGTGATGCTCAAGTAGTGATCAAAAAGCTAAGAAAAGATTTGAAAGAATTCTCTACCAGTGATTTAGGGATAATGATCAAGAATATGAATGAAGAAAATTCATCCCTGAAAGAACAGATTGAAGAATTGGATGATAAGCTAACTAACAATCAAGAAGTCTATGATGAATAGATCAAAGAGAACCTTCAACTGAATGAAGAATTGAGGCAAGCAAACATGGAAATCTTGGAGCTAAGAAACAACAAAGAAATCTTGGAATCTGAATTGAAAGAGGCTAAGAATCACATTGAAAAATTACACAGAAGCAAGGATTTGATTGAATCTCAGTTGTATGCTCAAAAGATTAAAGGAGATACTAGCAGCATTGGATTTAATGAAGCACAAAAATAGATTGACAACATGCAAGCAAGAATGAAAGCACCAGGAAACACCACAAATGCTAAGGAGATAGGAAGTCAGACTAAAGATTATATTGAAACATCCAAGGATGAGCACAAGCCAGTAGACTAAACTTGTTATGCATGTAACAAGCATGGATATATAGCAAGGAACTGTAAAGAGGTAAGAGCTTTCAATGGCTATTTTTATTCATGCAATAAATTTTTTCATAGAGCTATGAATTGAAATACAAGTCAGAAGAACAAGACTCAACATAATCAAAGAAATCAGAATCAGCCAAAAGTAAGAAATTCTCATAATGTTACATGTCAGATATGTAACTATAATGGTCACTCATCTAGACAATGTAAAATGGTAACCCATGTCAATGTACCAAGGAATATAAGGCCTCCAATTATTTGTCACTCATGTAACAAGGTTGGACACATCTCAAAGTTTTGTAGATCAAGAACGCAAGTTTAGGAAAGCCCTAAAAAGCCAAAAAATTCAATATTGGATACTAAAGGAGAAGTCAAGTTTGTAAAAGCTTCAGAAGATACGAGCATGCTTTGGTCAGAGGTGAAGAAGGATAAGGTTGATGAGCATGTATTAGATGCATCCACAGTGGATGCACTCTCTACATCTAGATGAATGGCCCTTAGGGTCATAGGGGGAGCTAATTTAGCTCTAAACCCCTGTGCGGTTGATATACTCACCCTCTGAGTATGCACCTTTGGATTTAGCCATTTGGAGACTAGTAGAACCTACGTGCAAGAGCGCACGACCTGATTGATTACAGAATGAAAGTTGAAAATTTTCAGTGACAGCCTGGTTTATGCGGCAAGCATTAATGGAAAAAATTTTACTTTAAAGTACACAGAAGCTTATAGATCACTTATTGCATTCAAGTTCAGAGTGATTGAAGAGCACAGAAGCCCTAGTAGTTGATTATGAAGGATTGCAGATTGATTCTCCAGCAAAGCAGTGTGTTTGATTAGTTGCGGAAGCCCTAATCTATCGTGTCGATTCAAAAGTTCTTCAAAACCATTAGGAAAGTGTTATACAAGTAAGTGATAGCTACTCCTATTGTATTTGATGTTGCAGAGAAGAAAAGATATGTATTTAAGAGGCACCCATTTAAATCTACATTGGATGACCTAGAAGGAGAATTCTCTCGCACTCCTATGGGGGTTATGCATGTCGAAGACATCTGTGCATACATATATTATAAGGAGCCAGTAGGACTTGATAGGATAAGAGAATATTTAGAAACCATGATGAAAACCCTCCTGGATGAGTATGCACAGTTAGAGAACCATCCCATTATTGAATATGCTATGGCATATGAGTTCTATGAGTCCGAATGGATAAAAATTCTACTTAGTAGGATTCATGATGACCTATTTTGGATAGGTGAAGTACCGGTCAGAATAATAGGAGACCTAATACATGAGATGACAGGCCTCTCAAGAACAGGCATTGTTCTTCCAGTGGGTAAGGATGTAAGGAAGATTGTTGAACAAACATGCAAATCAAGAAGTGATAGGCGTAGAATGACTATAGAGCCTATAGAGGAGAAAGACATCAAATTGATGTCTATGATACTAGGGTATAGGTTCCAACACACCAATAGGTTTAACAGTGTGTCAGCAACAATAATTCTTTTAGCAATAAGACTTGTAATAGAGAATGGAGAGTTCAATCTATGTGAGATCCTATGCACACAACTAATAGATAACATCAAAGACATTAAACATGACAAGACCAAAATATTCAGATTTGGGTCTTTGATCATATACATGTACTTTCACATAGTTGGAAAGGTCTCAGACTTGTATTTGGACAAAAGCTTACCTACAATGCCACATATATCTCTCAAGGCATCTACTAAGAGTACACTGAAAGATTAAATGACACTGGAATTGAAGACATTTAGGGCCAAAATGCAGATGAGATACAAAATTCTAGAGAATATTGTTGAGAAATACAAGGACACAATTTGTTTCATGGTGGAAACTGATACAACTTGTATGGAAGTAGTGGAACTAAGAACAAAGTGGATCCATCCACTTGGATATGAGGTTGATGAACAAGTCCTAGAAGCATATGCACAAGTACTACTATCAACCCCTAAGGACCCTAATGAACCAAGGTGGGGGACTTATGAAGAGAAAATAATAGAAGTTGATGTTGTTTTGAACAGTGCACTAACTAAAAGGAAAGTAGCTAAGGTTACTTCTGAGATCCTTAGAATTCATGGGGTAACTCAAGCAGACATTGAAAAAGAAAAACAAGAAAAGATTGCTTTGGGAATTGAGAGTGCATCAATAGTAGAAGCAAAGGAAGATGACCCTAAGTTAAAGAAGGTAGAGATTGAGAAATTTCAAGATCCTAAGAATAAATAGGACAAATTAGATGTTGTCCCTCCCACTCCCACATAAACAATTGACCTTACAGCTCCTCCAGAGTATAAAGCAATGCCTAAGAGGAAGAAAGAAATAAGAACTAGTCATCCATCCTCGCAAGCAACAAGAAGTAAGAAGAACACTCAAACACCTCTAGAAATAAGTTTCAAACCTAGTCTCAGTGTGTTGATTTCAAGGATTGTTGATGAAGGCAGGATAGATCAAGTAGGAAAGTTCTATGAAAAATATAGTGAAATAGATAAATAAAAAAATTCATGGAATGATTATCAAACACATGTTGAAGTTTAAAAGAACAATCCTAGAACTAAAGATAATGATTCCAGATAATGTGTGGAACATATTAGAATTCCTAAAGAGATGGGCTATTGAAGAGAATCTAAGGATAAGAGAAAATACTTTAGATGAAACCCTCCTAGTATGCTCTCTAGAAGAGAAGACTTTATTATTAGATTTGGTGAAGCCACATCTTAGAACCGAGTCAAGGACTTTACATATAATGGACAAGAATTATGAATTGATTGCTAAGGAAATAGAAAAAGCATTTGAGAAGGTTTTCATGAACAAGCACATGTACCCACCTACTATGCCTATAGCTCAAGTGCCCACAAAGGAAGTCAAGGTGGTAGAGCCCACAAATGTAACTATGATAGGTCCTCGGGACTCAGTGCTTGTAGTTGAAACACATACAGAGGTAGATAAGTTTGCACCCATGACAGAGTCACTAAAGGATAGCACCATCATTATTGATAATGTTGAGATTACAATTACGGCCACAGATAAGGACTTGGACAAGTTTGAAGAAGCCTTTGTAAGCACACAAGAGGCTGAAACACTATGTGGTGGTAACTCGCCTGAAATAGAAAAAGAAAAAGAGATAGAAAAAGAAGGAAAAGAAACACAAACAGAAAAATGAGAAGAATAGGGAAAAGGAAATGAACCAACAGATGAACCATTAGTTGAAATGTTAATCAAAGTAAAGCAAGAAGTAGTGGATAGCACTCCTATCACTCCTTCTATATCATTATTGTCAAGATTGACACTAGACACCACTAGTCTAGATTCTTGGGGAGAAGAAGACCTTATCAAGATTAGTTTCTTAGCCATGAAGAAGGCCAAAGAGAAATAGGTAATGAGGAACCCATTGTTTTTTGAATCAGTCAACATACTAAATAGTCTATTGCCTTCAGACAAGAAAGTGTCTAAGGTGCATTTAGTTGATGATGTTAGCTACATCCTCACAGCCTTCAAAACCAATTTTTCTACCTTGGAGAGACTACATCTAAAGTTGTAGAAGAGAAGTATAGGAAGAAAAGACTCAGTGAATTGGTGATTAACTTTACACTTGACCTAAGTTCACTCAAGGTTGGTCAAGCATCCTTAAAGGAGTTTGCAGCAAAGGGCAGAAAGATAACTGATGACCATTTCAAGAAGATATAAGAGGCAGAAGCAATGATAGAACAAGGAAATCAGTAGAAGACCCCTCCACTGATGTAAATATGTGTAATAGTGTATATCAAGGGAAAATTGACAAGATTGAAAGAGCAAAGAAGGAGATGTCCAAGATAAGGGCAAGGAAAACACAACTCAGGAATGCTCTTGCGCCCTCCCTAGATGTGCTCAATCAGAATGTCAAGGAGATCGATGCCACCATGGTGACATATGATCAAGGTCCTAGCCACTAGTACATTTGAGGCCAAATTCTGACAGCCATTTTTTGGATTTCCAATGCCTATTTGTCAGAATTTTGACACATGTGTCCATCGCCATTTTTGCGTTGGAAATGGCAACGGGAGTGACAACCATTGGTATTCCGACATCAGTACCTATCAGAATTGGGAAAATAAATAACAATTTTACTATGTGACTGATCTGTAGAAAAATCATTTTTATGATAGTTTTTCAGTCGGTGTTCCGACAGATTGGCAGTATATTCCGACAGGACATTTTGTCGAAGGTATAGAACTCTTGTCGCACAGATCGGTCAAAGTGGTGTCCTATCTGACGATGACCAGTCAGAGTTCTGACAATTTGTAATATACTACCGATGGACCAACCCGTCGAACGTACAGCATGTCTATCAAAAATGCTTTACTAATTATCAAAAAAGTGATGAATTAGCATAATAAAGAAAATAAAGCTCAAGAGACCATCATAGTTGGTCTCCGTATTTGGTCCATATACCAATAAAACATTTTACATTTCGTTAGCTCATCAAATGAGGGGATTTGAAAGAATTTAATAGAATATTTTCATGATAACGTATATTATTAAGTTGACATTGCATGAATTTATCAATTCCGTGCACTTGTAGACATCAAACACAACAATAAAGAAGCATCTCCTCCCATGGCCTACATTACTCAAGCCATGGGAGGGGATGCTTCTTAATGGCTATGTTCAATGTCTACAAGTGTGTGAAGTAGATAAATTAATTCAGCGTCAAACTAAAATAATGTACATTATACATGAAAATATCATCCATTAAATTCTTTCAAATCACAGCATTTGATGAGCTAACGAAATGTAAAATGTTTTGTGAGTATATGGACCAAGGATGCAGACCAACTATGATAGTCTCTTGAGCTCTGCTATCTTTAGTCCTAGCTACTGCGTAAGGGCTGGAAGACTTATACCTATCGATCATTGAGAATAATCATCTTCTTTCCACTCTTCATTTTCCAAAATATACCACAATCTTAAGACTCGTGACTCTTCAAATTCTCTTGTTTCCTTCAGACCTCCAAACATGTGTACTGTGAGATTTCCTCCAACAAATGGACTTGTGATGATTTTCACAATAGTACATTTGTTGGAAGGAAAGCTCACAGTACTGCTTAGGCCAATTTGAATGTTCATCACCTGTGCATATAAGAGTTGATCATAGAAGGTATATGTACAGGTGAAAAACATGCATATTTGACCTGTAATACCCCAAAAATGGGCTATAGGTTCATTAACCTCCTACATCAACACATCAAATGAAATTGATACAAAAGTCCTAACCTAAGGCACATCTGCACATTATCAAATTTAATTGATTATATTCTAAATTCTGCATCGGGGAATATTCCTAGCAATATTCCTTATTTATCATAATTATTCTTAATGTAATGATTATTTGGCGATAAATCATATTTATCCTAAAATTTGATTAATTGAATATTCTGAATATTTAATTAATCAGATTTAATATAGCCACTTAATTATTTAATTGAATTTAATTAAATTATTCCTAAATTGTATTATTTTATTTTGACAATAAATCTAAAAATATTATGACTAATTATTAAATTCTTATTTAATTAATTAATGTCAGTTGTTAATATTTAATAATATAGTTTTTGAATAAAAGTTTGATTTAATAATTGATTAACCCATAAATCAATTGTTTTAATTTTAAAATCAATTAAGTTGAGAATAAATCACTTTATTTTTAATTAATTTATAATTAAATCATGCACAATCATAAAAGCAGGCAACTAGAAATTAACAATCAATTTTAAAATTGAAACTCAACATCTGATGATGAGTTGAAATTTGATCTAAACTCTATTTTGAGATTAAAACTGCTTTTGCATGATTTTATGAATTAATTATTCTTAATTTCTTGATAAGTCAAAAATCAACCTGAGTTTATCAAGAGTGATTTATGGTTTTTCTCTTGCATCCCCAAAGCCCCAGATTTCTATAAAATCAAGGCTCAGCTCTTCACAAAGGTCTGGCAATCAACACTCGAATTTGCATAATCATTCTAGCGAATTGGCGATTGAAGGATCAAGCACTCGTGACAGGAAATTTGTGAGATCTTTCATTGTTGGTCATAGCTTAGCATTCATAGTTTCATATCATTCTTAGATTAATCGTCATATCATTCATTTCTAGATTAGTTTCATATAAGTTTCTCATTCTAATTGCATCTAAAATCCAAAAATATAGATTAATATGCATTCATACAGTTTTTCATTCTTTGCATTCAAATCCTTCGTTTAGGGGTTGCATTGTCACTGATCTCGATTTCAGTCTGAGAACATCATACTCACACCTACTAGAAGGCAGTAGATCACCTGGTTAGCATAGTTTCAATTACTTGCAGATTTTGGTTTTTGCTAACCTCTAATGTTTTACTAAAGTGTTGTGTCTACAGCTAGGTACAAAATCCACACACACATTTTTGGCATCCACCGTGGGGCCCTAAAATGGGTTTCCCTTCTATTCTATCAATCTTCTATCATTTCTCTATCAAAACTCCCCTGTTGCTGCCTATTCTGGTATTTTTGAAGCAGTTTTTGAGGTTAAGGGTTTCAAGTTTTTTTTTCAAATCTGGTATTCTCTGCACGATGTTATTTTTTGTACTTTTTCTATCAAAACTATGATTTTTAATTTTCTATCTGTACTTTTGTACATCTCTGCATGAATTCTCGCGCAAGATTTTTCATCATGTCGCACGAAGTTTTGCTAGTTTTAGCACTTCCTCGCACGAGACTTCATTTTTTATCGTGCGAGACCGTACTTCCTCATGTGGGACCACATTCTAACTCGCGCGAGATTTTGCTTCAGAGACACAAAATTTGCAAATTTTTACTTTCAGATTATTGATTTCTAACACTTACAGTTTGTTGTCGATTTGTCTTGATTTTGTACTTTCGGATGTGTACTAAATTCTGGAATGCAGAGCTTTGGACCTAAGGTATTCTTCTCAAGCTGATAATATTTTGATTTGGATTAAAATGAACCTCTCATGTGTCAAGCTTGTGTGACTTTTCTTGCTTTCATATCATAGAGTTCATTTAGGGCTATAAAATGAACATAGATTTGCTTTCTGCATATCTGTTACACATAGTAAATAGGCCCTATCAACACTATTTACAGATGATCTTGAGAGACTGAGCTTCTTTTGCTTGTTTATTCATGTGAAGCTCTTCTTGACGAAGGATCCCCTTGTAGGTAGGGAAGTTACTGAGAGCATCTCACGTTCTACTAGATTTATGCATCTTCAACTTTTGATTGATATATTCTCTCTCCGGAGAGGTTGATAGATCATAAGCAGTTGACATCATAGATCTTTGTGAGATAATCTTGGTCTTAGCGTGTCAGATTAATTTGTCTACTTTGTTTTGGTTAAAAGTGAAAAGGCTAGAGGACTATGCTCTACTCCCTTTTTGGGTAGTATAAGAAACTCAGATCCTTGACTCTAGAACCAGTCTCCATGTGGTATCTTTTGTGAGTCACCTTTAGAGAAGGTTAATCGTAGTGGACATTCCCTTAATTGGGTCAACCACGTGGACAGAACCTCAAGCGGTAATAGCCATTTTTGCCATGGTAGCAGTAGCCGCTATATAAATGTCCTTTTGGAAGAAATCTTCATAGGTGTGGTCTCTTGTTGGGCTGTCAGATCTCCCTAGCAGCTCCTGATTGATTAAATTCTTGGACTGTGTCAAAACCCTGGTGCGCCTGGATTGGAGTTCACCCTCTTGAGATCACAATTGAAAAACTTTTTGGAACATACACAAGTAGTATTTCTAGGGATTAGCACAATAAGTCACTATTGCTTGTTCATGTGCAAGGTTGCTTTTTCCCTTATTTTTTTTTTTCAGATGATTGCTTGCTTCCCTTGCTTGCTGTTTTGTGTGCTTGATATCTTCTTGGTTACTTGAAATGAACTGTTACACGGATCTTCAAAATTTGCATAACAATCTAATACTGAAACACTCAAAAATTGCAAAATCTGAGCAAAAATCATTTTCTGGTGTGAGAACTGAATATTCTATTAGAGAACAACCAACGTTGTGCCTCAAAATCTATGCCAAAACTATCAAACTGTGTCCTTTTACCATGCGAAATTTCATCTTTCTGAGCATTCTCTCATGTGAAACCGCACATTCTCGCGTGCAACCTGGTACTTCCTCACGCAAAACAACTTTCTCTCATGCGAACCTGTCCTGAAATTTTGAAAATAGAGAGATTATTACTGTCATTTGTTTCGTTAGATCTAATTTTTGTCTGGGGTTTGTATGCCTATTTTCCTGTTGCACACTGTCTGAAACTGCATGTCTAGAGTTGAGAAACACATCCTGGAATCTGTCAAACAAATCATTGTGTCAAAAATAGAACACAGCCTATAAAAAATCCATTCATTTTCCTAAAGTGGTCTCCTGAGTTTGATCGAGCCTTCTGATTTATCGATTTGAGTCTTTTTCATCTTTTGTCAAAACCTTGTCAAAATTATCTTCAAAATTCAATCTTTTTACTAAACGGCTAAGTGTTGTGAGCTCATGCTCACCATTTGTTGGGTGTCTACCCACACTACTATGGCATAGTATCCTTCATTTACGTCTGATCTAATCTTTAATCACTTCAATCTTGACAAGGTTGTGTCATTCAATCTTCTTGAATCAATTCATTCTTCAGTTGTCTTCATCTTATTCTTTTGCTTCACCCAAGGTTAATGGTGGAAACTAGAGCTTCCTCACACAAGAAATCTGGAGAAGCACTCAATAGTATCCCTTTGACTACTTACAAGGGTCCAACTCTTGAGCAACTCTACAATTCTGGTCTTTACGAAGATGACGGTCTTGGTAATTTTTGATTGAAAACTGGTTACATACCCCCTCCATCAACTCACGAAGGTAATCAACAAACTCCTCCTCGATCTATCCCAAGGAGTCCTAAAACTCCTAACATGTCTCACAGAGGGACACATCATGGGTCTCAAGGACATCACTCTCAACATGGTGTCGATCAAGAACCCACACCTTCTAAAATTGCTCGATATCAAAATGATGATGACTTCAAGAAAATGATGAGGCATTTCTTGAAGGAAGATAGAGAAACATACTTTCTAGAACTAGCTCATCAAGGGGCTAAACTTCCTCCCAACTTTAATGTTGAAGATATCATTATGCATGAGGAAGAAACTCCTATCATGGCTATGATGAAATAGATGCATGCCATGCAATTCAAACTTAACAAACTTGAAAAAGAAAAGGAACCTAAAGAGTTATCCATGGAGGCTCTATGCCCTTTTCCATTTGATAAAGACTTGTACATGCCATCATTCCCTAAAAAGGTGGAAATGCCTAAGTATGATAAGTATGATGGAAACTCTAATCCTAAAGATCATGTCAGCGAATTCTGTACTCAATCTATGGAGTTCATGGATGAACCAACCTATCTGATGCGTCTCTTTCCTAGATCTCTAGGAGGAGCAGCCATTCATTGGTTCTCTAGAATGCCTCCTACCATCAAAAATTTTGAGGAGTTAATGAAACTATTGTATCAACAATACTCCTACAATATTCAACATTCGGTCACCATGATCGACATCTGCAATCTAAAATAATACTCAAGAGAACCATTCTTGACTTTTCTCAAAAGACGGAGGAAGAAGTTTTCTCTATATGCCAGACCCATTCCAGAAACTAAGAAGCTGGAAATATTCATCAACAATCTTGTTCCAGAACTCAACTACCACTTGCAAATGCAAAATCATACATCCTTTGATAAGATGGTAGAAAATGCAATGAAAATTGAGAAAGTACTTGTGCAAAAAGGAGACATATCACTGCAAAAGGACAAGTATGAATATGGATCTAGTTCTAAAGATAAGAACAAACACTAGAATAAGAATAAATTCATCATCACAGATGGTGTTGTTGATGATATTTGTGCCCCATCTAAGGCACCCGCTTTCAATCTCACTATTGGCACCCAAGCAATCAAAGTTGTTGAAGCTAAAACATATGAATCTAACAAAAAGTCATCTAATCATAGACCTTGGGCTATAGATCCTAATCGCAAATTCACTCCTCTTGGAGAGTCCTTGGAATCTGCCATGAAAACTCTATTGGAAAAAAAAATCATCTACTTGCCTGAGATGAAAGTCTTTGATCCTGAACCTAGACTGAAATGGTGGAGGGAGAATGATTTATGTGAATTGCATCATAATAAAGGTCATAAGAATAATAACTGTGTTCTGTTGAAGCACATCATACAAGACAAAATTGATAAGGGAGAAATCATAATTGATAATCATAAGAGCAATAATGATCATACACCATTTAAGGAACCCTTTCCTAAGCACAATCAAGGAGACTCATCTTCTCAACCTAATACGGGTGCTAAGGTCAATTACGCCTACACTGGAAACAATACAGTCATCAATATAGTAGAACCATATCTATCTAAATGTTGCAATGTCATCACAATTGTATGAAGAGATAGAGATCATCAATCAACCAATGTAGTTACTCGATCACAAGCTCAGGCACATCTACAAGGGCCAAAATCTGATTCATAAAATGTCCCTAAGATGCCTTTTAATCTATCATCCACTTCCAAACAGAGCGTTGTCTCTAAATCATCAAATTCTAAAGACTTGAGACCAATGGACTATAGTATTTTCCAACAACTCCAGCACACTAATACAAAAATCTCAATGTTTGAGTTGCTTTGAATATCTCCAGCTCATAGAGCCATTCTAGACAAAGCTCTGCTCAGATCCAATGTTTCTGACGACCTTGATTTAGATAGGTTCCAATCTATGGTGGGTCATCTTACGTCTCCATAGTACATTTCCTTTTTAGAGGAAGATGATAACTCCTTGATTCATCCGCATAATCAGCCCTTGCATATTGAAGTCTTGATCCAAAACCATCGCATCAAACGTGTGTTGATAGATGGAGGCGCTGGCTTAAACATTTGTTCTTATAGCTTGATCACACAATTGGGATTTTCAGAGCTGGCTATTGATCCTAGAAAGAAGATAACTATCAAAGCATATGATGAGTAAGAGAGATCTTCCAAAGGCACCATTGTCTTACCTATTAGAACAGGTCTAGTTATTAGAGATACTATATGTCAAGTTCTTGATCTACCTTTGGCTTACAACATCCTTCTAGGGAGACCCTGGATACATGAAATGAAAGCTATTCATTCTATGTACCATTAGTGTTTGAAATTTCCTTATTAAGGAGTAGAGGTGACGATTCCAGTGGATCTGAATATGACTTGCAATGCATTGAAGGAAAGTGCTGATAAACTTGTTCCTAATAACAGAGAATCTTCTATTAATCAAATAGAAGTAGCATCCACATCTAAAATGGAAGCCATTGCAAAAGAGTTTAAAATCAAAGAAAATGGTATGGAAGAATATACTATAGAGCTAGTCCTGTCTTTGACATCTCTCCCTATCTCTCCTAAGTCTTATGGACAAACTCTAAAATAGTCTAAAATTGAGTCTAAAGAACCTCTTGAGGCATATAAAGGAAATTTCATTGCATAAAAAGTATCTAAACAAGGCTATACAAAGATGAACCTAGATCTCAAGTTGTCAAAAAATGTGATGCTGAAACACCTCAGATCCCTTCTAAATCATATGGCCAAGGGGATAAATTGATAGCTAAGATGGGATATCTAGTTAAAGGACCTCTAGGAGTCAGAGGAAAAGGTCTCGTGGTGGCTATCTCACATACTGGTAGGTCAAGCAAGGATACTGTTGGCTTAGGCTTTAAAAAGAAACCCTTTTACCTCACTCATAACTATTCTCATATCATAGAGAAAATTGCACCAGGAGAAGCCCCTCTTAAGAAGGAAGAAATTGAATCATCAGATAGTGATTTAGACAACTTAGAACTTATTCCCTATGAACGTTTGCCTAAAGAAATCAAAGACCTTCTTGATGCAAAAGATGATCCAATCAAAAGGATTAATGTAGTCAACATACGAGAACCTTCTATGGAACAAGAGATAGTTGCAACACAAGAACCAGCTAATCTCAAAGCTAATCAAGTAGACCAAGAGGAAGGTGGTAGTTATTCTGAAATAGATTCCCATGAGTATGAATTCAAATCAGAAACTAAGGGTAACCCTTTTCGGGGTGTTCATCCTGACTTTACTCATGTTCTAAGATTTCCTAGTCCTAAATCAGAAGATGAATCTAATGACTATGAATGGGGACTCATCCCCGAGGAAGATGAGCTTATTACAGAGAAACATGTTGATATTATTCACCAATATGTATCTAAACCCAATGTGAGTCTAGAGCAAAGTAGTGAACTTAACGAGTCTGATCCACCGATGCCTGAAGTGGAATCCCACAATGACATTGAGCCTATCCATGAATCGAATGTCTTAAGTTGTAATATCACCTTTGAACTTGAGCGTTGGGTTAGTACCAATGATGACAGATCCATATTCGTAAACACTATCTCCCAATCTTTCCCCATTTTGACTATCCAACATCCTGACCTTCTTGACCAAACTTCCACAAATATGAGCCTGTGTGCTATAATTGTGTCACACTTCTATGAATCCTTACATTAAAGAACACTCAAGAATGAGGTCTCAAAAATTGATCCATAGCTCCCTAGGCATGGAGTGCAAGGGTTTTAAGAATGCTCTCAGCTAGAGCTATTTAGCCTATAACCTTGCTAGTAAACCATGCAATGGGAGATTCAATAAAGACAAGGGCAAGAATGACAATATCCCCAAGAATCAAATGAACACAATGCAATGCAAGCTAATCAATGAGAATGAAAGATGCAAGCTATTACAAAGCCTCCTAGTTAAGCTAGATGAATTAATCTAAAGCATAAAGGAAATCTAAGGTAGGAATGCCATGAAAATGAAGCTACTATGCAAGAAATGAAACTATGATAACATGTAGATGCAAAAGCCAAGAATGCTCCAAATCTTCAAAAAGCTCCAAGATGACCTAGAAAGCCTACAACATAACATTAACATGAAAACCTAAGATGCAAAATGAGGAAGAGAGCTCTCCTTTTATAAGAAGTGAGAGGAAATGGACCATGGAGATTAAGAGGCAAAAGTCTTAATCAAGGGTGGAGAAAAAAGGAAGCTTGATCCTTGTGCACAAATATCCTCCAATCAGAAAATAGGAGTTGACTTTTGTGTCCATATAAGACAAAAAGTGTTTTTTCCCTTTTTATAAAATAAGAATAATGTTTTATTTGTGCAACTTAGGATAAGAGGAAAAGTGGGGGCTTTTTATTTATTAAAAGGGGAGGAAATTCCTTTTAATTAAATAAAGACTTAGGATAAAATGGTTAGCCCATAGGAAATAATCAAATGAATGATAGAACTAGGATTTGATCAAGAATAAGCAATTTATGATTTTAGCAAAACTGCTAGCAAAGGGCTAATAGTCTAGGTGACCATTTTTGGGTGTATACATTTGCCCCTCTTTGACTAATGTGTGATTGATCTAGGAACACGTTACATCAAAGAATGAAGTTGAAATGTGAGATCAATTTAGGATCACAAAACAACTTAGATCAGCCAAGAAGGCAAGCAGATAGCCAAGAAGGCAAGCAAATAGCGATCTGACTCCAAAGAATGAAGTACAGAGAGATAGAAAATCCTACATGATCAACCTGGTAGTGATAGTACTAAACACTTAGGAAAGAGATAGCCAATAAGATATGATGTGTCTACCCCCTCGGGATCGAAAGTGAAATCCAAGTAGAGGGAAAGCAAAAGCAAGAGAGACATGATCAAATCACTAGAAATCATAATTGAAGATGAAGAGAATAGAATAACCATCAAGCAGTGAAGATGTGCCCCACACATGGGACACAGGGCACGAACCTATCAGTCCCGCAACTCGTAAACACCATGGAGGGGGGATTTGAACTTGGGATTTGAAAGTGAATGAAAGACTAGAAGTTAAGACAGATGGGGATGAAGAGGTGAAGAATGCCCCAATGAAAATTGAAGGATCAGGCCTCAAAAGGTCAGCCAACTACGCGGAAGAAGGAGAAAGGCAATTTTGGTGATCAAGGTGAACTCGAATTTTGGTTTTGATCCCGAAATGAACAAAAAATGATGTGAGATGAAAGACAAGAAGTGAAAGACATGATCGGGAAGAAGTGAAAGGTGAGCGAAGTTTGATTAACAAGTCCATGTAAGATGAAAAGGAGATCTCTCTCCATATGCAAGATGTAAAACTAAACTAACATGAACCTAAGAATGCAAGCTACATGAAAAGTGGTTTACTTGCAAGGCCACAATGCTAATAGACATCTAATATTCATCATCAAGCATTATTGGTAGTGTCGCAAGATCATACAATAGACACTAGCATAACTATGTGAATTTGAATATGATCTATATCAGATAAAAATGTGGAAATCTCACCTAGGCATCAGAGACATGTAGGTCAAGATGACTAGTGCAGTGAGATTACCTAAGTTTGATATAGCAAGATTATGCTCGCATCGAGACACAAGATAGTCAGGATGGCCATAAGCATGCACTCACAGAAAATAGTCAAGGATAATACCTTGTAGATCCCAATGTCAAGTGGAACAAGCATAAATGCTTAATTACAGTTAGGACCAACAAAATATACCCATAAGAAGGAAAAGCAATAAAACATGTTCTCATTCCCTCAGTCTTCTAGCTATGCATCATCAAAAATGATCATAGGGGGAGAACACTCAGCAAAGAAATTATCATAGACAACACACAAAGAAATAAAGTCAAACAAATCTTAGCAAGTCAAGTGCGTGTGTGTAGGTCATAGAGTCAAGCTTTGAGTATCGCATCTACCAGTGAGAGATATTGCATCATCCAAGACGGCGGGAAGGATATCTAATAAGTGTTAAGAAACACTCGATGCTAGGGTAGTGTTGAAAAACATAGTTGGGGTGGTGTTGAAAAACACCATTTGCAAGGTGCCTAAGAAACCTAGATGCACAAAGAGACCCAAGATAAGCTAGAACAACGTATGCCCCCTAGACTAAGACAAGAGTCAATTCCAGGCTAGGAGAGACAAAGCAAGAGGTGTAGTGAAGGAGTGCCACGCAAGACTGATAGACATAGGTGCAGAGGGTCTCAAGCAGCGCTTGTTGCCAGGTTTTCACCACTTGATAGATTTTTTGATTTTTTAATTTTTTTGTATTTTTGCTACCAAGGCGCCTGTTTCTAGGTTTTCACCAATGAACTTTTTCTATTTTTTTATTTTATTTTTATCTTTTTGATTTTTTTTTATGAGACATCAAAGTGCCTATTGCTAGGTTTTCATTAGGATGCTCTTTTTTTAGTACTTTTTATGTTTTTTAGGATTTTTTCAGCATCATATATGAATTTTTTTGGTATTTTTTCAAGATCATAAAATATGTACAAAGGATGCCCCAGACAGAAACGGGCATCAAGAATCTACATCCTCTGATGTAGAGAACTGATAGGCCCCAGGCCCAAATGCTGCAACTATGATGATAGGAGGTCTCAACCAGTTCGACCAATAATAACCGGCCCTAAGCAATGTCTGAGCTAGCAGAGGATTGTTAGAATATGATCCACATATGCCATCATGGATTTCAGCTAGCACTTTCTCTAACTCCTCTATTTCTAGACACTTAAGGAGAGGTCTGTCTAGACCCTTCCTATACAAGTCACCAGAGACAAAGGTAAAGTGTAAGGGATGGTGGAAAGAATGGCGTGGTGGATTGTCAAGAAGAATATAAGGTGGAAGACATGAAAAGATGGTAGGATTGTAGGATTTGTAAGCAGGATAGAGTAATTCATCCACCAGGAACTTGAAGCAAGATTTATGCCTTTTCATTCGTAAGATGGATGTCAAAGTAACCAAGGCATTAACAACTTTGTTCTCAGCTTTAGGAATGGGATGAAGTATACCAGATATGAGATCATGCTTGAAGTAGTGCACCATTTTTTTGTGGAGAATCAGCTTGTCATCTTTTATTTGAGAATCATTATTTTTTGGTAGATTTTTATTTTTACTTTTCTTAGGTGCGGATACCACCACAATGTGGTTTTCTCCATCCGACCATTGCTCTTTTCTTTTGATTCGATGCTTGTGATACTTGATTGCTGATTCAATCTTTTTTGTTGCTAGTTCGTTGGTGGAAGAAGTAACATGTGTTAATGAGAGATGAAATGAAGTGACTAGTTCAATAGCATTTATGTGAGGGGTGTCATCTCTGGTGACAAGAGAGGTTGAGCCTATAGGGTAAGCTCCAAAAGTAGCTAGATCTAGATTTGTCATAGAAGGACCAACATGATCTACTAAAGCAATATGTGGATTAAACTCATTGGACCCTACGCAAGACTCATCAACTACGTCGGGTTGGTTATGAGAGGTATGAACTAAATCAACATCCATATCTGTCATGGAAGAATCTTCTAGAAGAGGCTTAAGATGTCGAGAAGTAGAAATACTCATGTCGTTATGTGATAGATCACATCTTTTTAGTAGCCGTGCAAGTTGTGATGTTGTCTATCATAGTGCAATGTTTCTTTAGGCACATAGGTTCGAGACATAGATGCCTCAGCCATATCATCAGTAGATATACATTCTTCTCCCCAAAGAAGTGAAGTAGAAGGAAGATCATCTCCCATTTAAGCCATAGTGTGTAGTGGTGACTCATCTATATCTGTGTCTGAATTGCTGAGCATGGGAGTATTGCTGGAATGATCAAGGAGGACATTTTCCATACTACCCTCATCTTCTCTATAGATCCACTCTTGGATAGCTTGTTCTTCTCTTTCTGCTCTAAAGGAATGGATGAAGGAACAAAAGCATCAAAGATCATCATAGCAGAAGTGGAAGGCTTCATCTGATCAAAAGGTTTCCCATATGACCTAGGAGAAACAGGTATAGAAGCAAAGGAATCTAGTGTATATTCACCCATACCAAAGCTCATCATCTTAAGTGTTTTCTCAGTAGCAACTAAAGACATACTAGGATCAATAGAAGGTTCATTGTGAGGAATAAATCTTTCAGTAGCAGCAAGAGCATTAATAGCAATAGTATGGTCTCCAGGAATCACAACTTCAGTGCCATTGTATGGAAATTTGACTCACTGATGATAAGTGGAAGGAACAGCCTGCATGTCATGGATCCAAGGATGACCTAAAAGAATGTTATATGCAAGTGGGATGTCCAATACTTGGAAGATAATATCTTTTGTGACAGGGCCCACTCTGACAGGCAGCGTGACAAGACCTTTGGAAGATCTTTCCACTTCATCGTAAGCTTTTATAGTAATCTTCTTCTTGGAATCCACATCAAATTCTGACAAACCCAACTGTTGTATGACATTGAAAGAAACAATATTTAACCCTGCACCATTGTCTATCAGGACTCGGCGGACTCAGGTGTGGTAGACTAGAACTTCAATGTGTAAAGCTAGATTATGAGGGTGAGCAATAGATATGTCATCTTCTGCAGAAAAGGAGAGAGATAGTGGAGATGAAATGTGGTTGACCATAGCCTGAAATCAATCTAGATGAATGTCGTTGGGAACACGTGTTGTACGTAGAGCCTCATCAAGAATCTCTCTATGCGTAGGGGATAATCGAAGCAACTCAAGGATAGATATCTGGGCTGGTGTCTTTTGCAAATGTTGGACAAGATCATAGCTGGGGGTGGCTAAAGGAGCCACTTGTTTGGAAGGCAAAGCTTGCTTGGTATCTTACATAGTTTTAACGACAATCTTGGCTTGCCCCCTAGTAACAGCATTCTGTGTCTCACTTTGGGAAGATAAACTACCACGTGTTTGCAAGACCATCTTTGTCTTACCATGATTGGCTTTATTATCATCTTGAGATCTCACCATAAAAACACTTTCAATAGGCTCTACCATGTTGATCACAGGTGTATCAGAAGTATATGTATAATTGATCTTAGCATCATGATTCTTCTTATGTGTTTGAGAGGATTCCCCCTTATCATGCTTAGGTAGAGGATCTTTGAAAGCTGTGTGATCAAAATTTTTAGTTAAGCCATCAGTGGAGATTGTTCCATTCTCAATAAGATCCTAAATATCATCCTTAAGCTTAAAACAATTGTCTATCGGATGTCCCTTGTTTCTGTGATAATGACAATAAGAATCCTCTCACCACCAATCAGGCTTATTTAGTGGATCCCAGTTACCAGGTTTATCAGGAAGTGTCAGATATCCATTGTCAACCAAAGTCTTAAGGATCACATTGTAACGTTCTGCCAACTTTGTATAGACTCATTTTTTAAATGACTTCTTCGGCTTATCTGCATATTGAGGTTTAGGAGCACTGTGAGCGTTGGCAGCTTCTTGTTGTTTTGTTGCATAGATAGCATTGGAGAGATTGAAAGTAGGCTCTTTAGCTTTAGGAGCATCAACAACCCCATCATTAACAACATACTTATTCTTATTCCAAGGTTTGTTCTTGTCTTTGCCATTGCCTTTAGCATCTTTATTAATAACAATATCCCCTTTTCGTATAGCTACATCCTCAATGTGATATGCACTTTCAACCATGTCATTGAAAGAGGAGAACAGTTGTTTCCTTATATCATAATACAGCTCAGGCACAAGAGTGTTGACAAAAATGTCAATCTTTTCTCTCTCGAGTAGCTAACAAGGATATCGAGAATACAATGACCTCCAATGTTGTAAGTAAGTTGTAAATGGCTCACCTTGATATTGTCTTAGATTACCGAGATCTATCATGGTGATAGGTTGTTGGATGTTGTAAGAATAATGCTGGGTAAATCGCTAAGCCAACTCATCAAAAGTCTTAAGAGGTGGCGTCAATTTTGCAAACAACTCCAAAGCTTGGCCTCTTAAACTTCTAGGGAACAGTCGTAGAAGAAATGTGTCTTCATGAAGGAAGTCCATGCTAAGAGCATAAAAGTGACGCACATGGTCATGAGGATCACCATTTCCATCATACTTGTCATATTTTGGAACCTCAATATCCCTAGGAAACGGGACCATGTATAGACTCCTATCAAAGGGAAGAGCACAAATTGATTCTACAAAAGAGACCTTTGGAGGCTCTCTTTCTATTTCCATTTGGGTAAGGTGTTGATTTGTCCGACGTAATTCTTCCTGAAGGACTTCCAATTCAGTTGGTACTCTTTGTTGGACAATTTGTCTGACATCATAGCCGGGAGGAAGCTTGTATCCTCTAGAAGTCATATATTGAAAATATTGGTTGCCATTACACTCTAAAAGCTTATGCATCATTCGTTGGGAGACCACATCTTGTTCAAATCTCATAAGATCCTCACTAGAAATCTCATCATCAGCCTCTACCTCATGTTGAGAGGGAGGAGGTCTAGGAGGTGAAGAAGGCATACCGAAAGTGGGTCTTGGAGGAGATCTTGGTGGAGTGATGTTTCCATTGTTTCCATTGATAAAAAGAGGTCTATGCTCATGATTACTAGTCTTAGGTTGCTCATGAAATGTCCCTCTATAAGCCATGTGCCTAGTAGCATCCATCCTTTGTTGATTGTGTTCTTTTTCTAAGCGCGCTTGGTTATCTTTATGCTCAAAATGTTCTTGCAAGAGTTGAAATTTTTATTGTTCAGTCAAAGTGAGTGAGACACTATCTGTGTTTTTGGGGGTCTTAAATGCAAAAAAGAGGAAACCTCCTTTGTATCACGGGGTAACCTTAGAATCCTTAGATTGGTTAGAACTAGAACTGTTGTTGCTAATGGGTGCTCCTGAGCATCTAGTTGGAGAAGGTAACTATGTATAATTGAACGGAGGATGACTCTCCTACTCAAATTGAGACCGAGTTGTAACCGACATGAAAAGAGATGTTGGTTGACTAATAGAATGAGACAAAGTTTCTCAGATTTGAGATAAGCAAAGCTAATAAAGATCACTTTTTAAAGTAGAACAATAGAGAGATGGCTCGTCAAAAGTGCTCAAGCACTTACAACAATCAATTGACTAAAGCCGAGCAGTGAGCAAGTAGCTAGAGAGGTAACTGTGATGCAACAAGTGATCAAGAGTAGGATTCGTTAAGCTCAAATCCAATAGTTTTAGCTCATTTGTTTCAGTCTAGAACAAGTCTAAGCATGCAAATAACAGACCGGCTTAGGTAAGAATAGAAAAAGACACTCTACGAAAGGTTAAAATGCAAGTTTAGCAGCTCCGGATTGCAAAAGAAACAAGACAGCAAAAAGGTTCTAGGTGACACTTTCCAAGCAAGCGGGGTGAACTGTCACGCGATAATTCTCAGAACATGACGTGACACTGTTCCAGGGTCGTATGACTCTATGACCAGTGAACATAAAAATCTCAGTTTTGAAGCATTTTAAAAGATCAAGTAAGTATATCAACAGAATTTTATCATTGATCAAGCACATAAGACAGCAATCAAGGAGTTCAAGCAAGCAATTGTCTTCAAACAATGAGCAAGGGGCAAAGCAACCTTGCACATGAACAAGAATAGTGACTTAGTATTTCTACTCCTTAAAGATTCTACTTGTGTATGTTCTTGAAAATATTTTAGCAGGCACTTAGAACATAACAACATCCTATCAAGCTATCTACATGGATATACATGGCTTTCTAAGAAGAGTCCTCGATATACACAAGGTACATAAGGCCCAAATCCGTAGATGAGAAGAATCTAAAATCACACAGCCGGGGGGAGACAGTAACCCAAATCTCCTCCTTCACTTCTCAAAGGTATAAAGTTCTTTGAGGCTTAGCCAAGAGTGATCTCAAACTCAATTCCCAAGAGAGATGTCTTTGGATTCACCACCCGCTATTTATACTCTACCGAAACATAGGAGTTAAGGTCATCCTTTGAGGTGGTGTGTCCCCAAGCAGGCCTTCTAGAAATAAAAAGTAAGTAATTCACTACCAAAAGTATTTAAAGCACTAAAGGTGGAACACTTAACTCTTCAAGTAAATGTGAAGTGAGTCTAAAAGTGGAACATTTAACTCCTCACACAAACTCAAAGTGAGTCCACACCTTAGAAAACTAATCAGATCAAGAAAGCATAAAAAAGGGGGGAAACTTTGTGGAACACTTAACGCTCTTTTCAAGTAGACCCCTCCCCTGTATATGAATGTTGGGATTGCATCCAAAGGGCATAAATAAGGGGTGATTAGAAATAAGTAAGTCCAACAACCCAATTTAGCCAACAAGATCAATCAAAAGTACTCCAAAGTTGCTTATCAATACTACTCACAAATGAAAAAGGGTTGAACCAATGGAATATTTAACTTTCCAAGCAAACATAGAGTGAGTCCACAAAGTGGTGCATTTAACTCCCTATGTAAACAAGGAATGAATCCATGCCCTCAATCACTCAATGAGATATTTGATATTGGAACCGGGAATTACTTAAGGTTTAAACACAAGCATTCACTTACATAAACTTGTAAAAACAAATCTATGTTCTTTCATTTTCCATTAAGAGCATCAATTGAAATGTGTTCTATGAAAGCATGTAAACACTCAAGCCAAACACATGAGAGGTTTATTTTTAATCCCAAAATCTAAATTTTGTAGAGATGGAACAAAGTACCTCAAGTCCAACGCTTTGTTTTAAGCATTTTCTATGAAAGCAAGAGCACCTTCAAATGAACAAGACAAGAAAACAAATAAACAAGATATGTAATGTATATCCAACTTATGCAAACCCTAGGGTTAGATCTGAAAATCAATTTTTAGGAGTAATAATAGCCAGAAAATAATCCAAATGATAACTCATATAATGCATTGAACAATGAAAAATAAGTGCATACCCATCACAAAATTTTATTTTTTTTGCATTTGACCTAGTCAACAGGATCTAATTTTTTTGATATGATTTCAGCCAAAAAAAATGGAAATGCAAAACAGAGACCCCTACTAAAAAATAGAGAGCTTTCCAAAAATGTAAAAATTTTAGAAAAATATCTTCATTTGTGCCCTAGAGACCTATTTTACCAAAACAAACTAGTTTTTGTAAATCAATTATTTGAGCCACTATATTGCATCCAAATTTAAAACATAAAGAATGGACCCCCTTAATAATTTGAAGAGATTTCCCAAAATGTAAAAATTTCTGAAAAATATGCTAATTTGCACCGAAAATTAATTTTTTATGAAAAATCAAGAAAAAATTATAAAAACACAAAAATACCTCAGAAAATTCTAAATTTTTTATTGGAGCTTCTCTCATATGTCACCAACTTATAAAAAAAAATTCAGACTAAAACACCAAGCCGTTTGGGAGATATGATCAAATCTTTCAAAATCTAAGGTTTTTCATCTCCAAACAAATCTGCACAAGGGTTAGCTCCAAAAATAATCAAAAACCAACATGTAAAAGTGGGTTGCTCCACAGTGGGTGATAAAAAATGTGTGCTATAATTGTGTCACACTTCTATGAATCCTTACATTCAAGAACACTCAAGAATGAGGTCTCAAAAATTGATCCATAGCTCCCTAGGCATGGAGTGCAAGGGTTTTAAGAATGCTCTCAGCTAGAGCTATTTAGCCTATAACCTTCCTAGTAAACCATGCAATGAGAGATTCAATGAAGAAAAGGTCAAGAATGCCAATATTCCAAAGAATCAAATGAATGCAAGCTAATCAATGAGAATGAAAGATGCAAGCTATTACAAAGCCTCCTAGTTAAGCTAGATGAATTAATCTAAAGCATAAAGGAAATCTAAGGTAGGAATGCCATGAAAATGAAGCTACTATGCAAGAAATGAAACTATGATAACATGTAGATGCAAAAGCCAAGAATGCTCCAAATCTTCAAAAAGCTCCAAGATGACCTAGAAAGCCTACAACATAACATTAACATGAAAACCTAAGATGCAAAATGAGGAAGAGAGCTCTCCTGTTATAAGAAGTGAGAGGAAATGGACCATGGAGATTAAGAGGAAAAAGTCTTAATCAAGGGTGGAGAAAAAAGGAAGCTTGATCCTTGTGCACAAATATCTTCCAATCAGAAAATAGGAGTTGACTTTTGTGTCCATATAAGACAAAAAGTGTTTTTTCCCTTTTTATAAAATAAGAATAATGCTTTATTTGTGCAACTTATGATAAGAGGAAAAGTGGGGGATTTTTATTTATTAAAAGGGGAGGAAATTCTTTTTAATTAAATAAAGACTTAGGATAAAATGGTTAGCCAATAGAAAATAATCAAATGAATGATAAAACTAGGATTTGATCAAGAATAAGCAATTTATGATTTTAGCAAAAATGCTAGCAAGGGGCTAATAGTCTAGGTGACCATTTTTGGGTGCATACAGAGCCAAGGTATTTATACCTTTCCCAATGACTATGCCCTTGCTTGCTACCTCAATGCGGTTGAGCCTATGAGGAATTCCATCAGTGAACCGAGCGTCAGCATGACCGAGTCGTACATCACATATCTTAGTCAAAAGAATAAGAATAAAAAGAAAAAGAAAAGGAGTTCTAAGGGTGAAAACCACTTTGTGGCAGTCTCAGAACCTATAAAAGTAAAAATAAAAGATGTATCCGAAGGTGAAAACCTCTCTGACGCACCTAAGGATGAGATATTTGATGTTTTTCTGAGTCATTTACAGGACAGATCTCCAGTTCTAATTGAGGCCACTCAATCCATCAACTTGGGAACAACAGAGGAACCACTTGATTGATCCATGTAGCACAATCAATATCAAAAGAAGAAAAGAAAAAATTTACTACATTCCTAACAGAGAAAAAGATCAACTTTGCATGGAAATATTCAGATATGTCAGGGTTGGATCCTGATCTTATAATGCACCATCTATCTATTGCTCCTAGATTAAAACCTGTTAAACAAAAATTAAGAAAGATGCATCCTCATGTTGCACTCTTGGTCAAAGCTAAATTAGAGAAACTACTAAAGGCCGGATTCATCTGTGTTATTGACTATGCTGAATGGATCTCAAATATTGTACCTATTTCTAAACTAGATAAATCAATCAAAGTGTGCACAGACTTTAGAGATGTGAACAAAGCATGCCCTAAGGATGATTTCCCACTACCTAACATTGATATGATAGTGGACATGACTACGGGTTTCGAGATGTATTCTTTAATGGATGGTTTCTCTGGATATAATCAAATAAAAATTGCTCTAGAGGATCAAGAGAAAACTGCTTTCACATGTGCATGGGGTATAATATGCTGGAATGTCGTGCCATTTGGGCTTAAAAATGCTCGTGCTACATATCAGAGAGCTATGACATCTATTTTTCATGACATGATGCATCAAACTATGGAGGATTATGTTGATGATACTTTAGCAAAATCTATGATCAAAGCTGAACATCTAAATGACTTGACTAAGATACTAGACAGAATGGAAAAATTTAGTCTTAGACTAAATCCTAAGAAGTGTACTTTTGGTGTCGCTTCTGGAAAACTCTTAGGATACATAGTTTCAAAGAAGGGCATTGAAGTTAATCCAGCTAAATTAAAGGCAATAATGGAGATGCAACCCCCAAGGAATATCAGTCAAATGAGAACATTACAAGGGAGAGTACAATCTATCAGGCATTTCATATCACAGTTAGCTGACATATCACAACCTTTTACAAAAACATTACATAAAGGTGTGACTTTTGCATGGAACGAAGAATGTGAGAACAACTTTAACCATATCAAGAAATATCTATCAAATCCTCCTATCTTGATGCCTCCTATACAAGGGAAGCCTTTGATCTTATATGTCTCCACAACAGATACATCACTGGGGGCATTGTTAGCACAGCATGATGAGAATAAAAAGGAATGAGCTATCTATTATATCAGTAGAACTTTGGTTGCATATGAGAAGAACTATTCAATGATTGAGAAAGCTTGTCTAGTTGTGATATTTGCATCACAGAAACTAAGACATTATATGTTAGCTCATACTACACATTTGGTAGCTAAAATTGATCCACTAAATTACCTACTAAGCAAGGCTGCCCTCATGGGTAGATTAGCTAAATGGGTCATGCTCTTAAGTGAATTTGACATTGAATACATTGAAAGAAAATCTATTAAAGGCCAAGTTATTGCTGATCAGTTAGTAGATGCATCGATGTTTGATGATACACCAATGCAAATGGAATTTACAGATTCCTCTATCATGAATCTTTCTTCTAGATAATGGCAATTGTTCTTTGATGGCTCCTATACACAGAATGGATCCGGAGTAGGCATCTTGTTTGTCACGCCTCAAGGATACTCCATACCTAAAGCATTTAGATTAAAGTTTCCTTGCACAAATAATATTGCTGAATATGAAGCCCTTCTTAATGGTATGAAAATAGCAATTGAGTGGAGAGTAACAGAATTACACATTCATGGAGACTCACAACTTGTAATACACCAAGTCAATGATGTGTATCAAACGAAGGATGAAAAACTAATCCCATACAAGAGAATGGTAGATGATCTAAAGAAATATTTCATATCTATCACATTTGAGCAAATTTCTAGAACTGAGAACAAGGTTGCCGATGCAATCGCAATGCTATCTACTCTATTACAGTAGCCTGAACATGAGTTACGCTATGAGTTCCTGGTGGAAGCACTATCTTATCCTGCATATGATTCCCTTGAAACCTGCATGATCTGCAATGTTGTTGGTTATGATTCATCCCGCTATAAAAACCTATTCTCCTATCTCAAAGACCAAATCATTCCTGATACCTTCAACCGCCATGAGAAATGATACCTTATCTGCAATGCATCCTACTATGTCATCATTGGTAACGATCTGTACAAATGAGGTCTAGATGGTACACTACTTAGATGTTTAGAATAGGAAGAGTCTCAATGTGCACTAGAGGAAGTCCATGAGGGTATATGTGGGTCACACTTGAATGGTTTAACGCTAGCTCAAAAGCTTATTAGGGCTGGGTACTATTGGCCTAAAATGGAGAAAGAGTCTATCAAGTTTGCTAAGTACTGTCAAAAGTGCCAAGTACATGGTAACTTAATTCATGCTCCAGGGAGAGATCTAATTCCCTTTACTACACAATGGCCTTTTCACCAATGGGCATTTGATCTTATAGGAGCCATACATCCTCATTCTTCTAATGGACATACCCATATTATTACAGTTACAGATTATTTCACAAAATGGGTAGAAGAAGTCCCTTTGACACAAGCAACTGGAAAACAAATATCTATGTTCATCTTGAACTACATCATATGTTGGTATGGTATGCCACATTCTATAATCACAGATAATGGAGGACAATTCAAAAACAAAGACCTAGATGATTTATGTGCTAAATTCAAGATTACACAACATTGGTCATCTATCTACTATCCTCAAGGGAACAAACAAGCTGAGGCTTCAAACAAAAATCTCTTGAAAATATTGCATCAAACAGTTAATAAAACAGGAAGAGATTGACATCTCATGATCAATCTAGCTCTCTGGGCCTATAGAAAAAGTATCAGAATGCCCACTGGGGCTACACCTTTCACTTTAGTTTATGGGTCTGAAGCGGCATTGCCTATTGAGGTTGAAATCCCATCAGTAAGAATCAGAATGCATGGTCGAGTAACTGATGATAATTATAGAGTGTCTAGGTTGCAAGAACTTGAACTACTAGATGAGCGTAGACAAGCAGCGTATGATCATCTCAAAGTATATCAGAAAAGAATGTCTAGAGGCTACAACAAGAAAGTAAGATAGATAATTTCAGGTTGGCGATCTAGTCTTGAGAGAGAATCCTAAAAATCAATCACATAGAGAACGCAAGGGGAAGTTTGAACCCAATTGGTTGGGTCCCTTTGTAATCACTGCTACTTTTGGCTCTGGTGCCTATCAACTCTCAATGACTAAAGGAGAACAGCTCCAAGAACCAATCAACATTCTGCATCTGAAGAAATTCTATGCCTAAAGCATTCAGTCTATGGTAAAATATCCTGAAAAAAATCTTAAAAATCTGAAAAAGTCCTGAAAAAATGAACATCTTGGTGAAAACCTAGCAATAGGCGCCTTGATGATTCATAAAAAAAGTAAAAAAATACCAAAAATATCAAAAGAATTTGGAAAAATGAAAAATACAAAAAAATGAGAAAAAGAAAAGTGCCTTGGTGAAAACCTAGAAACAGGCACCTTGGTAGAAAAAATAGAATCTCTGCCAAGATGGTGAAAACCCAACAAATAGGCACCACTTGTTTCAAAATGCTCCATCAACGCAATCTTGGTCTTTCCCAGCTTTCAGTCTTGCTTTAGTTTGTACATATCTCCTAGTTTGTTTCTGCTTTCCTGATTTTAATATAGTCAGTCTGTACACCAATTAGCTCAAGCATCTGTATCCTATCAATGCTTAACACTTGGTGGCAATCAATGTCATATCCTATGGCCTCCAGTACATCTTAGATGAGTCATATCCAGTCAAAGTCTTTTGAAGCTTCATCTGAGTCAGTCAGTCAGTCTCCTCTCCGGAAAGGATTTTGCATCTACAACAACGCAATCAAACATCAACACAAATTGAAAAAAATATATGCTTTTTACATGCTTTTATCTCCTTGTATGCTTGTTGATTCACATTGAGATTTTTGCATATTGTGTCCTTTGAGATCTTTGATGATGTCCTTCACAGGATTTAGAGAGTGATGACTGGGGGCATAATCTTTTCTTTGTCTTCTGCTTGTATGTGAAAATCTAACAACTTTGAAAATTCTGGATTGAAATGGTGTCTGTCTGTAAGAGCCTCTATCTCGAATTGGATGGCCATGAGTACCTCGACCATTGATACCCAAAAAATTCAAGGAAGTTTGATCTAACTATTTTCTTTTTGAGTGAGTTCTTTCTCCTACTGTGGAACACGATCTTGCCTAAGGATGTGAACGATAAAGGGTCACTACGGGTAATTCACACTGGATTTAGAATGATCTCTTGACTGTTTGATGTGTTTGTTAAGCAAGGTGTGTTCTGGTCATCACAACATCTATGTTCTGATGCTTATAAAAATTTCTATATCAAAATGGACATGATATTCAAGTCATCCTAGCATTTGTGCCTTGGTGCTTATATCTAATCTGACATTCCAAAAATAAAATCAATATGCATATGTCTATGATTGCCTAACCAGTGGGTGTTGTATTGATTCTTATGCATACAAATCGATATTCATATGTCTATGGTTTCATAACTAGTGGGCATTGTATTGATTTATCCGGTTACCTAAAAAGTTCAATGATGATAACAAATTGACACATGATCAGTGACTAGGTCCTAGGTCCTAGGTTTGCATTTCATTTTGCACTTTGCATGATCTCACAAATTGCTTGAACACTTAAACGATTCTTCAAAACTAAAAATGTTAAACATGACACAAGGACTAAACATTGTATGAAGGTTCCTCCAACGAAATAGCAAGTAGAATCCTTTTTTGGGATCAAAATCAAAATCTGAGATCGTTTATATTATTAACTACTTGCATAATCGACCTTTAATCATCATAGAAATCTAGAATTCAACTTAACTAATTATCTTACATCAAACTATCAAAATTTTAACTTGGTCAACCATGGTCAACTCATGGTTTAAACTAGTCAAACTTTGTCTCCAGGACCTCTAAATGATGAAGAACATGTTCTCGAACATGTATAACTAATTCTCAAATCAATTAACATGCTTCTAAACTATAACGCTAACTTTTCTTGTTAGATTTCAATTTTAATCCCAAAGGGGGCATGGTATTGCACATCATTCAAGTGTGTAAATCTAAATTTGTAATCAATCTTTCCTTAGTAATCAAGACAACAACCACGTCTAGTTACTGATTCATCAAAAGTCCTCGTCACTTGGGGAAAATCTTTCATTTCTTGGGGCATATCAGATTCATCGAGATCCATATCAATCTGGTATCCTAAATCTATCTTGTAAACTGTATCAGCTTTTCATAACCATCGGTTCATTAGTGTTATTTCCTTGGTTCTTCATAACTGATGGGTTCAGGATGTGATACTAATATGATTCATACAAGGATATTCAGGTTTGGAATCGGTCACCAACTTCTTTGCAATCATAAGGTTTAGAATCAGGCATTTTTGGCACTTTTTCGTAATCACCGATTCATTGCTGATATAGCTAGCATCATCTCGATTCCTGGTCGTCCTAGACCTAGGTCGGCATCTTTTTCCAATCTTTCAATCGATTTCTATCTCAGAATCGGTTCATCTTTCAAAACAAATCAGTTTCATACATCTTTATCATACATAGACTATCTTTGAACCACTGTGCTTTGCACAGTGATTCAAAGAGGGGCAAAATGTAATACCCAAAAAATGGGCTATAGGTTCATTAACCTCCTACATTGACACATCGAATGAAATTGATACAAAAGTCCTAACCTAAGGCACATCTGCACATTATCAAATTTAATTGATTATATTCTAAATTTTGCATTGGGGAATATTCCTAGCAATATTACTTATTTATCATAATTATTCTTAATTTAATGATTATTTGGCGATAAATCATATTTATCCTAAAATTTGATTAATTGAATATTCTGAATATTTAATTAATCAGATTTAATACTACCACTTAATTATTTAATTAAATTTAATTAAATTATTCCTAAATCGTATTATTTTATTTTGACAATAAATCTAAAAATCTTATGACTAATTAATTAAATTCTTATTTAATTAATTAATGTCAGTTGTCAATATTTAAAAATATAGTTTTTGAATAAAAGTTTGATTTAATAATTGATTAACCCATAAATCAATTGCTTTAATTTTAAAATCAGTTAAGTTGAGAATAAATCACTTTATTTTTAATTAATTTATAATTAGATCATGCACAATCAGAAAAATAGGCAACTAGAAATTAACAATCAATTTTAAAATTGAAACTCAACATTTGATGATGAGTTGAAATTTGATCTAAACTCTATTTTGAGATAAAAACTGCTTTTGCATGATTTTATGAATTAATTATTCTTAATTTCTTGATAACTCAAAAATCAACCTGAGTTTATCAAGAGTGATTTATGGTTTTTCTCTTGCATCCCCAAAGCTCCAGATTTCTATAAAATTAAGGCTCAGCTCTTCACAAAGGTCTGGCAATCAACACTCGAATTTGCATAATCATTCTGGCGAATTGGCGATTGAAGGATCAAGCACTCATGACAGGAAATTTGTGAGATCTTTCATTGTTGTCATAGCTTAGCATTCATAGTTTCATATCATTCTTAGATTAATTGTCATATCATTCATTTATAGATTAGTTTCATATAAGTTTCTCATTCTAATTGCATCTAAAATCCAAAAATATAGATTAATATGCATTCATACAGTTTTTTATTCTTTGCATTCAAATCCTTTGTTTAGGTGTTGCATTGTCACTGATCTCAATTTTAGTCTGAGAACATCATACTCGCACCTACTAGAAGGCAGTAAATCACATGGTTAGCATAGTTTCAATTACTTGTAGATTTTAGTTTTTGCTAACCTCTAATGTTTTACTGAAGTGTTGTGTCTACAACTAGGTACAAAATTCACACACACATGACCAAGCAATAATGAGAGCTAGACCCAACAACAAATAGATTTGTGGTGATTTTCACAATAGTACATGTGTTACTGGGTAAGCTCCTAGTAGCGCTCAGGAAAATATGCATGTTCATCACCTGTACATATGAAGTGGCTCTAATGGCAGATACAATCACAAAATTATGCATACTCCTTATTTTGTTATGGGTTGATATTTTCAAACATGGTCATTTTTTTATTGAATGACTCGTTACTTGTACATTGACTAGAATGTTGGCGGAAGAAGGATGATTTATTTGCAACCTGCAAATACACAGACACTGAACAACCATTTTTTCAACTCTAATTTTCTCAACACAAAGGGACATTTATCATAGCCATAAAAACATGATTGTTTTAAAATGGAATACAACAAGGAGTACCATCAGAAATATTGACCACTTACAATCATGAATAGTTAACCTAAACCAAATAGCTCATTTTTTTATCAGCATGTGTAGTCTCTGTGTATATGAAAAATGAATGAAATATATATCAAGCTGAAATAAAACAGTGAACAAAAATTCAAATTCAAGGCCTAATTTATCAAGAGCAACAAACATTAGCACGAAAGAAAAATCATTAAGACTATAGAAAAATCATTAAGACTAGAAAATCAAGTTCTAGAAAAATCATTTAGACTAGAAAATCAAGTTCTAGAAATGGACGGTTATGGTGCTTTGCCATTACAACAATTGAGCATTCATTATTTGGTACTTCTTGGCATATTCCATTTAAGTTTTTCAGCTGTCGTGTTTATGTGCATGTTGTTTATGTGTTTGGCTTATCTCCCTCACAAGGGATACGCCAATAGGTAATTGATTTGAAAGCATAATGATTTGATAGTCTTTTTTCAGGATAGGCATAATCATCCCGCCAACCTTAATTAGCAACATTTGTGATATATGTCAAGTACTTATAATCAGTATGCCCAACAAATAGAGACTTAGTAGTAAAATCATAAGGTTGCACATCCACATCCATCCAAGTGCAACAACCTTCAAAGATTTGTAGCAGTAAAGAGAATCCCCATATTTTATCATCCTAACATAGTCTTTGGCCACTTTGGCAATGAGAACCTCAAAATAGAGAAAAGAAACTTAGTAAAACTAGTCTATGCCACTGTTTGTGAGGGTACAGTCATGATAAGTGCCTCTCAAACCTCTCCAAACATGTAAGATTGTCTTTAAATACTTTATTGATCTCTTCTAAACATTAACCAAATCAAACCTACATTTGAATCCACACACAATAACCCAAAATGAAGGGTTTCATATCCTTTAATGAATCTCAGTCACTGGTAATGCATGGACAGTCAAACCACTAGTCTCCAAAGCATTCAATAAGTGAATATGAATGTTTGAAAGCTACTCCCAACAATTCTTAAACATACTTTATTGTTTAAGAACTGTTGGGACTGGTCCTTTGGCGTGTATTAAATAGAATAGAATTTTTAGTATATTATTATTATTCTATTTCTTTGTTGTAAACATGTAATTGGTTTAGTTTTAATCTACTGGTGTCATGCCCTAGCCCATGCTTTATCTCCATGATTTGATGTTATTCACTATTTGAAATGTTGACAGTGGTTATCAAATGGAAAAAATAGAAAAAAAAATTTAACATGAAAAGAAATTTACAAAACCGAACCAATGGCATGTTTACAACAAAGAAATAGAATGATAATAATATGCTAAAAATTCTATTCTGTTTAATACATGCCAAAGGACCAGTTGTATGAAATTTTCCATCACATAGCATTTCATTGTTGTATGAGTGGATTGTGCAGGAACAGTTAACATTAAAAAAGAAGCAAACTCCTCAACACATCTTGGAAACCATTGAATTCAATAATAAATTAAACCTAACACCAGCACTATTCATTCCATTCACTTCTACCAAGAATAAAGCATTTAATCCATTCAATATTACGTATAATCATTAGACAGTTACATTTGCTAACTGTGTAGAGGAACAGTCACGACCAAAATGATCAAAAGTACTTTCACCCTTGCACAAGCTATTCCAAACTTCAAGTAAAATGAGAAATATGCTATATCAAATCATTCATATTCATAGTAACCATTCAAAGGATAATGATTTGACAGTCTTTTTTTAGGATAGGCGTAACCATCCCGCCAACCTTAATTAGCAACATTTGTGATACATGTCAAGTACTTATAATCAGTATGCCCAACAAACATAGACTTAGTAGTAAAAGCATGTCCTTTGGTTTACTAGTTTACTTATAATCAGTATGTCCTTTAGTTTACTAGTTTAATATGGTTTAAGAATGGTTTGTTTCATGTTTGAATGTACCATTGAATGAAGCTTGGCTATATTAAGTACAATCTTAAGACTCGTGACTCTTCAAATTATCTTGTTTCCTTCAGACCTAGCCTCCAAACATGTGTACTATGAGATTTCCTCCAACAAATGGACTTGTGATGATTTTCACAATAGTACATGTGTTGGAGGACTACTCAAAGTACTGCTTAGGAAAATCTGAATGTTCATCACCTGTGCATATAAGAGTTGATCATAGAAGGTATCTGCATAGGTGAAAAACATGCATATTTGACTAAGCAATACTGGGAGCTAGACCCCGCAACAAATAGATTTGTGGTGATTTTCACAATAGTACATGTGTTGCTAGGTAAGCTCCCAATAGTGCTCAGGCAAAGAAGCATGTTCATCACCTATGCATATGAAGTAGCTCTAATGGAAGATACAATCACTAAATTCTACATACTCCTTATTTTATTCTGGGTTGATATTTTCAAACATGGTCTTTCTTGAATGGAATGACTCGTTACTTGTACATTGACTAGAATGTTGGTGGAAGAAGGATGATTTGTTTGCAACCATTTTTTCAACTCTAATTTTCTCAACACAAAGGGACATTTATCATAGCCATAGAAACATTATTATTTTAAAATGGAATACACCAAGGAGTACCATCATAAATATTGACTATTTACAATCATGAATAGTTAACCTTAATCAAATAGCTCATTTTTTTATCAGCATGTGTAGTCTTTGTGTATATGAAAAATGAATGAAATATCAAGCTGAAATAAAATAGTGAACAAAAATTCAAATTCAAGGCCTAATTTATCAAGAGCAACAAACATTAAGACAAAAGAAAAATCATTAAGACTATAGAAAAATCATTAGGACTATAGAAAAATCATTAAGACTAGAAAATCAAGTTCTAGAAAAATCATTACGACTATAGAAAAATCATTTAGACTAGAAAATCAAGTTCTAGAAATGGACGGTTCTGATGCGTTTCCATTACAACAATTGAGCATTCATCATTTGGTACTTCTTGGTGTATTCCATTTAAGTTTTTCAGCTGTCATGTTTATGTGCATGTTCTTTATGTGTTTGGCCTCTCTCCCTCGCAAGAGATATGTCGATAGGTAATTGATTTGAAAGCATAATGATTTGACAGTCTTTTTTCAGGATAGGCATAATCATCCTGTTAGGAATAAGGTGTCTCAACCTTGGATAATTCCTATTCTTATTATTTGTTTTGTTAAATGTATTTTTGCAAATAATGTAATTAAGTGTGAGTGTACATGTCTAGGTGGCATGTTGATGTGTCACTCCACTTGATGTGTCGGCATCTTGTATTATGTGTAAGGAAATCATGGCTGAAATGATTATGACAGATTCCTATGACGTGTAAGAGCTATTTAAGGAATGTGCTATGACAAGTGTAAGAGCATCTTATGACTTGGGCCTATCTGGGCACCCAAGAAGGAGTGGTTGGTGTGTGTAAGAGAATATGCCAAAAATAGGCTGGTATGACAGATTCTCTTACACTTCTCTTGTGACCGTTATTTTTGGCGGATTCTATGACAAGCTGTCATAGTCTATTCTAGGGATGGACGCCTATTCTTGGGATTGCATGTAACAACTGTGTACATGTGGCTTTGTGCATGGGTCTTGGTGGTTGGATGTCAAACACCTATTTTGGGTATTTGTTGGGTCATGAGGAGCCTATATATATGATGCTTCTTATATGGGAGAGACACAAGTTTGATAAGTCTTGTTGGCTTTGTCTCTCATTTCCTGAAAGAACTTGCATTGCAAGTGTGTTGTAATCTTTGTGTTGAAGATAATACATTATGCAGGTTTTGGAGGGGTGGGTTGTTTTACCAAAAGGTTTTTCCCCACCGGCATATCTTTGTGTTTATGTGTTTCAATCTTCTCTATCTATTTTCTGTATGTATGGTATATGCTACAATATCTTTGTTAAAGTAGTTAACGAATCTGAAATTGTAAGGATTTGAAAGAATTTTCACAATACTTTCCTTATGAGATTAGTGTAGGAAGCTGTTTCTGCACCTAAGTTTCCTTACACATCCCACCAACCTTAATTAGTAACATTTGTGATATATGTCAAGTACTTATAATCAATATGCCCAACAAACAGAGACTTAGTAGTAAAAGTATAAGGTTGCACATCCACATCCTCCCTAGTAAGTATTAGAGCCTCTCAAATTTGTAAAGAACACAAACTTTGCAAATCACACAAACTTTGCAAATCAAATTGATATTTCATTAAAACCTATGTTCTTGAACAAGTTATTAAAGATTAAAACATGAAACCATCAAGTTCTTCACCTATTTTCTTCATGGTTGGGGAATTTGTGGTGGAGTTATATGTAACCTTTGGAAGTCATTGTACGACAGACTTAAGCCTGGAGTGTACGACAGGAATAGAGATTCAATAAAAATAGAAGTTTAAATCTACAAGTCCATTGTGGTGTGCATTATTAAAAGGCTTTCTTACTTATTGTTTTGGTTTGTAAATTCAAGGATGGAATAGTAAGAAATCTCCAAGCATTCATTTCATCGTTGAATGTATTATGAGAACTTTAAAATTTGGTTCCTTACGTTTTGACTGGTAAAACCAGTGACTGTTCCAAGTAATGTTTTTAATCCTTTGAAGTTTCTCATGATCCTGATGTAAGTTGATTGGATTAAGCAATTTGAGGATCCAATAGGACTTTAGGGGAGTTCAATCAATGTTTTGGAAGACTTAGAGGAACTACTAGCATGATTGTTCCTTCATCTACAACGAGTTAGACTGAATTTGCTAAGTTTTTCCTTTGTTTTGAAGAGTATTTTGTAATCTATTTCCTTTCCATGGACCCAAAGGCCTAGGACCCATGGAAAGAGGACACTAACAATGTATTATACAACTCTAATGTTCTTGACTTGCAGAGATTTGAGAAAGTAAAGAAAACACTGGCTGGAACAGTGTGTTCCTTAACAGAATTGATAGCTAGGGAGCAACAGTGAGAATTTAGCCCTAAGGGCGAGGCATTTTTATGATATTGGTATACTAATGGTCTAAATAGTCATGATAAGTACCTCTCAAACCTCTCCAAACATGTAAGATTGTCTTTAAATACTTTATTGATCTCTTCTAAACATTAACCAAATCCAAACTACATTTTAATAAGTGAATAAGTGAATAAGTCAAACCACTCGTCTCCAAAGCATTCAATAAGTGAATATGAATGTTTGAAAAATACTCCCAACAATTCTTAAAAAAAATAAAGTATGTTTAAGAATTGTTGGGACTGGTCATTTGGCATGTATTAAACAAAATAAAATTTTCAGCATATTATTATCATTCTATTTCTTTTAATCTAGTGGTGTTGTGCCCTAGCCCATGCTTTATCTCCATTATTTGATGTTATTCACTATTTTGAAATGTTGACTGTGGTTATCAAATGGAAAAAATAGAAAAAAAAAAATTAACACGATTTTTTTTTTACAAAACTGAACCAATGACATGTTTACAACAAAGAAATAGAATGATAATAATATACTGAAAATTATATTCTGTTTAACACACGCCAAAGGACCAATTGTATGAAATTGTCAATCACATAGCATTTCACTATTGTATGAGTGGATTGTGCAGGAATAGTTAACATTAAACAAGGAGAAAACTCCTCAACACATCTTGGAAACCATTGAATTGAATAATAAATGAAACCTAACACCAACACTATTCTTTCCATTCACTTCTACCAAGAATTCCAGCACAAGCACAAGCTATTCCAAACTTCAAGTACAAGCTATTGCCAACTTTAAGTAAAATGAGAAATATGCTATATCAAATCATTCATATTTATAGTAACCATTCAAAGGATCATTTTGTCAATGAACCCTCTGACTGTACCCCTGTGGTAGAGAAAGAAAACCTCAAAATAGAGAAAGGAAACTTAGTAAAACCAGTCTATGTCATTGTTTGTGAGGGTACAGTCATGATAAGTGCCTCTCAAACCTCTCCAAACATGTAAGAATGTCTTTAAATACTTTATTGATCTCTTCTAAACATTAACGCATGGACAGTCAAACTAGTAGTCTCCAAAGAATTCAATAAGTGAATATGAATGTTTGAAAACTTTCCTCTCAACTTCTCCAACCACTCCTAATCAGTTAGAGGAATTAGTTGAGTGTTTAGACACTAAAACTTCTTAAACATATTTTATTTGATATGATGAATTGTAATATCAACAAACATGAATCCAAACATTTCAAAACACTGAATCGATATCCTTGAGCACAAGCACCAATAACATCAAACAATGGAGATAAAGCATGGGCTAGGGCATGACACCGGTAGAATGTAGTCATTTCAATGAGCATTCATGATCAAATAAAATGCAATGCATTTGAAATTTGTGGTCGAATATGATGCCAGAGGCTCAAAAGATGTTGCCCTTCAAATATACCAATCAAAGATGAAGAAATCACATACCTTCTCTCGCGCTCAGCTTGCACGAAGGAAGATTTGATAGCCAAATCTTCCTTGTACCACATGAAGAACATGCCATTGGTTCATTTTAGCATGTTATTATCATATCAAATAAAGTATGTTTAAGAATTGTTGGTAAGGATAGGAATAGTGGAGATTCTAGAAATATCCCTCTAACCGATTAGGAGTGGTTGGGGAAGTTGAGAGGAAAGTTTTCAAACATTCATATTCACTTATTGAATGCTTTGGAGACTACTGGTTTGACTGTCCATGCGTTACTAGTGACTGAGATTCATTAAAGGATACAAAACCCTTCATTTTGGGTTATTGTGTGTGGATTCATCCGCTTTAGCCAGGAAGATCAAGAAGATGGGGCAGGAGGACATTATGGTAGAAGAAGTATTTAAAGATATTTACATGTCCCCTATCCATGAAATTGAGACTATAGGTGATGAATACCATGTTGAGGATGAGGGGGGTCTTAATCAAGGAGGGGCAACAAGAAGCAACATAAAAGTTTTCAGGAGTTTGGAACAACATTTCAGAATCCATGAATGGTATGGGTAAGGTGACCTTCAATCTTGGCTGTGACTTCAATGAAACATTGGATATGGCTGATAAGAAGAAGGATCACTTTTTGATAGTGTTCCTTGAGGGAAGGGGGATTGTGAAAGACTTGTTATAAAATTTTTTTTTTGGAAATTACCAAAAAAACTGATGATAGGCTCTTCTCTCCATTGAAATAACAAAAAGGCTATGCTTAGCACTAAACTTGTTAAAGAGATGAAATAGAACCAAGTTGTCTTTTTCTGATCAGAAATGAAATCAATTACTAGAAGAATAAATAGGTCAAAAATAAGGATGTATTATGTATTTCCAATATGTTTGGATGTAGGGCAGACCAGGAGAATGAAGGATCACTCACTGATTGCATGATAACCCAGTTTTGAAGGGTCACTGGTTGAGGGGACAGTCAAGGTCTAGATGTTGATAGTGTTCCTTGAGGGAAGGGGGGTTTTGAAAGGCTTGTTATCATTTTATTATGTATTTCCAATATGTTTGGGTGCATGGCAGACCAGGAGAATGAAGGATCACTCACTAATTGCATGATAACCTAGTTTTGAAGGGTCACTGGTTGAGGGGACAGTCAAGGTCCAGATGACTAGGCCATTTGAGGACCCTATTTCATTGTATTAATTTCTATTCAAATTAGATGCATGGATTTCTTGTGAATTATCAACTGCTATGTATCCTGCAACTGCATCCGTAAATCTGCATATACTTCTCTAGGGTTGTAAGCCACTTAGGGATCAAAATAGAGAAACTAAATCAAAATTGTTCTTTGTCCTATTTCCTTTTGACAAAGTCTGAACTATCAATGAAATAACAATACATTTGATTCCCTAAGCTATTAATACAAATGGCACCTAGCTAGAAGCTCATGAGCTATCCATTTGATAACCATAGTCAACATTTCAAAAAAAATGGATATCCTTGAGCACAAGCACCAATAACATCAAATAATGGAGTTAAAGCACTAAATAAAAATTGTTCTTTGTCCTATTTTGATGCAATCAAGGGATGGTGGATCCAATTAAGGATAGTCCAAACCTTGTAGCTAGTCAGAATAATAGAGAAAAATAATCACAAAGCAACACAATATAATTGTTTAACTTTGATTTTCATTAACATGCCCGGCTGTAAGGCCTTCCAGGTTAGGGCCAATTACAATCAGTAAACAATTATGCAAGATCTACAATAGATCTAGTACAAACTCTAAATACTCCAGCTCTGAAGACAATAAGAAGCTGATGAAAACCCTAAGTCAGATCTAAACTTGAGCTCACAAGCCTCCAAGAAATCTCCTTGTTCCCAAGTATGCAACCACTAGCTCTACTATTACAAACTATTTGATAGGAATCAGATCTACAAGTTTATGGAAACAACTTTTCCACAACTTCATCAACTCCAGCTTTGGTAGCGCATCTTTCAGCTTATGCCCTCTTATCTCCTTTTCCCCAGACCCCCTCAAACATCTACCCCAATCTCCCTTTAAATACTAATCATCAGCCACAAGTTGGCAAGATGAAATCCAAACCCTTCCTAACAAATATTAAATGCCATACAAGTCAGCTTACAACAATGTATACAAACATTTAATACAACATGTCGGCCCAAGTTAATGGCTACCAACAATAAATGCACCAAGTCGGCCCAACAAATCACATAGAACTCTAGTCAGTAAGTCAGATCTACCGAGCATCAGAGAAATAATTGAGCCAGCCAAGCATCACCGAGCACCAATGTCAACCAAGCACTATAGGCATGACCGAGTAACCTATTCACCGAGCGCTAGAGACTATCGAGTTCCTTCAGCGACTGAGCTTCCTTCAATGACCGAGGTCGTCGGTCAAGGCTACAATTGGGTAAAACCAGCCAAAACACAAACACTCATGCAGTTTCACCGAGCATCTAGAATGCCCCTGATCCAACCTTGGATGCCCCTGCATCAGACACCCCAGGTTCCAAAAGATGTTCATATATGGGAAGAACATCTTCCAGGATTCAACACATGAACCCCGAACTAGTTCTTCACATACAAGTCCTCCACCCTTTCTGCTTGCAACTTCTTCCACTTCTATTTCCTCTGTCTCTTCAAGTCTTTTCTAGACAATGCACATGTCGATTCTTCATACTGATAATTCATTTTCTTTGGATCCACAACCTCAACTCAGCTACCAATACTCAAGCTTGTCCTATCGAGAGTTGTATCCATCAAAGGCATCAGTGAAAACTTCCTGTCATTCTTCTCAATAGTAAAGACATTCTTCACACAGTCATAAATAGCTCTACAATCATACTGCCAAGGCCTACCGAGCAATATATCACAACTATTCATTTTCACAATGTCACATAACACAAGATCCTTATATTAGCCAATCTGAACATTAATGAAGCATTGTTCTCTAACTTTCAGAGCATGATCATCTTGTAACCAACCAATCCTATAAGGATGTCGATGTTTCATTTTGCTTAAACCAGGTTTCCTAACCATGTCCTCAGCAACAAGGTTATCAGTACTACCACTATCAACAATAACATCACAGAGTTTACCTTCAGATTTGCATCGGGTCCTAAACAAATTACTCCTATGACAAGGTTCATCCTTTTTACCAAGCAATGTCCGTCGAAGCAACAAGTTCTCTGATTCAGGTTCATTCTAAATGTTCTCATTTACCATAGCAGTTCGTCAGTCAACCTTCTTCTATGTACACTCAAAAGAATGGTGTCCTTCCTCTCCACGGTTATAGCAAGTACCTTTAAAGATAACTCTACCTATCTTCTTCTTAGGTTCTACAAGTGTCTGTTCATCTTCTACATCAGTCAATTTCTCCTTTGTCAAGTGATTAACTTTCTCCTTCCCTCGGGAGTTATTAGGTTGCTTCCTTTTCAACTTCTCTTCTTCCCTCAGAGCATACTGATAAGCATCTTCTACAGAATCATTCTTCAGCATACCAAGCTCATCCTGAATATTGAATCTCAGACCATTCACATACCAAGCCACCTTTTCCTTACCAATCTCTCTGTGTCTAGATCGAATAGTAAGTTTGTGAAACTCCTCGGTATAATCCTCAATAAACAAATCCTTCTGTTTTAGATTCTGAAACTTCTTAAACAATTCAAGCTCATAGTCAGTAGGTATGAACTTAGCTTTCAATTTAGTCACCATCAACCTCCACCAATTGATCTTCATTTCACCTTCATCCTCCCGGTCTCTCTATAGTTCTTTCCACCAAAGAGCAACATGTCCTTTCAACTTTGTTTGTGCTAATCTCACCTGAAGAGGATCTTCAATTTCTTCTAGCTCAAAGAAATCTTCAAGTTCACCAATCTAATCAATCAGATTATCAAGCTTCAAAGTACCAGCAAAGGTAGAAACTTCCATCTGATAACCACCAAACTGAGCAGCAGGTCTAGGCAATTGAGTAGTTCTGTCTTCACCAGATCTATCCCTCCGGTCATCACCACTAGATCTAGCATGTTCAAATTCTTCAGCAGCTTCTTCATAGCCATCCTTAGTGCCAACATTCCAAGGAATACCAGTAACAGCTCTCATGATCTTGGCGACCATGTCATTCTTCATCAGTTCCATCTCAAATCTGAAATCTGATTTCACCTTCTCTGTAATCCTAGATTCCATAGTATCACAGAGGTCTTGAATAAATCTAGGGTCTAATCTTCTTGGCGGCATCCAAAAAGATAATAGAAACCCTCGGCAACAAACCCTCACTGATCACCTTGTGACAATCTCCAAGTTGTATACAAGTCAGATCGCAACCTACAATCTTGCAAAGCAACTAGGGCACAATTTCACAAGTCCAGCGCCACAGATCTGTAATCAAGATCACAAGATCTTTCCTTCACTAAGATTAACTTTGCAAGATCGGCCTTGCTAGGTCAAACTTCTACTTCACAAGATCAATATTCACCCCGACAGGAACAAAAATTACTTTGATACCACCTGATGCAGTCAAGAGATGATGGATCCAATTAAGGACAGTCCAAACCTTGTAGCTAGTTAGAACAACACAATGGAATACTCACAAAGCAACACAATATAATTGTTTAACTTTGATTTTCATTAACATGCCTGGCTGTAAGGCCTTCCGGGTTAGGGCCAATTATAATCAATAAACAATTTTGCAAGATCTACAACAGATCCAGTACAAACTCTAGCTACTCTAGCTCTGAAGACAATCAAAAGCTGATGAAAACCCTAAGGCAGATCTAAACTTGAGCTCACAAGCCTCCAAGCAATCTCCTTGTTCCCAAGTATGCAACCACTAGCTCTACTATTACAAACTATCTGATAGGAATCAAATCTACAAGTTTATGGAAACAACTTTTCCACAACTTCAGCAACTCCAGCTTTGGTAGCGCATCTTTCAGCTTATGCCCTCTTATCTCATTTTCCCCAGACCCCCTCAAACATCCACCCCAAGCTCCCTTTAAATACTAATCATCAGCCACAAGTCAGCAAGATGAAACCCAAACCCTTCCTAACAAATATTAAATGCCATACAAGTCGGCTTACAACAATGTATACAAATATTTAATACAACGTGTCATCCCAAGTTAATGGCTACCAACAATAAATACACCAAGTCGGCCCAACAAATCACACAAAACTCTAGTCGGTAAGTCAGATCTACCGAGCATCAAAGAAATAACCGAGCCAACCAAGCATCACCGAGCATCGTAGGCATGACCAAGTAACCTATTCACCGAGCGCCAGAGACTATCGAGTTCCTTCAGTGACCGAGCTTCCTTCAATGACTGACGTCATCGGTCAAGGTTGTAACCGAGTAAAACTGGCCAAAACACAAACACTCATACAATTTCACTAAGCAACCAGAATTCCCCTGCTCCAACCTTGGATGCCCCTGCATCATATTTCCTTTTAACAAAGTCTCAACTATCAATAATACAATACATTTGATACCCTAAGATATCAATACAAATGGAGCCTAGCTAGAAGCTCATGGGTTGTCCATTTGATAACCACAGTCAACAGTTCAAAAAAATGGATATCCTTGAGCAAAAGCACCAATAACATCAAATAATGGAGTTACAGCACAGGCTAGGGCATGACACTAGGAACATCAAATAATAGAGATAAAGTACTGACTAGGGCACGACACTAGTAGAATATTGTAGTCATTTCGGAGAGCATTCATGATGAAATAAAATGCAATGCATTTGAAATTTGTGGTCAAATATGATGTCAGAGGCTCGAAAGATGAAGAAATCACATACCTTCTCTCGCGCCTAGCTTTCACTCATTTTCTCCTGCTCCTTTTCTATGCCAATCGAAATAAAAATGATTTGGTGCTTCACCTTTTTTTTTATGTATACCCGAAAATGTCAGAATTGCGATGGTCAATTTAAAACCCATCGGAATACCGACATCATCGGGACCTATTTTTTTTTAAAATACCAAATTCATTAAAAAAAATTTACCCGTCAGAAGTGTCTATCAAAATTTGGCCCCAAATATAGTAGTGAGCCCAGATTTGGAGAAGATGGAGAAGCTGAACTATGCATTATGCACCCATCTCCAAACAGTCAATGCACTGATCGCATTCTGGAAGCAAGAGATCCAAAAATTGAAGATAGCATATCTAGATGTACTTTCCCTGTAAGTACTTGTAGAGATTCAATTTTTAGCACCTTTGTCATTAATGTCAAAGGTCCATGTATAGAATATGGAGATATAGATATGTAAAGAAGATGTATAGTAAATAATATAAGGGAGATACAAGATAGAGTATGACAAAAGTTTTTGTATAAGAGAACAGTTAGTAACTGCACCATATTCCTTTGTTGCCATCAATGACAAAGGGGGAGATTGTTGGCAAGTTGACTATACTATTGTATATGACTTAATATAGTGTTTTCATTATGGCAACAAAGTCATATAGTGTTTTGGAGTCAGCGCACATGATAAGAAGATCAGGAATTGGCTAAGTATAGAAGATTGGACAGTTAGCAGAGCACCAATAGTTCAGAGCATCAACGCACGTGTGTATGACTGAGTTATGGTATGTGCCCTAGAAGATAAGATGGTAAGAGTGTATTCATGCTTAGTCTATGAGTGCATGATCAGATATGCAAGTATGACAAAGTTACAAACAGTTGAAGTTACACTGCCAGAGAATGCCAGAACAGAACAGTGTATGTAGCCAACTGATGGTAAATTGATTAGAGACTATAATATTGTTATGTAAGGGCTATGCGCCTATTGTAATTAGGTTGTAGACATATAATTATGTTTTTTTGTAAACACGCTTGAGCCAATTCAATTAGAAGCATTGTATGTAATCGATTAAAGGGCCAACCTAGTTAATTGTTTTGTATGTGCATATAAATATAAGATGCACCATTGTAATTAAGTAGAAGAGTGGATATATAGTGAGGATAAGCATAGCAAAAGTATGCAAAGAGTCAATAAGATGTATTAGAGATTTTTAAGAGGTCAAATCATCAGTGCATCAAAGGAACTGATCAGACAAACAATGTCACAATGCCAGATCATCCAGAAAATATAGTGTGTATCTGAGATCAGAAGGTTGTAGCCTTCACCAATTGAGTAGTGAGCTCCAGGATAGTGTTTCCACACCCCTAACAGGGTTATTGTAAAAGACTCCTAATAGGGTTCAACCCTTAACAAGGTCACTATACTAAATACATTGTAAAGAAACTCCTAACAGGGTTAAGGATCTTCTAACAAGGATCATAAGACACTAGTACAAATTATTAGTGGGTGTCAATTCCTATTGTGGTTTTAACCTATTTGGGTTTCCTTGTAACCATATTGGTACTATGTGTTGTGTTCATCTATCTTATTTATGTTAATCTTCATTTCAAGTACTTAAGCATTCAAGTTAAGTTTAAAGAGTAAAGGAAAAAGATTAGATATAGTGAACACTGATTCACCCCCCCCCCCCCTCTTAGTGTTCCCATTCCTAACAATTTAGATATCGAAGAAGAGTTCTATCAAAATGTTTTCGAAACAGGGTGTCTCCAAGGATTGTGTAATGTGATGTACGATGGATGAAGGTTTTCTGTTGGTTAGGCATAAGGGTGAGAGGAATAGTCTTATCATGAAGATGTGAAAGGATTTCTTGATACCATGGTGATTCAAGACCAACAATCTCACACGCCATCTCAAAATCATGTTGGTCATAGGAAAGGACCATGAGATTCTCAACAATAAATTTGCATCATGTACTTATCTTTGGCATAGATATCAAGGAAGAAATGGTAGCCATAACATCAACTACTTTATTGTTTTCTCTATGAATTGCTGGAAAAAGGATGTCAATGAAATGTTGCTTGAGATCTTCAACCAGGAGACAGTAAGGAAACAATTATCATTCTTTGTTTGATACTCGTCTGTGACTTGCTTAATAACCAATTGAGAGTCACCTAAATAAGTAAACTAGTGATCTTCCATCTGACATCTTGGTGAATTCCTATCACCAAGGCCTCACATTCTTCTATGTTGTGTGTACAAGAAAAAGTCAATTTGTATTATTTAGGGATGAAATCCCCTTGTGGTGTAACAAACAGAATACCTACCCCCAATCCTTTCTAAGTGAAAGATTTTTCAAAGTAGAGTTTCCATTGAATGTTAGGGGTGACAGTCATGATTGTTTCATTAGGAAAATATGTGACAATAGGATGATCTCTTGGAATATGAGCCTCTACAAGTTGATCAACAATTGCTTTCCCTTTTATTGCATTGCTTTCAAAAAAATACTTAAGTGGTGTTAGAAAGTAAAGTCCACCAAGATAACTGAGAGGGGGGGGTGTGAATCAGTTATCTGATAATTATAACTTTTATCAACTTCAACAGCATTTAACCATGTAAGCAATATAATTACCAACCATAGAAAGATATTCATACGCAATAACAATAACACAAGATATGTTTTCTAGGGAACCTCTTGATCAAACAGTAAACCTTGGTGGGAATGATGCCCACAAAAGATGCACTAATATGAATATTCCTTGTGAAAGGATGGACTTTGTTAGGAGTCTTATGAAATACATTCAATACATATGAATCCCGGTTAGGAGATTTTGAATCCCTGTTAAAATATTCTAACCCTGTTAAGAGTTATGGAAGACAGAAGGACCCACTGCCCAAACAGCTTCAATGGAAAGATCACTAAACACATTGTCCAACTGATCTCAATATTATTCAATAGAATAATAGCAAATATGTTACCTCCTTCACTGTGCCAAACTGCACTCACTACTACACCAGATCTCAATTTCAGATCTCTATACTTCACATGTCTTCCTTCACAATTTCACTTTCACAACTACATTAGCTCTTTTCTTCACTTCATGCATACATTCACATTCCACCATATTACAACAAGGAAAAACATTCCTTCCTTTATACCACACTCAAATAATTACAAATGAGTCCACACACAATTATAAAATAAAAGTTTCCACACGCTACATCAAAATTACACAAAACTGTCAGCTTCCAAATATAATAATTCTCCACTCGTGTGACTTGGAAGTTTGTGCTATCATCCACGTCACTATCAATGTGTCTCTAGCTTCCCTTTAACTGCGCAAAACCAGATTCCATCCTGATTAGGAGATATCATCTAGTTTCCATAAATCGCTACTCAGGAACACTACCTGAATACTGCTTCCACCAAAAAGCTCATAACTTCCATGAATAAATGAATTGTTGTTTGTGCTCTTAACCATCAACATATAACATATCAAAGAGTATATCCTCAACATCGCATAGCTCAAACTACAATATCCCATGTGCGCTAATCCAAACATTTTCTACTTCTCTATAAGCCTCTAGAAGATCACTGTGTTGACATCAATGACAATCATAGTCATGAATACAACAACAACTACTACAGAATGACTGCCAAACATTCAACATTAATTCCTAACAAGTGGGTCAATCTTTTCTATCAACTACACCTTATGATTGAGCATGTAATGTCATAGCTTCTGCATACAAAAGACTACAGCCAAGCAAGATCTTTCAATAGTTGTATAATTGAGCTCATAACCTATTAAAGTTCTACTAAGATAGTAGATGGCAAACTCTTTTCCATTGTCATTTAGTTGTGCTAGGAGAGCACCCAATGCTATAGTAGTTGTTGAGATGTACAGGATCAAAGGTCAACCTCGAACAGGTAGGACAACCACTGTTGGATTAACTAGATATGCTTTTATTTGTTCAAAGGCCCTTTGACACAAGAAATCCTAAATGAATTTGATATCCTTTCTTAGTAGGTGGGAGAAATGATGCACTTTGTCTGCCAACTATGACACAAATATTTGGATGGACTGAATTCTTCCTTGTAAGCTTCGTAGTTGTTTCAGGGTCTTAGAAGGTGGCATCTTAAAATGGATTTCACCTTCTTAGGATCCACCTCTATTCCTCTGCAAGGGATAATGTAGCCTAACAACTTTCCTGATTACACACCAAAGACACATTTTTTGGGATTTAGTCGAACCTTGTATTTCTCCAATCTCTCAAAGATTGTGGTAAGGATAATAATATGTGATTCTCATGTCTTGGACTTTCCTAAGATATCATCCACATAATCTTCCATAATCACATGAAGGAGGTCATGGAAGATAGTTTTCATGGCTCTCTGATAAGTGGCACTTGCATTTTTGAGACCAAAGGGCATGACCTGATAATAGAATGTACACCAAGGTGTGGTGAATGCAATTTTGTGTTGTTCATCCACTGCTATGTGAATCTAATTATATCCAAAAAAAACCATCCATCAAGGACAAATTCTCATGCCCAATAGTCAAATCCACTATAATGTCAATATTAGGAAGTGAAAAATCATCCTTAGGATAGGTGAGATTAAGGTCTCTGAAATCAATATAGATCCAGATGCCCCCAGAGGGTTTACCTACTGGTACAGTGTTGGAGACCCACTTAGGATAATCTATGGGTCTAATAAATTCTACCTCGAGCATCTTTTTTAGTTCATCTTTGACCAAGAGTGACACTTGTGGATGCATCTTGCGTAGTTTCTACTTAACAGGTTTGATTTTTGGATCTATAGTAAGATGATGTACAACTAGATCAGTATCTAGCCCAGACATATCCTTGTAATTCCATGCAAAGTTAATTTGTGCCTTCTTAAAAAATGCAATCATGTCTTCTTTTTCTTTCTCATTGAGGAAGTTGCAATGTACGTGATCTTTGGATCTTCTTCAGTACCAAGATTGGCTGCTATAGTGTCTTCTATGAGAATAGGATATTTTGCTGGCGGCAATGACATAAAAGGAAAGTCAACTTCCCCCTCCTCTAGTACCTTAGAAAGGTTTTCACTAGAGGACACATCCTTTATTTTATCTTTTTCTTCATCCAGGGGTGCCTTCAAAAAGGATTTCACCCAAGGATATTTTATCATTTTTAGAATTTTTAAATTCTTCATTTTTGCAACTAAGGGAGTTGACTTGGCTATCGAAGTAGGCTTTCTTGTTGTAGTGGATTTGATGCTCATTTTCTTGGAGATTCATTAGTCCAAGAAGTGCTAGAACTACCTCATCTGAATCACATATATCTAAGGTAGGTGGTGAATCTTGTTGGTCCCAATCGATTAGCTAAAGGTTGGTAAGAGGAAGGTCATGTGAGGAAAGGTCAAATTCGGTGATATGAAGGATACAGATATTGAGATCATCTTCAATATACTTGAAAGGGATTTCAAAGAACTCTTCCTCGGTGTCTGAATCAGATTCAATCACACAATAGTCCTCAGTAAAAAGTTTTCTTAGTCTCATGGAACCCAATCCTTTTCCACATGGATACCCAGTTGCTTTGATGATAATTTTCCTTCCAATTTCTTTTGCCCCAAGGCCAATGCCATGATATCCCATGATTTCAACAATGGGGGTGGCCTTAAAATATTTCCCCTTAGGGATGTCTATAGGTTTATCTTCTTCATCATAAAATAGCTAGGATAGCACATTATGTTCCATGTGTTCGTCTGAAATAGATCCCCAATGTTCAAATGTAGTATGCTTGCATTTCATGGCTTCCTTATCTCCCTTAGGGAAGATTTTTGAAGGTTTACCATAAGACTTAGGGGAGAGGGAGAGTTGACCAATACACATGGAATTTTAAAATTTATATTCCCCCATACCTCGATCTATGAATCTAACCTTTATTTCAGACTTAGTAATCTTTTCCTTTCCTTTAGCATGGTTAGATATCTTTTCTTTATTTTCAGAAGAAGTGGGTTGGACAATAGTTTCTTGTGTAATAGGATGGACATACTCATTTAGTGGATAGTAGTTTGATTGCTTACCTTCTAGCCTTTTTTAATACTGGAACGGTTCATGATCTCCAAGGATTGTTATTTTGGCCCCATGGTGTGGGAACTTTAAACATTGATGAAACATGGATGGGACACCTAAGATAGTGTGTATCCATGATCTACCCAAAAGGATATTATAGGGTAGATCTAAGTCGAGCACCTGAAATATTGTTTTAATGAGGGTTGGGCCCGCTTGTAAGGGGAGAAATGAGACCTTTACTCACCCTTTTTCTGTCGTCAGATGCTTTTATTATGATTCTCTTATTTACATCAATGAGGTCTTCAGAAAGACCGATATTGTGGATCATACTTAAAGTGCACAAATTCTAACCAAATTCATTGTCTAGGAAGACTCTATTGATTCAGGTATTATGAATGGTGACTTGGATAAGTAGGGGTTCATTGTAGTGAGGATCAGGACCTTGGAAATCCTTATTAGTAAACACTAGGTGTTGTTGGGTGACTAAATTTTTGATGATTGCTTGGAACTAGGATGAATTGATATTTTCAGGAACATGAGACTCAGTTAGGGCATTTTCAAGGACCTCTTTGTGGATAGGAGATGTATGTAGAAGCTCTAGGATGGATATTTTTGCAAGAGTCTTCTTTAACTGAGAAAGCAGGTCATAAGGCAATGCAGGTCATGTTGATGTTGATGGTGCAACAGGTGAATATATAACAGGTGGATTTGCAACGACTTGTATAGTGACTCGAGGATGATAGGTGGTGACATTGAAATCAAAAAAATTTAGAGTTAGCGTATTTACATGAGCTTCAAATTTTTCTATGAGGCCACACAACGATTCAAAAGCACATACATCATTTTTCTCTAAGCTTCCACAAGTGTGTTCATCTCCTAAGATCTTCTTTGTAATTTAATCATGGGAAAAGCCTTTGGATGATGAGGTATTATTTTGATTGTGTTATGCAAAAGGCTTAGAATACATTTTTAATTGTGCATTAGAGGTAGAGGCCTTTTGACCTTCTACCTCAATTTTTCCATCGTCAATCAAATCTTGAACAAAATAGAAAAAAATTATGCATTTCTTGATTTCATGCCCTTTAATGCAATGATAATCATAGTATTCATTATCCTTATTCTAGTTTGGTTTTGGTTGATTATCATCAAAAGGTCTTGTGTTAGGATAGACCATCATTCCCTGATCGATTAAACCCCGAAAAATGACATCAAGGGAGTTTGCTAGCTATGTGAATTGTCTGTGTTGTTATGATCTATTGTTGTTGTTGTTGTTGTTACCATTGTAATGCGAGAATAGGGAGCCAAGATAACCAAATCCTTGATTTTGATTATTTTGATTGGTTTGATTACTTTGATTGTTCTGGTTGTGGTTATTTTGATCATTGATATTATGATTGCCTTGATTGTTTTTGTTGGATGCTTGAACATTTTGGACATGTTTAGCATATGTCACTCCATCATTAACAACATCCTTGTTCTTGGACCAGAACTTAGGTTTATCATTAGTATTTTTAGATGAATTAGAGGGATAATGTTTAATGGATCCTTTAATCAAAATTCCATATTCAGTAGATTTTCCATTTTAAATGAGTGCCTCCAATGAGTTTAGGGCAACCATTTTCATTTGGAATGACATTTTTATAACCAAATTCTTAGTGAAGATATCAACAAGGTGTGAATCTAGAATTTTTGAAGGCATTCGGTTTGCAAGATATCACCATCTTTGAAGAAAGCTAGAAAAGGTTTCTCCATTTATTTTCTTTGTGTTGCATAAGTCACTAATTGACGCTTGGTGTTCGATGTTTTAAGAGTAATGTGAAACAAAATTCTCAGCAAGATCATTAAAATTTGATACAGAACCAGGAGAAATATTCAGTATCCATTCAAGTGCAAGTCCACCAAGACTCCTTGTGAAGAGTCTTTGAAGGAAATTATCATTGTGGGTAACTTCTTGAGATGCTACATAATATTCCTTAACATCTTGTACAGGGTATGATTCTCCCTTGTATTTATCAAATGTAGGAATCTCAAAATTGGTGGGGAATGGTTGAACACTAATTGATTTATCAAACGGATAACAAAATATCTCTACAAAAGAGAATTCCTTCTTCCCACCTTTTTGCATAGTCCTCATCACGCTCTTAAGCTCATTGATTTGTTGCACCAACTCAGGATGATTATTGTTGATGAATATATGGCATTGATTCGTTCCTCCTCCCAATGATGTGTTATGTCCTCGTAGAGGTGGAATATTTTTGTTGTGTCTATTGTGGTTGGTGTTATTTGTATGTGAAGAATTTTGATTTTTCAAGACTCCATTAGGATTTGAGAAGATTGGAGCAGAACGTCATCCTGATGACCCTAGTTGATGTTCAGGTCCGTGACCTCTATTTAAGTCATTATTGTTCACTCCATTGACATTATCATAGTCATTTGAGTTGCATCTTCTTAGAAGCTGGCGAACATTTTCAAGCATATCATGGGAAGGTTGATTCATGTTATCAGATGTTGAATGCATGATGGGAACGACCTTGCCTTTGTTAGTTCGAATCAAATTGTTCTCAAGAAAGGTTTCATCAAAATTTTCAGGGAGTGTGACACCCCTTTGAATTAGGTTCAAGAAGATATTAGAACTGTTGGCTTGGATTAAATCTTCCACTAGGCTCAAATTATTAGGATCATCGAAGAACTTTTTGGTTCATGGATTTGCATTGACACTTATAGGTATGAGTGTGTAAGATTCCATTTGTGGTTCTTCATCGTCATTAAAGTCTTCTTGGTAAATATTTTCTTGATCGTTGTCCATGCTGAGATATTCTTGTCTTATCTTGGCTTGAGATTGGGTAAGTACCATGCACAAGTGACCTTGGGTTGGGATTGAAGAATATTGAAGCATTGATAGAAGATGGTGAGAGGAGGAAATGAATTGATGAATTAGGAGCAACTTGGACTATGATTTGGATTGGATTAAGAGGACTAAGCCTCACGAATTGATTGGATTTCATTTGGGATTGATTTGATTGATTGGATTAAAGAGGAACTAAGCCTCATAGATTTATTTGATTTAAAGGTTTGGAACAAACATAGGTGAAATAAGACCTTGTGATTGTGCAAAAAAAGGATTGGATTTGATTTAAAATCTTTTCTTATTTGGGTGATAGACTGATGATCCCGAAACAAAATAGGATTGAATTAAAACTACTACAGAAAGAATCAGTTCTCAAAGTAGAAAGGGATTAATGTTTTCTTTGATTAAAGGTCTATGTGGTACTATTGGATTGGTTCTTTCACCTTATTGCTTGATTAAGGTGTGAAAGATGGATTGATTTGATTTTGATTTAAAGTCGAACATTTTGATTAATGATCCTAATGTTTTGAAGTGTGGATGAAGGAAGATGTGATTAAGGATGAGGAAACTATGAGTGATTGGAAAATGATGAAGGTCAATGGTGCTTAATCGTAGGATTCCCAAGTGATAAAGGCCATGTTCACTTTGTTCTTGGATACAAAATGGGCAACCTAATTGTTATAGTTGATTTTATCAAATTTCTCTCTGGCTTCAAGAGTCTTTTGAATAGATTTAGAATAGGATGCATTGACTTTAGCCTTTCTATTGGCGATTTTATTTTCTCTATAGACTCAGGAAATTGGAAGTTTCACTTTCTTATGTTTTGCTGAATTGGTCATATCCCGAAAGAAAGTTGATTTTGACTAGGTAGATCTATGTTTTGGGAAAAATGATTTTGAGGGCCTCTGGAAAAACCAAATTTCTGATGTGTTTGTCAAGTTGGATAGCTCATTGTTTTCAAGCAGAGATGGTGATTCTCAAATGCAAATGACAATCTATGGAGATAACCATTCCAAGTTAGAGATGACAGTTTAGGTTTCAGAGTGTTTTTGATGAATCTAATCGATTAGGATTTCCAGTCTGATTTTTAGTCATTTGTTCAATGGAAAGAACCAATTTTCAAGCATTCAAACAAAAAAAAAATAGTCGTATGTCTGAAAATAATCCGATAAGGGACAAATCAACCTTGCGGGAGACAAGCAATAGTGACAATGAAGCTGATACAAAATAACATTTTTGAGGTGTATGTTCTTGAGAAAATGTTTATTGTAAATAGTCAAATTGTTGGAAACTGCAATTGAAGCAATTGTTGTATTGTCATTGATGTCAAACCTTAATTGGTAAGACAATTACTATCTATGAAAGTACTATATCTATTGATTGGTGAAAAGGATTAGAGAAAGGGAGATAGCAATAGAACCTAGGGAAAGGTTTAGTTATCTGATACTTCAATGAGTACTTACTATTTGGCACTATGATAAGATAATGTATTATTTATCTAAGTAAGAAGAAAGGCTGAAGAAGTAGGCTTGATTGAGAAAAAGTGAAGAAATCTAGTTTAAGCCGAGTGATGTTATTGTCGACCGAGCACCAGTATATTCTGAGTAACTTTAGTGTTGACCGAACATCAATTTATGCCGAGCGATAGGAAATTACCGAGCAAAAAAGTGTTAGCCGAGGAAAACAGTTTGTAGAGATGACTGAGTTACATAGTGATGACTGAGGAGATGAGCACAGTATTGACTGAGCGTTAGTAATTTACAATTGGAGGAAGAATTCAGATTTCCAGCCGACATAGTTGAATTCTTGGGTTATGTAAATCATGTTGACTTTATTAATTGATTGTATTGAGAACTTAATGCATGGTAAATCATTTTATTATGGATTCAATGAGAAGATTGAAGATGTTTCTAGAAGGTTGGATGAAGAACTTAAATGATGGAAGGATTCGATGAATATGACCTAACCTAAGATCTATGGAGGAGATTAAGCAGTAAAAGATGGATCTACCTATTGGAGAGGTATAAAGGAAAACCTAATTGTGAGGTTAATGGGGATGTTGGTGTTGTTGATGTTATTGACTAATAAGTCTAAGCAGAAGGCTAAAGGTGAAGGAGTTGATCAGAGTTATGATTGCTTGAAGCAAATTTCAATCAGATCAGAGATGGAGATGGAAATGGAACTCAGTCAGTAAATCAGCATATATGTGTGAATTGGATCTGATATTTGCAAAGTGAGTTGTATTTTTTCATATCAGAAATTGCTGCTACTTTCTAACCATTGTATCAGTCTAAATCCTTTAATCAAGTTTGACCTAACAATCATTGTTTAAATCCTTTACCAAGGTGGCATTCTAATGGAATGTACTTAAATCCTTTAACCAGATCACTTTTGACAGAGTGTTTAAATCCTTTAATAGGGTCACACCTACCAGTGTGTTTGTAAACCTTTAACAAGGTTGGCTTGTCACATAGCTCACTTCAAAAGAGTGAAAATATCAGTAACATGTTACAAAGTGGTTTTTCCCAAGCTGGGTTTCCACTATAAATTTGGTGTTATATTTGTGTGAATGATTGTTGTGAATGTTTCTATATTCTGCAAGTTAATTACTGTTGGATAGTGGACTGCATGTTATATGTTTCTGGTATATATATTCTGTAGAGAACAGGTTGTGTTGTGATTAGATCTAAGATTGTTGAAGTGTTAAAAGTTCAATTGGTACATTTGGACTTGAGAACAACTAATTCACCCCCCCTCTCTGTTGTTCTAAATAATATTAACACAAACACAGTTACTACCCTAAGGAATTGGAAGAGCATGAAAATCCTTGCTCGTTGACTTAGGCACACTTCAAGAGCTAATCAGAATACAGTCATCACCAAGAACACAATGGCTCCAGTCATGATGGCGTATTATCTAACTCCAAATGCTTAGGAAGGCACAATATGGAAAGTGTCTTGGGGAGGTTACTATCCTCCTTGTACTTGGATTATCACACTTTCAGGGGTGAACCAAGTAGCTTCTACACTAAGGATCTTAGTGAGGGTCTTTGTTTAGATATATTCCTTATGCTTGAGCAAGCGCGGTTTAGGCCTATAGCCCCACAAAGCACCTTAGCACAGTTAGTCATGTAAATGTGATCAAGGCCACAAGGCCCTACTGATATGTTAGGTGAGAGTTGTGTATGATCTCAAATGGTATCCGACTTCTAAGGCTTTAACCCCAAGAAGAAAATTTGATTAACCTTGAGTTGGAGTGGTGGGCTTACACCTCGTTCTCACGTGGGTCATTCCTGAGAGCTTTTTACCTTAACTGATAGACCCATTTACAGGATGAATTCAAAAAGCATGGATTGGCAATGAAAGGAGTCTAGATTTCTGATTTTCCCTCGAGGGGAAAAGAACATAATCTCCTATCGAATGTTGTTTTCTCCCAAACACATCAAACAAGATTGTTCATTCCCAAAGTCCCTTTCTAAGTATATTATCAAATGAGTCTAGGTTTTTTATTATCTTATAAAGACAAGAGAATACTCCCCTATCACTTAATAAATACTACAAGTGAACTTTTTTTAATGTGCCTAAGAAATAAATTAAAGAAAACACAACATTTTCTTGTATCTCCTAGGCAACCTACAAGACAAAAGAGTGAGTAGTTTGATATTTGGGAATGTCTTCTATCAATGTCTTGTACACACAACATTAGTAGTTTTAAGTTTTCAATCTTCAGATTCGAGGTGCTACAAAAACCAGATGAATCAATAATCCCAAAAGCTTTCTAGAAAATTAAAATATTTTACAATAGGGTGTAGATGACAGTTATAGGTCACAAAGGATATTCTGTGCAGATGCCAGCCAACTGTCGCAAACAATAGTCAAAAGTTACAGATGATAGTCAGAAAGCACAAACGACAGTTTAATGAAAAATTATAAAAGTATACCTGACATCTAACAGTTTGATTTTTTAGGAGCACATACGACCGCACATAGTCACAAACGCTGATCCACTGAGTTGACAGTCAACTTGTGCATACGACAATTTAGGAATAAGAGTTAGTCTATTATTCATAAAATAAATTTTTGAAATATTTTAACATTATTTAACTCTATAAAATCAATTTCCTGATAGAAACTCGAGAGTTAAAAACCTAAAATATCCCAAAAAACACTTTAAAGTATTAAAATTTTAAGTCCTTTTTAAACCCAAGCGGAGACGCCAATCTGTGCAGACGATCACGTTCCAAGGTGAAGATGACACTGCGTGATAGCTTCTAGGAACAACAAAGATTTGAAGAAAATTAGTATAAATTCAAGGACGTGGGTTCCACCAGGCGTGCCAAAATGTATGTGATGAAAACCTACTTGTTGGGAGCAAGCTCAAACATGCAAAGCATGAAGCAAGTGCACCCAAGACTTTCTTGATTTAAGCTCTTAGAGATGGTTGTGGGTGTGCTCTCCCAACACAATAAATTGAATCCCACTTTGATTAAAGAAATGATGAATGCGAAGAACTAAATGCAAATTAAATGAAGATGATATTGAATGAACTCAAGAACTAGTTATAAAGAACTAGCCTCAAGCATTCAATGTGAATAAGAAGAGTAGAAATGAACTAAATGAAACCATCTACCATTAATGAATGCAAGGAAGTACTAAACAAGTTAGATAAAAATTGCTAAATGCAATGAAAATAACTACAATCAAGAAACTAGCATGATAACTCTAAATGCAAAATGATGGATGATTTACTCTTGGCAAGGCTCCTATTTATAGGATTTTGGAGGGTTGGGGTGAGGTGGATCTTATGTGGCATCCACATAGGTGCCACATGAGGGACACATAAGTTATGCAAGAGTCTAAGTTTGCTCACACATGTGTGAGCAACTTGAGATGTGATGGGTCAATTTGTACTTCAAGTACACGTGTAAGAGATGTGTCATAGGTTTTGTCCAATGAAACATTTTTAGCAAGAGAAAGAAAATGTCATCAAGGTTGTAAGAAACCTTGTTTTACACATTTTTGGAATTCTTTTGAAAAGTCAATTTTTATAAATTTGCTCACACATGTGTGAGCAAATAATTAGGACTAATGGGTGTAGGAATCTAAAAATTAGCCTAATTAACCTTAGTTAATTAGCAAGTAGGTCTATTTGTTGAGAGTGATGTGAGTAGGGTAGGATCTAGGTCTAGATTTAGGATTAATCTAATTAAAAATTAAACTAATCATGGTTTAGGAGAATAATACAATGTGACAGAAATTAAATAAATTAAAATTTATTTAAAGGGGGATTATATGGAGGAAAGGTATTAAATAAAATTTAATACACTTAAAGAGAGGGTATTTAAATTAAATATAAATACTATAGAAATAATGAACCAAATTTAATTAAATAAGTAGAAGAATATAACAAATATAATTAAATTATTATAATGTTAAGGGATGATTTTAAGCGTCTACAATGAGCAGTTGGAGTTAATGCACTTCTATTTGCTCATATTTTCCTCTATATACAAGACTACTCTCACTTTTTCTAGCTCGTGAGAGCAACTGAGTATTCTCAAAATTTTCTTAAGGTTGTCTCTATTTTCTCTATTTCAAGATTCTTTCTCTATTTCATTATTTTGATATTTGATCATTTGTGAGTTGGATTTGTAAGTGAACATTCTACATCATATCGTAGCTTAGTTATCACTTCTTGCAAATGTTCTCTTCCAACTAGCTTGTTGTCTTGGTTATATTATGACTCTTCAAGTCATCCAATGGCAAAACAATCCATAACTCCCTATCATGAATCAAAAAAATGTAAGGAATGGATTACAATGGAAACAAGAGGAAGCCTTCTCCAACTTAAAACAACAAAGGGGAATTTAGGCTGAGCATGTACTCTTAAGATAATAAAGGATATCAATTTTTTTAATGAATAAGATTATTATATTGCGTGACTAAATCAAGATAGATAAACATTAACAATATTTTTTATGAGAAAAAAGGTCCCCCTAATATTTTTGAGCCTATATCAAATTAATAATACACCATTTTACTAATTATCATTATGAATCCCTAATTTTCTCTTGTAAACATATGAGATGATATATGAAGAAGTTAAATTTTTTATGCAAAAATAAATATATAGTGAATATATATTTTCTTGATATAAGATTCCCTTACATGATGACATTTATGCAAGTATAATTTATTTTGTTGTCACATTTAAAATGTTCCAAAGAAACATTAAAGCTTGAAACATGCCTTGGTCCATTTTAAGATAACAATTTTAATGTGAGAGAAAAAAAAAAACCATATTTATTTAAGATATATTAATTTGATATAATAATTATAATAACTAATTTGTACCTATCATGACAAAAGTGGACAACCTTAAATAAACAAGGTTTTTTTTCTCTTACATTAAAAAATATTAATTCAAAATGGATAAAGGCATGTTTCAAGCTTTGCTGTTTCTTTGGAACATTTTAAATTTAGTGACAAAACAAAAATTAAAAGTGCAAAAAGTAAGCATGCAAAGGAATTTGAAAATATATATTCATTTTATCTCTATTTTAGCACACAAAAACTTGACTTCTTCATTTAGAATTTCATATATTAAATATTTTTAAAACATTTAAAATTTATTTTAAGATGCTTTTATTTGTAAAATATTATTTAAATAAAATAATTAAATTATAGCACTTGATTTGGATATATGAAAAAATAGATTAAAATTAAATTAAAATTAAAATTGTAAAAGAAAAAATAATATTTTTAATTTTTTATACATGATTATAGTAAGTTAAATTTTAAAATGGTCTAAATAAAATTTTTTAAAGTTAATATCTATTTTAAATACATAACAATAAATATTATTATTTTTCATTTTATCAAAAAAAATTATTATTATTAGTACTTGCCAATAGGTTAGGCAAGTACTATTGCATCTGTTTTTGGATTTCTTCCATTAACTAGTGATTAAAAAATCACATTTCTACCAATTAAAATTATTATTTTTATCAAATTTGTTACAAAATTAATAATTTGTATAGTATACATGCACATTTTTTATGTTTATAATTCAACAAAATGCTTAAAAATTTAGCCTCTTATACACGCATTTTGTGGAAGCACTACCGCTATTACAATTATAAGGGCAAATACTTTACCATGCCATTAAAATAATTAATATTTATTTTTAAAAATATGTTATAATATAAATGCATGGTTTTGAATATAGATTATTTATTAACTAATGTATATTAAATTGAATAATAAAATTTGTTATATGTATTATAATTAGATGTTATATATTTAGATTATATAACATAAATTATAATTATAATCTAAATATTAATAAACTTAACTTTTTCATTATATATTTAATATTAATTAACTTATGAATTAGATCCTATTATTTATAATAAATAATTATAAGTTATATTTTAAAATACTAAATAATATGATTTGACATAAGTTATATGAACTATATAAAATATTATTAAAATTGTTCGTTGTTAATTAAATGATGTAATTTATTTTTATTTTAACAATTATTTTTTTAAAATAGGAAATTATATTATAGTAAATTAATGATTTATGTGAAGTATTTAAATTTTGATTTATAGTTATATTTTTTCAATATCTTATAATATATTATATTGATTATTTATGTATAAATTATTGTATTTCAAAAATTAATAATTATATTTAAGAAAAATAATTTTATTGGTATTTTTTATTATATATTTTTTAAATATTGATAATATATAAAATTAAAAAATTAAAAAATAATATAAAAGATATTACTTGAAATCTTTTTAAAAATTAAAGATAATTTATGTATTTCATTAACATAGATATATTCACTTATATTTATAAGGATTAATTTTCTTTTGTTTTTATTAATTTGATTTAAATTATGATAATTAAATATCTTAAAATTGTAAAACAAAAGAGTAAAATACTTAAAATTATTATATATTTATAATTCTAAATTAATATAAGACTTCACCTATTATATCAAATAGCTATAATATTAATTACATTGTGATTAATACCAATTATACTTGTACTTAGTAACTACAACAATGGATATTTATTTATGTTTAACTTATCATTGTTAACTTAATATCAAACTCCTAATCAATTAATCAATCTAATTATATTTGTATGAAATAGCCATAATACAATTTGGAAAAATATTATTATTATTATTATTATTATTATTATTATTATTCACGCAAGTACTTCACCACTAGTGGCACTTGTTTTATTTTATGATAAATTAATATTTTAATCTTTTACCACCTACATATTCATAAATTATTTTTTATAAAAGATTTTATGTTCAACAAGTCAAATCTCTAGTTCAATAAATACCTCTTCAACTAAAATAAAAATAAAAACAAAATTTTATCATTACTTAATTGAAAAAATAAATGCATTTTTCCAAAAATAAAAAATAAAAACAAAATTTCATCATTCCTCAATATAAAAAAAATAAACTTTTAAAATAAAATATTGTAAGCATGAAAATTGGAGTAGAATTTCGGTCCAGGTTATGCATGTGGACACGAGGAATCCAAAGCAAACAAATATGTCAAGTAGACTAAAAAGGATCATGTTGGACTTCGAAAATCAAATATACTTTTACTTTTATATGACCAATTACATAACAAGATGACAACACGTTAAAGGCTTAATAAGTTTCAATTTGTTTTTCTTGACGTCATTCTCACACTTCAATTTCCTTTGATAGGAAATGGAATCCACTTAAGGACAAGATGAGTTCACATGAATGCATGTTTTGTCAACATTACGAGTCCGACATGTACTAGAATCTACGGATAAATAATATTTTTATAATGTTCAATGTTTGTCATGCCTAAATATGCACGACTATAACCTAAAAATAAATTCAATGTTTGTCTCCCTTAATGTGCATGATTATAACCTAAAAATAAATTCAATGTTTGCCATGCCTTAAATGTGCATGTATATGCCCTAAAAAAAAAATTCAATGTTGGTCATGCATTAATGTTGATGATTATAACCTAAAAATAAATTCAATGTTGGCCATAAATGTGGATGATATAACCTAAAATTAATGAGAAGCCAAGATTTACAATGAAAGCGGGAACTTTGCACATGTGGAAGTCCACATAGGAAAATGTTTGTGTGGATGTTATAATTATTTTGGGTAGTTTTAAAATTATATATGTGTATAGGGTGGTGGTGTTGTTATAAATGGATATTTAAAAGTTATAAAAGTTCAAAGTATCACTAATAAGTAACATCATAATAGAATATATTTGGGATACTAAACAAGTATATAGGTCTAATTATTAGTTTTATAGGCTTGATATAGTTTGGATACTTAGTTTATGTCTTCAAAATCTCACCTAAACACATAACTGATTACAGGTCTATCAGTTTGTGTAATAAGTTATATAAGATTTAAAAAAAAATCCTACTCAATAGATTGAAACCTCTTTCAGTCTCCTTTATCAATACCACTAGAAAGGTTTTGTATTAGATTGTCAGATACCTGATGCAGTGATAACTGCCCATGTGGTTATTCACTTGATGCAGGAAAACAAAACCCCTGGTATTACCCTAAAGTTAGATAATTCCAAGGCTTACGATAGAGTTAGATGAGATTTTTTATACATGGTCCTGCTCAAATTTGGATTTGATTCTAGAACTGTTAACATCATCAAAACTTGTGTTGAATCTATCATGTTTTCTGCTATGGTTAATGGGTTCCCTGGAAGCTTCTTTGGGTTTGTATTTCTTTAATACTAACGAGAATCTTCAAAGTAAGGTCTGCACGATAATGAGATGCAGGTGTGTAGCTCTCCCAAGTGTTTATCTTGGTTTACCTTTGACTATTAAGGAGGTTACTGCTTCCTTCTGGAGTTCCATTGTGGAGTGGCTATAGAGGAAGATGGTGGGGTGGAAGGGCAAGCTTCTAAGAAATGTTGGCAAACTTAAGCTTCTTGTGTCTTGCCTTTAAGGTATTCTGATTTACTTCCTCTCCACATTCAAAATAATTGGGAATCTGGCCTAAAAAATTGAGGCCATTCATAAACCCTTCCTATGGAGCAAGATGGAGGAGAAGATAATTTCTTTAATTAATTGGGAGATGGTATGCAGGCCTAAAAAAATGGGAGGTATGGGATCGATGAGACTTATTCATATGAATAGGGCTTGCATAGCTAAGACAAGTTGGAGGTTGGCTACCCATGGCATTGACTTGTGCAAGATAATGAGTGCCAAATATTTAGATAATGAGAAGTTTCTAGCTGATGGGACACTGTAATACCATTAAATTTTGTGAGTATCCTTAGATCTTGGAATCTCCTCTTAATGCTAACTATCATTTTAGATGCTTATATAGGTTAGCCTTCAACCATTATGGGACTAATGTAGCAAACTATTTGTCCACTAGAAGATCTTGGACTTGGATTTCACCCAATACTACCAGTCTCATCCAGATTTTAGTCTCTTAGAAACAAAGTCATAGGATGTTGTCCAACATATAAGAATCCCACTCTTTCCCTGCAAAGAAAGACTTATTTGGAAGTGGAGTACCCCAAGGAATTTCTTAGTTAAATCAACATATGTGTCTCTTATAGGAAACCATCGGTCTCAGGGATAGTTCAATGAAATGTGAAACCCCTAATTGATCTCTAAGATCAATTTCTTTTGGTGGACAATGATGCACAATAGGATCTTAACTCAAGATAGTCTAGTCAAGAGATGATTCCACTTCTTGAATAGGGTTGTGTTATGCAAAAGGGCTTAAGAATATGTTGTACATCTCCTAATTCACTGTGATTTTACTAAAGATTTATAGTGGATAATCATTAGAAATATGAATTTATCTTGGGTTTTCAATAATGACATTCAACAACTCTTGTTGGAATGGAAAGTTCCTATTCATAATCTGTTGATTTCTCAACTGTCAAGGCAGATTCCCCCATACCTCGCTTGGAGTTTATGGAAGGAAAGAAACAACAAAATCTTTTGGGAGAAGATGAGCACGAATGAGGATGTCTTTGGTTCCTTTTATATGAGGCTTAAAGAGAAAATTGTAGTTACTATTACCAAATGCCCACATTCCCCATCCTCTATGTATGAGGTTAGGATTGCTAGGAATCGACAAATTTCAAACATCTGTGCTAAATATGATAACTCAAAACTTGCAATGAGGAGGAATCATTTTGGAAGTCTCTAGGTCAAGGTTGGTTCAAATTGAAATTTGATGGCATAGCTTGGGGGGATAAGGTTGCTACTAGAGTCATATAATTAGAGCTAACTACGACAATTAGTCCTTAACTATGTTGGGGATGTTAATGGATCCACTAACAACAAAGTAGAAGGTATGGCTTTGTCGTGGGGCATGAATTTTACTCTCTCTATTGGCTTCAAGGCCCTCACAATAGAGGGGGACTCACTTCTATTGATCAATATTGTTAAAGGCGGACCTAGTCCCAGCTAGACTATATTTGACATTATGGATGATATCAGTGAACTTCTCCTTGGTTTGGAATTGTTCAAAATTAAACATACTTTTAGGGAGGGGAATAAGGTCATCAATGCTCTAGTTGCACTTGGATTGGAGATGGAAGGCATTAGATGTTGGTGGGGAACTGGAAATATCCTCCATTGGTTATCTCTCTTATGAAGGAAATTTCTCACCTAGTATAACTATCGGTATGGATTATACACACTTTTTATCTTGGGATTCTAACTCCTCTACGACTAGTTTGAGGGATGCTTGTCAATACATTATGATTTATCCTAGCTCTTATTCCTTGTTGGAATGACACTTTGGAAAGTTCCAATACGATAAATTATGAAGGAACAAGTTTCTTCAATATTGTTATGCAATTCAATTCAAACTTCGAGGACATGTACTTCCTTTGTGCCTAGTTTTCAAATTCCCTTGACCTTTGGGAAGGCATGCATTCCTTTCTTTTTGAAGGGTTAATTTACCTCTTAGTACACTGGCATTATGCTAATCACAACAAGAAAAGCATGGTAAAAATTGTTTTGGAGATGATGTTGGGGACACATTTTGCATTAACCTATAGTAGGAGGAAAATGGAGGTCGTAGATGAGACCATAAAAGATCATGGCCATCATGGTGGAGATGATAGGGAAAAGAGTGAGAAATAGATTGATAGCAGGAAGCCAAAGAGTAAAGGGGTTTGTTGGGACCCTATACTGGTCAAGCTGTTAGAGTTGGCTTTGTATGCACTCTTGCAATAGTTTGTCGAGGGTTAGGATTTGGAGTTGAATACCCATGTATTCAACAACCTCCTAAATAACTAAATGGATAAGGGAGAAGAGGGGGAGTCCAATAGTTCCAAATTTTTTTTCTATGGTTGTACTAATATGATCTATGAGATCAAAGGTTTGGAGGACAAGGTAAGAGAATTGCACGAAGATGTTAATTAGTGGGTAAAGGCTTAGGGAGAGGATTCACTAAGGAGTATGGCCTCCGTTACCCACTACTACATGAGGCACAATTCTACTACACTAACTCTTCCGCAACAAAGATTTGGAGCCACAACAGATTTGGAGCTATTTCACTTCCTTTAAGAGGATTGAGATAGGTTTATTCGTCGTGCCCCTCAGGGTCCCCACTAGGGTTTCTATTTTGTTTGTTGCCTTGTGGGTTCAATGTTGCTACTCCTTTGGTCTTCTATCTTTCTTCCTTAGCCTTTCTCTCTTTTGTTTAACTACTATTTTACATCTTTTTGGTGTAAGTCTATTACTCTTTTATTGCCTTTGGCAACTATTCAACCTCCAAGCCTAGAATGTAAGGGACAACACCCTTGACGTGTTGCTTATTAATCAAAAACACATTTGAAGGTCATGTACAGGTTGGCTACCACATTTTATTTGATGCAAACAAAGGTGTTGGGTAAAGATGTTGATGATGAAGAAAATTACAAACAGTTTAAATTCCTAAGGACTAGAGTGGTTTTTTTTTCTTAGCCACTTGTTGGCTATTTCTTGGCTTTTTAGTTTAAGTTTTTAAAAGTCTAATACTTTATTTTGTTTGGTTTTATATCACTGGACTTATTTTGATATTATGGACTGCTATATTATTAATACATTGTTAATTCATTATTAATAGCTTGTTAAAGCTACCTTTAGACCAGTTTTTCTATATGGTCAATGATGTAGAGGGATTGGGTTCTAATGTTTCCTCCAAGGTTCCTAACCTTCTCTAACCATCCAATGGTTAATCTCAGTGTTATCTTCACCACTTTGGATCTCCAAGATCATCTTCACCAACTTCTCCTCCAAGGTATAGTTGGTATCTAGAAGATACACTACTTCCAAGACCAATTAGGCCTTCAATTTCCTAGGCTTCTACACTAGGACTTCCCCTCTAGAACCCCAAAACCATTGCTTAGGATCTTACCACACTTCATTCTAACTTCCAACTAGTTCCTTGACTCTTCAAAATTATTAGGAACCCTTCCATGCACTTTTGGTCACTCTACTTAGTCAAAAAGTATCAAATTCATAGGAGGCCTAATTGGCTCAATTCCTATTAGGCCTATTTTCACTATTTTTGGCTTCAAGCTCCAAAAAACCCCAAACAACCACATAGAAGACCTTGAAATTATTCGATGTATCTATCAACCTCTTCCAAATCCAAAGTTTAAGCTTCTGGATGCACCCACAACCCTACTTACTAGCAGGCCCTAGTTTTAAGCCTATTAATTAGGCCTCTAGACCAGTCTGCACAAAAGACCATCAAATTTGTCACCAAACTCCTTATCACTTCCTCCAACCTTTTGAATCTTCAAGGGGACTCTTAGGGCTTCCCACAAATTCCACTAAGTGTTTCACACCAGATCATGGGTGCACATGCCAATGCTTTCGATACCCTGTCCAGGGTCACCTGTCTTCAATAGTCAGCCATAGGGCTTCCATTTTGAACTTGAAGCCTTGGTGCCATAACAAAAATGAAAGCATAAACTATATTTATAGACTCTAACCTATCATCCCCTATGGTTTCAACCATTTCCACTAGTGGATGTTCAGGTTAGAGCCATTTCAAGCATGGTGGCTCTGTAAATGGCTTTTACAGACCAGTAGCTTGAAATGCTTGCCAAATCTCACTCTTCTATCCTAAAAAAAAAATAATCAATGAAAAGTAAAGGTAAAACACTATTCTAAACTACCATGGATCTGGATCACTCCAATCAATCCATATAGGTCGTACAATACACAGAGAAAACCTACAAATAGTGAGGACTTAACACATGGTGTCCATACAGAAGGTTCTAAATCATAGAATCCAATCCAAAACTTTATTAACCTTTGAAATCCATCATTCTCATGCTCATATACCAAGCATGAGTGGTTACAACCAACTTAACCACCATATGAGCAACTTTTCAAAAAGTTGCAAAAGTTGCTTGAGCAACTTTGCAAAGTTGCTTAGCAACTTTTTGCCAAAGTCCCATTTGGCCTATTAAACCTACTCAATGACTTAGTAAGGACTCCTAAGTCCTAAATAAAAACATTTAAGGTTCTAAGACCTTATTTAGGCCATTACTAACCAAATCCATCACCTAGAGACTCTTGAGGCTATTTAGACCAAATGGATCACTAACCTTTCTTGAGCTCATTTGGCTCTTACAATCATATGAATGGATCCAATCCAATGGATCTTATTCCAAACTCATAACAAACTACAACAAACTCCTAAGACCCCTAAAACACTCATTAACCCATCAAGGTGGGAGGTGCCCTACACCAATCAACACCATTGTTTTGTTGCTTTTTAATATAAAAAAAGTATAATATTTATTTCACAAGTATTAAATATGTCATATATAATTTTATTATGTCAAAGGCATTCCAATATGAAGTGAACTGTTGATTTTGATCATTGACAGGGTAGACAGTTGGGAACAAGATGCAAGACAATGAATAAAATCCCACCATAGATTTTCATCATTTTTCATTAATCATATATTCCTTAAGAATGTAAAATTAGGCCCAAAATATAATTACAAACTAAAATAACAATAATGTATTGGAAAAAACAAAGTACTAAATCAGAAAGAAATGATAGAAAAATCTATCTTTTCTTATATTCAATCCAAGAGCATACAATCACATTACACTACATTAATACTCAAAATCAAAAATTTCATATTTGTAGTTGAGCTTAGATAGTTCTAGAATTATAGAGAATTCTAAAACTATAATGTTCTTGTTCTTGGACAACTTATAGTTGTTTCTCTTTTCTGGAAAATTCTATCTCTCTAGAACATTTCACAATTTCTAGACAATCTTATTTCTTAACAACCCCCCCCCCCCCCCCCAAGATTGACTAAATTGACTAGAATGTTACAAAGATGACACAAAGGAGAGGGGAACATTATAACACTATCCCCCCTTAATATTCACCTCTAACATATCAAGTATTCCTTTGGATTTCAAAAATCTGGCCTCAATCATACTCTTATAAATATATTAGCTATTTGATCTTCACTTGGAAAAAATTGTAGATTGATAATACTTGCTTGAGCTAGATCTTAAATGTAGAGAACAACAAGCTCAATATGCTTTGTTGTCAAATCATAAAATCTATAAGCCTTTGATTCTCCACTATAACCCATAAACAAATACTTATGACTCTTTGGTTCTAACTTTAGCCTCTTTTCATCGGGAATGTGCACCTAAACAATATACCCAAATACTTTAAAATATCCAATGTGAGTTTTTTTACCACTCCATTCTTCTTCAGGGGTTATATTTGTGAGGGATTTAGTTGAGATCCTTTTAACAATATGTGCAATACATGAAACAACTAAACTCCAAAATTATGCAAACTTTTGGAATGCAACATACAATGAGCCATTTCTAAAAGAGTTTTATTCATTCTTTTGACGACCCCATTTTATTGAGGGATATAAGGAGTCATCCTTTGCATCTTAACACCATAATTTTCACAAAATGATTCAAATTCATAATTGCAACATTCACCCTATTTACCTTTCCTTAAGCATTTAATTATTTTTCCACTTTGGTTTTCAACTAATGCCTTCAACTATTGAAAAACTTCAAAAAATTCAATTTTCTTTTCAAGAAAATAAACCCATAATTGTCTACTATAATCATCAATACAAGTGAGAAGTTGCTTGGCACTTGAAAGTGATGGATAACCCAATTCACATAAATCAATATGAATGAGTTGTAGTGCATCATGGTGGAGATGGATATTCCTAAAGACATTCCATTAGACATTACTTTGAAAACTGTTGATGAGTGTTAGAAACAAGTGCTAGACTATGAGGGTCTACCCATTTGCTGTCATAGATGCTTTAACACTCACCACTTAGATGTTTAACGTTCAAAACATAAAAATGTTAGCTATAACACTTGGTGGAGAGAGGTCCCCCCTCATCATTATTTGATGGAGAAAGGAAACTCTTTCTAGAATGACAATGCCATTATTGTAGGCCTCGAAAATTCCTATAGAAATGGTTGCTGTAAGGACCTCCAAGTAAATTGAGAGCATGTCATAGTTACAAATGGTTTTGAGAAACAATGTGAAGGATTTTCTGAACCCTATTCCAATTGTGTTGTTGGTAGATTAGACTAAGAACTCTGAAATGGGGAAAGATTGTGTAATTTAAGCAATGTCCAGTTTCATTGTCGACAAGGAATTGATAGGTCAACTAGAAAACTCATAAATCACACCTCAATGGGAAGGGAAAGTCACATGGAATTCAATAGAGGCTATGTGGACAACAGATTTAGGAGAGAATTGGACAATGGTGTAAAGGGAGATGAAGAAAAATAAAGAAATTTCCAACATACATCTTTGATCATTGACTAGAGTGGAGTAAAGCTTAAGGATGGAGTTGACAGATATCCTTCTTGTAGTTTTTAAATTGTTTTTTGGAGATCTCATGTTTGGGATATATGTGAATCTATGATGGGGATGAGATCCCATGTCTTGGCCTCACTTAGTGTGGGTTGGGCTGATTTTTTCCTCTATGATTGAATTGACAAGTGTGGCCCTAATAGAATCACATTAACATATAAAGAAAAAATTAATTATATAAAATATAGAATAATATACATCATTAAATATACAGAAAGATAACAGATAATCAATATTTATAATATATTTGATTTTAATATAATACTATTTAGACTAATTTGAGAGAGAGAGAGAGAGAGAGAGAGAGAGAGCTACTTCATTACAAACACCAAAACTTTTGAGCATATTCTATATTTAAGTGTAGTAAAATTGAGTTAAAGTAGATATTTAGAAAAGTAAATTATTTATAGTAATATTTAAAAAAGTTAAAATAATCATTTATAAAAATATAGTTAGAAATGAATTTAAATCTACACTAAATAATTTATATTTTGATTATTATTTTCAATGTTTAAATAAATATTTTATAATTATATGATTCTTAATTTCAATATATAGATTTTAAAAAAAAAGAATCGTGACAAGCTTTCTTGTGGTAATCTAGGCTTGATAGGGGTGAGTTTTATTTTATGCAACTCATCTTATGAGACTATCAAAGGGTGATAGAGTAAATAGGTTAATCACCTAATTAATTAATTATGTACTTTTTTTAACTTTATAACACAGTTTAAATTAAATTTATGAGTGCATTTCTTATACATATGACATCTATATTGAGGTCATGTTCCCTCAAGTCATAAGATGAAGACACTTATCATGATCTAACTTAATCTTCACTTAGGGTTTCAACTAGAGTTTACTTTTTTCTTTTATAATCATTCATTTGTACATTGCAATCATCCAAGTATTCAATAATCAATACCAAAGCTCATTCATAGAGCCATATCAGATCAATTATCTTCTCAAGATTTCATGAGTACATCAATGTCTCTTTCTCTCTTTGTGTGATAGGATATTTGATTGCATGTGATTCCTAGGAGTTGTGAGGTCCAATATTAACTCTAACATGGTATACAAGAACAAGTTCCATGACTCCTTATCTAAGATTTGAGAGATCTAACTTTGAAGGAAAATTTGGCTTATCTTAGAGTGAAATAGGCATCACCGTTGGATCTAGAACAATAAAAACCCTTAAGATCACTTGTTAATTTTCCAAAACCAAAGAAGTTGAAAAAGACAAAAAAATAGTAGCAAAGAATCTCACATGAGAATCCATAGAGTTGTAAAGATTCATATGGTCACACACTTGCCACCATTACTCCTCCTTTGTATGTCCAAGATAGGGTTCTATAAAAAAATTCAATATTTTTTGTTTTCAAATTGATAAATAAATATAAATAGGGTAGGTGACTTTTCCTTACCATAGGGTAAATATTATACCATGTTATATCCTATTCTTTCAATTAGTACATCCACTTTTGATGGTGCTTTGACTGATTGACCAACAAAAAATTCAACATCAAACCTTCAAACCAATATCCACATTAGTGGCACTTCACAATCATCTCAATGGAAATTTTTTTACCTATTTTAATGATTTAAAAATTCCTTTGATAACTTTATTTTGGTGAATGAATATTCTAACCCATAGATAGAATATTTTAACTAGCCAAGTTTTTTTCAATCACCAAAGTTTTTTGTAGCTAATGAAGAGAATATTTGATCCTTACAAGCATATTAGCCATAAAAAAATATTGATCCTAAAATGATGTCACACTGACATCAACATTATATACTCACCTCTATTAGAGAGAATAATGTCTAGTACCTAGTCAAGGCTTTGTACCTTGTAATCACCTAATGAGGAATACATTCACATGTTAAGTTTACTTAAGTCAAAGCTGGCATACTATAAGTTAGTTATGACATGTCATTCATCTCATTTACTTTCAATTATAGTAAGGGTCATTATCACCTCATTTATTTGTTTCCTAGGCATTTAATATTTGTATCAGGAATTTGATGTTTGTGCCATGTTAGTTGTTCATACTACATCTCACCTTGCCTTTCTAAGTAAGGTTATTACATATTTGTAACATATCCCATATATCCCATACCTCTCATAGCTTCATATTCAGACAAGCTCATTATATTTGTACCTTGCAATTATTTAGTGAGATATGTATTCACATGTTAAATTTATTTAGGTCTTAGGTGACATTCTAGAATAGTTATAATGGGGTCATGTTTACATCATTTACTTTTAGTTTCCTAGGCATTTAATATTTGTATTAGGTATTTAATATTTGTGTCATGTTGGTTATTCATACTATATCACACATTTCCTTTATAAACAAGACATCTTATTGTATATTTCATATTCAGTCAATTATTTCATGCATCCTTATTATGCAAGCTACTCTTGCCATTCTCTCTTGTGGAAGTCTTTTTGTCTTGTGTGGTGTTGATGAATCACTTATATACTCTTACAACCCCTTGGATCCTAATCCTAGTTCATATGCTAGGTAAAGGAGTTTTTTGATAACTAAGGTATACATTGTAAAAATCAAACAAACATGATATCACACAAAATATGGTTTGTATACTTTCTAGTAGTGCAAGTTTCATCATCACATTTTTATTTTGTATCCTATAACACTTGAGTTGCACTATCACACATAGGCATTGACGACACAAATAAAGAGAATGAAATTTCCTTTAGCAAATAATTGAAAGGTAGTTTTTGATTTTACAAACATAATTCTCTATTGTCTAGACCCTCGCCCTTGCCATATATGGAATAGTAGTGAGCAAAAACTCACATTGAAAAATTCTTGAATTCATAATAAAGAAAGCATTGCAATGGTGTCATGAAAGAGCTACCAATTATCTACCTTCTTTTAAATAGTTGGGAATCCAATGATATGTTAATCTAAAAGAAATGTAAAAGAGTAACTTAATTGCAACAATAAGGGTGGATGATGAGCCAAGAACTACCCATAATATTTGTCTAAACATAAGCCACTCCATATTGAAGCCAAAGCACACTCCCCTATAGATCTTTACATGCTTTCCTTGTTGTTGAAGATAATTTATTGTTGTATTTCTATTCATATCACAAAATTACTATGCCAATTGTTGGATTGGTTGATAATTAGCTCCAACTTACACACAATTCCTCAATCTTTCTTTGATTTGCAATCCATTGGTCGAATAAATTAGTTATTGACAAAATTAGTTGCACATTTTAATTTGAGATATGCAAAAGAATAACATGTCTCATAAATTACGAACAATACCATTAATCAAGCTTGCCATAGGGAAAACCTATTTTCAATTTAATTACACATTTTACTTAAGTCATTTATACAACTAAAAATATAACTTAAACATAAAAATAAATAAATCTTAAAAATAAAGACTAATCCTTAAAAATAAATACAAATATTGTTTTGATAAATGCAATGTATACATTTTTTAAATTGAAATAAAGAAATGAATTATATAAATTCAGGCACCCCAAAGATTGCTAAAAAATAAAAATGAACTGCCTTTAGCAGTCATAAAACTCAACCTCAATGGGCAACCACCACAGACTTTTAGTAGAAGAGTATTGTACTATTCATAATGAATATCTCACCAAAGAGTAATATGACAACATTACAAGAGAAATGGATAAAAAGCCTAACCTGTTGTGTACAATGTTGAAACCTATAACATCTTTCATAAGGTAGAATATAACATAATGACTAGGAAGGTTATCATGTTGAAATATTAAAACTTGCACCATAGCTTGTTGTAATTGTCCTAGGACATCATGAAAACTAGGAAACATGAAGGTCAAGTCTGAACTTTAACATTTGCTAGAGTTGTTCAAAACAAAATGCATCATTTTTGTGACATTGTAGAAGTTGGAACTTGATTCTATCTAACTAATTACTAGACTTCATGTGTTCTTTAGGACCTCCCTACAATTGCGAGGACAAAAAAATAGTATGAAAGATGATGTTAGAGTAAAACTTGATAATTTCTCATTCTTGGTGAACCTCATGGTTAGGTAAAATGGTCACACATCTACTTTTTCATATGTTAAGTAAAATGATTTGTCTCATAGAATCAGCCATTATATTTTTAAAAAGATTTAGGCCCAAAACATCTTCTTTCCAACATAAGGCATGACAAAAAATATCTGGAATATAGTTAAAAATAACATTTCATTTTTTCTTTGTCTATATGTAATCCCAAAAAATATGTTTCAGAGTTTCATCTTGGTGGCGAAGGGGGCATTTATCTAGTTGAGTCACCCAATGACACTTTGAAATGAAAAAAATTCCAAGCCAAAATTAGGGCATTGACCTCTACTTTAGTAAAGCCAAATCTGAACTCTCAACTTTTTCCAAGTTTTTCTTGAAATTCACAATTCCATTTTCGATTTAATCTCATATGTAACGACAAAAAATAAGACTTAAGTTAAACCTTAAATATATTAATATTTTTAATATCCTCTATATTTTTTTAATAATCCCCATACATTCAACACAACTCAAATTTTAAAAGATAATTCCCATACCTCTAAAAGAACCCATTTTTCCATAAGATAATTGACATATAAGAGGAAAAAAACATCAAATTTTCCCTAAGTATTTCATATACCTAAAATAGGACCCATTTTCTAAAAATTATTTTTTAATCATTTCACCTACTCCTCCCAAATTTAGAAATTCAATTCATGGGGATTGGGAGGACTCCAATTGATTAAACAACGATCCGAGAATATTCTTACACCAAATTCCTTATAAAATTCCAGGTTTTAGAATGTAACAAGAATTCCACTCAGAACACAAGAGAACATAGAGTTGACACGTGGTTTCCATTTTTTTTTAACATAATTACAAGGAAATCTATGTTATTAATTATAGTTTTGTTGCACTAGTAAAAGCCTCTGATTGTCTTGTCATAGTAATTGGACATCCAAGTGTTTGTCGTGGGCCTGGCTGCTTCAAATCCACACAAAATAGCTGCTGATTTGGAGAAAAAAAACAATAAAAAATTAAATTGAACTCCAATGCATGTTTTTGAATTGCAAATCAAACAACACCGTGCTAGGTAGGCCAGGTTTTTAAACCATATCCCTCCAGTTTTTCTAATCAAAATTACGCCCCTAATCCAAGTTCCTAAAGCAAGAGTAATGCCGAATCTAAGTTTAATTGTTTTTAATATTCATTTTAATACTATTGCCGATTAAATCTATGGTGGCCACCAATGATGGCCACCAATGAGATCAAAATCGAGAGGCCTATATTAGGAGATGTGCAATGAGCAAAGAATATGTGAATTCTTCGACCGGCATTGAAGATTTTCTTCTTCATTCGAGGTTTGTTTTTTGAATTATGGTTTGTGGACTTCTCTAGTTTTTCGTTCAGCACAGTGTTAATGCTTAAATTCAACCATTGGTTAAGACCGCATGCCAATTAGCTACCATTGCATGGTTCTGGGTATTATGGTTTGGGTTTTTTAAGAACTGTTCAAAGGGAGTTCATGCATGTGTCTGTGCTTTTTTGCCCCAATTGCATGGCGAGAATGTGTTCCCTTGAATGATAGCATGTTATTGTAGATATAAGTTACTGATTCGTAATCCAGGACGTTTTTAAGTTGGATTCGGAGGTGGGTTTAAGGTTTAACTAATAATTCTTCAGTTCACACCATATTTCTCGTAAACCCAAATGCGTTTTACCTGTATTCAGAGGTGGGGTTTTAAGTTATTTTAGGTAGCTCAGTGCCAGTTTAGCTAAATTCATCTTTCTTTTCTCCTTCTGTTTTGTATCGTGATCTCTTTGCTTTCTCGTCAAAGTAGCGATTTTCGTTGAATTAAGCTGCTTGGTAGAGGGTTTAGTTTAAACTAAAGCTGCTTGAGGCTTTACTTCCTCTTTTTAAGCATTTCTCTTCTGCTCTTGCTGTTTGTCATGCATCGAAGTATTTTGCCTGTAGGGACGGGTTTCTGAGTTTTTCTTCCCTTTTATGCTTGGAATTTTAGTACTGTAAAGTAAATAATGACCGCTGCAATAAGCACAAGCGTCTTTTTCTGAAAAAAGGGAAAAAAGAAAATTTCAATCACAATTTTGGTTGTAGAGGCAAATTTCTCTCAATCGCAGCAGTTTTAAGTAACCTTTGATAATTGGGTCATAAGCAAAAATGGTTGTAGTCCAGGTTTCAGAGGTGAGTTTTTGTGAATTCTGATAAATGGGTACTCTTGCGGTTCTATGATCGAGTTTCTCTGACATTGGCAGATTTAACATATGCTTGTTACTTTTAGCATCTTTTTATTTGTCATTGAGCTGATTAGTAACAATTGTTCTTTTATAACCACGGGGGTGTATTCCAGCTCGTTTCGCTGTGGGTAAGCTACTTTATAGTGGGCTCTTTCTTGGCCACCTGGCTTTATGCATTTCTAGATCCTGGAGACTTACTGTTAGGGTAGAACTATACTAGTATCTGTTTAGAGTTGAGGTTGAGTACTTTTGTCTCGGACACTTGGGTTTTCTGCATCTTATTGATCAAGTTTGGTTGCTGTGGTATTCAATTACACATGATTTATTTATCTCTGAGATAGAGTTCTGTATCATTTCCTTCTCTTTTAGCTGGATATATATGTTTCTGTCACATTTTTACTTGATCTGTCGTTAGGACTATTTCATGCCTACTTTAATGGAGTGATGTCTTACTCTAGCACCCCAAATCTGATATTGCAGAGTTCTTCTGTATCTGCTTTATCTCGTCGACCATTATCATGGGCAGCACTGGAACTGATGGAGCGGCCTATGGGGCATACACCTACGAAGATCTGGAGAGAGAACTGTACTGGCCTGATGAAAAGTTGAGGATTTCTATTACCGGAGCAGGTGGGTTCATTGCTTCCCATATTGCCAGGAGGCTGAAGACTGAAGGGCACTACATTATTGCCTCTGACTGGAAGAGGAATGAGCACATGAGCGAGGATATGTTCTGCGATGAATTCCATCTGGTGGATCTCAGAGTGATGGATAATTGTTTGGCTGTTACAAAGGGTGTTGATCATGTTTTCAACTTAGCTGCTGATATGGGCGGCATGGGATTTATTCAGTCCAATCACTCTGTTATCATGTACAACAACACCATGATCAGCTTCAACATGCTTGAAGCTGCTCGAATCAATGGTGTGAAGAGGTAAGGCCTTGGTTTTCTTTGGAAATCGTTCTACTTCAATTTGGGCTGTTCTGTCTGTCTGAATTTGATGGGACGCTTATATTAAAACAATCTCTTGAGGGGCTGCATGGATAACCATACTTACTTATGGCTAAATCTGCCTAATTCTTACACCTACTTCACCCCTTTTATACATCAAGCCCTAGCATTACACTGGAGCGGAACCCTAGGAGGCTTTATAACAGCCAAATTAGCTGAGTCAATTGGCTTTGTTTGTTCTTTTCTCTTTCTATTGTCAATATACATTTTCTGTTTTCTATTTTCTTTGCTATTGGTGTTACTCTTTCACGAAGGTAGTGAAATGTAACCATTGTGCATGAAACTAGTAAATAGCTTTAGACTGGGTAAAAACAAAAGCATTAGGATTTGAGTGGGAATCTAATTAGCGATTCTGTGTGAATTTGAGGGTACATGTCAACTAATGCTGATCTCTGAGCTGTGTGAAGTTGTGGGTACAATATCATCTTAGATTTATGCTGATCTCTGAAGGTGAAATCTTCCAAAACTATTTTAATTTTTAAACCAACCCTTTGATAAAATCGGACTGCTTTGCAGGTTTTTCTATGCTTCAAGTGCATGCATCTACCCAGAGTTTAAGCAATTGGAGACAAACGTGAGCTTGAAGGAGTCTGATGCTTGGCCAGCTGAGGTATGGAGTCTATTGCAATTTATTATATACGAGTGATATTGATTAAAGTTGTACCATGCAAAATATTGGACCAGAAGTCCAAGGCTTTTAGGACTGGAATCTGTATAGAGAATGCAGTGCAAGGTTTTAGAAATGGAATATATGTAGAGAACAAGGTAAATTTGATGACAGGCATAAATGCTTAGTTGTATATAACTGTGTCCTTACTCCTTACTCATTTGTCAATCTAAATAGCAAATAGTAGTGAGCCTCTGTACCTCTTTTTTAGTTTTATCATTGGGTGAAAATATTTGGCACCTCCCTCCCTCACAATAGTTATTCTTGCCCTAGAAGATAACAGAACTCTTGACAACACATTAGGCTGCCCAATCTATGAAGGTCAATAACTCCATTTTCAGTGATTTTTGAATATTAGTGAGCCATCCCAACAGGACAGGGCAGTGCCCAGTTCTAATTTTTTACCCCTATACTTCAAACAGTAAATCAATGCATCTGTAGTTAGCTTATTGTTAGATGAAATATTGGGGAGTGCTCCCCCTTCCCTTGCAGTATAAATCCTTATCCTTGACTCATCACACCTCCATTGGATAGCCCAATCAAGAAAGTTCAACAACTCGATTTTCCACAAGGCTACATTATACTGAAATTTGAACTGACAGACAACAAGGACTTTGTAGTCGGGAACATTGTTGTAATCCCTTAGGAGAACTGATTGTCTAATTTGTAGTTTGCAAATAGCACCCTGTACTCGCTAGATGTATCATGCTTTCCAAAGGGAGAACCCATGATCTACTAGTCAAAATAGAGTTTGGAATTTATAGCTGAGTTCTCATGAAACTGTTTACTAACTGCTGGATCTGTCCATTTCTAGCCTCAAGATGCATATGGCTTGGAAAAGCTTGCCACTGAAGAATTATGCAAACACTACACCAAGGACTTTGGCATTGAATGTAGGATTGGGCGTTTCCACAACATTTATGGCCCCTTCGGTACATGGAAGGGTGAGTTATGGAAGTGTATAACTTTGTTGGTTGTGATAACTCTGATGGTTTGTGGAATAATGCTCATTATTGTGGTTACCTTGCCAACAGGTGGACGGGAGAAAGCACCTGCTGCTTTTTGCAGGAAGGCACTCACATCCACTCATATATTTGAGATGTGGGGTGACGGCAAGCAAACACGGTCATTTACATTCATTGATGAATGTGTTGAGGGTGTATTGAGGTACCCGAGTCATACTTCTTTCACCATGGGCATTGGACACATTAATTTTGTCTAATTTTGTGATATCAGATACTTACCTATGTTCTGAATGATTGTGGAATCTTTCATGTTGACATATTTCCAGGTTGACAAAATCAGACTTCAGAGAGCCAGTGAATATTGGTAGCGATGAAATGGTTAGCATGAATGAGATGGCTGATATGGTTCTTAGTTTTGAGGATAAAGCGTTACCAATTCATCACATTCCTGGGCCAGAGGGAGTGCGTGGTCGGAATTCTGACAATACTCTGATAAAGGAAAAGCTGGGCTGGGCTCCAACTATGAGACTGAAGGTAAAGTTGTAGATCAATTAAGCAAATAAATTTTTAGATTTTTTTCATATGCAATAAAGCAACTTGCAGGTGTAAACTATTAGAAAATGCAGTGATGTTTTCTATTTGCATTGACAGGATGGCCTTAGGATCACATACTTCTGGATCAAGGAACAAATTGAAAAGGAAAAGGCTCGGGGCATTGATCTTTCCATCTATGGATCTTCTAAGGTGGTTGGTACTCAAGCCCCTGTTCAACTTGGTTCCCTTCGTGCTGCGGATGGGAAGGAGTGACAGAACCTTGATATTGAGAAAAATAAGTAACTTGCTATTAAATAAGCACTAATGGAAGGGCATAGACAGTGGAGAAAGAAGCAGCAGTTTGAGTTGGTATTCACATAATTATATGAAGGTGGTCAGGGCTAGAAGCAACTGTATTAGTTTTCTTTCTAAATCAATTAAGCAAGCACACTTTGGTGTGATGACAATGACCACATAGTTCCTCTAATGTTCAAGATGACAATAAGCGTTGATTTCATGATTTGTGGCATGCAATCAATCATGCTATAGGACTCCATTGTTCTGGCTTAACTAGAAAATAATCTCTTGAGATTCAAATAATATTCTGAGAATATTTGCATTGTAGAGCCCATGTTTCCATTCAAAGTTTTCATTTATAATATAAGCCTATTTTACATCATAACAGTTCTGTTGCTGCTGTTTTGTGATGACATTTGCTTTGTTGCCCACTTATCTAGTATATCTATAGCTAAGATGGAAGTGGTCTGTATCTGTTTTGATGAGTATATTTTAAGTAGGCCCATGGAATCAATATCATATTGCTCCCACAAAAGAGTAGTTGAGGGAAGTAGTTAACTGTAATTTCCATTATATGATCCATAACAACTTTTGTTGTACTAAATTTCTAAGGTCAAAACAAAGCTCTATTTGTATGCTTTGATAATTTATTCTATTACAGTTTCAAAATTATAACCCTTAGCACATGGGTAATATGCAGCTTTTATGCTTGTCCTACTCGTCCTGTAAAACAATTTGCAAATTTTCAATTTTGTCAAAATTACATGTAGTCATTAAGATTGGAGATCTAGTGCCATTTATCTTTGTGATTAGTTGGGGAAGGCAGTGGCAGTTGACTAGACTGAAGATTATTCTTCTTCTATTCCTTCTGTAAAACAATTACTGATTTTCAATTTTATCAAAATGCATGCAGTCAACTAGAAAGGAGATCTAGTGCCATTTATCTTTCTGATTGATCATGGAAGGTAGGGGCAGTCAACTAGACTGAAGACTCAGTGTTGCTATTTTTGGGATTGATCATAAATGGCAGTTGCAGTTGACAAGAATTGAGATTTAGTGTTGGTTTTATTTTTGGGCAACGACAATTCAATTTTTAGTTTTCCTGGTTTAAGCTGAGAATAAAATTAGCATTTAATACTGGTCACCATTTTTATATCTCAACTACATTTTTTCCATGAAACTTGTTAGCCAACAAAATGTCTTTAGTTGAATGATACTATATTCCAACAATTATTCCAAACACGCTTGAGCTTTCTTGCCTTGGAAAGTTTTCTAGTCTACCTTATTTGAGTCACCTGATATGATCGTAAGTGGAGATTATGAGATTGTAGCGAACTAGTATGCTACATGCTGGAGGTTTCTTGCACTGGAAAGTCTTCTTGTATATGTCATTTCAGTGACAACTTAATCTGATCATAAGTGGAGGTTATAAGATTGTAGCAAACTAGTATGCTACATGCTGGAGCTTTCCTGCACTGGAAAGGTTTTTTTGTTTATGCCATTTCAGTGAGTTAATCTGATCACGAGTGAACGTTGTAAGATTGTAGTAAAAAAATATGCTATACTTCGGTTTTTGTTTCACAGTAAGTAATCTATTGGTTGCTTCCATTTTGAATTCGGTTTCAATCCACATATATAAAATGAGTGGATTTTGTTATATTTTCATCCGCAATTTGGAGGACTGTGCATAAAGGTTTTGCCATATTCTACCATAGAAAATAGGCAAGGAAAGTATGGACTATTACCTATTGCTCTCCATGAAACTAATGCACAGTAACAAACCAAATCAAAAGGAATTAGACGATGCTTCTGACTACTGGCCCCTATGAAACTATTTCAAAATTATAAATGAAATTATCAGGAAACAAAAGATTCCCAGAGCCCATATGTATGACTCTTGGTCGGATTTTTTCCACTAGGTCTATGATACAAATAGTCTACCGGTTGACATCAACAATAATTTTGGTCAGATTTGTGCCACTAGCTCTATGATACAAATATTCCACTGGTTAACATTAACAATAATTCTGGACACAGACGCGATCAGATTTGCATCACAGTCTACTGGTTAACATCAATAGTAACTTTGGACATATCCAATGGAACATGCTGATCTAAGTTGTGAAAAAGATGGTTTAGATGCAAATCTGGCAATTGGCGCTGATTCATAAATAGATGATTTTTTCTGAAAAGATAAGCGGATTGAGTTTTTTTTCATCTGCAATGTGGAGGACTGTGCATAAAGGCTTCACCATATTCTGCCATAGAAAATAGGCAAGAGAACTATGGACTGTTACCTATTGCCCGCCATGAAACTAGTTCAAAAAAATAAACCAAATTAAAAGGAAACAAAAGATTGCCTGACCCCATATGCATGACTCTCATGGTCAGATTTGTGCCACTAGGAGGCCTATGAGACATATAGTCTACTGGTTAACATCGACAAATATTTTTGGTTAGATTTGTGCCACTGGGAGATCTATGATACAAATAGTCCGCTGGTTAACATCAACAATAATTCTCGACACAGACGCAATCAGATTTGCATCACATATAGTCTACTGGTGAACATCAATAATAATTTTGAAAATATCCAATGAAACGTGCCATTCAAATTGTAGAAAGATATTTTGGACGCAAATCTGCTTATTGGCGCTTGTTCATAAATAGATGATGTTATCTGAAAAGAAAGATTACCAAAATTTTGTGCAAATTTCCTCTTGAAAGTTAAAAGTGGTTGCATAAGAACTTGATGTTTAGGTAAGTGAGTTCAGAAGCTTATCTGCCATAGGGGCTAATCACATTTACTGAAATATTTTGGGGATTGAGTATTTACTGAAATGGTTTGAAGGCTGATTGCATTTACTGATATTTTGTAAGCTTGCTTTGATATGTGATCTTAGAGATGGTAATCTTTGAGTTGAAATTGTTATTCAGATAAGTCAGAAGCCCCTATCCTATGATGACTGCTGGAAAACAATGTTTCGAGATTGTAGATGTCTAAACAAAGTTTGAATTCTTACATAGGATGTTTCCAACAAAAGTCCAAAGAATGCCACGTCAACAAAAAGTTGGTGATGTAGAGATGCTCATCAAGACCCCCGTTCCTTGGGTGAACGTGTAATCTTTCTTGGTACATTTTCCTTAGATTGTGTGGTGGGTAGGTATCTAAGGGGGGCAGTAAAACATGGGTCACAGGGTCAAGTCCTTTGTCATAAATTTGTAGTACAATCATTTTGGTACATATTCAATGTCACTCAAGGACTGCCATTTCATGGCACAGGTACAATTCTCATTAATGAATGGTCCAAACAGTGGTTTAAAAAGGACGCGGCTATCCTTTCGACAAAATGCACCGCTGTACAAATATGAAAAATTTGAAAACACCATGGATTTTTATGAAATTTTCAGACTTTGTTCTTCATGATCTGTAGATTTTGAATCGAAAACACCAAAAAAAATTCGAAAACAAATCACCGTGTTTTCGTAAATTTGGAAAAAAAAAAAATCGTCTGTAGGTGCATTTTGTCGGGAGGATAGCCAGCGTCGTTTAAAAATTGCTGAAAACATGTTCTTTTAAAAAGCACTTAAAAATACCTATTTTTTTGTGGGTGTATGTAGTGTTGTATATCTATTTTATTATTTTATGTATTAATAAAATAAGAAATCGTTGTAATGAAATATAATGTGAATGGTCATTCTCTTAATTGATGTTAGAAAAAAGTCAAAATATCATTTATTTTTAAATATATGTGAATTACTGTTGTCAGGATAATTGTATGTACGGGTTATTATATTAGTAAAGTATTATGTTACTCTCGGTTGTTAGTGACCGAGAGGTTAGACAGTTACGTCACGATGTTTTGGTCGTGGCCCTTCGGGTACTTTGTATACTCTCTCGGAGGTTGGACATGGGATATGATTGTATGATCATTACAATGTAAATGTACTTGCCAGTCTGGAATGATTAATGAAAGTATTTATTATTCTATGATACATTCTGTGTTTATTATATTTTTTGTACTATGTCTGTGCAATACTAAGTTTACCCCAGCAAGCAAACATCTGGCGCCGTTGCCTAGACGTACTCGGGAAGAGAGTTGAGGGAAAGATTTATGCCCAATGTCTTAAATAAAGATAGAAATAAAAAGGCACGAGATGACGAAGTGGAAGCTGCACAGAAGGCTTTGATCTCCGTGCAACAGCGTGAACGTTGGTGTAGGCTGAGGCAACTTGCCAAAGACCAGCTTGCCGGAGGGTTGCCCGAAGGGAACCTCGGAAGTGGTACGGAAGGTGCAGGGGCTGACTGGGAATCGTTCATCTCGCCGGAACATTGGAGAGTGCAGAGTAGAGAAGAACTACTCGAAGAAACACGACTTAGACAAGTCTTGCTTCAGTAAGAGCGAGACTAGTTTGAAGACTTGAACCGCACGTGGCGTGCGGAGGAAGGGAACTACAAAGGTGAGCGCATTGCCGAAGGCACATGGGGAAGCACAACCGAAGGCACACGGGAAGGTACGATCGAAGACACACGGGACGCGTAGGCAAACCCGCCATTGGAGCCAACGACTCCACACAATATGGTTCCACCTGCTACACAAATACAAGTACCATCAGTAATCAGCCAAGGGAACGTGGGCCCCAGTTCTAGCACAAGCGGTGCAGGAGCACAAAATCCACCGCGCACGCAACAACCAAAATCAGCCCGACCAACCATGGCGACATAAGGAAAAGTTGCCAAAATTCCACGATGATGGAAAGGACGATCCAGTATGGCATTGCCGTACGTGTGAAACCATCTGGGTAGCCAATGGGGTGACTGACCAGAACGAATGGATGAGGCAGTTCCTCGCCACACTGAGAGGCGTGGCCATTGACTGGTATGCGGATCTGGATAGAATGAACATAACCACATAGGATGACCTGAAGGGGGGATTCGAGAAGGAATTCCGGCTACTACGAGATGATAATGAGATAGTCTCAGAGATTTATGGAACGAAGCAAGGGAAGAGGGAGAGCGTACGAGCGTATGGCCGCCGGCTAAAAGAATTAGTCGGAAAGATGGAAAGCCAACCGGCTGACGGCCTAAAGAAGAGGTGGTTTGTCGAGGGCTTGAATCCTAAGCTACGACGGAAGATGAAAATTGAGCCTCCGACATCCTACAATGATGCATACAACCGGGCCATGGACCTGGAAAGCGAAAATAAGACGACCAAAAAGAAGAAGAATAGATCTTCGTCATCCGAAGACAATACGTCCGAAGAGGAGAGTAGCAGTGATGAGAAGCTGAAGAAGAAAGTCACGGCCCTCAGAAGGATATGGAACGGATGTTAAAAGAGTTTAAGACAATGAAGGGGACAACAAGCAAGGATGATGAACTGTGGTGCACGGATTGTAAGGAGAGCGGCCACACGAAGGGTGCCTGTCCCAAGAAGGCATTCTGTGACATCTGCCAGATTATGAGACATTCTACGAAGGAATGCCCATACAATTTGAAGGCGCATAACCAACAAGTGCTCTATACACAGGAGCAACCTTCCACATCAGATTCAAACAATAACGCATCTTCCGGAGGTTGTCGGGGAAACCGAAGAGGCGGAAGAGGGAATAATAATAATTCCACCCGAAGTAGGGTCCAGTATGATGCGAAGGGACGCCCAATGATCCAATGTAGGGCATGCAACCAATGGGGTCATTACGCAAGCGAGTATAACAATAATGACGCCCCTCAGCAGCTGTGTCGGTGGTGCGGCCCTGGGGACCATGAAGATGCTAATTGTCCGAAGTCTGGCGTAGGGGCCAATCTGATTGATATTGAAGGCAACACACGGATTAAAGAAGCTATACTTGCTCTTACTCGAGGGCAAGCGAAGGAAGCCCGCTACCCACATCCCCGAACGGAGAAGCAGAGAATGGCGGAGGCAAGGGAGGAAATAGAAAGGGTGATGAAAGCCCAATGGGGAGAGACACACGAATCATCCGGACCCTACTGCACAGACGCAGAGAGGAACATTGTATGGCAGATGCTTCAACTGGAGGTGCCTGTCAAGCTGGAGGACCTCCTATACACCATGCCTCAATTGGGGACAGTGCTGTTGGGTACAAAGGTTGATAAACCCAAACCGAGACACACGGATGTTTCCGTATCGGGAAACTCGGTGACAAATCCAATGCTGCTCGCCATCAACAATGGCAGACATCCAGCCGTGGTGGAGATGGGCATCCTGGGCACCATCCTAACGGATACTATAGTAGACGGCGGATCCGGGGTAAATGTCCTCCCGGAGGACACATGGAAAAAGCTAGAAAAGTCCACTCTATGGCCACCTACGTTTAATCTGCTAAGTGCTGACCAACACGGGATTAAACCCCTCGGCACGTTGATGGCACAACAAGTCACCGTGGGTGCACAACCATTTGTGCTTGACTTTGTGGTCATTCCATTAAAACAGAAAGGGTATGATGCCATACTCGGAAGAGGATGGCTGGTGGCAGCGAAGGCAAACCACAACTGGAAATGGAATACACTCTCGATGGAGAGCGGAGGCAAGAAATTTACTATTGATCTCCGGACCCAGTTGGTGAGCGAGGAACTTGCCTCTTTCTCGGGATCCGAATCCGAAGGGGAGAATGACCCACGAGATGAAGGCAAAGAGGGGATGGATCCGGATGCCGAAGGGATACTAAAACTCGGAGGATGCTGTTCAGAGGATGACACAGACTCATTAAATGGATTGTTCCATTGGCAGTAGGAGGACTATGAGATGTTCTCACCCTCCTGCAATGTATTAAGCGTCGAAGAAGAAGAGCCAGATCAATATCCTCTAGAGTACGGGGAGTATAAGGAAGGAGAAGCTACAATGGACACTATACTTGCACATCAGTTTAAAAATAAGGAGGCTATGAAGTATGAAGAACCGATGGTGAAACCTTTGAATCTGGGTACAGAGACGGATGAGAGAAATCTGAAAACCATCGCCACGGGAGACGACTGAAATCTTGTGTGGAAGACTGTAACCGTCAAACTCTTTATTCTCCTTCTTCTTATTATGTACGGGAAGGAGACTGTGGTCCTTGTAGAATTTATGGTTCCAAACTTTTGGATCGCCATTGAAAACAGATTCGGCGACAAGGAGAGGGAACGACTACACACTCTGTGGACTCTCGACAAACGGATACATGACGGCAGCAGTGGGACCAAATTGAAACTTTACCCGGAGAGGATGGATCCGAAAGGAGGGACAGAGCAATCGAGAGGGACTCGACAGGCGTTCGTACGGGTGACCAGAGAAGCCTCCGGACAGAAAATTGAAAAACACCCGTACGGCTATGCATGACCGTATGGTGGAAAAAAAAAATATTTAAAAAAAAAAAAGGAAAAAAAAATTAAAAAAATTGAAAAAAGCAATTGTCATTGTACGGAACTGTACGACACCGTACACTGCATGACATTATCAACTATCATACAACACCGTACACTGCATGACATTATCAACTATCGTACGACACCGTACGAAAATTGAAAAGTGCAAGTCAAAACCACTGTACGACGTTATAGGGTGCCGTACGGCTATCAAACAAAAGCTTGAGTTTTAAACTATCGCACAACAGTCACACCGTACAGTACGACAAGACACGACATTGCAAGTTAAGTGCACCGTACGACAATTAAGACCGTACGCAATCAAGGGCCGTACGGCGCCAACAGGATGAGTTGAAATTGCAACGTACACTCACGTCAGTACGACAATTATTGTAGATATGTTCGTATGGCGGAGGGAGTGAGAAGGCACTGTACGAAGTTGTATGGCAAGTAAGTCTTTGGAGGGATTTGAAATACAATGTACGTTGCTCCAAATACGAACACATTTTCGTACGGTCAGAGGATAAATCGTACCCTAGGGATCGTGAGCAACATTTCGTCCAGCATTAGCAACCGTACAGTTAGAAGAGATTGTTCAGCAGTAGCAACATCGTCGTACGATAGAGAAAAGGGAAAATAAATAAGAACAAGGAAGGACTGGCAACAGAGCAAGGAGAAGTTTAAAAAAAAAATAAAAAATGACGACAAATCAAAACAGTTCAAAATGAATAACGTATGGTACCGAAGGGTAGGACATAATGAGGTAGTAAGGAAAACATAAGCGCTTTACAGAAAAGAGTGTGGGATCAGAAGAAAATCACAAAATGGTGTGTTCCATAGAATTTTGTGTTGGTTTGGGAGCGCGCTTGGGGCTCTGCCCCAGGACCCCGCGGGGGCGTTGCCCCTCGACCCCACTAGGGGCGTTGCCCCCTAGACCCCCAGTTGGTTCAGTTATCAGCCCTTGGAGAGTGAGACCTGTTGATGAGATTGGAGCTGCTACAGGCATGGAGTGTCTGCATGCCGGAGGTGAAGAGAGCACTGGAGCAAGTCTTTCAAGAGAGGTACTACGCTTTGAGGCACTTGGAGTAGGTGTTGGCTGGACGTGAGACTGTCTTGGTGGATGCATAGAGAGCTCGGGAGGAGCTGACCACCTAGTTGGAGGTAGTAGAGCAACACTTGGCTCAGCGTACCGAGGAGTTGGAAGCAGAGAAGTTGGCACGGGTGGCTATCAAGGTCAGATTGGCTAGGGAGACAGTATGGTGTTAGCGGAGGCTATAGCTGAACATCATGTTTTGGAGACAAGTTTGGTGCAGGCACGAGAGGAATGGGATGTGACGGAAAAGACTTACTGGACGCAGCATTGATGGGGAGGGCGGCACTTCATCTTTTCAGGGATGCCCCTCTGCCCCTTCTCAGTGATTTTCTTCTTCTATGTGGTGTATTTCATCTCCCTGTTGTTGTAAGTTGTCGGAGACGACTTATTTTTTTTGGGGGGATGTTGTCAAGATAATTGTATGTACGGGTTATTATATTAGTAAAGTATTATGTTACTCTCGGTCATTAGTGACCGAGAGGTTAGACAGTTACATCATGACGTTTCGGTCGTGGCCCTTCGGGTACTTTATATGCTCTCTCGGAGGTTGGACATGGGATATGATTGTATGATCATTACGATGTAAATGTACTTGCCAGTCTGGAATGATTAATGAAAGTATTTATTATTCTATGATACATTCTGTGTTTATTATATTTCCTGTACTATGTCTGTGCAATACTAAGTTTACCCCAGCAGACAAACAATTACCATATTAAGTAGTAGCATTGTCTATCCAATAAAGGGAAAGGAAAGGTGTTTTTATAGTTTATCGTATGGGGATTTGTTTATAATATGAGACTACACCGTACTATGATACTTCACTTTCAAAACACTACCTAAAGAAAAAACTATTAAGTAAACCATTTCCTTGTTAAAAATAATATTTTTCAATTCATAATTGAATACATTTCAAATTTATTTTATATCCCAAGGTTATAAAATGAATAGAAAAAATATTTCTTATAAAGATAATAGTTTTAATGTTATAGCCCTCATGGCAATGTCATTTGTTGGGGAGATTTTGTCTCTATTGCCTTCTGCATATGCATGTTGGCTTATAGATAAGATTTGCTAGAGAAAAAATAAGCACTTGATAGTTTATTCGTTTGAATTTAAGTTTACTACGACAAGGAATCTCATCCTTGAAGGAATTGGTTATTTGAAAAAGGAATATCAAATTCTAATTAGGTTGGTAAACACAATTGTCACTTTGAAATTCTTGACAAAGTGCCCAATGGTGGAGTGACAAAATGCCTAAAATAGTTAGGTAGATCAATTCAACAGCATGATCTTCTTCTGTGTTTGAGACAGGCAACTTCCTCCTATGATCTAATTATATTGATTTTTGGAATAAAATTTACAAGGAAAAGAAAGAAATCCCATTATTTGAGATTGTTGATAATAAATATACAAAGAGTTAACAAAAATTTATTAAAATGACTATTAAATCTATTAGATTTCCACAATCCATACATATGCTATATTAATAGATCTGCAATCTACCATCTCCTCTTGCTCTTGCTCTTGCTCTTGCTCTTACATCATAATGACGGATCATGTAGTATGATCTGAAACATTGATGAGAAAAAATTCTACACAATCGAATCCAGAAACTAATATAGCAAGACTCTATTAGCTTCATCATTGAAACCCATCAATGAAAATCTAATTTATAAGCAATCATACACTTTTCACAGATACCAAAGAAGAGCATATGGTAAGAAAACTCAACATACGTGACAATTGCCTTTATGAATTGGAGTGAAACTACATAAAATTTATCACATTCTCATACGATGAACACAAGAGAAAACATATGAACACATTACAAACTTGGAAGCACCTCCAAAAATTGTTTTGTATTCATTTAATGAAGTTACATGACCTCATAACAATGCTACTCCAAAATCATAAAGTTTTAGAAGTCCTATTACATTCTCCTAAAATTCCTTAAATAGGCATATCACCTTGTAACTACCTAAATTGTCAAGTTAATAACTAACTTATTTTCGCGCATTTTGAACATAGTTAAGAACTCAACAATTTACTCACAGAAGGAATCAATTATTTAACTTTGCCCAAAATAACCAAAATAAACAAGAACAATGAGATAACATCTGAAACTAATCTAAAGAGAATGCACAATGGTAAAGATAGAATTTCCATTGCAATGTTGCGCTTGGAAAATGATTTGAGTCACAACTTATCCCTGCAAGCCTAAGGATTTAATTTTGAAAGCCCTATATGAATTAAGAATCTCTACCATGTAGGCTCATAGCTAGGAATGAACACATTGTCCATTTTCAACTTTGAAGTGATATATTTTTCACGTATCTACATCAACTCTTGACGGTAAGGTGGTATGTCACAAGCATCTAAAACAACTGAAATGACACTTAATCTCTTCATTACGTCTACATTAGACACTCTATTTGCTATCTTTGAGTTGATTCTGTTAGTGAACATGTTTAAGAGAACTTGACAATCAACTTGCTAAAAATTCTTACCATTGGTGTATCTGTGATGATTGTGATGACCTCTTTTAGTATTTACATTTTTATCTATTCACAAGGTGTCAATAGCCTTTCATATTCAACCAAACTTTGACTAATATTTGTCAACTTCCAGTTTATACTTTTGCACCATACATTTCATTGATTATCTTTTGGACTAGAGAATACTATTTTAGCGATCAAAGTATTTGGATCAAATTTTGACATCTCCTGAAGTTCTCCTAGTATGCTATGCCAAGCCAACTCTTTCTCTCTGGTCATTTTCAGCTCCTTTGCAATTTCCTCTTCTTGTAAGTCATCTTTCTCATAGATATCCTTTGCTTTGACCACAAAATCCAAAACTTCATTCTTCATTTGACTAATCCATCCTTTGATCATTTTACTATATGAACAACACTTGTGTATATCTTCAACAACCTTCTCTTTAATTATGCCTTCAAAAGTTGTGAGAGTTGATGTAGAAGTTGTTGTTGAAGGTATATCAAAAGGATCAACAATGGACTTAATATAAGACACCAAGGCTTGGATCTAATTTTTGAGCTAATATTTGATCGTTTCTCCTTCCAGGCTCTTTGTACCAGTTGGGTTACAGATACCTCAAAATTGTGAACATCTCCCTCAATTGATGGCGACCTAAGATCTACTTTTCTAATGCTAAAGTCACCTTCACTAACTTCCTCAATATTCCTTTTTGTAATAGGCCTAGCCACCTCAATACCGAGATTCCATGAAGACGAATCCATTGCATACCTTGACATTACCTTAGTTATTTTTTGAAGAATATTTGCAACTGTGTCTAAACTAGGAGATACCACTTGAATTACCCTTTTCTTCTTTTGTAAGCTCTCATGTAACCATGATGACAAAGAAGTTTGTAGGGGTTCTTGAATGCCAACGAATGATGGGTTCAAGGAAATTTCTAGGTTGGGAATAGTCGGTATCTGATCTTGATCTTGAGAGATGTCTAATAATGACACTTTAGAAATCATAAAGTGATCATGAGAAGGAGATGCCATGATAACAAAAGGTGAAACCTATTGAACTTTCCACCCTTTATCAACAAAAGTTCCTGCATTGTTTCAATCTCATCTTCCCGAATTGTATTTGTCACCCTACTTTTTGTTCTCAACCTTCTTTTCTTTACTATAAAATCTCCTTCACATTAGTGAGATCCTTTGTCCTGTTGGGGTTTTCACCATCACCACTATTTCTCGATGCCACTTGTTGTGAATCTTTATGAGAAATAAGATTTTATGGATTGGAAGAGGAAGATTTTTCTTTTTGGAACTAACTATTCCCCTTTCATAAGGGCTAAGTGGCTGTAGCTTCAAGAATCTTACTCTTCACCCACTCCTTGATTCTTTTGATAACAAAAGTGGTTCTTTCATCTAAACTTTTTGATTTTGAAATTGTCCAATCTTTGGGTGGTATTAGAAGCAATTGTATCTTTTCGTAATAAAAAAGATCAATCAAATTCAACTTATCATCTTCTATACCAGTCAAATCCAATCCCAGTTTGAAGTAAACTATTTGTTTCAAAGTGAGCCTCATCCAATCTCTCCTTCGAAGTTCAAAGTCATGTTCACAATCCTACCAGAAGTCCTGAATGTTAGGAAAATGGTTGAAACTAGGGCCAAGTCCCAATTATTTCACAACATAACCTTTACTATCAAAGGGGAACCACATAGTGTAAGGATATAGACTAATTTTCACAATTGACCTCTCAATATTTTTAGAATCAACACTAGATTCACAACTATAATGACCAATGTCGATTGGAAATTGGATGCCATTGACTCTCCGGTTCCTGCAAATCTTGTTGATTTGATTAAATTGCCTACAAATCTTAATCAACACTAGCTTGTCATCCACGAACCTCGGTAGCATGAAAGGGAACCCATCATAGCCTAGCAATTTGAAATAAGTAAACTTTGGGAATTGGATGAAATAAATCCCATACTGTTGAATCACAGTTGCCGCCTCTGGTAAAATTTTGAGTGCAATATTCCCTTGGAGTTCTCTAACATTAAGCATGGTAAAGGCATTTTACACCATTATGAAATGATGAAAGATATTCTCTAATTGTAACTATGGGTAATACTTATAAATTAATGTTGTATCATCACATACAAGTCTTTCTTATTCAATGTTGACCAACTCTTCATTCTCACAATAGCATAGAAGAGATAGGAATTCATGTAAAAATATTGATTCATTTCAAGCTCCATTAGTTGATTGCGTAGGTTGCCACTAATAATGTTTTTCCAATCAATGAATTGAACTATTGGAATGTGATGTTGATGCTATCATTGCTGTTGTCATTGATGTCAACATATTCTATGCTTTGATGCTTTGGTCATTTGGTATAGAGTTCTATGGATGATGTGCTATGAAGATCTATTTTTAATCATGTTCATGTTGGTCCCATTCATCTTGCAACATGGTGTGGTTCATTTCTTTGGGTCCAATCCTATCTAGAAAGTGGTCGTTGTGCTTCAGTTCTGGTATTTGCAATGTAACATATTGATCCTTATATCTCTTGATTCCAAAGATCTCAATGATTGTGTTGTGTGTGAGGTGTGTTGAATTGAGTGAGGTGGTCCACGTTTCATTTCTTACCAACGTAGGAATTATTTGGTGTGACCTATTTATAATTGCATTAGGCCAACCTAGTTTTTGGCATGATATGGTATAAGAGAGTGATGATTCTATTTGTTTTGGTATGCTTGTATGTAAGAAATAGCGAATTCGCAAGGAAATATTTGTGTATTGATATGTATATGAGTTGGTGCAACTAGTAGTATACCGTTATATCATTTTTGTGTTGCTGATTGCTGGTGATAGTGACTTCAGTGGTTGATTCCTTTTTCATTCTTATATTCTATAAATGATCCTATTTGTATTGGCAGTGGGCCTTTCTATTTCTGGGTAGTTAGCCCAACTGGTAGTGAGCCTTTGTAAAAATTGCCTTAAGTAATGCTTTATTCATGAGAACTAGTTTCTCGATGGTTTTTCCCATCTTGGATTTCGACATAAATTCTAGTGCTCATGGTGTTTGATGTTTTGTGTTTTCATGTTCATATATGTTATAAAGTTTCTGATTGGTTTAAACATTTCATAGATTAATTAAAGTTAAGGAAATTGTTTGACTATAACTGATTCACCCCCTCTCAGTTATTTGGCCTATTCAACAATTGGTATCAAAGCTTTAGTTCCTTGGAGAGAGATTAACCACTCGAGGTAGATCTAATGGCACAAAAGTTGACTATCCCCATGTTTGATGGATCTGATTACAGTTACTAGAAAGTGCAGACGAGAGGATACATGATTTCTATCAGTTACACTACTTGGAAAGCTATAGAGACAAAGTATTTTTCTCCTCAGAATGGCCTTACTACTCAAGATGAAATTTCAACCTATGAGGAGAATGAGAAAGAAAGGTATGCAATTTTTAGCGCTTTATCAAAAACTGAGTTGACTAAGATTATTTCATTGAATATTTCTTTTGAAGTTTCGGAAAAACTGAAAGATATCTATGAAGGAAATGATCGAGTCAAGTCATCTAAGAAGCTAACAACTAATTGTCAATATGAGAACTTGAGGATAGAAGAAGGAGAAGATATTGAAAGTTATTTTCAAAGGGTTGAAAATGTTGTGAATGAAGTCAAGAATCAAGGAGGTATTATCATTGATGAAGATGTTATGGAGATGATTTTTATGACCTTACTAGAGAGCTACAATGACAAGACCTTGACTATTGAGGAAGTTTATAATTTGAAGAAGTTTAATAGAGAAAAATTGTTTGGCACCCTAACTGCATTTGAGTTGAGGAAATTTGGAAAACAAAAGAACAGATATGAGACAACTTTTAAAGCTACAAAGATAGAGGAAGATCCAGAAGATAAAAGTTCAGATGAGTTGGAAGTGAACTTTGCAAAGAAGTTGAAGAAACATATTGGCAAATACAAAGGTATGTTACCCCTTAGATGCTTTAGATATGGAAAGATTGGTCATTTAGCAACTAGGTGTTCAGAAAAAGAAAACCGATAGAAGTTTTAGAAGTTTAATAAGAAAGCCTATTATGTAAATGAAGATGCTAACATATCAAATGATGAATCAGAACAAGAAGATTATTTTTTTTAGCAAAATATAAAAAACCTAGGTTTGATATTTCTAACATTTGCTCAAAATTTGATGATAATACCGAGACTCCATTGTTTGTTAGAAGAAATAAGAATGAATGGTTGATTGATAGTAGATGTTCAAATCATATGACTGGTGATAAAATCAAATTTGTGAAACTTGAAAAATATGATGGAGGTCTTGTTAGATTTGGTGATGATAAAGTATCCCACATTGTTGGAATTAGTTCTATTACTTTTGATGGAAAGCATAACACTGACAAGGTTTACTATGCAAAGGGTTTATGTCACAATCTTTTGAGTGTTGGACATATGTGTGAAAATGGATATGATGTTGTATTTAAGAATTAAGGTTGTGAAACCTGTCAGAAGTCTGAAACAATTACTACAATTGGTAGAATAATAGGAAGGAATATGTATCAACTTGAAGGAGCTACGTACACTTTCTTCTTATCTCGTACCAATGACAATAGACAATTTTTCCAATCAGCAAAATCTTGAGATCACTTTCAACTCCTATGTTTACATTCTCATACTTTGACGAGCTTGAGGACCATTGTTCAACTTCCTTTTTCACATATCTGCCATGCTTACCAAAAAGATTTTCTAAAGAGACCAAACCTCTAGGTATGGTATTACCTTCTAGCTGTATAAATTTAGGCTCTTGTTTTCCTTTGTTATCAATATTTTGGTTAGAAAAAGATGAATTTCCTTCAAATGATAAATTGAAAAAAGAACCTTTCCCTTCTAAGAATACGATAATGTGCTCGTCGTCATCAAAGACTTGTCACTTTTATCATTATTAGGGACAATGGGTCTATAGACCATTTCCACATCATAAACATCCTTTTCAAACTCTGGATACAATATCAACAAAGAAGTTGAAATTGCAAGGAAATCATCTTTAATATTTTTCTCTTGTGGGATTTCCTATATAGAAAAGGCATAAATATATTATATCTCATCCCACACTTTGTTTTAGGACACTTTCAACCTTTTGCTTTTGATTTGATACCAGTTCTTCACCTGATTGACTACTAATTCCACATCCCCCATCACTTTGAGCTTCCTAATCCTTTTCTCCTTTGCAAATTCCAATCCAAGGAGAAGGGATTCATCAACATTATTATTAGTAGTGTCAAATGCCAACTTATATGCCTTAGGGAATTTTTATCCTTGGGGAGATATCAAAACAACACCAACTCCAAAGCCATCTAATGAAGAACTCCCATCAAATTGCATGGCCCATAGCTCGAAAGATATGTATGGTGTAATAATTTTAGGAATTTCTTCTTCTTGAGAGGATAATGTATAAGTTCCTAGACCAGTTTGAACATACAATATTTCAGCCCTAGGATCATTTGATTTCAAAACTATATACTTGGCCTTAGGTTCAAGATCAAGTCTAACCTTCTTTTCTTCGATTGGTATCAAGGCACGGGACAAGTCAAGCTTGATTTCACCACCCAAATCTCTGCAAAAGATCCTACTTAAAAGCATTTCATAGCTAGTTATATTATATACCACCAAATGTTAAGTTTCATTTTCTTTTGAGGATAGACAGCTAGAGAAACTTGAGAATCCTTTAGTTGTCCAACAAGAGGAACTTATTTTGCTTCCATGGAGAAAACCTTTCTAGATGGTTTATTTAAAAAAAGTCCCAATGTGTGAGCTACTTTAGATGACACGACATTATCTGAAGATCTAGAGTTGATAATGCAATTATTCAACTTGCAACCTGCTATGTAGAGGGACACATAGAAAGGATCCAAATTACCAAATAAAGAGGTTGTAATGCAGGAATCATCATCAATCATGGGTCTTTTCAAATCATTACTTTCTAATGTTTGATATGATTCATGGTGGATCATGGAATTAGGCACAATGGACTTATGTTTAACGCATTGGACTAACTTCTCAAGATGGTGAGGATTTTCTTTTAAATACTCTAACTAAGAAACCTGAACCTGGCTATCTTACAATGATCAATGAAATCAAAAGAATATTTAGAAGTTGACATAACAAGGGAAACCTTTTCTTTCTCTACTTTTTTCAAAGGAGAATATTATTGTGCATGCTTCCTAGAAAGAATGCGCTTAGGAGCATCATCTAAATCTTTATCTTTGACATTTGATTTGGCTTTATCTTCTTTCTTTTGTCACTAATTCTTGGTAAATACATTGCAATAATGATTATTTATGTCACCTATTCCTTCACTATCAAATTCATACTTCATAAAGTTTATATGGGGCTATTCGAATTGCTGATTCGTTTCATCTTTTGGGGCCACATACTCCTCTATTCGTTCACTAGTTTGATTTGTTTGCATGAATCTGACCATCTCAAGACATGAGGCTCCATCCTAATCAGTTTCTAGGTGAAATTCACACATGGTATCTTGGCAATTAGAGGAGGATCGGATGTTCAATAGCCAATCTTTGCATAGGAAGGGAGGGTTGGGATGCCTATTTTATTGGTAGGGATCATAGTTCCTCCTTATAATATCTTGATATTTAATGATAGAGGATTTTGAGGTAATTGTTTCAACAACTAGAGTATGTCATTAACAAGATTTTGTACTATCAAGTCTGTAATACCAACACTTACCTATTATCCTTTACCTTTTTGTAATTCTTTGCTCCATTTCCTAGAACTCAACAAGTCATCATCAACTTCAATAGCCATGGTTTGTGAGTCTGCTAATGTAGCAACTCGAGCATTTGGAAACTTATATCAAACGTATGAGTACTGACGAAGGTCTTTTGATTTTCCTTTGTGGGCCTTTTGTTTGCCAAACTCTGATTGAAATTTTTGTTGAAGCGAGCCACAAATTCACACACAAGTTCATGAATTCCCTTCTTCATTTGGGTTAGTTTTGTGAGAATCATATGTTCATCTTCCACAGTCTTGAACCTATTTTCAAACCTTTGTTAGAGAGTTTCCCATGAATCAATTGAACTTGCCGATAATTGACCAAACCATTCAGCTGTTGCATTAGTTAAAGTTTCAACAAAAATTCAAATCACCACATCTTGGTGTATTACTATTAGGATTAGTAGATAGAAATCTAATAGTTACATTCAAATATAATCAATAATGCAAAGAAATAAGCACACAGAAGTAGAACAAGAAGACACAAATATTTAACATAGTTCACTTAATCTTGGGCTACGTCTACCAAACTGAGAGTCCAATATTATTATTTAGTAATATTCAGCTTGTTACAATCGACAATCCCTTGCGACTCAATACCTTTGCAAGAAGATACAAAATTATCATTATAAAAAACCTAACCCTAAGCCAATTTAACAAGGCCTATGTCGGTTAACAAGTTAACCCTAAAAAATACTCGATGAGTCAACCTGGGGAAATGCTTGACGATTCAAATAAAAAATGCTTGACAAGTTAACCCCCCCAAAATTTCTTAGGCCGGTGCCTTGAACCCCATGCTAAATGACGAGTGTACAATATTTGCCCGATTAGTCACCACAAAGCAATAATTACTCCAAGAACTCCACATGTGGTAAATAAAACATTGACATGCTCATCTGTTGTCACCTTTCCATCAATAGAAAAATTTGGAAGAATCTTTCTCGAACCATAAGGTAGACCATTCAATTGATTTCCTAAAGCTAATCGTCCTATGGAAGCACCCCAAGGAACTGGTGGAGGTTGAGACATTGTGTGTGTAATGAATGCCTGAATATTTATGTTCATAGGTATTGTTGTCCCGTGCAAGACCAATGCCTACACAAATGATGATAGATGAGTGGTATTAGGAGGTGAAGAAGGCCTAATTTCTAATTTAACCTTCTTTTTTCTTGTAGAGGGCAGCCAAGATGGAAAATTAATCTTTTTAAGCTCTTCAAATTCCAGATGAATAATCTCTTTTATTTTGTGTCCTCTTGTGTATCTTTTCTCATCCATCTTGTAAATTAGTTATTTTGATTTCTCTGATCCTGAATATGTTGCATGTTTTGCCTATTACATTTTTGATAGACTACAACTGATTGAATATCATAAGGAAGAGTTTGACAGTTGATTGAATACTTCAAAAGACAGTGATTGATGATCACTAAGCTATTAAGGTATATGTGACACGTTAAATCAATTATTATATTGTCATTGATGTCAACTAGTTTTGACTGTACTTATCATGATAGTTACAAATATATGAAGAAGGAAATAATGATGAAGTAATGAGATATTTACATGAAGATGAGATGTATGAGAAAGATATGGATATGGGATTCATTGGGTAACTTATTGATGAGTTTATGAAATTATGTTAGTGATTTGATTGTATTACATAATTCTATTATGGATTGAAGATCAAGAATGAACAAGTTTATGTGGTCGGTAAATGAAGAACTTAGTATACACTAAGCAAGTGTAGTGTATACCGAGTATAGTGTTAACCGAGTTAGAAGTCACTGACACATCACAATATTGACCAAGTGAAAGAAATAAATGGAACATATGACTGCCGACTAAAAGATGACGCGCTAGACAATTATGGATGATTTCAAGGTTAAAGATAAAGTTTGTTATGATGATCAAACAATTGAGGGTATGTGCAAGATCATGAGGGGCCAAACTATGCCCTTAAGTGGCAATGAAAAATCAGCAAATTAGGGTTAGTCAACTTGACGTGAAAATTTCAACTAGCTATGAACCTAATATCAAAAAGTTGTAAGAATAGAATCTGTAGAAAATTGAATGTAGTTTCTAAACTACTAGGCCTTTTTTGAGAAAAAGTTAGTATGATTGGTGAAAAGTATAGATTTCAATGCAACAGTACAAAAATTTTAGGAAAAAAAAAAGAAGTAGGTGTATGTCTGACCACCTTAATCATAATCAAATGATAATATTTTATTATAAAATTTTATATATAAGTAGTAGACTCATGCCCGGATGTGACATACTTTTTTGTAATTTTATTCCAAAAAAATAATTAATTATGAATTTTCTGCTACAATGTTTCAGAATAAAAAAACTCCCGTGTCTGACCACCTTAACTCATTCAAAACTTTACAAAATTCAATTTTTTTTTCTTCCTTATAGTAGGCAAAGCATAGAATGTGACACATTTTTCGGATTTCAAAAATGTTATATCGTTTGAAAGTTATAGTCATTTTTTAATTAGTATATAAATCAACACTTTAGAGGTAGCTCAATTGAAAAATAACTAATAATTACTTACCGAATTAAAAATTTGATAAAAATTATATCGATAGAAAGCTGATAATCTCCTTAAGATACCCTTTTTGTTTTATCAAATTTGGGTGAAAAAAAAGTCATCAGCTACATTGTCAAAGTCTGGAACTCAGAGAAACAGGGGAAAAACACGTATTTGAGACATTCCAATAGTTGACCATGTAGGTTTGGTGCACAAAGCAATACCAAGCCTAATCGGGTACCCGATATTTACCCGAATATGACGCAGAATTTTGAATTTTTACTTTGCCTCCACTTTCTCCCTCCCATTTCTCCATCCTTCATAAACATATATATATATTAGATATATTAAATATTATATAATATCAATTATATATTAAATGTTATATAATATATATTTTACATTAAATATTATTTAATATATATTAATATTAAAAACTATATATTAGATTATATATTATATATATTAAATATTATATAATATACATGTTACATTAAATATTATTTAATTATATATTAATATCAAAAACTATATATTAGATTATATATTATATATTAAATATTATATAATATACATTTTACATTTTAAATATTATTTAATATGATTCTGAGCACGAGCATGAGTCCCTACAGGGGCATAGTTGTGCCTTTTACAGGCGCCGAAAACCCTAGCTACATAGAAATGGAGGCTTTGAAGAATAGTTCATTGGAGGCGGATTATAGAAGCAGAGGGCAAGATAATCACTATGTTTCCACCGCCTGTGGCTGTGAAATGGTATCTTTCCCTGGTTTTTTAATCGGAATGCTAAATTGCAAAGGTTCTCAAGATAGATTCTAGTCACCGGACAATTGTACCATGCCTATTGATAATCCGACAGCTCAATAGAGTCATTGGGAGGTTAAACAAGAACAACCAGACAGACCTTTGAACCGGCTGAAGAATATGGAGAGCGGGGAAGGGTTTAGTAAAATGAGCAATTGTACTGGAAATTATGTAGGCATCATTAAACTGAGCGCATTAATAAATTTAAAGAAGAGATCAGCGGTGGCGCGACATTATGAGGAAAGCCTTGTTGTTTCGATGGTGTTGCCCCGATATTATGAAGAATGTCTTGCCGCTTCAATGCCAGTGCTGCCTCTGTCTCAGACTTTCACCATTGCTTCTCATCAGTACTCTGAGATATGACAGGGATTGTGGGCTTTTGCACATCATAGTCCATCATAAATTCTCTATAAATCATCATGCGTTACAGTATTTACGCGTTTCTGAATGACTTACTCGAAGAATTTAATTTTTACCATAATTTTGGATCCATGGATTGTCATTTTGCGCTCAGAGAGAAGCTGCGGATTACAAGAATTTGATAAATTTGGTTTATCTCATTTTCTTTCTCTGCCATTTCTGAGTAATACGATTTAGTTTTTGTCCGTCTTAAATGATTTCGCCTAAGTTAATGAATTTTTTTAGATGATTTTGTCTGAAGTTTTAATGAAATTTCTTCCATGGATGCTAATGAAATCTCTTCCATGAATGCTGATAAGATGTTTAAATTCAGAGTTAATAAATTCTATATCTTGAATGTTCCTTATTGTAGAAGGTTATTTTCATGGTTTGTGATTCATGCAATTCCGTAATAGTTTCATTCTTAATAGAATTCATAACTAGATTTTCCATAGCCAATTTTCTTCTTGATCATTGCAATATTCTCTCCTCCACTGAACATTTTGTAAGCAGTTGATATACAATCACATTTTTCTCTTGGCCAATTCTGTGGGTTCGCGATTGAGCTTGTAGATCCACAAAAGGGTTGAAATCTGGATATAGTGGAAGAGTAGTATTAGCAAGAAGCCATTCACTAACATCTCATTTGGGTCATGGGGACTCCCTAGGGGTCCTAGTATGCCTTATCAGGCGTTAGGACCCCTAGAGAGTCCACATGACCCCTTTTGACACATTGGAATGCTCAAGTGTGTCTTAAGTGGTCTTTGGACCCCTTAAGACAGACTTGAGCATTCCAATGTGTCAAAAGGGGTCATGCAGACTCCCTAGGGGTCCTACTATTCCTTATCACGCGTTAGGAACCCTAGGAAGTCCCAATGACCCCTTTTGACACATTGAAATGCTCAAGTGTGTCTTAAGGGGTCCTAGGACCCCTTCAGACACACTTGAGTGTTCCAATGTGTCAAAAGGGGTCAAGGAGACTCCCTAGGGGTCCTAGTACACCTTATCATGAATTAGGACCCCTCGGATGTCCCGATTACCCCTTTTGACACATTGGAATGCTCAAGTGTGTCTTAAGGGGTCCTACGACCCCTTCGGACACACTTGAGCATTCCAATGTGTCAAAAGGGGTCATGGGGACTCCCTCGGGATCCTAATGCATGATAAGGCATACTAGGACCCCTAGCGAGTCCTCGTGACCCCTTTTGACACATTGGCATGCTCAAGTGTGTCTTAAGGGGTCACGGGGACTCCCTAGGGGTCCTAATGCATGATAAGGCATACTAGAACCCCTAGGGAGTCCCCATGACCACTTTTGACACATTGGAATGCTCAAGTATGTCTTAAGCGGTCCTAAGACCCCTTAAGACACACTTGAGTATTCCAATGTGTCAAAAGGGGTCATGGGGACTTCCTAGGGGTCCTAACATGTGATAAGGTGTACTAGGACCCCGAGGGAGTCCCCATGACCCTGCTTGACACATTGGAATGCTCAAGTGTGTCTTAAGGGGTCTTAGGACCCCTTCGAACACACTTGAGCATTCCAAAGTGTCAAAAGGGGTTAGGGGGACTCCCTAGGGGTCCTAGTATGCCTTATCACATGTTACAACCCCTAGGAAGTCCCCATGACCCCTTTTGACACATTGGAATGCTCAAGTGTGTCTTCAGGGGTTCTAGGACACGTTCGGACACACTTGAGCATTCCAATGTGTCAAAAGTGGTCATGGGGACTCCCTAAGGGTCCTAACACATGATAAGGCATACTAGGACCCCTAGGAAGTCCCCATGACCCCTTTAAAATATTGGAATGCTCAAGTGCATCTTACGGGGTCTTAGGACCTTTTAGGAGACACTTGAGCGTTCTAAAGTGTCAAAAGGGGTCATGGGGACTCCCTAGGGGTCATAGTATGCCTTATCACATGTTAGGACCCCTAGGAAGTCCCCATGACACCTTTTGAAACATTAGAATGCTCAAGTGTGTCTTAAAGGGTCATAAGACCCCTTCGGACACACTTGAGCATTCTAATGTGTCAGAAGGGGTCATGGGGACTCCCTCGGGGTCCTAACACATCATAAGATAGACTAGGACCCCTTGTGAGTCCCCATGACCCCTTTTGACACATTGGAATGCTCAAGTGTGTTCAGAGAGGTCTTAGGACCCCTTAAGACACACTTGAGCATTCCAATGTTTCAAAAGGGGTCATGGGGACTCCCTAGGGATCCTAACATGTGATAAGGCATACTAGGACCCCTAGGGAGTCCCCATGACCTATTTTGACACATTGGAATGCTGAAGTGTGTCTTAAGGGGTCTTACGACCCCTTCAAACACACTTCAGCATTCCAAAGTGTCAAAAGGGGTCATGGGGACTCCCTAGGGGTCCTAACACATGATAAGGCGTACTTGGACCCCTAGGGAGTCCCCAAAACCCCTTTTGACACATTGGAATGCTCAAGTGTGTCTTAAGGCATCCTAGGACATCTTCGAACACACTTGAGAATTCTAATGTGTCAAAAGGGGTCATGGGGACTCCCTAGGGGTCCTAACGCGTGATAAGGTGTACTAGGACCACTAAGGAGTCCCCATGACCCCTTTTGACATGTTGGAATGCTCAACTCTATCTTAAGGGGTCCTAGGACCCCTTTGGACACACTTGAGCATTCCAATGTGTCCAAAGGGGTCATTGGGACTGCCTAAGGGTCCTAATGCGTGATAAGGCATGCAAGGACCCCGAGGGAGTCCACATGACCCCTTTCGACACATTGGAATGCTCAAATGTGTCTTATGGGGTCCTAAGACCCCTTACGACACACTTGAGTGTTCCAATGCTTCAAAAGGGGTCATGGGGACTCCCTAGGTGTCCTAGAATGTGATAAGGAATACTAGGACCCCAAGGGTGTCCCCATGACCCCTTTTGACACATTGGAATGCTCAAGTGTGTCAGAAGGTGTCCTAGGACCCCTTAAGACACACTTGAGTATTAGAATGTCTCAAAAGGGGTAATCGGGACTTCCTAGGTGTCCTAATGCATGATAAGGAGTACTAGGATGCCTAGGGAGTCCCCCTGACCTCTTTTGACACATTGGAATGGTCAAGTGTGTTCGAAGGGGTCCTAGGACCCCTTAAGACACACTTGAGCACTCCAATGTGTCAAAAGGGGTCATGGGAACTTCCTAGGGGTCCTAATGCATGATAAGGTGTACTAGGACCCTTAGGGAGTCCCCATGAACCCTTTTGACACATTGGAACACTCAAGTGTGTCTTAAGGGATCTTAGGACCCCTTAAGACACCCTTGAGCATTCCAATGTGTCAAAAGGTGTCATGAGGACTCCCTAGGAGTCCTAACGCATGATAAGGCATACTAGGACCCCTAGGGAGTCCCCATAATGCCTTTTGACACATTGGAATCTTCAAGTGTGTCCGAAGGGGTCATAGGACCCCTTAAGATACACTTGAGCATTCCAATGTGTCAAAAGGGGTCATCAGGACTTCCTAGGGGTCCTAACGCATGATAAGGTGTACTAGGACCCCTAGGGAGTCCCCATGACCCCTTTTGACACATTGGAATGCTCAAGTGGGTCTTAGGGGGTCCTAAGACACCTTCGGACACACTTGAGCTTTCCAATGTGTCAAAAGTGGTCAGGGGGACTCACTAAGTGTCCTAACATGTGACAAGGTGTACTAGGACCCATAGGAAGTCCTCATCACCCCTTTTGACACATTGGAACACTCAAGTGTGTCTTAAGGGATCTTAGGAGCCCTTCGAACATACTTGAGCATTCCAATGTGTCAAAAGGGGTCATGGGGACTCCCTCAGGGTCCTAACACATGATAAGGCGTTCTAGGACTCCTAGGGAGTCCCCGTGACCCCTTTTGACACATTGGAGTGCTCAAGTGTGTCTTAAAGGGTCATGGGGACTCACTAGGGGTCTTAATGCATGATAAGGCATAGTAGAACCCCTAGGGAGTTTGAATGACCCTTTTTGACGAATTAGAATGCTCAAGTGTGTCTTAAGAGGTCCTAGGACCCCTTAAGACACACTTGAGCATTCCAATGTGTCAAAAGGGGTCATGGAGACTTCCTAGGGGTCTTAACATGTGATAACGTGTACTAGGACCCCTAGGGAGTCCCCATGACCCTGTTTGACACATTGGAACACTCAAGTGTGTCGTAAGGGGTCTTAGGACCCCTTCAGACACAGTTGAGTGTTCCAAAGTTTCAAAAGGGGTCATGGGGATTCCCTAGGGGTCCTAGTATGCCTTATCACGTGTTAGGAACCCTAGAAAGTCCCCATGACCCTTTTTGAAATATTGGAATGCTCAAGTGTGTCTGAAGGGGTTGTAGGACCCCTTAAGACACACTTGAGCATTCCAATGTATCAAAAGGGGTCATCGGGACTTCCTAGGGGTCCTAACACGTGATAACATGTGCTAGGACCCCTAGGGATTTTCCATGACCCCTTTTGACACATTGGAATGCTAAAGTGGGTATTAAGGGGTCCTAAGGCCACTTCGGACAAACTTGAGCATTCCAATGTGTCAAAAGTGGTTAGGGGGACTCCCTAGGGGTCCTAACATGTGATAAGGCATACTAGGACCCATCAGGAGTCCCCATGACCCCTTTTGACACATTGGAATGCTCAAGTGTGTCATAAGGGGTCTTAGGAGCCCTTCAGACACACTTGTGCATTCCAATGTGTCAAAAGGGGTCATGGGGACTCCCTCGGGGTCCTAACGCATCATAAGGCATACTAGGACCCCTAGGGAGTCCTCGTGACCCCTTTTGACACATTGGAACACTCAAGTGTGTCTTTTAGGGGTCACGGGGACTCCCTAGGGGTCCTAAGGCGTGATAAAGCATACTAGAACACCTAGGCAGTCCACAATGACCAATTTTGACACATTGGAACACTCAAGTGTGTTTTAAGAGGTCCTAAGACCCCTTAAGACACACTTGAGCATTCCAATTTGTCAAAAGGGCTCATGGGGACTTCCTAGGGGTCCTAACACATGATAAGATGTACTAGGACCCTGAGGGAGTCCCCATGACCCCTTTTGACACATTGGAAAACTCAAGTGTGTCTTAAGGGGTCTTAGGATCCCCTCAGACACACTTGAGCATTCTAAAGTGCCAAAAGGGGTCATGGGGACTCCCTAGGGGTCCTAACGCATGGTAAGGCATACTAGGACCCCTAGGGAGTCCGCATGACCCCTTTTGACACTTTGGAATGCTCAAGTGTGTCTTAAGGGGTCTTTGGAGCCCCTCGAACACACTTGAGTATTCCAATGTGTCAAAAGGGGTCATGGGGACTCTCTAGGGGTCCTAACACATGATAAGGCATATAAGGACCCCTAGGGAGTCACCATGACCCCTTTTGACACATTGGAATGCTCAAGTGTGTCTGAAGTGGTCCTAAGAACCCTTAAGACATAGTTGATCATTTCAATGTGTCAAAAGGGGTCATGGGGACTCCCTAGGGGTCCTAGTACCCCTTATAACATGTTAGGACCCCTAGGAAGTCTCCATGACCACTTTTGATACATTTGAATGCTCAATTGTGTCTTAAGGGTCCTAACATGTGATAAGGAATACTAGGACCCCCAGGGAGTCCCCATTACCCCTTTTGACACATTAGAATGTTCAAGTGTGTCCGAAGGGGTCATAGGAGCCGTTAAGACACACTTGAGCATTCCAATGTGTCAAAAGGGGTCATTGAGACTTCCTAGGGGTCCTAACGCATGATTGTATGCACCCTAAAATGGTCGCCTAGACTTTGGGCCCCATTTATTCAATTTGTCCAATATCAATTCCCGAATCAATGCTTTGCCATATTCAAATCAAATTCTTTGATCAAATCGTAACCATTTCAAATATCTCAATTCTTCCTAAGGTTTGAATATTTCATTAATTTTATTTAATTAATTAAGAAAAATAAATCCCTTTTAAATAAATAAAATAATATTATTTATTTGAAATAAATATTCCTCAAATGAAATAAGGTTATTTAATTAAAATTTATTTTTAATTAAATGGTTTTATTTTATTTCATTAATATTTATCTTTAAATTATATAATTTTATTTTATTTAATTAAGAGAGATATTATTCTTTTAAATTAAATAAATAAAATATCTTCTCAAAGATCTCTTGTGATGGAAAAAGAAACAAATTGATTAATAAAAGAAATAAAATAAAAATTCCATTTCCTACAAACCTTCTAAAAATGAAATTTGTTTCCTCTTTTCCATTTATCCCACATTGCTTCTAGATTTGCCTTCAATTCCACTTGTGCCTATAAAAGGAACCCTCTCGCTCTCAATTGGGGACCCCCGAATTTTTATATTGTTATTACGCTGCAAGTTTTCATAGAGCTTTGAGATCCATTATTGCATATAGATTTTTATCTCTTGTAGTTTCATTTAGATTAATTTCATATTTAATTCCATAGATTAAATCTTGCATTGTTATTTGTTTTCATAGTTAAATTTACTTTCAAGTATTGCATTGTTATCATTTAGTTTAGCTTGCATTTGCATTTTCATTGTCGCATTGCAAGAACAAGATTCACGGAGATTAGCACTCTTGCTTCTCCTCTTTGAATCTCTCGTTCTGTGGTGTACTTGCATAGGTATCTGAGGGCCTCTTGGAAAACCATGCACTCCATAGATAGAGAGCTGTGGGTCGACTTGTGAGGGCTCATTCTTGGGTCTCCTCGCATGCAAAGACTCACAGACTTATAACACATTTGCTGTTATACATTTTGGCACCCACCGTGAATTTACAAAAATGGAGGATAGTTAGTTGTTTGGTAGTTGAAGATTTGGATTTACTGGCTTTTTGAACCTCTGTGCATGATTATTGGAAATGTAATATTGATTCAAATCATACAAATCCTAGGGCCTCTTCTCTATTTGCTCCTTTTACTATTTAAAAAAGTTTATTCATTGTGTAGAGACAAGTAACAACGGAGGTAACTTGTACATGCAGGAAGATAATACCGATATCTCTCTACTTTTATCGACCCTCCACTGGTATTGCAGTCTTAATGCGGCATGGCCTTAGAAGACTACACCAACAGCAACACAGTTTCTGGTATTTACATATCTTTCCTTTTATAAAGCCTTCGTTTGCATGCGTAACCCATTCTGTGCAGGGTCCCGCAAAATAAAAAATTTTGTGAGCAGGTTTTAATAAATCAGAGTTGATTGATCATATTAAAGATTCCTTAACATTGAAATATGCTATCTTAAACACCCGCTATAGAACCCGATTTTATAATATTTGGGCGCTGTCCTCTGTTTATACGCAAGGTACTAAAGAATTTTTTTTTACAAAACAGAGAAAATGATCTTAAATAGATGTCAGATTGAATGCATCTATGAAAAGTCTTTGTGATGCAAATGGTGTAGCTTTGCCCATGTTGACTTGAGCACTAAGCATACTTGATGCCAAACCCAGGAATTTTCATCTTTCAATGTATTCCTTTTTTATTGCATATGCATTCCAATGTTTGCTCAATGTACAAATGCCTTATTGGTGAGTATGAAAATGACATTTTTAATCTGACTTACGCTTATTGAAATCTATTTGTATTCGAAGTCAAACTGAAACACTTCTGTACACATGCCTGAGCCCAATACTGGTCCTGCATGGCCTTCTCGAAACCACTGCTATAGTGATCTGTCCACTGATTTCGATTTCCTATCCTCTTTGTAGTCATTTTTTGAATTAGAGGCTAACGCTCTTTGATTTTCAGCAGCGCCTTCAAATAAATTATTCTAAATTTCAAAATTTGGGCCAGCCGCTCTTGCCACTGCAAGAGCACGGTGTCTTTCTGTTATGACGGCTAGACTATTCTTTTCGGATTATGTTATGCATTCAAGGAAACCTTAAGCTTGAGAAATTCTCCCTAAATGTACAGCTTCATCTTTCTTGAAGATTGAAAATCCTTGACACTTGAGAACCGTAACTCTTCCAAGACCACCACAATCCAAACATCCATTGGACGTTGCAAATACAGAAAACGGATAACTTTGCACCATCTTCTTCCCGTACCTTCTCTAGAGTTTCAAATGGAAAAAGTATCTTTAAGCGTTAAAATCGGGGAGTTTCAACATCTCTTACTATTTGTTCCAGCAACCTTAGGCTTTAAGAAATATTCCCATGTCATGAATGAGAAATCAATTAGATTAGATTAGCTTACGTAGATTTAGTTTTCTTAGATTTAGTTTTTTTTTTTTTGGTTAGATTTTTGTTAAAACTTAAATTAGATTAGATTCTTTAAAATTTTGTTTTTTTTAATTAAATTTTTTTAAAAAATTTTTATTAAATAAGATTAGGATTTTTTTTTAGAATTTTGTTTTTTAGATTAGATTTTTTTTAATTTTATTTTAGTTTAGATTTTTTTTAGTTTTTAAAAGTTTAGATCTTTTTTTTAGAATTTTGTTTTTTAGATTAGATTTTTTTAATTTTAATTTAGTTTAGATTTTTTTTAGTTTTTAAAAGTTTAGATTAGATTTTTAAAATTTTGTTTTTTAGATTAGATTTTTTTAATTTTGTTTAATTAGTTTAGATTTTTTTTAATTTTGTTAATTTAGATTTTTTTTTTTTTTAATTAGTTGTTAGATTTTGGTAATTTATTTAGCTTTAGATTTTTATTTTTAATTAAATTAGATTTTTAATTTTTCTTTTTGTTTGTTGTGGCAAGGAGCTAATTTTTTTTCTTTTTCTTGTGGGCATTTGCAGGTGCTTAATTTTTGGATTGCAGATCTTTGTACTTAAGGTACGTTCTTAAAATCTCTATAACATTTGGTTTGGGTATTAAAAAATTAAGCTCTTGTGTTTGGCTTGAGTGTTACACGCTTTCTTAGAACACTTTTCTTTTATGCTCTTAAGGGGAATTAAACAAACATAGATTTGCTTTCATAGAAGTTTGTGTTTAAGTGCATGAGTGTCTTTTAAACATTAAGTAATTCTTGGTTTCAAATATCAAAATAGTCTTATTGATTAGCAGTCTTAGATTACTTGTGATTGATCTAGATTGCTATTTTGGGTTATTGGACTCGCTAATCTGTCGGCCCCTCATTTCCGCCCTGTGGTTGCAATCTCAGTGCCACATTAAAGGGGAGGGGTCTATAGGAAATAAGCGTTAATTGTTCCACTAGGCAACCATTCTGTGCTTTCTAGAACTCACTTGTTTTCTAGGTTGTGGACTCGTTTGTAGCTTGTGTGAGGTGTTAAGTGTTCCACCTTGTGGACTCACCTCATATTTGCTCTAAGCGTTAAGTGTTCCACCTTTAGTGCTTTCCAATACCTTTTGATAGAGAATTACTTACTTTTTCTTTTTTAGAAGGCTTGCTTGGGGATTTCATCACCTCAAGGGATGACCTTAACTCCCGTGTTCTGGCGGAGTATAAATATCGGGAGGTGAATCCAAAGACACCTCTCTTGGGAATGAGTTAGATTTCACTCTTGGCTAAGCCTCAAAGAACTTTATACCTTTGAGAAGTGAAGGAGGAGATTTGGGTTACCGTCTCCCCCCGGCTGTGTGATTTTTGATTCTTCTCATCTACAGATTTGGGCCTCACGTACCTTGCATATATCGAGGATGCCCTTTAGCAAAGCCATGTATATCCTTCTAGACAGCTTGCTAGGATGTTGTTGTGTTCTGAGTGCCTGCTAAAACATTCTCAAGAACATACACAAGTAGCATCTTTAAGGAGTAGCATACTAAGTCACTATTCTTGTTCATGTGCAAGGTTGCTTTGCCCCTTGCTCATTGTTTGAAGACACTTGCTTGCTTGAACTCCTTGATTGCTGTCTTATGTGCTTGATACAAATCCATTGATATACTTGCTTGATCTTTGAACATCAACAACAAACTGAAATATTGGGTTCTTCGATTCAATGACTTGTCCCAGTTCTAGAGACCTGTTCTGTATTTAGGGTTCTTGTGTCCTTGACCTTTTGAGTTAGTGATCCTTGATCCCATAAGAAATTTTGCTTGATATTGACAAATTAGGAATTGTTCCTGTCAAATAGATAAATTTTCAGACTCTTTGATAACACACTTGGAGAGTGCTAGTAATCTCATTGTCCACCCATTTTCATACATTCAAATTCAGTACTTTATGTAAGTCATCCTCCTGATCCATATGTGCTAGGGTATTCACCCAACAATTGAGCACCTCTGTGGTAGTATTGGTTTGCACCTACTTACAACAGTTCTACTTCACTATTTCTCTCGGACAAGAGAACTTTTACTATCCTAGTCTAGTATTGATGTTTCCTAGATTTGTCTATTTGCCTGAACTCTCCCTTTCATGTCAGTAACAACAAGATATCAAGTGAGCCACGTAAAGCGACCTCGGATAGTCTTCAACCAACTATCCCTAGTTCAGACTCGTCAAAAGAGAAAGGAAAAAGAACCAATATTTGACCAGTCACCTAGGAGTAAGTCTGACACCTGGTTTGACCCAAAGAGCCATTTTAGTGATTTGAGTACCCCCTCAGCACCTTCACACTCAGGTATGGATATGAGTTATACCATGACTCAGTGGGAGAGGGAAGCTATGGATCAAATCCTTGATGATATCTATGAAAGACACAAAGACAAGATTTTGTTTGGTAATTCCTCTCATGATGCTCAACCTAGTTCCCCCCCCATCAGCACTAGGTACCTAGATGCACATCAACGAGCTGACAGGCATGAGAGACGAGCTCACCTAGTGATGAAGGGTGCTCCCCTTAATACCACAAACACATAACAGAAATAGAGAAACAACAACAGCAATATGCAAGAACAGAAAATTGGCTTCTTATTATCTCCACAAATGTGGAATTACAAATTTTCAGAATTACAATATGCAAAGCCACATGGGCATTCCCTTACAATATTCTGTAGGACAAAGCCTCGAATCAATACCCAGAACTATTCTGAACTGCCTAAGACAATAATACAGCCTTCCTTATATAGGCAATTTTCCACCGCCTGGGAAGGTTCCAGAATTTTAGCCAATAAGGCCGACCAAACTTAGAATTATTTTTATTTTACATTTCATTACATCATAGTCGGCTCAAAATAAATTTTGAAACCCGAACAGAAATTTTGAAGAAAAATCATTTTCCGCCATTTCAGGTGACCCAACTTCTGAAGACCATAAGTCATCACCAGTTGACCCGATTGACTATTGTAACCCCATTTCGGAAAGGGCGCGAGGAGCTCTACAACACCTGAATAAGCAAGCTTCATTCAGCCCAAAATTTGACCTCATCCGGGGCCTCTAAAGCCTTCAAAACTGAGTTCAAAGTTTCTGTCCCCTGCTGCCAAAACCGAAAATCTTCAATATCTTCCAATATACACTTGATCTGGCAATGAAACTTTACTGGTAGACTTATATGACCAAAATGAACCTCCAAGAAAGAAATCAGATCATTCTGAGCACATAGGAAAATTATCAAAAATAGTAACTTTCCATAAATAGCAGCTCTGCACAAGATAGCCCTTATTGAATTCAAAAAAAATAGAAATGTTTTTGGGTGATGCAAGATTGCTCTTACACCCGGGATGCTCCTGCATCAGACACCCAGGGTAATTTGAGAAGTGACCCTGTCACGACTCAGGTGTGCAGAGGAAAACCAAGATGGCTGATCTCCTCCTTTGTCAGCCATGATGAATCTTCAACAGGTCGTCCTTTCCACTTGACCAGATATTCTTCATATACCCTGTTCCTTGTGCTTCTGCCAATACGACTGTCCAGTATATCTTCGATCTCCTTAGTGTCTGAACTAGTTGCTGGAATGCTCCACTGTGCTGCTGTGATCTCATCTTCAACACCTCCTTCATGATACTCTGTCAGATCTGAAATGTTAAACACTGGTGAAATATTTAGCTCAGTAGGCAATTCTACCTCATATGCGTTTCCTGAATCATGTTTCTTCAGTATCCTACATGGTCCAAACTTCTTCATTTTCAGCTTGTTATATGTACCAACTGGAAACCGCTCCTTCCGCAAATGAACCATGACTTCATCACCAACTTGAAATTCCTTATACCTCCTTTTCTCATCTGCCTTAGCCTTATACTGTGCGTTCATCTTGGTAATATGCTTCCTCACCTCCTCATGGATGTTCTTCAAGTGTTCTGCAAAATCCTCAGCTTCAGCACTACTTATTTCTCCTTTATCTATCTTCCTCAATTCAGATGCATTTCTTGGACTACTTCCATATACAATCTGGAATGGTGATTTACCAGTGCTCCTGTTGACAGAATTATTGTACGCAAATTCTGCCTGTGGTAAAATCAAATCCCATCCTGTTGGCTTATCTCCAACCAAACATCTCAGCAAATTTCCCAAACTCCTATTCACCACCTCTGTTTGTCCATCAGTCTGTGGATGATGTGATGAACTGAACTTCAAATCTATCTTTAACTTCTTCCACAATGTACGCCAAAAATATCCAACAAACTTAGTGTCCCGATCTGAAACTATGGTCTTTGGCAAACCATGAAGTCTCACTACTTCTCTGAAAAACAATTCTGCTACATGAACAGCATCATTAGTCTTCTTGCAGGGAATAAAATGTGCCATCTTTGAAAATCTGTCAACTACCACAAAAATTGAATCGTGTCCCCGCCGTGTCCTCGGTAAACCAAGAACAAAGTCCATATTGATATCCTCCCAAGGCTTCTCTGGTATAGGTAATGGCTGATACAACCCTGTATTCTGCTTCACTCCTTTCGCCATCTGACATACTCTGCAACTCTGTACAAACTTCTTCACATCTTGCTGCAACTGTGGCCAATAATAATTCTCACTAACCAAACCAAGGGTTTTGTCACGACCAAAATGTCCAGCCAATCCTCCGCTATGCTTCTCCTTGATGAGATTCTCCCTCATAGAACTTCGTGGAATGCACAACTGACTCCCTCTGAATAGCATATCATCCTGGATGATGAAATCCAACCATTTCATCCTGTCTAGAGTAACAGGTTCTGTACAAGCTTTCCAAGCTTCACCAAAATCAGGATCCTCTAGATACAAATTCTTGAGTTCCTTGAACCCAACCACTTCAATCTGCATTTCTGTCAGCAATAGTTGCCTTCTGCTAAGAGCATCTGCAACCCTATTAGACTTTCCACTCCTGTGTTTCAAAACAAATGTATAACTCTGCAAAAACTCAACCCATTTCAAATGCCTTTGATTCAATTTTCCTTGACTATTCAAATATTGCAAAGCTTGATGATCAGTATACAAAACAAACTCCTTAGGAAGCAGATAATGTCTCCACTTCTTTAATGCCTGAACTATAGCATAAAATTCTTGATCATAAATAGAATATTTCCTCTTGGCATCATTTAACTTCTCACTGAAATAAGCAACAGGTTTACCTTCTTGGCTCATAACAGCTCCTATTGCAGTACCACTAGCATCACAATCTACTTGAAACACCTTATTAAAATCTGGAAGTGCTAAAACAGGTTGTTCTGTAACTTTTTGTTTCAACAATTGAAAACTCTTTTCTGCCCCATTAGTCCACTTAAACTCTTTTCTATCCCCTCTCATTGTTTCAGTCAAGGGTCCACAAATACTGCTAAAATTTCTGATAAACTTTCTGTAAAAGCTAGCTAGACCATGAAAAGATCTTACCTCAGTAGCACTCCTTGGAGTAGGCCATTCAAGGATAGCCTGTACCTTCTCTGGGTCCATTTTTAGACCTTCTCCTGAAACTACAAATCCCAAATACACTAACTCTTTCTTCACAAAACTGCACTTCTTCAAGTTAATCAACAATTTCTCATCTCTCAACTTCTCAAACACCATACGAATATGCATCATATGTTCCTCCAATGTCTTGCTAAAAATCAAAATATCATCTAGGTAAACAATGACAAACTTACCTAGAAATTCTTTCAGAACCTCATTCATGAGCCGCATGAAAGTGCTCGGTGCATTGGTTAGCCCAAAAGGCATGACTAACCACTCATATAGTCCTTCCTTTGTCTTAAAGGCAGTCTTCCATTCATCTCCTTCTCTAATCCGAATCTGATGATATCCACTCTTCAGATCTATCTTTGAGAAATACACAGCTCCACTCAAACAGTCCATAATATCATCCATTCGTGGCAATGGAAACCTGTACTTGATTGTGATCTTGTTTATTGCTCTGGAATCTGTACACATCCTCCATTCTCCATTCTTCTTTGGTGCTAATACCGCTGGTACAGCACAGGGACTCAGACTCTCACGGATCAATCCTTTCTGTAGCAGTTCATGTACTTGTCTGTTCAACTCCTCACTTTTTGCAGGTGTCATTCTGTGTGCTGCCTTATTCGGCAAACTCGCTCCTGGGGTCAAATCCATCTGATGACTGATCTTCCTGACTAGTGGTAATCCATCAGGCACGTTATCGGATACAATATCCTGAAACTCATTCAACAAATCTGCAACTTGTATAGGAACATCTTCTACTTCCTCTTTACCAGCTTTTGGAATTAAAGCAAAACATACATGCTCATGCCTCATACCATCTAGGAAATTTCTTCCATCAACAAAAGTTATCCTTGCATTACCACATACCTTTTCTTCAGTCTCCTTCAATGGTTTTAGCTTATGTCGCACTCCATCCTTTGTCAGGGAATAGGTATTCGCGCGACCATCATGTACAGCACATCTGTCAAACTGCCACGGTCTACCTAACAACATATGACATGCATCCATAGAGATGATATCACATAGTACCTCATCTTGGTATCCGCCAATCTTGAACTTTACCAGGCACTGTTCACTGACCATGACCTTGTTGTCATCCTGTACCCAGGCAATCCGATATGGATGTGGGTGTTTCTGTCTCTTGAGCTTCAACTTTGTCACTATCTCTTCTGACACCAAATTGTCAGTGCTTCCACTATCAATGATCACATCACAACATTTACCTTCACACTTGCACCTGGTGCGAAACAGGCTCCTTCTTTGCTCAGGTTCATTCTCACCACTCAACAGGACTCTTCTGTTAATCAACGTTTCTCCTCTTTCAGCATCTTCAGAATTTGATGATCTGGCATCTTCATCTACATGTGCAACTCTGGCCTGGCCTTCATTTCTCCTGTCTATTCTTCCTTGGCGCTGAGGACATTCAAATGCCCTATGACCTTCTTCTCCACAGTGAAAACATGTTCCATGGAAGCCACCTCTTCCAGATCCTTGTCCTCTTCCTCTTCCTCTCTGATCTCTATTATTCTGATCTTGGAAACGATTGGAATTATTTTCTCACTGATTTTGACTGCTACTGGCCTCATCCTTCTTTTTCGTATCTTCATTTCGGCCACCATATGATCGTCCACCAGATCGTCCACCGCGACCTCTTCCGTTTTGTCTGCTCTCAAACTTCTTGTTCAGCTTTTCCTCTACTTTTAGGGCAAACTGGTATGCCTCTTCAATACTGTTCATTCGAACCAGATTCAGCTCCTCCTGAATGCTTGGCCTTAACCCATTAAGGTATCGGGCAACTTTCTCCTTATCAGCTTCTGCGTGGCCTGTTCTGATGAGAAGTCGATAGAACTCCTCTGTATACTCTTGAACAGACCTTCCTGCTTGCTTCAAACTCTGCATTTTCTTCAGTAGGTCAAGCTCATAATCAACAGGAATGAACTGTCGCTTCAATTTATCCACCATCCGATCCCATCTCGTGATTTTCTCCTTTCCCCTTCTATTTCGCTCTAATTGAACTTCTTGCCACCAGATCTTCGCATGACCTTTCAGTCTGGCCTTCCCAAATTTGACCCTATCAGGATCCTCAACATCTTCATACTCAAAATATTCTTCACATTCATTGATCCAGTCGATCAATTCCTCTGGGTTAAGATTTCCAGAAAATGTAGGAACCTCAATCTTAGGTCTTTTCCCAATCTTGGAAATCGCCCGAAAAAGTCTTTCTTCCTCCTGGTTCACAATTTCAATTTCTCCTTCTTGATATTCTTCTTCGGCTTCATCCTCGCTTTCGTCTCTGACATTAAGATTCATTCCTCTGCGAATCTCTTCTTGCAATGCTCGCACTTGTCTCTGCAGCTCTCTAACCTCAGGTGTCACAACACCAGCTCTTCCGCCACGTTCCCTTCGTGGAGGCATTTTCGCGATGCGTGCTGAAACCCTAGCCACGGTCCTGGTGCAAACTGCCTCACAGTCGGCGATCTGTTTACACACTCAAGAACTCCTGCTCTGATACCACCTGATGAAGGGTGCTCCCCTTAATACCACAAACACATAACAGAAATAGAGAAACAACAACAGCAATATGCAAGAACAGAAAATTGGCTTCTTATTATCTCCACAAATGTGGAATTACAAATTTTCAGAATTACAATATGCAAAGCCACATGGGCATTCCCTTACAATATTCTGTAGGACAAAGCCTCGAATCAATACCCAGAACTATTCTGAACTGCCTAAGACAATAATACAACCTTCCTTATATAGGCAATTTTCCACCGCCTGGGAAGGTTCCAGAATTTTAGCCAATAAGGCCGACCAAACTTAGAATTATTTTTATTTTACATTTCATTACATCATAGTCGGCTCAAAATAAATTTTGAAACCCGAACAGAAATTTTGAAGAAAAATCATTTTCTGCCATTTCAGGTGACCCAACTTCCGAAGACCATAAGTCATCACCAGTTGACCCGATTGACTATTGTAACCCCATTTCGGAAAGGGCGCGAGGAGCTCTACAACATTTAAATAAGCAAGCTTCATTCAGCCCAAAATTTGACCTCATCCGGGGCCTCTAAAGCCTTCAAAACTGAGTTCAAAGTTTCTGTCCCCTGCTGCCAAAACCGAAAATCTTCAATATCTTCCAATATACACTTGATCTGGCAATGAAACTTTACTGGTAGACTTATATGACCAAAATGAACCTCCAAGAAAGAAATCAGATCATTCTGAGCACATAGGAAAATTATCAAAAATAGTAACTTTCCATAAATAGCAGCTCTGCACAAGATAGCCCTTATTGAATTCAAAAAAATAGAAATGTTTTTGGGTGATGCAAGATTGCTCTTACACCCGGGATGCTCCTGCATCACCTAGACCAATGGTCACAACACGAAGACCAAGACAATGAACCTGGTGATGCTCATGTCAATGCAACGTATACCAATGATTTGTACAAATAGTCAAGACCAAACTCTCCACTTTAAACAACCTCAAGGCATACAAGTGATAGGCTAAAAAGAATTGAGAAGGAAAAACAAGTTGCACAAAATGAACGAGCTGCAAAAGAAGAAAAACTTAGGCTTCTAGAAGAGGAACAACGAGCCTTGTTGGACATAGAGAGAAAAGCATTCCACGAGGAGCAAGATAGGTTGTTAACCCAACAATTAAACACTTAATTCAACAAAAGGGGTGCTAACAGTGGAAATAATTCTCCTCCCTCCACCCCTTCCAAAACACCACGAAGTAGAAGGCGGTCAAGAACTCCTTCTAGATCTCCTAGTCCTAGAGGAAGAAGGGCCTCTCAGTATGCTCACTATAGGAGGCAAACCCCTCCTAGAAACTCAAGACCACACTCCCAACATGCACATCATGGTTCTCAACACGGAGGTGGTAGCTCACATTATGACCTGGATACTCAAGACTTTATGTGAATGCAACAAGAGCCTATCTTCCAACAGTATGTAGATAGGTATTTGGAACAAAACAAAGATAATTTCTTGGAAAGTCTAATCAACAAGGGCACCAGAGTCCCTTATAATTTTGATGTGGACAACAAAATACAAAAGCAAAATCCCTCTCAAGAGGAAGAAATCCGCCAAATGAAGAAAATGATGGAGAAAATGATGCAACCTTAGAGCTCATTCTCACTAGACTCGATTTGTCCTAATCCATTCGACAAGAGTGTGAGTATGAAGGATTTTCCAAGGAGGGTGGAATTCCCTCAATACGATAAATATGATGGTAGTGGTGATCCACATGACCATGTGCGCTAGTTCTATACTATGAGCTTTGAATTCCATCAGGATGACTCCTATTTGATGAGGTTATTCCCTAGAAGTCTTAAAGGACAAGCAATGGAATGGTCTACCAATATCACTCCCCTTGTCAAAAATTTTAGAGAACTTGTTCATAGATTCGTTCAACACTTTGCATATAATCTATCAAGATCTGTTACTATGTTGGACCTATGCAACTTGAAACAAAATCAAGGGGAACCCTTTGTTACCTTCTTACAGCGGTGGAGAAGACAGTGCTCTCAGTATCCTAGGATGATCCATGAGGATGAAAAGATTGACATCCTTGTCAGTAACTTGGTGCCTAAAATGAGATATGAGATAAAAAAGATAGTCTTCAATTCCTTCGATACCATGATTGAAACTGCATGCCACATTGAGGATGTTCTAAAAGAACAAGACATTTTGACCAAACATAGCAACAATGGCAACAATGGTCAACACAACAACAAGGATAAAGGGAACAACAACAATTGGAACAAGAACAAACAAGTTGTCAATGATGGAGTTGTAGACTCTCCCCAACCTAAAGATCAAGGTGTCCTTCACTTGTCCAGTGCAATTCAAGCTATGAAGCTCAATGCACCTCATCAGTAAGAAAGTACACCAAGATATCAAGAGAGGCCCAGAAAGGAGAAGTGAAAATTTACCAAATTGGGTGACTCATATGAGGATGTTCTCAAAACTCTCATTGCTAACAACTTGGCACATCCTCAGGATCTTGCAAAACATTACATCCCAGACATTAAGCCACATTGGTGGGATGAGAAGGCTTTCTGCATGTTTCATAATGGCATTGGGCATACCATTGAGAATTGTTGGAAACTCAAGCACATTATCCAAGATCTCATTGAGAATGGAAAGCTTAAGGTGGATGGACTGAACACCAATGCTGATCACAAAGCATTTAAAGAGCTGTTGCCTAAGTATGACAAGGGGGAAACCTCTAAACCAAAAGATGGCAAGGCTGCAATCAACTACACTTACACAGTGGCAGAAAATGTGGTAAACATGCTTGAAGTTGTGGAGCCAAGCATTAATATGATGAGGAGTAAGGACCCGCACGGTTATGACCCTCCCCCTATCTTTGACAAAGAACCTGTTGTGGTGCTGAGAGGTCCTCATTCTAGGTTATCTTCTCAAGCCCTTAATGCTGTTACCAGGAGTCAAGGCCCTATTGTTCTTAGAGGTCCTAGTTCAGGTCCATCCAATAAATCCAAGCAAGTGGCATCCAAGAATGTCACCAAGTTTGCCACTATGCCTAAACCAAACTACAATCTTGTAGATCAGTTACAGAAAAATCCAGCTCAGATCTCAATCTTGGAGCTCCTAGAGTTGTCCCCTAGACATAAACAGATCCTTGAGGATGCTTTGCGCATAGAAAATGTTCCCAACAACATAGATATAGACCAATTTCAAGGCATGGTGAATCACATTACTAGCCCACATTACCTCTCTTTCTCAGAAGATGATGACAAATCCCTAAGCCATCCACACAATCTTTCCCTTCACATTGAAGTAATGATTCATAAAACCCGTGTTAGGCACGTGTTGATAGATGGGGGTGCTGGGCTAAATATTTGTACTTTAAGTTTGTTAAAAACTTTGGGCTATTCAGAGGAAGTGATCGACACTAAAAAGAAGATCACTATAAAGGCCTATGATGAGGCAGAACGAAGTTCTAAGGGGTTGGCTGTCCTTCCTGTCAGGATTGGCCCAGTTGAAAAAGATATCTTGTTTCAAATTGTTGATACTAGACCCCTTGCATACAACATCTTATTGGGTAGACCATGGATTCATGACATGCAGGTAGTGCCATCTACCTACCACCAATGTGTTAAGTTCCCCTACAATGGAGTAGAAATTTGCATACCAGGGGATAGCACTTTATCAGTCAATTCAATCTCAGCCAATGTTCATGTCCCTCTTAATCGAGAAGCAGAGGATTATCAAGCAACTTTAGCAGACTGTCAAGACAAGTTTAAATCAATAGACCTTGGCATGGGGGGGGTATCAACTTCACTCTTTTGCAAAGATGCTTGTTTCCCCTAGGTCCTATGGAAAACCTTCACAGGAGATGAAACCGTCTTCTTTGGCAATGACACTATTTGAAAAGTTTGTGGAATCCTCAATACCAATACAAGATGAAAAAGAGGAAGTAGCTATTCAAGATTGGATATACAAAGAGGAGAAGTACCAGCACAATGAAAATTTCTCCCCCTCTTCTAAGTCCTATGGGAGAGGATATACTTTTGTCAAGAAGATGGGTTATCCAGGATATGGCCCTCTTAGTCACAGGTTAGATGCTAGAGCCGAACCACTTAATCATGATCTTTTTGGATGTAAGTCTAAGAAACCGGTTGGCCTAGGCTTTATGAAAATAACAAGTGCACTGTCCCCTTTCCTGATAGGCAGGATAGTGAAGATGACATAGAATATGTACCAAATTTGACAAATCAACAAGACATGACAGATGATTGGGTACCTTCAACAAATCTCCTTTGGGGAGATTCCAGAGATTTAACAATTGACAGTCCTCCTATCCTAGCTGCGATAGATAGTGACTATATGAATGTGAGATTGACTATGGATAGTGTCTCCATCCCAGCTGCAATAGATGGTGATAATTCAAATAATTTTGTGATTGAGCAAATTGCTAGAGGAGAGGAAACTCTTCCAAATCTTGAGGCTTCTACATCACGAGGCCCCAACAATAATTCAGAAATAGACTCTCATGAGTTTGAATGGGATTCACTCTCAGACGCAACAGTTGACTTGGATATGGATGTTGTCCATACCTATAGTTCTCAACCTAAAGTAGCTGATGAGTCATGTGTCAGATTAGAAGATTGGAACCCACGTGTCGCATTAGTAGATGATTCTTCGCTCGATAGGGTAAATTCTGATTTAGACACCTTAGAGGGATACTTGACAGAATCCAATTCTACGGTCACCAGAGATGACACCACCTATATCCTTACTATTGAACCAGTCATTAACCTACCCCTTATTGACCCCACCCTTATTGATTGGTCTCAACGTTATCAAGAGCCTCAACTCTTGACATTTCACAATGACTATGAGATCACCTGCTATCTAAATGCCATTGAACCTGTAGTCTCTTCCACCAGTGAACCAGCTACCAGTATGACAGAACTTGACATCAAGTACCTTAGTCACAAGATCAAAAGAAAAGAAAAAAAAAAGAGTTCTAATGGCGAAAACCACTGTGTGGCGGTGTCAGAACCAAAAAAAGTAACAAAAAAAGACGTATCCAAAGGTGAAAACCTCTCTGAGGCACCTACGGATGAGGTAATTGATAATCTCCCAAGCTATTTTCAGGACAGATCATTAGTATTGGTTGAACCTACAGAAGCTATTAATTTGGGTACAGAAGCAGCTCCAAAAATTGTACACTTGGCTAAATCTTTATCACCTCGAGAAAAGAAAGCCTACACTGAGTTCCTCCAAAAGAAGAAAATTAATTTTGCACGGACATATTCCGACATGCCAGGGTTGGACACTAATCTCATTATGCATCATTTGTCCATAGCTCCAGGTGTGAAACCAGTCAAACAAAAGTTGAGAAAAATGCACCCTCATATAGCTCTTTTAGTGAAAGCTGAATTAGAAAAGCTCCTTGGTGCAGGATTCATTAGAGCCATAGACTATGCTGATTGGATTTCCAACATTGTACCTATTTCTAAACATGATAAATCCATCTGAATCTGCACAGATTTTAGAGATCTTAACAGAGCATGCCCAAAGGATGATTTTCCACTTCCTAACATAGACATGATAGTGGACATGACGGCGGGCTATGAGATCTATTCCTTGATGGATGGTTTTTCTGGGTATAATCAAATCAAGATTGCTCCTGAGGATCAAGAAAAGACTACATTCACATGCGCATGGGGTACTTATTGTTGGAATGTCATGCCCTTTGGATTGAAAAATGCAGGAGCTACTTACCAAAGAGCTATGACAACCATCTTCCATGACATGATGCATAAGAATATGGAAGATTATGTGGATGACACCCTCACTAAGTCTAAGAAAAGAGGAACACATTTGGCGGATTTAGAAGTAATTCTAGATCGCATGGAACAATTTCAACTAAGATTAAACCCCAAAAAGTGTGCATTTGGTGTTACTTCTGGAAAATTATTGGGATTCATCATTTCAGCCAAAGGGATAGAAGTGGACCCCGAAAAGGTCCAAGCCATTATAAACATGCCACCTCCCAAAAATATCAGTCAAATGAGGAGTCTTCAAGGACACCTTCAATCCATAAGGAGGTTTATTTCACAATTGGCAAATAGAGCGCAACCCTTTAACAAAAACTTGCATAAAGGTGTTCAATGTGTCTGGAATGAGGATTGCTAGAAGAGCATGGATCAAATTAAGGAATACTTGGCAAGTCCTCCCATTTTAATGCCTCCCATTCCAAGAAAACCTCTTATTTTGTATGTCTCAGCTACTGAATCTTCACTGGGGGCATTGTTGGCTCAATTAGATGAACAAGGGAAAGAAAGGGCCATATATTATATTAGCCGCACTCTTGTTGCTTATGAGGTCAATTATACTAGTATTGAAAAAGCTTTCCTTGCAGTAGTATTTGCTTCTCAAAAATTGTGACACTATATGCTTGCGCACACCATACACCTCATAGCAAAAATTGATCCTCTCAAATACTTGCTCGGTAAAGCTGCTCTCACGGGTAGACTTGCTAAATGGATGATGATTCTTTCTGAATTTGACATAAAGTATATTGAGCACAAGGCAATCAAAGGCCAGGCTATTGCAGATTAACTAGCTAATTTCCCAATTCAAGATAATATGCCCATTCAAGTCAATTTCCCAGATGAACATCTTATGTACATGACTGAGAGATCCTGGAAAATGTTCTTTGATGGTTCCTACATGCAAAATGGTTCTGGAGCTGGTGTGTTGCTTGTCTCTCCACATGGGTACACTATTCCCAAATCTTACAAGTTACTCTTCCCATGCACAAACAACATAGCCAAGTATGAGGCTTTAACAAATGGACTAAAAATGGCTATAGAGTGGAATATCACAGAACTACATATCTACAGGGATTCTCAGTTGATCATTAATCAAGTCAATGAGCAATATCAAACAAAAGATGACAAGTTGATACCTTACAAAAAAATGGTTGATTCATTAAGACGGTATTTTACTTTTGTCACTTTTTAGCAAATCCCTAGGGCTGAGAACAAAGCAGCTGATGCTATGGCCACCCTTGCTTCGCTTCTCCAGTTAGAAGAACATGAGTCTAGATATGAATTCCTAGTGGAAGAGCTACATCATCCCATATTTGACTCACCCGAAAACCATGTCATTTGCACCCTTGTCAATCATGAATCCTCTCGCTATGGTGCTATTTACTCATATCTCTGTGATGGCATCATCCCCAACACATTTAACCGATCTGAAAGAAGAAACCTTGTTCGTAATGCCTCTCACCATTCCCTCATCTCTGGTGATTTGTACAGGAGGGGTCTAGATGGAACACTTCTTAGGTGCTTAGAAAAGGAGGAATCTGATCAAGCGCTAGTTGACATCCACGAGGGCATATGTGGGGGACATTCTAATGGTCTTTCCATGGCTTGAAGGTTTCTTAGGGTGTGGTACTATTGGCCTATGATGCAGATAGATGCGGTAGCTTTTGCCAAGTCTTGTGAAAAATGTCAAAAACATGGACACCTGATACATGCTCTAGGTAGGGAGCTAATTCCTTCTATATCTCACTGGCCATTTCAGCGATGGGCCTTTGACCTTGTTGGGTAGATTCATCCCAACTCATCAGGTGGACATAAGTTCATTATCACTGCTACTGACTACTTCACAAAATGGGTAGAGGCTGTTCCACTTTCTGTTGCCTCAGGCAAGACAGTGTCTTTATTCATTTTAAGCCATATCATCTGTCGATATGGAGTGCCATTTGAGATCATCACTGACAATGGAGGTCAGTTCAAAAACAAGGACCTTACACAACTCTGCCAAAGATTTAAGATAAAGCAACATTGGTCCTCCATTTACTTCCCGCAAGGAAATGGTCAGGTAGAGGCTTCAAATAAAACCATTCTCAAGATTTTACACAGAACAATTCATAAGAATGGTAGAGATTGGCACCTATAGATAAACCCGGCCTTGTGGGCCTATAGAATGAGTATTCGTACTCCAATTGGGGCTACTCCTTTTGCCCTCACATACGGCGCTGAAGCAGTGTTACCTTTAGAGGTTGAGATTCCGTCACTTAGAGTCTCTCTCAAAGGTCTCATTACAGATGAAGACTATCGCGCCATGAGATTACAAGAATTGGAACTTCTGGATGAAAAGTGCAAAGCATCATTTTACCATATGAGGGTCTACCAAAAGCAGATGTCCAAGGCATTCAACAAAAAGGTTCACCCTAGAGAATTCCAAGTAGGCGATCTTGTCCTGCGAGAGAATCCTAAGAACCAACAAAATAGAGAACAAAAGGGCAAATTTGAACCTAATTGGCTTGGACCCTACATTATCACAGTAGCTTTTGGTACAGGTGCTTATCTACTATCTACTGAAAAGGGGGAGCAGCTCCCTGAGCCTATCAATGTTTTGCACCTGAAGAAGTTCTATCCTTGATGCCCATTCTATTTGGGGACATCCTTTGTACATACTTATTGATCCTGAAAAAATTCCAAAAAAATTCGTATATGATGCTAAAAAAATTCTAAAAATCAGAAAATGTCTTGAAAAAATTATCATCTTAGTGAAAACCTAGCAATAGGCGCTTTGATGTATCTCAAAAAAAATAATATATTCCAACAATACCAAAAAAATAAAAAATTCAAAAAAATTCAAAAAAAATAGAAAAAGTGCCTTGGTGAAAACCTGGAAACAGGCGCCTTGGTAGCAAAAATACAAAAAAAATTATAAAAAGTCTTGAAAAAAATTCTTCCAAGTGGTGAAAACCTGGAAACGGGCGCTACTTGAGGCCTTTGCACCCCTATTTCTTAGCATGCATCCTCGACACTTAGCCTTTCTCCATTATACCTTGTCCTTGTTGCCTTGGTTTTGAATTGGTCTTTGTCTTTGTCCAGGGGGCATCATTGTGTTACCTTTGGTCTCTTGGATATGCTTGTCTTTAGGACACCTCACAAACTGTGTTTTTCAACACCAACCCAATTGTGTTTTTCAGCACAACCCCCAACATCAAGTGTTTTTCAACACTTATCAGTTTGGTCTTATCCAGTTTGGTCATGTGATCTTACCTGCTAGCAAGCATTCGATCCTTATCCTCGGAACTCAGTATCAGTTTACACACTTAAAATTTTTAAATGCAACACTTAATGCTTGAGATACGACATGATCTTTTCTTTGTGTACTGACTAATATTGATTTTTGTTGAGTGTCCTTGTCTAACAAGTCTCTCCGTGATGCATAGCTAGAGAACTTGGGGCATGGGGCATGTTTTTATTTGCTTTTTGCTTGTGGGTGTTGTCTTGAACCTCTTCAGTGTCTCTTATTGTCTCCTTGACACACTTAGAAGATTTAAGGCATCATCCTTGACTATTTTTGCACAACCATTCTCATGGTCATCTAGATGTTTATGCCTTGATGCGAGCATGGTTTTTCTACATTAAATTGGGTAAGCTAACATTGCAGTCATCTTGATCTTTATGTCTTTGATGCTCATGTTAGAATCTTTCCACATTCCAATCCGATATCAATCACATTGATATCTTCATAGTTGTATTTGTGACTCGTGATGATTGTGTGATCGTCCGATGTCCGGTAATAATGGCCCTAGGATGAAAATAAAATCCTTACATTCTCTAATGAATGAAGAACACAAAATCCTATGTTACAGTTGCTCTATTGCAAGTACACCTTTGCATTTTCATGTAGCTTGCATTGTTAGACCTCATGTTAATTTGCATTTATAGGCTGCATTATGAGTTTGAGAGGGTTTCCTTCATCTTTCTTGTGGACTTTTAGTCAACTGTGGTCACATTTTGATCTTCATTTCCTTACCTTCTTTCGTGATCTCAATCAAAATTCCCTATCTTAAATAGTTGATTCATTTTGGGGCATCTTTTTTCTGGAGGCAAATTCTGTTTCTTCTCTCCATTTCTTTCCATTTCTTCCAAACTTCTATCTTCCATTCGCTTTCACCCCACTTCTTTTTTTCTAATTCAACCTTGGGGCATAATCTTTCTTGGTGATCTACCTTGGTTCTGTGATTTTTTTGTCTTTCATCTTATGTCAAGAACCTTATGTTTAGTTCGATTTGATCAAATTTATCAATTTACTATTTCTCCTCTATCTCATTTCAATTTCGATCACGAGGGGGCAGTACCTACCAAACTTTAATGCTTGATTCAGCTTTATCAAATTTATCAATTGCTTCTCTTGGGGCAACCTTGCTTGAGATTCTTATCTCTTATTTGAGACTTGACAATTACCTATTCACAGGTGTTGGCCTTGTCTTTTTCAATCTATTTATCTATGTCCTGATGTGTTCCCATCTGTCGAACACACATCTGGGTTGTTTTGTGATCCCAAATCGATCTCACACTTCAATTCCATTCTTTGACTGCATGTGATCCCAAGTCGACCTCACATTAGTCAAAGAGGGGCAAATGTATGCACCCTAAAATGGTCGCCTAGACTTTGGGCCCCATTTATTCAATTTGTCCAATATCAATTCCCAAATCAATGCTTTGCCATATTCAAATCAAATTCTTTGATCAAATCGTAACCATTTCAAATATCTCAATTCTTCCTAAGGTTTGAATATTTCATTAATTTTATTTAATTAATTAAGAAAAATAAATCCCTTTTAAATAAATAAAATAATATTATTTATTTGAAATAAATATTCCTTAAATGAAATAAGGTTATTTAATTAAAATTCATTTTTAATTAAATGGTTTTATTTTATTTCATTAATATTTATCTTTAAATTATATAATTTTATTTAATTTAATTAAGAGAGATATTATTCTTTTAAATTAAATAAATAAAATATCTTCTCAAAGATCTCTTGTGATGGAAAAAGAAACAAATTGATTAATAAAAGAAATAAAATAAAAATTCCATTTCCTACAAACCTTCTAAAAATGAAATTTGTTTCCTCTTTTCCATTTATCCCACATTGCTTCTAGATTTGCCTTCAATTCCACTTGTGCCTATAAAAGGAACCCTCTTGCTCTCAATTGGGGACCCCCGAATTTTCATATTGTTATTACGCTGCAAGTTTTCATAGAGCTTTGAGATCCATTATTGCATATAGATTTTTATCTCTTGTAGTTTCATTTAGATTAATTTCATATTTAATTCCATAGATTAAATCTTGCATTGTTATTTGTTTTCATAGTTAAATTTACTTTCAAGTATTGCATTGTTATCATTTAGTTTAGCTTGCATTTGCATTTTCATTGTCGCATTGCAAGAACAAGATTCACGGAGATTAGCACTCTTTCTTCTCCTCTTTGAATCTCTCATTCTGTGGTGTACTTGCATAGGTATTTGAGGGCCTCTTGGAAAACCATGCACTCCACAGATAGAGAGTTGTGGGTCGACTTGTGAGGGCTCATTCTTGGGTCTCCTCGCATGCAAAGACTCATAGATGTATAACACATTTGCTGTTATACAATGATAAGGTGTACTAGGACCCCTAGGTAGTCCCCATGACCCCTTTTGACACATTGGAACACTCAAGTGTGTCTTAAGGGGTCCTAAGACCCCTTAAGACACACTTGAGCATTCGAATGTGTGAAAAAGGGTCATCGGGACTTCCTACGGGTCCTAGCATGTGATAAGGCATACTAGGATCACTAGTGAGTCCCCATAACCCCTTTTGACACATTGTAACATTCAAGTGTGTCCGAAGGGGTCCTAGGACCCCTTAAGACACACTTGAGCATTCCAACGTGTGATAAGACGTACTAGGACACCTAGGGAGTCCCCATGATCCCTTTTGACATATTGGAATTCTCAAGTGTGATTTAAGGGGTCTCAGGACCCCTTCGAACACACTTGAGCATTCCAAAGTGTCAAACAGGGTCATGTGGACTCCCTGGGGGCCCAAATACACCTTATCATGAGTTAGGACCCCTAGGGAGTCCCCATGACCCCTTTTGACACATTATAACAGTCAAGTGTGTCTTAAGGGGTTGTAATACCCCTTAAGACACACTTGAGCATTCCAATTTTTCAAAAGGGGTCATGGGGACTCCCTAGGGGTCCTAGTATGCCTTATTATGCGTTAGGACCACTAGAATGTCCCCATGAGCCCTTTTGACACATTGAAATGCTCAAGTGTATCTTAAGGGGTTCTAGGACCCCTTCGGACACACTTAAGCATTCCAATGTGTCAAAAGTGGTAATGGGCACTCCCTAGGGGTCCTAGTATGCCTTATCACATCTTAGAACCCCTTAAGACACACTTGAGTGTTCCAATGTGTCAAAAGGGGTCATGTGTACTCTCGAGGGGTCCTAACGCATGATAAGACATACTAGGACCTCTAGGGAGTCCCCATGACCCCTTTTGACACATTGACACACTGAAGTGTGTGCGAAGGGTTCCTAGGACCGCATAAGACACACTTGAGCATTCCAATGTGTCAAAAGGGGTTATGGGGACTCCCTAGGGGTCCTAGTATGCCTTATCACATGTTAGGACCCTTAAGACACACTTGAGCATTCAAATATGTCAAAAGTGGTCATGGAGACTTCCTAGGGGTCCTAACATGTGATAAGGTGTACTAGGACTCCTAGGGAGTCCCCATGACCCCTTTTGACACCTTGGAATGCTCAAGTGTGTCTTAAGGGGTCTTTGGAGCCCCTCGGACACACTTGAGCATTCCAATGTGTCAAAAGGGGTCATGGGGACTCCCTAGGGGTTCTAACACATGATAAGGCGTACTAGGTCCCCTAGGGAGTCACCATGACCCCTTTTGACACATTGGAATGCTCAAGTGTGTCTGAAGCGGTCCTAAGAACCCTCAAGATAAAGTTGAGTGTTTCAATGTGTCAAAAGGGGTCATGGGGACTCCCTAGGGGTCCTAGTACACCTTATCATGTGTTAGGACCCCTAGGAAGTCTCCATGACCACTTTTTACACATTTGAATGCTCAAGTGTGTCTTAAGGGTCCTAACACGTGTTAAGGAATACTAGGACCCCTAGGGAGTCCCCATTTTCCCTTTTGACAGATTAGAATGCTCAAGTGTGTCTGAAGAGGTCATAGGACCCCTTAAGACACACTTGAGCATTCCAATGTGTCAAAAGGGGTCATCAGGACTTCCTAGGGGTCCGAACGCATGATAAAGTGTACTAGGACCCCTAGGTAGTCCCCATGACCCCTTTTGACACATTGGAACACTCAAGTGTGTCTTAAGGGGTCCTAAGACCCCTTAAGACACACTTGAGCATTCAAATGTGTCAAAAGGGGTCATCGGGACTTCCCACGGTTCCTAGCGCATGATAAGGCATACTAGGATCGCTAGGGAGTCCCCATAACCCCTTTTGACACATTGTAACACTCAAGTGTGTCCGAAGGGGTCTTAGGACCCCTTAAGACACACTTGAGCATTCCAATGTGTCAAAAAGGGTCATGGGGACTTCCTAGGGGTCCTAACACGTGATAAGGCATAGTAGGACATGTAGGGAGTCCCCATGAACCCTTTTGACACATTGGAATGCTCAAGTGTGTCTTAAGGGGTCTCAAGACCCCTTCGAACACACTTGAGCATTCCAAAGTTTCAAAAGGGGTCATGTGGACTCCCTAGGGGTTCTATTATGCCTTATCACGGGTTAGGACCCGTAGGGAGTCCCCATGACCCCTTTTCACACATTGGAATGGTCAAGTGTGTCTTAAGGGGTCCTAATACCCCTTAAGACACACTTGAGCATTCCAATTTTTTAAAAGGGGTCATGGGGACTCCCTAGGGGTCCTAGTACATCTTATTACATGTTAGGACCCCTAAGATGTCCCCATGACCCCTTTTGACATATTGCAATGCTCAAGTGTATCTTAAGGGGTCCTAGGACCCCTTCGGACACACTTGAGCATTCCAATGTGTCAAAAATGGTAATGGGGACTCCCTAGGTTTCCTAGTATGCCTTATCACATCTTAGGACCCCTTAAAACACACTTGAGCATTCCAATGTGTCTAAAGGGGTCATGGGGACTCCCTAGGGGTCCTAGTACACCTTATCATGCGTTAGGACCCCTAGGAAGTCCCGATGACCCCTTTTGACACATTGGAATGCTCAAGTGTGTCTTAAGGGATCTTAAAACCCCTAAGAACACACTTGAGCATTCCAATGTGTCAAAAGGGGTCATGGGGAATCCCTAGGGGTCCTAGTATGCCTTATCACGTGTTAGGACCCGTAGGGAGTCCACATGACCCTTTTTGACACATTGGAATGCTCAAGTGTGTCTTAAGGGGTCTTAGGACCCCTTAAGACACACTTGAGCATTCTAATTTGTCAAAAGGGGTCATGGGGACTCCCTAGGCATCCTAGTATGCCTTTACACATGTTAGGACCGCTAGCAAGTCCCCATGACCCCTTTTGACACATTGGAATGCTCAAGTGTGTCTTAAGGGGTCCTAGGACCCTTGTGGACACACTTAAGCATTCAAATGTGTCAAAAGGGCTAAGGGGGACTCCCTAGGGGTCCTAGTATGCCTTATCACATGTTAGGACCCCTAGGAAGTCCCGATGACCCCTTTTCACATATTGGAATGCTCAAGTGTGTCTTAAGGTGTCCTATGACCACTTCGGACACACTTGAGCATTTCAATGTGTCAAAAGGGGTCATGGGTTCTCCCTCGGGGTTCTAATGTGTGACAAGGTGTACTAGGACCCCTAGGGAGTCCCTGTGACCCCTTTTGACATATTGGAACACTCAAGTGTGTCTTAAGGAGTCGTACGACCTGTTAAGACACACTTGAGTGTTCCAATGTGTCAAAAGGGGTCATGGGGACTCCCTAGGGGTCCTAACATGTGATAAGGCATACTAGGACCCCTAGAGAGTCCCCATGACCCCTTTTGACACATTGGAACACTCAAGTGTGTCTTAAGGTGTCTTAGGAGTCCTTCAGACACACTTGAGCATTTTGATGTGTCAAAAGGGGTCATGGGGACTCCCTACGGGTCCTAACACGTGATAAGGAATACTAGGACCACTAGGGATTCCCCATGACTTCTTTTGACACATTGGAATGCTCAAGTGTGTATTAAGGGGTCTTAGGACCCCTTTGAACATACTTGAGCATTCCAAAGTGTCAAAAGGGATCATGGGGACTTCCTAGGGGTCCTAACACATGATAAGGCATACTAGGACCCCTAGGGAGTTCCCATGACCCCTTTTGACACTTTAGAATGCTAAAGTGTGTCCAAAGGGGTCCTAGGACCCCTTGAGACACACTTGAGCATTCTAATGTGTCAAAAGTGGTCATGGGGACTTCCTAGGGGTCCTAACATGTGATAAGGCATACTAGGACCCCAAGGGAGTCGCCATGACCTCTTTTGACACATTGGAATGCTCAAGTGTGTCTTAAGGCATTTTAGGACCCCTTAAGACACACTTGAGCCTTCCAATGTGTCAAAAGGGGTCATCGGGACTTGCTAGGGGTCCTATCATGTGATAAGACATAATAGGACCCCTAGGGAATCCCCATGACCCTTTTTGACACATTGGAACACTCAAGTGTGTCTGAAGGGGTCCTAGGACCCCTTAAGACACACTTGAGCATTCCAATGTGTACAAAAGGGGTCATGAGGACTTCCTAGGGGTCCTAACGCATGATAAGTCATACTAGGACCCCTAGGGAGTCACCATGACCCCTTTTGACACATTGGAACCCTCAAGTGTGTCTTAAGGGGTCCTAAGACCCGTTAAGACACACTTGAGTGTTCCAATGTGTCAAAAGGGGTCATGTGGACTCCCTGGGGGTCATAGCGCATGATGAGGCGTACTAGGACCCCTAAGGAGTCCCCATGACCCCTTTTGACATATTGGAACACACAAGTGTGTCCGAAGTGGTTGTAGGACCCCTTAAGACAAACTTGAGCATTCCAATGTGTCAAAAGGGGTCATCGAGACTTCCTAGGGTTCCTAACATGTGATAAGGCATACTAGGACCCCTAGGGAGTCCCCATCACCCCTTTTGACATATTGGAACACTCAAGTGTGTCTTAAGGGGTCCTACAATTCCTTAAGATACACTTGAGCATTCCAATGTGTCAAAAGGGGTCATGGGGACTCCCTTGGGGTCCTAGTATGCCTTATCACGTGTTAGGACCCCTAGGGAGTCCCCATGACTCCTTTTGACACATTGGAATGCTCAAGTGTGTGTTAAGGGGTCATAGGACCCCTTCGGACACACTTGAGCATTCTAATGTGTCAAAAGGGGTCATGGGGACTCCCTAGGGGTCCTAACGCATAATAAGACATACTAGCATTGGGAAGACTAGCAGAGAAATGCCATTGTTGTGAAGAATCTTTTCAATGCTCTCAATAGCATTGGGAAGACTAGCGGAGAAAAAGACAAGAGAGTTACTCGCAAGGTTATTACAACCTCCTTAGTAAGTCATCAATTGAGAAAGGCTCGTTTGATGAGACAAACTTGTGTTGAATTCAATATAGACCATAATACTTTGGGTAGAGTACTTGCAAGAAGAGAAAGACTTGATGATCCACTTCAAATTGATACATGGGCTTATGGTGGGAGACTTCCACGTTTTGATACGAAGCTAACAGATGTTGTCAAGGATGAAATTCAACAATTTTGGGATGCTAACTCAAGAGTGTCACCAAATGTGAAGGATGTCTTGAAGTTGGGAGTTGGCAATCGAGACCGCACTGCACATCCTAAACATTATGTTGAGGTAAGTCAAACAATGTTGTATAAAAATTTTTGTGATACACATCCAACATTGAAAATATCACAAAGGTCTTTTGAATCCGTGAAGCCATTTTATTGTGTACCCCTTAAGATTTAAAATACATGTTGCAAATATCATGTTGAGTTTTCAATGCATCATGAATTATTATGGTCCATTCGTTCTACTTTGCATACTAATGAAATGCTGGAGGATTGTGGTGCAAGTGGTCTTCCCAAATCATCAAGAGACTTGCTAGATCAATTTTTATGTCATAGAGATGATGGTTATTTATTTTATAAAAAAGATTGCTTAAATGCCAAGTGCTCAGAATGTGGTGGCTGGTCCAAGTTTAGAACATGTTTTCATGAGGGTTTGGAACACAATTTTGGAAAGACGCTCGTCCAAAAAAAGGTATATGAAATAGTGAAATATACATTGAAGAGTGGAGGTGAAGGCTCTAGATGTGAGTTAGTTGCAAAAGAATACAATGTTGCTGATTTTATCTCAGATTTCAAGACAAATATTTTTTACAAGTATGCAAGGCATAGTCACAGGTCTTAATGGTTGGATCAACAATTCAGGACATGTAAGGACACTTTCCCCATTGGAACTATTATATCCACTGTAGACTTTGCGGAGAACTATACATTGCAGCCCCAAAATGAGAGTCAAGCTCAATATTACAATTTCATTTAGGTTGCTATTTTTGTACACATCACATATAGACATTCCCCTGATAGCACAAAAGATGAGCGAAAGATAATCAGAGAGTACCTTTTTTATATGAGCAACGACAGGTCTCACTCTCATGAGTTTGTTCAAAATTATTTCCAAAACTATTTTGACTTCTTGTAGGAAAATGGTATTGCTATGGATAGGCATCTCATTTGGTTGGATAATTGCACCGGTCAATTTAAGAATGCCAAAATTTTTTATTGGTTGTGTAGAATGCATGTGAAGAGAGGTGTAATTCATATTTGGAGTTTTTTTGAGTCAGGGCATGGGAAAGGGGAGCATGACGAAGCAGGTGTGTGTGTGAAGAGAGCTCTTGTTAAGGAGCAATTGAGGATTTCAGGTGCTCTACTTCTTGATGCTTGTTCTATTGTTGATTGGTGTACTTTAGCATTGTCACAAGGGGGGACTCTTGATTCTACAGTGCATAGATTCTTTTGGTTGGTTGAGGAGGGAACTATAGGAGATAGATTGGATTGTCAAACAGTGAAAGACTCTTCAAAAATGCATTCATTTTGAAGCTCCAATAGTAGTACATGGACCATTTGGACAGGAGAGTTGGCTTATTTTTGCCCCATGTGTTTTTAGTATGATTGGGATCATTGCGAGTGAAGTGAGTGGGTGGATACATGGGTTCCATATTATCTGAATCCTTTATCTTTGACACTCTCTATAAGAAATGATGACATGGACACTTCAGTTGACTATGATGATCTTTCAGATCTTCTGAAGCCAGGAGATGTTTTTGCATTGGTTGCATCGCAGGGGAATGATGAGAGGTCAGATTATTGGTTAGCACATTATGTACAAGGTAAAAAAAAGCTTGTACAACTGATGACAGATGGTGATGGGTTCACATATCCTACTGGTTCAGTTGTTGTTGTGGGAATGTGGCTGCGAACATACATGATTAGAGAGAATGGAGTTCCCGCATTTGAAGACTATGAGAAGCACAAAACTATTCTCATGTATTCACACCTTGTTATAGAAAAAAATGTCAAGTTTTCAAAGCATCAAGGAAGACCAAAGACAAAAGAACTTTGGACTATTACTACTACTGATCATGAAGCACTATTGGAGACCCTGAAGCAAAGAGATGACCCTTCAGGAACACTTGACTAGGTAATAAGTTAACTTAGTGCATTATTTTCTAAGTTTGTTAAGCTTTATTTCAATACATTAATTTGACCTTTCTTAGATTGTATTTTGAGTCAATAAACTTGGTTTTGTATGTGGATTGTAACTTGTGTAGGAGCACCTATGAAGACACCTATGGTCACCATGGATCCAATCAGAGATAGAAGGACAAAAGGATCCTTAATGGTTAATTGAGATATTTTGAAGCCTATAATGGCAATTTGTAACAATCAATTTGATTTAAAAGTTAAATGTCCTAAAACTCTTCATAAGGACTTATGACCAAAATCATATATGGGTGGCCAATAGTGCCAAGAAGGGATCTTACGTGTCATATACTTATGTCATTTGCATGGTTTGAATTCTTGCATGTTTGATTGTTGTTTCTAATGCTTTAAGGATATTATTTTTTATCATTTCAAACAATCTATAAAAGTTAAACCTCAAACATAATAAGCTCCACAGTTCAAATTTCACAAGCTTAATCATGATTAATTTCACAGTTCAAATTTTAAACATACCACTAACAGTTAGTTGAAAGCGGCTCAGCAACGCATCTTTCAAACCGGCAGCGATCTTGTGAGGCTCATATCTAGGACCTTGTGAGAGGTATCGACAAACCATCAGGTGCTAAGAGATTATGTTTTTGAGTTCTACAATAACCTCTCTCGGTTTTGGGTGATTCGACTTCGTTTGCATTTGGCAAGGCAATCTAAGTCGATGCCAAAACTTGTAGTGAGGGTCAGTTGAAAGTGGCTCAGCAATGTATCTTTCAAACCGTCTGACCTGGCATCAAACCATCTACTCCATTGGCTCTGGTTGGCCAGGTAAATGCCAGTGACAACCCCGTTCTACCCACAGAGTCACCGGAACGCTTGCGACCACGCTCGACCCAAGTGACCCCAAGGTGCACTAAGCACGATTGGGAAGCGATCTTGCGGGGCTCATATCTCAGACCTCGTGAGAGGTATCAACAAATTTTTAGGTGCTATGGGATTTTGTTTTCAAGTTCTACAATAACCTCTCTCGATTTTGGGTGATTCAACTTTGTTTGCATTTGGCAAGGTGGTCTCAGTTGATGCCAAAACTTGTAGTGAGGGTCAGTTGAAAGTGGCTCAGCAGCATATCTTTCAAACCATCCGACCTGGCATCAAACCGTCTGCTCCATTGGCTCCGGTTGGTCAGGTAAACACCAGTGACAACCCCGTTCTTCCCACAAAGTCACCGGAATGCTCACGACCATGCTCGACCCAAGTGACTCCAAGGTGCACTAAGCATGATTGGGCAGCGATCTTGCGGGGCTCATAGCTCAGACCTCATGAGAGGTATCAAGAAATTGTAAGGTGCTACGGGATCATGTTTTTGAGGTCTATCATGATTAATTTCACAATTCAAATTTCAAACATACCACTAACAGTCAGTTGAAAGCAGCTCAGCAACGTATCTTTCAAACCGGCAGTGATGTTGCGAGGCCCGTATCTCAGACCTCGTGAGAGGTATTGACAAACTGTTAGGTGCTAAGAGATTGTGTTTTTGAGGTCTACAATAATCTCTCTCAGTTTTGGGTGATTCGACTTCGTTTGCATTTGGCAAGGCGATCTCAGTCGATGCCAAAACTTGTAGTGAGGGTCAGTTAAAAGTGGCTTAGCATCGTATCTTTCAAACCGTCTGACCTAGCATCGAACCATCTTCTCCATCAGCTTTGGTTGGCTAGGTAAATGCTAGTGACAATGCCGTTCTGCCCACAGAGTCACCAGAACACTCGCGACCATGCTCGACCCAAGTGACCCCAAGGTGCACTAAGCATGATTGGGCAGCGATCTTCTATGGCTCGTATCTCAGACCTCATGATAGGTATCAAAAAACCATTAGGTGCTACAGGATTGTGTTTCTAAGGTCTACAATAACCTCTCTCATTTTTGGGTGATTCAACTTCGTTTGCATTTGGCAAGGTGATCTCAGTCAATGCCAAAACTTGCAGTGAGGGTCAGTTGAAAGTGGCTCAGTAGCGTATCTTTCAAACCGTGTGACCTCGCATCAAACCATTTGCTCCATCAGATCTAGTTGGCCAAGTAAACGCCAGTGAAAACCCCATTCTACCCACAGAGTCACCGGAATGCTCGCAACCATGCTCGACCCAAGTGACCCGAAGGTGCACTAAGCATGATTAGGCAGCAATCTTGCAGGGATCATATCTTGGACCTCATGAGAGGTATCAACAAACCATTAGGTGCTACGAGATCATGTTTCTAAGGTCTACAATAACCTCTCTCAGTTTTGGGTGATTCGACTTTGCTTGCATTTGGAAAGGTGATCTTAGTCGATGTCAAAACTTATAGTGAGGGTCAGTTGAAAGTGGCTCAGTAGCGTATCTTTCAAACCATCTGACCTGGCATCGAACCATCTACTCCATCAGCTCCAGTTGGTTGGGTAAACACCAATGACAACCCCGTTCTGCCCACAGAGTCACCGGAACGCTCGTGACCACGCTCGACCCAAGTGACCCCAAGGTGCACTAAGCACGATTGGGCAATGATCTTGTAGGGCTCGTATCTCAAACCTCGTGAGTGGTGTAGGGCAGCCTCCACTAGTAGGAATTTGAATTTCTTTGTGTTTGTAATAAATAGGATGGATCTAAATAGATCATCCTAATTTTGGTTTGAAAACCCTGATGTATGATCAAGAATCTTTTGGCAATGTTATAAGCCTAAGATACCTTAGGTCATAGGGTTTACCTAGTTAGTGATAATTTGCTAGGTTAGGATTATGGAGTTTTAAAGGTTAATTTTAGATTATATTTACTTTAAAAATCATGTTGATAAGTTTTGATCTCAAAGAGAAATCATAAACTCTATCGAGTTAAATTTTTTTGTAAAAATGCAATAAAAGTTGCTGTTGCAACTTTCTAAAAGTTGCTCGAGAGATTGGAATTGGAAACCCAAGATTCAAATAGGTTCTCCAATAGATATAACTTCATTTTGAAGGTTATATATCCTTTTCACTTTGAACCATAATGGTAAGAAGTTGATTTTTGTAAACTGGTGCCATAAATGAGGAATACAAATCATTTTTGAGCCATTTCTCAGAATTGTACGGGCATGTACGAGCTTACAGAGCCAAGATTTGCATGTGAAAATATTGAGTTGCATGTTATTTCACCTTACTATTGATTTGGTAGAGATTTAGATTCATTGGTTAAAGTTATCTCAGTTTTTCTCAAAACAGTTTAGGAAACAAACTTTTCTAGGGCCCTGAACACTAATGGCGACCTAAGTTGCATTCTAACCATAGGTTTTACCTAAGAATTTGGAAAATGAAATTTAGGTATATATTCCAATGGATTCCAAAGGCTCATGCATTGGATTGAAGGGAAAGGCCCTCATGCATCAGGCCCTAGACTGAATTTTTGTGAGGATTTAGTCTAGAAAGTAGGAGAAAATTGTAAAGAAGTGTATAGAGTAGATAAGTGAGTGAAGAAATGGTGGTTTTGAGTCATTTGGAATTGGAGAAGAGTATTTGAAGCCTTGTATCAGTTCCATGAACCCTATACCTCATACTTGCTTTGTAAACCAAGCCTAACTAGGCCAATTAGGTTTGTGTCCAAGGTGGGTGTTAGGTGGTGCTGGAGTGGATTTGGAAGGAAAGGCTTTGGGATCTTAAATAAATTCCAAATGGGTGTTTGAAAATGGCCTGATTGTGTCAAGATACTCACTTGTGAAAAAGTTAGAAAAGAAAACCTATGTTGAGAAGGCTACAAGGAAATTAGCGTGCAGGTCTAGTTTGCTATGGTGCGGTTGTGATGGGAGTAGACCAAGGGTTATTTCAGAGGCCTTAGGTCATATGAGGACCATCTACATGCTTGGGAGTGGTCAGGAAGTCCATTGGTGAAGAGTTCTAACAATAAGTTAGTTTTAGGCCTAGTGTCCCTAAAGCCAAAAAGGCATTGAAGTTTGATTGAGTGTATAACTTTGCAAAGGGAGTTTATTGGGATAGAAGTCCATTTAATTGGTTGTGTTTCACCATCAAAAGAGTTTGGGAATACCCTTAAGCCTTTGTAGTTGGTTGGTGAGTTGTGGGAGCTAAGAGAAGGGCACTCCACTTTCTTACTGCTACCTCTGCATTAGTGAGAGGTATTGACAAATTGTCAGGTGTTATGGGATTGTGTTTTTGAAGTCTACAGTAACCTCTCTTGGATTTGGGTGATTCAATTTTTTTTGCATTTGGCAAGGCGGTCTCAGTCAATGCCAAAACTTGCAATGAGGGTTAGTTGAAAGTGGCTCAGCAGCATATCTTTCAAACCATTCAACCTGGCATCGAACCATCTACTCCATCAACTCTGGTTGGCTGGGTAAATGGCAGTGACAACCCCATTCTGCCCACAAAGTCACCAGAATGCTCGCAACCACGCTCGACCCAAGTGATCCCAAGGTGCACTAAGCACGATTGGGCAGTGATCTTGCGGGGCTTGTATCTTGGACCTCGTGAGAGGTATCGACAAACTGTTAGTTGCTACAGGATCATGTTTTTGAGGTCTACAATAACCTCTCTCAGTTTTGGGTGATTCGACTTGATTTGCATTTGGCAAGGCGATCTTAGTCGATGCCAAAACTTGCAGTGAGGGTCAGTTGAAAGTGGCTCAGCAGCATATCTTTCAAACTATCTGACCTACCATTGAACCATTTGCTCCATTAGCTCTGATTGGCTAGGTACACACTAGTGACAACCCCATTTTTCCCATAGAGTCACCGAAACACTTGCGACCACGCTCAACCCAAGTGACCCCAACGTGCACTAAGCATGATTGGGAAGCGATCTTACGGGGCTTGTATCTCAGACCTCGTGAGAGGTATCGGCAAACTATTAGGTGCTACATGATCATGTTTTTGAGATCTAAAATAACCTCTCTCAGTTTTGGGCGATTCGACTTCGTTTGCATTTGGAAAAGCTATCTCAGTCGATGCCAAAACTTGCAGTGAGGGTCAGTTGAAAGTGGCTCAGCAACATATCTTTCAAACCATCTGACCTGGCATCGAACCGTCTACTCCATCAGCTTCGGTTGGCCGGGTAAATGCTAGTGACAATGCTGTTCTACCCATAGAGTCACCGGAATGCTCGCGACCACGCTCAACCCAAGTCACGCCAAGGTGCACTAAGCACGATTGGGCAGTGATCTTGCGGGGCTCATATCTTAGACCTCGTGAGAGGTATCAACAAATCATCAGGTGCTACAGGATTTTGTTTTCGAGGTCTACAATAACCTCTCTCAGTTTTGGGCGATTCGACTTTGTTTGCATTTGGCAAGGCGATCTCAGTTGATGCCAAAACTTGCAGTGAGGGTCAGTTGAAAGTGGTTTAGCAGCATATCTTTCAAACCATCTAACCTGGCATCAAATCATCTACTCCATTAGCTCCAGTTGGCTGGGTAAATGCTAGTGACAACCCTCTTCTGCCCACAAAGTCACCGGAACGCTCACGACCATGCTCGACCCAAGTGACCCCAAGGTGCACTAAGCATGATTGGGCAGTGATCTTGCGGGGCTCGTATCTCAGACCTCATGAGAGGTATCAACAAATTGTTGGGTGCTACGGGATCATGTTTTTGAGGTCTACAATAACCTCTCTCGATTTTGGGTGATTTGACTTTGTTTGCATTTGGCAAGGCGGTCTCAGTCGATGCCAAAACTTGTAGTGAGGGTCAGTTGAAAGTGGCTTAGCAGCATATCTTTCAAACCATCCAACCTAGCATCAAACCATCTACTCCATTGGCTCCGGTTGGTCAGGTAAATGCCAATGACAACCCCGTTCTTCCCACAGAGTCACCAGAACACTCGCAACCATGCTCGACCCAAGTGACCCCAAGGTGCACTAAGCATGATTGGGCAGCGATCTTGTGGGGCTCATATCTCAGACCTCGTGAGAGGTATCAACAAACTGTAAGGTGCTACGGGATCATGTTTTTGAGGTCTACAATAACCTCTCTCAATTTTGGGTGATTTGACTTAGTTTGCATTTGGAAAGGCGATCTCAGTCGATGCCAAAACTTGTAGTGAGGGTCAGTTGAAAGTGGCTCAGCAGCGTATCTTTCAAACCATCTGACCTGGCATCGAATCATCTACTCCATCGGCTTTGATTGGCCAGGTAAACGCCAGTGACAACCTCATTCCGCCTGATGGAGCCTTAATTGTTTACAAAAATTAGGGCCTCCATTTGAGAAATAATGTTGGAGATTTGATAAGGTTGTCATTGATGTCATTGAAGGTTTTTTGGTTGCTCACAAGATATACGAACACATACTATTAAGTGGAGATAAAAACTAGGACAGATAGCAAAGACTATTGAATAAATAGCATCGACAACTATGCAACTTGGCAACATTGGAACATTAAGCATCATATCAGCATTTGAATGGAGTGAAGTATACACACCAGCAATTAATGATCAAAGTCAACCCAAATAAATTTCATTTTCTCGTAGATGTTAACAGCTGCAGCATATTACAAAGATGAAAAACATATTATTTGGAAGAATATTACAAGAGGTGGTAAAGTAAAACTCATCATGAATGTCCAGTCAGCAATAATCAACCCATGAAGCAACAACTTCATCAAATGAACTGAACACAACATGAGTTAAAGATTGATTAAACATATGCGTATGAAGACATTCGAAGGAGCCATGCAATAATAAATAATAAATATACACAGTGCTGAGCATAGTTCGAAGGTAGTATTAAAATCATTCAATGAACATTTGAGAGATGATATATTCAAGAGATGTGTTTTTTTAAGTCTGAGGGATATCATGTTGCGCAAGCAATCATATATTATACACAATAGAAAAGTCAATAGTCACATGTCATATCTATCAATGGTAATATCGAAGATTGGAAATGAAGACCATAAGCTTATACAATAATGGAGATTTTTTATAGCATGAAATGAAGGCTCTTGCATACACGATGATATTGAAACATTATTGCCGGTAGTTAAAATTATTATAAGTGTGAACAAAAAGCATTGAAAATGATAATATATGAAATTAGCAATGCAAGTATGAGATTGAATGCGCACACAATGAAAAATAGCGACATAATTGATGGTATAGAATTTGTATACGAAAATTCATAGAAGTGGTAAACGAAACTCTCATATTAGCAGCAATTGAAGTTTTAATTTAGTGATGAAGAGAAGATGGCATGGTTTTTGTTTTGTAGAGAAATGATCTTCAGTATCGGTACTGATGGCCTCATCATCGTCTCAGGCATAGGGAAAGTTAAGCATCAGAAATCTAGGAAATCTATAGAAGTTAAACCTCAAACATAATAAGCTCCATGAACAGGGTATTCCAGAGTAAAGAAAAACAAATGTAACTTCAACAAGATATAATTTAAATCATAATGATAGTCATAGTCAATATATAAATTCACCATTCAATTCCATAAACATGAATAATAAATATGTATATACAAAAGATGACACAAATATAACATATAAATGAACATGGTCTATATATGTATCAAATGTATCAAAAGTATGTTCATATACAAATATGGGACAAGCCATTTCAAAATGTCTACAAAATCAATGTTTTAAGGTGTACAATGTGGCATATATGCCATCTCAAAATGTGCCAAGTGTCATCTCTAAATGACCACAAAACTAAAACTACATCCTATGTTGTAGGGGGATCATCAAAATGTAGCCTCTTTGAAGAAGTGTTGGGCTCTGATTGATCCTGCATAAAAAATGAGTTCAAACCAAAGTTAGATTGCTTACTTTATATGATTTGTACATATATATATATAATTTATAATTCAAACACTAATTTAATTAAAATTATAACTGAATACAAATATTTGTACTTGGTCTCTTGATTGCCTACCACGATCAGGTGTCCTAGCATAAGTCCTAGGTAGCGAAGGGACCATGCGAGCAATACCAACTTTGACCTATAAATATATATTTGCAATAATGAGATTAGTAGAGTGGTGCAACATAGAGTATTAAATCTACAAAATAGGATGATAGCATAATAAAATTACAAATTGATTAAACTAAAATTAAAACTTACATCTGGTGATCCCTCCTCTAGAATAGTGGGTTGGGTCAACAAAGAAATGAAAGATTCTCGTGGGCCCTCCCTCACAGTCAGAGTAACCTATGAGAGTAAAAAGATTGTCAATTATATATCAATGTACTTCATCATAGCAACCCTGGTTACAAAATACAAATAACAATACGTAAAGTTCTATGTACAATCGGGCTATCACTCCGAATCGAGATGCCTGTAACCCTACGCTGCTGAACCAGTGTCGGGACATCATCAATAGCCACACCCTATACAATAAAGTGCAAGTAAAATATTTATTACTACACACAAGTGGCATACATATGCACGCATAATTAATCTTAAACAATTAACTACCTTTCCTTTGTCGACACCTGATGAAGGAACCCCCTCATGCCTCCCACTGACATCGGCTGTAGCCTGCAAGAACACAATAAGATGACAATATATATTAGCAAATGTATGAATTTTATTGCTCTAATTGATAGAGATTTAAGCATGTACACCAAATGATATAAAAAAAAACTAATGGGTTCATAATTTATAATATACCGTATAGTCATCAAGGCCAAATGAAATGGCCAAAAGTGTGGACTCATCCACCTGTCTCACCTCCTCTTGTGTCATCGTCTGAACATAAATGGAAAAAATATATATACATAAGTGCATGCAATCATTAAAACTAATCTAAATAAATAAATTATTTTTAAATTAAATAAGTCATGTGACAAATTTATTTATAATGTTTACTCTTACCGTATCAACAAGAGTCAATGGATCTGCATGCACCTCCTGAGCACTCTCATGAGATGTAGATGCTCCATGAGGTGTTGTAGCGTCTGCAATTGCGTCTCCTATATCCTCCTCATCAATATTATGAAACTGATATGTATCAGAATCAGTAAGCGGTCCGAGGCACATATGCCTGCACATAATGCACATATGGGGCTCGCATACATGTGAACTCCAACGAGATGTCGATGCACCAACAACATCCACATGAGGCAACACTGACCTGGTCTGTGTGATCAATTGATCACTCAGTAAATGAATGGACCTAATAGTCTGTGAGGCAGCCTCTGCAATGATATCAGGATGCTGCACTGGAGGAGGGGGTGCGACATCAGTGGGGGGGACAAAGTTAGTGGCCTTTTGGCACTGGGAAGATGGCCTAGTCTGAGGAGCTCCTCTACCTACGCCCATGTTGGGCCTCATACTCCAATAATCAACATGGTGACCAAGCACAAACTCAACATACAATTTTTTAATGAAATAAAATGGGACCTCCAAATTGCTATGGGGTGGTTTATCAAAAACCATTCACCAGCGATCCCAAAAGTTTGTGCGCATTGCTTCATTTGTGCACCATTTTATTGATAATTTGGGCTTTTTGGGGTCAATTGGTATTCCAGTTTTAGGATCAACAAAAAGGGCAGCTATATCTTCCTTAGTTATATTAAGGGCTGCAATCCCATCATGGTCAAGCCTGCCATCAAATTGGGCGTGCATATCATCACGCCAATGAAGAGCAGCATTATGTTACTGCGTGAGTGTGTCAATGTTTCCAACAATTGTATTTAGTGTGGCAAGCATGGGACCTAATGTAGGTATATTTTGATACGTGTTTTGGAAACCTCGTATCGTGTTCAAATTTTCTTGTATCAAATCTTGTAAAGATTTAGGGTTTAGATGTGGGGGATTGTTTTCGGGATCGTTATTTGGTGCGGGAGGGTTATTTTCTTCATTGTTGTCAGCCATGCTTGATTAAATAAAAAATAAATCTAAATTTCATATATTATTACAAATATAAATACAAAACCCTATTTAAAAAAAAATGCTACATTTACCATGAAAATGAAATAAATTAATAAAAATTATACAAATAACTACTTACCGAATATGCTCAAAGTTGAATTTGTTGTTTCCAATATTAGGTACTCGAAAATATATCGGGTATATGAAAATCGCGGAAAGAAACTTGAAGAAAATTGCGCAAGGAAATGAAGAAAAGGGCTCGTGGGTTTCAAATTTATGCCACAGTTATCGGGTACCTGATAACTGTGCTTTGGTGGCAGGTTTGCCCAGGTGTACTGACACCCAGGCCTACTAAAAAGTCAACAAGCGCTTTCATGTGCTTTTGGATGAGTGAAAAGTGAATATTTTTCACATCACCACTTTTTGGCCCCTCATGATCTTGCACATACCCTTGATAAAATTCAAGGATGATCGGATGATGGAGAATGAAACGTGTTATAGACACAAGTTCTGAGGAAGGTTAAAGTGAAAAAATCAATGGTGAAGATTAAGAGGCAAAATATATGACTGGAAATAAAATAGTTTAGTATGTCTATAAAAGGAGACATAAGATTCATGATTAATTATGGAATGCACGTGAAGAGATTACATTCATGCGAAGTTGGTCAAATAGCTTGAAGACAGAACCAAACAATTCCATAGACAACACCGAGCATCAAAAAAAGGAATTAACTGAGCATAATAGAGTTGGAGGATACAAAGGAATTGAATTGAGTATATTGGCTAGAGGTATTTTGAGCTTAGCATAGATTTGAAAATCTACAAAAGAAAGTTGTATTTGAATCAGATCATTTACTATTGCATTCTAACCATTGCTATAGATAAATCTCTTAACTGAGTGGGACTTAACGGTCTTTTATATTTCATTATGACATTCAATGAATGCTGATTGTTTTCTTGTTGACCCCATAGTGAATGTTTGGTCACAGAGAACTATTTGTGATAAACCCTCCAACCAGGTCACACCTTACAGTGTGTTATTGTAACCTTTAACAAGGTTGGCTCTTAACTGAGCTCACTTTAGAAGAGTGAAATTATTTTTGGGTTACCAATCCCAGGTGGTTTTTCCCCTAATAGGGTTTCCACATTAAAAAATAAAGTGTTATATGTGTATGGATGTGATGAATTTTTTTTTTTTAATGACTCTAAGGTATCCTCGTGACTCAGTCCAGCGTCGGTCCCCGCCTTAACCTTGGTTTGATCGACACACACACACACACACACACACACACACACACACAGGATAATTTATTGGTATTTGGTAGATGAACATAAAGGCACAATTAAAGTCTTACCGAGTTGATTAAATTGTTTGAAAGAATTGATTATACATCTTGGAGTATTTGGGACTGTAGGATAACTGGACTTAACTGATTCAATCCCCCTCTCAGTTATCTAACAATTTTAGAACAACAATTCTTCCAATGATGATCAAACGTTGTCCTAGATGAAGTATTTTAAGAATCTCACCAATTTCTTATCCCTCTTCTAGCACTTGGCTTACTTCACGATATTGTTGTGCACTTCATCTACACTTCCAGGCTAATGTGCTCAATTGAGAAATCACATCTTCCTGTTTGTCTTTCTAACGAAGATTTGGTTGAAGCACTAGAAAAATATTCTCATGGGGTAGAACCATCTTCAAACATGATAAGAGATTAGTCTAATTTTTTTTTGAGTCCCTAGCAGGTTGCCAAAAATCTATTGGTAAACAAATTTGTCAATCCAAAATTGTTGACAAAGTGCCCAATGGCAGAGTGATAGATTGCTTATAATAGTTGGATAGATCAATTCAACAACGCGATCTTCCTCTACATTTGAGAGGGGAAACTCCTTTGTATGATCTAATTATATTGATTTTTGAATTAAATTCACAAGGAAAAGAAGGAATACCATTATCTGAGATTTTTGACAACAAATATACAGAGTTACCAAGATTTTATTAAAAAGACTCTATTAGTTTCATCATCGAAACCCAAAGACTATGCATAAGTATGATCAATGATGAAATCTGATTTATAAGAAATCATACACACTTCATAGATACCAAAGAAGAGCATATGGTAATAAAACTCAATATATGTGATAGTTACCTTTATGATCTAGAGTGAAATTACATAAAATTTATCATGTTCTCATATGATTAACACAAGAGAAAACATATGAACACATTAAAAACTTGGAAGCACTGGGAAAGATTATTTTGTATTCTTTTAATGAGGTTACACAACCTCATAACAATGCTGCTCCACAATCATAAAGTTTTGATAGTCCTTTTACATTCTCTTAAAATTTCTTATATAGGAACATCTTGTAACTACCTAAATTGTCAAGTTAATAACTAACTTATTTTTTCATCTTTTGAACATGGTTAAGAACTCAACAATTTATGAGTGAAAGGAGTCAATTATTTAACTCTAACAAAAATATCCAAAATTGAAAATTACAAGCTAGAACAAGGAGATAACATTTGAAACTAAACTAAATAGAATGTACAATGAGAAAGATAGACATTCCACTACAATGGTGTACTTGGAAAGTGACTTGAGTCACAACTTATCCTTGCAAACCTAATGATTTAGTTTTGAAATCCCTATATGAATTAAGAATCTCTACCATAGGTTCATAGCTAGGAATGAACACATTGTCCATTTTCAATTTTCAAGTGATCTGTTTGTCGTGTATCTCCATCAAATCTCAGTGGTAAGATGGTATGTTGTAGCCATCTAAATCAATTGAAATGACACTTAATCTCTTCATTACATCTATATTAGACACTCTATTTTCTATCTCTGAGTTGATTCTATTAGTGAAAATGTTTAAGAGAACTTGGCAATCGACCTATTGAAAATCCTTTACCATTGGTGTACTTGTAATGATTGTGATGACCTCTTCCAGTGTTTTCATTTTTATCAGTTCACAACCTGTCAACAACCTTTCATATTCAACCAAACTTTGACTAATATTTTTCAATTTCCAGTTTATATTTTTGCTCTATACATTTGATTGAATATCTTTTGGACTAGATAATTTTTTTCAGTGATCAAAGTAATTGGATCAACTTTTGACATCTCCTAAAGATCTCCTAATATGCTTTGCCAAGCTAACTCTTTCTCTTTGATCATTTTTAGCTCCTTTGTAATTGTCTGTTCATGTAAGTCAACTTTCTCATAGATATCCTTTGCTTTGACCAAAAAATACAAAGTTTCATTCTTCATTTGACCAATCCATCCTTCAATCATTTTACTATACGATTGACACTTGCATCTATCTTCAACAACTTCTTTAATTATGCCTTCAAAACCTGTGAGAGTTGATGTAGAAGTTGTTGTTGAAGGTATATCAAAAGGATTAACAATGGAATTAATATAAGGCACCAAGTCTTGGACTTGATTTTTGAGATGATCTTTGGATTGTTTCTCCTTGTGGGCTCTTTGTACCAGTTGGGCTGCAGATACCTCAAAACTATGAACATCTCCCTCAGTTGATGGAAGACCGAGATCTACTTTGCTAATGCTGAAGTCACCTTCAATAGCTTCCTCAATATTCTTTTTTGTAATAGTCCTAGCCACCTCAATGTAGAGATTCCTTGAAGACGAATCCACTGTGAACCTTGACATTACCTTGGTTTTCTTTTCCTTAGTTTCTTTTTGAAGAATATTTGCAACTATGTCTAAACTAGGAGTTACCACTTGAATTACCCTTTTCTTCCTTTATAAGTTCTCCTATAACCATGATAATGAAGAAGTTTTTAGGGTTTCTCGAATGTCAATGAATGATGGGTTCAAGGAGTTTTCTAGGTTGGGAACAGTTGGTATCTGATCTTCATCTTGAGATATGTCTACTAATGATGCTTTAGAATGCACAAAGTGATCATGAGAAGGAAATGTCATGATAATAGAAGGTGAAACATAATGAACTTGTTTCCCATTATCAACAACTAGAGGTTCCTGTATTGCTACACTCTCGTATTCTCCTTCATCTTCCCAAATTGCATTTGTCACCCTACTCTTTGTTCTCAACATTTTCTTTACTATAAAATCTCCTTTATATGCCTTGATGAGATCCTTCATCCTATTGGGGTTTTCATCATCACCACTAGTTCCCAATTCCACTTGTTGTAGATCTTTAAATCAAAAATAAGATTTTATGGATTGGAAGAGGAAGAAGCTCCATGGATGCCATTGTTCTTTGTGGAAATATTCCTCTTTCCTAAAGGCCGAGTGACTGTAGCTTCAAGAATCTTACTCTTCACCCACTCCTTGTTTCTTTTGATAACAAAATCAGTTCTTTCATCTAAACTTTTCAATTCCGAAATTGTCTAGTCTATGGGTGGTAATGAAAGCAATTGTATATTTTTATATTAAAAGGATCAATCAAATTCATCTCATCATATTCTATACCGGTCACATCCAATCCAAGTTTGAAGTAAACTATTTGTTTCATAGTGAGCCTCATCTAATCTCTCCTTTAAACTTCAAAGTCATGTTCACAATCTTGCCAGAAGTCCTCAATGTTAGAAAAATGATTGAAACTAGAGCCAAGTCCCAATTCTTTCACAACATAACCTTTACTGTCAAAGGGGAACTGCATAGTGTACGAATATAGGCTAATTTTCACAACTGACCTCTCAATATTTTTAGAATCAACACTAGATTTACAGTTGTAATGGCTAATGCCGATTAGAAATTGGATTCCATTGAATTGTTGATTCTTGCAAATCCTATTGATTTGATTAACTTGCATGCAAATCTCAATCAACACTAGCTTGTCATCCACGAACCTCAATAGCATGAAAGGGTACCCATCATGGCCTGCCAATCTAAAATAAGTAAAATTTGGGAATTGGATGAAATAACTCTTATATTGTTGAATTGCAGTTGCTGCCTCCGGTGAAATTCTGAGTCCAATATTCCCTTGAAGTTCTCTAACCGTAAGCATGGTAAAGTCATCGTTCACCGGTCTGAAATGATGAAAGCTATTTTCTAATTGTAACCGTGGGTGATAATAATAAATTAATGTTGCATCATCATATAAACCTTGCTTATTTAGCTCCAACCAACTCTCCATTCTTGCAATGGCATAGAAGAGATAGGAAGTCAAGTAAAAATATTGATTCATTTCAAGTTCCATTAGTTAACTATGTAGGTTGCCACTAACAATTTTTGCCCACTCAAAGAACTGAACGCCTTCACAAATGATGTTGATGAATAAGAACATCCAACATACAAATTCATGGGAATCTTTATTTCACATTATCCTGCTGAGAAAGATAACCGTGTTAGCAATATCCTCTGTCAACAGAGACCTGTGAATTACTTTTGCCAACTGTGTGACTTCCCTTTCTTGGGTACCGTGAGCCAGTTTTTAGCTATTTTGTTGAGACATTGATCTCTATTATTAACCAAATATTCTTCTACAAATTTCTTACTCACATCTCCGAACTAGTCTCTAATCAACAATCTGAAAATTATTGCAATAGACATTGGATCAAGCCTTTGCTACTACTTTGCCGTCGGCTGCCACTACATCCCATGTATTCGGGTTGTATGACCCCATACATTCCAACACAAGCTCCAGGCACTGAATTGACATCATCCTGCATGTGCCTAGTCACTCTCTAAAATTTTAGAATCTAAGGGAGTCCTTTCTTGGGTATCCACTGACTTCCAAAAATCGTTTATATTGAGATTCCCTAATACCGTGTCTGTTATCTTGGGAAGTATGCATTTCGAAGTAGGAGCATAATCATTTCCTTGATATTTGTACTTCATTGTGTCACTGATTGTAAACAAAATGTTTTAAAATGAAAAATGACAGTTGATACTCTCACCTATCACTTTTTACAATCTCAATCTACCTTTCCTTTCAAAATGATGACATATCTTTGAGGTATTCTGATAAGAAACAACAGTTTGTCTTTACTTCCACATCACATTCATAGCATCTCTATCCTTTATCGATCTTTTTACTGCTTGTGATCTCATCACATCATCCCACCTCTGCATGGATATTTGCGAGGACATAAGTTGCAGCATCAAAAATAAGTATTGGAAATTCTTGGCCTATATTCATATGTGATTTACACCAAGAACACGTCCTCACACACACACTACTAGTTTTATTGACGTCATAATAATAATGTTTAGAGTGTCCTCAAGCTAGCCACTGGGTTAGGAGTACTTCATTCAATCGAAGATTTTTAAAAGCTTCCTTGCAAAATCCATTTTGTGCATATTTATTATGATTCCACTTTTTGGAGCATATCTACCATCGATCTTATATTTGGCCTGAAATTATCTATTGCCTTAAATAAAACTTATTTTGAGGCCCATGGTGAGATCACATTTCTCTGAGGTCTTTTGTCAAACAGTTCATCGCCTCTCTCCATATGCCTGAGGGTATTTTGTCAAACGATTCACATGCTGGCATTTTTTTTGAATAATTCAAGTGCATTATGTCAAATCCATTCATCTCTACAATCCACGAGACAAATTCTCTACCAGAAACCCAAAAATTAACAAATCTTAAAGGCATTTTGAACAAAGACTTATTGCGCTGCGTATGAGCGATTTTCTCACTTCATTGCATGTCTGTGGGAACATCATTGCATTTGATAACTGCTACGAAGATCCCCCATTTCCACTATTCTATGACCACAGGCTTTTCAACATTGTGTGCATAGAATGCAATCATTGCATTCGATGATAAGGCATCTCTTTAGGCATTCTGTCAAACAGTTAGCGTGTGCGGTCTATGGTTCCACATTCGGCCAGCAATATTTGTACTGACCCATGTAAAGGCTGAACTCTCAACAACTTGTGCCACATCGGAAATATCCACAAGACAAAAGAGTCGATCAACTAAGTCAAATGTCGAATGTACAAGACGACAAAAATAAATGATTTTCCTTAAATTCAAAGAAAGAAAATAAGTTTCGACCCAAAAACTGTCGAACAGATTATGTGACACATGAGTCCATAATAAAGAAGAGTGTCGACCAACTGTCCAAAACACCCCAATACATCACATGTCATAAAACATTAAAGATATTAGCTAAATTCGACTAACTTGTCAAATAAAAATATCAGTCATCGACTGACTATCATGAGAGAGAAAATATAAATACAATAGACTAATGGTCAATATAAAGAACCATAACATGCTATGAAAGAAGACCTTCCTGACAGGAGCTCCAGAAACCTACTACACATGAAAACAAGAGGGCGAGAATATTGTGGGAGTGCGTTTCCACCCTACCACGAAGCAGTTATGCTTCCCCGGAATCTTTCCTGACATGAAAGATACCCAGCCCAGCTAGAAATAGTCTAACAAAGTAAAACTGACTGAAGTAATGGAATTGTGTGACAAGATACATCCATATTCAAATTACAACAACCATATCATGCACTTCCAAAATCATTTCTAAATAAAACTGATTCCATTCACAAATTGGATAATGATGAGCAAGATTCTTACTTAATGCATAGTGCAACATGCTTCATGGGTGTATTCCACATACATACAAAACATAAGTAAAATTATTCCCTTAACTATCCAAACATGTCAATAACATCATAATGTTGAAGTATGATTATACATCAAAGGATTAATCAACATCATTTACCAATAATATAAAACATTTCAACTCTCAAATTCCACTCATTTAGGATAGTCAGTGGTTATCTCAAGAAGTACAACTATGCAGTTAATTTCCTATGTCAGAGAATTATCAAAACTCATAAAGCATCTAGTATGACTATGTCCTAAATACATACAAAGTAAAGCCAAAGAATCACACATTTATTTGGCAAGCACATTCCTTGCTAATCCAAAAGAAAGACCATCGGTTAATGACATTACTATAATGGATAAACAAGTATTACAAGCAAATTATAGTTAATAGTAGCCTTATAGCACAAGCACCCACCATCATCATCCAATGGTGTTGATAACCCTTCTTTTATATTAAAGACACACAATGCTGATTGATAATGGTAATATTCAATATTAACACAGTTGGCTCCATGACTTAGATTTCAATTTGGTTGAAATGTTGTGGCATTGCTACTCATTTGCTGGATATTTCATTTTCTATTTGATGGTTTTACAAGGCAAACTAGCGAACAACGATATAAAATTCTTTTGAAATTTGTACAAAATCTTCTTATTGGGAAGACAAAAACCCTAAACAAAAATATCGAGAGAATCCTAAATGCATTTTGAAATGTGACAATAACATTGAAGTGAAGTCAATCCAAGAAAAGTATGATGTAAATCTCCAATTCCCATGCATGGAGGGACATTTGTTGGTGATTTTCACACCTTGTCTTCACCACCTAGTCCTTAAAGATAAGCATCTAAACACTGCTACAATATTCAGATTCACATTGAATGCCACATATCAGACAAGTTTTCAATCTGCAGTAACTTTTATATACCGCTCATTATTTGTAATGGAACTAAGATTTGACATTTTGGATAATGACAAATTATCCTACTGTAGAAATGACAGAGAAGGGATGGCGAGGACACCTGCCCACCTCACACACATCTGTATGTAAAAAAAAAAAAACCTTCACCGCAGAAGCTTTTCTACTGGTTCATCTCTGAACTAATCCATATCCATCAAAACCCAATTGCAGATGTGCTAAAATTAAGCATATAACTTGACAAATATATGTCTAATCTCATCATCTTGGTAATGGAGCGAGTTTTCTTGTTTTCCCAAAGATTCAAAAAATGTACAGAGCGAACAGTGCAGAAATCCTAAAGCTACAGAGAATCCAAAGCAACCCAATTCGATATTTTTTTTAGGCACATGTATCTGTATTCAACACTTTGCTTCAGATGCTTGATGATGGTAGATTGACTGACGGACATGGTCGGACAGTTAACTTCTCCAACACCGTCATCATCATGACATCCAACCTTGGAGCAGAGTACTTTCTTGCAGGACTCTCTGGACGCACATCCATGGAAGTTGCCCGAGAGAAAGTATTGCAAGAAGTGAGAAAACACTTCAGGCCAGAGCTGTTAAATAGACTTGATGAAATAGTTATTTTTGATCCTCTTAAAAATGAGGACCTGAGAAAAGTTGCCAGATTGCAGATGAAAGATGTAGCAGTAAGGCTTGCAGAGAGAGAAGTTGCTTTGGGAGTCACTGATGCAGCTTTAGACCTTGTCCTTGAAGAAGCCTGCGATCCTGTCTATGGTGCTAGACCCTTGAGACGTTGGCTGGAAAAGAAAGTTGTGACTCATTTGTCTCAAATGCTCATCAATGGAGAAATTGATGAAAACTGTACTGTATTCATAGATGCAATGCCTGGGAAGTCAGGGTTATCCTACCGTGTGGAGAGAAATGGAGGACTAGTAAATCCAGTCACTGGGTTAAAATCAAATATCTTAATAGAAATTCCTGCTAATGTAGTCAAATCTGATGCATCTCAGGCTGTCAAGAAAATGAGAATTGAAGAAATAGACGATGATGAGCCTATGCAAGAAACTATGTGAGATGATTAGCTCATCCGCTTAAGATGTAATCTCATTTTTATTATTAGAAAATTGGTAAGGATGAAGTATAAAAGGAATAGGATTTAACGCAGAAAAGAAAAACAATCCTCTGGTCTTTAAAATACCAGCAGCTGTAATCTCAAAACAATATAAATTTTAATATGAGGAAAACAATCATTTTAACACAGACATATCTACAATACTCATAGCTTTAGAAGGAATAGACAGTTTTTAGCAAGCACATCAGAGCTAAAATTGTTCAGCATTGCACCCAAAATAAACAGGAAGAAGATAACCTGGTGTTCTTGGTTCGGTTGCAAAGAGCACGTGCACTCTCTCAGTTTTTCCTCCTGTCTTACGTTTCCAACCTCAAAAACAGGGCCATCCCCCCATCAAGAATAAAAAGATAAGTATTATCAAGAAAAAGCCTGGAAGATACACCGGAGAGGCTGGAAAATAGAGAAGAGGTTAAAATCCGTAATCAATGCGAGAAGTGGAAGATATCTGAATTAATGACCACTCTCACAGTTTCTACATTTTAGGAGCAAATTACGGGATGTTAAAGTTGAGATGTCACGTATTATTTACAAAAGACTTTTAGAAAAATACGGTGACAAATATTGTCAAAATTTGGGTTATGACAGAGCCGTACACCATCGAGCATTTCTAACTTTACAATATGACAAAAATGATTTGTCCATTGGGCTTTTATGGATTTTGATAAGCTATTTCGAGGTAGTTATTACCATTGTAAATAACATTTGCTTGAAAAGTTTTACAGATTGCTCCTTGTAATCATTTTGTGCAGGTCTCGTACTAGTGTATTCCATGTTGGATGCTCCTGTCCTGCTACCTACATTGGTTCGAAAGCTTCTAAAGCCTTTTCAACAAGGCTACTGTATCCTGTGATAATCCGAGAGCATGAGATCACATTTGTCCGTGGCAATTAGTCAAACAATTCGGCTTCCTTGTCTGTGAATCCACACACCAAAAAAAAGAACGAAAAAAAAAGAAGAATGAAAAACAAGGCAACAAGTAAACATCTCATAAAAGTTCTTTGAAAACTCGTGTGTTGTTTTGAACAACTGGTTGGAGCAACTTTTGTAATTCTTGTGCAATATTGGTTTGCTAAATTATCTTTTTATACCGCATCTAATAAGACATTTGTTTGAAAGAATAAGTTATTATCAATATTTGTTTTGTTGTAATGCAATTAGATTTTAGAGAGGGGGATAAAGTAAGAGAGAAGAGAGGAAGAGAAGTGGAGAGAGGTGGGGAAGAGGGGGAGAAGGGAAATAGGGAGTAAGTGAAATAGAGGGATAAAAGGAGATAGTGGAGAATAAAGGGTAGAAAGAGAAGGGGTTTAGGGCTTAAAACTTAGAGAAGGATAGGGGGGGTGGGCAGGTGCGGTGGGGTGGGGAAGATGGAGACAATGAAAGAAGTGGATAGAGGGAGAGAGCTCATGGGGATATAAGGTCGAGAGAGAGAGAGAGAGAGAGAGATTAGCATTTTGTGTTTTGGGAAAGAGAGGGAGGAGAGGGAGAGGGAGAGGGAGAGCGGAAGACAGGTGTGGGGGGGGGGGGGGGATGGGTGGGGGGGAGGATTTAATTTTTAAGGCTCATGGTTATAGGGGTTTAGGGAGAAGTATAGGGATTATGGTGGAGGAGAGAAGGGAAAGAAGGAGAGAGTGAGAGGGGGAAATATAGAGAGAGAGGGCGAGGAAAATATCAAGAGAGGGGTAAAAGAGAGATGGGGAAAGGGACAGGGGGGAAGAAGGATGGGGAAAGAGATAGGGGGAATGTATAGTAGTAAATGGATAGAGAGAGATAGGGGAGGGAGATTGGGTAGGGGGGATAGAGGGAGTGATGGGAAGAGAGGGAGAGAAGTAGGGGAGAGAGAGAGAGAAGGGTAGAGATGTAGGAAAGAGGGAGAGAAGGGAAAGAAGGGGGAACATAGATATGAGGAAAAGGGAGAGAAAAAAATATAGAGAGAGTGAGAGAAGAGGAAAAGGAGAGGGGTAAAGATAGAGAGCGAGGGACATAGAGGAAAATAACGACACACACACACACACACACACACACACACACACACAAAGAGAGAGGAAAACAAAAAGAAATAAGGGGTGTTAGAGCTTTTTCTTGCAAGATCAAACTTGATAAATATGTAGTCTTGATTCTCAGATTATGGACTCTCAAGTTTGACAAGAAATAGTCTAATTGATGAGGATTGGATAATATCCTCCTTCTACTTTGAGCTCCATAGGACTCAGGCGGGTATTTCCTTGGATAGTTTACTATATTTCAAGTAAAACTCAATAGTGGATGAGTTCCTCACTGCTATGTTATAATTGCTTCAGATTAATTCAGTAAAAGATTACTCTGCATACAACTGAGAATATCCTGATACAGAGTATAACAAAGGAAACTACAAATGTGATAACATATAATAGTGGCATAAGGATATTCATCCTTCTTCTTTTTCTAAGTTTAACTCAAGGAAGGCTAACCTTTTGATTCTCTCTTTAAGGAATTAGAAACATGACCTGTACCACCTGGATACAATTCTTTCAAAATATGCAATGAACTTAAATTAAAAAACATACTGGTATTGAATGTATTTTTTGATGACTGAAAGATAATTGCAAAACAAAAATCAAACCAGTGCCTAATCCATGGGCAAAAAAGAGTCTGAATGCAAATCCTCAGGAATATTTCAAAAGAAAATATAGTAGAATGCCTTACAAACTACATGCAATCTGAATAGGATGCCTTACAAACTATCCTGTCAATCTTATGTTATTATCATCAAAATCCTAACAAATATGTTTACTCTCTAAAATTGCTTATGAGAATTTAATCCTTTCCTCGAAAGAAACTCACAAACAATTAGACTAGTTGCCTGACAACCGGTATGTTTTAGATGCCTTTCAAATTAAAACATACAAAAGTAGAACATAAAGCAAAGAGAAAATAACAATATGAGATAGAAATTGCAGTGTATTTTATTTAAAATATGACTGTATCAATACATACAACATTTCATGCTCAAAAGCTTAGACACAAATTTTAGAAGTCTGCTCTGCAACAAATTGTATTTAGTCTTATCTATTATCTTCTACCAGCCTCCCCAAAATGAGGTTACAACTTCTATATATATCTCAACCATCTTGGAATCCTTTTATGAATAAGGATACAACAAGCTTTGGATGGTTGTAGCCCTAAACCTAATAGCATAAAAGACAAAATACAAGAGAGGCCCTCCAGCGGTGGAGAGACAAAAATCTTTTGGACTTTTCTGATCTTCCTCGTTGATAACTGACACCTTGTCTAGAGATATTCTTGATAGCTTCATTGAGTTATTACAAGATATGGTGACCGCCATTTCAGGCTAACCTACACCATTCTTAATGAATAGCTATCATCCCTGTGCTTTGAGGCCAGGTGTTAGATGTCCAGGTGTCCTCCTCATTCTTCATCCATGATGTCAAGGTCAACTGTAGGAGGCTTTCTCTTCTTGGGCTTCGTAAGCTCTGTGTGTGTGAAAATTGTACCTGATCTGTAGACACAACACTCAGTAAAACATTAGAGGTTAGCAAAAATCGAAATCGTGCAAAATTGAAAACTAAACTAACCAAGCGATTTACTGCCTTCTAATAGGTGCGAGATTAATGTTCTCAGATTGTAATCGAGATCAGTGACCTAGACGACACCTAAACGAAGGATTTGAATGCAAAAGATGGATATGAAATTGAATGCAATTAATCTATATTTTTTGGATTTTTCTATGCAATAAGAATGATAAAAACTGATATGAAATCTATGCTAAATGAAATTGATATGCTATGAATCTAACAATGATATGTAATATGAATGCAAAAATAAGATTGATCTCACAAAGATGTCGATTCGCAAGAGCTTTGATTCTTCAATTCCAATTCTCCAGCGTGATTGTGCAAAATATGAGATGATTTGTGAAGAGCTGAGCCTTTAATTTATAGAAATCCAGGGCTTTGGAGGTGCATGGAAAAAAGCTATAAATCACTCAAATAACTCAACTTGATTTTTGAGTTATTTTTAAATAAAAGATAATTAACTCACAAAAACATGCAAAAGCTAAGTTTTAACTCAAAATAGAGTTTAGCTTTAATTGATAATTGATAGTTGTTTGCTTTTATGATTGTGCATGTTTTATTTATGAATTAATTTAATAATAAAGTGATTTATTTCCAACTTAACTGCTTTTAAAAATAAAATAATTAATTTATGGGTTAATTAACTATTTTACCAAACTTTTATTAAAAATTATATTATTAAATAATGACAACATGCTTTAATTAATTAAATAAGAATTTAATCAATTAAAGATAGGAATTTTGATTTATTGTCAAAATTAAATAATACAATTAATAATAGATATAATTAAATTTAATTACACAATTAAGTGGCAAATATTAAATCTAATTAATTAAATATGAAAATATTCAATTAATTAAACTTTAGGATAAATGTGATTTATTGCCAAATAATTATAAAATTAAAGATAATTAAGATAATTAGGAATATTACTAGGAATATTCCCCGATGCAAAATTTAAGATAATCAATTAGATTTGATGATGTTTAGATGTGCCTTAGATTAGGACTTTGATGTCGATTTTGTTTGATTTGTCGATGTAGAAGGTTAATGAACTTATAGCCCATTTTTGAGGTATTACATTTTGCCCCTTTTTGAATTACTGTGCGAAGCGCAGTGGTTCAAAGATAGTCTGTGTTTGATAGAGATATGAAACTGATTCAAAAGATAAACTGATCTCAAGATAGAAACCAATTGAGAGATATTGAGATAGGAGTTGATTGATATTGAATTGATATGGAGATAATAGGTCTTGAATGACCAAAGATAATGTTCACTGTAGAAGCAAATGAACCTATTATTGCGAAAAAGTGTCAAAATGCCTGATTCTGAACCTTAGGATTGATAAGAAGTGAGTGACCCGTTCTAGACTCGATTGTCTTAGCAAAACTAGCAGGTATCACATCCGAATCCTTTAGTTGCCGAAGAACCAAGGAAATAACACTATGATCTGATGGTTGCAAAAACTGATACAGATTACAAGATTAAGAGAATACCAGATTGATATGGATCGATGAATCTGATATGCCCCAAGTGATAGCACTGTGTTTTACTTTTTCTTTCCTTTTTTATTAGATCAAGACCAAAGGGGAAAAGGATAGCGATAGGTGAAAATGAATGGAGGAAGATGGATATGAAGGCTAAACATGGAAGGAATGAAAGCAAGATCACCGTAAGATAGCTCACAAAATAGCCAAATATTCGTGTATAGATCAACATTGTCAAGATCAAAGAGAGAAGATGGAATGGATGAAATATGTAGAAGAACTACGCATGATGCCTGATTGCCAGGTTTTCATCATGGTACTTATCCAAGGTGCCACAAGGGAGTGGTTTTCACCATAGGACGAATTTATTTCTCTTTACTTTTGCTACCAAGGTGCCTGTTTCCAGGTTTTCACCAAGGCACATTTTCAATTTTATTTTATTTTTCATTTCTTATTTTTTTGAAAGAAGGCAAGCTTTTTAGATAATGCTCCTTGAAAGGATAAACCATGATATGCCAAGGATTCAAAATGATGTGCTCAAAGATGCTGATAGGGAAAGGAACATGAAAGAGAAAAATGGAGGATAGGGTTTTATGTAAAGCGAGTGAGGTTGGAAGATAGGAGGAATAGGCAAATGAGGAAAAAGGATAGAAGGTAGAAGGTTAATGCATGGAAGGATTGTAAAAGGGTAGGTGGAAAGGAAGGCAAGATCAACGTCAACACATACCTTGAAGGGTGGTGAGAGGATGGAGGAATCGTGAATGAAGGAATACGTGAAGGAATATGGCGAATGGATAGCAGAGGTTGTGGTTTAGGCACATGGAATGGAAGAATATTTTTGGAGGGAGATGAAGTGGAAGCCTTTGGAAGCTTGAATGTCAATTTCACTTTTTTCTCAACACTAGACTCTTTCAAGAGAGACTTTGGAATCCATATAGCTATAGGCTTTTTATTTCCTTTTGATGATTTAGAGATAATATCTTCAATGATGGATTTTGGAACCCATACTTGTCTTGTAATTTTTTTCTTAGATATCTCTTTTGACTTTATGTTTCCATGTCTATTAGAGGAGACATGGTGATATTCTTTTTTTGATGGATTCTTGTATTGCTTCTTTTTCTTGTATTGAACATTCAAGTTACTTTCAAAAGACTTGGGATTTGTGGAAGAGGGAGATGACTGGTTTAGATGGGTGGGTGGATGAAAAAGATTCAAGGGTATGCATCTATGTTGATCTTGAGGAAAGATAGGAGATGGAGGTATGTAAGGACCCAAGATGGATGGCAAATTAGGAGAGTTAGGAGGGGAAAGTGAAGGGACATAAGGACCCAAGATGGAAGGCAGACGTGAAGATCTTTGTAGTGGTGGAAGAGGTCCAAGGATGGAAGTGGAAGATGCAAAAGGATAATCAATAAGTTCATCAGCATCTATATGACAACCAAGGATATCAACATCTTTAGAGTGAGCATTAGAATTTTCAATAGAATCATGGACATCTTGAATAAGAGCATTTTCTTTGATAGGATCATTCAAAGCTAGCGAAGACTTAGGAAGAGTAGAAAGTGGAAGTGAACATGGAGTGGTAGAACAAGAAGATGAAAGACTTTGATCTTGACAAGGATCTTCGGATAGCATAAGCGCATAATTTTTCTCTTGTTTTTCAATAGGCTTAACATTGGAAGGAACACCATTTTTACCAACCTTAATGGAAGTATCATCTTTGGAAAGCGCAAGCATAGTAAAGTTATTTTGATTGTCAATAAGCTCAACAGTGTAAGTAGTAGCTTGATCTTGCTTAGGCGAAGACTTAAGACATGGTGGAATGCATGAAAAAGGGGATACAGGATCAAAAGAACCCTGAGGCGGATAAGAGACATCGTGAAAAGGAGTGGATGACATGGAGGGTTCTTGATCTTGATCTTTCTTTATGTTCTTTTCTTCATTATTTTTGGAATCCTCGTGACATGGAGCCACTTCTAAGGACAAGGAAGCATGTTGGGATTGTATGGATGACTTTGGAAGAGATGGTGGAGGACTAGCTGAAGTAGGGATTATAGCATATGAAGGCTTAGGCTCTTTAGATTTATCATTATTGAAAGTCTTTGCAGCCAAGTGAAGGTTAGCTTGAGTTTCTTTAAGAGGTAGCCCTGGGGGAAAACTATGGGGAACCACATGAAAAGTATCAAGGCTTGTGTCGGATGAAGGTTCTGTGAAAGATGTGAAAGACTTAGAAGCTTTAGGAAATGTACGAGTATTGGAGGAAGTAGGGGATAGAAGGGAACCATCACAAGACAAAGGTCCAACATTAACATGACCTTGCTTGAGAGTGTAATCTTTATTTTCAGCCTGAGAGTTCTTAGAGGAGAGATCCTTATAGTATTGACATTTCAAGCTAGCACGATGTATTTTATAGTCCTCAGCAGTAGTAGATGGATCATCATCAAGGTATTGTCCACAAAAGCCATCAAAGTCTCTTTCAAAATCAGAATCATATGGATCACCATCACGATCTATCCAATGTGATGGCCCATTTGTAGTAAGTAGGAACGAACGACGAGGAGGACTCTTAGGAACAGAGGTGTCATAGGTATCATTACATTGTCTGTCATCATAGTCATCATAGTCTTCAAAGCTAGATGTGTCACTCTCCGTGGAAGAGGTATCATATTGCTCAATTTTTTTTCGGGGGCATGGTGACATGTACAAGTCTTTATCAAATGGAAAAGAGTATAGAGATTCCATGGAGAACTTTTTAGATTCCTTCTCTTTCTCAAGTTTGTCAAGCTGGACTTGCATAGCATGTATCTGTTTCATTATAGCGGCGAGCAGAATTTCTTCCTCATGTGTACTGATTCTTTGAGACATGTGTACTGATTCTCAATAGCTACTGATTTGTTCTTGACACAATGATATTTTTGATAGATTCTGGAACTAGGCTGGAAACATTGGATATCTTGCAATTTGACAATTTATGACAACTCTCTCAAATTTTTCCAAACGACACTCTGCAGACTCGTACGACAGTGGGTATAAATGAAACGACAGTTGCGAAACTCGTACGACAGTTGGGTAGCAATGAAATGACAGTTGACAAAACTCATACGACAATTGCTAACAGGGCTTTGACTTTCTTGAATTTGCTGGTTTGAAAACTCGTACGACACTGGGTACTCAATCATATGACAGATGGGCAATACTGAAATGACACTTGACAAAACTCGTACGACTTTTGACTTCCTGAAATGACTTTTGACTCCAGAAAAGATTTTACGTCAATTTTTGCAAAATGTAAGGTCTTCAGTTTTGGAATGTTTGCAAATTGTATTGTCCAGATTTTGAAGGTTATACCAGATTTGATCGTTTTTAATAGCCAAGTAGATAAATAAGCACGCAGAATAGCAAGCAAGTGATTCCAAGCACGTCTGAAAACAATGAACAAGGGCAAAAGCAACCTTGCGCATGAACAATCAAGTGACCAAATTGTGCTAATCCCTGAGAGTACTAATTGTGTATGTTCTGAAAAGTTTTGCAATAACACACATATACCTGAGAATGAAAAATTGGCCTCTCTAGAGTTTTTAGTAATGGTTTGACTCTGCAACTTTTATGATTCAAAGAGGTGAACTCCAATCCCGGCGCACCAGGGTTTTGACACAGTCTGAGAACTTAATCTTCAAGAGCTGCTAGGGAGATCTGACAACCCAACAATGAACCATACCCATGGAGATTTCTTCCACAAGGACATTTATATAGCGGCTGTCACTACCATGGCAAAAATGGCTATTACCGCTTGAGGTTCTGTCAACACAGTTTTCCCTGTGAAGGGATTGTCCGCTACGGTTAACCCTCTCTAAAGATGACTCACAATAGTATACCACAAGGGGACTTGGCTCCAGATTCAAAGTTTTGACACCTCTTCACTTTTAACCCAAACAAAGCAAGCAGATTAATCCGACACGCTAAGACAAAGTTTTGTTCCACCAAGGTCTGTGATATCAACTCCACGTGATCTATCAACCTCTCCAGGGAGAGAATGTATCAATCAATAAGAGAAGACGCACTAACCAATTTTGATTCACCAAAGCTCGTGATATCAACCCCACGTGATCTATCAACCTCTCCGGAGAGAGAATGTGTCGATCAATAAGAGAAGACTCACTAACTAAGTTGAATGTGAAACGCACTAAGTATCCTCCCTACCTACAAGGATTCTATCATCAAGAAAGATTTCGCTAGGAATCCAATCTCTCAAGAATCACAAATAGTGTTCATAGGGCCTAATTACTATGTGAGCACAGATGTATGTTCCGAAAGCAAATCTACCAAAAGTATCCAAAAAGTAGAAAGAGGAACACTTAACGTTTAAAGCGAATATGAGATGAGTCCACAAGGTGGAACACTTAACACCTCACACAAGCTAAAAACGAGTCCACAACTTAGAAAACAAGGGAGTTCCTAAAAGCACAAAAGGGTTGCCAAGTGAAACATTTAACGCTTCTGTCCTGTTGACCCCTCTCCTTTATGGCGCTGAGATTGCAACCACGGGGCGGAAATGAGGGGCCGACGGATTAGCGAGTCCAATAACCCAAGATAGCAATCAAGATCAATCACAAGTATTCTAAGACTACTTAATGAATCCTTAAGGGTTCACAACCTAGTATCAATTATGCAAGTGTGTAGAAATAGATCAAAAGCATGAAAAAGATGCACACAAGCTTGACACATAAGAGATTTATTTTAAGTCCCAAATCAAAATATTATTAGATGAAGGAGAATACCTTGGATCCTTGCAACGCGCTTAGTAGATTTTACTTGATTTTTAGCAATTTTTGTTGAGCTTTTCCATGCAAGCAAGTGACGAACTCTCCAACAAGCAAACAAGCAAACAAGATATGCAAAATATATTCAACTTATGAAAACCATAGGGTTAGCTCTAAAAATCAATTATTATCAGTAATAATAACCAGCAATCAACCCAAATGACAACTCATATCATTCATTGAACCATGTAAAAAAAATAAGTGCATACCCATCACAAAACTTTATTTTTTTTTGCTGCATTTGACCTAGTCAACAAGATCTAATTTTTTTGATATGATTTTGGCCACAAAAATAGAAATTTAGAATAGAGACCCCTGCTAAAAAACAGAGAGCTTTCCAAAAATGCAAAAATTTTAGAAAAACCTCTTCATTTGTGCCCTAGAGACCCATTTTATCAATACAGACCAGTTTTTGTAAATTGACTATTTGAGCTATGATATCATATCCAAATTTAAAACATAAAGAATATAACCCCTGTATAATTTAAAGAGCTTTCCGAAAATATAAAATTTTTTGAAAAATATGCTGATTTGCGTCAGATATTAATTTTTTCTGAAATTTAAAGAAAAAATTATTAAAAATTCAAAACATCTTAGAAAATTCTAAATTTTTTATTGTAGCTTCCATGACATGTCACCAACCTGAAAAAAAAATTTCAGACCAAAATTCCAAGCCGTTTGGGAGATCAAATTAAATCTTTGAAACTTTTGGGTTTTAGCTCCCAAAAAAATCAAAACCAGCATGCAAAGGTGGGTTGCCCCACGGTGGGTGCCATAAATGTGTGTGTGAAAATTGTACCTGATCTGTAGACACAACACTCAGTAAAACATTAGAGGTTAGCAAAAATTAAAATCGTGCAAAATTGAAAACTAAACTAACCAAGCGATTTACTGCCTTCTAATAGGTGCGAGATTAATGTTCTCAGATTGTAATCGAGATCAGTGACCTAGACGACACCTAAACGAAGGATTTGAATGCAAAAGATGGATATGAAATTGAATGCAATTAATCTATATTTTTTGGATTTTTCTATGCAATAAGAATGATAAAAACTGATATGAAATCTATGCTAAATGAAATTGATATGCTATGAATCTAACAATGATATGTAATATGAATGCAAAAATAAGATTGATCTCACAAAGATGTCGATTCGCAAGAGCTTTGATTCTTCAATTCCAATTCTCCAACGTGATTGTGCAAAATATGAGATGATTTGTGAAGAGCTGAGCCTTTAATTTATAGAAATCCAGGGCTTTGGAGGTGCATGGGAAAAAGCTATAAATCACTCAAATAACTCAACTTGATTTTTGAGTTATTTTTAAATAAAAGATAATTAACTCACAAAAACATGCAAAAGCTAAGTTTTAACTCAAAATAGAGTTTAGCTTTAATTGATAATTGATAGTTGTTTGCTTTTATGATTGTGCATGTTTTATTTATGAATTAATTTAATAATAAAGTGATTTATTTCCAACTTAACTGCTTTTAAAAATAAAATAATTAATTTATGGGTTAATTAACTATTTTACCAAACTTTTATTAAAAATTATATTATTAAATAATGACAACATGCTTTAATTAATTAAATAAGAATTTAATCAATTAAAGATAGGAATTTTGATTTATTGTCAAAATTAAATAATACAATTAATAATAGATATAATTAAATTTAATTACACAATTAAGTGGCAAATATTAAATCTAATTAATTAAATATGAAAATATTCAATTAATTAAACTTTAGGATAAATGTGATTTATTGCCAAATAATTATAAAATTAAAGATAATTAAGATAATTAGGAATATTACTAGGAATATTCCCCGATGCAAAATTTAAGATAATCAATTAGATTTGATGATGTTTAGATGTGCCTTAGATTAGGACTTTGATGTCGATTTTGTTTGATTTGTCGATGTAGAAGGTTAATGAACTTATAGCCCATTTTTGAGGTATTACAAGCTCATCCCATGCAGTTACCTCCTCCTTCGCCGGCCATTGAAAGCTCTAAATTTTCTGTAATTGCACCTTTTTCCTTTCCCACCTACCATTAGTGATCATTTTGAAATCTATGACAAATTTGGTGAAGTCCATCTCAGCTTTTATGGTTTCATCCATAGTGGCATTAAATCTATTTGTATCTAATTCATTATTTTCATTAATGAAGGCCTCTTTCTTAGGCAGCAAGGAATCAAAATCTAATTTCCATATATCCAAATTCTTTATTGCTCCATCCTCATTCTTGATCGAAGGAATAAACCTGTTGAACTCTGGGCCAAACATAATTATCCTTGCCTCAATTTTATTTGCTTTTCCTTTAAAAAATGGCAAGGTAGCCCCAATCTGATCAATCTCTTCACTAACCTATAGAACAATCTCAGGAATATCTATTCTAAGAGATTGAATAACTTCCAATCTCTCAAAAAGTGATGCCCTTACTAACCAGGTTGTATGATAAGTATTCAAAATTGCAACAAAATTATTAAATTCTATTTGAATCTTGGGAAATTTGCTATAAGCAGTGTATACTACATCTGCTTTCTCCTTTAGAACATTAATTCTATGTTGCAACACTTTTAATAAGGCTTGTAATACTGCCTCACTTTGCTCTATTTTTCTCTGTTCTATTGATGCACTAACTTCTTCTCCTCCTTCATTCTGAATCTCTATCCGAGGGAGTTGTTCTAGTGGTGGGGGTGCAATCATAGGCATATTGATTATCTATTGAGTCAAATCATCCACATATTTCTCCAATGCCTTTTCTTTCATGACATGCACTTCTCTATCCTTCACAAGTGCACTATAGTCTTCAAATATATTTTTGAACTTATCATAAAGTTTCTTGGTTTTATCTTCATTTAACCTTGCAAATTGGGTAAGCACCTGTGAGATCTCTAAGTCTCATGTATTGTGGATAGACCATACAATCTTATCCCCATCCATTTTCTCTTGAACATTCAGAAGAGAAGGCTTCTAGTCCTTGGGGTACAAGCTCCACATAGCCAGTGCTTGGTTCTTTGGACTATATCCAAATCCCTTTATTATGTCCCCAACTTGAGTTTCTAAGGATAAATTTATGGCAGGCTACCTTCTGATTTGATCTATAATAAATGCTGAGGCTAAATCCCATCCAGGCACAAGTAGCATTTTTCTAGCCTTTATTAATTTTCTTGCATCCTCTAGAGTGATAGTCTCTGATTCAGGATCATAGTCCTTTAATGCTTTGATAGCTTCATCAAGCACCTGGCCCTCCTTTGTAATTTTTACACTTAAAGAAACTTGTTGTTGCTTATGCCACACTAGAAAATTCTTGAATTCATATGACTTTATGAATTCATCATCCTTCAAGAAGGCATCCTGCTGGATCAACCTTTCATCCCGATAGAGAGCCAAAGGCAACTCTACTTCCTCAACTATCTCCTTTTATTTCCTCTTCTCTTCTCCGATCTTCTTTCTCAATTGGTGATCATAGACCCTTGTATCAGTAAAAAGGGCTCCCACTCTATCCTTTTTCTTCTCGACTGCTCTCACTTGGGAAGGCTCTCCAAATTGCATTTTTTTCCTTTTAGAAGGAGGCTCATTGGTATCCTGAGAACTTTGGAGCTCTGTCAAATCTACAACTATATTTTCATCAGCTCCTTGCTCAATAGGAGGTGGATGGTCCAAGGTAGGAAGACTATGCACTGAGTAGCCATCACTATCCTCTTCATACTTTGATGAAGAGTGTTTTTCCTTCTCCCTCTGCTTGTCATCAATCATTCCTTCTAATGAATTAACCAGAGTGTTGTAATTAGCCATCATTTGGTCTAATCTTTGTAAGTAGGGTAATGTGGGGTAAAAAAATCCAAAGGGAATTCCCTTTTGCCTCAACTGCTTCTCAAAAGACAACAATGTTAGGATTAACAAGGCATAAATAACAATTACATGCAAATATAACCAATATCAGAAAATAATAAACCACAAAGAAGAGAACACAATACACAAAGATTTAACATGGTTCACCCAATCCCTAGGCTACGTCCACCAACAATGAGTCCAATATTATTATTATCCAATGATTACAACCTGATTACAATCTGTAATCCCTTATAGCTCAATTCCGCTGTAAGTACTAAAATCATACATCATGAAATCCCTAACCCTAACCCATATTATACAATATTTTTCCACTTTAGTGTTAGAATGAGTTACAATGGCAGAAATAACAATTACATGCAAATATAACCAATATCAGAAAATAATAAACCACACAGAAGAGAACACAATACACAAAGATTTAACGTGGTTCACCCAATCCCTGAGCTACATCCACCAACAACGAGTCCAATATTATTATTATCTAGTGATTACAACCTGATTACAATCCGTAATCCCTTACAACTCAATTCCACTGCAACTACTAAAATCATACATCATGAAATCCCTAACCCTAAGCCATATTATGCTATATTTTTCCACTTTAGGGTTAGAATGAGTTACAATCATGTTGGCCCAAAAATAGCCAAAAATATGTCGGTCTCAAAAAAATTCACCTCGGGGGTTGCCACCCCCAAACCCTTGCTCGGGCCCCAGGTCAGCCCCGAATCCCGGTGAGGTCGGGAGGAAAAGTGTATAGTACTTTCCTGATCAATCACCACAAGCTAACAATCTCCCACTTGGTGACTAATCAATATCCACACTAAAAAACCTCCCACTTGGAGACTGATCCTGTAGCAATACCGCTACCATATGAGGCTCCCACTTGATCAAACCACCCTGGACTTAGCTGTTCCTTTATTTTGTTCAATCTAGAAGACCAACTGAAGCTGAACATGAGTTCAACTTCTCCCTTGTTACTACCTTTGTAAATATATCTACTGGATTATCATCTGTATGAATCTTTTCTAGCTTTAACTTCCCATCATCCAAAACTGACAAAATGAAATGGTACTGCAACTGTATGTGTTGTGTCTTTGAGTGCAAAGTAGAATTGTTCACAAGATGAATGGCACTTTGGCTATCTGTATGAAAAAAATTATCCATATGTGGATGTCCCAATTCTTCCATGAAGAATTGAAGCCATATCATCTTCTTGGCGAGGTTGGGAGGAAAAGTGTACAACACTTTCTTGGATAGTACTTTCCTGATCAGTCACCACAAGCTAACAAACAAATTTTTGGAATTGTTATGCTCTTCTTTGTATCACATCATCCTCTATGATATTTCTTATGAGGTCTTTCTCAGGACAGTCCTCATGTCTATAGTTGATTGGAATAGTAGGGGTATAGAATCTCCTTGCAATCAAAATGAAATTATCAGTATCAACATACCTATACAAGGCAACACTCATCATATAATGACCTAACCAGTCATTGACCTTATTCAATGCATTCTTCCCAATTGTAAAGTTGCATACTTTAAAATGCCTAGGGGTAAATGTACCCTTTCTATGTGGAGCCAGATGCTCTTTATTTGTTAGCATAAGCTACCATATGAACTCCATTACTGCAATACAAAAAATGGGAGAACATGGGGTGGTTGGGGGCACCAATATACTCTGATCATTGTATAAGATTTCTCATAAAATAAATCACCCTAGTTATGATTTCTAGTCCACTTGTCTACAAACTTACAAGGCCTCAATAATTGTAAAACTTTGACAGGGAGCCTAGACAAATTCAAACCTAAACTCAACAAGATAGGTTGTACTATCCAATTATGAAAAGCATAGAAGCCATTTTCTCTGGAAGTAAAAATCCAAGTCCTAATCCAAAACTGAATTGGATTTGGCTGACCATTTCACATCATTCTCAGTTGAAGGTATTGTAGGTCCATCATATTATAGTTGTGATACAAAATTAAATACATTAACAGTGAATAATGCATAAACTTAGGAGAGGGATCCTTTTTCTCATAGCCTCAAGTCCCTCATGCATCTTATTTATGACATATCCAATATAATCATATCCTTTGCTAACATGAGGACTCTATGAGTCTAGCACCAACATTAAAATGTTAGAGGAGATCCTCTCTGCACCACCATCTACTCCTAGTACTCTGCATAATCCATAGGCTATATACTTGATGTAAAAACATAGGTCCTTGTAGAAGTATGAGGCTTCCCCTGGTAATGCTGCAATATAATTTATGTTTGGCTTGGGGACATGGTTCTAGATTTCTCTGGAGGCTAGGGTAGACTCCCTAATATACCTATTGGCTTGAGCCTGCAAATTAATTTCACTGACCATGGGAACAAATATTCCAAATGTTGGAAAGTTGGCTATACTGATGTATATGACTTAATATAGTGTTGTCATTATGCAACAAAGTCATATAGTAGTTTGGAGTTAGCGCACTTAATAAGAAGATCAGAAATTGATTGAGTGTTGAAGACTGGACAATGTACAGAGTTCCTGTAGGTCAAAGCATCAGCACACATGTGTATGATAGAATTATGGTGTGCATCCTAGAAGTTAAGTTGGTTGGACTATATTTATGCTTAGTCTATGAGCGCATGATTAGATATGCAAGTATGAGAAAGATACATGCAGTTGAAGTCACACAACCAGTGTGTGCCAGAGAAGAACAGAGTAAGCAGCCGACAGATTGGCATTTTGATTAAGTGGTTATGTTCTATTGATGTAAAGGCTATGCACCTATTGTAATTAGGTTTCTGACATGTATATGTGTTTGTTTGTAAACATGCTTGAGCCAATTCATTTGGAAGCATTGTATGTAATAGGTTTAAGGGCTGACCTAGTTGTTTATTTTGTATGTGCATATAAATATGAGATGTGCCCATTGTAATTAGTATGGAAGTAGATAGAGAGTTGTGATAAGTAGAAGAGAAGTGTGAAAAGACACTATAAGATGTATTAGAGATTTGCAAGAGGTCAAAGCATCAGCACATCAAAGGAACTAATCTGACAAGTAGTGTCAGAGTGACAGTTCATCCAATAGATATAGGGAACATTGTAAAAGAATCCTAATAGGGTCCAACCCTTGACAAGGTCTACTGTACTTAAATCATTGTAAAGCAACTCCTAACAGGGTTAAGGATATTCTAACAAGGATCACAAAACACTAGTACATAATATTAGTGGGTGTCAATTCCCACCAGGGTTTTTACCTATTTGGGTTTCCTCGTAACCATATTGGTGTCATGTATTGATTTCATGTTTCATGTTTATGTGGATGTTTATTTTATCACTTAAGCATTTAAGTTTAGTTTAAAGATTAAAGCTAAAAGATAAAATATAGTGAACACTGATTCACCCCCCTTCTTAGTGTTCCCATTCCTAACAATTGGTATCAGAGCTCTGGTCCTTAGCAAAGAAGTTTAACAACTTGAGGAGATCATGGACAAAGCAGAAATAAAACATCTAAAAAGAAATCTTGAAGCTACTCTTGAAGACCTGGACAAATCTAAAAGAGAAATTGAAGAACTAAAAGAAAAAGTCAGTGATGCTCAATTAGTTATCAAAAAGATAAGAAGGGATTTGAAAGAATGTTCCACCAGTGAATTGGGGACAATGGTCAAAAAGTTGAATGAAGAAAATGCATCCTTACAAGATCAGCTTAAAGAATTTGATGATAAACTGATCAACAATCAGGAAGCCTATAATGAACAAGTCAAAGATAACCTTCAACTCAATGAGGAATTAAGGCAAGCAAACATGGAAATCTTGGAGCTAAGGAACAACAAAGAAACCTTGGAGTCTGAATTAAAAGAAGCAAAGAATCATATTGAAAAATTACACACAAGTTCTGATCTGATAGAGTCTCAGTTATATGCGAGAAGAGCTAAAGGAGACACTAGTTGCATCAGATACAATGAAGCACAGAGTTAGATTGACAACATGCAAGCAAAAATGAATGCACTAGAAGATTCTACTGATACTAAGAAGACTAAAGATCAAACCAAAGATAATGTTGAACCACCTAAGAATGAGTGCAAGCCAGTAGACCACACTTGTTTTGCATGTAACAAGCATGGACACATAGCGAGGAACTATACAAAGGTAAGACCTTTCAATGGTTACTGTTATTCATGCAATAAATTTGGTCATAGAGCTATGAATTGCAAGACTAGTAAAAAGAACAGGATTCAACATGATCAGAGAAATCAGAATTAGACAAATATAAGAATTTCTTAGAATGTTACATGTCAGATATGTAACTATAATGGTCACTCATCTAGACAATGTAAAATGGTGACTCATGTCAATGCGCCAAGGAATATAAGACCTCTAGTCATTTTTCACTCTTGTAACAAGGTTGGACATAACTCAAAGTTCTGTAGATCAAGGATGCAAGGTCAGGAAAGCTCTAAAAAGACCAAAGAACCAATATTGGATCCTGAAGGAGAAGTTAATTTTGTAAAAGCCTCAGATGATGTGAGCTTGATTTGGTCAAAAGGAAAGAAGGACAAAGTTGATGAGTATGTATTGGATGCATCCACAGTGGATGCACCCTCTACATCTGGATGAATGGCCCTCAGGGTCATAGGGGGAGCTAATTTAGCTCTAGACCCCTGCATGGCTAGTATACTCACTCTTTGAATATGCACCTTTGAACTAAAGCTTTTGGAGAATAAAGGAACCTTCGTACAAGAGTGCACATTGATTATTCGCAGAACAAAATTTGGAAATTTTTAAGTGAGAGCCTGGTTTACACAGCAAGCATTAATGGAGGAATTCTCACATTAAGTACACATAAAGCTTTTTGATCACTCATTGCATTCAAATTCAGAGTGATTGAAGAGCAGAAAGAGCTTTAGAAGTTATTGTGAAGACTTGCAGATTGATCTATCAGTGATTAGCAGTACATTTATTGGTTGCAGAAACCCTAGTTCATTGTGCCGATTCAGAAGTCTTCAGATTATCTTAGAGAACGTTTGGAAAGTGATAAAATAAGTGATGGCCACTCCCATAGTATTTGATGTTGCAGAAAATAAAATATATGTGTTCAAGAAGCTATTGGAATTAGGAGAGATAGGGTACTGAGAGGGGAGGGGTGAATCAGTGCCCACAAAAACTTTTACTTGTAAACCTTTTAGATCTATGACAGTAAACAATAATAACCTTGCAAAATAGCTTGTATCTAATTGCATGTATCCTTCATCCATTTAACTTGTGAAAGTAAACAACATGAAATCAACAATATATCAATCACATAACACAAGTATTTTGGTAACACAGAAACCCTTGTTAGAAGGTGAAAACTGCGGTGGGGATGACACCCACAAATTCTTCACTACTACAGATAGAAAAGGTTTGCCTATTAGGGCTACAAGTTTTGATCACTTATAGTGATCTTACCCTGTTAGGAGTAACATATTAGATCAACTAGATCTATGTAGTTATAGGATTTTAACAACACTAATGAAGTGTGCACTCGGTTAAGATATTTACATAAGACTGTCAAGTCTACTTTTTTAAGAGATTTAGCCTAAAACTCTATTACAATTGTTAGAAATCAATAGGCAATTATCTACTAATTGAAAACTTAATTGTCTGATACAGATCAATAAGTACTGAATATATTTCACCTTTACTATCATGAATCTCTTCTCTAAACTACTCGGTTAGCCTGCTCTGATTCTGCTTAATTTGATCTCGTCTATATACTGTTCTGCTCTATCAACATATAGGCTTGAAATTCAAGTGCTCCTTCATTCATACATTAGTTCACATCATAAATGATGCAAACATACATTATATAGCATACTACTTTATGCCACTTAATAAAATTAGGTTACAAATCTTAGACAAAAACCTAATATCTACGGTGTACAAAAATGACCTAGATCGAACTATTACCTAAGATATACATTGCATTTAATGAATATCATGACAATAAATATTCCTTGATCTTGGTAAAATGTTTTCAAATTTTTTGTAACCGTTTGCATAGAAGAATGTGCCATTCCATATTACTATGCCATTTCCTGTGATAATCGGTAAACATTGTATAATCTGCCAGTGTATACTGGTGCTCGGTGTTTACTATCGCTCGGTGTTGGTGTCTACTGATGCTCGGTAAACCATCTGATACTCGGTGTATATTCTTAATCGACTGGTCTGTTTTACTTCTAGTTACCGACTAGCTCAATATAAGTAACCGACCGATATCTTTGATAACCTTTGATACTAATGACAACCTTTAATGCTCAATAGAGATAACAATCTCCCCCTTTGGCATTAGTATCAAAACTTGAATGTATATAGACAAAATTTTCTACATATAACTTATATCTTTGCCATATACTTATATACTTATCAAAATTTCTATATACTACCCCTTGGTGCATGCTCTCGGTAATATGTAGTATACGTAGCATCTATGTACATATTTGGCATAATGACATATACTTGATTTCCCCTTTTTTGATAGTAATGCCAAATACAAAAATTAAACTGTATACTCACATCTTGTCAAAAATGTGCTGATGGGTTTTCTTCACAGACTCCAAGAGGTTTTCCCATTCCTCTTTTAAGTTGGTGAGAGCAATGTGCTCAAGACTGACTTGTGCATGCATGTCAAAGATGTTATCCAACACATAAATTTCTGGTGTTGCAACAAGTTGTTTCGCTTTGACAATGTATTTCTCAAAAAGCTTTAGATATGGAAGGAGTTCTGTTTGTAACTCTGTAACCTGATTTGTGATCTACTCTTCTTATTTCTTGAGATCTACTATCAACCACCTGAGTTCTTGAACTCTGTGAATATGCTTTGAAAAAGCTTGTGGCTCAGTTATAGCTGCATTTGCACTGGTCTTGATTTCATCTTCCAGACCTTTGATCTTTTCACTGATCTCAATAGTGAAGGTCTCCATAGTGCATAGCTTTAGTAAGAATTGAAAAATTAACTGGGTTATAGATTTGATTTTAGTGATTACCTCAGATAATTTGACCTTGTTTATTGCCACTTCTTGGCTGATTCTTTCTGCTAGTTTTTCTTGAATCTTGGATTCTGCCCTTTCTTCAATTCGCTTGTTAGCATCAATGTTTGGGGCATTTATCTTCTCGGTAAGTATAGCAAGTTGATCTATAATAGGAGTATCTTCATCAATGTTCACTTCAGGTACTACCTATTGTAAGATATCCCTAACATCCGTTAATATTTCTTTGCATTTAGTTTCTTGCTTCAACTTTTCTTGTGCTGCTTTTCTTGTACATAGTTCCCCATATTTTCTCAATTGCTCGGGGCTAAGGGTCCTTGGGTCACATTTTGGTATTATAATCACTTCGTCTAGAGTGACTGACCCTTTTGCTTTCTTTTTGTTCTTCTTCTCTGGTGCAAGGGGTGACTTCTTCACAATGGTGACAAGAGCCTTGTCTTCTGCCTTTGGAGAATCCTTCCCGGTTGACACACTCTCTTCCTTTCTCTGCTCCTCGGTAACCTGTGTGTTAGTTGAATGAGTGGGAGCTTCTGATGTGGTGTCAGGTGGGATCACCTCGGTTGCCTTAGGCTCATCTTGTGCTTGTGTTTCTATAGTTTCTGCCTCTATTCCTTCAGACTTATTTATCTCTGCAGGTGTTTTGGTGTCTTGTTCCCCTATTGTATCTTTATGTTGCTCAGGGTCTAAGCCGTCGGGTAGTTCCTGTGAAAGAATTTCTACTACTTCTGCAAGTATAGGAAGCTTTCCCGGTAATGATGTAAATGCACATTCAGTGACTTGTGCTTCATCTTGTGTGATTGTTGGTGCAATATTTACATTCTCATCATCCTTGTCATCAGAATCACCATTTGTGATGTCCTCAATGAGTACATCATCATCGATTTTCTTCTTCATTTGGATCTCTATTGGATCCAATGCATCCTATAAAATATTTGTCTTCCTTTTGGTAAGTGATATCAATTACCTTGGTAACTGATATATCGAAGTCCGTTGACTTCTCTGCTACAGTATCATCAATGTAGATTCCTTTTCCTTTGGAATGTTGTCTCTTTTTAGATAGATTTAAGAATGCATTTTGCTCAGCTTGTTCTTTGGCTTTAAGAATGGATTTCCATAGGGAATCACAAGTTTCATCTACATCCACCACGTTCTCATCCAGTATCATCATGGATTAGTTCTTTACAGTAAATATTGCTTGATAATTAGCCATGTGTTCATTAATTTCTGCTAGGCTTAGATGTGGGGCTACTCGAATGAGAGATCTTTCTCTCTTTCTCTTCTCAGTGTCTAGTGCATAAGCCCATTTTTAATTTATTCTATCATCCAACTCCTTGGGTAGTGATAGTTCAAACTCTAATGGAACTCTTTTAAACTTTATCATCATTTGGATGACTGCCTCCTCAATCTTTGTTTGATCCTCATTTGACATTTTGTCAAATCTGCTAAGTTCCAGATCAGCAAGGTCACCGTTCTCAATTATATCTTCAATGATTTCATCTATTGACCTTACCTTGTTACTGACCATTTTAAATTGACTGAGGTCATCTTCATTTTCATTATCCTCAAGGTCTTCTTTACCTCTTATCAATCTTCTCCTTTTCTTCGGTGCCTTAGCTACAACCTTGGCATTTCTCTTGGCATATGTCTTTGTCGGTGTAGCTGCCCTTGGTCTTGTGATATTCACTATTCCTTTCTTTGGCGGAGGCAAGGCTGTAGTTGATGATCTTGTCCTTGTACCTATTTGTATTGGCAATTGCTTCATCTTTTGAATTTTGGTGGGAGGAACCGGAGTAGGGTCTTTCTCTTTTTTAGACTCAATTTTCTCACTGTCAGAAGGTTTTTTGGTCAACAGTAACTGACCTTTGGTTGTTTCTTTAACTAGTGACTCCTCAGATGAGTTAGAGACATCTCCAAATCTAGCAATTAGGTCTTTCTTCATCTTCTTTGCCTTCCTAGTCATTTTATTAATGGCCAAACCTGTCGTGATTCTAGACTTAGCTTCTTCATAGGTTCCAAACATAGTGGCCTTGGGGTCTTTTGGTAGTGCTAGTAGTGTTTTAATAGATTTCAATCTGAAATCATAGTTCATTTCATAGCCCATAGGTGCTAGCCATTTTATCCTAGGTTCAACTGCTTTTATCATGGTATGATCTGTGTCTACTAGAAAACATATATCTGTCTCAAATTTCTCAACTAATTCTCCTGGAATTCTACTTCTTTGATTCATCTTTGCCTTAAATTATTTAAAGTTCACATCAAAATCTTTATTTATATCATCTCCTAACTTGTTCATCATCTCGGTAATCTATACAGTTATCGGTTTATCTGTTGTCCAATTTACTTTATCGATGCCAGGGATATACTTTTGTAGATAGAAAAATAAACAAACAAGGAGTGAACCAAACTTACATGTGTTTGACTTATTTGACCTTATAGTCTTCATGTTTTCCTATAATTGGTTCAGCAGTACCTCTGCAAGATCAATTTGGTGATCTTTCTTTATAATTTTATGTGCCACGTCGACTGGGCTATAGGGTACACTGTTTAATCTACTCAATTGAAATATCTTGTACCCAATCACATGTGACACAAATTTTATTACTGGGTCTTTAATTGTTGAAATCTTCAATGCTCAACCATCCCATGTGGCTCTAGTGTTCTTCTCAACATCAGCTTGTGAGGAGCTTCGGAAAGCTTTTGTCTTGTTAGTTGCAGGATAGCCAGCAACCCTACTGATTATTTTCTTTGTGATCTCTACTAGTTTATCCAACCAGAATTTTCCATCATGATACCAACTCAATACAATCCTTATCCGGTCTATTTTGAATGATTGTGGAAAGTGCATGGCACATGATAACCCCAATTTATCAATCTATTTATATTCTGGTTTCAGTTTTCCATTGGTGCCACACAATTGTTGATATGCAACAATAGTCTCAAAATCTCCTACTTCTCCACTCTTGCAATGAATGAAGGACCGTACATCTTCTATTAACAAAACCCTATCTGGGATGATTGAAAAAGTGCCCATTAAATCCATTTGTGATAAAATCTTGGGGTGTGGTTTGTACTTACGTTCATCAAAATTTTCTCTAACAATCATATTTACTTATTCCTCAACACAGTGTGATTTGCTTGTGGATGATGTAGATGCCATAAATTGATTTAGGGTTTCAGTAAGCAACAGGTTAAAAAAGTGTTCAATAGAAAATGTACTTACTCAGAGTCGTCGAAGAGTGATGTTGGTTCGATCTATAGTAGCCTTGAATACTTTTGAAAATGCTTTTAGCTTGAACTCTTTTCTATGAAATCTTCACTCTTCGAGATCGCAATGTAAAAATGAACTCTATTTCCCGTGTATTTATAGACTTTTCGATATTCCCACTCAAACTTTCATGCATTAGATGCTTGACCTACCTTTTGGTTCATAACAGTTGTCAGCTCAGTAAAGACTGTAGGATGTCAACAGCTCAGTTAACACATAATTCCTTTGTCAGTTGATACGTGTGCTAGGTTAACCTTGAATAATGATTACCAATGGGTAACCAACTCTTGGTCTTGCTTTTATCGATTATGTAACTTTGCTAGCTCTTAACATATAAACCATAATGCATCTCTTTTTATGCAGATTTGGTATGTGCTCATCATATATAAGGAACTATATGAAAAATGTGATCATTTTGAAATGTCAGTCCCATACATACCTATTTCACCTTAGGTGGAGGAACTGATGTCACCCAATCCAGTGGATGAGGTTTCACCGACAACATTACTTGACTCAACATTCTCATTAGATGCCTTTCTCCACATAGTGTTCTTGATCTTCATGATATTTGCAATAGTGTTTCCACTCTCAAATACATGATTTTATTCTAGTGCTTGGTCTCTACAGTCCTTGTTTAAATGACCGACTTTATGAAAATGCATACATGCCATTCCAGTGCTTGTCTAGCTTCTTGATTGTCCAAACCATCTTTTTCTATTACAATTTGCTGCAATGTGCCCACATATACCACATCCAACATAGTTATCCCATGTGTTATAATCCCAAACATAAGAATTACCTTGTCTCTTCAGTTGATAAGGCTTGCGTTGTGTTTTCTGCTTAGTTGTCCATACTTGCTTCATTTTAACCTTACACTCTCGTGCAGTGTGTCCATGCTTATTACAGGTATAGCATAACTTCTCCATATTAGTATTGTTAGCATTTTGTTTAGCTCTACATTCATAAGCTTGATGACCATATTTTCCACAATGGTAATAGTATCCATCAAATTTAGGAATAACAGGAGGTTTACCTTGTGTTCTGCTTCTACAAAAATTGGAGGTGTGACCTAGTTTGCCACAATGATAACATGTCAACACTTTAGGTGTTTGATTTTTGATTGTTGTTGACCTGTTCAACTTGTTGTGATGATTATCCTTTACTAGTATAGCCTAGACTAGCTTTACTCCAAAATCTTCTTTGATTAAACAAAAAGTTATCAATCTTCTTGGAACTATCCTCAGCCAGTTTTTTCATTTCATTGTGTTACTGTTGAGTTTTCACTTCATTTCTCAGCTTCTCATTCTCCTATCTGAGTCTTGCAACATCTTCTAGTCTTCTTGACAATTCTCCATTCACTTAGTTTACCTCTTGATTCAGAGTCATCATCTAATTAGATACTTGGAAGTGACGATCGATGAGTCTTTGTATTTCACTTTCTTTAGCTTGAAGTTGTTTAGTCATTTGTGTTCGGTCTTCAATAGCTAGATTTCTTTCTTGTTTAGCCTATCTAGCATTGTTCATTATCTCTACCATTGTCACCATCTAAGATTATTGACAGATTTGAAGTGCTTTCACTTGTTCAGATAGATGCTGATTCTTTTCAAAAAAATTAGAGATTATACTTTTAGATCCATCAGAAATGCTTCCAGAACTAGATCCAATATGATCAAACATATCATCAATAGGTTCTTCATGATAACCGATCTCATTTTTTAGAATAGCTAGGTTCTTCCTTTCAACCAGTAGTTTCTTCAGTCCATCCTTAGCTCGCTTAAACTGTTCAACAAACATCTGCATATGTATCTTTTGATTCTCAATATTCTTATCTAGCTTATATCTCTCCATGATTGAGATCTTTACCCTTCAATGGTTAAACTATTCAATAAGAGAACTAAGCTCTGATACCAATTCTTGGAATTAGGAGAGATAGGGTACTGAGAGGGGAGGGGTGAATCAGTGCCCACAAAAACTTTTACTTGTAAACCTTTTAGATCTATGACAGTAAACAATAATAACCTTGCAAAATAACTTGTATCTAATTGCATGTATCATTCATCCATTTAACTTGTGAAAGTAAACAACATGAAATCAACAATATATCAATCACATAACACAAGTATTTTGGTAATGTAAAAACCCTTGTTAGAAGGTGAAAATTGCGGTGGGCATGACACCCACAAATTCTTCACTACTGTAGATAGAAAAGGTTTGCCTATTAGGGCTACAAGTTTTGATCACTTCTGGTGATCTTACCCTATTAGGAGTAACATATTAGATCAGCTAGATCTACCTAGTTATAAGATTTTAACAGTACTAATGAAGTGTGCACTTGGTTAAGAGATTTACATAAGACTGTCAAGTCTACTTTGTTAAGAGATTTAGCCAAAAACTCTATTACAATTGTTAGAAAGCAATAGGAAATTATCTGCTAATTGACAACTTAATTGTCTGATACAAATCAACAAGTACTGAATATATTTCACCTTTACTATGATGAATCTCTACTCTGAATTGCTCGGTTGGCCTGCTTTGATTCTGCTTAATCTGATCTCCTCTATATACTATTCTTCTCTGTCAACTGATAGTCTTGAAGTTAGGCAAGTGCTTCACGTGCTCCTTAATTCATACACTAGTTCACATCACAAATGATTTAAAAATACATTTATATAGCATACCAGTTTATGCCGCTTAACAAAATTAGGTACAAATCTTAGACAAAAACCTAAGATCTACGATGTACAAAAATGACCTAGATCAAACTATTACATAAGATATACATTGCATTTAATGAATATCATGACAATAAATATTCCTCGATCTTGGTAAAATGTTTTCTGATCTATTTTAATTGTTTGCATAGAAGAATATGCCATTCCAGATTACTATGTCATTTGCTGTGATCATTGGTAAACACTGTATAAACTACTCAGTGTATACTAGTGCTTAGTGTTTACTATCACTCGGTGTCGGAGTTTGCTGATGCTCGGTGTATATGCTTAACCGACTAGTCTATTTTTCTTCTACTTACTGACTAGCTCAATATAAGTAACCAACCGATATCTTTGATGACCTTTAATACTAATGACAACCTTTAATGCTCAATAGAGATAACATAAGCATCCATTTACGTCTACCCTAGATGATTTAGAGGGAGCATTCTCCCACATGCCTATGGGCATTATGCATGTCGAAGACATTAGGGCATACATTTACTATAAGAAGGAACCAGTAGGATTGGACAGATTAAGGGCGCACATGGAAACCATGCTAAAACTAGACAAAACCTTCTTGGATGAATATGCGAAGTGGAATGATCACCCTATAGTGGAGTATGATATGACATATGAGTTCTATGAGACAACATGGATTAAAATACTTCTGAGAAGAATTCATGATGACCTATTTTGGATAGGTAATGTGCCAGTAAGAATCATGAGTGACCTAATATATGAGATGACAGGCCTATCTAACACTGGCGCCACCCTTCCTGCAGGAAAGGATGTCAGGAAAATTGTTGAGAAAACATGTAAGTCAAGGAGTGATAGGCGCGGGATGACAATTGAGCCTATTGAGGAAGCTGACATCAAATTGATGTCCATGATACTTGGATATAGGTTTCAACACACTAGCAGGTTGAATAGTGTGTCTATGGCCACAATTCTAGCGGCCATTAGACTTGTGAAGGAAGATGGAGAGTTCAATCTGTGTGAGATCTTACACACATAGTTGATTGATAACATCAAGGAAATCAAGCATGATAAGACCAAGATATTCAGGTTTGGGTCTTTGATCATTTACATGTACCTTCATATAGTTGGGAAAGTATCAGATTCATATTTGGACAAGTCCATCTCAACCATGCCACAAATATCTTACAAGGCATCCATTGAGAGTACATTGAAATATTACATAACATTGGAGTTGAAGACCTTCATGGCCAAGATGCAAATGAGGTACATAATTACATAAAACATTGTTGAGAAATACAAGGATACTATTTGTTTTATGGTTGAAATAGATACAACATGCATGGAGGTAGTTTTACCTAGAACAAAGTGGATTCATCCACTTGGATATGAAGTAGATGAACAAGTTTTAGAAGCATATGCTCAAGTATTGCTTTCATCTCCTATTGACCCTAATGAGCCAAGGTGGGGAACTTATGAGGAAAAGACAAGAGAGATAGATGCTAAACTAAACAACGCATCAACAAAAAGAAAGGTTGCTAAAATCACCTCAGAGATCTTGAGAATACATGGTGTGTCTCAAGAAGATCTAGACAAAGCAAGAGAACAAAAGATTGCTTTGGAATTAGAGAGCATAGATACAAAAAAGGAAGAATCAAATGATCCCAAACTAAAGAAGGTGAAGATAGAAATATCTGATGAATAGAAGGGTAAAACTAATATTACTCCTTCTGAGCCCAAGGAAACCATTGACCTTACTGCTCCTCCTGAGTATAAGGCAATGCCAAAGAGGAAGAAAGAGATTAGCACTAGTCATCCATCCTCAAGAGTTACAAGAAACAAAAGGAACTCACAAGCACCTCCTGAAGTAAGTTTCAAACCTAGTCTCAGTGTGCTAAGTGCAAGAATAATTGATGAGGGAAAAATTGATCAAGTAGGGAAGTTTTATGAAAAATATAATGAAATAGACAAATTTGAGATACATGGTATGATATTCAAACACATGCTAAAGTTCAAGAAGATAGTCTTGGAACTTAAGACTATGATCCTTGATAGTGTATGGAACATCCTAGAATTCCAAAAGAGACAGGCTATTGAAGAAGATCTATGAATAAGGGAGAAGATCTTAGATGAAACCCTTCCCGTATGCGAGCTAGAAGAGAAGAAGTTATTGTTAGATCTGGTGAAGCCTAACCTCAGGACCAAGACAAGAAAATTGAATATAATGGATAAAAAATATGAATTAGTTGCCAAAGAAATAGAGAAAGCCTTTGAGAAGGTCTTTATGAACATGCACATGTATCCACCTACTGCACCCAAAGCACAAGTATCCATAAAGGAAGTCAAGGTGGCAGAGCCCACTAATGCATTAGTAACAGGTCCTCAGGATTCAACGCCTGTAGTGGAAAAATAATCAGAGGAAGACAAGTCTATGCCCATGACAGAGTCACTCAAGGATGGCACCATTATCATTGATAATGTACATATAGCCATGGTGGCCACTGACACTAATTTGGATAAGTTTGAAGAAGCTTTTGTGAGCACTCAAGAAGCTGAAATTTTATGCAGCAACACACCTCCCACTCATCAAGAAGAAGTATTGATTGACGATATAACATATGAGAAAGAAGAAGAAAAGATGGAAGAAAAGAAAGAAACATGAAAGAAGAAGAGAGTAATGAACCATCAGTTGAACTAGTCAAGGTAAAACAAGAAGTGATGGATAGCACCCCCATCACTCCCTCAGTAGCATTGTTGTCAAGTTTGACACCTGACACATCTAGTTTGGAATCATGGAGAGAAGATCTGATAAAATTCAGCATCCTAGCCATGGAAAAGGCCAAAGAAAAAAATGTGATGAGGAATCCCCTCTTGGTAGAATCAGTAAACATTCTGAACAATTTGTTGCCAGAGGACAAGAAAGTGTCAAAGATACACTCTGTTGATGATGTGAGTATAGTCATCTCACATTTCAAAAGTAATTTCTCAAGCCTTGAAGAATCTGCATCCCTAGTTGCAGAAGCAAAGTACCTAAAGAAGAGGTTGAGTGAATTAATGAGAAACTTTTCACTTGACCTAAGCTCACTCAAGACTAGTCAAGCATCCTTAAAAGATCTTGTAGATCAAGGAAGAAGAGTCATTGCAGAATGCACGGATCAGGATAAGCTTACTGATGCCCATTTCAAGAAAATAAAAGAGGTAGAGGCTATGATTGAGAAAGTCAAGAGTTCAGTGAAAGACACATCCACAGATGTAAACATGTGTAATAATGTATACCAAGGGAAAATAGTAATATGTATAGGGAGATATAAGTGTATGTATAGAAGACAAAAAGTTTTTTGTATTAAGGACAGTTAGCAACTTGGCCATATTCCTTTGTTGGCATCAATGACAAAGGGGGAGATTGTTGGAAAGTTGGCTATATTGATGTATATAACTTAATATATTGTTGTCATTATGGAAACAAAGTCATATAGTAGTTTGGAGTCAACACACTTGATAAGAAGATCAGAAATCGGTTAAGTGTTGAAGATTGGACAATGTACAGAGTTCCTACAGCTTAGAGCATTAGTGCACATGCGTACAGAAGAATTATGGTGTGCATCCTAGAAGTTAAGTTGGTTGGACTATATTTATGGTTAGTCTATGAGTGCATGATTAGATATGCAAGTATGAGAAAGATACAGGCAGTTGAAGTCACATAGCCAATGTGTACTAGAGAAGAACAGAGTAAGCAGCCGACAGATTGGCATTTTGATTAAGCGGTTATGTCCTATTGATGTAAAGGCCATGCACATATTGTAATTAGGTTTTTGACATGTATATGTGTTTTTTTGTAAACATGCTTGAGCCAATTCATTTGGAAGCATTGTATGTAATAGGTTTAAGGGCCGACCTAGTTGTTTATTTTGTATGTGCATATAAATATGAGATGTGCCCATTGTAATTAGTATGGAAGTAGATAGAGAGTTGTGATAAGTAGAAGAGAAGTGTGCAAAGACACTATAAGATGTATGAGATCTTTGCAAGAGGTCAAAGCATTAGCGCATCAAAGGAACTAATCTGACAAGCAGTGTCACAATGACAGTTCATCCAATAGATATAGTGTGTATCTGAGATCAGAAGGTTGTAGCCTTCACCACTTGAGCAGTGAGCTCTAGGATAGTGCATCCACTCCCCTAATAGGGACTATTTTAAAAGACTCCTAACAAGGTCTGACCCTTGACAAGGTCTACTGTACTCAAAGCATTGTAAAGCAACTCCTAACAGGGTTAAGGATCTTCTAACAAGGATCACAAAACACTAGTACAAAATATTAGTGGGTGTCAATTCCCACTAGGGTTTTTACATATTTGGATTTCCTCGTAACCATATTGGTGTCATGTGTTGATTTCATGTTTCATGTTTATGTGGATGTTTATTTCAGTACTTAAGCATTTATGTTCATTTTAAAGATTAAAGTTAAAAGATAAAATACAGTGAACATTGATTCACCTCCCTCCCCCTTCTCAGTGTTCCCATTCCTAACACCAAATTCCTTCATGAATGAATTTATGTCTAGAGTCACTAGGGATGAGCCATCAACCTTCCTTATTGTCTTAGAGAGGGGTTCATATTTGTTTTCCAACTCAAGTAATAAATCTACGTCTAGAAAGACATCTGACACTATTAATTTTGCTAACCCTAAAGTCCAAGGGTTTGATACTAGTACTAGACTATCTGCATTTTTATAAAAGTACCTAAAAAGACACATCTTGTAAACCTCATTTATCCTGGCATCCCTACAAAATCCTAGATCATCAATGAAAACTTCGTCACTGACCTTTTTATTTTGTGAGGATCTAGGCAGCAAAGTAAGAAACTCATTCGAGTAACTCTCTTTTCCTTTATCCTTAGCTCCCTTACTGGTAGAAGCTCCTCTTACTATTGGATGACTCATTTTGACTTGTAGATAAAAATTCTTTTGAAAATTTTGAACTTACTGAACTCTTTAATCACTGGAAAACTCAGAAATTCTCATAATTCTCTAGCTCTGGCTCTCTAAATGCTTTGGTAAATCTAGAATGAATAACAATTAGCTGTATTTAACTTGAAGAATTGAATGCTTTAGACCGTTTAAGACTCCAGCTCTGTAATTCATGTCACTTGTCCACTTTGAAAGTGATTAAACAATCATATATTCATCAAAAAATTAACCAAACAATTTGGGATAAACTATATGGTGTTAGTTAACTTCTCACTAGATTGATTTTGAAAATTTAAAAGAAATGACATTTTAGGTGGAGCACACCAAATGCCATGTTATGTTTTTTCAGAAAAAAAGGACCACTTTTTGTGGTCCCCCTTTTTTGAGTCCGTTACTCTCCATTTTCAAAAAAATTAGTAGTTTAGAAGCTACATCAACTCTTGTTCTTGTTGCATCTTCAAATTTTGAGTGTAACTATCTTGATTTTCTTGTCAAAGTTTGGAGCTTGTTGATTTCAAAAGAAAAGTGGCATCTCAAGACCCCTTTTTGGTCTCTTATCTTAGTGCACTTACAATAGGACAAGGATGCCTTAGGAATATTTGACATCCTAACTTAGGAAGGGCCTAGGATCAGAGGTTTTGAATGAGTTGGAAATGTCATATTTTGAACCCGTGGGAGAAAAGTTGAACATGCTCAAGCATCAAAGGTCACAAATGCCAAAATGAGTCCTAAGAGAGCATGAAATTGTATAGGGACACAATTTATGATTCCTAAAAATGGTCCAATGATCTTGAACAACATTATGAATTTAGAATAAATAGAGCCAATGTTGTACTAAGAATGTCAAAGTGTGAAAAAACTAGGTACCATTGCTAATGAAGAAATGATGATGAATCTCTCATTGTAAAATATTATAAACATTAGAAATGGATACAAATTTATGAGTATCAAATGGATACTCAAACTACATACATTCTCAATTGGAGACATGTGCCAAGTCTCACAAGATAGTTCCTAACCTATTGAATATAGGAGGATTACATCCAATAAAGCTGAACAGTCTCACAATAGGTAATGATAATCATGTCATTGTCTCTCTTAGGAACAATGTATTTATACTAAGGATTACTTTTCCCATCATGAAATGCATTTAGATTGTCAACCCAGGGACATATACTTGAAATGGGACAGCATAATATGTGCACTACGTTCCTCAAAGAGTCATACTACCGATGCTGCAGGAAGATACGTGCATGAAAGAAACCTATGCTATTTTTGCAAGAAAGTAAGTACACCTAACTACTTAATGAAATTACTACTAAAATCTCATAAATTTATCCTAAGTCTATTTAACAACTCAAAGCATTCACTATGCCTACCACTGCAAGTGTTGCAGGAACATTCACAGTAATAATGCTGCAAGAGTAAAACAGTAACTTCTACTTGAAAACATGAAAAATGCAGAAAACAATTCTATTCTATTCTAATCTAATCCACCTTCCAAGTGTGCCCCCTTGGTTGGCTTCTACTAACTACTAACATATAAGATACTTCAAAATCACTCTTTCATTATATTCTCATAAGCTGATTACATAGTAATGGAACAACAAATGAAATAGAGAAGAGTTCTAATATGCTAAACAAAACATTTTTATCTATTTTCTCATTACCAACTAAACCAATCAAATCCCTTTATATAGAGGATTGATGCTTATTAAAAGCATCAACTTTCCTTAAAAGAAGGAAACATAACGACCCACGACATAATATAATAAAGTCTAGATAATTGTTTCAACAGATCAACGAGCACTGAGGAAATATAGTAGAGTTATTTCCTATATTCTCTAGAATGGTGGCTCCTCCATAGTAGTAGCATGATGGTCGGAGCTGTAATGTCCTTCTTTGTCATAGCTGGAACTTCCTCGCTTCTTCTTTGAATGCAGTCGACCACTCTCTAGCTATTCCTATTTCCTGGAAGGTTAGTAGCATATGGGCATATATATACAAGTCAACTAATCAATTCTTATCCAAATATTAGAACATAGATTAAAGTAGCTATATGAAGAAATGCAATACATATATAATGTTCAGCAAAGCATATCATATCTATCTACCCATAGTCTTGGTGGTTCCAGCTGTACTTATAACAAATTGAAATAGTTATAGGCCATGAATGTCTTAGAAATGTTTTTAATGGAACATAAAGATTATAAAACAGAGACAATAAATTGTCTCAACATCTGTCCCCCGAAAAGCATAATGCTTTTCCTCAAGCATTATACTTTCTGGTTAAACCCCCGAAATCAGTGGCACTTGTCTTTCCTTTCTTCCCACTCTTAAAAGTGTAGTAGAAGCCTTTGGTCCTCTCCCAGTAATCTTTATGATTGTCCTCCTACAATTGGTCCATTTTGGTAGTTTTGATATTGTACAGTGGCCACATGAGCATTGGTGGTTGGAAAGATAGAGGAAGCCACAGTTCTTGTTTGATTTTCCATCCTTGTTGCATATACCTAGTTGCTTTGTTTGATGCTACCTCAAATTTTATTGGGTTATGTAGCTCAAATTTCTTCAAGGCCTCTGGTAACCTATTCCATCTGCTTCTTACTCCATCTAGAGCTCTCTGGAATGTAAAGTAGGGCATACTTATTCTCTAAAAGAAAAGATCATTTCCCTAACTTCCATTTTCTTCCTTCCATAGGTTAAATCAAACCAATCCCTTAAGAGGACATCAAGTTTTCTTGACTCAGCCCTTAAGGGTAATGGTTCAGACTTTTCCATGTCCCTGTAATAATCTAGTTGTCTGTCATAGTTTGACTCATTGCACATCTAGGACACGAGGGATCTTAAATGGATATCTCCTATGTAGAGAAAAGGATTCCATTCAGTTTCATTAGGGATGACAAAGTTATGAAAATAAAGTTCACAGAGTAAATTTTGTTTCCATGAAGGAAGTGTCTTGTATAATCCATAAAATTCCTGAGCTATTTTAAATTCAAAATCTATATTGTTTAAAGTCATCATTATCTGGAATAAGAGGAACTGTTCTTTTAAGCAAATAGCATAGACTCTAGGAGGTGGTCTACAAGCTATAAATCAATCAGCTAATTTGAGAGCATGATCCATTTTTTATTTTTGCTTCTTTACCTATTCTTTAAGAACTTCAATCTCTTTCTGCTACTCGTCTATGTTTTTTTGCATTTTTTTCCTTTCTTGTTTCCATAGTGTCTTCTGAAAGATAAACTAGTTGTATATGCTAAAGAGGATAGATTGTAGTGTCAGAGGGCTAGATTCTTACAACTGGGTTCTCTGCTTTCTTCTTTCTTTGCAAGCTTGTTCAAAATACTTAGTAAACCATGTTTCTTTGAAGGGTACAATGGACATATTGGAATAGACAGGGTCTGGTGGAGGAGTCAAATGGACATCTTCAACAATGTTTTCTTGTGCTACATTAGGGTTTTCTTCAGGTGGACTCGGATTATCATGTGATATAGTATCATGGGGTTCTTTCAAATCTTTGGACGATGAGGGCACTATTGTTTGTTTAAGGAAATTATCAGAAATATACTCAATAGAAGGCTCTGTAACAGGTTTTGCTAGTGGAACATTTGGGTTTTCTTGGGGAATTGGAGATACTTGTCTTCACATCCGAGGACTTCTCCGCACAGTTGTTTCTACAACATCTGTAGTCTTCTTTTTAAGTGTTCTTTTTGGCCTTACTATTGTAGGAGCAGTTGCTTTAGGAACAGGTGTTGCAGGATTCAAAATTTTTCTTTTACTTGCAGGGTTTTGAATTTCTTTCTCAGGACTAGGGGTTTTGTAACTCCAATTTTCTATTTTCCTTATCTTGTGGAAGAGTTAGGTTCATCACTTTCTGGAATGGGCAAAGGCCTATTTTCTAGAATGATTTTTGGTTCTTTTTCTTGTGGAATTATTTCCACAGCAGGCTCAGAAGGTGCGACATCACTTTGAAGGGGTTTCTCAGAAGGATTAACCTAAGGTTGCAGTATTTTATATTGGACAAATTCTAACCATGCTAAAGGAGATACATCCCTAAGGGATTTTTAAATTAGCAGCTTAATTAGGGCATGGTGAGAGACAAAATTTTCATTTCCTTTTTGAGTCTCCTCAGTGCTAATACTTAGGATATTATACAAGAAATTAGGGACATTAATTGGAAGATTATGTCTTATACAACTAAAGAGCTTAAAATGACGTGCATGCAAATTTGAAAATCTTCCTTCACATGTCAGGTACTTGATAACATGCATTGCTAGTTCATTGTATGGTGGAGGAAGAGACATTCATTTGCATCCTTGCTTGCTGATCTACAGAGGAGGGTCACTTGGAAGAGAAAATTAGGCTCGTGATGACCTTGCGTCATGCTCATTTGGGTAATGCTCCCCATTTTGTGGTAACCTAGTTACCTCTGCAATTCATTCCTCTATTGTGACAACCGTTAAACCCCATACAATTGCCTTCCCTTCTTCAAAAGTATTCATAAACTCAGTCACTACCTCATCATTAAAATCTGATAATTGAAGGAAATAAACTAACCATCCACATGCATTAAAATTTCTAACCGCTTCAATGTCTGCAAGCAAAAAGTTATGATGCACTGGCTCATGTCTTTGTAGCTAACCACCCATTTGTTTCAAATATTCTTCCTTCAAGCTTCTACTCTTCGTAGCTATGTTAATATTTCAATCCCTCCTACTCTGCGAGTACCTTATTCCCTTGTTGATTTCCAAATACTCTTTTTGCAAATGTAGACCTTGCTTTCAATTCCTCTATTATTTTTAGCATAAATCATCAATCATGGAACTTTAAGAGAGGGAATTATAACTTTAACTAAGAGTTTCCATGCAATTTAATTATAATCTTTTGAGGTCATATCAACTTCATAAAATTGGGAAGTATTCAGGATTTTTAGTATGACAAATATGTGAGAGCAAGGTGACTTAATGAAACAATGCCTAAGTATAGGTTTGAAATGACAAGGATAGCCTAGCTATGACATTTAGAAGTTAATAAACTTCCCCATTCCCCTATGAAATATTAACAAGTGTCCACACTTGACACATTTGGCATGGGGTGAGGAACTGGCATAACACTTTAATCATATATTTATTGCAGTCTTAAATATAATTACCTAAATCGAAGTGCTAAAAGTGGAAAGAAATTTGAAAATTTGTACCTGTCATTTGATTACTGTGCATTCAGAGGAAAAGGTGGTGAGCGTGAAATGAGGCTGGCGGTTGCATGTGTCAACTGACATGGCTCTTTATTGAAAACATAAAAATAGAAAAAGTGAATGATGCAGATGTTGGGTGGATGGAAGATAGAGAAATGAAATGGGTTGGAAAGAAGATTATAGAAAGATGAATGGAGAATTGACCTCATTCGACATGAATTTTTATTATGGGTAATCATTGAAGGAATGCTATTTGAAAGCTGTAGGAAGAAAGTTTTCACCTTCTGTTGCAGGAAGTGTTACCTATGGCGCCGCTGAAGTGTCATGGCAGAATTGTTGTAGGAAGTCCTCCTTTGTTTGCGGCTGATGATACAGGCATAGCTGATGTCCATTGATGAGTAATTTGAATTGAACTATATCTATTGTGGTCAACTAGACTGTTCCATTATCGAAGATGTATTCAATTGCATATGGTCCCAACCATCTTGTTTGTAGCTTGCATGTAAGTTCTTTGAATCTAGAATCATACAATAATGCCCAATCACCTTTGTGGAACTATTTTCTCTTTATGTGGGAATCGTGCCATCTCTTCCTTTGTTTCTATACCAGCTTTGTGCACTCCAATGCTAATTTGCACATTTCATCTAGGGAATTGAGGTGCAGAAGGCATTCTTTTTGTGTTGCAAGAATATTAATATTTAGTTTCAACGTTGTACGCAATATCTTATGCTAAAATTCAATTGGTAATATTGATGCCTCCCCATATACTAATTCAAACAATGTGAATCATGTGGTTGTCTTCCAGGTTGTGTAGTATGCCCAGTCTACTTCTGTGAGTCAACTGCTCCAATCTTGTCTATGCAAGTGAACCTTCTTTGTTAAGATGGCTATAATTTCTCCATTTTTGGCCTCTGCTTGACCATTTTCTTGTAGATGGTAAGGGATAGATTTCCAATGCCTGATATTGTATTCCTTCATTAGTTCTGTTATTAGGTTAGATATAAACTGTGCTCCCTGGTCATTTACAAGTTCTCTAGGCACTCCATAAGGGGTGAAGATATCCTCTTATAAAAATTTTGCTACTTTTTCATCTCATGCATGCTGCATGGCTTTTACTTCCACCCATTTGGTTAGATAATCTGTGTAGACCAGCATGTAGGATTTCCCATTTGAAGGAGGATCTATTGGACTAATGAAATCCATACCCCATTTATCAAATGGTGTTACCACCACCTGTGGGTGTAGGGGTATCTCATTTGATTTGGTGGGATAACCCACCCTCTGGCATTTATCACATTTCCTTGTGTACCTGGCTACATCCTTGTGAAGTGTTGGCTAGTAATATCCTGTTGTTAGGATTTACAGTGCTATCCTCTTGGCTGCAAAGTGTCCACCACATGGCTCATCATGGCATGCATGGATAATATCATATGTTTCATCCTCACACACACACACCTTCTCATGACTTGGTCTGGACCAATATAAAATAAAGTGTTGTCTATCTAGGAGAATTGGAAACTCTTTTCAACAAGCATTCGTCTATCCTTTGGAGGGAAATGTGGTGGCCTTTTGTTAGTAGCAATGTAATTAGCTATATTAGCATACCATGGATTTTTGATATCAATATGAAATAGGTGTTCATTAGGGAATGTATCATCAACCATAGTAGCATCTGTGTCAGTACCCTAAATTCTTGCTAAATAGTCAGCTACTACATTTGCCTTTCCTGGCTTGTCAACTATGGTTATGTCAAATTCCTACAATAGAAGAAGCCATCTTGCTAACCTTCTTGTGATAGAAGGTTTATTCATTAGATATTTGATTGTTGCATGGTCAGTAGGAACAAAGATGGAATAACCTATTATATAATGGCAAATTTTTTTTAAGGCATAGACTACAACCTACAATTCTTTTTTAGTTATTGTGTAGTTTAACTCTGGTCCATGTAGGCTTTTGCTGATATAGTAAATTGCAATTTCAAGTTTACTAGGTTTTTGTCCTAGCACATCACCTATTGCATAGTTTGAAGCATCTGTATGGATGTGGAATGGGAGAGACCAATCAGGTCCTTTAAGGACTGGTGCAGTTGTCAGAAGTGACTTGAGCTGGAGGAAGGATTCATCACAAGCTGATGTCCATGTAAACTTGACCTCTTTGGTAAGAAAGGTATATAGAGGACTAGCTATTTGATTGGAATTATGAATAAAATGCCTGTAATAGCTAGCATGTCCTAAAAATGATCTTACATCTTTTTTCTTAGTGGGTGTAGGTAGTGTAAAGATTACCGCTATTTTTGCTGGGTCTACCTAGATTCTTGTTGCTGAAATGAAATGTCCAAGTACAACACCTTCCTGCATCAACATGAAACATTTCTCACTATTGAGAGAGATATTGTGTTCCTTGCATCTGATCAACACCTTTTCTAGATTCTGCAGTGCTTCTTCAAAAGTGGACCCAAATGTAGTAAAATCATCCATGTATATATCCATTCAATCATGTGAAATGTCAGCAAAAATACTTATGACAGCTCTTTGGAATGTTGTTGGATCATTCCACAATCCAAATGGTAGGACAAAATATGCATAAGTTCCCCAGGAACATGTGAATGTTGTCTTTTCCTGATCCTCTGGAGCAATACTAATCTGATTATATCCACTATATCGATCAAGAGATGAAAAATACATTTTACTAGCTAAAGTATCAAGTACTTGATCAATGAATGGTCTTTGTGGCTCTATTTAATTCCCTATAATCGACACATATTCTCTATTTACCTCCTTTCTTAGGCACTATGACCAAAGGTGATACCCATTTTCTATCAGAGATTGGATATATGAAACCAACATCTAGCAGCTTTTGTAACTCTATTTTAACTATTTCTCTTAAGACTAGATTAATTCTTCTGTGAGGCTGGCAGAGTGGTAGACTTCCTTCATTGATATAGATGCTATGAGTACAAAGTGTAGGGCTCAGTCCCTTCATATCCCCATAATCCCATGCAAAGGATTTTTCATGTGTTTGTAGGAGTTTGGTCAATTTCTCCAACTACTGTGAGGGAATTTGTTATTAACATGAAGGGTATGACTTGGGGAAAGCTCGATAGTAGTAGTAAGGTTGAGCATAGATATTTCAGATTTAGGATTGTTAGATACTTCACAAGGTAGTAACTGATGGATAATATTGAGTTCTGATGGAGAACACAATCCTCAAAATGGTCTTCATAGTTAGACAACTCTAACATAGAGCTCTCAGAAATATCTTTTATTACAACATAGTTATTAGTAAGGATGTTCTGAATCATTGCATCTTCCTCTTGCAACTTCAAAAAAGACTGCCTATGTAACATCATGAGATGAGCCACAAAGTTTAGCTCTTCTTCTCCATCTCCTAAATCAGGCCATATAGGGGTACTTAGATCTGGCTAAGGTTGAGCTAGAGGATATTATGCTAGTTTCTTAATGGCTTATCCATCAGAAATTGTTATGTTCCCTGATCTGCAACTAATGTTTGCATCAGCTGTTGCTAGCCATGGACGTCCTAGAATAACAGGGTAACCAACAAGATTGACCTTGGGTGATAGAATCATGAAATCAAAAAGATATTCCCAAGAGTCTAAGGTGACTATTATGTCCTCTATCATGCCATCATGGGTGACAGTAGAACTATCTGCAAGTTATCAGATTGTTGGAGTAGTTTGCAACCCTTCTATACTCAGTTTATGTATTGTATCCTTAGTCATAACATTAATGGTATCACCTAAGTCTATTGAAGCATTTTTCACAGACTAGCTATTAATGATGATATTGACAACTAGGCTCCCAGGATCAGAATACTTTGGGATTACAAGCTTTCCCAATATAATATTAGCTAGCTATCCTATAACATGAACTATTTTGGTATCCTTTTTCTTTCGTCCAAGATTTTTGAGACAATCCTCCTTAATTGCTTTTCCATAGATTGGAACATCTTTAATGGCTTGAAACAAGGGAATCTAGACATGCATACGTTTTAATTGGTCTAGGATATCAAACGGTTGGTCTTCTTTAAGTATAGGTTTATCCAGTGTAAGCCTTTGAGGAAAAGGAGGTTTTACTAAGGTTTGAACATTATCTAGATTGGAAACATTAGTTGGGGAAACTATGGTTGGCAAAGAAGTCTCTAGAAGTGGTACTGATGCTGTAGGAAGGTCTGGTACTTCTGTGATAAGAGGGGGTTCAAGTGTAGGCAAAGTAGTACTTGATCTTAAGTATATATCGGCGATGTCAGGTGCATAAGCAGGGTATTGCTGAGCATCAATAGCATACATTTGTTGTTGCTATTGTTGGATATTTAGATTTGGTTGTGGTTGAGCCGATAACTATGTTTTCTTTGTAGGACCTATATTTGTGGGAGGCAGCATAATTGCAGGTGGATTCACTGGAGGTGGCAAAGGTGGATATCCGAGATTTAGATTAGGCCATTGTTGAGCTCCTCTCCACTGGTTAGTGGGTTGCCAATTTCCTTGTGGCGATTGACATTGGTTTGGAGATTTTGGCCATTGGGGTTGTTGTTGGTTAAACCACTGATTCAGTTGATTACTGCACCAATCATTATTCCAAGCAGATTGAGTATACTAAAGAGGGTTTTGAACATTCCAGTTTTGCCACTGATTATTATAAGGATTATAAATTTTTAGCAGGTCTTGAGGCATACCTTATCTCATGGCCCATGGCCGACATTGAGCAACAAAGAATACTTGATCATCCTCTCCTTCTATGTTCAAATACTCAGTTGGAAGGTGCAAATTCTCCAAGCTCGCAATCATCTTGCATTGAAATTCCTTCTTTTGTTTGCGGCAATGAGGGCAGTAATCAGCTAGCTGTGCCTTCTCTTCTACATGCTTCTTCTTTGCAGTCATTGTGTCCAAGTGTGTAGCGACATCATTAATGATGTCCTGCTTGAAGTCTGACAACAGGTTTGAGATTTCCAACTTGGAAATGCTAGAGCTACTTCCTTTTGTAAGTGTTGGATGAAATCCTCTACCCTTCTTCACTGCTGCTTTGGAATAATTCAAACAAATCTTCTTAAGATCATCCCAAGAAGACTAAGATACATCTCCTCCAACCATAAGGTCCAATGCTTCCAAATAGTTATCAGTCACTCCTCTCAAAAAGATTAAATTTTGTGAATCCTCCCGTAGTGCATGTTGAGGATTCTTTTACAAATTGTATAAGAAGTGTGATATGTATTCCTCTAGGGTCTCATCATCTTTCTAAGACATTCAAAAGATGTCATCTCCTCTTAAATCACCTCATTTGCAATATTCCTTATATTTCTATAGAAATAAATCTCTCATCCCATCCCAATCAGTTACTGCATTTTCTCCTAGGCCCATGAACCATCTGAGAGCTAACTCCTTCAATGTTGCTGGAAAAAATTTGAGTTTATGACTATCAAAATTATAGTGAAAACTTCGACACAAAATGTCAAATTAAAAAAAAAAGGTGTCAGGGTCCTCAGTAATAAGGTCATAAAGGTTTGAAAGGGCTAAAGCAGGTATGTTCTTGAGATTAGGATTGTTGACAAGGCTTGGAATAGGAATTGGAAAGGTAGGAGCTTCCATTATTGGAGGTGCTAGGTAATGAAACTATGGCTGGTGGGTATTATTAACCAAAGGGCTTTGGCCAATAGATAGACCTGGTTTAGAGCTATCAAGGAAACTGGCTAATATCTCTACAAAAGGGTGAAGGACAAATGAATCAAGAGGATCTCCTTCTGTTGAAGATGATGCAACAAACTCAGGACTTGTGTCAATAAATGGTAACTCAACTTCTTCAAATTCTTCTTTCAATTTAACAGGTTCTTTTGGGAGAAATTTGCCATGAACATCACACCTTCTTCGATGCATGTGAGTGAGTTAATGAAATTGTGAAGCAAGCTCACATCGACTTACTATTGACTAAGAACATAAAACTATCTTAAAAATGAATGAGTCATTAAGGTTCTCAGTTTGACACCATCCCCGACAACGGCACCAAAAATGAACAGTCTCACAATAGGTAATGATAATCATGCCATTGTCTCTCTTAAAAATAATGTATTTATACTAAGGATTACTTTTCTAATCATGAAATGCATTTAGATTGTCAACCCAGGGACGTATACTTGAAATGGGATAGCATAATATGTGAACTACATTCCTCAAAGATTCATACTAACGATGCCGCAGAAAGATAATTGCATGAAAGAAACCTATGCTATTGCTACAGGAAAGTAACCACACCTAACTACTTAATGAAATTACTACTAGAAGCTCATAAATTTATCCTAAGTCTATTTAACAACTCAAAGCATTTACTATGCTTATCTCTGCAAGTGCAGCAGGAACATTCATAGTAATAATGCTGGAGGAGTAAAATAGTAACTTCTACTTGAAAACACGGGAAATGCAGAGAAAAATTCTATTCTATTCTAATCTACACCACCTTCCAAGTGGCCCCCCTTGGTTGGCTTCTTATAACTACTAACAAAGAAGATACTTCAAAATCGCTCTTTCATTATATTCTCATAAGATGATTACATAGTAATGGAACAACACATGAAACAGAGAAGAGTTCTGCTATGCTAAACACAATGTTTTTATCTATTTTATCAACACCAACTAAACCAATCAAATCCATTTATATAGAGGATTGACGCTTATTGAAAGCATAAACTTTCCATAAAAGAAGGAAACATAACAACCCACGATAGAATACAATAAAGTCTAGATGACTGTTTCAATAGATCAATGAGCACTGAGGAAATATAGCAGAGTTATTTCCTATATTCTCTAGAATGGTGGCTCCTCCATAGTAGCGACATGATGGTTGGAGCTGTAATGTCCTTCTCTATCGTAGCTAGAACTTCCTCACTTCTTCTTTGAATGCAGTCAACCACTCTCTAGTTGTTCCTATTTCCTGGTAGGTTAGTAGCATACGAGTATACATATACAAGTCAACTAATCAATTATTATCCAAATATTAGAACATAGATTAAAGTAGCTATATGAAGGACCACAATACATATATAATGTTTAGCAAAGCATATCATATCTATCTACCCATAGTCTTGGTGGTTCCAGTTGTACTTATCACAAATTGAAATAGTTATAGGCCATGAATGTCTTAGAAATATTTTTAACATAACATAAAAATTATAAAATGGAGACAATAAATTGTCTCATCAGAAGCCTCAATGAAGAATACATGGAAAAAATGACACTTTATTTTAATGCATTAACAAGATGACTCATACAAGTGTAGAGACAAACTATAGTTCCAAGATTAAGAATAATTGATAAGATTTAATAGCCAATTCAACTTTCTCCAAATGTCAATCTAGGGTCGTGGACTAATGAAAGATATAGTGGTTGTCTGCTCAAGGGATGTAGATAGAAAACCAAGTGGGAATGAATGCAACTAGAACACATAGAAATAAATCTACAACAAACCAAAGGAATTCTGGTGACAAGAACTGGCAATAAGATCTACACACACAATGAATTCTAAAACAAAGCACGAATTGCCAAATTCATAAAATCCAAAGTGAAAGAATAAAACTCAAATCAATAGCATATTTAGCTCACATGGAAATTATAAAAACTAATTTAATCTGAATGAATAGATAGTTAAGCATTAATTAAAATTATTTACACAAATTAATTAGGATTATGATAAGCAGAATACAAAATCAAAATAATGTAAACTAGAATTGAAATCCTTAAAAAATAAATAATATATATATACTGTAGACACCTAAAAATCCATTAGAAAATAAAAGTATTTTTATTTTCTAAAAAAACCCCTGATGACATCATCATTTACTATTTAATTAATTAATATATTTTTATGCCATTAAATCCCTTTATTTTAATTAAACATCTTTAATTAAAAGATCCCTTCCCAAAACATTTAAATCACATTTGAATGATAAACCCCTTCCAAAAATGTTTAAATCTAATTTAAACATAACCCATCCTATTTACTAAATTCATTTAGTAAATAAAGTCCTCAACCACATTCCTTAAATAAATTAAACATTTATTTAAAAGCCTAAATCCTAGAAACCCCTAGACTCTTCTAGAAATTCCTCAACCCTTATCCTAATCTTGGTCCATTCAACCTTTGAAAGTCAAACCTTATCCCCTTGACTCAACCCCTAACCAAACCCCAAACTCTAACTCTTCCTCCTAACCCAAGCTCTTCTCAAATCCTATAAATACCCTCCTCTTCCAAGAGAAATCCATTAGATTAGTTTTCATCATTTACGCATTGTTATCATGAGCATTTTCAGCTAGATCATCTTAGAATAAATCTTAATTGTTAGATTTCTTCATGTTTTCTAGCACATCTTAGAATAGCTTAATGGATTAATCTTAGTTTATTTTTCAAGCTTTTCAAATCATACATGCATCATATCAAATCCCTTAGAATGCATTAGAAGCAAGCTCCTTGTGCTTAGAGAGCACACCCACATACCTCTCATTGAAGCAAATCAAACAGTGCTCTATAGAACTTGTTTTTGGCAACAATCTTGAGGTGGCTTGGTTTATATTTGTGTATGTTTTGAACTGATAAATGCTAGATTAGTCTAATGTTTGAACATTTCAGCCTTTCAAGATAGATAATAGGTTAAAACTGTAGCCTACATTCTAGCACGCCCGGTGGGACCCACTTCATGGGTCTTTTGACAACATTTCACTGATTTTTGGAGTTTTTGGAAAAGTTTGAAGTTTGAAGGTGGAGGGGGCATTTGGATCCATTTGGATCCATTTTCTTGTCTAAAAGCCTTTTATTCCTCTATTTTGTCTATTCATTCTTCTTCCTCTTGCAAAATCTTGGCCTATTCTTCCAAAAAATCCCTAAAAAATTTCATTTTGACAAGAACTATGTATTTTTTGTGTGAAAAGTCCATGTAAATGCATTTGAAACTTCTAGAAGATCGCATACAGGGAATTCAAGGTCACATCCCATATTTTGGATCGCATCTAGGGTCTACACCACTTCTCAGATAACATCTGGTAAATTCAAGATAGCATTTGGAGTCTACACCATTTCCTGGATCGCATCTGGTAAATCCAGGATAGCATCTGGGGTCTACACCATTTCCCGGATAGCATTTGGTAAATCCAGGATAGCATCTGGGGTCTATCACATTTCCTAGATAACATCAGGGAACACTTCAATTTGGGTTAAAAATGAACAAAGCAAAGTCATACACATGTTGTTTTAGTGCTTAAAATGAACCCCCAAATCATTCTTGAATGCATTAAAGACTAAAAATTTGTCAAATCTTCTAACAAACAAAACCAAATCAATCAAATCAATTGCATCCTTGCAACATCAAGGTTTTAGATGCATTCATACTGTTATGATTAACAAGGCAGAAATAACAATTATGTGCAAATATAACTAATATCAGAAAATAATAAACCACACAGAATAGAACACAAGACACACAGATTTAACGTGGTTCACCCAATCCCTGGGCTACATCCACCAACATTGAGTCTAATATTATTATTATCCAGTGATTACAACTTGATTACAATCCGTAATCCCTTACAGCCCAATTTTTCCACAAGTACTAAAATCATACATAATGAAAATCCCTAACCCTAAGCCATATTATACAATATTTTCCCGCTTTAGGGTTAGAATGAGTTATAAGTAATCGGCCCAAATAACCGAAAAGTAGTCGGCCTCAAAATTTTTTTCCTGTGAGGTCGGGAGGAAAAGTGTACAGTACTTTCCTGGATAGTACTTTCCTGATTAGTCACCACAAGCTAACACATACAAAGTTAAAAACACTTCATTTTGAGGCCCAAAAAGAACCACAAATTGCATTAGATCATCTTTATTTTGGGTCTTAAAATCAATCCTAGGAAGCATCCTAAATCAAACTTTAGAGTCCTAAAAGAGTCATTTTTCATTTCCAAAAACAAACACACTCTTGAATGGTCTAAAAAGTGAATGAAAAGAAACCTCTATTCCCTCATCTTTCAAAATTTAGTTCATGTCAAAGTTCTTAAAAATAACATGCAAAATCTCAATCTTGAATGCCCAAATCAAAGAACTTGCAATCGATTAAAAGCTTTACTTTTCTAAAGAGAAAGAAAAATTCAAAATCTTAAACACTTGTATCTTCAATTTTCAATTCAAACACTTAATCAAATTTGGGAAAAAGAATCTTCATGATGTGCATCTAGGAGTTTCTCATTTTATTTCAAAATCCTTGTTAATATAAGTAACATAAAACACTTGAACTCAGACAAAGTTCACTTGTTTTACTTTTAGCGAGGCCTGTTTGGGGAGAAAAGTGCTTCCTCTTTAGAGAAAAACCTCAAAGTGGTATCTTCCCCAACCGGTATAGAAATAAAGCACTGAGAAAAGTCTCGCTTATATCCCCTCAAGCTCAGGTGAGGCGTGTTAATGGTAGCCCAAGGTAGGTGAATAATCCCTACTATTTTGGCACGGTCAACTAGGCTCTTAAGTGAGTCACACACATACAAACTGATTGGGAGGACTCCATGGAATAATTACAAAATTGTTAAAATAGAGGCTACCCTATCCACATCCGAAGGTATTAGAATCCTTGTGCAAGGACTGATCCAAGGGGTTTACCAGATCACCTTAAGATTAGTCACCATATGTATCCCCTTTTATGGGGTATCAAGCTATGGGCAAGGATTTTGATACTCACCTTCCCTTAGGTAGTTTTCCTCGATGTGTTTTCCGAAGTTTTAGACTCAGTACAAAACATCTGTTGAAACATCCACAAATGAAGGAGTCCTATACATCAAAATTATTTGCAATAATCAATCAAAATCTAGAAGTCATTCAAGCTTGCAGAAACCTGTCATCCTAGTATGATCTTGTTAGTCATCCCAATCTAAGCCTTAGTCTTCCAAATTCATCTTCATCCTTCATTCCTATCCAACTCATCCACAAGTCAGCATGTCTCAAAACTATTATGATGAGTTTGGTTATTATGTCTCTCCTCTTAGTCCATCCTATCATGATGATGATGAACGCCTTGTGGATCATGATGTGTATTTTGAAAATCTTAGCAAGTTTTCTCCAAACATCCCCCAGCATCCCATCAATCCTCCAAACTATCCTACCATGCCTTCATGCATATCCAATAGCACTTCCTATCATACCTTTGACAAGGGAAATCCACTATCCTATTCATCCACACCTTCTTCCTATCTTAAACCTACATATTCTCTGTATGCATCCATCATACCAACATCCCCTTCTATGGTCATATCCCAATCACCATCTTTCCATAGCAACACTCCAAGTTACATCCCTTATCCAAATCCTCCATCTCCTTATCCTCCAAATCATTTTCAAAACCAAAATCCTAGTCTTCCCATCCCTTATACAAATCCTCCATCTCCTTATCCTCGAAATCATTTTCGAATCCAAAACCATAGTCTTCCAATCCATTACCCTAATCCACCATCTTATCTAAATCAAACATCTTCTATTCTAAACTACATTTCCACAAATCCCCTCCCACAAAAATAATGCACCCTTCAATCCGCTTCATATCCCATACCTCAATCCATCATTCCTACCTCACCAAATAACCAATTTAGTTCACAAGCTTCCTCTAAACCTACCTATGTGAACTATCTATTCATGCCATCTTCCAATTCCTCATCTGCACCATCATCCCCCCAAGAAAGTTCACAATCTTCTACCCCACCTTCATGTATGGACTATCCTAGCTCGCCATCTTCTACACATTCTAGTCCATCACCTCCTCAAATCCAGAAGTCTCCAAGGATTTTCACAAGGAAGCCAACAAAAAAATCCATTCCTACAGTTAACGATACATACCTTCTCAATCCTTCATGTGAATCCATCATTGATAAGCCCCATTAACTTCCCTCATCCATTATCCTTCTTCCATATATCCCACTCATTGATCCTCTTCCATCTCCCAGCATCATTGAGTCATTCCTACACATTGAATTCACCAAATCTCCATCCACTTCTCCTCCTTCCAACATTGTCCAAACCACATTCAATGAGCCTTAGGAGTTCACCCTTCTTCTTGCCATCACAGTTGCATAATCTCCATCCTTCCATCCATTCCATCTAAAGAGTCCATCCATACATCCCCCAACACTCTATCCACACAAATCATATCATGTCAAAATCTTGTCCAAAAGCATGTTGAAAAACTTATAGAAGAAAATCAAGATCCTATCCAAGATCTATTGCTTCCATCACCCCCAATCCAAGAGCCTATCATCCCAAATCTTCCAATCCAAGTCCTATCATCCCAATTCCTCTATCTAAAGATCCATTACCACGTCCCAATCCCAGTCAAAATCCCATCATCCTATCATCTGCTCTTGAGGATTCTCCAATCCAAACTGTCCCACTCCCATCACTCTATCCTCTTGGTCCACTTATATTTGTCAAAGGTAGTCCACTTGAAGCGGAGGCAATAAGTTTCATATCTTTCATGACAGAACGAGAAGCTGGATGTTTATCATATTCCCCAAGTCAAAAGTATCCTTGTTTGGATAAAATGCTCAAGAAATGGAATTATCAAGGCAAAGGCCTAGGCGCTCATGAACAAGGAAATCTGGAGCCCATTCAAGACAAGAAACATCCAAATCATGTGGAATTGGTCACACATCCAAAGAAGGTACTTCCCCCAAAAATGTTGGTACAACTAAAGCTAAATTCAAGCATCCTTCCAAACCCACCATCACATCTTCCAAAGTATACAACGCTATTCCTCCTCCATCATTTCAACTAAGGATAACCTATCACATTCCTCCAAATCCATTTTGGGTCCCTATGTCCCAAAGTCTTCTAGCGCATATCCAACACATACCAAATCCATTTTGGGGCCTTACATCCCAAAATATCATCCCCCATCTTATCCTACTCAGTCCATCAAAAATCTAAACATCCCTAGTCAAGATCAACAAAGGCACATTCCCACATACCCTATCTACTAGACTCCTTCCATCTCTCCATCCATGTTTCCTCCATCCCACGTAGCTCCTCATATTCCTTTCAATGCTTCTCGCAATTTGGATGCCATTTCCAAGATGCATAAAGGGAAATATCCACAAAAATCCAAAGATTGTCATGTCCAGCCTAAACGACATGGTCAACCAAAGAAAAATCCAATCAAGCAATCCAATGCATCCCAATTGCCACAAAGGCCCAACAAAGCACAAGCGAAATCCACTACATGGACAAAAAGGCCCAGCAAAGAAAAAGCAAAATCCGATGCATACCAATGGCCACAAAGGCCCACCAAAGCTAAAACAAAGATGATGTGGATCCCAAAGCAAAAAGATGTAATGCATCTAAAAGAAATATCCATAATGGCATCCAAGGTTACCAATCCACCAGCTACTCATTCCTCTGCTCCATTTCCTAAATCCATTTTGGGTCCCTATGTCCCAAAATATCCCAATGCAAGTCCTCCATCACATCCACCTCTATCTTCCACGTCCTATCTGCTTCATCCACCTTCTCCACAACATGTACCAAAGTTGGTCCTGACAGCATCTCCCTATCATGATCACTTTCCATCTTTCCATCCAAACACTTTCTACCACCATATCTCCCATCTACCTCATCCCATCCATGCCTTTGCATAATCCCTCCATCCTAACAAAGCTGTACCAACATCCAAGCACATCAGAAAGATCAACGAAGAAAGTCAACAACAAATCAAAAGATCAACAAATAAAGTTAGCAACCCATCAAAATATTAGAAGGTCAGTATCTAGTCAGCAGAAAATCAGAAAATCCATAAAAACTGAAAAAAAATTAAGAGAAAAATATCAAAACAGAAAAGAAAAGGAGAAAAACATTCATCCAATGGTGAAAACTTGGCAATTCAAGCGCTTTCGACAAGTATCATGGTAAAAACCTAGCAAATAGGTGTCATGCATAGGCTCCCCCTAATTCCTCTCTACAATTGGAGGCCATTCCCTTCTATCACATCTTATCCAACATCTCCTCCATTCCATTTATCTCTCACCTCCTTCATCTTCCTTTGGATCTTGATAACAAAATAGAGACCACTAGGTATATATGATTTTGGGCACTTTCCTGCATCCATTACCAATATCTTCCATCCAAGCATACCCCATCCTAATAACTCTGAAATACATGAACTATCCTAAGTAGGGGGCATCTTATTCCTTGGTGACATATTCCTTGGAGACTATCTTTCATCCAAATCTTCCATTTTCTAATCCTCAAGAAAATCCGCCATCCAAATCTCCTAAGCAGTTCTTCCATCTCCCCATCCAAAGCATTCCTCTATCCAATCCTCAAGAAAATCTGCCATCTGATCTCCCAGTAATTCTTCCATCCAAATCCAAATCTTACTCCATCCAAATCTCCTAGCAAATCCTCCATCCAAATCCTAAGCATTTTTCCCTCCAACATTAATCCCTAAACATTTCCTCCATCTCTCCATCACTTGGTATCTTCCCTTGTCATTGGTATCTAGCTATAGGATACCTTTCATACAAATCCAATGTCATTGATCCCTATCCAAATATTGCTAGCAATCTTCTGAAATCTTCCAATCCTATCCATATCCTCTAGCTATCCAACATCCAAGATCGAGCCAATTCATCCAATCATATCCTTAGTCTTGTAGCAAGCCTTGATCTCAATCCAATCATCATCATTGGGATGCGTCCTTCCCAAATCCATGTTATGTTAGGACACATCATCCATCACTAGTCCATCTTGGCCTTCCAGCCCAACTAGGGCATCATCTTGCATAACTTTGGAGCTTCAGCTTCATCCCCAAGTTCTTTGTACATCCTAATCTTGAGCTTTTGTACATATCAGTTGTAAATATCTCCTAGATCCTTTTACATATTGTACCACCTTGTTGTACATATCCTTGTCAGTCTTGTGGCAGCATTTGATCAGAAATCTTGTCCTATCCAGCCTTGTACTTCAACAATATCAATTGTCGACTATCCTTGATCATCATGATTATCTTTGAACCACATCATTTATCAATCAACATCACAACATTCTCCCCATTAGCATTGGGTCCACACAGATGTATGCTTCTATATTGTCCGGCCTACACCTAATCATGGGTCCACTCAGATGTATCCTTCCTGTCAAACCTAATCTTCCACCAATCACACCAAGTCCATGTCAATGTATCCTTCCACACATCCAGACCAATCCTTCCACCATCAATTGAATCAAATCTCTCTCCTTGGAAAAGGTTGTCTTTTGGAGTTATCATTGTGACCTTGGATTTTGTCCTTTGGGTCTTGTTTATCTTTTACAACTTCTTATTATTCTCTACTCAAAGTTGCCATGATCCTTTATATCATGGTGTGCTGCGAATGAGGACTATCTGGGCAAGGTCTTTTGATCTTTTTCTTCTGCCTACGACTCAGTTGTGTGTTTGTGGTTTTTCCAGCATCGTTTCCACCATGCCTCTTCTGGGTTTCATGTGTGATGCTAGGGCAACCCTGCATGTCTTTTTTGTGTCAGTCTTATGCAACGTTGGTGACAAGGCCTTGTGTTCTTTCGTAACCTTGGCAGGTCTCTAGCATTGCTATATCAAACTAGGTTGTGCTCTCTAAAAATACAACGCATGGAGCTCCCTAAATCCCCCATCTAGCAGCATATAGATTAAATATTGCATCTTGCATCCTTCATATAGCTTCATCTTGTATCTCACATCATTTTGCATTCATCCATCTTTTCTCTTGGAAGCTTGGTTATTTATCCCCCTTCTTCCTTTTCCTTCTCCTTTTGTTTCCTTTTGAGAAAATTCCACAATGTTTACTCCTTGCGTTATTTTCTCGAGGTGGCACAACCCCTTATTCCTCTAAATTCTAGCCTAGGGCATCTTATTTTCTTGTCTTTGACGCCACGCCACTTGTGGCATCGCACCAAAGAGGGACAAAATGTAGACACCTAAAAATCCATCAGAAAATAAAAGTACTTTTATTTTTTGAAAAATCCCTGATGACATCATCATTTACTAATTAATTAATTATTTAATTAATTAATATATTTTTTGATGCCATTAAATCCCTTTATTTTAATTAAACATATTTAATTAAAAGATCCCTCCCCAAAACATTTAAATCACATTTGAATGATAAACGCCTTCCAAAAATGTTTAAATCTATTTTAAACATAACCCCTCCTATTTACTAAATTCATTTAGTAAATAAAGTCCTCAACCACATTCCTTAAATAAATTAAACATTTATTTAAAAGCCTAAATCCTAGAAACCCCTAGACTCTTCTAGAAATTTCTCAACCCTTAACCTAATCTTGGTCCACTCAACCTTTGAAAGTCAAACCTTATCCCCTTGACTCAACGCCTAACTAAACCCCAAACTCTAACTCTTCCTCCTAACCCAAGCTCTTCTCAAATCCTATAAATACCCTCCTCTTCCAAGAGAAATCCATTAGATTAGTTTTCATCATTTATGCATTGTTATCATGAGCATTTTTAGCTAGATCATCTTAGCATAAATCTTAATTGTTAGATTTCTTCATATTCTTCATGTTTTCTAGCACATCTTAGAATAGCTTAATGGATTAATCTTAGTTTATATTTCAAGCTTTTCAAATCATACATGCATCATGTCAAATCCCTTAGCATGCATTAGAAGCAAGCTCCTTGTGCTTAGAGAGCACACCCACATACCTCTCATTAAAGCAAATCAAACAGTGCTCTATAGCACTTGTTTTTGGCAACAATCTTGAGGTGGCTTGGTTTATATTTGTCTATGTTTTGAACTGATAAATGCTAGATTAGTCTAATGTTTGAATGTTTCACCCTTTCAAGATAGATAACAAGTTAAAACTGTAGCCTACATATACATTCATTAAAATAATGCAGAATATAATTGAAATTGCACACCTTCCTAAATAATAAAAAATATATACAATCATTCGGCAACTGCATAGTGGGCGCCCTATTGGAATTAGAAGAGATATGGTATTGAGAGGGGAGGGGCGAATTAGTGCCCACAAAAACTTTTACTTGTAAAACTTTTAGATCTATGACAGTAAGCTATAATAACCTTGCAAAATAACTTATATCTAATTGCATGTATCATTCATTCATTCAACTTGAGAAAGTAAAAAACATGAAATCAATATGACAATCACATAACACAAGTATTTTGGTAACACAAAAACCCTTGTTAGAAGGTAAAAACTGCAGTGGGGATGGCACCCACAAATTCTTCACTACTAAAGATAGAAAAGGTTTTCTTGTTAGGGCTACAATTTTTGATTACTTCTGGTAATCTTACCTTGTTAGGAGTAACATGTTAGATCAACTAGATCTACCTATTTATAGGATTTTAACAACATTAATGAAGTGTGCACTTGGTTAAGAGATTTACATAAGACTGTCAAGTCTACTTTGTTAAGAGATTTATCCAAAAACTCTATTACAATTGTCAGAAAGCAATAGGTAATTATCTGCTAATTGACAACTTAATTGTCTGATATAGATCAATAAGTACTGATAAAATATCACCTCAATTGTGATGAATATCTACTCTGTACTGCTCGGTTAGCCTATTCTGATTCTGCTCAATCTGATCTCCTTTGTATACTATTTTGCTCTGTCAACTGATAGTCTTGAAGTTAGGCAAGTGCTTCAAGTGCTCCTTAATTCATATATCAGTTCACATCACAAATGATGCAAACATACATTTATATAGCATACTTTATGCCGCTTAAACAAAATTAGGTTACAAATCTTAGACAAAAACCTAATATCTATGGTGTACAAAAATGACCTAGATTGAACTATTACATAAGATATACTTTGTATTTAATGAGTATCTTGACAATAAATATTCCTCGATCTTGGTAAAACATTTTCTAATATGTTTTAACCATTTTCATAGAAGAATGTGCCATTCCTGATTACTATGCCATTTCCTGTGTTCATTGGTAAACATTGTATAAACTGCTCGGTGCATATTGGTGCTCGGTGTTTACTGACGTTCGGTGTCGGTGTCTACTAATGCTCGGTGTATAAGCTTAACCAACTATCCTATTTTTCTTCTAGTTACCGACTAGTTCAATATAAGTAATCAACTGATATCTTTTGATAACCTTTGATACTAATGACAACCTTTAATGCTCAATAGAGATAACAATCTCCCCCTTTGGCATTAGTATCAAAACTTGAATGTATATAGACAAAATTTTCTACATATAACTTATATCTCCACCATATACATATATACTTAACAAAATCTCTATATACTCCCCCTTGGTGCATGCTCTCGGTAATATGTAGTATACGTAGCATCTATGTACATATTTGGCATATAGACATATACATTGATTTCCCCCTTTTTGATAGTAATGCCAAATACAAAAATTAAATTGTATACTCACATCTTGTCAAAAATATGTTGATGGGTTTTCTTCACAGACATGAAGAGGTTTTCCCATTCCTCTTTCAAGTTGGTGAGAGCAATGTGCTCAAGACCGACTTGTGCATGCATGTCAGAGATATTATCCAACACAAAAATTTCTAGTGTTGCAACAAGTTGTTCCGCTTTGACAATGTGTTTCTCAAAAATATTCAAGTATGGAAGGAGTTTTGTTTGTAACTCTGTGACCTAATCTGTGATCTTCTCTTCTTGTTTCTTGAGATTTTCTATTAACCGCCAGAGTTTTTGAACTCTATGAATATTCTTTGAAAAAGCTTGTGGCTCGGTTATAGCTGCATTTGCATTGGTCTTGATTTCATCATTCAGACCTTTGATCTTTTGACTAATCTCATCAGTGAAGGTTTCCACTGTGCATAGCTTTAGTAAGAGTTGACAAATTAACTAGGTTATAGATTTGATCTTGGTTATTACCTCAGATAATTTGACCTTGTTTGTTGCCACTTCTTGGCTGATTTTTTCTGCTAGTTTGTCTTGAATCTTGGATTCTGCCCTTTCTTTAATTCGTTTGTCAGCATCAACATCCGAGGCATTTATCTTCTTGGTAAGTATAGCAAATTGATCTATTATGGGAGTATCTTCATCAATGCTCACTTCAAGTAATACTTGCTGTAAGATATTCATAAAATTTGTTGATATTTCCTTGCATTTTGTTTCTTGCTTCAACTTCTCTTGTGTTGCCTTTTTTGTACATAGTTCCCCATATTTGCTCAATTCCTTGGGGCTAAGGGTCCTTGGGTCACATTTTGGTATTATAATCACTTCGTCTAGAGTGACCAACCCTTTTGTTTTCTTTTTCTTCTTCTTCTTAGGTGCAAGGGGTGACTTCTTCACAATGGTGACAAGAACCTTGTCTTCTGTCTTTGGAGTATCCTTCCCAGTTAACACACTCTCTTCCTTCTTCTACTCCTTGGTAACCTTTGTGTCAGTTGAATGAGTGGGAGCCTCGGATGTGGTGTCAGGTAGGGTCACCTTGATTGCCTTAGGCTCATCTCGTGCCTGTGTTTCTATAGTTGCTACCTCTGTTCCTTCAGGTTTATTTGTCTTTGCAGGTGTTTCAGTGTCTTGTTCCCCTATTGTATCTTTTTGTTGCTCGGGGTCTGAGCTGTCGGGTTGCTCTTGTGAAAAAATTTCTACTGCCTCTGCGAGTATAGGAAGCTTGCTTGGTAATGATGTAAATGAACATTCAGTGACTTGTCCTTCATCTTGTGTGATTGCAGGTGCAATATTTACATCCTCATCATCCTTGTCATCAGGATCACCATTTGTGATGTGCTCAATGAGTACATCATCATCGGTTTTCTTCTTCATTTGGATCTCTACTGGATCCGGTGCATCCTATGAAACATTTATTTCTTCCTTTTTTTTGGTGATATCAATTACCTCAGTAACTAATATACTGGAGTCCTTTGACTTCTCTGCTGTAATATCATCAATGTAGATACCTTTTCCTTTGGAATTTTGTCTCTTTTTAGATAGATTTAAGAGTGCATTTTGCTCGGCTTGTTCTTTGGCTTTAAGAATAGTTTTCCATAAGGAATCATTTGTCTCATCTACATTTGCCACATTCTTATCCAGTATCATCATGGCTCAGTTCTTTACTATAAATCTTACTTTATTGTTAGCCATGTGTTCATTAATTTTTGTGAGGCTTAGATGTGGGGCTGCCTGAACTAGAGATCTTTCTCCCTTTCTCTTCTTGGTATCTAGTGCATAAGTCCACTTTTGATTTATTCTTTCCTCCAGTCCTTTGGCAATGAAAGTGAAAACTCTAATGGAACTCTTTTAAACTTTATCATCATTTGGATAACTGCTTCCTCAATCTTTGTTTGATCCTCATTTGACATTTTGTCAAATCTGCTAAGCTCAGGATCAGCAAGGTCACCATTCTCAATTATATCTTCAATGATTTCATCTATTGACCTTACCTTGTTGCTGATCACTTTGAATTGACAGATGTCATCTTCATTTTCATTATCCTCAAGGTCTTCTTTACCTCTTATTAGTCTTCTCCTTTTCCTCGGTGTGTCTGCTACAACCTTGGTATTTCTCTTGGCATATGTCTTTGTTGGTGTAGCTTCCCTTGGTCTTGTGATTTTAACTAATCCTTTCTTTAGTGGTGGTGAGGTTGTAGTTGATGATCTTGTCCTTGTACCTATCTATACTGGCAACTCCTGCTTTTGAATTTTGGTGGGAGGAATCAGAGTAGGGTCTTTCTCTTCTTCAGATTCGGTTTCCTCACTATCATATGGTTTGTTAGTCAACAATAACTAACCTTCAGTTGTTACTTTAACTGCTGACTCCTTAGGTGAGTCAGATACATCTCCAAATCTAGTAGTTAGGTCTTTCTTCATCTTCTTTGCCTTCCTAGACATTTTATTAATTGCCAAACCTGTCACAATTATAGACTTAGCTTCTTCATAGGTTCCAAACCTAGTGGCCTTGGGGTCTTTCGGTAGTGCTAGCAGTGCTTCTTGATAGATTTCAGTCCAAAATCATAGTTCATTTCATAGCCCATAGGTGCTAGCCATTTTAGCCTAGGTTCAACTACTTTTATCATTGTATGATCTGTGTCTACAAGAAAACATATGTTTGTCTCAAATTTCTCAACTAATTCCTGTGGAATTCTACTTCTTTTATTCATCTTGGCCTTAAATCCTTTAAAGTACTCATCAAATTCTTTATTCAAATCATATCCTAACTTGTTCATCATCTTGGTAATCTATACAGTTATCGGTTTATCTGATGTTCAATTTACTTTACCGACACCAGGGAGGTACTTTTGTAGATAGAAGAATAAAAAAATAAGGAGTGAACCAAACTTACATGTGTTTGACTTCTTTGACCTTATTGTCTTCATGTTTTCCTGTAATTGGTTTAGCAGTAGCTCTACAAGATCAATGTGGTGATCTTTCTTCACAATTTTATGTGCCATGTCAACTGCACTATAGGGTACATTGTTAAGTCTGCTTGATTGAAATATCTTCTACCTGATCACATGTGCTACAAATTTTACCACTGGGTCTTTAATTGTTGAAATCTTTAATGCTCGATCATCCCATGCAGCTCCAGTGTTCATCTCAACATTAGCTCAGGAGGAACTTCAGAAAGTTTTTGTCTTGTCAGTTGTAGGATAGCCAATAACCCTACTGATCATTTTCTTTGTGACCTCTACTGGTTTATCCAACCAGAATTTTCCATCATGATACTAACTCAATACAATCCTTATCCAGTCTATTTTAAATGATTGCAAATAATGTATGCCGCAAGATAACCCTGATTTCTCAATCCATTCATATTCTGGCTTCAATTTTTCATTGGTGCCACACAACTGTTGATATGAAACAATAGTTTCTAAATCTCCAACTTCTCCAATCTTGCAATGGATGAATGACCGTACGTCTTCTGTTAACAAAACCCTATCTAGTATGCTTGAAAAAGTTCCCATTAAATCCATTTGCGATGCAATCTTAGGGTGTGATTTGTACTTAGGTTCTTCAAAATTCACTCTTACTATCAAATTCATTTTTTCCTCAACACTTTGTGATTTGCTTGCAGATGATGTACACCTCATAAATTGATTTAGGGTTTCAGCAAGCAGCAGTTTAATAAAGTGTTTGGTAGCAAATGTACTTACTTGGAGTCGTCGAAGAGTGATGTCAGTTCGATCTACAGTAGCCTTGAATCCTTTTAAAAATCTTTTTAGCTCAAACTATTTTATGTGAAATCTCCGCTCTTCGAAATCACAATGTAAAAATGAACTCTATTTCCCGTGTATTTATAGACTTTTTGATATTCCCACTCAAACTTTTGTGCATTAAATGCTTGACCTACCTTTGGTTTATAACAGCTGTCAGCTCGGTAAATATTATAGGATGTCAACAGCTCGGTTAACACATAATTCCTTCGTCGGTTGATACATGTGCTTGGTTAACCTTGAATAGTGATTATCGGCAGGTAACCACCTCTCGGTCTGCTTTTACCAAATATGTAACTTTGCTATCTCTTAACATATAAACCATAATGCATCTCTTTCCATGAAAATTTGGTATGTCCTCATCATATATAAGGAACTGTATGTAAAATGTGATCATTTTGAAATGTTAGTCCCATACATACCTATTTCACGTTAAGTGAAGGAATCGATGTCACCCAATCCAGTGGATGAGGTTTCACCGACATCATTACTTGACTCAACATTCTCATTAGATGCCTTTCTCCTCATAGTGTTCCTTATATTCATGATATCTACAATAGTGTGTCCACTCTAAAATACATGATTTTCTTCTGGTGCTCGGTCTCTGTAGTCCTTGCTTAAATGACTGACTTTATGACAGTGCATACATGCCATTCCAGTGCTTGTCTAGCTTCTTGATTGTCTAGCCCATCTTTTCCTGTTACAATTCATTGCAATGTGCCCATACCTACCACATGCAACATAGTTAGCCCAAGTGTTATAATCTAAAACATAATAATTACCTTGTCTCTTCAGTTGATAAGGCTTGCACTATGTTTTTAGCTTAGGAGTCCATACTTTCTTCATTTTAGCCTTACATTCTCGTGCAGTGTGTCCATGCTTATTATAGGTATAACATAACTTCTCCATAGTAGTATTGTTAGCATTCTATTTAGCTCTACATTCATAAGCTTGATGTCCATATTTTCTACAATAGTAACAATATCCATCAAATTTAGGAATAACAGGAGGTTTACCTTGTGCTCTACTTCTACAAACATTGGAGGTGTGACTTGGTTTGCCACAGTGATAACATGTCAACACTTTAGGTCTTTGATTTTGATTATTTTTGACCTGTTCAGCTTGTTGTGATGATTCTCCTTCACCGGTATAGCCTAGACCAGCTTTACTCCCAAATCTTCTTTGATTAAACAAAAAGTTATCAATCTTCTTGGAACTGTCCTCAGCAAGTTTCTTCATTTCATTGTGTTGCTGTTGAGTTTTCACTTCATTCCTCAGCTTCTCATTCTCCTCTCTGAGTTTTGCAACATCTTCTAGTCTTCTTGACAATTCTGCATTCACTTGGTTTACCTCTTGATTCACAGTCATCATCTGATTAGATACTTGGAAGTGACAATTAGTGAGTCTTTGTATTTCACTTTCTTTATCTTGAAGTTGTTCAGTCATTTGCCTTCGGTCTTCAATAGCTAGATTCCTTTCTTGTTCAGCCTGTCTAGCATTGTTCATTTTCTCTACCATTCTCACCATCTGAGATTCTTGACCGATTTGAAGTGCTTTCACTTGTTCAGATAGATGCTGATTCTTTTCAGATAAATCATAGATTATACTTTCAGATCCATCATAAATGCTTCCAAAACTAGATCAAATATGATCAAACATATCATCAATAGGTTCTTCATGATAACCGATCTCATTTTGTAGAATTGCTAGGTTCTTCCTTTCAACCAGTAATTTCTTCAGTCCTTCCTTAGCTTTCTTAAATTGTTCAACAAACATCTACATTTGTATCTTCTGATTCTCAATAGTCTTATCTAGCTTATATCTCTCCATGAATTAGATCTTTACCCTTCAGTGGTTAAACTGTTCAATAAGAGAAATGAGCTCTGATACAAATTGTTAGAATTAGGAGAGATATGGTACTAAGAGGGGAGGGGTGAATCAGTGCCCACAAATTTTTTAACTTGTAAACCTTTCAAATCTATGATAGTAAGCTATAATAACCTTGCAAAATAACTTGTATCTAATTGCATGTATCATTCATTCATTCAACTTTAGAAAGTAAACAACATGAAATCAATATGACAATCACATAACACAAGTATTTTGGTAATGCAAGAACCCTTGTTAGAAGGTAAAAACTGCGGTGGGGATGACACCCACAAATTTTTCACTACTGCAGATAGAAAAGGTTTGCCTGTTATGGCTACAAGTTTTGATCACTTCTGGTGATCTTAGCCTGTTAGGAGTAACATGTTAGATCAGCTAGATCTACCTAGTTATAGGATTTTAACAACACTAATGAAGTGTGCACTCAGCTAAGAGATTTACATAAGACTGTCAAGTCTACTTTGTTAAGAGATTTATCCAAAAACTCTATTACAATTTTCATAAAGCAATAGGCAATTATCTACTAATTGACAATTTAATTGTCTAATACAGATCGATAAGTACTGATAAAATATCACCTCAACTATGATGAATATCTTCTCTGTACTACTCGGTTAGCCTGTTCTGATTCTGCTCAATCTGATCTCCTCTATATACTGTTATGCTCTGTCAACTGATAGTCTTGAAGTTAGGCAAGTGCTTCAAGTGCTCCTTAATTCATATATCAATTCACATCACAAATGATGCAAACATACATTTATATAGCATACTTTATGCTGCTTAAACAAAATTAGGTTACAAATCTTAAACAAAAACCTAAGCTCTACAGTGTACAAAAATGACTTAGATCGAACTATTACATAAGATATACATTACATTTAATGAGTATCTTGACAATAAATATTCCTCAATCTTGGTAAAATGTTTTTTGATATGTTGTAACGGTTTGCATAGAAGAATGTGCCATTCTTGATTACTATGCTGTTTCATGTGTTCATCGGTAAACACTATATAAACTGCTCAGTGCATACTGGTGCTCAGTGTTTATTGACGTTCGGTGTCGGTGTCTGCTGATGCTCAGTGTATAAGCTTAACCGACTGTCCTGTTTTGCTTCTAGTTATCGACTAGTTCAATATAAGTAATCGATCGATATCTTTTGATAACCTTTGATACTAATGACAACCTTTAATGCTCAATAGAGATAACACACCCTTCCTCCTATCAAACCAATTGAAGAAACACTTACAAAGTTCTCGAGACTAAATCAAATGATAGTATTAGAAATGATACCAATTTTTAGTTACAAAACTAATAATACCAAGTATTTTCTCACAACTCATATTTATAATAGATATGAGTGCAAGTAATTTCCTATTTTTATGCCACTTTACTATTATTTTGTGGCTTACATTTAGTTGTTTTATTTTTGAAAACAAACATTGAGTTGTTTTATTTGTTAAAAAATAACCCACCTTAAAACCTAAGAACTTTAATAGCTCACCCTAAAATATAGGAGCTTAAATAGCCCACCCTAAAATGTAGGATCTTAAATAGTTCATGGCTACAATAAAACAAAATATTGTTTTTGACGTGAGGATATATCCTCCATTAAATTAAAGCTAAAGATAAAATGGTTATAGCTAAATAACCATATTATTTCATGGGCAAATAATTCTATGGTCGATTTTGGTTTTGCAATTGAAGAAAATTTGTCAACTGACTGTAAATCAGGAAATTAAAAAACCGCATGTAGCTTTTCGCTCCATTTTCTAAGGACTCTCTAGTGCAAAACTTAAGTGGGCCCATTCTAGACAAAACCCATGTTGTAGATTTTTTAGACTCATCTTCATTTGTCCACAAATTGCAATGCAAAACTAACTATTCTTGAAGTTTCATGTGAAAGATTATTTTTCTTGACATAATGGAAGATGTATTAATAAACACAATCTGATATTATTTATTTGCACATTTATCTAAAAACTAGATTAAATATCACTTATGTATATTGAATCATATGCAACAAGAAATGATAAAATAATATTAAAATGATATGAAAATGAAATGTTGGAATGGGTATGGTGTATGAAATAGGATAAAATATGGCATAAAATAGAACATTATTTTCTCTCATCAACAAGCTTGATTAAAACATGACACAATAATGATGCAAATCTAGAAACACGAAGTTGATGCCACCAAAGAAATGCCCTATTGAATACAGTTGATGATACCTTTGATTGGAATGGTGCAAGGAGAAATATAACAAATGACCCCACTTGGTTTCCAGTTAGAGGAACACTATATTATAGGTATGCTAGGTTGACAAAAAAGTCTCTTTCCCAAATTTGATTATTTATTAGAAATTTATTTTTAAAACACTGACTAAAAACAACATTTAGAAAGTGGTCTAGATTTCAAGGAGAGTCCAGCTGAGGTTGAAGCATGTACATACGATGGCCTAAATTCACAGGAAAGTGTAGTCCCAATTCTGGATTCATCCACACAGGAGTAACTTAAACATTTGGAGGCGGTGCTGGAGCTGAAACCTGAGATTCCATCTTCAACAACTTATGGTGAAAGCCCCTGTTCATCGACATGGGAATATTAAACATTTGGAGCAAAATCTTGAGATCCAATGTACAATAACTTCTAATTTAGACCCAAATTTCCGCAACAACGCTGGAGACGAGGACAAAAAGCTCTGATCTACATGGAAATGTGTTTGGGGCAGAGGATGTTGAGTAGATCTTGAATTCATACTGTGATAGTGTTCTCTGTAGCTGAGACAGTGTTGACTACGACTCGTAGTATTACTACTCTACACTCCTTGTAAAATCCCGCTTAAGTTCATGTTCAACTCATTTCAATGTAAAATTTGGCGATCATATAATTTGGGAGGAAATTTGAGCAATCTAGAAGGTTTAAAAAATTGTTTTGTTTTGTTTGGTTTCTTTTTAATGAGAAAGAAAGGAGGTCAAGATTACAAATATCATAATTTAAAAAAAAAAAACATATATATTTATTATCACTAGCATCTTAGTGTGTAATGGGTAGATCAAAGAGGTGTGAGAGTCCAATTAATAGAAAATTTGGACTATTATTTGCATAGATTTATGTAGTAAATCAAGTCAGTTTGTAGGAAATTAAAAAAAATTATTTTGTTTGTGCAATGATTGTCTTAATGAAGAAGTGATAGCCTCAAATCAACAAAGAAGGGAGAGATGAAAAGTGAGAGAGGTTGTGGGAGAGATAGACAATAGAAAGAATTAGATAATACACAGAGAGAGAGAGAGAGAGAGAGAGAGAGATATGTGGGGAGGGGGGAAATTCACACTGAGTTTTTGTTAGCATTGTTGTTTCTTTTCTAAATATAGTACATTACAATAGTTGTACTTTGCATAAATTACTATATTGTATTCAATAATTATTGGTTGCTAATTACAAAGAGTTCTATTTTGTTTATTATTATAGCACTCCTGAGATTCAAATTATCACCTTATGAAGTAGGTATTATTAATGATTTGCAAGATTAAATAGCACTCATTCTCTTGAAGAGAGAAAGTAAAATGATATAGTAATTAGGCATGTAAGGCTATTCCATATAATGTGTAATATAAGGTAATTATATTTTTTTCATTAATTATATATATTTAATTAATAAATATAAATAAATAATAAACATAATATATATAATAATTTAATTAATATTATATGTGAGAATTCTATTTTGTTTAATAATGTACATTAAATTTCATGTGATTGCTTAAATATTATAATTATGCTATGAGAAAACATACTATTCTACAATTGTGGATGTCTTACAATTTTTTGAAGTGCGAAAATGGAGAAAGGATATGACACGCACTAAATTTCCATGAATCTTGGAGATGACCATTGTATTAAAGTGTACTACTTTCATGATTGAAATTTTAGAGTATGCCAATGCTAGGCCTTCATGTTTAGACACAAAGAGAGCACAAAATATTTTATGTAATTCAAATCAGCAACGACCTTTAATTTGATTTTTTGAAAGGTATATAGGTTCTAAAATTGTGATAAAAATGATAATCTTCTATTTACATGGTGCACCTTGATTGTCACCTTTAATATTAGTCAATATAACTTAAAGATATTATTATGAGTAAGATTACATTTTAGGGTACAATTAGTTTTACTTTTAAATTAGGGTTATAATCAATTAGGATAATAGTAAGGGTTATGATTTAGTTACAATAAGTGTTTAGTCTTGTTGAAAATGATATCTCTCAACTAGTTTTATATAAGTTATTCATAATATAAATATGCTAGTAATGATATTGATACACATTCATCTAAAAATGAATTAAAAAATTTAAATGACTAATATGAATATGTTAATAATAGTATTGTTCTGAAATATGATATATTTACACTGTAGGTGTTTTCCATATGAAAGAAGCCAAGCTAAATATTTCAATCAATAGTGCAGTCTTCATAAGAGCCCTTGGTTGACCATCAAATTGAACGCCACCATTCATTTTTTCTACAGTTTTGTTATGTCACTTTTTAGTACTTGCTAGATTACTGACAAAGCACTCAATCTACAACTTTGTACGTGTCTTTAAGACATCAACTTGCTCGCAGAGTCTTCGAGAAAGCCAGATTACTATCAAATTATGACTTAGCCGTAATTACCTGCTAGATTACTGGCAGAACCATTGATAGTTTTCATCATCGTCATTCATCTTTTCAGTCTGCCAAAGCACATAGATCCACAAACAAATATGAATCAATGTTTGCAGTGTACCAAATTTTTTTATATAGGATGAACGAAACCCTATCCTATTGCCTGCATGTCTCGTAAGCTTGGAGAGCATGAAAAGCATTACACCCTCATTTGCCAGACAAAAGAGTGTAGTAAAGTGAGGCCAGTAATGTGCATGATCATAAACTGTCTTTACCTTCTGGCCTTTCAAAATGGCCTCATCCAGATAGGTCTTTGGATTGTTTGGAGACATTAGGAACTCAATGGATATAGTTGAATTGAGAAATTCTATTTGTTTAGTAAAATCTTTGGCATCTCCCATCCACAAATTGTCCCGAGTCAAATAAATTCATATGTGCTTTGTAGTCCTAAATACGAAACAAAGATGTATCATGTATTTTAATTTCCAAAAATTAAACTTCAAATTGTTAAACTTAGCCAATTCATTGTGTAGGTTTTGGTTTCGACATGAATCTAGAAACATAGAAAGAAAATCAGTAAATTATAGAAACTTAGGGTTTCTACATAGAAAAGATTTGAGATATTACCAAGGAAAAGGTCATAGCTACTACTACTTGAGTTGGAATGATGAGTTGTCTGGGGCCTGTTCCGAGCATGATAGATAGCTCGATTCATGTGTGTCCACAACAACTGACGTAATATAGGACCGAACGCACCTGGATGTTTTTTTGTTCTATTTTAAAGTGTATTAACTCTAAAATGTATTATCTTTCCAAGGCATGCCATATTTTGGAGACCATTGTTCATGCACTTATTATGGCTAGCATAAATTTTATTAATGTTGTGTTTCTGAAATTCTTGTTTAGAGACAGAGAGGGGAGATATAAAGAGTGAGAGATGAGAGATAAAGGGATATAGATGGAGGAAAATAAATAGAAGGATATGGGTAGAGAAAGAGGGATATGGAGAGAGTTGGGGGAAAAATAGGGAGAGCTAAGGATAGAAAGAGGGATAGGTGCAAAGGGAAGAGTAAGTGAGAGAGTAATGAGATAGAGAGAGGTATGGAGATGGAGATTGAACAGAAGAGAGATATTGAGGGGGGAAAGGAAAATAAAAATAGAGATGAATATAGAGTGAGAGAATAGGAGAAATACAGATAGATTGATAGAGATATGAGGAAACATAGAGAGGATGAGAGGAGAAATGAACAAAGGGAAAAAATAATTAGTTGACCTTTCATACCTCTACGATGTACCCATTGCACACTAAAGTGCAATTGCTAGTTTTACCACTTTACACCATAGTTGATTGTTTCTGCATATGCATAGATGTGACTGCTATCTTCAATACACTGCTACAAGTCCCATCCACAAACCATCTTGAACGTAGATTTTCTCCATCTTTCATCAATTATTTTTTGGTTTTCTGTACGCATTTCAATGATTACAAATCCTTGCATATTGAAATCTTTGACCTGCACAATAAATACTTTCATCAAGACTTTAAATGGAGGAGAATTACCCAGCCATGAAAACCTAATTTGTTGAAATCAATGGTTATGAGGTGTAGATGAGCATTAGAAACCTGCTATCCGTCGGATGAAAAGTGGTAGGGCTTCGTAATGTTTTTCCTCTACACTGTTGAAGACACTCTTCCCTCCAGTTACTTATCGTAATAAAAATCATCTCCCGAGGCATCGTAAATTTGTACAACATGTGCAAGAATATTCGATAAATATTCAATCTAGTTGTTCATTATCTTTATTTTAAAAATATCATATTTGACAATTATATAACGTTCAGTGGTCTCCTTATGGACCAAAGGAGATCATACGGCCATTAGCTGGCTACACATGTAAGAGCGTTACAAACAAAGACTTTTCTTGCATATTGATACTGATTTTCTTGCATATTGATACTAATGAGAAGCGGAGTGACCATATCATTGCAATGCTCACCACTCAAAATATTCATGGGTAGCGAAGCAGTAAGAGTAGCCATGGAATCAGATACCCATTTTCTGGAGCAAGCCCACACTGAACGGGCTTGGAGATCTTCATTATTATCAAAAAACAAAGATATAGATCCAAATTAGAATATCTGAGGAAAAAGAAAATAGAATCAGATCTTGAATGTTTAAGTTTAGTGGTCTATTCCTGTAAGTTGTTCCATCCGATTCAACTGTCCAATTGGCTTCGTTGCAGAGGGCTTTGAGCATTTCGTTGTTATCATAGCCTTTTTTTCTTGAATTACACATGTTTAAGTTGCAAGCGACCTTTGCCAACTGAATGCCAAGGCATGGCCGATATTGATACTGACATCTGTAGAAATGGATGACTTAATAAAATAGCTTTTCACCTAGCACACAGATAGGTAGATAGACAAGTAAAACAACGCGGTGGTCGTAGTGATCCATCACTCAATTGATAAATTATAAAATAAAGTGCATAAATTCATAACATATGTATTCTGCTATTATTAAAAACATGCTACAGCATATAACACAGAATATATCAAACTTCACAACAAAAAATAAACCGATTACATTACCATAATAAACTGATTACATTGCCTCTATATATAGAGAATTGCATAGAATTGGTCTAAACACTAATATATTAACTTCCTTCTACGTGGGCAGAGCTTGAGGTGTGGGTGGAAGGAGTCCACCATATTATTAGGAAACATGAAAAATATTATGGAAGGTCAAAACAGATTATTAACAACCCCTACAACTGGTTCCATACGTGGTGGATGAGATTGGAGCAATTTCAGCAAATGTGGACAACAGTTCAAAGTATTAATTCTCTATCTCTAGTTCTGGTACAATAGGTAGTTTACACAGAGAAGAAATTATTATCTTCCATCATTCCTCCTTAATTTCTTCTACAAAGGATTTAACATCAATCATTCCTAGATTTTCTTGTAGGTATTCAAAATTGTCTTTTGGCAGTGCCTTTGTGAAAATGTCTGCTAATTGTTCTTTAGATTTGCAAAATTTAAGATAAATTTCACCGCTATTAACCAACTCTCTGATGAAGTGGTATCTTGTATCAATGTGCTTGCTCCTTTGATGAAAAACATGGATTTTTGATAAAGCAATTGCTGATTTATGGTCACAAAAGATTGGTGTTGACTTCTCTTGTACTTGTCATAGATCCTTCAATATTCTTCTCAACCAAATTGTTTGGCATGCTACTGATGTGGCTACTACGTACTCTGCTTTAGCAAAAGAAAGTGTCATAATAGATTGCTTCTTTGATGCCCATGAGATTACACCTGTGCCATAATGAAAGACATATCCAGAAGTACTCTTCCTGTCATCAACATCACCTGCAAAATCACTGTCAGTATAACCAATCAAATCAAATTCGTTAGCTTTGGAATATAGAATTCCATATCCACTTGTTCTTGCAATGTATCTTAGTATCCTTTTCCCAACTTGCCAGTGAGACTCTTGTGGTGAATCCATAAACCTTGAAATCAAACTAACACCATACATGATATTTGGCCTTGTAGCTGTGAGATAAAATAAACTTCCAACAAGTTTCTTAAACATAGTTGGATTAACATGTGAACCCTTATCCTCTTTGCTAAGTTTTGTTCCTGTTGCAACTGGGATTAATGTTGGTTTACAATTCAACATACTGAATTTTTTCAATACATCCTTGGCATACTTAGATTGACAAATAAAAATTCCTTTATCATATTGAACAACTTCAATGCCTAAGAAGTATCTCATCATTCCCAAATCTGTCATCTCAAATTCTTTCATAATTGTTGTCTTAAACTTGTCAACTGACAAATTCCCTATGAAAATTAAGTCATCAACATATAGGCATACAATCAAAATATGATTTTGTTCATTGATTTTCATATATAATGTGGGCTCACTGCTACTTTTATTGAATCCATCACTCAACAAAAAAGAATCAATTCGACTATACCATGCCCTAGGTGCTTGTTTCAAACCATATAGAGCTTTGTTTAATTTATACACTTTACTTTCATGCCCACATATCTCTTAACCTAGAGGTTGTTGAACATAGACTTCTTCCTCAAGAATACCATTCAAGAAGGCAGATTTTACATCCATTTGAAAAACTTTCCAATCATTTTGTGTAGCTATAGCTAAGATAGTTCTAATTGTATCAAGTCTAGCAACTGGTGCAAATGTTTCATTATAGTCTATCCCATACTGTTGTACAAATCCTTTTTCTACTAATCTAGCCTTATACTTATCGAGTTCACCTTGTGCTTTAAATTTGGTTTTATAAACCCACTTAACACCAATATAATCCTTACCTTCAGGTGGATCAATTAAATCCCACGTTTGATTTCTCTCAATAGAATCAATTTCATCATTCATAGCTGTGACCCAATGTTCCTCCTTAACTGCTTCTTCAAAATACATAGGATCATGAGAGAATAAAACAAAATTTGAGTACAAATCCAAAATTTCTTCACTTTGATCATATATCTCTTTCAAGTTTCTCATTTTCTTACCCTTCGATGAGGCAAGTGAAGGATTTGATTTGTTACTTACATTTGGAGTAGAAGGACTTGATGGTTGGCCTTGCACAATATTTCTTTGTGGAGTGCTTGGTCCTACTTGATTTGATTGACCATCTTGCTCTTCTTGCTCTTCTTCATTATTTGCTATTGGTGCTCTAGCTGTGACTACACTGTCAACATTTCCATCCCATGCTTCTTCTTCCTTGAATATGACATCCCTGCTAGTAATTATTTTCTTTGAAATAGGGTTAAATAATCTGTAAGCTTTTGATTCCTCGCTATAACCAATGAAGATACATTCTTCACTCTTATCATCCAATTTTCTTCTTAATTCAGATGGAACTAAAATATATGCAACACATCCAAAAATTCTAAGATGAGATACAAAATGTTTCTTACCATTCCATGCTTCTTGTGGAATTCTACCTTTCACACTTTTTGTAGGACTTCTATTCAAAATATATGTTGCATATGCTACTGCTTTAGCCCAAAATTCATTAGAAAATTTTTTAGCCTTGAGCATACTCCTTGCCATGTTCATTATGGTTATGTTTTTCCTTTCTACTACACTATTTTGCTATGGTGTGTACCTTGTTGTAAATTGTTTCTTGGTCCCATTATCTTTGCAAAAATCTAGAAATTCATTAGAACTATATTCACCATCCCTATCAGATCTAAGTACCTTAATGAATAGTCCACTTTGTTTCTCGACCATTGATTTAAAATCCTTAAATTTATTGAAGGTTTCAGACTTCTCTTTTAAAAAATATATCCAAGTTTTCCTGCTGAAATCATCAATAAATGTCAGAAAATATAGACTTCCTACTAAAGATGGAGTTTGCATTGGACCACATATATCAGTGTGAATCAATTCCAAAGGCATCCTTGCTCTATTTGAACTTCCTACTAGAAAATTCTCTCTATGTTGCTTTGACATAATACAACTTTCACAAACATTAGTAGGCTCCTTGATGGATGGAAATCCTTGTACCATATTCTTCTTTTGCAATAAACTTGACGTAGGGGCAGGGTAGATACAAGCAGAATCAAGCAAAATTGACTCCACTTGAACCCACAAACAAGCCCTGCTCAAAGTTACACAATGGAAGCGTTATAATGAAACATGAAAGTAATGAAATCACAATGGATATGAGACAATCAATTGGCAGCAACAACAAAGAAATTATATTATTTCTTTCAACATGCCCGGCTGTGAGGCCTTCCAGGTTTCGGCCTTATACAATGAGAATTATGAAATTAGAATTACAGCTTGCATCCTATCTTTGTCTCCAATGTTGTATCTTGATAATCTTTCCTATATCTCCCTCTCGATGCCACACTACATCAATCTAGACTCCTTATATAGCCAGCTAAGCCACAAGTTGGCCAGTTGGGCATTTAATTACATTATAGGTCCAGTCTGGAAGATTTAAATAAAAACTAATGAAAGAGTGATCACCACTTGATGTGCCTTTGGATTTAGGTCCTCACATGACCCAATAACATTCCTTTAAATACGCAAGGCTCCATTTGATCACATGGAACCGTGCAAGAAGAAACACTCCATGATTTGCGTGAAAACTGGTAGAAAATAGGTCCCCAAGCAAAAGGGTCATAACTTTTGACTCATAATGAATTAGGAATTGCGCCTTTGGGAAAAGATATTAATTTAGGGACTCTTAAATTCCCTAAGGGAACATAGGCTGAATCATTAAAGATCATCAGCGCCATGACCCGCAACCAGCACCAAAACTACAGGAAAATACAATTTCGATGGCAAGGAAAACAACTGTAACTTTGAAACAGTCTATCCAATCTTTATGCGACCATAGGAGAAGGTTCCCAAATAGGTCCTCACATCATGTAAGCTTCACATAACATGAAACCAACAAATGCAACAATTATAAGGAAAACAACAGAAAAATAGGTATAGAAATCAGGAAATGTTTTTGGTTGATGCAAGATTGCTCAAAGACCCAAGATGCTCTTGCATCAGACACCTGAGGTAAATAAAGAACTAATGTCCACATCAGGCACTACTCATATTCTGACCTGAATCATAAAGATCCAACTTAGCTTGTGTAATCCATGAACTATCTTCAACTGACTTGTCTTTCCATTGAACTAAATATTCCATGTAGTCTTTTCCTCTTGTACTTTTGCTCACTCTTTTATTCAAGATCTTCTCAATGTTGTCTCTGTTCTTCTTAGGATAGTCCAAATCATCTTCAATCTCATCATTTGATTCAAAATACTCAAATATATCAGAAATATTGAATATAGGTGATATATCCATGACCTCTAGTAATTTCACTTCATAAGCATTTCCACTGTCAAACTTCTTCAGAATCTTACAAGGTCCAAACTTCTTCATTTTCATCTTGTTGTAGGTACCAACTGGAAATCTATTATTTTTCAAATGAATCATAACCTCATCTCCAACTTCAAAAGATTTATGTCTCCTTCTCTTATCTGCTCTTTGTTTATATTTCAGATTACTGTCCTCCAAATTCTTTTTAACTTCATCATGTAAAGTTCTCATGTATACTACAAAATCCTCATCTTCAACACTTCTTCTTGTCTCAATAGGTAAATCTCTCAGCTCTGTGGTTCCCTTAGGATGAAATCCAGTAACAATCTCAAATGGTGTCCTCTTAGTGCTTCTATTCACCAAATTATTATATGCAAACTCTGCTTGTGCCAAAATCAAATCCCAATTAGCAGGTTTCTCTCCAACTAAACATCTCAACAAGTTTCCCAAACTTCTGTTCACAACTTCAGTCTGTCCATCTGTTTGAGGGTGAAATGTAGAACTAAACTTCAATTCTGTATTCATCTTTTTCCAAAGTGTTCTCCAAAAGTAACCAGTAAACTTAGTATCTCTGTTTGAAACAATAGATTTAGGCAAAACATGCAACCTTACCACTTCCTTGAAGAATAATTCAGCTACATGTAATGCATCAGATGTCTTCTTACAAGGTATGAAATGAGCCATCTTTGAAAATCTGTCAACCACTACCAAAATAGAATCATTACCTCTCTAAGTTCTAGGCAATCCAAGAACAAAGTCCATACTCACATCTTCCCAAGGTCTATCAGGTACAGGAAAAGGTGTATACAATCCCAAATTTTGACTAGTTCCTTTTGCTACTTGACAAATTCTGCAACCTTTAACCATTCTATGTACATCTCTATAAATCTATGGCCAAAAGTATCTTTCTGAAATCAAACTCATAGTCTTATCAATCCCAAAATGTCTACAAATCCACCACTATGTTTCTCCTTCATTATGTTCTCTCTCATAGTTCCTCTAGGTATGAACAATTGAATTCCTTTAAACAACATGTCTTCTTGAATGAAATAATCAGTCCACTTATCACTCACTGAGTGTTCCTTACAAGCTTTCCAAGGTTCTGCAAAATCAATGTCAGTCTCATACAAACACTTCAAATCATCAAAACCAAGTACCTCAACTCTCATCTCTGTCAGCAAACTTCTTCTTCGGCTCAAGGCGTCAACAACCTTATTTGACTTTCCACTCTTATGCTTCAATGGAAAGCAAATATTATGTTCTTTCATTTCTCTTGTAAATGTTTTACCATCAACCAAACATACTCTGATTGTGGTACAATGACTTTCATCAAACTTCTCTACCAAAGGAAATAATACTTGTTTCTTTCCATCCATCCAAATAGTATATTGATTCAATTTACCATCATGCAAAGCTTTCCTATCATACTGCCAAGGTCTACCCAAAAGAATATGACAACAATCCATAGGCATAATATCACACAAGACTTCATCATGATAATTCCCAATTTTGAACTTAACAAGGCATCGTTCACTGACAAGTAGTTTATGCTCCTTTTGGATCCAAGCAATATGGTAAGGCGTAGGATGTTTCAATCTCTGCAACTGCAACTTGTTAACCAACTCTTCAAATGCCAAATTATCAGAACTTCCACTATCAATAATTACCTTGCAACATTTGTCAGCGATCTTACATCTAGTTCTGAACAATCTTTTCCTCAAAATAGGTTCCTCATCAGCTTCTTCATTCCACAAGATCCTTCTTAGCATCAAGTTCTCACCATGTTCAGGTTCATTAGACATTTCCTCAACTTCTTCACAAGCCAAATTATTTCTGCCATTACTTCCAGTCTTCTTTCCAGAGTTAGTACATTCAAAAGTTCTATGTCCTTCTTCACCACATTTGTAACAAGTATCTTTAAACCAAGATTTCTCTTCTCTTTTCAAATTATTGTTATTCCTAGAGTAACTAGTATAGCTACCTCTAGAGTAGTTACCTTTTTTAGCAGGTTCATCTTTCCATCCTTTATCTTGTGCTGCATTGTCAAATCTGCTACTTTCTCCATAAGATCTTCCTCTACTTCTCTAAAATCTGCCGCCTCTTCCTCTTTGTCTTTGTTCATGTCTCTTTGTCAATCTCTCTTCTTCCTACAAAGGAAATTGATTTGCTTCTTCCACACTTTCTATCTTCACATAACTGATCTCATCTTGAATTGATGTCCTCAGGCCATTCATATATCTAGCCACTTTCTCAACTTCATCATCCACATGTCCAGATCTGATATCCAATTTGTAAAATTCCTTAGTATATTCTTTCACACTTATGTCCTTTTGTCTCAGATTTTGCATTTTTCTCATTAGACTAACTTGGTAGTCAACTGGAAGAAACTTCTCCATCTTTCCAAGCATCTTCATCCATGTCTTGATCTTTTCTTTTCCTGTCTTTTGTCTCTTAGTTTGCAAATGATCCCACCAAAGAGATGCATGCCCTTTCAACTTTGTGACTGCTATCTTAACCTTCTTATTATCAGGAGTACCTTCATACTCAAAGTATTTATCCATCTCAGAGATCCAATCCAAAAGTGCATTGGTCTCAAGTCTTCCATCATAGCAAGCAACTTCAACTGCAGGTCTGGAGTTAGCCTTAGACAAAACTCTCAAAAGTCTTTCCTCATCTTGTTCAACTTTAGGTTCAGCATTAGGTGTTTCTTCTTCCTCTTCATCACTAACATCTTCAAGATGTGAGCCCCTTCTCTGGGTTGTCTCTACAGCTTCAAGCCTAGTTGCAATCTGCCTCAACATATCCATGATAACATTATCATTCCCTCTACCATGAACCATCTTGACAATCAGGTTCCAGCAAGATCGTAACCTTCTGCAAGTTATAGGTCAAATCTCAGATCTGCCACCCTACAACCAATCCAATAAGGTTCTCCACGATCCAATCCACAAGAAAGAACTCACCCTAATACCACTTGACGTAGGGGTAGGGTAGATACAAACAAAATCAAGCAGAATTGACTCCACTTGAACCCATAAACAAGCCTTGCTCAGAGTTACACAATGGAAGAAATATAATGAAACATGAAAGTAATGAAATCACAATGGATATGAGACAATCAACTGGCAACAACAACAAATAAATTATATTATTTCTTTCAACATGCCTGATTGTGAGGCCTTCTGGGTTTCGGCCTTATACTATGAGAATTATGAAATCGGAATTATAGCTTGCATCCTATCTTTGTCTCCAATGTTGTATCTTGATAATCCTTCCTATATCTCCCTCTTGATGCCATACTACATCAATCGAGACTCCTTATATAGCCAACTAAGCGACAAGTCGGCCAGTTAGGCATTTAATTACATTATAGGTCCAGTCTGAAAGATTTAAAATCAAAACTAATGAAAGAGTGATCACCACTTGATGCACCTTTGGATTTAGGTCCTCACATGACCCAATAACATGGATTTAACTACGCAAGGCCCCATTTGATCACATGGAACCGCGCAAGAAGAAACACTACACGTTTCGCATGAAAACTGACAGAAAATAGGTCCCCGAGCAAAATGGTCATAACTTTTGACTCATAATGAATTAGGATTTGCACCTTTGGGAAAAGATATTAATTTAGGTCCTCTTAAATTACCCAAGGGCACACAGGCTGAATCATTAAGGATCATCAGCGCCATGACCCACAACCAGCACAAAACTGCAGAAAAATACAGTTCCGACGGCAAGGAAAACAACTATAACTTTGAAACATTCTATCCAATCCTCATGCGACCATAGGAGAAGGTTCCCAAATAGGTCCTCAATATCATGTAAGCTTCGCATAACATGAAACCAAAAAATGCAACAATTATAAGGAAAACAACATAAAAATAGGTACATAAATTAGGAAATGTTTTTGGTTGATGTAAGATTGCTCAAAGACCCAAGATGCTCCTGCATCAAAACTTAATCCATCAAAATTAAGATGACCATACCTCAAATGCCAAACCCATGTTTGGTCTAAGTGAACTGCCTTGAAACCAACATCATGTGTTCCTTGAATCCCATGAATATGAAGAGGAAACATCCTATTCCTAGTCATCTCCACTTTTGCAATCAACCTATCACTAGGAATTTATCCATAATTGTACAAACATCTTTGTTAAAGAAAACTCTATATCCATTTTCAATTAACTGTCCAACACTCATTAGATTATGTTTTAACCTAGGCACAAAGTAAACATCTTGAATATATCTCTTTTCTCCATTTTTAGTTAATACATGTATAACACCTTTTTCCATCACAGAAACTACACTATCATTTCCCAATTTTACTTCAGATTTTACAGTGTCATCCATTTTAGCAAATGATTCTTTATTCCATGTCATGTGGTTGCTACAACCACTATCTAAAAACCATATATCTTTAGTGCTTTCTTGAGCAACATTACAAGTTATAAATAAACTTCCAGAATTATTATTAGAACATTTGAATAATTTGCATTATGCTTATCCATATCTTCTTGTTTCTTCTTACATTGATTTGCCAAATGACCATATTGTTTACAATAATAACATTGAACATGACTTTTATCAAACCTTTGCGTTTGCTCTTGGAATAAATTTATTCCTCTCCCTCTTCCTCTGAAACTTGATCTTCCTCTTCCTCTGTTAAAAGAAACCTGAGATCTAAAAGCATTCTCTGAAGTGGAATTGCTATTCCCGCTTATCCTAGATTCATGAGACAATAAGGATCCAAAAAGTTCATCTATAGATAACAGAGTTAAGTTCTTAGATTCTTCAATAGCAACTACAATTATATCAAATTTACTAGGCAGACTTCTAAGAACTTTTTCAATCACTACTTGATCAGCTATATTTTCCCCATATGATCTCATTTGATTAACAATATTCATAACCTCAGTATAAAAATGATCTATAGAATGAGATCCACCCATATGAAGATTTTCAAAACTTCTCCTCAAAGTTTGTAACTTAGCTACCTTTACTTTGTTTGTACCTTGGTAAGCAATTTCTAGTGCATCCCAAGCTTGCTTGGACCTTGTTGTTGTAGCAACTCTTGGAAATACTGAATCATCCATTGCTTATTGAAGGATGAACAAAGCCTTAGCATCCTTATTTTTATTCTCTTTCAACTGATCTTTATCTACTTGTGATAAAACCTGATAGGCTACTTGATTTTGTGGTTCTGCAAAACCATTAGCTACCAAATCACAAATATCTTGTGAACAAAACAAAGTCTTCATCTTAATAGACCAAAATTCATAATTCTTACCATTGAAAAGAGGAATTTGAGGCTGAGAAATACTGCTACTTGCTGCCATATTAAAAATATGATCTGCTACAACAAACCTTTGATTTTCTCCAACAACAGCACTTCCCTTTAGCTAACAATAGCTTTAGATCTCCCTATGCTCTGATACCAATTTGATAAATTATAAAATAAATTGCATACATTCATAATATATGTATTCTGCTATTATTAAAAACATGCTACAACATATAACACAGAATATATCAAACTTCACAACAAAAAATAAACCGATTACATTACCATAATAAACTGATTACATTGCCTCTATATATAGAGAACTGCATAGAATTGGTCTAAATAGTAATTTATTAACTTCCTTCTACGTGGGCAGAGCTTGAGGTGTGGGTGGAAGGAGTCCACCATATTATTAGGAAACATGGCAAATATTATGGAAGGTCAAAACACATTATTAACAACCCCTACAATTGGCTCCATATGTGGTGGATGAGATTGGAGCAATTTCAGCAAATGTGGACAGCAGTTCAAAGTATTAATTCTCTATCTCCAATTCTGGTACAATAGGTAGTTTATGTGGAGAAGAAATTATTATCTTCCATCATCAATGTCCTTGAAGAGAGATTTATTTGATCATTGAAATGATTATATTTTGAGCTTGCCAACACATTTGGGGAGTATCTGTATGGAAAAATTCAAGGAAAACAAATCAGTTTAGGAAATAGAGAAAATATTGACTACAAATAGACACTCTCAAGTGCCACAAATCTTTTCTGGAAGGCAATTTTTCAATGTTGTGGCCTCAAATTTAATGACCGTATGGTTGTATTCATAAGTCTAAAATATAATACAAAGTGTATTATTATTATTATATTATATTTATATAATGTAAATTGTTAAATATATGTTTTAAATAATACCATAGGTATGTATTTAACAAGGGTAATGACAAGGCTTACAAATTATTATTCTTTAATTCTATCATTAGTAATTCTCACCAATTTCTCACTTATTAAGGTTACTTAGATCATAAGTTATCTACAAACATTAAAGACAAATCAAAGCCAATACACCTATCATATCAATTTTAAAATATAATCAATTATAACAAAAAGAAGAATTATATCCATTATGAGTAGCACTAGTTGTAAAGGGAAATATTTTGGCACATCAAAACTATTGGTCTACCAAGATGTGTATGAAGAGGGGGTGAGAGGGAGACATATCTAGAGATAGAGGAGTGATGTAGAAAATAAGATAGAGCTGAGAGAAAGAGGAATGCAAAAGATAGAGACATATAGAGAGGTAGAGGCAAGTAGATATGGACAAATAGAGATGGAGAAAGGGAGAGAGGGGGAAAGATAGCTCATATATAGAGAAAAAGGGATATATATAGAGGTTGATGTGGAGAGAGAGGGGGATGTGGATGGAGAGATAAACAAGAAGTTTTCATTTGTGAATGTGTGTGTGTATGAGAGAGAGGGGGGGAGGTCAATTAGGACCTTTGTTGCACAAACAACATCATTTTCTATTTAACAGTCTAAAATTTGAGCTCATGTACTTCATTAATGTATGCAAAAATTGGACTTATATATTTGCTAATTGACTTTGCCCACCTCTTTAGTGTACCCATTGCACACATAAATGCGATTGCTAGTATAATATGAATAACGGAATATCATTTTGATAGAAGCTGCCATAAACAGATGAAAGCCTCCCCAAGTCCCTCCATCTCTCCCTTGACAACCGATTCTCTTTCCACTTCATATAAGGGCATCGCGCTGATTCTGACCTCTGAAGTGTCGCAATCTGAGTGGATTCTGATTTCTCCCGCGTCACAAACTAAAGAGAATTGTAATTCCACTATGCCTGCTCTCACCGGCTGTGCTTCGCTTATTGTCAGCATCCTTGCTGTGCTTGTTGCCAACTCCTCTTGAGAAGAGAATGCTGAAGGGCGTGCCTCTATTTGATATTTCTGTGTTTTGTGCCACCTGGAAGCTTGTGAGAATAGAGCTATACATACCCATTTACCCTTCTCCACCTCCGTAGAAGATATTTCTTCATTACCACCCATTAACACCAATTGCATATTTGGGGATTTACAATTTACAATAAAACGTACCATAATTCCATGAGCATTTGAATTGATATTCTGGTTATCATCCCAATCAGAGACAGAGAGATTGGGAAAGGCACGGTTTGCAAGTGAGCGCGCGGCAGGGACTGCCCGCGTACATATTACAATCTCGTCTGGCCATTTCTGAAAATTCCATGCACAACATTCAGTCAATTGAAAATAATTAGAATTCTAAATGCCTAGAAACCATTATTACCTTCATGCTTTGAATGCAACCTTCAACAGCTGATCTTCTGATTGCTGTGAGTTTCACAATTCTCAATCTTTCCATCCGCTCCAAACTTTCTATGCCCGCCTCTTCCCACCTCGTTTCTACTGTCAGCTCCTCCAACGCTCTGCAATGTTCCAAACCACGTATTTTCTTAATTCCGTAGCAACCCTTGAGCCCAAATACACGGAGAGAAGCAAACTGCGCAAAACTGGGAAGCGCATCCAACTTAGGGCACCCAGTTATGATCAGCCACTGAAGGTTTAGCAGACCACCAAAACCGCTTATACTCCTCACCATTGTACACTCCGACAATCTTATGTTCTTCACTGTACTTGGTAGAACTTGAATCTCCGTTAGATGTTTATTATAGTCAATGGAGATAGTCTCAAGGCCTGGACAACAGTCCTGAGGGATGGAAATCTTGGACACTTCTGTTTTCCATAGAAGTATGAACTTAAGGTTGCAGAGAGAAGAAGCAAATGATCCCGCCTGGAGATCGAATTGACGGATTGGGCACCCATAAATACTAAGTGTGTGAAGATTATTCAGTTGCCTAACTGATTCTGGTAAAGATTTCACTCCCGAATTCAATATCTGTAAAGATTCTAAGAGACTGAGATGCCCCAGAGAGTCTGGTATACGTTGCAGCTTGGGACATTTGTTAATCAGAAGAGAAGTCAGGGAAGACAAATCTCCCAAAGATGTCGGCAAGCATGTGAGCAAGTCACTTCCGATCCCCATCACTCGCAGCTTGCTCAGCTGACTGATGTGACGATCAGGAATCTCTTCCAACCACTTGCAGTCGGAAAGGTTCAAGTACTCGAGCTTTGTCATGTTTTCTAGAATGTCCGACTCTAAGCTGAGATTTGAACATCCCTGTAAGTCGAGGTGTTTCAAGAGTGTGAGATCCTTAAAAGAGACTGGCAACCTCCTCAATATCTCGCAATTGGACAAATCGAGATGCCTCAGGTTTCTCAAAAGGCCAAAATCTCTGGGTAGCGATGATAGCTGTCGAGAACCGGACAACTCCAGGTGCTCTAACGATTGGAGAAGGCAAAATTCTTTTGGCAGACTTCCCACCCGGTTCCAAAACATGTTTCTCAGGACTATCTTTCTTAAATCTCTGAGACATCCTATTGATTTTGGAAATCTTTGAAAATTATCACATCCGTAAATAACCAATTCTCTTAACTGCACAGGAGCCTGCAACAAAGTGTGCCATTCTCTCAGATGAGAAGAAAGCCCTTCAAGTGGGTAGTGACATTTCATCCGATGTTTTGATTGAATGAGATATAAGTGAATAGAATTAACTTAAAGAAATTAAAAAATCAAATTTTGATAAAAACATTATATAAAAAACATAGATATTTAAATAGAACTTTTGAAAGTTGAAAAAAATACTTACATCACTGTCAGTCACCCACAGTTCTTCTAACTGGTGGTTTGAAAACTGGTTTTCATAGAATTCTAACACCCTCAAATTTTTCAATGAGCCCAGTGAAGCTAGATTGTTCCGCTCAATCTCAAACCAGCGAAGCCATACCAGATCTCTAGATATATCAGCAATCATTTGATTATTATAATTTCCTCTGACATGGAAAATCTTTATTCCAAGCGAATAGGCTGGGAGATTATAATATCCTCTGTTTGTGTTAATTGTGATCTTCCTGCCCCGGGAACATAGAGGAAAGCCCTCCACTTCTTGCCTTGTGGATCCAATTGTTGTGGCTATTATTCCTCGAATTCCAATTCTCTGTTAAGAGAAAAAATAATCAATCCTATTGTAACAATAAATATATCAGAAACGAGAATCAAATACAAGTAGACAAAGAAGGTTAGAATCAAATACAAGTAGACAGAGAAGGTTATAATTTTTTTTTACCTGCACTTCATTTTCAATATTAATAGTCTGCTGAGTAGACCAGATTCGGTAAGGTGACTGATGTTTTGCAATTTCTCTTCCTAAATCTCTTAAATGGTCATGCATATTTATGCAGTCACTATCATCAAGTTCAATAAAACACTTACTAATAAGTCTTTCACAATTATGCAAACCATTCCACCCTGATCCATCCCAAGAAGCAATGGCTAAATTTTGTGTCTCCCCAATGAAAAAACATGCAGTATCTAAGAATATCTGCTTCTCTTCATCATCTAGTGCATCATAACTTATTTTAAGTCTATCTCTGATATCTTTGTGCAGTATTCTGGAGATCTTATACAATTCATTTTTCCAATAATCTTTGTTAGATTTACCATATAATTGTGCTCCAAAAATCTTTAAAGACAAGGGTAATCCATTGCAAACATTTAAAAAACTCTGAACCAAATCTTCAAACTGTTGGGGTGGAGAAGGCTTCAAGAAAGCATGCCAACAAAATAGCTGCTTGGCATGAGGTGGATCTAATAATTTCATTTTATAAATAGATGAGATGCCCCAATGTTGAAGGACTTCAAGTTCTCTGGTAGTAACTAGAATCAAACTACCCCATCCAAGGCTGTCCTTATTGGGTACTAAAGCATCTAGTTGATCTTCATTATCCACATCATCTAGAACGATGAGCACCCGAACAGATCTCAAACGGTTGGCAAGAATTCCCTTCCCTTCTTCTACATTATCAATTGATAGCCCTTGGAGACCGAGGTCCTCTAGAAGTTTTTTCTGTTTATTGTGCAATGCGCTTTTTGAAGCAGCATCTCTAATATCTAAGAGAAAACTAGACTTTTCCATACTTGTGTATTTATTGTTATACAATTGTTTGGCCAGAGTGGTTTTGCCAGAACCACCCATGCCCCAAATTCCCACAATTTGCACAGTGGGAGAGCTTTCTGCAGATTGAAGCATTGTCCTCTCAAAATCCATTACTGTTTCTTCTAGACCAATCGGATGTTTGGAAACCACAAACGGCACATTTTTTATTATTTTCAAAACACGATTGACAATATTCTTGAGCAGGCTCCCCTCATCACTGACCACATAGAACAACAACAAAACGAGACAAAACTCATCACTGAACATATAGAACAACAAAACGAAATAAAACAAAAATTGCTTTAATTTGACATGTCTAGTGAAAGTTAAGAATAGTAAAAATGCAAAAAATCTAGAAGATGATAAGAAAGTGTTTTAGTGCAGGAGATAAGAGTTTGGTACTCACTCTTCATTATGAATGATGCCACCAACACTATATGAAACATTGTTGAGCGCTTTCTTCCATTCCTGAAGCTTTTCTGGGGTATACCTACCCTTCTTTTCATGCTCTGAAAATGCCTCAACATAGACTCCTTTCGCAAATCGAACATCAGCAGTCTCAATATGATAGAAAACAGGAACAATTTGAGTGCCCATCTTGAGCATAAATGAAAGCTCCGCCAGACACCACGGGGATTGTGCATAATTCTTGGAAAATATGGCTATATGAAGCGAAGCGCTGCGCATTGCCTCTTGTATTTCTGTAGGCAAGAAATCCCCCAAATCAAGCTCTTCTTTATCAAGAAAAACCCTCAAACCCATGCCAGTTAGGGTTTTGTAGATATCAGAGGCGAGTCCCTCCTTGACATCAGGGCCACGATGATTAATAAATACATCGTAGGGCAGCTTTCTTTCCATCATTGTGGAAGTAGGAGGAGGTGGTGTAACTTGTTCAAAGGCATGTGTACAAGAGGGAGATGTAAAAGGCACAGAATGGGATTTAGTTGAACAGAGAGAGAGTAAGAAAGAACACCAGCTAAAACAGGATGAAAACAGGGTTCTCACCGAGGTTGTAGCAGAAGTAGATGGAGAGGAAACAATTCCTTCAGATCCATTTGTATGCGCATTCTCTGGTTCACATACAGTATTACAACTAGAAGTAGAAGTCGATGCCATGGAGATCGATTCGATCTGAGCTTTGACAGGAAGAAACAATGAAAACATAAATTTGATTGAAAGATTCCTTGTTGTTGAGAAGGTGAAGTGTTAACTATTTGTAAGAAGCGGGAGTACTGATAAAGATAAGGAGTGACCAAAGTGATTGATTGAGAGGGTAAAAGCAGAGGAGAGCTGTGCATCCTCAAAAGCCAATTACAATTTACAGCACAGTATGCAATGCTTAAAATCAGTAAATGTGACGTGCCTGGGAAAAGCGCGGGAGGAATTATTTGCGAGCATCACGATCATGGAGGACACCATCACACCAGTCTTGATTGCTTGAAATGAAATTAAAACAACACAGAATGTAACTTTATCCCGTTCTTGTTGACACATGTAAGTATGTCGACACGATGCAGACCATTTTTGGCCCACTTTAAGGAATCCATGGCGGCCTTCATGATAACGGTGTGACCCCACCTCACTTAAAAAATTAAAGAGACAAACGGAATCAGATTTTTCAGATTTTCACTTTATTTCGTCAACACGCATCTTTATGCTTGCTTACTTTTGTATTTTGTTAGGGGAAGGGTACGATTTATGTTAAATTATTCTATTTTAGATTTTTTAAATCTATTAGGAAATTATCTTTGAATTAATAATCGTCTATTTTTCAGAAAACAAGTTAGTAATAAATGAATTGTTCAAGTTTATTGGTATCAATAGTGCACAATTATTAGGACAATGGTGCAAAAATATTAGATCAATTGTACAATTTTTTTGGTTGTCAAAACAAATGGATAATGGGGCAATAGGAAATATGTTTCAACAATACTTCGAAATGACCATTTTTAATCTTTACACATACAAAGGATCTCACAATGTTCGTCTTTACTACCTAGAAACCAAAACAACAGGTATAAGAAGTTAAGTCACGTACCAAGACAACAAAAACTCGCCGAAATTTGAACATATTGTTTACAATCTATAGAAGCACAAAGTTCGCTATAACGGCTACTGGTATGCTTATACACCACCCCCTCCCCCCCCCCCCCCCCCCCCCCCCTCTCTCCCTCTCTCCCTCCCCTTCCTCATTTAATCATGTAAGTATTGCAGCTTTGAATATTTGTAGATTAAATTACTGAGTAATTTTTTGTATGGAATGTTTATAGTCACATCTTATGATATTGAAAGTAGCTTGTCCCTCCTACTTATTGTTCTTCATTCTCAAGTTACAATCTTTCTTTATGTCAATTCTATCATAACTTTAAATATTTATAAAATTATAATATGTGAGTAATTTTTCTTTGTGGAATGTTGTCAATCACATTTTACTATATTGAAAGATTGTTGTTTGTCCTAGCTACTTTTTTATGTTCTCAAGTCACCTCCTCTCTTCATGTAAGATCTATCGTAGCTTTGAATATTTATGAATTGGAATATATGAGTACTTTTTCTTTAGACAATATTTTTAATCATATTTTAAGATATTGAGGATACGTTGTCTATCCTAACTACTTTTCTAGGTTCTTAAGTCACCTCCTCTCTTCATCTATTTAGCTAACTAATCTTTGACATTGGATTCTATTTTCGTGCTCACTTACTCTAATAACATGGAGTGTGATCCTAAATATTATGAACAAAAATTGCTCACATAATTTTATCCAAAAATATTCAAACCATCACTATCAACTATGAGAATTTTATATAATTAATCATTATAATATTATATTTGTAAATCAGATTATTTTATTTCTCATATGTAGATGGAATATTTTTAATGCAATTATATACAAATAAATAGTGTACTTTTTTTTCATTTAAAACCGCATTTTTATTTCAATGTATTTTTTTTAATTAATTTGTTTATTATTTTAATATGACTATTTACTATTTGCAATTTTTTTTCAATTATTTTTTAATCAAAATATATGAATCTTACCATAATAAAAATTTAGAAAGTAAAATTGAAAAGGAAAATTAAAATTTCAACAAAAAAATATAAGATCAATGAGAAATCAAATTAAAGCAATTTATGTAATTTTAACAAATTTCATTTGCACATTAGAGGTGGAGGGTAATAGTAAGTACAATAGATAAAAATATTTTCGTATTGGAAAGACTTTTAAATGTGCCATGTCATCATGTATATCCATGTGGAGGTCAATAAGAGAAGAGGTATGTGTCATTGATGCAGGGGACCCTTCTAACATATCCAAAATAAATGTTCTTTTACACTATATTAGGATTACTCCAACCAAGGTTCATGCATAAGATAACAAATAAAATTACGTAGAAATTGCAAGAATAGAAATGACTAATTTTCTATTACTTCAATATAATGAATAACAAATACTCAAAAATTATAATTTAGCCTCATAGGTTTTACTAATATTGCAAGAAAAACTACAACTCACTCTCAAATGAAGGAGAATATCTTTGAACTTCAAATATCACTCCACTTTGAATGATCCACACTTGTAGCACCTCCCATGTTTGCATTCTATCATTTCTTTATTTTGATCTGAGTTAGACTCTTAATATGATATATTGTTTGATTGTGTGTATATTATCCTTTTGGTATTAGGATCCTTGTGATGGATTTGATTATAGTTATATTATTTTGATCATGTTGTTATCACTGTTGTTGTTGATAGTAGGTTATACTTGTAGATTTTATGATGATCATATATGTATGATGACTCTAAAATGTTGTGAGGTGATGTTATATGATGATATCTAGTTATTGTATACATATAGAGATGATTATTTTGGCCTTACTATGTTGATTGTGGTTTCACAATGTACATTGATGTTGTTCCAGTTAAGGATGAAATGTTATGTACCATTAATTATGTGTTGTTAGTAACATGGTACAAGGATCTATTAAATGCTCTTAATTATCATTAATGATGTTTAATTTGATGTTTATTGTATTCAAAATCTAGATGATCGATTATTATTCTAATGTTAGATGATAATTATATGTGAAAAGGGTTGATGTCGTAAAATTAAATGTTACATAAGAATGATTACACTATTAAAAGTTCCTTTTCAATGATTTATGTTAATGGACTATTTTATACATGCTTTAAATATTTTATATACATGAGTATGTACACTTGATGTGTGAATGTTTTAGTGTTAGTGGGTAGAAGACATCAACTCCACTTGGCTTCAAAGGTCTAAGCGTGCCAATATCCCCAACAATGGTTAGTGGAGATAGCACATTGGTTGTCCATGTTAACCAACCTAGCCATGATTCCTAATTTGGGATGGTATCCCTATGTTGCGTACATTTACATTGTGATTACCATTTAGGTAATGATAGGTTACCCCCATGCATGATTGTGAAGGACCAGTAACAATTATTTGTGCATAGTTGGTCATTTGGGAATTATTGGTATTATGTACTTTATTAATAATATTTTGTTGGTGTACCTAATTACACTTTACTTAAGCTTACTTAGGATGACATTTTACATACATAGTAGTTTTCATTCAAGACACTTAGGGAGTTGTACATTTAATTGCACATGGTGTAAGAAAAATGCCACTTTAGGTGGTGATAGTTCTTATCACATTCTACTTTATGTCTTGTCTCCATCTTTAGTACACTTATCACTTTATCATCCTCCATATGTTGCACATACTTCATAGCATAATAGAATATGATCCACCTTTGGTGGATATGTGATTCCACCTTATATGGGTGATAATTTTGATAAACACACTTTGGATTCTTTGGGGGGGCGGGGGGGGGGGGTTAATTAGCATAAAACAAAACCTCAATAACTAAATTTAGTAAATACCACAAGAACAGTATGCAAGTAAAGAATAGAACCAACAACACAAGAATACCAAGATTTATATGTGGGAAACCCAAACTGGAAAAAACTATGGTGAGAACTTTCTCACAAAGATGATTCACTATAGTATATAATCTAATTACAAAATAGAAGGAGATCACTTCTTAGAAATGTCAACTAGAGGCTCACTACCAATACAACAGTGAATCTATATAAGAAGGCTCACTACTTTACGATAAAAATAGGAGCTTACTACTCTGGACTTGTATATAGAGGCTCATTGCCAAAGTAGCAAGATATAAAAACAAAATTAAGTACCCAATAATCATTGTCTTAAAGTACTTAAAACTCTAAGTAGATAAATATATATTCTCTTGATAATGTAGTTGATCAACATAAAATTGTCCCCTCTAGTGCCAAACTATTACTATATTTCCTTCTTTCCTGCACTCATTGAACTCTTCTTTGTTAATTGTTGAAATGGTTCATGCACTTCACCTGCTTCGCACCTTACACTTACATTTTTCCAAAGCACCAATAGTCCTTATATATAAGATAGAGCATTAGAGATTACAACAAGGTCAACCAAACCAAAATTTATTACAAATAAGTTCCATGTCGACCAAGGCAATAACAAAATGCAAATAAGTCCTATGTCAAAAAGCATCCAAATCGAGGATCCAAATGGATAATAGATAAACATTAAATATGTAGGTATCATGTAGCATACACCCATCCAGATAAGATATAAGCATTGAGTATAAGACCTGGACCTAAATCTATTGTATTAACAATAAATAAATATAACACCCAGACCTAAATCTGAAAGCATGATCCATAGGCTTATTAATTCGTAGATCATGTATACTTGATTCATAGTCATGTTAATTGATTGTATATATATATTATATATATATATATATATATATATATATATATATATATATATATATATATATATATATATATATATATATATATATATATATATATATATATATATATATATATATATATATATATATATATATATATATATATATATATATATATATATATATCTTATTTTTCATTGTGTATTAATGTCTCATAGTTTTTCTTTAAGATATTTATACCTTATCAAAGTTTTATTGATAAGATATTGATGTCTTGATTAATACAAAACTATAAGTCATTAGTGGTTCCCTTCTTATAAGGTATATATGCCTGTCAAATGATAAGTTGTGAATGGTAAAGAGCATGTTTAACAAGTTTTTTGATGTGAAAATGACTTTGAAGATGGATCACATATCATATCACGTTTTCATTAATAATATTGGCAAGAAGACGTATCTTGAATTAAGTTCTTAGCTTCGTAAGAGCCTAGACATAGATATTGATATCCTTGATACGTATCAAGTTTTTTGTTAGTAAAAGTTGTAATTCATAGTTCCGCGGTGACATATCTTAGTGAAGGTTGAACACTTCTTTTTATCTCTATGATTTATATTGATATATGTTTCAGTGGAAGTGTTAATAAATTTAGTTTTGTAGTTACAAGTTTACTGGAGCAATAGGTTTTGATATACTTGGAATATAGTTTGATATGCAACATCTTCTTTGACTATGAATCTACCTTGACAGTGAAATAATAGTGTCTTCAGGTAATTGAATTCTTCGCCTTTCCATATTCATTGATTGTACTTATTGACATTTATGTTTTATGATTCATATAGTTTATGTCACTACTCATTCATCTTATTTTGTTACATACTCAAGTTAGAGTTCAATGTCAAAAAGATCTTATCACTTGCATAATATATAAGACATTAAAGTTCTAGTATATTTAAAGGTATCCATAAATTAGGCAACATTTATCTAGATTGAATCTTCACTCAAAAGGCACTATCATACACTACTTAGTGTTGTCATGGTTCATTTGACTGGCATCATTCACTCACAGGTTAAACAATGACATCTATATGTGATGTACTCTAGGTATTGGAGTGAGGGGGAGCATTTCATGTCTATTTGTATCCCTCTTGGAAGTGTTAGCATTCTTGACTACCAATAATGGATCTATGATGCATGAGTGTTTTTTGTATACCTATGCACCATGTGTTTATTCCTATAGCCATATTTCATATTCTTCCTTTGGCATTATTTTCAAAAGGGGGAAAAATAGTGATGCTTCATTGATTCATGATTCGGTGGCATTTACTTAATTTAGTATTTTTTAGTTTACTTTCTCCAAAACAGTGAAATATTTATTATGTTACAGTGCAGTGATATTTTTGATTGCTAACATTAGTGACTTTGTTGTGTTTGATATTTTGATGGTTGAAAACAATGGTCACATTTTTGGTTGGTTTCTAATTTTTAGTTTATTAGAGCTTGATGTATTGCAGTTATTACAGCTACATGTTACCTATTATCTCAGTTCTTGTGATACCAGTAATATTTGTTAAGGAATGACGAAGTCTACTGTACGGTGGAGGCAATCTCTCCACATGGCCAAACCACGTACAATTGAGGCAATCTCACCATATAGTGAAGAGCTGTATGCGTACGGTGAAGAGAGGTGCACTGTGAAGTGTTGTATGCATACGATGAAGGTGATTCTACATTGGCATCCCAATGGAGGAAAAGTGTCGAAGAGAGGAAAAAGTCAGTACTGACACAGTGGTAATGGTACCATGGATTCCGAAGGGAGAAGTTACCCGATGGAGGCAAATGTGCCGAAGGGAGAAGTTACCCGATGGAGGCAAACGTGCCGAAGGGAGAAGTTACCCGATGGAGGCAAAAGTGTTGAAGGGACTAATCATCATACGATGGGTGATTATGTGTGACAAAAAAGTGATTGTGTGTGACAAAATAGGTGAAGTTCACCGTATGGGTGAGTCCACCATACGGTGCTCACTGTATGAATGAATTTGTTGACCCAGTGGTTTTCCATCCATTTTTGTTGGCAGTGAGGTGTTGAAGTAGTACAGAAAGACGGATGGTGAAGCTGGTGTTGACATAGTGGTACTAGTACCATGGATGCCGAAGGGAGAAGTTACTCGATGGAGGCAAACGTGTCGAAGGGAGAAGTTAGTTGACAGAGGCAAACATGCTGAAGGGAGAAGTTACCCGAGGGAGGTAAATGTGCCAAAGGTAGAAGTTACCCGACGGAGGAAAAAGTGTCGAAGGGACTAATCATCGTATGACGGGTGATTGTGTGTGACAGACGGTTGGCAAACAAATATTTTGTCGGTAACCATTTCTGTATCAAATTTTGAAATGAATTGCAGTCTACATAAATGGCTGCAAGATTCATGAAGAATGGTATGGTTGTAATATCAGGTTGATTGTCACACAATCTGAGCTTGTGAGCCTGTACAAAAAACCAAAGATTTTGTATGTAAATTGTTTACTGTAATACAAAGTTGGTCGGGGGTTTTTCGGTGGTGGGTTTTTTCCCATAAGGGTTTCCCACGTTAAATTTGTTCTTGTTTTCTTGCAAATCTCTATATTTAGATTTACTATTGCTTATTTCCCCTGCAAAATTGATACTGTGGAAAGTGTTCCGCACTCTTCTTTCCTAACAATATTTTGGTAAACTTGATACATCTCAAATTTCCTTTGTTTCTTAGTAATGACAGTGATTATGGTGTAGTTTTTTAACAATGCTTTGTGTAGTGCTTCGATCTGTTAGGGTATATTAAAAATATAGTTTTATTTTGGCTCTTGGAAAGTTACAGGATATACTAACATTTTTTTTGTGATCTACAATAGGTGAACTTGCATACTCACAGTGACTCAAATATCACAGGTATAATTTTTTAGTTTGGCACAAGTATTTGATGAATCTATCTTGGTTTGACATCAATGCAAAAGGGGGAGTTTGTTGACCCCTATGGCATATGTTGGCATCAATATCAAACACAATATGACAAGGTGATAATAGTTACATATTTGGTTTGATTCAAGTTATTTTTCAAGGAATATGTTATTGTTTCTGTGAACCTAAGGATATGTGGCATTGAAACTCTTTGAGCTCCATTTAGGCACTTATGGCCTTTGGTATTACATATTAAAAATATTTTATTTTTCTTATTGATCTCATTATAAAGAAACAATAAATCTTACTTAATGAGAAGTCAATATATATATGTCTGATGTTTGGAATGATCAAATTATATTAAAGAATTGAATACTCATGCATGGTATCTTTGGACACATGAAAAATAATAAAGGAGGTTCATTTGTTGTTAACATTTACAATGATATTCTTAACTGACATATTAATATGAGGGTGACATATATTTGAAAGTGGTATGTCAAATGGGTTAATATGCATTATAAAACATGAATTTGAAAGAATCATTATGTTTTGTGTTGGATGTTATTTGGAGATTTGGATGTATCATTATGTTTGGTTTATTTATTTTTATCATTCTAAGCTCATCCAAATACTAGGGCATACTTGGGTTTGAATCCTCTGTCGAGGATGTAAGGAAGACAGTGACAATTGGTTTTGATTCTTTGAGCATTCAGGCATTGATGGTTGGTATATTCTGTGAGCATGATGAAAAATGGGAGAAAAGGGAACCATTGACAGTTACCATTCTCCTCAAACAAGTTTGTAAATAGGTTTTCTTGTTCCTAAACTCTCTGATTTATCTCAGAAGAAGATTTTTAGTGTTGTTCATTAGTTAAGTTTAATGTTTTTTGTTGGTTTATCTGTTAATGTATTGTGAATTTTTTTGGAGTTTGTTGTTAATCTTTCTCAACCCTAGTTAATGACTATTCTACAGGTTTTCAAGGGCATGTTTCATTCATTCATTGTAAACATTATTTTTGTAAATGAAAATGTTTATGTTTTGGTTTACTATTAACGAGTTTCTTGAGCAAGTATGGTTTTAAGGTGTCTAATCCTAGTTGGGGTTAACATTTTACTATGTAAATTTTTTTGTTGAGTTAATCCTCATGAGTTTGTGTATTACCTTGTGTTAAGGGTTGGTTAAAATTGAGCATGAGTAGGTTAGTTTTCTTCAGTTCAAATTAGGTTGTCATGTATTCAGTTAAGGGTTTCATCATGGGTTTTTTCATAGTTTTTTTTAATCTTATACATCATTGTCAACCCTACTATGGGCATGATGAGTTTGGTTTAATACATTCCTTTGTATACACTTTTCTAAGAGGCTGAATTGAATTTACTATGATTTTTTTCGATGAACAAATTGAAACTTTCTTATCATTATTTTCTAAAAGAAAATCAAAACAGTTTTTGAGAAAGATAGTTAGTTTGATATTCAGTTTATTCAAAGACAAATCCATTCTATTATTTGGCTTGGACAGTTATGAGGATGACAGTTTTAGTAATGAAATACATTATATATTCTTTCTTGAAGGCATTCAGAGTGTTGAACAAAAAAAAGATATATTATTCTGAGAATTGTAAAAGGAAAATTCATTGATTATATTTTGCATTTTTTAAAAGTTGATTGAGCAACACATTCAATGCTTTGTAAGATTGATCAATTGTGATAAGTATCTCATATTGCTACATATGCAAAAATATATGTATTAGTATGATGTTCTTGAACTTCTACTTCTGAATCTTAAGTGATGCAAGGTCAGATGATGTTACTAAGAGAAGCAGAGATGATAAATTGTGATTAAAATAAAGTGATTGTGAAAAGCAGTGAAAAGTATATCAGTGAGATCAAATTTTTAGTGAGACATTCAAAACAGCCAATGAGGCACATAACATAGTGATACATCAACCAGTGAGGCATTGTAAACATAAAGTTTTTTTAAGATAAATCTAGTGAGGTATTTCAAGTGGTTTTATTCCCCAGGAGGGTTTCCACTCAGGTTATTATCGTTGTTATGAGTTTTTATTATCACTGATGTGCTTGGTCCTCATTTTTATGTTCTTATCATGTGTCATTTTGTTTTTAAAGTAGTTTCAAGCTCATTTGATCTACATGAGCACAAATTCATTAATTTGTATTCTTTTGAAATACTATTATCTATTCATCTTCATTATAGTTGACCATGTTAAAGAATTGACTTGATCAAAGTTCTTGATGTCCTTATAGTTGTTATATTTCAAGTTTTTGAAAGACTATTTTAAGATCATATGAAATTGATATACCACTGATTCACCCCCCTCTCAATGGTATTGTACTCCAACAATAATGTCACTTGTGAGTAGAGCCAACTCAAGAAACAAACTCATTTATGTTAAGGGGTTAAAATAAAACCTATTGAGTGTTACTCAACTATGTGATTGAGGAGAATTTCTTCCCAAATGATGTGAAACTAATAAATATGGAAGATTTATAAAAAAATGCTTATAGAACATCAAACAATCTTTACATCTTAAAAGAAATCAATATTGAAAAATGTCACATGGAACAAGAAGATGAGAGTTGATTGTTGCATAGAAGATTAGGCCATATAAACATTGATAATGTGGTTAAGATTAGTCATAAGGAATTAGTAAGAAATATGGTCCCCAAGATTTATAAACTTGCAAACGTCACTTGTAAGTAGATCCAACTCAAGAAACAGACCAGAGTAAGCTTTAAATCAAAGGAACATTCAACATCAAAACTATTAGAGTATAAACACAAATCTTTGTAGAGAAACCAAAAAAAATAACATACAAGGAGAAAGGTACTTTATGCTAATAATTGATGACTATTCTAGAATGACTTGGGTTGTATTTATCCAAGAAAAAATTGAAGCCCTTGATAAGTTTAAAGCCTTCAAAGTACTAGTAGAAAATGAATCAATCTTAACAATTGAATGTTTTAGATTGGATAAGGGGGGAGAATTTACTTCAAATGAATTTGAAGAGTTGCATGAAAAATAAGTGATAAAAAGACAATATTCAACTCCTAGAATTCCATAATAGAATGGAGTTATATAAATCAAATATATAAATGTCTAAGAATTGGCTAGAACCATGTTGAATGAATCAAAGATAGCAGAATCATTTTGGAAGGATGTAGTTTACACAATAGTGTACATCTTGAATCATGCACAAATAAGAGTAAATGGTGATAAAACACCATATAAATTACACAGAAAGGGAGACTTGCAATATGTTAGTTAACAAATTTGTCCAAGATAGTATTTATGAAAATTAACGATTGTGACTCTATGCCATTTCAACAATTGGAACAAATTTTCTAATAACAGTTGGGATAATCGCCTATGATTAATCCCTTTGCATAAAGGTATAGCTCCTTCGAGAAATATTGGCGTTCAATTAAGCAAAGCCAAAATATAAACAGGAACAACACTTTTAACCAGAAAGCATTTAAAGGAAAATGTATTCACACATAAACATGATATGAACACCAGATATGTTTTGAAATATATAAAAATGACCGATCCAAGCCAATGGACTTGCCTCTGCCAATTTAACTATGAAGAAAAAGATTACTAATTCACTTCAAATAAATCTTCCATTCACATGAATCTCCAAACAAATTATGAAGCAATAATTTATCAAAATAAAAGTTGAACTCCCATAGAAGATTCGCACATTTAACTTCAAACAAACATATTTAAAGATGAGATATATTTCATTAACCAACAGATTAAAGTCTTCACAATTCACAGAAGAACTATATGCTTGAAAGATCAAAATATTCAATGTCTAATGTTTAATAAAAAATTGTCTGACCTCCATAAAGTCTTAATTCAACCTATATATAGGCCAACGGGCATAACTATTTTGATAAAACCAGAGTTTTTAAGTAACTCTACCCGAGAGTGAAATTAAACTACTAAAACCAAAAATCTAAAAATGGCCACACAGAGTTAATCAACATGCACTATAATCTTGGAGACACATTCAGGGCCGAGTCATGGTTGTGGAAGATGCAAACTTATCCTGTGTTGGTGACGTGTCCCTTTGCTTATTCTATTCCATGTATGCAACAAAGAAGTTGACGATGACCTAGTAGTTAGGTTTACTGATATGGATAATCCTTTGCTTCCAAACTTACTGATCCTTATATACCTATGTTATCCTATGTTCGTGTTTCTCCAAATGATCAAGGCAGATTACTAGCATGGATTCGATTTTAGCAATTTTTGAAAAATCATTAGCAGAGAGTGATCTCACATCATTTATGTCATGTATTTTATCCTTGAAATATATGATTATCCCTTTAGGCTTCTCCATGGTTTTCCCATCTTATTTTAGTGATTTCACCTCAATACACCTGAGATTATTACACATTACACTAGCAAGGGAATTCAGTTCCTTTGATAATTTGGTGGATTCTTTGATTCCCTATTTGATCACTGAATTCCTCCATTCCAAATTTTATTTCAAGACATAGAGGATATTGTATGTCTACTTGCATGAAGGACTCATTTTCATATTGTACAATTTCCATGTGGCCCTCCCCCCCCCCAAGCCTATTATTGTTTATGAAACCCCAGTCTCCCCCCTTTGGCCAACATCACTGACCTACCTCATCAGAGAAAGAAGAAAGGGATAAAAAACCCAAAGGTTAGAAAACTTATTTCCCACCTGGACACCCCTAAAATCCTTAATTCATATATTGTGGCTTAGGAACCTGGACCTAAGGGAAGGGACTCCTTGTTCACTTCTTCTAAGAGAAAAGGTAAGAACCCCTCCCCTCCTAAAAAAAGAAAAAAATTTATGGTGTAGGAGGTGAATATTAGGGATGGGGAGGAGACGAGGGAGGAATACAATACTCCTATGAGGTCTAGTTGTTTAGCTACTAGACTTGTTAAGAAGGGGAAGAATCTTTTGGTTAATTATGACCTTGAGGAAAATATAGAGAGGAGAAATCAAGTAGCGAACAAAGAGAGTGAGGAAAAGAAGAATTTTGAAGATGAGGAGATGGAAAAGGAAACCAACAATAATTCAAGTAAATATACTTCAAATATTGTAACTCATAGCTCTACCAAAGAGAAGCATGGGCCCTTTGGCATTGATATCGGCACAACACCTATTATGGTTGGACCAATTTAGATTGGTCCATAACTTTGGCCATGAAGCTAATTGGCATACAAAATGAGATAAGTAGCCCAAGGAACAAAATCAATGAGGTGGGAAGAAAGCTAGGGAGCATTTTTTGGTTTAGCCTTTGGGTCATGCAAAACTTAGCAACATTCATCTTCTTGATGCAATACATGATTTTGGGAGAGGATGAGCAAGATGAGGGCAACTACAAGGAATTTGTTAAATTCTTCATCTATGATTGATCTCATGTTTTGTTGCACTTGGGTTGCGATATCAAGGTCCCACCAAAGGTCTAGTGAAATGTTGTCCCTTCACCCCAATGGGTTTTTGTTTTGTTGGTTTCTATTGCACCCTTGATGGCTTGTTTATATATAGTTACCTCTGCTAGGTCTATGGTAGGTCTTGTATTTTTTGGACTAGTTGTTTAGTTTTCTAGACTATTTTTTGGTAGTATCAGGTACATTGGCAGTAACTTTCATGGTTATAGGCATCTCACATATAGCCCCTGTTTTAATATTAATATGTTTAGGATAGGCTTTTGTTGATATTTTTTCAGTTGTTAGTTTGATGTGTTTGTATTGGCTTGAGTAATTTTTTTATAAAGGGTCAGCACCCTAATTTTTGCTAATAATTAATATAAAAAATAAATAAAATAATATTTATTGTCTAGAAAATTTACTTAAATTGTACCTACAAACTTGAAAACCCCATAAAAATCATAAACATCCAACACAAGTTGTTCTAGCAAATATTCAAAACATGCATGAAATCTGAGTGATTCCACCTGCAAGTCAACTAGTGTAGATATTCCACTACTAAAACCAATTTTCACCCATGGGATTTATGTCTCAAGGCTTGAAAAGCTAAACAACAACTCAAACTCAAACAAATGGTTTCATACAATATGTATTATCTAGAATGATTTAAATAAATCTTTTTGAGCTCTTTTTACAATCTTCTCAAGAAGTTTATAGAATTTAATATTTTAAATCACTTTTTAAAAATAAAATAATCCTTATTGATTCTCAAAAGTGACTTTATTTAATTATTTATTTATTTTACTCTTTAATCACATTTTAAAACTACCTCATATATAATTAATTTAAGTTGTCTAGCCCTTTTATAATCTTTTCGGGAACTTTTTGGAATTAATTATTTTAAATCACCCTTATTAAAATAATAATAATCCTTATTGCTCCTCAAAAATGACTTTATTTAATTATTTAATTATTAATCATTAATTATTTCTTGCACAACCCAATAGAAATACAAAAAAATTGAATTAGACCAAATTTGAAATATGAAGCTCCCAACAGACTTAGTGTTCATCAAAAGTCCAACTTACTAAATAGATACTTTCCAAAAATAGAATATTCATCCAAAAAGTTTGAAGTACACCCAAAATGGTGAAACTACCCTTCTGAAGCATCAATGAACTCATCATTATCCCATGAACACAATGCTAATAATTGAATTCCTTTTGGAAAAGGTTGACACTCATGAAGAAAGCTAGACATAACTACAATGTTGAAATGATAAAAAAAATGGGGGACATTGTACAAGGGTATAACCATTCCGCTTTTGGCACTTGAGAGATTTACTCTCCAGCTTCCTCTCCTCTTGTTAGAAGAGATTGTGCATAGTAGGGTCAGTCATGATGTGCTTCTCACTCTTCTACTTCACCATCACCTCTTATTGGTGGATATATATGTTGGCCTAACTTGAGCAAGTTTACTTGATTGGTTCTTGGTATTTCTCTTCATTGTGTGATTGTCAAAGAAGCTCAAGAGGAAAATATTAATAATGAAAATGATGGATGGGACTTAGTAGATGTATTTGGTAAATTGGCTGACTAGAACCCTCCTCCATTTTTCCTTCTCTTTTCAATTAGCAACTATTTAGTATTTTTATGCTTTAAATGTTTAATGTTCCAAATTGTAGCCTCACTACAAGTGTGACTTTTTCCAACTACCTTTTGTTCGGATACGTGTAATATAATGTTTTTGAATAAGGTAAAAATAGGTTTTAAATGGAACCCAAAACCATTTACATTATAGCAAAAAGATAAAGCATGAAAGTTTTCCAAAAAGAAACGCCTGTTGGAAAGAACAAAGAAGGACCCATAATAGTACTAGAAACAACAACAAAATCAACAAAAAGAAGTTCTAGAAACACAACAAGCAGTACCCAGCAACTAACCGGACAAAACTAATTGCTTATCATTTTGTCCGCCTTCATCTTCAGCTCCTCCATCTTTTGGATTGCTTCTTTCATATCCTTCAGCTCCTTAGGCTTCTCAGGAATCTTCCTCTAAGTACGCCCTTTGGTTCTAGTACCTGGACCAGAATTCCTAGCATCATCTTCAATGGTAATGGTTGTATTTTCTAGCATTTGTTTTAAAAAAAGGGTGCAACACCGAGACTTCCCAGGAGGTCACCCATCCCAGTACTACTCCATCCCAAGCACACTTAACTATGGAGTTCCAATGGGATCTGATGACGTGTAATATAATGTTATAATTGGTAATTCTAAGGTATTATTTGTAAAAAAAATGTCAAAAAATAAGAATATAGTACTCCTTTTCCATGGTACTAATGTCTTTTAGGAGATTATATGTAATTTTGATAAGTCATGAATGTAGATCTTGTCTTTTTCTATTTTGTTTCCTAGGTGAACTTGCATATAATATTGCAAATTATATGGATTTCAATGAAATCTTGATAGATCAATTGCATTTCCATGTTTGATATTTTATATCTAAACTTTACTTTTATTGGTTGTGGAAACTATAAATTTTTGGTTTAATAATATTCTTCTATTCAACTAATTTAGATAGTGTAGATACCTAAATTGATCATCATTTCTTGACTATTTCTTCAATAATAAATTGAGTAAAACCTTAATTATCCAATTTTCATCTTCTTATTAATTAAATAATAATTTATTATTTAATTAATAAACTCACTATTCACCTACACGTATTCATAGTTTAAACCATTTAATCATCCCTTCTTGTATAGCGCACATTCAGTAAATAAATCCAATTAATTATATACCAAAGTTCTCCACCCTTTTACCAATAAACTAAATAAAAAATAATATTTCCTCTATTTTTCTCCACTTTTCATTAAATTCCCCAATTTGTTTAGCCCCTTATTCCTCACTTGCACAACCTAATCCTAATCAAGTCCTCTAAAACAATGCACACCTCCACATGTGTATTGTACACGTGACATGGCCTTTGTACCATGTCACATGGGTCAAGTACTTTCCCACACCACCAATCTAAATTTAAATTCCCTCAATAGTATTCCAAAGAACACTTTCCATCACATCCATCCACTTTCTTCAGGGAGAATTTCTGCCACTAATTCTCCCCTTAATCCCTCTCCCTCCATACCCTCCAATCACATGAGGAAACTTGTGCTCCTCACAACTCCTAATGGCTCTTAACAACTAGAAATTTAACTGGACAAAGGTGCAAGGGGTATGCCAATATTTTGTAGAGGTCAAATCAATATTCCAAAAAATGTGTCATTGTAGAAGGAAGTCTTGTACTTAGAAACATCCACTTTGGATGATTTGAAGTTAAATTTTAGGCAAGTTGTATATTTTGAAGGTATTACCCAAAAAAATGTAGCATTTAAATAAATTTGAACACGTTAAAAAAATGTTCTTTTTGTAAAAACAAGCACAATAGGTATAAAGAGAAACACGCTAGGAAACTAGGGGTGTTTTTCGAACAACAGTGGATGGAAATAAATAGGAAATCTATACAAAGAAAATAAATTTGTTTGCATGTCATTGGGTTGAAATAACTACATCATGCATGCATTCTTGTTTTACATATTCCAACAATAGAGCCTAGCAAGAGCAGAGCTGAACTATAGATACAAGAAAGACACAAATTTGTAAATATTAGGAGGGAATAAACTTTTCCTTACATAGCATAGGCTAAAATTATAGAATAATAAAACAACATTAAGATACTTTAGTCTATAAATCCAGGAAGCTGGAAAACCTTAATATTCAGTTCAATCTACAACTACAACAGTGACAACTTCCATAGATGAAACTTGGTACTTGAAGGAGAGGATATATAGTCACAAACAAAACATGTACTTTGACATTTCAAGACTGAAGTGCCTCTCATAGACTGTAAACACTATACAATTTACAAGACCACACCAATTATTTATCTACAAGTTGATGTAAAAGCATATTTGAATTTTTGCATAATAGAAGGAAGTGCATTCAAGTGCCATTGTAGTAAGATATTCTATTGTAGAATGAAGTATTGTATAGAGAAACATCCACTTAGGATAAATTTAAATTACAATATTGTAGGACTATATTTTCATGTTGGATTTCCCAAAAAGATGTAGCATTGAAATGATTGGAACACAAAAATAAATGTTGTTGCATTTTTTTTTGTTTATGCTTCTTCATCAGGCGGGGGAACCTCTACAAAAGGAAAAATTACAAATGGTCAATAATGGAAATTTGGTTGAAATTAAAGAAGGAAAAATTGTGAACCATAGAACAACAAAAGATGGTGTGCAAGTAACATCACATACCTGGGCATCATGCGAGAGAAACTATAGGCGAGCCTCTTCTTTCTTTCTAATAATGTTGTATGGATTCCTTTTCATTTTGTAGTAGCGATCAAAAGAGAAGGTAAGTTCAATGTGAAGGCATTGTAGGTATTTGAATCTAGAGATTGTTGTAAAGGTGAGGCCTTGTCTTTTAGTTTTACCTATATCAATTGTGGCTCTATGTAGGGTAAGCCCCTATGATTTTTGTATAGTGATCGCCTAGGTGGTAGTTAGTGACCTAGTTATATGCACTTTTATCGGGTTATCAGTTGCATTGGAACAAGGTTTGGATGTTGTTCATCCCAAATTGGACCATGGTAGTTATCAAATTCAACTATAACATATGTTGGTAATTGTGGGGGCTTAGAGCCAAAGGGATATACAATGTCTTTGACCTCTCCAAGAGGTCCATTGACAAGGCCATCTTCTATCCATATATTTGTGGTAAGCATTACATGTTGAGATCTACATAATAAGACTTCTTATGAAAGTTGGTCATCATTGTCAAGTTCTATGGGTTGACATTGTTTATTGATTGTAGCACTAGGTGCAATAGGTATATGTAGTTGTTTTAGCCTTTTCCTATTGTGGAGTGCTACTAGTTCATTTGTAGCAAACAAATGTATTGTTTGGTCAAACTCTTTTTGTTCAATTATAGTTAGATTCTTATTTGTGCACATCAGTAATAATTTCCAATCATGTTCTATTGGTTCTGCATTAAGCATGTTTGTAATGCTTGACAAAATTTAATTTCAATTGGATCATCACCCTCCTATCTAAAAATCGTATGCAATGTTACAATAGTACTAAATTTATGCCATAGATTTCTTGCAAGTGTGTGTGATGCATAGATAGGTTTATCCATAATAGGTGGGAGTTGGGCAAGGTCTCCTATTAAAATATAGAAATACCACCAAAGAGGAGGTGTTGTTGTCATGGTATTGCTTCACGTAACCGGTTGTCAATTTTTAATAATAGTTTTGGGCCTATGAAGCTCATCTAATCAATAAGAATGTATTGTATAGTTTTCATGTCTTCTTGAAATGTTTTTGTGTGTGTGAATCATTGTACCTATTATCCTGAAAACATAATACTTCAATAAGACATTCTAGATTGTTAGTTTCTTAAGAAAATAGGAAATCAAGGAAAATAGAAAATTCATCTTATTACTATCTAACTAGCAAGAGTGTATCTAAAGTCTATTGTACTCTCAGATTTAGACTCTAAATAGTGACAATACACTACTAGAATGAGAGATTCAATGCAATTAAGCTAAGAAATTGAGAAATCAAACTAAGCTATCAAGATTTATTACCAATTTTAAGCTATTGAAATGAAATGTGAGTTAACAAATTAAACTATGAAATCAAAATGACAACATAAGAGTATGAATGCAATTAACTATCTCTTTGTGAGCTTTGAAATTCTTCTTTTATAGAAACCTTAGTGAATTCGGTGATTAAAATGCAAATTGAAAGGAGTGGCTGAGATTAATCCTCCTTTGATCCATGTGATTAACCTCTCATTGGCTGATTTTGTCCTTGTTGTCTCTTGAGAGGTGACATGTATTCTAAGTCATTTCATTAATTTGTTTTAATTAATTACTTTGGCCATGTATTTAAGTGGGATTGATTTAATTAATTAGGATTAGAAGTAATTAATATTATTTTTTATCAATTGATGATGTTTAAATGTTTGATTTGAGAATTTTATTGATTTAATCAAATTGTGTTAATAATCAAACAATCAAATTAACATAATTAGGAGATTGTTCTGAGTTAGGGAAAATAGGGCCTTTGGTTCTATTAGCCCGATTTAGGGTGATTATGATTGTCAATATCTGTCCTTGTAGTGGTTTCATTTCAATAATTGGAATCTTGAGGGTTGCATGTATGGTTGATGCTTGTATATTAAATGTTGTGATTCCTATTGGAGTAAGAAAAAGTAGTCAATGTACTCTTTCCGATCTGCATCTCTGTAGTGATTTTATTATGCAATTATTATATATGATTTTACAGTTCCTATTGTTCCTTGTGTGACCATGTACAAAGGTTCTATTGCACAATTAGATATGGAGTGGTCCTTAATGAGAGAAAGGGCTATTTTTTGTTGAGGTGATAGACTATAGTTTTGGTTGTAAATATTAGTGTTGGGATCAATATGTTGTTGAGACAACTTGTTCCTATGCACAAATTGAATTGTAGTTTCATACATGTGTGAAGGAACATTGTTTTCTTCCCATTTGTTAGTGTTGTCAAAATCATGCTTTCCCAAAAGGTCAAGTTCATTTAAGTTGACACTATTAGCAAGACCCATTTGGGACAATAACTCTCGCTCATTCATTGGTACAATTTCAAGTCTATCCACCTCACAATCAGGACCATTTTCATCTTCAAAGACAACTTTAATTTGATTTGTACGTTCAACATGCCGCACATTATATTTTTGTGTATTCGAGTGCTTCTAGTTACTAATGATTTCTTCTTTGATTAGGCCAACATCTTGATCTATTGCTCAGAAATATTTTTAGAGAAGCAACTCACTCCAATAGAATGTCTCAAATTGTTCATAGTCTTCTTTTGGAATAGAAAAAAAATTAGGAAAGACTTGGACTATTTCTTTGTCTTTGTTGGAGTTGATGAAAAACAACCCACAGCTCCCAAGAACACCTGGACACAAACACCTATCACAAAAAGAGAGAGAAACAAACAACTATGGAGACCTGAATGTATGGATCCACGAGAGAGGAGAAATCCTTGATGTGCAAAAACAAAAGTTGCAATCAATAATAAAATGTCAGAAAAGGTTATATGTTTGTTATTAGATCAATCCTTATAAAAGGAGATCAGAAAACCTAAAAAGGTAAAACCCTAGGTTGCACAATAATAATTAATAAAGTAATTAATTATTATATGCCTAAAGTTTAGCTTAAGTCGAAAGAGGTAATAAGTGACTTAATAATTAAATCAATATGATTCAATTAATAAGAAAACACTTTATTACTCTAACACCCCCCTTAAGATGAACTTAGGGAGAAGCTAAAAACCTAGAAAGAACAACTGAAAGCAAATGGGTCCCGACAACAAAAGGCCTGATCAGGTACCCAAGTATAAAAGAGAGTCTCTATAAAGCAGAGAAATAGAGAAAACCACATGGGAAAAACTCTACTCCAAAATGAGACAAAGACTAGTTTGAAGGACTGAAGAAGCCTCCAAAACTAGGAATGTTCCAGAAAATAGGAACAAAGATGAACATGTACAACATCACTGAAGCATCAAACTGCAAACTCTATCAAGAAGAAACTGATGATCTGAAGATCCTCCATAGAAATATGACTAGGTAGAGAAGAGACTGTAATCTATATGAGTTCCCTCAAATAACACTACTCGAATCAGGAGGCAAACAAAGGAAAACAACCGAAGTCCAAGATACAGAATACTGTAATCTACATGAGTGCCCTCAAATGACACTACTCAAATCAGGAGGCAAACAAAGGAAAACACCTAAACTCAAAAATACAGATGGCATAAAAACACCAAAAATCTAAAGAGTTGATCAATCAAAGTTGGAAGAGTGCATCCAAAAAATAGGAAAGAAAGAGTGTCCATATGGTAAATGATCCATCTCACTGGAATGTATAGGTACCCAACCACTACATCTGCCTAGTACATAGAATTAAATAATGAATACATAGCTCACACTATCGAACCAAGGAAGCAGTAGAACCAATAGTAAAAATCCCCCCATATTTCTAACAAGGGAGTAATGACATGTACACTAGAAAGATCATCCAATATGAATTGCATGATGAAGAAGAATCTAAAACATCGAATGTGTAGAGATAGTACAAAAACATATAGAGATAATTGAGACTAATGTTGGTGGAGGAACACTCACATGAAAAAAGTAGATGGAAAACAAAGGAAAACATCAAAACCCCCTGGCACTTTATAATGGAGTGCAAGTACATAAAGCATGAATATGTGCAAGATCCCATACATACAATAGAATGAAACTTTATCTTAGTGCGTGTGCATCAAAGAATGCTACAAAAGTGAAGTATACATTGCTCAAAGAAGAGAGAAGGCCACTGAAAAAAAATAAAAGCCTAATATGAGCCATCCCTCAAAGGGAAGAGATCCTAGGACCTCTAACAACCAAGATATCCACCAGTCTGCAAAAATGGAAGTGTAGACACCTAAAAATCTTTTAGAAAATAAAGTATTTTTATTTTTTGAAAAATCCCTGATGACATCATCATTTGTTAATTAATTAATTTATTTTTATGTCATTAAATCCTTTTTTCTTAATTAAAAATATTTAATTAAGAAATCCCTTCCAAAAATGTTTAAATCTTATTTAAACATTATCCCCTTATTTATTAATTATTTTAATTAATAAATTGACCAAAAATCTCAAAATAAATAAATAATTTATTTTTTGACCAAAACTTGGCCAATTTCCTCTAGACCACTAACCTCTTCCAGAATCTTCTAATTCCTTCTTAATCTCGATTAAAAGGCTAATCCCATCTTTTCTAACCCTAATCCCAAGGCCAAATATTTAATTAAGATTAAATATTTAAATTTCATATTTATTGAAAATATTTCAATAAATATTCCCAAAACTTAAGCTTTTGGAATGAATAAACTTTTATTCCATAAAACCAAGGAGAATTCTAGACTCTTCTAGAATCTTCTCAAGTCCAACCTCTTCACCCATCCTAATCCTAAATTCCCCTAATCCTAATCATAATCCTCCCCCTAACCTTGTCACATTCCCTAAACAAGGTTAACCAACTCCTAAGCTTTAACCAAAGTCAACAAACTTCTAGAGGCTTCTCTTACATGCATTTATGATGCATTTAAAGCCTCCTTATCCCTCTTACATGCATTTATGATGCATTTAGAGCCTCCTTATCCCTCTTACATGCATTTATGATGCATTTAAGAAGCCCCTCACCCCTTTCTTACACCCTTTGACCTTAGGCACATTTCCCAAATTGTGCACATTCCTCCCATCTTTCAACCCAATGCCCTTGTGACACTTGTCACAAGGAGGTGGCCTTGAACTAGCACAATCCATGTGCTCCCCTTTGAATGAATCTTGGCCTCTCTTAAGGATTTTGATCCTAGCCACTCATTCATCCTACCAAAAGTTTATAAATAGTCCTCATTTCCAAGAGCAAAATATACATTCACCTTTCATTTTATGCATTGTTATCATGTCCATTTAGCTCTAGACTTAGCATAAGCAATACTAATTGTTAGTTTCTTTTTATCATCTTCAAGCTTTCTTAAAGAACATCATAGCTTAGCAATAATGGATTAATATAGTTTCTTTCATTGTTTAGCATAGCATATAGAATCATATCACACCTATATTTGGTCTAAAATCAATCTTAGTATGCATTAGAATATGCTCCAAGTGCTTAGAGAGCACACCCACATCCCTCTAATTGAAGCGAATCAAACATTTGCTCTATAGCACTTGTTTTTTTAGCAACAATCTTGAGGTGGCTTTGGTTTTGTTTTCATGTCTTATGCTATTTTTTAGTTCATGAACATGTTAGATTAGTCTAATGTTTGAATGTTTCAGCCTTTCAAGACAGGTAATAGGTTCAAAATCATAGTCTACATTCTGGCACGCCCGGTGGGACCCACTTCACGGGTTCTTTGCAAACATTCTGATAGATTTTGGAGTGTTTTTAGATTTTTCAAGCTTATAGGTGGATGGAGCTCTTCAAATTCTTCTTCCTCTTCTTGTCTATATTCTTCTATTCCATCTACTTCTTCTTCTTCTAGCAAGGTCATGGCCATTTTTTTTCAAAAAAAATCCATACTGAAGCAAAATCATACAAACCTTGTTTTAGTGCTTAAAATGAACCCCCAAATCATTCTTAAATGCATTAAGAACTAAAATTTGCAAAATTTATTCTAACAAACAAGAAAAAATCAATCAAAACATTTGCATCCTTGCAACATCAAGGTTTTAAATGCATTCATGCAAAGTAGGAACATTTTATGATTTGGGAGCATAAAAAAAACATCAAGTTTGCATTGGAAAGCTAAGTGGTCCCTAATCAACTAAAAAATCATCCTAAATGGTCCTAAATCAAAATTAAAAAGCATCAAAGAGAGCTAAAAAAGAACTTCATTTGCAATGTCTTCAAAGTTTTGTTAAAAATCTCAAAGCAAACTAGGAACAAAATCATCAAAAAGCTTTGCTAAAACTTTTCAAATTTGGTTCCTAAACTTTCCTAAAGGTTTCAAAATTTTCCTAAATCAGTCCTAAAGCATTGTTATTGATGTGAACAAGTCTCTTATTGCAAAATCTTGAATGCCTTTTAAAATTCATGCATCAAACTAAATCTAGGCAACTTTGTTTTGAAGTCTAAAATGGACCAAACCAAATCTTGAATGAAACTAAAGGAATGAAGCTAAGTCCTAAGAGTCATTGTCCATTTGAAAATTGAACTCAATCTTGAATGCATTAAAAGAACAAACATCTCTATTCCCTCCTTTTCAATTCAAGCAAAATGCAAATTCAATCTTGAATGCCTTAAAGGACAAAAAAAAAAAAAAGCACTTCAAAGTTCTAAATCAACACGCCAATCTCAATCTTGAATGATCAAAGAAAGAACTTGCAATCGCTCAAATCGCTTACTTTTTGGAAAAAGAACAAATCAAACCTTAAGCACTTGTGTCTTCAAAATTTCAAAGTTCAAACACACTTAATCAAATTGGGAAAATGAACAAACTTGCTTGATGTGCATCTAGGAGCTTTACATTTTTTGTATAATCCTTGTTAAAGTAAGCAACGTAGAACATTTGAACTCGGACAAGTTCACTTGTTCTACTTTTAGCAAGGCCTGTCTGGGGAGAAAAGCACTTCCTCCTTGGAGAATGACCTCAAACCGGTATCCCCCCCAGCCGGTATATAAATAAAGTGAAGGCAAAAAGTACTCACTTACATCTCCTAATCGCCAGGCGTCTTGTGCCAAATACAAATGTTTGGGGAAAGGTAAATATTCCTCCCCCAGCATTGTTGGCTAGGCTCTTAAGTGAGTCACAAGCGGTCAGCATAACCGGGTATGGAGACTCCACGGAACTATTAAAAACCTGATAAAATAGAGGCTACCCTATCTACATCCGAAAGTATCAAAATCCTTGTGCAAGGACCGATTCCAAGGGGTTTATCGGGTCGCCTCAAGATTACTCACCATTTGTATTCCCTTCTGGGGGATACCAAGCTGTGGGCAAGCGATTTTGATACTCACCTTCCTTAGGTAGATCTGTTTGAAGTGCTTGACAGTCAAAGACTCTGTGAAAATACTTGTTGAAACGTACACTTTCAAAGCTTTATCAGAGTCAGTCATCCTATTTGTATCCCGCAAGGTTGCTTTGCCCTTTGCGGAGATTGCTTTGTCAGAAGTCTTTTTAATTTATCCTTTGCTACTTGAGAAAATCAAACCAATCAACAAAATTGATATTCAGAAAATCTTGCAGAAATCAGATATCCAAAAAGCCTTTTGTTCTCGGACCAAACTTATCAGAATTTTCCAAAGATATGCCCAATTTGATCAAACATCCAAAATCCAAGTTGCCCAAATCCAAAGATTATCAAGAGAAGAAAGTTGCAAAAAGGAACCTTAAAAGCCATCAATCCTTTGTCCAAACAACCCAAGCAGAAGAAAAATATCAAGAAAGGCTTGATAATATTGGCTATAATGCAAGAGTCAAACAGTTTGCCTACCATTTTTGAGTAAACCATCGCTACATCAACCTTGAAAGAGAAGATTAGCTGGATCCATAACATGTCCATTCTACCTTCAGATCTCACAATCTTATCTCGGCAGTCCATCATCCTAGCTTCATCTTAGTTTCACCCTTGCATCATCACCAAACCTTAGTTACATCCTAGAAATCCTTCTTAGTTGCATGCACCATCATCCTCTTAGCAGCATCATAGATCATCCATCCTAGTCGCATCTGCATCATCCCTTTAGAAAGAGCATTATTCCATCATCCTCCACCATGTTTCCATCAGCAATCCACCATCAGAATCCCATATCCTTAATCCAAAATCCAGCATCCATCACCTAAATCAGAACCCACCATCTTTTGTACCAAATCCAGAGATCCAAAATCCACAAACACTTAGTGTTCAAAACCTTTGAGTTGTTTCCATCCCTTATCCTAAATCAGAAAGCATCCCCTTTTTGACAGAGCATTGTCTAAAGGAAATCCAACTTGTCCTTGCACAGCCTCATCATCTCGAGCGAGAGATTGGCTTGTATTGATAAGCATCCAGTTAACTGAAGATCATCAGTCTATCCTAGGTTGGCCCAAATCCTATCACTGATCCTCCATCAGGGAAAAATAACAACTCATTGTTGACACTTAGTAATCTTCCACCAGCATCCCACCAATCCTCCACCCAATCTTGACCCAAATCAGAGCATCCCACCAATCCTCCATCATCACCAAGCTTTTTTACCAATTTGCCACCATCTCCCACCAATCTTCCACCATCCTTGATCCAAATCTGAGCAGTTCATCCATCCTTGCATCGCATTCTAGAAATTCATCACCCTTAGAAGTTCCTTAAGCTTGCATCCACCATCCTTTAGAGTCCTTTAGGAAACATCTTGCATCCATCTAAGCATTCACATCTCCATGCCTGTCGAGACAAGATCTAGATCTAGGAAGCGAAGGCACATGAATCCTTATCCAATCACCAGCTCATCTGATCCCAACATTTTTACCAATGCAATGGTAGCCTATGATCCCCAAATACAAACCAAAAATACATGGGATGATCCCAATATCCCCTCAGCTCCTCTGGCAATAGAAACATTTGTGAATCACCCAGAGAATCCACCAGTAGTCAATACACTCATAGCCCAAAACCAGCAGAGCATGTTCACTAATTTGGCACAAAGGCATACTCCCATTCTGCCATATCTCCATCCTCATATTCCCATAAGCACTATCCAAATCCCAGCACAAGTATACTCTCCATTCATCCAACCATTCCCTAAACCCACCTTGCAAACATCTCAAGCAACCTCCACCATTCCCCTTCTTCTGCAAGGAAGCTTCGCAAGCCCCGTAACACAAGCTATCACACCATCTGCTCCATTCCCTATCACAGGTACTTCATCATCTGCCATGGCCTCCCAAGCTCTTGCACAAATCCAACAATTGTCACAAAATCAACTCCCACCTCTTAGACATCCATTTACACAAGCAGCTCCATCTCCTCCCACACCATTCTTTTCAGAAGGGATGCAATCATCCTTCCCCCTTGGTCCACAAGCTTCAACATCCATACCATCTTTCCCAGGGTCAACACAATCATTTTCCCCTTTCACCCAGCAAACGCCAGCATCATCTATTCTGGGGGCAGCGCAATTGCTCCCCTTTCCTCCTCAGCAAGCTTCCGCATCAACATCACCCTTTTCATGGGGAGCGCAAACGTTCCCTTCCTTTCCCCCCCAACAAGCATCTACCCAAGCACAAGCCCATCAAAATGCCTTCACCACAGGGATGCCTTCCATGGGCTTTTCCAATCCACCATTCATATCCCAAACTCCCATCACATCCACCTTCCCGGTGTCCACTGCAACACAATTCCCACCACACATTGGCTCTCGTTGGGGCCTCACTCAAGAAGAAATGAAAGCTTGGGGTATACCAACCCATTCTCCTACATCTATGTTTGGAAACCAACAAGCCACCTCCTCACAAGCAGCACAACAACCATCACAACTTCCACCAGCTTCATCCTTTGCAAACTATCCATTCACAACACCTAATGCCTTTCAGCAAGTTCCTCCACCTCAGCAGCAAAGTTCATCCCATTTCACAAGTTATCTTGCCTAGCCACCCTTTGCTTCAAGCTTCCCCACATCAAATTCACCCTTAAGCAATGCAGGAATGCACCCAACCTACATTGGTCAACCACAGAGCCAAGTTCAGCAAGGACCACCTTACCAGCAAGCGGTGTCATTCCACCAACCTCCCCCACAACAAACCCCTATCATCCCCTAGCAACAGCAAGCTTCCTCCTACCAGGCGCAGCAACAAAATCCCATCATCCCACAACACCAGCAAGAAATCCCATATCCATCACCACAATATCCCCCTATGCCATATCAGTAGTATCCTCCCTAGCAAGCATCACTCCAAGATCCGCTCCAATATACCTATCCCGCTGGGCCATCTCCATATCCCACTCCACAATACCCACCTCAAATGGGAGTACCGGCTCAAACACCAATCAATGCTGAGTGGGAAGCTATGAAGAACGCTCTTAAAGAGCTCCAAACTGGTACTGAGAGAAAAACCTACAAGTTTGAAGAGGTGTGTCCTTACCCATTTGACCGATCCATTGCCGCTATTCCTTTTCCCAAGCACTTTGAGACACCTAAGTTTGATAAATATCAGGGAAAAGGAGATCCAGTCAATCATGTTAAGGAATTCTATATGGCATGCCAAGAAGTGGCTTACAGTGATAACTATCTCTTGCGTTTATTCCCCAAAAGCTTGGGAGGAACAGCTATTGAGTGGTTCTATAAAATACCCAGTGGGACCATCACAACCTTTGCTGAACTCTCTGAGAAGTTCATCAACCACTATGCCCACAATGTTGAGAATGAGTTGACCTTGTTAGATCTCTGCAACTCAAAACAGAAAGATGGAGAAAGCCTAGTAGAATACTTGCAACGATGGCAGAACCTTACCACCAGGTTATCATACCAACCGCTAGAAAAGCATTTGACTAAAATCTTCATTGATAACCTGCATCCTAAGCTATCCCACTTCATGCGGATGAATTGTCTCCAAACATATCAAGATATCAAGAGCAAGGGGATAGGTATTGAAAAGGCACTCCTAGATGAAGGTACAATCTGGCACTTCAAAAATGATGCCCAAAAACCCAACAATGATAAATCCTGTTACTAGAATCGTAACAAAAATGTTGTTACTGATGGAGCCACTGATACCAAGCATGTCCAATTTGTTGTAGCTAGTCCTCCGTCAACTCCTGCATACCAACAACAACAAGCGCCCATCCATCAGCAACCTCCTCAAGTCCATCAACAACCCATGCAACAATATCCTTCTCAGAATAATCAGCAGAATTATCGGCAGCAAGCCCATCAAGCTTATCAAGGTAACCCAAACAATCAAGTTAATACCGTCAATATTGCTCCCAAGTAGAACAAACCCAGAGCTCAAAATTATCCAAAGAAGACCTTCACACCACTAGGTGAACCTCTGGATGTTATCTTTCATCGGATGGCCAAGGCCAACTTAATTACATATCCACCAATTCAGCCAGTTGATGATACCACCCCCAAGCCTGATTGGTACAAAGATCATGAGTACTGTGATTATCATCGTGTCAAAGGACATACTACCCTAAAGTGTATGAGACTCAAAAACTATATCCAAGATCTCATTGATCAAAAAGAGATTCAAGTAGATACACCTGCTCAAGCCTCACCAAATGCCAATTTACAAATTTATCAGAATGTGTTCCCACAACACAATGCTAGGAAGAATCAAGCTAATACCAATCATCCCTAGAATCATGGTAAAGGCAAGCAAGAAGATCACACTACTGCCTACATCAACTATGATAAATTTGTTGGATGTATAACCCAAGTTGAGCCCACAGTCAATACCATCCATGTCAGAGGAGCAGACAGTCAATGTGCTGTTACCACCCGAAGGGGTCGAATAACTGTTGTTGGTGCCCATCCAAGGCCAGTACAAAATGCACACAATGCACAGTATAACCTCATAGAACATCTTGGGAACACACCAGCCCAAATATCCATCTTGGACCTTCTCCGCACTTCACCTCTCCATCAGGAGATCCTCGACCGAGCTCTCAAAGAAGGACATGTCCCCACAGACATTAACACCACCCAGTTTGAGACCCTTGTGGGACATCTTTCCACAGCTTGTGCTTTATCCTTCAAACCATCCGACATGCCATCCATTGCACCTGACCATACTCTTCCTCTCCGCATTGCCGTCATGGTCAAAGACTTTGCCATCAAACGGGTCTTAATAGATAATGGCTCAGCTCTAAACTTGTGTACTTTAAAATTCATTCAGCAAATTGGGTTCACCCAGGCTGATATAGCACATGAAGTGATCACTATCAAAGCCTATGATAACTTGGAGCGTACCTCAGAAGGTACCATTACTTTTCCCATTCAGTTGGGCCCAGCAACACAAGATACTATTTGCCATGTTGTTGATCTTGACCTACCATTTAATATCCTCCTAGGCCGACCATGGATTCATTCCATTAAGGCTGTACCATCTACTTACCATCAGTGCATCAAATTTCCGCATCAAGGCACTAAGGTTACCATCCATGCTGACCCCCAACCCTTCGCATACTGTCGTGCGATGGAAGCATCATTCCCTCACTCCACTCATTGTCCTGGAACTGACATTGGTACTTCTATTGCCAACTCATCCCGATCCCATTGCGATCCAGAAACCATTCTCACCTCCACCCTCTCTTCCATCAAGATCAATAACCAGGGTTGTGGTGAATATAGCCCACATGATGCATTTGCCGTAGGGGCCCTTTCGCTTGATCCACATACTCAAGGGCGCCCAGATCACCAAAGCAAGCCTATTGATGAGCATTGTGAAATCAAGAAAATTGGATCTATGAATTTTGAATCCCATGGCAACATAAATAGTCAAGAGATGGATCCTGACATAAATAGGTGGTTGTATAAAGATCCCCCATCACCTGACACTCAACTTCTTGGCTATTTCAAAGATAAATATCCAAAACAATATAAGTATACCACTGAACAATGGCATTATCAAGACGGTGGTCTAGGGCCACAAGAAGGCGGCAACCAATATCCCATCACACCATCAAAGAATCCTGAACATCAGGGTCTTGGTTTTAATACCCCTCACCTGCATATACAAGGGCCCAATACGGCAACTGGGGGCATCAACATGACTAGCGTTCCCCTCTTAAATAGCCAGGATGACCTCATAGCAATCGAAGACATCCCTGAAGAGAAAGAAATCAGATCCTATGATGATATCTTTGACGATGACACCCTCCTGGGGACTTCTGTCCTTCGACAACTCGCCATAAATCTCATAGAACTTCCCCTCACCCACCCTGAACTCATAGACTGGGACCAACCAAGCATTACACACATCGATGAGTTCCAAAGCATGGAAGCACTCCTAGAATTCATGGGGGCATCAGGCCCACAATCAGTTCAAGATTTAGAATCATCTCACATCTACAAGCTTGACCCAGAGGGATACTTTGGGGAAGAGGCAATCTTTAGCTGCAAAAGAGAAATAGAAAGAGTGAAACATGAGTCCTTATGTGAAAACCCTTCTAGGGCACATTCTGATTCCAAAAAAGTAAAGATAAAGAGCGTATCTTCTAGTGAAAACTTGGCAATTCAAGTGCTAGAAGATGAAGACTTACCTCTTCCTCCCATCCAGGATTATAGACCTGAGCAATCACCTATCATCATAGAAGAAACCAAGCCAGTCAACTTAGGTACAGAGGAATGTCCGAGGATCACCTACATTGCAGCCAACATGACAGAAGGTGAAGAAATGGCTTTCACTGCGCTACTTCAAGAAGCTACTACAAACTTTGCATGGTCATATGCGCACATGCCTGGGCTTGATCCTAATCTTGTCGTTCATCATCTAGCAGTGGATCCTAATGTAAAGCCAGTAAAGCAGAAGCTATGCAAAATGCATCCCAAAGTAGCTCTCTTGGTAAAATCAGAAATAGAAAAGCTCCTAGATGCAAAGATTATCAGAGCTATAGATTACTCAGATTGGATCTCCAACATGGTACCTGTCACAAAGCCTACAGGAGACATCAGAATATGCACAGATTTTAGGGACCTAAACAAGGCATGTCCTAAAGATGATTTCCCTCTACCTAACATCGACATGATCATAGACCTTACAGCGGGCCATGAAATGTTGTCACTAATGGATGGATTTTCAGGCTACAATCAGATTCGTATAGCAGAAGTATATCAACATAAAATAGCATTCACTACTCCATGGGGCACCTTCTGCTACAACATGATGCCATTCGGGTTAAAGAATGCAGGAGCCACATATCAGAGAGCGATGACAGCAATCTTCCATGACATGATCCACAAGATCCTAGAGGACTATGTGGATGATATTCTTGCAAAATCAAAGACACGCCATGGACACCTTGACATTCTTGAGAGTGTGTTTGATCGCCTACAGCACTATGGGTTACGGCTCAATCGAAAGAAATGTGTCTTTGGTGTTACATCTGGAAAGCTCCTAGGTTTCATAGTATCGCGACGAGGCATAGAGATAGACCCCAAGAAGGTCAAAGCAATAACAGAGATGCCTCCACCAAGAACACTCAAATAGCTCAGAAGCCTACAAGGAAAGCTTCAATCAGTGCGTCGGTTCATTTCTCAGTTAGCAGACAAGTGCCAACCTTTTACGCATCTCCTATGCAAAGACACAAGCTTCAAATGGGATCCCATATGTCAAAGAAGCTTTGATAAGCTCAAGGAGTATCTTGCCAATTCTCCAATCCTAGTACCACCAATTCCAGGATGCCCTCTCATACTGTACATCTCGGCAACCACGACAGCACTGGGGGCACTCTTAGCTCAGCATGATGATGACAACAAGGAGAGATCCATCTATTACATCAGTCGAACTCTTGTCAGATATGAGCTTAATTATTCACCTATGGAAAAAGCATGCCTTGCAGTGGTCTTTGCACTCAAAAGCTTAGACACTACATGCTTAGTCACACAATCAAGCTCATTTCAAAGGTGGACCCCCTCAAATATCTACTATCAAAGATAACTCTCACAGGCCGTATGGAAAAATGGGTCATGATACTCAGCGAGTTCGACATCCAGTATATTGATCGCAAAGAAATCAAAGGGCAAGTCATTGCCGATCAGCTAGCAGAAGCACCACTAGTGGATGCCTATCCACTAATCATGGAATTCCCTGATGAACACTTATGCATGATTGAAGAGCAGCCCATGTGGAAACTATACTTTGATGGCTCCTACACATCACATGGATCAGGGGCAGGAATCCTATTCGTCACACCTCAAGGTGACTACATCCCAAAATCATTCAAATTGGGATTCCCATGTACCAACAACATTGCAGAATATGAGGCACTCATCTCAGGTCTCAGAATAGCCATTCAGTGGAATATCACAGAATTACAAGTGTTTGGAGATTGACAGCTGATTATCAAACAAGTCCTAGATGAATATCAGAAAAAGGATGACAAGTTACTACCTTACAAAGAGCTGGTAGACAAACTGAAAGAGCATTTCCTACATCTACAGTTCACACAGATCCCAAGACTTCAGAACAAAGTAGCAGATGCAATGGCAACCATTGGATCCTTGTTAGAAATCCCATGCGACGCATCACAGTATGAATTCCTAGTCGAGCAGCTACATACGCCAGCTTATGAGAACGTCGATGCAGAAATGGTGTGTGTCTTGGTTGGTCCTCAGTCCCCATGGTACCATGACATCCATGCATATCTAAAGAATGGTATCATATCTCCCCATCTCACCAATAACCAATGCCAAAACCTTATTCGTAGAGCTTCCCACTACACTCTTGTAGCCAACACCCTTTATCGTCGTGGGTATCACAATATCCTCTCTAGGTGTTTAGATTCAAACGAGGCCGTCCTGGCTTTAAAAGAGGTTCACGCTGGAATTTGCGGTGCCCACACGAGTGGCATGGTTCTAGCTAAGCAGTTGCTTCGAGTTGGGTATTATTGGCCAACCATGGAACATGATGCTTGTGAATTTGTCAGAAAATGTTTACCATGTCAGCAGCATGCAAATCTGATTCATGCACCAGCACAAGACTTGCAGCCCATTGCGCCACCTTGGCCATTTTCATGTTGGGGCTTTGACCTTGTTAGCTTAATCACTCCCCTTTCCTCGGATGGACACAAGTACATAATAACTACCACAAAATACTTCACCAAATGGGTTGAAGTGATTCCACTCACCCTAACTACTGGCATCCAAATATCCAAGTTCATCCTTTACCACATCATCTGCCGCTTCGCCATACCATCTACCATTTCCACAGACCATGGCACACCTTTTGAAAACCAGCATGTGGATGATCTATGTGCCAGACTCAACATCCATCACCTTTTCTCCAGTCCATATTTCCCTCAAGGAAACGGCCAAGCTGAGGCAACCAATAAAACTATCTTGAAAATCCTCAAGAAGGTTGTCAATGATTCTGGTCATGACTGGCACCTCCAAATCAATCCTGCCCTTTGGGCCTACCGCACTTCCTATCGCACTCCCACAGGCACCACCCCATATTCCCTTGTATATGGTGCTGAAGCCGTTCTGCCGATCAAGGTCGAGCTCCCATCATTGCGAGTCTCCATGAAGAACTACACCACTGATGAAGATTATCGTGTAGCCCATCTCACACAGCTAGACCTATTAGATGAAAAGAGACAACAAGCATATGATCACCTGGTTGCATACCAGAATTGACTCAAAAGGAGTTATAACAAGAAGGTCCATCCTAGACAGTTCCAGGTCGGTGACATGGTTCTCAAAGAAAATCAGAAGGTCCAAGAAAATCGAGAAAAGAAAGGCAAGTTTGAGCCTACTTGGCTGGGCCCCTATATGGTCACCTCATGCTTCGGCTCCGGAGCTTATCAGCTATCTACACCAGAAGGAGAGCCTTTGAATGATCCAATCAACATCATACATCTAAAGAGGTTCTATGCCTGAACCAGATCCTACATATTCAGAAAATCCATAAAAATTGGAAAAAAGCAGCAAAAAATAAAAAAATAAAAAAAAAGAAAAAAAGAAAAAAAAGAAAAGAAAATAATTGTCGAATGGTGAAAACTTGGCAATTCAAGCGCCTTGGACAAGTATGTTGGTGAAAACCTGGCAAACAGGCGCCATACATGATGGACCAAGCCATTATCTATCAAACTCCCATCCCCCATCCCACCATCTCAGTCCTTTTTCCCATCCCCATCCCCCTCCACCATCCCCCCGCCATAAACCTTCTGCAACACCACCATTCCTCTTGCACATATCTTGTACCATATCTTGCACATATCTTGTACCATGTCTTGTATCCACTCTTGTATATCTTGTACACTCCCCTGTGTTGAGCAATCCTTCCTGTATATCCTGTATAGCGAGATCTTCCTATCCCCAATCCTGAGCTTTTGTACATATCCATTGTATATCTTTTCCCATCCGTTGTACATCAGTCCTTGTCAGTCCTGCAGCAGCATTTTGATCAGAACACTTTGTCCTACCCAGCCTTGTACTTCAACAACATCAATTGTCGACTATTCTTGATCACTGTGATTATTCTTTGACTTCATCATTTGCCAGCGAATGACAACACTCATTCTCTCATCAATCAGCGGGTCCTTGAGGATGTATCCTTCCTCCTGTCCGATCTAATCTTCCCCCCATCAAATCAGTCAAATCAAATCTCTCTCCTTGACAAAGGATGTCTTTTTGGAATTATCATTTTGACCTTGGATTTTGTCCTTTGGGTCTTGTTAATCTTTTACAGCTTCTCATTGTTCTCTACTCAACGTCACCACGATCCTTTATATCATGGTGTGCTGCGAATGAGGATAATCTGGGGCAAGGTCTTTTGATCTTTTGCTTCTGCCTGTGAGTCAGTTGTGTGTTTGTGGTTTCTTCAGCATCATTTCCACCATGCTTCCTCTTGGGTTCATGCGTGATGCTGGGGCAACCCTACGTGTCTTTTTAGCGTCGGTCCTATGCAACACTGGTGACAAGGCCTCGTGATCCCAGTATCCTTGGCAGGTCTCTAGCATTTCTATATTAAACTAGGTTGTGCTCTCTAAAAGATCTCAAGCATGGAGCTTCCCCAAATCCCCTGCATCTTGCATCATATAGATTAATCTTGCATCCTCATATAGCTGCATCCTGCATTTTGCATTCCATCTCATCTTGCATTCACCCATCTTTTCTCTTGGAAGCTTGATAATTTATCTCCCCTGCTTCCTCAGTTGTTCCTTCTCTGTTTCCTTTCGAGAAAATTTCACAACGTTTATTCCTTGTGTTATTTTCTCGAGGGGGCACAATCCCTTATTCCTCTAAATTCTAGCCTTGGGCATCTTATTTTCTTGTCTTTGAAGCCATGCCACTTGCGGCATCGCATCAAAGAGGGGCAAAATGTAGACACCTAAAAATCTTTTAGAAAATAAAGTATTTTTATTTTTTGAAAAATCCCTGATGACATCATCATTTGTTAATTAATTATTTATTTAATTAATTAATTTATTTTTATGTCATTAAATCCTTTTTTCTTAATTAAAAATATTTAATTAAGAAATCCCTTCCAAAAATGTTTAAATCTTATTTAAACATTATGTGCAAGATCCCATACATACAATATGTGCAAGATCCCATACATACAATAGAATGAAACTTTATCTTAGTGCGTGTGCATCAAAGAATGCTACAAAAGTGAAGTATACACTGCTCAAAGAAGAGAGAAGGCCACTGAAAAAAAATAAAAGCCTAATATGAGCCATCCCTCAAAGGGAAGAGATCCTAGGACCTCTAACAACCAAGATATCCACCAGTCTGCAAAAATGGAAGAATCTAAATAAAATGAACCTAGAGAATAATCTATAAAAATGACTCACAACACTAAAAATCTCTTTGAACAAGCTTTCCAACGATATATCATTTTTTGAAAATGGAGTCCGGATGCGCAAGATAGAGCTCCTAGAGTGCAAAACTGAATATCTGGCTTTGACAGAGAAAAACACCATTAGAAAAATAAAACCAGAAATAATAACCTCTAGATCTAGAAATATCTCAAAATCAGCTTTTCGACGATATCTCATTTGCCAAATTTTGACACCGTATGCTCAAGATATGAGCAAAAAACCAACAGCTACGCTGGATGGCCCAAAGAAAGAATTTGCAATGATCTCAGGATGGGTGACATCATTAAAAGGACAAAATCACACATAAAACCATCAGATCTGATAAAATCTTAGAAAGAGCTTTCCAACAATATATCGTTTGCCAAAAACGGAGCCCAAATGCAAAAGTTATGGCTCTGGGATTGCACCGAAGTATTGCAGCCTTTGATAGAATAAATGAGCAGAAAAATGTCAAAATAGGAATTGAAAACCTTGAGATTTGAATAAATTTTTGAATGAGCTTTTCGACGATATTTTTTTTTAAGAAAACAGAGCCCAGATGCAAAAGTTATCAATCTCGAAGTGCAGACAGGCTAAAACTGAAGAGAATAGAGAAACCTCTATCTTTGATAGTGAAAAAAGGTAGCAAAATGGAAAAATTAGGAAACCACACTTGCAAATTTGGATTGGGCTTGGAACTAGCTTTCCATTGGTATATTGCATGCCCAATTCCTATCCAGAATGCTCAATATACCATATTAGAGTTGATGAAAAATAACCCATAGTTCCCAAGAACACCTACACGCAAACACCTATCATAGAAAGAGAGAGAGAAGCAAACAGCTATGGAGACCTGAACATATGGATCCACGAGAGAGGAGAAATCCTTGATGTGCAAAAAAAAAAGATGCAATCAATAATGAAATGTCAGAAAAGGTTATATGTCGTTATTAGATCAATCCTTATAAAAGGAGATCAGAAAACCTAAAAAGGTAAAACCCTAGGTTGCACAATAATAATTAATAAAGTAATTAATTATTATGTGCCTAAAGTTTATCTTAAGTCGAAAGAGGTAATAAGTGACTTAATAATTAAATCAATACGATTCAATTAATAAGAAAATACTTTATTACTCTAATGGTCTTTTCTATAATGCCATTTGTATCCTTTGCGAGTGGCAACATATGTGTAAGATCTTGTTGATTCAATTAGGGTAACCAATTCTAAGTGAGGTGGAAGTTGCAAGTAGGCTTGTATGTAGCTAGATTGTATCTCATTTCCATTTCTTGTGTGCTTTAGGGTGTGCAAAATATTTTTACCAATATTTAGTGATATAAATTTTTAGTTACAAATAACGAGAGGCAATTTTTGTAGCATATGACAAGTTTCTTGTGCACTAATGTCTCTCTTAGCAATCTCAGCAACAAGTTGGGCCATGAAATTTTTGTATGCTTTTATGGTATGATCTTGTAGGCTTGCATCAAAACAGATTCTTTGCAACATATCAATGCAACTCTTTGATTTTTTTCCAGCTTTAGATGCATACTTGGCAATGTATTTGAGAGCAAGATGTCGTGGGTTGACAATTTGACAATCTATATTTTCTCTCCATATGGAGAGCCATATGTGTTATGGATGTTCAACCTATAATCATTTCTAAATGGTTCGAAGGATTTGTGTTTGAAGTCATCGCAAACTACTTTTGATTTTTTGTATATTTTCCAAGGAGCTTTATATCTACATTCCATATGCGAACCCTTTTTACTTAGGAAAGTTCTCTCACTACACTTCATGTGTCTTTGTACATAATTAACAAGCTCTTCATAATCAACATAAGGATTTGTAGCAAATATTTCAGATGTGTTTAGTAGGCATGGATCATCTGTTGGAGTTTTATGTATCATGTTTTCTATTGCACGGCTGGATCAAGGGTCCCAAGCATTGAAAAATTTGTCAAAGAATGTTGTTTCTCTATTTACTTCAACAGGGTTTTCCCAATTCAGTGTATCCATGTTGGGTGCATTTTTTAGACAAATAAATCCATGTATATGTGCATAACCTTGACTCTGTCATTCACATCGATACCAGTAGTCAACTGCACCCAAGAGTTTCTCAATTACTTCTTCATGAAAGATTGTGAACTATTGATGTAGATATAGTGTTGTTGTGTGTGAGTTTCTAATAACATTATTTGTGTGTTGTTTGTTGGAGAGTAATAAAGGTATATCACTTGGCGAAAGAACATAGTGTAGTTCATGCCACTTTGTGTCAGTTGCACTTAATGTAAAGAATAATGTTGGAGAACCTATTTGGGTTATCACACTTGTTAATTCAGTGCGATGCTTGTTCCAATATGAGTGTGTCCCCCATAATGTTGAGCCAAAATGCATCAGTTCTTCTAAAAATTGATTGGTAGTTAGGCTTGTTAAGTGGCTACAAAGGTATTCAATACTGGTTGGTACATTATCTTTGACTTTTTTCTTAATGAACACCGTAGGAAGAGATTGGCTATGATGACACATCATAAGGTTTAGTAGGAAGTATTTAAAGTGTAGGTGTTGTCCAAATTTGTTATCATGATATCACATTAGATATAAAGCATATTCATGGAGTTGCACATCCCTTGATTGAGGTTGCATGGGTAGTGCATTTCCATTTGGGAAAAGAGTAGGAAATACCATGTCAAATAAGTCATAAGTAGTGTACTCATTAATTGGGGTTGAACTAATGTGTGGCCAATCAATAATGGTGTTAGGGTCATTTGGGAGGTGCAAAGTTTCTTTAATAATTTTTAGCTCCTGATAGCTGTTTGGTAGTCTTTCCATAAATGAGGTTGAATATTTTGTTTCAATTTCTAGTTCACTTTCTATGGTTTCAAGTTCAACTTCTCCCTAATTTTGATATTTCACATTCTCTTTGAATTGTACGAAGCATTGTAGAAACATCAGTAGTGGCAATAGGGAGCAATGATAATGTAGAGTCATTGATTTCAACATCCTTGTAGTACAGGCCATATTTGATCTTGTATGCTAGTGCATTATGAACATGACTTCTACTAACATAGAAATCATAATCCTTCCCATGTCTATTAAGTCTGTAGATTATTAATACATCCAACTCTTGGATTCTACGTGGAAATGAATTTGCAATTATTTTTATATCTTGGGGGAAGTTGATTGTGTGACCTCTATATTTATATTGTTCACCATGAGCATGAGTAACTTGCAAAATTGGATTAACACGCGCATTTAGCATCTCTTCTACTTGTGTGAGAATCCTCAAAACATTTGGTTACTCAAGTGGGTCCATATTGTTGGCTACACTAGAGCGATGTATTACTTTCTCAGTAACACATCTCCTACAAGTGAGGTCACAAGGTGTTGAATACAAATGCATACCAGGGTAGCATTCCTTACATATAACACATGTGTGCAACTATGAAAGTGCATCTAGTCTAGTTCTAAAATTTGTAGCTATCTCTAAAAAGTTAGAGTACATGTTAATATCCAGGTCGGTAAGGGAAAGTGGACTATGAGGCTTAGGTGTCGGAAGAGGTGTTGCAGTGGGAGTAGAGGAGTGTGGATTTTGAGAACTTGTAGAAGCTTGAAAGTGGGGGGAGAGTGGGGAACGTACTAGTTGGCCCAAGTTGTGAGCATTCTTGATGGTGTGACACACACTTTTTCTTCTCTATGACAAGCATAGTAAAGGTGACTTCTCTTACGAGCTTGTATATCAACAGGCTTACTATGGAGAAAATGTCTTTTTGAAGCTTATACATTTGAATCCATTAGTTGGAATGCAAAAAATGGGAAAAATTGTATTGTCGGTATCTTTCTAAGTAGAAACTTTTATACAAGCCTTAGAGTAAAATCCTAGAAGAAAAATAAGATGTAGTTTTTCTAGCATTTCTTAAAGAGTAATAGAAAATAGATCTCTACAAACTATTTCCAAGTAGAAGTTTTTGAATTTGAAAGCTCCTAGTGTGAAGTAGAGATGGTAGTTTTGGGAAATGGAGAAAGTTGTGCACGATGACATAAAAGAGAAAGATATAGAGAAGAAAAACAAGGTAAAATAAATCCATGTAGAACACAAGGTAGAGCACAATTTTTGCACATAGTAGTTGCCATAGCACAACCATAAATACAAGAATATTATATAGTCAACGAAAGGAACAAGTTTTGAAGGGGTCTTGGAACCTTGTACAAAAGAAGTTACACCAGTAGTAGTTGAGACAAAGAAGAGAAGTAGGAATAGTTACAACCAATTCTCCAAAACAAGTAACTTTCATGTTTTTTTTCATGTGCTAATGGAACATGGCATAGGAGTTTCTTCTAACAAAAAGTTGATTTCATCTGTGAAATCAACGCTATCAACTTCAACAATGGTTATTTTCAATCATGTTTCATTGTTATATGTTTCCATATTGTTTGATAAGGTGAAGAGAAATCGATTGTATTATAGATGTCTAATAACATTCTCATAACTTGCATCTTATTCTTGATTGAATTGTAGCATATAGAGGTCTTTTGCAGGCATGCAAACAAGTCTAGCTATAGCTTTGTCAAAAGTAGCGGCCCATATAAATCTTATGGGGTCTTGAAGCTTGGCTTGAAGAACATATCTATAATCATAATCTAGAAAAGTAGCTACACATTTTGAACAAAACCATTTTCCTTCATTGTTTTGTTCGACTCTTTTTTTACACAATTTTCCCTCAATCTCCATGGGACAAGTTGGATAAATTTTTTTTTGTCTTGACAAAAACCAAAGTTTCTCTAATAGTGCATAGTAGGGGCTTTGTCAAAGTTGAAGGGTCATGTGCAATATTGGATATTGTCTTTCATGTTAAAAGTGTAGGTGCATCTAGAAGGTATGTGGATGGCATGAGAAGATCAGCTCCATTATATGAAAATCAAGATTGTAGTTGTTTTATTTATTCAATAGCAGGGTTAATAAACAACTAGGAAGTGCCTAGTGTACTCATAACCTTACCATTATGTTCTGCAACCCAACCATTTTTTATTGCAAGCACAGTAACCTTTTGTAGATGGTACATCTCCTTATGTTTTGTACCTTCCTTTTGAGCTAATTTTCCCCAAAAAGTAATATTTATAGTGGAGGTAGACATATCTATCATTTTTAGACTCCTCCTAAGGACCTCCATTGCATCACTTTTTCTTTTTATTATAGAGGAAGGATCCATACATATGACAATTCCAACCAAATCAATAGAAGAGTTAGCAGGCTGAATGTGGATATCTCCAATGGGTGTGAACGAGAATTGAAGTGTTGGAATTAAAAGGTCATCATTAAAAAGGTTGAGCCTTGAATCATCTGTTAAATTGATTTCTATATCACTATTAAGCTTAGTGTAAAACTTGTTTTCTATTTTGACGGTACCATGAGATAATGTATATATGCTCCCAGCTTGAACTTGTTGAAAATGGAGGGTTGCAATTGGATTGAAGCAAGTGACACAAATTTCATATTGCTCACCATTAATCAAATCAAAACTAAACATGTGGTCATCACCATTCTTGTTGTTGAAGTAGTGGATTTCCTTCTTCAAATTCACGTGACCTTTTATCATCCATTGTGTTTGAAATGGATTCAAACTCCCAATAGGAGTAATAGCAGTAGGGGGGGTTTCTTTCGTAGAGATGCATGCAAGCCAAACATAAATTTTGTAGGATTGCGATGTTTAGATGCAACAATATCTACCACATTTGTGCATGTATTCGATGAAGTTCCTACATGTTGTTTTACAAGTTTGTCTAGTTCTTTGAAGAAGAAGGTGGGGGCACCTATTATATCATGATTCATGCAAGAAACCTCTAATTTGGAGATAATAATCGAGCTATGAATTCATTACATATGTGTAGACACCTAAAAATCCTTTAGAAAATAAAAGTATTTTTATATTCCGAAAACCCCTGATGACATCATCATTTGTTAATTAATTATTTTATTTTAATTCCATTAATTCCTCCTATCTTAATTAAAAATATTTAATTAAGGAATGCCCTCCCAAAATGTTTAAATCTCATTTAAAGATCATTCCTCCAATATTTATTAATTATTTAATAAATTGACCAAATTTTTTTTTTAAATAAATAAAATATTTATTTAAATCCTAAAACCTTAGAAATGTTCTAGAAATTCCTAACCTCCTCTAGAATTTCCTAAACTCACTCTAAACCTGATTAAAGGGTGATTCCTACCCTTTTTAGCCTAACCCTTCAACCTTTGACTTTCGGTCAAAAATCCTCATAAATGCCTCTTACATCCTCATTAATGACTCTTACAAGCCATTAATTAGACCCATCTCTCTTCTTCCACTCTTATCCCCTTTGCACACTTCCCTAGTGTTGCTCACACATGTGTGAGCAACCTTGACCAAGGTTAATCTAACCTTACCCCTAACTATACCCCAAACTCTACCCCAAACCTTACCTTTGACCCTAACTCTCCATCCTAACCCAAGCCCTTGGCTTGAATCCTATAAATACCCTCCTCTTCCAAGAGTAAAACACCAATTCACATCATTTACATTGAGTAGTGTTATAATGTTAGATTGTCACTAGATCTTAAGCTCTTTTCATATATGCTAGATTAACTCATTTTTCATGCTTTTTAACACATCCTAGAATAAGCTTAATGGATTGAACTTAGTTTTTATTCAAGATTTTCTAATCATTTATGCATCATATCATGCTTCATTTGGATTAAAATCCACTCTAGATTAATCATTTGTAGCCTAGTTTGCATCTCATTTTCATTTGGATCCTTGAAGCCTTAGGGGAAAATCGTGTGTTCTATACCCAATATTGTGCCATCTATGGGGTTATCATGGATCTCAATCCTTCCTAAAATGCATTAGGGATAAGCTCCAAGTGCTTAGAGAGCACACCCACATCCCTCCTATTAGAGAAAATCAAACAGTGCTTGAATGCATCTATTTTGGCTTAATCTGAGGTGGCTTGGTTTTTATGTTTATGTTTTGAATTGATTTAAATGCTAGATTAATCTAACATTTGCCTTGTTTATGCCTGTTCTGAACAGATATAGATAAACCCTAGATTACATCTGGCATGCCAGGTGGGACCCACCTTACGGGTTCTTTACTAACATTCTAATGTGGTTTGGAGTGTTTTTCTGATTTTTCAAGCTTGTAGGTTGAGGGAGTGTTGGAATTATTCTTCCTCTTATTATTCTTTTTATTCTTCTATTCCGTCTACTCCTTGCGGGATCTTGGCGTATTTTTCTAGAAAAATCCATAAAAAGTCTCATTTTCACAAAAAACTTTGTAATTTTTGCTCACAAACTCTATTTTTATGATGTTTCACTCTGCCAGAGATCGCATCCAGGAAACTGGGTTGCACACAGGAAGAAAGCTCGCACCCTGAATTTCTAGGATTGCATCTGGGATTTCCTGGATCGCATCTAGTAAAGTATGGCATATGTTCGGATTCAGGATCACATTTGGGGTCTCATCTAATAAAGTATCACATCCATTTAAATTCAGTATCGCATCTAGGGTTTTTCGAATCATATCTAGGGTTACAAAAAATCACTTCAATTTGGGCTTAAAATTGAACAAAGTAAAATCTTACACACTTTGTCTAAATGTTTGAAATGAACCTCAAAATCACTCGTGAATGCCTAAAAGACTGCCAAATTAACTCAAATCATTCCTAAAATTCATTCTTATAAAAATTAAGGTTTTTTTAATTTTAAAAAGTGCATCCATGCAAATTGGGAACATTTCAAGTTTTGGGAAACTTAAAAAGAACCACAAAATTGCATATCATTTCTATTTTGGTTCCTAAAAATTAGTCCTAAATCATTCTAAAAGCATTCTCAAAATCAATCTTGAATCATTAAAAGTGGGTTTTATTTACATTGTCTTAAAATATCTTTCAAATTCACTCTCGAATGTTTTAGTTGAAATCAAAAGCATTCCCTCTTTTCAAATTAGGTTCAAAGAAAAAAACACAACTCTTGAATGCCAGTATAAACATTACAAATCTTTTCTTCAAGCTTGTTTATCCTCAAAGAAAAAATCAAAGCTTCAACACTTGTGTCTTCAAATTCCATTTCAAAAATATTAAGATCACATTGGAAAATCAAATCTTCTTGGAGGGCATGTCAAAATTTTCCATTTTCTGTAAATCCTTGTTAGACTTAAGTGATGTAAAAGTGAATTAAACTTAGACTAATTCATTCACTTTACTTCTAGAGAGGCCTGTCCAAAAAGAAAAGCACTTCCTCTTTGGAGAATGACCTCAAACCGGTACCTTCCCCAAGCGGTATAGAAATAAAGCACTGAGAAAACTCTCACTTCATCCCCTCAAGCTCGGGTGATGTATGTTGGTGGTAGCCTGAGGTAGGTGAATATTCCTACTATTTTGGCATGGTAAACTAGGCTCTTAAGTGAGTCACGCGTGTACAAACTGATTGGGAGGACTCCACGGATCAAAATATAAACTTGATAAATCAGAAACCTTCTGATCCACACCCGAAGGTATCACAATCTTCCAAATTAGAATCCAAATCCTAACACTTTGTGTTCAATCCTTTGAGTTGCTTCAAAACTTTATCCCAAATTATAAATCTCCACCCGTTGATAAAGAATTGTCTGGGGAATCCATACTTTTCCTTTAAAGCCTCATCATCTCGAGCAAGACATTGGCGTGCATTAAAAAGAATCCATTCTTTCAAAGATCATTAGTCTATCTTAGGTTGACAATCCAATCCTATCATTTGATCTTACATTGGGAAGTAGTAGCTCATTTGACCAACACTTAGTAAATCTTTCACAATCTCCCACCAATCCTCCTTCATCCTCGATCCAAATCAGAGCATCCCACCAATCCTCCATCATCCTCGATCCAAATCAGAGTATCCCAATCCTTTACCATACTACCATCATTCAGTTGTTCCAAATCCTTGCATCACATCATACAAATCCACCATCCTTAGAGTTTCTTTTAGGCTTGCATCCATCATCTTTAGAGTCTTTAGGGAACATCTTGCATCCATACCATCATCTATATTTTCATCCTTAGATCTACATCCCATGCCTATCGAGACTCAATCCAAGAGGAGAAGGAACATGGATCCCAACTTGGCCTCTAGTTCATCTAATCCTAACAATACCACTAGCGTGATGGTGACTTACAATCCACAACTCCCACAAATAGAGAATGTATGAGATGATCCCAACAGACCTCCAACTTCATTTTCCATGGAAACTTTCATGAATCATCCAGGTCATGCACAAATGGAAAGTGCAATTATTGATCAGAATAGGTGGGCCATATTGGCCAACTTCACACAAGAGGGTACTTCCATTCCACCCCATCTTCAACCTCACATCCCCATAAATACCATCCAAATCCCAGCAGAAGCTTACACTCCCATCATCCAACAAATCGCTAATCCTAACTTTCAAATATGTCAAGAAACCTCATCCATTCTCCATTTCTTGCAAAGTAGCTTTGTGACTTCTACAACACAAGCGGTGACACAATCCACTCTATTTCTCATCATGGGAACATCATCATCTTCTATAGCATCTCAAGCCATCACTCACACTCAAAGCTTCAGAAAAAACCAACAACCACTTTCCACACAAGCTGCCACACAAACAAATCCTCCACCTTTCATGGGCAAAGCAACATCATCCTTTCAAAGGGAAACACAATTATTCTTCCCCTTCACTCAGCAAGCTTCTACATCCATACCATCATTTCTGGGGATAACTTAATCATTTCCCTCCTTCTCCCAACAAACGTCCACATCAGCATCACCCTTCTCATGGACCACACAAACATCTTCTTCCACCCCCCAACAAGCATTTACCTAAGCGCAAGCCTAGCAATATGCCTTCATAATGGGGATGCCCTCCATGGGATCTCAGAATCCAACATCTACATTTGAAATCCCCACATTTGCATTCCCAACATTCTCCACATCAAAAATCCCACCATGAACTGATTCTCATTGGGGCCTTACTGAAGCATAAATGAAAGCTTTGGGAATACCAACCCACTCTCCTGCATCCATGCCTACAAACCAACAGGTCACCTTCTCTCAATAAGTGAAACAACAACCATCACAACCTCTACCAGTTTCATCTTTCCCTTCATATACGGATTACCTATCCATTCCACCCACTGCATCTCAAGTAGTTCCACCACCACACGAATAATGTTCATCTCATCTCGCTAGCTACTTTTCTCAACCACCACCTACTTCCAATTTCCCAACATCTGCTCCAACCTTAATAAATATGGGCATGCGCCCAACCTACATCAACCAAGTGCAAAGACAAGTGCAACAAGGACCATCTTATCAGCAAGCTCAATCATTCCATCAGCCTCCTCCACCGCAGTAATACTTCTCAATGTAATATCAACAACATCCCATTATTCACCAACAATAACAAGCTTCATCATATCTGGTACAACAACAACAAAATCCTATTATACCGCAGTAGTAAGCCATTTCATATCCTCCAGCTCTTTGAGAATTTTATGGCTCAATATGCCCACAATGTCGAGAATGAGTTGTCCCTACTAGACCTTTCTAACTCAAAACATAAAGAAGGAGAAAGCCTCATCAAATACTTGCAATGATGGTAGAACATCACTACCAGGTTATCATACCAACACCCTAAGAAGCATCTCACCAAGATTTTTATCAATAACTTGCACCCCAAACTATCCCACTTCATGAGGATGAATTGCATCCAAACTTACCAAGCTATCAAAGGTAAGGGGATAGACATTGAGAGAGGTCTCCTAGATGAATGCAAAATCCGACACCATAAGGACGATTCCCACAACAAGCCTAGCAATGACAAACCCTATTATTGGAATCAAAACAAAAATGTTGTCACTGATGGAACCACAAACACTAAGCATGTCCAAATTGTTGTGGCCGGTCCTACACATACTCTTGCATATCAACAACATAAGCCTTAGATTAATCAACAACCTATGCAGAACTACCAACAACAATCTCCCATCCATCAGAAACCCATGCACAACTATCAGCAGCAAGCGCATTAAGAAAATCAAGGCAATCTAACCAATCAGGCCAATACCATATCAAAAAATCCCAATTAGAGCAAGCCTCGAGCTCAAAATCACCATAAGATAACCTTCACACCTCTTGGTGAACCTCTGGATGTAATCTTTCATCACATGGCCAAGGCTAATCTAATCACTTACCCACCAACGCAGCAATTCAATGACACAACACCCAAGTTTAACTAGTACCAAGATCATGAGTATTGTGATTATCATCGAGTCAAAGGACACACAACCCTAAGGTGTTAGAATAAATGAGAGTGGGGTGAATTAGTTATAGTAGTTATCCCACAATCCCAAATACAAAGATGTAACACTTAAAACAATTTCAACAAATTCTGCAGCTTGGTAACATAAACTGTTAAACTGTCTGTGCCTTTTACCAATTACTAGTTGTATCATCTTAAAATGGAAGAACTTCCATGATAAGAGTGTTTAGCTCTTCAAGTAGGTGGTTTGGGGTCATGTTAAGTGCCTTGATCAGGTCTTTGCATGTATTTGGATTTTCTCCTCTCTTTCCACTTCTTCCCCGCACTTGATTTCTTCATTCTAGGTGAAATTAGGGTTAGGATCTTAAGGATTCTCCTGAATTTCTCTCCTCCATGGCTTTATTTTCTAGGTAGGATTTAGAAATGGATCCTCCTAGGCTTCATCTTAGTAATCATAGGATTTTATGTCTATTCCTGACATTCTGTCTTGTTCTAACATCAATTCTAGGTTTTTGGACATCCCTGGGACCTCTTGACTTGATTCTAAGTCAACTTAGGATCAGGGTCAATGTCTTAGGTTGACCCTGACTAGGTCAAGGTCTTAGGTTGACCCTGACTAGGTCAGGGTCAACCTCGACATCGGCCCCTTTCTCCAAATTTTCAAGATCTTTAATTTTCGGGCTTTGGGCTTTTGGGAAATTTATTTTCCCGCCTCCGGGTCAGCCATTTCGGGTTTCAAGATGGTAAATCCTTTAATTGAATTTAATCTAGGTATATTTTCTAAAGGTGAGGACCTAATTGGGATTTAATTCTCCAAGGTGGCCCATCTAGAGGAGTGTGCCCTAGATCACTATAAAAGAAGGCCTTCCTCTCTCATTTTCTCATCAAGTTTTGCAATCAAGCTCTCAAGTGTGAGAAAGTGAATTCAAGTCTTCAAGCATTCAAGGATTCAAGCATTCATCCATCAAGGAGATCCATTTTTAGGCATTGAAGGATTCAATCTCTTTGGAGCCCCCTTAAAGATCCATCCTTCTCCATTCATTCAAGCCTTCTCATATGCAAAGATCAAGTCAAGATTGGTGTTGAAGATCAAATACCATTGATTGGAGACATCCTACATCCATTGAAGCATTCCTACTTGTGGATTTGAGGATTGAAATCCTCTACAAGGACTTCAACATAAGCGAGGTGATTTGTTTCAATTACTTTGTTTATGAACAATATATTTCAATTCAATTTCAAGGTTAATTCCTAAACTAGGGTTTGACCAAGGCAAACCCCCCATACAACAAAAACCCCCATTTTCTTGCAGGTACAAGTGCAGAGTTTCAGATCTGAGAGCAAATTTGGATACCCTTTTCACCAAACTTTTAAGATCTGCGAATAGAATTCGAATTAGACTTCAAATAAAGAATGTGGTATTTAACCTTTTATGAGAGTCAAACCCAAGCTGAGCCATCTTGAGGAAAGATTTCTGGGTTTTCTCTATCTCAGCATTTCCAGTCCAGGATAGGTTTTAGATTTTCTCGAAAGTGCACACAGACAACAAAATTCAACATTTTACAGATCTGCCCTAATTTGAGGTTAGTACTTGTATTTCAATTATTCTATAGTCTAAGCATAATCCTCCACATTAGGGAAATATTGGATTTACTCTCTCTTCCTACTCTTTTCCATAAAATTCATTCGATTATGCATTAACCTTTTGGTTGATCAGATCAGATCTCTTCTTTGGGGAATTTGGGTTTGAGAATAGGTCTCATATTCCCCCCTTTACATTTGAATAGAGGTGAATCCATTTTACATCTATTCACTAGTTAATTAACTTACCGTGATTACGACTAAATCAAATATGCAGTATGTAAAGTATGACAATAAAATAATCATCACAGAAACACATAACACAATGATTTAACGTGGAAACCCTGCTAAGGGAAAAACCACTTGGGACCAATAACCCAAAATAATTTTCACTGTTCTGAAGTGAGCTCGGTGAAGAGCCAACCCTGTTAAAGGCTACAAACACACTATTAGGTGTGACCTTGTTAAAGAGGATTTAAGACTAATAGTTAACTTTTGACCAGCATTCACTATGGGGTGAATAAGATAACAATGTACATTCCTTGAATGACATAGGGCATAACATAAGATGGTTAAGTCCACTCAGTTAGGAGATTTTTTGTATCAATAGTTAAACTGAAACAATAGTTGATCTAATTACAATACAACTCAATTTTCAGATGTTCAAATTTATTCTGAGCCCATACAAATCCTTTGATCAATATATCAATTCACTTCCTCAACTTACTTTCATTCGGTAATAGCTCTCTGACGCTCAGTTCTTCTTCTTCAACCATTCTAATCAAGCATGCATGAACAATGTTCACACAAAATCTTTGTAGTCTTCTTTCTTTCGACATGTTTCAATAAAGAAACTTATATCTCTTATATAGATAGATAAATCATTTTCATTTCAACCATCAGATTTTGCCGCTTAATCATCTTCATTGATTTTGCCTCTTAAACTTTCCTCAGTAGTTATGTTATAAACACGTTTCAATTTCATCCTTTAGATCTTCTTCAAATTTTGTCAGTCGTGGATCTCATAACAAACTTTATCCTCAATCTTGAAATCATAACAATTTCCAGCTCATCATTTTCTATTGGCTAAACTTAAGCATTTAATACTTTCATCCATACTCGATTAACAAATAAATATGTTGGTGAATATAGGCTCGGTTAATACTGTCGCTCGGTATACACAACATTGGCTTAGTGGATACTTAAGTTCTTCATTTACTGACCACATTGCCTTGTACAATTTTGCTTCCTCCTTCATAATAGATTAATGCAACATAATCAAGTCAAAAATATGAAATCATAGACTCATCAATAAGTTACCCAAAATATTCCTTATCCTCATCTATCATATCCATCTTTCTCCATGTAGGTATCTCAGTTCTTCATCTTTTCTCTCCTTTTCTAGATGTTTAGATATTTGTAACTAATATGATAAGTGCTGTCAAAACTAGTTGACATCAATGACAACATAATGACATATTTAATTATCTTACATATCATTTTTAGTAACTTAGTGATCTCTAATCACTGATCTTCAAGTCATTCAAATATTCAATCAGTTGCAGTTCATCAATCTCTCCCTTTGGCATTGATGGAAACACAAGCAATATGAAATATTCCATACACATACCAAACATGTATTCCACAACTATGTAAGTAAATGTTGTAGCTCAATAGGCTCTCCTTAGCTTGATATTAGATATGTTTAATCACTACATTACATAACAACATTACCAGTATAGACTCTCTTCTGTAGATTTGATCTTTTCAACTCTCAGATTCCTTATGTTCTCAGCAACAAATGTTCAAATCTCTCCCTGACTTTCTCAGATTATCTCTATTTATCTCTCATATTATTTATCTCTCCATTTGACAATAATTCTAAAGAAAAACATAAAACATACAACTCTGCAATAGACAAGTAAATCTCTGTTGTTTGGTGTAGATAATGTATCTCTGTATACTGATATGCAAATATCTATTCTTGCTCCTCAGATCTTTCTTAACCTTAGACATTATACAAAGTGTGAGCTACGTTGCATCAACATGAATGATCTTTTGATAAGAATAGGCTGATGCAACCTTCAGATCACATTAGTGACCGGTAGATAGGGGACGAAGCCCAGGTCTAGTCCTCAAGTATTCAAAAGTGTCCTTTTGTAGAGGCTTGGTATAAATATCAACAAGTTTCTCCTTTGATGTAACATATTCCAGTTTGACTTTCTTCTCCTATACTTGTTCTCTTAAGTAGTGATACTTAATAGAAATATGCTTTGACTTTGAATGCATTATAGGATTCTTAGATATATTTATTGCACTAGTGTTGTCACAATATCTAATCATGGGCTTAGTGATTGCCTCATCCATCCCTTCCAACACTTGTTTGATATAAGTGATGTTTGAACAGTTTGTAGCAGTAGCAACATACTCTTCTTCAATAGTAGACTAAGAAATACAAGGTTGTTTCTTACTTGTCCAAGTTACAAATCTTTCACCAAAGAAAAATGCTCCTCCAGTTGTGCTCTTTCTATCATCTATATTTCAAGCCCAATCTACGTCGGTGTAAACTCTTAGTTTGAATTTGCCTTCCTTAGGATACCATAAACCATAATCCTCTATTTTCTTTAGATATCTCAGTATTCTTTTTACTGCAACCATATGTGAATCCCTAAGATTTGAATAAAATCTAGGAAAAATCCTGACTGCATGTGCAATATCAGCCTACTATGTACTACATACCTCAATTTACCAATCATAGATTGGTACAATGTCTGATTTACCTCTGTAGATTCATCATCTTTAGTTAATTTGAAGCTTGTGACCATTGGTGTTCCTACTGGTTTAGCATCTTCCATGCCAAATGTTCTCAATACTTCCTTTATATACTTTGATTTTGTGATGAAAATTCCATCATTCTGCTGAATAACCTGCAGTCCTAGAAAGAATTTAATCTCTCAAAACATAGACATTTCAAATTCCTTTCTCATCTCATCAACAAATGACTTAGAAATATAAACTTTTCCTCCAAAAATTATATTATCCACAAATATTTCAACAATCAAAATAGCATCATCAGATCCTCCTTGCATGTACAAATTATTGTTTTCACTAGTTCTTACAAAACCAATACTTAAAAGATAAGTATGTAACCTTTCATACCATGCTCTAGGTGCTTTCTTTGAACCATATAAAGCTTTGTGTAGTATACATACCTTGTCTCTCTATTTCGGATCAACAAACCCTTCTGGTTGTTCTATGTAAACCTCCTCTCCTAGTATTCAATTAAAAAATACTGACTTAACATCCATTTGATAGACTTTAAATTTCTTATGTGAAACATATGCAAGTAGCATACAGACTCCTTCTAGTCTAGCAACAGGTGCAAAGGTTTCACCATAATCAATACCTTCTTCTTGTGCACATCCCTTGCAAACAAGTCTAGCTTTGTTTCTTGTAACCTCTCCATTTCATTCAGCTTATTTCTAAAAAATCCATTTAGTACCGATAACATTTTTATCTTTTGGTCTAGGTACTAAAGTCCATGTCTTGTTTTTCTCAACTTGTTCTATCTCTTCATTCATAGCATTTATCCATTCATCATTCTCAAGTGAGACCTTAACATTCTTCGGTTCAAACTCATAAACTAAGCATACATTTTGTCTTAACATACTTCTTATTGGTATCCCATCTTGCTTATCTCCAATGATTTGGTTCTCAGGATGATGTCTTCTGACAAATCTCGCTAGCACTTGATCTCTTCTTTGTTCTTCACTTTGTTCAGGTTCATTTACTTGCTCGACAGCTTCTTCATGTTCCTCGATTTCCCTTTGTTGTTCCTCAGTGTTATTTTATTGATGCTCAGTTGACTCAACCCGCGACTTCGGTAGGTACTCTGGATGTTCAACATAAAAAAATCTACCATAGTCTTCTAGCTCTTTATTGCATAACTCATCATTTTTATCAGCAAATTCATCAACTGTAACATTAGTACTTTCAATCATCTTATTAGTAACCTTATCCAGACACTTGTAAGCTTTACTTTTAGTAAAATATCCAAGAAATATTCTCTCATCCCCTTTAGATTCAAATTTCCCATTCCTATTATCTTTCAGAATAAAACATTTACTACCCAAAATTCTGAAGTAACTTAAACTTGGTGTGTATCTAAACCATAACTCGTAGGGTGTTTTGTTTGTGTCTGTCTTCAATTTTACTTAGTTTAGGACATATACAGCTATGCTAATTGCTTCTCTCCAATAAATCTGTGCAACATTTTTTTCTATCATCAGTGTTCTAGCACAATAAACAATTGATCTATTTCTCCTTTCATCAATCCCATTCTGATGCAGTGTTCTAGGTGTAGAAACATGTCTTTTAATGCCATGCTCATTACAATAGTTAGTGAATTCATCAAAAATAAACTCACCACCTCTATTAGACCTCAAGCATTTCATTTCCTTTCTAATTTCTTTTTCAACTTTTGTTTTGTACCATTTAAACATTTTAAATGCCTCTGATTTCTCTTTTAAAAATATGACAGTCATCAATCTAGTGTAATCATCAACAAATAGAATAAAGTATCTATCACCACAGTAGCTCTGAGTTCTCATAGGACCACATAGGTCGATGTGAACTAACTCCAAGATTCTTTTTGTTGAATAATATTTACTTTTAAAACTAGATTTTTTCATCTTCCATTTTTGACATTCATGACACATAACATGATCCAGTTTAGTTAGGCTAGGCAGTCCTCTAACTTTTTTCTTTTTATTGATCTTAATCATGTTATCAAAATTTACATGACATAACCTTTTATGCCATAACCATGCATCCTCATTTTTCACCAGTAAACAAGAAGTCTCAACATTGTCAAGATAAAATAAGTTACCTTTAGATTGTCCTCTTGTTCCAACAGGCTTTCCACTTTCATCAAATCATGCTTCCAAAATCCACTCGGTGACCTGAGTTGCGAAGTTGTGCCACACTTAGCAAATTTTAATTTAGTCCTTTTACCCAATAAGCATTGTCACATCTGACTTTATAATTTATCAAAAGAGATCCTTTTCCTTTAACCATGCAACGTGTATCATTACCCATTTTTACTGATCCTCTATTATAGTGCTCAAGATGATCAAATTTATCTTCATCACCAGTCATGTGATGTGTACAACCACTATCAATGATCCATGTATCATTTTTACTAACTTTAGAAATGAGTGTTGTTTCTACATACCTTTCCTCTTCCTCAAAATCATCTTTCATCACAACAAATACTACCTCAACATCATCATTGGTGTCAGTATTTGTATCATTCTCTTTAGCAAAGTAACATACCTTTTTGACCTTATCCTTGTGATCTTAGTTGTCTCAGTTGTAATGTTGGTAACCTCTATTGTTTCTCCTTCCATAGCTTCCATCACCAAATTAGTCTTTGTCTTTATCTTCCTCTTTCTTGTTCGGGCATCTAGAAGCAATATGGCCAACTTCTTTACAGTTAAAACATGCTAAAGGTAATTTACCCTTATATCTACCTTTACCTTTAGGCAATGTTTGGGCCATAAGAGCTTCAAGTTCATCAAGCTCATCATCAATATTACTATCACTGTCATTCCTTATATTATGTCTACTGCTAGATTTATTGATCTTTAGAGAAGACATAAAAGAAGACTCAATAGATGATACAACACTATTATCAAAATTGTTCAACTCAAAGGTTGTTAGCTTACCAATCAAACTATTAAGAGTAAGGGTGCTGCCAGGTGCAGACCTCATTTCATGTATATCAAATATTTTGATTGCATAAGCAAGAAACAAGGTTCTTAGAATCTTACTTACCACTTTATCTTCATCAATGACACCACCAGCTCCTTGAATAGCATTAACTACCTCTTTGATTCGGTTTGAATATTGTACTATATTTTCTCCTTCCTTCATTTTCATATCCTCAAACCTTCCTCTTAAGTTTTTAGCTCTGGCTCTCTTCACATTAACATCACCACCATAGACTAGAGAAAGTTTGTCCCACATTTCCTTTGCAGTAGTGCAATTCTTGACATCTTCAAATTCAGCATCAGATAGAGCAACAACAATCTCTATCATAGTAAAGTTATGTTCTTGTCGATCTCTCAATTGAACAAGAGTTAAAGGTCCAGTCGGTGGTTGTAAGTAGCCATGTTCAAGTAAATGTAAGGCAGAATCTCCAATTCTAGATAGGTGAAGTTTCATTCGACTTTTCCATATAGTAAAATTGTCCTTGTTTAGCTTCGACACTTCCCTCTTATACATCTTGTAATTTTTCTATTGAAGTCCTTAAAAATCTATTCCAAGCAACCAACGCTCTAATACCAATTGTTAGAATAAATGAGAGGGGGATGAATCAGTTAGATCAGTTATCCCACAGTCCCAAATACAAATATGTAACACTTAAAACAATTTCAACAAACTCTATAGCTCGGTAACATAAACTGTTAAACTGTTTGTGCCTTTTACCGATTACCAGTTAATTAACTTACTGTGATTACCAACTAAATCAAATATGTAGTATGTGAAGTATGACAATAAAAAAATCATCACAGAAACACGTAACATAATGATTTAATGTGGAAACCCTGCTAAGGGAAAAACCACTTGGGACTGTTAATCCAAAATAATTTTCACTCTTTTGAAGTGAGCTCAGTGAAGAGCCAACCCTGTTAAAGGTTAAAAACACACTGTTAGGTGTGACCTTGTTAGAGGATTTAAAACTAATAGTTAACTTTTGACCAGCATTCACTATGGGGTCAACAAGATAACAATGTACATTCCTTGAATGACATAGGGCATAACATAAGATGGTTAAGTCCACTCGATTAGGAGATTTTCTATATCAATGGTTAAACTAAAATAGTAGTTGATCTGATTACAATACAACTCAATTTACATATTTTTAGATCTATTATAAGCCATACAAATCCTTTGATCAATATATCAATTCACTTCCTCAACTTACTTTCACTCGGTAATAACTCTTTGATGCTCGGTTATGTTCTACAGTTTGATTCTTCTTCAACTAGTCTGATCAGGCATGCATGAACTATGTTCATGTGAAATCTCTGCATTATTCTTTCTTTCAACATGTTTCAATAAAGAAACTTATATCTTTTATATAGATAGATAAACTATTTTCATTTCAACCATCAGATTTTTCTGCTTAATCATCTTCGTTGATTTTTCCTCTTAAACTTTCCTTAGTAGTTGTGTTAGAAACACATTTCAATTTCAACCTTTATATCTTTGAATTTTGTCAACCATGGATCTCATAAAAAACTTTATCCTCAATCTTGAAATCATAACAATTTCCAGCTCATCATTTTCTATCGGCTAAACTTAAGCATTTAATACTTTCATCCATACTCGGTTAACAAAGAAATATGTTGGTGAATATAGGCTCGGTTAATACTATCACTCAGTATACACAACACGTGCTCGGTGCATACTAAAGTTCTTCATTTACCGACCACATTGCCTTGTACAATTTTGCTTCCTCCTTCATAATAGATTAATGCAACATAATCAAGTCAATAATATGAAATCATAGACTCATCAATAAGTTACCCAAAATATTCCTTATCCTCATTTGTCATATCCATCTTTCTCCATGTAGGTATCTTAGTTCTTCATCTTTTCTCTCCTTTTCCAGATGCTTAGATATTTGTAACTAACATGATAAGTACTGTCAAAACTAGTTGACATCAATGACAACATAATGATTGATTTAATTATCTTACATATAATTTTTAGTAACTCAATGATCTCTAATCACTAATATTCAAGTCATTTAGGTATTTAATCAGTTTTAGCTCATCATAAGGTGTATGAAACTCAAGCATTACATCCAAGATCTCATTGATAGAAAGGAGATCCAAGTAGACACACCTACGCAAGCCTCACCTAATACCAATATGTAGATCTATCAAAATGTGTTCTCTCAACACAATGCCGGAGAGAATTAGGCCAATGCTAATTCTCCACCCTTGAACCAAAGCAAAGGAAAGCAAGGAGATCATGTAGACCAAAAAGACTATACAACTTCCCATATCAATTACAAAAAGTTTTTTGGATGTATAACCCAAGTTGAACCCACAATCAACGTCATCCACGTCAAAGGAGTAGATAGTCAATGTGTCATTACTACCCGTAGAGGCCGGATATCCATCATCAGTGCTACTCCAAGGCCAACACACAATGCACAATATAGCCTCATAGAAAATCTTGGGAATACACCAGCCCAAATCTCCATCCTCAACCTTCTCTATACTTCACCCATCCATTAAGAAATCCTCAACCGAGCCCTTCATGAAGGATGTGTTCCCACAAACATAAATACCATCCAGTTCAATAATCTTATGGGTCATTCATCAACATCCCATTCTTTATCCTTCAAACCATTTAACATACCATTTGTTGCACCTGACCACAATCTCCCTCTTTGCATCATTGTTATGGTCAGAGATTTTGCCATTATAAGGGTCATGATAAATAATGGCCCAGTCCTAAACCTATGCACTTTGAAATTCATACAGCAGATAGGATTCACAAAGGATGATATATCACATGAAGTCATCACCATCAAGGCATACAATAACTTGGAGTGTACCTTTGAAGGTACCATCCTTTTTCCTATCAAGCTAGGCCCAGCAACTTAAGACACCATTTTCCATGTTGTTGATCTTGACCTACAATTTAACATCCTCCTTGACTGACCATGGATTCATTCCATCAAGGCTGTGCCATCTACTTACCATTAGTGCGTCAAATTTAAGTATCAAGGCATTGAGGTCACCATCCATGTAGATCCCCAACCCTTCTCATACTATCATGTAATAGAAGCTTCATTCCCTCATTCCACCCATTGTCCAAGATTCAAAATTGGCACTTTTGTCGCTAGCTCTTCCCGATCCCATAGCGATCCTATCCTTACCTCCACTCTTTTCTCTATGAAGATCAACAATTAGGGCTATTTTGAATACACCCTGAATGATGCATTTGCAGTAGAGGCCCTCCCACTTGATCCACATACACACGGGTGCCCAAGTCACCAAAGAAAGCCCACTGAAGCAAATCATAAAATTGAGCAAATGGGACCTATGGCATTTATTTCCCATGGAAACATAGATAGTCAAGAGACGGATCTTGACATCAATCAGTGGTTGTAAAGAGATCCCCCACCACCTGACATTAAACTTCTTGGATTTTAGGGACCTAAAAAAAGCATGTCCCAAAGATAATTTCTTGCTACCCAACATAGACATGATTGTAGATCTTACAATGGGCCATGAGATGTTGTCACTCATGGATGGCTTCTTAGGATACAATCAAATCCACATAGTAGAAGAAGATCAACTTAAAACTACATTCACCATGCCATGGGGCACCTTCTACTACAACATGATGCCATTTGGGCTAAAGAATGCAGGAGCCACATATTAAAGAGAAATGACAGCCTTCTTCCATGATATGATCCACAAAACCATGGAAGACTATGTGGATGATATTCTTGCAAAATCTAAAACACAATGTGAACACCTAGACATCCTTGAAAGTTTTTTTGATCATCTCCATCATTATGGCTTGAAGATGAATCCAAAGAAGTGTGTGTTTGGTGTAACATCTAGAAAGCTTCTAGGATTCATTGTTCCTAACATGGCATAGAGATTGACCCCAAGAAGGTCAAAGCTATAACAAAAATGACTCCACCAAGAACACTCAAATAGCTTAGGAGCCTAAAAGGATAGCTCCAATCAATGTGTTGATTTATCTGATAACTAGCAGACAAGTGCCAACCTTTCACGCACCTCCTGCACAAAGACACTAGCTTCAACTGGGATCCTATCTGTTAGAGAAGCTTTGAAAATATGAAGGAATATCTGGCCAAATCTCTGATCCTCCTACCACCAATTTCAAGATTCCCTCTCATGCTCTAGATGTTGGTGAACACTACAACACTGGGGGCACTCTTAGCACAACATGATGACAACAAAAAAGAGAGAGCCATTTACTATATCAATTGAACTCTTGTCAACTATGAGCTTAATTACTCACCCATGGAGAAAGCATACCTTGCAGTTATCTTTGCCACTCAAAAGCTTAGACATTACATGCTTAGCCACACAATGAAGCTCATTTCAAAGGTGGACCCACTCAAGTATCTATTATCTAGGATAACTCTCATAGGTCATATGGGAAAATGGGTCATTCTACTCAATGAGTTTGACATCTAGTAAATAGATTAGAAAGCAATCAAAGGGAAAGTAATTGTTGATCAACTAGCAAAAGCTTCTCTAGTGGATGCATATCAGCTAATCATGGAATTTTCCTGATGAGAACCTATGTATGATGAAAGAACAACCCATTTGGAAGCTATACTTTGATGGCTCCTACACATCACATGGATCAGGGGCAGGAATCCTATTTCTCACACCTCAAGGTGAATATAGTCTAAAATCCTTCAAATTGGGATTCTCATGTACTAACAACATTGTAGAATTATGAGGCACTCATCTTAGGCCTCAAAATAGCCATTCAATGGAATATCAAAAAATGGCAAGTGTTTGGAGACTTGCATCTGATTATCAAGCAGGTCCTAGATGAATTTTAGACAAAGGATGACAAGCTGCTACCTTACAAAGAGCTGGTGGATAGGCTAACAGAGCATTTCCTAAGTCTATAGTTCACACAGATACCAAGGCTTGAGAACAAAGCGGCTGATGCAATGGAAACCATTGGAACATTATTGGAAATCCCACACAATTCAACTCAATACAAATTCTTCATCGAGTAGCTACACATGCCTACTTATGAGAATGCCGATGTAGAAATGGTGTATGTCTCAGTTGGTCCTCAGTCCCCATGGTACCATGGCATCCTTGCATATCTAAAAAATGGTATCATATCTCCCCATCTCACCAACAACCAATGCCAAAACCTAATTCACAAAGCTTCCCACTACATTCTTGTAGCCAACACCCTTTATCGTCAAGGATATCATAATATCCTCTCTAGGTATTTAGATTCAAAAGAGGTCATCTTGGCTTTACAAGAGGTCCATGCTAGAATTTGCAATGCCCACATGAGTGGCATGGTTCTATCAAAGAATTTTCTTTGAGTCAGGTATTATTAGCCAACCATGGAACATGGTGCTTGTGAATTTGTCAGGAAATGTCTACCATGTTAGCAGCATGCAAATCTGATTCATGCACCAACATAATATTTGCAGTCCATTGTGCCACCTTGGTGATTTTCATGTTGGGGATTTGACCTCGTAGGGATAATCAGTCCCCTTTCCTTACATGGACATAAATACATCATAACAACCACAAAGTACTTTACAAAATGGGTTGAAGCAATTCCACTCACCCTAACTACTGACATCCAAATATCCAAGTTCATCTTATACCATATCATTTTCTACTTTGGCATACCATCTACCATCTTCACAGACCATGAAACACCTTTTGAAAACCATCATGTGGATGATCTGTGTTCCAAACTCCATATCCATCACCGTTTCTCTAGTCCATATTTCCCTCAAGGAAATGGCCAAGTTGAAGCAACCACTAAAACCATTCTGAAAATCCTCAAGAAGGTTGTTAATGATTCTAGTCATGACTGGCACCTCCAAATAAATCCCACCCTTTGGGCCTATTGTACTTCTTATCGCACTCCCACAAGCAGCAGCCCATATTCCCTTGTATATGGTGTTGAAGCCATTCTACCCATCAAGGTTGAGCTCCCATCATTGTGTGTCTCCATGAAGAACTTGTTATAAAGTAAAGTCCACCAAGATCACTGAGAGGGGGGGGGTGTGAATTAGTTATCTAAGAATTATAACTTTTATCAACTTCAACAACATTTAACCATGTAAGCAATATAATTACCAACCATAGAAAGATATTCATACACAATAACACAATAACACAAGATATGTTGACTAGGGAACCTCTTGATCAAAGAGTAAACCTTGGTGGGAATGATGCTCAAAAAAGATGCACTAATATGAATATTCCTTGTGAAAGGATGGACTCTGTTAGGAGTCTTATGAAATACATTTAGTACATATGAATCCCTGTTAGGAGATTTTGAATCCCTGTTAAAAGATTCTAACTCTGTTAGGAGTTATGGAAGACAGATGGACCCACTGCCCAAACAACTTCAATGGTAAGATCACTAAACACACTATCCAACTGATCTCTAGATTATTCAACAGAATAATATCAAATATGTTACCTCTTTCTCATTGTGCCAAACCGCACTCTCTGCTACACTAGATCTCAATTTCAGATCTCTGTACCTCGCATGTCTTCTTTCACAATTTCACTTTCATAATTCACTAGCTCTTTTGTTCACTTTATGCATACATCATCACATTCAACCATATAAAACAAGGAAAAAAATTCCTTCCTTTATACCACACTCAAGTAATTACAAATGAGTCGGCATCCAATTACAAAATAAAATTTTCCACACGCTACATCAAAATTACACAAAATTGTTGGCTTTCAATTACAATAATTCTTCACTCATGTGACCTTGAAGTTTTCACTATCATCCACATCACTATCAATGAGTCTCCAAATTCCCTTTAACTATGCAAAACTAGATTCCATCCTGATTAAGAGATATCACCCGATTTCCACAAACCGCTACTCAGGAACACTGCCTGAATACTGCTTTCACCAAAATGCTCATAACTTCCATGAATAAATGAATTACTATTTGCGCTCTTATCCATCAATATATAACATATCAAGGAGTATATCCTCAACATCGCATAGTTCCAACTACATTATCTCACGTGCGCTAATCCAAACATTGTCTACTTCTTTGCAAGTCTCCAAAAGATCACTGTGTTGACATCAATGACAATCATAGTCATGAATGCAACAAAAACTGCTACAAAATGGCTGCCAGACATTTAGCATTCATTCCTAACAGTTGTATACCACTGATGGAGACTATCATGTTGCACGTCTCACACAGCTGGACCTGTTAGATGAAAAGAGGCAACAAGCATATGATCACCTGGTTCCATACCGGAATTGACTCAAAATGAGTTATAACAAAAAATTCCATCCTAGATAATTCCAATTAGGTGACATGGTCCTAAAGGAAAATCATAAAGTGCAAGCACATCAAGAGAAGAAAGGAAAGTTTTAGCCTACTCGGTTGGGGCCCTATATTGTCACAACATGCTTTGGCTATGAAGCCTATCAACTATCTACACCAGAAAGTGAGCCCTTGAATGATCCTATCAACATCATACATTTGAAGAGGTTCTATGCCTGAACCAAATCCTACATATTCTAGAAAATCCATAAAAATTGAAAAAGAAGAAAAAGACAAAAAAAGCAAAGAAAAATAAGCGTCCAATGGTGAAAACTTGGCAATTCAAGTGCCTTGGACAAGTATGTTGGTGAAAACCTGGAAACATATACCATACATAGTGGATCGAGTCATTATCTATCAAACTCACATCCCTCCCATCTCACAATCCTTTATCTTTATCACATCCCCATCCCCATCCCCACCACCATCCCCTTCCATCCCAAGGTGTTCTATCCTCAAGCCTATCCAATGCAACAATAAAGTCCCCAATCCTGTACATATCTTGTAATATATCCTATATATAATCCTGTACATATCATGTATATATCCTGTATAGCGAGATCTTCCCATCCCAAACCCCTGAGCTTCTATACATAGCCATTGTAAATTTGTCCACTTCCATTATACATATCTCATCGCGTCTTGTTGTACATATCTTTGTTAGTCCTGCAACAATATTTGATAAAAAAATCTTGTCCCACCCAACCTTGTACTTTAGCAACATTAATTATCAACTATTCTTGATCACAATGATTATCCTCAACTCATCATTTGCTAGCGAACAAGAACACTCATTCTCCTCATCAATCAACAGGTCCTTGAGGATGTACCCTTCCTCCTATCCAACCCACTACTACATTTGGGGCCATATTTTGATAGAAACTTCCGATGAGTAATTTTTTATTTATGAATTTGGTGTTTTTTTTGTAATAGGCCCCAATGGTGTCAGTATTCCGATGGGTTTTTAATAGACCTTCAGAATTTTGACAGTTTCAGGGTATAGATGAAAAGAAATTGAAATGCCCAAATCATTTTTATTTTGATTACAGAGAAAATGAGCGGGTAAAGCTGCACGAGCAGGTGAAAGCTAAGCGTGAGAGAAGGTATGTGATTTCTTCATCTTTCACTAATACATTTGGGGTGAAATTGCGATGGCAATTTGCAACGGCGAGAAAATGTTATGTCTTTTTGGCTTTTTTTTTTCAATTATACCCTCACAACGTCGCAATTGCAACGTTAACGGGATATAAGAAAAAAAAAGAAAAGAAAATGTTGGTCATTTCTATAATAGCGCCAAGAGGGATTTTTGCAGCTGTTGGACGAGGAGATCTTTGCGGCGAAAGGGATCTACTGGATTGTACATTCAAAATCCAAAAGGCCGAGAAAGGTATGATTTTAAACTTCACTTCCTTCTCATTTTGTGTCACCCTCTCTTCCCTTTATCATGCACTCAGGTACTTCGAGCGTCACTTCTATATTGTGCAACCTGAGAATGACATCTTCATCTTTATTTACTTATGCTTTGTTCTCTACTTTGATTACCTCCGTAATGCATGTGGTCCATGCTTAGTTGGGAGCCGATTTGAATCTACTGCTATAGACTGTGGCTCATGGCATTCATGTTGCTATTGAAACTATTCCATATGTGCAAAGGCACTATTGAGTCCATTTATTATGTCATGCCCTAGCTCATGGTTGCATGAAGTGATGAACTAAGCCAACTCATGGCCAAGAACCAAGGTCAGTGAGTTGTGTGTTTTGACTGCATAGCCCACGAGCTAGGGATACATCATTGCCATGTTAAAACTCAGCATTCAAATTTGCATCCTTGTTGATTTCTTGAAATTGAACTTTCAAAACCAAAATGGTTAAGTGGATGTGAAAAGTTCGAGGTTAAGAAATGGGAAAAGTTAAGATTTTGGAAAGATTCTCGCAAAAAGTTGGGATTTGGGAATTATTCTCGCCAAAAGTTCATGATTGGGAGTTGAGACTCACAAAAATTTAAGGTTTGAGAATTTTTTTTGCAAAAAGTTAATGTTTCCAATATATTTTTGTGAATAAAATGGAAATGCCTTAGAATTTTAAAATTTTGACATTTCAAAAATCTAGGCAACAAGAATGCATAGGTGGCTCACTGTTGGGATGACTCATTGTTAGGTGGCTCATTGTCGAAGGGGCTCACTGCCCAAAATGCAAAAGCCAGCTATTATATCTGAGAGGCAGCTTACTATTAGAGTGTAAAATACAAATTTGAACGAGTTACAATTGCATCTGCATATGCATGAAATATAGTTCATGCTAAAGTACAAATTTATTCTATACAATTACTAAATTGTAGATATATTAGTTCACTATACATGTCAATATATCACTATCATATATCATATATCATAAATCACATCAATATCATTGTCATCTATTATGTGTTGATGCCACTTTCTATATATACACCAGACCTACATTCCACAAGTCAACTTGAAACGGAGATGGAATCATGTGAGCACATTACCCCAAAAGTTAGAGATGTCAACAATATTAAAAAGGATATCTCACGCTATACCAAATAGGACTAGACCAAAAAATTTATTACACCATTATATAGACCAAAACTTGTACCTGTAACAACACTGTCAAACCAGAGGATAGGTTGGAGATAAGAGTGTCAGACCAAACAATGACATCAATGACAAATATTAATAGCATAGGCATCATCTTGGCTAATTTGTATGTTCTAATCATTTATCTCTTGATAATATTTTTGTCCATGGACTAATTTGTCAATTATATATTAAAGATTAGTTTTGAATACATATTTAATGATTTGGATGCATAATTTATTGAGATTGGTTATAACCATTTCATGTGATCTGAAATGGAGTTGAGCTAGTTTTTATTATAATTAAATTGGCTAATATATAATTTTTTAAAAATTAGATTAATTTTTTTTATTGTGAAGCCATGTTGTTTGTTTATCCCCTTCTATTTAGAAAACTAGCATGGGTTTTTGTAGGAATACTATAGCTTGTTTAAGGGTAGGCTAATCATGGGAAGATATTGAACCACATATTTTATTATCATTTCCTAACAAACCAATAGGAAGGCACCCACCCCCCAATGGATTTTTCTTGGAGATGGTGTTATGCCATGCTATCCATTGAGGTTCAAATTCCATGAGACATCGAATATATAGGGAGCCAAGTTTGATTCTTGGACGACTTTAATAGAATGGTTGTTAGTCTGAATGAGGTTATTACCTAACTATATATTAGTGAGATTCTATTCACATGTTAAGTTTACTTAGGTCCTAGGTGACATTTTAGAAGTTAGTTTAATGGGGCCATGTTCACCTCATTTACTTGTAGTTATCTAGGCATTTAATATTTGCATAATGAATTCAATGTTTGTATAAAGTATAGTCACATGATTAATATGTTGGAATGTGAAGTCATCGTGGAGAACCAATAGTAGTGGTTGAGTCATCATGAAGAACCACTACTTGTGGTTGAGTCATCAATTGGGGTTGATTCATCATGGAGAACCACTAGTTAAAAATTTTTGAGACTTACTATAATTAGATAGTTTTTATGAGGCAACTTACTAGAAATAGTGAGTTAGTTTGGTGACTTACCAAAAATAGTAATTTCAACATGTAGTTGTATGAGTCATATTTACTAAATTTAGTAACTTGACTTTGATTAGGACTTTGCAACTCAACTATTATATACAACTCAAAGTAATGTCTTGAGTAACATTTTGAAGATTGTTGTAACTGTGAAAATTCTTGAGAAATAATATTGAGATATATTTGCCTGTGGTTTTTTCATGGTATAATTTTACCAAGTTTTTCCATGTAAAATAATGTGTTATGTGTATTTTTTCTTCTTTGTAATTTTATGCACTTATAATTTTCATAACATAATACACATGTTAACATCTTGTGTAATCCTACATCATACTTTACCTTTATAAGTATGTCATCTTAATGCTCATTGTTATTTCAACCAATCTTAGATTGTTGAAGTAATCTGTTCATTCCATTCTTCTTGTGAAAATATTTTGGTCTTACCTTGATCCTAGGAGTGTTGTGGAGTCACTTGTCTACTCCAACATGGTATTGCTCTATTACTAGACATCTTCCCATATCTAAGAGTTATCAAACAACTTGAAAGTTTTTGTTGGGTGTATTTTGAAGTTTCAATGACCTCACGATTGAATCCAAGGTGTTAAAGAAAGTTATGTTTACTTTTTGTTTCATCAAATTTGTTATGTTTTGTTTGATTTGCAAGGTTTGCAAGTAGAGTTTTATTATTAGATCCAAGGGGAAACTAAAATTTTGGGGTACTTTGGCTTTGATTTTGGGGTACATTTATTTCAAAAGATTCAAAAACCTAAATTTATTGATTGTGAAATTGTTAAATTTCATCATTGTGATTTTAGGGAATCATGGTTTTTGGTGTCATAATTATGGTCATTGGATCTATACTTGACCATATGATCTGTATTGTACAAATTGGGTGAAAGAAACATAAAAAATGATCTCTCCCTATGCATTTGGAATGTTCTTTACAAGATTCCAAAGTCTCCGGTCTTACTCTGCCTTGCATAATTTTAATGTCTTTACTGTGTTTGAATTTTTCCACACTTGGTCAAATGATACTTTTTTTAGGTTGAATGGTTTTTGGTTGGTTGACATTTTATTTTACTTGGTACAAAAAAGGCAATTTTAAGTTATTTTTATAATAAACCTTTTGTTTAAAAACTATATGCAGCTAGTTGGTTTCATTTGGAATTCCATGCACTATATACATAACACTGGCCCACAAGCTATACATTGTAGTGTCCCTATTATTAGTCATGTTGTGTGCATATTGATTGTGCCTTAGCACCCTTATTTTTTGTTTCCCTCCCTATGCTCATTCTTGAGGCTTAATCACGGGCTCAATATATGTTCTCATTTTATCTTGAGATGCTTCTATTGAAATTGAGGGCCCGAGCACTGGAAACTTGGTATACTGTGGTAACTTTTACATTCATGTCTTGGAGCTTGCGATCCTTTCGTTGTTTCATATTTTATGAGGGGTCCACTATGTTTGATGGTTTAAACTTGATATTATTTCATTGTTATATATTCCTCTGTCTACACTTCATTCATTCATTTCTCCACTGTTGAATTTATGAGAGCCCGAGAGCATCCTTGTTGAATAGATGTTTTGATGAATATGTGTTGATATTTTTAGCTAGGGCATCATCTCTGATTTCACTGCTTAATGGATTTCTTCCCATTTTCTTTGTATTCGGGCATACTGAGATAGCATCTATCCTATAACACTTTCATGTGGCCTTATGCTTGCTGATTATGTATCTCTACCTTCAAGGCCCGCGAGCTAGGGATATCAACCTAGAATTCTGGTAGCCCATGATCATTGGTCTCGCGGATGATACCTAAAGAAGTAGATGATATCATATTTCTACAACTCATAGTTAATATGTTTTTAGATTTTTGATTAGATTGTGCATTAAGTTAATCTGTTTAGGAAATCTTTAAAAAAGCCACTGTGACTTTTCATAGACGGTGACTGACAATGATAACATGATTTAGACTATAAGTATACTAACTTCTCATGTATTATGAATATAGATGAAATTAAGTGTGACTTTCATACATATTGCAATCTATATTAATATTACTATTAAATTTTGCTTAAGAATATTATCAAACTTCATAAATAACAATTCTGATCTGATCTCACTCATGGTGATGTTACTAGATGCTTTTGATTCCTTCCCTTTATATCTCTCAATGTGAGAAAGAGGTCACACCTCTTCATCATGTATGCCCTTTGGCAAGAGACACACCATTTCACTATTAGCACCCTTGAAAGAATGCAACTCTTCATTATTTATGCCCTTTGAAAGGGACACAACCTTTCACAATCAGATCTGCACTTCTTATTTATCTCAGAAATGCACTTTTTATTTCCAAATTATTCCCCATTCAAATTAGTAAAAATATGTACACGTGTTATTGGATGGTCTATAAACATGTATAAATAGTCATGTTTGTGAATAGTTTTATTCATCAAAGATATATTCTATAGTGCTTAGTCAATAAGACTATTTATATCTGTGTCTATTGGCTATCCAATAGAACCTCTAGGTGTTTTTAGTACATTATAACAATGTCATAGAAACAGTAATTCAAGAGATTTTGATGGATATATTAAAAAAAATGTATCATAAGTTATCACTATGGTTAATTACTTGCAAATACGAGAAAATGGTTACAATAAGTCTTGACAATTAAAATTTTAATATTAAACAATATTTTTCATAGTAACATTATAGTTTTTTATTAAAGTAGTAAATAACATATTTCGATAATACTTAAAAAACTCTTTTCGGTAGATAAAACATCAGCAAGGACACACAAAAAAGACAAAAAACATAGAGCATAGATAGAAATAAAAGCTTTAAACTAAGCACATATTAACTCTATTGAGGGTACTACTAGCTTCCAATTCAACTTGGAAGAAGTTTTGTTAAAGTTCCTAATGGTCTTGACATTGTTTATCACCACACTTATCATTTTTCTTTATGGTACCTCTAGTTCTTGTGTTAAGACCAACATCCCCCTTAGTAGTCATCATAGAACCAAAACCAATTGCGACATGTATGCAAAATGTGGAAATATAGACGAGGCACATGAACTCTTTGAACAAATTCATCTAAGAAATGTGGTATCATGGAATGCCATGATTGCATGATATGTACAAAATGGATTTTTTGAAAAGGCTTTAGAAACTTTCAAGAAAATACTATTGCTAATGATTTATTGCTGCTCTATTTTGGTATTTGATGATTGTCCATGCTTAAACATTTAATGTCATTATGGTTATATGAATGGATGCTTTGCCTTAGAACACTATCATCTTCAAAATCCTATATGAAATCTATATGACCATTTCATTTCTTCAATATGCCCTATGGATGTCCCTATCTAACTATATATCTTTTAATTGCATATAATAACTAATTTATGTGCTTTTTCATGACTATGTTTGACTCATATAATTGTGATCTCTCTAGCACTATGATGTCATTTAATATGTCTTGCTAAAGCTTGTAAATTTTGTTCCTTTTGCCATGTCATGTAATATGTCTTGCCTTGTAGCTTATATGTTTTGAAATTGTTGTTAGGCCTTGTAGCTTATATGTTTTGATTGCTGGAGAGCTTCTAGAGCTAAGCAAGAAGACCATTGCATGAGTTATAGCCGCACGCTCAGGTATGAAAATTGTATATTTTTTAATCTAATGTATATTTTAACTAGACTTTTAGCTTATATTTTTTGAAATTGCTTTTAGTGGCTTAATGTTGTAAGGTCTCTTGAAATAAGACCTTCAGGTGGTTGGTCAAAGTTTTACAAATAATCTTATCCACAAATTTGCCTAGAGCAATTGATTGAATGTTATAAAAGGTGATTGGGTTAAATGTCTTAGGAATAAAGTCAAAGAAAGTATTTTTAAAATATTAAAGTATTTAACTAGGTCTAAGAAGATTTGTGTACTTTCAACAGTTTTGCTTAGTTTGTGAAAATTGTAGACCAAAGTTTTCATAGCCCGATTTTTGCTTCCTGCGAAGAACGATCATGTCAGATAATATAAGTGAAGAACAAAATAGGGAGACAATCACTAGATTGTGGTCTAACTTGAAAAGAAAAGGTGATGGAAAATGTTATTGTCCCTGCAAAATTTGTAAGGGCTTAAACCGTAGAAGACTACTAATCAAAATAGTTAAGAGACATTGTAGGGAGAATGGTCACATTGAAGGGGGGCATGACTATCATCCATTGGTAAGTTGTTCATTATATCATTTTAACAATTTATATACATATGAAATCACTTGATGATGAGTTGATGATCATGGTTTATTTATGTTAATCAATTTTATATAGGTTGATCTCCCCAGGGAAGTACATGATATGAACCACAACAATCCGAATAATATGGTTTTTGAAGTGGAGGAACATGGAGGTGCGAATATCCAAGGTGAAGATAATGATCCCATGGAAGATGACTATCATGCGCCAGAAAAGATAATTGAAGATGATGGTATAAATACATTGATCCATGACACATTTAGTCCAAGCGTATCCGATCATGATGATGATGATAGCCTCGATGTACTTATACTTGAGAAGGCATACGAGCCCCTATACAAAGACTCCCAAACAACTCTTCTCTCTGCTGTATTGTTGTTGTTGAACTTGAAGGTTATGAATGGTTTATCCAACATAACAATGTCACGTATGTTAAGGTATGTCATATATGTCTTTATAGTTAACAAAGGGTGAATAATGTACCACTAATATTTTTTATATTAACAACTGATATTTTTTGTTGTAGATTGATAGGTGAGTTTCTGTTACCACCATCAAATATTCTACCTCACTCATATCAAGAATTATCTAATGTTATGAAAGATATTGGAATGGAGTATCAAACAATACATGCTTGTCCCAATGATCATATTATATATTATAAAGAACATGAATTTGCAACACAATGCCCTATATGTCATACGAGTAGATATCAAATAGATCGAATAACAAAAAAGGTGCCTCACAAGATTCTTTGTTACATCCCCGTTATTCCATGGATGCGACAATTATTCAGGTGTAGTAGCTTGGCACAATTTATGGATTACCATGCATGCAATAGAAGTCGAGATGACATTATTCGAATCCCTGCAGATGGTTCGACATTTATGCACATAGAGGAAAAGTGGCAACACTTCAAAGAAGAACCTCGTAATCTCAGGCTTTCATTGGCAGCGGACGGTGTCAATCCATTTGGAGAGATGAGATTTGTTTACTCGGTGTGGCCTATTTTTGTTATCAACAATAACATTCCTCTATGGATGTCAATAAAGAGGGAGCACATTATGTTGGCAATGATATTTCTAGGTATTTTATCATTTGATAGTTATTAATTTACGTGTACTTACAAATCTTGCAGTAAAATGGTCACAATAATTATGTAATGTTACTGTTCATTCAAGTAGGTAAATATCAAGTTAAAGATATGAATGTATATATTGAGCCTCTTATCGACAAGTTGGTGGAGTTATGGAACGGTGTCACTATGTATGACGTGTCTAGACCAATAGGACAAAGACAATTTCAATACCATGCAATACTTGCATGGACAATACATGACGCCCCAGGGCTAACACATTTTTGTGGTATGTTATAGTCAATTCAAGTTGCGCATAATAATTCTAATTATAAAAATCAACATATTTAATAATCCAATTATATCATTATCTTGTAGGTCTTCAAACAAAGGGAAAATTTGCATGTCCAGTTTGTGGTCCAAAGATGAAATCTCGTCATTCAAAAAGTTTAGGAAAGCAGGTGTTTGATGAGTGTAGACACTTCCTCCACAGGAATCATAAGTATCGAAGTATGGAAAAACATCTTTTCAATGGGAAAGAAGAGACTACATCAAAGCCACGAAGAATGACACCTCGCCTATGGAAGTTGGAATATAATAGAATTAATCGTCGAGGTAATGTCATTCCACCTAATGGTTTATGTTTGTAATTTATATATTTCTATTGTGATTTTTGTTTACTAATTATGTAATTGATGATCATGAAGGTCGTCAAGGCACTACTGACAACCTTCCAAAAGGACTAAAAAGCTATCCCAAACAATTTAGTAGGTTTCCCTACTACGAGCACCTACAAATTGTGCATTTGTTTGATACTATGCATATTGGAAAGAATATAACAAAGACATTGTGAAAAATATTGGATGGAAGGCGTGACAAAGAAAAAACTGTCAAAATTTGTAATGACATTCATGAATCCAATCATGCACTAAAGAATTTCATTCACTCAAATAGCAATAGAGATCAGATTAGTATAAGTGCCCTTCCTTGGTTATTAATGGAGCAGCAAAGTGATGCCATAAAAGAAGTCATACAAAAAATTTGATTTCCCACAGGATTTGCTGCGAACATAAGCAATCTCATATCAAAGAAAAGTGAATTTGGGCCAGGCTCAAAATGCATGATTGGCATACATTCATCAAGGTAAGTTATGTTCTTCTGTATTTACAATATATTCATAAACTACGTGTATTGTTCATTATGTTATGTTAGAAAACAATGAAATAATTGGTTTATAATTATTGCAGTACGTGCTACCTCTATCTCTCCCAGAGCACTTCAATAATAACATCAAACAAGTGATATATGATCTTGGAAAATACATGAGGTAAGCAGTAATATTTGTTCAATTTGTTGTATATATTTATTATATTCGCGATTTGTTTTTCTTGCTATGTAATCTATTGTATATTATTTTGTAAAGTCTCGTATTTATATATTTTTTGTGACTTGAATCTCTTAATGTAGGTGGTTGTCATCTAAAGAAATCCATAAAGAAGATATAAACTATTGGAAGAGAAGAATTCCTCATTTACTGTGTGAAATGCAAAAGTGTCTACCTCCAACTTTTTTCAATGCACAAGAACACTACCTCATACACCAAGTTGAGGAGATTGAATTGTGTGGACCTATACACACTAGGTCAATGTGGATGGTTGAGAGGCACTTGAAATCTTTGAAGGCTTTGGTTTGACAAAGAGCACATCCTGAGGGTTCTATGGTAGAGGGATATATGGTATACCAGACTATGGTGTACATTACTGAATATCTTCCTAAGTTTGCATCAAATATCCATGTAGATCGTATTTGGGATCTCGACCCTTTTAAAAAATTTGAAGGGGAGTACTTGATGGGGAAAGGTAGATTGAGGAAAGTGAGAGGTAATAAATTATAAGATGTTATTGTAATAAATTATTTCTTAATCTTCAAAATAAATCGGTTGTAAGTCGTCTATTTTTTTTTTTGTACAGTTACTCGAGAGTGGGATGCACTACATTTGTATATTGAAAACAATCTTGATTGGATGATGGTATGGATTGAATGATGTCAACATTCCGGTCACACATTAACATGGGAAGGTGTATCTTCATTGGTTAAAGAAGCTCATCGTAATGGAGATTCAAATGTTACGCAAAGGGAAATAGATTTAGCATATGGTTTAAGAGATTTTCAGGTACGTACAAATTTATTAATCACCCGTATGTTTATCAACTCACGATACAATAATTTTGACATGTTTCACATATTATTGTAGGTTAAACACCACAAGGGTATGTTCTGTAATGGTCAAAAATTTTGCGTCAAAGTGTTGGATGACACGAAGAAAACTTGTGATTCTGGAATAACTGCAATCTTTCAAGTGACTAATATTTCATCTAGAAATGACTTACATCCTCGAGAGTCTGAAAATCAATACTATGGCATTTTGGATGATATACTTGAGTGCGACTTTAGTTCCTTCAAATCAGTACTCTTCATTGTCAAATGGTATAGGCTACGACTTAATCCAAATGATCCTGATAGAACTGTTATTGAACATGATAATGGATTTACAATGGTTAATACAAGGTCATTTGACCTAGTTGGGGATGAGCCCTATGTTCTTCCAAGCCAATGTGAGCAGGTATTTTACTCAGAGGTTCCACATAAACTGGGTTGGTCATTTGTTGTTAGACATGAACCAAGAGGAAGGCTGATAAAGTATAATGCGATGGAAGAAGAAGATACCGAAGAAGTAGAAGATGATGTAGATGATGATCATGATCAACAGTTATTGGATGATGTTCCTGACACAAATTTTCATGAAGAAGAAGAAGAAGATGATGACGATGATGCTGCTACTGATAATGATGATGAAGATGATGTTGATGTTGATGATGATGATGTTGATGATGACGACGATGACAATGACGATGACGACGATGATGACAATGATGATGACGACAAGGATGATGATGATGATGATGATGATGATGATGAGGATGATGATGATGAAATTTAGAGGTATGCCATCAATCCTTAATCTATTTAATATTCATTTCTTGATAGAAATATATTTGTCTTATATGGTTACATAGTTTATTCATTATCTATTTAAAAGCTACAAGTTTCAACTACAAATAGAATACTGCTAATCTAAATTAACTATTAATCTAAATTAATTAAATAAAACTATTTAAAACACATATTGATGCATGAATGTATTGAGCCTTATTTTCTTTCAAGTCAAAAGCATTTGTAAGTGTTTAGTTTAGAAAAGGAAATTCATTAAATATCTATAAAAGGGAGTTGTACCTAGAATAAAATTCATAGGGAAAACATAATATAAGTGCTTACCCAATTTTTTGGTTAATAATTCTGCCTCTATAGGTGATGCAGAGACCCTAGGTGGACTTGCAATCATTCTGATCAACAAACTATCAAATGCTCACAATGCCTCAATAGGCTCCAAACTTGACTTCACCTTAACTAGGTGTTTCCTCCACCTCCACACACATCAAAAAACTTCAAATAGCATGTCCCCAAGGTTACTAATCCCTCAACTCATCAGCTGATACAAAAACCCAATTTTAGCCCTTCACCAAGCCTACTTCCCTGGTAGCCCTGCCAGTTTAGTTTTTCAAGGATTTCTCAAACTTTTCCCAAAATAATCAGAAATATAAAAACATATCTAGATACCCTTTTTGAAGTTACACAACATACTTTAAGGGTTCATGCTACTCCTTTGGACCAAATACCCAAACAATTGTTGTTGCTCTGTAATTTGCCCTCCTATTAGCCCTCAATTTACAAAGCATGTACTAATAGATCATATCCCCAAACCTTGGTCTTCATAGAATGATCTTGGTGCCCCTGCACCAATAGGGGAATAGAGTCAATTAATAAAGTAATTTTTAAGAGGCAAAATCTATGAGACAACGTATTCTTTACTTATATTGGCTAAAGCTCACTCCAAGAACAAGGGAGAGAAAACCCTAGATGCATAAACAATGAAGTCTTTCCCATATTAAAGGTTAAAGGAAGATGAATGAAATAAGGAAAACCTATCCAGTTGATGTGCATGAATCTTGCTTTGCTTGGATTTGACATGATCTGAGAAGAGTTATCCCACGTAATATTTGTTGTCATGACTTTTCCATCACGTCCAACCCTTGAGAACAAATTTTTAACACTTTTTACACTGTCTATGTAATTGCATAAACTCTTTATTCCTCTCATAATTGTAAGTGTGCACTTGATCTGTGTATAGGAATTCTCCTTGAGTCTCTATTGGAGATTTGATGACTATGGCAACCATTATAGGGGTGTAACAGCAAGAGAAAATCCAAAAAATATAGCAGCAATTGGACTACTCTAAGGCTTTGTTAGGTATTGACCTTAACATGAAAGTTTTATGGTCATATTTATAAGATAATGAGATCCCTAAAGATAATGTGTATGAATAAAAATTTAGAAACTTACTTCTACTAAAAAGTATCATTAATAAACTTTGGCTTCACCATACAATCCTTTTTCATTCAATAACTTATGTCCTTTGTTTGCAGCAATGAGGATACATTATTACCTAAATCAATTGGTTTTAGAAAACCTCTTTTGGAGTGTCTTTATTTCTCATTCAACATATTGTCTCTATGTATCATGATCATCAAGAAGGCTTGTGTTTCACTATCACACATTGGTGCAGATTGGCATTGATTGCATTCTTCCTTATGTGCTATTTCTTACTATCCTCTTGTTGCTATTATAAGAATAGCTTTTCTCTTAATTGGATAGTGAATACCTTGGGGTTGTATGCATAGGCTTGCCATGTCACTTTACCATAGCCTCTTGATTGGTACTTCTTCTTCTCAACATCACTATTTGCTCCTAGACACCCATTGTTATGCATTTTTCCTTCCTCCATTGTCAAGTTGTTCACACCATGTGAAGATTCCCCATTTCATTGGAACATGATCAAGTGAATAAGTTCTATTAAGGAAGGACTCTTTCTTAATTTCAATCCTAATGGAGTGCTTGCCTGTGATGCAATAGGGAATGGCAATGGACCCTCTACTCAAGGCAATGATCAACAATCCTTTGGTCAATCTCAACACCTACCCACAGGGATAGATCTTATGCTTTGGTCTATCAACTTACTCACTTGGAAAATGAGTAAACAACAAATTATTTTAGTTCATCCACAAGACACCCTAGGCAACATACATTCAACCTTCAATGGTTACTAACATGAGTTTGTCTCCAACCCAATCCTGCACCTCCAACTCAACACAAGCTTCACAAACCTAACGGCCTCATTAGGTATGGCACCCTTGAGATGAACAAGAGATGGGTACTTAGGTTAGGAACACCTTCAATGATACCCTTCAATGGTCTATCCTTCAAATACAATATGGATTCAACATCATATAAAACTCAAGAGGCATGAAATACCCCTAAATGGATTTGTATACAAATACCTCTCACCACAAATGGATCTGTATTCTTACAGTTTAAATTGAAGTATTTATTAATGTCTATGAATAACTACAAAGTTAATGGGTTGAAGATAAAGTATAGTATAGTAAGTCAAAACTATATACTATACAAAAGGCTTTAAAACAATCAATATCAATATCAAAAGCCAAAATCAAATCAATTTTGAAAGGAATGTATAATATAAGTAATTTTATTAAGGCACCTATCTTACATTAAATATTTCCTCAACTTCAACACCTTATGCTTCATGTCACCACTAGTAGGAAACCTCCTCTTCTCAATAGGTATAATATTTAAAATAACTATCAAATGAATGTTTATAGCTGCTAAGAGAAGGAAGTGATAGTTTTGATGATAGGAGAAGTACACATTATTTTTCCTTACTCAAGTGATGAAGCTTTAAGCTTATCTTAAAGTGAAAGCTTCATTTATGCATTTATGTGATGCTTATAATGTGAGCCTGATTTAAGTGTTATAATGTGTACCTTTTAATGTTTTTAATTTTTATGTGATGCTTATGATGGATGTGATTACGATTATGATGTGATTATGCTCACGATAATTGAATTACATTTGCAGGAAATTGAACCCCTTTCAGGAGCATCCCGCACAGTCTCATGGATCGATAGGTATAAGTCAATACACCTTATAGACAGTCTATTTAATACACTTATCAATAGTAAGATTGATTTCTTCTAAGATCTCTCCCATTTGCAGGTACCATCGAATAGGTATTTGTCAGAAGTGTCTTCCTCGAGTGAAGGAAATATAGGAATAGAAGAGGAAAGTGAGACATGCAGTTTATCTAGAACAGGGAGATTAACTAGAGGTCAAAGGTCTAGAAGGAAATTCAATAAATGCATGAAATTTTTCCTTGCTCAAGGGGGGTCATGTTCTTATGATGATGAGATGAAAGGCGACATCGAGGTGCCCTTGAGGTACCAACATCTACAGAAACATTGGGTACCCAAGGAACTTCCTCCAATAAACACTGATTTTTGTGTTAACAAGAGGATATATCGCATAGCACCATCATCATTACATGGTTTAGGCCTATTTTCTATGGATGGCATAAAGGTGTCTTACAACAAAGTTTCTGAATTGATGGAGTATGTTGGACCATGTTACGATTACAAAATTTGGATGCGTATTGTTCAATATAAAAAAAGTATGCGTAGGTATGCACTCTCGGAAAATTATATACAATAGCAAGACAATAATCAAAGTAAAAGTGTGGCTATATACATTGATGGAAGGCCAAAAGCAACAGGGAATATTGTAGGTTTTATAAATAGCACATGACCTGGGTCAACTATAAAGCAACCCAATTGCATATTTGAGGTGCGTGAGGGAAATTGTGTATTCATCTGTGTGATAAAATCAATACATGTAGGGGAAGAGCTACTTATTGATTACAATTTGAACTGCATAGATACAAACAAGGCTACTATCATGGGGGTGGTACATACTATTAAACCAACTTCTAATCAATGACTCCAACATACCATTTAGTTATTAAATTTTTGGCTAACATTTTTATACTTGATCTTTGACATAGGGGCACAATATGGAGCAACCACCCGGAGGGGATGGTGATGATATTCCCAGCTTATCTACACATGAGCAAGTAAAACTCATTGTAATTGTGCAAACTAGATAGAAGCAAAATGTTATTTTTTTAATGTTGTTTTCTTCATTGTTTTGGAGTAATTTTGATAATACTAATACTATTGTTGTCACAAAGGGCCAGTGGTCAGAGAGAGGGAAAGAAACCCGTAGTCCCTCAGGAGTCCCCCCTTGAGGAGGACCCTTTTTTATTGATTTAGCAGAGACCGATGACCTGATTGGTTCCATTAAAAAGCTGCTAAAGAAAATTGGAAAAGAACTTTTACATTTGGCATCCATACAACCTCAGAGTCAGGAAATAAAAGAGAGGGGAGCTAACTTGTTGCGCACTTCCGAAAACTTAAAAGTAAGTATTAATGAAATTTTTAATTATAACAAGAGTTCAATAATGGTTTTTATGTTATGCTCTTTTATGGCATTAATTAAAATATGGATGCATTGTATTTACAGAGTTATTTGCGTAATTTTGAAATTCATTCCCATGATGAGGGTACTACAGGTATAGAGGGATATATAGGGATAGAGAGTGATAGAGAGATGATAGAAGAGAGGTAAAAAGGTGGAGATATATAAGGATAGAGAGTGATAGAGAGATGACAAGATAGAGATAGATATAGAGGGAGAGATGGGAGAAGAAATATGTAGATGTAGAGATTAAAAGGTATAGGAAGAGGGTGATGGAGAGAGGAGTGGGAGGATGGGAGAAAAATAGATAAACAAAAGAGATAGATCAAGAGGTGAAGACAGAAAGAGATCTAGGGAGATACAGAGGGAGGCATAGAGAGGGAGAGATAGAGAGGAAGAGATATAGAGATAATGGTCACACTTCACTGTCTTGAATTGAATGAATAATGGTCAACCAAAATTGTTGAATCTCCAATTTGGCTTCCTGAAATATCTAATGATTCATTTCTAACCAAAGATTCCAAATAATAAATGAAGGCCCAAGAACCCAAACTCAACCAATAGAGAAATATGCAAACAATCCTAATTCAAAACTCTCCACTAGAGATGCCAAAGACAATGACTGTCCCTTGTATAATGTACAGTCAGTGTAACATGGAAATGAGCCCAAATTTGCATGGTTCAATACCAATACATTCAAGTGGAAATTACACAAGGACAATCACAAATGAGGACGGTCACTGTAAAGACAACATGATAATGTACAATCACCATAAGGACAGTCACAAATGAGGACATCTCTCTATTGCACTAAATGAGGACATCTCATAGTCATTGTCCCGTGTAATTGTCACTTGAATGTATTGGTATTGAACTATGCAAATGCTTTTCTTCTTGATAATGTCCTCATTTGTTCAAGAAGAAAAGCATTTGCATGGTTCAACACCAATACATTCAAGTGGCAATTACACAAGGGATAGTCACTATGAGATGTCCTCATTTGTGACAAGGATAGTCACAAATGAGGACAGTCACTATAAAGACAACATGATAATGTACAATCACTGTAAGGACAGTTTCATTTTCATTCTCACCTAGTGTTGTTATTTGAAATAGAGAGATGTCCTCATTTGCGACAACAAAGAGGATACCTTTGAGGGAAATTAAGGGATTCTAACATTGCCCTCAAAGGTATCCTCTTTGTTGTCACAAGTGAGGATATCTCTCTATTTCAAATAACTATCCTTACAATGATTATACATTATCATGTTGTCACAAGTGAGTGCACAGCTGCTACCTCTTGTTCAAAAAGCTTCTAAAAAAATGACACTGCATTTGCATATGCATGACTATAAAATCATATGGAAAGGTATAGGATTGCATATCTTGGTGATGTACGAATCTTAGAAGCAGTTGATGCTCCAGGATTGCATCACTTGGTTGATTGCTTAATCTTCCCATAGAAGGGCCATAGGCCTCATCCCGATGAAGCTTCTGGTAGTGATCTTGATGGGGATATCTACTTTGTTTCTTGGGACTCTAGGCTTATGCCAGAAAGTGGTAAGAGTTGGGATCCAATGTGCTATGCTCCAGTTCAAGTAAAAGAGTCAAAAGCACCTGTGACAAGAGAGGTATGGCTATTCTCATCATCCTTAATCCACCTTCCTGCCCCCTTTTTTTTTTTTTTCTGATATCTATTGCTTTTTTAATATGCAATTTATTTACCTTAATCTGAGAATTCCTTAGGATGGTCCAGACTCCATATAGACTTATCAAAATCTCCATTCACAAGCGTAGCCTTCACATTCATTTGACGTACCTTTCAATCAGATACAAAGCCTTATTGTTTGTTGTTATGCATGATATTAATATGTTTCTTTAGTTAAAATTGTCATAGAGTCTTCTTGTTTGGAACAGACAAGTTATTTAGTTCTTTGTTTTTTCCCCAAATTGGTGCCTTACACATAGGAAACTATTAAGTGATTGGAAAAATAATTTAGTTGATGTTTCTTTCTGTGTCGTTGCTTCATTTTTTTCATTCCATCCCATAGTCTTATTGTTTCCTAATCTTCCTGATGAGGGCATTATCATCAACTTAGAAATATATAGCTCTTTCCTTCATTTTCTTGCATTGGGCTTTATGCTTTAGACGCATCTTGAGGTTTTTGCACTTTTTTGGACACTTCTTGTGGTTTTTCTGATGAGGGCATTATCATCAACTTAGAAATATATAGCTTTTTTGGCTACATCCTGTTTGTTCCAAGAAATGTTGAAGTGTCAAAACCTAGTGTGTTTTTTGCCTTTTGGCCCGAAAACCCAGTGTGTTTTCAACCTTCTCTCTAAAGGCTCAGGATGTTTTTGAATTTTAGTCCAAAAAATTCTCTATGTTTTCAACCTCTAGTTTGAAAACCCTCTGTGTTTTCAACCTTCAAGTGCGCAACTCTGACCAGGCAGGTCCCAGTTCCTCATAGCCGTGTAAGTGCAGTGGAGATCTGACGGCTATCGCATAATCTCATGGAATCTTTCAAGCCCATGAGATCATGCGACAATGGTTAAATTAGAATCTCAGTGGGTCCGCATTTTTTGAGTGAGGTGGCATATTTCCTAAGCACGCTATTGCAACCAGGTGGGTCCTAGTTTCTAACGTCACCACGGGGCTAGTCAGTAGTCAAGCAAACAACAAGCCACTAGCGGTCAGTGGTTAACATCTTACGGTTGGTCACATGATCACATGGGCTCTTCTGAGACCATGCGACCATGCGACAAACCATCAGTGAACAGTTAAGGCAGTTCACAATGGTTTCGATGGTGCGGTTTCATGCTTGTTGCATGATCACATACGGCTTCCTAACTACATGCGACCATGCAACAAGCCTCTAGCGGCTAGGTTTTAAATGTGTAATTGTGATGGGGTTGTTGTATCGGCGACAGCAATTGGGGCGTCACCGATACAACAACCCCATCGCAATTCTTGGTGTGGTCGTCGCAATTATGATGGTCAGTGGTTAACATCTTATGGTTGGTCACATGATCGCATGGGCTCTTCCAAGCCCATGTGACCATGTGACAAACCATCAGAGATCATAGTTAAGGTCATCGCAACTGCGACGGTCAATGGTTAACATCTTACGGTTGGTCGCATGAGCGCATGGACTCTTCTGAGCCCATGCGACCATGTGACAAACCGTTAGTGGTCACAGTTAAGGCCATCGCAATTGTGATGGTCAGTGGTTAACATCTTACAGTTGGTTGCATGAGTGCATGGGCTCTTCTGAGCCCATGCGACCATGAAACAAATCGTCATCGGTCACAGTTAAGGCCATTGCAATTGCGATGGCTACACGAAGATTTGTGATGGGGTTGCTGTCACAATGAAGGGTTCGCATTGCGATGAAAAGGAGTCACAATTGCGACGACAAGGAGAAGACATTGTATTTTTCAACTAAAAAACTATGACGTCTATGACTGTCACAATCGCAACACATAGCAGTCGCAATTGCGACACATAGCCGTTGCAATTTGGAGCCAAATTTATTAGTGTTTGATTGGTATCTTTGATGGGCAACGTCTTTTGAGCCTTTGGCATCATATTCAACTAAAAATTTCAAATGCATTGCATTTTATTTGATCATGAATGCTCTCTAAAATGACCACATTCTACTAGTGTCATGTCCTAGACCCTACTTTATCTCTATTATTTGATGTTATTGGTGCTTGTTCTCAAGGATATCGATTCACTATTTTGAAATGTTTGGATTCATGTTTGTTGATATTACTAGCACGTTTAATGATACCATTTTATATTGCTAAGATGCTCACTAAAATGACTGCATTCTACTGGTGTTGTGCCCTAGCCCATGCTTTAATTCCATTTTTTTATTTTATTAGTGCTTGTGCTCAAGGATATCATTTTTTTTGAAATATTGACTGTGGTTATCAAATGGAAAACTTGTGAACTTCTAGCTAGGCACCATTTGCATTGATAGCTTAGGGCATCAAATGTATTGTATCATTGATAGTTGAGACTTTGTTAAAAGGAAATAGGACAAAGAATGATTTTGATTTATTTTCTCTATTTTGATCCCTAAGTGGCTTACAACCCTAGAGAAGTATATGCAGATTTACAGATGTAGTTGCAGGATACATAGAAACTGATAATTCAGAAGAAATCCATGCATCCAATTTGAATAGAAATTAATACAAAGAAATAGGGTCCTCCAATGGCCCAATCATCTGGATCTTGATTGACCCTCAACTAGTGACCCTTCAAAATGGGGTTATCATGCAATGAGTGAGTGATCCTTCATTCTCCTGGTCTGCCCTACATCCAAACATATTGTAAATGCACAATACAATGATAAAAAGTCTTTCAAAATCCCCCTTCCCTCAAGGAACACTATCAACCATCCCTTCCACATAGCATTTCACTATTGTATGAGTGGATTGTGCAGGAACAATTAACATTAAACAAGAAGAAAACTCCTCAAAATATCTTGGAAACCATTGAATTCAATAATAAATGAAACCTAACACCAACACTATTCCTTCCATTCACTTCTACCAAGAATAAAGCATTTAATCCATTCAACATTACATGTAATCATTAGACAGTTACATTTCCTGACTGTGTACAGGAATAGTCATGACCAAAATGATCAAAAGTACTTTCACCCTTGCACAAGCTATCCCAAACTTCTAGTAAAATGAACAATATGCTATATTGAATGATTCATATTCATAGTAACCATTCAAAGGATCATTTTCTCAATGAACCCTCTGACTGTACCCCTACGGAAGAGACTGACTGTACCCCTACGGAAGAGACTGACAATATACATGAAATTTACATTTTTTATTACTAAAAGTGGTTTACATAGTTTCATATGATCTTTGATTGATCATTAACCTTGTCTCCATTCCTCTTCCATACACAAGGAAAAGAAAAGAGATAACATGAGAAAATCCTAAGAAACCCTTGCAAAAATGGAGGATGTCAAGTCAACTCTAAACTAGGCTACATATGCATTAATTAATCCTTGAGAGAGAACCCTATAAAAAGAACTTTAAAGTTTAAACAAAAAGATAAATCATGAGGAACTAATCTATCTAATTCACTTACAGGGAAGATGTAGGGCATTAAACACAAAGGTATGCCTTAAGGATCTACCATTGATAGTCACAACTGGTGGTGAGAGGGGAGGGGTGAATCAACACCTCTAAAAATTCTTTCTCTTTAAATTTGGTGAAGTAAACTTACAACTAAAAGGCAGTCAGATATAGGCATATAATAACAGTAAGAAAAAATCACACAGTGACACCAAATTTATCATGTGGAAACCCAGTTAGGGTAAAAACCACGGTGTGAGGAGACCTCACAAATTTTGTACTCTTTTGAAGTACGCCTTGTAAGGAGCTTTCTCGATTAAAGAAAAATAATACATTGCTAGGTGCGACCCGGTTAAGGGATTTGTTACAATAAGGCCGGTTAGTGCCTGCCTAATTAAAGGACTTTGAACACCTTACAAGATGTCACCTAGTTAAGGGATTTGATATAAGGGACCTATTAGAGTCCACCCAAATATTGGGATTTAACTATTGTAATTGCTAGAGAATAATAGAAGGTTTGACCTTTTACAGATGTCTAAGCATAGCCTGATAAGATCTCTATTTGTGCTCACTGAGAAGCATCACCAGTCACTACAAGTGTCTTCTCCTCTATTATTGTGCTACTCTACACAATCTTCTTTCTCACTTCTTTCTTCTTTTCACCCTTGGCTTTTTTAGCATACACGTTCACTATTTTACTCGACAAAATGAAGGCAACTTCTATTTGCCTTGGACAGAAGAATATATAAGTTCTTGGCCCCTAATTTAACTCATTAAGCATGACCTAACTCTAGATCTTCATGGGATTTATTGCTTAGCGGAGTGCCAGTTCACCGAGGAAACATCTGATGATGCCCTTGCTTTATCTATCCAATTAAGAAAGAAGTAGTTGCGTGACAAGCAACTTTCCTTCCTAGGAGATAACACTTTTTTTTAAAGCCACTGGTCTTAGCTTTAAATCCTACAGACTCACCTCAATCTGATCACCAGTTTTAAAGCCACTTATCTCAACTTTAAAACCTCTAGTCTCGCTTCAAACTTATCACTAGTTTAACTCAAAGACTTCCAGATTTAGAACAAAAAATCTCTATCAGAGAGTTAATCGGAATAGTCAGTCTGACTATGACTTTCTCAGTTCATACCAGAGTCATTAATAGATTGGTTGAGATCCTCATGTTGTGAACAGGTAAGGGTTGTTGACCTGTTACTACCCCTTTCCTTGGCTTACTGGTTGCACCATCCTCAGTTGGCATTATTGACATCATTTCAGTGTTCTGTCCCTATTTTTGACTATACCAATTGTAGCCAGGTCCTCAGTTGAATCCTCCTTTGCTATACCTAATACACTATCCAATTGTTGATGCTTTGTGTAGTGACCAGTGGTACTACTTTTGCCAAACCATCTTCCTTTCATACAAATCTTCTTAGATCTATAGACTTTATAGAGATGACAAGTCTCTATACTCTTTTTTCCAATCAATGAAAACATTAGTACCAGTAGCTAGGCTTACCGATTATCATCACTTAATGCCAAATGCCAACAATCTCCCCCTTTGGCATTGATGGAAAAAACTTGATGGGAAATTCTCACAATATCACCAGATTACTGTGCTTGTATCTTTGTACCACTACAATTATTACAATCCTCCAGTTGTTGCCAAACTCTTCATCTTTTTGACAATGATTCCAAAGGCTAGTCAGAGAAGCTACCTTTGTCTAATCTGCTCCCCCTATGAGCATCATTCCTTTTTCATCAGTCAGAAAAGATGAGGTGTAACCCTCTATTGAAGCATAATGAACTAATGACCACCTTTCTAAGTTTATTGACAATCATGAAGGAGTATCACCCCTAGTTTACCTCTGAGATACTCAAAAGTACTCTTTGGTAATGGCTTTGTGAAGATATCAACAATTTATTCCTTGGTGGGAACATACTCCAGTCTCACCTCCTTGTCTTGTACCAGCTCTCTCAAGTAATGATACTTGATAGAAATGTGCTTTGTCTTGGAGTGAATAACTGGGATCTTAGATATGTTAATTGCACCGGTGCTATCACAATAAATAGCTATCGGTTCAGGTATCTATTCTTTAATTCCTTCCAGTAGTTGGTTTATCCAGATCACCTATGTGAAATTGATTGCTGCAACAACATTTTCATCCTTTGTAGTACATTAGGATATACAATTATGTTTCTTTCTTGTCCAAGAAACAATTCTTCCATTGAGAAAGAATGCACCACCACTTGTGCTCTTTTTGTCATCAATGTTTCCAACCCAATCTGCATCAGTGTATACTTTTACTTCGAATCCTCTCTTGTGAGGAAACCATAATCCATAATCCTTAGTTCCCCTTAGATATCTGAGGATTCTCTTCACTTCTATTAGATGTGTCTCTTTGGGATTTGCAAAGAATCTTGCCACTATGCCAACTACATGTGCATTGTTCGGTCTACTGTGAACAACATACTACAGTTTACCTATCATGGACCGATACATTGTTTCATTCACTTCTTTAGCATCCTCCTCCTTTGATAACTTGAGGTTAGTTATCATTGGGGTTCCAACCAGTTTAGAATCATCAAGTCCAAAGGTCTTGAGAATTTCTTTGATATACTTGGACTGAGAAAAAAAAATTCCTTCTTTTAGCTGATGGACCTGTAGTCCAATGAAGAATTTCATTGCACCTATCATAGACATCTCAAATTCTTTCTTCATTTCTTCAGCAAAGGATTTTCTCATCCTGTCATCTCCTCCAAAGATGATATCATCCATGAAGATCTCAGCAATCAGATTTCTATCTTTTCCGGTCTTGAGATACATATTGTTGTTATCCCCAGTTCTTGTGAATCCTATGGTTAGAAGGTATGAATGCAACCTCTCATACCAAACCCTTGGAGCTTGCTTAAGCCCATAAAGAGCTTTCTTTAGTTTACAGACCATTCCATTCTTATGTGCAGATGTGAAGCCTTCTGGATGTTCAATGTAGACTTCTTCCTCTAGTATTCCATTCAGGAATGCATACTTAATATCCATCTAGTATACTTTGAAGACTTTGTGAGTAGCATAGAAGAGTATAATTCTCACTCCTTCCAGTCTTGCTACTGGCGCAAAGGTTTCTCCATAGTCCAATCTAGCTTTCTGGGTGTATCCTTTGCAGACCAATCTTGCCTTATTTCTTATTACTTTTCCATCCTCATTCAACTTGTTCCTGTAGACCCACTTGGTCCCTATGACATTTTTGTCCTTTGGTCTAGGCACAAGATCCCATGTATCATTCTTTTCATTTTTCTCAATTTCTTCCTCCATGGCCTTAACCCAATTGTCATCTTCTAGAGCTTCCCTGGTGGATTTGGGCTCTATATAGGAAAGTAAGAAAATATTCTCTCTATCTTTTTTCATGGTTAAGATATTTGCATGTTTGTCACCAATTATATTTGCAGTGGAATGATATGTGACATACCTTGGAAGAGCTAGTCTTTGATCCTGGTCTAGTTCTTCTGGTTGAGCATTATCTTCATCATGGTTTAGGACATCAACTGCTTCACCATCCTGTGTTATCCTGTTGGGTTTAGGTACAATCTCCCTAGATGTTTGTCCATGTGTATTTATCCTTCATCTTTAGTCATTGCTTCATTGAAATCAAAGGCATTACCTTCATTTAGGCCTTTAAGACTGTCATGATCATCATGACCAGTCTTCTTATCTGGTTTTGAAGATTCATCAACTTTTACATTGATGCTTTCAATTATCTTGCCTGTTCTTTTGTTCAGACACCGATAGGCCTTACTTTTGGTAGATTAACCCAAAAATTTTCCCTCATCACTCTTAGGATCAAGCTTGCCAGAGTATATATCTCTTTTAATTTAACATTTACTACCAAAGATTTTGAAGTAGTCTACATTGGGGGTATGCTTAAACCATAGTTCATAAGGAGTCTTACTGATTCCATTTTTTACTTGAATTCAGTTGAGTGTGTAGACAACAGTACTAACAACTTCTCTCCAGAAGTGATGAGGCAAATCCTTTTGAATTAGCAAGGTTATAGTGCAATCAATCAGCATCCTATTTCTTCTTTCTGCTACTCCATTTTGTTGAGGAGTCCTTGGTGTAGATAGCTGTCTTTTTCTTCCATTCTCCTCATAGTAGTGAGTGAAATCTTGAGAGGTATATTCACCTCCTTTGTCTGATCTCAGACACTTCAAGCTTTTACTAGTATCTTTCTCCACTCTAGCTTTGTAGATTTTGAACATGTGGAAAGCTTCTGATTTCTCCTTAAGAAAGAGTGTCCACATCATCCTAGACAAGTCATCTACAAAGAGCATAAAGTATCGGTCTCCATGGTAGCTCTTTGTTCTCATTGGTCCACACAAGTCAGTGTGGACCAGGTCTAGAACATTCTCAAAAGAGAAGGACTTACTATTGAAAGATGTTCCGGTCAGCTTTCCTAACTGACAATCTTTGCAAACACCCTTGATGAGCTTTGTAATCTTATGAAGTCCTCTTACCATTTTCTTTTTTTTCACTTTGACAATACTATCAAAGTTTATGTGGCAGAGCCTCTTGTACCATAACATGTTGTTGTCTTCTTTGGTCATAAGATAAATTTTTCTTGATTCTCCTTTGATCGAGGCTATGAGACAAGCTCCTTCCATTGAGTCTAGGTAAAAGAGATTACCTTTTCTCTATCTACCGGTTGCAACATGAGTTCTAGATTGATTCTTTACTATACAAGAACATTGTCTCAATTCCAGTAGGAATCCTTTGTTATTCAATTGTGCAACACTCATCAAGTTGTACTTGAGTCCTTCAACCCAATACACTGTTAGGAATGGGAACACTGAGAGAGGGGGGGGTGGTGAATCAGTGTTCACTGAACTTTAAATTTTCACTTTAATCTTTATGCTTAACTTAAATGCTTAAGTACTGAATTAACATTCACATAAACATGAAACATGAAATCAACACATGACACCAATATGGTAATGGGGAAACCTAAATAGGTAAAAACCTCGGTGGGAATTGACACCCACTAATATTTTGCACTAGTGTTTTGTGATTCTTGTTAGAAGATCCTTTACCCTATTAGGAGTCTTTTAAAATGATCCCTATTAGTGGAGTGGACTCACTATCCTAGAGCTCACTGCTCAAATGGTGAAGGGTACAACCTTCTAATTTCAGATACACACTATATCTGTAGGTGAAATGTCACTGTGACACTACTTGTTTGATTAGTTCCTTTGGTGTGCTAATGCTTCGACCTCTAAAAAACCTCTAATACATCTTATATTGTCTTTGCATACCTTTGATCTACTTATCATAACTCTATTACAACTTCCATGCTAAATACAATGGGTGCATCTTATATTTATACGCTCATACAAACAAAACAATTAGGTCAGCGCTATAACTAATTACAAACAACGCTTCCAAATGAATTGGCTTAAGCAGGCTTACAATTATACATGTAAACATGTCAAAAACTTAACTATAATGGGCACATGCCCTTTACAACATTACATTATAATTGCAAACCAAAATGCTAACTGTTGGCTCCATGCTCTATTCTTTGCTGGCACACACTGGCTGTGCAACTTCAACTGACTGTAACTTTCACATCTTTGCATATCTACTTATGTGCTCATAGACCAAGCATAAGTATAGTCTAACAAGCTTAACTTCTAGGGTGCATACCATAATTCATCCATACACATGTGCGCTGATGCTCTGAGCTACAGGAACTTTGTACACTGTCCAATCTTCAATACTTAAAACTAATTTCTGATCTTCTCATCAAGTGCGCTCACTCCAAAATGCTAAATGAATTTTTTTCCATAATGAAAATACTATATCAAGTCATATACTTTAGTATAGACAACTTTCCAACAATCTCCCCCTTTGTCATTGATGGCAACAAAGGAATATGTCCAAGCCTCTAACTGATCCTTTACACAAAAACTTTTTGTCTTTTATACATTTTATACATACTCTTATATCTCCCTATACATCTTATATACTCCATATTCTATATGACTCCCCCTTTGACATTAATAACAAAGGTGTATCAGAAACTTTATCTACATACACTTTTTGAGGGAAAACATCCAGATATGCTGTCTTGAGTTTTTGGATCTCCTTCTTCCAAAAAGTTATCAATGAATTAACTATCTGTAGATGGGTGCATAATGCATATTGAAGCTTGTCCATCTTCTCTAATTCTATGCTTGGACCTTGATCATAGGTTATCATGGTCGCATCAATCTCCTTTATGTTCTGACTAAGAATTTCTAGTGAAGGCGCAAGAGCATTCCTCAATTGAGTCTATCTAGACCTTATCTTCTCCATTTCTTTCTCTGCCTTCTCAATTATGTCTAATTGACCTTGATGGACATTTTTACACATGTTCACATCAGTGGATGTGTCTAGCACTAAATTCTTCACCTGTTCAATCATAGCTTCTACATCTTTGATCTTCTTAAGATGGGCATTAGTGAGCTTATCCCGATCCATGGATTCTGCAATGACTTTCCTTCCTTCATCTGCAAATTCCTTCAAGGATGCCTAACCAAACTTAAGTGAACTTAAGTCAAGTGGAAATTTTCTCATTAGTTCAATAAGTCTCTTCTTTAAGTATTTATCTTCTGCCACTATGGCCGCAAATTCTTCTAGGCTAGAAAAATTGACTTTGAACTGTGAGATGATTGTGCTCACATCATCAACTGAATGTACCTTTGGTACTTTCTTATCCTTTGGCAGAAAATTATTCAAAATATTCATTGATTCCACAAGAAGAGGATTTCTCATGACTTGCTTCTCCTTTTCCTTTTCCATAGCCAGGACGCTGAACTTAATCAGGTCTTCTTCTTTCCAAGAGTCCAAACTACTTGTGTCTGGTGTCAAACTTGACAAAAATACTAAGGAGGGAGTGATGGGAGTGTTGTCCATCACTTCTTGTTTCACTGTGACTAGTTCAACAAAAGTTTCCTTTTCTCCTTCTTTCTTCTCTTCTTCTTTCTCATCAGATACATCTTCTATGAGTATTTCTAATTGCTGAATGGGAGGTGTACTGTTGCATAGGATTTCAGCTTCCTTGATACTGACAAATGCTTCCTCAAACTTGTCCAAATCTTTATCAGTGGCTGCCATGGCTATTTCCACATTATCTATGATAATAGTGCTATCTTTGTGTGATTTTATCATGGGTGCAGACTGGTCTGCCTCTGTTTGAGTTCCATCTGTGGGCACTAATACCTGAGGACCTATCATCGGTACATTAGTGGGCTCTACCACTTTATCTTCCTTATTGGGTGCATGAGTGATGGCTGCAGTAGGTGGTTTTATCTATTGTTCTAATAACAACTTTTCAAAAACCTTCTCTATTTCTTTTGTAATCAGCTCATAGTCTTTATTCATAATGTGAAGAGTTCTCATCTTTGTTCTTAAGTGTGGCTTCACTAAGTTCAATATCAGTGCCTCTTCTTCTTTAGAACATACTGGCAGAGTATCTTCTAATACTTTTTATCTGATCCTTTTATGTTCTTCATTTGCTTGTCTCTTTTGGTATTTTAGAATATCCCATACTTTATCTAGAATAGAGGTTTTCAATTCAAGGACTATCTTTTTGAACTTGATCATATGTTTGACAATCATACTATGTATTTTTGATTTGTCAATCTCACTGTATGTGACGTAATATTTCCCTACTTGATCAATTATGCCCTCATTAATAATTATTGTGCTCAAAACTTTAAGGCTAGATCTGAATCCTACCTTAGGAGGTGCTTGAATTTTTTTCTTGCTCCTTGTAGCTCACAAGGATGGATGACTAGTGCTAGCTTCTTTCTTCCTCTTGACCATTGGTTTATACTCTGGAGAAATATCTTTGGGCACAAAAGGAGTATTGTCATCTTTACCCTTCTGACTGTCATTTGATTCAATTTTCATCTTCTTCAACTTAGGATCTTCTTGTTCTTCCTCTACTGTTGCACCTTTCAATTCTAAGGCAATATTTTCATCCCTTGCTTTATCAAGGTCTGCTTGAGATACACCATGTATTCTCAAGATCTCAGATGTGACCTTTGCAACCTTTCTTTTTGTTGTACTACTGTTAAATTTTTCATCAACTTCTCTGGTCTTTTCTTCATATGTTCCCCACCTAGGTTCATTATCATCTTTAGGGGATGATAGCAATACCTATGCCTAGGCTTCAAGAACTTGTTCCTCTACCTCATAGCCAAGTGGATGAATCCACTTAGTTCTTGGCTCAACAAGTTCCATACACGTAGTGTCTATCTCCACCATAAAGCATATTGTGTCTTTATACTTCTCCACAATGCTCTCAGGAATCATGTACCTCATCTGCATCCTTGCTCTAAAGGTCTTCAATTCCAAGGTTACATAGTCTCTTAAGGTGCTCTTAGTGCATGCTTTGTTGGATATCTATGGCATGGTTGGAATGGACTTGTATAGATACAAGTTTGATACTTTACCAACTATATGAAGGTACATATAGATGATTAGGGACCCAAACCTAAATATCTTTGTTTTGTCATGTTTGATAGCCTTGATGTTATCTATCAACTATGTGCGCAAGATCTCACACAAGTTGAATTCTCCATCTTCCTTCACAAGTTGGATGGCTGCTAGAATGTTTCTCGCAGACACACTATTCACCCTGCTAGTGCGATGAAATTTTTAACCCAATATCATTGACATCAATTTGATGTATGGTTGCTCTATAGGCTCAATGGTCATGCCACGCCTATCACTCCTGGATTTACATGCTTGTTCAACCATTTTTCTGACATCCTTGCCCACTGGAAGGATGGTGCCTATCCTTGAGAGGCCTGTCATCTCATGAATTAGGTCACTTGTGATTCTTATAGGTACATCTCCAATCCAAAATAGATCATCATGGATTCTGTTCAACAAAGTCTTTATCCATTCAATTTCATAGAATTCATATACCATGGCATACTCAACAATAGGGTGATCATTCCATTTGCTGTATTCATCCATGAATGTCTTCTTAGGTTTTAGCATGGTATCCATGTGCACCCTTAACCTATCAAGTCCAACAGGTTCCTTCTTATAGTAGATGTAAGCCCTTATATCTTCCACATGCATAACACCCATAGGCGTGCAAGAGAAAGCTCCCGCTGAATCATCTAGGGTTGATTTAAATGGGTGCCTCTTGAAAACATATCTCTTCTTCTCAGCAACATCATAAACAATGGGAGTGGCCATGACTTACTTAATAAATGCTTTCCAATTGATCTCTGAGATGATTAGATGACTTTCGAATTGGCGCAATGAACTAGGGTTTCTGCAACTGATCAAATGCACTGCAAACACTGAAAGTTCAATCTCCAAATCTTCACAACAGCTTCAAGGGTTCTTTCTGTTCTCCAATCACTTTGAATTTGAATGCAATGAGTAAAGAAAACAATTTCCTATGTACTTAAAGTGATAATTCTACCATTAATGCGAGTTGCGTAAACCAGGTTGTCACTTCAAAATTTCAAACTTGAGCTTTGCTAACAATCAACATGTGCACTCTTGCACAAACATTCCTATACACTCCAAAAGCTTAAGTCCAAAGGTGCATACTCTGAGAATGAGTATACCAGTGACGCAGGGGTCTAGAGCTAAATTAGCTCCCCTTATGACCCTGAGGGCCATTCATGCAGATGTAGAGGGTGAGTCCACTAGGGATGCATCCAATACATTCTCATCAACTTTGTCCTTCTTTTTTGACCAAATCATGCTCGCATCCTCTGAGGCTTTCATGAAATTAACTTCTCCTTGAGGATCCAATACTAGTTCTTCATCCTTTTTAGGGCTTTCCTGAACTTGTGCCCTTGATCTAGAAAACTTTGAGATATGTCGAGCCTTGTTACAAGAGTGACAAATGACTGGGGGTCTCATATTCCTTGGCACATTGATATGAGTCACCATTTTGCAATGTTTCATTGAGTGGCCATTATAGTTACATATCTGACATGTAACATCAAGAGAACTTCTTGCATTGGTCTGATTCTGATTTCTCTGATCATGTTGAATCCTGTTCTTCTTGCTAGTCTTGCAATTTATTTCTCTATGACCAAATCTATTGCATGAATAACAGTATCCATTAAAGGGTCTCACCTCTGTATAGTTCCTTGCAATATGACCAGGCTTGTTACATGCAAAACAAGTGCATTCTCTAGGCTTGCGCTCATTCTTAGGAGGTCCACCATTGTCTTTTGTTTGATCTTCAGTCTTCTTAGTATTGGTAGAGTCCTTTTCAGTATCCTTTCTTGCTCACATATTGTCAATATGGTTTTGTGCTTCATTGTATCCAATACAGCTAGTGTCTCCTTTGGCTCTTCTTGCATACAGCTGAGATTCTATCAAAGAAGAACTGGTGTGCAATTTTTCAATATGATCCTTTGCTTCTTTCAATTCAGATTCCAAGCTTCCTTTGATATTCCTTAGCTCCAGGATTTCCAATTTAGCTTCCCTTAGTTCTTCATTGAGTTGAAGATTCTCCTTGACTTGTTCATTATAGACATCTTGATTGTTCATCAATTTGTCATCAAATTCTTCAAGCTGACTTAATAGGGATGCATTCTCTTCATTCAACTTCTTGATTTTTTCTTCAAGATCATTGTTAGAGCATCCTTTCAAATCTTTTCTTAGCTTTTGATAACTAATTGAACAAAACTGACTTTTTCTTTTAGTTTTTCAATTTCCCTTTCTGAACTGTCCAGGTCTTCAAGAGCTGCTTCAAGATTCTTCTTCAGATGTTTCATTTCTACTTTTTCCATGATCTCCTCAAGTGGTTAAACTTCTGGGCTGAGGACTAGAGCTCTGATACCAATTTTTAGGAATGGGAACATTGAGAGGGGGGTGGAGGGTGAATCAATGTTCACTGAACTTTAACTTTTCACTTTAATCTTTATGCTTAACTTAAACGCTTAAGTACTGAATTAACATTCACATAAACATGAAACATGAAATCAACACATGACACCAATATGGTTACGGGGAAACCCAAATAGGTAAAAACCCCAGTGGAAATTGACACCCACTAATATTCTGCACTAGTGTTTTGTGATCCTTGTTAGAAGATCCTTTACCCTGTTAGGAGTAGCTTTACAATGCTTTAAGTAGTAGACCTAGTTAAGGGTCAGACCCTATTAGGATTCTTTTACAATGATCCCTATTAGGGGAGTGGACTCACTATCCTAGAGCTCACTGCTCAAATGGTGAAGGATACAACCTTTTGATTTTAGATACACACTATATCTGCAGGTGAACTGTCACTATGACACTACTTTTTTGATCAGTTCCTTTGGTGTGCTAATGCTTTGACCTCTAGCAAAGCTCTAATACATCTTATATTATCTTTGCATATCTCTACTCTACTTATCACAACTCTATTACAACTTCCATGCCAAATACAATGGGCACATCTTATATTTATATGCTCATACAAACAAAACAATTAGGTCGGCCCTATAACTAATTACAAACAATGCTTCCAAATAAATTGGCTTAAGCATGCTTACAATTATACATGTAAACATGTCAGCAACCTAAATACAATGGGCACATGCCCTTTACAACATTACGTTATAATCACAAACCAAAATGCTAACTATCGACTCCATGCTCTGTTCTTTGCTGGCACACACTGGCTGTGCAACTTCAACTGACTGTAACTTTCACATCTTTGCATATCTACTTATGCACTCATAGACCAAGCATAAGTATAGTCTAACAAGCTTAACTTCTAGGGAACATACCATAATTCATGCATACACACGTGCACTGATGCTTTGAGCTGTAGGAACTCTGTTCACTGTCCAGTCTTCAATACTTAACTAATTTTTGATCTTCTTATCAAGTGCACTCACTCCAAATTGCTATATGACTTTGTTTCCATAATGACAACACTGTATCAAGTCATATACTTTAGTATAGACAACATTCCAACATACACATATTCACAGATAGGATCGTTGCAAAGTGCAATAGAGCCTTTACCTTTAATGGCATAGGGAGCATCATTTTCAAAGGTAACTGATCTGCTTTCATTGAGCTCCAAGCTAATGAATTTTTTCTTGTCACCAGTCATGTGGTGAGTGCATCTGCTATCAATGATCCAATCATCATACTGATGTGATTGTGAGATAAGCGCAATTTCACTTATCATAGGGATCTCCTCCTTTATTGCCACAAATGTAATTTTTGGATCATCTGATTCTTTAGACTCATTATCTTTGACTCCTTCCTCTACAAGGTAGCATTCCTTATTTTCTTTTCTCTTGAACCAGTCTCTTTTATCTTTATGTTGATTATCAGGACACCTTGCAGCAATATGTCCTATCTTATTGAAAGAGAAGCATTTCAAAGGGAGCTTTCCCTTGTACTTTCCATTTCCTCTAGGGAATCTCCTAGCGATGAGTGCTTCAAACTCATCTTACTCCATCTCCTCTAAGAGAAAACTCTCAAAGAGGTTACCGGACTTACTAGTAGAGCAATTACCAGTTTCTCTTCCCTTTTTAGTGGAAGAGACATTGGAAGAGGACTTAAAAGCTACTTCATAGATGGGTAAGCTATTATGAAAATTGCTTAATTCAAAACCAGCCAGCTCTTGAATGGCTGAGATCTTTATGGCATACTAAGGTCTGAGAGTTCTCACTATTTTGCTAACCACCTCTTCTTCACTGAGCATTCCTCCAGCACTTCTGATGGAGTTGATCACCTCTTTGATCTGGTTGCTATATTTCTTGATGTATTCTCCTTCATTCATTCTCATGTCATACTACTTTCCTCTGAGGCTTTCAACCTTGTCTCTTTGAACATTGGGATCCCCTCCATAGACCATTTACAACTTGCCCCACATCTTGAAGGTAGAATCAAGATGTTCTATCTAAGCATACACATGATCAAGTAGTGTGCTAGCTATCATGTCCTGAGCACCCATGTGCTTGGATTTGATCTTCTATTAATCGGGTGTCAGCATGCCAGCGGGTTTCGTATAATCAGTTGTGACATGGTTCCAATATTGATTTCCGATGGTCTTCATGTATAGCTTCATCCTACTGCACCAGAGAGTAAAGTTTTCTTTTGAAAACTTTGGTCCTCCCCTTCTCATCATCTTGCCTTTTTCTTTGTGCGGTCAAGCAACGACAAAAACAAAAGTTGGCTCTAATACCAATTGACAGTCCCGACTGGTACTGAGAGGGGAGGGGTGAATCAACACCTCTAAAACTTCTTTCTCTTTAAATCTAGTGAAGTAAACTTACAACTGAAAGGCAATCAGATATAGGCATATAAAAATAGTAAGAAAAAATCACACAGTGACACCAAATTTATCATGTGGAAACCCAGTTAGGGTAAAAACCATGGTGTGAGGAGACCTCACAAATTTTGTACTCTTCTGAAGTATGCCTTGTAAGGATCTTTCCCAATTAAAGGAAAATAATACACTACTAGGTGCGACCCGGTTAAGGGATTTGTTACAATAAGGCCGGTTAGTGCTTGCCTGATTAAAGGACTTTGAACACCTTACAAGATGTCACCTCGTTAAGGGATTTGATATAAGGGACCTGTTAGAGTCCACCCAAATATTGAGATTTAACTATTGTAATTGCTAGAGAATAATAGAAGGTTTGACCTTTTACAGATGTCTAAGCACAGCCTGATAAGATCTCTATTTGTGCTCACTGAGAAGCATCACCAGTCACTGCATGTGTCTTCTCCTCTATTATTGTGCTACCTTGCACAATCTTCTTTCTCACTTCTTTCTTCTTTTCACCCTTGACTTCTTTAGCGTACAGGTTCACTCTTTTACTCAACAGAATGAAGGCAACTTCTATTTACCTTGGACAGAAGAATATATAAGGTCCTTGCCCCTAATTGAGCTCATTAAGCATGACCTAACTCTAGATCTTCATTGGATTTATTGCTCAGTAGAGTTCCAGTTCACTGAGGAAACATCCAATGCATGCCCTTGCTTTATCTATCCAATGTAGAAAGAAGTAGCTATGTTAAGCAACTTTCCTTCCTTGTAGATAACACTTTGTTTTAAAGTGACTGGTCTCGGATTTAAATCCTCAAGAATCACCACAATCCAATTGCCAGTTTTAAATCCATTGATCTCAACTTTAAAACCTCCAACCTTGCTTCAAATTGATCGCTAGTTTAACTCAAAGACTTTTAGATTTAGAGTAGAAAATCTCTGTCAAAGAGTTAATTGGAGCAGTCAGTTTGAATATGACTTCCTCGGTTCATACCAGAGTCATTAATAGATCAGTTGAGATCCTCATGCTGTGAATAGGTAAGGGTTGTTGACCTATTACTACCCCTTTCCTTGGCTTACCAATTGCACTGTCCTTGGTTGGCATTGTTGACATCAGTTTAGTGTTGCTATCCTTATTTTTTACTATTCCAGTTGTAGCCAGTTCCTCGGTTGAATCCTCCTTTGCTGTACTGAATACACTACCCAATTGCTGATGCTTTGCATAGTGAATGATGGTACTACTTCTGCCAAACCATCTTCCTTTCATAAAGATCTTCTTGGATTTGTAGAGTTTATAGAGATGACAAGTCTCTATACTCTTTTTGCCAATCAATGACAACATTAGTACTGGTAGCTAGGCTTACTAGTTATCATCACTTAATGCCAAATGCCAACAAACATATCCAATTCTCTTCCAAGGTAGATTCTTCTAGACGAAACAAAATGAATAGGAAAGCTTAGCCTACTACCATGTCTGAGGTGGATATAATCCCAAGAATCTGTAGCCAATGAAAATTTTGTAGACAAAAATGGGTGAAATCTTGGAAGAAAACCATCAAGACAAACTAAAATCTACCGACTAGTTGAAAACAATGTAGTTTTAGACACTGAAGTTTCTATCACTGTGCTCTTATCCTATGTCAAAATGGGAGATTTATGACATGGTATAGATATCCATGAAGGCATAAATAAAATTCAACTTTTCTCTAATGTTGTAGTTGCAAGAATGAATTTTAAATTTTATTTTCTTATTCATAGAAGCTTGCAGTATAGTTTCTTTTAATGTAGACAATTTAGACAGTATATTTGCCTATAGTGTTCCTTAGTCTTGATTGAGGATGACAGGCACATGGTCGCTAAACTAGACTTGCATAGTGCAGTTAGATTAAAGGGGTGATTATTTTGGTAGTGAAGATGAGAAGAAAAACACAATTTAGCTTGGTGTTTTTGGTTTATGTTAAAAGTTGATTTGGTAAAATCCTTAGAAAACACACTACATGTTCTAAAATGTAAAGAAGTTGAATGTTAAATGTAAGATATATATCTCATCCATAGTAATCAGAAGAAAGGACATGAAACTAATGAGATTTACCAATCCAAAAATATAAGTGAATGGAAAACATGATTGGTACCTTATGTATTCATTTTTGAGGTGCACGATCTTCATAAATCTCCTTAGAAGAAGACCCCTCCTCATTGCTACTACTTTCTTGTTTAACAATTGGTTTGGAAAAATGCATTTAACACAAAAAAAAATTATAAAAGTGAACCAATGGCATGTTTACAACAAAGAAATAGAATGATAATAATATGTTGAAAATTCTATTCTGTTTAATACATACCAAAGGACCAGTCCCAACAATTCTTAAACGTACTTTATCTGATATGATGAATTGTTAATAAAGGTCTAATTATGTAGACTACTAGCATGAAGGAAGATTTGACCTAGCCAAATCTTCCTTGTACCACACAAAAACCTATGTCATAACTATGTCTACTCCAACCTTAATTGTTTAAGAATTCATCATATCAGATAAAGTATGTTTAAGAATTGTTAGGAGTTCTATTACACCTTTGTTGTAAACATGCCATTGGTTCAGTTTTGTAATTTTTTTTTTGTGTTAAATGCATTTAAATGGAACATTAATCATAGTAATAATATGCTTAATCTATTAGTAATTGGTAGATTAAATGCAGATAACACCTTTATCAATTTAGCATGTTATTATAAGATACTAAAGAAGACCTGGTATTTGTTAGACAAATCTTCATTGTCCCCCATAATGAAGACAATGAAGATTGACCTCCTACCCCACAACAAAGAACATTGTAATAAGACCTTTTAATCCTAGTGACAAGAACATAGAAGCATTCTAACTCATTTGTAAAGAAAATAAGCTTTCTATAAAATGAAAGGTTCAACCTAATTAGTACTAGCACTTGCACCCAAAGGATAGTGATATGTGTAGTGCTCCGCCAGGGAACCCATGAGAACTTAACCTAAACATGCATCTATGTTTGCGGAATAATTTTTCTTTTAGTGTTAACGATCAACAACATCAAAGTCTTACAATGCGGAAGCAATACACAACAATATACAACTCACAGAGATTACAACTCTCAAAGGTTCCATGACAAGGATTACATGAATATTAATTAATTAATTTAGATTAGACATAATTACAAACTCATAGAAACAAATGAAAGACAAAAGCAACATCACATATAAGATAAGATAAATGGAACTGGTACCATAAGGTAACCATAATAACCTACATCCACTACACACGTCGCAGGGTATGTAAATACAATAGCCAAAATGAAGTACAACATGATGTCACTGAAGAACTGATACAAAGATACATGATCACAAAGAAGAAGAAGAAGAAGAACATAACTCCATCAATGAAGCTCAAGAAGGAACAACTACCACAGGGATCTTCCAGCATTGGTACATGAATGTCAGAATCTCAAATGGTAAAAGAATCACTACCACCTGACCTCGTGAACCTAAATGGTCCACTCCCATCGTGCTGAGGAGATAACATCAGATCCCACTCGGATAACAAACATCAACATAATAAGCTAAGGAAGGGATCCTGAAAGCTTCTAACTGAAAAGGACAACAAGGTAAAACATACTCAACCAGAGACAACCAACACACGTAAGAAACCTAAGATGCATAAAAGAAATGTCATCACATGAGCCAACTCTAAGGTTATCCTGGTAGTCTCTTCAGACCCCAACACCCTAGTGACTCTATGTGGTATTAGTAACCCCTCGTGTAGAGAAGGTACTAACCATGCCATATCCAGTCCACGTAGGCGGCAAGCATCTTCTCACTCCCATCCTAGTCAAAACTCAATTAGGAACTCAGGCATGGGCAAGGCACATAATATCTTATTAGGTTCATTTTAAATTCTCAATGTCATTAATTATCACTTATTAAGCTACTTGTAATAGGATATCCTGGCAGCCACTTCCGGGCTCCGACACCAATCACAAGCCACTTTCTGCAAAGACTCAAATAACTTACCCTAGGGTTTCACAAGATTAAGTATAACCCCGAGTTAACATAACTCATAAATCTCAATAACTAGATCCAACAATGACAGAAACATGCAAAGCCAGAATCATCATAGAACAAGTTTACTAACATAACAAAATATGCAAGGCAAACAAACATGAAAGATAAAATATCCAAAACCTAGCCTTTGGAATTACATTCCCACTGGTTTACAACTCTAACCCCTTAAATCTACCACATAGGGTAATAAAAGGCCAATTAGAATTTAAATAAAATCAACTAATTACATCCACATTTGATTCAAATCAAACACTTGGATTTACTTAACAATTAGTCACATGGTTAAAACACTCACATTAGAATTAAAAAAAAAAGAAATCATCTTCTCCATAAAATCACATGTATAATAAATCTCTATCATTAATAAAATATCATCAAATAAATAATCTTAAAAATAAACTATACTATAATACTTACATCTTACATTTTAAATATAAATATAAGTAACTATAATAACATACAAATATTCCCTTTGCTTAAATCAAAATCAAGAAAAAAAATCATACTTTTTAAAATAATAATAACATACACTTAATTTAATTAACTTATAAAAATAAAAACATATTAAAACAAAATACTTTAATTAAAATACATATTAAATTTTAATTAATAAAAAAAACAAATATTAAAATTATACTAAATTAAAACTAAACACACTAATTTAAATATAAATTAAAACATTAAATTAACAAATGTTAATTAAAAACTAATTTTATCCATGTCTTTAGAAACAAATAAATTAAAACATTTAAAAAGTAAATCTTAATTTAAAACTAACACATAACCCGCTAATTTAAAAATGCATGTATAACAAAAGCATTAAAAAGGAGTGCATGGGTGAGGCACGTGGCCCCCACCTCCCCTCTCCCTTCTCTTTAGCATATGAATAAGGGGGTGGGATTTTTAAACTAAAGCTGCCCCTCCTAAATATTTACGGTGGCCTTGCATGGCGCGATCTCACATATATAAATTAGTTTTAATTTTTTTTATTTTTAAAACTATATATATATATATATATATATATATATATATATATATATAACTTTTATTTAATAAATTTTGTTTTCCAACAAATTTTCTTTTAACATTTTTATTTTTATTCTTAAAAAGAGAACACAAGAAATATAAAGAATAATACTCTTTTTTTTTTTAAAACAAAAAAAGAATTTATATACTTGTATATATTTTCAATATATATAAATATATATATATATTTTCAATTACAATACGCTGGTTTAAAATAGCAAGGTAGGAAGAATATATATATATATATATATATATATATATATATATATATATAAACAGAAATAATTGTAGAATAAATCAAACAACCAGAAAACAATTTTATCCAAGGTAATATCTATGGTTTCACATCAAATTCTCAGATCTACCAGATACATCCACAAAACCATACATTCCAAGTTTAAGGTTTCTAATTTGTCCAATTCCCATAGAGATCTTAACTAACATTAATTTAACTAGAATTATGCAAAATTCATCCTTAATGGAATCTATTCTAAAATTCAAAATCAAAGAATGCATGCAGTAAAGATTTTCATAAAATCAATTCCAGAATACAGAGAGAGAGAGAGAGAGAGAGAGAGAGAGAGAGAGAATTCATAAAATGCAATTTTAGACAAGATAAGCAACATGCACGAAGAAAATAGTCATTTCAAATTGCAAAACATAAATTTCTAGGATGATCAAATCCTACCTCAAAAACACCAAAGAATCAAACTAACGAAGACCAAAATCGAAGATAACCCAAAACTTCCAAGCTTTCCAAAGTCAAATTCTCCACAAAGAAATCCTTCATTCTGCCTGCCAAAATTCCTCAACCTGTGTCTCCTCAAAATCCAATCCTTGCCAAATTCTCTCAAAAACCTATCTCGCCAAAAATATGTCCAAATCTCCAACATGTAGGAATTCTCATTCCACATGCTAGGGTTTGGAACTCAACTCCAAAAAGGCTTTGCATGAATTAGATTTTGATTTGCAGTTCAATTTCAATTGAACTCGAGTCTATTTTCACTTTGCTTTTGTTGAAAATACTTTAACCAAAATTAACTAATACCATTAATTTAATTTAAGCAATTACTGATTGTGCAACTTTAATGCATACAATTAAAATAAAATAAAATATTTACTCCAAAATAATTTTCACATGCTCAATTAATCTCAAATTAATAAATACATTACAATTGAAAATAAGTTAAATTTGTAATTAAATAATTCTAAGGTGAAGATATTTAATTAATCCTTATTAATTAAATATTTCAACCACATTTAACAATTGCATTTAATTAATTTCCAATTAATTAAATAATCTCACATGGCTAAAAATAGTAAATATTTCATTTATTAAAAAAAATTGCACTATTAAATCAAATTAAATAATCTCATTATAGAAAAAATGTCAAGCACCAAAATCGAAAGCATCACAAGGAACTAAGGACCCACATTCATATGTAAGAACAGGGGTATAAACTCACATCAACTAGATGAGTTTAGAAAGGGTAGGAATAACAGAATCTTGTCCACTATTTCAGGACAAAAATATGGCTTAGGTTAGGATTTGGACCTGTGTTATCTCCCCTCTCTTACCATTTGAGATATTGCAATAGGGCATGTTCATCCTGACAATTCAGGGAAGTCGATGCCCGATACTTGCAAACCTACATACAACACCCGCATGTACATACATATATAAATATATAACAGACAATGGTGGGAATTGACCGATCATGTGGATCTCGCAAACAAGTAACTACGACTCCATCCGTCAACCACATCAGGCATGTCAAATAGAAATATAAAACAAACACATCAACCATACACATGCAAGTATGGGGTCAATATCAATGATTTCCTAACATATAATCTTTCATCTTAAAAATAATCATAACATTTATAAAATTGGACTAGGGGCAAGGTACTACATCCACCCCCCCAGGATTAGGCTTACTCCTAGAAGCCTACAAATAGATGAGGATATATATCCCCCAAGCACGAAGTATTTACTAAAACAAAACACAACATCTGAAAACAAGCCATAGAATAAGAACATGGTATACAGTCATTAAGGACAATGTAATTCTAGTTTAGGAACAAACTGAAAATCACATTGATCAATCATTCATTTACAATTCATATAAATCAAAACCTTTATTCATTCGTCATGATAGAAAACATCTAGGTTCAATCGCATAAAAAAACACATTCATAACTATAACAAATAATAAAATTGAGGAGTTCATGAAAAACTATCTAGTTAATGCAACACTTATGCAAACATATAAGATATGAAACGATTCTAAACTCACACAACAAACTTAGTACCATCTCTGCGATGTCCTTCCTTATCCATACTATTAGGGGTTCATGATGAACATGATAGAAACAACACTTATCACAGAATGGGGCCAGCAATATCAAACATTCGGAGTAGCCACCACAAAACTAAAAAAAAAAGTATTATCAAAGTGGGGGAATCATAAGTCCAACATTAAATCATAGGAGATCTCCATTTCAACAATAAATTAAGTGTGACTAGCGTCACAAAATAGATAACGAAAAGAGAGTAAGGTGACTAATCCAATCATAAGAAAGTTTAAAAATTTCAATGCTAGCCCATACACAACACGAACAATTAGTCAATCATCCAAAAATAAATCATCAAATATAAAACATCCACATAACAAGGTGACTAGTGGTAGCCACACTCAAAAGAGTAATCGCTTCATGACATCCAAAGGTACTTCACCCTAGATGTATTAGAGAAGGTACCTAACACAATAGACAATAAAAAATAACATCTAATGGGCACACTACTTCCCAGAGTTCCCAGTGTAGAACTCAGTGCTCTGATAATATGTTTGAAAGACTTAAGAGAGACTTTGACCCAAGAGCTTCATCATCAAGCTCTACAACCTCTTGTAAATATCTTCATAGCAACAAGAGTCATTGGATACGTCAAATTTCTTGAAAGTTTGTACTTAGTTTGTAGTTTGACTTTGTACAAATTAGATTGTAATTGAAATTTTAAAAACTATTTGCATCTAGTCATTATTCATGCACTATGCAATATGCATTGTGCAAAGCAATGAAATCAACAATGTGTATGTAAATGATAAAAACTATATTCCACAATTATTGGGCTAAACTCTAAATTTATTTTCTTTTTATATCTCTATGCTATTGAGACCACTTCCATTTTATTAAACACAATTTTTCTCAATTAAAAATCTTAATTAGAATAAGATATAATATAGTGTTAGAATAAACTTTGTACAAAGACATGTAATGCTTATGTTAATGATCAAACACACATATGGATTCACTGTTCCATGAGACAGTGGATTACCAAAGTTGAAGAGAATTTAATCTTTTACTGATATTGCTCTTCTTTGTTTTATACATCTTGATGCAGAGCCCTCTACTATAACATTAAGAAGACCAACTCAACTCAAGGATTCAACAAGTAACTTGGAATCCACTCAAGGAATTAGCCTCAACTCAATGATTAAGTAGAGTTATAAGGTTATTGTCCTCCTCTATAATTTTGAGTTATAAGGTTATTGTCCTCCTTTATAATTCATTCCAAGAAGTCAACTAGGGACTAAATATACTTTCAGAGTTGCTATAAAGCATTAACTAATTGGAGATGAAAAATAATATATTTGTTTCATGCATGGTGGTAAAATTCATGAGATACTAAAGAAGACCTGCTTTTGTCAGTCAAATCTTTATTATCCCCCACAAAAAACTAAGTAATAACTACTCTACCCTTAATTTGTTTAACAATGCACCATATTAGATAAAGTAGGTTCTATCACACATGGAACAGGCTCTCGTCAAACTCACAATACATTGCATGTGTAGTGTATCATCTTAAAATGGAAGCACTTCCATGTTAAAAGCATTTAGCCCTCCGAGTGAGTGGTCTAGGGTCATGTTAAGCACCTTGATCAGGTCTTTGCATTTATCTTGCTTTCTCCTCCATTCTACTTCTCTCTCCACCTGTTTTCACTTTATTTATTCATTTCCTAGCACTCTGGATTGAGGTCCTGAGGTTTTTGACCTCAAGGTCAAAGATGACCTTGAGGGTCAATGATGATGTTGACCTTGACCTAGGTTAGGGATGACCTCTACCCTGACCTAGGGTGGGGTCTATCTCATCCTTGACCCAGGTTTCAAATTTTAAGATTCCATGATTTTCGGATGTCAGGTTTCAAAAAGATTTCTTTTCCCACTTCCGGGTCGGCCATTTCGGGTTTCGAAATGGTAAATCCTTAAATTGCATTTAATTTGGGTCCATTTCTAGGAATTAAGGTTAACTGAGATTTAATTCCCTAATGTCGGCCTTCTGTAGAGGTTTGTGCCCTATATCACTATAAAAAGAAGCCTTCCTCCCTCATTTCAATCAATCAAGTTTTCTCATCCATAATCAAGCAATCTCATCTCTCAAGCTCTCAAGTGAAATCAAGTGATTAAGCAAGCAAGAAGGAGAAGGAAAGAAATCAAGCATTCATTCATCTTCAAGCCTAGCATTCAAGCATGAAGGAGATCCATTGTTAGCCATTGAAGGATTCAATCTCTTTGGAGCCCTCTTGAAGATTTCTCCATCTGTATTCATCCAAGCCTCCTCATATGCAAAGAACCATTCAAGATTAGTGTTGAAGATCAAATGCCATTGATTTGAGACATCCTACATTCATTGGAGCATCCCTACTTGTGGATTCAAGGATTCGAATCCTCTATAAGGACTTCAACATAAGCAAGGTGAATAGTTCCATTTACTTTGTTTATGCACATTACAATTTCAATTCAATTTCAAGGTTAATTCCTAAATTGGGGTTTGACCAAGGAAAACTCTCCATCCAAACAATAAAAACCCTCTTTTTCTTGCAGGTACAGGTGCAAAACTATGGATCAAAGCTTGGATTTAGATACCCTTTTCGGTGAACTTCTGAGATCTATGAACAAATTCAAGGATGACTTTCAAAATCTTGAAATAGTCTTTGACCTTTTATCGGGGTCAAAGACTACCTGCTACCAAAAAGACAAAATTTTTCTGGGTTTTCTTCATCTCAGCATTTCTAGTTCAAAATTGGTTGCAGAATTACCCGAAATTGTGCATAGACATCAGAAATTGACATTTTCTAGATCTGCCCTATTTTGAGGTTAGTATTTATCTTTCAATTATTTCAGATTTCAAGCATATACTATTCATAGTGAAATATAAGGTTTTTCTTCTTCATTCATATTATCCATAGATTGATTCTTTTGTGTATTGACCTTTTGGTTAATCAATTTGGATCTCTCCTTTGGGAATTTAGATTTAGAAGTAGATCTCATATTTTCCCCCATTCAATTAAGTGATTCCATTTCAACCCTATTCATTTTGGCTCACACATATATACTATTTTATCTTATTCATATAGTATAAAAATCATGAGATTCGAAAGAAGGCCTCACTCTTAATCAGACAAATCTTCTTTGTACCACACAAAAAACTGTGTGAGAACTATGTCTACTCTGACCTTAATTGTTTAAGAATTCATCATATCAGATAAAGTATGTTTAAGAATTGTTAGGAGTTCTATTACACCTTTGTTGTAAGCATGCCATTGGTTCAACTTTGTAAATTTGTTTTTTGTGTTAAATACATTTAAATGAAACATTAAGCATAGTAATAATATGCTTAATCTATTAGTAATTGGCAGATTAAATGCAGATAACAACTTTATCAGTTTAGCATATTATTATAAGATACTAAAGAAGACCTATTTGTCAGACATACTTTATCTAATATGATGAATTCTTAAATAATTAAGATTGGAGGAGACATAGTTATCACACAGTTTTTTGTGTGGTACAAGGAAGATTTGGCTTATTAAGAGTGAGGCCTTCTTTAGAATCTCATGAGTTTTGTACTACACATGCAATGTATTATGAGTTTGAAGAGAGTTAAAGGTTTCTAATTTAAATTAGTGATCTTAAAGGTGTTAAATTCTTGTTTTAGTTTTTCCTTTCCACTATGCAATAAGGAATAGTTTTCAAACATTCATATTCACTTATTGAATGCCTTGGAGACTACTAGTTTGATTGTCCATGCGTTACCAGTGATTGAGATTCATTAAAGGATACAAAACCCTTCATTTTGGGTTATTGTGTGTGGATTAAAATGTAGGTTTGATTTGGTTAATGTTTAGAAGAGATCAATAAAGTATTCAAATACAATCTTACATGTTTGGAGAGGTTTAAGAGGCACATATCATGACTGTACCCTCACAAACAACAACATAGATTGGTTTTACTAAGTTTCCTTTCTCTATTTTGAGGTTTACTTATAATTAATAACCATTCCATGGACTCAGAGGCCTAAGATCCATGGAATGATTATTATTAACCATGTACAATATTAATCTAACTTGGAAGTTGCAGAAGTTTAAAGGAAAAGAGTGAACACTGGCTATGACAGGGAGTGTTCCATTGAAATTCATGGCACGAGTATAGCAGCAGGTGTTTGGGTTAAATGACATAGGGATTTTATGATTGGAATAGTCTTTTATGGTGGAGTGAATGGTGAATCAATCACCAATTGATCCAAGAAGTTCTTGGAAGGGCGAGATTGAAGAAACCCTTGAATCAAGGGTTTGGTGTAACTAATTTGAGGATTTTGATGTTCCCCAAGGTTTGGGTCTAATTCCTCTTGTAGTTAGAGTTTTTTTGTCATCAAGAGACACTATCTAGAGTTTTGAGTCTTGAGGATGCAAAAAAATAGTAGTTTCTTTGAAAAATCACCAGCTTTCTAGTGTATTTGTAGGGGTACAGGCAGGGTACTACAATTTGGTCCAAAGTACCAATACCTAAGTCTTTGGTATGTCTATGTATGGCTAAGAGGGTGTCTATATCTATATTTAGATCTTCTAGTGTTTCGGGGAAGTGTGAAGTTTAAAGACCAAAAAAGTCTCTACAAGGCTACAAGGCAGAGCCATTAGGTCTCTGTGACAGTCTAAAGCTATTTAGCCATTTGGGAGTGTGGGTAACCCTTGAAACCTTGAAACTACTTTAATATACGCTCATACACATTAAAGAAACCAAATCCATGATTGGTTTGGCATTGTGGGAAATAGTTCATTTGTAAACCAAATTTGAGTAACTTATCTTGTCTACTAGTCCACCACCCTTTCCTCTGCATCAAGGTCTTAACTAAGGATCCAAGAAACCAAACTTCTCAAGACCACTACAAACATCATGACTGCTTCTTGTTGCCAGTGGGTCCCTGCTCATTCTATTTTCTGACTGAGCGATCAAATTTGGGGAAGAATCAGCACAAACAAAGAGAAAGAGAGAAAAAATGGTGCAGTATAATTTCAGGAACAAGTTGGCCCTTGGAAAGATCAATAATGCTCACAATCTCATTGCCAGTGGCCAAAGACTATGTTAGGTTGATAAAATATGGGTATTCTCTTTACCGCTGAAAATGTTTGAAGGTTGTTGTACTTGGACGAATGTGTACTATTGTTAAGAGAATTAGATCAAGTTTGGCTTACCTCATATAGATGAGGCAACATATGGAAAGGTTGTTGTCTATTGACCCAAATACCAAGACTATTTTGATCTGTGGGTACCCTAATGTTGCCAAGAGTTCTTTTATTAATTATAATGAGTTGTATCATTCCCATCATGTCCCATGCTTGCACCATGTGTACCCTCAAGTATAGGACGTAAATCATTGTTCTCTTCTTGACCAAAGGTTCTCATATCTTGAGGTAGTGGAGTTATGTTACTGTTATGAACTTAGAATTATGGTCATACCCTAGTGACAAATTTTAAATGGATACAAGCACCTTTTTTGTGCAATGGTCAGGCCCAACCTTTATATCTTGAATGTTAATGCTAGATGCCTCTTCTTTACTGATTAATCCATGTGACAAATTTGCAGACTTGTGAGAATGAGGAAAGGAGCCTCTACTATCCAAATTCTAAACTTGGGACTTTTCTTTCCTTCCATCTTTAGATACACCACACACCACTAAATTTAGATTTTCCTCATAGTCTTATCAATTGAGAAGAGGAGTTGGTGTGTCAAATGAATCCCTATCCATATCAACTTCATGTTCTTCACCAATTTCTGATTCAAAATCAGCCTTTGAGCAATCTGAATACTCTTCAAACCTCTCTTGAATGTCCTCACTACAAGGCACATGTGATGACAAAGAACTGTTGGTCAAACTTAGAAAACTAGAATCAAGTTTAAGTTTTTAACAATAATTTTTCCATGGACTGTGTTACCTTTCATATTGCATGAAGTTACAAAATTATCCTTCACATCTTCCACCATGAATGATAGGACAACATTGTAACCAACCAAAGAGACAACAATTGGATTTATCCTAAGGCTGATCTGAATGTATTTTCTAAACACTCTGACTAAAGTTGTTTTCTGAAGTCAATTTGCAATGTCTTGTATTTGTTATATGAATGGTTTAGTTTAAAAAAGAGAGCATTGTATTCAAGTCATTTATAAAGGTTTACTCAAATAACCATGATAACAATTTAATATCACAAACTTCCAATTAAAAAATGTATCAGACTTAACTTCAGTCAATACAAAGTGAGAAGGAAATGTAATAAACCAACCTAGTTCAATCTCCATATGTTGAAATACCAGGACTATTTTGATCTATGGGTACCCTAATGTTGGAAAGAGTTCTTTTATTAATAAGATTATTAGGGTGGATGTGGATGTGTAATGTTATGCTTTTACTACTAAGTCTCTATTTGTTGGGAATACTAATTATAAGTACTTGAGGTATCAGGTTATTGATACCCCTGGTATTTCAGACCACCCCTTGGAGGATAGGAACACCATCAAGATGCTCAATATTATTTCCTTGGCTCATTTGAAGGAAGTTGTTTTTTTTTCCTTGATGTTTTAGGGGCCTATGGTTATAGTATTGTGCAACATGTAGCTCTGTTTCACAGCATAAAACCTTTGTTTTCCAATAAGCCTCTTATTGTTGTTTGTAATAAGATTGATTTGCAACCACTAGAGACACTACCGGAGGAGGATTCAAAATTGGTTGCGGAGATGAGATCTGAGGCTGGGAAAAATATGGGTATAGATTTGCAACCACTAGATGCTACTTTCTATGAGTGCTTTGAAGGAAGAAGGGGTGATTGGACATAAACACATAAAGAACATGCACATAAACACGACAGCTGAGAAAAATAAATGTAGATATCACAATAGTTGAGAAACATAAATGTAGGCATCATGCTCATAATTGTTTGGAGACACAACATAATTGAATGGTATACCCAGATGATGCAACACAACCACTACTCCGGTTCCAAGTTGACATTGTGGGATCCAAAAACCATAGATAAGGAATACATTTAGAGAGCGGAGGAGGGCCATAACAACCAAAATAATACAGGGTCCCTATATTATTTTAGTCATTATGGCCCTCCTCCTCCGCTCTCTAAATTTATTCCTTATCTATGGTTTTTGGATCCTGCAGTGTCAACTTAGAACTGAAGGAGTAGTGGTTGTGTTGCATTGTCTGGGTATACCACTCAATTATGTTGTGTCTCCAAAAAATTATGACCATGATGCCTACATTTATGTTTCTCAGTTTTTGTGTCCCATGACCCCTTATGACCCTTTACGACCCTTTATGATCCCTAAGAATACATCTTAGAGGTCTTAAAATGTCATAAAGGGTCATAAGAGGCTCCTAGGAGGGGCAAGATGAGCTTCCACCTTCACGTGGTTGGTCTTGTTAAGTAGAGAATGTTAAACTATTCTTGAAACAAATAGAAGCATAATAATTTTAAGGTCTCAGTCCATGGAGATGCTGAAAAAATGATGGGAATCAATGATGGAGAGTTTTTAGATACTGAGAAGATGTATATGCAATGGAGGCTAGAAGGGATTTTTGTGGAGATTTGATAGAGAGGGTTTCTAGATTGAGTACTAGTGCATAGATGATGATTCAGTAACTTACGTCTATAAAACCTTCACAAATAACCCTTTTTTGGCCTCCACTCATACCTCTTCTCAGAATCTAGAAACTTTGGATATTGTTTCTCATCCATGCACAAAATGTGCTAGTGATCATATAAAATTACTTTTGCGAGACTGGGATCAATTATGAGAAGGTAAACAAAAATATAATTTTATTGTATCTTTCATTTCTTTTATCCATTCATATTTTCTGCCTTCTCTTATATGTGATACTGTGCAATGTACATAAAGGCAAGGTGGTGATTATTCTCAATGATCGACAAGTATAAGTCTTCTAGCCCTTACCTAGTAGCTAGGACTAAAGATAGCAGAGCTCAAGAGACCATCATAGTTGGTCTCCATCTTTGGTCCATATATTGAAAAAATGTTTTACATTTCGTTAGCTCATCAAATGCGGTGATTTGAAAGAATTTAATAGATGATATTTTCATGTATAATGTACATTATTTTAGTTTGGCGATGAACGAATTTATTTACTTCGCACACTTGTATACATTGAGCACAACCATAAAGAAGCATCCCCTCTCGTGGCTTGAGTAATGTAGGCCATTGGAGGAGATGCTTCTTTGTGGTTGTTCTCGTAGTATACAAGTGTGCAAAGTTGATAAATTTGTGCAACGTCAACTTAAATAATCATGAAAATATTATATTAAATTCTTTCAAATCCCCTCATTTGATGAGCTAACAAAAGGTAAAACATTTTGTCAGTATATGGACCAAAGAAGGAGACTAACTATGATGGTCTCTTGAGCTTTGTTATCTTTACTATGCTCATCCGTCACTTTTTTGACGGGTAGTAAATTTATTCTAATAGAAGTGTTATAAGTCTGACGGATTCTCCTGTCGGTCATTTACTACATATCCATTAGATGTCCAATAGGTTAGCCGTTAGAGGGAACCCCAATTTGATAGATGTTTGCGACGGGACTTCTATACATCCAACGGGTTCTCCTAATGAACATTTACTGCATATCTGTCACCTTTCCAACAGAAACAATGTTGTAAAGAACCCCTTTTTCGATAGATCTATCCCATAGTAATGTTGCTATTTATGTGGTCTATTCTGATAGGAAGAGATGTCGAAATACCTATGGTTATCACTTCCATCCCAACTTCCAATGCAAAAACACCGATAGACATATCTGTCAAAGTTTTGACAAATAGGCATTGCAAATCTGACACATGGCCATCGAAAAATGACCTCAAATGTACTAGTGTAATCTTCCACCCATCAACCCAAGTTTTTTTTGATGTATCCTTCATCACGTTGAGACCAAATCTTCCCCCATCAATAAAATCCACCCCTCTCCTTGGAAAAGGATGTCTTTTGGATTTATCATTTTGGTCTTGGATTTTGTCCTTTGGATCTTGTTAATTTTTTACGGCTTCTCATTGTTCCTCTCCTCAAAGTCACCATGATCCTTTATATCATGGTGTGATGTGAATGAGAGAAATCTGGGGTAAGGTCTTTTGATCTTTTGCTTTTGCATGGTGCACTTGGGAAATGTCATTTGTTTGTGGTTTCTCTAGCATCATTTCTACCATGCTTCCTTTGCGGTTCATGCTTGATGCTAGGGAAACCTTGCGTGTCTTTTTCCCGTCAGTCCTATGCAACCCGGGTGACAAGACCTTGTGATCCTAGTATCCTTTGCATGTCTCTAATGTTTCTATATCAAACTAGGTTGTGCTCTCCACATTTACACTTGGAGCTCCCCAAATCCCCAAGTGAGCAAAACACAACTACAAATTTTTTCTAAAAACCTACTAACTATCTACAACATACTGACATACGCAACTAAGAAGAGAAACACTAACTGGCACAAGTCTCTATGTGCACACAAAATGGTGCAGAGAGAAAATGAAAGAGCGAAAAAGAAGAAGTGTTTAAAAACACCCCAAAGGTCAAACCATACTAGGTTGACCATGTTTGACCAAGTTTGACCAAAAGTCAAACTTCATCAAATAGCTCCAAACAAAGCTACAAGGTTCCCTAGACTACTAGCTTTGACCGACATGCAAATCGAGATAGTTGACTAAAAGTCAACCAAAGTTGACCAAAATTCAACCATGCACTAAAGTACATGCAACCAAGCTAAAAGGATACAAAACACGTCCAGAAATACTTGGGCATGCAAACTGAGGCATTTGACTAAGGTTTGACTAGTGGTTGACCAAAAGTCAACTATGCCCAAACATGATCGACAAGGTTCTACTAAGGTTAAAAGATGCCAAGATAAAAAAATATGCTCGCAAACCAAGATGATGTCCAAGGTTTGACTAAGTTGACTAGAAAGTCAACTGTGCATAAACTTGGCTTTCTACAAACATCTAAAGCTTACAACATAACTGATAGAGGTTGTGCAGGCAAACTGAGACACTTGTCCTAGGTTTGACTAGAGTTGACCGAAAGTCAACTATGCATGATAATTGGTCATCAAGTCTAATGAGGTCATTAAGACCCTAGACGAGACCATAGGACAAAGATAAAAATAAGTCGATAACATCATAATAGAATATTCAATAAACTATTAAATAAATCTTTAATAAAATAATCTACTCTTTTTCTCAAAACAAGTTGTTCTAAATAAGATTCAATTTAATTTATTTAGGAATTAACCATGTCCATCATTATAAATTAATCACGATAATATTTAATACAAAAAAATATAAATGAATGTCATGTCTATTACATAACATCTAATTTAAATTTCAAAATATTAACTTACTAAAATAAATCTACAAATTGCAATATTGAAACATATAATATCTAACTAAAATATAAAAACTAAATTAGCTAAATTCAAACCTAAATATGCTATTTACTTAGCATAAAACCCATTTAGCTAAACCTAACAATATTTATAACTTTTTTTTAATAAACTAATTTAAAAACAACTAAAAACAAATCTATATTAATCATTAAATATAATATAAATTTAATTTAACAAACCCCTAAATTAAATACTTTAAACAAACTATGTTTAAAGCAAAAATTTATAAAAAGAACACATCCATTTTTTACTTTTTTAACCTCACGTGAACCTTGCAACCGCATCTCCATGTGCACAGAGGAGGCACGATGGAGAGCAGAGGAGTGGAAAGTGGGGAGAGTGCTCTGCTTAGAGAGAGGTGGGAGAGAGCAGAGTGGGGGTGGGTGCTGCAACGTCGAGTGCCGCTCCCGCCCACCACAACATGGTGGTGCATGGCGGCTGGCCTCCGCTGTCGCTCCTACATAAAGGACGGTTTGGCGGTTAGGGCTTTGGCCCACCCCCAACCTCCAAATTTAATTATTTAAAAATAAAATAAAATAGTGCCCAACGCTTTTAAATTATAAAAGAAAATTATAATTTAAAGTTATTAATAAAGTTTATATATATTATGTTGACTATATTTAATTAAATTTAAAATATAATTAAATTATTAATTATTGGTGGACATACAATTTCCTAAACCTAAAAATAAGGGGTATTAGGGAAATTATTTTTAAAAAACAAATTTGATATTTTCATTCTATAAGGGTGTGCCACTTGAGAGAACCCTTCAACAAACCATCTATAATAACCAGCTAGACCCATGAAACTTCTCACTTCAGTCCCTGAGGTAGGTGCTAGCCAATTCATAATGGCTTCAATCTTCAATGGGTCTACTGAGATCCCATCACCAGATATCACATGGCCCAAATACTTGACCTCTGATATGAAGAAGGTGCATTTCAACAAGCTGCCATAGAGTTGATTATCTCTAAGGCACTGCAATACTTGTCTTAGGTTCTCTTCGTCTTCTCTCTCATTCTTCGAATAGATCAAGATATCGTCAAGGAATAACACCATAAACTTGTCAAGAAAAGTAATAAATACTCTGCTCATAACACTCATGAATACAACTAGAGAATTTGTAAGACCGAATGGAACCACTGTGAACTCATAGTGGCCATATCTAGTGCAGAATGTGGTCTTGTGGATATCACTATCCACTATCTTCAATTGGTGATAACCAGACTTAAGGTCAATCTTAGAGAACACTCTGGCACCCTAAAGCTGATCAAACAGGTCATCGATCCTAGAAAGTGGATACCGATTCTTGATGGTTACCTTGTTCAACTATTAGTAATCCATACACAATCTAAGAGATCTATCCTTCTTCTTCATGAAGATCATAGGTGCACCCCAAGGAGAAACACTAGGATGAATTTGTCCTTTCTCTAACAGTTTCTCAAGCTGCAACTTGAGCTCATTAAGCTCATTAGTGGTCATCCTGTAAGGTTCTCTTGAAACTAGTTCTACCCCTGGTACAAGATCTATGTGAAAGTCTATTGCCTTTCGAGGTGGCATACCAGGTAGTTATGAAGGAAACACATCTGCATACTCTTTCAGAATGGGATGGTCATCTAGTGAGGCTTCTTGTTCTACCTCATCATCCCTATCGTTGATGGTGATAGAAAACATCTGACATCCCTTTTGCATGCTTCACTTAAGCTGCACAGCAGAGATCATACAAAATGATACAGCCCTCTAAATACCAGATATCATAGTAGTGTTGCCATCATCATCCAATCATTCAACCAACTTCTTGCAACAATCTAGATTGGCCCTGTGAGCATAAAGCCAATCCATGCCAAAAACTAGTGTGTAAGATCCAAGAGGTGTAACTCTGAGGTTTGCTAAGGTGGTCAAACCACCAATTTGAATCGAGCACTCCCTAACCATCAAGGTAATTGATACCCTATCTCCTAAAGCTAACTCCACTTCCCACCTAATGGCCTGCCTAGCTTCCACTAGCCCACAACGCTCCACGACCAATGGAGAAACAAAGGAGTCAGTAGCTTTAGTATAAAAAGGATAGAAATTGCACTACCTTTGATCATACCTAAAGCCTCGATAACTCTGGCCTGATGCTCTTCCTGGTGGTTGTCTACTATTGCAAACACTCTGTGGGACTGGCCCATGTCCCCAACTATAGGTTTGGACATTGATGCTTGTTGAATTCCCTTTTGAGGACATTCCCTGGATATGTTCCCCATGCCACCACAAGTATAACATGGTCCTTGATTCTGAACCTGAATGCCCTAAGGTCTGGACTGCTGAGATCCTCCTTTCTATGTAGACCCACTATATCCCCCCTTATAGGGTTGTGACTGTGTTGGGGGTGTATAAGGGGCTTGAGATTTATATCCCTTCTTAGGACCTTGAGAGTTCCACTGCTTGGGATTTGAGCCCTATTGTCTCTGTGGTGGCTTTGGTGTCTGGCTCTACTGAGACTACTATTGCTGCTAATGAGGCTCTAGTGCTTTGAAATTCCCTAAATTGTTCCTATGATTCCCTTTCCAAGGGGGTTTCTGATATCCAGAAGACTGAGGTGTGGAGTTATAGTTTTGAGACCTATCATGAGATCCCCTCTGAATATCCTCAAGTATGACTTCTCTCTACTATGTAGCATAAGTCTCTTGGTGGAGTCATGCGTACCATACCGAATAAGGTGTGGTTCAATCCCTTGATAAAATGATTGACCTAAAATTTCTCATCCTTCATGTACTCTACATAAGGGAGGAGCTCAAGGAATTTTCTCTCACATTGAGCCACTGAAAGTCCTCACTACCGAAGGTCATGAAATTTGTCTATACGATGCTGCTTGAACTGTTTTGACAAATATTTGGCCCTAAACCTTTTATATAAGGTTTCCCAAGTGAGGGTGTCTATGTCAATGTGGCCTTTTAACTCCTCCTGTCTCAGCCATGTGGAGGTCATCCCTCTGAAAAGATGAACTGCCATATGTGCTTTAAGATTACTCCCATAAGGGTGCAATCCAAAGCACCCTCCAAGACTTATAAGCCAAGATTCAGCCTCTATACCCTTGGTAGATCCCACAAAAGGTGGTAGATTGAGTTTAAAAAACTCTCTAAAAACTAGCATTTAAATCAATTCAAAACATAAACATAAAAACTAAGCCACCTCAGATTGAGCCAAAACATATGCATTCAAGCACTGTTTGATTTTCTTTGATAGGAGGGATGTGGCTATGCTCTCTAAGCACTTGGAGCTTGTCCCTAATGCATTTTAGTAAGGATTAATGCAATACAAAACAAGAAACTAAGATTAATCCAAGTTATCTAAGCTATGGTGTGATTTTAGGAAAACTTGGAAATGAGCTAAACTAACAAATATGCTGAAACTTAAGATGATTTAAAATTAATCTAACATTATAACACTACTCAATGTAAAAGATGTGAATTGGTGTTTTTCTCTTGGAAGAGGAGGGTATTTATAGGATTTGAGGAAGGGCTTTGGTTAGGTAGTGGATTTAGGGTCAGAAGCAAGGTTTGGGGCAGAGTTTGGGGTATAGTTAAGGGTAAGGTTAGATTAACCTTGGTCAAGGTTGCTCACACATGTGTGAGCAACACTAGGGAAGTGTGCAAAGGAGATAAGAGTGGAAGAAGAGACATGGGCTTTATTCATGGCTTGTAAGAAGTCTTAATGAGGATGTAAGAGGGATTTATGAGGATGTAAGGCTCATTTATGAGGGGTTTTGACCCAAAGTCAAAGTTTGAAGGGTTAGGCTAAAAAGGGTAGGAATCGCCCTTTAATCAGGTTTAAGGTGAGTTTAGGAAATTCTAGAAGAGGTTAGGAATTTCTAGAACATTTCTAAGGTTTTAGGATTTAAATAAAAAAAATTATTTATTAAAAGAATTTTTGGTCAATTTATTAAATAATTAATAAATTGGGGGGGGGGGGGCGGGTGATGTTTAAATAAGATTTAAACATTTTTGGAAGGGATTTCTTAATTAAATATTTTTATTTAAAATAGGAGGAATTAATGGCATAAAAATAAATAAATAAATTAATAAATGATGATGTCATCAGGGGTTTTTGGAAAATAAAAGTACTTTTATTTTCTAAAGGATTTTTAGGAGTCTACATTTTTCTCCTCTTTGATGTGATGCCACAAGTGGCATGGCATCAAAGACAAGGAAATAAGATTCCCTAGGCTAGAATTTAGAGGATAAGAGGTTGTGCCCCCTCGAGAAAATAACGCATAGAGGAAACATTCTGGAATTTTCTCGAAAAGAACACAAGCGGGAAGGAAAAGGAGGAAGGGAAGATAAACAACCAAACTTCAAAGAGAAAATATGGATGAATGCAAGATGAGGTGGAATGCAGAATGTAGGATGCAACTACATGACGATGCAAGAGTAAGCTATATGATGCAGGATGAGGGGGATTTGGGTAGCTCCAAGTGTAGATGTGGAGAGCACAACCTAGTTTGATATAGCAATGCTAAAGACCTGCCAAGGATACTAGGATCACAAGGCCTTGTCACCAGCGTTGCATAGGACTGATGTGAAAAAGAAACGCAAGGTTGCCCTAGAATAATGCATGAACCAAAAAGGAAGCATGGTAAAAATGATGCTAGAAAAACCACAAACAAATGACATTTTCCAAGTGCACCATGTAATCCAAAAGATCACATGTGAACCATGCAAGGGTCACGTCTGAGTGACTCACAGGAAGAAGAAAAAGATCAAAAGACCTTACCCCAGATTTCCCTCATTCACAATACACCATGATATAAAGGATCATGGTGACTTTGAGGAGAGGAACAATGAGAAGTCATAAAAGATTAACAAGATCCAAAGGACAAAATCCAATAACAAAATGATAACTCCAAAAGACATCATTTTCCAAGGAGAGAGATTGATTTGATTGATGGGGGGACGATTTGGTTTGAATGTGATGAAGGATACATCGACACAGATCGGAGTGGATGGTGTAATACCCCAAAAATAGGCTATAAGTTCATTAATCTTCTATATCAACATATCGAATGAAATTGACATCGAAGTCCTAACCTAAGGCACATCTAAACTTCATCGAATCCTAATTGATTTTATCTTGAATTCTGCATTGGGGAATATTCCTAGTAATGTTCCTAATCATCATAATTATCTTTAATTTAATGATTATTTGGCGATAAATCCAATTTATCCTAAAGTTTGATTAATTGAATATTCTTAATATTTAATTAATTAGATTTAATTCTGTCACTTAATTATTTAATTGAATTTAATTGTATTTATTCCTAAGTATTATTATTTAAATTTGACAATAAATCAAAATTCCTATCACTAATTGATTAAATTCTTATTTAATTAATTAAAGCAAGTTGTCATATTTGATGATATTATTTTTTGAATAAAAAGTTTGATTAAATGATTGATTAACCCATAAATCAATTGTTTTATTTTTCAAAATCAGTTAAGTTGAGAATAAATAACTTTATTTATTTATTAATTCATAATTATCCATGTGCACAATCAAAGAGCAGTTAAACTCCAAATCAGAAAATCAATGCAAGTTATTGACTTTTTGGAACTCAACATCATTTTTGAGTTTTAAAGTTGATCTAAACTTCTAATTCGAGTTAAAAAACTATTTTTGCATGATTTGCATGTTTTTGTGAATTAAATTATCTTTATTATCAGATAACTCAAAAATCAAGTTGAGTTTATTTGAGTGATTTATGACTTTCTTTCATGCACCTCCAAAGCCCTAGATTTCTATAAATTAAGGCTCAGCTCTTCACAAATCATCTTATATTTTTGCATCCTCGCACTGTCGAATTGGAGACTAAAGAATCATCTTTGTGAATCCAAGCTTTGTGAGATCAATATTGCATAGTTTTTCATATCATATTAGTTTTCATATAATTTGTTAGATCATTTAGCATATCATAGATCAATTTTTATATTAGCATAGATTCATATCAAGTTTTCATTCTTATTGCATCTAAAATCCAAAAAAATAGCTTAATTTGCATTCATTCCATATCTAACTTTTGCATAAAATCCTTCATTTAGGTGTTGTCTAGGTCACTGATCTCGATAAAAATCTGAGAACATCATACTTGCACCTATTAGAAGGCAGTAAATCACTTGGTTAGTTTAGCTTTCAATTATTGCACAATTTCATTTTTGCTAACCAAAGTGTTGTGTCTACAGATCAGGTACAATTTTCACACACACATTTTTGGCACCCACTATGGGGCCCTAAAATGGGTTTCCAATTCAATTCTATCAATTTCTATCTTTTTCTCCTCGGTTTCTGTGCAAAACTATGATTTTATTTTTTGTCCATACAATCTTTGTACGAGTTTCTGACAAAAGTCATTTCGCATTGTATCGACTGTCGTACGATAGTCTATCAGATCAAGAATTGTGCCAGGCTGTACACACTATCGTCTAGCAGTTCAACTATCATTTCATCATACACCTAGTGTCGTACGAGTTTCCAGACTATCGTTTGGGAGCATACCCACTATTGTACAAGTTTCAGACTATCGTTTGGTAACAGACCCACTGTCGTACGAGTTTTGGCATCAGGTTTCAACTGTCGTTTCATTTTTCAGGGTAGTTTGTCATATTTGGTTTTTAGATTTTGACTAACGACTAATCTTAACAATTGAAATTCTCTATTTTTGATTGACTCCTGCTAGTTTTGATTGGAAAAAGCACAAGAATTGCTAAAAATAGGTAAACATCTAATAAGCACGTTGCGAGGGTTCCAGGTATTCTCCTTAATCTGATAACATTTCAATTTGGATCCTAAAATGAATCTCTCATGTGTTTGGGTTGAGTGTTTTCTTTGCATGCTTTTTCTTCAAATTTGCATAATTGAATACTAAGTTGTAACACCTTAAGTATTGATAAGTAGTCTTAGATACTTATGATTGATCTAGATTGCTATCTTGGGTTATTGGACTCGCTAAATCTGTCGGCCCCTCATTTTCACCTTGTGGTTGCAATATCAGCGCCATAAAGGGGAGGGGTCTATAGGAGAGAAGCGTTAAGTGTTCCACTAGGCAACCCTTTTGTGCTTTTTGGAACTCACTTATTTTCTAAGTTGTGGACTTGTTTCTAGCTTGTGTGAGGGGTTAATTGCTCCACTTTGTGGACTCACCTCATATTTTCTTTAAGCGTTAAGTGTACCACCTTGTGCTTTTGAATGCTTTTGGATAGATTTTTTTTTTGGAATATATCTATACTCACATAGTAATTAGGCCCCATGAACACTATTTGTGGATCTTGAGAGAGTGGGTTCCCAGCGAAACCCTTCTCAATGAGGGATCTCTTGTAGGTGGGGAGGATACTTTGAGAGTCTCACGTTCTACTAGATCAGTGGGTCTTCAACTTTTGATTGATACATTCTCTCCGGAGAGGTTGATAGATCATGAGGAGTTGACATCATAGATCTTTGTGAGATAATCTTAGTCTTAGCGTGTCGGATTTATCTGCCTGCTTTGTTTGGGTTAAAATTGAAAAGGTGTAAAAAACCTTGGATCTGTAGCCAAGTCCCCTTGTGGTATACTATTGTGAGTCACCTTTAGAGAGGGTTAACCATAGCGAACAATCCCTTCACAGGGCAAACTACGTTGACAGAACCTCAAGTGGTAATAGCCATTTTCACCGTGGTAGTGATAGCCACTATATAAATGTCCTTGTGGAAGAAATCTTCATAGGTATGGTTCATTGTTGGGTTGTCAGATCTCCCTAGCAGCTCTTGATTGATTAAATTCTCGGACTATGTCAAAACCCTGGTGCGTCGGGATTGGAGTTCACCCCTTTGGATCATAAAAGTTGCAGATTCAAACTATTACTAAAAACCCTAGCGAGGCCAAAATTTTCATTTTCTAGGGTATATGTACGTTATTGTAAAACATTTTTGGAACATACACAATTAGCGCTTCTAAGGATTAGAACGAATAAGTCACTTGATTGTTCATGCGCAAGGTTGCTTTTGCCCTTGTTCATTGTTTTCAAACATGCTTGAAATCACTTGCTTGCTATTTTGCATGCTTGTTTATCTATCTGGTTATTCAAAATGAACAAATCTGTTACAATCCTCAAATCTGGACATTGAAATTTGTAAACAATCCGAATCTGAAAACTCAAAATTTGCAAAATCTGAAGTAAAATCCTTTTCTAGAGTCAAAAGTCATTTTAGGAGGTCAGAAAGTCATATGAGTTTCCATAAAGTGTCATTTCATTACTGCCCATCTGTCGTATGATAGCAAACCCAATGTCATATGAGTTTTCATGCCAGCAAATTTCAAAAAGTCAAAATCCTACTTACAACTGTCGTATGAGATTTTCAACTATTGTTTCATTACTGACCCACTGTTGTACGAGTTTTCAATTGTCATTTCATAGAAGACCCTCTATTGTATGAGTTTTGCAATTATCGTTTCATAGCATACCCACTATCGTACGAGTTTGCAGAGTGTTGTTTGGAAAATTTTTGAAAGTTGTTAGAAAATTGTCAGAATTGCCAGATATTTAGCTTTTTCAACCTATTTCCAAAATCTGCCGAACGAATCATTGTGTCAGCAATAGAGCAGTAGCTATTGAGAATCAGGACACATGTCTCAAAGAATCAGTACACATGAGGAAGAAATTCTAATCATAGCTATGATGAAGCAGATACAAGCTATGCAAGTCAAACTTAACAAACTTGAGAAAGAAAAGGAACCTAAAGAGTTCTCCATGGAAGCTCTATGTCCTTTTCCATTTGATAAAGACTTGTACATGTCACCATGCCCTCGGATAGAATTTGAGCAATGTGATAATCCTTATGATACCTCTTCCATGGAGAGTGACACATCCATCTTTGGAGACTATGATGACTATGATGATGGACAATATAATGATACCTATGACACCTTTGTTCCTAAGAGCCCTCCTCATCATGTGTTCCTGCTTACTGGAAATGGGATGTCACATTGGATAGATCATGATGGTGATCCATATGATTCTGATTTTGAAAAAGACTTTGATGATTTTTGTGAACAATACCTTGATTATGATCCATCTACTACTGTTGAGGACTATAAAATGCATCGTGCTAGCTTGAAGCATCAATACTACAAGGATCTCTCCTCTAAAAACTCTCAGGCTGAAAATATAGATTACACTCTCAAGAAAGTTCATGTTAATGTTGGACCTTTGTCTTGTGATGGTTCCCATCCATCCCCTACTTCTTCCAATACTCCTACATCTCCTAAAGTTTCCAAGTCTTCCAAATCTTTCACAAATCCTGCACCCGACATAAATTCTAATGCTTTCCATGCAGTTCCCTATAGTTATCCTCAAGGGCTACCTCTTCAAGAAATTCAAGATAACCTTCACTTGGCTGCTAATACTTTCAATAATGCTAAACCTAAAGAGCCTAAGCCTTCATACACTACAATGCCTACTTCACCTGGTCCTTCACCATCTCTGCAATAGTCTTCCATACAATCCCAACATGCTTCCTTGTCCTTAGAAGTGGCTCCATGTCAAGAGGAGTCTAGAAATCATAAAAAAAAGAACATAAAGAAAGATCAAGATCAAGAACCCTCCATGTCATCCACTCCTTTTCATGATGTCTCTTATCTATTTCATGGTACTTTTGATCATGCATCCCCTTTCCCATGCATTCCACCATGTCTTAAGTCTTCTCCTAAGCAAGATCACGCTACTACTTACACTGTTGAGCTTATTGACAATCAAAATAGCCATACTACACTTGCACTTTCCAAAGATGATACTTCCATTAAGGTTGATACAAATGGTGTTGTTACTTCTAATGTTAAGCCTATTGAAAATCAAGAGAAAAATTATGTGCTTATGCTATCCAAAGATCCTTGTCAAGATCAAAGTCTTCCATCTTCTTATTCTACCACTCCATGTTTGTTTTCGCTTTCAACTCTTCCTAAGTCTTTGCAAGCTTTGAACAATCCTATCATAGAAGTCACTCCTATTCAAAATGTCCATGATTCTATTGAAAATTCTAATGCTCACTCTAAAGATGCTGATATCCTTGGTTGTCATATAGATGTTGATGAATTTATTGATTATCCTTTTGCATCTTCCACTTCCATCCTTGGACCTCCTCCATGACTACTAAGGGCTTCACGTCTGCCTTCCATCTTAGGTACTTATGTCCCTTCACTTTCCCCTCCTAACTCTACTAATTCTCCATCCATCTTGGGTCCTTACATCCCTCCATCTCCCATCTTTCCTCAAGATCAACATATATGCACACCCTTGAATCCTTTTCATCCACCCAGCCATCTAAACTAGACATATCCTCCTTCTTCCACAAGTCCCAAGTCTTTTGGAAGTAGCTTGAATGTTCAATACAAGAAAAAGAAGCAATACAAGAATCCATCAAAAAAAGAAGATCACCATGTCTCATTTAATAGACGTGGAAACATAAAGTCAACAGAGATATCTAAGAAAAAAACTACAAGACAAGTATGGGTTCCAAAATCCATCATTGAAGATATTCTCTCTAGATCATCAAAAGGAAATAAAAAGCCTATAGCTATATGGATTCCAAAGTCTCTCTTGAAAGAGTCTGGTGTTGAGGAAAAAGTGAAATTGACATTCAAGTTTCCAAAGGCTTCCACTTCATCTTCTTCCAAAAACATTCTTCCATTCCATGTGCCTAAACCACAACTTCTGCTATCCATTCACCATATTCCTTCACGTATTCCTTCATTCATGTTTCCTCGATCCTCTCACCATCCTTCAAGGTGTGTGTTGATGTTGATCTTGCCTTCCTTTCCATCTACCCTTTCACAATCCTTCCATTCATTATCCTTCTACCTTCTATCATTTTTCCTCATTTGTCTATTCTTCCTATCTTCCAACCTCACTCACTTTACATAAAACCTTATCCTCTATTTTTCTCTTCCATCTTCCTTTCCCTATCAACATCTTTGAGTGTATCATTTTGAATCCTTGGCATATCATGGTTTATCCTTTCAAGGAGCACTATCGAAAAATCTTTCCTTCTTCCAAAAATTTGAAAAAAAAAATGAAATATCAGAAATGAAAAAAAATTAAAAATGTGCCTTGGTGAGAACTTGGAAACAGGTGCCTTGGTAGCAAAAGTAAAGAGAAATAAATTTGTCCTATGGTGAAAACCACTCCCTTGTGGCACCTTGGATAAGTACCATGATGAACACCTGGCAATCAGGCATCATGCATAGTTCTTCTACATATTTCATCCATTCCATCTTTCCTCTTTGATCTTGACAATGTTGATCTATACATGAACATTTGGCTATCTTGTGAGCTATCTTACGATGATCTTGCTTTCATTCTTTTCATGTTTAGCCTTCATATCTATCGCTATCCTTTTCCCCTTTGGTCTTGATCTAAAAAAAAAGAAGAGTAAAACACGATGCTATGAAGCCTCTTGACATGTCTACTCCTTTGGACTGCATCATTTTCTACTCTTGCATTACACTTTTATGACTTATCCTATGCTGGCCTTTCATTGCTTGTCCAAATGTGCTTTACATGACCTATTTTTCCCTAGCTTGGGTATTCTTGAGGAGTTTTCCCTTGAGGATTTCTTCCCTTCATTCTCATTCATTCTCTTGTTTTTCATCTCTTCTGCTAACTTGCTAATCCCTCTTGTTCTCCACCTTGCTAGACATTGGGCCTGCATAATATGATCTTGTTTGGGAGTTTGCAATGGAAAAAGATGTTATCGAGTATACCACGTATCAGAACAAGTATCAGAATCAGTATCAAAACAATTATCAGAATAAGTATCAGAACCAGTATTAGAACCAGTATCAGAACAAGTATCAAAACTAGTGTCAGAACAAGTATCAGAACACCTACAGGGGCTACACCTTTTTCTTTAGTTTATGGGTCTGAAGTGGTACTACCTATTGAAGTTGAAATCCCATCACTAAGAATCAGAATGCATGGTCTAGTAACTGATGATGACTACAGAGTGTCTAGATTGCAAGAACTGGAACTACTAGATGAGCGTAGACAAGTAGTGTATGATCATCTCAGAGTATATTAGAAAAGAATGTCTAGAGGCTACAAAATGAAAGTTAGACATAGAGAATTTTAGGTTTGTGATCTAGTCTTGAGAGAAAATCCAAAGAATTAATCACATCGAGAACGCAAGGGGAAGTTCGAACCCAACTGGCTGGGTCCCTTTGTAATCACTGCTACTTTTGGCTTTGGTGCCTATCAACTCTCAACGATTGAAGGAGAACAGCTCTGAGAACTAATCAACATTCTCCATCTAAAGAAATTCTATGCCTAAGGCATTCAGTCTATGCTAAAATGTCTTAAAAAATTTTAAAAATCTAAAAAAGTCCTGAAAAAATGAACATCTTGGTGAAAACCTAGCAATAGGCACCTTGATGATTCACAAAAAACTAAAAAATATCAAAAAATTTAAAAAAATTGAAAAAAATGAAAAATACAAAAAAATGAGAAAAAGAAAAAAAAAGTGCCTTGGTGAAAACCTGGAAACAGGCACCTTGGTAGAAAAAATAGAATCTCTGCCAAGATGGTGAAAACCTGGCAAACGGGCACCACTTGTTTCAAAATGCTCCATCTATTAGCACAATATTGGTCTTTTCCAGCTTTCAGTCTTGCTTTAGTTTCTACATATCTCCTGATTTGTTTCCACATTCCTATTTTTAATAAGTCAGTTTGTACACCAATCTGCTCAAGCGTCTGTATCCTATCAATGCTTAACACTTGGGGGCAATCAATGTCAACTCCTATGGTCTCCAGTATATCTTAGATGTATCATATCCAGTCAGAGTCCTTTGAAGCTTCATGTCAGTCAATCAGTCAGTCTTGTCTCCAGAAAGGATTTTGCATCTACAACAACATCAAACACAAACTGAAAACAATCTGTGCTTTACATGCTTTTATCTCCTTGTATGCTTACTGATTCACATTGAGATTTTTGCATATTGTGTCCCTTCAAGCTCTTCGATGATGTCTTTTATAAGATTTAGAGAGTGATGACTTGGGGCATAATCTTTTCTTTATTTCTGCTTGTATGTGAAAATCTAAAAACTTTGGAAATTTTGGATTGAAATGGTGTCCGACTATAAGAGCCTCTATCTCGAATTGGATGGCCATGCGTACCTCGACCATTGATACCTAGAAAATTCAAGGAAGTTTGATCTAACTATTGTCTTTTTGAGTGAGTTCTTTCTCCTACTGTAAAATGCGATCTTACCTAAGAATGTGAATGATAAAGGGTCACTACGGGTAATTCACATTGGATTTAGAATGATCTCTTGATTGTTTGATGTGTTTGTAATGCAAGGCGTATTCAGGTCATCATGACATTTATATTTTGATGCTTATACAAATTGCTATATCAAAATGGACATGATATTCAGGTCATCCTGGCATTTATGCCTTGGTGCTTATATCTAATCTGACATTCCGAAAACAAAATCAATATTCATATATCCATGGCTGTTGACCAGTGGGTGTTGTATTGATTCTTGCGCATACAAATTGATATTCATATGTCTATGGTTTCATAGCTAGTGGGAATTGTATTGATTTATCTGGTTACCTAAAAGTTCAATGATGATAACAAATCGACACATGATCAATGACTAGGTCCTAGGTCTTAGGTTGCATTTCATTTTGCATGTTTCTTTGCATCTTGCATGTTTGCATGATCTCACAAATGTTTGGAAACACTTCAAAGCTTAAAAAATTCTTCATATCAATTCTTCACATCTACCAAGAGCTAAGTCTCACTAGAAGGTCTCTTCACCGAACCGCAAGCAGTAACCCTCCCGGGTTAAACATCCTTTTGACATAAGATTGAGTACTTGTCTTCATCAACCTGAAAAAACATATCATGTGTATCGCTGCATTTACATCTCATATTATTATCATTTGTTGCATTACATTACATCTAGTGCATAAGCATAAATCACACATACATCTTTTCATAATCAATTACATTTGCATAACATCCATACATATGAAAGAAATCATTGCATTGCATTGATCCATACATACATTCTACACTACTCATAGCATAAACATCATATGATATCATCATAAATCAAACCATGACAAGTACAAATGATGTCACAACCAAAAACATCGATCTCATATATATCATAAACTCAAAATGAGTCAGGCGTGCACTACTGGCACAATATAGAAAAGAATGAGCTCCGGAGAGCTATCGGAGTCAGAACAATATATCAATGATAAAAAAGAATAGAGTATATAAAAACATAAGAATAGGAATAAACTATCGGCATGCTCCTCGGTATTTGGTGGAGGAGGTGTTGGTGCATCTGGTATGGCCTCTACTCTCAGTGCCCTAGCTCCCTCTGAAGCTGCCATGTACTCTGAATACGTAGGTACTCTCTGCGTAGCAGGGACAATAGCATAGTATGCAGACACATAATACGAAGCTGGTGAGGTCTGATGGGTCACCTCTGTCTATAATCTCTGAACCTCTGAGCGAAACTTTGCATGAAGCTCTGTGCACTACCTATTTGCCTCTTGATACCTCTCCTGCCACCTAGCACTCTGTACCTTTAGGTCCCAAATCTGAGCTTTGAGACTCCTGATAGTCTCTGATGAAGTAAGAGGAACAGTAGGATCGGCCTCAGCTGCTGGCATCTCTGTGTCTTGTGGCTGCTTTGGCTTCTGATCAGTGGTATCTGCTTTATGCCCCTTACGATGTCTAACCTCAAATCCTAGATCAAAAGTGGTATCTATCTATGAGGGATCTACATACCACCTACGAACTGGTCAATTGCTAAAACCTCATCTGTAGAACCAACACTGCCCAAAGTACCCCTCTCACCCCTGGTCCATCTCTGTGACCCTGTAGATGTACCTGCAGGAGAAGTAGAAGGATGAGGGGGCCTCATATGTCCTGATGGTCTCTGAAGTGGAGTTGTCACTCTCTGTCTGGGTGGTGTAGGATGCACTACCTGCGGTCTCGGGCCCTGTCCCATGGGAGCACTTGTGACATCCATCGCCTCCTCCCTAGAGGGTATCAACTCAGTGGGATCTGAAAATCTATGAATGGGGTGATCCACAAGCCAAGAAATGTATCCATCTGTGACCCCTGCATCAACAACCTATGGACGGTAGTCCCAGTCTCTACCTATGATAGTAATGTACTCCTCTGAACATAACAAATAGGAGAGCCTCTGTGTCCATCCGAGCCCAATCTCACGAACAATATGAGCATATGTAGTATACTCCCGTGGGGCATCCTATCTGTGTCCATACTGACGCCACACTCTAGTAATCAAGAATCTCTCCAAAATGGTGGGAGATCGGCCAATAAGTACCCGACTCTAAAAAAGAAAGTTGTACTGCTCCCTCACAGTGGGCCAGACATCTATCTGAAAGTAGGGTCTCTAATGCACAAATGTCATATCATCTACGCATTGTCGAAAGTACTTAGTATGACCCATGTAGACCTGTGTGACATAACTAGCATACGTATATATCATTGGCTCTTATGGCTACCGCTGTGTCTGGAAAACCGGTCTCAACACTGGGATATGCTCCCAGGCCCATATCTGTAATACAAGAGCTCCATAGGTGAAGCTCTTGCAATCCTTATACACAATCTCATGCATCTCTGAAAACATATGTGCCAAAAGGCACTGACCCCAGGAAAGCTCAGTGGTAGTGGCCATAAGAAGTGCTACCATCGCAGCCCATCCCATCAGAAAGTCATTCTGCTAACGACCTGGCATGATGAGCTCACCGATCATACCAGCAATAATGCACTCTAAATGGTGCATTTGACTATATCTCTGTACAAGGGTCTCCTAGGAAATGGACCCCGTCAACTGTGTATCGTCCCCAAACAAACACCTAAAGGCATGAAGACCAGTCTGGCCGGAACTCACATACTCAGGACGCCGACTGCTATGGAAGGGAATGCGTAATATCCTATAGATGTCCTCTGGAGTCACAGTGATCTCTCTAGTCAGTAAGTGAAATGTCTATGTCTCCGAATGGAATCTCTCAATCAGTGCAGTCAAAAGGCCATGATTTACCCTAATATCGGGTAAATGGATCAAATACTTGAACCCACATGCAACAAGATGAACCCTCATCGGGTCAGGAAGCGAGACACATAATCTCTGGGTCGTCGGGTATGAATGTCAGACATGAACATCTGGATATGTGACCTATATCATGCAAAAATAGGGAATTCTATTAGAAATTGGGTTCAATAATAGGCTAATAGTATAGAAATTGGACAGTTGGGTACTTCAGAAGGTAGGTCAAAAGGTTAGATATCAGCATCAGAAATCAGAAAAGTCAAAATTTGGCCTTGAATATCAGTTTTAAGCTCTTTGTTTTTCATACGACAGTCCAGACTAGCACCGAAAGTCGTACGACACTCCATAGAAGCCCATACAACAATCCATGGTCATACGACACTGGGCACTTCGTCATACGAGTTTCCAGGGACTCGATGAAATGTCATACGACAGAGGGGTCCCCTTCATACAACACTGGGTATTGTATGAAATGACAAAGCAATTCAAATTCAAATGTCGTACGAGTTTGGGTTGGGACTCATACAAGTTTTCATACATGCGAAATTCAAAAAGCAAAATGCATACGGAAAAAATTAAAAATGCTGTAAAACATGAAAAATTTGCATTTTTAGAGGGGCACAGAGGTCCACATACCGGATGTCCATACTGTCAAGGTTTGTCATGTCTCTGGCTGTGCTCAAATCGATGTGAACTCACAGGTACCTTTGGTTCTCGTTGTTCTGCCATTTTCTTGCTTAAAGGGCTCCACAAAGTCTCCAAAGTCAAATGGTTGAAATGAATTGAAAATGACCCTTCAAGCCTTTATATAGCATTTGACCTAATTTTCAAAAGTGCTCCATTTTCTACGAAAATTGCACCCCTGGCTAATTTCGATGTTCTGAATCCATTTTCAAGATCAAAATTCAAATTTGAGATTGTTTATTATGTCAAAATCATGATTTAAAATTTTTGGGCCCAGGATGGTCTACTGCTTGCATAATCGATCTTCTCTCATCAGAGAAATCCAGAATTCAACTTAACTGATTATCTTACATCAAACTATTGAAATTTCAACTTGGTCAACCATGGTCAACTCATGGTCAAACCTAGTCAAACTTAGTCTCTAGGACCTCTAAACGATGCAGAATGCGTTCTCGGACGTGTATAACCACTTCTCAAATCAATTAACCTGCTTCTAAACCACAACGCTGACTTTTCTTGTCAGATTTCAATTTTAATCCCGAAGGGGGCATGGTATTGCATATCATTCAAAGTTTGTAATCAAATTTGAAATCATATCTTTATGGAAATCATAACTTCCTCAGTAATCAAGACAACAATCACGTCTAGTTACTAATTCATCAAAAAGACCTCATCGCTCGGGGCAAATCTATCATCACTTGGGGCATATCAGATTCACCAAGATCCATATCAATCTGGTATTCTCCTAATCTTGTAAATTGTATCAGTTTCTCGTAACCATCAGTTCATTAGTGTTCTTTCTTTGGTTCTTCAGTAACTGAAGAGTTCAGATGTGATACCTACATGGTTTTGCTAAGACAATCGAGTCTGAAACCGGTCACTCACTTCTTCGCAATCATAAGGTTTGAAATTAGGTGTTTTGACACTTTTTCGCAATCCTTGGTTCATCACTGCTACAGTGAACATTATCTTTGGTCATTCAGGACCTAGCATCATCATATCTTTCAATCAATTTCTATCTTGGAATCGGTTTATCTTTCGAATCAGTTTCATATCTCTATCAAACATAGACTATTCTTTGAACCACTGTGCTTCGCACAGTAATTCAAAGAGGGGCAAAATGTAATACCCCAAAAATGGGCTATAAGTTCATTAATCTTCTATATCAGCATATCGAACGAAATCGACATCGAAGTCCTAACCTAAGGCACATCTAAACTTCATCGAATCCTAATTGATTTTATCTTAAATTCTGCATCGGAGAATATTCCTAGTAATATTCCTAATCATCATAATTATCTTTAATTTAATGATTATTTAGAGATAAATCCAATTTATCCTAAAGTTTCATTAATTGAATATTCTTAATATTTAATTAATTAGATTTAATTCTGTCACTTAATTATTTAATTGAATTTAATTGTATTTATTCCTAAGTATTATTATTTAAATTTGACAATAAATCAAAATTCCTATCACTAATTGATTAAATTCTTATTTAATTAATTAAAGCAAGTTGTCATATTTGATGATATTATTTTTTGAATAAAAAGTTTGATTAAATGATTGATTAACCCATAAATCAATTATTTTATTTTTCAAAATTAGTAAAGTTGAAAATAAATCACTTTATTTATTTATTAATTCATAATTATCCATGTGCACAATCAAAGAGCAGTTAAACTCCAAATCAAAAAATCAATGCAAGTTATTGAATTTTTGGAACTCAACATCATTTTTGAGTTTTAAAGTTGATCTAAACTTCTAATTCGAGTTAAAAAGCTATTTTTGCATGATTTGCATGTTTTTGTGAATTAAATTATCTTTATTATCAGATAACTCAAAAATCAAGTTGAGTTTATTTGAGTGATTTATGACTTTCTTTCATGCACCTCCAAAGCCCTGGATTTCTATAAATTAAGGCTCAGCTCTTCACAAATCATCTCATATTTTTGCATCCTCGCGCTGTCGAGTTGGAGACTGAAGAATCATCTTTGCAAATCCAAGCTTTGTGAGATCAATATTGCATAGTTTTTCATATCATATTAGTTTTCATATCATTTGTTAGATCATTTAACATATCATAGATCAATTTTTATATTAGCATAGATTCATATCAAGTTTTCATTCTTATTGCATCTAAAATCCAAAAAAATAGCTTAATTTGCATTCATTCCATATCTAGCTTTTGCATTAAAATCTTTCATTTAGGTGTCGTCTAGGTCACTGATCTCGATAACAATCTGAGAACATCATACTCGCACCTATTAGAAGGCAGTAAATTGCTTGGTTAGTTTAGCTTTCAATTATTGCACGATTTCATTTTTGCTAACCTCTAATGTTTTACTAAAGTGTTGTGTCTACAGATCAGGTACAATTTTCACACACACAGATGGGTGGAAGATTAGGTCAGACAGGAGGAAGGATACATCCTCAAGGACCCGCTAATTGATGAGGAGAATGCATGTTTCTATTCACTGGCAAATGATGAGTTGAGGATAACCGTTGTGATCAAGAATAGTCGACAATTGATGCTGTTGAAGTACAAGGTTGGGTGGGACAATATTTTTGATCAAATGATGTTGTAGGACTGACGAATATATGTACAATAAGACACAATGAGATATGTACAACTGACAGGGAAAGATTTACAATGGCTATGTACAAAATCTCAGGGGTTTGGGATAGGAAGATCTCACTATACAAGATACATACAGGATATGTACATGATTATATACATGATATGTTTAAAGATGTTAATATTTGGTAGCTAGATCAGATTCTAGCTCACATTATTTTAATTAGGAAAATTAAAATAATGAATTAATTATTTAATTAAAGATAATTAAATAATGAATGGATTAATTATTTATTTAATTAGGAGAATTAAATAAATAATTTATTATTTAATTGGGATAATTTATTGGTGAATCAAATAATATAAATAATATTTATTTATGGATTATTTATTATTTATTTAATTGGAAGAATTAAATAAATAATTAATTGGAGTATAAAACATTATTAGTTATTTATTTAATTGGAGAATTAAATATTTGAGCTATTGTATTTTAAATACAATAAAGTAATTGGTAAATTAAATGGGTCAGGCCCTCTCATCAAATAAAATAAAAGGTTGACTAGAGTTAGAAATTAAAAGGACTTGTATATATTCAAGTTTACCTTGACCTAATTATACACTTGACATAATGGAAGATTTATCTTTTAGAGAAATGCTTGGGGGGAGACAATCAAATATTTTTTATGGTTGGGAGGGAAAATCATTGCCCGTGATTAAATGAGCATAAAACAACATGGTATCAGAGTTTCAGCTAGATCTGGGGGAGAAGATTTCTATACAAAAGACAATATTATCTGCTCTTTTTTCTGGACATGCGATCCTCTTGGTTTTTGGTCGCAAGTTCATCACATTTTGGTAGCTTTGTCTTGGTGTTGAATTGCATCAACAAGCAGTGATTTTATGCTCCTGAAGGCTGTGATTTTTTGAAGATTTGATCCTTGTTTAGGCCTCCAGTTTTATCTTCCAAATCCCTTTGGAAGTGATTTGGATCTGTTTGGGCTGGCATTTTTTGGTAGCTCTAGCATCTTTTTCACATTTTGCATGTAGTCTTCTTCTTGGTGGTGATTTGAGGTCTTTTAGGGCCTGCGATTTATTCCTTATTCAAGGCTGTCATTTCCCTCTTCCCTGATCTATGATTTTACCTCTATTAGGCATTGAATTTCTTCTGCTGTGGCGTGCAATTTTCTCCTTTAGACAATGGCGAATTGTTCAAATCTAGCTATGCAATTTTATCTCTGCTTTGGATTGCAGAGCCTTTTTTTTTTGGGTGGCGATTATGTCTCAGGTTTGGACAACAAATTTAACCAGGAAGGTAGCGATCTTCATTTTATTTAGGCTGTGAATTGCCCAGATCTACATTTTGTGGTGATTTGTCTTCTACTTGGCAGCGAGATCTTGACAAGTTGGGGCTGCGATTTGGTTGCTATAGCAGCATACTCTTGACATACTCCTTGGAAGATTTGGTTTACTTCTTGGCAGATTTGAGGATTTTGTTTTGGCATTAAGATTTTGTCCAAGTTGCAACTTGAAGGGGTCTTTGTTGCAACTTGGTAGGCATCCTCCAACAATTTGGTGTTCAAGTTCTTGCATCTTGGCAAGGCAATCCAGATATTTTGATATCTGATTTAGGGAGACTTAAATTTGAATACTTGATTGCTTCCATGATAGAGGAACCCAATTTGCAGGACTTGGTTTATTACGAGTGAACCATGGATTCTTATCTTGTAATAGATATCATATTGATATCTTATGATTATATATTTCTCATCAACATGACAATGAGATCTTGGATTCTCTTGGTTGAGAGGGAGTCTCAGCCCCTTTGATGTATTTGTTTTTTTTATTACCCACCTCTTGCGCACAATGCAAGGTGGATGTTGTATTTGTAGCTTGGATCCTCTTTGAAAGAAGATATGTGTACCACCCTCTGTGGGCAATGCAAGGTGGCATTGTAATATTTTTTAAGTCCACCCTCTACGGACAATGTAAGGTGGAAAAGTTCTTCACCACCCTTTGTGGGAAATGTAAGGTGGTGTTGTATTGAATTCCACCCTCTACGGGCAATGTATAGTGGCAACCATCCTCTGTGAGTAGGCATGATGGTTCCACCCTCTCCGAGTAGGTATGGTGGATATGCTTTGACCATCCTCTACGAGTAGGCATGATGGTTCCACCCTTTGTGAGTAGGTATGGTGGATATGCCTTGACCATCTTCTGCGAGTAGGTATGATGGAAAGAAATGTTAAGAGCTAGAATCCTCCCTAGCTAAGAGGGAGTGTTAATATTTGGTAGCTAGATCAGATTCTAGCTCACATTATTTTAATTAGGAAAATTAAAAGAATGAATTAATTATTTAATTAAAGATAATTAAATAATGAATGGATTAATTATTTATTTAATTAGGAGAATTGAATAAATAATTTATTATTTAATTGGGATAATTTATTGGTGAATCAAATAATATAAATAATATTTATTTATGGATTATTTATTATTTATTTAATTGGAAGAATTAAATAAATAATTAATTGGAGTATAAAATTGTATCATCTTAAAATGGAAGCACTTCCATCTCGATAGGTTTAGCACCCTCATTTAGTACATTTATCATGATAGACTTGCATTTAGGATGCATTCTGCACTTATCTTCTTCATTCTAGATTAAATTAGGGTTAGGATCCTGAGGATTCTCCTTAATTTCCTTTTTCCATGGCTCTATTTTCTAGGTAGGACTTAGAAATAGGTCCTCCTGGTCTTCATCATAATCATCATAGGATTTTATGTCTATCCCTGGCATTCTATCCTTTCTGATATCATCTCTAGGTCTCCGAGCATCCCCGGGACCTCCTGTCCTAGTTCTGACTAGATCTAGGACCAGGGTCAGATTTGAGCTCAAACATGAATAGGTTAGGATTAAACTCAAACCTAACCAGGTCAGTCCCAACCTTGATTCTAACCCCCTCTAGAATTTGTGCCCCTCTTTCAAAATTTGGTCCCGACGGGCCTCGAAATCAATGTCAGGACCTTGGATCTGAGTGTGAAATGGTTTTAATTCGAATTTAATTTTCTCTCCTTAGTTAGTTATTATGATTGGACCTTAATTGTTAATATGATTTAGAACAACAGAGAGGGGGGGGGGTGAATTAGTTGTTCTCAGGTCCTGATGTATAAACTAACTTCAAAACTTTTCCTTGAATCAGATCAAGCAACCAAATCAAACTCGGTCATCACTGATTCAATAACAGAAACATATAACTCAATAGTCCACTACCTAGCTGTATCTAACTTGTAAAACATAGAAATGTTCAAACCAAAACATTCACACAATTTTTGACACCAGGATTTATAGTGGAAACCCAATATGGGAAAAACCACTTTGTAACATGCTACTATTATTTTCACTCTTCTAAAGTGAGCTCAGTTAAAAGCCAACCCTGTGAAAGGTTACAATACACACTGTCAAGTATGACCCGGTTAAAGGATTTCAATCACCCTATTAAAAGTGAGCCTGGTCAAAGGGCTTACATACACTCCATTAGAATGCAACCTTGTTCAAAGGATTTAACATATGACTGTTAGGTCAACCTCTGTTAAAATGATTTTGACTATTACAATGGTTAGAAAGTAGTAGTAGTATTGATCTGAAAACATACAACTCACTTTGCAAATATGAGATCCAATTCAGTACACAAATGCTAGTTTACTGACTTTGAAACTTTGCCATCTCCACTTCTGATCTACTCGAAATGTTCCTTCAAGCAATCACCACACTTTTCTTCAGCGTTTTCGCTTATACAGTCAATAAAACTTTACTATTCTTCTAGGATCTCCTTCACCAATGCATACACATACCTAATGCTTCGGTCCCCTTAATACTTTCCTCTGTTAAGTTAACTTATCTTTTGCCACTTAATCTCCTTCGTAGATCTTAGGGTTAGGTCAAATAAATTGAATCTACCTACTTCACGTTCTTCATCTCCTCTTCTAGAATCATCTCAAATCTCATAAAGATTTACAATAAAATGTTTTGCAAAGCATTAAATGCTTCCATACAATCAATAAATAAAGTCAACACATTTTACATAGTCCAAGAATTCAAACAATGTCATCCCCAACAAGAATTCTCTTCAAATATAAAATTGCTGATGCTCGGTCAATACTATGATCATCCACTCGGTCTTCATGTAAAACACTCGGTCACTACTAAAACTATTTCCTTAGCATAAACTATCTTCCTCAACAATTTACTGATACTCGGTCGACACTAGATTTTTGGTCGGCATCTACTAAGTCGGTCAACTCTGTCATGACTCGGCTTAAACATAATTTCTTCATTTTTTCTTGGTTAAGCCTATCAGTTTAGTATTCAAACTTACTAAGATAAACAATACATTGTCTCATCATTGTGCAACATAATCAAGTACACTTTGCAGTATCAAGATAGCTCAACCTTTCCTTAGGTTCTATTGTTACCAACCTTTCTTTCCCTTCTCACAATAGATATAGTACTTTTCTAAGTAGCAATAGTCTTATCAATTAAGATTTGACATCAATGACAATACAATAATTGCTTCAATTGCAGTTTCCAACAATCTCCCTCTTTGGCATTGATGGCAACACCATATGATATCACCTGAATAACACATGGATTACCAACCAATCCAAAAACTTATATGTCCATCAGAGAAAATTTATAATATCCTTAGCTTCATTCTGATTCAGAATTAGTAAATCTTACTTCTGTGACCGTCAGAAGTATTTGGATTTCCCTCTATCCTAATCTTTCATTTCAGTTCAATCTCCCTTACTTTCAGTGTCATGTGTTATAGTATCATTTCAATTCAATCTCCCTCTTTGACAAAAATGCCAAAGCAGCAACTCAAACATACATCCAACAGATGTAGATATGTCTATTTAGCACAATGTTTCTCCCTCTGTCATCTTGCTTATGACTAATTTTTTGTCTTTGCTTCTTCTTCACAGCTCTAGGACAGTCCTAAAGTGTGACAATCTTCTGCATTAATGTGTCAAATGTTCTGTTGTAGCATATTTGATGCAGTCCTCCTAGCTTGACTAGGCAGCCTCAATTAGGGGAAGGACCCCTAATTAACTTCTTAGGTACTCATGAGCTTCCTTAGGTAAAGCTTTAGTGAATATGTCTTCCAATTGTTCTTTTGTATTCACATATTTCATTCAGACTTCCTTGTCTTGTACCAGTTCTCTCAAATAGTGATACTTGATTGCTATGTGCTTGGTCTTAGTGTGCATTACTAGATTCTTAGAAATATTGATAGCACTTGTGTTGTCACATAAAATAACAACAGGTTCAGTGATTTCTTCTTTCATGCCTATCAACAATTGTTTTATCCATATAAAATTTGAATAGTTTACTACAACAACAACATACTCGGCTTCAACAGTAGATTGGGAAATGCAATTTTGTTTCTTGCTTGTCCAGGAAACTAATCTCTATCTAAGAAAGAAAGCTCCACCACTAGTGTTCTTTTTGTCATCTACATTTTTTGCCCAATCAACATCAGTATATACTCTAAGGTCAAATTTGTCACTCTTCTTGTAATATAATCCATAGTCAGCAGTTCCTTTCAAGTATCTCATGATTCTTTTCACCACCATCATGTGTGTTTCCTTAGGATTGACAGAGAATCTTGCCACAATCCCAACAACTAATGCAATATTAGGTCTACTATGTACAACATACTGCAATTTTCCAATCATGGATCTGTACAAAGTCTGGTTTACTTCTGCAACATCATCATTCTTAGATAACTTTTGTCCAGTAACCATAGGAGTTCCTACTGGTATAGCATCTTCCATTCCAAAAGTTTTTAGTATTTCATTAACATACTTAGACTGTGTAGTGAAAATACGTTTCTTCATCTGATATACTTGTAAACCAACAAAGAATTTGATCTCACCAAACATACTCATCTCAAATTTAGTTTGCATTTGATGTGAAATTTTTTTACACAATGTATCTTGTCCACCAAAAATAATGTCATCAACAAAAATTTTGGCCAACAAAATACCTCTACCTTCTTCATCTTTCATATACAAATTTCTTGTGTCATTTGTCCTAGAAAATCCAATCTATATCAGGTAATTATGCAACCGCTCATACCATGCTCTGGGATCTTGTTTCAATCCATATAAAGCTTTGTTCAGTTTGCATACCATATGTCTTCTATTTGGATCAATAAAAGATTTTGGCTATTCTATGTAAACTTCTTCTTCCAATATACCATTTTAAAATGCAGATTTGACATCCATTTGATATACCTTGAAATCTTTATAAGTAGCATATGGAAGTATAGTTCTTACTCCTTCCAATCTAGCTATAGGGGCAAATGTCTCCCCATAATCAATTCCTTCTTCTTGTGCATAGCCTTTGCATACTAGTCTAGCTTTGTTCCTAGTGATTTCACCTTTTTCATTCAACTTGTTTCGAAATACCCACTTTGTTCCTATAACATTCTTATCTGTAGGTCTCAGCACCAGAGTCCAGGTTTCATTCTTCTCAATCTGGTCAATCTCTTCATTCATTGTTTGTATCCAGTCTTCATTTTCTAATGCCTCTTTAGTTGTCTTAGGTTCAAATTCACATAGTAAGCATGTTGGATCTTTTGTCTTGCTTCTGGTCTGAATTCCAGTGTCTCTATCTCCAATTATCTGTTCAGGCTTGTGATGTCTTCTTACATATTTTTCCAAAATAGGTTCAACATTTTTCTCTTCTATTTCATCAGGTTCCTCAACAAGATTGTTAGATTTAGCTTATGAATGCTCGACAACCTCTTCCTGATCCTCGGTAGCATTGTCTTATAGCTTGGCATGTTCTTGTTCTCTCTCAGCACTATTTTCTTAACACTCAGCATCACCTGTCTGTCACTCCTGTTGCTTGTCTGAGACTCGGCACCAAGTGCAGGTCTATTACCTACCTCTTCTATTTCCTCAATGTACATGAAGGATTTGTAATCTTCTGGTTCTCTTTTGCTATCAGCTTCATTTCTTTCTGCATACTCATCAATTTTTACATTCACACTTTCCACAATTTTGTTAGTGTTAGAGTTCAAACACTTATAAGCTTTACTTTTTGTGGAGTAGCCTAGGAATATGCCTTCATCACTTTTAGCATCAAACTTTCCATTCTTATTGTCTTTTAATATGTAACACTTGCTTCCAAATATTCTAAAGTATTTAACACTCGGTGCATGCCCATACCATAATTCATAGGGTGTTAGATTTGTACCTTTCTTGATCTGTACCTGGTTAAGAGTGTAAACAACTATACTTATAGCTTCTTTCTAGTATTTTTGTGCCACATTCTTTTCAATCAATAATGTCCTAACACAATCCAAAATAGATTTGTTCCTTCTTTCTGCTCTACCATTCTGTGGAGGTGTTCTAGGTGCAGACATCTATCTTTTGATTCCTCTATCATTTCAAAACAAATTAAATTCATTTGATGTAAATTCTCCACCACGGTCAGATCTAAGACATTTCAGGTTCCTACCTGTCTCCTTCTCAACCTTAGCCAAATACGACTTAAAAAATTGAAAAGCATCAGATTTTTCTTTTAGAAACATTACATGCATCATCCTGGTATGATCATCAACAAACAAGATAAAATATCTAGCTCCACAGTAGCTTTGTACACCCATAGGTCCACAAAGGTCAGTATGAACCAAATCTAAAATGTGTTCGGAAGTAAAGGATTTGTTCTTGAAAGTTGACTTAGTCATTTTTCCTAACTGACATTCTTTGCACATTACATTCTTGGGTTTCTTCAATCTAGGTAGGCCTCTTACTTTCTTCTTCTTACTTATCTCTACCAGATTATCAAAGTTAACATGACATAGCCTCTTATGCCATAACCAAATGTCATCAAGTTGTGCAAACATACATATTTCTTTAGATAGGTCAAGATAGAACAAATTACCTCTAGTCTGCTCACCACTTCCAATCAATTCACCAGTAGCATCAAATATCTTAGCTTTCTTGTGATGAAATTCCACTCGATAACCAGTTTTGTTAAGCTGAGCAACACTTAACAAGTTATAATTCAGTCCTTCAACCTAATAAGCACTTTCACAAGAGATCTTATCAGTCATTTTAATCAATCCTTTTCCTCTAACAAGACATGGTGCATCATTACCAAATGTTACACTTTTACCTTTATAATGATGTAGGGTCACAAACTTACTTTTGTCACTAGTCATGTGATGTGAACAACCACTGTCAATAATCCATTTATCATTCTTGTTCATATAGGAAATCAATGTAGTTTTCTCATCCTCATCAGATTCATCCTTCATTGCAACATAGACTACCTCAATTTCAAAATCGTTACTATTTGTGTCAGACTCTTCTTCAACAATGTAATAGGATTTCTTACCTTTTTCTTTGTAGTCTTTGTACCTTCGGTAGCCTTTGTCATCTCTTTTGTCTTTGTGTCTGCTATTTTTTTCTTCATCTTTGTTCTCCTTGTTAGGACATCTAGCAGCTATATGACCGACCTTGTTACATGCAAAACATATAATGGGAAGTTTACCTTTATATTTTCCTTTTCCTCTTCTTAGTCTTCTAGCCATAAGAGCTTCTAGATCCTCAAGATCTTCATCAAAAGTGTCATTGTCATCTTCACTTTCACTTTTTCTTTCACTGATGCATCTTTCTTTTTCTTTCTTAGGGTTGTTTAGGGCTAACTGTGACTTGAAAGCATATTCAACATTTCCAATACTACCAACAGTGAAATTATCATAATTAGACAGTTCAAAAGTGGTCAGCTTGCTAATCAAACCTTCCAAAGTAAGCACATTTCCAGAGTTACATCTAGATTCCTGAATAGCTGAGATCTTAATAGCATATATAGGACGTAGGGTTCTTAACACTTTTCCAATTATGGTTTCATCATCAATAGTTCCATTTTCTCCTCTAATAGCATTTGCAACCTCTTTTATTCTACCACAGTATTGTGCAATGTTTTCATCTTCATTCATTCTCATTTCATCAAACTTACCTCTGAGACTCTTGGCTTTAGCTTTCAGTACATATAGATCACCACCATAGATCTTTGCAAGAGTGTCCCACATATCTTTAGCAGTTGTGCAGTCCTTAATGTCCTCAAATTTCGGATAGCTTAGGGTAGATGCAATTTCCAGCATTCCTTGATTGTGTTCTTTCTTGGCTCTCATTTCCTCAGCAGTCAAAGGTGAAACATGTGTGACATAGTCATGCTCAATGTAGTACTTTGCAAAATCACCAATACCGGCTAGATGCAACTTCATCAAGCTTTTCCATGTAGGGAAGTTATCTTTGTTCAGCTTCGGTACCTCCTCTTTATACATCTTGATCATTTGCTTCAAGTCCCTTTAAACTTGCTTTCTGTAAACACCAATAAGCAACACAGCTCTGATACCAATTGTTAATATTATTTAGACCAACAGAGAGGGGGGGTGAATCAGTTGTTCTCAGGTCCTGATGTATAAATTAACTTCAAAACTTTTCCTTGAATCAGATCAAGAAACCAAATCAAACTCGGTCATCACTGATTTAATAATAGAACCATATAACTCAGCAGTCCACTACCTAGTTGTATCTAACTTGTAAAACACAGAAATGTTTAAACCAAAACATTCACATAATTTTTGACACCAAGATTTATAGTGGAAAGCCAATAAGGGAAAAACCACTTTGTAACATGCTACTATTATTTTCACTCTTCTGAATTGAGCTCGGTTAAAAGCCAACCCTGTCAAAGGTTACAATACAAACTGTCAAGTATGACCCGGTTAAAGGATTTCAATCACCTTGTTAAAAGTGAGACTGGTTAAAGGGCTTACATACACTCCATTAGAATGCAACCTTGTTCAAAGGATTTAACATATGACTGTTAGGTCAACCTCTATTAAAAGGATTTTGACTGTTACAATGGTTAGAAAGTAGCAGTAGTATTGATTTGAAAACATACAACTCACTTTGCAAATATCAGATCTAATTCAGTACACAAATGTTGGTTTATTGACTTTGAAACTTTTCCATCTCCACTTCTGATCTGCTCGAAACTTTCCTTCAAGAAATCACCACACTTTTCTTCAGCCTTTTCGCTTATACAGCCAATAAAACTTTACTGTTCTTCCAACATCTCCTTCACCAATGCATACACATACCTAATGCTTCGGTCCCCTTAATACTTTCCTCTGTTAAGTTAACTTATCTTTTGTCACTTAATCTCCTTCGTAGATGTTAGGGTTAGGTCAAATAAATTGAATCTACCCACTTCACATTCTTCATCTCCTCTTCTAGAATCATCTCAAATCTCATAAAGATTTACAATAAAATGTTTTGCAAAGCATTAAATGCTTCCATACAATCAATAAATAAAGTCAACACATTTTACATAATCCAAGAATTCAAACAATGTCGTCCCCAACAAGAATTCTCTTCAAATATAAAATTGCTGATGCTCAGTCAATACTATGATCATCCACTCGGTCTTCATGTAAAATGCTCAGTCACTACGAAAATTGTTTCCTCGGCATAAACTATCTTCCTCGACAATTTATTGATACTCGGTCAACACTAGATTTTTTCTCGACATCCACTAACTCAGTCGACTCTATCATTACTTGGCTTAAACATAATTTCTTCATTTTTGCTCGGTTAAGCCTATCAGTTTAGTCTTCAAACTTACTAAGATAAACAATACATTGTCTCATCATTTTGCAACATAATCAAGTGCACTTTGCAGTATCAAGATAACTCAACCTTTCCTTAGGTGCTATTGTTACCAACCTTTCTTTCCCTTCTCACAATAGATATAGTACTTTCCTAAGTAGCAATAGTCTTATCAGTTAAGATTTGACATCAATGATAATACAATAATTGCTTCAATTATAGTTTCCAACATTAATTCGAGGTGAAATTTGAATTATGGGTCCTCACATTGCTCTAGGAGTCTCACCTTGAAACCTCTATATAAATACTCTCATTTGCATTCATTTTCACCAAGCACCACCAAGTACAAACCGAGCATTCTCATGATCAAGTGCTCTCAAGGAGTCAATTTCATGAGCAAGAAGATTTCAAGCAAGAAAGCAAGGAATGGTGAAGATGCAAGATAGCAAGAGGATGATATAGAAGATCAAGCCATAGTTGACATCAAGCATCTTTGCGAACACATATTTGGAGCAAGAGAGATCCTTTCTTCCTTGATCCACCATTATCAACTTTCAAGCATTCAATCATGGAGTAAAAATTATAGATTATGATTTTGGTAGAAGTACTTTAGCCTTGGGGGCTTGGTATGCTTTTCTATCTCATTCAAATCTATGCATTGTTGTTTCATACATATTCATGCTAGGGTTTTGATCTAGAGGATTAGATCTTGGCATTACACTTTCAATACATACACACACACACATTCTATTTCAATCAACTATTCATGGAGGTGGAGATCACCAAAATGGGGGTTTGACTAAGGCAAAACCCTATATAGCCACCCTAAAACACCCCCTTTTTAGATATCTACAGTCATTGTTTTGAGAATTAGAGGATAGATTTGAGTACCCTTTTCACCGAACTTCTAGGATTTGTGAACAAAATCAGAATCGGGCTTTAGAATAAAAATGTAGCCTTTGACCTTTTATGAGGGTCAAAGTCAACCTACTGTCGGAAAGATGAAACTTTTCTGGGTTTTCTCCATCTCGGCTTTTTGGTCATAGATCTTGTGCTAGAATCTTCCAAAACCTTACACAGACTTCAAAAAATAGGTATTTCTAAATTAGTTCCATGATGAGGTATGTATCTTAACCTAATTAATTTTCAAGTATTTTAGATTTACTTATGCTATTTCAAATCCAAAACATATTTACAAATGAATAGTGTTGGATATTAGGTACATTATTATGCTTCCATTTTCCCACTATTCATTTTGGTGAACCTGACTACGACAACTCTTTCTTTTATGGTGTTAGTTTTAAATCTTGCATGATTAGATTTCTTTCTTGCATTTATATTTCAAAAATAAATTAAAAAAATTACAAAATTCCTTTAAAAATACAAAAATATTTACATACTTTTAGTGCTTTCTTTGTCTTCAACATGTATGATTCTTGTTTTGAGTACTTTGATGATACTTTTATTGTACAAAAGGATAGATTCCCTAATGAGGTACATGGTGGTGAGGATGAAAATGGTTCGAATATGATCTCCATGGATCCTATTCCTATTTCACTCTCCTCCACAACCTCTCCAATTGATATTTACCATAGGGTGTGTGCATGGTTACCTTCATGTCCCACTATTTGCAACATTGATAAACCTAAAATGATATATCCTACACCTTTGATGATGGTAAAAGGATGTCCTCGTATAACAATTAAGGGTAAACCTAGAGATCCTTTGGATTTCTTTGATAACATTGATTTCGTTTCACATGCTTATCGCACACAAAATAACCCTTAGCCTACTGTTCTGGTTTCTTTACCTCCTTCTCAATCTACACTTCCTCAAGCACCTAGGTATCCATCTACCTTTAAGGAGTATAACTTAGTTGATCAACTACGTGCTACTCTTGCTAAGATATCTTTATGGGAATTACTTCAAACCTCCCTGATGTATTATGAGGCATTGCAAAAAGCTCTATCCACTCTTCCTACTTCAACTCCTAATCAAGAGAACATTCATTCTATTTTGGATTGTATGCATACTATGCCTTCTATACCTCCTATTATGTTTTCTGATAATGATTTACCTTCCCTAAAGGTGCAGAATCAATATGATGCTCTTATGGTGGCTATCTCTATTAATCAAAGTATCATTTGAAGAACCTTAATTGATAATGGATCTGGGCTTAATGTTTGTAGCATGGATATGCTCAAGGAAATTAAGGCTGATCTATCTACTATTCAACCAGATAATGTGCCTATATGTGGATTTGACAATATTGCAAAAAGAACTTTGGGCATTATTACCTTACCTGTTAAAGTTGGTCCAGTTATTCTAAATACTCATATTCATGTTATGCCTAGACCTCTCAATTATAACCTTCTTTTAGGAAGACCGTGGTTACATACTATGCATGTAGTTCCTTCTACTCTTCATCACAAGGTTAGGTTCATCTATAACAATCTAATGTATACATTACATGCAGATGATGCCCCGAACCCTTGCTTAAATGCAGAATATGCCAAAATCTCTGAACCTCTTCAACCTAGTAAAGAGATTGAAAAACAATCGGAGATACAACAATTTGAGATAAAACAACTTGAAATTAAACAACAAGAAGCTCCATCTTCTTCCTCTTCAATTGAGGATGATTGGGGGACATTGGATTTTAATCCTACGTTTATTGGAGAATACAAGGTCTCTGATTTGGAATTCATGAAGCAACATAATGAATTTGAGAAAAAAGTGTTTATTTCTTCTCCGCTGTCTGAAGAATTAAAAATTAATTTTGTTGCCACTTCAATTAATGAAATGCTTGACACTATAAAGCCTGATTGTTATGACATTGTGACATATGCTGCTCCTTGGACTCCCTCTAACATGACTGATCGATATGGTCCTGGTTATCATTTTCTTAAGAAATCAGGGTTTAATGGAATAGGATGTGGTAAATATGAACAAGGTATACAAGTACCTTTGGATAATGAAGTTTATGATCATACATATGGATTAGGATTCAATCCTTATAGACAACCATCAACTTTTCCTCTTAATGTTAATCATATTTGCAGTGGACAGTTGAAGCTAGTTAACCCATTGCTTATTGATCTTAATCAACAATCCTCTTTGGATATCTTTCCTAAACATGAAACCTTAATGGAATTTTTAGGGGTTTATGAGGATCTACCTAAGTTTCATCACAAACGAGGAAAGCCTTATTGTTTAAATACTGATGCTTATTTTGGAGAACACGAAGAACATGATACCCTTCCTTTACCGATGGATTCTTTGATAAGAAGTGATTTGTTAACCACTGAAACTATTGATATTCAAGTGGATGAAAATGATTCTGAAAGGATGATAAAAACTAGGAAATGTTTGAATTAGGATGAACGTGATCAGTTAGTTTCCCTTTTTCTTGAATTTAAGGATATTTTTGCTTGGACATATTTCGATATGCCGAGTATAGATTCTAAGATTGTTACTCATAACATTGTTTTAAAGTTGAATATGAAACCTGTGAAATAGAAAATTCGAAAGATGAATCCATCAATTGCTTTATTAGTCAAAGGTGAAATTGAAAAATTATTGGATTCTGGATTTATCCGTTCTATAGATTATTCAGATTGGATTTCAAACATTGTGCCTATATCAAAAGGAGAAAATAAGATAAGGATGTGCACTGATTTTAGAGATTTAAATAAATCATCCTTGAAAGATGATTTCCTGCTACCTAATATTGATATGATTGTGGATTCGACAACGAGCCATGCCTTGTTATCTTTTATGGATCATGGTTTTTCAGGATATAATCAAATATTTATTCCTCCTGAAGATCAATTTAAAACTGCATTTATAACACCTTGGGGAGCCTTTTGTTGGGTCATGATGCCCTTTGGATTAAAAAGTGTAGGAGCAACTTATCAACGAGCTATGACTTTGATTTTTGATGATTACATTCATAAGATTCTTGAAGACTATGTAGATGATATCTTGGCAAAATCTATAAAAAGAGAAGATCACATTACTATTTTAGGATAGATATTTAAAAGGATTAGAAGTTATAGTATGAGATTGAATCCTAAGAAATGTATCTTTGGAGTTGATTCCAAAAAATTATTAGGATTTTTAATCTCTAAGTGAGGCATCAAAGTAGATACTGAAAAAATTGAAGCTATTGTTAATATGCCTCCTCCTAAGAATACTTCCCAGTTACAAAGTTTAGAAGGAAATATAAAAGCTATTCATTGCTTTATTTCTAATTTAGCAAACCGAACTATCCCTTTTACTTCCTTTCTTAGGAAGGATACTACTTTCTCTTGGAATGATGAGTGTAAACAAACTTTTGAGCAATTTAAGGAGTATCTGGTGAATCCTCCTATCTTGCAGCCTGCTAATTTTGATAAACCATTTCAATTATACACTTCAGCGACTCCACAGGCCGTGAGTGCGTTGTTAGCTCAAATGGACGATAATGGTAAAGAAAGACCTGTATATTACATTAGTCAAACTTTACTTGATTATGAAACAAGATATATAGATTTAGAAAGACAATGTCTAGCTGTAGTTTATGCATGTCAAAAACTCAAGCATTATTTGATAAATTTTGAAGTTAATGTGATTGTCAAATTTGATCCTTTGAAACATCTTTTCTCACAAACTGATCTCTCTGGCTGGTTGGAAAAATGGGTGATGTTTCTTACCGAGTTTGATCTTAATTTTATTTCTCATAAGTCTATTAAGGGACAAGCATTGATAGATTATCTAGCTGAAGCTCCTTGTCCTCACTCCGATGAAGGTTCTACTTCCATAGAATTTCCTGATGATAATATCCTAGCTATTCAACAGGATGATATTTGGGAATTATATTTTGATGGGTCTAAGTGTAAAATAGGTTCTAGTGTGGGTATCATCTTGATTCCCCCTATAAAAAAACCCATCCCTTTATCATATAAACTAACCTTTCCTTGTACTAATAACATTGCAGAGTATGAGGCTCTTATAGCTGGACTACGAGCAGCTTCATCCCTCAATATCAAACACTTACAAATATATGGAGACTTGCAACTGATTGTTGAATAGATTAAAGGAGGATATCAGACTAAACATGTTAAAATGACACAATATAGAGATTTAGCTCTTGATGTGCTTTCACAATTCTCCTCTTATATGATTTAGAGCCAAGGAAGGATAATCGACATGCAAATGCTATGGCAAGCGCAACATCCTTGGTTTGTCTTGAGAACAATGCTGAAAACTTTCAATTTACCATACAAACTCTTAAGTTCCCTGCAATTTCTGACAAGATTACCTTTGACTATTTCATTTTGCATTCGGATGAATGGAATTCACATATTTTTCATTTTTTGAAGGATGGTACTTTTCCTGAATCAGCAACAAGGAAAACGTGTAATTGTATTAGGAAACTTGCAGCACGTTGCATTATTTTAGGAGATACACTTTACAATCGCTCTTATGAAGGATTATTATTACAATGTCTCAATAGAATTGAAATTCCTAGAGCTTTAGCACAAGCTCATTCTAGTTCTTGTGGGGGAAATTTTGGTGGAAAATCCTTGGTCAATAAATTGCTGTGAATGGGATATTATTGGCAAACAATGGAACAAGATTCTTTCATGTTTGTTAAGAAATGTCTTCAATGTCAACAACATAGTAATTTGATTCATGCTCCCGCTCAGGAGCTTTGTAATCAAGTTTCTCCATGGCCTTTTAGTGTTTGGGGTTTTGACCTTATTAGAAAAATCTCACCGACTTCTTCTCAGGGACATACTTATATTCTCACTGCTATAGATTATTTCACAAAGTGGATAGAAGCTGTTCCTCTTCATTCAACAATGGTAGATGTTATTTTTGATTTCATCCTTAATAATATTATAGCAAGATTTGGTATTCCTTCGATGATTATTTTAGATAATGGAACCTCTTTTAAAAACAAAGACATCACAAAATTCTTGGAAAAGTATAGGATTCAACATAGATTTTCAACTCCTTACTATCCTCAATCTAATGGACAAGCTAAAGCATCAAATAAAATTATTGAACAAATTTTGCGAAAAATAGTTATTAAGCATGCAAAAGATTGGCATACTCAATTGACTTGTGCTTTATGGGCGTATAGGACTAGTGTTCGTACTGCCACGGGTACTTCCCCTTATAACCTTGTTTATGGTACGAATGCTATTATGCCTTTGGAACTAGAAATACCTTCTTTACATGTTTCATTTCATGGGATAATTGATAAAGATACTTTTCGTGAACAATGCTTACAAGAATTAGAAATGTTGGATGAACAATGAATACATGCATTAGAACATATAAAAACTTATCATAACTCTCTTCAGAAACAATACAATCAAAAGGTAATTGAACGAACATTTGTGGTTGGTGATTTAGTCTTCTATGAAAACCAATGAAATGTGAATGCTTTACCAGGCGAAAAAGGAAAATTTAGCCCTAATTGGCTTGGACCTTTTGTTGTTATTGAAAACTTTGGTTCAGGTGCTTATAAACTTGCTGATATGGATGGTGTTTCTTTTAAGGAACCCATAAATATTATGCATCTTAAATGTTATTATCCTTAATTTCAATTGTTCCATGTGCATTTATGTATTCCTTATAAAGATTTGTTTTATAGGTTATGTAGTTTTAGTAAAAAATTACATATTGAATATATTTATGCACCTTCTTTCTATCTTTCTTTCTTTCTATTAAGTTTTATATTGATGAAAGCATAGTAATCAAACATAGAACTAATTAGTAGAGAACATTTTTCATTCATCGAAAATATATATAGTTTTCAAATTTTTTGATACATAAGTGGCCAATGGCCCTATCTATCACTGCCCCTATCACTATGTCGCTCTGATGGTCAATGGCTCCCAGATCTCTCTACTTTGTGATGGGAAGATGAAGCATTTTGTGTCTGTGTATGGCTCCTAGATATGCTCATACCCTGTACACATTCTTGGAGACTCTATACCTTTGCCATCAGCTTCTCCTCTCTTTCTCTACACATTCTCAGCTTTCGCTGGATACATACAAAGATGTCGGCATGCTTATCGGGATCTCTGTGACCAATGGAAGACTCTCACTTGTCGACTGGTAGTTGATAAGATATGATGGTATCCTTGAGAATCTTGGATACAAAAATCCTCCACTCCACTATGCTAGCTATAGAAAGAAATTTTTTTATCAGTCTAGTATCCTGTTTATTTCAAATCAAATCACATATTCAATCAAAATTTCATGGTTCATACTTGGGTCTCCCTCTTGGATGTCACTAAAAGGTCTAGATGGCGGGGGCATGGAGTGACTACTCTCTCCACACTTGCTATATCTAGGTCTCCGTGGTGGTGTCTCTTTGTGGGGCCGTGGGGGCCGTCATGATCTCAGTGGTGATGTGTGAGTAATAGGTATATTTGTTCCTGTATCACTAGTTGGGGTCATGTCCTCGGTTCTCTCCTCTACTCTCTCCTCTACCCTATCTACTCTCTCCTCCTCCATGGGCTTTCCCTCAGAGATGTGCTCCTCCTCATCTCTGATATCCTCATCCTCCTCAGTGGCTCCACTATCCCAATGTGTCCCTTATGTAAAGCCTGGATCACCTATAAGATAATCCTTGGGAAAGATAGGATGGATCCCCAAAAAGCTCCAATACTTGATATAATCTCGGATGACACCTGAATAGGCTACATTTGATGGTACCTCTATATCCTCTATCTCCTCTGCATTGCTATCCTCTATGTCTACTATCGATGGTCAACATATGGCGCCGAATCTTTGATAGTATCTCATCGGATGTACATAGCGAGGTACGGCCTTAGGGACTACCTATAACAGGTTGAACTACCTCATCACCCGATCATAATAGTAGGGCATCACTATATGACTCTGATGAACCTCTAGTAGATTACGCTATTGTGAATGTCTCATCTAGAATCATGTATCAGGCCACTCTGTCATTCAGCAATAGGGTCTCCATATCACATCGGTGCTCGCAATGTGGTCTAGATGTACCCTCTAGTAGAGCATATCCCCAAACTGCCAAACATCTCCCAAAGGATATGCAAAGGCTCTTGCTGTGCTTGCATCTACCATCATTGGAACTCCTTGTGGACATGTACATGAAAAGTGCTCAAATATCCAAATCTATAGAACTGTGCATGTCGAAAGACTCTCCCGCTGATACCTCACCAATTGACTCAACTCATGGTATAGTTGACCTAGTATGTTGTGACCCCATGAGAACATGGTCCTATCTCTCTCCATCCTCTGTATGAGATGTGTCAGAGGTGAACAAAATATGGTACCCTTTGATTTGGGTAACACAACCAAAGCTACTATAAATAGAATCACCTTCTGTACTAAAGGTATAGGGCCTGACAATATGAAAAATAGTAGGATTTGATCTAACCGGGCCCGCATCTATGGAAGCACTCCTATACAATACTCTATGTCTACACGAATCTCCTCACAACCATGCTATGCTCTGGGTTTGATGGTCTCCCCTCAGATTGGTAGTCACATAATCCTGTAGACATCCTCTAAAGTCATTGTAATCTCACCAGAAGGAAGATGGAAGGAGCATGTATCCTCATCCCATCTCTCTATCATAGCTGACAACATGGCTTGATGTAGTCTGATTGTGGAAGGACTGATACCCAATACAGTCCAACATCCCTCAATAACTACATCCCCTCATCATCCAGCTCAGATAGTCTCTCCTTGACCTTGACTAGTAATTCCCCAAAGGGATGCTCTCGGAAGCAAACTAGGTCCTGCAAGCACAAACAAGCATCGTATCAGTCATCTATATCATCAAATCTACAAAGCTAACTGAACTAGTTCAAATTCAACCTTAGTTAGGTCAAGGATGACCTTACTGGGTCAATGTTGACTTTACTGTGTCAGGGTCAACCTTTTTGGGTCAAGGTCGACCTCATCTCAAAAATTGACAAAAACCCTCTAGTCAATGTTGACTTTCTTGGGTCAAAGTCAACCTAGATGGGTCAATGTCAATCTAAATGGGTCAAGGTCAACCTAAAAGGGGTAAAGTTGACCCACCCTATAAAAAATAGGAATTGGGAAAGTTAACAGCAAACTCACCTCGGGTAGTGCTTGTCCGGTAGCCAGGCTATGTCTCAGAATCTCTAGGCACGTCGATCGAAGTTCCACTCTTCTTGGCATCTTGCTTCCTTGTTCAAATCTGAAAATGGTAAGAATGAGTAAGTATTTCTCTCTTTTCTCTATTTATAAGTTTAAATTAGGGTTTCCTTAGGGTAAATTCAAATTTTCCTTCTTATGCATTTAGACAGACATACACTCTTTTCATCATAACTTGAGTTTGGTAACTCCATTTTCAGTGTTGTCAATGGCGTCTGAATCATGATTCAGATACATAACTCCTTGAACTTGTTTAGGAAGGTTAGGAATCCTTCTAATTGGTTTAGGAAAGCACTTTTAAACACTCTTCATATCTAGTATATAGAGTTTTTCTTATCACCCTATTTGACCCTTCTAAAGTCGAAAGCCAAAATAGAGGGGGGGGGCATAAGGGGCTCTATACACTTCTCAAATTATCATATAGTAAGCTTTAGGAGATTTATAAATTTTCATTAACCTTGTGTGTTGCAGGTTCTAATGGTTTTCCACAAGATCTTTACATCAGGGACTTGGCTATATCCTTTTTATTTACTATGATGTTTTCTTACTTTAGCTTGCATATTCACATAGTGTCATACCTAAGCTAAAGTGGGGGATAAATGTATCATCTTAAAATGGAAGCACTTCCATCTTAATAGGTTTAGCACCCTCTTTTAGTACATTTATCATGATAGACTTGCATTTAGGATGCATTCTACACTTATCTTCTTCATTCTAGATGAAATTAGGGTTAGGATCCCGAGGATTATCCTTAATTTCCATTTTTCCATGGCTCTATTTTCTAGATAGGACTTAGAAATAGGTCCTCCTAGTCTTCATCATAATCATCATAGGATTTTATGCCTATCCCTGGCATTTTGTCCTTTCTAATATCATTTCTAGGTCTCTGGGCATCCCCGGGACCTCCTGTCCTAGTTCTGACTGGATCTGGGACTAGGGTCAAATTTGAGGTCAAAATTGACTAGGTCAGGATCAAGCTTGAATCTAACTAGGTTAGGATCAAGCTCAAACCTGACCAGGTCAGTCCCAACCTCGATTTTGACCCCCTCCAGAATTTGTGCCCCTCTTTCAAAATTTGGTCCTGACGGGCCCCGAAATCAATGTCGGGCCCTTGAATCTGAGTGCGAAAAGGTTTTAATTTGAATTTCATTTTCCCTCCTTAGTTGGTTATTGTGATTGGACCTTAATTCAAGGTGAAATTTGAATTATGGGTCCTCACATTGCTCTAGGGGTCTCACCTTGAAACCTCTATATAAAGACTGTCATTTGCATTCATTTTCACCAAGCACCACCAAGTACAAGCCAAGCATTCTCATGATCAAGTGCTCTCAAGGAGTCAATTTCATGAGCAAGAAGATTTCAAGAAAGCAAGCAAGGAATGGACACAACATAAAAGGTTGAATCAAACATATAAATGAAAAAGTGTTGGAAACTTACAATGTACTTTTGTATTGCTAGTGGAATCAAATTTGAACAAACTTCATTTATAGTAGTAGTTGGTAGAAATAAGAGGAAGAAGTGGAAGATTATGCTAATTAAAAGAGCCCAAAAACTTCAACTTCTCCCTTGTTGTATTAGGGCCAGCGTAAGTCCAAATAAAGGCAAACTACAAAGAGAAACTTCATGGGCGGTTTAGGTAGGCTTGAAATGCACATCGAATATCAAGAGAATTGCCTTCTCCTTAATATTTGTCATAATAAATTTCTCAGAGGAAAGTACAAAAGCCAAAATATTTCATGTAATGTTTCTTCCATGGCAAGGATCTCAAAATCTTTGACAACATTAGTATGAGCACTCATAACTTTTAGGTGTTCAACATTATGCTGGAAATAAAGGGAAATAATACTTGCAACATTTTGCAGTTCTATTTCAGGAAGCCCATTCCAATTGATAGACGTATTTGAGCCAGTGGATGTTTGTGGAACACTGATTCCTGAGGAACTACTTGAAATATCAATAATCTGAATTGGTTGTTGAGGATTTTCCATGACCTAAAAAAGAGATGAAAATGTTAAATCTATGAAAGTAACTTGCAAATAGTAGTTACAATTTTTGTTTGTTGGGAAGATGACAATATATTTAACACAAAGTAATGATGAATCTATAATATACTCCTAACACCAAGAAGATAGGTCTAACAATATAGTTATATTAGGTGGTGTAATAATTTTGATTCTAAATATAGTTTTATAATACCAACTAATAATCCAACCTAACAACATTCAATTTTCACACCCTCTCGTCAAACTTGACTCATTTAATTGGAGAACAAAACAAAATAGCTACATAGATTGTTTACCCAAAACTCACACTTCCTCTGCAATAATACAGCCACAGTAAACACAAAATAAATGCAATTTTTACACATTTTAAATGTGAAAGTACTTTTGAAAAATGCAGTCAACAATCTTTTAAGAAGACAAGAAGTTGATTAAGATTTCAAATGTGAGTGAAATGCAATTTGTTTACAAAATGTAAATGCGAAAAACTACTAAAAATTGCAAACAACAATCCTCTTGTGGACACAAACAAAAACAAAGATATACAAACACAAAAATAGGGGCATTGAGATAATTTAGTCAAATTCAATAGAATAAATTACAGCAATTACATCCAGTGGCATAATTTAAAATAATTACCTTTGATAGAGAAAAGGTTTACATTCATCAATAGAAACATTCAAAGAAAAGGTGTTTTATATTCTAACTTTTTGAAAGATGTTATTAATAGAAACATCATAAGTTGTGTTTCACTCTTATATTTCAGAAGACATGATCAACAAAAATGTCATAATTTTTAATTTCCTTTTATATGGCATATGAATCCCTTATTTCTATATTCTCAGTGGAAGAGAATCCAACTAGCAGCACTAAAAAAATTGTAGGCTGTGAGAAGTCTTAAGAAAATAAAATAACTATCAATATATGCATATGTAATTATCATAAAGAAAATAAGGCATTGTCAAGAGATTTCATGTTGGGTCAACAAAACAAAGCAACCTGTAGACACGGAAAATTGGCAAAAGGCTTAAATCAATCAAAAGGTGCAATAAATCATCAAATAGCATGAAAAATCAATAAATGGAACAAAGGCAATTCAAATCAAAGGAAAATTCAATTAAATGATTAAATGATTAAATAAAGCTTGAAAAGGGGAAAAACACTACGAAATTGATTAAATTCAATTAATGACATAGTTGTTGAAAGCAAAATCAAAATGAACCTCTTACCCTTCATGGCTAAATTTAATTACTTTAATTAATTAATAAATACTAATTTCCCTCAACAAAGCAAAAAAGGAGACAAAATGGACACAAATCACTCACTTTTTTTGAAATGGTCCAGCCTTTTGAAACCATTTAAATGTTTGTCCCCCCATTTATGGACAAAGCAAAGCCAATTGACCTTACCCAAGCATAACCATGGTTATCTCACTCTACCCCCTACCCTTGGGAAAATCCTATATATTGAAGGCATTTAGAAGCATAATTCATCCACTCCATATCTTTGAATTGCAACAAAGCTCTGTCAATTTGCATCCATATCACTCACTTATCATTTGTCATTGCTAATTAGCTTAAATTGCTTTGATCATAATAGATTGTTCATCAAATAGAGCTAGAATTTGATAGAATAGATCTAAATTTGCATATCATATAGCTTAATTCTCATCTTTAGAGTGTCACTAGTGAGGATCATAGCTGAGAGCCTCATTTACCACTTTATTTTAGAGATCCATGAGATATTTAGATTAATTGTGCATTATTTAGATTAGTTTTCTTTGAATAGTGTAAATTCTCTTTAAATCTTGTTATTTCATGAAGGTGTAAATCACTCACACACAAATGGCACCCACCGTGGGGCCCTAGGCCTCAAATTCATCATAATTTCTACGTTATTTGCAAAATTTAGGTTAGAATTGCATGAATTTGCTCACTGTTTGCAGGTTACAGAAAAGAAATCACGCCTGCCGGTAAAGAAGTCATGCCTAAAGCAAAGAGATGTCGCGCGCAGAAATTAAAATATCACCTGAAGTCTGAATGATTACGCTTTTCAGCCTACAGAATCACGCTTCTGGCGAAATAAATCACGCTTGCAGAAATCAAACTCTCGCGTCATGGACAAGTAGTTGATGCCTTTGGTCATTTAAATGTCGCTTGGACAGAATTAAAAGCCACGGCCAAGGAATCATTTTACACCTGGTGAAAAGGGAGTATACTGCCTTATTCATTTAATTTCTCACTTTGTTGATTTTAAATGTCGCCTTTGATTAATAAAATGTCACTTTTCTGTATTAATTTGTCGCTTGTAATAAAGAGTTCACACGTTGTGATAATTTGATATCGCACTTGATTATTTTGATCTTGCTTGAGCCCCTTATGGTGACGCTCGCGGTTAAAGTAATTACGTCTTTATTAAATTAGATCTCGCGTTTAGCATAGACAATGTCGCCTGATTGAGCATTTATATTTCATCAGAGTAATTACTGTTGTCGCGTGTAGTAAAGATTTCACGCTTAGCTAAAATTTGATATCGCACTTGGTTATTTTAATCTCGCTTGAGCCCCTTTTGGTGACACTCGCGGTTAAAGTAATTACGTCTTTATTAAATTTTATCTCGCCTATAGTCTGGATAATGTCGCGTGGCTGTATGTTCTCTATTTTATCAAAATTGTTAAAATGATGACTGTATTCTAACTTCATGGTCATTTTATTGTCTCAGGAGCATGGTTTGTCATAAGAAAGTGCAAAAACCAGAGAGAAGGCATAACTTAGAGGAGAAATTGATCTCTAAGAGGATAAGGAAAGAAAATCGGGTACACTCTACTTTTGTTCTCAACAATGATTTAGAGAAGGAAGTAGAATTATATGCTAAGTACATTGCTGTTGTAGATGCTTACAAACAAAAATACGTATCATTAAATTGGGAGTTTAGTCCTTAAGTTTGTAAGAATTTTGCAAGTATTTTGGTAAAAAGAATCAAAAGCATAATCAATTATATCATTTTAAGCTTTGATTTTGGTTTCCCCTCACTTTGTTTGTATTGTGCTGACTAACTTGTTGGTGGAGGGAATGTTTTGCTAAGGTAAGGGAAGGATTTGGAGAGAAAATAAGAAAATTTACTACTTAAAAATGTGCCTAGCCTTTGCTAGCATCGTTTGAGGTATTTCTCTCATCAAGCTTGCACATTCCCTTAGCTTGTGGCATTTCAAAGTTCAAAACATAGTTTAATCATAAAAGGAAAAAAATAAACACTTCAATTCTAAGAACCCCTTTGTCACGGGGTTGAAAAAGAACCAAATTGATTGTGAGTGTTTGGGATAAGGGAAAAGCAATAGGGATATGCTCTTCACTCTTTGAGTGAATCAAATTCCCAAACTTGCTCTACCAAGTCCACTTTTCATGCTTTCAAATGAACATGTTTAAAACTTAGTGGGCTCACCTCCCGAGATTGCCTTAAAAGGGCCGGTGAGAGGGACAGCCCAAAGTGGGATACACTTGCTTTTTCTGCAAGAATCCAACCCACTATAAAATGAAACACATGTATCCTTAATGGGGTACACGACAAAAAGGATTTTGGCTCTTTCAAACTTCCTCTAGTAGTCCTAACGGATTGCGCAAAATCATGCTTTGGTGCGTGTGGGAAGCCCCTTAACATACTTGGGGGATGAAAAGCTAAGATCTATTTTGAACGGAAAACTTACTACATAATGGTAAAATAGCAAAACTACCTATTAGAGCCATGTTTACGAACCAATTATGTGCTAGGTAGATTGTGTGGAAGCTATTCTTGTGTTTAACCTGTGAAAACGTTAAAAAATACACACATTAGAGCATTCTAGGGATATGGTACCCAATTGATGTGTGTGTTGAGATTGTTTTTATATTTTCAAACAAGATATTCCAAAGTTATTGATCAAAACATCATTAAAATTTTAAACCATTTAAAATTGATCAAAAACTTTTACCTTATTCCAAAAACCAGCTTATCAAGAGAAGAAGTCAACATACCCTGAAAGTTTGTTCATGCCTGTTATTACAAGATCACTCTCTATAAGGAAAGCATTACAAAAAGATAGGACCTACAATGGAGAAGAGCTCCCATTTCCGAAGAACACTTTCATTACTTCACGAGTGATTGAAAAACCCGCTAAGGCAAAGGACATTAACAAGATGTTTAGTGGTACCTTAGGAAATACCGATCCCAACAACCAAGGGAACAACATGAATGGGGGTATGGATCCTAACAACAATCAAGGGAACAACATGAATGGGGGTATGGATCCTAACAACAATCAAGGAAATTCTAATAATGGAGGAAGAGATCCTAATTCTCAAGAGGCAAATTCGCAAGGCAACAACTTATTTCCTCCTCATAATACAAACTTACCCCCAACTGCGGAAGAAGCCATGGTTGAAAGAGTGTTAGAGGCAAGACAATGCCCTTATTTCATAGAACTAATGAAAAAGACCATGCTTATGGATAAAGAAAAACACTTCATGGACTTGATACAAACGGGGGTAAAGCTACCTAAAGATTTTGACATAGAACAATTAAAGCCCAAGGAAATAGAAGACCCTATGGAAGCAATAAGGGAACAATTCAAGGCATTACAAATGGAAATTGATAGTTTGAAACAAAACGGGGCTCCTAAGCCTTTCTCTATTGAAACATTATGTCCTTTTCCATTCGATAAGAGTTTGGTCATGGTGCCTTTTCCCATTAATGTAACATTTCCTAAATATGAGAGGTATGAAGGAACATCTGACCCACATGATCATCTTCGGGGGTTTTGTGCATTGAGTCTTGAATTCATGCATGAATCAACCTATTTAATGAGACTATTCCCAAGAAGCTTGGGAGGAACGGCCATGGATTGGTTTTCAAAACTACCATCCGGCATAAAATCCTTTGAAGAGTTAGCTTCTAAATTTGTGACTCATTACTCTTATAACATCAAACATGAGGTCACAATGATAACATTATGTAACACAAAGCAACAAGATGGAGAAGCCTTCCTCACATTCTTGCAAAGATGGAGGACTGCATTTGCTAGATATCCAAGAAGTGTATCGGAGAAAGAAAAAATGGATATCTTTATTAACGGTTTAAGAAGCGAACTGAATTATAGGATAAGGATGCAATGTCCTAAAACCTTCCAAGATTTGATTGATAACGGAATTACAATGGAAGAAGTATTGATTAAGAGTGGAGAGTTGAAATTGTACAAGGAAAATAAGAATAACTCTAACTCCAACAACAACAGTACCAACAATAACAACAATCCAAATAAAAGTTGGTACAACAACAATAGCCGCTATGCTACAAAGAATAAAAACAAAGGTATTGTTAATGATGGTGTAGTGGAATCTAGAAACTTGAAGGTGATTCCATTTTCCCTTACAAAGACACCAAATCAAGTGAATAATACTAATCAAGCATATAATGCACCTTCCAACAATAACAACAACAATGCCAACAAGAATAATCAAGGAAACAAGGATCAAAACAACAAGTATGATAAGTATTTGAAGCCCACTCCTGCAAGACACTTTACACCCTTGGGAGAATCACTTGAAACTGCATTAAAGGCTCTCATGGCTAACAATTTTATTACATTACCTGCTATTAAGCCTTATGAACCAGAACACAAGCCGGGTTGGTGGGATGCTAAGCATCATTGTGAATATCATAGGATTCGGGGGCACACTACAAATGAATGTCTACAATTAAAGAATGTGGTGCAAGACTTGATAGATAATAACATAATCACTGTTGATGGACCCCAAAATAATGAAGATCATACGGCCTTCAAACAACCTTTTTACAAACATGATAAAGGTGAGTCATCAAATGGCAAGAAACAAAGTGCCAATAATCTCAACTTTGCACCATCATATGATCATATTGTTAATGCTATCATCATTAATGAACAGCCTCAAAAGGAAGCAACAAATGTCATTACAAGAGGGCAGAATTCTAGAATGACTTTACAAGGGATAGTCCCTCAAAACACCAATATCCCACAATCCAACATTGTGGTCAAACAACCTCCTACAGCAGCAAGGCCTTATAGTTTGGTGGACCAATTGCAACGTACTCCAGCACAAATCTCAATCTTAGAGTTATTGAAGTTGTCACCGAATCATAAAGAGATTTTAGAAAAAGCTTTGGAAGAGACACATGTTTCTACTACCTTAGGGGAAGAAAAATTTCAAAATATGGTAGGACATCTTGTGGCTCCTCATTGTCTTTCATTTTCCGATCAAGATGACATGTCTATAACTCATCCTCAAAATTTTCCATTACATATAGAGGTTTTGATCGAAAGGCATAGAGTCAAAAGAGCCCTTATTGATGGAGGGGCTGGTCTTAACATATGCACATTAAGTCTTGTAAAATCCTTAGGTTTATCCGAGTCTTGCATTGACCCTACAAAGAAAATCACCATAAAAGCTTACGATGAAGCTGAAAGAGCTTCTAAAGGCATGATTGTGTTGCCCATCCAAGTGGGACCAGTCAAGAAGGAAACCAAGTGTCAAGTGTTGGACATGAAATTAACCTATAACATCTTATTGGGAAGACCATGGATTCATGAGATGCAAGCTGTCCCATCCACATACCACCAATGCATCAAGTTCCCATACATGGGTGAAGAAATCACAGTTGGAGAAGACCCAAATCCATTTCAATATTGTAATGCACTCAAACCCTTGCATGAATTATACATTCCACATAATCATGAAGGAGTTTTTCCAAGAATCACCAATGAAGATGCACAAAATCCTCTTCAAGCTAGCTCAACTACATCAACTAAGGGCAAGGAAAAAGTGAGCTACGAGGGTCCAAATGTAAGGGAAAGTCCATATGTAGCACCTAAATTGGAGACAGTGATCTACAAACCTACTAAAGAGGAAAAAGAACAAGCTAAAAGCATATCATTACCAATACATGAGTGAGATGATGAACAAATTTGACAAACAATGCAAGATTAGTTCAAAAGGGGTAGGAGAATATTCAGTTTCTCTATTTGACATTCCCATGTCTCCCAAGTCACATGGTAAACCATCAAAAGAACATCTTCCACATAAGTATAATTCTTATTTTGTGAGGGAAGATAGAAAAGCAACATGGGATAAGGAAGAAGATGATGTCCTTCAATGGCTTTATCATGATGAGGATGGTACCTTAGACACTCCCATGGAAAGAATTCAGCATGTCAATATACAAACCAAAAAATATGGGAAAGGATTTGATATTATGCAAAAGATGGGATACAAAGGAAGAGGACCCCTAGGCCAAAGAAATAGAGGATTATTAGAACCTATTGAACCTATTTGGAGGGCAAGTCATGAAAAATCCGGAGTAGGTTTTCAATATAAAGGAGAAAGTTCAAGTCCAATGCATGATTTTCATCCTCAAATAAATGCATTAGAATCCGAAGGAGATAGTGATGACTCTAGGGATTATGAATGGGATATTTTATCAGATGAGTCATGTCAAGATAAAGAAGTCATTGCTATACATACTTATGCAAAAATCCCAAAACAAGATGCTCCAATTAATGAAGAATCTCCTATTCAAAGGCCTAATATAGAACAAGCATCTAGTAGTGGAGCATGGATAGAAACATTTTGGACACCTTCAGAGGAGGGAAATTCAAATGTTAGTTTTAACCCGCTTGTGGCTTTTCCCACATTGTTTCCCGTAGAGGTTGACGAGGATTCAAGCGAAGGGGACTTTGACCCTGCTTCCATGGATCATCTTGAGGAAGCGCACATCATAGATCTAAACGATACAATGTATGAACCCTCAAACGAAGTCATGTCCATAAATCCTATTGATGATACCTTACCCAATAGCTCCTTAATTTTGATGCATCTGAACCTCATTGATTGGGATCAAACTGAACCACATGACTTACTTTACTTCCCAAATGACCAAGCAACAAACCAATACCTCAATGCGGTTGAACCCTCTTTCACCAACAAACTCAATACGGACATAATGACAACAACAAGGGTCCAATGTCTTAGTCAAAAAAATAAAAAAATGAAAAAAAATAAAAAAATGAGAAGTTCTATTGGTGAAAACCCAACTGTGGCACCATTAGAACCAAAAACAATGAAAATAAAAGACGTTTCTTTTGGTGAAAACCCAACTATGGCACCATTAGAAGAGAGATTGGATACTTTGCCTGAACATGAAGAAGAACGGTCATCTATTCTTATAGAACCAACAGAAAAAGTTAACATTGGTACAGAACTAGAGCCAAAGGTCGTACACTTGGCTGCATCACTTACATCTCTTGAAAGAGAGGACTTTATCAAATTCTTCCAAGAACAACAAGTAAATTTTGCATGGTCATATGCCGATATGCCCGGACTGGATCCTGATTTCATAATGCATCATTTGAATGTTAGACCCGGAGTTAAACCTGTGAAGCAAAAACTAAGGAAAATGCACCCACATGTGGCTCTCCTAGTCAAGACAGAATTGGAAAAATTGTTAAAGGTGGGGTTCATAAGAACAATAGTATATGCTGATTGGATCTCTAACATTGTGCCGGTTACTAAGCATGATAAATCTATCCATGTGTGTACGGATTTCAGAGATTTAAACCTTGCATGTCCCAAAGATGACTTCCCATTGCCAAGCATTGATACCATAGTGGATCTGACAGTAGGTCACGCAATGTACTCATTAATGGATGGATTTAGTGGCTACAACCAAATAAAGATTGCTCCTGAAGACCAAGAAAAGATAGCATTTACTTGCCCTTGGGGTACTTTTTGTTGGAATGTCATGCCCTTCGGTTTAAAAAATGCTGGAGCTACATATCAAAGGGCCATGACAACTATTTTCCATGACATGATGCACACTTTCTTAGAAGATTATGTGGACAACATTCTAGCAAAGTCCCACAATAGAGAAGAGCATTTACAAATCCTAAGAAAAATATTCATTCGGTTAGAACAATTCAAAGTTAGATTAAACCCAAAGAAGTGTGCCTTTGGTGTCCAATTCGGCAAGTTATTGGGTTATATAGTGTCAACAAAAGGCATTGAAGTTGATCTTGAAAAAGTACAAGCCATTCTAGAGATGGAGATTTCAAGAAATATTAGCCAAATGAGGTCACTACAAGGAAAGATTCAATCAATAAGGAGATTTATCTCTCAATTAGCAGAAAAGTGTCACTCCTTCACCAGATTGCTACACAAGGACACTACATTTATGTGGGATGAAGAATGTGATAAGGCCTTTTCTATTTTGAAGACTTATTTGATAAACCCACCTATTCTTATGTCACCTATCAAGGGTAAAGAACTGTTGTTATACATATCAGCCACAAAAAGGTCTCTAGGCATATTGTTGGCACAAGAAGACGAGCAAGGAAAAGAAAGGGCAATCTACTATCTTAGTAGAACCTTAATAAAATATGAACTAAATTATTCATTCATGGAAAGAGCATGTCTAGCAGTGGTTTTTGCATCTCAAAAACTAAGACATTATATGTTGATGCATAAGATCAAATTAATTGCCAAGATTGATCCTCTCGAATACTTGCTAAGTAAAACTGCCTTAACAGGTAGAATAGCAAAATGGGTCATGATCCTAAGTGAATTCGACATTGAATATGTTGATAGAAGAGAAATTAAAGGACAAGTGATAGCAGATCACTTAGCAGATAACCCAATGGAGTTTACACAAACCATGCAAATTGAATTTCCAGATGCAGAAATTGTCAACATAGAAGCAAAGACATGGAAATTATATTTTGATGGATCTTACACACAAGGAGGATCTGGAGTAGGTATATTATTGGTTACTCCTCAAGGGTACACCATTCCAAAGTCCTATAAACTCTTATTTCCATGCACCAATAACATAGCAGAATATGAGGCATTAGTCATTGGCATCAAAATGGCTTTGGAATGGAATATTGCAGAATTAGAAGTGTATGGGGATTCCCAACTCATAATTAATTAGGTTAATAATGAATACAATACCAAAGATATAACATTGATGAAGTATAAAACCTTGATTGATGGATGGAAGAAGTACTTTGCTTTGATCACATTTGAACAGATTCCAAGAGAAAATAATAGAGCAGCAGATGCCATGGCTACCTTGGCTTCATTGTTACAAAAACCAGATCAAAATGAGAAGTATGAGTTCTTGGTGGAAGAGTTGGTAAAACTGGCATTCAACCTTCCTGACACCCAAATTGTTGCTCTTTTACATGGACATGACTCTCCTTGGTATGGACCCATCTATACGTACCTTAAAGACCAAATACTCCCCATAGACCAAACTCGTGCCCAAAAATGTAACTTCATACGCCAAGCCGCCCGTTACCTAATCCTTTCAGACACATTGTATCGTAAGGGTCTTGATGGGATGTTACTTAGATGTCTAGAGGAAGAAGAGTCTAAGTTAGCTTTACACGAGGTCCACGAAGGCATTTGCGGGTCACACTCAAGCGGTCTTAATCTAGCTAAGAAAATCCTTCATTTAGGGTACTTTTGGACAACATTAGAAAAGGATGCTTGTCAATTTGTGAAGACATGCAACAAATGTCAATATCATGGTAATATGATACATGCACCGGCTCAAGAATTACACCCATTCATTACACCATGGCCTTTTTATCAATGGGGTTTTGACTTGATTGGAATCATACATCCTCCATCTTCAAACGGACACAAGTATATCATCACAGCAATAGAATACTTCACCAAATGGGTGGAAGCAGTTCCATTAACAACAGCAACCGACAAACAAATTTCAATGTTCATTTTGAACCACATAATTTGCCGCTATGGTATTCCACATGCCATTATCACGGATAATGGGAAACAATTCAAAAATCAGGATATTGATGAACTTTGTATGACATTTTACATTACACATCATTCGTCATCCATTTATTATCCACAAGGCAATGGACAAGCTGAAGCAACGAACAAAAATATCCTCAAAATATTAAAAAGATCAGTTAACAAATCAGGAAGAGATTGGCACGTGCAAATAAATCCCGCACTATGGGCTTACAGAACTAGTATCAGAACACCTACAGGAGCCACCCCATTCTCTTTAGTCTATGGAACCGAAGCAGTTCTACCATTAGAAGTTGAAATTCCATCTCTACGGGTTTCATTAAGAGGACTGATCACTGATGAGGATTATAGGATTGCCAGACTACAACAATTGGAATTGTTAGAGGAACACCAGACTCAAGCTTATGAGCATTTAAGAGTTTATCAAAATAGGATTGCATGCAATTACAACAAACACATCAAACCAAGAACTTTTCAAGTAGGAGACTTGGTACTAAGAGAAAATCCCAAAAATCAAGCTGAAAGGGAAAAGAAAGGAAAGTGGGAAGCTAATTGGATAGACCCATTTGTGATAGTGTCATCCTTTGGAACTAGAACATATAAGTTATCAGATTGTAATGGTGAAGAATTACAAGAACCCATAAATAGCATCCATTTGAAGAGGTTCTACACCTAAAGCAGATGAAAGAGTATAAAGAGTATCAGATGAGAGAGCATCATAATTATTGTACATAGTTGAAAAGGGATCTTGAAAATACCAAAAACATTTGAAAATGGAAAATCCAAAAACATTGGAAAAGAAGAAAGATAAAAAATAGTGGAAAATTAAGCATGAAGAAAGCAAAAACATTTGAAAAACTATCTCTTGGTGAAAACCTAGCAAATAGGCGCCAAGGTGATAAAGAAAAATCAAAAAAATTAAAGAAAACAAAAAAGAAAAAAAGAAAAAAATGAAAAATACAAAAAAAAAAATGAAAAAGAAAAAAAGTGCCTTGGTGAAAACCTAGCAATAGGCGCCTCAGTAGCAAAAAAAAAAAAGAGAGCACCCAAAGGTGAAAACTTGGCAACAAGCACTTTTGGTTCCCTTAAGTCATTTCTTTCCTAGTCACATGTGTACATAATGCATCTCATCATCCCATTTGTCTAAACCTTCATTGCATCTGTCATTTGTACATAGTCATAATAACATTTTGTAGCATCATCCTTTGCATTGCCCAAAGTTGTCAAAACTGATACATCAAACACTTGGGGGCAGCATAAACAGATTGGAAAGTGGGTACCTCAAAAAGGATTCAAATGAGCAACATTCAGTCACAAGCAGAAAGGGATCAACATTTTCAGAAGAGAGATCAGATTTTTGTAAACCTTTGATGGATATCATTGTTTACTAACCAAGAAGTCGACTACCACAACAAAATCCTTGAGCCTAAATTGACTTATTATTCAGGATTAAAAATCAAACATCATTCTATGATCAAAACATTTGGAAATATTCTTTGAAGATCAGAAAACAATGCAAAACACCTAGATAGATTCTTTTGAAAAGTTGGTTAAAAATTTGTTTACTTACATTAATTCAATTTGTATCAAGTATTTTTAGCTAATCAATGATGTTTTGACTAGATTGGCAATGATGGAGACATGATATTTTTCTTGACTATGAAGTGAATGTTTGGAGGAAGATTCATTGCCTTATGAGAATTCATCTAAAGACATGGTCATCAAAGAACCATCGAGGATTCTCTTATAAAACAATGAGTTAACCTTTGTTTGTTTACGCAACCAGATACCTTGGATATTTAGATTCTTCGTATCTAAATGACAAAATCCACTTGCAACATAGAATCCAACACAATCGGTATTCATACTCTCATGATTGTTTGTAATCAGTGATAGTCGTATCGACGAGACCGATGGGAAAGAAAAACGGAGGTTACCATATGAGCAATAAAAAGTGATATTCATATCATCATGTCACTGGGCAGTGGTGATTGTATCGACTTTCCGGTCCCAAGTGCTCAATGATGAAAATATATCCTCAAGGCATTTATTTGCTAAAAGCTAGTGACACTTAGCTGCATTCATAGAAAGGTTAAATGCATTCTCATGTTAGATTAATTGCACATGCATTTTTTTCCAAGGGCTTCATTTTGCATCAAAAAGGGGGTACATAACATCATCAACAAGGTCAAATCAGCAAGGACAACATCACCTCAATATCATCTTTTTTACAATAAAAACATGAGATTATACTTTTTGGCATTCATTCCATATCATTAATCATTACATAGATATATTATCAAGAAAAAGAAGGAAATAATCATTTACATGTGCATCCATACAGATTGCATACATGAGAAATAACATTTCAAAAACAAAAAAACTTGCATCCATACATGAAGAAAGAAATGCATCCATCTATCTATATCATACATAAGATACATTGCATCCATAGACACATCCATCCAAAAAAAAATGCATTAGATAAACACATATAGCAGCATCTAAAGGTAATCTCATATATCATCAAGTAAAAAGAAGGAAAGATCATAAATGTCCTTATATCACATGTCTACTCAAAAACTTAACACATCAAGTATAACAATGATATCATAAATCAACTCTATAATCGCTCATCAACGGGGGCATCAATGTCAAACAAGTATCAAAGTACAACTGGAAAGGTGACATCAAGGTCACAAGAATATGGTACAACATCAAGTATCTCAACATCAGTACACAAATGATCAACAAGAGCACTCATAGCTCAACTCTCGTCACCACTGGGAGGAGGTCCTGGAGGAGGCTATGGAGGAGGCTGTGATGGAGGCTGCTAAGGTGGCTGAGGAGGCGTCTGACCAACCATAGCAACAAGGAGAGGAACCAATGGAGCCAGACCTGATACTAATTGCTGAATCATAGAAGACATCTGTGATACCTCTGTCCGTAATGCTCCCACATCTGCTTGCAGCTGGGTAGTACTAGAACTCTCCCCAACCTCATAGGTACTCTGAGGATCACCTGTATCTATAGGAGCTTTTCCCCGATCACGGGAAAAAGTTGCTGGCATCTGCTGTGCACCTGTATCCTGACCATCCACGGTAGCCTGTTGTAATCTTGCTCCTGTATCCTGTCCTACAACTGGATCCTGCCTAGCAGCCCTCACATGATCCTGACGATCTATCCTCTATCTCTGTGCTACTACAGGACGAGAAGGAGGAGGAGGTGGTGCCTGTATCTGTATATCTCTCGCTTGTCTTCTGAGTCTAATCACTGCCCTACCTCGTGGTCTACCTCTGCGTCTCCTCCCACCACTAATATCATCACCATCATCATCTCTCCCAGGCACTGGCTCTGCAGGGTCTGTAAATCGAGGCATAGGATGCTCCATCAACCAAGCTAGATACTCCTGAGTAACCCCGACATCTCTAATGTGTAACCTCATATCCCAGTCCATATAACCAAGTAGTGATATCTGCTCAATAGCATCATCATATGAAGGCATGTGTCCCCAAGTAGCCCTCTCTGCACTAGAACTAGCATACACTGCAGATCCCTGAGGCATAGGCTGAATCCACCCAAACTGTCGTAGTACTCTACTTGCCAAGAATCTCTCAAGAACAGAGTCAATCCTACCGATCATCCATCAAGGAGAAAACATCTATGGTAACTCTAAGCTATCCTCTCTCCAATCCTTGACCTCGACATATGGTCTCCAATAGACCTCATCCATATCATCAATCTGACGTCGCCAATACTCCAAATGACCCAAGTGATGCTGTGTCACCATACCAGTATACTGCCATGCAAAAGGATATCCTAAAGGTCGATCTTGCTCTGATATAGGATGACTAACTGGTAGGTGCTCCCATATCCAAAGCTGCAAAATATGAATCCCAACAGATAACGAAGCTGATCTCCTATAAACCACCTCATGAAGATCATGGTAAAGCTGTGCAAGCACACAGGATCCCCAATCAAAGTGTCGAGGCTGATGTAGCAAATCCTCGATAATCCTGCCCCATCCTACTGAAAATCCGTGACCCCGACGATCAGGTAATAAGACACCACCAATGATAGCACCTAATAACGTTGGTAAAACAAAAAATGAGGCAAACTGAGGCCATAAGATGCAATCATCACCTATGGAAGGATCTCCGAATACTCGTTGACAATACATCCCATCATAGACTGCATCGTAATATGCTATCTCTCCATGAGTCGGGATCCGCAACAATCTATATACATCCTCAGGAGTAATCGTCATCTCGCCCTGTGGTAGCCAAAATGTGTTTGTCTCAGAGTGCCAACGCTCTGCGACAACGGTAATCAAACCTCGGTTCATCTGGAACCGAGGAAGCTCTAATACACATAGTAAACCGCAGCGCCTAATCACTCGCCTCTCGGCGTCAGTCAACTGCTCCCTAAGCTCCAACACCCAATGTGGTATAGTCTGAAGGTACAGCACAGGGACATCCTCCTGTTTAATCAAAACAATGGAATCACATGAGTAACCTACTATCAAGAAATCAAACAATCAATCATAGTCATCAATTCAAATATACTATCAGACCTACCAATCCTAACTCTAAGCATTGAGGAAGGATGATCCTAGTTTTATGTCTCTAAGCATTTGAGCATAAAATGAATGGACGATTAGATCCATGACCTATCATTCGTGATGAAGATTGATTAACCTTATTCTTTGATATTATAGTTACCAATGTCCTAATTCGTTGTTGAAATCAAACAAGGGGAACACCCTAACTGAACATTCGAGTGAATTCATTAACGTGATCGATATCAATCAAGTTGACGCAATCGAGCAATCAGACATCCTCGAAAAGTCTCAAATAACATTAAAAAAATTTCACTTACGCGACTTTTCTTTGAAGCGTCATTTCTTTTACCAGAGGCGACATCTATTTCTCCATACGCGTGATTTTAATAATTCATGTGACTTAATTTCACGAATGCGGTATAATATTTTCAGTAGGCGACATTTTATTATCCAAGATTTTCATGCGATAAACAATAAAAAATGCTTAAACCCTAAGCGATACTAAATTGTCCGCAGGCGATAACGAATTTTATCAAGGCGTGAGCAAACCTAAGGAAGGCGATATTAAATTTACCAGAGGTGACATTTAAAATTTTTAGGCGTAATTAAAATGCACGGAGGCGACATTTCTTTTCACAAACGCAGAATCAAAATTTTAAAATGCATTAAATGAGGTCATAAATGCAACTTTCAAAACATGAGGAAAATTTGAATGACATACCGGAGGACCATCGGTCGCTCTCCGACTGAACTAGCGCGCTCTCTCAAACCGATGCTCGCGATGTGGGACCACCATCGTGTCAAAAGGGCTAAAATCAGAGCTCAAATCTCAAGAGGGAACGGTGAAAATGAATAGTAAAATGAGGGGTTTTACCCTATTTAAGGTGAAATTGGTCCTAATAAACACTTAAAAATGCACTTTGGACCTATTATATGACATCTTCATTAACCGGGGCATGAATAAAACTTGATTATTTCTTTCAAATGGTATCAGAAATCAAAACATATTCCAACTACTCAAAATCGTTCAAATCAAGGAATTAATATGTTTTATTTCTGAGGGGGCATCAGAGTATCAAATGGGCATCACATCAAAAACATTTATCAATGGGGCATATCATATCAAGTTATCATATCATATCAGTATCATATCAGGAGAAAAATCAATATCAAATTTGCTATCATATCAAACCTATCAACATATCAGCAATCAATGAACCCAGAACCTTTATCAGTAAACCCAGGACCTATCATCAAATCAGGACCCATATCATATCAGAGGCATCAGAATCATATCAGTACCATCATCAGAGGCACATCATCATCATCAGGAAGTACATCAATCAAAACAATCAGAGGCATATCAGAACCAGGACCTGAAGCAGATCATCAGACTAAAGGAATCTTTGAATCGATGTTCTTCGCACATCAACTCAAAGAGGGGCATTTGTAGATATGGAAAATTGGCAAAGGCTTAAATCAATCGAAAGGTGCATCAAATCATCAAAATAGCACTAAAAATCAATAAATGGAACAAAGGAAATTCAAATCAAAGGAAAATTCAATTAAATGATTAAATGATTAAATAAAGCTTGAAAAGGGGAAAAACACTAAGAAATTGATTAAATTCAATTAATGACATAGTTGTTGAAAGCAAAAATCAAAATGAACCTCTTACCCTTCATGGCTAAATTTAATTACTTTAATTAATTAATAAATATGAATTTCTCTCAACAAAGCAAAAAAGGAGACAAAATGGACACAAATCACTCACTTTTGTTGAAATGGTCCAGCCTTTTGAAACCATTTAAATGTTTGTCCCCCAATTTAGGGACAAAGCAAAGCCAATTGACCTTACCCAAGCATAACCATGGTTATCTCACTCTACCCCCTACCCTTGGGAAAATCTTATAAATAGAAGGCATTTTGAGGCATTATTCATCCACTCCATATCTTTGAATTGCAGCAAAGCTCTGGCAATTTGCATCCACATCACTCACTTATCATTTGTCATTGCTAATTAGCTTAAATTGCATTGATCATAGTAGATTGTTCATCAAATAGAGCTAGAATTTGATAGAATAGATCTAAATTTGCATATCATATAGCTTAATTCTCATCTTTAGAGTGTCACTAGTGAGGATCATAGCTGAGAGCCTCATTTACCACTTTATTTTAGAGATCCATGAGATATTTAGATTAATTGTGCATTATTTAGATTAGTTTGCTTTGAATAGTGTAATTGTCTTTTAAATCTTGTTATTTCATGAAGGTGTAAATCACTCACACACACAACCATAGCACATATTTTTGGAGATAATGCTAGATGAAAACGTAAGAACATTTTAGCTTTAGAACTACTTATCCATGTTCATCTCATACCATGTTTCAAAGAAAATCAAATTGATGCTTTTGATAAAGAGAAGTTTCTTTACAAAAACTATGAAAATCGATTTGATGATTGTGGTAAAGAGAAATTTCAAAAAACAATGTGTTGCATGGATTTTGATATTTTGGAATCTCTTAAGACTCCATCATCAAGATGAAACATGAATGACCCTTTATGTCTTATGACAAAAATTAACTTGAATTGTATACTTGTTCACAAGAAATCTTGGTATGATGAAACTGAAATGTTATCACATCGGTTTACAAATATCATAGTAAAAAAAATAGCCATGAATAAATTCATAGAAACAACACTTTAACTTGGCTAATAACAAAAGAATTTCTTCAGAATGAAATAAAACACAATAAAAGTGATTTGACTATGAACAGATTTAAAAATTAAAAATTAGTTAAAACCATGACAAGAAATTTACCTCAACTTTCTACACAATTGTATCATTCAGAAATTTTGGTTGTGTGAATCTACTTGATAAAGTTGAGCACTCAAATTCAGTTTTTCCCATTTTAGTGTTTTGCTCATCAAGTCCTCCCAAAAGCTTTTAAAGTTTTATAATATCAAGCTTATTGGGATTTCTATTTCAGCCAGACCCATTTGAGTTTTTCAGGCACAATGTGAATTAGTTGTGTTAAAGTTGAATTTGAATGGCCATTTAAATGACAAGAAAACAAATTGATGAAAAAGAGTATATACATCCTTAGAATGTTGACAAAAAAATGAGAGATATAAGTGGAGAAGGTAATAGGAAGTCTAGACTACTAGTGGATTATAGGATTTGGATAACTATTTTGTCAATGCCTTTTGTCATATGTTTTGGTCTGCTAAATCAATGCGCCCAACAAGAATTGAAAGTGGATGGGAATTTTAGTTTTGACTTTTGATTATGCTTGTAGGAATTGTCTATGCTTCCACATTGTGCATGCATGTTTGCCAAGACCAGATTTAGATGACAACATCTGGTAAGCTATCTGGAAGGAGTCCATGCACTCTACGCTATCTAGAAAGGAATTGTATGTCTTGAAGACTTTTGGTGCAACTTCGGGCATTATTTTCATGTACTCTACAATATATGGGTAATAACAATGTCATGAAGGATGCAATGATCAATAATGATCAGAAACAACAGTGATTTTCTTACATGGTAAATGAGGTCACTATTACACAAAGCAGAGAGCACTGGCAATTGAGCACCGAATTGTGACAAAGATGTAAGCTATTGTTACAAAGAGCATTAGAAGACAAAGGTATCAGAGAAGTCAGAGCATCATAGTAAGAACCAAATAATGAGAAGCATGTCATTGTTGAAGAGAAATGATATCAAGGCACAAAAGATAAATATCACGGTCAAGTTAGAGTACTTACTCAGGGACAAAACAATGAGATGAAAAATAAGAATAGTGATATGGTTTGTTATCGCAGAGATCAATAGTAAAGGATAAGAAACAATGCAAAGATATGAATGACTATTAGAAACAATGATATTGACTACTATGGAAGGTTGTTTCAAGAGGAAGGAAGCATTAGATAAACACATTAATGTTTTTTAATATTTGATGGACCTTTCACCATATCTAAACAACACATTGAAATAAGAGAAATGGAAGAGAAACTACAAGATGCACAAAATAGTGGATGTAATTAAGGGACAAAAATCATAGTAAGAAATGAGCCGAATTGAAAATTTCACTATTTTAGTGCTTAAACTTCACACGGCTCTGAAATCGAATTCACAGTTTAACTATTTTAGTGCTTAAACTCTAAACATTCCTAAATATATGAAACATGCATATCTAAAGCAATTTCTTTGTTTCTTATGCTCGGCAGTAGTCTCCCAAGCCTCATTTTTGTGTTCAATTTACCCAAATATAATGCTTATTGTATATGATGAGCCATAGTTGTAGGTCCTTTGAAGAATGCACTTGACTGGGCCTGTAGACATCCCAATGCTTGGGCCAACAAGCCTGCAACTATTATGAGTGTTGGGGGAGGATGTAGTGACAGACTAGCTCAATGCCAGTTGAGGAAAATTGGGGTTTACCTTAATTTGCATTTTATCAACAAACCTGAACATAACTTCCAGATGACAATTTCCATGGAGCGATGGCACGAGTAAAGCTTATTTTGATAGGAATCAACAACCACTTTTTTTGCATCTACAAATTCTTTGATCATTGAAGTTGTTACTCTGTCATTGGCCAAAACCCTAACTAGATCATTGGAATATAGATGACAGATATGTTCAATTTAATAATGGCATGGAGATTTTCTCGAACCGCATCTTGGGTTATGTTAACGTGGTTTGGGGTAGACTTATATTGAACTCTAGCATGGACCAAGGTGAATCATAGTTGCCAGGAACCTCCATCAGTGGAGCGTGGATTACACATACGTCCCCTTATACACAATTTCTAGTGACAAATTTATTAATCAATTTTCTTATTTCAATAGAGAAAGAGAATAGTGAGGAGTTATTCCATCTCACGATTGTTCATGATTGTTGGTGACTTTCGTGATTCTAATATTCTTTGGAGATTATTTTTACGACCACGAGGAAGAAACATGATATGGCATATTAAAACAAGAACTTTCAAGAAACACACACAAAATCAAGAAAAATAAACAGGGTAATAGGGACATTGACAAATCCAACCAAATTGCAGAAAACAAATAGCAAGTTGTGGAGAAGAGAAGAGAATACATATATTAACCTCGAGAAGAATCTCACACACCACGAAACCCCAATTTTTGTGCTTCCTGCCTTCTCTTTTGGTTAACCGAAAGAGCCTGTGGTTTTCTCGCATTTTATAGGGGTTCATATCAATCCACCTTGGATGTAGGCGAGTAGTAAATTCGCAGTGATGTGAAACACGAAACCGTGATGAAAATACATACCACTAGAACCCACCACCCATCAAATCTATGCCAACTATTTGCAGGGATGCAAGGCAATTAGGAAAACGTGAGGCCCTTGTCTACAGATTGCAGAAAAAATAAATGTTGGATGTAGAGATAAACACTGAAGCCAACCACTTGGTCGATCAAGTACTGCAGCCAAAGCCAACCACTTAGAAGCCCATTTTGGATGCAGAGATAAATGTTTCCCTACTCAAGTACTACAACTTTGCACCCTCAAAAGACGTGTAGCACACAATCACATGATCCACTAGGGTAACATCTCTTGAAATCTTGGACAAGGTTTGCGAACGCCCACTGAACTATGAAAATGGTGGTTTCAAACCATGAGATAAGTATTCGCAGCGTCCATATATGAGAAATCTCGCAGGAAAAGCCTATCGGCTAAATATAAGCCATTGATCTCATATATCTATTGGTTCCTCCAAAATTCTATAAATTGGAGGCCACCTCTACCTATTTTAACAACAATCTCACCTACAACCTTATGCTACCGAAAAGAGTAGTCATAGCTAATCATCCATGAGCACAACCACCTCATCTTAGTGCAACAAGGGGTAGTTTGGTGATGCATTTTCATGTTTTCTTCATGTTTTACTAACACATGCTTAATTATAGGTTTTTCTTGTGTTTTAAGTAGAGTGCATCAATATTGATTTGTTTCCTCTATTAGGCTAAAATTTCTATGTACATAGATAGCATATTATATAAGTCATGAATTTTTGGTTATATGCTTTCTTTATGATATGTTCGAAACACAAATCTTGTTAAACTTTTCATAGACAAGCTAGGAGTTGAATCTAGATCCTCTTATTTGCTATTTGGGCAATCTGCTTCTGGGTTACTAGCTCTCTTGGTAACCAGATCATCTTTGGTTCAGGTATGGCTCATTCTCCAACAAATATTAGATCTTCCTACTAATTTGTTTGGTTGGACTAACAAACTATATTTCAGTTAATATATTTAGATGCAACTTCACCGAAGGATTACACTTTAGCATGTTATATTTCTTTACATTACTTGTTTTCTTTAGTTCGCATCTATAGAATGTGTTTTCATTTGTTTTGACATAGCAACAATATAATATGGTTTCCCAGCTCTTGGCCATGATAGAAGGAACATTGTTTATTGAGGTCAGAAATGCGTTCTTATAACTTAGGGGAAAAAACATATACATCTTACTAGCTGCTTGTAGATATAGTGTGGAATCATTTAGCTAGTACTCCTAGTATAACATAGAAATAAGGATTTTGAATACATGTAGGGCTTTCCATCCTTCATCTTTGTTCACCCTAATTATGCACCCCTTCTTTATTGGGGCTTTACCAAATTGCAACTTCCAAACACACTTTATTTGTGTTGGGATAGTAACCATACATGTAGAGACATATTCTCCTGTTAGAGATTCCATGCCACTCATATGGCCCATGGGATACGAAGCTGGAATCACAAGACATATGATTCCTACACTCAATGACTATGTTTCCAATGATACCACTTCTTTCTTGAATTAATTCTCAGTACAATATCAACCTCTGTAATGCTGCATTGTTACCAGTCACATCTGATAATAGACTTGCATTAAAGTTTTTCTTTGTTCCTTCAGCTGCTATCCCATTCACTATCAAATTCTCTAGGGCTCTCTGTAATTCAAAAAAATAACTCTGTTAACTAATTAACAACAACAATGCATTACCAATAAGAAAAAAAAAAAATTATTTAGGTGAGTTCAACCACTCAATGTACTACTTACTTGAACTGAATCCTCTTATCTTTCGACTATGAGGAGTTCAAGGTAAGAGGATAGTGAAAGTAGTTGTAAGCTATTCGAAATTCAAATTTTGAGGTGAGGTGTGATTGAATATTCTATTATATTCTTTATACTAATATAGAATTAGGTAGGACCTATTCATAAAAAGAAATTGAGGTGAGGGTTTACACAATTCGATAGGTCCTATAGATAGATTAAAAGACATTGAAAGCCACCCTCATTTACTAAGTATGGTTGATCTTGCAAGCTTTTGAGTCAAAGTTTCTCTAAATTAAAAGCAATCTGTCTGTCAAGAAGATAGTAGTAGTAATAAATACCTATAAATTCTCAATGCAACCCCGTATAGGTCCAGGAGCTTGTGAAATATATAGATATCTTAGTCTTCTCAAATTTTCAATGCTTGTGATTTTCTGCAGCTGCCAACATTTATTAATGTGAATTCTCTCCAGACTTGATAACTCTTTTATTTCTGAACAACCTTCCTTTGCCAAATCACAAGGCCCCAATTCAGCATTATCTTGTGTAAAAAGAACCTCAATTAGGTTTTTAATGTCTCTAAGCTCTAGAGAGTTAAGGCTTGGATAGTTCTATCCACCAATTGAGATCTTTGATAAAGCTTCTTCACCATGAATAGCTATCTTTTCAAGGCTAACCATGGAAGACTTAAAATTTGGCAAGTCTTTGCTTCTAGTCAAAGCTAGTTCCCCGCTTACAAACAAATATGTCAAAACTAAATTTCTAAGATTGGTGAGATTATTAAGTGACTCTGAGAGCAATCTTCCTTTAATTACCATAAATTGACCAATTTCAAAACCTTCCCATCCCATTCCAAATAGGACTAGATCTTCTAATTTTCTTAGTGCTTCTAATGAATTAGGGAACTGATCTTCCACTAATGTGTACTAAAGTTGTAGCTCTTTCAACTGTAAAGGGGCTTGAAATTAATAATTAATTTGTTTCAATGATTTTTTGATGATTAACGTTATATAATTTTTATAATTCATAAGACTGATGCTATTGTTTCTGGATTTGATTTTCTAAAATTTTTAACATCAACATTTTAGAACACATTCTGCAATCTATTATAAGAATGTTTGAAGAGTTTAAGAAGAAACATACATTAGTTGTAGACCCAAACTGACTAACCTAGTCTCAATCTGCAACTGACTTATTTTTCATTTCTTAAGTTCCATAACATTCTGATGATGAATTATAGAATATAATCTGAAATATGATGTTTAATATTTCACACAATCAAATCCAAGAGCACCAACATTAAGTTTCCAATGCTTAATATTTTTTACCAATTACAATTTCATAATGAATTGGCACCTCAAGGGAATAAGGAAAAACAAAATACCTGTGAATTGCTCTGCCACAACCTTTCCAAACATCCACCCTTAATTCTCAAGTACTACAAATTTTGTAGAGGAATCCATGAAGGAATGGTCATGTGTTTTTCCTTGAACATGCTAAGCTCAAGCTAAAGCAGAGTAGAGGAAGTTCGAATGGAATCATTTGAGTTTCCAAAAAAGTATGTCATTTGAAACGAGCTAGAGATAGAATTGAAACATCGGCCTTTCATTTCCACGAATATGTTTTGGAATGGTTTTTATGCCTACATTAAAGACAAACGTAAATACTCTGCTTCGATAAAAAAAAGACTGGATCAAGCTACATACAATTCTTCAAACAGGTTGTAAGATTTTGAATCACTAAAGTGGAGAACATAGAAGAACTGCAAAGGAAGAGGCATACCAAAGATTTCTAATATTGAGGTTTCCATTTGCGTGGAGGAGGAATCATTTTCTCTGCCATTTCTCTTCCCAAATCATGGAGGTGATCATGCATTTTGAAAATAACATGCCGTTTAGTTTCATATGCTCTATCAAACATAACAAGACATCTATCTTTTAAGGTTTGAAGTGCATGTTTTGCACTCCAGCCTGAACCTTCCCATACTCTTATGGCCATTTGTTTGTCTTTTCCAATGAAGAAACAAGCTATGTATAAATATTTGTTTCTCCTCACTATCCAGTGAATCAAAACTCATTTTGAGTGTGTGTCTGATGTCTCCTGGCAACATTTTAAGAACTTTATCCATTTGTAATTGCCAATACTGCATGTCTTTACTAGAAAAAACAAGGCCTCCTAAGACTTGGAGAGACAAAGGTAAGCCTTCACACACTGTTACAAATCTTTCAACCAAATCCTCAAAATAACTCACTGGAGATGGTTGGCAGAATGCATGCCAATAGAAAAGATTTCTACTATGAACCCTATTCATTTCTTTCATCTTACAATGAATGTTGATTTCAGACCTAATCAACACCCTCTCATCGTGGGTTGTGACAATTAGCAAACTGTCAGGACTCAACATATCCCTCACTAATAAATCATCTAGCTAGTGCACATGATCAATGTCATCCAAATTAATAAGGAAATGCAAGCGATCGCTCCTTGCCAGAGATAGCTAGATCCTTCATATATACTCCGAAACCAACGCTTTTCATGGAACAAATCCATTAGGAGCTTGCTTTGCAAGGAAATACAATTTGTTTCTCGCACATTGAAGAGAAAATGAGATTCATTGTATTCCGATCACTTGCAATTGAATAGTTCTTTAGCAAGAGTTGTCTTTCCAGATCCGCCCATCCCATATATGCCAATGATGCCACCTTTGTCCACTCTTTTCTTCCAACAGGTCCTTTCAAAACCTTCCACAATTTCATCAAGTCCCACTTGGCTTTTTGCCACGGGTAATGGTTTTCTCTTTTCTACGTCTTTATGAACAACATACACTATCTCTTTACAAAGCTTCTTACAATTACTGGAAATTTAATAGAAAAGCATGCCTTTGATTAGAAATACTTTGCGATCGATAAATAAATAAAAAATCCACTTTACAAATTTTTTTGAATACTGGAAATTTGTAATGAAAAAGCAAGCCTTTTATCAGAAAAATGGTAAACCTTATGAGGGACAAAAAATATTATGAATTTTTTAACAAAATAGTCACTGATGTTGAAATGAATAAAAAGAAACAAGGGAAAACTCTCACCTATTACATTTGGTGAGTACGTAGCCAAAGATGGATGACATAGAGCAAAGAGTTTTTTTCCATTGCTCAATCTTGTTCAAGTACATTCCCTTGTTTATAAACATACTGAATGCATCATAATGCACCCTTTTCTCTAGGTAGCGGAGGTCCGAAGGCTAGACATGATAAAAAAATAGGAATAATCCTAGCACTGGTCTGTAACATGAGATCTAGTTCCTCTAAACACCAAGGAGACTCTTCATACTTCTCAAAATAACAATTTGAACTGATGTAGAACGAATGGCATTCTCAATGGTAGAAGGAACATAATCTCCAAATTCAAGCTCTTGGGAATCAAGAAATGCTCGAATTCCCATTTTGTCAAGAAGTCTATAAATTTGAAGGGAAAGAGTATCTTTTACATCAGGACCCATGTGGTTAATGAATACATCAAATACATTGGAAGATGGTGAAGATTGTAAGCTGTTGCATTTGGGTACAATTTCACTAAAAGCATTGGGCTGAGATGAGGATGAAGAAGCCATGAATGAAAGATTATAGAAGCCTCATGTTTCAGAGATGGAAGGAAATAATAGCTCTAAGTAAATTATTTTTGCTCGACATAAAGACACATATAAATAGATAATAAAGACATTCAATCTATGTTTCCAATATTCTATGCAAATTAAAGGAAAAGAGGAAAGGAAGGTCTAGGATAGATGTAAGACCTAAAAAGAAGATGCCTTTGTGCACACTCCAGCTTTGGATTGTGTTTGGTTCGCCCTGAGGTTTGCAAGGGGTTGTGAATTAGGGCTTCAGACCAGATGACATTTGTAGTAGATGGGCAATAGGTTAGTACTCATGTACTATTTTGGCTTATAAGTCAGGACCTAACATCAAGGGGAAGATATAATAATGGGCATCAATTAATATTCATGTGCTACCCTGAACTGTGACTAGTGCCTAACATTGAACACAAAGGTGATTGTGAGTTTAGGTCTAAGATCAGTCTGAGAGGTAGAGTCAGTGGATGAGTGATACACTTATGTACCACTTCAGATTGTGACTAAATCCTAAGGTTTTATCAAAAGATGATTGAGTTGGGGTCTACGATCAATCTAAAAAGACTTAGTCAATAGACAAGTCTATATTTATGTACCACCTCAGATTGAAAATAAGGCTTGAGGTTGGGCTGAAAGCTGATTGTGAGTCAACAAAATGGTTATCCAATCACTAGGATAAATTACGCATCGGTGCATCTTAAGGGCTGGATAGACATTTTCGTATCAAACTGATTATCCAGCCCCTAAAATACACCAATGTATAAATTATTTTTATATAAGAAACAAAATATTGGTACATTTTAGAGGCTGATTAGCTGTTTCCATGAGTCAGGACCTAAAGTTAGTCTAAAAGATAAAGTCAATGGATAAATTTACATGACGCTTGTTGTGAGTCAGGGCCTAAGGCTAATTTAAAAGGCAAAGTCAATAGACAAGTTTAACGTGTGTACAAATTCAGATTGTAACTAAAGTTTGAGCTGATAGCTGGCTATGAGTTGGGTCTAAGATTAATATAAAGTATAATCAGTGAATAAGTTAACATTTATGTACTGTAATTGAGACCTGAGTTTGGACTGTGAGCCAGGTCTAAGTCAGGCCTAATAGTCTGAAAGGCATAATCAATGGACAATTAACCATTAACATTTATATACCACCTCAGATTGTGATTAAGATCTGAGGTTTGGCTGCAAGCTGCTTGTAAATCAGGGCCCAAGATTGGTCTGAAAGGCATAATCAATAGACAAATTAACATTTACCTAAAGCTAAAGATTTTGAAACTGGGTTTAAGATCAGATTAAATTTTTTAATTGAAATACTTTAAATTGAATCTAGGTTTAAGATTAGAATTAACATTTACATAGATGATCCCCATATTTAACAGAGTGTTCATGGAATCTACAGCTCCTACCTCAACCGGGTGGGATGTTGGGGAGATGATTCAACGAACTTACCCGACCTTTGTTGTAAGTGGGTTTGGACAGCTTTTATTCTTCTCTTGATTTCCTCTCTCCTTCGCACCCTTTCTTTTTTAAAAGCAGAGTTATTCTCTCTGACAAGCATAAACAATAAGCACTATAGGTAGGGAATTTGATAGCTTATACCTTTTTAGAAATTAATTAAGGAATGGGATTCTTTCTCACAAATTTCAGTTGCACTATGATGTTAAAGTTTAATCTTTGTTTCCTAGTGTTGTGCTTTTAAGCATTTTTAGATTCTTTCTTACAATTTTTAATTGTATTTTTACTTTAAAAAATAGTTAGTGAAAGTGAATGAAAAAGATATTTTTCTTTTTCTTTTTATTTATTTTTAATTGTATTTAATATATAAAGATTTAATTTTTTTTATTTTATAAGTATTATAAATCTATTATTAAAAAAAGAGGATAGTCAATAAAAGTGGGGGAGAAGTTCTGTTTGGCTTTATTTTTATTACAGTCATCAATTTTATTCTATATATAATAGATCTATTTTTATGCCGAAGGCATTCCCTTTCTAAAGTTTTACAACTTCAGAAGTGCATCAAAGGTTGAAAGTCATTGATAGAGAATGCAAGACGATTGAAAAGATCTTGACTATCTGCATTTTTTTTTTGTTGGAGATCGTCTGTATTCACTCGCCCTAGTTTCATTTCATAGAGACATGTGCATGGTAGGCGACAATACTGCATTCATAGTTTATATATTTTATTGGCAACTAGTAGGTGACTGGGACAACACCTCAATGAATTGGATAGTAAAATCTATATTTAAATCTTTATATACACTTTGCAAGCTTTCATTGGTAAAACTAATTAATTTTTAGATGATGTCATCGTACAAACATAGAGCCATAATTGTCAATTTTGTCCAAGGTCTTGGAGGTTAAAGTACTATTTTTTATTTTGATTTAAAAGCCTAACCATTTATATTAAATTAAAAACATAAGTACAAATAAATAAAAAAATAATATGTATGGGAGGAATTAAACTCACTCCTCGAGATTCACATGGGCCTTGCCCATAGAACAGTAACCAAATAAACATAAGGGTCATGCCCTGAAATAGAATCAACCAAAGAAACACATAGGCATAGCCCGGAGATAGACTACCCCTAAGTAGCCAAAGCATTTGTAGATGGGTTTGGTTCATCCTTCTTTCCCCAACCTTCTGTGGGATTTGGCTGAGGGTCTGGAAGAGTCTAGCCATCTACATTGTCATCCTCAACCTCTTTTTCTTCCTAGTGCAGAGAGATTGCTAGGGCTAATCTGGGAAACCATTTAGAAGATGAAGGTCATCCTGAATCACCACCTGAGTTGGGCCAACCTAAAGGTTTGGGAGGAACACCACTAGTTAGAGGCCACCCAGATAGGGACCCATAATGAAGTGGGGAGCTAGATTGTCTACAAGGTGAAATCCAGCGATCAGGTGAACACCCTCAGGGAACCTAAGAAAGGGATGTGTCTGAACCCCAGAAAGAGGAACTCCGACCACAAAGACAACCACGAGAAGGAGAAAAACCACTAGTAACAAAAGCATCTAGTGTAACCCTGGAAACCATACAAGGGGCATTACCCTAATGCTACAATAGCTCCTACAAGTTGGCCACCTCTAGAGCCACCTTGTTAGCTTGAACTTCTATCTGTAACATCACATTATTGTGTATGCAAGTTTTAACAAAAATAGACACATTAGTATCAATCATGACATGTGAGAAAACTATCACATTTATGTCCTTCCATATAGAAAATAAGATCTCCATTCTGAAAGTATGTCAAAGTTGCAAAAAAGGGGAAGGGAATCTTGTTAATACAGGTATGATTACTAAGAGGGGAAAGGTGAATCAGTAACCTATAAATTCTCTTATTTAAATTCTTTAAACTTTGAGCACCAAAACATTCAACATCAACTAGTATAGATATAGACTTTCAAAACATGCATCCACAAATAATCAATCGCACAATGATGAAACCATATTTTTCTCATGGAAACCTAAATACAAAAAACCACGATGGGATTTGGTACCCACTAAATTTGTGCTCTTCTAGAATACACCCTCTCAGGAGCTTGCTTAGTTAAGGGTTTTCAAAAACATTGTTAGGTGCTACTCGGTTAAGGGATTTTCCTATAGACCTGTTAGGATCTTTGCCCTATTAAGTGCAGCCTTTTTAGAGGACTTTAAACATTCAACATGAATGCAACCTTGTTAGAGGATTTACAACTAAGATCTGTTAGGATCTACCCGGTTAATAGATTTCACTGTTACAATGATTATAAAGAAACATATAAGATGATCTATGAAATTGTACTACCTCTGCATGATCATATCCTATTAAACTCTAAAACTCTTCACCACATATTATACTCTTTCCTGGCTTGATCATACTTGATTCCTTTACTTTCTTTCTCATCACACCCTTCTGCAATTCGTAATCAACAACTAAATCTTTTTTCAACTTTGCAATATATAGACTTTGCTTCCACGAACTTAAAATAAACCCTAGATCTAAGATATGAATGATCCATATGTTACTATAACTGATGGTGATGATGATGAAGACTGACAGATATCAGAGGTATACAAGATCGTAGAAGGATTAGATCAGTTATTATCTTGTCATTTATGTCAAGCAATTGATTTATGTTTCATACTGAGTTTCCATATCATTCAAAGTATGATATAAGTTGAAGAGAGTTAAGGAGAGAGAGGAAGTGAAATGTTGTGAATTTGAAGAGCTTAATTGGGTAGCTAATACGGATCAGAAAATGATAAGGTTATGTTGATATAATTGTTTTCTACTAAACATTTGATTATATCAAGTCGGTAAAGAATATTAGTGAAGTCGGTAAACAAAACAATTTGGTTACCGAGCAAGAAGTTATTTGGTAAAAGGAAAGTAAGTTTTGGTAAAGAGAAAGGAAGTCAAGACACCGAGTAGAAGGTTTCAGTTACTGAGCGAAGTAAATATAATTTTGATTAAAGGAAAAGGATTTAGCTACGTAGCAAGGAATAAAAATTAAATACAAGGATCAGGATGACATTTAATGATTAGCTATGATGATCTGGAAGATTGTAAGGATGAGGAAGAGTTAGTTGGTGAGATCTATGATCATGAAAATTCAAGGTGATATTTTAAGGTAAAGATCTAAAAAGAAAAAAGTGAAGCTACAAGTTCCAAGAAAGTTCAAGTTCTGAGGTGATGACAAAACATTTTACTGAGTTCTAAATTGATTGAATTAGTTTATGAGGATGATTGGATGGTTGAGATTAACCAAAGGAAAACATAATAAAGGAGACTAAGAGGAAAAATGAAGTCTATATAAAGGATGAAATTGTATGAACGATAAGCTGGCAAGTTAAAGGGTTGATGAGTCACCGACTCATTCATTGAAGAAAGAAAAGGTTGAAATATGAGTCTGTAAGTTGAGATTGATGAAGTGTTGGAGCCAGTGTAAAGTGAAGGAAAGAAGTGAAGACAAATAGTGCACAAGGGATCTAATTAAGAAAGAGGTAGTTGCAGATTTACAAATCAATTTATATAGTGTTTCTTATTAACATTTGTATCAAAAAATTATCTTAACCGAGGACTTAGCAGTCTTATTATAAATCTTTGAGAGAGGTGACATTCTAGAAGAGTGTTTGAAGACCTTTAACTAGGCCACTCCTACCAGGGTGAAGATCCTAACATATCTAAGGAAAATCCCCTAATAGGGTCACATTTAACAATGTGCATTGTAATCTTTAACCATATTGGCTTTTAACCAAGCATACTTCAAAAGATTATTTCTTTAGTGGGTGAAAATTCCTACAGTGGTTTTTCCCAAATTGGGTTTCCACGTTAAATATTGGTGTTATATGTGTTTAATGTTTATTGTGAATTTTATTGTTGATTGATAGAGTTAATTTATTTTTATTAGTTAATGTTGAATTTTGTTTGATCGGGATGCCATTGAGTTGAATCAGAGAAATTTTTTAAGGTTTAAATAATTGTACTGATTACTGGTTCACCCCCACCCCTCTATGTAATCCAACACCGAATCATATTAGGTAAGATACAATGTATCTAACAACTCATAATTATTTTTTATTTGACCACGTCGGCTTCCATATAGATTTCACCTTGAAATTTGAACCATCTTCAACAACTCTTTTGACCAAAAGAAAATTCTTGAAGAATCCACCTCAAACACATTCTTTGGGCAATGTGATGTCAAATATTTTCCACAAATCATGGATTTTCCGTACTACTTCACTATAAACATCACCGATCCCATTGCCACTTCATAATTCTTCACTGCTTCACAAATAATCATCCCTTGTTCAAGAACTCTATCTTTTCTACCTATCCATTCTATCAATACTGCTTCCATTCAATTAAAACAGCTTCACCTATCAACATTATAAGTCACCATCCTCAACATAGTATCTCCACATTGTTATCAATCAAATCCTATGACCGCTCCAACAAATACTCTACCAATTTGAAACAAGCTTCAAATCACTTCATGTCTATCACTAACTATTTTAGTAGTTACTTGGTTTGATTCCATTCAAACATAACTATCTCAATTCTTCATATCAAAATTTAAGGTTGAAAACTTAACATTACAACACATAACATATTCTTCCATTAGAATAGAAACTTCAGAAACATACTACAACTCATGATTTACTCTCACAATATCGGGTAACTAAAAATAGTAAGTCAATTAGTTGACATCAATGACAACCAAAAAAATGATTCACCAATCATTAAATTTGTACCAATCTTCATCAATGCAACACTTAGCATCACTGCATCAATTATGCTAACAATCACCCCCTCTAACATTGATGGAAACACTCTTAACTTCTCCTCTTAATATTTCCTCTTCATTTCTGAGTTCTTCTTGGCAACACTATGTCTCTCTCATGACAATCTTCATTTGCAAAATATTTCCACTTATGTCTATACACATTCTCTTCAACATATTCTCAACCTGTATAATACATCTTCTCCTCTACATATTTTCCTCATATATATCTTCTTATCCTCAATCTTCTTACATGTTCTCCCCCTTTGACAATAATTCCAAAGTTGTCAAATCATTCATTCATCTAAGATTACACTTGACTATTCTATGCTTGATCTTTCCTCATCATTGCACCACCACATCATACTAAGACTTCTCCCCCTATGGAGTAGATCAAGTTGGAACTGTCGAATAATTGACTTCATCAAGACCCATATCAAGTTTATTATCCATGTCTATTAATCAAATTTCTCTGATAGATTTTTAGTTTCATCACATCAAATTGAGTATTCCAAGTTATCTTCTATTGACCTTCATTTAGTCAATCTCAGAGTCGGTATGGTCACTCCTCATCCAATCTAGTTCAGAATCAGTATCTTCAAATCTCCCATTGTATTTCATTCCCATCAAGTTCAGAATCATTTTCTAATCAATTATAGTTTCATCACATCATATCAAAGTGTTCTCTCAATCAAAATTAGATTGGCATCAAACATTAGATATTATTTGAATCAATGTGTTGCTCGCACATTAATTCAAAGAGGGGAAAATGTAATCACCTAAAAATGGTCTTGCTAAACCAATTGTCCTAAAATTCAAAGTAAGCGATCAAATAATATCAAATCAAGCTAATCTCAAGAATAATTGGGTAATTGAATTAGATCAATTTAATTACATAATTCATCAATCATAAAAGCATGGATTATATTTCATCGAGGGTCATTCCTTAATTGATTATGCTAGTAATTTAATCAAATCAAACTCAAAAATATATATGACTAGTGGTAATAATTAAACTGAATTAATTAATTATCCTATTATCTATCTCGTCACAAAAGGACAAAGAAGTGAATTCTAACCAATGAAATCAAAGTGCAAGAATCACTCAACTTGCAATCTCAATCACTCAATGGGAATTAATTTCAACCCTCCAAATCAAGCTCAAATCTATATAAGAAATCCCCTTCAAGTCATTTATCATCTAGATCATTTGATTAACAAAGTGCTGCTATTTTCAATCTAGATCTCTCTCACAACATCATGCTACTAGTTTACATCTATATCATCTCTTCATCTATCTTGTATCAATTATTCATTCTATCTCTAGCTTATCAATTCTTCTAGTTTGCATTCATGGATATGCCTATTTTATTGAATCTTTAATTTCATAGATGCAAGTCACTGATCTTATGCACAATTCTAAGAGCACTAACAATTAGATCATACTCTCTATAACTAGGAAGCTATAACTTGGTTTCAATTGTTATATTTTGATTGATTTCTATGTACTAACAATTGATCTAATGAGTTATAGAAGTGTTATGTTTGCAAGATAATAGGTACAACAAAATACAAACATAGTTAGAGGTGAGGATGGTAAGCCTTCTAGTATGTTCATTAAGGATTAGAAGGGTAAAAAAAAAATTACTAAAGAAGGATAAATATGTTGTGAAGATCAAAGAAGTGAAAACCAAAGTTTTTCCTAAAAAGGGTGAAATCCCTAAACCTGCTGATGCAGATTTTGCATCTAGAATTAAAATAAAAGCTATTGAAAAGCCTTCTACTCCTATTCAAGAGGACATTAAGTAGAAAAGGAAGACTGAATACAACCAAGCAATTCAAGCTAGAGATACTTTAGGTAAAGAAAATTATGTCCCTAAGTATGTTCTTATAGATATACTGCAATTACTTTTCCAAATTATTGTCAAGGTTACTTTGCTTGAGATGATGAGGATAGAGGAACACAAATAAAAAGCTTTAGAATGGGTTAAGGGTGTATCCTCAATTAAAATTGAACAATTAGATGAAGATAAGATATCAAAGGATGGGGAAAGTAAAAAGGAAAAGAAGGAAAAGGAGCCTGAGGGATCAATTTCTCAAATTCCTCAGATGTATTTAGATAGTTTTGTGAATGCTTGTCTAATTGGTGTGGACCCTTTCTTTTTTACTATGATGATTAATGGAAAAATGCTTAAGAATTGCATGATAGACTTAGGGGCATCAAATATAGTCATGCCAATCAAAATTATGGAGTAGATGGGGTTAAAGGTTGACACTCCTCATGGGAGATGTCAAGTTATGGATTAAAGAGAAGTGCATGTCATTGGTACTATCAAGGCCCTACCATATAAATTGGTTGCATACCCTGATAAGGATCTAAAAATGAGTATTCTTGTTGTAGATATTCCTCCTCATTATTACATGTTATTATCTAGAAATTGGAGTGCATCTATGGGAACTAGTTTGCAATGTGATCTTTCTTTTTCTACTTTTAATATTGATGGTGAAAATGTAAAGTTTAACAATGAGTTAAGGGTTCCACATATGATTGAGTTTAGTGAAGATCATAATATGACATGTTTCCTTGACACTAACATGGACATATTTAAAGTTGAAGATTTGATAGTAGATGAGAAGAAGGAGCATGTGTCCTTATCTAAAAATAAGGAAAATTTATCTGATGAAAATGGTCTTTGGATTATGTACTTTGATGGTGCTAGTTCAAGAGAGGGTTCAGGTGCAAGTGTTCTACTAATTTCTTCCTATTGTAAGAATTTTAACTTTTCATTCACTCTATTATTTTATTGTACAAATAATGTTGTAGAGTATGAAACATTGTTGATTGGGATGAGATTAGCATCTAAACATGGAATCAAGAATCTTAGTGTAATTGGAGATTCAGAATTGGTCATATCCTAGGGTAGATCCAAATATGCTTCCAAGGATAAGATATTAAAACAATATAGGAATTTTGTTTGGGATGAGACTGAGAGTTTTGATGATTTTGGGATTGACTAGATGGATAGAAGCCACAATAAAATGATATATATCCTAGCTAACATTCCTCTCAAGCCAAATGATATCACATTTGAAGGAATTTCAAGGGTTGAAGTACAAACCACACCCTCAATGCCTAATAATATTGAGAAATAGAAAGTATTTGATGATAACGTTGACATTATTAGATTTTTGAATTGTGAAGGTGAGTACTGTAATCATGAGATTAATTTTAGTGGATATGTGGAAAGTGTGGATGGTAAAGATAGAATGCTTGGGAAGGATATATTGTAGTTGAAGAAAAATAAGGTTCCCAAAGGCTTGGTAGTCCTTGAAATGGATTTTGACAATAAAGATAAAATAATGACCATTAAGACTATCCAAAATCATGAGGATTTGGAGGAAATGAACCTTGGAACAACAAGAGCTTCAAGAAATGTATACATTGGCAAGAATTTGTCTCTAGAAGTAAGGAAATCATTAATAAATCTTTTAGGAAAATGTAGGCATGTGTTTTCTTGTTCATATGATGATTTAAAAGCTTACAGAGAAGATTTATTCCAACATGTGATTCCCTTAAATGATGATGCTAAACTATTTAGGCAGAAATAATGGCCCATTAATCTCACTCTTGCTCCTAAAATGCAAGAAGAGCTGATAAAAATGAGGGATGATGGTATCATCAAGACCATTAGACACTCTTCTTAGGTTTCCAATCTTGTCACTGTAAGAAAGAAAAAAATGAGACATAAGATTATGTGTAGATTTTAGAAATCTAAATATAGAATCATTAAAAGATAATTATGGTTTTCCTAACATGGAAGCAATGTTGTAAAAGGTGACTGGGTGTGAGATCATGTCTATGATGGATGGTTTCTCTGGATATAACTAGGTAATGGTGAAATAATCAGAGCAGTACAAGACTACATTTACAACACCATGGGGAGCTTATGTTTATGTTAGGATTCCATTTGGCCTAACAAATGAAGGAGCTACATTCTAAAGAGGCATGGATGTTTCTTTTGTAGATTTCATTGATTTTTTTTGGTGGTATACAGGATGATTTAATAGCCTATTCAAAGGAGGAAATCCAACATTGTGCACACTTAGAGAAAAAATTTGTCAAAGAACTTGAGTTTGGTGTGTCCTTGAAACCAAGAAAATGTGCTTTCCGGGTGACTGAAGGAAATTTTCTTGGTCACATTATTTCAAAAGATGGAGTCAAAATTGATTAGGAGAGGGTAGTTGTAATAGATAAAGTACTAAAGCCTAGGAATGTGAAGGGAATAGAATAATTCTTTGGCCAGGAAAATTTATTAAGGAGGTTTGTTACTAACCTTTTTGAGATTAATAGCCCTATTTTCAAAATATTGAAGAAAGGGGCCAAATTTGAATGGGGTACTAAACCTTCTAAGGCTTTTCAAGATATTAAGAAAGCCATCAAGGATGCTTCGATTTTGAGGACTCCTGATTATAACAAGCCTATGAAAATATTCTCTCTTTCATCTTTCCACAATGTTGTTGTAGTGATCTTGTAGAAGAACTCAGAGGGTTTTGAATAATCTATAGCTTTCTTTAGTAAATTGCTCCAAGCTGGAGAATTAAAGTATGAGATTAATGAAAAAAAGTATATGCATTGGTAAAATTTGTCAAAGCCTTTAGGTGTTATCTAACTAGAGCAATTATTGTTGCTTATGTACCCAGTATAACTATTAAAGACATCTTCACACAACAAGAGGTCTTTGGGAGGAGATGTAGATGGATCAATAGGATTTAGGATTTTAATATATACATTCAAGTTACCAAGTTAGTAAGAGGCTAGGGGTTACAAAAGCTAATGGATCAAGAAAATCTTGATGCTAACCATATTAATACATTAGAGGAAGATCGAATGCCATTCATATGTGAATAAAGGTGAAAATGGGATCACCTAAATGAATGATATTTGAATTTGAATAGGGGTGGAATATATGACCTATCCTCAATCCAAATTACCAAAAGGAAAGATCCAAATGGATTAATCACAAAGAAGTGATCAATGCACAAAAGAATCAAACAATGGAGAATATGAAGAAAGGAGAAAATCCTATAATCTTCTATAAAAAAGTATATGCTTGAAATCTGAAATAAATAGAAGGCAAATACTAACCTCAAAATAGGGCAGACTTGGAAAATGCCAATTTTTGATGTCTGTGCATAGTTTCGGGCAATTTTGCAAACTATTTCAAATTGGAAATGTCGAGACGAAGAAAACCCAGAAAACTTTTTTTCTTTCAGGAAGCAGGTCATCCTTGACCTAGATAGTAGGGCAAGGTCTTACCCTGGGGCAAGATCCTAACCCCCACTTAAGGTTGTCTTTGACCCAAAATAGCTTCGACAAAAAATCTATTCGCAGATCTCAAAAGTTCGTCAAAAAGGGTATTCAGATCCAAGCTTTGATTCACAGTCTTGTACTTGTACCTACAAGAAAAAAAAAATTGTTGTTTAGATGGGGGGTTTGCCTTGGTCAAACCCCAATTCAAGAATTAACCTTGAAATTTAATTGAAATTGTAATATGTATAAACAAAGTAAATGGAACTATTCACCTTGCTTGTGTTGAAGTCCTTGTAGAGGATTTGAATCCTTGAATCCACAAGTAGGGATGCTCCAAATAAAAGTAGAAATGTATGTAGGATGTCTCAAATCAATGGCATTAGATCTTCAACACCAATCTTGAATGGATCTTTGCTTAGGAAGAGGCTTGGATGAATGTGGATGGAGAAATCTTCAAGGGGGTTCCAAAGAGATTGGATCCTTCAATGGCTAACAATGGATCTCCTTTATGAATGCTTGAATGCTAGGCTTGAAGATGAATGAATGCATTCTTTCTTTCCTTCTCCTTCTTGGTTACTTGCACTTGAGAGATAGATCATGAATCATGAATTATAGATGGATTGAAATGAGGGAGGAAGGCTTCCTTTTATAGTGATCTAGGGCACAAACCTCTAGAGAAGGTCGACATTAGAGAATTAAATCCCAATTAACCTTAACCCCTAGAAATGGACCCAAATTAAATGCAATTTAAGGATTTACCATTCTAAAACCTGAAATGGATGACTTGAAAGTGGGAAAAATAAACTTTCTAAAACCCGACATCTCGTAACTCTCAGAATCTAAAAATTGGACCTGGGGTTACAGATGAGGTAGAAAACACCCTAGGTTAGGGTTGAGGTCATCCCTGACCTAGGTCAAGGTCTAGGTCATCCTTGACCCTACCAGGTCATCTTTGACCCAAACAGTCAGAAACTCCAAATTCTCATAGAAAACTATCTAGAAAGGCTAGAAATAAGGAGAGAAGAATAGCAGGGGGAAACAACTAGGTACATGCAAAGACCCGATCAAGGTGCTTAACATGACCCCAAACCACTCACTTGGAGGGCTAAACACTCTTAACATGGAAGTGCTTCAATTTTAAGATGATACATTAAGCCCCCACTTTAGCAAGAGTATGGACTCGATGCAAACTCTTAGTAAAGGAGATCATAATGAAAATATAATCTTATCGCAATCAAAGGGACAAAGAAAACCTCAAGCCCCCACAAACTCAAGTCTTCATCAAATCCAAGATCACAATAAGAGAGACATCTCTAAAGAGAGAAAGAGAGAGAGAGTGTGTGATCTCAATACCAAGAAAATAGTGAATTGCACCCAAGTCTTTCATAGAAAATCTATCTTTCAAACCAAACTTGATGCTGCCAATGATGGATGAAGTACTCCATGTAATGATCAAGTCATCAACATAAAGAAAAAGTATCAAGTGTGATTTATCCTACCAAAGAATGTAGACATTCAAATCTGAATGACACTTGGTGAACCATGTTGAGAGAAGAAAGGAATCCAACTTGGCATACCAAGCCCTAGGAGCCTATTTGAGGCCATAGATAGACTTCCTTAATCTAAAAACCGTAGAAGCATCTTGGATGAATCCTTGTGGTTGATCCATATAAATCTCCTCATGAATATCCCCATGTAGAAATATACTCTTTACATCCATCTAATGTACAACCCAACCATGAGTTGCAACAATAGCAAGTGTCAAACAAATGGAGTTCATCTTGGCTACAGGTGTAAAGGTCTCGGCATAGTCAACACTAGGAACGTAAGAGAAACCTTTTGCAACAAGTCTAGCCTTATACTTATCCACACTTCTACCTTCTAAAAACTTGGTTTGATAGATCCACTTACATCTAACCAACTTTATTCTCTTAAGAAGAGGAACTAATTCTCAAGTGTTATTCCTCATCAAAGAGTTATACTCATCCTCCATATCTTTATCCCACTCAAGAACCTCTAAAGCTTCCTTAAATATTTGTGGATCTGAAGCAATTGTAATATAAGCATGTGGAAATGATTTGTGTTGTGACCTTGTTCTCCTAGTGTCTAAATAATTCTTTACAAGTGAACCTTTTGAATCAAGTATTTATCATGCCCAATGAGTTCTAGTGGAAGAAGAAGATGAAGAAGAAATATCCTCAACTATGTCTTGACCCTATGAAGGTGGAAGCCTATGAGTCAGGGTTGAAGGAGTTTCATCTTCCAAGTCACTATCATAACTATCATTATCCAAAATGGAGGAAGGAGGAGTTGAAAAACCCAAACTAGGACAATTCTATTCAAAGTGAACATTCCCCTCAAAGAAGATCTCATGTGTCTCAGGATCCATAAGCTTGTACTCCTTAAGATTCTCGGGATAACCAAAAAATATGCAAGGCTTACTTTTTGGTTCCAATGCCCTGCATTTCTGTGGAGGTATGCATGCCCAAGATGGACAACCAAAGACTCTAAAATGTTTCACAACTGGTTTTCTACCACACCAAGCCTCAAAAGGAGTGACTCCCATCCAAGGCTTTATGATGAATCCTATTTTGGATGTGATTGGCACAACATATAGCTTCAGCCCAAAAATATTGATCAAGAGACTTAGCATGAAAAAATACAAGTGGCCATCTCCTTAAGGGTTCTATTCTTCCTTTCTGCAATACCATTTTTCTATGAAGTGTAGGAAACTGAATGCTAAAGATCAATACCCTCAAGTGTGAAAAATTCTATAATCCTTGAGTTCACATATTCCCTTCCATTGTCTATTAGAAGAAGCTTGATGGATTTACCTAACTGTTTCTCAACATGAGCCTTGAAGGTGAGAAATTTATCAAAAAATTCACTCTTGTGACCAAGAAAGTAGACCCACTTGTAGCTTGAAAAGTCATCAATGAAGGTGAGTCCATAACGAGCCTTGCCAAATGATGACACTGGAAATGGGCCCATTACATCACTATGAACCAACTTAAGAACAAATGTTGCTCTCCAAGACTTTCCCTTGTCAAACTTCTCTTCAAGATGCTTGCCCACTTCACAACCTAAACATACACCCTTTGAATACTTGACTTGCGATAGATCTTTGACCATATCCTTGTTGCTAAGCTGCTGAAGATATTGATAGTTGAGATGTCCAAATCTTTCATGAAAAAATTTACTTTGTAAATTTGAGTGTGTCAACAAGGCATGTGAAAGAGACTTATGCATAAAATGAGAAAATGAATAAAGCCTTGTGTCATGATTAGCTTCTCCTATTACCACCATAGAATTATCCTTAATATTTTTTGCTACAATTGAATCAAGAAGGAACTCAACTTTATTTCCACCTCCATAGTGAGTGAGTTGCTAAATTGAAAGGAGATTGGCGCTAAGGTTTTGAACATAGAGAACATCTTTGAAAGCTCCATTTTCCATCTCAACTTCCCATTTCCCTTCAACTTCCACTTGTGTATCATCTCCTACATAGATGTGACGTACCTTTGATGGTTTCAAAGAAGAAAATTTCTCCTTTGTAGCACCCATATGATGCATGGCACTTGAATCAAAAATACATTCCTTTGAATTAGTTGTACTTTCCACAAATGCTTTCCCTTTACCCTTTGAAGTGGAAGGTGATGAATCATTTCCCTTGTAGGCACTTGGAAAATCAATATGATACTTCTTGATGATGTTTGTCAACTCATCAATTTTTTTCTTGTGGCATTCACACTCATCATGATTTGGCTTCTTGCAATATGCACACATTTTCTTCTCCTTCTCATAATTGTTCCCCTTTTTGTTGGGAGAAGACTTGCCTTGTTGTGGGGAGGAATATTGTTATGTCTCGGATTGTGATTTGGCCTTCCACTGGTTTTGCTTCTTGTTGGAGCCCTTACCACCTTGATTCCTTCGATTCCCATTACTAGCCACCAATGCCTTAGACTTTGAAGACTTGATGTCGAAAACTGTAATTGAAGCAATTATTGTATTGTCATTGATGTCAAACCTTAACTGGTAAGACAATTGCTATCTCAAAAAGTACTATATCTATTGATTGATGAGAAGGATTAGGGAAAGGGTGATAACAATAGAACCTAGAGAAAGGTTGAGTTATTTGAGTTATTTAATACTTGAATGAGTACTTGATTATGTGGCACAATGATAAGATAATGTATTATTTATCTAAGTAAAAAGAAAGATTGAACAAGTAGGCTTAACCGAGAAAAAGTGAAGAAATTCAGTTTAAGTTGAGTGATGTTAGTGTCAACTGAGAGCCAGTATATGATGAGTAAATTTAGTGGTGACTGAACATAAGTTTATTGCTAAGTGACAGTATTAGTCGAGGGAGATGGTTTAAAGAGATGACTAAGCTATATAGTGATGACCGAGAAGTTGAACATAGTATTGACTGAGCATCATTAATTTACATTTGAAGGGAGAATCCAAATTCCTAGTCGACTTAGTTGAATTCTTGGGTTATGTAAGTCGTGTTGACTTTATTAATTAAGTGTATGGAGAATTTATTACATGATAAACCATTTTATTGTGAATTCAATGAGGAGATTAAAGATGTTTTTAGAAGGATGGATGAAGAACTTAAATGTTGGAAGGATTCGATGAATTTGAATAAAGCATAAGATCTATGAAGGAGATTAAGTGAAAAAAGATGGATCTACCTATTGAAGAGGTATAAAGGAAAACCTAAGTATGAGGTTAAACAAGTATGCTTATGGTGTTGATGTTACTGACTGATAAGTCTAAGTAGAAAGGTTGAAGGTGAAGGATTTGATCAAAGTTGTGATTGCTTGAAGATAATTCTAAGAAAATCAGTGATGGAGATGGAAATGGAACTCAATCAATAAAACAACATATATGTGCAAATTGGATCTGTTATTTACAAAGTGGTTTTTCCCAAATTGGGTTTCCACTATAAATCTTGGTGTCATACTTGTTGGAAATGTTTTGGTGTGAATTTTTTTATGTTTTACAAGTTAAATACTATTGGATAGTGGACTGCATGTTATATGTTTCTAACATACATTCTTTAATGACTGAGTAATGTTGGTAATTAAATCTGAGATTGTTGAAGTGTTTAAAAGTTGAATTGATACATCTAGACCTGAGAACAACTAATTCACTCTCCCCCCCCTTTGTTGTTCCAACTAATTCACCCTCCCCCCCCTCTATTGTTCTAAATCATATTAACAATTGGTATCAAAGCTGTTGGGGCTTACAAAGAATAAGTTTAAAGGTACTTGAAGCAAATGATCAAGATGTACAAAAAGGAGGTATCGAAGTTGACTAAGGAGAACTTCCCTGCATGGCAAAATCTAATGAAATTACATCTAGTTGGTATTGATGACTCAGTGAAATATTATGTTGAACATGACTATGTTGCACCTTTGACTGCCAAGGAGATGAGAGCTAAACAAGAACACAACCAAGCAATGTTGGAGATTGCATCTACCTTAAGCTATCCTAAATTTGAGGACATTAAAGACTGCACAAATGCAAAGAAAATGTGGGACACTCTTGCAAATATCTATGGTGGTGACACAAATGTACTAAGGGAAAAAGCTAAAAGCCTAAGAGGTAAGTTTGATGAAATGAAAATGCAAGAAGGTGAAAATATTGCTCAATATTGTGGTAGAATCAAGGATGTAGTAAATGCTATTAGAGGAGCTAATGGAAATATTGATGATGAGACTGCTATTGGAGAGGTATTGAGAACTTTGCTTCCTATATATGCCATCAAAATTTCAGCAATTCAAGAATCTAGATGTAACCCTAGTAATGTTTTAACCCTAGAAAGTCTTGTTGGTAAGCTTACTACTTTTGAGCTTTCTAACTATGATAATTACACTGTTGCTAATGTTGAATCTACATTCAAGTCACAAATGGTTTTGCATAAGTCTAAGAGGGAAAAAGAAAAATGTATAAGTGATAGTGAAAGTTATAGTGACACTTTTGATGAGGAACTAGAGGATCTTGAAGCTCTTATGGATAGAAGATTGAAAAGAGGAAAAGAGGAAAAGGAAAATATAGAGGTAAACTTCCTATCATATGTTTTTCATGTAACAAAGTTGGCCATATAGCCGCAAGATGTCCTAACATGAATGACAAGGATGAGGAAAGAGAAAGAAAGTACAAGGATAAGAGAGAAAAGAGAGGTTACCAAAGGTACAAGGACTACAAGGATAAAGGTAAGAAATCATGTTATATTGCTGAAGAAGAAACTGACACTGATGATGATGATTTTGAAATTGAAGTAGTTTATGTTGCTATGAAAGATGATTCTAATGAAGATGAGAAAATTGCACTTGTTTCTTATGTGAGCAAAGGAGATAAATGGATTATTGATAGTGGATGTTCACATCACATGACTGGTGACAAAAGTAAATTTGAAACCCTAGATCATTACAAAGGTAGACATGTTAAGTTTGGTAATGATGCACCATGTCCTATAAAGGGTAAAGGATTAATTAAGTTAATTGATAAGATCACTTGTGAAAATGCTTATTGGGATGAAGGTCTTAACTATAATTTGCTAAGTATTGCACAACTTAATAGAATGGGTTACCAAGTGGAGTTTCATCACAGAAAGGCTAAAATATTTGATACCATTGGTGAACTAATTGGAAGTGGAGAACATACTAGAGGTAATTTGTTCTATCTAGATCTATCTAAAGAAACATGCTTGTTCACACAATTTGATGATGTATGGTTATGGCATACGAGGTTATGTCATGTTAACTTTGACAATCTAGTAAATATTAGTAAAAAGAAGAAATTTAGAGGATTGCTGAGATTGAAGAAACCTAATAATGTGATGTGCAAACAATGCTAGTTGGGTAAAATGACAAAGTCTAGTTTCAAGAGCAAGACTTTTACTTCTGAAAATGTTTTGGATCTAGTTCATACTAACCTTTTAGGACCTATGGGTGTACAAAGCTATTGTGGTGCTAAATACTTTATTCCATTTGTTGATGATTACTCTAGGATGATGACTGTAATGATTTTAAAAGAAAACTCTGATACATTTCAGTTGTTTAAGTGGTATTTGGCTAAGGTTGAAAAAGAAACATGTAGAGAACTAAAATGTTTGAGATCTGACCAAGGTGGAGATTTTATATCAAATGAATTCAATCTATTCTACAACGAGAGAGGAATCAAGAGAAAAATGTCTACACCTACAACACCTCCACAGAATGGTATAGCTGAGAGAAGAAATAGATCTATCATGGATTGTGCAAGGACACTAATGATTGAGAAAAATGTTGCACAAAAGTACAGGAAAGAAGTTTTAAATATAACTATTTATACCTTAAATCGAGTACAAATAAAAAAAGGTACAAATGTTACACCTTATGAGTTATGGCATGATTATGCACCTAAAGTGAAATACTTTAGAATCTTTGGGAGTAAATGCTATATATTGAAAGATAATAGGAATGGAAAGTTTGATGCAAAAAGTGATGAGGGAATATTCCTAGGTTATTCTACAAAGAGTAAATATTATAAGTGTTTGAACTCTAACACTAAAAAAATTGTGGAAGTGCAAATGTGAAAGTTGATGAATATGCAAACAAAAATGAATAGGAAAGAAAAAGAAAACCTAAAGATTATAGATATTTTGTCTATGTAGAAGGAGAGGCGAGTAACACACTTACACTTGATGTAGAGTCATGGGTAAGCAATACCGAGCATTAGGAAGATAATGCCGAGCATCAGGAAGATAATGTCAAGCATTAGGAGGATGTTGTTGAGCATCAGGAAGAGCTTGCGGAGTAATCAGAAGCTTAATCTGATAATCTTATTGATGAACCTGAAGAGCAAGGAGAAAAGAAATCTGAACCTACATTGGCACAATATGTAAGAAGACATCATAAGCTTGAGAAAATCATTGGAGATAAAGAAACTAGAGTTATGATCAGAAGTAAGTTGAAATATCCTACATGTTTATTGTGTGAGTTTGAGCCTACAACAATAGGGGATGCATTAGAAAATGAAGACTGGATTTAAGCTATGAATGAGGAAATAGACCAAATAGAAAAGAATGATACCTAGACTCTGGTGCCAAGACCATAAAACAAAAATTTCATTGGAACAAAATGGGTATTCAGAAACAAGCTTAGTGAACATGGACAAATCACAAGGAACAAGGCAAGGCTGGTATGCAAGGGCTATGCACAAGAAGAAGGAATAGACTATGGGGAGACATTTTCCTCTGTAGCAAGATTAGAAGGAGTGAGAACTCTACTTGCATATGTTGCTTACAGAGATTTCAAGGTATACCAAATGGATGTCAAGTCTGCATTTTTTAATGGTATATTAGAAGAAGAAGTGTACATTGAACAACCTGAAGGATTTGTTGATCCAAATAAGAGAAATATGGTCTGCAAGCTAAACAAGGCATTGTATGGATTAAAGCAAGCCCCTAGAGCATGGTATGAGAGACTATACAATTACTTAATACAGATTGGATTTTCAAGGACAAGTGACAACAACAATCTATACATGAAAGATGAAGAAGGTAAAGGGATTTTGTTAGCTAAAATTTTTGTAGATGATATAATATTTGGAGGACAAGATGCCTTGTGTAATAAATTTTCAAATGAGATGAAAATTGAGTTTGAGATGTGTATGTTTGGTGAGATAAAATTATTTGTTGGTTTGCAAGTCTATCAGATGGAAAAATATATTTTTATCACTCAATCTAAATATGTCAAAGAGATACTAAAAACCTTTGGTATGTAGGATTCAAGGCCAGTAAGTACTCCCATGGCTACTAGACAAAAACTATCTAAAAATGATGATACTGCTAAAGTAAACCAAACCCTATATAGATCCATGATTGGAAAGCTGCAATATGTTGTTCACAGTAGACTAGATATAGCCCTAGAAGTTGGGATTATGGCAAGATTCTCTGCCAATCCTAAGGAAAGTCATATGATGGTTGTGAAGAGAATATTGAGATATCTGAAAGGGATAGAGGACTATGAACTATATTACAAGAAGCATGAGAAATTTAAACTGAGAGTCTACACTGATACAGATTGGGCAGGAAAAGTAGATGACATAAAAATTACTAGTGGTGGAGCTTTCTTTCTTGGATAGAGATTAGTTTCTTGGACAAGCAAGAAACAAAATTACATTTCCCAATCTACAGCTGAAGCTGAGTATGTAGCAGTTGTAGTGAACTGTTCAAATCTAGTATGGATTAAGCGATTGTTGAAAGGCATGAAAGAGGAGATCACAAAACTAGTTGTCATATACTGTGACAACACAAGTGCTATCAACATATCAAAGAATCTAGTGATGCACACAAAGACCAAACATATTGCTATCAAGTATCATTACTTGAGGGAATTAGTACAAGATAAAGAGGTGAGAATGGAATATGTGAATATAAAAGAACAACCAGTAGACATATTCACAAAAGCTTTACCTAAGGATGCTCTTGAATATCTTAGAGGTAAATTAGGGGTGCTTCCCCTAATTGAGGCTTCCTAGTCAAGCTAGGAGCACTACATCAAATGTGCTGCATAGAGTATCTGACAAATTGCTGCAGAAAAGGTCACAATTTAGGAGCAGCCTAGAGTTGTGAAAAGTAAAACAAAGTTGGTAATCAGTCATAAGAAAGATGATAGAGGGAGAAATATTGTTACTAAACTGACAAGATGACATCTACATCCAAAAGATGCAAATTTTAGATACTGCTTTAGCATTATTGTCAAAGAGGGAGAGATTCAGAGATGAAAACACATAAAAGAAAGAGGGAGAGAATTCAGATGAAAACACAGAATTAGAGAGAAGAGAGATACATAAAATATTCAGAGGGAGTAATTATGTGGACGATCAAGAAAGAAAGGCTAAGTGATTCAGAATCAGAATGAAGCTAAGGATATTACAAATATTTCTAATGCAATATCAAAAATTTGGATTCATTGGTGAATCATGTGTTATTCATATGGTATTGCCATCAATGCCAAAGAGGGAGATTGTTGGAAACTGCAATTGAAGCAATTATTGTATTGTCATTGATGTCAAACCTTAACTGGTAAGAGAGTTGCTATCTAAGAAAGTACAATATCTATTGATTGATGAGAAGGATTAGGGCAGGGGTGATAACAATAGAACCTAGAGAAAGGTTGAGTTATTTGATTTATTTGATACTTCAATGAGTACTTGATTATGTGGCACAATGATAAGATAATGTATTTCTTTACCTAAGTAAGAAGCAAGACTGAACAAGTAGGCTTAATCAAGCAAAAGTGAAGAAATTCAGTTTAAGCTAAGTGATGTTAGTGTCGACCAAGAGCCAGTATATGCCAAGTAAATTCAGTGGTGACCGAACATCAATTTATTGCTGAGTGAAAGTATTAGCTGAGGGAGACAGTTTGAAGAGATGATCGAGCTATGTAGTGATGACCGAGAAGTTGAACACAGTATTGACCGAGCATCAGTAATTTACATTTGAAGGGAGAATTCAGATTCCTAGCCGACTTAGTTGAACTTTTGGTTTATGTAAATCATGTTGACTTTATTAATTAAGTGTATGGAGAATTTATTGCATGGTAAACCATTTTATTGTGAATTCAATGAGGAGATTGAAGATGTTTCTAGAAGGATGGATGAAGAACTTAAATGTTGCAAGGATTTGATGAATTTGACCAAAACCTAAGATCTACAAAGGAGATTAAGCTGCAAAAGATGGATCTACCTATTGAAGAGGTATAAAGGAAAACCTAAGTATGAGGTTAAACAAGTATGCTGATGGTGTTGATTTTATTGACTGATAAGTCTAAGTAGAAAGGCTAAAGGTGAAGGAGTTGATCAAAGTTGTGATTTCTTGAAGCGAATTTTGAGTAGATCAATGATGGAGATGGAAATAGAACTCAGTCAATAAGCCAACATATATGTGCGAATTGGATCTGTTATTTACAAAGTGGTTTTTCCCAAATTGGGTTTCGACTATAAATCTTGGTTTCATACTTGTTGGAAATATTTTGGTGTAAATGTTTCTATGTTTTACAATTTAAATACTGTTGGATAATGGACTGCATGTTATATGTTTCTGACATACATTCTTTAATGACCAAGTAATGTTGGTGATTAAATCTCAGATTGTTGAAGTGTTTAAAATTTGAATTGATACATCTGGACCTAAGAACAACTGATTCTATTGGAATTAGGAGAGATAGGTACTAAGAGGGGAGGGGTGAATTAGTGCCTTCAAAAATTTTACTTGTAAACCTTTCAGATATAAAACTGTAAACAGTGATAACTGACCAAAACAACTTGAATCTAATTGCATGTATCAATCATTCATTTAACTTAAGAAAGTAAATAACATGAAATCAATATGAAAATCACATGACACAAGTATTTTGGTAATGCAAAAACCCTTGTTAGAAGGTAAAAACTGCGATGGGGATGACACCCACAAACTCTTCACTACTGCAGATAGAAAAGGTTTGCCTATAAGGGCTACAAGTTTTTGATCACTTCCAGTGATCTCACCCTGTTAGGAGTGACATGTTAGATCAGCTAGATCTACCTAGTTATAGGATTTTAGCAACACTACTGAAGTATGCACTCGGTTAAGAGATTTACAAAAGACTGTTAAGTCTACTTTGTTAAGAGATTTTATCCAAAAGTCTATTACAATTGTCAAAAAGTAATAGGTAAATATCTACTAATTGACAACACAATTTTTTGATTATGGATCTGTTAGCACAAGTAAAAATTTCCATGGTTTCATCCTATTTTTGTGCCTCTGCAGTCTTTTTTATCCTGTTTCCTGGCTAAACCCTAGGCAATTTTTCATAAATCTAGCCATTTGAGTTGAAAACCCTAAGTGTGCCCTGGCCTCGTTCTAATTTTATGTTACCTTTTTGGGCCACTTAAAGTCCTATAGCGCATGTGCTAATTTTTGACCACTTTGTCGCATGATTGCGTGAGCCTTTTTCATGTTATGCGATCTTGCGACTAAGGTTTTAATTTCGGACCCCTTTAATATTTCCCACTATGCCTAAGTCTCCCCAGTTAATATTTCCTAAGTCTATTGCCTGGTGGGTTTAATATTTTCCTAAGTCCTGTGCCTTAATATTTCCTAATGTTTTTGGCTAATTCTTTCTTGTGCCCAACTCTGACACCATCTAAATCTACGGTGGGTGCATGATCTCAAGGAATCTTTGGGGCCCTTGAGATTATACGCCGACCATCTGATCTTCGAATATGTTAAAGACAGACGGTGGGTCTGATGTGCCACATGGTGCTAACTTGGTTTTTCCTGATTGGTCGAGGCATTGATGATTCAGAGGATTGTTAGTGGGACCTGGTTGCCGATGTGTTTTGAGGGCCCTAACATCCACAGAGGATCTACGGTTGGCATAAGTTCTCATGGAATTTGTCAAAGCCATGAGATCTTGCACCAGCTATTGATTTTATTTTTTCTTAGGCGCTAACGAGGGTGGGTCCTATATGTCAAAAGGAGCTGATGTGCATGTTTTTCATTGGTGTTGACTACTGGCATGGACATGGACTTTTCAGGGTTTTGTGACTATTGTAAAGATTAACGTAAGTCACTCGATCTGCCAGGAAATAAAGGGATCTACGGTCACATTTTAAATCAGAGCTTGTATCCCTTGTTTTTTGAATTCAAATTGTTTTTGCAGGGTTTGGAGATAGTGCACCGAATGAAGCCATATTGCAGGACCATTTTTTATCATTCTAGCTTGGTTGTGGGTGAGATTTTATGAGGAGGGTCCTGGTGGTTGTTCTAGCATGAATTTTTGTCCTTGGAGCTGGTACAGGGTCAGATCTATTGCATAATTTGATGATTATTTTTTATCTTGCTAGACTTGCGCTTGGAGCTTGTCTTGTCTGGCTTTCATTTCTTTTTTTTGAGTTAGGTAGTTTTGAAATTGTTTCTTTGAATGGTCATCAGTGCTTGTTGCAATCCTTGAGATAAAAGGATTTTTTATGATCATTCAAAGGCATTGGGAGTTAGGTGTTCAAAAAACTTTTTCTTGGTGAGCCCTATTCTCAGTCAAGGGTTTGTAATAGTTTTTGATTCAGTGTTTGTTGATGAAAGAAGAAGTTGCTAGCCTAAGCTATAGTTTGCAAGCAGGGTGTCTTGTTATTTGTTGTATACACAGAGGGAATTCATCATACTGAATACAAATATCTAGTTCTTATCTCTCCTTTGTGTCAAGTCAAGTAAGCTTTGAGTTTTCTAGCTCATTACATATTGTTTCTATGTATGTATCTTCATTCTTGAGTTTTGATCTAGGATTGGATTAAACTATGCTCTAGATGGGATATGGGTTTGCCCTTGTCTATGTAAGGATGTTTGGTAAGTAGTAAAGATTAGGATAAATGTATTTATGGCTATGAATTCTTAGATATTCTCAAATTTGTGTGTCTTTGTGTCTAAGAAATCTTGCCCAATGGATGAGGCACTCGCCTAAATGAGTTTTTCTCTTGTTAACATACATTGGTTAAAGTTATTACATTCCAAAGTCTTAAAATCAATAACCTTTCTATGTTTTAGGTCCTTGGTTGTGTGGTTATGTTGCCCAATAGTAATGGAGAGTCAATGAATGTGAGGTTAGCATTTAGTACTTTCTTACTATCAATCTATTGTTTAGACCTAGTCTTTGGTGTGTGAAGTATAGTTTTCACTGGGTTAGGTGCACCCGCCTTGGTTTTGTAGAGCCAGAAGTGAAGAGGGCAGTCTTGTCCCTATAGTTGGTCCAGTTACCCTAAGATCTTTATACTTTTTGGAACTAACCAATCCTAAAATCAACCTGAGGGTATATTGGCAGCCTAGGAGCATAAACGTCCATTTTGAACACAAACAAGATGGCAACTCTACTGGGGAAATGTTACACAAGTCTATAGTAACCAGTAGGTCATCGTTGGAAGAAATAGGATTATTCTTGTCCCTTGTCTTGTCAATCTCATTTGGATATTTGTTAGTGAGAAAATAGTATTGTAAGATTCCCAATATCCTTGGGTGGTGACTCAAACATCTCCGCAGCAGTGCTAGTTAGTAGATTATTTATAAAATGAGTTATAGAGGTACTAGGTCTCAGAGAAAGGAGAATCCTGAAGATGGAATGGAAGAAGGTATTCTAAGATCTTCTAGGCCTAGTCAGACAAGGGGAGGAAAGAAGAAAAGAAATGTTTCTCATACTTGGAAAAGTAAAAAGGATACAAGGAAAGAAACTCAAACCAAGCCTAGTCAAGAAGAAAATATTTCAAAATATGAAGAGGCTGTTGATTTGGGATTGAACCAGTATGAGGATGAATTTCAAGTGGGAGATGATGAGTCTAACACTACTCTCCTGGAATTAGAAGAAATCTTTGAAGAGCTCTATGAGTTGGAAAAAAGAGTCCAAGAACAAGTTGCTATCAGACAGTAAAGAGAAAAGGACAAAGAAGATAGAGTAAGACAAGCCATGATAAGGGTTGATCAGCTAAAGAGGCAGTTGTTAGATTTGGAGGCAATTAATTTTGTCCCAAAGCCTGAAAGAGTAGAGGAATAACCTATTGTGCAAAGAACACATGAGATAACTAGGCCTAGAGATAAAGGCAAATAGAAGGTTGTTGGAGTTCAAATCAATGAACAAGTTCATGTAGAAAACCCATTAGAGCAAGGGTTGAGATTAGATGCAGACCTTGAGAAGGCTAGAAAGGAAAAAGAAATATTAGATAAAGAATTAGAGAAGGCATAATTGGAGGCTACTACTATAGAAATAAGAAAAAAGATTGATTTTCTCAGGCATACCTCAGGACCTTCAAATGCTGCTGCTTCCTTTTTGGGACAAGGTGGAAATCATGGTAACCTTGCAACTCAGACAAATGGCATTCTGGGTGCTGCTAAAATTCTTGCTGATTCAAACACAAGGACATCTACATCTCAAGGAATGGACCCACCTCAAGGAGTTCCTATACATGAAAGGTACAAACAACTTATCTTTTTTGGTATTCCTAGTTATCCTAATGTAATTCCTTATGAAATTAGAAAGAAGCTCCCAAAGTTTGCTGGGAACAATGTAATTACATGTGAGGAACATCTAAAATTTTTTATGGATGTAATAGATGATTATAATGTTGAGCCTGATGATATTGTAATGAATTTATTTGTACAATCTCTAACCGAGGATGTTAGGGACTAGTTTAGAGGATTGCCCCATGCTAGTATAGGATCTTGGAATGAATTTAAGAATTGTTTCAAGGAGCATTATGGAGATAAAAAAAATGAGGGTTTTATTTTGAATGAATTTAATAACATAAAGAAAAATTAGAATGAAGAGGTCCTTGAATTTAATATAAGATTCCAAAAGGCTATGCATAGGCTCCTGCAAGTTATCAGATTAGATGATAGAGTGTGTCTTGTGACATACTTGAATGCTTTTGATGCAAAGATGGGTTACCTCTTAAGGGATAAGAACCCTAGAAATCTTGGGGAGGCTTACAAGTTGGCTATCAACATAGAAAGTAATAGAAGAATATCAGGAAAATTAGGGAGAAGAGATGATTATAGGCCTCAAGTGAAAAATAAGAAAGAGATGGGAAGGTCTGCTAATTTTAAGCCAAAGGAGGAGGATAATCTAAAGCAGATTCTAAGTGCTTTAGAGGATTTAAAGCCTAATGAAAAAAGAAACAATAGGGTTGTGACAAATGACCAGCCTGTTCCAAGTAATTTTAGCAGGCAACCAAGAATGTAGAATTACCCATACAATACTCAGTGGAAGGATGGCAAGCCCATTTTTCCTATTAAAAGGGATAGGCCTGATTATAGGATTCCTGATCCTTTGCAAAGAAATTTAGTTAACATGAATGATGATATCCCATGGTGTATTGCTTGTCAATCTCCTCATAGTCTAGAACATTGTGTTATTGATCTGAATTTATCTGAGAATCAAGAACAAGATGAGAAATATGACCAGAGTGGTTGTGTAATGACTTCTTCACATGCATGGGATGAGGTTGACCCTACTGATGACGAGGAAGAAGAATTTGACGATTTCAGATGTGGTACAATGAAGTGTGAGGAACATGTTTCCTTAAGGAGACCCTCTGATGAGGAAATTGCTCAAATTACTGCAGACATGGTCACCTAAGCCAAGAGCAATTAAAATTTGAGAAACAGGATAGTTGGAAGCACAAATGGTAAACTAGGTAGTATGTTTATCAAGAAATCAGAAAAGAGTACACAACAGCATGAGGAAAAGGAGAAGGATGCTAGTGTTATCAGTAAGGTTAAAGTAAAAAAGAAGACGGGACCTATTGCAATACCTCAAGGTAAAGAAAAGACACCAGAGATAGTTGTTCCCATACCTCAAAGGGATGATGAGTTTCTACACAAAGTTAAATCTGACTTGACTATCCAAAAGGAAGATAAAGGTGTCACTGAGATTAAGGAAGACATGGGCAACCATACATATGTTCCCATTGATATGACTAAATTGCTTTCACAAATAACTGTCAAGGTTCCATTGTTAGAAATGATGAGGATAGAAGATCATAAGGTGAAAGCTTTGGATTGGGTAAATGGTGCCTCTTCTATAAAGGTCCAAGAAATGAACAGAGGTGACAAGCATGTGGATTCTTTAGATGACACACCTGATAGTAAAAATGAATAAATTGTCTCTAAGATCCCTCATAAGTATTTGGATGCAAGTGCTGTAAATACTGCATCAGGGATAGTTGATCCTTTTTGCTTGTCCCTTATGATAAATGACAAACTTTTGAAGAATTGCATGATTGATTCTGGAGCATCAAACACTGTCATACCTGCGGAGATCATGAAGTCATTAGGGCTAAAGGTTGATACACCTCATGGGAGATGCCAAGCTATGGACTCAAGAGAAGTACCAGTTATTGGTACCATTAAGGCTTTGCCTTATAAATTAGCAACATTTCTTGACAAACAACTAACTATGAGTTTTCTTGTAGTTGATATTCCTCCTCATTATGGAATGCTATTATCTAGAAAATGGAGTGCTTCTATGGGGGGAAGTATTCAATGTGACTTGTCTTTTGCTACTTTTAGCATTGAAGGAGAAAGTGTGAAAGTTTCAAGGGAAGCTAGAACTCCACATATGATTGAGGAGGACGAAGATGACAATATGAATTGTTTTGTTGACACTGACATTGGTTCTTTCCAAGTCCAGGAGAGAGAGGTGCAAGAAAAGGTCAAGCCTGTCCTTCTGGCTGATGATGAAAATAACATGGTAGAAGGTAATGTCTTATGGACCCTATATTTTGATGGAGTAAGTTCAAAGGAAGGTGTCGGAGCAGGGGTGCTATTGATATCCCCAAGTGGTAAGACTTTCAAGTTTTCTTTCACTCTCTTGTTCCTTTGCACAAATAATGTTGTTGAATATGAGGCCCTACTAATTGGTTTGAGACAAGCATCAAAATATGGAATCAAACATCTTAGGGTGATTGGTGATTCTGAGTTAATAATTTCTTAGATTAGATCAAAGTATGCATCTAAGAATCAAAGGTTGAAACAATATAGAAATGTTGTTCAGGATGAAATTGAAGGTTTCAATGCCTTTGGTATTGATTGGGTGGATAGAAGCCAAAATAGGATGGCTGACTTATTAGCAAACATAGCATTAAGGCCAGAGGATATTACTTTTGTGGGGATATCCAAAATTGAGTTCAAGTCTAGGCCTTCTATCCCAGACAATGTTGAGAACTGACAAGTATTTTCTAATGATCAGGATATACTAAGGTTTTTGCAATGTGATTCTCATTTTGATGGTCAGAAGATGGATTTCAACACTTATGTTGACATCAAAAATTGAAAAGAAAATGTTCTTGGGAAGGAAGTTTTGCAGTTGAAATCAAATAGGATCCCAAGGGGATTGGTTTCTCTTGAGAGGGCATTTGATGACAAAGAAAGGACTTGTATTTCTAAATTTGTTGATAAGGTCAATGATTTGGAAGAAATAAATTTAGGAACAAGTCAAGTACCCAAAAATGTTTACATAGGTAAATGTTTGTCCCAAAGAACTAGGAACAATTTGATTGATCTTCTCAAAAAAATTAGACATGTCTTTGCATGGTCTTATGATGATTTGAAAGCCTATAGGGAGGATCTATTCCAGCATGAGATACCATTGAAAGAAGGAACTAAACCTTTTAGGAAAAAATTAAGGCATGTGAATCCTACCTTGGCACCAAAAATGCAAGATGAACTCAAAAGGATGAAGGATGCTGGAATGATCAAGCCTATTAGACATTCTACTTGGGTGTCAAACTTGGTTCCAGTCAGAAAAAAGAATGGTGACATTAGGTTATGTGTTGATTTTTGGAACTTGAATGTCAATTATTTGAAGGACAATCATGGTTTGCCTAATATGGAAAATATGTTGTAGAAGGTTATTGGATCAGAGTTAATGTCCATGATGGATGGTTTCTATGGATATAGTCAGGTCATGGTCAAGGAGTCAGAATAGTTCAAGACTGCATTCACTACCCTGTGGGGAACATATGTTTATGTTAGAATGCCTTTTGGTCTGACAAATGCAGGAGCTACTTTTTAGAGAGCTATGGATGTGGCCTTTGTAGACTTTATAAACAAATTTCTAGTGGTATATCAGGATGACCTCACAACATATTTAGATAAGGAAGAGCAGCATTATGAGTATCTTGAGAAGATTTTTATTAGGGCTTTGGAGTATGGAATTTCTTTGAATCCAAAGAAGTGTTCTTTTGGTGTTGTGGAAGGCAATCTCTTAGGACATATTGTGTCCAAGGATGGAATGAGGATTGACCTTGAAAGGGTTATGGCTATAGATAAGCTTTCACCACCTAGAAATGTTAAAGGAATACAATCCTTCTTTGGGCAGGTGAATTTTCTAAGGAGATTTGTTACAAATTTTGTAGAAATCAGTATCCCTATCTCTAGGATGTTGAAAAAAGAAGAAAAGATTGAATGGAATGAACAAGTAGATGAATCTTTCAGAAGTATCAAAAAGGCTAGCAAGGATACTCCAATTTTGAGGACACCTAATTATGGTAAGCCCATGCAAATATTTTCTTTTGCTTCTTGTCATACAGCTGCAGCAGTTTTATTGCAGAAGAATTCAGATGGATATGAACAACCTATATCATTCTTTAGCAAATCCCTACAAGCAGCAGAATTAAAATATGATATTACTGAGAAATAGGCTTATGCCTTAGTTAAAGCAATCAAGGCTTTTAGATGTTACCTTGTGGGATCTAAGGTGGTTGCTTATGTTCCTAGTGCTGCAGTTAAGAATATATTGGTGCAACAAGAGGTTTCAATGAAAATATGTAGATGGATCAATAGGATCCAAGAATTTAATATTGATATCCAAATTACAAAGTTGGTAAGAGGCTTAGGTCTTGCAAAATTAATGGCACAAAGCAATTTAATTGCAAATCATGTGAATGTGTTAGAAGAAGAACAAAGGCCATATGTTTGTGATATGGATTATTGTGATTGGTACAAAGATGTTATTGGTTACTTGCAGAAATTGGTCTTTCCCCTTGAGATGGATGAAAATAGAAGGAGAACTATCAAGTTGCAATCAACAAGGTATGCCATTATACATGGTAAGTTGTGGTGGAGAAGCAATGAAGGAGTGTTGCTAAAGCACATAGGCCATGAGAGATCTAAAGCTTTGTTAAAGGAAATGCACCAAGGTGTTTGTGGAGGACACTATATGGCAAAGACCACAGCTCACAAGATCCTTAAGTTTGGATTTTGGTGGCCTACAGTTTTCAAAGATACACATCAGTTTGTAAGAAAATGTGATGCATGTTAGAGATTTGTTGGAAAGTTGAAGTTTAATGGAAATTTGCCACTCTGACTTGTTACAGTTCAGGCTCCTTTCCAGAAGTGGGGTATTGACTTTATTGGGGAGATTCCAAATAAATCTAGTGGTGGACATTCTTACATACTAGTAGCAATAGATTATTTTACCAAGTGGGTTGAAGCTATCCCTACTAGAAAGGCTACTAGAAAATTGGTAGCAAACTTTTTGATGTAGAATATTCTTACCAGATTTCACTGCCCAGAGGTTATTGTGGTTGATAATGCAATGTGTTTTAGAAAACATGAATTTAGTGATTTTTGTCAGCAATATGGGATACACATTTCATTTTCTTCCCCATATCATCCACAAGGAAATGGCTAGGCTGAGTCCAGTAATAAAAGTCTAATCAAGATTCTCAAGAGGATGTTGGATAGAAATAAGAAGGCCTGGAACTCAAAGTTATGGTGGGCATTATGGGCTGACAGGGTAACTATAAAGAAGGCCATAGGTTGTGCTCCATTTGATTTGGTATATGGAATAAATGCTAGATTGCCTCAAAATAATCTATTGCAGATGTATAAGTTTATCCAAGCATATGATGAGGATTTGAATGATGAGATGAGAGTAAGGATGGATGAGCTGATCTAGTTGGAAGAGGTAAGGAGAGATGCACATGAGAGAAATGAAGCATTGCAAAGGCAATGTAAGAATTTTTTTGATAGGAGGGCTACTCAAAGGAGTTTTGAAGTTGATGACCTTGTATTGATGTGGAATGCAAGATTGGAAGATAAGGGGAAGCATGGAAAATTTGATCCAATTTGGTTGGGCCCTTATCTTATTGAGAGAAAATGGGGGACAAATTATTATGTCTTGAAGGATTTAACTAGTGGTACTTTGGAATTGTCTATTCATGGACAATTCCTAAAGTTTTTCTTCTCCTGAAGTATCTTTTCCATGAGTAGTAGTTTAGGTTTTCCCTTGTACAATCATCTATTTTTGCTTTTTGGGTCAAAGTTTTTGAGTTGGTATGCTCTTCTAGGAGATTCTAGCTTCTCGCTGTATCTGCAGGAGGTACACATCCCCGAGTATGAGCCACTGTTAGAACAAGTAAAAATTTCCATGGTTTCATCCTATTTTTATGCCTTTGCAGTCTTTTTTCTCCTGTTTCTTGGCTAAACCCTAGGCAATTTTTCATAAATCTAGCCATTTGAGTTGAAAACCCTAAGTGTGTTGTAGCCTCGTTCTAATTTTATGTTACCTTTTTGGGCCACTTAAAGTCCTATAGCGCATGTGCTAATTTTTGACCGCTTTGTCACATGATCATGTGAGCCTTTTTCATGTTATGTGATCTTGCGACTAAGGTTTTGATTTCAGACCCCTTTAATATTTCCCGCTATGCCTAAGTCTCCCCAGTTAATATTTCCTAAGTCTACTACCCGGTGGGTTTAATATTTTCCTAAGTCCTATGCCTTAATATTTCCTAATATTTTTGGCTAATTCTTTCTTGTGCCCGGCTCTGACACCATCTAAATCTATGGTGGGCACATGATCTCAAGGAATCTTTAGGGCCCTTGAGATTATATGTCGACCATCCGATCTTCCAATATGTTAAAGAGAGACGGTGGGTCCGATGTGCCACATGGTGTTGACTTTCTTTTTCCTGATTGGTTGAGGCATTGATGATTCAGAGGGTTATTAGTGGGACCTAGTTGCCAATGTGTTTTGAGGGCCCTAACATCCGCAGAGGATCTATGGTTTCCGTAAGTTCTTATGGAATTTGTCAGAGCCATGAGATCTTGCTCCAGTTGTTGATTTTTTTTTTCTCAGGCGCTGACGAGGGTGGGTCCTATATGTCAGAGGGAGCTGACCTGCTCATTTTTCATTGGTGTTGACTACTAGCATGGACATGGACTTTTCAGGGTTTCATGACTATTGTAAAGATTAATGTAAAAATCTCGATTTGTCGGGAAATAAAGGGATCTATGGTCATGTTTTAAACTGGAGCTTGTATCCATTTTTTTTCAAATTCAAATTGTTTCTACAGGGTTTGGAGATAGTGCACCGAATGAAGTCGTATTGCAAGACTATTTTTTATCATTCCAGCTTGGTTGTGGGTGAGATTTTATGAGGACGGTCCTGGTGGTTGTTCTAGCATGAATTTTTATCCTTGGAGCTGGTACAGGGTTGGATCTGTTGCAGAATTTGATGATTATTTTTTATCTTGCTAGCCTTGCACTTGGAGCTTGTCTTGTCTGGCTTTCATTTCTTTTTGTTGAGTTAGGTAGTTTTGAAATTGTTTCTTTGAATGGTCATCAGTGCTTGTTGCAATCCTTGAGATAAAAGGATTTTTTATGATCATTCAAAGGCATTGGGAGTTAGGTGTTCAAAAAACTTTTTCTTGGTGAGCGCTATTTTCAGTCAAGGGTTTGTAATAGTTTTTGATTTAGTGTTTGTTGATGAAAGAAGAAGTTGCAAGCCTAAGTTATAGTTTGCAAGCAGGGTGTCTTGTGATTCATTGTATACACAGAGGGAATTCATCATACTTAATACAAATATCTGGTTCTTATCTCTCCTTTGTGTCAAGTCAAGTAAGCTTTGAGTTTTCTAGCTCATTACATATTGTTTTTATGTATGTATCTTCATTCCTAAGTTTTGATCTAGGATTGGATTAAAATATGCTCTAGATGGGATATGGGTTTGCCCTTGTCTATGTAAGGATGTTTTGTAAGCAATAAAGATTAGGATAAATGTATTTATGGCTATGAATTCTTAGATATTCTCAAATCTGTGTGTCTTTGTGTCTAAGAAATCTTGCCCAATGGATGAGGCACTGGCCTAAATGAGTTTTTCTCTTGTTAACATACATTGGTTAAAGTTATTACATTCCAAAGTCTTAAAATCAATAACCTTTCTAAGATTTAGGTCCTTGGTTGTGTGGTTATGTTTCCCAATAGTAATGGAGAGTCAATGAAAGTGAGGTTAGCATTTAGTACTTTCTTACTATCAATCTGTTGTTTAGACCTAGTCTTTGGTGTGTGAAGTATAGTTTTCACTGGGTTAGGTGCACCCACCTTGGTTTTGTAGAGCCAGAAGTGAAGAGGGTAGTCTTGTCCCTATAGTTGGTCCAGTTACCCTAAGATCTTTATACATTTTGGAACTAACCAATCCTAAAATCAACCTGAGGGTATATTGGTAGCCTAGGAGCATAAGCATCCATTTTGGACACCAACAAGATCTATAAGTGCTCATAAAATATCACCTTAACTATGATGAATCTCTTCTATGAATTTTCTTGGTAGCCTTCTCTGATTCTATCAATCTAATAACCTCTGTACTTTGTTCTGCTATGTAAATTGATAGACTTGAAGTTAGGAATTTCTTCAAGTGCTCCTTGATTCATATATTAGCTCACATAAAAAATGATGTGAACACACAAATATATAGTGTTCTATTTTTGCCACTTTAACAAAATTAGGTTACACAACATAATCATAACCCTAAGATCTACGATGTACAATAATAACCTAGATCAACTCTTACAAAAGATATACATTGCATTTAATGAATATTATTATATTAAATGTTCCTCAATCTTGGTAAAACATATTATGAACCATTGTAACCATTTGCATAGAAGTATGTGCCATTTCTAATTACTATTGCATTTTCTGTGATCATCGGTAAACATTGTATAAACTACTCGGTATATACTGCAATGCTCAATGTTTACTATCTATCAGTGTTGGTGTTTGCTAGTGCTCGCCAAACTGTCTACTACTCAGTATACAGCCTTACTGACGAGTCTATTTGTCTTCTAGTTATCGATTAGCTCAATGTAAGTAACTGACCGATATCTTTACAGACTTTTGGTACTAATGAAAACCTTAAATTCTCATTAGGGATAACAAATTCACCCCCCCTCTTTGTTGTTCTAAACTATATTAACACTTGAGAATCCCTATACTCATCAATTTTTATTTTTCTAAGATCAAGATTTCTGAAAATGACTCAAATGAAGGCTTAGTGAAGGCACTACCCATGGTCAACTTGTGAGTCTTATAACATGAAACAAAAGTTTCATATTCAAGAGGAAGATGTTTCAACAAGTGACTAATCAACTTCGCATCCTTCATGGGATTACCAAAATTGTTAAGTTGTAATCTATAATCATTGACTTTGTTGAGATAATCTTGGATTGTGTCAAAATTACTAGGCTCCAGTTTGAGAAGATCAATCTCAATTGAGAATCTCATTTTTTCATCCACTTTACCAAACAAATTTGCAAGTTTATCCCAAGCTTCTCTAGCATTGTTCATGGATTTGATGTGATACATGATAGCTTCAAAATTTTTTATCTCAAGACTCCTAAAGCCTTAAAAATTATGGATTCCCAATTATCTATTGTAACATCTATTAGAATAACCAAGAGGGGGGGGTGAATCAGTTAGATCAGCTATCCTACAATCCCAAATACAAAGATGTACCTCACAAAATAATTCAACTAAATTATGTAGCTCGGTAACATATAAAATCAATTTGTATATTCACTTTACTGATTATTAGTAAATATCCAGCTGTGATTACCAACTAAATCAACTATGCAGTATGTAAAGTATGATAGAAAAAAAATCATAAAAAATAACACAACACAATGATTTAATGTGGAATCCTTGTTAAGGGAAAAACCACCTGGGACCGGTAACCCAAATAATTCACTCTTCTAAAGTGAGCTCAATAAAGAGCCAACCCTGTTAAAGGTTACAATACAAACTGTTAAGTGCGACCTAGTTAGAAAATTTATCACTAACAGTTAAATTTTGACCAGCATTCACTATGGGGTCAACATGATAACACTTTACATTCAATAGAATGTCATAGGGTATTACATAAGACTATCAAGTCCACTCAGTTAAGAGATTTTTTGAATCAATGGTTAAACTAATACAGTACTGATTTGATTCAAATACAACTTAATTGTAAATATTCATATATATGCTAAGCCCTTAAAATAATCCTCTGATCACTAATCAATTCACTTCCTTCAATATCTCAACTTACTTTCACTCGGTAAATGGTTCTCTGACACTCGGTAAACTCTGCAGCTTGGATCTTCAATAACTAGTTTGATCAAGCATGCATGACTATAGTCTTCATGCGAAATCTATACAGTCTCCTTCTTCTAGCATAGTTTCAATAATGAAATTCATATCTCTTATATAGACAGGTAAAACATTTTCATATTAACCATTATATTTTTCCACTTAATCTCCATCTATTTTTCCACTTAAACCTTCCTTGGTAGATGTGTCCATAACACGTTTCAATCTCATCCTTTAGATCATCTTCAAATTTTTTCAGTCATGGATCTCATAAAAAAATTCATCCTTAACCTTGAAAACATAACAATATCCATCTTATCACATTCAGTCAGTCGTTCTTAGCATTTAATGTTTTCATCTATAATCAATTAATATAGAAATGCATCGGTGATAACTAGCTCAGTTATACTGTCACTCGGTATACACTGCATTGGCTCGGTGTATACAAAAATCTTCAATTATTGGCCACATTGACTTGTTCAATTTCAAATCTCTTTTTCATAATAGATTAATGTAAAATGCTCAAGTCAACAATATAAAGCCATAACTTCATCAATAAGTTACCCAATGTTTACCTTTTCCTTCTCTGTCATATCCATCTTCTCCTCATGTAGATATCTTTGTTCTTCATCTTTCCTTCTTCAACAAATGTTTAGATTCTTGTAACTATCATGATAAGTACTATCAAGACTAGTTGACATCAATGATAACATATTGACTGATTTAATCATCTTACATATAATTTCAGTACTCGGTGATCTCTAATCATTATTTCTTCAGTTCATCTAGATATTCAATCAGTTGTAGTTCATCAATCTCTCCCTTTGGCATTGATGGCAACACAAGAAATATGAAAATATGCCATACGCATACCAAACATGTATTCTATAACTATGTAAGTAAATGTTGTAGCTCAGTAAGCTCTCCCTAGCTTGATATTTAATATGTTTGATCGCTACAAAACATAACAACATTACATGCAGACTCTCCCTGTGAATTTGATCTTTTCAGTTCTCAGTTTCTTGTTCTCAGAAACATATATTCAAGTCTCTCTCCCTTTTTGATCTCTCTCCCTATTTGTGTTCTCACTTATCTAATTTCATATTGTAATCTCTCTCTCTTTTTGCAAACTTTTTGATCTACTTTTTGATCTCCTTTATGCAGTGTCTCTCCCTGATTTTTCATTTTCATATACAATCTCTCTCCATTTGACAACAATGCCAAAGAAAATATACAAATAGCTCTAAATAGCCAAGTAAATCTCTATTTTCGGTTCATATCAATCATGTGCCTTCAGTGTATAGATAAACAACTTTTGTTCTAGCTCCTACAATCTTTCACAACCTTAGCAAAAACTAAAGTGTGAGCTTTGTGCATCAACATGAATGATCTTCTGATAAGTATAGGTTAATGCAACCTACTGATCACCTTAGTGACTGATAGACAGGGGATGGACCCCAAGTCTTTTCCTCAAATATTCAAATGTGTCCTTCAATAATGGTTTTGTAAAGATATCAACAAGTTGTTCCTTAGATGTTATAAATTCTAGTTTTAGTTGCTTCTCTTGAATTTGTTCCCTTAAGTAGTGATACTTAATAGATATATGCTTTGTTTTAGAATGCATCACAGGATTCTTGGAAATACTTATAGCACTAGTGTTGCCACAATATATAATCACCGGCTCAGTGATTACCTCATTCATTCCTTCCAACACTTTTTTGATCCAAGCAATATTAGAAAAATTTGCAGTAGCATCAACATACTATGCTTCAACAGTAGACTGAGAGATACATACTTGTTTCTTGCTTATCCAAGTCACAAGCCTATCTCCTAAAAATAATGCTCCACCGGTTGTGCTCTTCTAGTCATCTATGTTCCCAAATCAATCTACATCGGTGTAAACTCTTAGTTCAAATTTGCCTTCCTTAGAATACCATAATCCATATTCTTCAGTCTTCATCAAGTATCTTAGAATCCTTTTAACTACAACCATATGTGAATCTTTAGGATTGGTAGAAAACCTTGCCACAATCCCAACTACTTGTGCAATATTCGACCTACTATGTACAACATACATCAATTTCACAATCATAGATCAGTATAGTGGTTGATTTACCTCTGTGGATTCATCATCCTTTATTAATTTACATCCAGTTACCATCAATGTTCCTACTAGTTTTGTATCTTCCATACCAAAAGTTTTCAACACTTCTTTAATGTATTTTTATTGTGTGATGAAAATCCCATCATTTTGTTGTATAATCTACAAACCTAGAAAGAATTTAATCTCTCCAAACATTGAAATCTCAAATTCCTTTCTCATTTCATCAACAAAATATTTTTAAATCTGATCTTGTCCACCAAAGATTATATCATCAACAAATATTTCAGCAATCAAAATGTTATCATCAGAATCTCCTTTCATATACAAATTATTTTTTTCACTAGTTCTAACAAAGCCAATACTAATAAGGTAAGCATGTAGTATTTCATACCATGCCCTCGATGCTTGCTTTAGTCCATATAAAGCTTTGTGTAATCTACATACCATGCCTTTCTAATGCAAGAGCATCCTAGGTGTAAAAGCAATCTTGCATCAACCAAAAATATTTCTAGTTTCTTTTCAATAAGGGCTATCTTGTGCAGAGTTGCTATTTATGGAAACTTACTATTTTTAGTAAGTTGGTCATATGATCTCGAAATGTTCTAATTTCATAGTTGGAGGTTCATCTCAGTCATTTCAACCTACCAATTGAGTTGCATTGCCACATCATCAGTATTGGTGAAGTTATTGAGGTTTTTGAGTACGAAATCTTTCAGGTCAATTTTGAAGGCCTTAGAGGCTCCAGATTGCTATCGACCCCCGGTTGACTAGTGCTTGTGCCTGTTAAGCATTGTAGATCTCGTCATGGCATTTTTGAAAAGTGGTTACAATAGAAAAATGGAGCTACGGTTAAAAAATTTATGACCTCCGAAAGTTGGGCCACCTAAAATCATATTTTGTATTTCTTTTGAGCCGACCCTATTGTAATAATTGTGAAAAATAAATAATTCTAAGTTTAGTCGACCTAAAGGCTAAATTTCTGGAACTTTCTTGGCTAGTGGAAATTCCCTATATAAGAAAGGTCTGTAGTGTTGTCTTAGGCAGTTCAGAGTAGTTCAGAGTAGTTTTGGGTAATCATTTGAGGATTTGTACCTCAGAATATTGTAAGGAAGATGCCCATGTGGCTTTGCATATTGTAATTCTGAAATTTGGAATTCCACATTTGTGAAGATAATAAGAAGCCCATTTTCTGTTCTTGCAAATTGTTATTGTTCTCTATTTCTGTTGTGTCTTTGTGGTATTAAGGGGAGCACCCTTCATCAAGTGGTATTAGAGGAGTTCCTAAGTGTGTAAACAGATCACTGACTGTGAGGCAGTTTGCACCAGGACTATGGGTTAGGGTTTTTGTGTAAATAGATCACCGACTGTGAGGTAGTTTGCACTAAGATTGTGGTTAGGGTTTCTATGTAAATAGATCACCGACTGTGAGGTAGTTTGCACCAAGACTGTGGGTTAGGGTTTCTGTGTAAACAAATCACCGACTGTGAGGCTATTTGCACCAAGACCGTGGTTAGGGTTTCTATGTAAATAGATCACCGACTTTGAGGCAGTTTGCACTAGGACCATGGTTAGGGTTTCAGTGATACGTGTGAAAATGCCTCCATGAAAGAAACATGGAAGAGGAGCTGGTGCTGTGACACCTGAGGTTAGAGAGCTCCAGAGACAAGTGTGAGCATTGCAAGAAGAGATTTACAGAGGAATGAATCTTAATGTTAGAGATGAAAGTGAGGATGAAGCCACAAAAGGAAATGATGATCAAGAAGAAGAAGCTAAAGTTTTGAATCAAGAGGAAGAAACACTTTTTTGGGCCATTTCCAAGATTGGGAAAAGACCTAAGATCGAGGTTCCTACATTTTTAGGGAATCTTAACCCAGAGGAATTGATCGACTAGATGAATGAATGTGAAGAATATTTTGAGTATGAAGATATTGAGGATCCTAATCAGGTCAAGTTCATGAAGGCCAGACTGAAGGGTCATGCAAAGATCTAGTGGCAAGAGATTCAATTGGAGTGAAATAGAAGAAGAAAGGATAAAATCACAAGATGGGATCGGATGGTGGATAAATTGAAGTGACAATTCATTCCTGTTGATTATGAACTTGACCTACTGAAGAAAATGCAAAGTTTGAAGCAAGCAGGAAGATTTGTTGAAGAGTATAAAGAGGAGTTCTATCAAATCCTCATTAGAATAGGCCATGCAAAAGCTGATAAGGAGAAAGTTGCCTGTTACCTTAATGGGTTGAGGCCAAACATTCAAGAGGATTTGAATTTAGTTCAAATGAATAGTATTGAAGAGGCATACCAGTTTTCCCTAAAAGTAGAGGAAAAGTTGAACAAGAAGTTTGAGAGCAGACAAAGTGGAAGAGGTTGTGATGGAAGATCTGGCGGATGGTCATATGGAGATCAAAATGAAGATCTGAAAAAGGAGGATGCCAGTAACAATTAGAATCAGAGGAGAGATAATTTCAATAATTTCCATGATTAGAATAATAGAGATTAGAGAGGAAGAGGAAGAGGACAAGGATCCGGAAGAGGAGGCTTCTGTGGAACATGTTTTCACTATGGGGAAGAAGGTCATAGGGCCTTTGAATGTCCTCAATGCCAAGAAAGGATAGATAATAGGAATTAAAGGCCAAGCTAGAGTTGCACATGTTGATGAGGATGCTAGATCATCACATTCTGAAGATGTTGAAAGAGGAGAAACATTGTTTAACAGAAGAGTCATGCTGAGTGGTGAGAATGAACCTAAACAAAGGAGAAGCCTATTTTGCACTAGGTGCAAGTGTGAGGGTAAGTGTTGTGATGTGATTATTGATAGTGGTAGTACTAATAATTTGGTGTCAGAAGAGATGGTGACAAAGTTGAAGCTCAAGAGGCAGAAACATCCACATCCATATTGGGTTGCTTGGGTGCAAGATGATCACAAGGTCATGGTCAGTGAATAGTGCCTAGTGAAGTTCAAGATCAATGGGTACCAAGATGAGGTACTATGTGATATCATATATATGGATGCATGTCATATGTTGTTGGGTAGACCTTGGCAATTTGACAGGTGTTGTACATGATGGTCATGCAAATACCTATTCCCTAACAAAGGATGGAGTGCGACATAAGCTAAAACCATTGAAGGAAACAGAAGAAAAGGTATGTGGTAATGCAAGAATAACTTTTGTTGATAGAGGAAATTTCTTAGATGGTATGCGGCATGAGCATATGTGATTTACCTTAATTCCAAAGGCTGGAAAAGAGGAAGTAGAAGATGTACTTGTAGAAGTTGTAGAATTATTGAATGAGTTTCAGGATATTGTATCTGATAATGTGCCTAATGGATTACCACTAGTAAGAAAGATCAGTCATCAGATGGACTTGATTCCATGAACTAGTTTGCCAAATAAGGTAGCACACAGAATGACACTAGCAGGAAGTAAAGAGTTGAAGATAGATTTGAAGTTTAGTTCATCACATCATCTACAGATTGTATATGGAAGTAGTCCTAGAAATACATCTGAGTTGAGGAAGATAGATAAAGGAGAAATAACTAGTGCTGAAGCTGAGGATTTTGTAGAACACTTGAAGAACATCCATGAGGAGGTGATGAAAAATATTACCAAGATAAATGTGTAGTATAAGGCTAAGGTAGATGTGAAAAGGAGGCATAAGGAATTTCGGGTTGGAGATGAAGTCATGGTTCATTTGCGAAAGGAGAGATTTCTAGTTGGTACATATAACAAGTTGAAAATGAAGAAGTTTGGGCCATACAAGATATTGAAGAAGCATGATTTAGGAAATACATATGAGGTAGAATTGCCTACTAAGCTGAACATTTCACCAGTCTTTAACATTTTAGATTTGACAGAGTATCATGAAGGAGGTGTTGAAAATGAGATCACAGAAGCATAGTGGAGTATTCCAACAACTAGTTCAGATACAAAGGAGATTGAGGATATACTGGATAGTTGTGTTGGTAGAAGCACAAGGAACATGACATATGAAGAATATCTGGTCAAATGGAAAGGATGACTTGTTGAAGATTCATCATGGCTGACAAAGGAGGAGGTTAACCGTCTTGGTTTTCCTCTTCACACCCGAGTCATGACAGGGTCACTTCTCAAATTACCCCGGGTGTCTGATGCAGGAGCATCCTGGGTGTAAGAACAATCTTGCATCAACCAAAAATATTTCTAGTTTCTTTTCAATAAGGGCTATCTTGTGCAGAGTTGCTATTTATGGAAACTTACTATTTTTAGTAAGTTGGTCATACGATTTCGGAATGTTCTAATTTCATAGTTGGAGGTTCATCTCAGTCATTTCAACCTACCAATTGAGTTTCATTACCACATCATCAATATTGGTGAAGTTATTGAGGTTTTTGGGTATGAAATCTTTCAGGTCAATTTTGAAGGCCTTAGAGGCTCTGGATCGGGATCGACCCCCGGCTGACTGGTGCTTGCATTTGTTAGGTGTTGTAGATCTCATCATGGCATTTCTGAAAAGTGGTTACAATAGAAAAATGGAGCTACGGTTAAAAAAGTTACGGCCTCCGGAAGCTGGGCTACCTAAAATCATATTTTGTATTTCTTTTGAGCCGACCCTATTGTAATAATTGTGAAAAATAAATAATTCTAAGTTTAGTCGGTCTAAAGGGCTAAATTTCTAGAACCTTCTCGGGTGATGGAAATTTCCTACATAAGAAAGGTTTGTAGTGTTGTCTTAGGTAGTTTGGAGTAGTTCAAAGTAGTTCTAGGTAATCATTTGAGGATTTTTCCCTCAGAATATTGTAAGGAAGATGCCCATGTGGCTTTGCATATTGTAATTCTGAAATTTGTAATTCCACATTTATGGAGATAATAAGAAGCCCATTTTATGTTCTTGCAAATTGTTGTTGTTCTTTATTTCTATTGTGTGTTTGTGGTATTAAGGGAAGCACCCTTCATCACTTTCTAATTTTGGTCAACAAACCCTTCCAGTTGTTCTATGTGGACCTCCTCTTCAAGAATTTCATTTAGAAAAGCTGATTTCACATCCATTTGATATACTTTAAATCCCTTATGTGCAGCATATGATAGTAATATCCGAACTCCTTCGAGTCTTGCAATAGGTGCAAAGGTTTCACCATAATCAATACCTTCTTCTTGTGCATATCCCTTGCAAACAAGTCTTGCCTTATTCCTTGTAACTTCCCATTCTCATTCAACTTATTTGTGAAAATCCACTTAGTACCAATAACATTTTTATCTTTCGGTCTAGGTACCAATGTCCATGTCTTATTCTTTTCAATTTCCTCATTCATATCATTTATCCATTCTTCATTTTCAAGTGCATCCCTACCATTCTTAGGTTCAAACTCACAAACTAAGCATGTTTTTTGTCTTAACTTACTTCAGGTCATCATGCCAGCTTGCTTATCTCCAATGATTTTATTCTATGGATGGTGTCTTCTAACAAATCTTGCGACCACTTGTTCTCTCCTATGTTCATCATTCAGTTCAGGTTCATTTCCCTTCTCGGTGGCTTCTTCCTGATTCTCAATTTTCATTTGCTAACCATCAGTAGCATTTTCCCGATGCTCAGTAGACTCATCCTGTGGCTTTGGTAGATATTCTAGATCTTCAAAATTAGTAAACCTACCATAGTTTTTCAGTTCCTTCATGTTTTCTACATCATTCTTTTAAACTCATCAACTCTTACATTATCACTTTCAATCATCTTATTAGTAACCTTATTCAGACATTTGTAAGCTTTACTCTTAGTAGAATAACCTAAGAATAAACCTTCATCACCTTTGAAGTCAAATTTACCATTTCTATCATCTTTCAGAATATAACACTTACTACCAAAGATTTTGAAATAACATACACTCAGTGTGTATCCAAACCATAACTTGTAAGGTGTCTTGTTTGTGTCTTTCTTCAGCTAAACTCGGTTCAGGGTGTATATTGCAGTGCTAACTACCTCTCTCCAGTACATCTGTGCAACATTTTTCTCAATCATTAAGGTTCTAGCACAATCCACAATTGATCAGTTCCTCCTTTCAGTAATTTCATTCTGTTGTGGTGTTCTCTGTGCAGAAACCTGCCTTTTGATTCCATGCTCATGATAGAAGTTAGTGAATTCCTCAGAAGCAAACTCACCTCCTCTATCATACCTTAAGCATTTCAATACTTTCCCGGTTTCTTTTTCAACTTTATCCTTATACCATTTGAACAATTTGAATGCCTCATATTTTTCTTTCAAGAACATAACAGTCATCAGCCTAGTATAGTCACCAATAAATAAAATGAAATAACTATCACCATACTAGCTTTGAGTTCTCATAGGATCACATAAGTCAGTGTGTACCAACTCCAAAATTACTTTAGATGAAAAGTCCTTACTTTTAAAACTAGATTTGGTCATCTTTCCTTTCTGGCATTGACAACACGTAACATGATCAGGTTTTGTAAGTTTAGGCAATCCCCTAACTTTTATCTTTCTACTGATCTTAATCATGTTATCAAAATTTACATGACATAATCTCTTATGCCATAACCATGCATCTTCATTTTTCACCAGTAAACAAGAAGTTTTAGCATTGTCAAGATAAAATAAATTACCTTTTGATTGTCCTCCAATACCAACAAGTGTTCCATTTTCATCATAGATTTTCACCTTCTTGCTTTCAAATGCAACTCCATGACTTGAGTTATTCAGCTATGCTACACTCAACAAATTGTAGTTAAGTCCTTTTACCCAATATGCATTATCACATCTAATTCTATCATTCAACAAAATTGATCCTTTTCCTTTTACCATACACGGTGTATCATTTCTCATTTTCACTGATCCTCCACTATAATGCTCAAGATTTTCAAACTTATCTTCATCACTAGTCATGTGATGTGTACAACCACTATCAATGATCCAAGTATCATTCTTACTAACTTTAGAAATAAATGTTGTTTCTACATACATTTCCTCTTCTTCTGAATCGTCTTTCATTGCAACAAATACTACTTCAACATCATCATCAGTGTCAGTGTCAGTGTCATCAGCGTTCTCAACAAGGTAACAAGCCTTCTTACCTTTATCTCTGTAAGCTTGGTTTTCTCTGTAGTACTATCAATTTCCTCTATTATTCAAATTGTTATTCCTTCTGCCAAATTTTCCATCACCAGCTTGATCTTTATCTTCTTCTTTCCTGTTAAGACATCTAGTGTAGTAATATGGCCAACTTATTTACAATTAAAATAAGCTAAAGGTAACTTTCCATTATATCTTCCTTTACCTTTCTGTAGTTTTCGGGCCATTAGTGCTTCAAGTTCATCAAGCTCATCATCAGTGTTACTATCACTTTCATTCCTTATATTATTCTTACTGCTAGACTTATCAATCTTAAGAGATGACATAAAAGCAGATTCAACACTCAGTACAAAACTATTGTCAAAATTATTCAGCTCAAAAGTTGTTAACTTTCCAATCAGACTATCAAGAGTAAGAGTGCTATTAGGTGAAAACCCCATTTCATGAATAACAAATATTCTAATTGCATAGACAGGAAACAAGGTTCTCAGTATCTTACTTATCACAGTATCTTCATCAATAATTCCTCCTACTCCTCGGATAGCATTGACTACCTCTAATTCAGTTAGAGTATTGTGTGATGTTCTCTCCTTCCTTCATCTTCATGTCATTAAATCAACCTCTCAAGCTTTCAGCTCTGGCTCTCATCACATTCACATCGCCACCATAAACAAGAGTAAGTTTATCCCACATATGCTTCATTATAGTGCAACCCTTGACATCCTCAAATTCAGCATCAGATAGAGCAACAACAATCTCCATCATAATAAGGTTGTGTTCATGTCGGTCTTTCAATTGATCATGAGTTAAAGGTCCAACATTCAATTGTATGTAGCCATTGTCTAGTAAATGTAATGCAAAATCTCCAATTCCAAATATGTGAAGTCTCATCCAACTTTTCCATGTGGTAAAGTTGTCTTTGTTCAGCTTTAGCACTTCCCTCTTATACATCTTGTGATCTTTCTGCTCAAGTCCTTAAAACTTTCTTGTAAGAAACCAATATTTCTTGGATACCAATTGTTAGAATAACTGAGAGAGGGGGTGAATTAGTTAGATCAGCTATCCTACAGTCTCAAATACAAAGATGTAACTCATAAAACAATTCAATTAAATTATGTTAGGATTAACAAGGTAGAAATAACAATTATGTGCAAATATAACTAATATCAAAAAATAATAAATCACACAGAAGAGAACACAAGACACAAAGATTTAACGTGGTTCACCCAATCCCTAGGCTACGTCCACTAACAGCGAGTCCAATATTATTATTATCCAGTGATTACAACCTGATTACAATCCATAATCCCTTACAACTCAATTCCACCACAAGTACTAAAATCATACATCATAATGAAATCCCTAACCCTAAGCCAATATAACAATGCTTATGTCGGTTAACAAGTTAACCCTAAAATACTTGACAAGTCAACCTAGGAAAAGGCTTAATGAGTCAACCTAGGGAAATGTTTGACATGCCAACTCAAAAAAGCTTGACGAGTTAACCCCAAACCCCACGACAAATGAAAAGTGTACAATACTTTCTTGATCAGTCACCATAAGCTAACAATCTCCCACTTGGGGACTGATCAGACTCCACACCAAACAACAATCTCCCACTTGGAGACTGATCTTGTAGCTAAACCGCTACCCTATGAGGCTCCCATTGGATCCAACCACCCTGGACTCAACTGTCCCTTTATTTTGTTCAGTCTAGAAGACCAACTGAAGCTGAACAGGAGTTCAACTTCTCCCTTGTTACTACCTTTGTAAACATATCTACTGGATTATCATTAGTATGAATCTTTTCCAGCCTTAACTTCCCATCATCCAAAACTGACCGAATGAAATGATACCACAACTGTATGTGTTTTGTCTTTGAGTGCAAAGAAAAATTGTTTGCAAGATGAATGGCACTTTAGCTATTTGTATGTAGAAAATTATCCTTTTGTGGATGTCCCAATTCTTCCATGAATAATTGAAGCCATATCATCTCCTTGGCTGCCTCTATAGCAGCAACATACTCTGCCTCTGTAGTGGATAAAGCAACCACCTTTTGTAGTCGAGAAATCCAACTCACTGCTATCCCACCAATAGTAAATATATAACCTATAGTACTCCTGCTATCTATATCTCCTGCCAAATCTGAGTCAACATAGCCTTGTACAGTAGTAGTAGAACCCCCAAAGTGTAAACACTTACTGGATGTACCTCTCAAATATATGAGAATCCATTTGATTGCATTCCAATGCTCAATACCAGGGTTACTCATATATCGGCTAACGAATCCCATTGCATGTGCAATATCTGGCCTAGTACATACCATAGCATACATTAAGCTCCCTACAACTGAAGCATAAGGTACCTTAGACATTTTAGTCTATTCTTCTGGTGTCGTGGGACACATATCCTTAGTCAATTTCAAATGACCAGGCAAAGGTGTGCTGAAAGCCTTGGCATTTTCCATAGAGAAACGTTGCAACACCTCAATATAATCAGCCTGAGATAGAGACAATTTCCTATTTTTTCGATCTCTGCAAATTTTCATACCAAGGATTTGTTTTGCTACCCCCAAATCCTTCATAGCAAAATATTTTTCTAACTGTTGTTTCAACCTCTGAATATGATCCATGTTAGACCCAGCTACAAGCATATCATCAACATATAAACATAAAATAATGTAGCTGTCATCATCCAACCTCTTAAAATAAACACAATGGTCAGAATGACACCGACTATATCCATGCTCATTCATAAAAGTGTCAAATTTAATATACCATTGCCAAGGTGCTTGCTTCAAGCCATATAAACTTTTTTGCAATCTGTACACCAAATTCTCCTTACCCTTGACCTCAAAACCTTGTGGCTGAACCATATATATTTCTTCATCCAAATCACCATGAAGAAAAGTTGTTTTAACATCAAGCTGCTCTAAATGCAAATCTTCAGTAGCCACAATACTTAAAACAGTACGGATAGAAGTCATTTTAACAACAAGAGAAAATATCTCATCAAAATCAATACCATGTTTCTGTGCAAATCCTTTTTTGACTAATCTAGCTTTAAATCTTTTCTTACCTCCATCCTCTTCTTTTATCCTATAAGCCCATTTATTCTGTAAAGCCCTTTTACCTGCAGGTAACTTACATAAATCCCATGTTTTATTTTTCAACAAAGAGTCCATTTCATCTGTCATTGCAGACTCCCACTGAAGCTTTGTATCCACCTGCACAGCTTCATTATAACATTCAGGTTCACCAGCATCTATTAACAAAATAGAATACAAAGATGGAGAAAATCTTTCTGGAGGTCTACTTAGCCTTGTTGACCATCTAACATTCACTGGTGTGTGTGGTATTTGTTGTTGATGTTGTTGCAGAGCATAAAGAACTACTGGAACATGAACTTGTGGAGTATCATCTAGTACTGCATAATCATTTTCTTTCTTCTCATGTCGTAGCAACAGATCTTTGTACAATACTTTCTCATTGAATATGACATCCCTGCTTCTTACAATTTTATGATTTTCAAAATCCCAAAGCCTATAACCAAATTCATCAATGCTATATCCAACAAATACATATTTCTTTGACTTAGCTTCCAGCTTGGTTCTGTTTTCAGAATCTATAAGTGCAAAAGCTTCACAACCAAAGGTTTTGAGAAAAGAATAACTCACCTTCTTACCACTCCATGCTTCCTTTGGAATACCACAGTCTAAAGGAGTAGAGGAGCCTCTATTGATTAAATAAATAGCTGTGTTCACAAATTCTACCCACATATTTTTGGGCAGCCTAGCATGCAACCTCATACTCCTTGCACGCTCCATTATTGTCCTGTTCATGCGTTCAGCCACTCCATTTTCTTGTGGAGTCCTTGTTACAGTTTTCTGCCTACGAATACCATTAGAGGAATAATATTCTTCAAATTCTATGCTGCAATACTCACCACCATTATCAGATCTGAGACATTTTAACTTTTTACCAGTCTCATTCTCAACCAAGCATTTCCATTTCTTAAAAGTTTCAAATACATCAAATTTTTGTCTAAGGAAATAAATCCATACTTTTCTTGTTGCATCATCTATAAATGTAAGATAATACAGAGAGCCACCAAGGGAAGATACCTGAGCTGGTCCCCATACATCTGTATGCACAAGCTCCAATCTCTCATTTTTCTTTTCCTTCCCATTCTTCACAAAACTAACTCTCTTTTGTTTTCCATAAACTTAACTTTCATAGAAATCCACATTGACACATTTCAGACCAGGTAAAACTTTCTTTGAATGAAGTAATTTCATACCTTTTTCACTCATGTGCCCAAGTCCGTTGTGCCACAGTGCTCTGTCAGAATCTACAACAATGGTCTGATGTTCTTCTTGCTCAATTGCAACCACTGTTCCTGAACATTCATTTTCTTCTGAAATAACTAAAGTAGAAGGAACAGTATGACCTATACAAAGATATAAGGTGCCTACTTTCACACCTTTTGCTACTACTAAGGAACCTTTTGAAACCTTCCAATTTCTATCATTAAAATTAACTATGCAACCCTCATCACCCAATTGCCCTGCTGAAATTAAATTTCTACTTAGCCTTGGAACATGTCTTACCTCTTGTAGTAGCCAATGATTCCCATTCTGCAACTTAATCTTGATTTTTCCTTTTCCAACAATTTGACAGGGTTCATTATCTCCCAAATAAACTAGCCCAAAATCCCCTTGGACATAATCAACAAAATAACCTCTATGGGGTGTAGCATGAAATGAAGCCCCCAAATCTAACACCCATAAATCATCAACATTTTCTAAAGACAAAAGCAAAGCATCCTCTTCGGATTTGTTACTTACCACATTTGCCTCCTTGTTTCCCTCATTTTTGTCTCCTTGATCTTTCTTCCAAGACCAACAATCTTTCTTCTTATTTCTTGGTTTTCCATAGTACCAGTAATCATTTGGCCCTTTGGAATCAGACCTTTTTCCCTTTGATTTGCCTCTTGATTTCCCATGATTTCTAGAGTTATTTTCTCTATCTCTTGTTCTGCCTCTGCTTTCTGCATTCAATACACTACCTGATGTGGATGCACCTAAGCTTTTCCTATGAATTTCCTAACTCAATATAACACCAACAACATCATCAAAATTTAGGGTATTTGAACCAGAAATAGAATTACTAACATCCATTACCAAGCCATTCTAGCTTTTTGGCAAAGAACACAAAATCAAGAGAGCCCTAACCTCCTCATTGAAAGTAATTTTAACTAAGGTTAACTGACTTGTAACTGTATTAAACTCATTCAAATGATCAGCGACTGATCCACCTTCTGCCATTTTCATATTAAATAAACGCTTCATAAGAAATACCTTGTTTGAAGCTGAAGGCTTTTCATACAACTTCACTAGGGTGTCCATCAAATCTTTAGTTGTCATTGCTCCAGTAATATTAAATGCCACCGATTGTGCTAGGCATAGACAAATACTCCCCAGTGCCTTCCTATCCAAAATATCCCAATCTTCCTGAGACATTGCTGCCTCTTTCTTGGCTATTCCCTCTAATGGCTGCCATAGATCCTTCTGATAGAGATAGTCCTCCATTTGCATCTTCCATAACTGAAAGTTCTTCCCATTAAACTTATCAACCTTTAGCCTACCCTCATCTGCCATTTCTCCCACTTAACCGAGAGACTCTCCCACTAACTCGTGAGACCTACTTCAAAGAATAGATGAAAGAACAAACAAAATAACCTCGCTCTGATACCACTTGTTAGGATTAACAAGGCATAAATAATAATTATGTGCAAATATAACTAATATCAAAAAATAATAAACCACACAGAAGAGAACACAAGACACAAAGATTTAACGTGGTTCACCCAATCCCTGGGCTACATCCACTAACAGCGAGTCCAATATTATTATTATCCAGTGATTACAACTTGATTACAATCTGTAATCCCTTACAGCTCAATTCCACCGCAAGTACTAAAATCATACATCATAATAAAATCCCTAACCCTAAGCCAATATAACAATGCTTATGTCGGTTAACAAGTTAACCCTAAAATACTTGACAAGTCAACCTAGGAAAAGGCTTGACGAGTCAACCTAGGGAAATGTTTGATGTGTCAACTCAAAAAAGCTTGACGAGTTAACCCCGAACCCCACAATGAATGAAAAGTGTACAGTACTTTCCTAGATAGTACTTTCCTGATCAGTCACCACAAGCTAACAAATTATGTAGTTCGGTAACATATTAAATCAATCTTTTTGTTCACTTTATCGATTACTAGTAAGTATCCAATTGTGATTATTGACTAAATCAACTATGCAGTATGTAAAGTATGATAAAAAAACAATCATAACAAATAATACATAACACAATGATTTAACATTGAAAACCTATTAAGGGAAAAACCACCTGGGACTGGTAACCAAAAATAATTCACTCTTCCAAAGTGAGCTCGGTAAAGAGCCAACCTTGTTAAAGGTTACAATACACACTATTAAGTGTGACCTGGTTATAGGATTTATCATTAACAGCTAACTTTTGACCATCATTCACTATGGGGTTAGCAAAATAACACTTTACATTCAATAGAATGTCATAGGGTATTACATAAGACTGTCAAGTCCACTCGGTTAAGATATTTTATGAATTAATGGTTAAACTAATATAGTACTAATCTTATTCAAATACAACTTAATTGCAAATATTCAGATCTATGCTAAGCCCTCAAAATAATTCTCTGGTCACTAATCAATTCACTTCCTTCAATATCTCAACTTACTTTCACTTAGTAAATGATTCTCTAACGCTCGGTAAACTCTGCAGCTCAGTTCTTCAATAACCAGTTTGATCAGGCATGCATGAATATAGTCTTCACGCGAAATCTATGTAGTCTCCTTCCAACATAGTTTCAACAATGAAACTCATATCTCTTATGTAGACAAGTAAAATATTTTCATATCAACGATTATATTTTTCTACTTAATCTCCTTCATCCATTTTGCTGCTTAAACCTTCCTTGATAGATGTGTCCATAACACGTTTCAATCTCATCGTTTAGATCATCTTCAAATTTTTTGAGTCATGATCTCATAAGAAACTTCATCCTTAACCTCGAAATCATAACAATATCCATCTCATCACATTCAATCAGTTGTCTTAGCATTTAATGTTTTCATCCATACTCGGTTAATATAGAAATGCGTCGGTAATAACTAGCTCAGTTATACTATCAATTGGTATACACTGCATTGGCTCGATGTATACAAAAATCTTCAATTATCGACCACATTGACTTGTTCAATTTCAAATCTCTTCTACATAATTGATTAATGTAACATGCTCAAGTCAACAATATAAAGTCATAGCCTCATCAATAAGTTACCCAAGGTTTACCTTTTCCTTCTATGTCATATCCATCTTTTCCTCATGTAGATATCTCTATTCTTCATCTTTCCTTCTTCAACAGATATTCAGATGCTTGTAACTATCATGATAAGTACTGTCAAGACTAGTTGACATCAATGACAACATATTGACTGATTTAATCATCTTACATATCATTTCAATACTTGATATCTAATCACTGTTTCTTTAGTTCATCTAGATATTCAATCAATTGTAGTTCATCAACATCATCATCAACATGTTTTTTAATTGTACTATCTACATAAGGATTTAAACATTTTACCATTAACTTGCTTGATACATTATATTTCCATGTAGCATAGTTATGTGGAGTTAATTTTGCAATAAAACCCATGATGCAAAAATGAAAGAGCACAAGAAAGAGACACCAACACACAAGACACCCCCCCCCCCATGATGATTTTGGTACTTTATATATAGTGTGTGTATAATTGCCACTTGCCAATTTTGGGTCGAAGTGGACTTTTGATTTTGAAATTTACAATTGCCTTTATGAGGCCAAGTTGGACTCAAATCAATATTGCTCAAAATCAAAGAAAATCCTAAGCACTACAATGATCATACAAGGCCAAAAAAGACCTATTTCTCAAAGTGATATTTTTTCCCAAATAAGGCTACAATCATATTGAAAATCTAGAACGTACTAAAAAAATTATACACTTTCAAAAAATAAACACATGAAAATATATTTGTATGAGCCCGAACGGAGCCTCTGAAATTGCAAAATTGAGGATCAAGAAAGTGCAACCACCAAAAACTATAATTTATGCAAAAACCATGATCCAAAACTAGAAAATAACACCACCACTAAAAATTTCAAGAAATTCTAGCCAAAATTAAAAAAAATACACTCAACTTGGAGCCCAGATGACCAAGTTATGGCCTCCCAAAGTCAAACTACAAATGGTGAGGGCTAAAAATTTTCAAATCTTGCTAACATAAAAAAAAATACTAGGTTAAATTTGACGTCAAAACGGTCCTCACAATAGTGCAAATATGCCTAGAAATAATGATCAAATGGCTGTCAACTTTGAACTCACAAATTGGTGATGCAGTATAGAGGTTAAATTTGATAGCTAAATCGTCATCAATGCAAAACAAAAAATAGCCTCTGTGATGGCTAAATGCCTGTCAAACTTAACATAGTGAACACTATGAAAATTACAATTTTTTTTGAAAAATTACCAATTTGAGGGGCTGCCATGTGTCATCCTATTATTGGCTGGTCTAGCGCTGATGACCACGTGTCATTGTTGAGCTAGTAGCTTGCATGGCATGTGCCATTTATGTGGTGGCTAGCTTGGAAGCTGTGTGGCTGGGTCTTAAGCTCGGCTTGACCGGGTCTTTAGCTCGGCTTGACCAAGATGGGTCTCCGCTCAACTTGACCGAGTTGGATCTCAGCTTGGCTCGACCGAGCTAGGCGTGGGGTTGGTGACTGTAGTTGGGTGTTTTCTCACACATGCACTTGAAAGTACTAAAAATAGGTTTTAAATAACCCAGCACTCACTATGAAAAGAAATGAGCTGGCTTCGATGAGTTGTGTGGTGGGTTATCACGTCGGTAGGTTGTTGGTAGACTTGGTTAGCCGAACTGTGATCGGGTGTTAAACCTCTGAGGAGTTTGGATGACATTTTGCAGTTGGGGTTTGACTATCTAGTCTGCATCCTTCTGTACTTTATCCTTTTAATATTCTTCAGTAGCCTGCAACCCTTAAAAGACGAATAGGCCAAAATTTTTGCCACAAAATATATTTCCAAAAATAGGAAAAAAAACCAAATCCAAAAATAGATCTGAAAATTAATTGACAGAAATGGAAATAAAAATTAGATCCAAAATGCAAATTGGCCAAGAATATTATGAAATTGTAGATCTCATCTTAGAGGTTTGATTTGCAAAAAAAATTGCCTCAATTTTGACTTTTTCCCAAGGTAGACAAATGTATCGTCAAAATTCACCGGAATGGCCACCTAGATGCAATGATGAGGTCCTCTGATCTTGCTCAAAATGCTCCCACAAAGTGATGATCCTAGATTTGGTTTGTGGCCCTCCAAAAGTTGAAGCAACAATGACTCTCAACGACTATGCAATGAAGACTCATATGGCTCTAATACCATGTAAGAATTTTCCTAAGGCAATGAATGTAATGCCAAGATCTAGAAGCTCAAGAGATAGCACAAATAAGAGAGACAAGATAATAGGATCAAATGAATAACTTAATAATGTTTAAATAATAATGGATAATAGATCTATACAATGTAGATGTGTCTGAATATATAGGCAAAGTATGATAACTAGAATATATGCAAGTGATAAGCTATCAATCACACTACGTGTAATTACATGTCCATCAAAGGTGGATCATCCTCCATTGTACATCAAAGTATGTGCAACAATGAGAGGATGATAATGTGATAAGAGAACTAAAGGTGGATCTCACATAGAAAGAGGTATGAGATAATAAATAATCCACCTAAAATGGAAATTCTCCTACACCATGTGTTTAAATGAAATACAAAATCCTAGGTGTCTCAATGAAAACTAATATGCAAATGCATTATTCTAAGTAAACTTAAGTAAAGTGTAATTAGTAAATACTTAACTACACCAACAGTGGAACATCGTGTGAAGTTATGGGCACTCACAAACAGTTATTGGTGCACATTCGTGAGGTTTTCACAATGTTAATAGAAAGTGTTGCAAACTCGTGCATGATTACAAAAAATGTTAGTCATGACTTCACCAATTAAGTGAACAATTAGCAGAAGAGGTTGATAACTTGCAAATGGTTACACTTGGTGCTAGTTCACAAAGTCACCAATTAGGATGAAGGTTAGTGAATTATGTTGTGAACTTGTGAGCCAATCAGGGACTTCCAAATGGTAGTCAAGGTAAATCAAATGGTAACCTTGAAGGTTAGTAATACTATTGGTGCATCATCACATGGTTATCTAAAGGTTAGTGAAGTTTTTTGTGATGTTGCAAGATGTTACCACATGTCTCAGGGAAAGTGATTGATGGTTGCTGCTATTTCACAAATGTTAGAAGCGTGGTTCATGGTGTAATACCCTCTCAGATGATTATACTTAGAATTTTATTTGGACATTTTCATTATGATGATTAGAACTATATGTTTACAGTTATGCTTATTTAGATGATGATACACTTATCAGTTCCTTAGATACACTCATTTATTATTATCATTTATATGTTCATGAAGTTTGAAATCATCTATCCTTACATGATTTATAAAGCTAACACAAGGATTTGGACCTAACCATTATTATCTATGATGTCTTATGTTTTCATGTATATATGTTTGATGTGTTTTCATGACTCAAGATGAAGTCGTAGTTACTCACTTAGTTGAGGTCCACATGATGTATTGATCCAAGTCATCTATTTTCATATGTCTGTATATATATTTACACATGTATTTCTTCTTGGTGATGCAAGATTGCAGGTACCCGGCATCGTCTCCACCTGGTCTCATAGGTCTGAGTGATCCCTCAAAATCCTTGTTCGTTGTTGTTGTTACAGAGATATCATCAAGGTCCCACAGGAAGGAACTCTACCTCTGATCCTTTTTACCCTTAGGTGGGGAGTTCCTGAGTCAGTCCCTTGTGTTGATGATGCATTGTTGTTGTGTATTGCAGTTGTTGGATTATGTGGTTCTTGTTGCTTTTTTCTTGCACTGATGAGAGTATGATGTTGTGATTAGTAACGTAAAATTATGTTTTGTGGTATCTTCTATCTTATGTTAGTAGTTACCCTATATATATATATATATATATATATATATATATATATATATATATATATATATATATATATATATATATATATATATATATATATATATATATATATATCATGATTATATTTTGTGTGGAATATGATTTAGTAATTGATTTAAATAATAATATTTATAATAATTAGATGTTTATGATATTTTTAATAATGCATCTTAATTATGTGATATATGTACACATAAGCATATGGGTGCACACGTATGCCTATGGTTACTGTAGACACCTAAAAATCCTTTAGAAAATAAATTATTTTTATTTTTTGAAAAATCCCTGATGACATCATCATTTATTAATTAATTATTTATTTAATTAATTAATTTATTTTTATGTCATTAAATCCCTTTATCTTAATTAAAAATATTTAATTAAGAAATCCCTCCCAAAAATGTTTAAATCTTATTTAAACATTAATCCCCTATTTATTAATTATTTTAATTAATAAATTGACCAAAAATCCCCCAAAAAATAATTAATTTATTTTTTGACCAAAAGTTAGCCTTTTTTCCTAAAACCACTAACCTCTTCCAAAATCTTCTAATCCCTTCTTAATTTCGATTAAAAGGCTAATCCCACCTTTTCTAACCCTAATCTCAACTCAAAATATTTAATTAAGATTAAATATTTAATTTTCATATTTATTGAAAATATTTCAATAAATATTCCCAAAACTTAAGCTTTTGGAATGAATAAACTTTTATTCCATAAAACCAAAGAGAATTCTAGACTCTTCTAGAATCTTCTCAACCCAACCTCTTCACCCATCCTAATCTTAAAATCCCCTAATCCTAATCCTAATCCTCCCCCTAACCTTGTCACATTCCCTAAACAAGGTTAGCCAACTCCTAAGCTTGACCCAAAGTCAACAAACTTCTAGAGGCTTCTCTTACATGCATTAAGTGCATTTAAAGCCTCCTTATCCCTCTTACATGCATTTATGATGCATTTAAGAAGCCCCTCACCCCTTTCTTACACCCTTTGACCTTAGGCACATTTCCCAAATTGTGCACATTCCTCCCATCTTTCAACCCAATGCCCTTGTGACACTTGTCACAAGGAGGTGGCCTTGAACTAGCACAATCCATGTGCTCCCCTTTGAATGAATCTTGGCCTCTCTTAAGGATTTTGATCCTAGCCACTCATTCATCCTCCCAAAAGTCTATAAATAGTCCTCATTTCCAAGAGCAAAATACCCATTCACCTTTCATTTTATGCATTGTTATCATGTCCATTTAGCTCTAGACTTAGCATAAGCAATACTAATTGTTAGTTTCTTTTTATCATCTTCAAGCTTTCTTAAAGAACATCATAGCTTAGCAATAATGGATTAACATAGTTTCTTTTATTGTTTTGCATAGCATATAGCATCATATCACACCTATATTTGGTCTAAAATCAATCTTAGTATGCATTAAAATATGCTCCAAGTGCTTAGAGAGCACACCCACATCCCTCTAATTGAAGCGAATCAAACATTTGCTCTATAGCACTTGTTTTTTTAGCAACAATCTTGAGGTGGCTTTGGTTTTGTTTTCATGTCTTATGCTATTTTTTTAGTTCATGAATATGTTAGATTAGTCTAATGTTTGAATGTTTCAGCCTTTCAAGACAGGTAACAGGTTCAAAATCATAGTCTACATTCTGGCACGCCCGGTGGGACCCACTTCACGGGTTCTTTGCAAACATTCTGATGGGTTTTAGACCATTTTCAGATTTTTCAAGCTTATAGGCAGACGGAGCACTTCGATCCCTTCTTCTTCTTCTTGTCTATATTCTTCTTCCTCTTCTTGTCTATATTCTTCTTCTATTCCGTCTCCTTCTTCTTCTTCTTCTAGCAAGGAGGTCATGGCCATTTTTTTTCAAAAATAATAATAAAATCCATAAGGAAGCAAAATCATACACACCTTATTTTAGTGCTTAAAATGAACCCCCAAATCATTCTTGAATGCATTAAGGACTAAAATTTGCAAAATTTGTTCTAACAAACAAAACAAAAAAATTAATCAAGGCATTTGCATCCTTGCAACATCAAGGATTTTTAACAATGCATTCATGCAAAGTAGGAATGATCATATCTTTTTGGGCATAAAAAGAACATCAAATCTGCATTCAAACGAGTCAAAACAAAATCTTGAATGAAGCTAAAAGGAAGAACTTAGGTCCTAAAGCATCACTTTCCATTTGAAAAGAAAACACAATCTTGAATGCCTTAAAGATCAAAACAAAGCTTTTTTAAAAGTTCTTAATCAACACGCACACTCAATCTTGAATGCCCAAGTCAAAAAACTTGCAAACGCTCGATTTACTTTTTGGAGAAAGAAAAAGTCAAAATCCTAAACACTTGTGTCTTCAATTTCAAAGGTTCAAACACACTTAATCAAATTTGGAAAAATGAACAACTGCTTGATGTGCATTTAGGAGTTTTACTTTTTGCAAAATCCTGTTAAACTTAAGCAACGTAGAACACTTGGACTCGAACAAGTCCACTTCTTCTACTTTTAGCGAGGCCTGTCCAGGGAGAAGCGCTTCCTCTTTGGAGAACGACCTCAAACCGGTAGCCCCTCCGACCGGTATACAAACAAGTGAAGAACAAAATAATCACTTACATCTCCTAATCGCCGGGCATTCGTGCCAAACACGTGAATGAGGATGGTAAACATTCCTCTCCCCCAGCATAATTGGCAAGGCTCTTAGGTGAGTCACGAATGATCAGCAAAACCGGGTATGGAGACTCCACGGAACTATTAAAAACCTGATAAAATAGAGGCTACCCTATCTACATCTGAAAGTATCAAAATCCTTGTGCAAGGACCGATTCCAAGGGGTTTACCGGGTCGCCTCAAGATTACTCACCATTTGTATTCCCTTCTAGGGGATACCAAGCTGTGGGCAAGCAATTTTGATACTCACCTTCCTTAGGTAGATCTGTTTGAAGTGCTTGACAGTCAAAGACTTCGTGAAAACACTTGTTGAAACATACACTTTCAAAGCTTTGTCAGAGTCAGCTGTCTTTGTTTGTATCCCGCAGGGTTGCTTTGTCCCTTGTGGAGATGGCTTTGACTTTAACTTTTGCCATTGGAAACCTTTGCCTCAAAATCAGAAGCCTCTTTTCCAAAGTGATGCCCAGCAAGAGCAAACATCCTAAAGCGAAGTTGCCCAAATCCCAAGCCTATCAAGAGCGAAAAGTTACCAAGAAGAAACTCAAGACCTATCAATCCACTATCCAAGAAACCCAAGCAGAGGAGAAGTCCCAAGCCAGATTTGAGAACATTGCCCATAACGCTCGCATCAAACAGTTCGCCTTCCGTTTCCGAGTTAACCATCACTTTGTCAACCTTGAGCCAGAAGATTAGCCAATTCCTTGTTCATGTCTTGTTCCATCTTCAGATCTTGAAATCTTGTCTCAAACAACCTTGCATCTTAGTTTCATCCTAGTTTCACCCTTTGCATCAGCATCAAAACCCTAGTTGCATCTCAAGAACATCATAAAAGTTGCATTTGCATTCATCTTCCTACCAGCATTCTAGAATCAATCCTTGTCATTTGCATTATCCCTTTAGATAGAGCATTGTCCCTTCACCCTTCAATACCTTTTCCACCAGCATCCCCCCATCAGCTTTCCATATCTTTCCGGCAGATCCATCATCCTTTGTTCCAAATCCAGAGATCCACCAACACTTAGTGTTTACCCTTTTGAGTTGTTCCTATCCCATATCCAAGATCAGAGACCATCATCCTCTTTTTGACACAACGTGTTGTCATAAAGAAATCAAACCTTGTCCTTGCATAGCCATCATCTCGAGCAAGAGATTGGAGTGTATTGATAAGAAACTTGTTGACCGAAGATCATCAGTCTATCTTAGGTTGACCCCATTATATCTCTGATCCTCCATTTGGGAAAAATAGCAGCTCATTTGTTGACCACTCAGTAATCTTTCACCAGCTCTCCACTAGTAACCTATCTTTCCTCCACCTAATCTTGACCCAAATCAGAGCATCCCACCAATCCTCCATCATCACCAAGCTTTTTTACCAATTTGCCACCATCTCCCACCAATCTTCCACCATCCTTGATCCAAATCCGAGCAGTTCATCCATCCTTGCATTGCATTCTAGAAAGTCATCATCTTTAGAAGTTCATCAACTTTGCATCCATCAACATCTTTTAGCCAAACATCTTGCATCCATTTAGCACTTGCATCTCCATGCCTGTTGAGACCAGATCTCGGAAAAGAAGAAGCATGAATCCTTATCCACCAACAACCTCACCCGATCCCAAACTTTTCACCAACGCCATGATGACCTATAATCCCCACATCCAAGCCAGTAACCCATGTGAAGATCCAAACATCCCTTCATCCCCCTTGGCAAACCAAGCATTTGTAAATCCTCCAGAAAGCCCATCAGCAACCAATGCCCTTGTAGCACAACATCAGCAAAGCACGTTTGTTCACTACCTACCAGAAAATACCTCCATCCCACCATCTCTCTATCCACGCATCCCCATCAAAACTATCCAAGTTTCAGCACAAGCGTATTCTCCGTTTGTCCAATCATTTCCTGATCCTATCATGCAAACACCCCAAGAGCTTTCCACCACTCCCCTTTTCTTGCAAGGAAGCCTTGCCAGTCCCGCAACACAAGCTGCAGCACCATCCGCTCCATCTCATACCCCTTTTGCTTCATCATCTGCTATGGATGCCCAAGCCCAAATCCAAACCCAAAGTCAGCTTCCACCTCTCACACAAGCTTTTACACCACCACCATTCACAAGTCAAGCAATGCCTTTCACCATCAAAGGAGCACCGTCACCCTTCACCCCCCAAGCACCCGTACCTTCTTCTTTGGGGTTAGCACAATCGCTCCCCATTCCAACCTCATCTTTCTCTTGGGTGTTTCCTTCATTTTCCTCCTCACAAGCATCCGCTCAACCACAACCTCAACAAGCTCCTCTCTCTCAACCATCATTCGTGTCCCAAGCTCCTGTTGCTCCTACCATTCCATCATCCACTGCAGTGCACCCTAACACAAGCTCTCAATGGGGCCTTACGCAAGAAGAAATGAAGGCATGGGGGATCCCATCTCAATCCCCTACATCTATGGTTGCAAGTCAACAAACCGCCTTCACCCAAGCAGCACAGCAGCAACTACCCCAAGCACCGCCAGCTTCAAGCTATTCATCCCAAATCCCAAATACCTTCCAGCAAGTTCCACCACCTCAACAGCCAACTTTCCCCAGCTATCTTACCCCATCACCCTTTGCTTCTAGCTTCCCCACATCTGTTCCACCTCTAAGTAACGCAGGCATGCACCCAGCTTATATCAACCAAACCCAAAGCCAACCTCAGCAACTACCACCATCATACCCGCAAGTAGCATCATTCCAACAGCCTCCCCCATAGCAACCACATGTCCCCTTTCAGCAAACACCCATCATTCCTCAACAACAGCAAGTCTCTTGCTATCAACCTCAGCAACAAATCCCTATCATCCCCCAGCAACAACAAGTTCCCACCCATCAGTTACAACAGGAAGTTCCAAATGTCCAATATCAGCAAGTAGTCCCACAACAACCGCCAGTTCAACAACAGCAAGTAGCCCAACAACATCAAGCGGTTCCATATCATTTACCACAATATCCCCCTATGCCACACCAGCAATATCCCCAGCAACCATTGCCCTAGAATCAGTTCCAACCCATTTATCCACAGCAAGCGCTATATCCAGTTCCACAGCTTCCATCACAAGCAGAAGTCCCAGTTCCCTCGCCACTCAATGCTGAGTGGGAAGCAATGAAAAATGCTCTAAAGGAGCTACAAAGTGGAACAGAGAATAAAACATACAAGTTCGAAGAGGTGTGCTCATATCCCTTCGATCGGTCCATAGCAACTATCCCTTTCCCCAAGCATTTTGAGATGCCCAAGTTCGACAAGTATCGGGGGAAAGGAGATCCAGTAAACCATATCAAAGAGTTCTACATGGCGTGCCAAGAAGTAGCTTACAGTGATAACTATCTCCTGCGCCTGTTTCCCAAAAGCTTGGGAGGAACTGCTGTTGAGTGGTTTTACAAAATACCACATGGGACAATAAAAACCTTTGCTGAACTCTCTGAGAAGTTCATCACACACTATGCCCATAATGTGGAGAATGAGTTGTCCTTGCTAGACCTATGCAACTCAAAGCAGAAAGACAGAGAAAGCCTTGCAGAATACTTGCAAAGATGGTAGAATCTTACAACTAGGTTATCATATCAGCCGCCAGAGAAGCATCTAACAAAGATCTTCATTGATAACCTGCATCCAAAGCTATCCCATCACATATGAATGAACTGTCTCCAGACATATCAAGACATCAAGAGCAAAGGCATAGGCATCGAGAAAGCTCTCCTAGACGAAGGCACTATTCGTCACTTCAAGGATGATTCCAAGAACAAACCCAACAATGATAAATCCCGTTACTGGAATCGTAACAAGAATGTTGTTACAGATGGAGCCACTGACACTAAAAATGTACAATTCATTGTGGCTAGTCCTACACCAGCTCAAACATACCAACCGCCACAAGCGCCCATCTATCAGCAACCCCCAGCTCCCGCATATCAAGCACCTATTTATCAGCAGCCTCCTCAAGCTCATCAACCACCCGTGCAACAGTATCAGCAGCAATACCAACAGCAACAGCCAGCACGTCAGGGCAATCCTGTTAACGCAGTTAATGTTGCCCCAAGGCAGAACAAACCCAACAATCAGAACAATCCAAAGAGGACTTTCACACCTTTGGGTGAGCCTCTGGATCAGATCTTTTATCGGCTAGCCAAGGCAAATATGATCACATATCCGCCCATCCCACAGAAGGATGACAACGCACCAAAGTCTAATTGGTATAAAGAACATGAATACTGTAATTACCATCGTGTGAAGGGGCACACAACATTGAAGTGTATGCGGCTTAAGAACTACATCCAGGATCTCATTGATTGCAAGGAGATCCAGGTCGATGCACCAGCTCAAGCTTCACCTAACGCCGGTTTGCAAATATATCAAAATGTGTTCCCTCAACACAATACCGGGAAGAATCAAGCTAACGCCAATCAGCCCCAAAATCGTGGCAAAGGCAAGCAAGAAGATCACACAGCGGCCTACATCAACTATGACAAGTATGTCGGATGCATAACTCAAGTTGAGCCCATCCAAGATGAGCCCACCATCAATACCATCCACGTCAAAGGGCCAGATCGACAATGTGCTGCAACTACCCGCAGTGGTAGGATAACTGTTGCCGGTGCTCCTTCAAGGTCAGCTGCTCCTCCAAGGCCAACATCTACTGCATCCACAGCATAGTCTAACACTAGGCCAGCATCAAATGCACACACAACACAGCATAATGCACCAAGAGCACAATATAATATCATAGAGCATCTTGGGAACATGCCAGCCCAAATATCTATCTTGGATTTGCTCCGCACATCACCCATCCATCAGGAGATCCTGGACAAAGCTCTAAAAGAAGGCCATGTCCCCATGAACATTAACACAACTCAGTTTGAAACTCTTGTGGGACACCTATCAGTAGCATGTGCCTTATCCTTCAAAGAATCTGATATACCAGATGTCGCTCCTGACCATATTCTTCCTCTCCGCATTGCCGTCATGGTCAGAGATTTTGCCATCAAACGAGTTCTGGTGGATAATGGCTCAGCCCTCAACTTGTGCACATTAAAATTCATCAAGAAGATCGGGTTCACGGAGGCCGACATACAACATGAGATGATCACTATTAAAGCATATGATAACTTGGAGCGTACCTCTGAAGGTACTATGACTTTGCCTATCCAGCTAGGCCCAGCAACGCAAGATACTCTCTGCCACGTTGTTGATCTTGACCTACCGTTCAATATCCTCCTCGGTCGTCCATGGATCCATTCCATTAAGGCCGTACCATCTACTTACCATCAGTGCATCAAGTTTCCACATCAAGGCACTGAGGTTACCATCCACGCTGACCCTAACCCCTTCGCATACTGCCTTGCGATGGAAACATCTTTCCCTCATTCTACTCATTGTCCTGGAACCGATATTGGTACTTCTATTGCTAGCTCATCCCGATCCCATCGCGATCCAGAGACCATCCTCTCTTCCACCTTATCATCCATCAAGATCAACAACCAGGGTTGTGGCGAATACAGCCTCAGTGATGCATTTGTTGTAGGAGCTCTTCCACGTGATCCACATACTCAAGGGTGCCCAAGTTGTCAAAACAAGCCTGTTGAAGAACATTATAAGCTCAAGCAAATCGGAAACATGACTTTTGAGTCTCATGGTACCATCAACAGCAAAGAAATGGATCCAGATATTAACAAATGGTTATACAAAGATCCCCCATCACGTGACACACAACTTCTTGAGTACTTCAAAGAGAAATACCCAATCCCCTACAAAAATGTCACAGAACACTATAACTATCAAGGTGGTGGTCTAGGACCACAAGAGGACGGAAATTTGTTTCCTATCATACCATCCTAGAATCCAGAACAGCAAGGACTTGGCTTTAATACCTCTCGCCTGCTTGAACAAGAGCCCAATACCACAACTGAGGGCACTAACATGACCAACGTGAACTTTTCGAATAGCCAGGATGACCTTGTGGAAATCGAAGACATCCCCGAAGAGAAAGACATCCGATCCTATGACGATATCTTTGCCGACGACACCCTCCTGGGGACTTCTGTTCTCCAACAACTCTCCATTAACCTCATAGATCTTCCCCTCACAAACCTCGACCTCATAGATTGGGACCAACCAAGCATTGCACACATCGATGAGTTCCAAAGCGCACAAGCACTCCTAGAATTCATGGGGGCATCAGGTCCAGCAAGCAATCAAGATCCAACATCAACCTCTGTCTATCAGCTTCACCCAGAAGGATATTTTGGGGAAGAGGCAAGCTTTAGTCGCAAAAATGATAAAGCAAAAGAACATCATGATTCTTTATGTGAAAACCCTTCTGGGGCACATTCTGACTCAAAAATAGTAAAAATAAAGGGCGTATCTTCTAGTGAAAACTTGGCAATTCAAGTGCTAGAAGATGAAGCCTTGCCTCTTCCCCCTATCCAAGATTATAGACCAGAGCAATCTCCAATCATCATAGAAGAGACCAAGCCAATCAACTTGGGAACAGAAGAATGTCCAAGGATCACCTACATTGCAGTCAACCTAACAGAAGGAGAAGAAATGGCTCTCAGCACCTTGCTCAAGGAATCAGTTATCAACTTTGCATGGTCATACGCCCACATGCCTGGGCTTGATCCAAACCTTGTTGTTCATCATCTATCAGTAGATCCAAACGTTAAGCCAGTGAAGCAGAAGCTAAGGAAAATGCATCCAAAGGTAGCATTACTAGTTAAAGCAGAGCTTGAGAAGCTCCTTCAAGAAAAAATCATCAGAGCAATTGACTACTCAGAATGGATCTCTAACATGGTGCCAGTCACAAAGCCTTCTGGCGACATCAGAATCTGTACTGATTTCAGGGACTTGAACAAGGCATGCCCTAAGGATGATTTCCCATTGCCAAACATAGACATGCTTGTAGACCTCACAGCGGGTCACGAAATGCTATCACTCATGGATGGCTTTTCCGGTTACAACCAGATTCATATAGCAGAAGTAGATCAACATAAAACAGCATTCACAACCCCATGGGGTACCTTCTGCTACAACATGATGCCATTTGGGCTAAAGAATGCAGGAGCAACATATCAGCGAGCAATGACAGCGATCTTCCATGACATGATCCACAAGATCCTTGAAGACTATGTGGATGATATCCTTGCAAAATCCAAAACAAGGGATGAACACCTCAACATCTTAGAGCGTGTGTTTGATCGTCTGAATCATTATGGCTTAAAGCTTAATCCAAAGAAATGTGTCTTTGGTGTTACATCTGGAAAGCTCCTAGGTTTCATAGTATCGCGACGAGGCATAGAGATAGACCCCAAGAAGGTCAAAGCAATAACAGAGATGCCTCCACCAAGAACACTCAAACAGCTCAGAAGCCTACAAGGAAAGCTTCAATCAGTGCGTCGGTTCATTTCTCAGTTAGCAGACAAGTGCCAACCTTTTACGCATCTCCTATGCAAAGACACAAGCTTCAAATGGGATCCCATATGTCAAAGAAGCTTTGATAAGATCAAGGAGTATCTTGCCAATTCTCCAATCCTAGTACCACCAATTCCAGGATGCCCTCTCATACTCTACATCTCGGCAACCACTACAGCACTGGGGGCACTCTTAGCTCATCATGATGATGACAACAAGGAGAGAGCCATCTATTACATCAGTCGCACTCTTGTCGGATATGAGCTTAATTATTCACCTATGGAAAAAGCATGCCTTGCAGTGGTCTTTACCACTCAAAAGCTTAGACATTACATGCTCAGTCACACAATCAAGCTCATTTCAAAGGTGGACCCCCTCAAATATCTACTATCAAAGACAACTCTCACAGGCCGTATGGCAAAATGGGTCATGATACTCAGTGAGTTTGACATCCAGTATATTGATCGCAAAGCAATCAAAGGGCAAGTCATTGCCGATCAACTAGCAGAAGCACCACTGGTGGATGCCTATCCACTAATCATGGAATTCCCTGATGAACACTTATGCATGATTGAAGAGCAGCCCATGTGGAAACTATACTTTGATGGCTCCTACACATCACATGGATCAGGGGCAGGAATCCTATTCGTCACACCTCAAGGTGACTACATCCCAAAATCATTCAAATTGGGATTCCCATGTACCAACAACATTGCAGAATATGAGGCACTCATCTTAGGTCTCAGAACAGCCATTCAGTGGAATATCATAGAATTACAAGTATTTGGAGATTCACAGCTGATTATCAAACAAGTCCTAGATGAATATCAAACAAAGGATGACAAGTTGCTACCTTACGAAGAGCTGGTGGACAAACTGCAAGAGCATTTCCTACATCTACAGTTCACACAGATCCCAAGACTTCAGAACAAAGTAGCGAACGCAATGGCAACCATTGGATCCTTGTTAGAAATCCCACGCGACACATCACAATATGAATTCCTAGTCGAGCAGCTACATACGCCAGCTTATGAGAACGCTGATGCAGAAATGGTATGTGTCTTGGTTGGTCCCCAATCCCCATGGTACCACGACATCCATGCATATCTAAAAAATGGTATCATATCTCCCCATCTCACCAATAACCAACGCCAAAACCTTATTCGCAGAGCTTCCCGCTACACTCTTGTAGCCAACACCCTATATCGTCGTGGGTATCACAATGTCCTATCTAGATGTTTAGATTCAAACGAGGCCGTCCTGGCCTTACAAGAAGTTCACGCTGGAATTTGCGGTGCCCACACGAGTGGCATGGTTCTAGCAAAGCAGCTGCTTAGAGTTGGATATTATTGGCCAACAATGGAACATGATGCATGTGATTTTGTCAAGAAATGTCTCCCATGTCAACAGCATGCCAATTTGATACATGCACCAGCACAAGATCTACAGCCTATTGCACCACCATGGCCTTTTTCATGTTGGGGCCTCGACCTCGTTGGCTTGATCACCCCCCTCTCTTCGGATGGACACAAGTATATCATAACAGCCACAGAGTACTTTACCAAATGGGTTGAAGCGATTCCACTCACCCTTACTACTGGCATCCAAATATCCAAGTTCATCCTCTATCATATCATTTGTCGCTTCGGCATACCATCTACCATCTTCACAGACCATGGCACACCTTTTGAAAACCAGCATGTGGATGATCTATGTGCCAGACTCCACATCCATCACCGTTTCTCCAGTCCATATTTCCCTCAAGGAAATGGCCAAGCTGAGGCAACTAACAAAACTATCTTGAAAATCCTCAAGAAGGTTGTCAATGATTCTGGTCGTGACTGGCACCTCCAAATCAATCCCGCCCTTTGGGCCTACCGCACTTCTTATCGCACTCCCACAGGCACCACCCCATACTCCCTTGTATATGGTGCTGAAGCTGTTCTATCGATCGAGGTTGAGCTCCCCTCATTGCGAGTCTCCATGAAGAACTACACCACTGATGAAGATTATCGTGTAGCCCGTCTCACACAGCTAGACCTGTTAGATGAAAAGAGACAGCAAGCATATGATCACCTGGTGGCATACCAAAATCGACTCAAAAGGAGTTATAACAAAAAGGTCCATCCTAGACAATTCCAGGTCGGTGACATGGTCCTTAAAGAAAATCAGAAGGTCCTAGCAAATAGAGAAAAGAAAGGCAAGTTTGAGCCTACTTGGTTGGGCCCCTATGTTGTCACCGCATCCTTCGGCTCGGGAGCCTATCAGCTATCAACACCAGAAGGTGAGCCCTTGAATGATCCTATCAACATCATCCATCTGAAGAGGTTCTATGCCTGAACCTGATCCTGCATATATCAAAAAATCCAAAAACATTCAAAAAAGCAAAAAAAAGCAAAAAAGAAAAGAGAAAGAGAAAATGATCGTCCAAACGGTGAAAACTTGGCAATTCAAGCGCCTTGGACAAGTATGTTGGTGAAAACCTGGTAAACAGGCGCCAACATAGTAAACTGGGCTATTTATCTATTCAGTTGTCCTTTCAGCTACCGTCCTCTTCCTCCATCCATAACAGATCTCCCAGCAGTTCCATCTCCCCTATCCTCCAAGCATTCGGCTTCCATCTTCCTCCAACCCATCTGCAATCTATATCCTATTCCAAAGCTTTGTACCATATCTTGTACCATATCCTTATCCCTTTCCTATACAGCGCAATCCTTTCTGTAAATATCCTTCTTGTCTCCGTCCTAGTGAGAGTGCCGCCGAGTGTGATCTTCCTATCCCCAATCCTGAGCTTCTGTACATATCCCTTGTGCATATCGTTCCTCCTTGTTGTACATAACCTTTGTCCGTCCTGCAGCAGCATTTGATCAAATATCTTGTCCCATCCCCAGCCTCAGAAAACTTTTAGTCCCACTCAGGCCTTGTGCTTCAGCAACATCAATTGTCGACTTATCCTTGCTCATCCTGATTATTCCTTGAACTTCAGCTTTTGCCAGCGAACAACTACACTTATTCTCTCACCAACCCATGGGTCCTTGAGGATATATCGTTCCTCCTGTCTGACCTAATCTTCCATCCTGGTCCTTGAGGATATATCTCCTCCTGTCCGACCAATCTTCCCACCATCAATCACATCAAATCTCTCTCCTTGGCAAAGGATGTCTTTTTGGAGTTTTCATTTTGACCTTGGATTTTGTCCTTTGGGTCTTGTTAATCTTTTACAGCCTCTCATTGTTCTCTACTCAACGTCACCACGATCCTTTATATCATGGTGTGCTGCGAATGAGGATAATCTGGGGCAAGGTCTTTTGATCTTTTGCTTCTGCCTGTGAGTCAGTCGTGTGTTTGTGGTTTCTTCAGCATCATTTCCACCATGCCTCCTTCGGGTTTCATGTGCGATGCTGGGGCAACCCTGCGTGTCTTTTTCACGTCAGTCCTATGCAACACTGGTGACAAGGCCTCGTGATCCCAGTATCCTTGGCAGGTCTCTAGCATTGCTATATTAAACTAGGTTGTGCTCTCCACATTTGCACTTGGAGCTTCCCCATCTCCCCTGCATCCTGCATCATATAGATTAATCTTGCATCCTCATGTAGCTGCATCCTGCATTTTGCATTCCATCTCATCTTGCATTCACTCATCTTTGCTCTTGGAAGCTTGGTTATTTATCTCCCATTCTTCCTAGGTCCTTCCTTCTCTGTTTCCTTTCGAGAAAATTTCACAATGTTTGCTCCTTGCGTTATTTTCTCGAGGGGGCACAATCCCTTATTCTTCTAAATTATAGCCTTGGGCATCTTATTTTTTTGTCTTTGATGCCATGCCACTTGCGACATCGCATCAAAGAGGGGCAAAATGTAGACACCTAAAAATCCTTTAGAAAATAAATTATTTTTATTTTCTGAAAAATCCCTGATGACATCATCATTTATTAATTAATTATTTATTTAATTAATTTATTTATTTTTATGTCATTAAATCCCTTTATCTTAATTAAAAATATTTAATTAAGAAATCCCTCCCAAAAATTTTTAAATCTTATTTAAACATTAATCCCCTATTTATTAATTATTTTAATTAATAAATTGACCAAAAATCCCCCAAAAAATAATTAATTTATTTTTTGACCAAAAGTTAGCCTTTTTTCCTAAAACCACTAACCTCTTCCAAAATCTTCTAATCCCTTCTTAATTTCGATTAAAAGGCTAATCCCACCTTTTCTAACCCTAATCTCAACTCAAAATATTTAATTAAGATTAAATATTTAATTTTCATATTTATTGAAAATATTTCAATAAATATTCCCAAAACTTAAGCTTTTGGAATGAATAAACTTTTATTCCATAAAACCAAAGAGAATTCTAGACTCTTCTAGAATCTTCTCAACCCAACCTCTTCACCCATCCTAATCCTAAAATCCCCTAATCCTAATCCTAATCCTCCCCCTAACCTTGTCACATTCCCTAAACAAGGTTAGCCAACTCCTAAGCTTGACCCAAAGTCAACAAACTTTTAGAGGCTTCTCTTACATGCATTAAGTGCATTTAAAGCCTCCTTATCCCTCTTACATGCATTTATGATGCATTTAAGAAGCCCCTCACCCCTTTCTTACACCCTTTGACCTTAGGCACATTTCCCAAATTGTGCACATTCCTCCCATCTTTCAACCCAATGCCCTTGTGACACTTGTCACAAGGAGGTGGCCTTGAACTAGCACAATCCATGTGCTCCCCTTTGAATGAATCTTGGCCTCTCTTAAGGATTTTGATCCTAGCCACTCATTCATCCTCCCAAAAGTCTATAAATAGTCCTCATTTCCAAGAGCAAAATACCCATTCACCTTTCATTTTATGCATTGTTATCATGTCCATTTAGCTCTAGACTTAGCATAAGCAATACTAATTGTTAGTTTCTTTTTATCATCTTCAAGCTTTCTTAAAGAACATCATAGCTTAGCAATAATGGATTAACATAGTTTCTTTTATTGTTTTGCATAGCATATAGCATCATATCACACCTATATTTGGTCTAAAATCAATCTTAGTATGCATTAAAATATGCTCCAAGTGCTTAGAGAGCACACCCACATCCCTCTAATTGAAGCGAATCAAACATTTGCTCTATAGCACTTGTTTTTTTAGCAACAATCTTGAGGTGGCTTTGGTTTTGTTTTCATGTCTTATGCTATTTTTTTAGTTCATGAATATGTTAGATTAGTCTAATGTTTGAATGTTTCAGCCTTTCAAGACAGGTAACAGGTTCAAAATCATAGTCTACAGTTACATATATATATTTAATAAATATTAGTGTGTGAAACTAATTGTATTTTAAATAATAATAATAAATAAAATATTTACTTGAGGGATTAATTATTATATGGTAAATCTTTACCGTAGCCTTAGTAAATAAGGTGATAAGTAATTATAGTAATTATTTCCTTTTCATTAAATAAAGGAAAATCACATTAGTTTATTAATATTTATGATGCTCTCATATTAGATTTATATTATTAACAATATTAAATAATAGGATTAGCTATTCCCTTCCTATGAATGACTTTAATGAATTTAATTAAAGCCTAACTATACACTGATTTGTGGTTGGGATGGTTGCATCGGTTGATTTTCCCATGCAACCAATCCTTCAACCTATTTGCAAGGGAGATCCATGTAGGATGGGGGAGTTGGCTAAAAATTGATCTGGGAAGAGGCTTCTTTGTTGTCTTGTTGATAGGATATAACATTTAGGAGAATCATAGAATTTTGGAGAGGAGCTATATTATTCTTTATAGGATAGTTTAAATTGGGAGTTCACAGTAGAAGGTTGGTGCCTTCATTCGGAAGGAATTTGGAGAAGTGCTGGAAGAAGATTGAGAGAATTGAATCACCCTTCATCAACAGTTTTCTCCGCTGGAAGCCAGGTAGGAGCTATCCTGAAAGATACTCCTTCTTGTTTGAATGTTTGATTGCTTTGATATGCATTTGTGATTTTTTTACGTAAGTTGGAATTGAATATGAGGATCATTTTACCAGATAATGTCTGCAATCTTGTGTAGGAGAAAGGATAGTATGTGAAATCTATTATTGTATAAATAATTATTCTTTTCTCTATGTGTTGCTATGATTCTTGTGATGTCATATTGTTTGGATAATATAGGATTGTGATTTAGATTGTGAACTATGTCACTACTCTTTCTCTACTCTCTGGGAAAGAGATAGTATCATGAATTAGATGTACACAAACCAAGATAACTACATACTATCCTAATACTATCAATAATGACAACCACAATAACTCTTCGAAGACAGTCACTTGGATCCTTACAAACCCTATGTCCCTTGACTTAGGATACCTTATTCCACATACTTGGCACTCCTATTCCCTTCCCATACTCAAAACTCTTCAAAGAATTCATCAACACAAGATCAAATTTATTTACACAATCATCTTACCTATGATTGTCCTAACGTGAAAGATTTCTGCCCTCTAGAAAGACCCACACTTAGATGTGTATAAATTTTGATACTGATAAAAAACACTCAATCTCTCTAGCGAGGATGGGAGAAATTAGGTCAGTCAAAACATATTCTAAGCTCATCAAAATCCAATGGTTGGTTGGAAAGTTATGGCCCCCACACTAAGGGTCATTTTTTCTAATACAATATTATTTGTCAATCAAAGATCTCTATCTTCAACCTCTTGTATATCCCTACAATCAAACACTTAATGGAACATACTTATACATGAATAGGCTTCTCCCACAATCCAAAATAACCTAAGAAAGTGGGAGAGCCTATGTGCTCATTTAAACTTCATAACAATTGACTGATTGAACCAAATCAATAACATGGACAATCAATGCAAATGATGACTTCCTCTATTCAAAGCCGCATAAAAACAAATAAAAATTGTATGGAAATGGTTAAAAATAGAAACCAATACTATATAAATCCATTTACAATCACATTTACATTGGAATGGAGATTTCTAAAATACAAAAGGGTTGGCTATACCCTCACGACAGAGAACAAGAAAGTTGCAGAGCTTTTCATTTGTATTCAAAGAAAACTTTATTCCCCTCTCTCTTCCATACACCAAACCCTCTAAAAAATCTCTCCATATCTTAGTGTTATGTGTTTATGATGTTTGGATAAGGGTAGGAAACCTAAGAACACTAGGTGAGTGGCTCTCAGTGCAGGGTCAAGGCCCTAAGTGTCTAGTACCAGGATAACCGACTCAAGAGTTGTTTTAACAAGTGATAGCTTAATTGAAACTTATGGGAATGGGTTCAAACACTAAATAAATTAATGTATGCCTCACCCATGCCATTATTTCTATTAAAGGCTATGGATGGGAGTGGAAGAAGGTGCGTATGTGTAGGTATGATTGAATGGTTCTTGTATGTATGAAAGGCATTCAGTTCCGCATGTGCCTACTTGGGGCTGGGACCTGGAGTGGCTAGTACTAGGACAAACCAAGGGGTGAGGGCTATGCAATGAAACTCACCTAGCTTGTCACTTAGAGTTTCTACACAGCCTTAGAACCGTTTGGGAAAGGGTTTATATTTTGGTCTTTTTTCCAATTGTAATTTGGGAAAGTTTACTCCAATCCTAGGTATGGCCTAGATATCACTTCCTTGTAGACCTTGGTGTTTATCTCCTAGCATGGGGGAGTGGGTGTTTTGGTATCCATGTGGTTGGGTGGTAAATTTTTTATCAAGGTACCTTTCACAGTTGCAGAGCTTATGGATTCTTGCTTGCACATGTTCCAATTTTGAAGAAAGAAGACTTGTAATTATCTTTCTTAATTATCAAATGTAAAGTTATTATTACCTCCTAAGGGGAGATGAATGTAATGTGACATTTAATGTATTTCAATTTGATGTAACTTGGAATGGGTAAATTTAGGGAAAATAAAAGGGAATGGTGAACTTTATGTAATTCATTTGAAAAGAAAAGGAATTTCATAAGTGTTTCAAGCAAAGTGGCATGTTTCTCATTATGGTTGTTTAAGAAAAGTTAGTAATCAAATGTGTTAATTTCATATGTGAAATAGTTCAAACTCCTAGATAAATTCTTTTATTATGAATATGCTTTAAATGTTATATTGATCATGAAAAAATGCTTAGTGTAATACCCCAAAAATGGGCTATAAGTTCATTAACCTCCTACATCTACAATTGAACGAAATCAACATCGAAGTCCTAATCTAAGGCACATCTGCACATCATCGAATCCTAATTGATTATCTTAAATTCTGCATCGAGGAATATTCTTAACAATATTCCTAAATTATCTTAATTATCTTTAATTTAATGATTATTTGGCGATAAATCACATTTATCCTAAGTTTGATTAATTGAATATTTTCATATTTAATTAATTAGATTTAATATTTGCCACTTAATTATTTAATTAAATTTAATTCTATCTATTATTAATTATATTATTTAATTTTGACAATAAATCCAATATCCTATGAATAATTGATTAAATTCTTATTTAATTGATTAAAGCAAGTTGTCATTATTTAATAATATAGTTTTTAATAAAAGTTTGATAAATAGTTAATTAACCAATAAATTAATTATTTATTTTCAAAAATCAAGTTGAGTTGAGCATAAATCACTTTATTTATTTATTAAATCATAATTATCCATGTGCACATTCAAGGACCAGTTAAACTCAAAATTGGAAAATCAATGCAAGTTGTTAGCTTTTTGAAACTCAACATCTTTTTGAGTTTTAAAGTTGATCTAAACTTCTAATTCGAGTTGAACTGTGCTTTTGCATGATTTTTGTGACTTAATTATCTTTATTTAAAAATAACTCAAAAATCAAGTTGAGTTTATTTGAGTGATTTATGGCTTTTTCCATGCACCTCCAAAGCCCTAGATTTCTATAAATTAAGGCTTCAGCTCATCCCAAATCATCTCACAAATTGCAAACTTACTCTACAGGAATCATAGCATATCAGATTTGGAGAATTTGCACAATTGGAGCTTTAAAGATAAATTTGAGGATTCAAAGCTTTGTGAGATCAATTTCAAATTCATAGCTTTCATATTATTGTTAGAATCTTCATTCTCATATCATATCATTTCTAGATTAGCATTGTATATCAATTTTCATATTAGCAATGTTCATATTAGTTTTTATCATTCTTATTGCATAGAAATACCAAAAAAAAATAGCTTAATTACATTCAATTCATATCTAGATCAATTGCATTCAAATCCTTCGTTTAGGTGTCGTCTAGGTCACTGATCTCGATAACAATCTGAGAACATTAATCTCGCACCTACTAGAAGGCAGTAAATCGCTTGGTTAAATTAGATTTCAATTTTGCACGATTTTGATTATAGCTAACCTCTAATGTTTTACTGAAGTGTTGTGTTTACAGATCAGGTACAATTTTCACACACACACTTAGGGAATATAGATGAAATCAATTGGTTAGAAATCAAAGGAAAGCATTAATATTTCTCTCTAAAGAATTTTCAAATGTTATGTTTTAAGAGTTAATCATATTGTTAGTACACTTAATGAACTTAAATGGATTGTTCATTTTACTCATAGGGAACCTTGGAAGGATTCTTAGTCAAACTATGCATTGTTCATGTTAATCTTTTAAAGTTCAAAATTTTTCATAAATTCATTGCTTAGATTTTCTTTTCTAAAAAGAATCTTCATTCTCTTTCTCGGTTCCCTTGTGGGGCATGACATATTTGGTATCAGAGCACTAAGTTGCGACACTAGGGCCCTAAAAATTTGGCCCATGCTTCTTAAACTAAGGAAAAACTTAACACTAGAATTGGACTAGGACCCTTGAAATTATCCTTCTCCTTACTTGTCCAAGATGCCTCCTATGACCTGTGGTAGAAGGGGAGGTGCCCGAAACACTCCTCCTAGATCTCATCAAGAAAGTTCTTAGGAAGAAGAACATTTTGAGAGAGAAGATAGGGAGGACCAATCTAATAACCACTCAGGAGGTTTTCAGGGGGATCAAGTAACAAAATTGTTACAACAGATATTGTTGAGACTAGATGCAAGTCAGAATAGGGGTCATCATGGGGAGGCTAATACCGATCACCATGAGGAAAGAGAAAGGATCCCTAGGATGAGAGATCAGGTAGTAGAAGAGGATGCTTTGCGTGCTTCTCACATGCAAGATCTCCTCAGGACTAAGACTAACCCTTTCAAGGGAACTCAAGGAGGATCCACCGCTTAGACTTGGCTATTGGATTTGGAAAGGCTATTTTCCATGCATCCTTATAGCAGCAATAGCAAGGCCTAATTTGCAGTCATTCACCTTAGAGATTTTGCATCCACCTGGTAGGAAATGGAGAAAGAGAAACTTCACATAGATATAACCACTCTTTCATGGGAATTGTTCATAGAACTCTTTCGAGCCAGATTTCTTTCTGATCACTGGAGGTGGGAAAGAGCGGAAGAGTTTCACAACTTAAAGAAATTAACAATGTCAGTTGATGACTATGAGTGAAATTTCTTTGAACTTAAACCATACTCAGGTTATAAGGATGATGAACCCATGCTGACTCAACACTTCCTTAGAGGCCTCAACGGTCACTTGGCTGGTAGTATACGAATGTTTGAAACTCAAACAGTTAATGATGTAGTCATCAAGGCTCGTATTGTGGAACAAAATGTAGCCTTGGGGTTAGGAGGTCAGGTAGGTAGCTATGGAAGTAATGCCTCCCAAGAAGGGACATGATTCAAAGGGAACCAATCTCAAGGATTACCTGGTCCTAAGAGCTATCCTTCTTCATCAAAAGGAAGTCACAACCACTGAAAAAGGAAATTTTAGAACAACAACTTCAACAACAAGAATAGGGGTTCTCAGTCAAGTAATTCTCACAACCGGCAGCGGGCAAAGAAATACCCAAATCCTCAACCAGCTCAGAGTATGCCTCAGAAATCTAGTTGGGGTAGTTATCAGTAGTCAAGCCCACCTTCCACATGAAGGAATTATTGTTAGAATTTAATCTTTCCTTGGTATTTATGTATTTAATAAGATAAACCAAGGTATCCTAATGTATTTTTGTCCTCTAGTCCAAGTGGGAGGACATGTCATATTTGTAATTTCTTTTATTAAGGAAAATAGATATTCCTCCTTGTGAGGAATCCTATACTTGTCTCACACACTAGTGAAATGTGGCACACTCAGATATGGGAGTTACAATGTAACTCCTCTCTCACATCTCTATTTAAAGAGATGGCTCTCTTTCTTTTTCTCATTTCTCTCATATGAAATTCTTCCTCTTTTCTAATATTGTATGAGCATTGCTCTCCTCTCTCTCTCTCTCATTCTTAGGCATTTGTTGCCACTTTCATTAAATTTATAGGGGTTTTTTTATGCTTTTCCCTTTCAAAATCTTGTCTCCTCCTTGCTTATTTTTTTGTGTATGCTCCTAGTTCTTGTACTAATTCATGGTATTTTTCCTTACTCCTAACTCATTTGATTAAACAATTTTCTGCAATTCTATATATTTTGTTATCATTTTAACATGGTATCAGAGCAGGTTGGTTTAATCATTTATTGAGTGTACAGGTGAAGGAGCTACCATATCTTGGAGCACTCCAATATCAGAGACTCTTGAGAGAGTTTGTTGCTTTTTTTGTCTAATCTATTAGAAGAGAAAAATCAAAAAAATTTTTGGGTTCGGCTGGTTTACCGCCAAACCCGGTTGTCCTATTTGATTCATTTGATATTTCAATCTTGTTAATATTATACTCTCATATCAAAATTTAATCTCTTTAGTTTCAATTCTTGCATTACTAGTTTAGTGGTGAAAATATAATAGAATATCTTTATTTCATTATTTACTAACCTAACTCTATCTTTATTCATTATATGTCGGTTGGTATCCTTTGTTTTCAAAATTTCGTTTGGCTTTATTTAGTAGATAATAATAAAAAAAATTTAGAGCGTCAATAACTATTATTTCCTACTTCCTGTCGCATTTGTTATTATTGGTTTAGTAGATAATCTTTTTTTAGAGCTTCAGTAACCCTTTTTTTATTCTTTATATCGCCTTCTTTTTTATGCCCTTTTTATTTCATTTTTAGCAATTTCTTTTTTTGGGCTGCTCACGTGTGTTTCATGCATGATTTTTTGGTTTTGTCTTTTTTCCTTGCCTGTAGTCTGTCTTTCCTTCTTCATTTTTGCTTGCATGCATTAGTTTTGTTTATTATTACCTGCGGTTTCTAGTCTAACGTCTTCTTGTGTGCAGGTCTCCAGTGATTCCCTTATGCGTTATTTTTGTTCTTCTTTTCTTGGTGTGCATGCTGGTTTTTTAAAAAGCTTTGCATGTTTTGTTAGGTTCAATCTTCTTGGGACCTTCTTTTGTTATTTGTCTTGTTCATTCTAAAAGATTTTTATTATTCTGTTTCATTCAAGCATTTCATTTTGTTTTTTGATTTCATTCTCTTGCAGCTTGGATTTCATTTCGTTTAATTCTGTATTTGATCGATAGCAAGAATCGATCATTAGTTCTTATCTTGGCTAGCAATACTATATTGGATTGCATGCAAATTTTTCATTGCATGCAATCGATAAAATCTTATCTGCAAATTAGATCCATGCAACCATGTTGAAATTTGCATGTTTTGATTCTTAGCGTATAGCGTATAGCATATTGCATGTTATTGCATGCTATACGTTATTGCATGTTTGGCTGTGTGAATCTATCCCTTTTTTTGTTTGGCATGTTTGATGTTTGGCTGCGTTAATTCATTTCATCTTCTTAGTTTATACATTTCTTTTAATAATGTCAAATCTGTTGTATTAAATTCAATTTTATAATCTGCATGCGTATTAAGTTGTTTTAGCTTTACATGCACGTGATTTTTTCTTTGCTCCATGCATCCAGCTCTAACTGTAGCATGAGCTTCTGCCTTTATAGCTCTGAGAAATAATAAATAGATTGAAATAGCATCCACTCACTCTAAATAGAATTTCATTCAGTCTCCAACAAATTGATGCTTTTTTATAAGCTTTGAAATCATTTAAAATCTATCATTATTTATCTTTTGTTTAGACTTCGATTAACTTATTCTTGTTCAATTATTTTGATTCAGTTCTGTACTTCCACTCAAAATCCTTGAAATATTACCTTTATCCTTGCAATTTATTTTAGATCAAGGCTCGATATTAAACTTGTTTAGATAGTAAACTGTTTAGCATTGCATGTATGCATATTTTAAAAACCGTTTGCATATTTTAAAAACCATTGCATGTTAGTTGCTAGTTCTTTGTGTATTTAAAATCCTTTATTGTTTCAATTCGCATTGTAACTCATTTCTGTATCTCTCCTTTACTTTTCAATTTAATCTAGTTTGCATGGTAGTGCTACAGGAACCTCTGTTCTGCAGGGATCTATAGTTTATGCTATAGGAATCATTAATCTAGTTTATGTGCTACAGGAACCTGATGCAGTGCAAGGTAGGAGAATCCCCGATGGAGATGTCCTAGCCCCCAGCAAATAACCACACAATAGAATATAATAACAATACAGAGATATAGATCCACACAATGCCAATACTCATAATAGAATCATCATATTTTCATCCAACATGCCCGACTGTAAGGCCTTCTGGGTTACGGCCAAATACAATGCAATTACAATAGAAAATCCACAAGATCTCACAAGATCCAAACCAAAACCCTAGCTAGCCTAGATCCACACACTGGTAGGAACCCCCAAGGAAGATCTAAACTTGTGCTCGCAAGCCCACCAAGCAATCTCCTTGTTTCCCAAGCCGCAGCTACTAGCTCTCCTCAAAACTCGCTCCACATCCACCTCCTCTTCTCCCAAGTGGATGAATGAATGCCTAAAGACTTCCCCCACAACCTCTACTTATACCAATCTAAGCCACAGGTCGGCCCTGAACATAAATTAAATACAAATACCGAATTTAAATGCCACAAGTCGGCCAACAACAACAATTAAATTCCCAAAATTGATGTCTTAGTAAAATCACGATATCTCCTAGCTCCGGATGAATTAGAACTCATGCTTCGAACCATAGATAGAAATATAGGCCCTCTTCAATCCTTGAAATTTTCAGCCTCTAAATCTTTGTGGAAAATTACTTATATGACTTGAAATAGGCACCAAATTCCTAAGCAAGGCCGAGCTCCCCTAGGCCATGCTGAGCAACCAAGACCATGCCAGTTTCCATTAAATACATCAAAACCAATTACCCAAGACCCAAGTGGGTTTATCCAACTCTACCAAACCCCTCACATATGAAAATAAGTCCACACGACTCCATCAAATCTCCCAAACATGCAGGATAGTGAACTACCCTAGGATGCTCCTGCATCAGACTCCCCAGGTGCAAAAAAAAGTATGCCTCATACTTTGACACCAGATGAAATATCTACAACCATCTTCATCTTCACCAAAGGCTTCCACTCCAATAGGGACAATATAACCAACATGAAAATCATCCAAATCTGCATCCATCTGTCAACCACTAGAATCTCAACCATCCAATCAACATGCTCACTCCCAGGAACAAACTGAACATAGTGCCTCACCAACATTCTCTGTAGCTGATCACTACCAATAACAACAATATCCTCGAACATGAAATCCATGTCACCAACATGTAAGCTCAAATCCACAATAGGAGCAACATGTAAATCCTCAACCATGTCAACCACCAACAGGTTCACATCAGGAACATACAGATCCGTAGTATCATGTAGATCCTCAACCACATCAACAACTAGTGAATCCACACCAGCAACATCCATATCAACAAAATCCATATCACCAACATATGGATCATCACCCTTATCAAACTGATTATCCATGACCAAGTGCTCCATAATTTCCATGTCAGACTCAACCAAATGATCATGAAAACCAACCTCAATCACAACATCAACAAGGTTAGGAAGCTCCATAGAAACATCCACAAGTTTCTCCACAGGTTCCGCATCAACCTCCACACACTGATCAACAAAACCAACTTCCATCTCAACCTTGCTATGCCCTCTTCTCTCTCGAACAAGTCTTCTAACCGGCCAGACAACTCACTTCCTGATCGGTAGACTCCAGCTCCACGGTTTCAAGATCTCTCAAACTCTCTTATGAAATTTATCCAGAGATGGATCACTCTCAACCATCCTTTCCTTAACTTGATTAGTCAATCTAGCTTCCAACCAAGCAAAAGTCTTTGAAATATTCTTCTCCACTACATCATGGAGTTTTGCAATCATCTCAGGGTCCAATCTTCTTAGAGCCATCTTCCAAGATCTTCGCAAACCCTCTGTAGCAAATCACCAACTAGATCCAACCTTCAACTAGGTCCTAGTGAAAACTGCCTCACATTCGGCACTCTGTCCACACACTCAGGAACAACCTTCACTCTGAAAAACTCCACCCAAGGTCCTGGTGTAAACTGCCTCACATTCGGCGCTCTGTCCACACACTCAGGAACAACTATGCTCTGATACCACTTGATGGAGTGCAAGGTAGGAGAATCCCCGATGGAGATGTCCTAGCCCCCAGCAAATAACCACACAATAGAATATAATAACAATACAGAGATATAGATCCACACAATGCCAATACTCATAATAGAATCATCATATTTTCATCCAACATGCCCGACTGTAAGGCCTTCTGGGTTACGGCCAAATACAATGCAATTACAATAGAAAATCCACAAGATCTCACAAGATCCAAACCAAAACCCTAGCTAGCCCAGATCCACACACTGGTAGGAACCCCCAAGGAAGATCTAAACTTGTGCTCGCAAGCCCACCAAGCAATCTCCTTGTTTCCCAAGCCGCAGCTACTAGCTCTCCTCAAAACTCGCTCCACATCCACCTCCTCTTCTCCCAAGTGGATGAATGAATGCCTAAAGACTTCCCCCACAACCTCTACTTATACCAATCTAAGCCACAGGTTGGCCCTGAACATAAATTAAATACAAATACCGAAATTAAATGCCACAAGTCGGCCAACAACAACAATTAAATTCCCAAAATTGATGTCTTAGTAAAATCACGATATCTCCTAGCTCCGGATGAATTAGAACTCGTGCTTTGAACCATAGGTAGAAATATAGGCCCTCTTCAATCCCTGAAATTTTCAGCCTCTAAATCTTTGTGGAAAATTACTTATATGACCTGAAATAGGCACCGAATTCCTAAGCAAGGCCGAGCTCCCCTAGGCCATGCTGAGCAACCAAGACCATGCCAGTTTCCATTAAATACATCAAAACCAATTACCAAAGACCCAAGTGGGTTTATCCAACTCTACCAAACCCCTCACATATGAAAATAAGTCCACACGACTCCATCAAATCTCCCAAACATGCAGGATAGCGAACTACCCTAGGATGCTCCTGCATCAGAACCTCTATTCTATTTTGCATGTTAGCGCTATAGGCAATTTTTTGCTACAGGAACCATTCTTTTTGCTACAAGAACCTCTATTCTGCAGGGATCTATAGATTTCATCCAGTTTGCAGGTTAATGCTACAGGAACCCTTTTTTGCTACAAGAACTATTTTTGCTACAGGAACCTAAGTTTTTTTTTAAACAAAAAAATGGGTTGTATTCGTTTTAGCTAACGTTTCTTGCAGGTTTAGATTTTTCATGTTAATTGATTTTTTTTTAAAATTTAATTTTAATATAAAGCTTTATCGATTCTGTTAAGTTAAATTAAGTTGCATTAAGGAAAAATTTTTATTTTTATTTATTTTAATTTCATACTCCTTTCAAATAAGGGGTGTATTTTTTTCTTGGTACTATATTATTGTAATCATGTCTCTATCAATATTTAAACTCACTCGTTCCAATTATTCTATTTGGAGGCCTCACATGTCTAATTTTCTAAAAACTCAACACCTATTTGATGTTGTGTCTTCACCTAATTTGAAACCGACTTCCACCACTCCTTAGGCTGACCAGGATTCCTGGCAGTTGAAAGATGAGGAAGCATTTGGTCTAATCAGACTCTCATTACATCTAGATTTATACCATCTTATCTCAGATTGTAGTACAACACATCAGATGTGGCATGTCTTAGAGAAGACATTTCAAACTTACACAACACTTGTTCCTAATGGTAAACTCCATGTTGTTCCTATTTTGAAAGATAACCATATTTCTATTTCTGCTCCTAACATTAAGGATAATACTGATACTCTTCAAAAGGATAATGATGAACATGACGATAGTAATGATACTCCTAATGATTTTGTTCCTCCTAGCAGTGATGATACTGATAATGGCAATAATCTGTTTACTCCTCCTTGCTCTCATCTTGATATGTTTGACCAAGAAGAGGAAATTATATCTACTTTTCTTAATGCTACTTTGCAAGATATGTTTATTACTCAAGATAAAATTCATGCTAATAGTACTAATCCTATGACTGTTGTCGAGGTTAATGATAATGATGCTTATATTAAATCTCCTATTGATGCTTCATATTATGATGAATACACTACAGATTTGCCTTATGCAACTGAAGTTTTCATTCCTAATTTTTTTCCTCATGATTCGCAATATGATTTTTTCCAAAGTGTTACTAATTCAGCACTAGGTGATCCCAATGATGGGCACTCTACTAGTGTTTTTTGCCTTTTCGCAGGCTCAAGTATTGATTATGTTCCTATATGCTCCAAAGTAGATCATGACTTTCGTGACACTCAAATTCTTCTTATGGAGGACCAACCTCCTTCCCTAAACTCTAATCTTCTTGATGATATTATTGATGGTGATTGTGCTTATGTATCTAGTAATAAATCTATTTGGTTTACAAAACCTCTTTATGATGAAATTACATTTAATGATTCACATTTAGATTTTACTAATTCTTTTTTAGGAGGAAATCCCAATCATGGGAGATCCCCTCATTGTTCTTATTTTCTTGTAGATTCAGGTGATCCTTCCTGGACATGTAACAATGAACAATCTCAAAGTTTACTTAAAGATTTGGGCCTATATCCACAAACACCTACACTCTTGCATTATGAAAATCGAAGGAATCCTATTTCAAGATCCCAGCATTTATCATTGCACCATCACCTTATATCAACACAAAGTGAAGAAAAACAAGCTTTACACCTCTACTAAAAGAAGGATAATCCAGTTGCAGATTTTTGTAATTACCCCAAGTAAAGATTAAAGGGGGCTATTAGAATTTAATCTTTCCTTGGTATTTATGTATTTAATAGGATAAACCAAGGTATCCTAATGTATTTTTGTCCTCTAGTCCAAGTGGGAGGACATGTCATATTTTTAATTTCCTTTATTAAGAAAAATAGATATTCCTCCTTATGAGGAATCCTACACTTGTCTTACACACTACTGAAATGTGGCACACTCAGAAATGGGAGTTACAATGTAACTCCTCTCTCACATCTCTATTAAAAGAGATGGCTCTCCTTCTTTTTCTCATTTCTCTCATATGAGATTCTTCCTCTTTTCTAATATTGTATGAGCATTGCTCTCTCTCTCTCTCTCTCTCTGGAATTTGTTGCCACTTTCATTAAATTCACAGGGGTTTTTTTATGCTTTTCCCTTTCAAAATCTTGTCTCCTCCTTGCTTATTTTTTGGTGTATGCTCCTAGTTGTTGTACTAATTCATGGTATTTTTCCTTACTCCTAACTCATTTGATTAAATAATTTCCTACAATTCTCTATATTTTGTTATCATTTTAAAACTTTTGTTAAGAATACATGATGTTACTCTTGTGGTCAACATGGTCATATTGCAATTAACTATCCTCAAAAGTCTACCCCATCAACTAGCTATAGGCAGGCCTCTTCAGAACCCATAGTAGGTGATGTAGGCAAAAATCACTGAGTATTGGCCACTCTAGACCACAGACAGGGCGATCATCAGGGATAAGTCATCAAAACCCCAAGTTTGTTAAGGGGTATCCCTACCACTATTCTATTTGACTCAGGAGAAACAGATTCTTTTATTTCACCTTCTTTAGTAGAGCAATGTGGGATGAAGGTAGTAAGGCAGGACGATAGGTGGAAGGTTGAGATAGCCTCTGGGGCAAGAATAGCCTCTGAATCTTGTATTCAAGATTGCAAGTTAGGGCTAGGACCTTTTTCCATCTTGGTAGATCTTTGAGTGATTCCTTTAGGCTCGTATGGAGTAGTTTTGGGCATGGATTGGTTCGATGATCACAAAGCCATTTTGGATTGTAGAAGCAAGAGAATTCATTTTTCAGACGATTTGGGAGAACCTAAGAAGATTGTTGGTAGACCAATTTTGAGTGATTATAATATGATGATGCAAGCTTGGATATTTGTGATATGATACGATGATCCTCAATATTGAATTCTCCACCACCTTACTTCTACAATCCCTATAACCCACCAATATAAATTTTCATCAGCATCCCACCATTTATATACCTAGCAACCAAGGATGCAGAATTCTATTTTCCACAAAGACGATCTCGTGTATGGTTATTGCAAAGGATCACCAAAACATACACATAGCCTTTATTCTCCATATCGAGGGAAAAATGGATTACCTTATATCCTTCTACAATAGAAGGTGTTGTACGGTGATCATCAAATCATGTGCTAATTATAGTGAATATGACCCACAACAAATCGACTCTTCAAGATTACAGATTTGAATCCCACTATCAATAGTGATGTTTCCATATAGTCTGATCTAAAATTTAATACCATGTGCCAAATGATTTTAGAGAAATAAGAAAATTGTTTCATGAAAGAAAATGCACAAGATCGAACCTAGATTTGATACCATCTTAAAGAGTGTTCTCATTTAACCATGGAAAATGACACAGATCATTAGTGCTCTCCCAACCATAGACAATGCCTGATTGTCTCCCCTGAGCACTACTTATGTATCAACTTGTTAGTCTTCCATATTGAAAAAATATATTAATGAATAATTTGATACAAAAGATGAGGACTTCAACCTCATTATATATCTAATTTTTCTATCTCATGAGTTGGCCCTCTTCATAAGAGGGATGACTCTACATAAGGTGGTGACTATCCAAGGCGAAGAGATATGTCCCTTAGTTATGTTGGCCCCATAATAAATACAACTTGGATGGTGATAGGCCCACATAAAAAATATAAAACATAACATATTAGGATCTTTGAGATGTCTACCACTGGTAATCACGTTAGTCAAAAATACATACACATGAGTGATTCAAAATCGGTCTCAAATTCTTTTCTTTTGTAAAAGTTTCTATTAACTTACACTCAATTTTCATTCATGATACTAGTTCATAAATTGGTAGTTGCTCCATAACGATTAAAAGATGTGTAGGTATTATTTGTGATTTTGTAGAAGTAGCTAAGTTATTGCTTGTTTGTATTCCTTTTATCCAACTCATTGACACTGTAATATAATTGATTCATTGATTTGGGAAATTGCCTTCTTTTGTTTAATGATGTTTTGTTATTGACAAAAAGGAAGTTAAAATTCCAACATAAATAAAAAAATAGAGAGTTAGATTTACCTATCTTGTCTTTATTTTGTCACATATTTTAAAAAATAAGCTATGTGTATGTATGATTTTTTAGACACCACCTATTTAGAAATTTTGTGTTCTATGTGTTAGTTGCTTGTCTACATAGAGAGCTTGCCAAATTTAGACTGAGATTGCATTCACTGAATGCCAATACATTTAACAAAAATATGACCTCTTTCTAATGTAGGTGAAAAGACAATCAACTATCTTTAAAGATCTAGAAATTTGTACTAATTTATAATTATAAATCTTATATGAACTAACTTTTGAAGAAAATTAAAATATCACTAATGTATGGCCTAATATATGTTTGATGCTTTGATCCAAATCTAAATTTTATGTATGCTAAATTGTATTTTTTGTTGTTGTTATTTCAAGCTATATTTATCTATTGGTGTAAAATTTAAGAAGTAATAAAATAATACAAATTTAAGGATCCCTCTTACTCTTGTAACATCTTTCAATTTCTTAATATGTCACATATTACATACCTTTTTTTAAATTACAACTTTATACTAGATGAAACTTAAAAAGCTATGTGGAAAATGAATTTTTCTTTCAAAGTTGTAGTTAGTGTTTATGAAAATATTTGGGTGCCATTAAATTATGTAAAATTAAAGAATGTATTCATTAAATGAAATAAAGTTTATCTATTTTTCCTATTCATACATTCTTTTTGAAAATCAGATCTTCCAAACAACTTTAATAGAAAACTTGACTTATGATTTTTAATAGAACAACTTACTATAGCATCATAGGAAAACCTTAATTTTTTTTTTTAAAGAATGCTTGAATTAATAAATCAACTACCTTTTAAAATCTAGCTATAAAAATACTTTAAAATACAACACGCCATCAACTTTTTTGAATCTAGGGACCCTTCTTATTGCCTACTAAATATAGACTTATTTTCTTAAACTAATTCTTCAATAGAAATATTATTTTCTAATATGTTTTATTTGAAATATAATTATTTTTAATTCTATTTTTAAAGACATTTATGTGGGTCCTTCCCAGAATATTTATAAAAATGCAATTCAAGATTGATCTTGGATGCATAACTTGATTGGTAACTTTGAATATTTATCTAAATCCTATTTATAGTTGTGGTCAGTATTTGTCGGATTTAATTATAAGTTTAGTTGTAGATAAGTGTAAATATATTTTATTATATTTATTATAAATCTATGTAAATATAATTCTAATATTAATAAATATGTTTTAACTAATTATTAAATTTTATGATAATAATTATATTAGTTTAAATAATTTTTAGATGTAGCAATAAGTAATTCTTTTTCATTAAAAAGAAAAGAGTAATTCTTTTTCAATATAATTATTTTAATAATATAAATTAGAAATTATAGTTTATTTTATTTTATTCTAATGTCAATTTAAATTATTTTGTAAAGTATAACAATAAGCTTTATTTCTAATATAATTAAAAGTAAAAAAATTATAATTTAAATATATTATAATAATATTTTATAATTATTTATAAAGTTAAACAAAGTTATTATTACAACTATAATTATTGTAATTTTATAATTATTTATAATTACAAATCATTTTACATATAAATTAAAATTAAAATTAGAATATATATTTAAATTAAAAAGATGTAGTATGGAGGTAAAACAAATTTTATAAAATATCATGTTCCACAATGGGAGAAATCAGATGATATAAAAATAATTTTTAGATATTATAAAGTTTAAAAAATTGCATCTATATTTTTAGAAATGAAAAGATTATAATGAAATATAAAATATAATTTATTTTGATTGGTGCACAAAAGAAGACATATTACAAACCTCAATAAGCTTCCTTAATTATTATTTAAAAATATTTGGTACTGTAGCATGTGAATTCACCTTGATAAAATATGTGCTATAAAATGTGCATATTATTCTTTATATATAGAATGTATATCACTATATTCATTTATTTTGACCTATTTATTATAATGTTCTTATTTTGAATTCTATATATACATACATACATACATACATACATACACATATACATACACATACACATACACATACACATACACATACACATATAATTTTTTGTGTATGTCTTTGATTTGTACTTGTAAAATAGTATCATATAATAAAATCTACAATAAAATTTATTTAAAAAAGTACTTTAATTTTTTAATAAACTATAAATCTCAGTAATGCTCAACCTACAACATGTATAATGTCTTTAATGAAAATACAAAGAGACTAGAACACTTATTTGTGGAAACTTAAAAATTAATACTAAATCTCTAATGTAATACAAAACTAGAAATTTAAATTTCAAAATTTTATACTCTACACCCTATCGAATTTGAAAGCCTTAACTAAGTACAAACCCTACATCCCAAACATTTTCATACTTGAAGCGGTGCAATATAAATCATGATCATCAAACCCTATTTCCCTTCATTTTTTAATCAAAACTTAAATTAGGAAGCACTATCTTTAATTCCAACCATAACACTAATAAAATATTTAAATTAAGAACTATCAAAATAGTTTATTGAGAACACTACTATAAACAAAAACCTATAATAGAAAATAGGATAAAAAGATAAACTTTCTAATGGTTGTTGAGATGAATAATATTGAAAATCTGTACATAAACTATGAAAATTGCCACAATTTGAGTCAAAATTATATAATAGTTTATTGCAAATACAAAGAGACTGGAAAGCACGCGGGAGGAATCCTCTGTGAGCATCACGATCATGGAGGACACCATCACACTCGTTGACAAGAAAGAACGGGGTTGTGAAAGGAACCCCGTTGGACCATCATCATCACGGTGTGCCCCACAACACAGGTGTTGCTTACATAAAATTAAAAGACAAGTGATCAGATTTCCACAACACACCTTAGGCTTTGATTATTAGGTGATCAATGTGGAATTATATCGGCCTATCTGTCAATTATTATAAAGGTGCTCTCAATAGTCAAAAGTAGTGTTTACGGCAAGAGCAGGGAAAAGGAAAACATGACTTTTACCTTCCAAGGGAGTGCTCCCAGTCAAGTCAAATCCATGGCGAGATCAAAGACCACTTTATTAAATATAATCTCTTGAATATGTTCAACTATGGAAGCAAGTAGGCTCCATGAGTCCTCTTTATGTAGCATCTTCATCACAAATAAATAGTTAATATCTTATTAAATTGCATCGTTGTTCTTATTGATTTTGATTGACTTTAATAATAATATAAAATCATAAAAACATTTATATTACATCTTAATGAAAAGCATAAATTTAATATCTTATTAAATTGCACAATTGTCCCAATTGACTTTGATTAACTTTGTAGTTGTAACGTGCACGACACCCTTCTCAGATGCAGCTGAATTTCTGCAACGTCTACGCAGCACAAAAAGGGACCATTTTTTTAATAATTAAGTAATTAATTAAAAATTGAAATACATTGAATATAATAAATTTTTTAATTAATTAATAATTAGAGTAAATGGGACATTTTGGGTGCAATGGTCTGCGTTTCTACCACTCATTTTCAACAATTAAGCCTGGTTTCGTTCCAGTTTATCTTTCATTGTTTATCTCTGTCAGAGTTCAAGTCCAATTCCATGGCATCTAATTCTACTTCTCAAGAAATTGTTCCATCTCCATCCACTTCCGCTACACGCTCAGCGAGATTGAGATCTCTGTTTTCATCCCGCTGTAATTGCTTTAGTTGTTGTTCAGTCCAAACAAATTCTGCGGCGTCTGCATCGACCACTACTACTCAGGTTACACATGCCTTTGAAGGTATCACACCATCTCCCTCTGATAAACTTGCTCTTGAGCAAACTGAACCATCTACTTCAACTCTTAGTTGTAACACTGAGCGTGAACCAGAGAATGATCATTCAAATGCTTTTGAAGAGATCGCACCGTCTGCATCCAGTTCTGGCAGACCCACAATAAAAGCCACAAAGCTGCCATATGATGTGTTTATTAATCATCGTGGCCCTGATGTCAAGCACACACTTGCAGCCGCTCTGTATAAAACCCTAACTGGCATGGGATTGAGGGTTTTCCTTGATAAAGAAGAGCTTGAGTTGGGGGATTTCTTGCCTGCAGAAATACAAGAGGCAATGCGCAGCTCTTCGGTTCATATAGCTGTCTTTTCCCAGAATTATGCACAATCCCCGTGGTGTTTGGCAGAGCTTGCTTTTATGCTCAAGACAGGCACTCAAATTGTTCCTGTTTTCTATCATATTGAGACTGATGTTGTCCGATATGCAAAAGGAGTCTATGCGGACGCGTTTTCCCAGCATGAAGAAAAGGGTAGATATACCTTGGGAAAGTTTGAGGAGTGGAAGGATGCGCTCAGGAATGTTTCATATAATTTCGGTGATATAGTTCGAAATGAAGAGTGAGTAAACAAATACCCTGTTTTCAGCACTTACCTTTTCCTTCTAAATTGTCTTCTGCAATTTTTCGGATGTCTTTTGTTTCTTATTTTTGTCAAGTGATGTGTATCCTATTTTGTTTTTCTTTCGCTGTACATTTGTTCTATTTCGTTATTCTTCTTCTGCATTCAGGGCCTTTTCATTTTTTCAATATGTTATATGATTGTTTTTTCGTCTCGTTTCTTTTTGCCATTGGTATAAATGTTCAGTGACGAGGGGAGGTTGCTGAAGAATGTTGTGAATCGTGTTTTAAAAGAAATAAAAAATGTGCCATTTGAGGTTGCCAAGCATCCAATTGGACTAGATGAAGCTGTCAAAGATTTTGAAATGATAACACTTCAGTCTGCAGAAAGTCATCGCACTGTGCAAATTGTGGGAATATGGGGCATGGGTGGCTCTGCCAAAACCACTCTTGCGAAACAGATATATAACAACAAATATACAACTATGGACAAGTCTAGTTTTCTATTAGATGTCAGAGATGCTGCTTCCAGAAGTAGATTGTATAAGAAACAGAAGAAACTTCTAGAGGACCTCGGTCTCCAAGGAGTATCAATTGAGAATATAGAAGAAGGGAAGACGATTCTTGGTAGTCGTTTGCAATCTATTCGGGTGCTCATCATCCTGGATGATGTAGATAATGTAGACCAATTGGATGCTCTGGTGCCCAAGAGCCACTGTCTTGGATGGGGTAGTCTGATTGTAGTCACTTCTAGAGAATTTGAAGTCCTTCGATCTTGGGGCATCTCATCCATTTATAAAATGAAAGCATTAGATCCACCTCATGCCAAGCAACTTTTTTGTTGGCATGCTTTCTTGCAGCCCTCTCCATGTCAAGGATTTGAAGATCTGGTTGAAAAATTCCTAAATGTTTGTGATGGATTACCACTGTCTCTAAAAGTTCTTGGAGCACAGCTATATGGTATCACCAACAAAGATTACTGGAAAACTCAACTGCACAAGATCTGTAGAATTTTGCCCAAAGATATCAAAGAGAGATTGAAAGTCAGTTATGATGCCCTAGATGATGAGGAGAAGCAGATTTTCTTGGATATTGCATGTTTGTTTATTGGAGAGAATATAAATTCAGCCATTGCAGTTTGGGATGGATCAGGGTGGAATGGTCTGCATAGTTGGGAACAACTTTTGAATAAGTGTCTCGTTGAGTCTAATTATGGCTGCATAAGAATGCATGACCATTTGCGTGATTTGGGAAGGGAAATTGCAAATCACCAGTCACCCTGCCGCTTGTGGTCTCCCCAACAAATTATTAACGTTGATAATGAAGTACAGGTAAGATTACTACTTTCCTAAATTTCCTTATATTTGTTTGATCTTTGTTTCCATAAAAATAAATTATTTCTATCTTTTATATTTATAAGGGAATTGCTATTCGAGGAATAAGGGCCATAGCAACAGGATCCACAAGTGAGATACAGGAGTTTCCTCAATGTTCCCAGAATGGAAAGCTCATAGTTAACACAAACAGAGGACTCTACAGCTTGGAACCCTCTTCACTTAAATTAAAAATCCTTCATGCTGAAGGAAATTGTTATAATCAAATAATTGGTGATTTATCAAAAGAGCTGGTATGGCTTCGCTGGAATGACATTGAGCAGAGAAATCTTCACTCATTGAGTTCATTGAAAAATTTGAGGGTTTTAAAACTCTATGATGGGAAACATTACTTAAAAGAACTATGGAAGAGTGCCAGCAATGTAAGTATCTTCTTTTAATAAGCCAATTTTTGAAGATTTACTTTCATATTTTTATTATTGTTTAGTCCATCTCATTGAGAATGTTTGGCAGGCTCCTGTGCAGTTAAGAGAGTTGGATATTTTTAGCTGCCCAGAATTCCAAGGATTTCCAAAGTCAATAGGATGTCTCAGGCATTTGAAAAAGATAACTGTGATAAATGGCAACAAGATGAGGAATCTACCGGAAGAATTTTGTCTTCTTCAATCGCTGGAGCACTTGGAGTTGTATGGCCCAGAGCTATCATCACTTCCCAGTGGTTTTGGTAATTTGAGAATCCTGAGGCATTTAAAGGTGTACCAATATGATAAATTGAAAAGGTTGCCAGTCTCTTTTAAGGAGCTCACACTTCTGCAACACATCACCTTAGGTTGCTGTGTTAACCTCCAGTTAGAGTCGGACATTCTAGAAAATATGACAAAGCTAGAGCATTTGGAAATCCATAATTGCACGCTTTCCAAAGAGTTGTCTCGTCACATTACAAATCAGGCGTCCTTGACACAGCTCTCTTGTCGGTTAAGGGAGGTGCCAGTGAACATCGGTGAACTCAGCAAGTTGCGAAGGATGACGATTGCGGGTGAATTGTTGACAAGCCTTCCGACATCAATTGGAGATCTGTCTTCCTTGACTTCTCTTGAAATTGGTCATTGTCCCGCGTTGGAATGTTTACCTGACTCTCTAGGGCGCCTTAATCTCTTGCAGCATTTAGGCATATGCTGGTCAGGAGTGAAATCCTTGCCAAAATCAGTTAGGCAACTAATTAATCTTCAAATACTGGAAATATGTTGGTGCCCACTCCGAGAATTGGGTCTCGGAGCAGGGTTGTTCACTTGTTTAAAGAAGATAGAGCTATTTGAAACTGAAGTGTCTGAAATCTCCATCTCTTGTCCAAGCCTCGAGAGTCTCAGACTTCATGATAATCGCCATCTCATCGGGATAGAAGTTCCAACAAATACACTCCAGAGTATCTCTTTGGTACGAAGCCCCGAGTTGGATGCGCTTCCCAGTTTTGGAAAATCAGCTTTTCTCCGAGAATTTGAACTCAAAGGCTGCTACAGAGTCAAGAAAATACATGGTTTGGAACATTACAGAGCACTAGAGACGCTGATAGCACATTCGAGGTGGGAGGAGGCAGGTATAGAAAGTTTGGAGCGCATGGAGAGATTGAGAAAAGTGGAACTCCAAGCATTCAGCAAATCAGGTGTTGAAAGCTGCATTCAAAGCATTCAGGTAATAATACTATTGGAATACAAAAATCTAATTTTTTTCAATTGATGTGCGTTTGTTAATTTGTTTGATGTGCAATTAAGGATTTGCAGAAATGGCCAAAAGAAGTAATAGTATGCACAAGGGCGGTCCCTGATGCGGCCGCACTAGTAAAATCCTTTGCCTTTCCCAATCTGTCTGTCGTTGACTCCTTCGCTAAACGGAAGATCAAATCCGACCCATCACTGAAATGGCCCTCCACCGCTCGCTGCATTCTTCTGTGCTTTGTTGCGAATTGTGAATCTCCAAAAACTAAATTGGAGATGGGATGCAGTAAAGAAAATAAGCAGTACGGGAGAAAACATTTTGTGGACTATCAGATGAAAGTGACGAAGGGTAAATGGGTGTGGACAGCGGTCTTCACACAACATTCCAAGTTCCGCAACGACAATTGCTCTTCACTCAGCACACAATCACGGATACACATATGTGATATGGGAGAAGGAGAAGTGGACGGAGTGGTTGTGACGGGAGAAGAGGGGAGTGTTTGGGAGGCTTTCAAAAACTTATGGGCGTCTCTCTCAAATTAATAATTTCATTGTGAACGATATTGATATACATATGAATTAAAATAGATTTGTTGTAATTTAAAAAACATTTTTTTATTTTATTAATTTTCATATAATATTTTTATAATACATAATTTAAAAAAAAAATATAATTTGAAGTTTATTAACTAGATTTTTAAAATGATTTGTCAAAAATTATAAATAATAATGAAAAATAAATTATTTAATATTTTTAAATGAATTATTTTATATTAAAAGGATGACAAGTTAGGTGTTAATAATTTGAATTTATCAATAACATTTGGAAGAGCATATCATTTTGTTTTGTGAGTTGTCTCTTTTGTATGCCACTTTCTAATCAAGTCTTGCTTATGATGAGATATGCTTTCAAATCAATAACTTAAGGATTGTGTGAAACAACAATCCATACACATTCAAAATTTACACAACATTAAAGTCTTTACTAATATGACAATAATAATTACATCATTTAAGATACCCTTATTACAAAGAGGCAATTGAAATCCTTAATCTACTATATACATTTGAATTAAAATAGATTTGGGGTGATTAAAAAAGCACCCCCTTCTAATTTTATTAATATTTATATAAATTTTTATGATAAATATTATTCTATTAGAATATTTTTTAAAGGGTAATTAAAAACAAATTTCTAATTATTTGTTAAAAATTATAAAAATAAAAAAAGGGGATCACCTTGCGGTGTAGTGTTTTGTTGGCTCCATTGTTAATGATACAACCTCATGATGAGTTCTTGGCTCTTTGGTGTGTAATGTCCCTGCCAAGGAACCCATAAGGAATCATGTGTAATGACCTAAAATTGCAACTAACGGTTTTTTTTTCTTTTCTAACATTACATCATTAATACATTTAAATTTACATTCCTTAAGGTTCCCTTAATGAATTTATTTACTAACATATTTACATTACTTATCTAATTGAATTTCATTTCCTCTTTTCTTTTTAACTCTCACATTTCAGAACTTTAGAGATAGGGTAAGAAAATAACATTTCATTTACAATTATATTCCTTACTTCATAAACCAACCTCATTTCTCTTTTCTACACATTGAAATAGCTATTCTTACAAACTACATTTTAACCTTAGCATAATAAACATTTCCTTATTTAAGCATAGGAGAGATGGAGAGAATAATTCAACATTTACACTTAACATTTCAACTTTTACCTTTCAAATAATATCCCTTAAAATAAACCCTAGAACTATCCCTCCCAATTACATTGCTTTTCTTTTCAATTACATTTTTCAGATAATGAATCTCATTACAATAGTAAGCACAAAAACGGCCTGAAGGCATTACAACATATCTTTACATCTTTCTTTTCAGTAACAATTCAATACAAATAGAAAGGTCTTCATTAATGCATAGAATTGAACACATCTAAGTCACGAACCATGAACAGGACCTCAAAAGATTTCTACCACCCAGCCATGTGAAACTGGTCAAGTTTCACCCCCCGTGCTAGGAGATAGAACCAAGATATGTTAGAATAACTGAGAGGGGGGTGAATTAGTTATCCTCAATCCCAAAAGAAAAGATGCACTCCACAAAACAATTTAAACAAAATATGCAGCTCAATAACATATAAAATTAATATGTCTATGTGCCTTTATCGATTACCAGTAAATATACAAATGTGATTACCAACAAAATCAGTTATACAACGTATAAAGTATGATAGAAAAAAACAATCATAACAACAAACACATAACACAATGATTTAATGTGGAAACCCTATTAATGGAAAAACCACCTAGGATTGGTAACCCAAAAATTTCACTCTTCTAAAGTGAGCTCGGTGAAGAGCCAACCTTGTTAAAGGTTATAATACACACCGTTAGGTGTGACCTTGTTAGAGGATTTAACACTAACCATTAACTTCTAACCAACATTCACTATGGGGTCAACAATATAACACTTTACATTTGGTAGAATGTCATAGGGTAGAACATAAGACTATGAAGTCCACTCGGTTAAGAAATTTTTTGAATCAATGGTTAAATTGATACAGTAATGATCTAATTCAAATACAACTTAATTTGCAGATATTCAGATCTATGCTAAGCCCTTAGAAATAATCCTCTGATCACTAAGCAATTCACTTCCTTCAATATCTCAACTTACTTTGCTCGGTAAATGATTCTCTAACGTTCGGTAAAAACTTTGCAACTCGGTTCTTCAATAACCAGTTTGATCAGGCATGCATGAAACTTGTCTCTTACGCGAATTCTCTACAGTCTCCTTCTGGCATTGTTTCAATAATGAAACTCATGTCTCTTAAATAGATGGGTAAAACATTTTCTTCTCAACCATAAGATTTTCCCGCTTAATCTCATTCATCCATTTTGCCACTTAAACATCCCTTGGTAGATGTGTGCATAACACATTTCAATCTCATCCTTTAGATCATCTTCAAATTTTGTCAGTTGTAGATCTCAAAAAAAACTTTATCCTTAACCTCAAAATCATAACAAATTCAGCTCATCATATTCTGTTGGCTAACCTTAGCATTTAATGTTCTCTTCCATACTTAGTTTACAAAGAAATGCATCGACAATAACTAATTAGACCAGTTTGATTAATACTGTCACTTGGTATACACTGCATTGACTCGGTGTATATAGAAAACTTCAATTATTGACCACGTTGACTTGGCGAGTTTTGAATCTCTTCTTCAAGATAGACTAATGAAACGTGATCAAGTCAACAATATATAGTCATAGCCTCATCAAATAAATTACCCAATGTTTACCTTTTCCTTCTTTGTCATATTCCTCTTTTCCTCATGTAGATCACTCTGTTCTTCATCTTTTCTTCTTCAATAGATTGTTCAGATGTTTGTAACTTACATGATAAGTATTGTCAAAGCTAGTTGACATCAATGATAACATATTGATTGATTTAATCATCTTACATATCATTTCAGTACTTGGTGATCTCTAATCACAGATCTTCAGTTCATATCAGATATTCAATCAATTGTAGTTCATCAATCTCTCCCTTTGGCATTGATGGCAACACAAGTAATATGAAAATATACCATACACATACCAAACATGTATTCTACAACTATGTAATAAATGTTGTAGCTCGGTAAGTTCTCCCTAGATATTTAATATGTTTAATCACTACGAAACATAACAAACATTTACATGCAAGCTCTCCTTATGGCTTTGATCTTTTTAGTTCTCAGGTTCTTGTTCTCAGCAATAAATATTCAAACTTTGATTCTTCTCCATAATTCCTCTCCATGATTTTCATATGCAATTCCTCTTCCTTTGACAACAATGCCAAAGAAAACATAAAATAACTCTAAATAGCCATGTAACTCTCTTTGTGCATGTTAGTACCTTTAGTGTATTTCTATTTCAGCCTCTTCAATCTTTCTCAACCTTAGACAAAATCTAAAGTGTGAGCTATGTGCATCAACATGAATGATCTTTTGATAAGAATAGGTTAATGCAACCTTCTGATCACCTCAACGACCAATAGACAGGGGACGGACCTCAAGTCTAGCCCTCAAGTATTCAAATATATCCTTTGGTAATGGTTTAGTAAAAATATCAACAAGTTGCTCCTTAGATGTTACAAATTCTAGTTTTAATTGCTTCTCTTGAACTTGTTCTCTCAAGTAGTGATACTTAATCTGATATGTGCTTTATTTTAGAATGCATCGCATGATTCTTTGAAATGTTTATAGCACTGGTGTTATCACAATATATAATCACCGGCTCAGTGATTACCTAATTTATGCCTTCCAATACTTGTCTGATCCAAGCAATATTAGAATAGTTTGCAGCAATAGCAACATACTCCACTTCAGTAATAGACTAAGAGATACATGCTTGTTTCTTTCTTATCCAAGTCACAAGCCTATCTCCTAAAAAGAATGCTCCACCGGTTGTGCTCTTTCGGTCATCTATGTTTCCAGCCCAATCTCCATCGGTGTAAACTATCAGTTCAAATTTGCTTTCTTTAGAATACCATAATCCATAATCTTCTGTCTTTTTCAAGTATCTCATAATTCTTTTTACTGCAACAATATGTGAATCCTTAGGATTGGCAAAAAATCTTGCCACAATTCCAACTACTTGTGCAATTTCAGGCCTACTGTGTATGACATACATCAGTTTCCCAATCATAGATCTATATAATGTTTGATTCACTTCTGTAGATTCATCATCTTTTTTAAATTTTCATCCAGTCACCATCAATGTTCCTACTAGTTTAGCATCCTCCATGCCAAAAGTCTTCAATACCTCCTTAATGTATTTTGATCGTGTGATGAAAATCCCATCATTCTGTTGTATAATCTGTAATCTTAGAAAGAAATTAATCTCTCCAAACATTGACATCTCAAATTCCTTTTTCATTTCATCAACAAAAGATTTACAGATTTGATCTTGTCCACCAAATATTATATCATCAACAAATATAGAAGCAATCAAAATGTTATCATCTGAATCTCCTTTCATATACATGTTACTATTTTCATTGGTTCTAACAAATCTAATACTGATTAAATAAGCATGTAGTCTTTCATAACATGCCTTTGGTGCTTGTTTCAATCCATATAAAGCTTTGTGCAATCTACATACCACGTCTTTCTGATTTAGATCAACAAACACTTTGGGTTGTTCTATGTAGACCTCCTCTTCAAGGATTCCATTCAGAAAAGCTGATTTCACATCCATTTGATATACCTTAAATCCCTTATGTGCAACATAAGCAAGTAGTATCTGAACTCCTTCAAGTCTTGCAACAGGTGCAAATGTTTCACCATAGTCTATACCTTCTTCTTGTGCATATCCCTTGCAAACAAGTCTTGCTTTATTTCTTGTAACTTCTCCATTCTCATCAACTTATTCCTAAAAATCCACTTAGTAGCAATAGCATTTTTATCTTTCGGTCTAAGTACCAATGTCCATGTTTTATTCTTTTCAATTTGCTCAATTTCTTCATTCATAGCATTTATCCATTCTTCACTATCAAGTCCATCCTTAACAGTCTTCAGTTCAAACTCACAAACTAAGCATGTGTTTTGTCTTAACTTACTTTGGGTCATCATGCCAGCTTGCTTATCACCAATGATTTGATTCTTTGGATGGTGTCTTCTTACAAATTTTTTTAGCACTTGTTCTCTCCTTTGTTCATCATTTAGTTTAGGTTCATTTCTCTACTCGATAGCTTCTTCCCGATTCTCAGTTTGCATTTTCTAATCATCAGTAGCATTTTCCTAATGCTCGGTAGACTCAACCTATGGCTTCGGTAGATATTCTAGATCTTCAGCATAAGTAAACTTATCATAGTCTTTCAGTTCTTTCATGATTTCTTCATCATTCTTTTCACCAAATTCATCTACTCTCACATTAGCACTTTCAATCATCTTATTAGTAACCTTATTCAAGCATTTGTAAGCTTTATTCTTAGTCGAATAACTTAAGAATAAACCTTCATCACCTTTGGAGTCAAATTTACCATTTCTATCATCTTTAGAATATAACACTTACTACCAAATTTTTTTGAAATAACTTACATTCAGTGTGTATCCAAACCATAACTCATAAGGTGTCTTGTTTGTGTCTTTCTTTAGTTAAACTCGGTTCAAGACATATACTATAGTGCTAATTGCTTCTCTCTAGTACATTTGTGCAACATTTTTCTCATTCATCAAGGTTCTAGCATAATCAACAATTGATCTGTTCCTTCTTTTAGCAATTCCATTATGTCGTGGTGTTCTTGGTGTAGAAACCTATCTTTTGATTACATGCTCATTACAATAGTTAGTGAATTCATCAGAAATAAACTCACCACCTCTATTAGACCTTAATTATTTCAGTACTTTCCCATTTTTTTTTTCAACTTTAGCCTTATACCATTTGAACAATTTAAATGCCTCAAATTTTTCTTTTAAGAACATAACAGTCATCAATCTAGTATAGTCATCAAGAAAAAAATAAAAGTATCTATCTCTATAATAGCTTTCAATTCTCATAGTCCGACCACATAAGTCGGTGTGAACCAACTCCAAAGTTCCTTTAGATGAAAAGTCCTTACTTTTAAAACTAGATTCTTTCATCTTTCCTTTCTGACATTGATGGCACATAACATGATTAGGCTTTGCAAGTTTGAGAAATCCCCTAACTTTTCTCTTTCTATGGATCTTAATCATGTTATCAAAATTCACATGACATAACCTCTTATGCCATAACCACGCATCTTCATTTTTTACCATTAAACAAGAAGTCTCAACATTATCAACATAAAATAGATTACCTTTTGATTGTCCCACCCCTTGCTTTGTAGCTGACAAAGATGAGATAACTCATTTCAAATCAGTAATACAAATAATTTGTAATAGTTATAAGATTTATTAGTATAGTGTATTTAAAAATTTCCAACTGGCGTCCAATATTTTTTATGAAGGCTAAAAAAATGGATTTGGAGCTCAAAAATATACTAGCTCTATAAAGTCTATTTTTATATTTATTCTTCATTTTATTGAGAATAGATTACAGTTGCAGATAATAGTTTAGTTTTCGTTCATCATTTATAAGAAGAAGTTTTCTTCGACAGGATATGTAATATTTTTCCTGCAAACTCTATCATATTTTAAAATTTTCCCTTGGCATTGTTGACAACATGACACAACGGATCTTGGGATAAATTTCTTGCTACTATTTGAGCGAGTTTTATTTTGAGTTTGTGCAGGAAGATCTTTTATGGTTGCATTTAATTCATTATAAATTACTTTTGTTCTTTATTGTTGAAAGAAGGTATTTTATCTACAGTTTTTGTTTTAATATGGATGTGATTGATAAGTCTATGTGGAGGGAATATAATTTGTTAGCAATGGGAACACTAAGAGGGGGGGGGGGAGAGGGGGAGGGAGGGGGGTGAATCAGTGTTCACTTTATTTTAGCTTTTTACTTTAATCTTTATGCTTCACTTAAATGCTTAAATACTGAATTAAACATTCACATAAACATTAAACATAAGATCAACACATGACACCAATATGGTTACGAGGAAACCCAAATAGATAAAAACCCTGGTGGGAATTGTCACCCACTAATATTCTGCACTAGTGTTTTGTGATCCTTGCTAGAAGATCCTTTACCCTGTTAGGAGTAGCTTTACAATGCTTTTAGTACAATAGACCTTGTTAAGGGTCAGACCTTGTTAGGAGTCTTTTATAATGATCCCTATTAGGGGAGTGGACTCACTATCCTAGAGCTCACTGCTCAAATGATGAAGGCTACAACCTTCTATTATCAGATACACACTATATCTGCTAGGTGAACTATCACTGTGACACTGCTTGTTAGATCAGTTCATTTGGTGTGATCATGCTTTGACCTCTAGCAAAGCTCTAATACATCATATGTTGACTTTGCATACCTCTGCTCTGCTTATCATAACTCTATATCAACTTCCATACTAATTACAATGGGTGCATCTTATATTTATATGCTTATACAAACAAAACAATTAGGTCGGCCCTATAACTAATTGCAAACAACGCTCCCAAATGAATTGGATTAAGTGTGCTTATAATTATATATGTACATATGTTGGTAACCTAAATACAATGGACGCATAGCCTCTACAACATTAATTTATAATCATAAACCAAAATAGTCACTGTCGGCTCCATGCTCTGTTCACTGCTGGCACACACTGGCTGTGCAACTTCAACTGACTATAACTTTCACATCTATGTATATCTACTTATGCGCTCTTAGACTAAGTATAAGTATATTCTAACAACCGTAACTTCTAGGGTGCATACCTTAATTCATCTGTACACACGTGCCCTGATGCTCTGAGTCTCTGGTACTATGTAAACTGTCCAGTCTTCAACACTTAATAGAATTCTGATCTTTACACTTAGTGTGCTCATTCCAAACTACTATATGAATTTGTTTCCATAATGACAACACTATATCAAGTCATATATTTTAGTATAGACAACTTGCCAACAATCTCCCCCTTTGTCATTGATGGAAACAAAGGAATATGGCCAAGTTGCTAATTGTCCCTTAACACAAAATATTTTTGTCTTCTATACATTTTTATACAGTCTTATATCTCCCTATATATTTAATATACTCCATATTCTATACAACTCTCCCTTTGACATTAATGACAAAGGTATATCAAAAAACTTTATCTATATACACTTACTAAGGGAAAATATCCGGATATGCAATCTTGAGTTTTGGGATCTCCTTCTTCCAAAAAGTTATCAGTGAATTGACTATCTGTAGATGGGTGCATAATGCATATTGAAGCTTCTCCATCTTTTCCAATTCTATGCTTGGATCAATCTCGTTTATGTTTTGACTGAGAATGTCTAGTGAGGGTACAAGAGCATTCCTCAATTGAGTCTATCTAGACCTTATCTTCTCCATTTCTTTCTCTACCTTCTCAATTATGTCTAACTGACCTTGATAGACATTGTTACATATGTTCACATTAGTGGATGTGTCTAGCACTGAATCCTTCACCTTCTCAATCATTGCCTCTGCATCTTTGATCTTCTTAAGATGGAAATTAGTTAGCTTTTCCTGATTCATGCAACTTGTGTAAACTAGGCTGTCACTTAAAAATTTCAAACTCAAACTCTACTTATAGTCAGCATGTGCGCTCTTGCACAAAGGTTCCAATACATGTCAAAAGCTTTATTCCAAAGGTGCATACTCTAAGGATGAGTATACCAACCACGCAGGGGTCTAGAGTTAAATTAGCTCCCCCTATGACCCTGAGGGCCATTCATGAAGATGTAGAGGGTGCGTCCACTGGGGATGCATCCAATACATTCTCATCAGTCTTATCCTTCTTCTTTTCTGACCAAATCAAGCTCGCATCTTCTGAGGCTTTCACAAACTTGACTTCTCCTTCAGGATCCAAAATTGGTTCTTCGGTCTTTTTAGGGCTTTCCAGACCTTGCATCCTTGATCTACAAAACTTTGAGATATGTCCAACCTTGTTACGAAAGTGACAAATGACTAGAGGTCTATTATTCCTTGGTACATTGACATGAGTCACTATTTTGCATTGTTTTGCTGAGTGGCCTTTATAATTACATATTTGACATGTAACAATCTGAGAACTTCTTACATTGGTCTGATTCTGATTTCTTTGATCATGCTGAATCCTGTTCTTCTTACTAGTCTTGCAATTTATTGCTTTATGACCAAATCGATTGCATGAATAACAGTAACCATTGAAAGGTCTTAGCTCTATATAGTTCTTTGCAATATGTCTAGGCTTGTTACATGCAAAACAAATGTGTTCTCCAGGCTTGCGCTCATTCTTAAGAGGTTCACCATTATCTTTGGTTTGATCTTCATTCCGGGGATTTTTTTAGTGGCGATTATTTGCCAATTGGTGAATATGTCTCGATCAGTAGATATAATTTGTCAAATAAAATGCTCCTATAGTGGTTGACCAGTTCATCTAGATTTTATAAAATGCTCATATAGTGGTCGACCAGTTCGCCACTATTTTTATGTAATTTCATTACGGTAGTTGGGTTCTTCGCCCATATTTCTATTACTATTTCACTCTTATTCACCACATATTAAATTGGGTGTCTTCATTGAGGATCAACATTCACCAAAGGCCCATTGTCCCAAGTAAAAAATTTATTTACAATAGGACCCAATTCGCCATGCATCATACTTAATCATGTCCCAAATTCCCGTCCTATTTGCCCAGTCAATTATTTGAAAATACACAGGTTTGCCAAATATTAGTTGTTATCATAAGCAACGGTTGGCCCCTTCACCAAAATGGATGATGGATATTATGAGGCAAAATCTGATGACTGATATGAAAACATTTTACGTGTAGTTGTCTACACATCTAGGTATGAAGCAAAGTACGTTACCTATGAAATGGCAACAGGAAATGAAGCTTTACCATTGATTTAAGATCATCGAATAGTCAGAAAATAATGTCCTTATATGATATGAAATTTTCATTCAAGCGTTAACTTTAAGGCATTAATCAATCGAGGTACTGAATAATTATTATTTATATGATGTCACAGATATCTGTCAGTGAAAATTGAAAGGCACCATCAAAGAAACCATTAATTCACATTAGTTTAACTGATGTCATGACTCATCTACTCATCGCCATTAATTAATATTTCTTTCTAATATTACAGACTCGTTAACACTATCTTATCAATAAAATACTTGTCTCTACTAAATCACCTGTAAGTCTCAAAAATATTACACTAAACCTTAGTAACATCATATATAACATCTACACTCATCCTTCCATATATATGTACCTTAGTAGCATCTGATCTTTCATACAATAGCCTCATCGAACTAATAATCTAGAATCTAGATTGAACATCTCTGCACTAACACTGCAATATTGTTTGAACACATAAATATGTTGACATCAATGACAACACATCTCCTAAATATGTGAAGGAACATATTTACCCAACATAATTAAGGTGACTAGTCACAACATGTGCCTTCACCAAGAAGCTATAGACCAATTTGAAGTTCAATTTAGGTAATACCAGGCTATCACACCATTTCACTTAATTATCATGATAGATATCAATAGTACATTTGACATGAAAATTGAAATCTTAATCAATCTTCCCTAATAACTATGTATGTTCTCTAATAGGATTCAGGGGACCATAATTAGTGCTTAGGTTAGACCAAGACCTTAACAATATATTCTTAATAATACAATTAAAATTTTTAATACCTTATATTTTCACATCTTCAATAAGCAATTCTACATCAATTAAAGGGGTTTTCCCTTATGATATAGATTCCACCATATATATCTAGAGTCAAATATTACTGTTAAATAACTCGATGACTAAGAAACTTACTTAGATCATGATAAAATCACTCGGGATCTCCTTAAATCTTTCCTCACACTCACAGTGCCACACGTCCGTTGACCGTTCGATTACAACATATCAACAACCCAAGGTGCATTTCGGGCCTTTTGTTGGTCTTCATAATATTTATGGGAAAATCTCAGCAGAGTCATAACACATGGTATGAAACCACATGTCATGATTCCGTCAAGATTTTCCTGTAAATATTATGAAGACCAACAAAAGGCCCAAAATTCACCTTTGGTCGTTGATTTGTTTTAAATCCAGCAGACGTGTGTCGTGTGAACGGTGGAAGGTTTCTTTTGGAGGGAATTGGGTGCATTAACTCCTTTAGTGAAAAATCTCTTCAGAATTATTCAATCGCCATACCAACTATAAATATTTTAAAACCATTCGCCATGACAAATATATTAATTTAAATATTTGGAAAGTAGTTTCGCAATAATTTTATAAAAAATGGTATCCATTATTTAAATATTCGCCAACCAATATCAATATTTTGACACATAATTTGCCATCAATATTAATAATTTTATTTTTTAAAAAATTATAGTCGCCATTTTTTTATAAAAATTGTATACACTATTAAAAGATTCACCACCAAATATCCATATTTTGACAGATAATTCGCCATCACTATTAAAAATTTTCCCCCCAAAACACATGTGATTCGCCACAATTTTATACTTTTCAGGAAGGGGGGGTTCTTTAAAGTTATCCCTGCTTCAGTCTTCTTAGTATTGGTAGTGTCCTTCTGTGTGTCCTTACTTACTTGCATATTGTCAATCTGGTTTTGCACTTCATTGTATCCAATAGAGATAATGTCTCCTTTGGCTCTTCTTGCATATAATTGGGATTCTATCAGATAAGAACTGGTGTGCAATTTTTCAATATGATTCTTTGCTTCTTTAAATTCAGATTCTAAGCTTTCTTTGATATTCCTTAGCTCCAAGATTTCCAAGTTAGCGTCCTTTAGTTCTTCTTTGAGTTGAAGGTTCTCCTTGACTTGTTCATTGTAGACATCTTGATTGTTCATTAGTTTGTCATCAAACTCTTCAAGATGACTTAATAATGATGTATTTTCTTCATTCAACTTCTTAATTTTTTCTTCAAGATCACTGTTAGAGTGTCCTTTCAAATCATTTCTTAGTCTTTTGATAACTAATTGAACATCACTAACTTTTCCTTTTAGTTCTTCAATTTCTCTTTTTGAACTGTCTAGGTCTTCAAGAGAAGCTTCAAGATTCTTCTTCAAATGTTTCATGTCTACTTTTTCCATGATCTCCTCAAGTGGTTAAACTTCTATGCTGAGGACCAGAGCTTTGATACCAATTGTTAGGAATGGGAACACTAAGAGGGGGAGGGGGGGGGGGGGGGGAGGATGAATCAATGTTCACTATATTTTAGCTTTTTACTTTAATCTTTATGCTTAACTTAAATGCTTAAGTACTGAATTGAACATTCTCATAAACATGAAACGTAAGATCAACACATGACACCAATATGGTTATGGGGAAACCCAAATAGGTAAAAACCCCAGTGGGAATTGTCACCCACTAATATTCTGCACTAGTATTTTGTGATCCTTGCTAGAAGATCCTTTACCCTGTTAGGAGTAGCTTTACAAGGCTTTTAGTACAGTAGACCTTGTTAAGGGTCAGACCCTGTTAGGAGTCTTTTACAATGATCCTTGTTAGGGGAGTGGACTCACTGTCCTAGAGCTTACTACTCAAATGATGAAGGCTACAACCTTCTATTATCAGATACACACTATATCTATTGGGTGAACTGTCACTATGACACTACTTGTCAGATCATTTCCTTTGGTGCGCTCATGCTTTGACCTCTACCAAAGCTCTAATACATCATATGCTGAATTTGAATACCTCTTCTCTGCTTATCATAACTCTATATCAACTTCCATACTAATTACAATGGGTGAATATTATATTTATACACTCATACAAACAAAACAATTAGGTCGACCCTATAACTAATTACAAACAACGCTCCCAAATGAATTGGCTTAAGCGTGCTTACAATTATATATGTACATATGTTGGAAACCTAAATACAATGGGTGCACAGCCTCTACAACATTAATTTATAATCGCAAACCAAAATAGTCACTGTCAACTCCATGCTCTGTTCACTGCTGGCACACACTGGTTGTACAACTTCAACTAACTGTAACTTTCACATCTTAGCATATCTACTTATGCGCTCTTAGACTAAGCATAAGTATAGTCTAACTACCTTAACTTCCAGGGCGCATACCTTAATTCATCCGTACATACATGTGCTGATGCTCTGAGTCTCTGGTACTTTGTAAACTGTCCAATCTTCAACACTTAATAGAATTCTGATCTTTACACTTAGTGCACTCATTCCAAACTGCTATATGACTTTGTTGCCATAATGAAAACACTATATCAAGTCATATGCTTCAATATAGACAACTTGCCAACATAATTACATCATTTTATCCTCTAAATTTAATTTAAGATATACTAAACCCGATTTTGTGCTAGATCCATTCCCTTGTTCTTATTTTTATTAATTTTCTTAAAAGGCTTTGATTATGGCCAACTAGTTCTCTGAGATCTGGGGATCTTTAATCACAACAATTTCTTGTTCAAACTGTGAATGGAAAGAAAAAAATCCATTTTAGGGTAGCGCTACTTTATTTCACCTGTATGTAACTTCAGTGTCAATGTAGATTGTACCCAGAACATTTTCCAAATCCTCCAAGGATGTGTCACTATAGTTCTCTCAAGGAAACAGGAGGTATTGTCAAAGGGAGTTGATTCCATGACCAGTGAATGATGAAAAAAGAAAAATGAACAGACAAGAGGATTTGGATTGTCTTGCAGGCTCTGAGGATGATTCTCAACCATTGATCGCCAATATCAGGTCGGACTTCTTAGATATGAAACACTTTTGCAATGAGTTTGTTGCAGTCTATTTCATGTTTGATATTGAAAAATACATTGAAGAAAGATGGGGACAACATTCTTGTGGTGAGATGCTATATGTCCTGTCCTCTAAGATTTTCTATGCATGAGGTATCCCCAGATTTCTTCAATCCAGACCTTTTAAACTCCATTCACCATTTTTCTTGTCAGCATTTCTAGGAGATTGGTAAAGGAAGAATAATTACTTGCATTCTAGAATATACCGCAAAGCTAATTTGAGTTTATTGTGACTTAATAAATATGTGGTTCTCCATTAAATCGTACGAGGAAACAAAATAATATTTATGCCGAAAGCTATGCTGTAGCATTCACATTTACAAATTCATGCTTTTTCAAAAGCTACAGATGATTCAGATTAGTTTAATCCTCTTGCATGCTGCTCGTACATCGTGGACCCTAGATTCTTTTAATTCAGTCCTCTTCCATATAGGGAACACGTTAGAGATGCTTCTTCTAGAAGTAGATTGCATAAGAAACAAAAGAAACTTCTAGAGGACCTCGGTCTCCAAGGGAGTCTCAATTGAGAATGTAGAAGAAGGGAAGATGATTCTTAGTAGTCATTTACAATCTATTTGGGTGCTCATCATCTTGGATGATGTAGATAATGTAGACCAATTGGATGCTCTGGTACCCAAGAGCCACTGTCTTGGATGGGGTAGTCTGATTGTAGTCACTTCTAGAGAATTTGAAGTCCTTTGATCATGGGGTATCTCATTCATTTATAAAATAAAAACATTAGATCTACCTCATGTCAAGCAACTTTTTTGTTGGCGTGCTTTCTTGTAGCCCTATCCATGTCAAGGATTTGAAGATCTAGTTGAAAAAATCCTAAATGTTTGTGATGGATTACCACTGTCTCTAAAATTTCTTGGAGCACAACTATATGGTATCACCAACAAAGATTACTAGAAAAGTCAACTGCACAAGATTTGTAGAATTTTGCCTAAAGATATCATAGAGAGATTGAAAGTCATTTATGATGCCCTAGATGATGATGAAAAGAATATTTTCTTAGATATTGCATGTTTCTTTATTGAAGATGAAATAAAATCAGCCATTGCAGCTTGGGATGGATCACGATGGAATGGTTTGCATAGTTGGGAACAACTTTTGAATAAGTGTCTTGTTGAGTCTAATCATGGCTACATAAGAATGCATGACCATTTGCATGATTTGGAAAGGGAAATTGAAAATCATCAGTTACCCTAATGCTTGTTGTGTCCCCAACAAATGATTAATGTTGATAATAAAGTACAGGTAAGATTACTATTTTCCTAAGTCTCCTTATAGTTCTTTGATCCTTGTTTCCTTTAAAAATATAAAATTTCTTTATGTTTAAAAGGGAATTGCTATTCGAGGAATAAGAGCCATAGCAACTAGATCCACAATTGAGATACATGAGTTTCCTTAATGTTCCCAGGATGTAAAGTTTATAGTTAAATCAAACAGAGGACCCTACAGCTTGAAACCCTCTTCACTTGGATTAAAACTTCTTCATGCTAAAGGAAATTGTTATAATCAAATAATTGGTGATTTATCAAAAGAGCTGGCATGAGTTAGTTGGAATGACATTGCGTAGAGAAATCTTCACACATTGAGTTTATAAAAAAAATTGAGGGTTTTAAAACTCTATAATGGGAAACATCACTTAAAAGAACTATAGAAGAGTGCAAGCAATGTAAGTATCTTCTTTTAATAATCCAATTTTTAAAGATTTACTTTAATATTTTTATTATTGTTTAGTCCATCTCATTGAGAATGTTTTGTAGACTTCTGTGCAGTTAAGAGAGTTGGATATTTTTAGCTTCCCAGTATTCCAAGGATTTCCAAAGTCCATAGGATGTCTCAGACATTTGAAAAAGAAAACTGTGATAAATCGCAACAAGATGAGGAATCTACCAAAAGAATTTTGTTTTCTTCAATTGCTGGAGCACTTGGAGTTGTATGGCCTAGACCTATCATCACTTCCCAGTGGTTTTGGTGATTTGAGAAACCTGAGGCTATTAACAATTTCTTTTCACCCAGCACACAATCATGGATACACATATGTGATATGGGAAAAGGAGAAGGAGAAGTGGACGGAGTGGTTGTGACAGAAGAAGAGGAGAGTTTTTGGGAGGCTTTCAGAAACTTATGGGCGTCTGTCTCAAATTAATAATTTCATTGTGTACAATATAGATATACATATGAATTAAAATAGATTCGTTGTAATTTAAAAAACATTTTTTTAATTTTTATATAATATTTTTATAATAAATATTTTTTATTTAAAAATATATTTAAAGAGTAGTTGAAAATATATTTTTTAAATTATTTGTCAAAAATTATAAATTATATTAAAAATAAATTATTTAATAATTTAAATAAATCATTTTGTATTAAAAGGATAATAAGTTAGGAGTTTATAATCTCAACTTGTCAATAACATTTGGAAGAGCATATCACTTTGTTTTGTGAGTTGTGTCTCTTTTGTATGTCACTTTCTAATCAAGTCTTTCCTATGATGACATATGCTTTCAAATCAACAACTTAAGGATTGCATGGAACATCAATCTATACACATTCAAAATTTACACAACATTAAAGTCTTTACTTACATGGCAATAATAATTACATCATTTAAGATACCCTTATTCATGATGGGAAAAGAGGCAATCAAAATCCTCAATCTACTATATACATTTGAATCAAAATAGATTTGGGGTGATTAAGAAAATATTCTCTTCTAATTTTATTGATATTTTTATGATATTTATATTTTTTATTATAATATATTTTAAATAATAATTAAAGATAGATTTTTAATTATTTGTTCAAAATTATAAAAATAAAAATAGAAAAGGGATCACCTTGTGATGTAGTGGTTTATTGGTTGCGTTGTTAATGGTGCAACCAAGGTTCAAAACCTCGCTTATTCATATAACAATAATTATTATAACATTTAAGTAACCCTTATTAATGATGAGAAAAGATGCGTTTGAAACCCTCTATCTATTATATACTTATGAACTAAAATAGATTCATGACCATGTCACATTAAGTGTTGGCTCTTTGGTGCATTTTCTTACTGCTAGATGTTTGTTCACATGCAACATTTTCTTCGTTGCGAGGGTTTGGTGAAGTTTGAGGGTTTTTTTACTAAGCAACATGTTGGTAAATAGATTTGTCACTACTAATACTTCTTTTAAATGACCTTGTTGTCTTGCTAGAAGTAAAAAATACTTTAAAATAGTTGGAGAGATTATTGTTAATAATAATCTTCCTCTGCATTTGAGAGAGGAAGCTCCCTCCTATGATAGGGGTATTTGATATTTTGGGGTTTTTGAGAGAGAGAGAGAGAGAGAGAGAGAGAGAGAGAGAGAGATGTTATTTTATCTTTCGAGATTCAATGCATATACTTCAAGATACCAACATGGAGATATGCTAAATTAATCCACATAAGACATTTGAGAAAGGAAAGTCACCAGCAATGAACATACAGACATTATAACAACACAAAAACTATTTGAAACACTTCCAAAATTGTTCTTTATTGCTTTTCTTGAAAAGTACCATTCAAGTTGTCTACAGTGTCCTTCTATGAGACAGTGTGGATCCCTTTTTACAATGAAATGTCTCATATATATAGATATGAGTGGTATAACTAAGAAAAACTACCCATCTACCTCTTGTAACTACTTGAGATAAATACCTAGTAGTTATCTAAGACAATTTCTTGGAATAACTACTTAGAGAAACTTTTAAAAGTAATTTCTTAGAATAAATTCTCAATTTTAGAATAATTACTTTAGGAACATAAGTTTTGGAAAATGTTATAATTTGATTAGAAAATATCCACACATGGTATAACACACTTGGTAGAAATTCTAGAGACTTTTGATAACATTAAAAAAAATGCAATAAATATATAGTACTCAAAAAATTAGTTATAAAAAGATGTGGAAGGAATAAGTATAATTACTAAAATTAAACTTTGGCATACTGTATAAATTTAAAACTAATAAACTTGGAAAACATGAAAATTATTGCATTGAAATTTGAATATTAACAATAGTAGGAAAACGTTTTGAATTTTGGGAGAAAATCAAGAATTCAAAATTTAAATGAAATTTGGCACACTAAGCGGAGTTTAAACTAGTAAACATAGAAAATATGAGAGTGATTGAATTAACAATAACAATGATGAGTAGTGGTTTGGGGTTAATGGGTAGTGCCTCTTATAGGGTTTTGGGGCCAAAGCCTCAAATAGATCAAAGAGAAAAACCCTTGTAGATGTCTTGGGGTAGAGAATCCAAAGGGGCTGAGTGGAAACACCATTACCATTAAAAATAAACATGAAGGTGGTAAACATGACATGTTAACCCACCCCACATCTTCCCTTATTTCCTTTGAGACTCTCAGCATCTGATTTAGATAATGTTGGTACAGTGCATCTTTAATTCTATCTCCTTGTCTTCTTTTGCACAATTTAGTCTGGCTTTGGCCAATTTGATGCATTACTCCTTCATGGTTAAGATGGATGACCTTTTCTTTTCTCTTTTATCCTTCACTCTCTCTTTTTATATTTTTAGTCCTATTGTTTTCATTTTCTACAGGTTGGTGATTTTTTCTTCAATAGTTCTGGTCCAATCATCATCACCCTAACAGGATTCTTCTGCAACTTTGGCCTTAGTGTGAGACATCAAACATACCTGACTATATGCAATCTTTATTCTTATCTAAAACCCTTTGTTTTTTTCACTAATGATATGTTCTTTACTATGGGTCAATCTCACATATCTTGGAGTCTTATGCCTTATTGCAAATTTCTTCTCTTGCTCATCTTCTTCACTTGTGTATACTTCATCTTCTAGACTATTAGTTGTAATTAGTTCTATATTTGGGACTTTCTATAATTTTCTTTGATCATCACCATCCTTATGATACTCACTCTCACTGCATCTTATCAAGTTCTCAAGAATTTCATCCACTTGGACATCTTTTCTTCCTATCAATTTACTTGATATTTTGTTGTAGTAAACATATTCTTTACTTTGAGTAGTGTAACCAAGAAAAATTACCTCATCACTTCCTGCATCAACCTTGATTATATCCATGTTTCTTTTTATATAACATCTATTACCAAAATTTTTGACATTCTTAATACTAGGTTCATATCCATTCCAAAGTTCATCAGGTGTCTTACCAATCCCATCTCTAATCTATGTGTTTTTAAGTGTGTGCATTTTAGTTCTTACATCTTCTCTCCTAAACATCTTCAAAAAACTCCTTTCGAGTAGCATGGTCTTAGCTATCTCAAAAGTTATTGTGTACTTGTGCTATCCTATATCATTTTACTTAGATGTTCTAGGAGAGACTGACTCACATGTGATTTCATACATTTCACAAAATAAGATGAGCTAGCTTGATATGTGCTTACTTCCAGTATCTAATCTAAACTTCTTGATCTTTGAAAATGAACATTTTTCAACAAAATATTTTAAGATTTTAATTCTATCATAAACTTCAGATTTCTTCATCAAAAAGGTTTCACATATCATCCCTGAGTAATCATCTATAAACAATATGAAATACTTATCTCCTAAAAACATTCTTGACTCTGTAGGACCACATAATTCATATGAACAAGATCAACTAAACCCTTGGAGCTTCCTTTATCATAGTAAAGAGATGACCTAGTTAGTTTTCTCAATTGACATTCTTTGCAAAAACTATTAGCAGGCATCTTCGTGAAGGGAAAATCCATAATAGAAGATGTAGAACTTAAAGAAACCATATTATCCAAATTCATATGACATAGTTTTTTATGCCATAACCATCTTTCATCTATTTGAGAAATCAAACAAATCTTCTGTTCACTATTCAAAGGAAACATGTTACCTCTTGTCTTAGATCAAGTAGCAATTTCCTTTCCACGGTCATTCAGAATTGCACATACCATCTATAAAAAGTAAGCCATACACTTCATCTATTAGTTGACCAACACTTTTAAGGTTATGTTTCGAACCTTCTACTACAAAGACATCATCAGTATTTATTTTTCCATCCAAACTGATAGATCCTCTTCCTTCAATCTCTATGGACCAAAATTGTCAGCCCATTTCACTTCACCTTCACATTGTTCATAGCTCACAAATTCGGTCTTATCACCAATTATATGTTGGGGTAATCCACTATCAATCACCCACTTATCTTCCTTCATTACTTGAGCATTCAAAGCCTTTACTTCATTTGTGAATTTGGGGATCTTTTCCATGTTAGTCATCATATTTTCATCTTCATTAATGATAGTAAATGTAATGATCTCATCATTATTGTCAACTTCAATAGATTCTTCTTTTGTAAAACCTTCATCATCAAGAGAATAGGGTAAGTGAAAAAAGATGAGTGAACAAAGGGGGTATAAGATGTCACTTTTTTCTGAAACAAGCAAAATCTGAACTGCAAGAAGATAAAGATAAAGATTCTGGATTTTGAAATTTTAGAATTAGCCAAATTTTAAGAATTGGTGCATTATCTTCAACATGATTCCTAGTAGTCTATTGATTGTGACCTTAATCCCTTGAGTTGGGTACAATCATTTGAGGATAATTTCTCATTGTATTTTTTATTCTATGGTTATTCTGGTAATTGACATGTATGTTTAACCATGTTAGGAGAGAGAGAGAGAGAGAGAGAGAGAGAGAGAGAGAGAGAGAGAGAGAGAGAGAGAGAGAGGTCATAATGGTCATTCTGGTAATTGACATGTATGTTTGAGAGAGAGAGAGAGAGGTCATAATGGTCTGTAATGGGTTCTTAAACCCCTTAAAACACATTACGACCCCTTAAGACAGACTTTAGGGTTCTAATATGTCCTAAGGGGTTGTAATAGGTTCGAAGGTTTGAAGGTTTATCAAGCTCTTTTCTTTCTTTGCAACTAGAGTTGTTGTGGGTTAGGGTGGTGCTCTTCTTTCTTCTTTATGCATGGGGTTCCACAATTTTTTATTATGGTGGTTGGCATTGATTGTGACCTTTTTGTGGGTCGTCACTTTTTTGCCTGGTTTCAGTTTTGGTATTCTCTCTATAGTGGACTCTATTATGGCTTGCAATGTTTAGTGAGTCTTTTGTTTGGTTGGAACAAGTTTTGATTTAGATATTTTAGTTGCTAGGCCTATGTATTTTGAGTACAAACCTTCATTAAACATTAATATGATCAATTTAATTCAATATAAAAAATATATACAATTAGTTAAGTAAAATTAAATTAAACAAATCATGAGCATTCTATAGATCTCTAGTTCTAAGGACTCGAATCATGCTCTGAGCTGCAATTATTATCCTCAAGTGACAACCTAGAAAATGATAATATGAAATGATGAATGAAGCTATGATCAATGATACACTTCTATTCTAGATGATCAAGAATAGTAAACTGTGAAGAAATTTCTTTATTATGATGTTACAATGAATGATTCTAAGCTCAATTGACTATAGTAACAATGTTCTTAATGATATGATGCTCTAATGAAAATTGACTATAATGCACTTACTATGAGAATATATATAAATTACTCTAATTACGTATCTTATTTATATGATTTTCCAAGGTGTAGTGGGTCAATTAGATTAACCATGATTAAGATGTAGGTTGAGTTTTGTTTGATTACGTGTCCGATTTGAATGGTCAAGATAACAAAGCCTATTTGTGATCCATGTGCACTTGGTTCTTTTTTCCATTGGTTTATTTAATTTTGTCATGTAGTGGTAGGTGAGATAATTTATGAGGAATTAATTCAAAATAATTAATTTAATTTATCCATGTATGATTTATCGAATGGGTTGGATTTGATTAATTAATGAACATATAATCAAATGATCTAGTTAATTACATAATTAATTTTTTATTTAATTAATCCAAATGGCTTGAATTTAATTAATGCTTTCTTTAACCATTTATAGGTGTATACACTAGGATTTCCTTTCATGCAGGTAGTGCTTGTTGTCTTGTTTTGGTGGGTGTTTTGGTCATTTTTAAATAATTTTTCTCTAGTCTATTGAGCATCTATAATAGCTTTCATTTCTTTGGTTGATGGGGTTTTGGGCCGTTCTTAAGATATTATGGAGACTATGGATCATTTTGGTGTTCTCTTGTGCTGAAGATTCTTTCTCTCTAGAGGTTCTATTTTGAGGGGCATGATAATTTTATCTTCTTTCATACCCTCTTTCTATTTTTTTTTCCTATTGTCTAAAACCATTTTCCTCGACTTTGTAGGCCAATTTTAGACTCGTGTTTTTGGTTAATGGTATCTTCTATCATTTTGGAAGAGAAGTTTTTGTTGATGTTTGTTGAGGAAGCTCTCCTTATTCATTCTTATCTTTTCATAAGGGCCTTATTTGTTCCTTCTAGTCTTTATTGACAAGTATCCTTTAGAGGTGGAGAGTTCTCTTATGGAGGTCGATTCCAACCTTTTAAGAAAGATCAAGGGTTTTTTCTCTCTTCAACTAGTTTCCTTTCTTGTCTATCCCATGGAGGTGGATTCTTCTCCAATTGAGGCAAAAAACATTGGGGTGGGAGAGGTGGCTTTTTGTTGTAAGGAGGATTTTTATACCCTTCCCTTAGCTATTGGTTGCAAGGTGGCTGGTGTTAACCACACTCCCACCTTCTTTCCTCTCACTCCTATTGAGGTGGTGTAATGCCCTGCCATGGAACTTGATAGGACAACCTATAAATGCTAAAGACCATGGCACAATTTTTTTTAACAATAATAATAATTGCTACTTAACATGTAATGATGCACATAATGAAACCAATTAAATGATGTAATATATTAATTTTACATTCATAAGTGATATACATTAAAACATTACACTACATTCTCTTAGGTTCCTCAACATCACTACTACAGTAACGTATGATCAAATTAATTAAATATTGATGAATTAATATACAAGGTCAACATCAATAATCTATAAATGTTATTAATCCTTAACCAAATAATATATATGCATAGAGTAATAGTTGATACCAACATCGATCTATCTAACACAAGTATACATTTCAATGAATCTATGGTATATGTCTACAATTATGTTTACATCCATTTCTACAGAGAGTATACATGATACATAATATGAAACACATATACAACAATATTTATATGTCTACATGAATCATGAAACTAAAATAAAGTTACAATAAATATGCATATTCCATCCGTAAGATCATGAACCATTTTCTGAACCTTAATGGATAAAATAATTTACCACCCAACCACGTGTAACCCTGAGGCTCACTCCCTCTGAGCTAGGAGATAAACACAAGGCCCCAACACATAAGCATGACATGTAAAGGCTACAAAACATAACATGAACATCACATATAAAAATGAAGCATAACATAAGCGTGCACAATAGAGAACCTAGAGGTGAACAAAAATGTCTAAATGGAGAGGATTCTAAGACACATGTAGGAGAATGTCATCACATAGTTCCCATTATCCTTAAGTTGCCTTGTCAATCTCTCTAGACCCCAACCCCCAAGTGGAACTCACATGAAACTGACAACCTTTCATGAGAACAAAGAAGATGATTTACTAGACCAACTCCCCACAAATGATAAAACCTTATTTAACCCATACATGGTCCACACAAGATTTCTCATGGCCATGAAAGAGGAAACATATTTATATCTTGATTAATGTTTTATCCCAATCCAATTTATTTTATCTCTTTATTATACATCTATGATGGGTTACCCTAGACTGACCACTTAGGGCCCTAGACTGGCCACTTAGGGCCCTAGCCTCCATTGCGAACCACTCTCCCAATAATGGTCCTAGAAACCCACTCCTATGCTTCAAATTGAAAATAAAAGAGAAAAAAAATCAAAATATCATAAGTAGAAATCTTATAGGTTCGTCAAATCCAAAAGAGCCATGAAAGAGAAATTTGGAGCACAATGAAAAGAATCCTTAAAACAACATTAGGATCCACATTGTACAACCCCTATATGGACATCAATAAAATCTATAACATCATCATATATGCATCAAGAAAGAACCACTTAGGAAAGTCTTTTAAGTTCCAAGGCATAATTCCAATTTCCACCTCTCAAAAATCACCATAACTTAATGTCTAAAATAATACCGTGGATCCACTAAAAAATTGGACACCCAAAGGTCTCCATGTATGAATATTAGATGAAAATACGATAATAACTTCACAAATGACAAAATTCAATAGTACCAAGAATACCTCAATTGTAAAATATATCAAATGTGCATAAAAACAAATAACTGCTACAAGACGAAACAAAATCTCATCAAACAAGACTCAAAATATCCCACTCCTCTAGTATTTATTTGGGAAAACACAACCATAAGGAAAACAACATAACTCTACCTTCTTCATTAGTAACAACACATCTAGAAACATTCAACGATTCCATAAGGCGTCAATTATCTCAAATATAAAGAAGGAAAGATACATAATATGATCATGCACATTATTAATTAATGACTAATTAGTGTTTGGCATATAAATCAATATGAAGCAATAATATAACACTACTAGTTAGCCTTTTAAACTACTTTCTAAACAATACTACCAAACTATGCTACCAACTTAATGAGCCAATGTAAAACTAGACTATGTATGGGTAAGTACAAGAATTTGAGTCAACTTATGGGGTAACTTTTACAATTAATCATTTTCACAAAAATGAGCTTCACAAAATGGGGTCCTGCTAATATGGAATGGGGTAGCATTACAGTTCAAGGTTCTGAGCCTAAACACAAATCGGGGTCTCATGTGCTATAGGAGACCAAACCAAAATCCACAAAATGAGACCCTATTTGAAATGGGGTCATGTTTGAAATGGGGTTGCATTCCAAAATGGGGCCACGTTCCAAATGAGGTCACATTTCAAAAAAGTATTTTTTTAAAAAAATTTTATTAATTATTTTATTTTTTTAATAATTTTTATTTTTTTTATTAAAAAATACATTATATATATGAAATTTTTTATTTTTTTTAAAATGTAAAAAAAGTAGGTTTCATATTGTATTCAAAATTTCCATGTATTTTGTACATGTACAATTTGTTTTTATTCAAAATTTCCATGTATTTTGTACATGTACATGTACAAGAAGCAGTGAACAGAGGGTGTAGATCATTCTGATCGTCTTCCAACCTCCACAAACATTCCACACCATCACACAAGTCTTGATTACTGGCAATGAAATAAAAACAAAAGAGAATGTAACTGTTCCGCTTTAAACTTATCCCGTTCACACTCGTTGACAAGAAAGAACGGGGCTGTGTAAGAAATCCCGTTGGACCATGATCGTGATCACGGCGTGCCCCACAACACAGGTGTACAATGATATACGATTAAGAACAATGGTATACGATTAAGAACAAAACTAAAATACATAAAGGTACATAAATATTAATAGTCCGGTGTACTGAATTACTGTGGGACGCTTCCGCATGATTGCTGACTCTGACCCCATCTGTGCTTCTTCGCTTCTTCCAGCACAAACCCTGGCCTCATACGTTTCTTTAAAATTAATTACCATGAATAGTCTGGGATGCTTCTGCCGTTCTTCCAAGAAATCTGCGCTACCCATTCCCTCTCCTCTTATATATACTTGGTAAGGATTCCGCCTCCTCAAACAAGAAGACACCTTCTTTCATTTGTCTTTGTTCAATTCAGTTCAGTCTAACTTCATGGCATCTACTTCTAAGTAATCAGAGGATGAAATTCAAGTTCAATCTCCAAATAGCCTTGACAAAATTCAAGTTGTAGGAATATGGGGCATGGGTGGCTCTGGCAAGACCACTTTTGCCAAACACTTATATAATGAAAAATACAAAAATTTGGAAAGGTCTAGTTTTTTATTTGATGTTAGAGATGCTGCTTCTAAAAGTCTATTGCATAATAAACATAAAAAACTTTTAAAAGACCTTGGTCATCACGAAGTATCAATTGAGAATATAGTAGAAGGGAAGGGGACTCTTGCTAACCATGTGAGATATATTCAAGTGCTCATTATTTTGGATGATGTGGATAATCCAGATCAATTGGATGCTCTAGTGCCAAAAAATAAAAAGATAATCTTGGACAGAATAGTTTGATTGTAGTGACCACAAGATACCTTGAAGTCCTTAAATGTTGGGGTATCTCATCTATTTATAAAATGAAATCACTGGATAAATCTCTTGCTGAGCAGCTTTTTTGTTGGCATGCTTTCTTGCAGCCCTCTCCACTTCAAGAGTTCAAGGATTTAGTTAAAAGTTTCTTAGATGTCTGCGATGGATTACCGTTGTCTCTAAAGATTTTTGGAGCACAACTCTATGGTATCCCAAAAAAGAGGATTGGACGAATCTATTGCATAAGATTTCTAGAGTGCTGGACAAAGATATCAAACATACACTAAAAATAAGTTAAGATATTCTTGATGATGAAGAGAAGCAAGTATTCTTAGATATGGCATGTTTCTTTATTGGATAGAAGAAATCTTCAGTCATTGAAGTTTGGGATGGATCAAGTTGGAGTGGTACACATAGTTGGGAAAGGCTTTTGAATAGATGTCTTGTTGAAATTGATGATGGGAATCGCATAAGAATGCATGACCACTTAAGAGATCTGGACAGAGAAATTGCAAATAATCAGCCACCCTCACGTCTCTGGTCTCCCCAGCAGATAGGCCAGTTTATAAATGTCGATAATGAAGTTCAGGTAAGATTAATGTTTGTTTTTTTATCTCACTAGACAATGGCGTGTCAACCTTCTTTGTCTACTTGTATTTGTTTGATTCTTATCTTTCTGTTTACATAACTCTTTTATTTCATTTTTGCTTGAATCTCAAAGGGAATCCTCATACGAGGAATAATAGCCACAACAGATGAATCCATACACAAGGTTGAGAAACTTGTTCGATGTTCCAAGGGTCGAACGCTCAACACACACAGAGGATCCTGTAGCATGGCACCCCCCTGCAACTCGACACGATTTTTGCTTTGTGGAAGGCTCAACTCTCAAAGAAGATCTCGTATCCTAGCACGTTCTTTGCTTGAATTGAAAATTCTTCACGTTAGAGGAAGATTTGATTTTCAAGTGCTTGAGCCCCGAGTTGGATGCGCTTCCCAATTTTGAGCAACTTTCTTCTCTCCTAGACTTTCATCTTCAAGCTTACTATGGAATTCATGAGAAAATACAAGGTTTGGAACGCATGGAAAGATTGAGAGATGTGCAATTCAAAGCAAACAGAAGATCAGGTGTTGAAGGTTGCATTCGAAGCATGCAGGTAATTGTAGTCTGCATGCATTGAGAAATCTAATTCGAATTATTTTCAATTGATAGTGGATTGGCTAATATGTTAACATGGAAAGTATTGTGCAGCAATGGCCAAACAAAAAGATTGTAGTATGCGCGCGGGCGATCCCTGATGCGGGCACACGTGTAAAGTCCTTTGGCTTTCCTAATCTCTCTGTCGTTTATGACTTCGCTAACAAGAAAATCGAATGCAAGCCATCCCTGAAATGGCCCTCCACTGCTCCCTGCATTCTCTTATGTTTTGTTGTAAATCGGGAAGTTTCAGAAACCTCTAAGTTATGGGTTAAAATAGAACGTTGACCATCTCGATTGCCATATTTTGATTTATATATACATGATATGGAGTTGGAGGCGGGTAAGTGGGTATGGATGGCTGTCTTACAACGTTCCTCTCACAGCATGGATGGTAGGGATAGAGAATTATGGGTAGAGATAGAGAATGATGTGTCAGAAGGTGCAGTTCCAGGTGAACTGGAGAAAGGAGTGATGCTGACAGGAGAAGAGCAGAGGGTCATGGAGGCTTTCACCTCTTTATGGGAGTTGTTATCATATTAATATTGAGAACATTATTTATATACATGTGAATTTGGATATATTTAGGATATTTTATGAAGTTTCTTGTTCCGGATCTTGTCCTAGAATTTACATTTTTTTAATTTTTGTTAAATTAATTGTGATATATCACAATAAATTATAAAATGAGATTTTTATATCAGTTTAATTGGTAAGGTATATTTATAAAAGAAATAATTATAATGGAAAAAACACATAGTTATTATTAGAATCTTCTTGTTGTTTAATGGAAAGATTCACGTTTTCATTATTCTTATACACTATGGGCTGAATTTGGTGAGCTAATGTTTTTAACTACAATTCTAAGTCTTCTATTGTTAACATCTATATATTTGAAATTGATGATATTTATACCAGCCTATTGATCATCAAAACTTTTTTTCACCTTTATCCTTTGTCAAAATAATTAATTTTCAAAATTATCCATTTTATTCAAATGTATTTTAGAAAGCTGCAAAATTTAGGTTTACCTTTTATAATTTTTTAAATTAGGTTCAATTTAAAAATTTTAAACATATGAGTAAAAAAATTACAATTAAAAAATAATTAATTTATTATAAACTTTGTAATTTTAAAAACTAGTAATTGCATTTTGGTATGCAATAGGTACTCCGAATTAATAATTTGATTAGTAATTTATTACAATAAATTTTTATATTTCAATTAAGAAAATGATTAAGAGTCATTGTTATATTTGTAATAGCAGGAGGAGAGAGATAGAGAAAGAGATGGATATAAAGAGGGAGAGTTAGAGGGGAGAACAATGTGTGAGAGAATTTATCACATTTCCTATTCCTATTCCTATCTATCTTTATGTTAGACTCATGTTGTGTTTGCAATAGGGAGAGATTGAGAGAGACCGTACTAAGGAGATGGAGATAGAAATAATCAAGATAGAAATAAGATAAAGAAAAAGAGGGTTATGGAGAGGTGATGAAGTGAGAGAGGAGAGAGGGATGGGTAGAAATATATGGTACAAAAAAGGCAGATAAGAACTGTGACTACATAGGCTTTTGACCATCCGATTACAATTGTGAACGGTCGTAGTATTTTTGGAGATAGTTACAAATATACCACAAACAACGATGAGAAGAAGCAGTGAATAGAGGGTGTAGATCATTCTGATCATCTTGCAACCTCAACAAACATTCCACATAGTTGATGTGGAAAGTTAGGTTATCCCTTTCAAATAAGGGAACTGGGAACACCTTTAGCTTAAAAATTAAAATTAACTAAATGGCTGAAAAAAGTTGAATTTGCATACAATAAGGGCCCGTTTGGCGCCTGGAATTAACCTAGAATAGGCATTCAATAATGCCCGAATAAATTAATTTTCTGTTTGTGGCATCTTTTCTAATTCTCGAATTGAAAATCTTATTCCCGTTTTGAGGCTTATGCATGGATTAACTTATTCCAAAACAAAAATGGAATTAGTTTTATTCTTGAATAACACTATTCGAGAATTCAAAATTGCATCAAAATTAATTTCTCGTCGGGTCTGGGTCCGTGCATTTTCTCTATCTAGGGCTTTTTTGAATTTTATGATTCTCACCATTAAATATCATTCAAATCTACGAATAATAGATTGCCTGTTCAGATTTGGCTCAGGAAAGCGAGGAGGAGGAAGAAAAGGAGATGGGAATGAGGGCTTTTGTACGGGATTTGAAATCGGAGTTTCACAATCTGGATTATGTGTATGTTTGGCACGCCTTTTGTGGTTATTGGGGTGGTGTGCGCCTTGGGAGTACCAAATTGCTGTTGAAAATTTTGAGGCCGAGGCTTTCGCCAAGGTTGGAAATGACCATGGAGGATCTGGTTGTTGATAAGATTGTTAACAATGGTGTGGGCTTCGTTTCACTGAAGCATGCTACCGAACTTTAGGAATCTAGCCGAATAATTTTATGAACAGATGCCCTGCTAGTTAACGAGCTTCAAGGAGAATCACAAATTTGCTGGTTATATTGTTCAAATTAATTTAAAAAAATGAAAAAATAATCCTTATTCCCATTCCACATAATGGGATCCAAACGCAGAATAAATTAATTCCCAGTCATATTTTAGGTGCACCAAACAAGTTCAAACCTTATTCCAGCTTTCATTTTGTGCATTAATTAATTCCAGAATAGGTCCTTATTCTAGAATAGGCCTATTTTGGATAACTTAATTCCATGCACCAAATGGGCCCTAACCATGTGGAAGAAACACAGAGGAGAGTTGTACAGGCATAAAAGCCAAATAACAACACGCAGAAGGAATCATTTGTGAGCATCATGATCATGGAGGATACCATCGTACAAGTCTTGATTACTGGCAATGAAATAAAAACAAAAGTGAATGTAACCGTTCCGCTTTAAATTTATCCCATTCACATTCGTTGACAAGAAAGAACAGGGGTTGTGTAAGGAATCCTATTGGATCATCATGATCATGGTGTTCCCCACAACACAGGTGTTGCTCACTAAAAATTAAAAGATAAGTGATCAGATTTCCACTCAATTTCTAGAACACATCTTAAGCTATAGAGGTGCTCTCAATAATCCAAAGTAGTGTTTACGGGGGGAGCAAGGAAAAGGCCGAAAACATGACATTTACCTTTCAATGTAGTGCTCCTAGTCAAATCCATGGTGAGACCAAAGAACACTTCATTGATATTATCAAATCTAATCTCTTCAATATGCTAAACTATGGAGGCAAGTAGGCTAGCTAGCTTGACCTAGTTGAATACAAGGTTATAAAGTAATTAAGTTCCTGCTAAAATTTTGGTGGAGTTGAAAAATGTAGAAATATGTAATGTTAATGGTAAATATATAGACAAATGTTAAAGGAGGTAAATGTTATGAGAGTTATGTCTAACTTGTTTCTTAAAACCTAGTGGTGATTAGTAGATTAAGACTCTTGAAGGAAAAAGTATAATATACTAGGTTATGCCATTGATCTTTTTATACAAAGTACTTGACATTTGAAATGTGTGTGATTTTCAAGCAAAAAAACATTTGTATTTTAAATATGATTCTAAGATATTTATTATTAGATTATCAATTTTTATTATTCTAGAAAAACATGAAGATACATGTTAGCATTTATCACAAATATAATTATTTGTCTTCAGTTAAATTAATAATAGGATTATCAAGCTGATTCCCAAAGATAGAGATAAGGCCCTTATTAAAAATTGGAGACCAATTACTCTTCTTAATGTGTCTTATAAAATTATTGCTAAACTTTTAGCCCTCCAATTAGAGAAAATTCTCCCTAAATTTATCTACTCCACCCAAACAGATTTCATAAAAGGGCGATATATTCTTGAAAACCTTATCACTAGTTGCGAAGCCATGGACTGGGCTAAATCCTCCAACTAGGATACGACCATTATCCTCCTTGATTTTGAAAAAGCTTACGACAAAATTGAATGATATTTTATTATTATGATGCTAGAAGCCTTTGGGTTCCTTGATCAATTTTGTAATGTTGTTAAAATTCTTCTTAAGGATGCCTCTACTCAAGTTGATGTTAATGGATCTCTCTCCTCTCCCTTCCCCTTGGAAGATCTATTAGACAAGGCTATCCCTTAGCCCCTACTCTTTTTGTGATTGCCTCTAACACCCTCTCATATATTCTTAGGGACAATACCCTCTCCCCCTATGTTAAAGGAATTCACCTTCCTGATAACTTTGAGATGATAAATAACCAATAAGCTGATGATACTACCCTCTTTCTTGAACTCACTGAATAGAACTTTGAAGCCATGAATAAAAAACTCTAGTTTTTTGGTAAGATCTCTAGTGCCCATGTCTCCCAGGGTAACTCCATACTCTTGGGGTGGAAGGAGCACTCTCCTAACTGGCTTGGTAAATTTGGTTACCAATGGGGGGAGTCCTCACAAGCTTGTTAGATACCTTGGTATCCTTTTCTCCATCGACCCCTCTCTCAAGGATATGCGGTTATGGGTTAAAGGAAAAATAAATAAAAAGCTTAATAAATGGCACAACAGATTCCTTTCTTTAGCTGGTAGAATGCAAGTTTGTCAAAAAATTATGTCCTCCTACAACTTTTATTACTCCTTCGCCTAGATGTTTAACAACTATCAAATCCTTGAAATCCAAAAGGCCATTAGGAACTCATTTGGTATGAAGGAAAAGGTAATAAAAAGAAGCATGATGTGAAGTGGGAATGGTGCCACACTAATAAGAACTTAGGAGGTCTTGGCCTTAAGGACCTCAAAGCCTAGGGATTGCTCTTGCTGCCAAATGGATCTTCCATGCGCTAGATGGGTAAGAACCTTGGAAAGTTTTAATCATGAATAATATTGAGCCTAGTGTCCCTAAGGTTGCCAAGTCTTGGAAATCCCTTCCATTTAGTGACTTAATTTCTAGTGACTTTGTTATTTCTATTCAAGGCTCTTGTATTTTCAAAACTATATGGAAGGCTTGGGAGCAGATTAGAAAACACTTGACTAACACTAATTTTTGTAGTGATAACCTCATACATGGTGAAAGATCTATATGGTGGAATCTCACCCACTTGAATAGACCTCATGCCCTCACCTAGGGCTGCTTGGTAAAACTCAGGGCTAAAAATGGCATTTCTTAGTTTGCATATATCTTGGATCAAAATACTCTTATTAGCTGGGAGAACTTGAGGTCTTTGTATAACCTCCCCCAGTCTCAAAAGAAGACTTACAACATGATTACCAAGGCCCTCCATTCTCTTCCTAATAAATGCTAGGTTGACTCTCACAGGTTTTTGGATTTTAAATAGGAGGATGGTACTAGCCTCTCCAGAATCAAAGCCTATAATACCTACAACATTATTAACTATAATGAATCTGTGTTAAATCATCTCAATACTAACTGGTACTCAGATTTGGATACTCTATTATGGAAGAAACATCTTAATAGACTGTGGAAAAGATCTATAGATCCTAAAATCAAATGTTTTAAATGGATGATGTTACTTGATATACTTCCTTTAAGGAAGGATGGTACTAATATTGAATTATGCAATAATATTTTTTTTTATTGTTCCATTGCTAAATAAATCTAGTTGTTGTTTGGCATTAGTTTTCTGTAGCATATTAACACCTTGGAAATCATTACAGGATATATCAAGGTTTAAAGAAGGATTCTAAATGCTTTTGGTTTATTTTATCCTCTAATATTCTCTGGTTCATTTGGAAAATTTGAAATGAAGATAGATACCAAAGCACTCCCAGAATTCTTACTGAATCTTTTCGTAGACTCATTCTTTTTAAAATCTCCATGCACGTCTCTATTAACATGAAGATTGATCATGATAAGTTCATGCATCTTCTCAAATATGGGAACACAAGTATGTTCACATATGAGTTGGAAGATGTTACTAGTTGGAGAAAGAACATGAACAACCCGGCTAACTTCGAGAAGGCTCTTGCTCAGTTGCCTAAGGAACTCAAAAGTAATAGAGATCCTTCCCTAATTAAGCTGACGATGCTTGCTCAAATTCAGGAGAAGAACTGTATAATTTGGATGCAAGACCCTCTTGTGTGGGCATCCTAGTTTCATGTTTATGAAGATGTTCTTCACTAAATTCCTTTCCTAGACTCGACTTACAGTTTGATGACTTATTTTTGTTCTTGAGGCTTGGCCTCAACTCTTATTTTGTATTCGGTTTAACTCTGTAACTTAATTTTGATCCCTCTATCTTTAATATAAAAATAAATGTATTACAATTATTAAATATATTTTAATTAATTAGAAAATTATATTATAATAATTATATTTATTCATATAATTACAGATGTAGCAATAAGTAATTTTATTTTTAATGATAATTATTTTAATAATATAAATTATAAATTATAATTAATTTTATTTCATTTTTATGTTAATTTAAAATATTTTGTAAAGTATAACAATAAGCTTAATTTTATTTCTAATATAACTTTAACAAGTTAACAAATACGTAATTGATGGTAATTCGTTGATTTGACCTTTTGATTTTAATCTTATAAATGAAGAAATAATAGGTTCAAACAATGTATGCATATACTTCATAGATTAAAACCACTAAACCATAATATTTAAATAATTTAAATGTATAAATTTATTATTTACGTTATTAATATAATTAATATTTATATTATTTAAAATTAAATATAATTGAATTTATAATAATAAAAATAATTAAATTATTTATAAATAATACTATTAGATTTTGCATACATAAAAATCAATTATATATTATAATAGAATTATTAAATTTTAAATAATAAATTTAAATAATATTTTTCATATATCAATGAAAAATTGAAATCTCTAATTACCTTCATACATCAAAGTCCAAATATAACCATTTTAGGACAAGAAGGAGAAACAAGCTTCACAACAAGTTCCTCGTTATTGTGGTCTCCACCAAAAATTGTTAATAAAAACATAAGCTATATGAGTACTAATAATAAAAAATGATATAAAGGTAAGAATTCTTCTTGACTTTGTGTTCTATATATTAAAAAAATATATAACATCAAAAAATAATTATAAATTAGTAATATATAAAAAAATATCAAGTTAACTAGACAAGTTTCTAAGTTTATATATTTTATTATTATAAAAAATTTAAATTAATATACATATAAGCCAGTTTTTAAAATCATACAAGTTTCTAAAATCCATATATTTTTGTATTATAAAGATTCTACATTAATATTAATCTATAAAAATAAAACAAAAACATAATATTATATTTTAAAAAGATTATAAATTAATATTATTATGTAATTATATATATATAATAAAATATCTTATATTTATCATACATATATGTAATACATAAAAGATTATATTATCTAGAATTAATTTTGATGGTTTATAAATAAATTTAAGTGTTAAAATGACCAATACAACCACCAAATTTCAAGCACCTTCAGTACATTGGTAAACCGCTGATTTTAAAAAATGGTCCTCCATCTTATATAGAAAATGTCTTCGGTCTAATTATTAGAAAATTTGTACATAAGTATTGGATACTAATCAAGAATTAAAGTAATAGAATTATAGGAAATATATTTCTCATGGCACTTTGAAATGACCCTTTTCTATTCTTACACGCATAATCTATCTTTACTATTGAAAAGGTCAAATAATAGCTAAGTAGTTAAGTCACATATAACAACAACTAAAAGAAATATTAAAATATGATCTACCACTTAGAAACTTAAAATGCACTAAATTAACTATAATAATTATAAGTACTCTTCATTTGATAATATTATTACCAAGAGTTGTGGTACAACTTGAGTCCTCGTCTTTGTGAAAAAATAGAAGACTTTGTTCAATGTTTAATACATGTAAAGTTGCTTTCATTTAGTAGTGATGTCCCACCAATACTCTTAGCTGATAAAAAACTTCGACAATTCTAATCTTGTACAAGTGCTTGTATACATGACTTGTCTGATATAGATAATCCAAATCTAAGTGAAGGTGATGCACAAACATGGCTTCAATTTTTTTGAGACTTGTAGACTGGTTTTGGACAAACAAAGAATTCTATGGCTCTTAATTTGCTAATGCCAAGAAGGTCCCTATTCAAGGCAAAAGTGATCAAGCATTCCATTCCTACTTCAAGGTAGACTAGTGTTTATCTTTTCTTTCTATTGATAAAGAAACAATTTGTTGGTAAAAGATTGTTTCATTTTTTGATCACTTTTTTTTTCATCCCCTTTATCTTAGTGATGACTCACTAGATCACAATATCAAATCAATTAATTTGAGTCTTTTATTAAATGTTTATTTTTTATATTATAGATTCTAAAAATATTAGACATTAAATCAATAAATAATATATTCAACTACACTTCGTAATGATGGTCGCATAACCATGCACACAGAAAAACAAAACTATCATCAACATTCAAAAAGATAGTATGATGATATATAAATGCTACATAAATTCATACACCTATTGTACTATCAAGTATGACAAGAATCTTTCAAGACTGTCAATTGATTGTTTGAGGCTGTGCATGAATGATTTTTTTTAGGGTTGTACCTTGCCTCTTAATGACTATTCCCTAGCTAGTGATGCAACCCTATCTAAAATGAGTGAGCCCTTTAGAAATCCCACATTCCTCTATCCAAAAAAGCATGCGTTCATTCATCAATCTTCATAGTTAAAAACTCAATTTTTGTTTGAATCTTCATTGTTCAATGAGTCCTGATTAATTAGAACAAACTAAAAGATAAATCAAAACTCTCAAGTGTGGTTTATGGCTTACCTCAATATTATTCTCATAATTTCTTATGAGATGTAAATCTTTCAATGGAAAAAATATATCACTTAATCTTATAAACACCATTTTGGAATCCTTGCCACAACTACATCCATAGTTATTGAAATTCATATTTTATATATAGCCAATATCTGGGATCAATTATGCATTTACTGCTAGCGTGGATTTTATGATAAGTACATTAGAATACTCCTAACAACAATTTGACCTAGTTGTATATTTCTAAATAAATACTATTAACAGGTAACTATAAATCAATCACTTGGTTAACTCCATAAATAGCCTGAACAAGTTCAAACGTGCCTCAAACCATACAAACAAAAGTCCTAAAATTCCTCAAATTTACAGCTTTATAGTTTAAATCTTAAAACAAAACTCCAAAATATCTACTTTATACAACACCTCTGAGTACACAAAAATTGTAAGGAAAAAAACTCAAACAAATGTTTGACTCGGTCTCGACAAGATTAAACACTGTGAACAATCTACTCATCTTCAACAACATTGGATATTTGATTTTATAAAGAATGTGATACAAAGAAATTATGTATTTTAGTCAATATTAGTAATTTGTCTTGCACATAGTTCAATTAGAAAAAATTATCCCTAAATTTATCTGCTCCACCCAAACAGGTTTCATAAAAGGGAGATATATTCTTGAAAACCTTATCACTAGTTGGGAAGCTATGGACTGAGCTAAATCCTCCAACTAGGATACGACCATTATCCTCCTTGATTTTGAAAAAGCTTACGACAAAATTGAATGGGATTTTATTATTATGATGCTAGAAGCCTTTGGGTTCCCTGATCAATTTTGTAATGTTGTTAAAATTCTTCTTAAGGATGCCTCTGCTCAAGATGATGTTAACGGATCTCTCTCCTCTCCCTTCCCCCTTGGAAGATCTATTAGACAAGGCTATCCCTTAGCCCCTACTCTTTTTGTGATTGCCTCTAACGCCCTCTCATATATTCTTAGGGACAATACCCTCTCCCCCTGTGTCAAAGGAATTCACCTTCCTGATAACTTTGACATGATAAATAACTAATAAGCTGACGATACTACCCTCTTTCTTGAACTCACCAAATAGAACTTTGAAGCCTTGAATAAAAAACTCTAGTTTTTTGGTAAGTTCTTTGGTGCTCGTGTCTCCCAGAGTAAGTCCATACTCTTGGGGTAGAAGGAGCACCCTCCTAACTATCTTGGTAAATTTGGTTACCAATGGGGGGGTCCTCACAAGCTTGTTAGATACCTTGGTATCCCATTCTCCGTTGACCCCTCTCTCAAGGATATGCGGTTATGGGTTAAAGGCAAAATAAATAAAAAGCTTAATAAATGGCACAATGGATTCCATTCTTTAGCTGGTAGAATGCAAGTTTGTCAAAAAATTATGTCCTCCTACAACATCTATTACTCCTTCGCCTAGATGTTTAACGACTATCAAATCCTTGAAATCGAAAAGGCCATTAGGACCTTCATTTGGTCTTATGGAAAAGATAATAAAAAGAAGCATGTTGTGAAGTGGGAATGGTGCCACACTAATAAGAACTTAGGAGGTCTTGGCCTTAAGGACCTCAAAGCCCAGGGATTGCTCTTGCTGCCAAATGGATCTTCCATGCGCTAGATGGGTAAGAACCTTGGAAATTTTTAATCAGGAATAATATTGAGCCTGGTGTCCCTAAGGCTACCAAATCTTGGAAATCCCTTCCGTTTAGTGACTTAATTACTGGTGACTTTGTTATTTCTGTTCAAGGCTCTTGTATTTTCAAAATTATATGGAAGGCTTGGGAGCAGGTTAGAAAACACTTGACTAACACTAATTTATGTAGTGATAACCTCATACATGGTGAAAGATCTATATGGTGGAATCTCACCCACTTGAATAGACCCCGTGCCCTCACCCAGGGCTGCTTGGTAAAACTCTGGGCTAAAAATGGCATTTCTCAGTTTGCATATATCTTGGATCAAAACACTCTTATTAGCTGGGAGAACTTAAGGTCTTTGTATAACCTCCCCCAGTCTCAAAAGAAGACTTACAACATGATTACCAAGGCCCTCCATTCTCTTCCTAATAAATGCCAGGTTGACTCTCACAGGTTTTTGGATTTTAAATAGGAGGATGGTACTAGCCTCTCCAGAATCAAAGCCTGGAATATTTACAACATTATTGCCTATAATGAATCCATGTTAATCATCTCAATACTAACTGGTACTTGGATTTGGATACTCTATTATGGAAGAAACATCTTAATAGACTATGGAAAAGATCTATAGATCCTAAAATCAAATGTTTTAAATGGATGATGTTACTTGATAGACTTCCTTTAAGAAAGGATGGTACTAATATTGAATTATGCAGTAATATTTTTTTTGACTGCTCCATTGCTAAATAAATCTAGTTGTTGTTTGGCATTAGTTTTCTGCAGCATATTAACACCTTGGAAATCATTACATGATATATCAGTGTTTAGAGGAGATTTCTAAATGCTTTTGGTTTATTTTATCCTATATTCTCTGATTCATTTGGAAAGTTTGAAATGAAGATAGATACCAGGGCACTCCCAGAATTCTTACTGAATCTTTTTATAGACTCATTCTTTTTAAAATCTCCATGCACGTCTCTATTAACATGAAGATTGATCATGATAAGTTCACGCATCTTCTCAAAGATGGGAACACAAGTATGTTCACATATGAGCTGAAAGATGTTGCTAGTTGGAGGAAGAACATGAACAACCTGACTAACTTCAAGAAGGCTCTTGCTCAATTGCCTAAGGAACTCAAAATTAATAGAGATCCTTCCCTAATTAAGCTGACGATGCTTGCTCGAATTGAGGAGAAGAATAGTATAGTTTGGATGGAAGGCCCTCTTGGGTGGGCATCTTGGTTTCCTGTTTATGAAGATGTTCTTCACTAAATTCCTTTTCTAGACTCGATTTACAGTTTGATGACTTATTTTTGTTCTTGAGGCTTGGCCTCAACTCTTATTTTGTATTTGGTTTAACTGTGTAACTTAATTTTGATCCCTCTATCTTTAATATAAAAATAAAATAATTATTAAATATATTTTAATTAATTAGAAAATTATATTATAATAATTATATTTATTTATATAAGTATAGATGTAGCAATAAGTAATTTTATTTTTAATGATAATTATTTTAATAATATACATTATAAATTATAATTAATTTTATTTAATTTTTATGTTAATTTAAATTATTTTGTAAAGTATAACAATAAGCTTAATTTTATTTCTAATATAATTTTAACAAGTTAACAAATACGTAATTGATGGTAATTTGTTGATTTGACCTTTTGATTTTAATCTTATAAATGAAGAAATAATAGGTTCAAACAATGTATGTATATACTTCATAGATTAAAACCACTAAACCATAATATTTAAATAATTTAAATGTATAAATTTATTATTTACGTTATTAATATAATTAATATTTATATTATTTAAAATTAAATATAATTGAATTTATAATAATAAAAATAATTAAATTATCAATAAATAATACTATTAGATTTTTCATACATAAAAATCAATTATATATTATAATAGAATTATTAAAGATTAAAAAAATAAATTTAAATAATATTTTTCATATATCAATGAAAAAATTGAAATCTCTAATTACCTTCATACATCAAAGTCCAAATATAACCATTTTAGGACAAGAAGGAGAAACAAGCTTCACAACAAGTTCCTTGTTATTGTGGTCTCCACCAAAAATTGTTAATAAAAACATAAGCTATATGAGTACTAATAATAAAAAATAATATAAAGGTAAGAATTCTTCTTGACTTTGTGTTCTATATATTAAAAAAAAATATAACATCAAAAAATAATTATAAATTAATAATATATAAAAAAATATCAAGTTAACTAGACAAGTTTCTAAGTTTATATATTTTATTATAAAAAATTTAAATTAATATACATATAAGCCAGTTTTTAAAATCATACAAGTTTCTAAAATCCATATATTTTTGTTTTATAAAGATTCTAGATTAATATTAATCTATAAAAATAAAACAAAAACATAATATTATATTTTAAAAAGATTATAAATTAATATTATTATGTAATAATTATATATATATATATATATATATATATATATATATATATTATAAAATATCTTATATTTATCATACATATATGTAATACATAAAAGATTATATTATCTAGAACTGATTTTGACAGTTTATTAATAAATTTAATTGTTAAAACAACCAATACAACTATCAAATTTCAGGCACCTTCAGTACATTGGTAAACCGTATCTTTACTATTGAAAAGGTCAAATAATAGCTAAGTAGTTAAGTCGCATATAACGACAACTAAAATAAATATTAAAATATGATCTACCACTCAGAAACTTAAAATGCACTAAATTAACTATAATAATTATTAGTACTCTTCATCTGATAATATTATTACCAAGAGCTGTGGTACAGCTTGAGTCCTCGTCTTTGTGAAAAAATAGAAGACTTTGTTCAATGTTTAATACATGTAAAGTTGCTTTCATTTAGTAGTGATGTCCCAACAATACTCTTAGCTGATAAAAAACTTTGACAATTCTAATATTGTACAAGTGCTTGTATACATGACTTGTCTGATATAGATAATCCATATCTAAGAGAAGGTGATGCACAAACATGGCTTCAAATTTTTTGAAACTTGTAGACTGGTTTTGGACAAACAGAGAATTGTATGGCTCTTAATTTGCTAATTCCAAGAAGGTCCCTATTCAAGGCTTTTTGAGTGATCAAACATTCCATTCCTACTTCAAGGTAGACTAGTGTTTATCTTTTGTTTCCATTGATAAAGAAACAATTTGTTGGTAAAAGATTGTTTCATTTTTTGATCACTTTTTTTTTCATTCCCTTTATCTTAGTGATGACTCACTAGATTACAATATCAAATCAATTAATTTGAGTCTTTTATTAAATGTTTATTTTTTATATTATAGATTCTAAAAATATTAGACATTAAATCAATAAATAATATATTCAACTATACTTCGTGATGGTGGTCGCATAACCATGCACACCAGACAAACAAAGCTATCATCACCATTCAAAAAGATAGTATGATAATATATAAATGCTACATAAATTCATACACCTGTTGTACTATCAAGTATGACAAGAATCTCTTAAGACTGTCAATTGATTGTTTGAGGCTGTGCATGAATGATTTTTTTAGGGTTGTACCTTGCCTCTCAATGACTATTCCCTGGCTAGTGATGCAACCCTATCTAAAATGAGTGAGCCCTTTAGAAATCCCACATTCCTCTATCCAAAAAAGCATGCGTTCATTCATCAATCTTCATAGTTAAAAACTCAATTTTGTTTTGAATCTTCATTGTTCAATGAGTCCTAATTAATTAGTACAAACTAAAAGATAAATCAAAACTCTCAAGTGTGGTTTATGGCTTACCTCAATATTATTCTTGCAATTTCTTATGAGATGTACGTCTTTCAACAAAAAAAATATATCACTTAATCTTATAAACATCATTTTGGGATCCTTGCCACAACTACATCCATAGTTATTGAAATTCATATTTTATATACGGCCAATATGTGGGATCAATTATGCATTTACTGCCAGTGTGGATTTTATGATAAGTACATTAGAATACTTCTAACAACAATTTGACCTAGTTGTATATTTCTAAATAAATACTATTAACAGGTAACTATAAATCAATCACTTGGTTAACTCCATAAATAGCCTGAACAAGTTCAAACATGCCTCAAACCATACAAACAAAAGTCCTAAAATTCCTCAAATTTACAGCTTTATAGTTTAAATCTTAAAACAAAACTCCAAAATATCTACTTTATACAACACCTCTGAGTACATAAAAATTGTAAGGAAAAAAACTCAAACAAATCTTTGACTCGGTCTCGACGAGATTAAACATTGCGAACAACCTACTCATCTGGAACAACATTGGATATTTGATTTTCTAAAGAATGTGATACAAAGAAATGATATATTTTAGTCAATGTTAGTAATTTGTCTTGCACACAGTTCCTTTTGACAGGACAGGAAGTAAATATGTAGACTGTAAGAGGAATTCATAGCATGAATGCAAATTCAAAATGACACCCTCTCTCTCCTGGACAAGAATATACATAATTTCCCTCTGACCCACATAACAAAACATGCCTACAAAAGATGTAGAAGTCCCACAATTTACACAATCAACACCGTAAGAGTTTTTTCTGGTTGTCTTGAACCTAATTTTTTATTGTCTTATCATTTCCAATTGCACCAGAAGCAATTTTATTTTTTGTTGGATGATAGGATACTGAAATAACAGTATTAGTATGGCCTTCCAACTCCATAACTATATTTCTTGTTTGAAGATCCCATAAATACACACAATTGTCCTCTACCCACTGACAATAATTTTTCCATTCATTATAGAAAAAGTGGAGGATATACATAATTTATTATTTGTGTGACCTTTGTATGTTTTAAAAAACTTCCCAGTTGAAAAATTCTAGAGCCTCTGCAAATACAAGAATTTGTCCAAGTTATAAACAAATTTAAGAAGATAAATGCAAATTTTCTTTGAAAGATTGACATAATCATAAATATCATTACAAATAAAAGATCCTCTAGAAATTTTTTGCCGAAGAATTAAATTAAACTAAGAAGGAATCAAAATTCACAATTATGTATATACAACTAAGAAAGTTTTTTTAAAAAGTGCATGAGTCAAGCATAGCATCATGATGAGCTCAAAGAGAACCTTACTAAGTGATTTGTTCTAAAAAAGCATACTTTATGGTCTCAATAATAGTTGAATAGTGTTATGAAAGAAACATAAACTTGACTTTATAGTCGAGAAAAATCTACACTCAAGACCTAGGATACTAATTTAAGATCCTGTTGGAAACTCCACATTTGATAGCTGAAAACTTCTTCTCGTAGATAATTTTAGCTATTCTTGTTTGTAGAAATGTTATAAATCTAAACTACCATAATTATTAACTTTTTTCATGACCTAAATATGTTTATTAGACAAAACTAGCTATTTGAACAGGAAAATGGACTACACAAGAATAATTGAAAAAAGATAGTGAAGCTCAACAATTATCCAAATTAATAGTTTAGAACAACACATATGATGGCAACAGACAATCTTAGGACAATATGGGTGCCAAATGAAATCCAAAACCCAAGAGCAACACAAATGCTACATTCTATGACAAACAGTCCTTCCACAATATCCTCCTCAATATTTTCTCCAACACAAAAGAAAAACTTTTAGATCCTCGTCAATATTTTTTCCAGCACAAAAGACACATTTTAACATGAGGTTGAATGATATTTTATTACTTCTGCAGGCTTTGGCCCTTGCTGTAAGTGGCTTTATATAGTTTGTCACCTATAGATTTCAAATTATAATCTCTGATACTTAATATACAACTAGCTGAATAGTTGTTGGTGAATAAATGATATAACTAATTTGTAAATGATGACTACACCAAGTGACGCAAGGTAGGGGTCAAGAGGGGCCAAAGGATGGCACACCTTGATGATCCAAGCCTGCTCAAAACTTGCGGAAGCAAACAAACACAACAGTGAGAGAGAGAATGTCAAATCTTTTATATATTTTTATCAATTGAATCATACATGTCAGGCTGTAAGGCCTTTCCTGGTTACGGCTTGATATTACAATGAATCTCAAAAGTCCTTAAACATGCAAGGATCTGTTACAAATCTCCAATCTCGTGTCTACTACCTTCTGTCTAAAAAATTACCCCTAAACTACAACCAAACAACTACATTTATACAAGAGGATACCAAACTGAGTCAGCCTTCAGATCCATAATTAAAGGAAGTAATGGTCAAATCTAGGACCACACGCTTCCCAATGATAGATACAAACATTAAATTCATGATCCAATATAAATGCACAAGTTGGCCTCAATAGAAAATAAAACTAAACCCATCGGTAAGCAAGGATGACCAAGCAGCAGACCAGAAATGTTGAGCGCTAGTGAAACAACCAACCACCCAGGAAACAAACGACCACACTCGATAACCAAAGGAAACTGACCAACTACTGACCAAGTCGGTCTTGAAGCAGAAACTAAGCAACACAGACAAGCTCCAAAATGTTTTTGGTGACACAATCCTGCATCAAACACCTGGGGTTAATTTGAAATGATTGTCTGAATCATTTGGTAGGTATAATCCGAGCTACATCCAACTCAGACTGTGAAATCCATGAACTGTCTTCCATCGGTCTATTCTTCCACTTAACCAAATATTCCATATACTATTTTCCTCTTGTGCTCTTGCCAACTCTTTAATTCAGAATCTGTTCAATCTCTTCATTTTGCTTCTTAGGATATTCTGTCGGTACTGTCATTTCTTCATCAGGTTCATGATACTCATACAAATCAACAATGTTGAAAATCAGTGATATGTCCATGTCATCAGGTAACTCAATCTCATATGCATTTCCACTGTCATATTTCCTCAAAATCTTGCAAGGTCCAAACTTCTTCATCTTCAGCTTTCCATATGTTCCAACGGGAAACCGATCTTTCTTCAAATGAACCATCACCAACATCAAAAGTCTTATGTCTTCTTGATCTATTAGCTCTGTCTTTGTATTTTTTATTACTATCTTCCAGTTTCAACTTCACATCTTCATGCAATGTTTTCATGTACTCAGCAAACTTTACTCCTTCAACACTTCTCTTATGTTCATCATCAATGTCTCTCAAATAAGATATTTTCCATTCACAATCTCAAATGGTGTTTTTCCAGTACTCCTATTCATTAAGTTATTGTATGCAAACTCTGCTTGTGCCAACACAAAATCTCAATTGCTTGGTGTGTCTCCAACTAAACATCTCAAAAGATTTCCCAAACTTCTGTTTACAACTTCAGTCTGTCCATCGGTTTGTGGATGAAATGTAGAACTATATTTCAATTCAGTGCCAAATTTCTTCCAAAGGGTCTTCCAAAAGTATCCAACAAATTTATTGTCTTGGTCAGAGATAATACTCCTCAGGAATCCATGCAATCTGACAATTTCCTTAGAGAAAAGATCTGCTACATGTACTACATCTCATGTCTTTCTACAAGGTATAAAATGTGCCATTTTAGAAAATCTATCCACAACAACAAATATAGAATCATTACCTCTTACTGTCTTCGGTAAGTCAAGAACAAAGTCCATACTGATGTCAATCCAAGGTTTCTCAGGTACAACAATCGGTACATACAAACCAGTATTCTGACTTACTCCTTTTGCAACTTGACAAATTCCAGAACTTTTCAAAAATTTCTGAACATCTCTATACAACTACGGCCAAAAGTACTTCTCCTTAAGCAAATTCCATGTTTTATCAATGCCAAAATGTCCAGCCAAAGCACTACTATGTTTCTCTTTTATCAAATTAGTTCTCATTACTCCTCTCGGTATACACAATTGAATACCTTTGAATAACATACCTTCCTGAATAAAATATTCATCACATTTAGTATCTTGTTGATCTTGAATAGGTTCTCTGCACTTTCTCCATGGCTCAGAAAAAATCAGGGTCATTTTCATACAAACCTTTCATCTTATCAAAACCAAGAACTTCAATTTTCATCTTGGTCATCAAAGATCTTCTTCTACTCAACACATTAGCAACTTGATTAGTGACTCCACTCTTATGTTTTATCACAAATTTATAATTCTGCAAATACTCAACCCACTTCATATGTCTCTGATTCAACTTATTCTAACTACCCAAATACTGTAAAGCCTTATGATTAGTATACAACATAAATTCACTCAGTATAAAATAATGTCTCCATTTCTTCAGTGCTTGAACAATAGCATAGAATTCTTGATCATACATAGAATATTTCTTTCTAGCATCATTCAACTTCTCACTAAAGAAAGCAATAGGTTTACCTTCTTGACTCAACATAGTTCCAATTGGACTTCCACTTCCATCACATTCTACTTGAAATACTTTACTGAAATCAAGTAATGCCAAAACAGGTAATTCAGCAACCTTCTGCTTCAGATTCTCAAAACTTTTATCAGCTCCATATGTCCACTTGAATTCTCTTTTGTCTCATCTCATAGTCTCAGTCATAGCATTACAAATTGAACTAAAATTCCTTATGAACTTTCGATAAAAACTTGTCAAACCATGAAATGATCTTACCTCACTAGCATTCACAGGTGTAGGCCAATTTAGAATAACTTCAACCTTTTCAAGATCCCTCTTCAAACCATCAAATGAGATCACAAATCCCAAATACACAATCTCTTCTTTCATGAATGAACACTTTTTCAGATTTATCAGCAACTTTTCCTCTTTCAATCTCTACAAAACTTGTCTAACATGCAACAAGTGTTCTTCTCTTGTCTTACTAAATATCAGAATGTCATCAAGATACACAATTACAAATTTACCCAAGAATTTCTTCAAAACTTCATTCATTAGTCTCATAAAAGTACTCAGTGCATTAGTTAAACCAAAAGGCATAACCAACCACTCATACAAACCTTCTTTTGTCTTGAAAGTAGTCTTCCATTCATCACCTTCTCTTATTCTGATATGATGATACCCAATTTTCAAATCAATCTTTGTGAAATACTTTGCTCTAGTCAAACTATCCATTATGTCATCCATTCTCGGTATAGGAAACCTATACTTCACTGTTATCTTATTGATTGCTCTGGAATCAGTACACATTCTCCATTCTCCATTCTTCTTAGGTGCCAATACAGCAGGTACTGCACAAGGACTCAAACTTTCTCTGATCAAACCTTTCTCCAGCAACTCTTGAATCTGTTGGTTCAATTCCTGATTCTTGGTAGGTGTTAGCCAATGAGGTGCCTTATTCGGTAAACTAGCTCTAGGTATTAGATCCATACAATGATCAATGCTTCTTTTCAGTGGAAAACCATTAGGTGCATTATCAAAAATTATTTCACTATACTCGGTGAGTAACTTATCAATCTCCTCAAGTACATTATCTTCTATTTTCTTACTTGGTTTGTTAGGAATCACAGCAAAACATACATCATTTCTTTTCAAATCTTTAACAAAATTCCTCCCTTCCACCAAGAAAACTTTCATAGATGTGCAAACATTACTAACAGGTTCTTCCATCAATGGTAACAAGATTTGTTTCTTTCCATCAACCACAATAGTATACTTATGCAATCTCCCATCATATATAGCATGTCTATCATATTGCCAAGGTCTACCCAACAAAATATGACAACAATCCATAGGCATGATATCACACAACACCTTATCATAGTATTTTCCAATCTTCAAATTCACATAACATTGTTCACTTACCAAGAGTGTATGCTCATCTTTGATCCATGAAATCTGATAGGGCTTCGGATGTTCCAACCTTTCCAACTGTAATTTTGTGACCATCTCTTCAGATGCTAGGTTCTCCAAGCTACCACTATCAATGATTACCTTCTAGACTTTATCAGAAACTCTACATCTAGTCTTAAAAAAACTTTTCCTTACCGAATCTTCCTTTTTACTTTCATTCCACAGTGCTCTCCTTACCATCAAGTTATTTTCCTTCTTAGGTTCATTCAGTGGCTCGTCTTGCACCAAAGCATTTCTACTACTACCAGCCTTCTTACTTACTTGTGTACATTCAAATGACCTATGTCCTTCTTCTCCACAATTGTAGCAAGTTCCTTAGAAACTTCCTCTGCTATAACCACCTCCGTAGTTACTGCCTCTACCTCTAGATGAACTTTCACTTTTCCACTCGGTCTTGCCTTTGTCCAGATTTGTCTTTTCAGGTTCAGATCTACCATTTTCCCCATTAGATCTACCTCTTCCTCTAGGGAATCTACCACCTCTTCCTCTCTATCTCTGCTCATGTCTTTTGTTCAGTTTCTCCTTGACTTTCAAAGCAAATTGATAAGCCTCTTCAATGTTCTCCAACTTGACCATACTAATTTCCTCTTGGATGGAAACTCTCAAACTATTCAGGTATCTACCGATCCTTTCCACATCATCTTCATCATGTCCAGATCTGATATCCAATCTTTAGAATTCCTCAGTATACTCTTTTACCGAGCTATCTTTCTGCCCTAGACTTTGCATTCGCCGAACTAGGTTAATCTGATAACCACAGGGTAAGAACTTTCCTTTCAACTTATTGACCATCTTACTCTATACGTTGATTTTGTCCTTGCCTTTCCTTTTCCTATCCTATTGCAGATGTTCCCACCATAGGGATGCATGACTTTTCAACTTAGTGCTTGCAATCTTCACCTTCTTATCTTCAGGGATATTTTCATATTCAGAGTGCTTTTCCATCTCGGTGATCCAGTCCACCAATTCATCAGAATCCAGCTTTCCACCATATTCAGGAGGATTAAAATGTGGTGTAGACTTCAAACTTGTCAAAGCCTTCAAAAATATTTCTTCACCTTGATCCATAACAGGTGCAAGTTCTGCATTCGCTTGTTCTTCTTCAACTTCATCATCACTAACATCTTCAAGATGTCTACCTCTTCTTTGGGCTGTTTCAACTGCTTCTAGCCTAGCAGCAATCTGTCTTAGCATATCTGTTAATCCTGGATCTGCATCTCACCTCCCATGAACCATCTTGACAACCCTCTACAATGGCAGGTCAGATCACAATCTACTACCCCTCAAAAATTCAACTAGGGCTTCAAGAGGAACCTACAAACCTAGATCCGCAGACCTAGATCAAGATCTCACCTCTCTCTAATACCACTTGATGCAAGGCAAGGGTCAAGAGGGGCCAAAGGATGGCACACCCTAATGATCCAAGCTTGCTCAAAACTTGTGGAAGAAAACAAACACAATAGTGAGAGAGAGAGAATGTCGGATCTTTTATATATTTTCATCAATTGAATCATACATGTCGGGTTGTAAGGCATTTCCCAGTTACGACCTGATATTACAATGAATCTCAGAAGTCCTCAAATATGCGAGGATCTGTTACAAATCTCCAATCTCATGTCTACTACCTTCTGTCTAAAAAAATTGCCCCTAAACTACAACCAAACAACTACATTTATACAAGATACCGAACTGAGTCGGCCTTCAAATCCATAATCAACGGAAGTAACGGTTAGATCTAATACCACATGCTTCCCAATGATGGATACAAACATTAAATCTACAATCCAATATAAATGCACAAGTCGACCTCAACAGAAAACAAAACTAAACCCGTCGGTAAGCAAGGATGACCGAGCAACATACTAGAAATGTCGAGCGCCAGTGAAACAACCGAATGCCTAGGAAATGACCGACCACACTTGGTAGCCAAAGGAAACCGACCAACTCGATCAAAGCAAAAACTGAACAACACAAACAAACTCCAAAATGTTTTTGGTGACACGGGATTGCCAAGGACTCGAGATGCTCCTGCATCACCAAGACTACTAACCTATTACTGATATGAGCACATAGGATTGCATTAATTATCTCATTTAGTAAAGATGCAAATTGAAATAAATAAATTCACAAAAAAATGGAAACCCTAAAGCATCTAAATTTATCAATATTGAATTTTGCCAAAAACTAGCAATCATCAATAATAATATCTCATCTACACATACAAGTTTATAGTTTGAATATATTGAAATGTGGCTAATCCCTCATTTTTGGGATAAAAAATATGACAAACACCATAATAATCACAAACTAGGCCACAACTATCACAAAATTCATATAAATTGTTAGCATTTCAAAATAAATGCAGTGTACCGCACCAAAACTAGATAAACCCAAAGAAACCACAACCAACACAGGGAAAATTGTCCTAAAAAAAATGCAAAACCCTAACTGTAAAAAGTATCAAAAATCAAGTTGCTATCAAATTCTCACAAAGACCACATCATTTGAAAGCGCTAATAGATTTTCCCATTAGACGCCTTGAAACTATTTATAAAAGACAACACAAAACAAGAAATCCCACGTAGAGTTAACAACCTTGTTAGGAATTTGTGCAGGTGGTCACATTGTCCATCATTGGAATAAAAAGGGGTGAATCACTTTGAAATGCTAGCATGGTGCTTCTGATGAATTTCATCGATAAATTTCTGGTAAAATCATAAGAATTTGCAGCCTTCACACCACCAAAATTAGCCAGAAATTGCTGATTTTTTTGCTACCAAATCAACCCAAATTGTTTGAAAGCTAAGTATGATAAAATTGCATAGATGGTGATGTTAAAAATTTTGAGCTTATTTCAATAGTATTTCTTCAGGCATAAGTTTCGTTCATTGAGGTGATAAAATATTAGAAACTTATTAAAAATATGTATGCTAGTTTGTGATTGGTCAAGTAATCTATTTGTAAATTGGTAAATAAAAAAGAATTAAACCACGAAAATTTACTGTACCCAATAAGAAAATTACAAAAAACAAGAAAAAAATTAGTATAATAAAAAATAAATTGTTATAGACTATAGAATACTATAAAATAAAATGGTTGCACAGTTTTACCTTCCAACAAAAGGAAAACATGATATGAGTATTACCTTCCACCGAAGTGCTCCAATCAAGTGTATGGCAAGGTCATGGGCATTTGCAAACTTAAAAATAAGATGAATACAGAGACAAGCAAAGTCCATGCTAAGGCTGGGGTTCTATGGAGAGGACTTCCTTAAAAATAGTGTGTGGCTCTGAGATATTTTAGAAATATTTAAAGATAAGTGATCCCATGAATTTTATAGTTTGTTTCAACTTAAAAATTGTAGCTCCTAAATTTAAAGGAGCTGGTGGTCCCATGAATTTGGAGTGAAGACCAACAAAGATGTCAAATTTATGCTATTATTATTTTAGTACATTCATAATTAAATTTTTTATTTTATAATATGCTATTTTTCATATATATCATGTTTTTATTATGATTTATATAGGACATGCCAATTTTACTTGTAATACTTTAATGTTTATATTATTTGAAAATTATATGATATTTCACTTTTCTAGATATTTGAATCAATTTTTGTGTATTTGTTTTCATTTCTTTAAATTATATTAAATTTTATGAAAAAAAATTCTATTGATTTATAACACATTCAAACGGTTGTGTTGATTTAAGGGTGGAAGTTTCTTTCTCTTTTTTTGGCTGGATTTATTTAGTTTTGGTGGAAAAATAATTATCAAACTGTCGACATATGGCATAAATTGAGAACCCTAAGAAATAGAGCCCAAACCCATCCCATGGGACCCCTTCCTAAGGCCACTTTGTAGATATATTATCAAATCTTGAATATCTTCAATATGCTGAAATATTGAGGCCAGTAGGGTCCATGTGGCCAACATAAGCATCTAAATTATAATTAAATATTAGATGTATGATGTTTATTGAAATCTATAATTTTTCTTTGAGTAAGATAAGTCATTGGATTTCTATTATTAAAATTTGATTAAATAAATATAGTTCACACATTTTTCTTTTATTCTTAAATTAATTGTTAGTAAACTGTGCTTTTATATATGAATATTATAAATAATGTTTAAGAAGACCATTTTTTAGTTAGTTTTAAATCTAAAAGACTTAAATTGAATTGTTCAAAATTATGAGACTATTTTGACAATACCAAATTAACTAAATCACAAAAACTAAAATTATGTATAGAATTATATGTAAACATAAATTCTTCATCATTTATCTTTAAACTATATATCTTTATCTGCTACATTTATCTTCTAATATCACACTCTAATTTTATCTTAATTAAATTATATTTAAAATTTGCATTTAAATAATGTTTATCATCATAAAATTTTCCTTACATTTTAATAATTAAAAAGAAAACTAAAACTCAACAAACTACCTAAACAGGGCAAAATGATTAATGAAGGTTTAAATAATCTAAACAAAATTAAATTACATAAAGGTACAGAGACTTTTTGACTAGGAATTTTTGTGATGTTTCCGTGTAAAAGCTTACTCTGGCAACATCTCTACTTTTTCGCCTGGTTTCACAGCGCAATCGCTAGCCTGATCCTTTTCTTCACACTCAATTAACATCAATAGTCCCACGATGCTTCTACTTTTCTTCCACGCAATCTACGCTACCCCCTCCATCTCCTCTTTTATATGTTGGCAGCCATTACACTTCCTCAAAGAAGAAGCCTTCATTTATTGGTCTATCTCTATTTGTGCCTAGTTCAGTCTAATTTCATGGCATCTACTTCTAGCAACCCAGAAATTGAGATTACAAATGCTTTTTATCAAGTTGCATATACTTCTAGTACATCCAGAATCATGCGAAAGAGAAAGATTCCAAACGATGTGTTTATTAATCATCGTGGCCCAGATGTCAAGCACACAATCGCAACCAGCCTCTATAACACCCTCACTACCTAACTTATGCACAATCTCCATGGATCCTAGCCAGTCATTTGAGATATATTCAAGTGCTCATTATTTTGGATGATATGGATAACTTAGACCAATTAAGTATCTCTCTTTAACTCGTTATTTTGAATACTTACTCCATTAATTTTTAGTATTGGCCGTTTTCAGTCGATCTCATTCACAATTTGTTGCAGGCTCCTGTGGAGTTGAGAGAGTTGCTTATTTTTGGATGCCATCATTTCCAAAGATTTCCAACGTCAATAGGATGTCTCAAACATTTGAGAAAGATAGTTGTTGACTCTTCTAGCCGTGTGGCGCATCTGCCAGAAGAATTTTGTCTTCTTCAATTGCTGGAGCACCTCATGTTGATGTTGGTAATTAATTCCAACTGCCCAATTTAATGCTTCCCTATTATTCTCTTTCACGCAACTAAACAACATTCAATGTTTTTAAATTGAAAATCGTTCAAAATGTTGTTAAATCATAATTTATTTTTATCTTGACTGGGCTCACGTAGTTTCTTCATGAAGCTAAGTCTTTTATTTTATATTATTATTAGAAGGAGTATGTATGTTGAAAAAAATACTAAATATTTAATAAATGAAATATAGGGGTTTTCATAGAAAAATTTATTAGAGCCCAAGCTCTCTTAATGTCTTTTGACTCTTATAATCTGGAATGTTACAACAACACATTTCATTTTTTTGGTTGCTTTATTTAAATATTGATTAAAAGATAAGCATGTTTGTTTAATTTTTTGGGTGTTGACAAAATGACATAGTTGAAAGGAAGAATAAGACAATAATGGAAATGGCTAGAGGCATGTTGAAAGACAAACATTTTCCAAATGAGTATTGGGTTGAAGCCATATCATGTGCAGCATATATTATGAATAGATGTCCAACAAAAAGTATCAAAAATATGATTCTCGAAGAAGCATGTAGTGGAAGAAAACATAGTGTTGCTCATATGAAAGTATTTGGATGTGTGGCATATGCACATGTGCTAGATGAATTGAGAAGGAAATTGGACAACAAGGGAGAAAAATGTATATTTGTAGGATACAGTGATGAATCAAAAGCATACAAATTATACAATCCAATCAGCAAGAAGGTCATAATCATCAGAGATGTACAATATGTAGAAGATGAAGCATGGGATGGAACTTTGGATAAAATAGTCAATGTAGTAACTAATTTACCACAAAAAGAAAATGAAGAAATTATACCTGCAAGTATCCCTCCAAATGTGACTCCTCCCACTCCTATTCAAGGAAAACAAAGTGCTCAAAGGACACCATCATCAAGTATAAGGACAACCCCACACACACAAGAAAACACATCATGAAACGTGCAACAAACGCCATCTTCAATTGCAACTCTTGGTGCTAGTCCATCAAGTCCACAATCTACAAATTCAAGTGACATGTCAAATCCTACATTAGCAAGCTTAAGAAGACAAAAAATTAGAATTTTAAGAGATATTTATGAGCAAGATGATAGAGAAAGTAGTACATATATGAATTCTCTTTTTGCATTGTATTCACGTGTTGATGACCCAATTCACTTTGAAGAAGCAATTAAAGAAGAAAAATGGATAAATGCAATGGATGAAGAAATTGATGCAATTAAAAGGAACGAAACATGGGAGTTGGTTAGTCTTCCTCAAGGAAAAGAAGTGATTGGAGTAAAGTGGGTTTACAAAAGAAAATTGAATGCAAATGGTGATGTGAAAAGACACAAGGCAAGACTCTTAGCAAAAGGTTACTCACAACGTCAGCCTGGGGTAGACTACAATGAGACATTTGTTGGAATGTGATGTCTTTTGGTCTTAAAAATGCTAGAGAAACATACCAAAGAGCCATGACAACAATATTCCATGATATTATACATACATTCATGGAAGATTATTTTGATGATATCCTAGAAAAGTCACACACAAGAATTGAACACTTTCCTATCTTAGAGAAAATTTTCACAACATTAGAGAAATTCAAAGTAAGGTTAAATCCAAAAAGGTGTCCTTTTGGATTCCAATAAGAAAACTTATATGGTTATATTATCTCAGCAAAAGGAATAGAGGTTGACCCAACAAAAGTCAAATCCATTATGGAGATGCGGGCACCTAGAAACATTAGCCAATTTATCTCTTTACAAGGAAGAGTACAATCAATAAAGAGATTTATCTCACAATTGGCAGAAAAATATCACACTTTTAATCAATTGTTACACAAGGACACATAATTCAAATGGGATAATCAATGTGAAGAAGCTTTTGCACTTTTGAAAAAATATTTGATGAATCCACCAATCTTGATGCCACCAATTGTAGGAAAGCCCTTTCTACTCTACATTTCAGCAACAAAAAGATCATTGGGAGTTTTGATATAACAATAGGATGAAAATGGAAAAGAAAAAGCAATCTACTATATTAATAGAACCGTAGTAAAATATGACCTCAATTATACTTTTATAGAAAGGGCATGCCTAGCAGTGATTTTTGCTTCCCAAAAACTTTGACATTATATGCTAGGACATAAGAGAAAACTCATTTGTAAGATAGGTCATCTCAGAAAACTTCTTAGTAAAAAAACCCTAATAGGAAGGTTGACTAAATGAGTCATGGTGCTAAGTGAATTTGACATTGGGTATGTAGACCGATGAGCTATCAAAGGGAAAGTCATAGAAGATCAGTTAGCATACGCTCCATTATCAAGTGAAGAACCCATACAAGTTAAATTCCTAGATGCAGACATTCTCAACATTGAAGACAAAGCATAGAAATTATACTTTGACAATTCATATACTCAGCGTGGCTTGGGGGTAGGAAAAATCCTTTTTATACATCAAGTCTACACAATCTCTAAATCATACAAACTCTTATTCTCATGCACAAATAACATAGCAGAATAAGAGGCACTTGTAATTGGCATCAAAATGGCTTCAGAATAGAGAGAAAAAATTGCAAATTTATAGTCATTCCCAATTAGTAATCAATAAAATCAATGATCAGTACCAAACAAATGATGAAAAGCTAATGCCTCACAAAACAATGGTTGCTGATCTAAATAAATATTTTTTCATGATAAATTTTGATAAAATTCCAAGAGGTGAAAATAAGCTAATAGATGTTATGGCTACATTAGCCTCTCTTCTACAAGTACCAAATCAAAATACTAAATATGAATTCTTGGTGGAAGAATTGGTGAAACCCTCTTATGATCTACTTGGATCCCAAATTATTTTCCTACTTGTGGATCATGATTCCCATTGCTATGGTCCCATCTATACCTATCTTAAAGATAATACTTTACCAATGGTCCAATCCCATAACTATAAAAGAAACTTTATAAGACAAGATGCGCATTATACACTTGTATTTGACACATTATATTGCAAAGGTCTTAATGGAACGATGCTTCAATGTTTAGAGAGTGAGAAATTGAAAACTACCTTAAAATACATTCATGAAGGTATTTGTGGATCACACTCCAATGGATTTACCTTAGCTAAGAAACTTCTTAGGATGGGATACTATTGGTCGATGGTGGAGAAAGATATTTTCTAGTTTGTAAAGATTTGTTAAAAATGACAATACCATGAGAACCTGATACACATGTACCAGTCCAAGAGTTTCATCCACTGACCACACCTTGGCCCTATTATCAATGGGGGTTTGATTTGATAAGGATGACACATCCACCTTCATCGAATGGTCATAAAATATTTTAACTACCTTTGTAAATGGGGTGAAGCCATGCTTTTGTCAACTACATCAAGAATTATTTTTTTCTTTTTTTTTTTTGAGCTATATAATTTTTAGATATGTTATTCTACATGCCATTATAAAAGATAATGGAAAGTGGTTCAAAAAAAAGGATGTCAAAGAATTGTGTGAGAAATTCCATACTATTCAACGTTTCTCCTTAATATATTATCCTTAAGGAAATGGTAAAGTTGAAGCTTCCAACAAAAACATCCTCAAAATTTGAAAGAAAATAGTCAATGATTCAGGTAGGGATTAGCACATTCAATTAAATCCAACATTGTGGGCCTATAGACAAGCATTAGAAGACCAACTAGAGAAACATCATTTTTAGCAGTGTATGGGGCCGAAGTAGTTTTGCCTAAATAGAGATAGAAATCCCATCATTAAGGGTCTTATTGCGTAGCTTATTGACATAAGAGGATTCTAGGGTTTCTAGATTACAACTAGAATTTCTTGAAGAAAATCAAACCCAAGCATATGATCTTGTATCAAGGTGTAGTAAAAGATAATGATCAAGAAATTACAATAAGAAGATCAAGCCTAGAGAATTTCAAATTGGAGTCCCACTCCTAAGAGAGAACCCTATAAATCAAAAAGAAAGAGAAGAGAAAGGCAAATTTGAAGTAAATTAGCTAGGACCCTTTATTATGACATCTTCCTATGGAGAATGAACATATAAACTAGCCACTTGTGATGGAGATGAGATACAAGAACCCATCAATAGAATTCACCTAAAGAGAGTTTATACATAATCAGATGAAAGAGAATTGGTTTAAAGAGTATTAGATGAGAGAGTATCAGATGGGAGAGCATCATTTTGTATAGAAAAAATTGATCATGAAGAAATTCAAAAACAACAAAAAGTGAACTTGAAAAAGGTCCAAAAACATAAAAATGTAAATAATCCAAATAAAATAAAAAAGAGATCCCAAAGAAAGAAAAAAAATTGGAGAATGATTTTGAAAAAATACTATTCTTGGTGAAAATTTGGTAAACAAGCGTCTTGATACTACATAAAAATCATAAAAAATCTTGAAAAAATTGTTATCTTGGTGAAAACCTAGCAAATAGGCACTTTGATAATAAAAAATAGAGAAAAAATATAAAACATAATTTTTTTTTTATAAAAAAGATAAAAAGATAAAAGTTCCTTGGTGAAAACGTAGCAATATGTGCCCTGGTAGCAAAAAAAAATAAAAATGTGCAATAATCTCAAGTGGTGAAAACCTTGTAAATAAGGGCTACTTGTCCTAAGTTAAGTCAAACATAGTTGCATTCATCATCGATGTATATATCTTTTGTTGCAATGGAGAGATAGGGTACTAAGAGGGGAGGGGTGAATCAATTCCCTCAAAAACTTTTCACTTCAAACTAGATCAACAAACAGTAGTAAACTCATCTATCCAAATGAATCCATTATATGCATCATTCATTCAATTAACTTGTAATGTAATTTTCATGAAATCAAACAATAAATCAATCACATAACACAAGTATTTTGGTTACGCATAAACCCTTGTTAGAAGGTTAAAACTGCGATGGGGATGACACCCACAAATTCTTCACTACTGCAGATAATAAAGTTTTCCGATTAAGGCTACAAGTTGTGATCACTTCTGGTGATCTTACCCTATTAGGAGTAACAATTAGATCAACTAGATCTACCTAGTTAAAGGATTTTAACAACACTACTTGAGTGTGTACTTAGTTAAGAGATTTTAAAATAAGACTGTTAGGTCTAAATTATGTTAAGAAATTTTTGTTAACCCTATTACAATGATTAGAGAATAACAAGATGTATCTGTAGTTGACAACTTAACCTTGTCTGAATTAGATCTATGAAGTATTGAATGTAAATCACCTTGTTATGTGAATATATTGCCTCTGAACTTCTCAGTAGCCTTAACTGATTCTGTCTAATCTAAATGTCTCTGAATTCTTCTCTTCCTTGTCTAATTACTGATATCTTGAAGTTGGCTTCTACCTTCACGATCTCCTTCACATATCATACCATGCTTGTGTAAAAATGACATGAATTAAAATTATATAGCATACTGCTATGTCTGCCTAACAAAATTAGGTTTACAATATCTTAGGAAAAACCCTAAGATCTACGGTGTACAAAAATGACCTAGATCTAACAATTACATAGAGATCATCATCGCAATTAATGATTACATCCATAATAAATGATCCTAGATCTTGGTAAAACATTTTGTGATTCTATTGTAACCGTCTGCATAGATAAATGTGCCAAAAATGATCATTACTATGTCATTTCCTAGATTTCTCGGTAAACACTATCAATACTACTCGGTGAATGCACTGGTGCTCGATGTCTAGTCTTCTTGGTGTTTACTGATGCTCAGTATCAGTATATATTGATTCTCGGTAAAACTGCTCTAGCGCTCAGTTAGAACTGTTTCCTTTTAGTTCTTGGTACTACCTTGAGATAACTCAGTGTGAAGGCTTATGTAGTTAACCGATTAGCATGTGTAGCTTGTAGTACTTCCCTTTTACCAACTAGATAGCATAGGTAACCGCCTGATCATCTTTGATACTAATGACAATCCTTAATGCTCAAATAGATATAACAATCTCCCCCTTTGGCATTAGTATCAAAACCTTGAATGTATATAGACCTGATGTCTCAAAAATTATTTTAATTTTGCCATATATACATAGATACCATAACTTAACAAAATTTCAAAATTTCTCCCCCTCGGTGCATGCTACCGGTAGTATGTATGTACACTTATCATATATTTACATAATTTGGCATATACATTGATTTTCCCCCTTTTTTATATTAATGCGAAATAGAAAAGTGTGTACTTACAGTTTGTCAAAAATATGCTAATGGGTTTTCTTCAAAGAATCTAAGAGGTTTTCCCATTCCTCTTTCAAGTTGGTTAGAGCAATGTGCTCAAGACCGACTTGTGCATGCATGTCAAAGATATTGTCCAACACATAAATCTCTGGTGTTGAGACTAAAACTTGTGCTTTGACAATATGTTTCTCCAAAAATTTAAGACAAGGAAGCAACTCTATTTGTAGCTTGGTGACTTGGTCACTTATCCTTTCTTCCTGCTTCCTCAAATCTTCTCTTAACCGCCTAAGTTCTTGAACTTTTAGTATATGCTTAGCAAAAGCATCTAGCTTGGTTAAGGTTGCTTGTGCACTGGCCTGGATTTCGGTATCCATCTTTCTAATCTTCTCACTGATCTCAGCAGTGAAGGTCTCCATAGTGCAAAGCTTAATCAACATCTGATTAATTAACTAAGGAATAGATTGCATGTCAGTTATTACCTCAGATAATTTGACCTTATTTATTGCCACTTCTTGGCTGATTTTCTTTGCAATTTTATGTTGAATCTTGGATTTTTCCCTCTCTTCAATCCTTTTATCTGCATCAGTATCCGAGGCATTTATCTCTTGTGCAAATGTAGCAAGTTGGCCCATGATGGATGTATCTTCATTTATTTGTACCTCTAGTACGACCTGTTATAAGATGTCTCTTACATTTTCCAATATCTCCTTGCTCTTGCATTCTTTCTTCGACTTTTCTTGTGCTGCTTTCCTTGTACATAGTTCCCCATATTTTCTTAACTCTTTAGGCTCAAGGGTCCTCGGGTAACAATTAGGTATAACTATAACTTCATCAAGTGTGACTGGCCCTTTTCCATGTTTCTTTTTCTTCTTCTTTGGCTCTTGAGGTGAGCTCTTCACAAATGGAACTATTGCCTTTTCCTCAATATTTTGTCTATCTTGCCTGGTTGACACAGTATCCTCTTTTCTCTGGTCCTCAATAACCTATGTGTCGATTGACTGAGATGGATCTTTTGATGTTGATTCTAGTGGGGTTGCCTTAGTTGATTTGGGGTCATCTTGGCCCTATGTTTCTACCTCCTTTTCTTTAAGCTCATTTGTTTCTGTCAGTGTGCTTGCTCCTTGTTCCTCTGATGTATCCATCGATTGCTCAGGGTTTGAGCCTTTGGGTTGCTCCTTAGTTACAATTTCAACTGCTTCCATCAAAATAGGAAGTTCACCCTATAGTGATATGATTGCTAGCTCCGTAACTGTACCTTCATCTTGTGTGTGAGCTCCAGTAGTGGTCATATCCTCATCATCATCTCTGTCATCAGGATCACCATTTGTGATGTCTTCTATGAGTACATCTGATGCTTTGTTGTCGGTTATTTGGATCACAACTTGATCCGGTGCATCTTGTGAGAAACTTATTTCCTTGGTGGAAACTATAGTATCAATTACCTTGGTAATTGATGTATCTAACTTTTCTTTTCTTTGTGCCAAGTCTGTATCATCAATATGAATGCCTTTGCCATTTGACTTTAGCTTCTTCTTAGAAGTCTTGGTTGCCGCCATCTTTTCTGCTTGCTCTTGGGCTTCAACTATTGAGGTCCAGATGAGTTGACTAGACTCATCTACATCTGCCAGATTTTCATCTAGTATCTGCATTGCCCGGTTCTTTACTCTAAATCTCTTCGAATATGTTGTCATGTATTCCTTAATTTAAAAAATAGACAAGTTAGGAATTGCCAAAACTAGGGATTATTCCCTCATTTTCTTCTTGGTGTCTGAGGCATAGGACCATTTCTCAGTGATTCTTTCCTTGAATGCCTTAGGTAAGTGTTTGGCAAATTCAATAGGAACTCTTTTAAATAGAGTCATCATCTGGATGATTGCTTCTTCTATTTTGTTCTAATCCTCGGTTGACATGTGCTCAAACTGACTAATTTCAGGATCAGTGAGTTCATCATTCTCAATTATATCCTCAGAAACTTCATCAATTGATCTATCTTTATTGTTGACTACTTTAAATTTATTATTATCATCTTCCTCATCTTCTAAATCTTCCTTACCTCTTATCAGTTTTCTTCTTTTCCTCAGTGCTTCTGCAGTAGCTTTTGTACATGTTTTGGTATATTTCTTTGTTGGTTCTGCTACCTTAGGTTTTGTATCCTTCACAACTCCTTTCTTTGGTGTCGGTGAAGCAGCAGTTGTGGACCTTGTTCGTGCATTGCACTTCTAACTTCTTCTTCTTTGGAGTTTGTGAAGGGGAAACTGGTGTAGAATATGTCCCTTAATCCGACTCGGTTTCTTCATTGTCATGTGGTTTATCAGTTAACAATAACTGACCTTTGGTTGCAACTTCAACCGGTAAACTATCAGATGATCTAGTATCATCTCCAAACTTATCAACTAGAGTCTTCATCATCTTTCTAGATTTCTTAGTTATCTTACCAATAACCAAGCCTATTTTAATTCTTCTCTTGGCCTCCTCATATGTTCCAAATCTCTCTTCATTTTTATCCTTTAGTGTAGCTAGCAGAGCCTTAATTGATTTTGAAGCAAAATCAGTGTCCATTTCATAACCCATAAGGGCTAGCCATTTTGTCCTAAGCTCTATAGCCTTTATAAGTGTGTGATCGATGTCCACAAGAAAACAAATATCCTACTCATATTCTTGAACTAATGTACTGGGAACTCTACTCCAAAAATTCATTCTACTCTTGAATTTGTAATGCCCCACCAGGGAACCCAAGAGAACTTAACCTAAACATGCTACTAAGTTTGCAAAATAAATTTTTTTTTAAGTATTAACATTCAACAACATCAAAGTTTTACAATGCAGAAGCAATACAATGAAATGAACCACTCACATAGGTTACACTTAAAATTAAATAGTCCTAGGGTGAAGATATTTAATTAATTCTCATTAATTAAATATTTCAACCACACTCAACAATTGCATTTAATTAATTTCCACATAAAAAAATAAATAATCTCTCATGGCTAAAAATAACAAAGATCCAATTTATTAAAATTTCACTATTTAATCAAATTGAATAATCTAATTATAGAAAACACGCCAACAACCAAAATCAAAAGAACCAAAAAGACCTAAGGACCCACATTCATACTCAAGAACAGGGATATAAACTCACGTCATCTAGATGAGTTTAGAAAGGGTAGGAATAACAGAATCTTGTCCACTATTTCAGGACAATAATATGGCTTAGGTTAAGATTTGGACCTATTTTATCTCCCCTCTCTTACCATTTGAGGTATTGCAATAGGGCACGCTCATCTTGACAATTCAGGGAAGTTGATGCCCAATACCTGCAATCCTGCATAAAAAACCCACATGTACATACATATATAAATATATAGCAGACAATGGCCGGGATCGGCCGATTGTGTGGATCTCACAAGCAAGTAACTACGACTTCGTCCCTTAACCACATCAGGCACATCAAATAGAAATATAAAACAAACACATCAACCATACACACGCAAGTATGGGGTCAGTATCAATGATTTCCTAACATATAATCTTTCATCCTAAAATAATCGTAACATATATATAAAATCAGACTAGGGGTGGGGTACTACATCCACCTCCCCTAGGATTAGGCTTACTCCTGGAAGCCTACGAATAGATGAGGATCTATACCCCCCAAGCACAAAACATTTACTAAAAAAAAAATGTAACATCTAAAAACAAGCCATAAAATAAGAACATGATATACAGTCATTAAGGACAATATAATTCCGGTTTATGAATAAACTAAAAATCACATTGATCAATCATTCATTAACAAATCAAATAGATCTAAACTTTATTCATTCATCATTTATAGAAAAAATCAAGTAATCAATTGCATACAGATCACATATTCATATTTACATCAAATAATCAGTTAAAAAAAAGGTTCATGCAAATATAGCTAATGCAACACTTATGCAAACATAAGATACACAATGACTCTATTTTCACGAAGCCAACATAGTACCATCTCTGTGATGTCCTCCCTTATACATACTATCATGGGTCCATGATGAACATGATAGAAACAATACTTATCACAAAACAAGGCCAACAATATCAAACATTCAAAGTAGCCACCACAAAACTCAAAAAGGAAAAACCCAAGTGGGGGAATCACAAGTCCAACATTAAATCGTAAGAGCTCAGTTTCAACAATAAAATAAGTGTGACTAGCGTCACAAAATAGATAACGAAAAGAGAGTTAGGTGACTAATCCAATCATAAGAAAGTTAAAAATTTTCAATGCTAGCCCCCACACATCACAAACAATTCATAAATCAACCAAAATAAGTCATTAATCATAAAACATCCACATAACAAGGTGACTAATGGTAGCCACCCTCAAGGGAGTAATCGCTTCATGACATCCAAAGGTACTACACCCTAGATGCATTAGAGAGGGTATCCAAACACAATAGACAGTCAAAAACAACATCTATTGGGCACACAACTTCCCAGAGTTCCCAGTGTAGAACCCGGTGCTCTGATACCAAGTGTAATGCCCCACTAGGGAACCCAAGAGAACTTAACCTAAACATGCTACTAAAATTGCAAAATAAATTTTTTTTTTAAAGTATTAACATTCAACAACATCAAAGTTTTACAATGCAGAAGCAATACAATAAAATGAGCCACTCACATAGGTTACACTTAAATTTAAATAGTTCTAGGGTGAAGATATTTAATTAATTCTCATTAATTAAATATTTCAACCACACTCAACAATTGCATTTAATCAATTTCCATATAAAAAATAAATAATCTCTCATGGCTAAAAATAACAAAGATCCAATTTATTAAAATTGCACTATTTAATCAAATTAAATAATCTAATTATAGAAAACACACCAACAACCAAAATCAAAAGAACCAAAAAGACCTAAGGACCCACATTCATACTCAAGAACAGGGATATAAACTCACGTCATCTAGATGAGTTTAGAAAGGGTAGGAATAACAAAATCTTGTCCACTATTTCAGGACAATAATATGGCTTAGGTTAAGATTTGGACCCGTGTTATCTCCCCTCTCTTACCATTTGAGATATTGCAATAGAGCATGCTCATCCTGACAATTCAGGGAAGTCGATGCCCAATACATGCAATCCTGTATACAAAACCCACATGTACATACATATATAAATATATAGCAGACAATAGCGTGGATTGGCCGATCATGTGGATCTCGCAAGCAACTACGACTCCGTCCCTCAACCACATCAAGCACGTCAAATAGAAATATAAAAAAAACACATCAACCATACACATGCAAGTATGGGGTCAATATCAATGATTTCTTAACATATAATATTTCATCCTAAAATAATCATAACATATATATAAAATCAGACTAGGGGTGGGGTACTACAGAATTATTCAAAATAATTATCAAAAACATTATTCAGATTGTTTTCCAAGTCATTGACCATATCTGATATCTGCACTATGACTGGCTTGTCGGTAGACCACTCTATATTACCGACGGAAGGGAGAAATCATTGTACATAGAAGAATATGCAGACTAGTAAGGAACCAAACTTACAAGTATTAGACTTTTCCAACTTGATATTCTTCATGTTCTCTTCAATTTGCCTCAAAAGAAGCTCGGAAAGGTCTAACTAGAAACTTTTTTTTACCATCTTCTATGCAATATCAACGACTCCACATGGTACATTGTTCAGTCTGCTTGACTAATAAATCTTGTAACCGATGACATGAGCTGCAAACTTAATCTCTGGGTCTTTGATTGAGCCAATTTTTAGTCCTCATCCATCCCATTTAGCTCCGATATTCTTTTCAATATCAGCCCTAGAAGTACTGCGAAAAGCCTTGGTCTTGTCAGTTGTTGGATATCCAATGGCTGTGTGAATCATGTTCTTTGTAACTTTTACCGATTCATCCAACCAAAACATTCCATCGTGAAACTTAGGGCATTTATAAGACCAATCCTTTCAACTTGTTTATATTCTAGTTTCAGTTTTCCATCATCACTGCAAATCCTCTGGTAAGATGCAAACATCTCAAAGTCTCCTATTTTGCCTATTTTGCAATGAATGTACAATCTAACATCTTCAACCAATAGAACCCTAGGTGGGATGCTTGAGAAAGCTCCCCCTGAATCAATCTTAGAAGCAACTTTGGGATGAAGTTTATATTTGGGTTCATCGCAGCTAGTTGACATGATTAGGTTCACTTCCTCCTCTACTAGCTTGGATTTGGTTGACTTGGATGCAGATGTCATTTTACTCTACTTAGGGTTTCACTAAATACTTTAAATAAGCCCAGTAGTAACTGTACTTACTCGAAATAGTGATGAACACACTTGGTTGGATCTGAAACTGCTTTGAATGCTTCTGAAACTCTCTACTTGAATTCTCTCTTTGGAAATTTATGCTCTTTGAAATCGCTTTGTGAAAATAAACTAAGTGTTCTGCCTATTTATAACCTTTTTCAAATTCTCGCTTAAAATACTTGTCATAAATGCTTGACCTACTTACAACTCGGCGACAACTGTCAACTCGGTGATTACCGTAAAATATCAACAGCTCGGTTAACACATTTCTTTCACTCAGTTAATACTGATACTCGGTTAACCTTGCAAGATAGTCACCGACGGGTAACTCTTTACTTGGTCTTGCTTATATCGACTGTATGACTTTGTAAGCTCAAAACTTATAAACCATAATGTATCTCAATTCATGCACATTTGGTATATGTGCATCAAATATAAGGAACTGTATGTAAGATAAGACAGATTTAGAATATCAGCTCCATACATACCTTTATCTTTTTTAGGTGGAGGTGTCAATGTCACCCAATCCAAAGGACGAGGTTTCACTGATTGCATTTCTTGACTCAGCATTCTCATTTGAAGTCTTTCTCCAAATAGTGTTTCTAATCCTCATGATAGCTACAATTGTGTTGCCATTCTCAAATATTTGTTCTTCTCGTGCTCGGTCTCTGCAATCCTTACTTAGGTGACTGACTTTATCACAATGTAAGCGTAGACACCTAAAAATCTTTTATAAAATAAATTATTTTTATTTTCTGAAAAATCTCTGATGACATCATCATTTATTAATTAATTATTTATTTAATTAATTAATTTATTTTTATGTCATTAAATCCCTCTATCTTAATTAAAAATATTTAATTAAGGAATCCCTCCCAAAAATGTTTAAATTTTATTTAAACATTATCTCCTTATTTATTAATTATTTTAATTAATAAATTGACCAAAAATCCCAAAATAAATAATTTATTTATTTTTTGACCAAAACTTGGTCAATTTCCTTAAAACCACTAACCTCTTCCAAAATCTTCTAATCCCTCTTTAATTTTGATTAAAAGGCTAATCCCATCCTTTCTAACCCTAATCCCAACTCAAAATATTTAATTAAGATTAAATATTTAATTTTCATATTTATTAAATATATTTTAATAAATATTCCCTAAACCAAAAGCCTTTGGAATGAATAAACATTTATTCCATAAAACCTAAGAAAACTCTAGACTCTTCTAGAAACTTCTCAACCCAACCTCTTCATCCATCCTAATCCTAAATTCTCCTAATCCTAATCCTAATCCTCCCCCTAACTTTCTCACATTCCCTAACCAAGGTTAGACAAGTCCTAAGCTTGACCCAAAGTCAACAAACTTCTAAAAGCTTCTCTTACATGCATTTAATGCATTTAAGGCTTCCTTATCCCTCTTACATGCATTTATGGTGCATTTAAAAAGCCCCTCACCCCTTTCTTACACCCTTTGACCTTAGGCACATTTTCCAAATTGTGCACATCCCTCCCTTCTTTCAACCCAATGCCCTTGTGACACTTGTCACAAGGAGGTGGCCCTGAACTAGCACAATCCATGTGCTCCCCTTTGAATGAATCTTGGCCTCTCTTAAGGATTTCAATCCTGGCCACTCATTCCTCCTACCCCAAGCCCTTAGGAATCTTATAAATACCCTCATTTCTAAGAGCAATCCATCCACTTTTATTTTCAAGTAATAGTAATCTTATAATGCCATTTTCATGTTAGATCTTAGCAAATCATTCTAAATTAGTTTACTTTCAAAGCATTTTAGCTCATCATAGCTTAGTAATAATGGACTAACATAATTTTTCTTCTTATTTTGCATAGCATTTAGCATCATATCACATCTCTATTTGGTCTAAAATCAATCTTAGCATAATCATACTTGCATTGAATCTCAATTTAAGCATCATAGTTTGAGTTCTTGAGGCCTTAGGGGCAATCTTGGGTGTTCTACCCATTATTGTGCCATTTTTGGGGTTTTCATGAGTCTCAAACCATCTTAGAATGCATTAGAGTATGCTCCAAGTGCTTAGAGAGCACACCCACATCCCTCTTATCAGAGCAAATCAAACAGTGCTTGGGTGCACCTATTTTTTGCTCAATCTGAGGTGGCTTAGCTTAGAGTTTTCCTTGTTTTCGTTTTGATTGCATGCTAGATTAAACTCTTAATGTTTGATTGATTTGAGCCTTTTAAAATAGATAACAGGTACCCTCAAAAGCATAGTCTACATTCTGGCATGCCTGGTGGGACCCCTGTCCTGATCAACTATATCAAAATCATCATTTCATGGCCGTTTTTCTTTTCTTCTTCACAAAAATCTGGGTTTAACATTCTGTTTTCATTAAAAATTGCGCATCCATCCTAAAAAATTGCGCATTTGTATAAATTTTTAAAAAGCTACGCATTTGTCATGATTTGCTGCGCATTTGTCACGATTTGCTGCGCATTTGTCATGATTTGCTGCGCATATGTATTTTGTTAAAAACTTGCATTTTAAAGGCATTTTGGCAGAATAGATGTAATTGCACATGCATTCTCTGTTATTGCGCCTATGTGCAAAATTGGAAAAGTGCGCATTCATCACATATTCTTGCACATTTGTTCTTTGGAACTGCGCATTTATTCCAGAAAGAGGTAATCTGATGTTTTTAAAGTTCTTTAAATTTGATTTTCCTTGCAGATTCTAACTCCTGTTATTTTTTGCAGGTACAAAGAAAACATTTAAAAATCAATCCTAAAGGCTTTGTTGTTATTAAGAACTAACTTCAATTTTTGCAAAATCTTGAATGCCTTTCAAATTTCATGCATCAAAGCTAAATTAGGAACTTGTCTTTTTGGAACTAAAATCAATCAAAGCAAAGGTCAAAAACAAATCTTGAGTGAAACTAAAGGGAAAGAACTTAAGTCCTAAGCATCATTGTCCATTTGAAAATCGAATCCAATCTTGAGTGCATTAAAAGAATGAACACCTCTATTCCTTCCTTTATTTCAATTCAAGAAAACACACAAATTCAATCTTGAATGATCTAAGGTTAAAACAAAACACTTCAAATTGGGCACATAAAAAGAACAACTTTTATGCTTTCCTCATCAAATCTTGAATGCCTTAAAGCAAACAAATTCACACTTCAAGCTTGGGTACTAAAAACAAACAAAACAACTCGTTCACAAGTCTTGAATGCCTTAAAGATCAATAAACACTCAATCGATTTCAAAAAGCTTTGGCGATCTCAAATTGGAAAGAACAAATTGTATGCCCTAAACACGAGTGTCTTCAATCTTGTAAACTATCACACTTAATCAATTTGGAAAAAGAACTCTTTTTGGTGTGCATCTAGGAGCTTTATTTTCTTGTAAAATCCTTGTTAGAGTAAGCAACATAGAACATTTGGACTTGGACAAGTTCACTTTGTTCTGCTTTTAGTGAGGCCTGTCCAGGGAGAAGCGCTTCCTCCTCAGAGAACGACCTCAAACTGGTATCCCCCTGGCCGGTATATAAATAAAGTGAAGGCAAAAAGTACTCACTTATAACTCCTAATCGTCGGGCGTTTGTGCCAAACACTATGACTGGGGATGGTAAATATTCCTCTCCCCCAGCATTATTGGCTAGGCTCTTAAGTGAGTCATGGGCGGTCAGCATAACCGGGTATGGAGACACCATGGAATTATTAGAAACCTGATAAAATAGAGGCTACCTTATCTACATCTGAAAGTATCAAAATCCTTGTGCAAGGACCGATTCCAAGGGGTTTACCGGGTCGCCTCAAGATTACTCACCATTTGTATTCCCTTCTAGGGGATACCAAGCTGTGGGCAAGCGATTTTGATACTCACCTTCCTTAGGTAGATCTGTTTGAAGTGCTTGACCATCAAAAACCTCGTGAAAACATTGTTGGAACATACACTTTCAGAGCTTTTATCAGAGTCAGTCATCCTGCTTGTATCTCGCAAGGTTGCTTTGTCCCTTGTAGAGATTGCGTTTCCAAAAATCTTTTTTTTACCTATCCTTTGCCATTGGAAAACGTTGAATCAAACTTGATACTCAAAATTTTTTTGCAGAAATCAGATATCCAAAGAGCCTTTTGTCTCAAACCAAACCTATCAGAATTTTCCCAAAGATATGCCTAATTTGATCAAACATCTGAAAGCTAAGTTGCCCAAATCCAAAGATTATCAAGAGAAGAAAGTTGCAGAAAGAAACCTCAAGAGCCATCAATCCTCTATCCAAGCAACCCAAGCAGAAGAAAAATATCAAGAAAAGCTTGATAATATTGGCTATAATGCAAGAGTCAAATAGTTTGCCTACCGATTCCAAGTAAACCATCGCTACATCAACCTTGAAAGAGAAGATTAAGCTGGATCCATTACATGTCCTATTCTACCTTCAGATCTCAAATCCTATCTCGGCAATCCTTCATCCTAGCTTCATCCTAGTTTCATCCCTGCATCATCACCAACCCTTAGTTGCATCCTAGAGTTCTTAGTTGCATTCATCATCATCTTCCTAGCAGCATCATAGATCATCCATCCCAATCGCATCTGCATCATCCTTTTAGAAAGAGCATTGTTCCCTCATCCTTCACCATCTTTCCATCAGCAATCCACCATCAGAATCCCATATCCTTCATCCAAATCCAGCATCCATCATCCAAATCAGAACCCACCATCTTTTTGCACCAAATCCAGAGATCCAAATCCACAAGCACTTAGTGTTCAGAACCTTTGAGTTGTTTCCATCCCCTATCCTAAATCAAAAATCATTCCTCTTTTGACAGAGCATTGTCTAAAGGAAGTCCAACTTGTCCTTGCACAGCCTCATCATCTCGAGCAAGAGATTGGCTTGTATTGATAAGAATCCAGTTGACCAAAGATCATTAGTCTATCCTAGGTTGACCAAATCCTATCACTGATCCTCCATCGGGAAAAACAACAGCTCATTGTTGACACTTAGTAATCTTCCACCAGCACTCCACCAATCCTCCATCCAATCTTGGCCCAAATCAGAGCATCCCACCAATCCTCCATCATCACCAAGCATCTCACCAATCTGTCACTATCTTCCACCAATCTTCCGCCATCTTTGATTCATATCCAAGCATCACACCAATCATTACATTGCATTCTAGCAGTTCATTCATCCTTAGAAGTTCCTTAAGCTTGCATCCATCATCCTTTAGAGTCCTTAGGAAGCATCTTGCATCCATCTAGCGTCTGCATCTCCATGCCTGTCGAGACAAGATCCAGATCTAGGAAGTGAAGAAACATGAATCCCTATCCAATAACCAGCTCATCTAATCCCAATATTTTTACCAGTGCAATGGTAGCCTATGATCCTGAAATACAAACTGGAAATACATGGGATGGTCCCAATATCCCCTCAACCCCTCTGGCAATAGAAACATTTGTGAATCATCTAGAGAATCCACTAGCAGTCAACACACTTATGGCCCAAAACCAGCAGAACATGTTCACTAACTTTGCGCAAAGGCATACTCCCATTCCACCATATCTCCATCCTCGTATCCCCATAAGCACTATCCAAATCCCAGCACAAGTATACTCTCCATTCATCCAACCATTCCCTGATCCAACCTTGCAAATATCCCAAGAAACCTCTGCCATTCCCCTCCTTTTACAAGGAAGCTTCGCCAATCCTGTAACACAAGCTGTAATGCCATCTGCTCTGTTCCCTATCACAGGTACTTCATCATCCGCCATGGCCGCCCAGGCTCTCGCTCAAACCCAACACTTGTCACAAGAACAACTCCAACCTCTTACACAAACCTTTACACCAGCAAGTCCACCACCTTCCATAAACCAAACAACACCATTCTTTTCAGGAGGGATGCAATCATCCTTCCCCCTCACTTCACAAGTTCCCACATCCACACCTTTTATGCCAGGAGGGGCGCAATCGTCTTCCCCTTTCGCTCCACAAGCCGCAGCATTCGTACCATCTTTTCTAGGGTCAATACAATCATTTCCCTCCTTCACCCAACAAACGTCAGCATCATCTATTCTGGGGGCAGCGCAATCGCTCCCCTTTCCTACTCAGCAAGCTTCCGCATCAACATCACCCTTTTCATGGGGAGCACAAGCGTTCCCTTCCTTTCCCCCCCAACAAGCATCTACCCAGGCACAGGCCTAGCAAAATTCCTTCACCACAGGGATGCCTTCCATGAGTTTTTCCAATCCACCATTCATGTCCCAAACTCCCATCACATCTACCTTCCCGGCGTCCGCTGCAACACAATTCCCACCACACACTGGCTCTCGTTGGGGCCTCACTCAAGAAGAAATGAAAGCTTGGGGCATACCAACCCATTCTCCTACATCCATGTTTGGAAACCAACAAACCACCTTCTCACAAGCAGCACAGCAACCATCACAACCTCCACCAGCTTCATCCTTTGCAAACTATCCATTCACAACACCTAATGCCTTTCAGCAAGTTCCTCCACCTCAGCAGCAAAGTTCATCCCATTTCACAAGTTATCCTGCCCAGCCACCCTTTGCTTCAAACTTCCCCACATCAGTTCCACCCTTAAGCAATGCGGGAATGCGCCCGACCTATATCGGTCAACCACAGAGCCAAGTTCAGCAAGGACCATCTTACCAGAAAGTGACGTCATTCCACCAACCTCCCCCACAACAACCTCACTTCCAATCATAGCAACAAACTCCCATCATTCCCCAACAATAACAATCTCCCTCCTACCAGTCACCGCAGCAAGTTCCTATCATTCCACAACACCAGCAAGTAGTCTCATATCCTCCACCGCAATATCCCTCTGTGCCGCATCAGCAATATCCCCAGCAAACATCACTCCAAAATCCACTCCAATCCGCCTATCCCATTGGGCCATCTCCATATCCCACTCCACAATACCCACCTCAAATAGCCGCACCCGCTCAAACACCAATCAATGCCGAGTGGGAAGCCATGAAGAATGCTCTTAAAGAGCTTCAAACCGGTACCGAGAACAAAACCTACAAATTTGAAGAGGTGTGTCCTTATCTGTTTGACCGGTCCATTGCTGCTATTCCTTTTCCCAAGCACTTTGAGATGCCTAAATTTGATAAATATCGGGGGAAAGGAGATCCAGTCAATCATATCAACGAATTCTATATGGCGTGCCAAGAAGTGGCTTACAGTGATAACTATCTCTTGCACCTCTTCCCCAAAAGCTTGGGAGGAACTGCTGTTGAGTGGTTCTATAAAATACCATGTGGGACCATAACAACTTTTATTGAACTTTTTGAGAAGTTCATTGCCCATTATGCCCACAATGTTGAGAATGAGTTGACCTTGTTAGATCTCTGCAACTCAAAGCAGAAAGAAGGAGAAAGCCTAGCAGAATATTTGCAACGATGGCAAAATCTTACCACTAGGTTATCATACCAGCCACCTGAAAAGCATTTAACCAAAATCTTTATCGATAATCTGCATCCTAAGCTATCCCAATTCATGAGGATGAACTGTCTCCAAACCTATCAAGATATCAAAAGCAAGGGGATAGGCATTGAAAAGGCCCTCCTAAATGAAGGAACAATCCGGCACTTCAAAAATGATTCCCAGAATAAACCCAGCAATGATAAATCCTAATACTGGAATCGTAACAAAAACATTGTTACTGATGGAGCCACTGATACCAAGCATGTTCAATTTGTCGTGGCTAGTCCTACATCAACTCCTGCATGCCAACAACAAGCACCCGTCTATCAGCAACCTCCTCAAGCCCCTCAGCAACCCATGCAACAATATCATCCTCAGAATAACCAACAGAATTATCAGCAGCAAGCCCATCAAGCATATCAGAGCAATCCGAATGATCAAGTCAATACCGTTAATGTTGCTCCCAAACAAAACAAGCCCAGAACTCAGAACAACTCAAGGAAGAACTTCACACCACTGGGTGAGCCCCTGGATGTTATCTTCCACCGAATGGCCAAGGCCAACTTGATCACATTTCCACCAATCCAGCCAGTTGATGATACCACTCCCCGGCCTGATTGGTACAAAGATCACGAGTACTGTGATTATCATCGTGTCAAAGGACACACTACCCTGAAGTGTATGAGACTCAAAAACTATATCCAAGGTCTCATCGACCAAAAGGAGATCCAAGTCAATACACCTGCTCAAACCTCGCCAAATGCCAACCTACAAATCTATCAGAATGTGTTCCCACAGCACACTGCTGGGAAGAACCAAGCTAATGCTAACCATCCCCAGAATCACGGCAAAGAAAAACAAGAAGATAAAACCGGTTGCCAAGACTATACTATAGCCTACATCAACTACGATAAACTTGTTGGATGTATAACCCAAGTTGAGCCCACAGTCAATGTCATCCATGTCAGAGGAGCAGATAGTCAATGTGCTGTTACCACCCGCAAAGGCCGGATAACTGTCGCTGGTGCCCATCCGAGGCTAGCACATAATGCACACAATGCATAGTACAACCTCATAGAACATCTTGGGAACACACCAGCCCAAATATCCATCTTGGACCTTCTCCGCACTTCACCCCTCCATCAGGAGATCCTTGACCGAGCTCTTAAAGAAGGACATGTTCCCACAGACATTAACACCACCCAGTTCGAGACCCTTGTGGGGCATCTATCCGTAGCCTGTGCTTTATCCTTTAAATCATCTGACATACCAGACGTTCCACCTTACCACACTCTCCCTCTCCGCATTGCCATCATGATCAAAGACTTTGCTATCAAATGGGTCTTAATAGATAATGGCTCAGCCCTGAACTTGTGTACTTTGAAATTCATTCAGCAAATTGGGTTCACGCAAGCCGATATATCACATGAAGTAATCACCATCAAAGCCTATGACAACTTGGAGCATACCTATGAAGGTACTATTACTTTGCCTATTCAGCTAGGCCCAGCAATACAAAATACCATTTGTCATGTTGTTGATCTTGACCTACCATTCAATATCCTCCTAGGCTGACCATGGATTCATTCCATCAAGGCTGTACCATCCACTTACCATCAGTGCATCAAATTTTTTCATCAAGGCACTGAGGTTACCATTCATGCTAATCCCCAACCCTTCGCATACTGTCGTGCGATGGAAGCATCCTTCCCCCATTCCACTCATTGTCCTGGCACTGACACTGCCACTTATGTTGCCAGCTCATCCCGATCCCATCGCGATCCAGAAACCACCCTCACCTCCACCCTCTCTTCCATCAAGATCAACAACCAGGGCTGTGGTGAATATAGCCTACATGATGCATTTGTTGTAGGGGCCCTCCCACTTGATCCACATATGCACGGGTGCCCGAGTCACCAAAGCAAGCCTGCAAAAGATATCCATTCAATCAAGAGAATGGGACCTATGACCTTTGAATCCCATGGCAATATAAACAGTCAAGAGATGGATCCTGACATCAATAGGTGGTTGTACAAACATCCCCCACCACCAGACACTCAACTCCTTGGCTACTTCAAAGATAAATACCCACAATCGCACAAATACACTACCAAGCAATGGAACTACCAAGGAGGTGGTCTAGGACCACAAGAAGGTGGAAGCAAAGATCCTATCACAGCATTAAAAAATCCTCAACATCAGGGTCTTGGCTTTACTACCCCTCGCCTACATATACAAGGGCCCAATACTGCAATTGGGGGCACTAACATGCCTAGCATACCCTTCTTGAATAGCCAGGATGACCTCATAGAAATCGAAGACATCCCTGAAAAGAAAGAAATAAGATCCTATGACGATATCTTTGACGACGATACCCTCCTGGGGACTTTTGTCCTCCGACAACTTGCCATCAATCTCATAGAACTTCCCCTCATCCACCCTCAACTCATAGACTGGGACCAACCAAGCATCGCACACATCGATGAGTTCCAAAGCACAAAAGCACTCCTAGCATTCATGGGGGCATCAGGCCCACAACCTGTTCAAGATCTAGAGTCAAATCACATCTAAAAGCTCGACCCAGAAGGATACTTCGGGGAGGAGGCAAGCTTTAGCTGCAAAAGAGAAATGAAACAAGTAAAACATGAGTCTTTATGTGAAAACCCTTCTGGGGCACATTCTGATTCCAAAATAGTAAAAATAAAGAGTGAATCTTCTAGTGAAAACTTGGCAATTCAAGCGCTAGAAGATGAAGACTTGCCTCTTCCTCCTATGCGAGATTACATACCAGAGCAATCACCTATCATCATAGAAGAAACCAAGCCAGTCAACTTAGGTACAGAGGAATGTCTGAGAATCACCTACATTGTGGCCAATCTGACAGAGGGTGAAGAAATGGCTTTGACTACACTCCTTAGAGAATCAATCATAAATTTTGCATGGTCATATGCACACATGCCTGGGTTTGATCCTAATCTTGTAGTCCTTCATCTAGCAGTAGATCCTAATGTCAAGCCAGTAAAGCAGAAACTGAGAAAAATGCATCCAAAAATTGCCTTATTAGTCAAAACAAAGCTTGAAAAGCTCCTCCAAGCTAAGATTATCAGAGCTATAGATTACTCAGAATGGATCTCTAACATGGTGCCTGTCACAAAGCCTTCAGGAGACATCAGAATATGCACAGATTTCAAGGACTTAACAAGGCATGTCCTAAAGATGATTTCCCGCTACCAAATATAGACATGATTGTAGATCTTACAGCGGGTCATGAAATGTTATCACTAATGGATGGTTTTTCAGGCTACAATCAGATTCGTATAGCAGAAGCAGATCAACATAAAATAGCATTCACCACTCCATGGGGTACCTTTTGCTACAACATGATGTCATTTGGGCTAAAGAATGCGGGAGCCACATATCAGAGGGCGATGACAGCAATCTTCCATGACATGATCCACAAGATCCTAGAAGACTATGTGGACAACATCCTTGCAAAATCTAAAACATGAGGTGAACATCTAAGCATTCTTGAGAGTGTGTTCGATCACTTACATCATTATGGCTTAAAACTCAATCCAAAGAAATGTGTCTTTGGTGTTACATCTGGAAAGCTCCTAGGTTTCATAGTATCACGACGCAGCATAGAGATCGACCCCAAGAAAGTCAAAGAAATAACAGAAATGCCTCCACCAAGAACACTCAAACAGCTCAGAAGCCTACAAGGAAAGCTTCAATCAGTGCGTCATTTCATTTCTTAGTTAGCAGACAAGTGCCAACCTTTCACGCATCTCTTATGCAAAGACACAAGCTTCAAATGGGATCCCATATGTCAGAGAAGCTTTGATAAGCTCAAAGAGTATCTAGCCAATTCTCTGATTTTAGTACCACCAATTCTAGGACACCCTCTCATACTCTACATCTCGGCAACCACTACAGCACTGGGGGCACTCCTAGCTCAGCATGATGATGAAAACAAAGAAAGAGCCATCTACTACATTAGTCGAACTCTTGTCGGCTATGAGCTTAATTATTCACCCATGGAAAAAGCATGCCTTGCATTGGTCTTTGCCACTCAAAAGCTTAGACACTACATGCTCAGTCACACAATTAGGCTCATTTCAAAAGTGGATCCCCTCAAGTACCTATTATCAAGAACAACTCTTACAGGTCATATGGCAAAATGGGTCATGTTACTTAGTGAGTTTGACATCCAGTATATTGATTGGAAAGCAATCAAAGGGCAAGTCATTGCCGACCAACTAGCAGAGGCACCACTGGTGGATGCTTATCCACTAATCATGGAATTCCCTGATGAACACTTATGTATGATCGAAGAACAACCCATGTGGAAACTATACTTTGATGGCTCCTACACATCACATGGGTCAGGGGCAGGAATCCTATTCGTCACGCCTCAAGGTGACTACATCCCAAAATCATTCAAGTTGGGATTCCCATGTACCAACAACATTGCAGAATATGAGGCACTCATCTCTGGTCTCAAAACAGCCATTCAGTGGAATATCACAGAATTACAAGTATTTGGAGATTCACAACTGATTATCAAACAAGTCCTAAATGAATATCAGACAAAGGATGACAAGTTGCTACCTTACAAAGTGCTGGTGGATAGACTAAAAGAGCATTTCCTAAATCTACAGTTCACATAGATCCCAAGACTTCAGAACAAAGCAGCAGACGCAATGGAAATCATCGGATCCTTGTTAGAAATCCCACGTGACGCATCACAGTATGAATTCCTAGTCGAGCAGCTACATACACCAGCTTATGAGAACGCCGATGCAGAAATGGTGTGTCTTGGTTGGTCCTCAATCCCCATGGTACCACGACATCCACGCATATCTAAAGAATGGTATCATATCTCCCCATCTCACCAATAACCAACGCCAAAACCTTATTCGCAGAGCTTCCCGCTACACTCTTGTAGCCAACACCCTTTATCGTCGCGGGTATCACAATATCCTCTCTAGGTGTTTAGACTCAAATGAGGCCGTCCTGGCTTTACAAGAAGTTCACACTGGAATTTGCGGTGCCCGCACGAGTGGCATGGTTCTAGCTAAGCAGTTGCTTCGAGTTGGGTATTATTGGCCAACCATGGAACATGATGCTTGTGAGTTTGTCAGAAAATGTTTACCATGTCAGTAGCATGCAAATCTGATTCATGCACCAGCACAAGACTTGCAACCCATTGCGCCACCTTGGCCATTTTCATGTTGGGGCTTTGACCTTGTCAGCTTAATCACTCCCCTTTCCTCAGATGGACACAAGTACATAATAACTGCCACAGAGTACTTCACCAAATGGGTTGAAGCGATTCCGCTCACCCTAACTACTAGCATCCAAATATCCAAGTTCATCCTTTACCACATCATCTGCCGCTTCGGCATACCATCTACCATCTTCACAGACCATGACACACCTTTTGAAAACCAACATGTGGATGATCTATGTGCCAGACTCCACATCCATCACCGTTTCTCCAGTCCATATTTCCCCCAAGGCAATGGCCAAGCTGAGGCAACCAACAAAACTATCTTGAAAATCCTCAAGAAGGTTGTCAATGACTCTGGTCGTGACTGGCACCTCCAAATCAATCCCACCCTCTAGGCCTATTGCACTTCTTGTCGCACTCCCACAGGCACCACCCCATATTCCCTTGTATATGGTGCAGAAGCTGTTCTACCAATCGAGGTCGAGCTCCCATCATTGCGAGTCTCCATGAAGAACTACACCACTGATGAAGACTATCGTGTAGCCCGTCTCACACAGCTAGACCTGTTAGATGAAAAGAGACAGCAAGCATATGATCACCTGGTTGCATACCAGAATCGACTCAAAAGGAGTTACAACAAGAAGGTCCATCCTAGACAGTTCCAAGTCGGTGACATGGTTCTCAAAGAAAATCAGAAGGTCCAAGCAAATCGAGAAAAGAAAGGCAAGTTTGAGCCTACTTGGCTGGGCCCCTATGTTGTCACAGCATGTTTCGGCTTCGAAGCTTATTAGCTATCTACACTAGAAAGTGAGCCTTTGAATGATCCAATCAACATCATACATCTGAAGAGGTTCTATGCCTGAATCACATCCTACATATTCAGAAAATCCATAAAATTTTGAAAAAAGCAGAAAAATACAAAAAAAGCAAAAAAGCAAAAAAGCAAAAAGAAAAGAAAATAATCGTCCAATGGTGAAAACTTGGCAATTCAAGCGCCTTGGACAAGTATGTTGGTGAAAACCTGGCAAACAGGCGCCATACATAGTGGACCGAGTCATTATCTATCAAACTCTCATCTCTCCCATCCCACCATCTCAATCCTTTTTCTACCGTCCCCATCCCCATCCACCATCCCCCAGCATTCCTCTTTTTCATAATCCTCCAACAAAACCACAATCCTACCTGCACATATCTTGTACCATATCTTGTACCATCCCTTGTATCATATCCTGTATAACGTAATCCTTCCTGTATAGCGAGATCTTCCTATCCCAAATCCTGATCTTTTGTACATATCCGTTGTATATCTTTGCCTGTCCATTGTACATATCATCCCTTTTTGTTGTACATTGTCCTTGTCAGTCCTACAGTAGCATTTGATCATAACACTTTGTCCTACCCAGCCTTGTACTTCAACAACATCAATTGTTGACTATTCTTGATCACCGTGATTATTCTTTGACTTCATCATTTGCCAGCGAACAACAACACTTAATCTCTCATCAATCAACAGGTCCTTGAGGATGTATCCTTCCTCCTATCAGACCTAATCTTCCCCCCATCAAATCAGTCAAATCAAATCTCTCTCCTTGGCAAAGGATGTCTTTTTGGAGTTGTCATTTTGATCTTTGATTTTGTCCTCTGGATCTTGTTAATCTTTTACGGCTTCTTGTTGTTCTCTACTCAACGTCGCCACGCTCCTTTATATCATGGTGCACTGCGAATGAGGATAATTTGGGGCAAGGTCTTTTAATCTTTTGCTTCTGCCTGTGAGTCATTCGTGTGTTTGTGGTTTCTTCAGCATCGTTTCCACCATGCCTCCTTCGGGTTTCATGTGTGATGCTGGGGCAACCCTGCGTGTCTTTTTAGCGTCAGTGCTATGCAACGCTGGTGACAAGGCCTTGTGTTCTTTCGTAACCTTGGCAGGTCTCTAGCAATGCTATATCAAACTAGGTTGTGCTCTCCACATTTGCACTTGGAGCTTCCCCCAATCCCCTGCATCCTGCATCATATAGATTAATCTTGCATCTTGCATCTCTCATGTAGCTGCATCCTGCATTTTGCATTCCATCTCATCTTGCATTCACTCATCTTTGCTTTTGGAAGCTTGGTTATTTATCTCCCCTTCTTCCTAGGTCCTTCCTTCCTTGTTTCCTTTCGATAAAATTCCACAATGTTTACTCCTTGCGTTATTTTCTCGAGGGGGCACAACCCCTTATTCCTCCAAATTCTAGTCTTGGGCATCTTATTTTCTTGTCTTTGATGCCATGCCACTTGCGGCATCGCATCAAAGAGGGGCAAAATGTAGACACCTAAAAATCTTTTAGAAAATAAATTATTTTTATTTTCTGAAAAATCCCTGATGACATCATCATTTATTAATTAATTAATTATTTAATTAATTTTTTTATTTTTATGTCATTAAATCCCTCTATCTTAATTTAAAATATTTAATTAAGGAATCCCTCCCAAAAATGTTTAAATTTTATTTAAACATTATCTCCTTATTTATTAATTATTTTAATTAATAAATTGACCAAAAATCCCAAAATAAATAATTTATTTATTTTTTGACCAAAACTTGGCCAATTTCCTTAAAACCAATAACCTCTTCCAAAATCTTCTAATCCCTCTTTAATTTCAATTAAAAGGCTAATCCCATCCTTTCTAACCCTAATCCCAACTCAAAATATTTAATTAAGATTAAATATTTAATTTTCATATTTATTAAATATATTTTAATAAATATTCCCTAAACCAAAAGCCTTTGGAATGAATAAACATTTATTCCATAAAACCTAAGAAAACTCTAGACTCTTCTAGAAACTTCTCAACCCAACCTCTTCACCCATCCTAATCCTAAATTCTCCTAATCCTAATCCTAATCCTCCCCCTAACCTTGTCACATTCCCTAACCAAGGTTAGCCACCTCCTAAGCTTGACCCAAAGTCAACAAACTTCTAGAGGCTTCTCTTACATGCATTTAATGTATTTAAGGCTTCCTTATCCCTCTTACATGCATTTATGGTGCATTTAAGAAGCCCCTCACCCCTTTCTTACACCCTTTGACCTTAGGCACATTTCCCAAATTGTGCACATCCCTCCCTTCTTTCAACCCAATGCCCTTGTGACACTTGTCACAAGGAGGTGGCCCTAAACTAGCACAATCCATGTGCTCCCCTTTGAATGAATCTTGGCCTCTCTTAAGGATTTCAATCCTGGCCACTCATTCCTCCTACCCCAAGCCCTTAGGAATCCTATAAATACCCTCATTTCGAAGAGCAATCCGTCCACTTTTATTTTCAAGTAATAGTAATCTTATAATGCCATTTTCATGTTAGATCTTAGCAAATCATTCTAAATTAGTTTACTTTCAAAGCATTTTAGCTCATCATAGCTTAGTAATAATGGATTAACATAGTTTTTCTTCTTGTTTTGCATAGCATTTAGCATCATATCACATCTCTATTTGGTCTAAAATCAATCTTAGCATAATCATACTTGCATTGAATCTCAATTTAAGCATCATAGTTTGAGTTCTTGAGGCCTTAGGGGCAATCTTGGGTGTTCTACCCATTATTGTGCCATTTTTGAGATTTTCATGAGTCTCAAACCATCTTAGAATGCATTAGAGTATGCTCCAAGTGCTTAGAGAGCACACCCACATCCCTCTTATCAGAGCAAATCAAACAGTGCTTGGGTGCACCTATTTTTGGCTCAATCTGAGGTGGCTTAGCTTAGAGTTTTCATTGTTTTTATTTTGATTGCATGCTAGATTAAACTCTTAACGTTTGATTGATTTGAGCCTTTCAAAACAGATAACAGGTACCCTCAAAAGCATAGTCTACAGTAAGCATGCCATACCAGTGCCTTTCCAGCTTCATGATTTTTCAGCCCATCTTTTTCTCATACAATTAGCTACAATATGTCCATACCTTCCACATACTATGCAATTTACCCATGTGTTATAATCCCAAGTGTAAGCATTACCTTGTCTCTTCGGTTGATAAGGTTTGTTATGTCCTTTCAGTGTCCAAACTTGTTTCATCTTTGTCCTATATTATTGTGAGGTGTGTCAATGCTTATTGCAAGTGTAACATAGTTTCTCCATGTGAGGTTTGTTAGGAGTCCTATTCAACTTAGATCTACACTCATATGTTTGATGTCCAAACTTATTACAATTATAACAGTAACCATTAAACTTTGGGGTGATTTTAGGTTTACCTTGTGCTTTACTCCTGCAAACATTTGAATTATGTCATGGTTTTCCATAGTGATAGCATGTCAGCATCTTAGATCTCTTATTCTAATTGATATTTTTCTATTCATCTTGTTTGGATGATTCTCCTTGCTCAGTGTAGCCTAATCCAGTGGTGCCTCCAAGTCCTCTTTAACTAATCAAAAAATCATCAATTTTATTTGAATTATCTTCATCCTTTTTCATCATCTTATTGTGTTGTAGCTACATCTTTACTTCATTTCTCAGTTTCTCATTCTCTTCCCTGAGTTCTCCAATATCTTCAAATTTTCTTGATAGCTCACCATTTACTCAATTGATCTCCTCGCTTACAATAATCATTTGATTGGATATCTCAAAATGATGCTCGGTAAGTCTTTGTATCTCAGTTTCTTTTGCTTGAAGTTGATCAGCCATCTATCTTCTATCATCAACAGCTAAATTCCTCTCATGTTCAGCTTGTCTAGCATGTTTCATTACATCAATCATTCTCACCATCTGTCTCTTGACCGATCTACAGGGCTTTCACTTGTTCAGTCAACTGAATATTTTTCTCAGATAAATCAGACATGGCACTTTCAAAACTGTCAGAAATACTGCCTGAACTAGATCCCAAGTTCTCAAATAGGTCATCAATCTCCTCTTCATGGTAGTTAGTCTCACACTCCCTGATAGCCATATTATTTCTCTTTACTAGTAGCTTTTTCAATTCATCCTTGGCTAGTTTGAATTGCTCAATGAACATCTGCATCTAAATCTTATGGTTCTCTATTGTTTTGTCCAACTTGTATCTCTTCATGATTAGATCTTTACTCTTCAGTGGTTAAACCATCCAATAAGAGATCTGAGCTCTGATACTAATTGTTGGAATGGAGAGATAGGGTACTAAGAGGGGAGGGGTGAATCAATGCCCTCAAAACTTTTCACTTCAAACTAGATCAACAAACAGTAGTAAACTCATCTATCCAAATGAATCCATTATATGCATCATTTATTCAATTAACTTGTAATGTAATTTGCATGAAATTAAACAATAAATCAATCACATAACATATGTATTTTGGTTACGCAGAAACCCTTGTTAGAAGGTAAAAACTGCGGTGGGGTTGACACCCACAAATTCTTCACTACTGCAGATAATAAAGTTTTTCAGTTAAGGCTACAAGTTATGATCACTTCTGGTGATCTTACCCTATTAGGAGTAATAATTAGATCAGCTAGATCTACCTGGCTAAAAGATTTTAACAACACTACTTGAGTGTGTACTCGGTTAAGAGATTTTACAATAAGACTGTTAGGTCTACTCCGTTAAGAGATTTTTGCTAACTCTGTTATAATGATTAGAGAATAATAGGATGTATCTATAATTGACAACTTAACCTTGTCTAAATTAGATCTATGAAGTATTGAATGTAAATCACTTTTTTTTGTGAATATCTTGCCTCTGAACTACTCGGTAGCCTTGACTGATGTTGTCTAATCTAAATGTCTCTTAATTATGCTCTTCCTTGTCTGATTACTGATGTCTTGAAGTTGGCTTCTACCTTCAAGATCTCCTTCACATATCATACCATACTTGTGTCAAAATGACATGAATTACAATTATATAGCATACTGCTATGACCGCCTAACAAAATTAGGTTTACAATATCTTCGAAAAAACCCTAAGATCTACAGTATACAAAAATGACCTATATCTAACAATTACATAAAGATCATCATCACAATTAATGATTACATCCATAATAAATGATCCTCGATCTTGGTAAAATGTTTTATGATTCTGTTGTAACCGTCTGCATAGATAAATTTGCCAAAACTGATTACTATGTTATTTCCTGGATTGCTCGGTAAACACTATCAATACTGCTCGGTGAATGCACTGGTGCTTGGTGTCTAGTCTGCTTGGTGTTTACTGACACTCAGTATCGATATACACTGATGCTCAGTAAAATTGGTCTGGCGCTCAGTTAGATATGTTTCCTTTTAGTTCTCGGTACTGCTTTGAGATAACTCAGTGTGAAGGCTTATGTAGTTAACCGATTAGCATGTGTATCTTGTAGTACTTCCCTTTTACCGACTAGATAGCATAGGTAACCGACTGATCATCTTTGATACTAATGACAATCCTTAATGCTCAAATAGAGATAACATCTTTGTATTGTGTAATTTATACAAAATTCATAGTAGATCTTCAAAGCTAAATTTTCATATTTAAACTTTTGTCATGGTTGGAAATTTGTTTAAATCCATTATCATTGTTAAATCAAAGTGGGAGCAAAAATCCAAATCCAAGGAACTCATCAAATAAAACACAAGTTGACACAAATCGATGCATCAAACCGAAGATCATGACACTTCAAATTTTTGATCTATATGAAATTTCAAAAATCCAAAAACTTGATCAATATCCAAATATTCTACACACCCAATCTGTAACATAAAATCTGACAAACTTAAAAAGGATTAAGTATGAATAAAGATAAAAAATGATGAAGTTAATTTGAAATATGGTCCACAAACAAAAGCAAAAGGTGTTGCTTGATTTTTTAATCATGTATTTTTAGCAAATTGATGATGTCATTGACTATATGAGTAATGATAGAAGCATGACATTTTCTTGATTTCTGCTTGTGAGGTCGATTCATAGAAGTATGCAAGTTAGTCTACGGACATGATCATCAAAAGATCATCGAGGACATTTGCATATGAAAGGGATCAAATCTTTGTCTATTTACACAAACAAATACCTTGGCCATTTAGATTTGTCATATCTAAATGCCAAAATCCACTTGCAACATAGAAACCAAGAAAAGTGTTATTCATACTCCCATGTTCTGACCAGTAAGAGTTATACCAATTTCATTGTTGAAATCTAAGGAAAGAGATATTCAAATCACAATGGTTAAAAATCTAACTAGTGAGTGTTGTACCAATTTCATGATCCAAAAAGCTCAATGATGAAAATAGGAAAAATAGCTTAATCCAATGATAAGTGATAATTTTGTTGCATTTGCATTCATTTTAGATTAAGCTTGCATTATAGTTGTTATGAGATTTTTTAAAGTGAGTGAAAGGTTAATCAAGATTACATCATTGAAATCTCTCTTTGAGATGGAATATGTTGGACTTCAACCAAAAAAAATGCATTTTAACATAGATCATTGTATAAGTTCCATTTAGGTGCTATTTTGATGCAAGGGCATGCAAGGTTGAGGCAGGGGCATTCTGTGTGCTCGGTGAAACTGCATAAGGATTTGTGTTTTGGTCGGTTTTGCTCCATTGCAGCCTTGACCGACGGCCTCGGTCATTGAAGGAAGCTCGGTCGCTAAAGGAACTCGGTAGTCTCTGGCCCTCGGTGAAAGTGTTACTTGGTCATGCCTGTAATGCTCGGTCGACACTGGTGCTCGGCGATGCTTGGTTTGCTCGGTTATTTCACTATTGCAGGGTAGATTTGGCTTACCGACTGTAGTTCTGTGTGATTTGTTGGGCCGACTTGGTGCATTTATTAATTGTATCTTTTGTTGGATTCTCCTAAGTGGATCTGGAGACTGACATACTGAATTAAATGTTTGTATACATTTTGTAAGCCAACTTGTATGGCATTTAATATTTGTTAGGAAGGGTTTGGGGTTTCATCTTGCCGACTTGTGGCTGATGATTAGTATTTAAGGAGAGTTTGGGGTAGATGTTTAGGGAGACTTCTTGGTGGCATAAGCTGGAAGGCACTACTGAAGCTGAAGTTGGTGAAGTTGTGGAAAAGATTCTTCTAGGAACTTGCAGATCTTATTCTTATCAGATAGTTTGTAATAGCAGAGCTAGTAGTTGCATACTTGGGAACAAGGAGATTGCTTGGAGGCTTGCGAGCTCAAGTTTAGATTTGCCTTAGGGTTTCCATCAACTTCTGATTGTCTTCAGAGCTAAACTAGTTGAAGTTTGTATTAGATATGTTGTGGATCTTGCAAAATGGTTTACTGATTGTAATTGGCCCTAACCCGAAAGGCCTTACAGCTGGGCATGTTAATGAAAATCAGAGTTGAACAATTATTTTTTGTTGCATTGTTGAGCATTCCGCTGTGTAATTCTGAAGCTGCAAGGTTTGGATTGTCCTTAATTGGATCCACCATCCTTGATTGCATCATATTTAGTGCATAAGATGTTCAAAGGGACTGTCTATAGTATCCTTAACAAATGTAGGCATTAACTTCTCCAATATTTCAGATGCCAAACCCAACAATTTACTATCTTCCATGTGGTTTTTCAGAATTTCATTCCTAGCCTATGCTTCAGCAAATTGTGCAAGCTTAAGCTTATGAAGGGGTGTGAGAAAAACAAGTCAATTAGCCCTTGTAACATTTTTGGACCGTGTTCGAAACTGCCTTGCTCAATAAATTCCTTCCCTGCGGTCTTTCAATTAGAGCTTATCTAATGGTACGTTACTTATATTCTAAATATCAAGGTTGTGCACTCCTTCCTATTAGCAGCACAAAGGGAGCCGAGTTGAACAGGGCCTTCGTGCAAACCATCTTACAAGATCCATATCCATATATGGAAAGATCAATACTATGAGCCTTTTTCTTTTTAATTTGTTCTTAAGTCTATGAGTGTGTAATTCTATGTTTACCAGTGTAGAATTTTGCAGCTATGGCTGCATAGATTTAGCTAAGAAAAACAAAAAACAAAGTAGTTTTTACAGAAAAGAAAAAAACAGAACATGTTGAACAAGAATTTCAATCTTTCAAATTAATCAATAATGATATACTATGTTTACATTGCACACATAATGCAGATTTATACAAATTGAAACTACCACATAAAAATAGTAATTACGATGAGATTGCATGAGAAAATAGAATGCATATATAAACTAAACAACAGTTCTCCTTGTTAGCCTTAACGCATGACACAAAGTTATCATCCATTCACTGAAATAGAGATCCATGAATTGTAGTGATAATAGATGCACTAATAGATCAAATCCGTAAGCTATGGACCTAACAGAAATATAACAGCAACAACCAGAAACGGAAAATGGAAATCCTAATGGTCAGATAACAGGATGAAAAATGAAATATTTAGAAGTTACGTATCGTATAAGAAATGTACATGCATACATAAGTACAGACAATTTTTTATTCAAAATTGTAAATGTCTAGTTTAATACTGGGAAAGAGTTAACTAAAAGTTGATAGCTATAAAAAGTTATAAACAACTCTTCCCCGACTGGTGTGCGTAACTCCCACAATAACATGTGCAAACGTGCGCAACACTGGAAACGTGCGCACCACTTAGAACAACATGCAATCCTAAGGCCGCCCTGTCAATACAAACAGCAAACATAACAGCATTTCCTAGTACTTTAAACAAGCAAAGTTTCTTCGTTGCATGTTAAAACAACATCAAAAGTCATATGCTTAACGGATCGAAAAAGTTACCTTCAATCTCATAGTTGAAGCGCAGCTCAGCTTTTACTATATCAATGCATTGTCAGAATTCAGGCCACGCATTTCCTCTCGCGAAACCAATGCTGGTGCAATATTATTGGCTATATTATTTTGCTGAAGCGGATTGGCGCGAACTGTAACTTCTATTCCATTAACAGGATCAGGAAATTTGATGCAATGGTGATATGTGGAGGGAATAGCCTCCATGGCATTAATCCATGGGCGGCCGAGGAGAAGGTTGTGTGGTGGTTGTACTTCAAGGGGAACAATGTGGAACGTGGTTTTTTTCTCGGGGACATCATCCACCTTAATTGGGAGAGTAATGGTACCTACGGATGGTCTCTGTGTGCCGTCATAAGCAAAGAGGGTTGTTCCATTTCCACGGTTTATGTAATCATTAGTATAGCCCAATTTTTCTAAAAGCTTCCGGTCACAAATTAGATTTACACCTGAGCCATTATCTACAAAGACATTTTCGATCACATGATCATTTACCGTGACATCTATATAGAGCCCATTTTCGGGGACTTGTATATCAGGCATATCGTTGGGACTAAACACAACCCGGTAAGGAATGGTTAAACAGCTCAACCAGGCCTCGAATTGGGTAGGGTTAATATCTACTGGGACTTTGGACTTTCTGAAGGCACTGAGCCATACATCTCTATGAGGTTCTGAGAAACCGATGAGATCATCTATGGATGTCCATTCACTCTCCTCAACAGATCGTAGGCGTCTATATGGATTGTCCTGTTGAGAGGACGAGGACGCACCATGGACAGAGTCAGCCTTACATATTATAACAGGGCGGGCTTCTTTAAAACGACAAATTCCGGATTGCCTGGATGCTAGCGCTTTCTCCGGTCCACCTGTTGGCAAGGTAGCCACAATCAATCATATAGCTACCTGAAACATCAATGTTAGTCGTTTCTATTACTCACTCTTCCATGTGCCAATTCCAAAGGGAATCAATACCTGCAAAGTCGTTGGTGGAGTGTTTAGCGGGACGCTTTTCCAAGCCCAAGCCATAGGTATCTTGGGGCTACAAACCAACAGATCCAGCAGTTAGTAACCAGGTTTATACGAATTCATCTGTAAATTCAAAAATTCTATTCTAATCAGTACATCCTAGGTTTTCTCTTGAGAAAACATGATGTACATACAAGGTTTTCTCTTGAGGAAGCATGATGTAGTTGTTAGAAATATAAACTACACTCGCACCAAAAAGTGATTGATGGATGGTTAGAGTAACAATAAAATATATATTGAATAATATATTAAAAAAATAGTAGTAATAATTATTTATAATACATTCAAATTGGTTTAAAAAATAAAAAAATATAATTATAAATGAATATAAATTACTTTAAAAATAAATTAAGCAATACTATAAAATTAATAAAAGAATCATATAAAATAAAATATTCTCGCACTCAATATAAATTATATGAATTTTAAATAGTTTTTAAGGGTAAAATAGAATAGTTGTTTATATAAATAAAAACAATTAGATTACATTTTAAATGGTAGCAACTAAATACTATAGAGTCTATCCATTCAACCCATCAAAGACATCTACATTTAGCCCAATAATTTTATATAAGACTTCTATTTTTTAAAAAGAATTATTCACCATTGTCATTAATGAATTCTTTGTTATTGTTTGAGATTCGTCAATATTTTATTTTAAAAATGTGATTAAAAAATAATTTCCAATAAGAATTTTTATTTTTTTCTTAAAATTGAAAGATTCGCCAATAGAAATTAATTTTTCTTTTAAGAAAATGAAAGATTTGCCAAAATATAATATCTTTTTTCGGAGGGGGGTTTTCTTAAATTTATCCCTGCTTCCAACCTATTTTTGGTATCAGAACCAATTTGAGAAATTTGCTAATTATTGTAGGCGATTGAGAAGAGATTATGAAAAGGAAGATCATAGGCTATTTAAGTGCTCAAGAAAAAGTATTGATTTGTAGTTCTTAAAAGAGGAAAAAAGAATTGATTGCATCTATTTGTATGTGTTTTTTGTTGCTAGTAGGTGGTGGAGAGATAATTAAGGTGAAGAAATATCAAGTTGTAGCTTCTTCCTCAAGGAGACAACTATTTGAAAAAGGTGGCATCTCTTTGCATACTAAAGCATCTATATGTAATAATGTACTTATGTAGATACAACTACAGGAAAACAAAGTTGTGTTGGAGGTGGCCCACCTTCGAGATTTACTTCATCATTGGGGAAATTATCCTTGTACAGTTTCCAAACTACTGTCGGACTCCACCCCAGGGGTTCCGCCACGGCCGTAGTTCTTACACTTCCCATTCTCACACTTCGTGGTCTAGTGATCCTCACTGCTCCCCTAGTGGAGGAGGTGATGTATGGAGATGTTGCTTGGCTTGTCCTCCATGTCGTGGCCCTACTTCTTTGGCCCATGGCTCCTTCGAATCTAACAACACCTATTGATTCTAGCTGGCCTGATGCTGGTGGTGACACCCCATGGCTCACTTCTTACAAATGGCTTCCTCACCTAGCACTTATGATTTCGCCCTCCAAAAGGGAGGAAGAAGAGAAGGAAAATTGTGTAGGGCAACTAAGGCATCATCCAGGATGTTGCTTGTGTTTCTGTTTGATTTGATTTGATTATAACATATTATGTTGTGCCACCATTGTTATCCTCATTTAATGCATTTTGATTTAACTCAATGACAACCCCAGCTTGTGGTGGTGGTACTAGTGAGCTACTGTGAATGGATTTTGCACTTGCAATTGCAAAAATTGATGGAGCAGAAACACTATCAATTCCAAAGAAAGCCTTTATGGTAGTATTTCTAAGTTTTAGGTGTTTTGATGGCCTCCCAATCCCTTCACTACCCTGAGGAGTCTTACCTTTGTCTACCCTTCCAATCCCTTCACTACCTTGAGGAGTCTTACCCTTGTCTACCCTTCCAATCCCTTCAATACCCTAAGGAGTCTTAGCCTTGCCAACTTCTAAGCTTGGCCTTTCATTTGCAATCCCTTCACTTCCCTGAGGAGTATCAGTCTTGCCCATGTCTGACATGGAAATCCCTTCATTGCTATCACCACAGTGAGAAGTCTAAGTCTCAACCTCCTCTAACATCTCAATCCCTTCACAACTAGCTTGAGGATACTCAGGATAGTCACCATTGTGGACAACATCTTGACCTTTCACTAGTCACTAGGATTCTAGGAATTAAAATTAATAGCAATAGTGTGAAGTGCAAACAAATAATTGATTGTCTTGGTCCTTTACGCTTTCTCTAAAATGTTGAACCCTCTGTTTACTGTTGCAAGATTGTAATTTGTAAATTTGGCCCTCCAAAATTTTGTAATGCGACATGAAAAAGATGTAACAAATCTGAAATTGTGTTTAAGTTTTCAAACTTTTAATTAACTGATTTGAATTTATATCAATCCATAGTTCCAAATTTTTTTTTGTGAATTCGCAAGCTTCTCAAAATACATTAACATCTTGATTTAAGTGTGGCAAAAAATGTGTCGACCTATTCAATGCACATCATAGGAATTAACAAACGGTTGGCGAAATAGGGCCTAGTAAATATAACAATCCCAACGAATATAACGGTCATCCACCAGGCAATGTAAAGTTTTGGGGGTGAAATGGGTTTGACTCATTCAATTTATAATTAATAACCGTTGGTGAATTAAGAGGTCGTTACAAGAACCACATCAGACTTGTTAAAGGTGAATATATCGATCAACCACATCAAACAACAAAATCTTAATGGCGATTTGAAAGACTATTGACCTATTACTGTGTTAAAATTGGCCAAATTGGGCCACTGTGTATCTGACATGACTCGCCAATTCCCTGAATTCGCAAAAAGGCAAATATTCGCCACTAAAAAACACTCTGTTGCATAGCTAAAGTTGGATCCATGGGCCTCTAGACATTTTCATCCAAAGCACATCCAGTAGATCTCGATCAATCGACAAATTTCACATTTTTAGCTTCCACATTTTAAATTCCATGCAAGAAAACTTCTCTACATCAATCCTAATTGATATGCTTTCCATATTTACTATCCTGCAATATAGAAAATGAAATACTCTGAACAAGCTCTCACTCAAACCTTTGATTAGCTCAAAAAAAACTGTACCTAACAAGTATAACCAAAACTGACCAAGCTCAAATACCACTTATAAAGAAGCAAAAGTGTGCCCAAAAAAATCCATAAAACCTTTTTAAATCCATATTTGTTGGGAATTATGTATAGAGGAGCACATATCAACGGAGGATTCAAATATTGAATGGGCGCAAAAAAAAAAATTTGACTTTTGGTAAAGAATCTTCCAAATCATGAAAGGCGGGCAACAAAATTAATGAGAGGTGGTAAAGCTGCAAGCTTAATTAGAGTATTATTTGCCAAAAATTACTACTGCCCATCACATTGCTAAAAAGGAGAAGTAAAATAAAATAAGTCCTTTGGAAAGATTTAGGTTTCGGATGGGCAACATAGACTATATGTGGAAAATTGAAGGTTCAAATGAAAATTGTTAAAAACATATTATAAAACATTGAGGATAACCGTCCCACCTAATTTATAAGGTAGATCATGGCATAAATTGTAAGCTTGAAGTTGACGGTTCTTAGAAGCACCAAAGTAAAAAAATTGAAGGAAATAAACAATAAAACTTGTTCTAAGCAATATAATATTTTATTTCATATTATAAATATATTTTATTTTATAATATATATGTTTCTATTTTATTTATTATATATTTATATTGATTTAAAATCTTTTTAAAACATAATAAATTTTAGAAACTTGCTTTACCAATTTAATCTTTTCTAAATAAAGCATATGAATTTTGAAGCTTGCTTTGAAAATTTATAATTTTTACATATATTACCAATTTATACTTATATATATATATATATATATATATATATATATATATCACCAACCATTTTCATTTCTTATTAATAGGTAATTGCATCTTAAATTAAATAATTTTAATTATATATAATAATATATGTTTTGCAATAGTAATTAGATTATTTGTAATTGTTTTAAAGAATAAAATATTTATTATATATAATATATGTATTATTAATTATATTAATAAAATATTTAAATTTAAAAGAATTTATTAAAATAATTTTTTTGATAATCAATACTTATCTTAAAGAGGGTAAAATGAAAAATATTAAAATTACCATCATTTAAAAATGATATAACAGGTAGGGGTGGCCGTCAAATTCCAGGCTGGGCACAACAGTTTGAATTCATGGGAGACAAATAATTCACAGCACAGCACAAGGAAACCGGTTGTATACAGTTACAGATTTTGAAAAGGTTTAAGCTTCACAAGAAAGCTCTCGGTTTGAGAAGAAAATTGCATGTGGAGAGCCTCTACGTAGCTATTATTGGCACCTGATCTAAGGAGAAAGGTGGTCATATTTTTATTTAAACTGTTTACAATATTTAAAGATCTTTGTATATATCTATTTGGGAACTGAAGAATATCAATTCAAGCTCTCCAATATGAAAAGCACCGAGTGACTCCAGGTTGCTATTTGCAAACCACTGATAAAAAATCAGTTTCTATGCTATTACATCGCTATTCCTAACTACAGAGGCCCAGTTGTCTGTCAGTTCAATTTTTGGTCCAATGTAGGCTTATGAAAAACCGAGTTGTTGGCCTTCCCTGATTGGGTTGTCCAGTGGACGTTAGATGAGTTAGCTACCTTCTTGGGATAGGATTAGGTATTGTTGCAAGGGTAGCCGTAGGAGGAGCACTCCCCAATAATTTTCCCTGACAGATATTGATGTACTGCTCAAAGAATGGTAAAAAATTAAAATTGGACCCTGTCCTGTCCTCCTGGGATGGCTAACTCCTATTTATCACTTGTTGAATGCGGAGTTGTTGACCTTAATCGGACAGCCTGATGAACGTGTGAATGTAGAAACAAAATACAGAGATACAAAGAAAGATAGGGGAAACAGAGAAATGTGCTACAATACAAGAAAATAAATATTTTATTTATTGATCTATTCGAATAAACTTACTTACATCACCTCTTTTTATTATAGAGGTCTGCACATTATTCACCTTAATCTCCTATTCTAAACTAAACTCCTATTTCAACATACGTGGATATTCACTCCACTAAAAGCCATGCTAACACATACATAGTATCAGTTATTGATTAGAAGGAAAGATGTGATATGCAGAAGACTGAGCAAAGACTCTTCATAACTGCTGCTTTAACTGACGTAAATGGTGGAGATAGTTTTTTAACATGAGCAGTGAGAGAAAATCAATGCACTCTAACTGATAAACTTCAGTTTTAATTGAATGTGCGAGGGAGAAATCCTCTTCCAACACTCCAATTAATTTCTACCTCAAATGCTACTGCATGCACTACCCCTCATCAATACAGTTGTGTTCTTTCTTCGGACTTCAACCTTCTTAGGGTGATCTTCAGACTTTTTCACCGCCAAGCCACTTCTCTATAATCTTTTGTTTCCTCTCTTCAGCGATCTACTTTAACCTCTCACCTGCGCTCATTTTCAAATGATTGGTAGCTTCTCCAAATCTTAAAAACATCCAGATGATGGGCTCCTCCTAATTGCAACAGAAATAACAATCTGCAATAACTCTTCTGCAAGGCTGCGACCTTCCTTTTGTGATTTCTTTTGCAATGTTCTTCGACTCTTTTCAAACAAACTCTATCTTCAGCTACAGCTGGGTCTCCAAATGTTCCTTGATCGTTCAGCTACAGCTGGGTCTCCAAATGATCACTTCCATAATCCTGGATCCCGGGCCCTCCCGTGAAGGAGTTGGGCCCTGTCCAAGCTCTGATACCAATTTGATAAACCTGAAACAGGGGATAAACAGAAGAAAAACAGAGCATTGATTAACACAAATAAATTCTCTATTCATTCAAGAATCTGTTACATTTTTTTGTTTTGCCTCTGTTATGAGGTATTTTACATTCACGGCAGGCACAATGCATACCCACTGCTACAGCAGATATTTTTTTCTATTCCATGATTCTTCTACATCCGAAAATCAGGGTTACATTTCCTCTGTTTTTATAGAGGATTTAATCATGATTCGTATCAAATCTGGAACCTTCCTAACTGTTACAAATGTGGATAGTTCTTCCACAGTTAACAATGTAATCAGCTATATAATCATTGAATTATATCTTGCATGGAAAATACGATGAAAAGAACTGAAGAACAACTCCATCTAACTGCAGTTATTAGTGGCATACATTTTGGATCTCGATTTCTAACTGTGTGTATGGTTGAGAATTGGTTTAGTTTCAACTGTTAACGGGGAGAAATTATCTCCTTCCAACACTCCCCCTTAATTTTGGCTAGCAGCAGCTGCTCCTCATTTTTTCAGCAGTAAATTGTGGAGCTGATGGCCCCATGGTTATGAAATTTCATTGCTTATTTTTTTAGCATCTATGTTTAAAACTCTTTTAAAACAAAATCATTAATAAAAGATTATTTAGAGAAAATATAGGAACAAATAAAAGGAGGGAAAGCAATTTGTGGAGCCATGTGTTATTTTCGCAATAAGCAGTTGCTGCTAATTTCCAGCTCCCTTTTTTCCCACTGCTTATTTTCATTTTTTAAGCAGTTGCTGCTCCACCAAAATAGGAGAAGATTCTATTTTATCCTTTTCTTGCCATATAAAATATGCATGGGAACACTTTGACTGCTTAAATTTAAGCAGAAATTAGAATTAAGCAGCCACATGAGGACATGGGGTAAGATCTGAAAACAGGGGAGAGCAGGGCTAAAACAGCACGCAAACAATTTGAAAGATTTAAAACACAAGCAGATTTAACAGACACAGCTCTACTACAGCAGAGACCAAATTCTCTTTTTATTCCACACACCAAATTAGATGAAATTACATTAATTTATATAGAACATGTTCACCGTTTGTAGAACTTTCTTGTCCCTACAAACTCCCTCTACGTGGAGCAAATTATGGAAGAAGACTTGACTTAATTGTTTGCATGAGACTACAGACTTAACTTGAATATAATCAGGACTGTTGTTTACGTAAGATTGCTACAGATGAAGTTGGAGTTTTCACTAATGACCCTCCTCATTTTTGGATCTTAAATTTCCAACTTAATGCATGTTCAACAACGGTCAGTTACTAACTGTTAATGCTGGAGAAATTATGATCTGCTAATTGGGAGAAATTAACTCCCTCCAACAGTGAAGAGTTGGTTACCGTCTAGGATAATGATTACTATAGTGAGGTGAGGAGGCGCCATCCCCAATAATTTCCCCCAATGATAAGTAAACTAAAGAGATCCCTGATCTCTCGCTAGAAATAGAGAACAACAAATTAAAATCAGGGCCTGCCCTGCTGCAGTGGTTCACTACTATTCACCATTTAGATTAGCAAATGGTTGAGGAGTGAGGAAACCAGTCATATACCACCCACTATCTATGCCCATTGTCAATCCTAAAACGATGCGCTGCATTTTATAACAGATTCCAGATCTAAAGCGGACCTCTGGTCCAAAATTTTGCATGGCATGACTTCAGTCAATACTTACTCCAATGCAATCAATTGTAATAGACTTCATACCTTCATCTGACCGAGCATCAGACTTCTTCACGGTCACGTTTTCCTCCAGTCGCTTAACTTTGGGTAGATGCGGGCATAACACAAAACCACACTACATAGAGTATTATCTCATGCAAAAGAGATTTTAATTTTTTCTATCTTTTGTTTATAAGTTTTTCACAATCGTAAGTAGGGTTCTGGTTATTGTCCATGGACTGAAATAGACTCTGATGTGAGCACCCAGAGATGTTGTGAGTTTTTTCACACCATCACTCTATTGAAAATCACTCTATTGAAAATCTTTGGCAGTAGTTTTTTTTTTTTTTTTTTTTTTTTTTTAAAAAAAAAATTTTATTGACAGTTCTCCCATATTGGTGATAAAAAAGGAGAGTTTGAAGTGGCCTGCAAATTTGGAGTGATGTTAAAGGAGAGTTTGAAGTGGCCTTCAAAATTTGGAGGTAAAATTTAGAGCGAATTTGAAGAGTCGAGAAATGAGGCTCAAGAGGATGAATGGTAGATTTGAAAATGATAAAAGATTGCTCAAGTTCTATTAAGTTTATAACTTGATTTCTCAAAACGTAATAATTTTTCTTGTCAATCCAAATTAAAGATATGGATTGGATAATTCGATTAATAAGCAATCTTGATTTCACATTTTAAGCAAATTTTGGATTTTGTGGACTTACACAATTTTTGAGAAATTTGGCAAAATTTTGCAAATTGTGGAAATAGAAAATATGGAATTGAACAATTTAATTGAGTAATTTTGACTGAACAATTTAATTGAATAATTTTGACTGAACAATTATTGAAAAATCTAATTTTTAAGTGTCAAAATTGCAGTTTTAATTTTCACTTTTCACAAGTTGGCAAACAAACCTTTACAAGTTGGCAAGAAAACCTCCCCAAGTTGGTAAGAAAACCTTTGCAAGTAGGCAAAAAAACCTTCGCAAGTTGGCAAGCAAACTTTTACACAGAGAGATCAACTTGACAATTTGATAATTTCAATGGCAAAATCCTTATGCTTGGCAAATTCTCCTTTCAAAATGACCTATTAAATGTTTTATTTCAAAGGATAATTTGGGCTGGATTTTATATTTAATTTTCCAAGGAAAATTTCATTTCATTTTATAATTTAAAATCAATGTCATTCAAAAAATCAAAATAAATAAATGCAATTGGAAAATCAATTTATAATTTAAAAACTCAATGCCGTTTTAAATGTCAAAGCAAAATTGATGCCAATTTGTAATTTTAAAAAATCAAAAATCTGAGAGGCCATCTTACATTTAAAATTCAATGCCAAGGTGAAATTCGAAATTAATTTGGGGCCCCCTTTGTGTGCTAAATTCAATGTATTTTAAGGCTTAATTGGTGTGAAATTCAAGGCAAGTTATTGGGTCCACAAATGAGAGAGTCTAAAACTGAATTAGGGGCCTACACAATCTTTTTATCAAATTTTAATTTTGGGGCCTATGTCAATTTCGGATTTGGCTAATTTAAATGTATAATTTTTTTAAAATTGACCCGATTTTGGGGCCCATGTTTGCAATTTCAACTGAGAGAGATTTTTAAATTCAAGGAAATTTATTATTATAATTTTGGGCCAAATTTCAATCGATCCAATTAAATCAAGGGCTGTAATTAATTAAGGTGAATTTAATCCAAGGGGATGTGATTTAATTTTATTTCTTTTTTCCCCATGCTTGCAAGTCATCCATTTTGGATAGTTAGATAGGTATTTAAAGAGGCATTTGGGCAACATTTCTCATTGTTTCCAAGAGAAGATTTTATCATTGCAAATTCTAGAAATGCATTTCTAGCCATGGGTGATTTTGTTTTGAGGATTTTGTTGGCCATTTTCATGCAATATTCTCAAGTTTGAAGGCTTTTAAAGATGTCGAATTGGTCTTGGGGTTTGAAAACATCATCTTGGCATTCATTTTCACCTAGCTTTTGAGCGATACTCATCTTCTTTGTGCCTAGAAAATCTGAGATTTAAGCAAATCCGAATTTGGAGTTGGTGCTTTGCAATCTTGACATCATTTATGTAAGGAAACTCAGGTGCAGAAATAGTTTCCTACGCTAATCTCTATAGGAGAGTATTGTGCAAATTCTTATAAATCTTTACAATTTCAAATTCGTTAACTACTTTAACAAAGATATTGCAACCACATACCATGCATACAGAAAAATAGAGAATGACACAATGATATACCTTGGGGAAACCTTTCAGTAAAAACCCCAGCACTCCAAAACCTGCACAATGTATTGATCAAAACTATTAGAGCTTACAATACACTTGCAATGTGAGTTCTTTCAGAAGATTTCCAAAACCTTGAAGACAAATCATGGTAGCATAAAAAATGTTCCAACAATACACTCGCATCACATCTCTTCGCAACCCTTAAAAAGCTTATATCATGCGCTTCACTTTTTAGGGCTACTCCCAAATATAACAGTATTAGGGTTTTATCATTCTCTGAGAAAATAGGAACCCCAAATTTTTTTAGTTGCCACATGTTTTCATCTGTCATTGAATCTTTCTGACATAGCTCTTACGTGTCATAGGAATCCGTCATAACCATTTTAGCCATGATCTCCTTACACACAATTCAAGATGTTGACACATCAACATTATTTGTGAGAAATACATTTTACAAAACAAATAATAAGAATAGGAATTATCCAAGGTTGAGACACCTTATTCCTAACATTCTCCCACTTGTCGAACACCTTGTAAGAGCAACAGGAACATAACAGGAACTAACCGCTATAGGCCAAAAGGCCCATAGACTCTGAACACCATTTGAACTTCTCAGTGCCCACTGGTTTCGTTAATGCATCTGCAACATTCTTCACAGTATCTACCTTCTCCAAATTTACCTTTCCATCTTCCACCATATCTCTCACAAAGTGAAACGGCACATCAATGTGCTTCGTTCTGGCATGGAAAGTTGGATTCTTCGCAAGGCAGATAGTGCTCTGACTGTCGCACCAAATAGTAATCTGTTCTGCATCAACACCAACATCAGAACACAATCTCCTAAGCCAAATGGCTTCCTTACAAGCATGAGTAGTAGCCATGTACTCAGCTTCTGTAGTGGACAAAGCAACCACAGGTTGTCGCTTACTCATCCAACTGATGGCACCATCAAACATAGTGAACACATAAGCACTAGTGGATCTCCTATTGTCAATATCACCTGCCCAATCTGAATCCACAAACCCACAAATACAAACTGAATACGGAGATCCAGAAGAGTTACCATGATAACATATGGAGTAATCTGATATACCCCTCAAATATCTGAAAACTCGCTTAACTGCATCCCAATGTACCCGTCCAGGATTAGCCATAAACTGACTCAGGACTCCCACTGCTTGGGCAATGTCTGGTCTAGTACAGACCATAGCATACATAAGACTGCCAACTGTAAAGAAACTCAGGTGCGAAAATAGCTTCCTACGCTAATCTCTATAGGAGAGTATTGTGCAAATTCTTTTAAATCCTTACAATTTCAGATTCGTTAACTACTTTAACAAAGATATTGCAACCACATACCATACATACAAAAAAATAGAGAATGACACAATGGTATACCCTGGGGAAACCTTTCGGTAAAAACCCCAGCACTCCAAAACCTGCACAATGTATTGATCAAAACTATTACAGCTTACAATACACTTGCAATGCAAGTTCTTTCGGAAGATTTCTAAACCCTTGAAGACAAATCACGGTAGCATAAAACATTCCAACAATACACTCACATCATCTCTCTTCGCAACCCTAAAAAAGTTTATATCATGCGCTTCACTTTTTAGGGCTACTCCCAAAAATAACTGTATTAGGGTTTTACCATTCTATGAGAAAATAAGAACCCCAAAAAAAATTTCAGGGCGATGCCCCAAACCCCACGATTGGGGAAGAGTGTACAGTACTCAAAATTATCAGTTGCCACATGTCTTCACCTATCATTGAATCTTCCTGACATAGCTCTTATGTGTCATAAGAATCCGTCATAACCGTTTTAGCCATGATCTCCTTACACACAATTCAAAATGCTGACACATCAACATTATTTGCAAGAAATATATTTTACAAAACAAATAATAAGAATAGGAATTATCCAACATTGAGACACCTTATTCCTAACATTCTCCCACTTGTCGAACACCTTGTAAGAGCAACAGGAACATAATAGGAACTAACCGCTATAGGCCAAAAGGCCCATAGACACTGAACACCATCTGAACTTCTCAGTGCCCACTGGTTTCATTAATGCGTCTGCCACATTCTTCATAGTATCTACCTTCTCCAAATTTACCTTTCCATCTTCCACCATATCTCTCACAAAGTGAAACTGCACATCAATGTGCTTTGTTCTGGCATGGAAAGTTGGATTATTTGCAAGGCAAATAGCGCTTTGACTGTCACACCAAATAGTAATCTGTTCTGCATCAACACCAACATCAGAACACAATCTTCTAAGCCAAATGGCATCTTTACAAGCATGAGTAGTAGCCATGTACTCAGCTTCTGTAGTGGACAAAGCAACCACAGGTTGTCGCTTACTCATCCAACTAATGGCGCCACCAAACATAGTGAGCACATAAGCACTGGTGGATCTCCTGCTGTCAATATCACCTGCCCAATCTGAATCCACAAATCCACGAATACAAACTGAATGCGGAGATCCAGAAGAGTTACCATGATAACATATGGAGTAATCTAATGTACCCCTCAAATATCTGAATACTCGCTTAACTGCATCTTAATGTACCCGTCCAGGGTTAGCCATAAACTGACTCAAGACTCCCACTGCTTGGGCAATGTCTGGTCTAGTACAGACCATAGCATACATAACACTGCCAACTGCACTAGCATAAGGTACTCTACTCATGTCCACCTCACTAGGAGATTTTGGACAATCATCTACAGATAACTTTGTACCCACACACTAATACATTTGGGGTGAAATTGCGACGGCCATTTGCGACGGCAGGCAAATGTCATGCGGTTTTGCCCTTTTTTTTTCAAATATAGCCCGACACCGTCGTAATTTGCGATGACAATACATTTGTCACTGTCGCAATTGCGACGTTGTCGGGATATAAGCGCAAAATTAAAAAGGAACGTTGTCATGTGTGTTTTCAACAGTGCCGTAACCCTCCGCGAAATCACATTAGGATATAAGGGCAAAAAAAATAAGAACATTGTCATTTGTGTTTTCAACAACACCGTAACCCTCTACGAAATCACATCGGGATATAAGGGCAAAAAAAACAAGAACGTTGTCATTTGTGTTTTCAACAGCGCCGTAACCCTCCGCGAAATCACAGCTACAATTTCTGAGTACGTTGGGTTTATTTTTCTTTTGTCATTATTATGTAATCTGGTATTCAGCTGTTAGAGAGCTAAAATACCCAGAAATGAGGACATATCTATGTTGAATTTATTGTTAGCGGCTTTGGTTATTTAGAAGTTTAATTTTATTTGTTCATCTTTCAAGCACAAACATTTTGTGGACCGTAACATCTTCATTGCTTCGGGTATGCAGTGAAACAGCCCTAACTTGCAATTGCGATGTTGTTGGGATATAAGGGCAAAAAAAAAAAGGAACGTTGTCATTTGTGTTTTCAACAGCACCGTAACCCTCCGCAAAATCACATCGGGATATAAGGGCAAAAAAAACAAGAACGTTGTCATTTGTGTTTTCAACAGCGCCGAGAGAGATTCCCTCCGCGAAATCACAGCTACAATTTCTGAGTACGTTGGGTTTATTTTTCTTTTGTCATTATTATGTAATCTGGTATTCAGCTGTTAGAGAGCTAAAATACCCAGAAATGAGGACATATCTGTGTTGAATTTATTGTTAGCGGCTTTGGTTATTTAGAAGTTTAATTTTATTTGTTCATCTTTCAAGCACAAACGTTTTGTGGACTGTAATGTCTTCATTGTTTCGAGTATGCAATTAAACAGCCCTAACTTGCGACTACCTTCACGGTACTTGTGTACATTATCATGTTGTCTTTACAGTGACTGTCCTCATTCAAGTGGCAATTACACAAGGGACAGTCACTGTGAGATGTCCTCATTTGTGACAAGGACAGTCACACTTAGGACATCTCATAGTGATATTCCCTTGTGTAATTTCCACTTGAATGTATTGCTATTGAACCACATTAATGCTTTTCTTCTTCAACAAATGAGGACAGTCACTGTAAAGACAACATGATAATGTACACAATTACCAAAAAATGATCTTGTTAATTGATGTAACACTTTGTCTTGCTCACTCCCTATCCTTCACTAGGGTCTCTTTAGGCCAATGTTTTGACTTGATAGGGTACTTAACTATCCCTACACTCTTTAGGTATCTCTACCCAAGATCCCACTCCTTCAACTAGTGCACACCAACAAGAAATACAACGAACTCTGCTCAATACCAATCTAGCTACTAGGACACTCCTAGTCTTGTCTTCACAAATTGAAACACATTAAACTAGAACTTTACTCCATGGAGAGGCTGGCCACTAGGACCTCTATTGGTTTCAATATTACTCCTTCACCTATACTTTTCATCAGTACTTCAATCCGGTTCATCAAACCATGCCAATTGCACCCAAAAATAGGCTGCTAGCAATTAGGCCTTTGTCAAGCCTTTTTGTTTATATTAAGCCACCTAAAGGGCTTAGGATTCAGATGCCCTTTATTGAGAACTCCAAGATATCTAAGGTCTTCTCCTCCTATATTTTTTGTACACCAACTGCTACAGCCATGCCTGAAAACAAGTATTTTGACACAACTTGGACAGTCTGACTAAGAGTTTGTTTTCTTAGCAGCCAAAGAAACTCACCCAATCTTCTAATTTGACTTGGGGCTTCTTTAGATGTGTGTCTACCTCTTCATGAGATTTTAGTTGAAGCAACCAATGCATTCAACTTGTTGTAATCTTCTTGTAATGATTTGTCATCCCTAACTGTGCTCAACTGACTCACCTAGGACATCATTGCAAACATAGAAAATGAGCATCCCAGGGCCCCTCCTTCCAAACATATAGTACATGGAGTCTCCTCACCCATTCCAAGAGCCCGTACAAAATTGACAATGGAATGATGAGCTAAGACTCCATTTGTTCAACCTGCCTGGTTCAAACCAATGATAGGGTACTTAACAAAAGAATTAACAAACTAGTTGGAATGCTTCAAAACTCAAAAAAAACACAACACAGAATAAAAAAACAACTTGTACTAACTTTTCCAATAGACACTGCGAGCTATCTAATCCATTAATCAACTGAAAACAAAGAAACAAAAAAACTCAAGAATTCACTAAAACCGTGTTACTCTACAAATCTTCTTAATTCCAAATGTTTTTCCCCCCAACCTTTTGCACAGGTCGATGGAGGCCTCTTATAGTTGATCTGATGCCTAATTCAATGGTTTCATATAGTTACGTAACCATCTTACTCGAAAATGCTCCCTTGCACAAATGTTGTCAATGTTGTGAATGACAACATTGACAACTTGTTACAACCTTTGGGATTTTGGTTCAAAACTTATTGTTCAAACACCATAAGACCCTAACCATGACTTAGTTAGGCTATTTAGACCTCACATAGGCCACTTCTACACTTCTTTGCCCAATTTGACCCCTAAATGCTTCATTCCCACTTTTGCCACAATATTGGTAACTTGGGTACAAATTGGCACTTGCCTTCACAAAGGTCACACATGAGGACATCTCACAGTGATCGATTTTCCCTTGTGTAATTGCCACTTGAATGTATTGCTATTGAACCACATTAATGCTTTTCTTCTTCAACAAATGAGGAAAGTCACTCTAAAGACAACATGATAATGTACACTCACTGTAAGGACAATCACAAATGAGGACATCTCACAGTGACTGTCCCTTGTGTAATTGCTGCTTGAATGTATTGCTATTGAACCACATTAATGCTTTTCTTCTTCAACAAATGAGGACAGTCACTCTAAAGACAACATGATAATGTACACTCATTGTAAGGACAGTCACAAATGAGGACATCTCACAGTGACTGTCCCTTGTGTAATTGCCACTTGAATTACACAAGGGACAGTCATTGTGAGATGTCCTCATTTGTGACAAGGACAGTCACACATGAGGACATCTCACAGTGATTGTCCCTTGTGTAATTGCCACTTGAATGTATTGCTATTGAACCACATTAATGCTTTTCTTCTTCAACAAATGAGGACAGTCACTCTAAAGACACCATGATAATGTACACTCACTGTAAGGACAGTCACAAATGAGGACATCTCATAGTGACTGTCCCTTGTGTAATTGCCACTTGAATGTATTGCTATTCAGCCACATTAATGCTTTTCTTCTTCAACAAATGAGGATAGTCACTCTAAAGACAACATGATAATGTACACTCACTGTAAGGATAGTCACAAATGAGGACATCTCACAGTGACTGTCCCTTGTGTAATTGCTGCTTGAATTACACAAGGGACAGTCATTGTGAGATGTCCTCATTTGTGACAAGGACAGTCACACATGAGGACATCTCACAGTGATTGTCCCTTGTGTAATTGCCACTTGAATGTATTGCTATTGAACCACATTAATGCTTTTCTTCTTCAACAAATGAGGACAGTCACTCTAAAGACAACATGATAATGTACACTCACTGTAAGGACAGTCACAAATGAGGACATCTCACAGTGACTGTCCCTTGTGTAATTTCTGCTTGAATTACATAAGGGACAGTCATTGTGAGATGTCCTCATTTGTGACAAGGATAGTCACACATGAGGACATCTCACAGTGATTGTCCCTTGTGTAATTGTCACTTGAATGTATTGCTATTGAACCACATTAATGCTTTTCTTCTTCAACAAATGAGGACAGTCACTCTAAAGACAACATGATAATGTACACTCACTGTAAGGACAGTCACAAATGAGGACATCTCATAGTGACTGTCCCTTGTGTAATTGCTGCTTGAATTACACAAGGGACAGTCATTGTGAGATGTCCTCATTTGTGACAAGGACAGTCACACATGAGGACATCTCACAGTGATTGTCTGTAATGTCCCCTTTTTGGCTAACTTGGAAAACAGGAACAATTACTCCACTTCTCAGACTTACTCTATCAGATACTTACAATTAAACTAAGTAATCGAGGTTACTTAAGATATCAACCGCTATTTCAGATTCAATCACAATATGTGTGCAAGATGATATTGATACCAATATGTTTAATAGCACTGTTGGATATAATGATATGAAATATGCTATGAATATGATGTTTCCTATCACTTATAGTGATAGTATAATGATGGTATGTCTGATATAAACAATATCGATATACAATCAATAAGTATTGCTTACAGCAATGTATTTGCTGTGTCTGATATGATGATGTAATTATGCAAATGTGTAATATCGCTATGAGTGATATGTTGCTATTTCAGATTCTGAATTATATGCTTGCAACTTCAAATATTGATGCTGTTTCTGACTATCCTTTCTATCTGTGCAATCATGGTGTTGTCTCTGATCTGCAATGATAAACTTGAAACCAAACTGCCAAAGGCAGATGCTCTATTGAGTATATCCAAATATGGATAAGTAAATAAAGTTCTAATGATGCCTTGAGTGACTGACGAGAATGCATTCTTATATTGTCTTTAACAAATGAAGAGATGCTATGAATGAGACGTGTCTTGTTTCTTTCTCCATGTCCCTTTGTTAATCACACCTTTCCATAATCCGACAGTTCACATAATATTATTTCATTATTTTCTGATCATAGATAACTCCCAGATTGACTCAATATCAAATCTTTTTATGAAGGTAATCTTCCCTAATTGGTAGTGCAACCAGTAGTTAACATCCATTGTGTTTGTATTAGTTTGGTCTAACTATCATTAGTATTTAGTCAATCAATATTAACTCTTGCCTTATCCCATATTGTTATGATGATATCCAATCTTTCTACTCTGATATAAGTCGATATCATTTTCTGATAATTGTCCATTTATTGGTTGATTGCTGGTAATGGAGTTTGATCTTCAAATTGACTTCCATTCCTGTTAATACTTAAGGATACATTGTACTTATTATCCATGACTGATGCCTCATTCATCAATAGCTTGTGATATAATCACTTATGCTTTTGTGTTTCTACAAGATGTGGTTTATCTCAGACAATCGATAATCTTTCAATCCTTTAGTCGATATCCTCCTATGTGGTGTCTATTGATATAGATAGTAGAATTCAATCTAGTTTATGTTATTGTCATGATAACATAGGAAGTGATGGTGCATATTTGCTAGCGGGTCTTCATGTTTGATATTGCTTTATCGGATATGTCATTGTCTGAACTTGTGCAATTAATGATTATTTATAATATATGAATGGTTATCCTTCTTGCTTATCAATACATCTTCTGAAACACATAGCGACCTATCCCTTATTCATATCATGTTGATCTTGACTTCATGGTATTTGGTTCATTAATCATCCTCTCATGGTATCGATGTGTAATGACTAGTGATTGTTGTATCACTTCTTCATTCCTCATTGTGATAGATAATGCAGATGTTTAATGTAGATGTATATCGATTACAGATATTCGATATTGCTTTAAATGTTATTATTATTATTATTATTATTATTATTAATGTTATTGTTATTATTAAATATTATAATTAATGATGTTAGTAATATTAATAATATTATAATAAATATTATTATAGTGATAACATATTGTTTTATATTGAGAGGTTTATTAATATTATTTATATATTAAAATTATTATATCAATAATTGATTTAATATTATTACTTAATATATTATTATAATATAATATATATAATTTATTAATAATTATTTATTATTAATTTATATTATAATTATAATCATAATTATATTATTTATTAATATTTTAATATTATTTAATTAACATATTACTTATTATGCTAACTATATATTATTATTATCTTTTGATAATAATTATATATTATTGTTATATACCGTTAATAATAGATTATTATATATCATCTAATCATTTTATTATTATACTAAGTTCAATATGTCACGGCTCATGACATTGTCCCTTGTGTAATTGCCACTTGAATGTATTGCTATTGAACCACATTAATGCTTTTCTTCTTCAACAAATGAGGACAGTCACTCTAAAGACAACATGATAATGTACACTCATTGTAAGGACAGTCACAAATGAGGACATCTCACAGTGACTGTCCCTTGTGTAATTGCCACTTGAATTACACAAGGGACAGTCATTGTGAGATGTCCTCATTTGTGACAAGGACAGTCACACATGAGGACATCTCACAGTGATTGTCCCTTGTGTAATTGCCACTTGAATGTATTGCTATTGAACCACATTAATGCTTTTCTTCTTCAACAAATGAGGACAGTCACTCTAAAGACACCATGATAATGTACACTCACTGTAAGGACAGTCACAAATGAGGACATCTCATAGTGACTGTCCCTTGTGTAATTGCCACTTGAATGTATTGCTATTCAGCCACATTAATGCTTTTCTTCTTCAACAAATGAGGATAGTCACTCTAAGGACAACATGATAATGTACACTCACTATAAGTGTACATTATCATGTTGTATTACAAATGGACCTTATGTTGGTCGGGATATAAGTGCAAAAAAAAAAAGGAATGTTGTCATTTGTGTTTTCAACAGCGCCGAGAGAGATTCCCTCCGCGAAATCAAGCGGGTTATCATTTGTGTTTTGAACAAAGCGGGTTGTCATTTGTGTTTTGAACAGCACCGAGAGAGATTCCCTCTGCGAAATCAAGCGGGTTGTCATTTGTGTTTTCAACAGCGCCGAGAGAGATTCCCTCCGCAAAATCACAGCTACAATTTCTGAGTACGTTGGGTTTATTTTTCTTTTGTCATTATTATTTAATCTGGTATTCAGCTATTAGAGAGCTAAAATACCCAGAAATGAGGACATATCTGTGTTGAATTTATTGTTAGCGGCTTTGGTTATTTAGAATGCTTCCCCACAATACTTAATTACACAAGGGACAGTCACTGTGAGATGTCCTCATTTGTGACAAGGACAGTCACACATGAGGACATCTCACAGTGACTGTCCCTTGTGTAATTGCCACTTGAATGTATTGCTATTCAACCACATTTATGGGCCCGTTTGGACCATGACACACAGTAGCATCTACAGAGAAGAATATCCCAGGTGTAACAAGTTGTAAGAATATACCAACAGTTCTAAGAAGTTCCCTAGCACGTAGTAGCATCTACAGAGAAGAATATACAACATGAGGGCAGCCACTGTAAAGACAACATGATAATGTACACTCATTGTATGTGTACATTATCATGTTGTCTTTACAGTGACTGACCTCATTCAAGTGGCAATTACACAAGGGACAGTCACTGTGAGATGTCCTCATTTGTGACAAGGACACTCACACATGAGGATATCTCACAGTGACTGTCCCTTGTGTAAGCCACTTGAATGTATTGCTATTCAACCACATTTATGGGCCCGTTTGGACCACGGCACACAGTAGTATCTACAGAGAAGAATATCCCAGGTGTAACAAGTTGTAAGAATATACCAACAGTTCTAAGAAGTTCCCTAGCACATAGTAGCATCTTCTAATTGTCTATACCACTTCACAAGGTATTGTTTGCACACATTGTTTTGGGTTCTTTTGATGACCCTTGTTTTGAAATTGCTATTAGGCCTTGTAGCTTATATGTTTTGATTGCTGGAGAGCTTCTAAAGCTAAGCAAGAAGACCATTGCACGAGTTATAGCCGCGCGCTCAGGTTTGAAAATTGTATATTTTTTAATCTAATGTATATTTTAACTAGACTTTTAGCTTATTTTTGCTGTATATTTTAATCTAAAGGGAATCATGGATGTGAACTTGAAAGAATTTTGTACTTAGTTCTTATGGAGAGAATAGTAGTAGTTTACGGTCTAATATCAAATAGAGTTTTCCAATTACAGAAAGTTAATGAATTCTAATAGCTTATATGTTTTGATTGCTGGAGAGCTTCTAGAGCTAAGCAAGAAGACCATTGCACGAGTTATAGCCGCGCGCTCAGGTTTGAAAATTGTATATATTTTAATCTAATGTATATTTTAATCCTTTTGCCATGTCATGTAATATGTCTTGCCTTGTAGCTTATATGTTTTGAAATTGCTGTTAGGCCTTGTAGCTTATATGTTTTGATTGCTAGAGAGCTTGTAGAGCTAAGCAAGAAGACCATTGCACTAGTCGTAGCCGCGCGCTTAGGCATGAAAATTGTATATTTTAACTAGACTTTTAAAATATTAAAGGATTTAACTAGGTCTAAGAAGATTTGTGTACTTTTGACAATTTTGCTTAGTCATTGAAAGTTGTAGACCGAAGTTTTCATAGCCCAATTTTTGCTTCCTGCGAAGAACGATCATGTCAGATAATATAAGTGAAGAACAAAATAGGGAGACAATCGCTAGATTGTGGTCTAACTTGAAAAGAAAAGGTGATGGAAAATGTTATTGTCCCTGCAAAATTTGTAAGGGCTTAAACCGTAGAAGATTGCTAATCAAAACAGTTAAGAGACATTGTAGGGAGAATGGTCACATTGAAGGGGGGCATGACTATCATCCACTGGTAAGTTGTTCATTATATCATTTTAACAATTTATATACATATGAAATCACTTGATGATGAGTTGAAGATCATGGTTTATTTATGTTAATCAATTTTATATAGGTTGATCTCCCCAGGGAAGTACATGATATGGAGGAACATGGGGGTGCGAATATCCAAGGTGAAGATAATGATCCCATGGAAGATGACGATCATGCGCCAGAAAACACAATTGAAGATGATGGTATAAATACATTGATCCATGACACATTTAGTCCAAGCGGATCTGATCATGATGATGATGATAGCCTTGATGTACCTCTACTTGAGAAGGCATACGAGCCCCTATACAAAGACTCCCAAACAACTCTTCTCTCTGCTGTATTGTTGTTGTTGAACTTGAAGGTTATGAATGGTTTATCCAACATAACAATGTCACGTATGTTAAGGTATGTCATATATGTCTTTATAGTTAACAAAGGGTGAATAATGTACCACTAATATTGTTTATATTAACAACTTATATTTTTTGCTGTAGATTGATAGGCGAGTTTTTGTTACCACCATCAAATATTCTACCTCGCTCATATCGAGAATTATCTGCTATTATGAAAGATATTGGAATGGAGTATCAAGCAATACATGCTTGTCCCAATGATCATATTATATATTATAAAGAACATGAATTTGCAACACAATGCCCTGTATGTCATACGAGTAGATATTGAACAGATCGAATAACAAAAAAGGTGCCTCACAAGGTTCTTCGTTACATCCCCATTATTCCACGGATGCGATAATTATTCAGGTGTACTAGCTTTGCACAATTTATGGATTACCATGCATGCAATAGAAGTCGAGATGACATTATTCGAATCCCTGCGGATGGTTTGGCATTTATGCACATAGAGGAAAAGTGGCAACACTTCAAAGAAGAACCTCGTAATCTCAGGCTTTCATTGGCAGCGGATGGTGTCAATCCATTTGGAGAGATGAGATCTGTTTGCTCGGTGTGGCCTGTTTTTGTTATCAACAATAACATTCCTCCATGGATGTTAATAAAGAGGGAGCACATTATGTTGGCAATGATTGTTCCAGGTATTTTATCATTTGATAGTTATTAATTTACATGTACTTACAAATCTTACAGTAAAATGGTCACAATAATTATGTAATGTTACTGTTCATTCAAGTAGGTAAATATCAAGTTAAAGATATGAATGTATATATTGAGCCTCTTATTGACGAGTTGGTGGAGTTATGGAATGGTGTCACTACGTATGACCTGTCTAGACCAATAGGACAAAGACAATTTCAATTCCATGCAATACTTGTATGGACAATACATGATGCCCCAGGGCTAACACATTTTTGTGGTATGTTATAGTGAATTCAAGTTGCGCATGATAATTCTAATTATAAAAATTAACATATTTAATAATCCAATTATATCATTATCTTGTAGGTCTTCAAACAAAGGGAAAATTTGCATGTCCAGTTTGTGGTCCAAAGATGAAATCTCGTCATTCAAAAAGTTTAGGAAAGCATGTGTTTGATGAGTACAGACACTTCCTCCACAGGAATCATAAGTATCGAAGTATGGAAAAATATCTTTTCAATGGGAAAGAAGAGACTACATCAAAGCCACGAAGAATGTCACCTCGCCTATGGAAGTTGGAATATAATAGAATTAATCGTCGAGGTAATGTCGTTCCACTTAATGGTTTATGTTTGTAATTTATATATTTCTATTGTGATTTTTGTTTACTAATTATGTAATTGATGATCGTGAAGGTCATCAAGGCACTACTGACAACCTTCCAAAGGGACTAAAAAGCTATCCCAGACAATTTAGTAGGTTGCCCTACTACGAGGACCTACAAATTGTGCATTTGTTTGATCTTATGCATGTTGGAAAGAATATAACAGAGACATTGTGGAAAATACTAGATGGAAGGCGTGACAAAGAAAAAATTGTCAAAATTTGTAATGACATTCATGAATCCAATCATGCACTGAAAAATTTCATTCACTCAAATAGCAATAGAGATTAGATTAATATAAGTGCCCTTCCTTGGTTATTAACGGAGCAGCAAAGTGATGCCATAAAAGAAGTCATACGAAAAATTCGATTTCCCACAGGATTTGCTGGGAACATAAGCAATCTCATATCAAAGAAAAGTGAATTTGGGCCAGGGCTCAAAATGCATGATTGGCATACTTTCATCAAGGTAAGTTATATTCTTCTGTATTTACAATATATTCATAAACTACGTGTACTATTCATTATGTTATGTTAGAAAATAATGAAATGATTGGTTTATAATTACTGCAGTACGTGCTACCTCTATCTCTCCTAGAGCACTTCAACAATAACATCAAACAAGTGATATATGATCTTGGAAATACATGAGGTAAGCAGTAATATCTGTTCAATTTGTTGTATATATTTATTATATTGGTGATTTGTTTTTCTTACTATGTAATCTATTGTATATTATTTTGTAAAGTCTCGTATTTATATATTTTTTGTGACTTGAATCTCTTAATGTAGGTGGTTGTCATCTAAAGAAATCCATAAAGAAGATATAAACTATTGGAAGAGAAGAATTCCTCATTTATTGTGTGAAATGCAAAAGTGTCTACCTCCAACTTTTTTCAATGCACAAGAACACTACCTCATACACCAAGTTGAGGAGATTGAATTGTGTGGACCTGCACACACTAGGTCAATGTGGATGGTTGAGAGGCACTTGAAATCTTTGAAGGCTTTGGTTCGACAAAGAGCACATCCTGAGGGTTCTATGGTAGAGGGATACATGGTATACCAAACTATGGTGTACATTACTGAATATCTTCCTAAGTTTGCTTCAAATATCCATGTAGATCGCATTTGGGATCTCGACCCTTTTAAAAAATTCAAAGGGGAGTACTTGATGGGGAAAGGTAGATTGAGGAAAGTGACAGGTAATAAATTATAAGATGTTATTGTAATAAATTATTTCTTAATCTTCAAAATAAATCAGTTGTAAGTCGTCTATTTTTTTTTTGTACAGTTGCTCGAGAGTGGGATGCACTACATTTGTATATTGCAAACAATCTTGATTGGATGACGGTATGGATTGAACGATGTCAACATTTTGGTCACACATTAACATGGGAAGGTGTATCTTCATTGGTTAAAGAAGCTCATCGTAATGGAGATTCTAATGTTACGCAAAGGGAAATAGATTTAGCATATGGTTTAAGAGATTTCCAGGTACGTACAAAATTATTAATCACCCGTATGTTTATCAACTCACGATATAATAATTTTGACATGTTTCACTTATTATTGTAGGTTAAACACCACAAGGGTATGTTCTGTAATGGTCAAAAATTTCGCGTCAAAGTGTTGGATGACACGAAGAAAACTTGTGATTCTGGAATAACTGCAGTCTTTCAAGTGACTAATATTTCATCTAGAAATGACTTAGATCCTCAAGAGTCTAAAAATCAATACTATGGCATTTTGGATGATATACTTGAGTGCGACTTTAGTTCCTTCAAATTAGTACTCTTCATTGTCAAATGGTACAGGCTACGACTTAATCCAAATGATCCTAATAGAACTGTTATTGAACATGATAATGGATTTACAATGGTTAATACAAGGTCATTTGAGCCAGTTGGGGATGAGCCCTATGTTCTTCCAAGCCAATGTGAGTAGATATTTTACTCAGAGGTTTCACATAAATCGGGTTGGTCATTTGTTGTTAGACATGAACCGAGAGGAAGGCCGATAAAGTATAATGCGATGGAAGAAGAAGATACCGAAGAAGTAGAAGATGATGTAGATGATGATCACGATCGACAATTATTGGATGATGTTCCTGAGACAAATTTTCATGAAGAAGAAGAAGAAGATGATGCTGCTACTGATGATGATGATGAAGATGATGTTGATGTTGATGATGATGATGTTGATGATGACGACAACGACGACAACGACGACGACGACGACGATGATGATGACGACGATGACGAGGATGATGATGATGATGATGATGATGATGATGATGATGAGGATGATGATGATGAAATTTAAAGGTATGCCATCAATCCTTAATGTATTTAATATTCATTTCTTGATAGAAATATATTTGTCTTAAATGGTTACATAGTTTATTCATTATCTATTTAAAAGCTATAAGTGTTATAATGTGTATGTTTTAATGTTTTTAATTTTTATGTGATGCTTATGATGGATGTGATTATGATTATGATGTGATTATGCTCACGATAATTGAATTACATTTGTAGGAAATTGAACCCCTTTCAAGAGCATCCCGCACAGTCTCATGGATCGACAAGTATAAGTCAATACACCTTATAGAAAGTCTATTTAATACACTTATCAATAGTAAGATTGATGTCTTCTAAGATCTCTCCCATTTGTAGGTACCAGCAAATAGGTATTTGTCAGAAGTGTCTTCCTCGAGTGAGGGAAATATAGGAATAGAAGAGGAAAGTGAGACATGCAGTTTATCTAGAATAGGGAGATTAACTAGAGGTCAAAGGACTAGAAGGAAATTCAATAAACACATGAAATTTTTCCTTGCTCAAGGGGGGTCATGTTCTTATGATGATGAGATGAAAGGCGACATCGAGGTGCCCTTGAGGTACCAACATCTACAGAAACATTGGGTACCCAAGGAACTTCCTCCAATAAACACTGATTTTTGTGTTAATGAGAGGATATATCGCATAGCACCATCATCATTACATGGTTTGGGCCTATTTTCTATGGATGACATAAAGGTGTCTTACAACAAAGTTTCTGAATTGATGGAGTATGTTGGACCATGTTACGATTACAAAAGTTGGATGCATATTGTTCAATATAAAAAAAGTATGCGTAGGTATGCACTCTCGGCAAATTATATACAACAGCAAGACAATAATCAAAGTAAAAGTGTGGCTATATACATTGATGGAAGGCCAAAAGCAACAGGGAATATTGTGGGTTTTATAAATAGTACACGACCTGGGTCAACTATAAAGCAACCCAATTGCATATTTGAGGCGCGCGAGGGAAATCGTGTATTCATCTGTGCGATAAAATCAATACGTGCAGGGGAAGAGCTGCTTATTGATTACAATTTGAACCGCATAGATACAAACGAGGCTACTATCATGGGGGTGGTACATACTATTAAACCAACTTCTAATCAATGACTCCAACATACCATTTAGTTATTAAATTTTTGGCTAACATTTTTATACTTGATCTTTGACACAGGGGCACAATATGGAGCAACCGCCTGAAGGTGATGGTGACGATATTCCTAGCTCATCTACACATGAGGAGGTAAAACTCATTGTAATTGTGCAAACTAGATAGAAGCAAAATGTTATTTTTTTTAATGTTATTTTCTTCATTATTTTGGAGTAATTTTGATAATACTAATACTATTGTTGTCACAGAGGGCCGGTGGTCAGAGAGAGGGAAAGCAACCTGCAGTCCCTCAGGAGTCCCCCCTTGTGGACCCTTTTTTTATTGATTTAGCAGAGACCGATGACCCGATCGGTTCCATTAAAAAGCTGCTAAAGAAAATTGGGAAAGAACTTCTACGTTTGGTATCCATACATCCTCAGACTCAAGAAATAAAAGATAGGGCAGCTGAGTTGTTGCGCACTTCTGAAAACTTTAAAGTAAGTATTAATGAAATTTTTAATTATTACAAGAGTTCAATAATGGTTTTTATGTTATGCTCTTTTATGACATTAATTAAAATATGGATGCATTGTCTTTACAGAGTTATTTGCGTAATTTTGAACCCCATTCCCATGATGAGGCCGGTATTGCAAGTGGTTCAGGTAGATCACATGTTCCATTCCCCACTTGTGTTTTCCACTGAATATATATAGGAATGATCATAATCATTGACAATACATGCTCGAACAATCTTTTTTTTTAATGCTCTAACAATCTTGTCCATGCTAGTCCACGTGTTCTATATTTATGCATGCTCTAACAATTTTATTCTTCAGCTTCTTTCCATGATGATATGACAACACCGCCTCCATCCAGGATAGCCACAAATGTCTTGCCGACTGCCATGTCAACAACACACAGCCTAAATGCACCAACTGTTGCACCATCTACTGGTACACAAATCCCTCTTTTTCTCTCTTTTGTTATGTGTTTAAGTGTTATGTGTTTACGATGTAGATCCCTTGATTGTGTTTGTGCCATGGGTGCTCTGCACCAATTTATTTCCCTTGAAGTATTATTTCTTGGAGGCATTTGATAATGGTTTTCATTTTTTGCAATAGGAGATGCAACAAGTCCCGATGCAACATCATTTCCTGGATGTTCCCGTGTTCCTAGTACGGGAACGGTGAAGGATTGCGTATTGATCATTAGCGATGATGAAGGCGTTCCCTTAAAAGTATCCAAACTTCTAGGTACTTTAAAGTTATTATTATTCTATAGTGATATAATAGTAATTTAGTTTTTGATCACTCTTCATCGACTAATGATCCCATGATTATTTTGTAGGGAATGATATTTTTTGGTGAAAACTTGGTGACGAGTGTTTGTGGATATTCGGGCCCACCATACGTACATGGTGGAACATCATATCCTAACTAAAACCCCAAACCACTATTTTGATTTCATATCATTGCTAGAATAGTTTTCCTTTTCATCAATTTCTTGAACTATATTAAAGGTAGCTTCTCTTCATTTATGAGTCTAACATGTTTTTTTTTACTTAAAAGGTGGAATAACCAAGATAAAAAGTTGAAGGATGATCTTGTACATAGTATGACCCATCTTTTTGGACCTCGTGCATTCGAGAGAAACAAGCTCCTTGAAAGAGCTGGTTTATGTTTGAAGTATATTAGGGACCAGTACAGGAAATATTTAGAGGTTAACCCAAGGCACGAGCGTCCGCCCTGTGTTCTTGAGGCTGAGTGGCAGGGTTTGATTTTGGATGGAAAGTATAAAGCCGACATGAAAAAAGGAATTACGCCAGTAGAGAGTAGAGCAAGGTATGTGATACTTTTGAGAATGTAATTATGTACTAATTAACCTCTAAATTTTTCCTGTACTGGTCTCTAACATATTTCAAACTTTTCATAGATTGCCTGACACATCAAAGGCAACAAAGGCAAGATTAGAAAAGCATGGGACACACAAGCTTGGCTCTGGTGGTTTTTCCAAACTTCAAGCATGAGTTGTAAGTATTAGTAAATGAAAACTTGTATCAATTTTTTAATATATTGCAAGGAAATTTTTTTTGATCAAACAATGCAAGTAAAATTCACCATACCAAGAAAAAATGTAGGGGTCAGAGTTCAATAGATGCCTCACAGAAGAGGACAAGAGAATTGGCTTCCAACAAGGCTATAGAGCCGTGGCTGAACGGCTACGAGCTGAAATCAGTGTGCAAGGTTCAAATAATGATGCATCTGAGCCACAGGTAAATAAGCTAAATGAAATTTATTTCAAATTGAATACTTTACCAATTAGTCTATTTGATGTTAAGTTCTAATATAAAGTGAGTATATCTATTTTAAGAAAGCAATGATAACAATGTGTAGGATATTGGAATGCAGCCTGACAATCCTTCTACACAATCTATGCATAATGAAGGTTCGCATGATGTGCATCCTAGTGGTGGAGGTATACATTTGCTATTAAAATTTTTATATGTAATTACAATTGGTGTTTGGATTAATGTAACATTTTGTATAGCAACTGTAGAGGATCGAGGGGTCGGTGCTCATGAGCATGTTGAGGTTGAGTCTAGACAAAATGATGTGGCCAGATCAGGTAATTAAAGAGCGCCACAGTTATGTTCTTTAAAATAATTAAATACTTGTAACAATTATAATTAAATATTTTAAATTTAACTCTTTTATTTGTTATTGTAGAGGACCCCCCTTTGCAACAGCATAGGAATTTGAGATCATCAAGAACAAAGAACAAAACAACTGATGAGGGGGGTATTGATGATAACACTGATGCTCCTCTTAGAGCTTACATAGAAAAAAAAATTAGAAAGAGAAAAAAGAAATGATTGTCATCTAAATACCTTAATTGATAATGACTGAATTTTATGTCTCAATGAATTTAATTATGTGCTAATGAATGTTCATGAATTATGTATCTATTTTCATATTGATGAATGTTGCGTGTTAACGAATCTAATGTGTTAATGAATGTTATCATGTGATATTGATTGAATGTTACATTTTATTAATAATTGAAAGAATGAATGAATGTTAGATGTTAACGGGGAATGTAGAGTGATGTTAGGGGGAGGGGGGTGGGGCCAAATGAGCTTCCACCTTCACATGGTTGGCCATGTTTAGTAGAGAATATTAAACTATATTCTCGAAACAAAGTGAAGCTCAATAAGATACTAAATGAGTCAAAATGGTTATCAAGGTCCTCTATCCATAAGATACTTGTAGTCAAAATGGTTATTAATAAGATACTTGTAGTCAAAATGGTTATCTAGGTCCTCTATCCATTCCATAAGTTCTTCACCATTCAAACTTCCTCCATAACAAGGAATGTGCTCTAGGTTAGTCATGAAGCCTAGCATGGACTCTCTGTCAGATAGAGCCACTATTTCAGAGCCTTTTCTGTGCATTTCCTTCAAGCACTGTATAGTGTATGGATGTGAAAGGGAGGGCAGACCAGTGTGGAAGTTAGAGTATTTATATCTTATGCTTTGAGAGTTTATTTGGTAGATTCAAGACACCTTATATCAAAGTTATTCCTTTTTCTTATCTGTTGTTCTGTCAAACCCTCATTTTTTGGGTTATTGCATTCAAATGGCCTTAACTTGCAAATAAACCATAGGATATCCTCTGTTCTTTGTAAAATGCAAGTTAAGGGGGTTTATTTTCATATTTTAAAAGCTTTGGAACAGGATACTAAGCCAAAGAATTTCAAGAGCAAGCCCTAGGTCAAGAATCTCAATGTTCTTGACTAGGAGTTGATGGATTATGCAAGATCAGAGGGTAGCGGCAAGTAAAGGACCTCAAACCTTGTTGAATCTAGATCTTTAGAGCATGGTGGACATCTTCAAACTCTGATCTTGGTTTCATGCACACATTTTCAATGCCTTGTTTTGGAACCCACACCCAAAGGCATGCATTAGGTCTGCGGACTCAATAAGGACATTGATATGCTGGAGTGGAGTCAGGGTCTGGGAGTTGGAGGATTGTTAGAACATCAAAAAGGGTACTCAAAAAACATATAAGCTCATAAGGTCCTTTGTCAAATTGAAGAGTTATTGCTGCAGAACAGGTTTTGGAGACCTACTAGAGTCACTAGGTCTATTTGGACCCGTTTGGACCACGACACACAGTAGCATCTACAGAGAAGAAGTTTGGTATGCAATGGTCTTGAAACCTCCTGAGAAATTCTTGGTATGCATTTGTGTGGTGCAAAAGCTTCATTGAAAGAGAAAAAGAAGAAAAGAATAGAAATGATTTTTTTTCTTTTTATGTCATATACTGTAACCAGCTACTTATAACTTGCAAAAATTATTATAACCATTTGAAATTGAAACTTAGTTTAATGTGAAACTGAGAACTGCTTTATTAGAGCTTTCTATGATTTAGATTCAGACATCAAGAACATTGTTTTCCTAATATTGTGATTAATGTTTATTTATTAATATCTCATACTGACAAACAATTGATAATTGTAGGGAAAACATCATTGGGGGTCTTTGAGGATCCACCAGAAGCCAAGGAGAAAATGTATTCAAATGCTAAAGATGGTGTAACAGTCCTTACAGCTGTTGAACCTTGCTGTGTAGATCATCTCCGATTCTCCAAGTTCAACAGTACTGTGGTATTCCTTTGGATACTTCTAATGGTAAATTTCAGACATCAAGTTCTTTTCGTATGAAACTACTACATTTGTAATCTGTAGTTTTAAACTTTTAGTTTATAAATGTTCATCAGCTTTAGTTCGTATGCTGCCATTTCAAGTATGATTAATGAAGTTACCTTTATCACAGGATGAAAGTGAGCAGTCAGCATACTAGTACGGAGCTGGCAGCATTGATACGGTGACTAGGGCATCGTTTAATGGTGGTATTGTGTTTTCCCATATTTAGGGCATCGGCCTTTTGAAGCATTGCCTTCATCTTTCTTAAGTCTGAGTTTTAAGTTTGTTTATCTCTCTCGGCGCTATTGAAAATACAAATGACAACGTTCTTGTTTGTTTTGCCCTTATATCCCAATGTGATTTCGCGGAGGGTTACGGCGCTGTTGAAAACACAAATGAAAACACAAATCCCTTGTGTAATTGCCACTTGAAGGAGGACAGTCACTGTAAAGATAACATGATAATGTACACTTACAGCCCGTGTACATTATCATGTTGTCTTTAGAGTGACTATCCTCATTTGTTGAAGAAGAAAAGCATTAATGTGGCTGAATAGCAATACATTCAAGTGGCAATCACACAAGGGACAGTCACTGTGAGATGTCCTCATTTGTGACTGTCCTTACAGTGAGTGTACATTATCATGTTGTCTTTAGAGTGACTATCCTCATTTGTTGAAGAAGAAAAGCATTAATGTGGTTCAATAGCAATACATTCAAGTGGCAATTACACAAGGGACAATCGATCACTGTGAGATGTCCTCATGTGTGACTATCCTTGTCACAAATGAGGACATCTCACAATGACTGTCCCTTGTGTAATTGAAGTGGCAATTACACAAGGGACAGTCACTGTGAGATGTCCTCATTTGTGACTGTCCTTACAATGAGTGTACATTATCATGTTGTCTTTAGAGTGACTGTCCTCATTTGTTGAAGAAGAAAAGCATTAATGTGGTTCAATAGCAATACATTCAAGTGGCAATTACACAAGGGACAATCGATCACTGTGAGATGTCCTCATGTGTGACTATCCTTGTCACAAATGAGGACATCTCACAATGACTGTCCCTTCTGTAATTGCCACTTGAATGAGGACAGTCACTGTAAAGACAACATGATAATGTACACATACAATGAGTGTACATTATCATGTTGTCTTTACAGTGGCTGCCCTCATGTTGTATATTCTTCTCTGTAGATGCTACTATGTGCTAGGGAACTTCTTAGAACTGTTGGTATATTCTTACAACTTGTTACACCTGGGATATTCTTCTCTGTAGATGCTATTGTGTGCCGTGGTCCAAACAGGCCCATAAATGTGGTTGAATAGCAATACATTCAAGTGGCAATTACACAAGGGATAGTCACTGTGAGATGTCCTCATGTGTGACTGTCCTTGTCACAAATGAGGACATCTCACAGTGACTGTCCCTTGTGTAATTGCCACTTGAAGGAAAAAAGCATTAATGTGGTTCAATAGCAATGTATTCAAGCGGCAATTACACAAGGGATAATCACTCTGAGATTTCCTCATTTGTGACTATCCTTACAGTGAGTGTACATTATCATGTTGTCTTTACAGTGACTGTCCTCATTTGTTGAAGGAAAAAAGCATTAATGTGGTTCAATAGTGATGCAGAGTAGTCAGGGCTTTTAGAATATACAAATATACATCCTTAACTCTCATTCCACCAAGGAAGAAGGAATTCCAATGGTTGAAATGTGAGTTAAGGTCTTTACATCAGTCAAACCCTGAAAATGAGGGTTTGTAAACAATGCACAGAAAATTTGAAATAACTTAGATATAAAACAAAGAGAATCAATCAAACCAACTTCCAAAGCATCAGATGTCACTATTACAACTTCCAGGCAAATTTTATCATCCAACCACCATCCGTACAGCCGTATAGAGTTCGTTTTTCACCAGAAATGCACTAAAATAGGGTTATTTTTATTTTTTATGAAAGCAAAATGATTACAATACTGGTTCTCTGTCTGTCTTCGACCATTTGAAGCCTAAAATAGGCTCTCCAAATGTTGGTTCAACCATCTAGGTGGTTAGAACAGTTTATCCAACAAATGTCAACTTTGCTAAGCAACTTTTAAAGTTGCATTACAACTTTGCAAACAACTTTGCCGAGAAGGTTAAAAATGTGTTGTGAAACTTTAGGAACCTTATTAAAGTTATTTTGGACCTTCAAACTTCTTAACAACATCTAAAAGACACCTAATAAACACTTACTATGCTCATTTCATCCAAGGACTCAAAAGATGCCCAAGGTTTATAAGTCACCAAGGGGTCTTGTGTCCAACAAGTGGATGTTTATAAGGAGATAAAATCAATCCTTAATATTTATTACAAACCAAGAAAACATCTAAAACTCCTATTCTAATTTATTGTCATTCAAAAAGACTCTGATTTGTCATTCAAAAAGACTCTGATTTGTCAATCAAAAGGACCTTTCACCAGTCAATCCTTCAAAGCTCCAAGGTGAAAATCTTATGTTCCAATTGATAGGATTTGACTCCTTGGCTTCATGGCAACTTCCTTCAATCATGGTGTCTTTGGCTTGCATTAGGGATGCCCCTGCATCAAATAGCAATGCATTCAAGTGGCAATTACACAAGGGACAGTACATGCCCATTAAAGTTGGTGTTTTGTTATCCAGCATGACAATGGAGACAACATACTCTGTGTCAATTTTACTGATCAAATTTCCCTCCGCCAGGCAAAGCAACAATTTGGGTATGATAAGGTGAAATTTTGTAGTCCTTTTGGGTATGATAACAGTTCCAGTTTCCAATAAGATGGTTCATTTTTATAATCTAGCTTCAATTTCTCTTGTGAAAATCTTTTTTTCATTTTATGGGTGGTAAAATATAATTATTATGCTAGAGGTGTGTACTTATGGATGATAATGAAACAAAATGATAAGATTTAAGACTCTTGTTTTTTTTTTAAATAGCAATTTAAGTTTCCTTCTATTATAAATTACTGTTTTTCTATTTTTTAATGTATCTTTCCAAATCTTTTATATCAATTTTATTTATGAAATATAAATATATTAATAATGTTTTAGTGTTTTTAGGATTAGTTTATATCAATTCTATGTATCATCATTCGTCATTCAATTGTCAGTATTATTAATTTAGATTGTGCAATTGTAGAACTACTCGAATATGGGTTGGATGGATACTCAAGCAGGGGAACCCTCCTCAAATATCTCAAGCAGTGAACTTGGAAAAATGTGTCCTGAAGGAACCCTTTCCATCAGAGAGATAAAAGTACAAACAAGTAAAAGAAGCAGGCTCTGCAAATATGTTTTTGAGAAGAAAAATGATAGATTATTCGAGTATGGTTCATGAGGTATATCTAAAAAGACATTTTTTTTCTTATTATAATAAAAGAGGAAGTTGTGAATGTCAAAGTTGAGTGAAACAAAAATTATTTTCATCAAATTTTGTTAGGCTTGCTTTTGGGAATAGTTTCTTACAATATTGCTATTAAGATTTTTATTGTGTAGTTTTTAGATTAGGTTTATAAAATTATATTTCATGAGTAGTGATTCATATTAATCAATTAACGATACTTTTGGAAGGTATTTTCAATGTGTCAAATTTTGATATTTTTACAAGAATTAGATTGTGTAATTTTTTTAATTAAAGTCATTGACTCATATTTCAAAAATAATAGTTCTCATGAATCCATCTCTTATAAGATTGAATAGCCTATTTAGGAAGTATTTTTGATAGTATGTCAAATTATGATATTACTATTACCATTAGATTGCATGGCTTTGAATTGAACCTCGTTGACCCATATTCTTCTCTGTAGATGCTACTATGTGCTAGGGAACTTCTTAGAACTGTTGGTATATTCTTACAACTTGTTACACCTGGGATATTCTTCTCTGTAGATGCTACTATGTGCCGCGGTCCAAACAGGCCCATAAATGTGGTTGAATAGCAATACATTCAAGTGGCAATTACACAAGGGACAGTCACTGTGAGATGTCCTCATGTGTGACTGTCCTTGTCACAAATGAGGACATCTCACAGTGACTGTCCCTTGTGTAATTTCCACTTGAATGAGGACAGTCACTGTAAAGACAACATGATAATGTACACATACAATGAGTGTACATTATCATGTTGTCTTTACAGTGGCTGCCCTCATGTTGTATATTCTTCTTTGTAGATGCTACTATGTGCTAGGGAACTTCTTAGAACTGTTAGTATATTCTTACAACTTGTTACACCTGGGATATTCTTCTCTGTAGATGCTACTGTGTGCTGTGGTCCAAACGGGCCCATAAATGTGGTTGAATAGCAATACATTCAAGTGGAAATTACACAAGGGACAGTTACTGTGAGATGTCCTCATGTGTGACTGTCCTTGTCACAAATGAGGACATCTCACAGTGACTGTCCCTTGTGTAATTGCCACTTGAATGAGGACAGTCACTGTAAAGACAACATCATAATGTACACAAGTACCGTGAAGGTAGTTGCAAGTTATGGCTGTTTCATTGCATACCCGAAACAATGAAGATGTTACGGTCCACAAAATGTTTGTGCTTGAAAGATGAACAAATAAAATTAAACTTCTAAATAACCAAAGCCGCTAACAATAAATTCAACACAGATATGTCCTCATTTCTGGGTATTTTAGCTCTGTAACAGCTGAATACCAGATTAAATAATAATGACAAAAGAAAAATAAACCCAACGTACTCAGAAATTGTAGCTGTGATTTCGTGGAGGGAATCTCTCTCGGCAATGTTGAAAATACAAATGACAACGTTTCTCTACATTATCATGTTGCCCTTACAGTGACTGTCCCTTGTGTAATTGCCACTTGAAGGAGGACAGTCACTGTAAAGACAACATGATAATGTACACTTACAGCCCGTGTACATTATCATGTTGTCTTTAGAGTGACTATCCTCATTTGTTGAAGAAGAAAAGCATTAATGTGGCTGAATAGCAATACATTCAAGTGGCAATCACACAAGGGACAGTCACTGTGAGATGTCCTCATTTGTGACTGTCCTTACAGTGAGTGTACATTATCATGTTGTCTTTAGAGTGACTGCCCTCATTTGTTGAAGAAGAAAAGCATTAATGTGGTTCAATAGCAATACATTCAAGTGGAAATTACACAAGGGACAATCGATCACTGTGAGATGTCCTCATGTGTGACTATCCTTGTCACAAATGAGGACATCTCACAATGACTGTCCCTTGTGTAATTGAAGTGGCAATTACACAAGGGACAGTCACTATGAGATGTCCTCATTTGTGACTGTCCTTACAATGAGTGTACATTATCATGTTGTCTTTAGAGTGACTGTCCTCATTTGTTGAAGAAGAAAAGCATTAATGTGGTTCAATAGCAATACATTCAAGTGGAAATTACACAAGGGACAATCGATCACTGTGAGATGTCCTCATGTGTGACTATCCTTGTCACAAATGAGGACATCTCACAATGACTGTCCCTTCTGTAATTGCCACTTGAATGAGGACAGTCACTGTAAAGACAACATGATAATGTACACATACAATGAGTGTACATTATCATGTTGTCTTTACAGTGGCTGCCCTCATGTTGTATATTCTTCTCTGTAGATGCTACTATGTGCTAGGGAACTTCTTAGAACTGTTGGTATATTCTTACAACTTGTTACACCTGGGATATTCTTCTCTGTAGATGCTACTGTGTGCTGTGGTCCAAACGAGCCCATAAATGTGGTTGAATAGCAATACATTCAAGTGGCAATTACACAAGGGATAGTCACTGTGAGATGTCCTCATGTGTGACTGTCCTTGTCACAAATGAGGACATCTCACGGTGACTGTCCCTTGTGTAATTGCCACTTGAATGAGGACAGTCACTGTAAAGACAACATCATAATGTACACAAGTACCGTGAAGGTAGTTGCAAGTTACGGCTATTTCATTGCATACCCGAAACAATGAAGATGTTACGGTCCACAAAATGTTTATGCTTGAAAGATGAACAAATAAAATTAAACTTCTAAATAACCAAAGCCGCTAACAATAAATTCAACACAGATATGTCCTCATTTCTGGGTATTTTAGCTCTGTAACAGCTGAATACCAAATTACATAATAATGACAAAAGAAAAATAAACCCAACGTACTCAGAAATTGTAGCTATGATTTCGCGGAGGGAATCTCTCTCGGCACTGTTGAAAATACAAATGACAACATTTCTCTACATTATCATGTTGCCTTTACAGTGAATGTCCCTTGTGTAATTACCACTTGAAGGAGGACAGTCACTGTAAAGACAACATGATAATGTACACTTACAGCCCGTGTACATTATCATGTTGTCTTTAGAGTGACTATCCTCATTTGTTGAAGAAGAAAAGCATTAATGTGGCTGAATAGCAATACATTCAAGTGGAAATCACACAAGGGACAGTCACTGTGAGATGTCCTCATTTGTGACTGTCCTTACAGTGAGTGTACATTATCATGTTGTCTTTAGAGTGACTGTCCCCATTTGTTGAAGAAGAAAAGCATTAATGTGGTTCAATAGCAATACATTCAAGTGGCAATTACACAAGGGACAATCGATCACTGTGAGATGTCCTCATGTGTGACTATCCTTGTCACAAATGAGGACATCTCACAATGACTGTCCCTTGTGTAATTGAAGTGGCAATTACACAAGGGACAGTCACTGTGAGATGTCCTCATTTGTGACTGTCCTTACAATGAGTGTACATTATCATGTTGTCTTTAGAGTGACTGTCCTCATTTGTTGAAGAAGAAAAGCATTAATGTGGTTCAATAGCAATACATTCAAGTGGCAATTACACAAGGGACAGTCACTGTGAGATGTCCTCATGTGTGACTGTCCTTGTCACAAATGAGGACATCTCACAGTGACTGTCCCTTGTGTAATTTCCACTTGAATGATGACAGTCACTGTAAAGACAACATGATAATGTACACATACAATGAGTGTACATTATCATGTTGTCTTTACAGTGGCTGCCCTCATGTTGTATATTCTTCTCCGTAGATGCTACTATGTGCTAGGGAACTTCTTAGAACTGTTGGTATATTCTTACAACTTGTTACACCTGGGATATTCTTCTCTGTAGATGCTACTGTGTGCTGTGGTCCAAACGGGCCCATAAATGTGGTTGAATAGCAATACATTCAAGTGGCAATTACACAAGGGACAGTCACTGTGAGATGTCCTCATGTGTGACTGTCCTTGTCACAAATGAGGACATCTCACAGTGACTGTCCCTTGTGTAATTGCCACTTGAATGAGGACAGTCACTGTAAAGACAACATCATAATGTACACAAGTACCGTGAAGGTAGTTGCAAGTTACGGCTGTTTCATTGCATACCCGAAACAATGAAGATGTTACGGTCCACAAAATGTTTGTGCTTGAAAGATGAACAAATAAAATTAAACTTCTAAATAACCAAAGCCGCTAACAATAAATTCAACACAGATATGTCCTCATTTCTAGGTATTTTAGCTCTGTAACAGCTAAATACCAGATTACATAATAATGACAAAAGAAAAATAAACCCAACGTACTCAGAAATTGTAGCTGTGATTTCGCGGAGGGAATCTCTCTCGGCACTGTTGAAAATATAAATGACAACGTTTCTCTACATTATCATGTTGCCTTTACAGTGACTGTCCCTTGTGTAATTGCCACTTGAAGGAGGACAGTCACTGTAAAGACAACATGATAATGTACACTTACAGCCCGTGTACATTATCATGTTGTCTTTAGAGTGACTATCCTCATTTGTTGAAGAAGAAAAGCATTAATGTGGCTGAATAGAAATACATTCAAGTGGCAATCACACAAGGGACAGTCACTGTGAGATGTCCTCATTTGTGACTGTCCTTTCAGTGAGTGTACATTATCATGTTGTCTTTAGAGTGACTGTCCTCATTTGTTGAAGAAGAAAAGCATTAATGTGGTTCAATAGCAATACATTCAAGTGGCAATTACACAAGGGACAATCGATCACTGTGAGATGTCCTCATGTGTGACTATCCTTGTCACAAATGAGGACATCTCACAATGATTGTCCCTTGTGTAATTCAAGTGGCAATTACACAAGGGACAGTCACTGTGAGATGTCCTCATTTGTGACTGTCCTTACAATGAGTGTACATTATCATGTTGTCTTTACAGTGACTGTCCTCATTTGTTGAAGAAGAAAAGCATTAATGTGGTTCAATAGCAATACATTCAAGTGGCAATTACACAAGGGACAATTGATCACTATGAGATGTCCTCATGTGTGACTATCCTTGTCACAAATGAGGACATCTCACAATGACTGTCCCTTCTGTAATTGCCACTTGAATGAGGACAGTCACTGTAAAGACAACATGATAATGTACACATACAATGAGTGTACATTATCATGTTGTCTTTACAGTGGCTGCCCTCATGTTGTATATTCTTCTCTGTAGATGCTACTATGTGCTAGGGAACATCTTAGAACTATTGGTATATTCTTACAACTTGTTACACCTGGGATATTCTTCTCTGTAGATGCTATTGTGTGCTGTGGTCCAAACGGGCCCATAAATGTGGTTGAATAGAAATACATTCAAGTGGCAATTACACAAGGGACAGTCACTGTGAGATGTCCTCATGTGTGACTGTCCTTGTCACAAATGAGGACATCTCACAGTGAGTGTCCCTTGTGTAATTGCCACTTGAATGAGGATAGTCACTGTAAAGACAACATGATAATGTACACAAGTACCGTGAAGGTAGTTGCAAGTTACGGCTGTTTCATTGCATACCCGAAACAATGAAGATGTTACGGTCCACAAAATGTTTGTGCTTGAAAGATGAACAAATAAAATTAAACTTCTAAATAACCAAAGCCGCTAACAATAAATTCAACACAGATATGTCCTCATTTCTGGGTATTTTAGCTCTATAACAGCTGAATACCAGATTACATAATAATGACAAAATAAAAATAAACCCAACGTACTCAGAAATTGTAGCTGTGATTTCATGGAGGGAATCTCTCTCGACACTGTTGAAAATACAAATGACAACGTTTCTCTACATTATCATGTTGCCTTTACAGTGACTGTCCCTTGTGTAATTGCCACTTGAAGGAGGACAGTCACTGTAAAGACAACATGATAATGTACACTTACAGCCCGTGTACATTATCATGTTGTCTTTAGAGTGACTATCCTCATTTGTTGAAGAAGAAAAGCATTAATGTGGCTGAATAGCAATACATTCAAGTGGCAATTACACAAGGGACAGTCACTGTGAGATGTCCTCATTTGTGACTATCCTTACAGTGAGTGTACATTATCATGTTGTCTTTAAAGTGACTGTCCTCATTTGTTGAAGGAAAAAAGCATTAATGTGGTTCATTAGCAATGTATTCCCAGCATCTGTACCTGCATCTCTCTTATATACTACAAGTTACTTGCCATCAGAAATTGCAGTTCCCTCACATGACATTGATGGTGAAGTGTTCTTTTCAAAACCATCATCTGTGGTTACCAATGCTCCTATTTGAGGCAATAAGTTTGTTTCATTCCATGAGCCATTGGTCAAGTTTCTTCTACGAGCTTCTGATGCCTCAAAATCTAAGCAACGCCTACGCATGCCTCGTTGTGGTTGATTATCATTCTATACATGAATTATAATGAGTAATCAGTTTTGGGCCTTGGAATCTTGTATGTAACATGCACAGGCATTTCATGGCTAAATGAATCTATTTTAAAAGCATCAACTTTTCTTACATGATGCTGGATACATAAGTAGAACAAGCGTATATCAAATTGGAAGCAATCAGAACTCCATAATGACATATTATTTAGAGTACTCTTCAGTTTAAGTAATAATGCATATATTGACACTGTAAAGACAACATGATAATGTACACTCACTGTAAAGACAACATGATAATGTACACTCACTGTAAGGACAGTCACAAATGAGGACATCTCACAGTGACTGTCCCTAGTGTAATTGCCACTTGAATGTATTGCTATTCAGCCACATTAATGCTTTTCTTCTTCAACAAATGAGGATAGTCACTGTAAAGACAACATGATAATGTACACTCACTGTGAGTGTACATTATCATGTTGTCTTTACAGTGACTATCCTCATTTGTTGAAGAAGAAAAGCATTAATGTGGCTGAATAGCAATACATTCAAGTGGCAATTACACTAGGGACAGTCACTATGAGATGTCCTCATTTGTGACTATCCTTACAGTGAGTGTACATTATCATGTTGTCTTTACAGTGGCTGTCCTCATTTGTTGAAAGAAAAAAGCATTAATGTGGTTCATTAGCAATGTATTAAATAAATTTTTTTTTTTTAATCCACCCACGGGCGTCGCAATTGCGACGGCAACCCGTCGCAATGCGATGCAGGCACCCGTCGCAATTGCTTGGGAGGTCCGTCGTGATTGTGATGGCCCTCTGAAGCCATGCAATGGGGGGGCGACGCCCATGCCGCTAACAAATCTTAGTCACATTGCGATGGGATATGTGTCGCAATTGCGACGGCTACCCATAGACGTCGCAATTTGCGACTAAAAAATAGCGACGTCTATGGGTGTTGCTATTGCGACACATAGCTGTTGCAATTGTGACACATAGCCATCGCAAAATGCCCCCAAATGTATTAGTGATAGAAATAGGAACACATAGTGGTCTACAATCTGCCATGCTGAACCTGTCCAGCACAGACTTCACATACTTACTTTGACTCAACCAAAGTTTTCTGTTAGACCTGTCTCTACTGATTTCCATACCCAAGATGTACCTAGCTGCCCCAAGATCTTTCATCTCAAACTATGCTGACAACTGAGATTTAAAATAAGAAATCATACCCTTACCCTTCCCAAACAGCAACATATCATCAACATATAATGCAACAATAAGAAGGCGATCATTTTCAACTCTGAAATAAACACAATGATCTGATTTTGATCTTACAAATCTAATTGACAACACAAAGGCCTCAAACTTAAGGTATCACATCCTATGAGATTGCTTCAAACCATATAGAGATTTCTTTAATCTGCAAACTAAGGATTCTTTACCTTTAACAATGTAGTGCTCAGGCTGTGACATATAAATCTCTTCCTCCAAATCACCATGAAGGAAAGTTGTCTTCACATCCATCTGTTCTATCTCTAAATCATATGATGTAGCAAGAGATAATAGAAATCTAATGGATGTCAACTTTGCAATAGGAGAGAATATTTCACCATAATCTATTCCCTCTACCTGTGAATACCCCTTTGCAACCAATCTCGCTTTGTACCTTTCAACACTACCATCTGCACAAAATTTCTTCTTGAACACCCATTTACAGCCAACAGATTTTCTCCCTTTAGGAAAAGCTACAAGGTCCCAAGTTTTGTTTTTCTCCAATGAAGCCATCTCATCATCCATAGCCTCAATCCAGGAACCTGCATCTTCCATGCCCAAAGCCTCTTTCACAGATCTAGGCTCATCAGTGTTAGTAATCAAAGCAAAGGCACAACTGGAATCTAACATAGAATAACCAAACCTTTCTGGTTGCTTTCCTTCTCTCGTGGATCTCCTCAAGGGCTGTGGTTGAGGTTGTTCTTCCTCTTCTTCTGAACTATCAGAGCTACTAGAGCTCTCCTCATCATTAGGCCCAACATGGTCTCTCTGTTCAGTCTTCTCAGAGGTAGGAGGCAACTGAACAACATCTTTTTCCTTTTCTTTTTCATCTGGTTGTAGCACAATAGGAGAAGATGTTAGCTCTCTGAAAATAATATTTCTACTATACAAAACCTTACTAGTCACAAGATCCCAAAGCTTGTATCCTTTCACACCAGCACTGTATCTGATGAAAATACATTTAACAGCTTTATTTTCCAACTTAGATCTTTTCTCCTTTCGAACATGTGCATAAGCTTCACAACCAAAAACATAAAGATGTCTAATTGAAGGCTTCTTACCAAACCACACCTCCATGGGTGTCTTACCAACAAGGGCTGATGTAGGAGATCTATTAACCAAATAGCAAGCAGTGGCCACAGCTTCAGCCCAAAACTTTTGTTCTAAACCAGCTCCACTATGCATACTCCTAGCCTTCTCCATTAGTGTCCTGTTCATTCTCTCTGCAACTCCATTTTGCTGTGGGGTATAAAGAGTTGTCTTATGCCTCTCAATACCTTGTTCTTTACAGAACTGTTCAAACTCTACTGAGAAAAATTCACCACCATTGTCAGTTCTCACACACTTAATCTTCTTACTAGTCTGATTCTCTACAAGAGCTTTAAATTCCTTGAACCGACTAAAGACTTGTGTCTTACTTTTAAGGAAATAAATCCACGTCCTTCTACTGTAATCATCTATGAAAGATACAAAAAATACAGACTTGGAGATTGAAGGAACTTTTACAGGACCAAATACATTAGAATGAATAAGATCCAAAACATCAGAAGATTTGTGAGAACTAGATTAAAACTGAACATGATTTTGTTTACCAGAGACACAGTGTTCGTAGAAGTTGAACTCAAGATTGAAATCACCTAACCCCTCAATGAGATTTTTATTTTTCAGGGTTCTGAGACCCTTTTCACCAATGTGGCCAAATCTCATATGCCACAACATTGTCTTTTCTGCACGAAGCTTACCTTCCAAAGTGTTTGCACTACCATCGGAACCAATAGCCACAGACTTCTTCACTGCTTGTTTAGATGGTGAGGATGAAGAACTATTACATAGAGGAATACATGCATCTAGCTGAAATAAGGTTCCTCTCCTAGTACCCCTTGCAAGCACTACCAATCCTCTCATCATCTTGCATCCTTTTTTTGAAAAAACAACTTGCACACCTACATCATTCAACATACTTACAAATAATAGGTTTCATGCCAAACTTGGAATGTGCATAACTCTATTGGTTCCCTTTACTCGTCCATTAGGAAATTTGATAGTGACCCTTCCGCATCCAACTATCTTTAGGTGAGAATCATCACCCAAGTACACCTTTTCACCATCGAACTCTTCATATTTTGAGAACCAGTTTCGATGAGAGGTCATGTGAAAAGATGCACCCGAGTCAACCAACCACACATCATCAGATCCATGGGCTGCCAAAGCTACGATGAATGCATCACCATCTTCTTGAGATCTTTCTGAAGCTGAATCTAAACCTTTCTTCTTCTTCTTCGGCTGTTTGCAGTCTTTACGGAAGTGCCTAGATTTATCACAGTTCCAACATTTTGCCTTGGACTTATTGGAAGTCTTTAACTTCCATAGAATTTGGATCTACCCTTATTGTTAGACTTATTATCATTTTTCTTCCCTCTTTCAGTGGATCTCCCACGAACAACAAGGGCTTCTTTTTCTGAAACGGATGCCTTTCTCTGCATCTCCTCTGATAGCAGTGAAGACACCACATCATCCATTTTGAAGGTGACTAATGTGCTTTCGAGAGCCATCACAAGATGGTCCCATGAATCTGGTAAAGAACACAAAAGTGTGTAGCAACGATCCTCCTCCTCTAACTTGACACCAGCTGATGTCAACTGTGCAGCCAGCAGATTAAATGCATTTAAATGATCCATTAAGGATCCACCTTCCTCCATTTGTAGAGAGTGCAACTTCTTCATCAGGAACAACTTGTTCACTAGAGATTTGGCCTGATACATGGCTGCAAGTCTTTCCCACAAACTATTTGTGGTTTTCTCATCTAGAACATTCAGAAGAACTGCATTGGTTAAATAGAGTCTTATGAGACCCTTAGCTTTACGGTCTTTGATATCCCAATTTGCTTGAGCTATAGTTGCTGGTCTTGTAGCATTTGAAGTCGCTTCCCATAAGTCACGGTCTTCCAACATGTCTTCCATCTTGAGTTTCCACAACTCGAAATTAGTGCCATTAAATTTCTCCACCTCCATTCTTCCATATGATGAACTTGCCATCTCAATCTGCAAATAAGATTCAGAATACTCTACAAAAAACTCCCACTCAAACTTGAGATCAGCTCAAAAAACCCTACCCAACAACTAGGATCAAAATTTGATCAAGCTCTGATACCACTTGTAAGGAAACTCAGGTGCGGAAACAGCTTCCTACGCTAATCTCTATAGGAGAGTATTGTGAAAATTCTTTTAAATCTTTACAATTTCAGATTCATTAACTACTTTAACAAAGATATTGCAACCACATACCATACATACAAAAAAATAGAGAATGACACAATGATATACCTTGGGGAAACCTTTCGGTAAAAACCCCAGCACTCAAAAACCTGCACAATGTATTGATCAAAACTATTACAGCTTACAATACACTTGCAATGCAAGTTCTTTCAGAAGATTTCTAAACCCTTGAAGAAAAATCACGACAGCATAAAACATTCCAATAATACACTCACATCATCTCTCTTCGCAACCCTAAAAAAGCTTATATCATGCGCTTCACTTTTTAGGGCTACTCCCAAAAATAACCGTATTAGGGTTTTACCATTCTCTAAGAAAATAGGAACCCCAAAAAACTTTTCAGGGCGATGTCCCGAACCCCACGATTGGGGAAGAGTGTACAATACTCAAAATTATCAGTTGCCACATGTCTTCACCTGTCATTGAATCTTCCTGACATAGCTCTTACGTGTCATAGGAATCCGTCATAACCATTTTAGCCATGATCTCCTTACACATAATTCAAGATGCTGACACATCAACATTATTTGCAAGAAATACATTTTACAAAACAAATAATAAGAATAGGAATTATCCAAGGTTGAGACACCTTATTCCTAACACCAACTACACTAGCATAAGGTACTCTACTCATGTCCTCCACCTCACTAAGAGATTTTGGACAATCATCTATAGATAACTTTGTTCGCACATAAATAGGAACACATAGTGGTCTACAATCTATCATACTGAACCTGTCCAACACAGACTTCACATACTTACTCTGACTCAACCAAAGTTTTTTATTAGACCTGTCTCTACTGATTTCCATACCCAAGATGTCCCTTACTGCCCCAAGATCTTTCATCTCAAACTGTGATGACAACTGAGATTTAAAATCAGAAATCATTCCCTTACCCTTCCCAAACAGCAACATATCATCAACATATAATGCAACAATAAGAAGGCGATCATTTTCAACTCTGAAATAAACACAATGATTTGATTTTGATCTTACAAATCCAATTGACAACACAAAGGCATCAAACTTAAGGTACCACATCCTAGGAGATTGCTTCAAACCATATAGAGATTTCTTGAATCTGCAAACTAAGGATTCTTTACCTTTAACAATGTAGTGCTCAGGTTGTGACATATAAATCTCTTCCTCCAAATCACCATGAAGGAAAGCTATCTTCACATCCATCTGTTTTATCTCTAAATCATATGATGCAACAAGAGATAACAAAAATCTAATGGATGTCAACTTTGCAACAGGAGAGAATATTTCACCATAATCTATTCCCTCTACCTGTGAATACCCCTTTGCAACCAATCTAACTTTGTACCTTTCAACACTGCCATCTGCACAAATTTTTTCTTGAACACCCATTTACAGCCAATAGATTTTCTCCCTTTAGGCAAAGGTACAAGGTCCCAAGTTTTGTTTTTCTCTAATGAAGCCATCTCATCATCCATAGCTTCAACCCAGGAACCTGCATCTTCCATGCCCAAAGCCTCTTTCATAGATCTAGGCTCATCAGTGTTAGTAATCAAAGCAAAGGCACAATTGGAATCTAACATAGGATAACCAAACCTTTCTGGTTGCTTTCTTTCTCTCGTGGATCTCCTCAAGGGCTGCGGTTCAGGTTGTTCTTCCTCTTCTTCTAAACTATCAGAGCTGCTAGAGCTCTCCTCATCATTAGGCCCAACATGGTCTCTTTGTTCAGTCTTCTCAGGGGTACGAGGAAACTGAACAACATCTTTTTCCTTTTCTTTTTCATCTGGTTGTAGCACAATAGGAGAAGATGTTAGCTCTCTGAAAATAATATTTCTAATATACAACACCTTACTAGTCACAGGATCCCAAAGCTTGTATCCTTTCACACCAGCACTGTATCCGATGAAAATACATTTAATAGCTTTGTTTTCCAACTTAGATCTTTTCTCCTTTGGAACATGTGCATAAGCTTCACAACCAAAAACATGAAGATGTCTAATTGAAGGCTTGTTACAAGACCACACCTCCATGGGTGTCTTACCAATAAGGGTTGATTTAGGAGATCTGTTAACCAGATAGCAAGCAGTGGCCATAGCTTCGGCCCAAAACCTTTGTTCTAAACCAACTCCACTAAGCATACTCATAGCCTTTTCCATCAGTGTCCTGTTCATTCTCTCTGCAACTCCATTTTGTTGTGGGGTATAAGGAGTTGTCTTATGCCTCTCAATACCTTGTTCTTTATAGAACTGTTCAAACTTTGCTGAGTAGAACTCACCACCATTGTCAGTTCTCACACACTTAATCTTTTTACTAGTCTGATTCTCTACAAGAGCTTTAAATTCCTTGAACCGACTAAAGACTTGTGTCTCACTTTTAAGGAAATAAATCCACATCATTCTACTGTAATCATCTATGAAAGATACAAAAAATACAGACTTGGAGATTGAAGGAACTTTTACAGGATCAAATACATCAGAATGAATAAGATCCAAAACATCAGAAGATTTGTGAGAACTAGAGGAAAACTGAACACGATTTTGTTTACCATAGACACAGTGTTCACAAATGTCAAACTCGAGATTGCAATCATTTAACCCCTCGACGATATTTTTATTTTTCAGGGTTCTAAGACCCTTTTCACCAATGTGGCCAAATCTCATATGCCACAACATTGTCTTTTCTGCAGGAAGCTTACCTTCCAAAGTGTTTGCACTACCATCAGAACCAATAGCCACAGACTTCTTCACTGCTTGTTCAGATGGTGAGGATGAAGAACTATTACATAGAGGAATACATGCATCTAGCTGAAATAAGGTACCTCTCGTACCCCTTGCAAGCACTATCGATCCTCTCATCATCTTGCATCCTTCTTTCAAAAAAACAACTTGCACACCTACATCATTCAACATACTTAAAGATAATAGGTTTTGTGCCAAACCAGGAATGTGCATAACTCTGTTGATTCCCTTTACTCGTCCATCAGGAAATTTGATAGTGACCCTTCCGCGTCCAACTATCTTTAAGTGAGAATCATCACCCAAGTACACCTTTCCACCATCGAACTCTTCATATTTTGAGAACCAGTTTCGATGAGAGGTCATGTGAAAAGATGCACACGAGTCAACCAACCACACATCATCAGATGCATGGCTAGCCAAAGCTATGATGAATGCATCGCCATCTTCTTGAGATCTTTCTGAAGCTGAATCTGAACCTTTCTTCTTCTTCTTCAGCTCTTTGCAGTCTTTACGGAAGTGCCCAGATTTATCACAGTTCCAACATTTTGCCTTGGACTTATTGGAAGTCTTTGACTTCCCACGGGATTTGGATCTACCCTTATTGTCAGATTTATTGTCATTTTTCTTCCCTCTTTCAGTGGATCTCCCACGAACAACAAGGGCTTCTTTTTCTGAAACGAAAGCCTTTCTCCGCATCTCCTCTGATAGCAGCGAAGACACCACATCATCCATTTTGAAGGTGACTAACATGCTTCCGAGAGCCATCACAAGATGGTCCCATGAATCTGGTAAAGAACACAAAAGTGTGTAGCAAAGATCCTCCTCCTCTAACTTGACACCAGCTGATGTCAACTGTGCAGCTAGTAGATTAAATGCATTTAAATGATCCGTTAAGGATCCACCTTCCTCCATTCGCAGAGAGTACAACTTCTTCATCAGGAACAACTTGTTCACCAGAGATTTGGCTTGATACACGGCCGCAAGTCTTTCCCACAAACTATTTGCGATTTTCTCATCTAGAACATTTAGAAGAACTGCATCGGTTAAATAGAGTCTTATGAGACCCTTAGCTTTACGGTCTTTGATATCCCAATTTTCTTGAGCTATAGTTGCTGGTCTTGTAACATTTGAAGTCGCTTCCCATAAGTCACGGTTTTCCAACATGTCTTCCATCTTGAGTTTCCACAACTCAAAATTAGTGCCATTAAATTTCTCCACCTCCATTTTTCCATATGATGAACTGGCCATCTCAATCTACAAATAAGATTCAAAATGCTCTGCAAAAAACTCCCACTCAAACTTGAGATCAGCTCAAAAAACCCTACCCAACAACTAGGATCAAAAGTTGATCAAGCTCTGATACCATTTGTAAGGAAACTCAGGTGCGGAAATAGTTTCCTACGCTAATCTCTATAGGAGAGTATTGTGCAAATTCTTATAAATCCTTACAATTTCAGATTCGTTAACTACTTTAACAAAGATATTGCAACCACATACCATGCATACAGAAAAATAGAGAATGACACAATGATATACCTTGGGGAAACCTTTCGGTAAAAACCCCAGCACTCCAAAACCTGCACAATGTATTGATCAAAACTATTACAGCTTACAATACACTTGCAATGCAAGTTATTTTAGAAGATTTCCAAATCCTTGAAGACAAATCACGGCAGCATAAAAAACATTCCAACAATACACTTGCATCACATCTCTTCGCAACCCTAGAAAAGCTTATATCATGCGCTTCAGTTTTTAGGGCTACTCCCAAAGATAACAGTATTAGGGTTTTACCATTCTTTGAGAAAATAGGAACCCCAAAAATTTTTAGTTGCCACATGTCTTCACCTATCATTGAATCTTCCTGACATAGCTCTTACGTGTCATAGGAATCCGTCATAACCGTTTTAGCCATGATCTCCTTACACACAATTCAAGATGTCGACACATCAACATTATTTGTAAGAAATACATTTTACAAAACAAATAATAAGAATAGGAATTATCCAGAGTTGAGACACCTTATTCCTAACAATTTATCCAGCTCCTAGGGCATCAAGTTACATCTATTGAACATGTTTTTTTTTCCTAGATCATGTAGATAAGTTCATGTTTTTGTGATTGGGCAAGTTAGTTGAATGAAATGCAATGATAATCCTAACTTAATTAGCTTGATCAAATGTTATTTTCAAAGTTTTATTGGCAATATTTTATCAAATGAAATGGAATGACTTGTTTCTTTGCCTTTTTTTAGGTAGGTGGGGGAATTCTTGCAACTTGGTGAGGACTCTCTCACAACTTGGTAGGGTTGATAGGAAGGAGGATGTAATGTTCAGGTTCAAGTCTATCAAGTGGCAAGGAAGTTCACCCCAAGCTCAAGGTGAGATCAAGGGAAAGTTCAAGATTCAAGTGTATGAAGGCTTCACCATTTCAAGATCAAGACATCAAATGTACAAGTACAAGAAGGCAAGTTAAAGACATGGCAATGAGAAAATTCCTAAGGACTCAAGTTGGTAGAGGTGTTGTTGCTAGTTGGCAGGCATGTTCCCGTGAGTTGGTAGGAGTGTTCATAGAAAGAGGTCGACAAGGTTGAGCATCTAAATGATATATTCCCTTCATCAAAAGATCAAATAACAGGTTAAGGATGATGAGGTGGCAGTTGGTTTTCTCCTCCAATAAAAATATTCCTCTTTCAAGCATGTGCAATCATATCATGGCAAGTGTCCTATGTTCTCATTGATTAAAAAAATTATTGTAATTTTCTGATTGGTCCACAAGTTTGGTGCCCTCATGTAATTGGTTGTAATTATGGCAACTCTAATTAGGGTTTATGGGATGTAATCTAGGCCCTTGATTTCATATTTTTGCCTCTTAATCTTAGCCACTCATTGTACTTGAGCCTCTATATAAGGCCATTTTTTCTCATTTGTAAAGAGAGTTATGTTGGAGAATTATTGCCAAAATACTATCAAAATTGTTCTCTATTTATTGTTTTGGCTTGCATGGTGGATATACATGATCATGTTGGTGTATTTGCATGGTTCTTTACATCTCTCAATTAAAATAGGATTTCATTTCAAAGTTTCTTAAGTAAGAGTAAAAGTAGATAGATTGTGTGGTGATATTGGTGGATGTTTGACTGGGTGACTTTATAAAACTTGGCCACTAGCTCCTTGTAGATGCAAGGGTGCTTTGTGTGGTAATCTAGTAGTTGTGCTCAAGTTCAATTGGCATTGAATCCTTGATTTGTACTTTCAAATTGGCTTAAGGGGAAAGCGTTGATATGAAAAGCCTTTGTGAAATTTTCTTTGAAGCTTTGCACTAGGTGGAGTTGAAGTTGCAGGCAAGCCTCCATTTGGTAGGAGTCCTAGTCCATCAATTAGTCTTCCCATCCATAGTTAGAAGTAGAAGTAGTCAAGATAGTAGGATTTTAATAGAAAAGTTGGAAGTGATATAGATCACGATTATATTTTTTATTGCACATTGTGAAGTCAAATCTTGAGAAGTGCAAGTAACTTGACATCCTTGAATGAATTATGTAAGCCTGCCTAAGTGATTAACCAACAAATTACGTTTGCCTGCATGCAGAAAGACATGGAAGAAAAGATACAATGCATTAGAAATGTTACCTGAAGAAAATATTAGAGCTTACAATCAAAGGATCAATGAAGCCGTTGTTGGAATTAGAAACAATGGTGGAGAGATTTCAGAGGAAGACATTATGGACAAGTTAATGACTACTCTCACTCCAAATTAAGAAAGCAAGATCAACATTCTTGATGAGACCATGCAGCTTACATCAAATTTCAAGAGAGAGACATTAATTAGTAAAATCTCAGCTTTTGAGATTTCAAGATTGAAGACAGAACCTAAAAGTGAGACAGCCTTCAAAGCAACAATCCATGGTAAGAAATCTGCAAACACTTCTAGTAATTTTGATGATATTGATGAAGAGAAAACACTAGATGATTTCATTGCTATGATTTCCAAAAGAGAAAAGAAAGGAAAAGGAAAATATGAAAGTCAATTGTCATTTAAGTGCTTTTCATGTAATAAGATTGGTCACTTTGCATCTAAGTGTTCCACAAGAGCTAGAAAATTCAAAAATGATTACAAGCCTAAGTACTCTAAGGAATGTTACTATGCTAGAGATGGAGTTTCAGATGATGAATCAACTGAAAAAGAAATTGTATTCATTGCTATTATAGAAAAAATAAATAATAAAACAAATCATAAAGATGAGAAAGAGGAACAAGAGCTAGCATTGATTTCACAAACTAACATAAGAACAGACTGGATCATAGATAGTGGTTATTCACATCACATGACAAGTGATAAAGATAGATTTGTTCATCTGGACAAATACAATGGTGGCATGGTTATATTTGGAGATAACACTCCTAAACCTATCATTGGTAGAGGAGCTATCACATTGGAAAAGAACAATAATGATGATGTTCTCTATGTAGGTGGTTTGAAACATAACCTTCTTAGCGTTGGTCAGTTACTTGGAAAAGGTTATCAGTTGGAGTTCAAAGATGACAAATGCATCATTAACAACAAGGATGGTGTTATGATTGCATCAGGCTCAAAAACTAAAGGTAATGTTTTCCAACTCAATTCAGAAGCAAGTTGTTTTGTTGTTAAAGTTGATGACAGTTTGTTGTGGCATAAAAGCCTATGTCATATCAATTTTGATAACATGGTAAAGATAAGCAGTAAGAGATCTACCTAGCATAGAAAAGCCTATTGAAACTATATGTAGGGAATGTGTGATGGGAAAGCATGTGATAAACTCATTCAGAAGCAACCACAACTCAGCAGAGAACAAGTTGGATCTGATTCATACATACCTATGTGGTCCAACTCAAACAAGATCATACTATGGTGAAAGGTATTTCATTTAGTTTGTTGATGATTATACTAGGATGATGTGGGTTGCATTCTTAAAAGATAAGTTTGAAGCATTTGAGAAATTCAAAATATTCAAAGCTAAGGTTGAGAATGAATCTGGATTAAAGATAAAATGTTTGAGATTAGATAGAGGAGGAGAATTCACCTCTGACAGATTCTATGAGTACTTCTAAGAACATGGCATAAAGAGACAGTTGCATGCTCCTAGAAACCCTCAACAGAATGGAATTGCAGAGAGAAGGAATAGAATCATCTTGGATATAGCGTGCACCATCATGATTGAAGGAATAGTTGCACACACCTATTGGAGAGATGTAGTCAATACAACAGTCTATACCATCAATAGAATAAAATTGAGACCAGGCGCAGACAAGACACCTTATGAGCTATGGTTTGGTAATGTCCCCACAGTAAAATACTTTAGAATCTTTGGAAGCAGGTGCTACATCAAGAGAGATGAAGCAGTAGGCAAGTTTGATGCAAGAAGTGATGAAGGTATTTTCCTTGGTTACTCTACTAAAAACAAAGCTTATAGATGTTACAATTTAAGGTTAAAGAGGATCGTTGAAAGTTCTCATGTTAAGATTGATGAAAACTTTATGGTTCAAGAAAGATATCATGATTACTCACTCATGATTGAAGAAGAACCCAGACCCTCCACTAGTGAGACAGTTATTGAAGAAATGTTTGACAGTATTGATGTGTTATTCAATGACCCTAAGACAAGTGAAGAAGAAACTCCAAAGGCTGATGAGTCAGCATCACCTAAAGTTCCAAAGTTTACTTCTAGATATCACTCTAAGGATGACATCATTGGAGATTAGAGGAGCAAAATCACAACAAGATCACAAGCAAAGAACTCAGCTAGTAGTGAAGCGGTATGTTTACTATCTCAAATTGAACCCTTAAGTGTTGAAGATGTGTGCAAAGATTCAGATTGGCATGATGCTATGAAAGAAGAACTAGATCAAATTATCAAGAATGATACTTGGGAACTGGTCCCAAGACCTAGTGATAAGAATGTAATTGGAACATAGTGGATATTCAGGAAGAAGATGAATGAAGATGGTACAGTAGTAAGAAATAAAGAAAGATTGGTATGTAAGAGATATGCGCAAAGAGAAGGTATTGACTGTTCAGACACTTTTGCACCAGTAAGCAGGTTAGAAGCTATTAAGCTATTTTTAGCTTTTGTAACATTCAAAACCTTCAAAGTTTATCAAATGGATGTTAAGTCAACATTCTTGAATGGAGAACTAAAAGAAGTATACATTGAGAAGCTATGGATTTAAGCAAGCTCCTAGAACCTGGTATGAAATATTTGATGGATATCTAACTAATATTAGATTCAAGAAAGGTGCAGCAGATTGTAATCTATTCATTAGAGAGACATCTGAAGGTCTACTACTTGTAGCTATATTTGTTGATGACATTATCTTTGGAGGTAATGACAAACTAAGTGCAGAATTTGTCAAAGAAATGTAGAGTGAATTTGAAATGAGTATGATTGGTCCTATGAAATACTTTTTGGGACTAAATGTGCAGTAGATAGAAAAATGAATTTTTATTAATCAGTCTAAGTAGGTGAAAGAGATACTGAAGAAATTCAAGATGGATGACTGCAAGCTAGTAGGAACACCTATGATCACTGGATGCAAGCTTACAAAAGAAGATGACTCACCAATAGTGGATACAACATTGTACAAGTCTATGATTGGTAAACTCATATATCTTACTCAGACTAGACCTGATATTTCCAATGCAGTTGGCATAGTTGGAAGATTTGCAGCAAAACCTAAGCAAAGTCACCTCATGGCAGTAAAGAGAATATTTAGATACTTGCAGGGCACTATAGATTATGGTCTATGGTATCCTAATTCAGAAAATGTTGAGCTTCATGCATATACTGATGTTGATTGGGCAGGATGCGTAGATGATAGAAAGAGTACATCAGGTGGAGCAGTGTTTCTTGGTGATAGACTTGTCACTTGGACAAGCAAGAAACAAAATTGTATTTCTCAGTCAACAACAGAAGCAGAGTATGTTGCAGCAGCCCTAAATTGTTCTACAATTGTTTGGATTAAGCAAATGGTAAAAGATTTTAAAATTCAAATTGATTATCCTATTGTTATTTATTGTGATAACACTAGCACTATCAATATGTCTAAGAACCCTATGATGCATGCAAAGACAAAGCACATTGAGATCAAGTATCACTTCCTAAGAGAGAAAGTGGTAGAGAAAGAAGTCAAGTTGGACTATGTGACTACTAAAGATCAGTTGACAGATATATTCACAAAGCCCTTGCCTAAGGATACTTTTGAGTATCTCATAGGTAAGTTGGGAGTAATTCCCTTCCCTAATTCAGCTTAAAAGAAAGAGGAAAAGGCATCAGTCCTTAGGGACTGAAGGAAGGTTGACTAATCTACCTCAAGAGTAGTACCGGTGCTTAAAATGAATGGTGCCCTTTGCCATTGATGTCAAAGGGGGAGTAATATACAGAGTCATGAAAAAAAAAAGCAAAGGATTAATATACTAAGGGGGAGTTGTATTCAGTCTTGGAAGTAGTTCAGTTGAGGAAATGGAGATTATTGAAGAATAGTGCAGCAGGAGGATTCATCTTTGGGGGAGTTTTTGATGAGGAAATGAAGAATGTTATAAAATAATTTCTCATTGGGTTGGTGGTGGTTTTTCATTCCACATGTTGCCATCAATGCCAAAGGGGGAGATTGTTGGAGATTTGTCAGCAAGCCAGTGCTGACTATATGTTTGTCATTGATGACAACATATGGAAAGTAGCATGCATGGATGACTTATGCAGTAAGCTTTAAGTATATGAAGCATGGACATGTTATCAACATGATATCATGGACGCAGAGGTTGATCATTAGTACAGACAGTTATATTGCAATTTGTATCAGCAGTGTTCCTGATAGAGTAACAGACAGTGTTCTAAGTATAGTTGTCTGTACAGTTGTCATGAAGCCTTGCACCTTTGGATATGTGCTGGAGACATGTTAGTGATGTTACATTCATGGATGCATAGTCTTTTGATCAGTAGAAGTGAAGTTATGTAGTCTTTATTCGCCAGTAGCAGTTTCCTGTGTTTATTCAGAAGAGTCGACAGAGATATTATTGGTTCTAGAGTTGCGCCTATCATTTGGGTATGCGCCCTTGGATTTAAGCCTAGAGAAGAGTTATTGACGTTTGGTTAAGAGCACATGAAGTAATTCAATTTGAGAAGAAAGATCCAGTTGTTTTGGTAGAGCCGACAGTGTGTAGCATGCGTCTACAATTATCTTATTGGACAGGTCCCAGAATGTGTTGCGTGCTTAGTAGAGCCGACTAAATTGTTATTAGAGTTTGTTATGGTTTCTCTAATATGATTTCAAGGTGGTTCTAATAGGCCGACTTGATTATATCATTTAAAGGAAAAATATTTATAGGCAATCATTTGTGATTACTTGGGTGTGGTTCATGGTTAAGAAGCAGAGCAGAGCAGAGTGTGCGAAGTGTTGAACCATCAAAAGAAGGTCTATGTGACCAAGTAAAGTATTTGTGCTATACATTGGAATTGATCTAGATAGCAGGTCAAAGCGCAATTCACTAAGATCCAGTTATAGTGTGTATCTGTTAAACAGAAGATTGTAGCCTTCACCCCTTTGAGCAGTGTGCTCTCGGACAGTGCGTCCTCTCCCCTAATAGGGACTATTGTAAAAGACTCCTAACAGGGTCTGACCCTTGACTAGGTCTACTATACTAAATATATTGTAAAACAACTCCTAACAGGGTTAAGGATCTTCTAGCAAGGATCATAATACACTAGTACAGAATATTAGTGGGTGTCAATTCCCACTGGGGTTTTTACCTGTTTGGGTTTCCCCGTAACTAAAATATTGGTGTTGTGTTCATGTGTTTTTTCATTGTGTTTATGCTTTATGTTTAAGTATACTTAATTGGATAAAGAATTGAAACTTGTAGATAATTGATTCACCCCCCTCACGCCCCCCTCTCAATTATCTCTTGGGACTATTCCTAACAGTTTGCAAGTTTCAAGTGAGAGAGATTTTAAAATTCAAAGAAATTTATTATTATAATTTTGGCCCAAATTCGAATCGATCCAGTTTAATCAAGGGCTAGAATTAATTAAGGTGAATTTAATCCAAGGGGATGTGATTTAATTTTATTTATTTTTCCCATGCTTGTAATTTATCCATTTTGGGTAATTAGATGGGTAGTTAAAGAGGCATTTGGGCAACATTTCTCATTGTTTCCAAGAGAAAATTTTATGATTACAAAATCTGGAAATGCATTTCTAGCCATAGGTGATTTTGTTTTGAGGATTTTGTTTGCTATTTTCATGCAATTTTCTGAAGTTTGAAGGCTTTTAGAGGTGATGAATTGGCCTTGGGGTTTGAAGACATCATCTTGGCATTCATTTTCACCTACCTTTGGAGAAAGTCTCATCTTCTTCATGCTTAGAAAATCAGAGATTTAAGCAAATCTGAATTTGGAGATGGTGCATTACAATCTTGACATCATTTATCTAGCTCCTAGGGCATCAAGTTACATCCATTGAACATGTATTTTTGCCTAGATCATGTGGATAAGTTCATGTTTTTGTGATTGGGCAAGTTAGTGGAATGAAATGCAATGATAATCCTAACTCAATTAGCTTGATCAAATGTTATGTTCAAAGTTTTATGGGCAATATTTTATCAAATAAAATGTAGTGACTTGTTTCTTTGCCTTTTTTTAGGTTGGCGGGGGAATTCTTGCAACTTGGTGAGGGCCCTCTCACAACTTGGTAGGGTTGACAGGAAGGAGGATGCAATGTTTAGGTTCAAGTCTCTCAAGTGGCAAGGGAGTTCACTCCAAGCTCAAGGCAAGATCAAGGGAAAGTTCAAGATTCTAGTGCATGAAGGCTTCAGCATTTCAAGATCAAGAAATCAAATGTACAAGTACAAGAAAACAAGTTCAAGACATGGCAATGATAAAATTCCTAAGGACTCAAGTTGGTAGAGGTGTTGCTACTAGTTGGCAAGGCATGTTCCTGTGAGTTTGTTGGAGTGTTCATGGAAAGAGGTGGAAAAGGTTGAGCATCTAAAGGATATCTTCCCTTCATCAAAAGATCAAATAACAGGATAAGGATGATGGGGTGGCAATTGGTCATCTCCTCCAATCAAAATATTCCTCTTTCAAGCATGTTCAATCATATCATGCCAAGTGTCTTATGTTCTCATTGATTGGAAAAATTATTGTAATTTTCTTATTGGCCCACAAGTTTGGTGCCCTCATGTAATTGGTTGTAATTGTGGCAACCCTAATTAGGGTTTATGGGATGTAATCTGGGCCCTTGATTTCATATTTTTGCCTCTTAATCTTGGTCACTCATTGTACTTGAGCCTGTATATAAGGCCATTTTCTCTTATTTGTAAAGAGAGTTATGTTGGAGAATTGTTGCCAAAATACTATCAAAATTGTTTTCTATTCGTTGTTGTGGCTTGCATGGTGGATATACATGATCATTTTGGTGTATTTGCAGGGTTCTTTACATCTCTCAATTAAAATAGGATTGCATTTCAAAGTTTCTTAAGTAAGAGTAGAAGTAGATAGATTATGTGGTGATATTGGTGGATGTTTGATTGGTTGACTTTATAAAACTTGGCCACTAGCTCCTTGTAGATGCAAGGGTGCTTTGTGTGGTAATCTAGTAGTTCTGCTCAAGTTCAATTGGCGTTGAATCCTTGATTTTTACTTTCAAGTTGGGTTAAGGGGAAAGCGTTGATATGAAAAGCCTTTGTGAAATTTTCTTTGAAGCTTTGTACTAGGTGGAGTTGAAGTTACAGGCAAGCCTCCATTTGGTAGGAGTCCTAGTCCATCAATTAGTCTTCCCATCCATAGTTAGAAGTAGAAGTAGTCAAGCTAGTAGGATTTTAATAGCAAAATTGGAAGTGATATAGATCACGATTATATTTTTTATTGCACATTGTGAAGTCAAATCTTGAGAAGTGCAAGTAACTTGACATCCTTGAATGAATTACGTAAGCCCGCCTAAGTGATTAACCAACAAATTACATCATTTCAAGTGAGTTAGATATCTACAGGTGTAAGGAACCTTGGAGTCATTCCATGATCTTCATTGCAAAACTTAGCATGGGTGATGACTTTTTTCAAGAGAGGGTTTAATACTCTATGTTTCTCAAAACATTGAGCGTTTAGTCTTGTATGTTGTGTAAGTGGAACAAAACTCACATCAACAGGACCCAAAGAACTTCATTTTTATTTCTTCTATTTACCCGGACTCGCAAACGCCCCGTTTCAAAGAAAAAAAATGGAAGAACGAAAAAAAGACATTTGAATGAGAAGCTTGCCTTTTTATAAAAAAAAACCACTCCTTAAAAAATTCTCATGAAATGGGCTTCACCTAGAGGCAACGGATACTAGAGGATGGTCATGGAAATTTCTGATGACCTTTACCGGTGTGAGGATACTGAATCAAGGTGGACAATTTCTAGGATATGAAGTATCGACCAAAGTCATGTCCCCGTTTGAAACCCTAACAGTGATACTCTCATTCTTCCCACTACAGTTCTGCGATAGTTGCCAAATAAGACCAAGTCCACATAACTAGAATTTGAAGATCTTCCACCAATATCAGAACATGATATCAAGCAAACCATCAATACATTATGATTGATTTAATAATTTCATACCACTACCGATTCTCATTGATAACCTCAAGACATCCATGCTATCGATGGTAGTTTATCATATTGAATCGTGAGTTGCGCTTGCATTCCGTTCTGCTGTGGACGAGAGATGGAAGAAGTCAGCAACTTATAATGTTTATCAAGTGTCATTGGCTACGGAAAGACTTGACTGAATGGATAGAGACACTCAGCACCCTATATTTCCACTTAAGGATATCATAATTTCCTTAAGTTCTCAAGAGTATCGCAGCTTCATATTTCCACTTAAGGATATCATAATTTCCTTGCAAAGCACAAACTCTGAGCAGTAGAGATCATTATAAGAAATGAGTTAGACAATATTATACTTCTGTCCCATAGATCGAAGGTTTGGAATGATAGCCAAACCCGTGTTAAAGAATTCAAAGACAAAGTTGTGTCTAGCGATTCAATAGCAGCAATAAACGACAATTTAATATTAACCAATAATCATTAAGCATGGAAAGTACAATGAAAGTAATAGTTGCAAGCAAGTTGATTATAAATATACTTTACTGATCACAAGAAGGAGATCAGAAGGAAATAGATTATATATGATTACTGGTAAGAATCATATAACAGCAAGTAGGTTGCTGTGAGTGACTTATGTATCATCACCGATTTACACAATAATATTATATATGAATACTGTTAGGAATAAAGGGACCAATACCCAGTCTAGTGGGGATATATATATATATATATATATATATATATATATATATATATATATATATATATATATATATATATATATATATATATATAAAGAGTTAGTTAATGCTTAATTATTTGTTATAGTTCTTAAGAGGAAAGGTTGATGTAGTGTGAGGGGAGGTGGAGTAAAACTTTATTGTTGGGATAAGGTGACTCAGCCTTATCATGATTTATTTTTTTATTTATTCTTTTTGGAAAGATGCTAAATGAAGACAAAATCTTCCACTGGGATGGACTTGAGAAGAAAACATAATGTTTCCATTTTTCTCTGATTTATTCTTTTTGCTTTGTTTTTAAGGCAAGAGTTGTGCATAGAGAAAGTTTCTAAAATAATTTGTAGATGCGTTGAATGTAGACGCTTTAGAAACTATTTCCTCTTGTACGAAAACTCTATAAGTACAAGGCATTGTTTTAGAGAATTGAGAGTGAGAATTATTTGAAGAGCACTGTTATGCTACCGAAATTATTCTGGATATCATAGTTGATTATTCTTGGAGAGTTGTGGCTCTGGAGATTGTATTGTAACTTTGTTGTTGATAATACAATTGAGTCTGACTTTGGAGTGGTGGATTTTTTCCCATAAGGGTTTCTCACGTATATCTGGTGTTATGTGTTTATGTGTTGAATCCATTTTCTGTATGTGTTTATTTAGCTTGCAATAGTCTAAGGTTTTGTGAGATAAATTTCAGCATCAACTCTCCTGTTAGAATTAGCATTTGGAAGCGTTTCCGCACTTTGGCTTCCTTTCAATTTGTATTAGAGCCTGGCCAGCTTTGTTATTGTTGTTGGGTAGATGGGTTTTTTGTGCTGATCTAGTTTCAGTGGGAGTTTTGTAGAGGAGTTGTTTTCATAATCTTATTGCAGGTTAGATATGGCAAGCACATCCAGCAGAGTAGAGATGGATAAGTTTAATGGCAGAAATTTTGAGCTATGGAAATTAAAATGGAGGACATGCTTGTAGATAGAGATCTATGGGCTATGATTTCTTCAACGAAACCTCAAACTACATCGCATGAAGATTGGGATAAGATGGATCGAAAAGCCAAGGGTCTGATAAGACTTTGTTTGGCTGATTCTGTACTCCTGAATGTTCATGAAGAGAAGACTGCAGCTGTTCTTTGGAAGAAGTTTGGTGATATTTATCAAGGGAAATCCTTGGTAAATAAGTTATTTTTGAGAAAGAAGTTGTATTCTTTGAGAATGGAGAAAGGAGGTTCTGTTGCTGATCACTTGAATGCATATAATATGCTAATTGCTCAGCTGAATTATTTTGGTGATAAGATTGATTATCAAGATAAATGCATGCTTCTTTTATGTTCTTTGTCGGACTCATGGGATCACCTTGTTATGGCTATTGAAAGCACAACAACCACTTTCAAATTGGAGGATGTGGTTGGTTCATTGTTATCTGAAGAGATGCGAAGAAAATCTTTTGAAATGGCTAAGGAGGCCCTAGTTGCTCGTGGTAGAACAATGGAGAAAAGCAAGAAAAAGGACAAGAAGAGAAAATCCAAGTCTCCTGGGAGATCGAAGTCTCCTGGTAAAAAGTCCAAGGCAAAATGTTGGAATTGTGGCAAACCTAGTCATCTTTGAAAAGATTGCAAAGAGGAGAAGAAAAAGAAAGTAAAAAGGATTACTCTGATTCTGACACTGATAAATCTTCTCAAGATGATGTAGATGCTTTTGTTGTAGCCTTGGCAACACATGCATCAGAAGATGTGTGGTTGATAGATTCGGGTGCTTCTTTCCACATGACATCTCACAGAGATTGGTTTTCAAAGTATGAAGAGTTTGATGGTGGAAAGGTGTATTTGGGTGATAACTCTCACCTGAATATTATTGGACGTGGTAGAGTCAAGATTAGATTCCTTGATGGTAGAGTGAAGGGGATTTATGGTGTACTGCATATCCCTGGTTTGGCAAGAAACCTACTTTCAGTCAGCAAGCTTGGTGATGTGGGTGTGCAGGTTGTTTTCTCGAGTGTTGGATGCAAGATGACAAGAGGCTCTATGGTGCTTGCTAAGGGTGTTAGGATGGGCACCTTGTATAGGCTAGATGCATGCACAATTCAGTGCAATAGCGCTTCTGTGAAGTCCAAGAAAAGGGCTTTAGATTCTTCATCCTCACCAGCAGATCAAGAAAAGAAGAAGACCGTTGTTTCTACATCTGATGGTCGTGCTTTCTGGGTACCTAAGGGTGCTAATACTTTGGAGATGAAGCTCCCTACTAAGAAGACAATGTTATGGCACCAAAGACTTGGTCACATTGGTGAGAAGGGCCTTAGAGCTTTGAAAAATAAGAGCCTTGTTGAAGGCCTTGATGATTGTAATATGGAGTTTGACTTCTGTGAACATTGTATTTATGGTAAACATCACCGTGTTTCCTTTTATTCTAGTTCTAATAAGTCTTATGGGGTTTTGGATTATATTCATTCAGATGTGTTTGGTCCAGTTAATGTTCCTTTGATATCTAGATCTTTGTATTTTGTCTCATTCATAGATGATTATAGTAGAAGGACATTTGTGTATTTCCTTAGAAGTAAATCTGAAGTTTTCAGTCGGTTTAAGGAATTTAAATCCTTGGTTGAAAATCAGACTGGTAGAAAAATTAAGTGTTTGAGGACTGATAATGGTGGTGAGTTTTGTTTAGGAGAATTTGTTAGGTTCTATAAGGATAATGGAATTGAGAGACATAAAACAACTCCATACATTCCACAGCAAAATGGAGTTGCAAAGAGGATGGATAGAACATTGATGGAGAGGGCTAGGAGTATGCTGAGTGGTGTTGGCCTTGAACAAAAGTTTTGGGCTGAAGCTGTAGCCACTGCATGTTATTTAATTAATAGGTCTCCTACTTCAGCACTTGTTGAGAAGACCCTTATGGAGGCATGGTCTAGCAAGAAGCCCCCTTTGAGACATATCAGAGTCTTTGGTTGTGAGGCATATGCTCATGTGCCAAGTGAGAAAATATCAAAGTTGGAGAATAAGGTTGTTAAGTGTATCTTTATTAGCTATGGTGTCGGTGTGAAAGGTTACAAGCTTTGGGATCCAGTTGCAGAGAAGGTGCTCTACAGTAGAAGTGTTATATTTCGTGAGCTGAAACCTTCCACAGTTGATTTGCAGCCAGAGAAGGAAGTGAAGTAGAAAAAGGAAGTAGTTCATATTCCTACTACCTCTAAGGAAGAAGAACTATGAGCTCCTGATGGACTTGATAATGAGGAGAGCCTGAGCAGCTCTGAAAGTTCTGAAGAAGAGAAAGAACCTGAACCTCAAACTTTGAGGGGGTCTACTCATGATAGACAGCGACCTGATAAATTTGGTTATTCACCTGAGAGGTTTGGATATTCTTTGTTGGATTCCAGTTGTATATTTGCTTTGATTTCTAACACTGATGAGCCTAGGACTGTTAGAGAGGCTATGGGTATGCATGATGCAGATTCCTGGATGGAAGCCATGAATGAAGAGATGGCATCATTGAAGAAGAATGCTACATGACATTTGGTACCTTTTCTTGAAGGACGAAAACATGTTGGATTTAAATGGGTGTTCAAAAAGAAATTGGGTCTAGATGGCAGTGTTGAGAAGTATAAGGCACGGTTGGTCGCGAAGGGGTATTCACAGGTGGAGAGAATTGATTATGGTGAAATAGTCTCTCCTATATCTAAGCTAACATCCATTCGATTCTTGTTATCACTTGCAGCAACTCATGACTTTGAAGTCGAACAAATGGATGTGAAGACAACATTCCTTCATGGTGATTTCGAGGAGGAAATCTATATGTCACAGCTAGAGCATTTCATTGAGAAAGGTAAAGAGAACCTTGTTTATAAGTTGAAGAAATCTCTATATGGTTTGAAACAGTCTCCTAGAATGTGGTATCAAAACTTTGACACCTATGTGTTGATCTGAAAATGGTCACATTCTTATCATAGTCTTGTATGTAGATGATATATTATTTATTGGGAATGCTAAAAGAATGATTTTAGATTTGAAGTCTCAATTAGCAGCACAATTTGAAATGAAAGATCTAGGTGCAGCTAGATATATTCTTGGGATTGAGATCATCAGAGATAGAGCTAGCAGAAAACTTTGGATGAGCCAGAGGAAGTATGTTAACTCTGTGTTGGAGAAATTCAGCATGACAGCTTGCAAGCAGTTAGTTGTTCCAATATTACATGGGACGAAGCTTTCTATGGAGGATTGTCCAAAATCTCCTACTGTGATGGAGGACATGTCTAGAGTACCTTATGTGAGTGTTGTTGGTAGCTTGATGTATGCTATGGTTTGTACGAGACCAAATATTGCCCAAGCAGTGGGAGTCCTTAGTCGGTATATGGCTAATCCTGGAAGGGTGCATTGGGATGTAGTTAAGAGAGTGTTCAGATATTTGAGGGGCACATTTGAGTATTGCTTATGTTTTCATGGTCATCCTATTGTATCTCGACATTCTATTTGCATTCATGGATATGTGGATTCAGATTGGGTAGGTGATATTGATACAAGAAGATCCACCAGTGGATATGTTTTCATGATGTTTGGTGGTGCAATTAGTTGGATGAGCATGCAGCAAGCTGTAGCTGCTTTGTCAACTATAGAAGCAAAGTGCATGGCAGCTACTCATGCTTCCAAAGAGGCCATTTGGCTTAAGAGATTATGTTCTGATATTGGTTTTGATGCAGGACAGATTACTATCTGTTGTGACAGCCAGAGTGCTATCTATTTAGCAAAGAATGCTACTTTCCATGCCAAAACAAAGCACATTGATGTACAGTATCATTTTGTTCATGATATGGTGGAAGATGGAAAGGTGAAGTTGGAAAAGGTTGCTACTTTGGAGAATGTTGCAAATGCATTCACAAAGCCAGTGAGCACTGAAAAGTTCAGATGGTGTGTTGGTTCTATGGGCCTTGGGGCCTATGCTGTGATACAGTAACTCCTGTAAAGTCTTCGTCAAGTGGGAGATTGTTGGGATAAGGTGACTCAGTCTTATCATGATTTATTGTTTTATTTATTCTTTTTGGAAATATGCTAAATGAAGACAAAATCTTCCATTAGGATGGACTTGGAGAAGAAAACAGAATGTTTCCATTTTTCTCTGATTTATTCTCTTTGCTTTATTTTTAAGGTAAGAGTTATGCATAGAGAAAGTTTCTAAAATAATTTGTAAATGCGTTGAATGTAGATGCTTTAGAAACTATTTCCTCTTGTACGAAACTCTATAAGTACAAGGCATTGTTGTAGAGAATTGAGAGAGAGTGAGAATTATTTGAAGAGCACTGTTATGTTACCGAAATTATTCTGGATATCACAGCTGATTACTCTTGGAGAGCTGTGGCTCTAGAGATTGTATTGTAACTTTGTTACTGATAATACAATTGAGTTTGGCTTTAGAGTGGTGGGTTTTTTCCCATAAGGGTTTCCCACGTATATCTAGTGTTATGTGTTTATTCCATTTTCTGTATGTGTTTATTTAGCTTGCAATAGTCTAAGGTTTTGTGAGATAAATTTCAGCATCATCTCTCCTGTTAGGATTAGCATTTGGCAGCATTTCCGCTAGTGTTTCGAGAATCGCCACCGAATCGCGTGAATCGCGAGTTGATTCAGGCTGGGCAATTTTTTTTGAGCCATGAATCACAATCGGCGATTTTTTCCCATGAATCGCCTAAATCGCCGATTCTGGCAATTTATGGGAAAAATCACCTAAATCGGTTCGAAAAATCATCAGTGAATCGGCCGCGGCAGTCAAGAAATTAAAGTCGAAAATAATAAAAAAATTGACTTGTTTTTTTTTTATGTTTGGTTTGACTTTTTATCTTTGTTTTAACCCTAAAGGGTCTTCCATTTGCTTAGTATGAGTAGAAGAGAGGAAAAGTGAGAGAGAAGAAGAGAAAAGGAAAAGCACAAGTTTGCCAACAGCAAGAAGGAAGAGCAGCAAAGAGAAGAAAAATTCATTTGGGGAGGCCATAAGATTGCATTGGGAGCATTAAGGAGTCATTAACAACACTCCTCAATTGATTTGCAAGAGGTAAGTGTTGATTTTTTTTTGGTATGTTAGTGTATTATTCATTTTTTGTTAAATTTTTTTAGTTTTCATTTGCAAATCTTGAATGTTTGTTTTTTAGTTTTAATAAATTGCAAAATAGGCTTTGTTGTTTTGTTTATTAGTTTGTTAGATTGTCTTACTTTGAATTTTGAAACATAGAGGTTTTACTTGAAATTTATTATTGCAAGAGTCTTAATTTTCATTTTCCCCAATGGGTAAAAAAGATGAATGTTGAAAATATACTGAAGACTTTCCGGGAAGAACAAAATTCCAAATAAAATGTATGTTTTGTAAAGAAATAAATTCCAGTGGCATTTATAAATTCAAATTCCACATTGCTGCCATACCCAGACATGATATTGCAATTTGCACTCAACAAACAGCTAAGACAAAAACACACTTGTTTAGTGGCATTAGAAAAATTTGAACAAGACAAAATAAATAAGAAAAGGCAACTAGAAGAGATAAGGGCTATTGGCTCCCATGCTCCCACTGCCACAACCGCATCTACACCTGCATCAGAGTCCGCATCCGTAGGTTGTGTTGGAGAGGGTTCTACTAGGCCTCCTTTTCGTCCTAGTGCTGTTGCTCGTGCTAGTGCTACTGCTGATGCTAGTGGTAGTGGTAGTGCTAGTGTTAGTGCTAGTGCTACTGCTAGTCGTTCTTATAGTCATATTGAGGCTGGCAGTGCCCTATTGCAGCCTAGAGTGCGGAAGAATAGATTGGATAGTTACTTTGTGCCCCGCACTACTCCTGGCTCACAGCCCACACTTGAGGGCATGGGTTTGAACAAGGAGATTCATGATGCTGCAAGAAAAGAAATTTGCAAATTTTGGTACTTTTGCAACATTCCATTTTTTGCAGCGAGGTAATTGATTCTTTTTTATTTGTTTTCTTTAAGTTTAAAGTTAAATTTTAATTATATTTATTTGCGTAATGATGTAGTCATAGATTCACTTTACATAATGATTTATCATCTAAATTTCTAATCATAATCTATTTGTGATAGGGCTCCTTACTGGCAAAATATGATAGATGCAGTTGCCATATGTGGTCCGGGGTTTAAAGCCCCAACTGAGGCTAAGTTGAGTGGATAGCTATTAGATGAAATGGTAGAGGACATGAAGGCTGAGCTTCAAAACCACCGAAGGGATTGGACTGTAAAGGGTTGCACCATCATGACTAATGGTTGGACCAATAGGAGGAATAGAACACTCATCAATTTTCTTGTTTCCTGTGGAGGTGATTAATCATTCTACTTTCTTACATGTATTGTAAAATTTGAATAATTTAAATTCTGATTTGTTGATTGCTAATTTGTTGCTAATCCATGATAATTCATTCTTTTGTAGGATATACCATGTTCCTCAAGTCTATTGATGCTTCTGCCCATGTAAAAAATGCAACATACTTATGTGAGATTATTGAGGAAGTCATCACAGAGGTGGGGGAAAAAAATGTGGTGCAGGTGGTGACTGATAATGTAGCAAGTTATGTTGCTACAGGTAAACTTGTAACTTTTCAAGTTTTGAAAATTAATTTATTCGAACACTTTTCTAATTCTAAGTTTCCTAACATGTTCCAATTTCTAATTAATTTAAAATTGTTGTAGGTAAACTATTGATGGAGAGGCACCCCACCATCTTTTGGTCTCCTTGTGCGGCACATTGCCTTGACCTCATGTTGGAGGAAATTGGCAAGCTTGAGTGGGTAAAGTCATGCGTAGATAGGGCAAAAAGTATATGCAAGTTTATCTACAACCATGCATTCATCCTTAGCACTATGAGGGCCTACACAGGAGACAAGGAGTTAGCTCATCTAGGGATCACGAGGTTTGCCTTGAATTTCATCACACTGCAGTCCTTTTTGACATCAAGGGATGATTTGAGGAGAATGTTTGTTGGGCGGGAGTGGACTACATCCTCCTATGCTACGACCACTATAGGGGTAGATGTGGCAAATTGGATCTTTGATGAGGATGGTTTTTGGGAACTTGCTAAAGAAATTGTTGAGGTAAATTTCTTACAATTTAATATTTAGTATTTAGTTTTACTATTTATTATTTAATTGTTAATGATTTACTTTTACTTTTAGTTTTATAATTTTATTATTTATATTTAAATTTTGACTCAAATGTTTTTTTTACATTATATGCAGGTTACTGAGCCCCTCCTATCTCTCCTACGAACTGCTGATGGGGAGAAGCCCTCTCTTGGCTACATATATGAGGGCATGGATAGGGCCAAGGAGGCCATTAGAGCCAAGTATCTAGGAGTGCAGGAGAAGTATGTCCCTCTTTGGGATATCATTGATAGGAGATGGCAGAATCAGCTCCACCGACCCATCCATGCAGCAGCTTATTATCTGAATCCAGCATTTCATTTTCGTGCTGACTTCAAGGCGGATGAGGAGGTTCTCACCGGCCTATATACAGTGATCCAGAGGTTGAGTACTGATGAGGATAGTGCAGCTACAACTCTTGAGCTAGACAAATTCAATAATATGGAAGGGTCAATTTTCTCTAGCAGGATGGCCATAGATAGTCAGACAAAACTATAGCCAAGTAACTATAAAAATAATATATTCTTGAATGTTAAGTAACAACTAACAAGTTTATGGCTTATAAGTTGTGCATTTTAATTTTTGATTTTGTAATTTTAAAGTTGTAATTTTGTAAATGATACTAATTGATTTTGTTTTCCCTTATTTCAGATAGATGGTGGCAAATGTTTGGGCCCACAACCCCAAAACTTCAGAAAATTGCCACCCGTATTCTGAGTCAGCCAAGCAACGCTTCTGAATGTGAGCGCAATTGGTCCATGTTCGAGCATATCCACTCAAAGAAGAGAAATAGGTTGATAGTGTAGAGGTTGAATGATCTTGTTTTTGTTCATTACAACCTTCGTATTAGGATCAGACAGATTATGGGCATTGACTCCTCTCCGATCATTCTGGATGAGATTGATCTAGAATCAGAGTGGCTCACTGAGGCTGTGGATCCAATCTTCATTGAAGCAGACCATGAGTGGATTGACCAGGTAGATAGAGAGGCTGAGGCTGTGGCCATGGCAGAGGAGGCGGCTAGAGCACGTTTAGGCACTGGCAAACTCACACGTGCATGCACAAACAGAGGCCCTAGTGATGTTGTCCGTGAGCCCATCTTACATGCGGAGGATATGGCTCAACAGTCCTCTAGGACCTACCTTAGACGCCTTTGTAGAAGGCAGACAGGATACTCAAAGGCTGAGGCTGAGGCTGCGGCCGAGCTTGAGGATGATGATGAGGCTTGAGCTACAACCTTGTTTTTTCATTTTGTTTACAGACTGATACTATTACATTTACAGTTTACTGATAGACATATGTTTCATGGATCTTCATCTTACATACATTTACGATTTGATGTCTTATGGATCTTCATCTCACATACATATTTGATATTACATTCTATGATTTGACTCATTATGATAATATGATTTCAGATTTCTATTTACTTCAGTTCAGAACTTCAGCTACAATTTACATTTTACATGTAGCGTATGTGATGGATTTACCATTTATGTTCCTTGTTTATGTATATTAGCTTCTATTTGATGATGTTATACTATGTTTAAGTTATATTCAATAAAGGGTGTCTGAAATAAGTTTTAAATTGTTAAAATCTAGCGTTTTTTAAATTTGCCAATTCATGGCCGATTCGATTCCGATTCATGGCCGATTCGCAATTCGATTCGACCAAAACGATTCCGAGACGATTCCGATTCTCGTTTCTATGGTTTCCACACTTTGGCTTCCTTTCACTTATAAGGTAGGTAAATTTCTAGATGAGATAAGGATGGGTTCTGAAGTCTTGAGGGAGCCAATTTGTAGTACTAAAAGAGCAGTAAGTAAGTAGGCGTAAATATGTTCTGATATCTACTTAATAAAAGATGTTCGAATATATTTTTTTGAAAATTGAAAATTTCAAGCTCTCTAATTTTAACAATTGATCTATGAATAGAAAGATTGTAAGGACTTAATTATTGATGTTCTTAAGCTGAATACGCATCTAGCAAAGCAAAGATGATCTATCTACCGTACTCAAGATTTTTAAAGTCGCATTACTGTATTTAAGCTGCAGTAATGTCTTAAAAATGATGAGAATGAACTGTACATAACACAAGTTGAATGTTGTGTACGTTTTAAGGGAATATTGAACACACCCGCTTGTTTAAATCCATATTTGTTGTCAAACATATACAGAAGAGCACATATCAGCGGATTATTCAAATAGCCAATGGGCGCAAAATCAAATTGTTGTCTCTATCCCAACACAGGAAATAAGCCTTTGCGAATGGTATTTCTATATTCTTGATCTTGTCTAGCTTCACTGGATAGCAAAGCATACTTGTTGCTGCTGCCTTACTCCATCCTAAGTGCTCCTAATAGCACGTGTACACTTATCATATTTTGCTAACTTATCCACACGCCTTTGCTTTGAGATCTTTCATAGCCGAAAGAGAGAGGGATTAAAACGGTGGCGTACATGATTAAAATTTGACTTTTCCTGAGGAATCGTCCAAATCATGAAAGGGGGGCACCAAAGTAAGTAAGAGGGAGTAAAGCTGCAAGTTAAGTTACAGTATTATTTGTTGAAAATTACTACCGCCCATCACATTGCTAGGAAAGGTGGCTATTGAAAGAGGAAAGGCTACGTCAGATTAGGATATACAATGAAACAACCTTGACTGTCAAAATCAGTTTGAACAAGGAAACGAAGGAACCACTCTCAAGAAGATGATATAGAGACCTTAGAATAGATGGATTATATCCAACAATTCCATTCAAACACTTAGCGAACACCCCTTTGTTGCAGGCCCAAAACAAAATAAACAAATTCTCCATTTGGATATTCATTAACCCTGCAATTTTATAGATCAGCACTCCGTCATTCGTAACTCTCAACCTAGAAAATAGTAGGCCAACCGCTCTGGTGAGTTTGTAGACAACTAGGGTAAAAACAACATATCCAAAATTCATAAAGATCCAACTGTGCAATTACAAGTTATGCTTTCTGTAACGAGACTGTTTTTGACTGTCATCCAACAATGAAAAATGCATCTACAGTCCGCCTGGGCATCAAATATCTTTCCAAATACACATCCATCAGACCTGAGACAAAAAGAAATTGAAAGATCATTCAAAATATTGTTAAAATACAAAATATAAGGATTTTCCATTGATGCAATTAGAAGATATTGCTCAAACATTCCCCAAACCCCAAACAGTGAGGGTTTTGAGCAGTTTTCAAAGAAGTACGCGGATCTCTCAATATGGATCAAGAAAGATCCTAAAACCAATCTTAGAAGAAACTTAATTCATCAAATTTTAATCCCCAACCCGTTAGAAGTCGAATTCAATCAGTGGAAGAGAGGAATGGATGAATGTTGTCATTACAGGGACAAAAATACACACAGGAAAACTGATTTTTACTCCTCCTTGATCAACCCTTTACATGTATTTGACTGTCCATCTTCTTCCCCCACTGGATACATGCCTAATACGCTATAATATGCCTGTGTGGTTGGTTAAAACCGATCCCCAACCAACTGTTCACAACAAAAAAAAAAAAACCAAGTTTGACAAAAGTTGCAAAGTTGCAATTTTGCAACTTTTAATGGCAACTTGACAACTTTTCCACCTATGACTTCGAAACATAACAATTAACCATAATACATATCAAATAGACTAAATTAGTCCATTTACATCAACTTAACCTATTTTGATCATTTGTCCAACCTTTGACCATAGTTTGACCAACTAGGCCCTCACTAGCTATAAGAGACCAATTGGCTAAGAAGCCTTACAATTTGATTGATCAACATTTGTAAATGGTCCGAGTGACCTTATTACATCAAAATATAACTCCTACATATGCTAAGTCACCTTATTGAAGAAATTTGAAGGTGCTCCTGCATCAATTTTCCAATGGACGTGAGATGAGTTAGGTACCTTCTTAGGATAGGATTATTTTTGCAAGGGTAGGGGGAGCACTCCCCAATAATTTTCCCTAACAGATCTTGATGTAATGTGTAACAAATTAAAATTGGGCCCTGTCCTGTTTTGCTGGGATGGCTAACTACTATTCATCATTTGTTGAAAGCGGAGTTGTTGAACTTCCTTAATCGGGTAGCCTGACGGAGGTGCGAAGAGTTCGTTACCGTCTAGAATATGGATTACTAGAGTGAGGTGAGGAGGCGCCATCCCCAATAATTTGACCCAATAATAAAAAAAACTACAGAGATCCCTAATGTCTTGTTAGAAATAGAGAACAGAAAATCAAAATCCGGAGCTGCCCTGCTGCAGTGGCTCGCTCCTATTCGTTATTTAAATTAGCAAATATACTACTCACTATCTATGCCTGTCGTCAAATGTAGCTCATTGTCAATTGTCTACATAAATTTCAGTTCTAAACCTTGCACTGCACTTTATAACAGAATCCAGGTTTAAAGCCTTGGACTTCTGGTCCAAAATTTTGCATGGCGTGACTTCAATCAATACTTACTCCAATGCATTAAGTTGTAAGACTCCATACCTCATCGGAGCAAGCATCAGACTTCTTCATGGTCACGTTTGCCTCCAATCGCTTAGAATTTTGGTAAATGCGTGCAGCAGAAGCACGGGTAAGCCTGCAAAGCAGTCCGATCTTATTAAGAGACAATTTAAAATTTAAATAATTCAAAAATACTCAAAACAAAAAACACAATTAATAATGCTGGAAGATAAGTCCACCCAAAACTTCACAAAGAATCATACAATTTACATTAGTCACTCAGTTAGAGGCCCTCAGTTACATCCTTAGGCTTTTTATTTAAATCTAAAGCTATTTACTAATTTCTTGTACATTGGTTACATTTCATTTATTTCACGATAGAGTTACAACAATAACAAAGAAAATAAAAAACAGAATTTGAAAAACTGACATCAATAGCAAGAAGAAAAGAACAAACAGAGCCAACTGATGGTCAGTTGGTTTGGCTGTTATAAAGCCTACAAGGGTTCCGCTCCAGTGTAATGTTAGGTCCCCACGTGTAAAAGAGGTGAAGTTGGGGTGCAAGAATTAGGCAGATTTAGCCATATGAAAGTATGGTTATTCTTGCAACCTCTAAGGGGATTTTTACGATAAAAGCATCCCCTCAAATTCAGACAGACAGAAAGTCCAAATTGAGATATAACGAGTTCCAAAGAAAATCAAGGTCTCACCCATCCATACGATTGTTTCCAGCAGCTCTAAGCATGGGGTTGTTGTACGTATCCTCGCTCATGTGCGCAGTTTTCTCCGAGTCAGGGGCTTTAATGCCCTGCCATTCAGTCTCCAGGTTTCTGGCAAGTGGGGAACCAGGTCCACTGTTAGAAATCATCAATTTCTCAAAAGGCCTGTACGGTTCTTCCTTCAGTTGTTCGCAGGTGCGTACTTCATTGGCCCCTCCATCAGTTCCAGTGTTGCCCATTATGATCGTCGACGAGATAAAATAGATACAGAACTCTGCAGTAACAGATTGGGGAGCTGGAGTAAGACATCATTCCATTGAAGTGGCCTTGAAATAAACCCAACGACAGACCAAGTGAGAATGTGACAGAAACATATCTATTTAGCTAAAACAGAGGAAATGATGCAGAAATAGCTTAGAGATAAATAAATAAGGTAGAATACAGCACCACAGTGGCCAAAATTAATCAGCTGGGTACAGAACACTCTAGTGTTCGAGACAAAACTACTCAAACACAACTCTGAACGGATGCTACCCCAAGGTAGGTAATAAGGTATACCCTGACAGTAAGGGTCCAGGATCTACAAACACATAGAGCCAGGTGGGTAAGAAAGAACTCATCAACGTGAAAAACACTCCAGTGGCTGTAGAATATCAAATGTTATTCATCAATATCGATGATAAGAGAAGAGATGCTAGAAGTGATAAGTACAAATTAGATCTGCCAATTTCAGAGAAACCTGGCCATTATTTACTTTACAGTACTGAAATTCCGATTATACAAAGAAAGGAAAAACAACTTCCAACTCAGAAAACCATCCTCACAGTCAAAACACTTCGAAGCATGGCACAAAAGCCAGGAGCAGAGAGAACTGCTAAATACTAGTAAGTGCAGCCTAAATCAGCTTAAGATTAAACTACTTACAAGCAACTTAATTCAACGAAACTCACTAGTGAGAGAAAGCAAACAGATCGGGTAGTGGCTATCCAGCCACGAAAATCTTTTTCTTTATAACACCACATAGCCGCTGCCAACAGATCGGGTAGTGACTGCATAGCCACTGCCAACAGATCGCGATACACCACAGAAAAAATAAGAAAAGAAAAATAAAATAAAAATTGAAGAAATTACCGGTGAAGAGAAAAGCAAAGAGATCACTGATTGGTTTCAAGCATTAGCGCTGTGGTGAAGTGCAGAAGCCATAATTCAAAGTACAGACCTCGAATGACGAATCTCTCAGTGAAGAAGGATCCTCGATGCCTGTAAATTAATAAAAACCATAATTGTAAAGATCAATTTTAAAATTAGAGTTTAATAATGATATTATCAAGATTTTTATATAAAATATATTATAAAAATTATATATAATATTTTATAATATACTTATTATAAATATAAATTTAAAATTATATATGAAAATTGTAATGATGTAATTATTTTGACCTTTTAAAAAATAAGTAATGTTATTAAAAAGCTCATATAAATAATTACATATATTATAAAATATTTTTTTATTAAAAAAAATATGCTATTGAATGTTAACATATAATATTAAAAATTTAAATATACAATTAAATGTTAATATATTATTTTAATAATATTACTTTTAAAAACAGTAAAAATAAATGGTAAACTAAAACGAATAGCTTACTAAGGGGGACACTTAGTTTTTTTTTCAAACTTCCCTTATATATTTTACCATTTACTTGACGATTTATCCAATAATCATTTTTTTCCTATCATTTGGGCAGGTGCAGTCAAGTACTGACAGGCAAAGTGTAAATGCTATGAAAAGTACGGGCGGGAGACTGGGCTGACGGAGGAAGGTAACGGCAACGGCAAGGACACGGAGAACGAGGTGCAAATTTTCGCACTTTTAGCCATTGCCCAAATAACAGTGGGCATTCTGACAAATGACGGTGGGCTGACGTCAGAAAGCAGTACAAAGCTATGAATGATGGGGGATGGCATAGCATGACAACATAAAAATGGTAGGGATTATGTCGGCTGTGTAGCCGGTGCCGTATAGGGTACACTTAGTTTTTTTTAGTTTTTTTTTCACTTTTTTCAAACTTTCCTTATGCATTTTATGTTTTAGTTGCTGATTTAACCAATACCCTTCATTACCTCTCAACTACTCATCATGACTCTCTCTCAACATCTCACAATAAGGATAAAAAGATTAGTCTTTGTTGGGTAATTGCAGTTGAGAAAAACTGCAGCTTAGGTGGTGTACACCGTCATCATAATTGACTTTCTGTTTTGACTTCATTTTAGGACAGCCTCCTCTCAACCACTCATCACAACTTTGTCTCAACATCTCTCAACATCTCAACATCTCACGATAAGGATAAAAAGATTATTCTTTGTTAGGTAATTGCAGTTGAGAAAAACTGCAGCTTAGGTGGTGCACACCGTCATCATAATTGACTTTGTGAACTTTGACTTGCATGGCACTCCTCTGCGTTTCTTCTTCGGGCTTTCATCGCTTCTTATATTTATCAATACTCCATCCCCTCTTACAACTGAATGCTTAGCTTATGAACAAGCAGCACCATCTACTTCTACTTGTAACTTTGAGCCACTAGAGAATGAACATACGAATGCTTTTGAACAACAGATTTTTAAAATTATTTTTCAAAAATTATAAATTATAATGAAAAATAATTTATTTCATTTTTTTAAATGAATTATTTTACATTAAAAGGATGATAAGTTAGGAGTTTATAATTTATAAGATGATTGAATTATCAGTTAATTTATCAATAATATTAAAAACATTATTTGCATGACAATAATAATTATATCATTTAAATGACCATTATTGATGATGGGCAAGAGAGGCAATTGAAATCCTCAATCTACTATCTACATTTGAATTAAATAGATTTGGGTTGGTCATAAAATCATTCTCTTTAAATTTTATTAATATTTATATAATATTTTTATGATAAATATTATCTTATTATAATATATTTTAAAGGGTAATTAAAGATATATTTATGTTTAGAGATGTCTATACAATGGGAGCATAACAAGTCTGGAATTTACTAATAAATCATCAAAATTTGTTATAGACAATATAATATTTTATTTAATAATACAAATATATATATTATTTTATAATCTAAATGTTTCTATTTTGGTTATTATATATATATATATATATTAATAATTTAGAATATTTTCAAAAGACAATATATGAATTTTAGAAACTTGTTTTACCAATTTAAAATATTTGTATGATATATATATATATATATATATATATTAACTTGCCAGAAAATTTGGAACTTTTTCATATATTATAAATTTATACCTATTTCTAATTTTACAATATTTTTAGGATTTTCATTTCTTGTCACCACACAATTAATTAGTAGAAATTATATATAATACTACATGGTTCAAATTAGTAATTAGATTATTTGGACATTAGAAAAACATTGACAATCAATATTTATTTTAAAACATTAAATGAAAGACATTAAAATGACCAAACTGTCATAAAAATTATTATAATAGGTAGGGGTGACCGCCAAATTCTAGACCTGGAGTACATGATACCAACATGGGAACATATTGGGAATATGTCGTGTAAAGAAAAAAGATTTGTCATCAGTTTGTAATGTCCCCTTTCTAATTTTATATGATATTTAAAGCCTCCAATCAGATTTTAAAATCAAACAACCAATATTTCAAAAGATCAACCAATTTCTCAATAAAACTCAAATCGGGTTTGCCCGAAATAGTGCCAAAAACTTCACAGCTTCACATATTATTGATAAATCTGAAAGTAGACATTTTTACAGAAATTTCACCAGCATAATGGCCTACAAAATGACATTTCCAAATCTGTATAGAGTTTACACAACAGCTCCCAAATAGAGGACAAAAACAATGCTCATTGGGCTCCCGAAAACAACACAAAATAGCCTAGAAACACCACAAAACACTAATAGTCTACCATAGAAGTATAACCATGACCCAATACATATATTTAGATCTATTTTAACATCAAAATGTCTGCAATACAACAACAAACCAAACTGATATGAAATACTCAATCGGAAACACCAAACTCTTACAAGAAACACACCCGAAAACTCACAAATTTGCACTATTCAGCACAAGGGAAAACTCTACATGAGCTTGCACATGGAATGACCTCAAAATCCCATCCTTAGCCTTCCTAGAAACCTGCAAACTCCTTGGATCTCCTTCTCCACAGGTTTGACAGCCTCCAAAGAACAACAAAGCAATGAGCAAAAATCAAGTTTTAGCATGAGCCCGAAATGCCTCCAAACCCCTTTAAAAAAGGCAATAATCCTAACTCACGACCAAGAGGGGTCAATAATACATATTTTAATAATAATTTTCATTTATTAATCTATTGGTTTCCAAAAATTAGCCCCTTTTCCTGAAACTTCACTTTTTGAGCCTACCAGCCTTAGCAAAAGTTATTATTTTTAATAATTTGAAAAGGGGACATGACAAGTCCTCCCTCCCAAATATTGCTTGTCCTCAAGAAATGAAGGTTGAGATGCTCAAGAATATGTGCTCCTTCCCAAGTTGCATCCTCCAATGGTAATCCTTTCCATTTGACCAAATGCTCTGTGATGCTCCTATTTCTCAATCTTTTATCTCTTGTATCCAAAACCTCTTCTGGTATCAAAACTAATTTCCCTTCATCATCAAGAGGTGATAATTCTGTAGATACTATGGTTTGCTGGCCTAGAACATTCTTCAGGCAAGAGACATGGAAAACATTATGTATTTTGTTGTTTGGTTAGAGCTCCAATTCATAAGCTACCTCTCCTACCTTCCTGATGATCTTATAAGGCCCATAGAACCTTGGCTTGAGCTTCTCTGCCCCACTTCTCTTCAAGGTGCTTTGCTTATATGGCTACAACCTGACAAATACCAAATCTCCCAACTCAAAAGATCTTTCAATCCTTTTCCTATCAGCATACAACTTATGTTGGTTATGTGCATGTTGTAGATTATCCTTGAGGGACCTTATTATGTCTTGGCTTTGCTTAACGAAATCACTTGTCGTAGGTACTCTGCTATCTGAAAGTACTAGATCAACAAAGGAAAGGGCATCATAACCATAAAGAGCGCGAAAATGAGGCATACCAATAGACATTTGATGAGATGTATTGTAACAATACTCCCCTAGGTGCAACCATTTCACCCAAGTATGTTGTTGATTTGAAACATAGTTCCTCAAATATCCCTCTATCCATTTATTAACTATCTCTGTTTGTCCATTTGTTTGAGGGTGATAGCTAGTACTAGGAGTGAGTTCAGTTCCTGCCAAATGAAAGAGCTCCTTCTAAAAAGAGCTGAGGAATCTACTAGCCTAGTCACTAACAATGTTTTTAGGCAAGCCATGTAACCTGAAAATTTCCTTGAAGAACAATTCTGCCACTTGTGATACCTTGAAATCAGATGTGATGGGAAATAAATGTGCATATTTAGTTAGTCTATCTACCACCACATATATGCAATCCTTAGCTTGAACCTTCGACAACCCAGTGATGAAGTCCATGGAAATACTTTCCCATTTTTGTTCAGGAATAGGAAGTGGTTGCAACAACCTTGCAAGAAAAATTTGCTTACTCTTGTTTTGTTGGCATACCATACATTCCTTAATGTGTTTAAGGACATCCTCCTTCATACCCTTCCATGCAAACCACTCTCGAAGTTTCCTATATGTCTTGAAGTATCCTTGATCACCAGCCAAAGGTGTGTCATGAAAGGCCCTCAATATCCTCTCCTTAGTTTTTGATCATGGCACTAAGAAGATCATGTTCTTATAATAAATCAATTCATCAACAACCTTGTACCTATTATCATCCACTAACTTATCCAAAATCTTGGTGGAAAAGGAATCTTTAGCATACTCTAAAAGTATGGAGACTTTCCAATTAGCGGAGATAGATGTTAAGGAACACAAAGCGGGCTTTCTTGAGAGAGCATCAGCAACCACATTATTTTTTCCTTTCATGTATTCAATATCAAAATCATAAGCTTGCAATTTGCTTACCCATTTTTGTTGACGATCATTCAAATCCCTTTGGTCCAAGAAGAACCTGAGGCTATTATGGTCTGTCTTTATAATGAATTTCCCACATACCAAATATTGTCTAAACTTATGAAGTGCATGCATGATTGCTAACATTTCCTTATCATAGATAGAGTAACCTTTCTCTGATTGATTTAATTTTCTACTCTCAAATGCTATTGGATGTTCCCTTTGAGTTAGGACAACCCCTATACCTTCTCCAAAAGCATCACATTCAACAACAAAAGGTAAAGAGAAATATGGAATTGCAAGCACAGGACATGAACTCATTACCTCCTTAAGCTTATCAAATGTTTTTTGTGCCTCTTCTATCCAAATAAAAGCTCCTTTCTTTGTCAAATCAGTCAAGGGGGCAGAAAGCTAAGAAAATCCCTAGACAAATCTCCTATAGTAGCTACACAACCCGAAGAAACCTCTCAATTGTGTAAGATTAGTGGGTGGAGGCCAGTCCAAAATTGCCTAGATTTTTTGTTGATCAACCTGTACTCCTTTAGAACTTATAATATGTCCCAAATATAGGATCTCTGTCAAACCAAACTCACATTTATATAGCTTAGCATAGAAGGATTGCTACTCCAAGATTTCCAAAATAGTGTCTATGTGCTTTAGATGCTCTTCCCATGTTTTACTGTAAATCAAGATATCATCAAAAAATACCAAAACAAATTTTTGAAGATACTTGCTGAACACCTTATTCATACAAGATTGGAATGTTGCTGGTGCATTAGTGAGGCCAAATGGCATAACAAGAAATTCAAAGTGCCCATAGTGACATCTGAAAGCAGTCTTTTCCACATCTTCCCTCCTCATGCGGATTTGATGGTACCCTGATCTTAAGTCAATTTTTGAGAAGTATACAACACCATGTAATTCATCAATGAGTTCATCTATGCATGGTATGGGATACCTATTTTTTGTGGTCTTCTTATTTAGAGCCCTATAGTCTATACACATTCTCATTGTACCATCCTTTTTCTTGACAAGTACCACATATGATGCAAATGGACTAGAGCTAGGCCTTATGAATCCCATATCCAGGAGTTCCTTAATAGTTTTTTCTATTTCTTCCTTATAACCTCTTGGATGGTGGTATGGAGTTGTTATAACTAGTTTGGCACCCTGTTCTAACTCTATAACATGTTCAAAACCTCTATTTGGTGGTAATCCCGAAGGCAAATCATTGAAAACTATACTATGCTTATCAAGAATATTTTGAATTTCAAAATGGAAATTACCTTGATTCTTTGGAGAGCTTGTTGGATGGATTATGACTCATGCTGCCCATGCTACTTGTCCTCTTCGAAAAGTCCTCTCCATCCTCTTTGCAGTGACCACCTTAGGTGCTCCATTCAATAAGCCTCTCAATAAGACTTCTTTCCCATTGGAATGAAATTTAAACTCCATAGTTTGATGGTTCATGTAATAGCCTCCAATAGAGTGCAACCATTGAACACCCAATACAAGATTTGTCTCCCTAATGCCAACAACATAGAAGTCATCACATAACTCATAATCTCCTAAAGTCATCTTGAGTTGTTTCACCACCCGTGTGCAAGGTATAGTGAATCCGTCAGCTACAGTAACATTGAATCCCTCAAAATCTTCTACTTTAAGCCCTCTTTTCATGACAAATCCCTCATCAATAAAATTGTGAGTTGCCCCACTATCAAAAAGAACTATCAACCTTTTCCCTGCTAGTACCCCTCGAATTCGAAAGAGATGGTATCTTGGGACTCCTGATAATGCTGCTAAAGTGTCATCCTTGCTGATTTCTTTTTCTTTCTCTTCTTCTTCTTCCTCCTCCTTAGTATCATGAAATTCCTCATTCTCATCTGAATCAGATTTTGAAGCAACTTCAATATAGTGCACTTGACCTTTCCCCAAACATCTATGTCTTGGAACCCATGGTTCTCTACAAGCGAAACAAAAAAATTTCCTTCGTAATTCACTCCTAGTCTCTTCATCTACCTTCTTTTTTGCTACATTTATCACATTCTTTGGTGGTGGTGCTGGAAAAGTATTTTTCTAAAAATTCCCCTTATGTTGCCAAAGATTTGGGAGTGTTTGATTAGTGACTGGTTTCATAGGCACACAAGTTTCAAGTTGCAAACTTCTTTTGATAGCTTCCTGTAAGGTTGAGGGTGAGAAAGCCTTCACCAAACCCTTAACAGAATTTTCCAAACCATCAAGGAAAAGATAAACAATCCTCTTTTCACTCATATTAGGTACCATAACAACCACTTTTTGAAACTCTTCTACATACTCATTAACTGATTTGGTTTGCCTCAACTTTGACAATTCTTTAAAATACTCTTCATCATCCTTGAGATCAAATCTATCTATCACTCTTTGACTAAAATCATCAAATGTAGTTACCTGATCATGACCTTGAGTAGTCATTCCATGATACCACCAATCATAGGCTGCATCTTCTAAGTGTAGACTTGCGAATTGAATAGCATCACTCTCCTTCATGGGGTTAAGTGTGAAGAAGGTCTGTAATTTTTGTAGCCATGCTCTAGCTGAAATTTTATTTGTTCCATCAAAAGTAGGTGTTGTAAACTTTCTTATTTTATTTTTGAGCTCTCTTCCACTTATGTCATGCTCCCTCCTGTACTCTTTCTTGGGCATCAAAGTGTTCATCATATCCACATATTCTCTAAAAGGAACCGAACTGCGAAAGTCATCATCTAAGCCATTGTAAGTAGCTCTTAATGCAATCAAGTTATCTGTAACCTCTTCCCTAGGACTAAGGGTTGGATTTGGTACTAGTGGCTCATTTGCAGGCAAGAAAATAGTTTTTGTTGATTTAGATGGTGTGGGTTTCAGATTTCTCTTAGCTCCTTTGAAGTGCTCCCTTTCTCATTAGTAGATACAACTCCTTGCAATTTTTTTGTCAATATCCGCAAAGCCTCTCTAGTTTCTACCAAACTATCCACTGTTTGCTTTTGAGTATTCTGGATGTCCTGGAAGAATTTTTTTACCATCTCATCTGGGTCAGCCATACTTGTTCCTTCCTTGTATTTTTTACTTTTATTTTCAACTAGAGGTTTGATCAAAATTTCTTTATTCTTTTCTCGCTGCAAATATCTCTTTTCTCTTTCACTTAGTTGCATACAAACTTCTATAAACCCTCAGGCTGGCAAGATCATAGCTCTGATACCATTGTAATGTCCCCTTTCTAATTTTATATGATATTTAAAGCCTCTAATCAGATTTTAAAATCAAACAACCAATATTTCAAAAGATCAACCAATTTCTCAATAAAACCCAAATCGAGTATGCCTGAAATAGTGCCAAAAAATTCACAGCTTCACATATTATTGATAAATCTGAAAGTAGATATTTTTACAAAAATTTCACCAGCATAATGGCCTACAAAATGACATTTTCAGATCTATATAGAGTTTACACAACAGCTCCCAAATAGAGGACAAAGACAATGCTCATCGGGCTCTCGAAAATAACACAAAAAAGCCCAGAAACACCACAAAACACTAATAATCTACCACAGAAGTATATCCATAACCCAATACATATATTCAAATCTATTTTAAAATCAAAGCATCTGAAATATAGAAGCAAACCAAACTGATATGAAATACTCAACTGGAAACATCAAACTCTTACAAGAAACACACCCGAAAACTCACAAATTTGCACTATTCAGCACAAGGGCAAACTCTGCATGAGCTTGCACATGGAATGACCTCAAAATCCCATCCTTAGCCTTCTTGAAAACCTAAAAACTCCCATCCTTGGGTCTCCTTCTCCACAGGTTTGGCAGCCTTTGAAGAACAACAAAGCAATGAGCAAAAATCAAGTTCTAGCATGAGCCCGAAATGCCTCCAAACCCCTTTAAAAGAGGGCATAACCCTAACTCACGACCAAGAGGGGTCAATAATAAATATTTTAATAATAATTTTCATTTATTAATCCATTGGTTTCTAGAGATTAGCCCCTTTTCCTGAAACTTCACTTTTTGAGCCTGCCAGCCTTAGCAAAAGTTATTATTTTTAATTATTTGAAAAGGGGACATGACACAATTACACATGATTTTTTTAAAGTGGTAGGATTATCATGAAAAAAATTTTTTTTAGAGATTTTGGTTGCCTTGATTTCCTTTGGTGAAGGCAATGCTTGTTATCTTGCTATGGTGGGTGTTTTAGCCATTTTTTAATGGTTTTTATCTAGGAAATTTAGCATATATTGATAGCTTTGGTTGCTTGGATTGATGGGGTTTTGGGCCTTGCTTAAGCCGTTTAGGAGAATATGGATCATTTTTGTGCTCTCTTATGTTGGAGCTTCTTACTCTCTATAGGTTCCGTTGCAAGGGGAATGATAATTTTATCTTCTTTCATACATTCTTTGTGTGTGTGAGTGTTTTTTTTTCTATTGTCCAAAACTAATTGGTTCAACTTTGTAGGCAATTTTAAGTCTCTTGTTTTTGGTTAATGGTCTCTTCAATCTTTTTGGAAGAGATTTTTTTGTTGATGTTTATTGAGGGGGATCTCCTTATTCTTATCTTTTACTAAGGGCCTTCCTTACATTCCTTCTCTATTCAATACCTTCAAATCAAAATATTAGCAAATGTTTTAATTTTATTATGAAAATAAACATATTGTAAATCTTAGGAAATCTATTTATTTTTTTGGGGTCGAGGATTCCAAAAAGTGATTAATATAGATTGAGTTATACTGTACCTATATATGTAGGGACTAATAAGAGAACAATTAAATGAAAACTAAAAATAAAAATAGAGACAATATTAAAAGATGAAAAAAGTCAATCATTTTAATTGACTTTGTAGTGGTAACATGCACGACACTCCTCTTGAACAAGGGAAGTTCAAAAGGAGATGATCTACTATCTCCTCCTCTTTTTCACAAAGGGGGCATTTGCTAGGTCCCTCATAACCCATCCTAGTAAAGTGATATATCGTAAGGATTCTATGTTGGATTGTGAACCATGAAAATAGACCAGCTTTAAGAAGGCACTCCTTATCCAAGCATAAGTGAAGGGGGAGCTCTATTTTGGTTCTAGGATGTTGAGACAAAATATATTTATATCCATCCTTAGAATTGTACTTCCCATTGTTTGATGTTTTCCATATTAAGCAATGATCTTTCGACAAAAGACTAAGTCTTCTCTCTTGGGATGTTTGAAAGGGATCTTTTATGGTGCTCGAGGATGTTTGCATCCTCAAGAGGTATCCACCTATAGGTCTCTGTGGAGGTATTGGGGAGAAGGAGAATGTATTCTTTAACCTTCTCACCCCACTGGTTTTTTAGGGTCTACATTGTATCACCCCAATCAACTAATCTTGAGATGGGTGGAAAGCCTTCCCATGAGTCCTCCTAGAACAAGGCCTTACTTCCATTATTGATTTTCCATGATAAATTGTAGGCAATGATATTTCTGCCGTCAGTCATAACGTTCCATATTCTAGAACCCTTAGGGAGATTTCTAATTCTGAAGAAATAGACCACCTCTCTTTTGTTTAAGTATTTAGAGTGCAATATTTTGGCCCATTTTAGATCTGATTTACTTACAAGGTTCCATACCAGTTTGGCACATAATGCCCTACTTTGGTCATTGATGTCTTTGAAACCTAGGCAACCATGTTCAATTGGAAAGCACAGTGAATTCTAGGCCATCAAGATGATTTTCTTCTCCTCATTCGCCCCTTGCTAGAAGAAATTCCTAAGTAGCTTGTTAATTTCATCCCTTTTTCCTATGGGAAGGGGACACCATGTCATCTGGTAGATATAGATAGCTACTAAAATAGATTTTCACATTGTCATCTTTCCTGTAGAAGAGAGCCACTTGCCCTTACATGAAGCTGTTGTATTTTTTATTTTTAGGATGGTAGATTCTCAAGTACTAGATGATCTATTTCCTTTGTTGAGGGATATCCCTAAGTATTTTCAAGTGAGTGTTCCCCTTTTGAAGTTTAATAGGTTACAAATATCATTTTGCAGGTTGGGATCCATGTTTAGGAACAAAATTTCTATTTGTCTTGATTGATTTGTTGTCCATATGCCCTTGAATAGGCCTGTGGGATTTTCTTGAGTTTGGTTTCTTCATTAATCATGCTAGTACTAAATATCATTATGTCATCCACAAATTGTTGGTGAGTAATAGGGTCCAGATCTGTGGTTACTTTAATAGCATTGATTTAGTTATCTACTCTAGCTCTAGGTAAGGATCTGCCTAGGGCCTCAACCATGATAATGAAAAGGAAAGGTGATATAGGGCCTCCTTGTCTTATTCCCCTCCAGGAATCAAAAAATCATTTCGAAGATCCATTTAGCATGATTGAGAACTTAGGGGTTGAAATACATTTGAAGACCAAGTTAATCCATGATTTATTGAAGCTGAATTTTTCAAGGACTTTGTAGAAAAACCTCCAGTCTATCTTGACATATGCTTTACTAATATCAAGTTTAATAAGCATGTTGGGGTTCATATTGAGTTGGGCAGAGTGTATTTCTTCTTGAGCAATAATAACCCCATCGTAGGTAGAGAGGTCGTGTAAAAATCCAGTTTGTTCCTCATTGATAATCAATGGTACTAGTTTCTAGATCATACTTCCTAGTGTTTTAGATAGTAGTTTATAAATAGTATTGCATAATGCTATTAGTTTGTAGTCATTAAAATTCTCAATATTCTCTTTTTTGGGAATTAAGGTTAAAAAGGTATGGTTGATTTCTCTAAGTAGGTTACCTTAATTTCTTACCCCTTCCAATGCATCCACCATTTCTTGTCCAATAAAGTTCCAAATTTTCTGAAAAAACATTGTAGGAAAGCCATTCGATCCTGAGGCTTTGTCAAGATGCATCTGTTTTAGAACATTGTAAATTTATTCTTTAGTAAATTTAGCCTTTAATAAGCTATTTTTCTTCTCTTGATTAATTAATGTAGGTATATTATTGATGAAGAGGTCTTGAGTCCTTAGATGAGAATATTCATGATTATTGAGGATGTGTTGGAAATGAATAATAACCTCATTTGTAATTGCCTTGGGTTCCTTGATTGTATCACCATTTTGTTTCAAAATTTTTATTATTCTATTAATATTTATTTGAATCTTGGTGCTATTATGATAGAATTTAGTATTTTTATCCCCAATGGCAAGCCAAGTTTCCCTCAATTTCTGTCTCCAAAACAATTATTCTTTGGCTAGAATGTCCTCTAGATCAATTTTAAGGCTTTTTCTAATTTTTGGTAAGTGTCTACATCCATACCACGATCTATGGTATGTTTATTGAGTATATCAAGTTCTGACTCTATTCTAATTTTTTCCTCAAAGATATTACCAAACCATTCTTTATTCCATGTAATTAACTTGCTTTTAATTTTCTTAAGTTTGTTAACCAAGCAAAAAAGTTTGGGTCCTTCGAACTTAAGACTTTCCCACCATTGTTGTATGAGGGGAATAAGTCTTTCATCCTTCAACCACATGTGTTCAAATCTAAAGGGAGTATGATGGGGTTTTGAGTCATCAATAATGTTGAGGAGAATAGGCTAGTGATTAGAACTAGAGAAGGGCAGTATCTCTATTATGAGACCATAGGGAAAGTCAGTCCAGTTGCCTTTGAAGAAAAAATAGTCAAGTTTCCCTGCTATGAAATCTACTCCATTTCTTTTGTTGGTCCATGTGTAGATTCCATCCTCCATTTTTAGTTCCATTAATTGATTGGATTGAATCCATGTGTTGAAGTCACTCATAGAACTGGGGTTGGGTTGTTTGCCTCTAGTTTCTTCAGTTGGATCTAATATGGTATTGAAATCCCCTCTAATGAAGATAGTTTGGTTTGGGAAATTTCCAAGGGTGTAGTTTAGATCCTTCCATAGAATCCTTCTTGATAGAGAATCTTTAGGACCATAAATAGTCAAGATGGGGAAAGTAAGATTAGTTTTAGTACTTCTAACTCAACCTAACATCTGCTATCTATTATTGGATATTGAGGTGTAAATAAGTTTCCTTGGGTCTGATAGTATATCTTATTATCTCTATTTGAGCTTTAAGAATTTTCATTAGTATCAAAGATGGTCAATTGGTTACCTATGCTATCTAGTCAGTAAAATGAAATTACTACAATCTATACATGCTAGTCAGTTAACTACATTAAGGAAGTACCAAGAACAAAAGATATTAGTCCTAATCGAGCATCAGAGAAGATTTACCAAGCATCAATGAATACCGATACCGAACGATAGTAAACACCGAGAGAACTGGACACCAAGCACTAGTGTAACTACTGAGTAGTATTGATAGTGTTTACCGAGCATCTCACAAAACATCATAGTAATCAGTTTTGGCACATCTATCTATAAAGATGGTTACAAAAGAATCATAAAACATTTTACCAAGATCAAGGATCATTTATTATGGATGTAATCATTAATTGTGATGATGATCTCTACGTATTTGCTAGATCTAGGTTATTTTTGTAAGCTGTAGATCTCAGGGTTTTTCCTAAGATATTGAAACCTAATTTTGTTAAGCGGCAATAGTAGTATGCTATATATTTGTATTTCATGTCATTCTATAATGAGAATAAATGAGCATCATATGCATGAGATGTTGGAAACTACAATTGAAGCAATTGTTGTATTTTCATTCATGTCAAACATTAACTGGTAAGATTGTTGCTATTTAAGAAAGTACTATATCTATTTGATTGTTGTAAAGGGGATAGGCAAGGTCGTTAAAAATAGCACCTAAGAAAAGGTTGAGTTATCTTGATATTTCAATGTGTACTTGATTATGTGGCACAATGATAAGATAATGTATTGTTTATCTAAGTAAGGATGAAGACTAAACTGGTAGGCTTAACCGAGAAAAAGTGAAGAAATCTAGTTTAAGTTGAGTGATGTGAGTGTCAACCGAGCTAGTATATGCTGAGTAAATTCAGTGTTGATCGAACATCAGCTAATTGTCAAGGAAGATAGTATTAGCCAAGGAAATAGTTTTTGCATGGTGACCAATCTTTCTAATGAAGACCAAGGAGTTGAACACTATATTGACCGAGCATCAGTAATTTATATTTGAGGAAGAATTCAGATTCCCAGCCGACATAGTTGAATTCTTGGATTATGTAAAACATGTTGACTTTATTTATTGATTGTACGAAAGCATTTAATGCACTATAAAACATTTTACTATAAATCTATTAAGAGATTTGAGATATTTCTAGAAGGATAGCTGAAGAACATAAAGTTGGAAGGATTCGATGAATCTAACCTAACCCTAAGATCTACAAAGCATATTAAGTGGAAAAAGATGTATTGACCTAATTGAGGAAGTATTAAGGGAACCTAAGCATGAGGTTGAGAGAGAGAGGATGCTAGAAGTATTGTTGATATTATTGACTATATAAGTAGAAAAGGCTGAAGGAGAAGTGTTGTGATTGCTTGAAGGGATTGTTGAGCATATCAGTGATGGAGATGGTAAAGGTTCATAGTCAGTAAGCTAGCATATGTATATGGAATTGGATGTAATATTTGCAAAGTGAGTTGCATGTTTTTCAGATCAATAGTATTGTTACTTTCTAACCATTGTATCAATCAAAATCCTTTTAATAGAGGTTGACCTAACAGTCATTTATATAAATCCTTTGAACAAGGTTGCATTCTAATGGAGTGTATGTAAGTCCTATAAAAAGGTGCACTTTTAACAGAGTGGTTTAAATCTTTTAATCGGGTCACACCTGATAGTGTGTTTGTAACCTTTGACAGGGTTGGCTTTTCATAGAGCTCACTTCAGAATAGTGAAAATAATAGTAACATGTTACAAAGTGGTTTTTCCCTAATTGGGTTTCCACTATAAATCCTATTGTTAATACTTGTATGAATGTTTTGGTTTGAATATTGATGTGTTTTATAAGTTAGATACTATTGGATAGTGGACTGCACTGTTATATGTTTATGTTATGCAATCAGTAATGACGTAGTAGCTGTTGGTTATTGGATTTGATTTGTTGAAGAGTTTTAAAGTTTTTTTTATACATCTAGACCCGAGAACAACTGATTCACCCCCCCTTTATATTATTCTAAATCATATTAACAATTGGTATCAGAGCTATTGGTGCTTATAGAGAACAAGTTTGAAGGTACTTGAAGCAAATGATCAGGATGTATAGGAGGTACCAAAGCTAAATAAGGAGAACTTTCTTGCATGGTAAAGTTTGATGAAGCTACATCTAGCCGGTATTGGTGATTCTGCAAAGTATTATGTGGAGAATGATTATGTCACACCTATTGCACCTCTAACTACCGAGGAGATGAGAGCCAAACAAGAGGACAACCAAGAAATGTTGGAGATTACATCTGCTATAACTTATCCAAAATTTGAAGACATCAAAAACTACACTAATGAAAAGCAAATGTGGGACACTCTTGAAAACATCTATGGCAGTGACATAAATGTACTAAGAGAAAAAGCTGAGAGCCTAAGAGGTAAATTTGATGAAATGAGAATGTAAGAAGGTGAGAATATTGCACAATATTATTGTAGAATAAAAGAAGTTGTAAATGCCATTAGAGGAGAAAATGGAACTATTGATGATGAAACTCTAATTGGAAAAGTATTGAGAACTCTGCATCCTATCTATGCCATCAAAATTTTTGCAATTCAGGAATCTAGATGTAACCCTAACAATGCTCTTACTTTGGAAATTTTGGTTGGTAAGCTTACTGCTTTTGAACTTTCTAACTATGATAACTTCAATGTTGGTCATGTTGAATCTCCTTTTAAGTCTCAAATGGTTCTAAGAAAGTCAAAGAAGGAAAAAGAAAGACGCATCAGTGAAAGTGAAAGTGACACATCTAATGAAGACCTTCAGGATCTAGAAGCTCTTATGGCTAGAAGACTAAAAAGGGGAAAAGGAAAGTACAAAGGTAAACTCCCTATTATATGTTTTTCATGTAATAAAGTTGGTCATATAGCTACTGGATGTCCTAATAGGGATGATAAGAATGAAGAAAGAAACTAAAATCATAAAGACAAAAGAGAAGATAGAGGTTACCGAAGATACAAGGACTACAAAGGAAAAGGTAAGAAATCCTACTATATTGTTGAAGAAGAGACTAACACTAATAGTGATGATTTTGAAATTGAGGTTTTCTATGTTGCAATGAAGGATGAGCTTGATGAGGATGAGAAAATTGCATTGATTTCTTATGTGAACAAAACTGATAAATGGATTATTTACAGTGGTTGTTCACATCATATGACTGGTGACAAGAGTAAGTTTGATACCTTAGAACATTATAAAGGTAGAAGTGTGAAATTTGGTAATGATGCACCATGTCCTGTTAGAGGTAAAGGATTGATTAAGTTGATTGATAAGATCACTTGTGAGAATGCTTATTGGGTTGAGGGTATTAACTATAATCTGTTGAGTTTTGTATAGCTTAATAACACTGGCTACTGAGTGGAATTTCATCACAGGAAGGCCAAAATATTTGATGCCACTGGTGAATTGATTGGAAGTGGAGAATAGACAATAGGTTATTTTTTCTATCTAAACCTATCTGAAGAAACATGTATGATTGCACAACTTGATGACATTTGGTTATGGCATAAATGGCTATGTCATGTTAACTTTGATAATCTAGTAGAAATTAGTAAGAACAAGAAAGTGAGAGGTCTACCTAGAGTGAAGAAGCTTGAGAATGTAATGTGCAAAGAATGTCAATTGGGTAAGCTGAAAAAGTCTAGTTTTAAGAGCAAGACTTTTACTTCTGAGAATGTTTTATATTTGGTTCATACTGACCTTTGTGGACCCATGGGTGTACAAAGATATTGTGGTGCTAGATATTTTATCCTGTTTGCTGATGATTATACCAAAATGATGACTGTAATGTTCTTAAATGAAAATAATGATGCTTTTCAATTTTTTAAGTGGTATTTAGCTAAGGTTGAAAAGGAGACCGGAAGGAACCTGAAGTGTCTGAGATCTGACTGAGGTGGAGAATTCATATCCAATGAATTCAATCTATTTTGCAATGATAGAGGGATCAAAAGATAGATATATGCACCTAGAACTCCTCCACAGAATGGTATAGCAGAGAGAAGAAATAGATCTATCTTGGATTGTGCAAGAACATTAATGATTGAAAAGAACGTTGCACAAAAGTAATGGAGAGAAGTTTTAAGTACAGTTGTTTATACTCTTAACCGAGTATAGATCAAAAAAGGTACAAACCTAACACCTTATGAGTTATGGCATGGGTATGCACCTAATGTAAAGTATTTTAGAATTTTTGGAAGCAAATGCTACATACTAAAGGACAATAGGAATGGAAAACTTGATGCTAAAAGTGATGAGGGCATATTCCTAGACTATTCCACAAAAAGTAAAGCTTATAAGTGTTTGAACTCTAACACTAACAAAATTGTGGAAAGTGTGAATGTCAAAGTTGATGAGTATGCAGAGAAAAATGAAGTTGACAGTAAAAGAGAACCAGAAGATTACAGATCTTTTGTGTATATAGAGGAAGGAGAGGCAAGTGACAGACTTGCACCTGATGTCAAGTGTCAGGAAAACAATGTCGAGAGAAAAGAAGAACGTGTTGAGCGACAAGAGGAATTTGTCGAGTATTAGGAAGAGCTTGCCAAGCATTCAAAAGCTAAATCTGATAATCTTGTTGGTGAACCTGAAGAGAAAAATGAAAGGAGAGTAGAACCTGTTTTGACACAATATGTAAGGAGACATCACAAGCCTAAATAGATCATTGGAGACAACAAGGGAGGCCTTAGAAAATGAAGATTGGATACAAGTAATGAATGAGGAGATAGACCAGATTGAGAAGAATGATACTTGGACTCTGGTGCTGAGACCATAAAATAAAAAAGTCATTGGAACAAAGTGGGTGTTTCAAAATAAGCTAAATGAACATGGTCAAATCACAAGAAACAAAGCTAAACTGGTATGCAAAGGCTATGCACAAGACAAAGGAATAGATTATGAGGAGACATTTGCCCCTGTAGCTAGATTGGAAGGAGTAAGAACTTTACTTGCATATGCTGCCTATAAAGATTTCGAGGTATACCAAATGGATGTCAAGTCTGCATTTTTAAATGGTATATTAGAAGAAGTGTACATTGAATAGCCAAAAGGATTTGTTGATCCAAGAAAAAGACACATGGTTTGCAAACTAAATAAAGCACTGTATGGACTAAAACAAGCTCCTAGAGCATGGTATGAGAGACTGCACAACTACCTGATAAAGATTGGATTCTCAAGGACAAATGACAAAAGCAAATCTGTACATGAAAGATGAAGAAGGTAAATGAATCTTGTTGGCTAAAATTTTTGTAGATGATATTATATTTGGTGGACAAGATGCCTTGTGTAAGAAATTTTCAAATGAAATGCAAACTGAATTTGAAATGAATATGTTTGGGGAAATCAAATTTTTTGTTGGTTTACAAGTATATCAGATGGAGAAAGGAATCTTCATCACCCAGTCTAAATATGTTTATGAGATACTAAAGACCTTTGGTATGGAAGATTCAAGGCTAGTAAGTACTCCCTTGGCTATTGGACAAAAGTTGCCTAAGAATGATGATGTTGAAGAGGAAAACCAGACCTTGTATAGATCCATGATCGAAAAACTACAGTATGTTGTACATAATAGACTAGATATTGCTTTAGCTATTGGGATTGTGGCAAGATTATTTTCCAATCCTAAGGAAACTCACATGATGGTTGTCAAAAGGATAATGAGATATTTGAAAGGGACTACTGACTATGGATTGTACTACAAGAAGTATGAAAAGTTTGAACTGAGAATTTATACTGATGCTGATTGGGTAGGAAATGTGGATGACATAAAGAGTACTAGTGATGGAGCTTTCTTTCTTGGACACATATTAGTCTCCTAGACAAGCAAGAAACAAAATTGTATTTCCCAATCTACTGTTGAAGCCGAGTATGTAGCTACAACAGTGAATTGTTCAATTTGGTATGGATAAAGTAGTTGTTGGTAGGCATGAAAGAAGAGATCACTGAACCAGTTGTCATTTACTATGACAAGACAAGTGCTCTCAACATCTCTAAGAATCCAGTGATGCACACAAAGACCAAACACATCGCCATCAAGTATCATTACTTGAGGGAATTGGTACAAGACAAAGAGGTCTGAATGGAATATGTGAATACAAAGGAACAACTAGCAGACATATTCACTAAAGATTTACCTAAAGAAGATCATGAATATTTGAGAGGTCAATTAGGGGTTCTTCCCCTAACTAAGGCTGCCTAGTCAAGATAGGAGCACTGCATCAAATGTGCTGCAAAGAGTATCCGACAAATTGATGCAGAAATAGGTCACACTTTAGGAGTAGCCTAGAGTTGTGAAAAGTAGAGCAAAGTCAAGAATTGGTCATAAGAAAAGATGACAAAGGGAGAAATATTGTTACTGAACTGAAAAGATGATATCTACATCTGCAGGATGTATGTTTTTGCTATTGCTTTGGCATTTTTGTCAAAGAGGGAGATGATCATAGATGAATACACATGATGAGATTTAATGGAAGATCAAGTAAGAGGGAGAGATTCAGTGGATGGTCATACAAGCATGGCTAATTGATTCTATATCAGAATGAAGCTAAGGATATTATAAATATTTCTGATGGACAGATAAGTTTTGGATTGGTTGGTAATTCATGTGTTATTCATATGGTGTTGCCATCAATGCCAAAGAGGGAGATTGTCTGAAACTACAATTGAAGCAATTGTTGTATTTCCATTGATGTCAAACCTTAACTGGTAAGACTGTTGCTATTTAAGAAAGTACTATATCTATTTGATTGTTGTCAAGGGGATAGGCAAGGTCAGTAACAATAGCACCTAAGGAAAGGTTGAGTTATCTTGATACTTCAATGTGTACTTGATTATGTGGCATAATGATAAGACAATGTATTGTTTATCTAAGTAAGGATGAAGACTAAACTGGTAGGCTTAACCGAGCAAAAGTGAAGAACTAGTTTAAGGCAAGTGATGTGAGTTTTGACCTAGCTAGTATATGTCAAGTAAATTTAGTGTTGACTGAACATCAGATAATTACCAAGGAAGACAGTATTAGCTGAGGAAATGGTTTTTGTGGTGATCAAGCTTTCTAATGAAGACTGAAGAGTTGAATACTATATTGACCAAGCGTTAGTAATTTACATTTGAGGAAGAATTCAGATTTCTAGCCGACATAGTTGAATTCTTAGATTATGTAAAATGTGTTGACTTTATTTATTGATTGTACAAAAGCATTTAATGCACTATAAAACATTTTATTGTAAATATATTAAGAGATTTGAGATATTTCTAGAAGGATAGCCAAAGAACATAAAGTTGGAAGGATTCGATGAATCTGACCTAACCCTAAGATCTACAAAGGAGATTAAGCAGAAAAAGATGTATTAACCTAATTGAGGAAGTATTAAGGGAACCTAAGCATGAGGTTGAGAGAGAGAGGATGCTAGAAGTATTGTTGATGTTATTGAATGTATAAGCAGAAAAGGCTGAAGGAGAAGTGTTGTGATTGCTTGAAGGGATTTCTGAGCAAATCAGTGATGGAGATGGTAAAGGTTCACATTCAACAAGCCAGCATATGTGTATAGAATTAGATTTGATATTTGCAAAGTGAGTTGTATGTTTTTTAGATCAGTACTACTTTTACTTTCTAACCACTATATCAGTCAAAATCCTTTTAATAGAGGTTGACCTAATAGTCATTTGTATAAATCCTTTGAACAAGGTTTCATTCTAATGGAGTGTAAGTCCTATAACAAGGCACACTTTTAACAGAGTGGTTTAAATCCTTTAACAAGGTCACAACTGACAGTGTGTTTGTAACCTTTGACAGGGTTGGCTTTTCATAGAGCTCACTTCATAAGAGTGAAAATAATAGTAACATGTTACAAAGTGGTTTTTCCCAAATTGGGTTTCCGGTATAAATCCTAGTGTTAATACTTATGTGAATGTTTTGGTTTGAACATTTCTATTTTTTACAAATTAGATACTATTGGATAGTGGACTGCACTATCATATGTTTCTATTATTGATGCAGGAGCATCCTGGGTGTAAGAGCAATCTTGCATCACCCAAAAATATTTATGTTTTTGTATTCAATAAGGGCTATCTTGTGTAGAGCTACTATTTATGGAAACTTTCTATTTTTAGTAAGTTGGTCATAAATCTCACAATGTTCTGATTTCACATGTGGAGGTTCATCTCAGTCGTATCAGCCTGCCAGTAAAGTTTCATTGACAGATCAAGTCTAGCTTTGTAGATATTGAAGATTTTCAGTATTGGCAGCAGGGTACAGAAACTTTGAACTCAGTTTTGAAGGCTTTAGAGGCCCTAGATGAGGTCAAGAATTTGGGTGATGGGTGCTTGCGCTAGTCAAGCCTGTAGAGAGCTTCATGAAATTTCTGAATTGGGGTTGTAATAGTCAATCGGAGCAACTAGCGATGACTTATGGTCTTCGGAAGTTGAGTCACCTGAAATGGCGAAAAATAATTTTCCTTCAAAATTTCTGTTCGGGTTTCAAAATTTATTTTGAGCTGACTTTGATGTAATAAATTATAAAATAAAATAATTCTAAGTTTGGTTGGCCCTTTGGGCTAAATTTCTAGAACCTTCTCGAGCGGTGGAAATTGCCTATATAAAGAAGGCCCATAGTGTTGTCTTAGGGAGTTCTGGATAGTAGATCTGGGTAATAATTCAAGGCTTTGTCCTACAGAATATTGTAAGGGAATGCCCATGTGGCTTTGCATATTGTAATTCTAAAAGTTTGTAATTCCACATTTGTGGAGATAATAAGAAGCCAATTTTATGTTCTTGCATATTGTTGTTGTTTCTCTGTTTCTGTTATGTGTTTGTGGTATTAAAGGGAGCACCCTTCATCAAGTGGTATCAGAGCAGGAGTTCCTGAGTGTGTAAATAGATCACCGACTGTGAGGCAGTTTGCACCAGGACCGTGGTTAGGGTTTCAGCGTGCATCACGAAAATGCCTCCATGAAGAGAACGTGGTGAAAGGGCTGGTGTTGTGACACCTAAGGTTAGAGAGCTATAGAGATAAGTGCGAGCATTACAAGAAGAGATTCACAGAGGAATGAATCTTAATGTAAGAGAAGAAAGTGATGATGAAGCGGAAGAAAATTTGGATCAGGAAGGAGAAGGCGAACTTCCAAACCCAGAAGAAGAAAGCCTTTTTCGAGCCCTTTCCAAGATCGGGAAGAGACTTAAGATCGAGGTTCCTACATTTTCAGGGAATCTTAACCCAGAAGAATTGATCGACTGGATCAATGAATGTGAGGAATATTTTAAGTATGAAGATGTTGAGGATCCTGATAGGGTCCAATTTGCAAAGGCCAGACTGAAAGGTCATGTGAAGATCTAGTGCCAAGAGGTTCAATTGGAGCAAAATAGAAGAGGGAAAGATAAAATCACAAGATGGGATCAGATGGTGGATAAATTGAAGTGACAATTCATTCCTGTTGATTATGAGCTTGACCTACTAAAGAAAATGCAAAGTTTGAAGAAAGCAGGAAGATTTGTTCAAGAGTATACAGAGGAGTTCTATCGACTCCTCATTAGAATATGCCATGCAAAAGCTGATAAGGAGAAAGTTTCCCAATACCTTAATGGGTTAAGGCCAAGCATTCAGGAGGAGTTGAATTTGGTTCGAATGAACAGTATTGAGGAGGCATACCAATTTTCCCTAAAAGTAGAGGAAAAGATGAACAAGAAGTTTGAGAGCAGACAAAATGGAAGAGGTCACGGTGGACGATCTAGTGGACGGTCCTATGGAGGCCGAAATGAAGATTCGAGAAAGAAGGATAAGGCCAGTAGCAGTCAGAATCAATGAGGAAACAATTCTAATCATTTCCAAGATTAGAGTAATAGAGATCAGAGAGGAAGAGGAAGAGGACAAGGATCTGGAAGAGGAGGCTTCTATGGAACATGTTTTCACTATGGAGAAGAAGGCCATAGGGCATTTGAATGTCCTCGGCGCCAAGGTAGAACAGACAGGAGAAATGAAGGCCAGACCAGAGTCGCACATGTAGATGAAGATGCTAGATCATCAAATTTTGAAGATGCTAAAAGAGGAGAAACGTTAATTAACAAAAGAGTCCTGCTGAGTGGTGAGAATGAACCTGAACAAAGGAGGAGCCTGTTTCGCACCAGGTGCAAGTGTGAAAGTAAATGTTGTGATGTCATTATTGATAGTGGAAGCACTGACAATTTGGTGTCAGAAGAGATGGTGACAAAGTTGAAGCTCAAGAGACAGAAACACCCACATCCATATCGGATTGCCTGGGTACAGGATGACCACAAGGTCATGATTAATGAACAATGCCTAGTGAAGTTCAAGATTGGTGGATATCATGATGAGGTACTGTGTGATATCATATCTATGGATGTATGTCATATGTTGTTAGGTAGACCATGGTAGTTTGACAAATGTGATGTACATGATGGTCATGCGAATACCTATTCCCTGACAAAGGATGGAGTGCGACATAAGCTAAAGCCATTGAATGACACAAAAGAAAAGGTATGTGGTAGTGCAAGAATAACTTTTGTTGATGGAAGAAATTTCCTAGATGGTATGAGGCACGAGCATGTATGTTTTGCTTTAATTCCAAAAGTTGGTAAAGAGGAAGTAGAAGATGTTCCTGTAGAAGTTGCAGATTTGTTGAATGAGTTTCAGGATATTGTATCCGATAATGTACCTCATGGATTTCCACGAGTCAGGAAGATTAGTCATCAGATGGACTTGATCCCAGGAGCAAGTTTTCTGAATAAGGCAGCACACAGAATGACACCTGCAGAAAGTGAGGAGTTGAATAGACAAGTGCATGAGTTGTTGCAGAAAGGATTGATCCATGAGAGTCTGAGTTCCTGTGCTGTACCAGTGGTATTAGAACCAAAGAAGAATGGAGAGTGGAGGATGTGTATAGATTCAAGAGTAATAAACAAGATCACAATCAAGTATAGGTTTCCATTGCCACGAATGGATGATATTATGGACTGTCTGAGTGGAGCTGTATATTTCTCAAAGATAGATCTGAAGAGTGGATATCATCAGATTCGGATCAGAGAAGGAGATGAATGGAAGACTACCTTCAAGATAAAGGAAGGACTGTATCAGTGGTTAGTCATGCCTTTTGGGCTAACCAATGCACCGAGCACTTTCATGCAGCTCATGAACGAGGTTCTGAAAGAATTTCTGGGTAAGTTTGTGATTGTTTACCTAGATGATATTCTAATCTTTTGTAAGACATTGGAGGAGCATATGATGCATATTCATATGGTATTTAAGAAGCTGAGAGAAGAGAAATTGTTGATTAATTTGAAGAAGTGTAGTTTTGTGAAGAAAGAGTTGGTGTATTTGGGGTTTGTAGTTTAAGGAGAAGGTCTAAAAATGGACCCAGAGAAGGAACAGGCTATCCTTGAATGGCCTACCCCAAGGAGTGCTACTGAGGTAAGATCTTTTCATGGTCTAGCTAGCTTTTACAGAAAGTTTATCAGAAATTTTAGCAGTAGTTGTGGACCCTTGACTGAAACAATGAGAGGGAATAGAAAAGAATTTAAGTGGACTAATGGGGCAGAAAAGAGTTTTCAATTGTTGAAACAAAAAGTTACAGAACAACCTGTTTTAGCACTTCCAGATTTTAATAAGGTGTTTCAAGTAGATTGTGATGCTAGTGGTACTGCAATAGGAGCTGTTATGAGCCAAGAAGGTAAACCTGTTGCTTATTTCAGTGAGAAGTTAAATGATGCCAAGAGGAAATATTTTGTTTATGATTAGGAATTTTATGCTATAGTTCAAGCATTAAATAAGTGGAGACATTATCTACTTCCTAAGGAGTTTATTTTGTATACTAATCATCAAGCTTTGCAATATTTGAATAGTCAAGGAAAGTTGAATCAGAGGCATTTGAAATGGGTTGAGTTTTTGCAGAGTTATACATTTGTTTTGAAACATAGGAGTGGAAAGTCTAATAGGGTTGCAGATGCTCTTAGCAGAAGGCAACTATTGCTAACAGAAATGCAGATTGAAGTGGTTGGGTTCAAGGAACTCAAGAATTTGTATCCAGAGGATCCTGATTTTGGTGAAGCTTGGAAAGCTTGTACAAAACCTGTTACTCTAGATAGGATGAAATTGTTGGATTTCATCATCCAAGATGATATGCTATTCAGAGGGAGTCAGTTGTGCATTCCACGAAGTTCTATGAGAGAGAATCTCATCAAGGAGAAGCATAGCGGAGGATTGACTGGACATTTTGGTTGTGATAAAACCCTTGCTTTGGTTAGTGAGAATTATCATTGGCCACAGTTGCAGCAAGATGTGAAGAAGTTTGTACAGAGTTGCAAAATATGTCAGATGGAAAAAGGAGTGAAGCAGAATACAAGATTGTATCATCCATTACCTATACCTGAGAAGCCTTGGGAGGATATCAGTATGGACTTTGTTCTTGGTTTACCAAGGACTCAATGGGGACATGATTCAATTTTTGTGGTGGTTGACAGATTTTCAAAGATGACACATTTCATTCCCTACAAGAAGACTAATGATGTTGCTCATGTAGAAGAATTATTTTTCAGAGAAGTAGTGAGACTTCATGGTTTGCCAAAGACCATAGTTTCAGATTGGGACACTAAGTTTCTTGGATATTTTTGGCATACATTGTGGAAGAAGTTGAAGACAAATTTGAAGTTCAGTTCATCACATCATCCACGGACTGATGGATAGATAGAGGTGGTGAATAGGAGTTTGGGGAATTTGCTGAGATGTTTGGTTGGAGATAAGCCAACAGGATGGGGTTTGATTTTACCACAGGAAAAATTTCCATACAATAATTCTATTAATAGGAGCACTGGTAGATCACCATGCCAAATTGTATATGGTAGCAGTCCCAGAAATGCATCTAAATTGAGGAAGATAGACAAAGGAGAAATAAGTAGTGCTGAAGCTGAAGATTTTGCAGAACACTTGAAGAACATCCATGAGGAGGTGAGGAAGCATATTACCAAGATGAATGCATAGTATAAGGCTAAGGAAGATGAGAAAAGGAGGCATAAGAAATTTTAGGTTGGAGATGAAGTCATGGTTCATTTGCAGAAGGAGCGGTTTCCAGTTGGTACATATAACAAGCTGAAAATGAAGAAGTTTGGACCATGTAAGATACTAAAGAAACATGATTTAGGAAATGCATATGAGGTAGAATTGCCTATTGAGCTAAATATTTCACCAGTGTTTAACATTTCAGATCTAACAGAGTATCATGAAGGAGGTGTTGAAGATGAGATCATAGTAGCACAATGGAGTATTCCAGCAACTAGTTCAGACACTAAGGAGATTGAAGATATACGGGATAGTCGTGTTGGTAGAAGCACAAGGAACATGACATATGAAGAATATCTGGTCAAGTGGAAAGGACGACCTATTGAAGATTCATCATGGCTAACAAAGAAGGAGGTTGACCATCTTGGTTTTCCTCTACACACCTGAGTCGTGACAGGGTCACTTCTCAAATTACCCAAGGTGTTTGATGCAGGAGCATCTTGGGTGTAAGAGAAATCTTGCATCACCCAAAAATATTTATGTTTTTGTATTCAATAAGGGCTATCTTGTGTAGAGCTACTATTTATGGAAACTTTCTATTTTTAGTAAGTTGGTCATAAATCTCAGAATGTTCTGATTTCACATGTGGAGGTTCATCTCAGTTGTATCAGCCTGCCAGTAAAGTTTCATTGACAGATCAAGTCTAGCTTTGTAGATATTGAAGATTTTCGGTATTGGCAGCAGGGTACATAAATTTTGAACTCAGTTTTGAAGGCTTTAGAGGCCCCGAATGAGGTCAAGAATTTGGGTGACGGGCACTTACACAAGTCAAGCCTATAGAGCACTTCATGGCATTTCCGAATTGGGGCTGTAATAGTCAATCGGAGCAACTGGCGATGACTTATGGTCTTCGAAAGTTGAGTCACCTGAAATGGCGGAAAATAATTTTCCTTCAAAATTTTTGTTTGGGTTTCAAAAGTTATTTTGAGCTGACTTTAATTTAATAAATTATAAAATAAAATAATTCTAAGTTTGGTCGGCCCTTTGGGCTAAATTTTTGGAACCTTCTCGGGTGGTGGAAATTGCCTATATAAAGAAGGCCCGTAGTGTTGTCTTAGGGAGTTCTGGGTAGTAGATCTGGGTAATAATTCGAGGCTTTGTCCTACAGAATATTGTAAGGGAATTCCCATGTGGCTTTGCATATTGTAATTCTGAAAGTTTGTAATTCCACATTTGTGGAGATAATAAGAAGCCAATTTTATGTTCTTGCATATTGTTGTTGTTTCTCTGTTTTTGTTATGTGTTTGTGGTATTAAGGGGAGCACCCTTCATCAATTATGCAATCAATAATGATCGAGTAGCTGTTGGTTATTGGATCTGATTTGTTGAAGAGTTTTAAAGTTTGTTTTATACATTTGGACCTAAGAACAACTAATTCACCCCCACCCCTCTATGTTGTTCTAAATCATATTAACATGAGAGGGATGATATGTTTGGTATGAACAAGTGAAGGAGATCTTGAAGAAAGAAGCCAAATTCAAGACATTAGTTATGAGATAGAGCACAATACAGAGGCATTCAGGCTAGATATAATTAGACAAGGTTACTGAGTAGTTTAGAGATAAGACTTTCACATATCAAGGTGATTTTTTTTAGTATTTCATAGATCTATTTCAGACAAGGTTAAGTTGTAATTTGCAGATACATCTTGTTATTCTCTAATCATTGTAATAGAGTTAGCAAAAATCTCTTAACTGAGTACACACTCAAGTAGTGTTGTTAAAATCCTATAACTAGGTAGATCTAGCTGATCTAATTGTTATTCCTAACAAGGTAAGATCACTAGAAGTGATCACAACTTGTAGCCCTAACAGACAAACTTTATTGTTTGCAGTAGTGAAGAATTTGTGGGTGTCATCCCCACCACAGTTTTTACCTTCTAACAATGGTTTCCGCATAGCCAAAATACTTGTGTTATGTGACTGAATTGTTATTTGTTTTCCATGCGATTTACATTTACAAGTTAATTCAATGAATGATGCATATAATGGATTCAGTTAAAAGATGAGTTTACTACTATTTGCTGATTGAGTTTCAAGTTAAAAAAATTTGTGGGCATTGATTCACCCCTCCCCTCTCAGTACCATATCTCTCCATTCCAACAATTGGTATAAGAGCTCAGATCTCTTATTGGATGGTTTAACCACTGAAGAGTAAATATCTAACTATGGAGAGATATAAGTTGGATAAGACAATAGGGAATTAGAAGATTCTGATACAAATGTTCATAGAATAGTACAAATAGGATAAGGATGCATTGAAGAAGTTACTAGTTCAGAGAAAGAACATGGCTATTCTAAAAAATGAGACCAGTTACCATGAATAAGAGATTTCTGACTTATTTGATAACATTGGATCAAGTTCGGGAAGTGTTTCTAATGGTTCTGAAAGTACAATCTCTAATTTTTATGAAAAGAATCTTCACTTGACTGAACAAGGGAAAGCCCTATATATTGGTCAATAATCTCAAATGGTGAGAATGATTGATGTAATGAACAATGCTAGACAAGCTGAACAAGAAAGGAATCTAGTTGTTGAAGACGAAAGACAGATGACTGAACAAATTCAAGCAAAAGAAATTGAGATACAAAGACTTACTAAGCATCATTTTGAAATATCCAATCAGATGATGATTGTAAACCAGGAGATCAATCGAGTAAATGGTGAGTTGTCAAAAAAACTTGAATATATTGGAGTACTCAGGGAAGAGAATGAAAAACTAAGAAATGAAGTAAAGATACAACTACAACACAATGAAATGATGAAAATGGCTAGAAGAAGTTCTAAGAAGATTGATGATTTTCTGATTAATCAAAGAAGATTTGGAAGCAAAGATGGAATAGGCTACACCGAGGAAGGAAAATCATCCAAGCAAGATGAATAGGAGAATAACAATCAAAATAAAAGACCTAAGACACTGTCATGCTATTACTATGGCAAACCAAGACATACTTCAAATGTTTGCAGGAGTAAAGCACAAGGTAAACCTAAAGTCACTCCTAAGTTTAATGGTTAGTGTTATTATTGTGGTAAATTTGGACATCAAGCTTATGAGTGTAGAGTTAAATTGAACAAGACTCCTAACAATCCTACCATGGATAAATTGTGCTACACTTTCAAAAAACATGGACACACTTTACAAGAGTGTAAGGCTAAGATGAAGCAAGTCTAGACACCAAAATAGAAGAACAAACCGTATCAACTAAAGAGAAAAGGTAATGCTTACACTTGGGATTACAACACATGGTTTAACTACACAATATGTGGAAGGTATGGACATATTGAAGTGAATTGTATGAGGAAGAGATGGCCTATAAATTCATGAAGCTGGACAAGAATTGGCATGGCATGCTTGCATTATCATAAAGTTGGTCACCTAAGAAAAGATTGCAGAGACCAAGCACCAGAAGAAGGACATGTATTTGAGAGTGGCAACATTATTGTAGATATCATGAGAATTAGAAACACTATGTGGAGAAATGCATCAAATAAAAATGGTGAGTCAAGAAATGCAGTTGGTGAAACCTTGTCCATTGGATTGGGTGACATCAGTACCTCCACCTAAGGTGAAATAGGTATGTATGGAACTTATATTCCAAATTAATCTTATCTTACATATAGTTCCTTATATTTTTTGTGCACATACCAAAATTGCATGAATTAAGATGCATTATGGTTTATAAATTTTTGAGCTAACAAATTCATATAGTCAATATAAGCAAGACCGAGTAGAGAGTTACCCATCGGTGACTATTATGCAAGGTTAACTCAGTATCAATATCAATCTAGTGCAAATTTGTGTGTTAATCGAGTTGTTGATGTTTTGTGGTAATCACCATGTTGACATTTGTCACCGAATTGGAAGTAGGTCGAGCATTGATGACAAGTACTTTAAGCGAGAATTTGAAAAAGGCTATAAATATACCAAAGAGTTAGTTCATTCTTCACAAAGCAATTTTGGAGAGTGATAATATTCATAGAGCAATTTTGAGCTAAGAATTTTCAAAAGCATTCAAGTCAGTTTTAGATCGAACTAAGTGTGTTCTCCATTGTTTCCTAGTAAGTACAACTTTTGTTGAGTACATTCAACATATTTTCCAAAACCCTAAATTGATTATAATGGCATCCGCGTCCAAAGAAAACAAATCTAAGATGGTAGAACAGGAAGTGAACCTAATTATTTTAGCTAAGTGTGATGAACCCAAGTACAAACTTCATATGGAAGTTGTGTTTAAAATTGATTCAGTGGGAGCTTTCTTAAGAATTCCACCTAGGGTTTTGTTGGTTGAAGACGTTAGATCTTACATCCAATGCAAAATAGGAGAAATCAAATATTTCAAGATGTATGCATCTTATCAGGCTCTTTGCAATAATGATGGAAAAATGAAACTGGAATATAAACAACTTGAGAAGATTGGTCTTACAAATGCCCTAAATTTCATGAAAACCTTTAAGATTGAATGGATTAGGGTTTTACTAAGTCGGTATCATGATGGGATATTTTAGTTGGATGAACTGGTCAAAGTAACAAGGAATATGATTCATAGGGTTACCAGATACCCAACAACCGACAAGACCAAGGCTTTTTGCTGTGCTTCAAGGGTCGACATTGAAAAGAACACCAACGCAACATGGGATGGCTGAGCACTAAAAATTGCTACAACTGAGCACCCAGAGGTTAAGTTCGCAACACATGTCATTGGCTATAAGATTTTTCAGTCGATTAGATTGAATAGTATACCATGTGGAGCTATTGAAATCACATATAAAATGGTAAAGAAGAATTTTTAGTTAGACCTTGCCAAGCTTCTTCTGAGGCAAATTGAAAAAAATATGAAGACTATCTGGTCAGAAAATTCAAATACTTGTAAGTTCGGATCACTTCTAGTGTGTATATTTTTCTATATATAGATATTTTCCCTTCTATCGGTAATGTAAATTGGTCTACTGACAAACTAGTCATTGTGCAAATTTCTGATATGATTAATGACTTGGGAAACAATCTAAACAAAGTTCTTGATGATTATCTTGAGAAATTTAAGGTTAGAATGAATTCTCGGACTAGAATTCCTAGTAAATTGGTCGAAGAATATGAGATGGATATTTGTTTTCTTGTGGACACTGATCACACATTGATAAAGGTTGTGGAGCCTAGGATTAAATGGCTAGCCCCCATGGGTTATGAAATGGATATTAATTTTGCCTCAAAATTAGTTAAGGCTTTGCTGGCTACACCTAAGGATAAGGATGTAGAGAGGTTTGGAACATTTGAGGAGGCCAAGACAAGAATAAAAATAGGTCTGGTAATCGGTAAGATAGCTAAGAAACCAAGGAAAATGATGAAGAATCTTGTGGAACAATTTGGAGATGATGCTGGATCATCTGATAGTTCACTAGTTGAAGTTGCAATCAAAGGTCAGTTATTGTTGACTCATAAACCTCATGATAGTGATGAAACTAAGTCTGATAAAGTGACAGATTCTACACCGGTTTCCCCTTTATCAACTCCAAAGAAGAGGTAGTTAGAGGTGCAATCAAGGGCATGAACAAGGTAAAAAATTGTAGCTTCACCACCATTAAAAAAGGGAGTTGTGAAGATTTCAAAACCTAAGGCCGCATCATCGACAAAAACATATACTAAGAGAGGAACAAAAGAAAATGCAAAGGGCACCAAGGAAAAAAATAAAATTGATAAGAGGCAAGGAAGATTTAGAAGATGAAGAAAATGATACAAATCAATTCAAAGTGGTCAACAATAAAGATAGATCAATTCATGAATTTGCTGAGGATATCATTGAGCATGGAGAACTCACTGATCCTGAACTTAGTCGATTTGAGTACATGTCAACTGAGGATCAAAATAAAATAGAAGAGGCAATCATCCAGATGATGATTCAATTTAAGAGAGTTCCACTTGAATTTTCCAAACTATTACCTAAGGTATTAGAGAATATGTTAAATCAGAAATAGTCCTATGTCTTAGACACTGAAAAGAAAATGAGGGAACAATCCCTAGTTTTGGAAATTCCTAATTTGTCTATTGATGAGATTGAGGACTACATGACAACACACTCTAGGAGATTTAGAGTAAAAATCTAGGCATTGCAGATACTAGATGAGAATCTAGTAGACATCAACGAGTCTAGTCAACTCATTTGGACCTCAATAGTTATGGCCCAAGAGCAAGCTGAAAAGATGGCTTTTATCAACTTGTCTAAGAAGAGAAAGAAATCAAAAGGTAAAGGTATTCACATTGAAGATGTAGACTTGGCAGTGAACCTAGAAAAAGTAGATATATCAGATACCAGGGTACCCAATACCACAGCTACCATCGAAGACTTAAGTATTTCATTGGATGCACCAGATTAGGTTGAGATCCAAAATGTAGATAACAATGCACTAGATGTACTCATTGAGGACATTACAAATGGTGATCCTTGAATAGCTATAAAAATGGAAGGGGTGTTAAGTTTTTGGATCAAGAATGTATGGCTTATAAATTTTCCCTATATTAACTCAATGTGTGGTACATATAATCAAAATATATTCATATATATTTTGCTAGATATACAAATAGATATATCTATATTATATTAGAGTTTTGCACATTGAAGAAGAGAGTTTGTATTGTTATTCACTGATGTACATTTCAAGTATCTATTCATCCAATCAAGAATTTTATATATATATATATATATATATATATATATATATATATATATATATATATATATATATATATATATATATATATATATATATATATATATATATATATAAGTAAAGGCATGTTGATGAAGAGACATGTCTCCACACATGGAGACATGGCTATTCATCAACATGTCTTTTCATATTAGTATCAATTCACTTTAACGTTCACATCCAAACAATATACATTAGTTAATAAGAACCGATACTTATCGGTGCATGCAAACCTTGCCTCTCATAGACGTATCTAAGATGATAGGACCTGGAGATGAGAAGCACTAGCATCACTAACAGTAGCATCCTAACCAGATACGGATCCCTATGCGTAACATTGTCAAGTTGAGTGTTTATTAAGACAACCGATACTCTTCTATTTAGAGGTTGCATTGACTTGCTTGACATATAGTAATCAATACATATTATGCAGCATGAAGATAGATAGGTATTGATCACTATACATCATTAAAATAGAGTTAATGCTAACCAATACAAATCGGTAATATAAGAGATTAATATTATTTATTCTATATCATTGGATATATATATTGATATATATAATAATATCATTATTATTATGTATATCAATATGCATATACAATATAGAATAATGTTATCTTATATTGTTTCATAACAATATCATTAATTCAATGATGTTTATCTAATTTAATTTTATAAGAAGATAATGTTAAATATGTATATTAATATATATAATAGTAATGCCCATTATTATTATTATACATATATTAATATATTATTAATTTATTTATCTTCTCATAATATTAAGATCATTTTATCTGATCAAAGCTATAAACATCAACACTCCCTCTTAGCTAGGGAAGATAAAATGTAAACTCACAATAAGTTCATAAATTGTGAGTGTTAGTTCCTAGGTGGATTGCCTCTATCGACGATTCTATCCATAGTTCCCAGGTGGATTGCCTCCATTGGTGATTCGATCCACAAGCTCCTGTGTGGATTGCCTCCATCGGTGATTCTATCCACAACTCATGAGCTATGGTGTGGATTGCCTCTATTGGTGATTCTATCCACAAGCTCCTATGTGGATTGCCTCCATTGGAGATTCTATCCACAACTCATGAGCTATGGTGTGGATTGCCTCTATCGGTGATTCTATCCACAAGCTCCTGTGTGGATTTCCTCCATCGGTGATTCTATCCACAAACTCATGAGCTTCAGAGTGGATTGCCTCTATCGGCGATTCTATCCACAAGTAAGATATATCTATTACAAAAGAAAAGTTATTGCAAGATCGTCACCTTCCAATAACTTTAACAAATACAAGTGTTAATCATTTGGAAGTCATCACTTCTTTATGATTTACACAGGGCCCATATAATTATAAATAACATTAACATAATAATCAATAATCATTACAATTTTACCTTATAAGTGTTCTTATCTTTATCAGTGAACTCCCTCTCAATCATAAGGGATCTTGAATTCCATTTAGAATAAACATTTCTCTGAACATACAATTGAATTATTTACTTCAGCAAGGGAATCTTGCATTCTAAGTCTGTCAGGACACTTTTTGTTGGCATTAAGCAGAATTGCCACTAGTGACAACACTTATTTGCATTCTGGATATAAACCGAGCAGACAGTGCAAACCGAGCAGACAGTGCAAACCGAGCAGACAGTGCAAACCGAGCAGACAGTACAAACCGAGCAGACAGTGCAAACCGAGTAGAAAGTGCAAACCGAGCAGATAGTGCAAACCGAGCAGACAGTGCAAACCAAGCAGACAGTGCAAACCGAGTAGACAGTGCAAACCGAGCAGACAGTGCAAACCGAGTAGACAGTGCAAACCGAGCAGGCAGTGGAAACCGAGCAAGTTAGTATAAACCGATCAGGACAATGTAAACCGAGTGACATCTTGTCTACCGAGTCACCAATGCTTACCGAGTTCAAAACCTACCGAGTGATCAGTATGAACCATGCCTTCACTTCTACCGAGTGCATGACGATGCCGAGTAATGCAGTGGACGCCGAGTATCAGAAAGTCACCGAGTCAGTTTGAAGGAACCAAGTAACCATATTTGGGCCGACTTAGTAGCTCTTATGTTTATTTGTCAAGCCGACTGTGTAATTGTAATTGTAATTAATTGTTTGAGACTTGTATATAAACAATGTTATAAAAATAAAAAGATGGAATGAGATATATGAAGAAGAATATATGTGAAAGAAAAAGAAAGGCAGAAATAAGCGAATTGCAGAAGGCTTCAGAAGTATAAGGTACAGCAAAGACAAATTCATCACAAAAGGTGATCAGTACATCAAAGAATCTCAATCAGCAATCCAGTTGCAAAGCAGAGATCTACTGTTTCATTCTAACAGGTGAATCAGTACTAAATCCTTTAACCGGGTAGACTTAACAGTCTTTGTAAAAATCTCTTTACCGAGTGCATACTTCACTGTATGTTTTTAAATCCTTTAACAGGGTGGATTTAGCAATCCTTATTGCTCCTAACAGGGCAGATCATCAGAAGTGATCAAATTGTAAGCCTTAACTGGCCAACTTTATTCTGCAGTATTAAAGCTTTGTGGGTTTCATCCCCACCCCAGTTTTACTTTCTTTTGGAAGGTTTCTGGGTAACCAAATCTATGTGTCATTATTGTGAATGCTTTCAAGTTTCATGCTTTCTGTATGCAAAGGTTAAAAAATAAAATACATGTTAAAATTAGAAGAAAATTTGGAGTTACTGATTCACCCCTCCCCTCTCAGTAACTTGGTTAATTCCTGAATATTTCCAACAATTGGTATCAGAGCTGCATTGGTTCTCAAGACAAAGCTTAACTCGCTTGAGTAAAGATCCAGGACAATGGAGGTATTCAAACTGAACAAGGTGATTGAAAATGAAAAGCTAGATCTGGAAATGGCCATAGCTAAACTCAAAGAAGCAAAAGAAGATCTTTCCCAATCCCTAAGGAGAAGGAAGGAACTTGCAAATCAGATGAATGATCAGAATTACATTGAAGAAAAGATTGAAGATCTTCTTCCCTCAAATAACTCAGATGAAGCAAACAACGCTATCAAAGAACTTCTAGAAAAGAATGGGTCTCTGCAGGAAGAAGTGAGAAAATTGAAAAGAGAACAAGAACTACACTCTACAAGATTCTGTGAGATCTTGGAACAAAGAAACAAGTTGAAAGATGAATTAGATGGAAGAAACATTGAAGTCCAAAACAAAACCCTTCAGCTAGAAAATCTAATTGATCAGATCTCTCATACAAATGAAGAAATTCTAAATCTAAGATCAGAAATAGAAAACACAAGAGAAGAACTAAGATCTGAAAAGGAAACCAATCTAAGATTGATGGATGACCTAAACGCTGAAAAATAAATCAATGAAGGAATGCTGAAAAGTCAAGAAGACTTGAATCAGCTGTATGAACGAAATCTTCATAGGCAAAAAGGAAAAGCAGGACTTGGATACAAAGAAGAAGGCGAATCCTCTAAACAAGGTACTCAAAGAAATCAAAAACCTACTTGTAATCATTGTGGTAAAATAGGACATACTTCAAATAAATGTTGGAACAATGAAAAAGCAGAATTCAATGGAAAATGTTATAGCTGCAATCAACCTGGTCATAAAGCAAATGAATGCAGGAAAAAACCTAGATTCAGAGGTAATTGTCACAAGTGCAACAAACAAGGTCACAAGGCATCCGAGTGCAGATCCAAGACATTTAATCCAGCAGAACAAATTGTGAAAGCAATGTTTGGATGGGACTACAACACCTGGTGTAGATGTCATTACTGTGGAGAATATGGACACATTGGCATGAATTGCATAAAACATCATCTAAGGAAAAGAGATACTACCATAAGATGTTTCAAATGCACTAAACTCGGTCACATAGCCAGAAACTGCATGAATGCTAGTGAAATTGAAGAAGGAAAGAAGAATGAAGCAACTAAGGTCAGGAAACAGGTGAGACAAAAATGGATTCCTAAAGCTACCGAGCAATCCAGTCCAAGTAATGGAATGGATGGCTCTACCGACTCAAACTAAATTTCCAAGGAAGCACTGGAACTGTACTCTCATAGATCAATCTCAAGCAGTTCCAGAACCGAAATTAAAAGAAAAGTCTAAATCAGCATGCTAAATGCAGTGAGATCACAGGGAGGTCGGTATAGTCTTCACCGAGCAAGGTCGGTATAGTCTTCACCGAGCAAGGTCGGTACCTATCTTTACCGAGCGAGGTCGGAGCATTATGAATTCTCGAGTTCACCGAGCTGCGAAGTCTTTTCCGAGCAATTAATTCTTGGTGGGTGACAGTCTGTCAGAATTCCTACCCTAATTTGAAATGAGCATTAATGACAGAATTGTAAACAAAAAGCAAGTAATCGAACTCATTCTTCACCGCGAATCTTTAGCACTTTGAGAGCAGAAAACTTCAAGGGCAACCCGGCGATTTAATAATTTTGCGAAAGGAATTTTCTGTGAGCTACCATGGCATCATCCAGCACTTCAGCGAAGAAAGGATCTGATATGTTAGTCCAAGGGGAGTGGAAAGCACCAGATTTTAAGATCGTGCCCGCTATTGCAGCAGCCCTAGATCTGAACGGAGCTCAATCTCATATTCCTCCTAAGGTACTGCTTATGAACGATATCCGTAATCATTTTAACTGTTCAATTCAAGAAATGGGAAACCTAGAACTAGACATTGTGCATGAGGAACTATGTGTGGATGGTATTTTGAAGCCCGAGCACAAACATCTGGAAGATAAGGGTTTAGTTCACATTGCACATCTTCCTCGAAACTTTCGAGATAAATGGGTTAGGTACATTCTCAGCCGAGTACACGATGGCAAGATTTGGCTTGAGCAACCTATTGAGATCACAAAGAAAATGATTCAACAAGTCACCGGTCTTCCCATGTTGAACAAAGCTAAAACTACCAAAACCCTAGGTCAGATAGAACTAGAGAAGAAAACCCTAGCCGAGTGGGATGGTAGAGGCATGAAGGTTAGCAGCATTACCGACGCCGAACTGAAGTTTGGTACACATATCATTGCCCACAAGATTTACAGTTCTAGTCGACAGAACAGTGTCTCCTGTGAAGCTGTTGACCTAGCATACAAAGTGGTCAAAAACAACTTGACATTTGACCTAGCAGACTTATTGTTGAAACAGTTCAACAAGAACATGGAAAGCATCAAAACTTCTAAAAACAATCCATGTAAGTTTGGATCCTTGTTAGTCTGTTTATTCTTCTATGTTTATAAATTCTTCCCTTCTAAAGGAAAAGTTGTATGGAGAAAAGATGTGCCAGTACTCTATGAAATAAATGAATACATCGCAGAAATGGGTGAAAACTTTGAAAGCATCATGGATAATTATTTTGAGTCTTTCAAAGAGAAAATGAATGAAAGATTCCAGATTCCACAGAAGTTGGTGGAAGATTACAAAGATGACATCTGTTTTATGGTAGATTGTGATAATGTGTATATTCAAGCAGTTAAACCAAGAACTGTATATGTAAAACCTCTTCCTTATGAGGTAAATATTGATGAAACCAAGAATATCATTGAAGCTCTTCTAAATCAGCCTGTCAATCCCAAAGCTCCATATTTTGGAACATATGATGAAGCTAAGGTGAGAATTGAACTAAGCATAAAGCTTCCACAGGCGGTAAACAAAGGAAAGAAGAGGATAGCCAAAATGCAAATGATAACCAAGGACAAAGAAGAAATAGATGAAAAAGAAGGAGAAAAGGATGAGAAAACAGAGGAACCAGAACCTACAAAGAAGAAAGGAAAAGTTTTCATCACTAAGGCATCTGTGCCTCCCACTGCTGTGTTTACAAGGAGAAATACAAAAGGCAAGGCAGACAAGGCAGAAAAGGCAGATAAAGACATAGTATTCAAAAGGCCTCCTCTAACCCTTCAAGAAAAGCTCAAACTCTTTAGAGATGGATCAGGATCTGGAGTAAGTAACATAAAATCCTTGAAATATGAAACCAGATCGGAAGCAGAACAGAAGGAAATAGAAGATGCTGTTGTTGAGAAGATGGGATAGTGGAAATACTCTCCTGAAGAAATTACCCCACAGATTCCAGCAGTTCTATTGAATCCAATAAAAATGAGATGGAGCAATGTAAGGCAAACTGTGATAGACATATTTGATCAAAACCTGAGACAGTTGATGCCGAGCTTGAACAATGATGAAGTAAAGAAGGCACTAAAAGAAAATGAAAATAAGATGACATTGAAGTTCAATACTTGTTTGATTTTGATCAACAATATTGAATCGGTTGTGAAGGCTGCAAAAGCCACATGGAAGAACATATACCACCTTCACCAACCGAGCATTGAAACTGTAATAATAAAGGATATTGAAGATGACAGCGATGAACAAGAAGAAGACACCGAGGTAGATGATACTGTAAGGATAGCAGCAGAAGTCATTGCATCCCTTCCTACCTCTCCAGTGAAAATCTCTACATCCAGCCCAGAGACACCTTCAAGCATGGTTGTGACAACTTCCACATTTGTCCAATCATCCCTAGCAACATCAGAGGCAGCTACCATTTCTTCTACCGAGCTGCAATCTCCTGTACCAGTAAGTTTTCCAGCTTTTGAATCTTCAAGTGTAAATATTTTAAGTTCTCCAATAGAAAGTATACCAGTATCAATAGCCAGCCCTACTTTATCTACTGTCACTACTACAAGAGCATTAAGTACAGATAAGCCTAAGGCTCTACCGAGTATAAAATTTTTGGGTAAAAATATAGTTGAGGATATAGACCTAGACGAAGAGATAGAGATTCCTACATTAGATTTTGCAAATCTCTCAGCAGACCAGATGCAGAATATAGGTGAGATCCTCCAAAGGAAAGAAAAACAAAAGAAGCTTAAAGAGGAGAGAGACAAGGAGTATCAAATCATCAAGGATGCTAAGGACATTTTGTCTGATGCATTAGGCATTAAAGTAGACTCCTCCCAGCATGTTTTGTTACAATTAGTAGAAGCAGTTGAGAAATACAATGAGGACTCATCCGGGATAGAAAAGTTAGTTGAAAGAGCCGAGAAGAGATTCAACAATAAAGTGCTTGAGCACATTGCTCAGCACATAGCTATTAACCAAGTGGAATTGTCTTCAGTTTTGTCTAACATAGAGTCTATTTATTCGAATGCTACCTCTCTTTTGGCCAGACTATGCAATTTTTCCGAGTTCACAAAGGATGTTAAAGATAAAATGAATAAAATGGATGAGGATATGAAGATTAGCATACAGAAGTTGCAACTTGAACCAAGTTCAAGCTCTGCTCATCACATGAAAATTTCACACCTATCTAATATGCAGTCTGATCTACTGAAAGAAGACTCAAGGATCGGGTCCACACTGCTAGACATCCAACACATGATCCTTCCCATCATGAATACAATGTATAAGCACATTGAACATTACAGAACATTGATTCATGACAATCAGTTCTCTATAGTAGATCACATGATTGAACTCTCTGCAGAAGTCCTAATTGCTATACAAACATGTAAAATCCTGCAAGAAAGTTGGGACAGAACCCTGGCACTAATAATGAAGGTACATTCTGATTTCTTATCAAATTTTGGATTCTCTCTGTAAATAACTTGTATATGCACCTTTGGCATTATCGTCAAAAAGGGGGAGATATGTATAGAAGGAGAGATATGTATACTATATAGATTTGTATAAGAAACAGTTAGCACATTGAAAGGGGGAGACAATGTATAAAGCCCTATAACAAAGACAAATTTTGAAAAATCAAAATAAAACTCAGCATGATTCGTGTATATAAATTTTGGCCAATAAGTGTTTTTGTCACTAATGCCAAAGGGGGAGATTGTTGGCATTAAGCAGAATTTCCACTAGTGACAACACTTATTTGCATTCTGGATATAAACCGAGCAGACAGTGCAAATCGAGTAGACAGTGCAAACCGAGCAGACAGTGCAAACCGAGCAGACAGTGCAAACCGAGCAGACAGTGCAAATAATTCTTGAATATTTCCAACACTTTCTTGCACTGTGATCAAATAATTTCTTTTCCTTTTTATTCTTCTCATCATTTTCATTAGGTTTAGGAGGATTCTCTATTATTGTCTTCAAGTCATTCTTCTTTAATACCAACATTATTTGAAGTTTCCATGATTCAAAATCAGAGGCACCTTTGAGTCTGTCTTCTAGTCTCATTTCATTTTCCATTCTAAGGTTTTCCAAAAATAATTTGATCTTGAACTTCCTTCAATCTGATCAGAACTTCCTTCAAGTGGTTAGGCTTCATCGAAGGAACTTGGGTCTTATACCATGTTAAGTTTTTGGATCAAGAATGTATGGCTTATAAATTTTCCCTATATTAACTCAATGTGTGGTACATATAATCAAAATATATTCATATATATTTTTCCAGATATACAAATAGATATATCTATATTATATTATAGTTTTGCACATTGAAGAAGAGAGTCTATATTGTTATTAATTTCTCTACGTTTCAAGTATCTATTCATCCAATCAAGAATTATCTATATATATATATATATATATATATATATATATATATATATATATATATATAAGTGAATGCATGCTGATGAAGAGACATGTCTATTCATCAACATGTCTTTTCATATTAGTATCGATTCACTTTAACATTCACATCCAAACAATATACATTAGTTAATAAGAACCGATACTTATCGGTGCATGCAAACCTTGCCTCTCATAGACATATCTAAGATGATAGGACCTAGAGATGAGAAGCACTAGCATCACTAATAGTGACATCCTGACCAGATACGGATCCCTACATGTAACATTGTCAAGTTGACTGTTTATTAAGACAGCTGATACTCTTTTGTTTAGAGGTTGCATTGAATTGCTTGACATATAGTAATCAATACATATTATGCAGCATGAAGATCGATAGGTATTGATCACTATACATCATTAAAATAGAGTTAATGCTAACCAATACAAATCGGTAATATAAGAGATTAATATTATTTATTCTATTAACTATCATTGGATATATATATTGATATAATAATATCATTATTATTATGTATATCAATATGCATATACAATATAGAATAATGTTATATTATATTGTTTCATAACAATATCATTAATTCAATGATGTTTATCTAATTTAATTTTATAAGAAGATAATGTTAAATATGTATATATATATATATATATATATATATATATATATATATATATATATATATATATATATATATATATATATATATATATATATATACATACATATATATACATATATATACATATATATATGTATGTATATATACATATATATGTATGTGTATATATATATGTATATATATATATATATATAGTAATGCCCATTATTATTATTATACATATATTAATATATTATTTATTTATTTATCTTCTCATAATATTAAGATCATTTTATCTAATCAAAGCTATAAACATCAACAAGGGGGAATCTATCTTTACACCACTATTCATAGATTTGTTGTTATATCTATGTGAGGGAGATATAGGATCTAACCCTAATCCAAATTCCCAAATGAAAAGATCCAAATGGATTAATCACAAAGAAGTGATTAATGCACAATTGAATTAAACAATGGAGAACATGAAGAAAGGATGAAATCCAATAATCTACTATAGAGAGTATGTACTTAATAGAAGGCAAATAATAACCTCAAAATAGGGAAAATATGGAAAATGTTGATTTCTAATGTCTATGCACAATTTTAGGGAATTCCGCAACCTACTTCGGACTGGAAATGCTGAGACAAACAGAACCCAGAAAATTTTTATCTCTCTGAGGACGGGTCTTCCTTGACCTAGATAACAAGGTAAGGTCTTACCCTAGGGTAGGATCCTACCCCTTAGAGCTCTAACAAAAATTTTGTTTGCAGATCTTGGAAGTTCATCAAAAAGGGTATCCAAATCTGAACTTCAATTTGTTGTCCTGTACCTGTACCTACAAGAAAAATGGTTTTTGTTGTTTGCATGGGGGGTTTGCCTTGATTAAACCCCAATTTAGGAATTAACCTTGAAATTTTAATATGCATAAACAAAGTAAATGGAACAATTCACCTTGCTTATGTTGAAGTCTTTATGGAGGATTTGAATCCTTACGTCCACAAGTAGAGGTTCTCCAGATGAATGTAGAAGTATGTAGGATGTCTCAAATCAATGGCATTAGATCTTCAACACCAATCTTGAATGTATCTTTACATAGGAAGAGGCTTGGATGAATGTGGAAGGATGGATCTTCAAGGGGGCTCCAAAGAGATTGAATCCTTCAATAGCTAACAATGGATCTCCTTGATGAATGCTTGAATGCTTGGCTACTTGAGGATGAATGAATGCTTGCTTTTTTTCCTTCTCCTTATTTCTTGCTTGATTGTGGATATGAGATCATGAAAAATGGATGTGAAAATAAGAGAGAAAGACCTCCTTTTATAGTGATCCAGGGTACAAACTTCTAGAGAAGGATGACATTGGAGAATTAAATCCCAATTAACCTTGAACCCTAGAAATGGACCCATATTAAATGCATTTAAGGATTTACCATTCTGAAACCCAGAACAACAGACCCGTAAGTAGGAAAACAAAACTTTCTGAAACCTAACTTCCTGAAACTCCCAGAATTTGAATTTTGGACCTAGGGTCAGTCTCTACCCTAGGTCAGGGACTAGGTCATCCTTGACCCTTCAGGTTGTCTTTGACCTAGAAAGTCAAAATCTTTAGACTCTCAAAGAAAGTTTCCAAAAATGAGGTTGGAAATAGGGAGAGAGAAGCAAAATAGGGGAGAAACAACCAAATCTATGCAAAGACCCAATCCAGCTGCTTGACATAGCCCCAGACCACTTACTCAAAGGGCTAAATGCTCTTATGATGGAAGTGCTTCCATTTTAAGATGATACATTAAGCCCCCACTTTAGCAAGAATATGGACTCGATGAAAAATCTTGGTAAATGAGATCATAATGAAAAGATAATATTATCACAATCAAAGGGACAAAGGAAACCTCAAGCCCCCAGGGACTCAAGTATTCATCAATTCCAAGATCACAATAAGAGACATCTCTAGAGAGAGAGAGGGAGGGTGTGATTAACTCACCCAATGAGAACTTATGTCCCATTTTGAACCACACAAGAAAACAACGTAACTAGAAAGATGGAATTGAACCGCCTAGTGAATGTGGCTACTCATTAGTTAGCCCATCAAGGATTCACCCTTAGGAATATTCTCTTCCATAAGAGCAAAACCAAAAGAAAAAGAGATCCAATCTTAAGGACACCTTCGACCTTAAGGGATCAAAAATTTGAAAATGGAGGAATCAAGAGGTCTTAAAATATAAATCCATGCTTTAAGGATTAGTCATTAATCCAAAAAGGGAGAGAAGTATCTTGAAATATAATATACGTGTATCAAAAAGTGTGTGTGTACAAATAGGTGAGTAGAGTGTATGCCCCCATGTTAAAGTCATTGCTAACACTTTAATAGGAGCAATGGCCTTAATAGAAACATAAACAAATCCACTGATTATGTTTCCACTACGAGATGCCCCTAGACGAAGACAAATCAAGGGAAATACAAAATAAACATACAGAGAACACTGAAGGAATCTACCTATCATGGATTCGATATGATCATAAGATAATATATATATGATATTATTGAAAATGAATTGACATCATTCCCTAAAGAAAGTAGAACTACAATCACAAAGGAGGAAAGATCACATAAGATATATGAAGAAGAATCTTTTCAGACCATGACCTGGAGACCAAAAAGAATTAGTGCTACCAAGTCACAGATCCAAGAAGATTACACAAGGAAACATTCACAAACAATAGCACAGGTAAAACATAACATGAAACAACATATAGAAGAATAGAGATACATATAGAGGAAAATGTACAACAAGTTTAATTCCTTTATCACCTTGCACCAATAGATAAACAAGGGTCGTATAAAAGAACCTAATAACATTTAGAAAACAAATCATGAGAGAAGCACAGTACAACAGGAAAACACACAACAAAGCTACCATAAAGGACAAGCCATTCAAGCACACCACCTACTATCCCCATCTCATTCTATATCATTTAGGGAAGGTGGGTAACTCGCAAGAGGGACTATATCCAACACAATAGGAATGATAGCCAGTTCCAAACTAGGATCCTCTTGAGAATCACTGATGAACTACAATTGTTTGAGAACTTCATTTAAGAACTACAAGTGATTAGAGATCACCGAACACTGAAGTGTTATGTAAGATAATTGAATTAATTTTATGTTGTCATTGATGTCAACCAGTTTTGACAATACTTATCATGGTAGTTGAAAATATCTAACACATCTATAGAAAAGAAGAGAAAGATGAAGAACCAAAATATGTACATTGAGGAAGATGGAAAGGATAGATGAGGATAGGGAATATTTTTGGTAACTTATTGATGAGTCTATGACTTCATACTGTTGACTTGATTATGTTACATTAATTTGTTATGGAGTTGGAAGCATTTTGTTACAAAGCAGTGTGGTCGGTTAATGAAGCATTCCAGTATACACTGAGAAGTGTAGTGTATACTGATTAGCATAGTATAAACTTAGCTTGTGTTCACCGATGCATTCCTTTGTTAACCAAACAAGAAGAAAGGAACTAAATGATTATTTTAGCCGATAGAAGTTGATGAGCTGTAAAGTGTTATGATTTCAAGATAGAAGATAAAGTTTGTTACGAAGATCAATGGCTAACAAAATTCAAGGAAGATCTAAAGGATGGAAACAAAACATGTTATTGACACATCAACTAAGGAAGGTTCAAGTGACAAAATGGATGAAGGAGAATAAGCGACAAGATTTGATGGATGAGAATAAAATGATTTACATGTCTATTTAAGAAACTAGGGTTTGTTTATGAAACTTATACTGGAAGGAGACTGCAAAATTCTTGTGTGAACAAACTTCATGAATGCTTGATCAAACTGGTTAAGGAGAACCAAATTTTAGAGATTATCGAGCATCAGAAAGCTATTATCAAGAGACTGTAAGTCATTGATTATTGTTGAAACAAAATTGATATATTGATCAGAGGATTTGAATGAGCATAATATAGATCTGAACATCTACAATAGAAGTTGTATTGTAATCAAATCACCTACTATTATAGGTTGACCATTGTAATTAGATAAAATCTCTTAACCGAGTGGACCTGAAATTCTTGTAATGTCATTCATAGAATGTAGATTTGTTATCTTGTCAATCCCATAGTGAATCTTGTTTGGATGATAATGGTTAGTGTTAAATCCTCTAACAAGGTTATACCTTATAGTGTGTTTTGTAACCTTTAACAGGGTTGGGTCTTCATTGACCTCACTTCAGAAGAGTGGTTTTTCCCTTAACAGGGTTTCCACATTAAATATTTTATGTTATGTGTTCATTGTGGTGATTGTTTCATTGTCATACTTTACATATTGCATATTGGATTTGATCGGTAATCGGTAAAAGCGCAAATAGTTTATTATTTTATGTTATCAAGCTGCAAAAGTTTGTGTAAATTGTTTTTGGTTATACATTTTGTATTTGGGACTAAGGATAACTAATTCACCCCCCTCTCAATTATTCTAACAATTGGTATTAGAGCGTTGGTTGCTAGATACAAGCTGCTTGGTTTCTTGGAATGGACTTTTAAGGACTTCAGCACAATGATCTCAAAATGTATAAGAGGGAAGTGCCAAAGCTAAACAAGGATAACTTCACAATATGGAAAAGTAGGATGAAGCTACATATATCTGGAATTGGGAATTCTGCTCTCACTCTAATAGAGAATGGCTACATTGCACCGCCCACTGGACCATTGACCCTTGATCAATTAAGAGACAGACATGAACATAATATCACTATGATGGAGATTGTTTCTGCTCTTACAGATTCCAAATTTGAAGACATCAAGGACTGTACTACTTCTAAAGATATGTGGGATAAAATTTCTCGAGTTTATAGTGGTGATCTAAATGTAAAAAGGGCCAGAGCCAAAAGCTTAAGAGGAAGATGCGATGACATGAAGATGAAGGAAGGTGAAAATATAGTGCAGTACACAAATTGGATAAAGGAAGTTGTTAATGATATAAGAGGATCTGATGGTGTTATTGATGAAGACATTATGGTAAGAAAAATTCTTAGAACCTTATTACCAATTTATGCAATTAGAATATTTGTAATCCATGAAATGAGATTTGCACATGGTAATACTCTCACTCTTGACAATCTGATTGGAAAATTGACAACATTTGAGCTTAACAATTATGATAATAATGTTGTACTGACTATTGAGTATGATTTCATGACTTCTCTAAAGATTGGTAAGTCTAGTAGTAAACATGATGATGATGATGATAGCAATACTGACAATGAGCTTAATGAACTTGAAGCTCTTATGGCCAAAAGGTTACCTAAAGGTAAAGGTAGATATAAGGGAAAGTTAGCTTTAGCATGCTTTAATTGTAAAGAGGTTGGTCACATTGCTGCTAGATGTCAAAACAAGAAGGAAGAGGATAGAAACAAAGACCAATCTAGTGAACGAAGCTATGGGAGAAGGAACAATAGAAGCTACTGATAATACAATAGAGATAACAGAGACAATAATGATAAAGGTAAGAAGGTTTGTTACATTGTTGACAAAGATGATACTAACACTAATTCTGATGATGATGTAGAAGTTGTATTTGTTGCTATGAAGGCTGATTCTAAAGAAGAAGAGAGGTATGTAGAAACAACACTAATTTCTAAAGTTAATAAAAATGATACACAGATCATAGATAGTGGCTATACACATCACATGACTGGTAATGAAGATAAATTTACTCATCTTGAGCAATATAATAGAGGATCTATGAAAATGGGAAATGATACAGCCTTTATGGTAAGAGGAAAAAGATCCCTGATGATAAATGATAGAATAAAATGTGAAAATTCTTATTGGGTAGAAGGACTAAACTATAATTTTCTAAGTGTGGCATAGCTGAACAATTTAGGTCACCAAGTTTCTTTTGAGAGAAAGAAAGTAAAAATATTTGATGATGGAGGAAGACTAGTTGGAATTGGAGCACAATCGAAAGGTAATATGTTTTATCTTAATAATGATGAGTCTTCTTGCTTGATGATGAAAAATGAAGATGCTTGGTTGTGGCATAAAAGGTTATGTCATGTGAATTTTGATAACATGATTAAGATCAATAAAAAGAAAAGAGTTAGAGGTCTGCCTAACTTATCAAAGCCTAATCATGTTATGTGTCATGAATGTGAAAAAGGTAAAATGACTAAATCTAGTTTCAAAAGAAAAGATTATTCAACAAAGAAGATACTTGAGTTGGTTCATGATGACCTCTATGGTCCTATGAGAACTCAGAGTTATTATGGAGATAGATACTTTATTCTTTTTGTTGATGTCTATACTAGATTAATGACTATCATGTTTCTAAAAGAAAAATTTGAGGCATTCAAGATGTTCAAGTGGTATAAATAAAAAGTAGAGAAAGAGATTGGTAAAGTATTGAAATGTTTAAGATCTGATAGAGGAGGTGAATTGATCTCTAATGAATTTACTAACTTTTTTAATGAGCACGGTATTAAAAGATAGGTCTCTACACCAAGGACACCTTAGGAGAATGTCATTGTTGAAAGGAGGAATAAGTCAATTATTGACTATGCAAGGACATTGACGATAGAGAAGAATGTGTTGGATAGTGCTAATGCATGAGTGGTGATTGAGACATTTAATATGTTTAATCACTACGTTACTAAATGGGCACTCATACTGTTGCATTTTTGTTTTGTCACTGATGTCAACATATGCTTCTACGAAGGAACTAGACTGGTAATCGTAGTGTACGATGGGTGTATGGATGTTTCAGATGCTGTGAAGTTAGATGAGAGTTTAGATGGATGTTGTGATCTTACATCTAAGATTGCATCATTAATGGATGCATATTAAGGAAGATACAATTAGTTTGGTAAAGACTAGTCACTGGACTGTGATAGTGAGAATTGACAGAGTTAGTCTCTGATTTTTTGGTATATATTTCAGAGGGATTGGATTCAAGGTATGCGATCTTGAAGGATGATGGAAGAGGTATTGATGGATGTTCATTGGTTAGCACAAGGTATAGAATGATTGGTGACGTAATCTGTGGCGTGTGCTTTGGCGATGGCTTATTATGAAGTTGACTTAGGGAATGAAGAGTGTGTTTTGTTTGGAAAAGCATAATTCAAGGATGTCGGTCCTTAATTGTTGTAATGTAATCATTGTAAACTTTTTTTAGATACCATGTGTATCTTATCAAGGGCTTATGTAATTTTTTGTAATTAGGAAATCCTTATGGGCTGATCTGATCTTGGTAAAAATATAATAAGGTATAAATGTAAGGTTTTTTCTTTGGAAAAGACATGGATGTGATATATGTGTTTTAAGAAGGTTGAAAAATTGTGTCTACTATATGTAGAGTAGAGGATTATTGGTGGACTTCATTGGAACTAATCAAGAAAAGATAGTTGCTGGAAAATAGTTCAAAAGATTGTGTATTTCTTCATATACACTTGTTGTGAACTAGTGAGTTCAGAAGGTGGACTTAACCTTCTTTGGGCAGTGAGCCTTAGGTGGAAAGCTATCTTTTATTCTTGACTCCTCACAGGGTCTATCCTCTAACAAGGACTATGTACTATAATGTTTCAATAAGCTCCTAATAGGGCTATATCTTCTAACAAGGATTACTATACTCTCAGTACATCATTAGTGGGTGCTAATTCCCACCAGGGTTTTTACCTTTAACAGGGTTTCCCCATAACCAAAATATTATGTTATTGTGTTGGCATTCATTGTGTTCATTGGATTTGATATTAATGAGCTTAAATTTTAAATTTTAATATGTTGTCATACAACTGATTCACCCCCCCTCTCAATTGTATTGTGGACTGTTATTCCTAACAATTGGTATCAGAGCTTGTGGCCCTTACAGAGAAAGCTTAACATCTGGAGGTGATCTTGGAAAATGGCATTCTATAGGAAGGATAGTCCTAAGTTTGATCCTAAAAACTTTGATAGTTGGAAAAACAAGATGTGAACACATTTGCTATGTTTGGGCATAGACTACTGGACAATTGTAAAGAAGAAGGAAACTCTAAAGGCTGAGAATGACTTGGGGTCAGCCACTAATGATGAAAAGAAGCTATTTTCATGTAACATGGTCACAAGAGAAGCATTTATCAACACACTATCTGAGGGTGAGTTTACTAAGATCAAAGATCTAGATTCAGCACATGAAATTTGGAATAGACTAGAGGCACTTTATGAAGGAGATTTAAGTATACCAAACAAGTGAAATTGCAAAACCGGAAGACAAAGATGGAAAAGCTGCAATGAATGAAGATGAAAGAATTAGAGCCTATGTTCAAAGGGTTACAGAAGCTATAGTCAGAATCAGAAATTATGGAGGTACTTATGATGAAGATGAAGTCATTGTAAAGATTATCAGATCTCTAACTCCTTCTTACAAATTCAAGGCAATGCCTATTGAAGAAACTATACCCCTAACTCCAAACTTTAGCAAAGAGATGTTGATTGCAAAGTAAACTACCTTTGAAGCTGTAGAATTAGGAGATGCTACACCTAAAGTTGAATTTGCATTCAGGGCATCCACACACAAGAAAGTTTATGCACTTACAAGCACAAGTAAAGAAGACCTAAGAGAAGATCTTGGTGAATATGTCGAGGAGTGGGAGAAGATAATGGAAGAAGAAAAGAAGATGGAAGAACTTGTTGCACTAATTGCTAGAAGAGAGAAAATAGGTAATGGAAAATTTGAAGGAAAATTACCTTTGAAATGTTTTTCATGCAATAAGATAGGTCATTTTGCATCTAGATGTCCTACAAGAGTTCTTAAGTATAAACTTGATTATGCAAAAATTAGAAGAGACAAAGAATGTTATTATGCTAGTGAAGGAATCTCTAATGATGAGGATTTAGATAATGAAGAGATTGGATTTGTTGCAATTAAAGATGAACAAGTTCATGAAGAAAAATCCTTAGTATCTCATGTTGACAAGAAAACTGAATGGATAATTGATAGTGGATGTTCTCATCACATGACTGGTGATAAGAACAAGTGTCTTCAATTAGTAAATTATGATAGGGGTGTTGTAAGGTTTTGGGACAATCTCCCAAAATCCATCATAGGAGTAGGATCCATCACTCTGGATGGAAGACTAATATAGACAATGTACTACTTATTAAAGGATTGAAACATAATTCATTGAGTGTCGAACAACTTATGGATAAAGACTTTTAGTTAAGTTTTGTTAATGGTAAGTTCTTCATCTAATGTCCCTGCCAGGGAACCCATAAGGAATCAGGTCTTAAGACCAAAAATTGCAACTAACAATTTTTTTTTAACATTACATCATTACTACTACACAATAACATTCCTTAAGGTTCCCGTAATGAATTCCTTTGCTAACATATTCACATTACTTATCCAAATTGAAATTCATTTCCTTTCTTTACTTTCACATATAGAACTTAAGAAATAGAGTAAGAAAATAACATTTCTTTCACAATTATATTCCTTACTTAATACACTAAATTCATTTCACCTTCCTACACATTGAATAACTATCCATTTAAAATTACATTTTAACCTTAGCATAATAACATTTTTCTTTCATTGCAACAAAGAAGAGATAGAAAAGATTGTTCAACATTACATTGTACATTTCCAACTTTTCTCTTTCAAATAATAACCCTTGAAATCAATCCTAGAACTATCCCTCCCAATTATATTGCTTTGCTTTTCAAATACATCTTTTTGATAATAGATCTCATAATAACAAGTACATGAATGGCCCGAAGGCATTCTAACATTTCTTTTCATCTTTCCCTTCAAAAATAAATAACACAAAATACAAATATCTGCATCAATATATAAATTTGTGCACATCTAAGACACGAACCACGAACAGGACCTCAAAATATTTTTGCCACCCAACCATGTGGAACTGATGAGGTTCCACCCCCCGTGCTAGGAGATAGAACCAAGATACCCACAAGGCCCTAAGAAATCTAAGGCTCAAAAGAACATAGAATATCACCATACTATAACATAGAGGTCAAGGTTCTAGGATACCACCTAAGTGAGTGTCATCACATGACCTATATATTGGGATCCTTCCTGGAAACCATGTAACCCCGGTCCCCCCTTTATGAATAGGAATCCATCTTGGCAGTTATCCCTAGTCTCGGTACTCCAATCAGGTCTGTGTGGCCATTAATATATTCTCTTTCATTATCTTTTGAATCCCCCCCTTCTCAAGTTAATTTTTAAGGTTATCACTTTTTAACAAACCCACCCATAGGATCATCTGGAAACCACTTTAGGGTTCCAACACCTATGGTGAGCCACTCACTTAAGGTTCCTATTCCCTTACCCCACACCCACACACAAGCCATGAAAATCTCAAGTAATCTCAAAATGATCCATCTCATAGGTCTAGGGAACCCTCTAGTGACCTCAGGCCACCCGAACAAGTTCTGACCTTATATTATGGACTCTACCAAAAGTCAAGTATGAACAAAAGCTTAAAATCAAAATCATGTGTAGAAATTCGTTAAACACAATGTGAAACTTCCCACATGCATTTACACAACATTTCATAACTTATTTCAAAGGTCTAAGGAAATGTCATGTGGTTGAAATTTGGTTAAGTCTGATTTTTTTTTAACAAATCTCAAAATTATAATCTGCATCTTAACTCCTACGAGTCTGAAACCTATCCAAATCATCTCAAAAGATACCTAAACCCTTTATACAAGTATAATTTAAAGTATAAGAAATTAAATTACGTAAACTTATACTTAAAGTATAAGAAATTAAAGTACGTAAACTTATACTTAAATGTTATAATTGTATAAAGCTTGATCCTGCACTTAAAAGCCCCTAACACCCTAAAAACTCCAAACGACATTCCACACAGACTCATATGACATTCGACCAACTATCATATGGGCATGAAACCAATGTCATACGACACTCCACATAGCCTCGTACGGCAGTGTGCATTCCCATACGACATTCGACCAGCTATCGTATGGGTATGAACCCAACGTCACATGACACTCCACACAGAATCATACGACATTCGACGAACTGTCGTATGGGCATGAACCTAATGTCATATGACACTCCACATAGACTCGTATGACATTTGACCAACTATCATATGGACATGAACCCAATGTCATACGACACTGCAGAACATTTTTACGAAAACAAATTTTTAACTTCCTGAAAACACTAAAAACTGGTCTCTGTAGGCATGGAGAGTGCCTGGGAAAGGTTCCCTAAGGTCAACCTGATGCGGGGACCTTAGCACCACATCCATAGCACATCCTCAACATTTCCTAAGCCACAGAATAAACAAAATAAAAGAAACCATTCACAAGGAAGCCTGCAAGCAGAAAAGAGTCAGGTTAAAAAAATTGTATCTCAATGCTACACCTTCATGACCCTTCCCGTTTCTTCCTAGAATTCTCTATTTCATCCAAAATTAAATAAACAGATCCTAACACATGACCACAAGTATTCCTAACTTCCCAGGAAGATTTTTGAAATACAAAGTAAATAAAAGCTAGATGATCATACATAATTTACTTCCCAGAAAGTACAGTAGAACACACAAAGCATAAAACATTTACATATCATACATAATAAGACAATCATATTACAATTTAATATCCTATCATATGTAGACATGTTCATACAAAAATAGAGGAAGAATGAGGATTCTTCCCAGTTTAGACCCTACCTTGGGTCCTACGGAGAATCCTCTTCCCTTGGCTGGATAATCTTTGCGAAGCTTCAATCCTTGAGTAGATATCCTTCTGGAAAATATTCCTCCAAACAACCCCACACACTTGACTTCAAAAACCAGAGACTCTCAACTCACATAAAATTTTTGGTGAAATCAATTACAGACAACTCAAAGAAAATATCACTCCTCCAAAACTATACTCCAAAATTATCATCTAAAATTACCATCCCCTGTCACATCAAAATCTTCCATAATTTATCCTCCAACTATGTGGTTGGAGGAGTTGCTTTATGGGAAGCAACTTCTCCAACTTCCATAGTTGGTTAGATGAACAACCAAATAATTCCCGTAAAGACTTAATCAAAGTTTTAATAAAATTTAATTAAAATATCCTTCAAATAAAACCATAACAAGAATAATAGAAAAATACCTTTCAAAAAAGACACATAGCACAAATGGGAAACAAGTAGCCTAACTTCTAGGAGGTCTCAAGTTCAACTCCCTCCTAGCTAGTTTTACTACAAAGAGAATTTTCCTTTTATTATTATTTTTACTTTATTTATTTAATACATTCATTAAATATACTTTATTTAATTCACTTTATTTATTTATTATAAATAACATGCCATTAACACAATTAATGAAAACATACAATTATTATTATTATTTATATAAGCATGGATATATGCATGTGCACCCACATATACACATACCTATATAAAATAAAAACAATTATAACATATTTATAATTATTATACATATAAAATAGATTAATTCTACTCATAACATACACTCAAATCAACATCAAATCAAGTCCATAACCTGAACTGCACTCTACTACCCAACTAGGATAACTTCCTAAATAGAATTCTAGGTCTATGGGTAACCTCAAGAGTATCTTGGTTAAATCTCCACACATCAATGGTTCGAGGATTTTGAAGGCATGCTTAGACCTATGTAGCTAGGTGGAGATGATGCCTGGTACCTACATCCTACATTACCAACTGATATGCATATACAAATATATATATAAATATAACCAGATAATGGCAAGCAAGGAGGGAGAGTGCGACATCGTGCGGACCTCCCGTAGGAGTAACTACGACTGCCCCTCCTCATCCTACACTCACATCAACCAGTGAACATCAAACCATAATAGGGTAAGTAGGTTAGATCATAATATAAACATCATAACGCAAATCAATGTAAACATTTTACTGATAGTTCATTTCTAGCCATTCATCATTAAATTAAAATTCATTTAGTATGTCCAAATAGCTGTAGTAACCAAATATATATGCTCAAATATCTCATAAAATGCTAACTAAATAATAATCATAGTCCATCATAAAATCCCAAAGTGTCAAAGCAATAGTCCTGTCAGTCTAACATAAGAAGATGTTAGGGTGGGCATTACATCCTCTCCCCCTTGGATTAGGCTTACTCTTGGAAGCCTAAAAATAAGTACGGATATGCAGATCTGAGTCTGCTAGCATCCTCCCAAGTAGTAGAGGTATCATCACTGGGGTCCTATTGGACCCTTACCTGCTCTATGCTGCGACCCCTGAGGGTCAAAGTCCGCTGCTGGAGTATACGTACTGGCTCCAAAGCTAGCTGCCCATCCTCTACCTGTAAAGTGTTCCAATCCAAAACATGAGTCAAATAAAAAATATACTATCTAAGTAAGGATACGTGAAACACATCATGCACTTGTGCAAGGCTGGGCGATAGGGTGAGTTGGTAAGCAACCAGTCCTATCCTCTCAAGGATTTCAAATGGACCTACAAATCTTGGTGCCAACTTAGAACCTTTTCCATAACGGATAGGGCTCTTACATGGGTGGACTCTCAAAAACACCTTATCTCTAACAGAGAACTGTCTATCCAATCTATGAGCATCAGCATACTTCTTCTGCCTATCCTGAGCCATCAAAAGATGTTCTCTAATCCTTTGAACCTGTTGCTCCATGTCTTGTAACATCTCAGGGCCAAGTAACACTCTATCCTCTAAGCGATCCCAACTCAGAGGGGTACCACAAGGATGACCATAAAGAGCCTGAAATGGTGACATCCCCAAAGAACTGTGATAGCCATTATTGTAGGCAAACTCCACTAGGTACAAGTAATCTTCCCAATTGGTTTGTCTGTCCATCACATACATCCTAAGCATGTCCTCCAAAACTTGATTAACTCGCTCCATCTGACCATCGGTCTCTGGGTGATATGTAGAACTAAAATTCAGCTGAGTCCCTAAGGCATGCTGCAAAGAGGTGCAAAACTCTGAAGTGAATATTGGATCTCTATCAGAGATAACCTTTCTCAGAACACCATGTAATCTGACTATATCCTTCATGAAGACTTTGGCTACTGATGTAGTAGTATAGGATGACTGCATAGGTGAGAAATGTGCTACCTTGGTTAACTTATCCACTGTGACCATGATAGCATCGTGTCTCCGATACGTGACTGGTAGTCCCACAATAAAATCCATAGATATCATATCCCATTTCCATTAGGGAATCAAATGGGGTTGAAGGAGGCCTGTTGGGTGATGATGTTTGGCCTTGATCCTCTGACATTCTAGACACCTAGTCACAAAATCGGCTATATCCCTCTTCATGCCTGACCAAAAATATAGTTGTCTTAGATCTAAATACATCTTCTTAACACCTGGATGAGCTGAATAGGGAGCACGGTGTGCTTCCACCATGATGACTCTCTGAAGATCACCTGAAAGCGGCACGTAAATTCTACCTTGATGTCTCAACAGTCCATCTGACTCTAAGGAATACCCTGAGAACCTTCCTTCTAAGTTCCTTCCCATCTCAAGTTCAGCCTTAACTTCTTGATACAAAGTATCTAAAGAGAGTGATTGCAAAATTTGACCTCTCAAATCAGTCAAAAGGGAGAGCATGGATATCTCATGTCTCCTTCTGCTTAATGCATCTGTCACCACATTTTCCTTACCTTGAATATATCTGACCTCAAAGTCATACTCACATAGGAACTCCATCCATCGACATTGCCTAGCATTGAGATTAGGTTGAGTAAATATGTATTGAAGGCTTTGATGATCAGTGTGTAACTCAAACTGATGTCCCAATAAGAAATGTCTCCAATGATTTAGGGCATGAACTACAACTGCTAACTCCAAATCATGGGTGGGATAGTTAAGCTCATGGTCCTTAAGCTTTCTAGACTCATAAGCAATAACTCTTCCTTCTTGCATTAATACAGCCCCTATGCCTTCCAAGGAGGCATCAGTACAAACCACAAAATTTTCAGCGGGGTTAGGTACCACCAAAATTGGGGCACTAGTCAACTTATCCTTTAGGATCTGAAAAGATTTTGAACACTTCTCAGTCCAAATGAACTTCTTCCCTTTCCTTTGCAAGGAAGTGATGGGGTGAGCTATTCTAGAGAATCCTTGGATGAAACGTCTGTAGTATCCGGCTAAACCCATGAAACTACGAACCTCTGAGACTTTGGTTGGTGTTGGCCATTCAACTATAGCTTGTATCTTGGCAGGATCAACTGCTATACCTTCTCCTAAGATAACATGACCAAGATACTTAACTTCATCTTGAAAGAAATCACACTTCTCCAAGTTTGCAAATAACTGATTGTCACGAAGGCATTGTAACACTTGTCGAAGATGCTGCTCATGTTCTTCCACTATCTTAGAATACACCAAAATATCATCTAGGAAAATTATGACAAATTTATCCAAGAAGGTTCTGAATACCCCATTCATAAGACTCATGAATACTGATGGTGCATTTGTGAGACTAATAGGTACTGCGGTAAATTCATAGTGTCCATACTGAGTACAAAAAAGTTGTACGATGAATGTCAGCTTCATGAATTCTCAATTGGTGATAACCCGACTTCAAATCAATCTTGGAAAACACCTTGGCTCCTCTCATCTGGTCAAACAGGTCATCAATTCTAGGCAAAGGGTATCGATTCTTAATGGTTACTTTGTTGAGTTGATGATAATCAATGCACAACCATAGTGAACCATCTTTCTTTTTAACAAAGATAACCAGAGCTCCCTAAGGTGACACACTTGGTCTGATAAAGCCTTTTTCTAAGAGTTCTTCTAATTGAACTTTTAATTCACTCAACTCCTGAGTAGTCATGCGATAGGGAGCTTTAGAGATAGGCTCAACTCCTGGCACTAGTTCTATGTGAAAATCAGTATCCCTTTTGGGAGGCATTCCTAAAATCTTAGTTGGATAAACATCTGTAAACTCTTGAAGCAAAGGGTGCTCAAGTGAAGTTTCTCTATCTTCCTTTTCCGTCAAATCATTAACTGTGGCTGCAAAAAGTTTGCATCTTTTCCTCATGCATTTCTTGAGTTGCATAGCTGACATTATCTGGAGTGAAATAGTTCATTGAATTCCTAAAATTGTGTTGGGTTTACCTAAATCATTCACACAATGAATGATCTTTTCTCTGCAATCTATCTTTGCTTCATGTGCTGTCAACCAATCCATTCCTAGGACAACTCCATATGATCCAAGAGGAATAACTCGAAGATCAACATTGGTAGAAAAGGGTCCTAATCCCAAGTTGCAACCTTGAACACACAAATATGTGGTCATTTTAGCCCCTGAGGCTAGCTCTACCTGCCACTTAACTCCTTGCCCTACTACCGCTAGCCTGCACTTTTCTATCAAAGAAGAACATATGAAGGAGTCGGTTGCTCTCGAGTCAAAGAGAATAGCAATAATTTTACCCTTTAACAAACCTGAAGTTTCTATGAAATTGTTTTGGTGCTCAGCTTGTTTGTGTTCTACTGCGGTGAACATCTTGTGGGACCGACCGGCATCTCCTACTGTTGGTTCTAAAATTGCTTGATTTTGATTAGTGAAATTCGTGCGTTGAGGGCAACAAACTGCAATATGTCCTTGTTTTCCATAAGAATAACACCTAGTATTCCTTCCCAAGTTCTTCATAGGAGGTGCATTGGATTGTTGATAACCTCCTCTATTGAAATTTTGAGAATTCTAGGATTGTGGAGGAGGAAACCTTTGTTGTGCTCGGAAGTTGTTAGGGTTCTGAGGTTGTTGAAACTTCCCATTGCTTTTTTTATTATTCTGAAATTTTTTCTTAGGAAAGTTTTGTCCACCTTTGAAAGATGATTGTTGGTTCTTAGAGTTGGAATTTACTTGATCAAAGTTCCCCTTAGAACTTGATCCAGCATTGAATGTTTGGCCACTAGCATAGCCACCTCTTCCTTTGTCCTTCCTTTCAACAAGGTATGCCTTAGTGATGACATCCCTGAGATTATGGGGTTGTAAGACTGCTACCTATCCTGATATTCAGTCATTCAGACCCCTGATGAAATGTTGGACAAGTATGGGTCCATCATCTCTAAAGCCTGAGAAAGGCTTTAGTTCATACAACTTTCTTCCGTACTCTTCCACTGACATGTTGGCTTGCTTGAGGTGGTGGAATTCTTCTACCCTTCCCTGCCTCCACTGATCAGAGATGAACCGATCCTTAAAGCTTTCTAGGAACAGATCCCATGAAATAGTGTTGATGGTGACTTGAAGCTTGTCTTCTTCCATATGCCACCATGTGGATGCAAACTTCCTCAGATTCATAATGGCACATCTGGCCTTGATGTTGCTACTAAAAGGGTGCATAGAAAAACACCTTTCAAGGTTAAACAACCAGGTTTTTGTTGTAGATCCCCCTTCATTGCCATAGAAGAGGCGTACCTTGACTTTGAAAAAGTCCCTCATATGAGTGGTATTCCTGTCTTCAGATTCTTTCCTAGCTTACCTTCTCCTAGGGCTTCTCTCTCTTTCCCTATCTTTATGTCCAGCTTGGTTTCCTTCTTCGAAGTTGACTCTATTTTCAAGGTTGTCAAGTCTTAGCAGAAGTTGTTGCATAAGTTTTCTAAGTTGGGCTCCTTCAGAGTCATTACTCTAACTCTCATTCCTATGGTTATCTTGATTTTGTTCTCCCTCATGTTCCCTATGGGAACTCTCCGGGTGAGATCTAGAGGAAGACTGCTGAGTCCTATCCCTAGCTCTTCCATGGGTAACGGGAGGCATCTTGGGAGAGTGGTGTAACATTAGTTTTAAGTGTATGTTTAAAAGTAGCATTCAATGTGTTGAAAAGTTTTGAGTTTCAAACGTAACTAGACACTGAGCTCCTAGTGTAGAAACCAGGGCTCTAATACCAAATGTAATGTCCCCACCAGGGAACCCATAAGGAATTAGGTCTTAAGACCAAAAATTGCAACTAAATTTATTTTTTTAACATTACATCATTACTACAATAACATTCCTTAAGGTTCCCTTAATGAATTCCTTTGCTAACATATTCACATTACTTATCCAAATTGAATTTCATTTCCTTTCTTTACTTTCACATATAGAACTTAAGAAATAGAGTAAGAAAATAACATTTCCTTTACAATTATATTCCTTAATACACTAAATTCATTTCACCTTCCTACACATTGAATAACTATCCATTTAAAATTACATTTTAACCTTAGCATAATAACATTTTTCTTTCATTGCAACAAAGAAGAGATAGAAAAGATCATTCAACATTACATTGCACATTTCCAACTTTGCTCTTTCAAATAATAACCCTTGAAATAAAACCTAGAACTATCCCTCCCAATTACATTGCTTTGCTTTTCAAATACATCTTTTTGATAATAAATCTCATAATAACAAGTACATGAATGGCTCGAAGGCATTACAACATTTCTTTTCATCTTTTCCTTCAAAAATATAGAACACAAAATACAAATATCTGCATCAATATATAAATTTGAGCGCATCTAAGAAACAAACCACAAACAGGACCTCGAAAGATTTTTGCCACCCAACCATGTGGAACTGATGAGGTTCCACCCCCCATGCTAGGAGATAGAACCAAGATACCCACAAGGCCCTAAGCAATCTAAGGCTCAAAAGAACATAGAATATCACCATACTATAACATAGAGGTCAAGGTTCTAGGATACCACCTAAGTGAGTGTCATCACACGACCTGTATATTGGGATCCTTCCTGGCAACCATGTAACCCTGGTCCCCCCTTTATGAATAGGGATCCATCCTGCTAGTTATGCCTAGTCCTAGTACTCCAATCAGGTCTGTGTGGCCATTAATATATTCTCTTTCATTATCTTTTGAATCCCCCCCTTCCCAAGTTAATTTTTAAGGTTATCACTTTTTAACAAACCCACCCATAGGATCATCTGGAAACCACTTTAGGGTTCCAACACCTATGGTGAGCCACTCACTTAAGGTTCCTATTCCCTTACCCCACACCCACACACAAGCCATGAAAATCTTAAGTAATCTCAAAATGATCCATCTCATAGGTCTAGGAAACCCTCCGGTGACCTCAAGCCACCCGAACAAGTTCTAACCTTATATTATGGACTCTACCAAAAGCCAGGTATGAACAAAAGCTTAAAATCAAAATCATGTATAGAAATTCATTAAACACAATGTGAAACTTCCCACATGCATTGACACAATATTTCATAACTTATTTCAAAGGTGTAAGGAAATCTCATGTGGTTGAAATTTGGTTAAGTCTGATTTTTTTTAAGAAATCTCAAAATTATAATCTGCATCTTAACTCCTACGAGTCTGAAACCTATCCCAATCATCTCAAAAGGTACCTAAACCCTTTATACAAGTATAAATTAAAGTATAAGAAATTAAAGTACGTAAACTTATACTTAAAGTATAAGAAATTAAAGTACGTAAACTTATACTTAAATGTTATAATTGTATAAAGCTTGATCTTGCACTTAAAATCCCCTAACACCCTAAAAACTCTAAACAACATTCCACACAGACTCATACAACATTTGAACAACTTTCATATGGGCATGAAACCAATGTCTTACGACACTCCACATAGCCTCGTACGATAGTGTGCATTCCCATACGACATTCGACCAATTGTCATATGGGTATGAACCCAATGTCATACGACACTCCACACAGACTCGTACGACATTCGACCAACTGTCGTATGGGAATGAATCCAATGTCGTACGACACTCCACACAAACTCGTATGACATTCGACCAACTATCGTATGGGCATGAACCCAATGTCATATGACATTGCAAAACATTTTTTCGAAAACAAATTTTTAACTTCCCAAAAACACTAAAAACTGGTATCTGTAGGCATGGAGAGTGCCTGGGAAAGGTTCCCTAAGGTCAACCTGATGCAGGGACCTCAACACCACATCCATAGCACATCCTCAACATTGCCTATGCCACAGAATAAACAAAATAAAAGAAACCATTCACAAAGAAGCTTGCAAGCAGAAAAGAGTCGGGAAAAAAAAACTGTATCTCAATGCTACACCTTCATGACCCTTCCTGTTTCTTCCTAGACTTCTCTATTTCATCCAAAATTAAATAAACATATCCTAACACATGACCACAAGTATTCCTAACTTCTCAGGAAGATTTTTGAAATACAAAGTAAATAAAAGCTATATGATCATACATAATTTACTTCCCGGAAAGCATAGTAGAACACACAGAGCATAAAACATTTACATATCATACATAATAAGACAATCATATTATAATTTAATATCCTATCATATGCAGACATGTTCATACAGAAATAGAGGAAGAATGAGGATTCTTCCCAGTTTAGACCCTACCTTGGGTCCTGCGGAGAATCCTCTTCTCTTGGCTGGATAATCTCTGCGAAGCTTCAATCCTTGAGTAGATATCCTTCTGGAAAATATTCCTCCAAACAACCCCACACACTTGACTTCAAAAACCAGAGACTCTCAACTCACATAAAATTTCTGGAGAAATCAATTACAGACAACTCAAAGAAAATATCACTCCTTCAAAACTATACTCCAAAATTATCATCTAAAATTACCATCCCCTGTCACATCAAAATCTTCCATAATTTATCCTCCAACTATGTGGTTGGAGGAGTTGCTTTACGGGAAGCAACTTCTCCAACTTCCATAGTTGGTTGGATGAACAACCAAATAATTCCCATAAATAATTAATCAAAGTTTTAATAAAATTTAATTAAAATATCCTTCAAATAACATACCTTTCAAAAAAGACACATAGCACAAACGGGAAACAAGTAGCCTAACTTCTAGGAGGTCTCGAGTTCAACTCCCTCCTAGCTAGTTTTACTACAAAGAGAATTTTCCTTTTATTATTATTTTTACTTTATTTATTTAATACATTCATTAAATATACTTTATTTAATTCACTTTATTTATTTATTATAAATAACATGCCATTAACATAATTAATGAAAACATACAATTATTATTATTATTTATATAAGCATGGATATATGCGTGTGCACCCACATATACACATACCTATATAAAATACAAACAATTATAACATATTTATAATTATTATACATATAAAATAGATTAATTCTACTCATAACATACACTCAAATCAACATCAAATCAAGTCCATAACCTGAACTGCACTCTACTACCCAACTAGGATAACTTCCTAAACAGAATTCTAGGTCTATGGGTAACCTCAAGAGTATCTTGGTTAAATATCCACACATCAATGGTTTGAGGATTTTGAAGGCACACTCAGACCTATGTAGCCAGGTGGAGATGATGTCTGGTACTTGCATCCTGCATTACCAATTGATACGCATATACAAATATATATAAATATAACCAGACAATGGAAAACAAGGAGGGAGAGTGCGGCATTGTGTGGACCTCCCATAGGAGTAACTACGACTTCCCCTCCTCATCCTACACTCACCTCAACCAATGAACATCAAACCATGATAGGGTCAGTAGGTTAGATCATAATATAAACAATAAACGCAAATCAATGTAAACATTTTACTGATAGTTCATTTCTAGCCATTCATCATTAAATTAAAATTCATTTTGTATGTCCAAATAACTGCAGTAACCAAATATATATGCTCAAATATCTCATAAAATGCTAACTAAATAATAATCATAGTCCATCATAAAATCCCAAAGTGTCAAAGCAATAGTCCTGTCAGTCTAACATAAGAAGATGCTAGGGTGGGCATTACACTTCATCAGAAGCAAGGAAGGAAAACTGATTGCTACTAGTTCAAAATCCAGAGGAAATGTTTTTGAACTAAATACATTTGGAGCCTCTTGTTTTGTTGTGAAGGTAGATGATAGTTGGTTATGGCATAGAAGATTTTGTCATATTAATTTTGATAATATTTTGAAGGCAATTATGGCTAATGCAGTAAGAGATCTACCAAAGATTGTGAAACCTTTTAACATTGTATGCAGAGAATGTGTCATGGGAAAGCAAACTAGAAGCAGTTATAAAAGAAAAATATTTACATCAAAAGGGAAGTTGGATCTAATACATACAGATCTATGTGGACCTACAAGAACAAATTCATACTATGGTGAAAGGTATTTTATACTCTTTGTTGATGATTTTTGTAGAATGATGTGGGTTACTTATTTCAAAGAGAAATCAAAAGCATTTGATAAATTCAAGTTGCTTAAAGAAAAAGTTGAGAATGAGTCAGGACTGAAGATAAAGTGTTTAAGATAAGATAGAGGTGGAGAATTTACATCAGATCTATTTAATTCATATTGTGAAGAGCATGGGATAAAAAGACATACATCTGCTCCTAGGACTCCACAACAGAATGGGGTAGCAGAGCGAAGAAACAAGACTATACTTAATTTTGCAAGGACAATGTTGATTGAGGAAAATGTATCTCATTTACATTGGAGAGAGGTTGTTGGAATAGTAGTGTACACATTAAACAAAATTCAAATTAGAGAAGGTACAAGTAAGACTCCCTATGAACTATAGTTTGATCATATTCCTACTGTCAAATATTTCAGTATTTTTGGTAGAAAATTTTATATCAAGAGGGATGATGAGATAGGGAAATTTGATGCTAGAAGTGATGAATTTATCTTCCTTGGTTACTCTATTAAAATAAAGGCATACAAATGTTTCAATCTAAGATTGAGGAAGATGGTTGAAAGTAACAATGTAAGAATAGATGAGAAATTTCAAATACAAGAAATAATGTATGACAACAGTTAGATATCAAAGATAAAAGAAACCACTACTACTACAGAAGAAGAAGAAATTGTTGAGGAAGAAAGTGAAAAAGAGGCTTGTGATGCTACTACAAGAAAGACTACTAAGACTCCTAAAACTCCAAGGTATGTTAAAAATAACCATCTTAAAAATCAAATTATTGGCAATAGTAGTCAGGGAGTGCTAACTAGATCTAAGGTTAGAGAAGCGATTTGTTTGATTTCTCAAGTTGAGCCAAAAAATATTGGTGAAGCCTTTAAAGATGAATCTTGGATAAATGACATGAAAGAAGAATTGGATTAGATAAAGAAAAATGATACTTGGGAATTGGTTCCAAGACCTAAAAATAAAAATGTTATAGGAACAAAATGGGTCTTTAGAAACAAAATGGATGAAGAAGGAACAGTTGTAAGGAACAAAGCGAGACTAGTATGTAAAGGATACTCATAGCAAGAAGGCATAGACTTTGAAGAAATGTTTGCTCCTATTGCTAGAATAGATGTAGTAAGATTATTCCTATCTTATGTTGCACACAAAAACTTCAAAGTGTATCAGATGGATGTTAAATCTACATTTTTGAATGGAGATCTTGAAGAAGAAGTATACATAGAACAACCAGATGGATTTCCTCTATGCGAAGACAAAGACATGGTGTGCGAATTGAAGAAAGCCCTGTATGGGTTGAAGCAAGATACTAGGGCTTGGTATGCAAGGTTGGATAAGTATCTACTTGGACTTGGATTCAGAAAAGGTAATGCAGACATGAATTTTTATTTGAGAACTACTGAAGATGGAATCCTGATAGTAGAAGTGTTTGTGGATGACATTATCTTTGGAGGTAATGATGATCTATGTAAGAAGTTTGCTAAAGAGATGGAAAGTGAATTTGAGATGTTCATGATAGGTGAAATGAAATTATTTCTTAAACTGTAGATAACTTAGAATGAGAATGGTATTTTCATTTCTCAAACCAAATATCTCAAAGAATTGCTCAAGAAATTTGGAATGGAAGATTGTAAACTAGTAGGATCACCTATGGTAACTGGAAACAAGCTAACAATTGATGATGAATCAAAATGTGTTTTCCAAACTTTTTATAGGTCAATGGTTGGAGGGATACAATATCTGACTCATACCAAACTAGATATTGCTAATGCTGTCAGAATTGTGGCTAGATATCAGGTAGAACCTAAAGAGACACATCTAGCTAATGTGAAAAGGATACTGAGGTATCTTAGAGGGACCATAGACTATGGTTTATGGTATGACAGGAATGATAGTTTTGAACTTCATGCTTATACTAATGTTGATTGTTCAGGAAATATTGATGACAGGAAAAGTACCAGTGGTGGTGCATTTTTCCTTGGGAAAAGTTGGTTTCTTGGCTAAGCAAGAAACAAGATTGTATAGCACAATCCTTTGTTGAATCAGAGTATATTGTTGTAGCTATAAATTGCACATAGATTATTTGGATGAAACAAATGCTAATAGACATTGGAATAAATTTTGATGAGCCCATGGTTATTCATTGTGACAACACCAGTATAGTAAACATGTCAAAGAATCCAGTGATGCATTCCAAAACTAAACATATTTCTATCAAGTATCACTTCTTGAGAGACAAGGTGGCACAAAAAAAATCAAACTAGAATATATCAATAAAAAAGAGTAGATTGCAGACATCTTCATAAAGCCACTACCGAAAGATACCTTTGAATATCTCAGAGGTATGCTAGGGGTTCAGGCCCCTCCTAGTTAGAACTAAATGATGCAGAGATGCATCAGTCCAGAATTATTAAGAGCCTTATCTTTTTTTGGACTGAATGTAGGGATCTACTCCTCAAAGGGAGTGATCATAGGAGAAATCTTATATGTGAAGGAAGTTGAAGCCCCATAGCACCCTTTTCAATTGTTGTCAAAGGGAGATTGTTGCTCTGAGAAAATCCTCACTAATTGGGGAGATGGTTCAGTTGAAGAAATCTTGGGTTGATACAACTTTGGTATAAGATTTTCCCATATGTCGACATCAATGGAAAAGGGGGAGATTGTTGGATATTGCTAATGCATGGGTGGTGATTGAGACATTTAATATATTTAATCACTACATTACTGAATGGGTACTCATACTATTGTCATTTGTGTTTTGTCACTGATGTCAACATATGCTTATATTTAGGAACCGGACTAGTAATCATAGTCTACGGTGTGTGTACAGATGTTTTAGATGCTGTGAAGTTAGATGAGAGTTCAGATGGATGTTTTGATCTTATATCTGAGATCACATCATTAATGGATGCATATTAAGGAATATATAGCTGTTTTGGTAAAGACTAGTCATTAGACTGTGATAGTGAGAATTGACAAAGTTAGTCTCTAAGTTTTTGGTATAGATTTTAGAGGGATTGGATTCGAGGTATGAAATCTTGAAGGATGATGGAAGAGGTACTAATGGATTTTCATTGGTCAGGGCAAGGAATGGAATGCTTGGTGACATCATCTATGGTGTGTGCTCTAGCAATGACTTATTAAAGTCGACTCAGGGAATGAAGCGTGTGTTTTGTTTGGCAAAGCATAATTCAAGAATGTCAGTCATTAATTATTGTAATGTAATCATTGTAAACTTGTTTTAGATACCATGTGTATCTTAGCAAGGGCTTATGTAATTATTTGTAATTAGGAAAGCCTTATGGGCCGACCTGATCTTGGTAAAATGCAATAAGGTATAAATGTAAGGTCTTTTCTTTGGAAAAGAAATGGATGTGATATATGTGATATAAGAAGGTTGAAAACTTATGTTTGCTACATGTAGAGTAGAGGATTATTGGTGGACTTCATTGGAACTGATCAAGTAAAGACAGTTGCTGGCAAACAGTTCAAAAGATTGTGTATTTCTTCATATACACTTGTTGCGAACTAGTGAGTTCAGAAGGTGGATTTAACCTTCTTTAGGTAGTGAGCCCTCTTTTGTTCTTGACTCCTAATAGGTTCTATCCTCTAACAAGGACAATGTACTGTAATGTTTCAATAAGCTCCTAACAGGGCTATATCTTCTAACAAGGATTACTATGCTCTGCTATATGTAGAGCAGAGGATTATTGGTGGACTTCATTGGAACTAATCAAGTAAAGACAGTTGATGGAAAATAGTTCAAAAGATTGTGTATTTCTTCATATACACTTGTTGCAAACTAGTGCGTTCAGAACATGGATTTAACCTTCTTTGGGGAGTGAGCCTTGGGTAGTGAGCCCTCTTTTGTTCTTGACTCCTAATAGGGTCTATCGTCTAACAAGGACTATGTACTGTAATGTTTCAATAAGCTCCTAACAAGGCTATATCTTCTAACAAGGATTACTATACTCTTATTACATCATTAGTGGGTGCTAATTCCCATTGGGTTTTTACCTTTAACAGGGTTTCCCCGTAAACAAAATATTGTATTTTTGTGTTGGCATTCATTGTGTTCATTAGATCTGATATTGATGAGCTTAAAGTTTAAAGTTTAATATTCTATCATACAACTAATTCACCACCCCTCTTAGTTGTATTATGGACTATTATTCCTAATAGAATTTAGCTCAAACATACTAGAGAGAGGCTAATAGCACAACTATTTATGTTCTGAACTAGGTACAACTAAAGAAGGACACTAAAAAAACACCCTATGAGTTATGGTTTGGACACAAACCCACTATAAGTTACTTCAAAATTTTTGGAAGTAAATGTTTTATTCTGAAAGATGAAAGAAATGTGAAGTTTGACTCAAAAGGTGATGAAGGGATATTTCTTGGATATTCCACTAAAAGAAAAACTTCCAAGTGTCTAAATAGAGTTACAAATAAAATGATTGAAAGTACTAATGTTAGGGTTGATGAGTTTGATGATAAGAATGCACATGAAAGTAGAAAGGAACTAGAAGACTGCAGTAGATTCACTTACATTGAACATCCAGAGTATCTACCGAATGTTGGAGATTTGCCAGCAGGCCAGTACTGACTGTATGTTTGTCATTGATGAAAACATATGGAAAGTTGCATGTGTGGAAGTCTTATACAACAAGATTTTAGAATATGTAGCATGGACATGATATCAACATGATATCATGGGCACAGAGGTTAACTATTAGTGCAAACGAGTTATATAACAGCTTGTGTCAGTAGTGTTCCTAATAGAGCAATAGGCAGTGTTCTATGTATGGTTGTCTGTACAATTATCATGGAGCCTTGCACACTTGGATATATGTTGAAGACATGTTAGTGATGTTTTAGTTATGGATGCATAGTCTGATATTTAGTAGAAGTGAAGTTATGTAGTCGCTATTTGCTAGTAGTAATTTCCTGTGTTTATTCAGAAGAGCTGACAGAGATTTTATTGGTTCTGAAGTTTCACTTATCTTTTAGGTATGCACCCTTGGATTTAAGCTTAGAGAAGAGTTATTAATGTTTGGTTAAGAGTGCATGATGTAATTCATCTTGAGGAGAAAGATCTAGCTATTTTGGTAGAGCCGACAATGTGTAGCTTGCGTCTACAATTATCTTATTGGATAGATCCCAGAATGTGTTTCAGGCATAGTAGAGCCAACATAATGTTTATCTAAACTTGTTATGGTTTCTCTAATATTATTTCAAGGTGGTTCTAATAGGCTAATATGATTTAGAGGAAACATATTTATAGGCAGTCATTTGTGATTGCTTGAGTGTGGTTCAGAGTTGATTGTGAAGAGTAGAGCAGAGTGTGCAAAGTGTTGAGCCATCAAAAGGAGGTCTATGTGACAAAGTAAAGTATTTTTGCTATACATTGGAATTGATCTAGACAGCAGGTCAAAGTGCAATTCACCAAGATCTAGATATAGTGTGTATCTATTATTTAGAAGGTTGTAGCCTTCGCCCCTTTGAGCAATGAGCTCTCAGACATTGCATCCTCTCCCCTAACAGGGACAATTGTAAAAGACTCCTAACAAGGTCTGACCCTTAACTAGGTCTACTATACTTAATATATTGTAAAGAAACTCCTAACAAGGTTAAGGATCTTCTAACAAGGATCATTATACACTAGTATAGAATATTAGTGGGTGTCAATTCCCACCATGGTTTTTACCTATTTGGGTTTCCTCGTAACCAAAATATTGGTGTTGTGTTCATATGTTCTTTCATTATGTTTATGCTTTATGTTTAAGTATACTTAATTGGATAAAGAATTGAATCTTGTAGATAAATGATTCACCCCCCCCTCTCAGTTATCTCTTGGGACTATTCCTAACACTGAAGCCACAGATTGTGACAACCAGTCAACAAGAAAACAATGCCAAGGAATAGGAAAGAGAAACTGATGAGTAGGAAGGACCTATCAAACAAGCAAATGAACTTGCACAGGATGCAAAATGGAGAAGAGATCAAGTACTGGAAATATTTATCAGAAGACATCATCCTAAGACTTAAATAATTAGAGACAGACAAGATGGAATGATGACAAGGAGTAAGACAAGACAAGGTACATGTTTAGTTTGTGAATATGAATCGAAGAATGTTAAAGTTGCATCGAAAAATGATGAATGGGTTAATGCAACAAAAGAGGAAATAGAAAAGATAGAGAAAAACAAGACATGGACTTTAGTACCTAGACCTAAAGATAAGAATGTTATCAGTAACAAAGCTAGATTAGTATGCAAGGGATATGCACAGGAGGAAGGCATAGATTATGGTGAAACTTTTGCACCTATTGCTAGATTAGAAGGAGTTAGAATGTTACTTTCATATGCTGCACACAAGAAGTTCAAATTTTACCAAATGGATGTAAAATCAAATTTTCTGAATGGGATACTTGAAGAGGAAGTCTAAATAGAACAACTAGAAGGGTTCATTGATCCATACAAGAAAGATATGGTATGTAGATTACATAAAAATTTATATGGTTTGAAGCAAGCATCAAGAGCCTGGTATGAAAGGTTGCATTATTATTTGTTGAATATTGGATTTGTTAGAACTAGTGAGAATAACAATCTGTATATGAAAGGAGATTCAGATGATACTATCTTGATTGCTGAAATATTTTTGGATGACATAATATTTGGAGGACAAGATCACATCTGTAAACCATTTGCTGATGAAATGAGAAAAAAATTTAAAATGTCTATGTTTGGAGAGATTAAGTTCTTTCTAGGACTACAGGTTATTCAACAGAATGATGGTATATTCATCACACAATCCAAATATATCACGGAAGTACTGAGAACATTTTGCATGGAAGATGCTAAACCAATTGGAACACTGATGGTCATAGGTTGCAAGCTAACAAAATAAGATGAAACTACAAAGGTAAACCAGGCACTGTATCGATCTATGATTGGTAAATTAATGTATGTAGTGTATAGTAGACCAGACATTGCACATGTTGTGGGGATAGTTGCAAGATTTTCTAAAAATCCTAGGGAGTCACACATGGTTGCTACAAAGAGAATCTTAAGATACCTGAAGAAAATAGAGGATTATGGATTATGGTATCCTAAGGAAGGAAAGTTTTAACTCAAAGTCTACACCAACACTGATTAGGCTAGAAATGTGGATGAAAAAAAAAAAACCACCGGAGGAACATTTTTCTTTGGTGAAAGACTTGTTACATGGACAAGTAAGAAACAATCTTGTATTTCCTAGTCTACAGCCAAAGCAGAGTATGTTGTTGCTACTACAAACTATTCAAATATTGCATATATAAAGCAAGTGTTGGAAGGTATGACTGAGGTAATCACTGAGTCGGTGATTATATATTGTGACAACACTAGTGCTATAAACATTTCAAAGAATCCAGTGATGCATTCTAAAACAAAGAATATATCTATTAAGTATCACTACATAAGAGAAAAAGTATAGGAGAAGCAAGTAAAGAAAGAATTTGTTACATCTAAAGAACAACTTGCAGACATATTTACAAAGCCTCTATCGAAGGATACATTAAGAATTTGTTACATCTAAAGAAAAACTTGCAGACATATTTACAAAGCCTCTATCAAAGGATACATTTGAATAATTGAGGACTAGACTTGGGGTCTTTCCCCTATCTACTGGTCACTAATGTGATCTAGAGGTTGCATCAGCCTAATCTTATCAGAAGATCATACATGTTGATGTAGTATTGTTCACACTTTGGATTTTTTGTCTAAAGTTGTGAAAAGTTTGAGGAACTGGAAAATATTTGCATAACAATATATAGAGATACAGAGAATGCACTGGACAACAGAGAGTTACATGGCTACTATAGAGCTATTTGTTTATTTCTTTCTTTGGCATTATTGTCAAAGGGAGAGATAAACAATATGATAACCAAGGAGAACAATGAAACATCTATCTAAGGGAGAGATATGAAAGAAAGGGAGAGAATTGAAGATAAGTCATAGAGAATAGAAGGAGGAATGTAAGAGATGCAAAGATCATATTTGCAGAAGATAGTCTGCACTTTAAATGTTGATTAGTAACATAGTGATTAAACATATTAAGGTATGCAGAGCTTGTACCGAGTTACAACATTTTGTTTATAGAGTTTTAGAATACGTTTTTGGTATGTGTATGGTATACTTCATATTGCTTAAGTTTTCATCAATGTGAAAGGGAGAGATTGATGAACTACAACTGATTGGAAACTTCATTTAAGAACTACATGTAATTAGAGATCATCGAACACTAAAGTGTTATGTAAGATAATTAAATTAGTTTTATGTTGTCATTGATGTCAACTAGTTTTGACAATACTTATCATGGTAGTTACAAATATCTAACACATCTATAGAAAAGAAGAGAAAGATGAAGAATCGAGATATCTACATTGAGGAAAATGGAAAGGATAGATGAGGATAGGGAATACCTTTGGTAACTTATTGATGAGACTATGACTTCATACTATTGACTTGATTATGTTACATTAATTTGTTATGGAGTTAGAAGCATTTTGTTACAAAGTGGTGTGGTTAGTTAATGAAGCATTCTAGTATACACCGAGTAGTGTAGTGTATACCAATGAGCATAGTATAAAATGACCTTTTGTTCATGGACACATTTCTTTGTTAACCGAATAGGGAGAAAGGAACTAAATGATTAGTTTAGCCGATGGAAGTTGATGAGTTGTAAAGTGTTATGATTTTGAGATAGAAGATAAATTTTTTTACGAAGATCAATGGCTAACAAAATTCAAGGAAGATCTAAAGGATGGAAACAAAACATGTTTCTAAAACATCAGTCGAGGACGGTTCAAGCGGCAAAATGGATGAAGGAGAATAAGCAGCAAAATCTGATGGATGAGAAGAAAATGGTTTACATGTCTATTTAAGAGACTAGGGTTTCTTTATGAAACTTATGCTAGAAGAAGGAGACTATAGAATTTTTGTGTGAACAAGCTTCACACATGCCTAATCAAACTGGTTAAGGAGAACCAAACTACATAGATTACCGAGCATTAGAAAGCTATTACCAAGAGATAGTGAGTCATTGATTATTGTTGAAACAAAATTGATATATTGATCAGAGGATTTGAATGAGCATAATATAGATCTAAACATTCTACAATAGAAGTTGTATTGTAATTAGATCACCTACTATTACATTTTAACCATTGTAATCAGATAAAACCTCTTAACCAAGTGGACTTGAAAGTCTTGTAATGTCATTCATAGAATGTACATTTGTTATCCTATCAACCCCATAGTGAATGCTGGTTGGACGATAACGGTTAGTGTTAAATCCTCTAACAAGGTCACACCTTATAGTGTGTTTTGTAACCTTTAATAGGGTTGGGTCTTCACCGACCTCACTTCAGAAGAGTGAAGATTTTTGGGTTGCCGGTCCCAGGTGGTTTTTCCCTTAACAGGGTTTCCACATTAAATCTTTTTGTGTCATGTGTTCATTGTGGTGATTGTTTGATTGTCATACTTTACATATTTCATATTGGATTTGATCGGTAATCACTATAAGTTATTATCTGGTAATCGGTAAAAGCATAGACAATTTACTATTTTATGTTACCAAGCTGTAGAAGTTTGTGTAAATTGTTTTTGGTTATATATTTTGTATTTGGGATTGAAGATAACTAATTCACCCCCCTCTCAGTTATTCTAACAATCACAATGTTCGATACTAGGTGTAACTATTAATTGTGATGAAAGCATATTAGGTAAATCAATGTCAATGTCAATAGTCTCATATTCATCATTAACATCATAAAAAGTATCTTCTTCATCTAGTTTAATCAAAATAGGATCTAAGATATGAATAGGGTCATCATAATCATGCATCTTAACATCATCATTAGTAACAACATCATGCATAGGCTTATCAAAAGAAAATAAAGAATTACAAGCTTTAGCTTGAGCACGACACTTTTTATGATGTTCCTTAGAAGATCGATTACATTTTTCTTCAGTTGAAATATGTTGAGAAATAGGAGGAATAATCAAAGGATCCTTCATAGGATGTATAGAAGGATTAATAGGATTATCAATAGATTGAAAATCAATAGTAGGAGCTTGATTAATAGATGTAGAAGCCATGGATAAAGGAGGTATATAAGGTGTAGGAAAATACCATGATTAAGATCCATCAGAGGTATACTTAATTCAATAATCTTACGCTGCTTATAGGCTTGATATGAATGGAAAAGATTATCAGGTCAAGAAGGACACAAATTAGGTAATGAAGGCCAAAAGACATCAAGAGAAGCACAGTCCCTAGACCTAGAAGGTTGATATAGACTATGATTAACCATCTTCACTTCTTCATCATGAACAAATTTAAGGCATTTATGGATACTTGAAGCAATAGCATGCATGGAATTTAAACATGGCAAACCAAGCATAACTTGAAATTGATCAGAAGTAGGAACAACAACAAAGGTAGTGTTCACAATTTTACCACAAAGTTCAATTGGAAAGTTAATAGAATGAAATGATGGATAAAGAAAACCATTACAAGTTTGAATCCACACATCAGATGTATCATAAGAATTGCATTACAAATTTTTCATAAAAATATTTTCTTCAGTAATAACATTAGCAAGGGATGTAGGATCAATAAGACAACCACAAGTAGGTATCTAAGAAATCCTAGCATAACTATAAAGGGGACCATCAGAAGCTTTAATAGTCTCAGAATCATTGAAGGTAATAAAAAGTTCCCAAGATCTTTTATTCTTAGGTTGTTGTCAAGGTTTAGGTTGAGTTTTCAATTTAGGCTTATGTTTTGGTTGAGGTTGAGATAGAACTTGAGGTATAGGTTGAAGCTGAGGTTGAGGCTAAGGTGGAGATATAGATTGAACAAAATGCTCCACTTGATTAACAATGTGATTAAGATCATCCATCTTTGAATCATACACAATTTCCATAGAAGATAGCTAAGCAATGGTATTAGTATCATGCGCAGGTAAAGGATTCATATAGATTTGAAGATTTTGATTAGGAAGAGAGACTGATTTGTTCCCACTACCATCAAGATTATCAAAAAATAAGGAATTAGAATCAATTAAGTCTTGAACCTTATGTTTTAAAGAATAACATTTCTTAGTATCATGACCATTCTGACAATGATATTGACAAAAAACTTTAGGATCAAAAGATTTAGATTCAATCATAGTAGGTAAAAGTGGTCGAATAGGAGGTAAACTAATCATATTAGAAGTTAACAACCTATTCATAATTGAATATAAAGTTTTAGAAAGAGGAGTAAACATACAATTTATTTTTTGTTTATCTTGACATAGTTGTTAAATTTTGAAATTTTTTTTATTAGGAGTGGCATCACTTTTATCAACTGGAACATGAGCCATTAGAGTGGTTCTCTCAAATTGACTCACTTGTAATTGATAAAGATGAAGTGCTGCACAAAGTTGTTGAAAAGAGGTAAATTCAATAAGATGAATCTTATCTATAATATCATTTTGTAAATTTGAAATAAACATATGTTGAATATCAATATCAAGAACAGGATAGGAAATCTGAGCATGTAAATGCTTAAATCTACCAATAAATTCAGTCAATTTTTCCTTCCCACTTTGTTTACAATGCATCAAATCAATCAAAGACACTTGCGAGCCAGTGTTGTTTTGAAATTACTGAATAAAAGCATTGGCAAGTTGTGGGAAGGAATCAATAGAATAAGGAGGCAAGGAACAATTGTTAGAAAGTAAAGACCACCAAGATAACTAAGAGGGGGGGGAGGGGGGGTGAATTAATCATCAGATAATTATAACCTTTATCAACTTCAAAAACATTTAACTATGTAACCAATGTAATTACCAACCATAGAAAGATATTCATACACAATGACACAATAACACAAGATATGTTGACTAGGGAACCTCTTGATCAAAGAGTAAACCCCAGTGGGAATGATGCCCACAAAAGATGCACTAATATGAATATTAATTGTGAAAGGATGGAATCTATTAGGAGTCTTATGAAATACATTTAGTACATATGAATCCCTATTAGGAGATTTTGAATCCCTATTAAAAGATTCTAACCCTGTTAGGAGTTATGGAAGATAGAAGGACCCACTACCCAAACAACTTCAGGGTAAGATCACTGAACACACTGTCCAAATGACCTTAATATTATTTAGTAGAATAATATGAAATAAGTTACCTCCTCACTATTCCAAATGGCACTCACTAGTACATCAGATCTCAATTCTAGATCTCTGTACTTCGCATGTCTTCCTTCACAATTTCTCTTTCACAACCTCATTAGCTCTTTTCTTCACTTCATGCTTACATTCACATTCAATCATACCATGCTCAAAATTATTTCACATTATTGATACATACAATAAGGAAAAACATTCCTTCCTTTATATCACACTCAAATAATTACAAACGAGTTGGCACACAAATACAAAATAAAAGTTTCCACACGCTAAATCAAAATTACACAAAACTGTCAGCTTCCAAATGCAATAACTCTTCACTCATGTGACTTCAAAGTTTGCACTATGAACCACATCACTATCAATGTGTCTCTAACTTCCCTTTAACTGTGCAAAACTAGATTCCATCCTGATTAGGAGATATCATCCGATTTCCACAAACTGCTACTCAAGAACACTGTCTGAATACTGCTTCCACCAAAATGCTCATAACTTTCATGAATGAAAGAATTACTATCTGTGCTCTTAACCATAGACATATAACATATCAAAGAGTATAACCTCAACATCACATATCACCAACTGTAATATCCCACATGCACAAAACAAAACACTATCTACTTCTCTACTAGTCTCTAGAAGATCACTGTGTTGACATCAATGACAATCATAGTCATGAATGCAACAACAACTGTTACAGAATGACTACCAAGAATTCATTCCTAAAAATATCCCCCATTGGCATTGATGGAAACATAGATGAAAAACATCCAATGTTCCAAAAATCCAATACTGCAACACTGTTGCACTGAAAAATGCTTCAAGTCCTCTTCATCAATCAAATCTTGCTTTGTTTTCCTATTCAGTTCTCTCCAATAGATGGTGCAACTAGTACAAATAGTTTTTCATGTACACTTCATCCCCATTGACATCAATGATAGAAATTTCATCACTATGTCAACAACAACTCAATGTCAAAAGACACTGTTCAGAAAATACATTCACAAGAGTCCCCATGACTCAGGTCAGATACACATACTCCCCCATAGAGGAAGTACCAACATACAATCCAGAAGAAAGATAGGGCTCATATACCACCTGGATGGATGCAACCAACTGCATCATTACTCAAAACTAGGCTGAGGCATAACCCCAAGCATACCTCTCAGATACTCAAATGTATCTTTAGGAAAAGACTTTGTAAATATGTCTGCTATCTATTCCTTTGTGCTTATGTACTCCAGTCTAACTTATTTTTCAGTTGCTTTCTCTCTTACAACATGATATTTGATCTCTATATGCTTAGTCTTAGAATGTAAAATAGGATTCTTAGACATACTAACTGTATTGGTGTTGTCACAATGTATGACAACAGGCTCAACAAACTTAATACCAATATCCTTCAACGTCTGCTTCATCCAAATTATCTGGTTACAATTCTTTGCTACTGCTACATACTCTTCTTCTGCTGTACTCTGTGAAATAAAATTCTACTTCTTTCTCAACTAGGAAAGCAATCTTCCTCCAAGAAAAAAGGCTCCACCACTGGTGCTTTTCTTATCATCAACACTACCTCCCCAATCAGCATCTGTATATGCACATAGGGTAAAATCATCAGATTTTTCATACCACAATCCATAGTCCATTGTGCCTCTTAAACATCTCAATATCCTCTTTACTATTGTATTCACTGTTTCTCTCCAAAATATCTTTGCCAAATCATTCTCAAATAACATGGCTCTTGCTGCTTCAGTTACTCATATGTTTCTTCTCTCTACAATACCATTTTGTTCAGGTGTTCTAGGGGTTGAAAACTATCTCTTAATACCATTCACTTCACAAAAAGTGTTAAACTCTCTAGAAGTAAATTCTCCACCTCTATTAGATCTCAAACATTTAATCTTCATTCTAGATTCATTCTCAACTTTATTCTTAATGATCTTAAACTTATCAAATGCTTCAGATTTTTCTTTTAGAAATGCAATCCACATCATTCTTGTGAAATCATCAACAAGAATCATAAAATACCTTTCTCCATAGAATCCTCTAGTCTTGGTATGACCGCTCAAGTCTGTATGAACAATCTCCAACTTCTCTGTCGATGTGAACTTATTACTAGGAAATGAACTTCTCTTCTATTTAGCCATCACACATTCTTTGCAAATCATGTTAGTAGGCTTCATAATCTTAGGAAAATCCCTTACCGCAAGTGTAGTACTTACTTTAACAATATTATCAAAGTTTATGTGACAAAACCTTCTATGCCATAACCAACTGTCATCGATCTTAGTAATCAAACATGTCATCTCAATAGGATTCAACTGAAATACATTACCTCTAGTTCTAGATCTAGTTCCAATCAGATTTCCATCTTTATCCTTTATCACACAAGTTTTCTCAGTAAACCAAACTTGATATTCCTTATCTACTAACTATCCAACACTCAAAAGATTATGTTTCAATCCATCAACAAAGTAAACATCATTAGTGTTAGTCTTTCCATCAAGAGTAATAGATCCTATACCTTTAATCAAACAAGGTGCATTGTTACAAACTCTAACAACTCCTCCATCATAATTATTAAACTTTATGAACTTCTTCATGTCACCAGTCATATGATGTGAACAACCACTGTCTATAATCCAATCATCTTTCTTTTCAACTTGGGAAACTAGGACTTTTTCTTCTTTAACATCAGATTCAAGATTCTCTTCCTTAATTGCTACAAATCCTATTTCATCATTATTTTCAGTATCACTTTCACTCAAAGTTCTTTCCATACTAGGTTCAAGATCTTTATCATTAGCATAGTAACACTCCTTACATCTTCTAGGCTTGAAATTGTTTCTATACTTCTTAACTCTCTTAGGACATTTAGATGCAAAATGACCATCTTCTTAACAAGTCCAACATTTAAAAATTTTCTTACTGTCTGGTTCTCTTTTCAAAAGTAAGGCAATACATTCTTCAATCTTATTGTATTCTTCATTTCTAGATCTGCTACTATTGACATAATCTCCACTCACACTGGTACTTCTTGACAAAGTAGGGCACATACTAAGAGCATTAAATGTTGTCTCCATTCTAGGTAAGTCTCCTAATAATCTCAGGTTCATCTCTACTGCTTCCAATCTTCCAAGAAGAGTTTCTCTTGTAAATTTCATAGTACAAGGTATAACTTGTTCAATCATCTGTGTTGTCTGCTTAAATACATGAGTTAATGTCCTCAGAATTTTCCATATCACTTCATTTTGTGTCTTCTATCCTCCACAATATTTTATCCCTGCTACAATTTCTAACATTCTGCCAATATAGCTTCTAATAGATTCATCTTCCATCATTCTTATATCTTCAAATGCACAAATCCAATTATGTAACCTAGCTTTCTTTGCATGTTCATCACCTTCAAAAGTAGAATGTAAAGCTTTCCAAATTTCATGAGATTTTTTCAAACATTTTACTTGACTGTACTCATTCTCTGGAAGTGTTGTCAAAAGTGCTTCTCTTGCAAGTATGTTACACATGAATAGATCAACCTCATCTTTAGAAGTTGTTTCAAGATTATCTTCTTCAATGATAGTTTTATTATTCTTTGTAATCAACCAATAATCTGGTCCTAAACATAGTAGATGTGTCTTCATTTTCTCCTTCCAGCTATCAAAATTTACTCCATCAAACTTAGGGCTTTCTTTCCTGAAATTTTCCATGGATCTCCTTAAGCTTTTAAACTTTTCCTTGAAGGACCTACTGCTCTGATACCAATTGTTAGAAAGTAAAGTCCACCAAGATAATTGAAAGGGTGGGTGAATTAGTTATCAAATAATTATAATCTTTATCAACGTCAACAACATTTAACCATGTAAGCAATGTAATTACCAACCATAGAAAGATATTCATACACAATGACACAATAACACAAGATATGTTGACTACGGAACCTCTTGATCAAAGAGTAAACCCTGGTGGGAATGATGCCCACAAAAGATGCACTAATATGAATATTCCTTGTGAAAGGATGGACTCTATTAGGAGTCTTATGAAATACATTCAGTACATATGAATCCCTGTTAGGAGATTTTGAATCCCTATTAAAAGATTCTAACCCTGTTAGGAGTTATGGAAGACAGAAGGACCCACTGCCCAAATAGCTTCCAGGTAAGATCACTGAACACACTATCCAAATGACCTTAATATTATTCAATAGAATAATATAAAATAATTTACCTCCTCACTGTGCCAAACCGCACTCACTGCTACATCAGATCTCAATTCTAGATCTTTGTACTTCACATGTCTTCCTTCACAATTTCACTTTCACAACTTCATCAACTTTTTTCTTCACTTCATGCTTACATTCGCATTCAATCTGATGTAGGAGCATCCTGGGTGTAAGAGCAATCTTGCATCACCCAAAAATATTTTTGTTTGCTTTTCAATAAGGGCTATCTTGTATAGAGCTGCTATTTACTGAAACTTGCTATTTTTAGTAAGTTGGTCATACGACCTCAGAATGTTCTAATTTCACATGTGGAGGTTCATCTCAATCATATAAGCCCGCCAGTAAAGTTTCATTGCTAGATCAAGTCTGGTTTTGAAGATATTGAAAATTTTCAGTTTTGGAAACAGGGTACAGAAAATTTGAACTCAGTTTTGAAGGCTTTAGAGGCCCTGGATGAGGTTGAGTTTTCGGTTGAATGAAGCTTGCTTGATTCAAGCATTGTAGAGCTCCTCGTGCCCTTTTCAAAATGGGATTATAATTGTCAATCGGGTCAACTAGCGATGACTTATGGTCTTCGGAAGTTGGGTCACCTGAAATGGCAGAAAATAATTTTCTTTCAAAATTTCTATTCGGGTTTCAAAAGTTATTTTGAGCCAACTTTGATGTAATAAAATAAAATGATTCTAAGTTTGGTCTGCCCTTTGGGCTAAATTTCTAGAACCTTCTTGGGCGGTGGAAATTAACTATATAAAGAAGGCCCGTAGTGTTGTCTTAGATAGTTCTGGGCAGTTCGGAGTAGTTCTGTGTAGTAGATCTGGGTAATAATTCGAGGCTTAGTCCTACAGAATATTGTAAGGGAATGCCCATGTGGCTCTGCATATTGTAATTCTGAAAGTGTGCAATTCCACATTTGTGGAGATAATAAGAAGCCAATTTTCTGTTCTTGCATATTGTTGTTGTTTCTCTATTTCTGTTATGTGTTTGTGGTATTAAGGGGAGCACCCTTCATCAAGTGGTATCAGAGTGGTTGTGCCCTTCATCACAATCATATCATTCTCACACTTCTTTCACATTACTACTACATACAATAAGGAAAAACATTCATTCCTTTATGCCACACTCAAATAATTACAAATGAATCAACACACAAATACAAAATAAAAGTTTCCACACACTACATCAAAATTACACAAAAACTATCTGCTTCCAAATGCAATAACTCTTCACTCGTGTGACCTCCAAGTTTGCACTGTGAATCATTTCACTATTAGTGTGTCTCTAACTTCCCTTTAATTGTGCAAAACCAGATTCCATCCTGATTAGGAGATATCATCTGATTTCCACAAACTGCTACTCAGGAACACTATCTGAATACTGCTTCCACCAAAATGCTCATAACTTTCATGAATGAAAGAATTACTATTTTTGCTCTTAACCATAGACATATAACATATCAAAGAGTATAACCTCAACATCACATATTAACAACTGCAATATCCCACGTGCACAAAACAAAACATTGTCTTCTTCTCTGCTAGTCTCTAGAAGATCACTATGTTGACATCAATGACAATCATAGTCATGAATGAAACAACAAATGTTATAGAATGACTATCAATAATTCATTCCTAACAAAAATACCATTCAAGATCCTAAGGAAAGGAGAGGAAGATTCAGGATCAAAGGCACCCATGAGTCTATGACTTCTTCTAACCAAAATGTTATAAGTAGGACTAGTAGTAGTAAAGCTCATAAACCAATATAATGCAAATGAACTAAACTACATGTTGGGAATAGTACATTTGAGGTCAAATTCTGATGACCATTTGTCAGAATTGCAATGCTCATTTATCATAATTTTGACACATACATTCGTCATCATTTTTGTGTTGGAAATTATGACAGAAGACATACCCATCGGTTTACTGACACCATTTCATGTTGGAAACTTGCACATGACAGAAACTTCATTATGGAATTTTCTATAGTTCATCCATCAAAATTTTGATAACATGACCTGTCGAAAATATAGAGTCTCTGTCAGACACATTGTCGAAAAATATTCTTTTTGACATTAGTACTATTGGAATAGCGATAGTTTGCATCAAATTCTGACAGATCTTCCTGTCGGTGGTATGGCCTTACTGTCGAAGGTTCTATCCAAAATTTTTATTTACGACACTTAAACTATTGGAAGAGCGATAGTTGTGCAGCATTCTTCGATAGGTTTCCCTATCAAACGTATAGCATTACTGTAAGAAGAATTGTCATAAATTCTGATTCTCCAACATTTGTCTATCGAAGGCATAGCACTGCTGTCAAAATTATTTATAAATTGTTGAAAAACTGACAGATATGCACATTAAAGTTAACACAACTCAAGAGACCATCATAGTTTGTCTCTTTCTTTGGTCTATATTATTGACAAAATGTTTTACCTTTCATTATCTCATCAAATCTGGGGACTTGAAAGAATTTAATAGAATATTTTCATGACAATGTATATTATTTAAGTTGATGTTGCACAAATTTATCTACTTCGTGCACTTGTAGACTATGAGGACAGCAATAAAGAAGCATGGCCATCTTCATAGTATACAAGTGCGCGAAGTAGATAAATTCATGCAACGTCAACTTAAATAATATATGTTGTCATGAAAATATTCTATTAAATTATTTCAAATCCCCAGATTTGATGAGCTAATGAAAGGTAAACATTCTATCAATAATATAGACCGAAGAAAGAGACAACCTATGATGGTCTCTTGAGCTATGTTATCTTTAGTCCTAGCTACTGTCCTAGCTAACTGTCGATCATTGACAATAATCACTGCCTTGCATTTATGTACACTACACAAATTGAGCACAGTCTCGCAAAAACATTTTACACTTGTACATCTCATCAATATTGGAGGCCTAAAGTAATTTTATATGATCACTAGCACATTTCATGCATGGATGATAAACACTATCCAAAGTTTCTAGATAACCGTTTTGAGAAGAGGAATGAGTGGAGGCCAAAGAAAGGATAATTGTGAAGGTTTTATAGATGTAGGTTACTGAATCATCATCTCTGCTCTGGTACTAATATGGCCTCCACTCCATATATGTCTTCTCATAATCTAAAAACTCTCCATCATTGATTCTCGTCATTTTTTCAGCATCTCCATAGACTGAGACCTTAAATTATTGAGCTTCTCTTTGTTTCGAGAATAGTTTAACATTCTCTACTTAATAGGGGCAACTATGTGAAGGTGGAAGCTCACCTAGCCCCTCCTAGGAGCCTCTTATGAACCTTTACGACACTTTAAGACCTCTAAGATGTATTCTTAGGGATCATAAAGGGTCATAAAGGGTCATAAGGGGTCCTAGGACACAACAACTGAGAAACATAAATGTAGGCATGCTGGTCACAATTGTTTGGAGACATAATATATTTGAATGCTATACCCAGATGATACAACACAACCACTACTCCTGCAATTATAAGTTGACACTGCGGGATCCAAAAACCAAAGATAAGGAATCTATATATGGTTTTTGGATCCAGTAGTGTCAACTTAGAACTGTAGGAGTAGTGGTTGTGTTGCATTTTCTAGATATAGCATTCAATTATGTTGTGTCTCCAAAAAATTATTACCATGATGCCTACATTTATGTTTCTTAGCTGTTGTGATATGTACATCACAGTCTATCGTTGTTACAGCAGCAGAGCCTATATTCCACAATAAAAGGGAAGACATCTTTTTAGCCTAGGTCTGGATCCTACCCTAATTATCAAAGGATCTAGGGCCAGGCTCGAAAGATGTCTTCCAATTCTATCTGCAACATTGTGTCCATCCATGATCTCAGGAACATCATCATCTTTCCACTCTTTATTTGCCAAAATAGATCGCTTCTTCAAGCTTGCAGAGTAATCTTATTAATAAAAGAACTCTTAGCAACATTAGGGTACCCACAGATCAAAATAGTTGATGTTATTGGTGCTTGTGCTCAAGGATATCAATTCACTATTTTGAAATGGCCAAATAATTTTTATTTTAATTGTAGAGAAAAGGGGTGGGAGAAAATGAGCGAGTGAAAGCTGATCAAGTGCGAGAGAAGGCATTGCATTTTATTTGATCATGAATGCTCTCTGAAATGACCAATCAAGTTTTCTATTTGATTCTTTTTGGTTTTTTTTTTTCCCATATTCAGTAGATAAAAATCATGGTGGTAGCCACTTAGCCATCTTTTTGATGTTCCAAGTATTTTACAAAGATACAGGTATGTGGATTTATCGTTCAATTGCTTGTAGTTTGGTCAAATGCAGATATTTTGTCACGTTGCAAGGGCAAGATATCAATTTGGTGTTTTTGGTTTATGTTAAAAGTTGATTTGGTAAAATCCTCAAAAAACACACTACATGTTCTAAAATTTAAAGAAGTTTAATGTTAAATGTAAGATATATATCTCATTCATAGTAATCAAAAGAAAGGACATGAAACTTATAAGGAGATTTACCAAACCAAAAATATAAGCGAATAGGAAACATGAATTGGTACCTTATGAATTCATTTTTGAGGTGCACAATCTTCATCAATGTCCTCTGAACAAGACCCCTCCTCACAAAAAATGTATTTAACACAAAAAACAAATCTACAAAATTGAACCAATGGCATGTTTAGAAAAAAGAAATAGATTGATAATAATATGCTGAAAATTCTATTATGTTTAATGCATGCAAAAGGACCAGTCCCAACAATTCTTAAACATACTTTATCTGATATGATAATAACATGCTAATTAAACTGATAAAGGTGTTATCTACATTTAATCTACCAATTACTAATTACACAAAAAACAAATTTACAAAACTAAACCAATGGCATGTTCTTCGTATGTGATTTCATCATCTTTTGAGCCTCTGGCATCATATTCAATCACAAATTTCAAATGCATTGCATTTTATTTGATCATGAATGCTCTCTAAAATGACTGCATTCTACTAGTGTCGTGCCCTAGTCCATGCTTTATCTCCATTATTTGATGTTATTGGTGCTTGTGCTCAAGGATATCGATTCACTGTTTTCAAATGTTTGGATCATTTTTGTCGTGAATGTTCCTCTTGTACACAGTCAGGAAATGTAACTATCTAATGATTATATGTAATGTTGAATGGATTAAATGCTTTATTCTTGGTAGAAGTGAATGGAAGGAATAGTGTTGGTGTTAGGTTTCATTTATTATTGAATTCAATGGTTTTCAAGATGTGTTGAGGAGTTTGTTCCTTGTTTAATGTTAACTGTTCTTGCACAATCCACTCATACAACAGTGAAATGCTATGTGATTGACAATTTCATACAGCTGGTCCTTTGGCATGTATTAAATACAATCCAGTCACTTATTGAATGCTTTGGAGACTACTGGTTTGACTGTCCATATATGCATTACAAGTGACTGAGATTCATTAAAGGATACAAAACCATTCATTTTGGGGTTATTGTGTGTGGATTCAAATGTAGGTTTGATTTGGTTAATGTTTAGAAGAGATCAATAAAGTATTTAAAGACAATCGTACATGTTTGGAGAGGTTTGAGAGGCACTTATAATGACTGTACCCTCACAAACAATGGCATAGACTAGTTTTACTAAGTTTCCTTTCTTTGCTGCAGGGGTACAGTCAGAGGGTTCATTGACAAAATGATCCTTTGAATGGTTACTATGAATATGAATGATTTGATATAGCATATTGCTCATTTTACTTGAAGTTTGGAATAGCCTGTACAAGGGTGAAAGTAGTTTTGATCATTTTGGCCATGACTTTTCCTCTACATAGTCAAAAAATGTAACTGTCTAATGATTATATGTAATGTTGAATGGATTAAATGCTTTATTCTTGGTGGAAGTGAATGGAGTTGCCAAGATGTGTTGAGGAGTTTGCTCCTTGTTTAATGTTAGCTATTCATGCACAATCCACTCATACAACAGTGAAGTTACAAAACTGAATCAATGACATGTTTACAACAAAGAAATAGAATGATAATAATATATTGAAAATTCTATATATTTTGTTTAATACACGCCAAAGGACTAGTCCTAACAATTCTTAAACAGACTAGTTATCTGATATGGTCAATTGTTAATAAAGGTCTAATTCTATAGACTGCTAGCACGGAGGAAGATTTGACCTTGCCAAATTTTCGTTGTACCAAACAAAAAAAATGTGTGATAAGTATGTCTACTCCAGCCTTAATTGTTTAAGAATTCATCATATTAGATAAAGTATGTTTAAGAATTGTTGGGAGTTCTATTAGACTTTTGTTGTAAACATGTCATTGGTTTTAAAATGTTTGGATTCACGTTTGTTGATATTATTGGCATATATGTTTAATGATGCCATTGTATATTGTTGTCACTGAAATGACTGCATTCTACTAGTGTCGTGCCCTAGCCCATGCTTTAACTCTATTATTTGATGTTATTGGTGTTTGTGCTCAAGGATATCCATTTTTTTGAAATGTTGACTGTGGTTATCAAATGGACAGCCCATGAGCTTCTAGCTAGGAGTCATTTGTATTGATAGCTTAGGGCATGAAATCTATTGTATCATTGATAGTTGAGACTTTGTTAAAAGGAAACAGGAAAAAGAAAAATTCTGATTTAGTTTCTCTATTTTGATCTCTAAGTGGCTTACAACTCTAGAGAAGTATATGCAGATTTACAAATGCAGTTGCAGGATACATAGCAGCTGATAATTCACAAGAAATCCACGCATCTAATTTGAATAACAATTAATACAAAGAAATAGGGTCCTCCAATGGCCCAATCATCCAGACCTTGACTATCCCCTCAACAATGACCCTTCAAAACTAGGTTATCATGCAATCAGTGAGTGATCCTTCATTCTCCTGGTCTGCCCTGCATCCAAACATATTGGAAATACACAATACAATGACAACAAATCTTTCAAAATCCCCCTTCCCTCAAGGGACACTATCAACCATCCCTTCCACGTAGCATTTCACTATTGTATGAGTGGATTGTGTAGGAACAGTTAACATTAAACAAGAAGCAAACTCCTCAACACATCTTTGTTGTAAACATGCCATTGGTTCAGTTTTGTAAATTTGTTTTTTGTGTTAAATACATTTAAATGGACCATTAAACATAGTAATTGTAGACTATGATTTTGAACCTATATCTGTTTTGAAAGGCTGAAACATTCAAACATTAGACTAATATAGCATTTATCAGTTCAAAGCATAAACAAATATAAAACCAAGCCACCTCAAGATTGTTGCTAAAAACAAGTGCTATAGAGCAAATGTTTGATTTGCTTCAATTAGAGGGATGTGGGTGTGCTCTCAAAGCACTTGGAGCTTGCTTCTAATGCATACTAAGGATGATGGATATGATGCATAAATGCTAAGAAGAGATTGAAATATGAACTAAGATTAATCCATTAAGCTATTCTAAGATGTGTTAGAAAACATGAAAAACATGAAGAAATCTAACAATTAAGATGTATGCTAAGATGATCTAGCTAAAAATGCTCATGATAACAATGCATAAATGACGAGAGCTAAATTAATTATTTTCTCTTGGAAGGAGGAGTATTTATAGGATTTGGGAAGGGCTTGGGTTAGGAGGATGAGTCAGAGTTTGAGGTAAGGTTAAGGTTTGAGTCAAGGGGACAAGGATGAAGACTTTCTAGAAGAGTCTAGGCTTTGGATGAGGATAAAGAATTTCTAGAAAAGTCTAGGCTTTTTAGGGATAATAGAATTTTAGGAAATAAATAAAGTTTTATTTATTTAAGGGTTTTAGGTTTTGAGAAGATATTTATTAAAAATAAATTTAATAAACATGAGGATTAATATTTAATCTTAATTAAATATCTTGAGTTGGGATTAGGGTTAGGAAATGATGGAATCAGTCTTTAATCAATATTAAAGAGAGATTAGAAGATTCTAGAAGAGGTTTAGGATCTTTAGGATATTTCTAAGGTTTTGGGAATAAATAAATAAAAATATTTTTTTTTTTATTTTTTGGTCAATTTATTAATTAAATAATTAATAAATATTTTTGAGTTGAGATTAGGCTTAGAAAATGATGGGATTAGCCTTTAATTGAAATTAAAGAGGGATTAGAAGATTCTGCAAGAGGTTAGTGGGTTTAAGGAAATTGGCCAAGTTTTGGGCAAAAAATAAATAAATTATTTATTTTGGGATTTTTGGACAATTTATTAATTAAATAATTAATAAATAGGGGAATGATGTTTAAATAAGATTTAAACATTTTAGGGAGGGATTTCTTAATTAAATATTTTTAATTAAGATAAAGGGATTTAATGACATAAAAATTAATTAATTAATTAAATAATTAATTAATTAAAAATGATGATGTCATCAGGGGTTTTTTTCAGAAAATAAAAAATACTTTATTTTCTAAAGGATTTTTAGGTGTCTACATTTTGCCCCTCTTTGATGCAATGTCGTAAGTGGCATGGCATCAAAGACAAGAAAATAAGATGCCTAAAGCTAGAATTTGGAGGAATAAGGGGTTGTGCCCCCTCGAGAAAATAATGCAAAGATTAAACGTTGTAGAATTTTCTCAAAATGAAATAGAGAAGGACCTAGGAAGGAGGGGAGATAAATAACCAAGCTTCCAAGAGCAAAGATGGGTGAATGCAAGATGAGATGGAATGGAAAATGCAGGATGCAGCGAGATGAGGATGCAAGATTAATCTATATGATGTAGAATGCAGGGGATTGGGGGAAGCTCCAAGTGCAAATGTGGAGAGCACAACCTAGTTTAATATAGCAATGCTAGAGACCTGCCAAGGATACTAGGATCATGAGGCCTTGTCACCAGTGTTGCATAGGACTGACGCTAAAAAGACATGTAGGGTTGCCCCAACATCACACATGAAACCCGAAGGAGGCATGGTGGAAACAATGCTGAAGAATCCACAAACACATGACTGACTCATAGGCAGAAGCAAAAGATCAAAAGGCCTTGCCCTAGATTATCCTCATTCACAGTGCACCATGATATAAAGGATCGTGGCGACTTTGAGTAGAGAACAATGAGAAGCCGTAAAATATTAACAAGATCCAAATGACAAAATCCAAGACCAAAATGAGAACTCAAAAAGACATCCTTTTCCAAGGAGAGAGATTTGATGTGACTGATTGATTGATGGATGAGGGGAAGATTGGTCAGAACATGTGGAAGGATGCATCGACACAGACTTGGGGTGATTGGGGGAAGATTAGGTCTGACAGGAGGAAGGATACATCCTTAAGGACCTGTGAATTGACGAGAGAATGAGTGTTGTTGTTCGCTAGCAAATGATGTAGTTTAAAGATAGTCATGATGATCAATGATAGTCGACAATTGATATTGCTAAAGTACAAGGTTGGGTAGGACAAGATTTATGATCAAACATTACTGCAGGACTGACGAGGATATGTACAACAAGATGCGAGGATATGTACAACAGACGGGAAAAGATATACAACCGATATGTACAGAAGCTCAGGATGTGGGATAGGAAGATCTCGCTATACAGGATATGGTACAAGAAGGACCATGCTATACAGGATATGGTACAAGATAGGGTACAAGAGATGTGCAGGTGGAAGGGTGGAGTTTCTTGAGGATTATGAAAAAGAGGAATGCTGGGGGATGATGGATGGGGATGGGGATGGTAGAAAAAGGACTGAGATGGTGGGATGGGGGGATGGGAGTTTGATAGATAATAAATCAGTCCACTATGTATGGCGCCTGTTTGCCAGGTTTTCACCAACATACTTATCCAAGGTGCTTGAATAGCCAATTTTTCAGCATTGGACGATTATTTTCTTTTCTTTTTCTTTTTTTATTATAAATTTTTATGCATTTTCTAAATATGTAGGATCTGGTCCAAGCATAGAACCTCTTTAAATGTATGATGTTGATTGGATCATTCAAAGGCTCACCTTCTAGTGTAGATAGCTGATAAGCTCCAGAGCCAAAGCATGCTGTGACAACATAGGGGCCCAGCCAAGTAGGCTCAAACTTGCCTTTCTTTTCTCAATTTTCTTAGACCTTCTGATTTTCTTTGAGGACCATGTCACCAACCTGGAACTATCTGGGATGGACCTTCTTGTTATAACTCCTTTTTGTTGGCATTAAGCAGAATTACCACTAGTGACAACACTTATTTGCATTCTAAGTACAAACCAAGCAGACAGTGCAAACCGAGTAGACAGTGTAAACCAAGAAGACAGTGCAAACTGAGCAGACAGTGCAAACTGAGCAGACAGTGCAAACCGAGCAGACAGTGCAAACCAAGAAAGTTAGTACAAACCGATTAGGATAGTGTAAACCGAGTAACATCATGTCTACCGAGCCACCAGTATTTACCGAGTTCAAAACCTACCGAGTGATCAGTATGAACCATGCCTTCACTTCTACCGAGTGCATGACAATACCGAGTAATGCAGTGGACGCCGAGTATCAGAAAGTCACCGAGTTAGTTTGCAGGAACCGTGTAACCATACTTGAGCTGACTTAGTAGCACTTATGTTTATTTGTCAAGCCGACTTTGTAATTGTAATTGTAATTAATTGTTTAAGACTTGTATATAAACAATGTTGTAAAAATGTCAAAAAAAAAAATGTAAGTAAGAAGCATATATGTGAAAAAGAAAGAAAGGCAGAGATAAGCGAATTACAAAGGGCTTCAGCAGTATAAGGAACAGCAAAGACAAATTCATCACAGAAGGTGATCAGTACATCAGCGAATCTCAATCAGCAATACAGTTGCAAAGCCAGAGATCTACTGTTTCATCCTAACAGGTGAATCAGTACTAAATCCTTTAACCGGGTAGACTTAACAGTCTTTTGTAAAATCTCTTTACCGAGTGCATACTTCATTGTATGTTTTGTAAATCCTTTAACAGGGTGGATTTAGCAATCCTTATTGCTCCTAACAGGGTAGATCATCAGAAGTGATCAAATTGTAAGCCTTAACCGGCCAACTTTATTCTGCAGTATTAAAGCTTTGTGGGTTTCATCCCCACCCCAGTTTTACTTTCTTTTTGGAAGGTTTCTGGGTAACCAAATCTATGTGTCATTATTGTGAATGCATTTAAGTTTCATGCTTTCTGTATGCAAAGGTTAAAAGTAAATTACATGTTAAATTGAAAGAAAATTTGGAGTTACTGATTCACCCCTCCCCTCTCAGTAACTCGGTTAATTCCTGAATATTTCCAACAATTGGTATCAAAGCAGCATTGGTTCTCAAGACAAAGCTTAACTAGCTTGAGCAAAGATCCAGGACAATGGAGGTATTCAAACTGAACAAGGTGATTGAAAATGAAAAGCTAGATCTGGAAATGGCCATAGCTAAACTCAAGGAAGCAAAAGAACATCTTTCCCAATCCCTAAGAAGAAGGAAGGAACTTGCAAATCAGATGAATGATCAGAATTACATTGAAGAAAAGATTGAAGATTTTTTTCCCTCAAATAACTCAGATGAAGCAAACAATGCTGTCAAAGAACTCCTAGAAAAGAATGGGTCTCTGCAGGAAGAAGTGAGAAAATTAAAAAGAGAATAAGAGCTACACTCTACAAGATTCTGTGAGATCTTGGAACAAAGAAACAAGTTGAAAGATGAATTAGATGGAAGGAACATTGAAGTCCAAAATAAAACCCTTCAGCTAGAAAACCTAATTGATCAGATCTCTCATATAAATGAGGAAATTCTGAATCTAAGATCAGAAATAGAAAGCACAAGAGAAGAACTAAGATCTGAAAAGGAAATCAATCTAAGATTGGTGGATGACCTAAACGCTGAAAAACAAATCAATGAAGGAATGTTGAAAAGTCAAGAAGACTTGAATCAGCTGTATGAGCGAAATCTTCATAGGCAAAAAGGAAAAGCAGGACTTGGATACAAAGGAGAAGGGGAATCTTCTAAGCAAGGTACTCAAAGAAATCAAAAACCTACTTGTAATCATTGTGGTAAAATAGGACATACTTCAAATAAATGTTGGAACAATGAAAAAGCAGAATTCAATGGAAAATATTACAGCTACAATCAACCTGGTCACAAAGCAAATGAATGCAGGAAAAAACCAAGATTCAGAGGTAATTGTCACAAGTGCAACAAACAAGGTCACAAGGCATCTGAGTGCAGATCCAAGACATTTAATCCAGCAGAACAAATTATGAAAGCAATGTTTGGATGGGACTACAACACCTGGTGTAGATGTCATTACTGTGGAGAATATGGACACATTGGTATGAATTGCATAAAACATCATCTAAGGAAAAGAGATACTACCGTAAGATGCTTCAAATGCACTAAACTAGGTCACATAGCCAGAAACTGCATGAATGCTAGTGAATTTGAAGATGGAAAGAAGAATGAAGCAACTAAGGTCAGGAAACAGGTGAGACAAAAATGGATTCCTAAATCTACCGAGCAATCCAGTCCAAGTAATGGAATGGATGGCTCTACCGACTCAAACTAAATTTCCAAGAAAGCACTGGAACTGTATTCTCATAGACCAATCTCAAGCAGTTCCAGAACCGAATTAAAAGAAAGATCTAAATCAGCATACAAGATGTAGTAAGATCATAGCGAGGTTGGTATCAGTCTTTACCGAGCGAGGTCGGTATCAGTCTTCACCGAGCAAGGTCAGTACCCATCTTTACCGAGCGAGGTCGGAGCAATATGAATTCTCAAGTTCACCGAGTTGCGAAGTCTTTACCGAGCAATTAATTCTTAGTGGGTGACAGTCTGTCAGAATTCATACCCTAATTTGTACTGAGCATTAATGACAGAGTTATAAACAAAAAGCAAGTAATCGAACTCATTCTTCACCGCGAACCTTTAGCACTTTGAGAGCAAAAAATTTCAAGAGCAACCCAGCGATTCAACACTTTTGCGAAAGGAATTTTCTGTGAGCTACCATGGCATCATCTAGCACTTCAGCGAAGAAAGGATCTGATATGTTAGTCCAAGGGGAATGGAAAGCACCAGATTTCAAGATCGTGCCCGCAATTGCAGCAGCCCTAGATCCGAACGGAGCTCAATCTCAGATTCCTCCTAAGGTACTACTTATTAACGATATCCGCAATCATTTCAACTGTTCAATTCATGAAATGGGGAACCTAGAATTAGATATTGTGCGTGAAGAACTGTGTGTGGATGGTATTCTGAAACCCGAGCACAAACATCTGGAAGATAAAGGTTTAGTTCACATTGCACATCTACCTCGAAACTTTTGAGATAAATGGGTTAGATACATTCTCAGCTGTGTACATGATGGCAAGATTTGGCTTGAGCAACTCATAGAGATCACAAAGAAGATGATTCATCAAATCACCGGTCTTCCCATGTTGAACAAAGCAAAAACTACCAAAACCCTAGGTTGGACGGAACTAGAGAAGAAAACCCTAGCCGAGTGGGACGGTAGAGGCATGAAAGTTAGCAGCATTACCGATGCTGAACTGAAGTTTGGTACACACATCATTGCCCATAAGATTTACAATTCTAGTCGACAGAATAGTGTCTCCTGTGAAGCTATCGACCTAGCATACAAAGTGGTCAAGAATAACTTAACATTTGACCTAGCAAACTTATTGTTAAAGCAGTTTAACAAAAACATGGAAAGCATTCAAACTTCCAAAAACAATCCATGTAAGTTTGGATCCTTATTGGTCTGTTTATTCTTCTATGTTCAGAAATTCTTCCCTTCTAAAGGAAAAGTTGTATGGAGAAAAGATGTGCCAGCCCTTTATGAAATAAATGAATACATCTCAGAAATGGGTGAAAATTTTGAAAGCATCATGGATAATTATTTTGAGTCTTTCAAAGAGAAAATGAATAACAGATTCCGGATTCCACAGAAGCTGGTGGAAGATTACAAGGATGACATTTGTTTTATGGTGGATTTTGATAATGTATATATTCAAGTAGCTAAACCGAGGACTATATATGTAAAACCTCTTCCTTATGAGGTAAATATTGATGAAACCAAGAATATCATTGAAGCTCTTCTTAATCAGCATGTCAATCCCAAAGCTCCATATTTTGGAACATATGATGAAGCTAAGGTAAGAATTGAACTAAGCATAAAGCTTCCACAGGCGGTAAACAAAGGAAAGAAGAGGATAGCCAAAATGCAAATGATAACTGAGGACAAAGAAGAAAAAGATGAAGAAGAAGAGGAAAAGGATGAGAAAACAGAGGAACCAGAACCTGCAAAGAAGAAAGGAAAGGTATTCATCACTAAGGCACCTAAGCCTCTCACTGCTGTATTTACAAGGAGAAATGCAAGAGGCAAGGCAAACAAGGCAGACAAGGCAGATAAAGACATAGTATTCAAAAGGCCTCCTCTAAACTTTCAAGAAAAGATCAAACTCTTTAGAGACGGATCAAGATCTGGAGTAAGTAACATAAAATCTTTTAGATATGAAACCAGATCGGAAATAGAATAGAAGGAAATAGAAGATGCTGTTATTGAAAAGATGGGACAGTGGAAATACTCTCCTGAAGAAATAGCCCCACAGGTTCCAGCAGTTCTATTAAATCCAATAAAAATGAGATGGAGCAATGCAAAGAAAACTGTGATAGATATATTTGATCAAACCCTGAGACAGTTAATGCCGAGCTTGAAAAATGATGAAGTAAAGAAGGCATTAAAATAAAATGAAAGTAAGATGACATTAAAGTTCAATACTTGTTTGATTTTGATCAACAATATTGAATCGGTTGTGAAGGCTGCAAATGCTACATGGAAGAACATATACCACCTTCACCAGCCGAGTATTGAAACAGTCATAATAAAAGATATTGAAGATGACAGTTATGAACAAGAAGAAGACACTGAGGTAGATGATACTGTGAGGATAGCAACAGAAGTCATTGCATCCCTTCCTACCTCTCCAGTAAAAGTTTCTACATCCAGCTCGGAGACACCTTCAAGCATGGTTGTGACAACTTCAACATTTGTCCAATCATCTATAGCAACAACAGAAGCAACTATCATTTCTTCTACCGAGTTGCAGTCTCCCGCATCATCAAGTTTTCCAGTAGTAAGTTTTCCAGTTTTTGAATCTTCAAGTGTAAATATTTTAAGTTCTCCAGTAGAAAGTATACCAGTCTCTATAGGTAGCCCTACTTTATCTACTGTCACTACTACCAAGGCATTAAGTACAGATAAGCCTAAGGCTCTACCGAGTATAAAATTTTTGGGTAAAAATGTAGTAGAGGATATAGACTTAGATGAAAAGATAGAGATTCCTACATTAGATTTTGCAAATCTATCAGCGGACCAAATGTAAAATATAGGTGAGATCCTCCAAAGGAAAGCAAAACAAAAGAAGCTTAAAGAGGAGAGAGACAAGGAATATCAAATCATCAAGGATGCTAAGGACATTTTGTCTGATGCATTAGGTATTAAAGTAGACTCCTCCCAACATGTTTTGCTACAATTAGCAGAAGCAGTTAATAAATACAATGAGGATTCATCTGGGACAGAAAAGTTAGTTGAAAGAGCCGAGAAGAGATTCAACAATAAAGTGCTTGAGCACATTGCTCAGCACATAGCTATTAACCAAGTAGAATTATCTTCAGTTTTGTCAAACATTGAATCTATCTATTCGAATGCTACCTCTCTTTTGGCCAGATTGTGCAATATTGCCGAGTTCACAAAGGATGTTAAGGATAAAATGAATAAAATGGATGAGGATATGAAGATTAGCATATAGAAGCTGCAACTTGAACCAAGTTCAAGCTATGCTCATCACATGAAAATCTCACACCTATCAAACATGCAGTCTGATCTACTGAAAGAAGACACAAGGATCCGGTCCACACTGCTAGACATCCAACACATGATCCTTCCCATCATGAATACAATGTATAAGCACATTGAACATTCCAAAACATTGATTCATGACAATCAGTTCTCTATAGTAGATCACATGATTGAACTCTCTGCAGAAGTCCAAATTGCAATCCAAACATGTAAGATTCTGCAAGAAAGTTGGGACAGAACCCTGGCACTAATAATGAAGGTACATTCTGATTTTCTATCAAATTTTGGATTCTCTCTATAAATAACTTGTATATACACCTTTGGCATTATCGTCAAAAAGGGGGAGATATGTATAGAGGGAGATATATGTATAGAAGAAGATTTGTATAGAAACAGTTAGCACATTGAAAGGGGGAGACAATGTATAAAGCTCTATAACAAAGACAAATTTTGAAAAATCAAAATAAAACTCAGCATGATTCATGTATATAAGTTTTGGCCAATAAGTGTTTTTGTCACTAATGCCAAAGGGGGAGATTGTTGGCATTAAGCAGAATTGCCACTAGTGACAACACTTATTTGCATTCTAAGTGCAAACCGAGCAGACAGTGCAAACCGAGCAGACAGTGCAAACTGAGCAAGTTAGTACAAACTGATTAGGACAGTGTAAACCGAGTAACATCATGTCTACCGAGCCACCAGTATTTACCGAGTTCAAAACCTATCGAGTGATCAGTATGAACCGTGCCTTCACTTCTACCGAGTGCATGACGATGCCGAGTAATGCAGTGGATGCCGAGTATCAGAAAGTCACCGAGTTAGTTTGCAGGAACCGTGTAACCATACTTGAGCCGACTTAGTAGCACTTATGTTTATTTGTCAAGCTAACTTTGTAATTGTAATTGTAATTAATTGTTTAAGACTTGTATATAAACAATGTTGTAAAAATGTCAAAAAAAAAAATGTAAGTAAGAAGCATATATGTGAAAAAGAAAAAAAGGCAGAGATAAGCGAATTACAAAGGGCTTCAGCAGTATAAGGAACAGTAAAGACAAATTCATCACAGAAGGTGATCAGTACATCAGCGAATCTCAATCAGCAATACAGTTGCAAAGCCAGAGATCTACTGTTTCATCCTAACAGGTGAATCAGTACTAAATCCTTTAACCGGGTAGACTTAACAGTCTTTTGTAAAATCTCTTTACCAAGTGCATACTTCATTGTATGTTTTGTAAATCCTTTAACAAGGTGGATTTAGCAATCCTTATTGCTCCTAACAGGGCAGATCATCAGAAGTGATCAAATTGTAAGCCTTAACCGGCCAACTTTATTCTGTAGTATTAAAGCTTTGTGGGTTTCATCCCCACCCCAGTTTTACTTTCTTTTTGGAAGGTTTCTGGGTAACCAAATCTATGTGTCATTATTGTGAATGCATTTAAGTTTCATGCTTTCTGTATGCAAAGGTTAAAAGTAAATTACATGTTAAATTGAAAGAAAATTTGGAGTTACTGATTCACCCCTCCCCTCTCAGTAACTCGGTTAATTCCTAAATATTTCCAACACTTTTGAGTCAATTCTAGTATGCAACCAGGTGATCATATGATTGGTGTCTCTTTTTATCTTATAGGTCTAGCTGTGTGAGACGGGCTACACAATAGTCTTCATCAATAGTGTAGTTCTTTATCGAGACTTGCAATGATGGGAGCTCGACCTCGATCGGTAGAACAGCTTCAACACCATATACAAGGGAATATGGGGTGGTGCCTATGGGAGTGTGATAAGAAGTGTGGTAGGCCCAAAGGGTGGGATTGATTTGGAGGTGTCGATCACAACCAGAATCATTGACAACCTTTTTGAGAATTTTCAAGATAGTTTTGTTGGTTTCCTCAGCTTGGCCATTTCCTTGAGGGAAATATGGATTGGAGAAACAGTGATGGATGTGGAGTCTGGCACATAGATCATCCACATGCTAGTTTTCAAAAGGTGTGCCATGGTTTGTGAAGATGGCAGATGGTATGCTGAAGTGACAAATGATATGGTAAAGGATGAACTTAGATATTTGGATGCCAGTAGTTAGGGTTAGCAGAATCACTTCAACCCATTTGGTAAAGTATTCTGTGGTAGTTATTATGTACTTGTGTCCATCTAAGGAAAGAGGAGTGATTAAGCTGACAAGGTCAAAGCCCCAACATGAAAAGGGCCAAGGTGGCACAATGGGCTGCAAATCCTGTGCTGGTGCATGAATCAAATTTGCATGCTACTAACATGGTAAACATTTTCTGACAAACTCACAAGCATCATGTTCCATGGTTGGCCAATAATATCCAACTCGAAGCAACTGCTTAGCTAGAACCATGCCACTCATATGGGCACCGCAAATTCCAGCATGGACCTCTTGTAAAGCCAAGATGGCCTCATTTGAATCTAAACACCTAGAGAGGATATTGTGATACCCTCGACGATAAAGGGTGTTGGCTACAAGAGTGTAGTAGGAAGCTCTATGAATAAGGTTTTGGCATTGGTTATTGGTGAGATGGGGGGATGTGATACCATTCTTTAGATATGCATGGATGTCATGGTACCACAGGGACTGAGGACCAACCAAGACACACACCATTTCTGCATTGGTGTTCTCATAAGCTCGCGTGTGTAGCTGCTCGACTAGGAATTCATATTGTGATGCATCGTGTGGGATTTCTAACAAGGATCCAATATTTTCCATTGCGTCGACTACTTTGTTCTGAAGTCTCCATATCTATGTGAGCTGTAGATTCAGGAAATGCTCTTTCAGTTTGTCCACTAGTTCTTTGTAGGGTAGCAGCTTGTCATCCTTTGTTTGATATTCATCTAGGAATTGTTTAATAATCAGCTGTGAATCTCCAAACACTTGCAGTTCTGTGATATTCCACTGAATGGCTATTTTGAGACTTGAGATGAGTGCCTCATATTCTATAATGTTGTTGGTACATGGGAATCCCAACTTGAATGATTTTGGGATGTAGTCACCTTGAGGTGTGACGAATAGGATTCTTGCCCCTAATCCATGTGATGTGTAGGAGCCATCAAAGTATAGTTTCCACATGGGTTGTTCTTCGATCATACATAAATGTTCATCAAGGAATTCCATGATTAGTGGATAAGCATCCACTAGTGGTGCCTCTGCTAGCTGATCGGTAATGACTTTCCCTTTGACTGCTTTCTGATCAATATACTAGATGTCAAACTCGCTGAGTAACATGACCCATTTTGCTATGTGGCCTGTGAGAGTTGTCCTTGATAACAGATATTTGAGAGGGTCCACTTTTGAAATGAGCCTAATCATGTGGCTGAGCATATAATGTTTGAGCTTTTGAGTGGAAAAAACTACTGCAAAGCATGCTTTTTCCATGGGTGAGTAATTAAGCTCATAGCCGACAAGAGTTCAACTCATGTAGTAGATGGCTCTTTCTTTTTTCTCATCATCATGCTGAGCTAAGAGTGCCCCTAGTGCTATAGTGGTTGTAGAGATGTAGAGTATGAGAGGGCATCCTAGAATTGGTGGTACTAGGATTGGAGAGTTGGCTAGATACTCCTTTATCTTATCAAAGCTTCTCTAACATATGGGATCCCATTTGAAGTTTGTGTCTTTGCATAAGAGATGCGTGAAAGGTTGGCACTTGTCTGCTAGCTAAGAAATGAACTGATGCACTGATTGAAGCTTTCCTTGTAGGCTTCTAAGTTGTTTGAGTGTTCTTAGTGGAGGCATTTCTATTATTGCTTTGACCTTCTTGGGGTCAATCTCTATGCCTCATCATGATACTATGAAACCTAGGAGCTTTCCAAATGTAACACCAAAGACACATTTCTTTGGATTGAGTTTTAAGCCATAATGATGTAAGCAATCGAACACACTCTCAAGATTGCTTAGGTGTTCACCTCGTGTTTTAGATTTTGCAAGAATGTCATCCACATAGTCTTTTAGGATATTGTAGATCATGTCATGGAAGATTGTTGTCATCACTCTCTGATATGTGGCTCCTGCATTCTTTAGCCCAAATGGCATCATGTTGTAATAGAAGGTACCCCATGGAGTTTTGAGTGCTATTTTATGTTGATCTGCTTTTTCTATACGAATCTGATTGTAGCCTAAAAAGCCATCCATTAGTGACAACATTTCATGACCTACTATAAGATCTACAATCGTGTCTATATTTGGTAGTGGAAAATCATCTTTAGGACATGCCTTGTTCAAGTCCCTAAAATCTGTGCATATTCTGATGTCTCCTGAAGGCTTTGTGATAGGCACCATGTTGGAGATCCAATCTAAATAATCTATTGCTCTAATAATCTTGGCTTGGAGAAGTTTTTCAAGCTCTGCTTTGACTAATAAGGAAACTTTTGAATGCATTTTCCTCAGCTTCTGCTTTACTGGCTTGACATTAGGAGCCACTGCTAGATGATGGATGACAAGATTAGGATCAAGCCCAGGCATGTGTGCATATGTCCATGCAAAATTTATAATTGATTCTCTAAGGAGTGCAATCAAAGCCATTTCTTCACCCTCTGTCAGATTGGCCGCAATGTAGGTGATTCTCAGACATTCCTCTGTACCCAAGTTGACTAGCTTGGTTTCTTCTATGATGATAGGTGACTGCTCGGGTTTGTAATCTTGTATAGGAGGAAGAGGCAAGTCTTCATCTTCTAGCGCTTGAATTGCCAAGTTTTCACTAGAAGATACGCTCTTTATTTTTACTATTTTGGAATTAGAATGTGCCCTAGAAGGGTTACATAAGGACTCATGTTTTACTCTTTCTATTTCTCTTTTGCAGCTAAAGCTTGCCTCCTCCCCAAAGTATCCTTCTGGGTCAAGCTTGTAGATGTTAGTTGACTCTGAATCCTGAACTGGTTGTGGGCTTGATGCCCCCATGAACTCTAGGAGTGCTTCCATGCTCTAGAACTCATCAATGTGTGTGATGCTTGGTTGGTCCTAGTCTATGAGTTGAGGGTGAATGAGGGGAAGTTCTATGAGATTGATGGTGAGTTTTTGGAGGGAAAAAGTCCCCAAGAGGCTGTCATCATTAAAGATATCATCATAGGATCTGATTTCTTTCTCTTCAGGGATGTGTTCAATTTCTATGAGGTTGTCTTAGCTATTCAAGAGGGGAACGCTAGTTATGTTGGTGCCCCCAGTTGTAGTATTGGGCCCTTTTATATGTAGGTGAGGGTTATTAAAGCCAAGACCCTGATGTTGTGGGTTTTTGGATGCTGTGATTGGGTCTTTGCTTCCTCCTTGTGGTCCTAGACCACCACCTTGGTAGTTCCATTTCTCAGTGGTGTACTTGTGTGATTGTGGGTATTTATCCTTGAAGTAGCCAAGGAGTTGAGTGTTAGGTGATGGGGGATCTTTGTACAACCACCTATTGATGTCAGGATCCATCTCTTGACTATTTATGTTGCCATGGGATTCGAAAGTCATAGGTCCCCTTCTCTTGATTGCATGGATATCTTCTATAGGTTTTCTTTGGTGACTCGGGCACCCTTGAGTATGTAGATCAAGTGGAAGGGTCCCTACGAAAAATGCATCATGTAGGCTGTATTCACCATAGCCCTAGTTATTGATCTTGACAGAAGAGAGGGTGGAAGTAAAGATGGTCTCTGGATCACAATGGGATCGTGACAAGTTGGCAACAGAAGTACCAATGTCAGTTCTAGGATAGTGAGTGGAATGAGGGAATGATGTTTCCATTGCACGATAGTATGTGAAGGGTTGGGGATTAGCATGAATGGTAACCTCAGCACCTTGATGCAAAAATTTGATGCACTAATGGTATGTGGATAGTAAAGCCTTGATGAAATGAATCCATGGTCGGCCTAGGAGGATATTGAATGGTAGGTCAAGATCAACAACATGACAAATGGTATCTTGTGTTGCTGGGCCTAGCTGAATAGGCAAAGTAATAGTACCTTTAGAGGTACATTCCAAGTTGTCATAGGATTTGATGGTGATTACTTCATGTGATATATTGGCTTGCGTGAACCCGATCTACTGAATGAATTTCAAAGTACACAAGTTCAGGGCCGAGCCATTATCTATTAAGACCTGTTTGATGGAAAAGTCTCTAACCATAATGGCAATGTGGAGAGGGAGATTGTGGTTAGGTGCAACATCTGGTATGTCAGATGTTTTGAAAGATAAAGCAGAGGCTACAGATAGATGTCCCACAAGGGTCTCAAACTGGGTGGTGTTAATGTCTATGGGGACATGTCCTTCTTTGAGAGATCGGTCAAGGATCTCTTGATGGAGGGGTGAAGTGCAAAGAAGGTCCAAGATGGATATTTGGGCTAGTGTGTTCCCAAGATGTTCTATGAGGTTGTACTATGCATTGTGTGCATTATGTACTAGCCTTGGATGGGCACCAGTGATAGTTATCCGGCCTCTGCGAGTGGTAACAACACATTGACTATCTACTCCTCTTACATGGATGACATTAACTGGTTCGACTTGGGTTATACATCTAGCAAATTTTTCATACTTGATGAGGAAGTAGTATAGTCTTGGTGACTAGTTTGATCCTCTTGCTTTCCTTTTCCATGATTCTGGGGATGATTGGTATTAACTGGGTTCTTCCTAGCATTGTGTTGTGGGAACACATTCTGATAGATTTGTAGATTGGCATTTGACGAGGCTTGAGTAGGTGTATCTACCTGGATCTCCTTTTGGTTGATGAGATTTTTTATATAGTTTTTGAGTCTCATACACTTCAGGGTGGTGTGTCCTTTGACATGATGATAATCATAGTACTCATGATCTTTGCACCAATTGGGCTTGGGAGTGGTATCATTAACTAGCTAGATTGGTGGAAATGTGATCAAGTTGGCCTTGGCCATTCGGTGGAAGATAACATCTAGGGGCTCCCCCAGTGGGGTGAAGGTCTTCCTTGGATTGTTCTGAGCTCTGGGCTTGTTTTTTCTGGGAGCAACATTAATAGCATTGTCTTGATTGTTTGGATTACCTTGATAAGCTTGAGGTGCTTGCTGCTGATAATTCTGCTGATTATTCTGAGGATGATATTGTTGCATGGGTTGCTGAGGGACTTGAGGAGGTTGCTGATAGATGGGTACTTGTTGTTGGAATGCAGGAGTTGATGTAGGACTAGCCACAACAAATTGAACATGCTTGGTATTAGTGGCTCCATCAGTAACAACATTCTTGTTATGATTCCAGTATCGGGATTTATCATTGCTGGGTTTATTTTAGGAATAATTTTTTAAGTGCTGGATTATGCCTTCATCTAGGAGGGCCTTTTCAATACCTATCCCCTTGCTCTTGATATCTTGATAGGTTTGGAGACAATTCATCCTCATGAAGTGGGACAGCTTAGGATGAAGGTTATCAATAAAGATTTTGGTCAAATGCTTTTTAGGTGGTTGGTATGATAACCTGGTGGTAAGATTCTGCCATCATTGCAAGTATTCTGCTAGGCTTTCTCCTTCTTTCTATTTTGAGTTGCAGAGATCTAACAAAGTCAACTCATTCACAATATTGTGGGCATAGTGGGAAATGAACTTCTTAGAGAGTTCAGCAAAGGTTGTGATAGTCCCACATGGTATTTTGTAGAACCACTCAACAATAGTCCCCCCCAAGCTTTTGAAGAATAGGCATAAAAGATAGTTATCACTGTAAGCCACTTCTTGGCACGCCATATAGAATTCTTTACTATGGTTGACTGGATCTCCTTTCCCCCAATATTTATCAAATTTAGGGGTCTCAAAGTGCTTGGGAAAAGGAATAGAAGCAATGGATCGGTCAAACAGGTAAGGACACACCTCTTTGAACTTGTAGGTTTTGTTCTCGATACTAGTTTGAAGCTCTTTAAGAGCATTCTTCATGGCTTCCCACTCAGCATTGATCAGTGTTTGAGTGGGTACTCCCATTTGAGGTGGGTATTGTGGAGTGGGATATGGAGATTGCCCAGTAGGATAGGTAGATTGGAGTGGATTTTGGAGCAATGTTTTTTGGGGAGGATATTGCTGATGCGGCACAGGGGGATATTGCGGTGGAGGATACGAGACTGCTTGTTGGTGTTGTGGAATGACGAGAATTTATTGCTATGACTAGTAAGAGGAAACTTGCTACTATTGGGGAATGATGGGGGTTTGTTGCTATGATGGGAAGTATGATTTCTATGGGGGAGGTTGGTGGAATGATGCAACTTGCTGGTAGGGTGGCCCTTGCGAAACTTGGCTTTATGGTTGACCGATATAGGTCAGGTGCATTCTCACATTGCTTAAGGGTGGAACTGATGTAGCAAAGCTTGAAGCAAGGGGTGGCTGGGCAATATAACTTTCGAAATGGGATGGACTTTGCTACTAAGGTGGAGGAACCTACTGAAAAGCACTAGGTGTTGTGAATGGACAGCTTGTGAAGGATGAAATTGGCGGAGGCTGTGATGGTTGTTGCTGTGTTGCTTGGGAGAAAATGGCTTGTTGGTTTGAAAACATGGAGAGTGGGTTGGTATGCCCCAAGCTTTCATTTCTACTTGAGTGAGACCCCAACGAGAACTAGTGTGAGGTGGGAATTGTGTTGCAGTAGATGCCAGGAAGGTAGATGTGATGGGAGTTTGGGACATGAATGGTGGATTTGAAAAACCCATGGAAGGCATTCTTGTGGTGAAGGCATTTTGTTGGGCTTGTGCTTGGGTAGATGCTTGTTGGGGGGAAAAGGAAGGGAATGTTTTTGCTCCACATGAAAAGGGTGATGTTGATGTGGAAGCTTGTTGAGTATGAAAGGGAAGTGATTGCGCTGCCCTCGGAATAGATGGTGTGGATGTTGAAGCTTGTGGGGAGGAAGAGGGAAATGATTGTGTTGACCCTGGAAAAGATGGTATGGATGCTTGAGCTTATGGAGTAAAAGGAAAGGACGTTTGTGTCCCTCCTGGCATGAAAGGTGTGGATGTAGAAGCTTGTGGGGAGGAAGAGAGAAATGATTGTGTTGACCCTGGAAAAGATGGTATGGATGTTGAAGCTTGTGGCATAAAAGGAAAGGATGTTTGTGTCCCTCCTAGAATGAAAGGTGTGGATGTAGAAGCTTTTGAACCAAGGGGGAAGGATGATTGCATCCCTCCTGGAAAGAATTGTGTTGATTGGCCTATGGAAGATGGCAGAACTGCTTGTGTAGAGGGATGTGTAAGAGGTGGTAGTTGATTTTGTGACAAGCGTTGGATTTGTGCAAGAGCTTGGGCAGCCGTGGTGGATGATGAAGTACCTATGATAGGGAATGGACTAGATGGTGTTATAGCTTGTGTTATGGGACTTGCAAAGCTTCCTTGTAGAAGAAGGGGAATGGTGGAGGTTGCCTGAGATGTTTGCAAGGTCCGATCAGGGAATGGTTGGATGAACGAAGAGTATACTTGTGCTGGGATTTGGATAGTGCTTATGGGAATGCGAGGATGGAGATATGGTGGAATGGGAGTATGCACTTGTGCAAAGTTAGTGAACATGCTCTTCTGATTTTGGGCCATGAGTGTATTGACTACTAGTGGATTCTCTGGATAATTCACAAATGTTTCTATTGCCAGAGGAGCCAAGGGGATATTGGGATCATCCCATGCATTGCCAATTTGTTGTATTTGGGGATCATAGGCTACTATTGCACTGGTATAAATGTTGGGATCAGATGAGCTGGTGATTGGATAAGGATCCATGTTCCTTCATTTTCTAGTTCCAGATCTTGTCTTGACAGGCATTGAGATGCAGATGCTAGATGGATGCAAGATGTTTCCTAAAGATTCTAAAGAATGATGGATGCAAGCTTAAGGAACTTCTAAGGATGATGAAATTTCTAGAATGAAATGCAAGGATTGGTGAGATGCTTGGATTTGGATCAGGGATGGTAGAAGATTGATGGAAGATGGTGGCAAATTGGTGAAATGCTTGGCAATGATGGAGGATTTATGGGATGCTCGTGGAAGATTACTAAGTGTCAACAATGAGCTGTTGTTTTTTCTGATGCAGGATCAGTGATAGGATTTGGCCAACCTAGGATAAACTAATGATCTTCGGTCAATTGGATTCTTATCAATGCAAGCCAATCTCTTCCTCAAGATGATGAGGTTGTACAAGGACAAGTTGGATTTCCTTTAGACAATGCTCTATCAAAAAGGGGATGATTTCTGATTTTAGGATAGGGGATGGAAACAACTCAAAGGTTTCAAACAATAAGTGCTTGTGGATTTGGATCTTTGGATTTGGTACAAAAAAGATGGTGGATTTTTATTTGGATGATGGATGCTATATTTGGATCAAGGATTTGGGATTCTGATTGTGGATTGCTAATGGAATGATGGTGAAGGATGATGAAACAATGCACTTTCTAAAAGGATGATGCAGATGTGACTGGGATGGATGATCTATGATGATACTAGGAAGATGATGATGAATGCAACTAAAAAGGACTCTAGGATGCAACTAAGGTTTGATGATGAAACTAGGATGAAGCACTGTCGAGATAGGATTTTGAGATATGAAGGTAGAATAGGACATGTGATGGATCCAACTAGTCCTCTCTTTCAAGATTGACGTAGCGATGGTTTACTCAAAATTGATAGGCAAACTGTTTGACTCTTGCGTTATAGCTAATATTATCAAGCCTTTCTTGATATTTTTCTTCTACTTGGGTTGCTTGGATAGAGGATTGATGGCTCTTAAGGTTTCTCTCTGCAACTTTCTTCTCTTAATAGTCTTTGGATTTGGGCAATTTAGCTTTCAGATGTTTGATCAAATTGGGCATAACTCGAGGAAATTCCTCATAGTTGATTTGAGACAAAAAGGCTCTTTGGATAATCTGATTTCTACAAGACTTTCTGAGTACCAAGTTTGTAGATTGGTTTAATGTTTTCCAATGGCAAAGGATAGATAAAAAAGACCTTTGGAAAAGCAATCTCCACAAGGGACAAAGCAACCTTGCGGGATACAAATAGGATAACTGACTCTGATAAAGCTTTGAAAAGTGTATGTTCCAACAATGTTTTCATGAAGTATTTGACTATCAAGCACTTCAAGCAAATCTACCTAAGGAAGGTGAGTATCAAAATCGCTTGCCCACAGCTTGGTACCCCCTAGAAGGGAATACAAATGGTGAGTAATCTTGACGCGACCTGGTAAACCCCTTGGAATCGGTCCTTGCACAAGGATTTTGATACTTTTGGATGTAGATAGGGTAGCCTCTATTTTATCAGGTTTTGTAATGGTCCCGTGGAGTCTCCATAGCTGGTTATGCTGACCACCCATGACTCACTTAAGAGCCTAGCCAACAACGCTGGGAGAGGAATATTTACCATCCCCAGTCACTGTATTTGGCACGAACACCTGTGGATTAGGAGATATAAGTGAGTACTTTTTCCCTTCACTTTATTTATATACCGACTGGGGGCGATACCGGTTGAGGTCATTCTCCAGAGAGGAAGTGCTTTTCTCCCCGGACAAGCCTTGCTAAAATTAAAACAAGTGAACTTGTTTGAGTTCAAATGTTTTACGTTTCTTACTTTAATAGGATTTTGCAAGAAAATGTAAATCTCCTAGATGCACATCAAGCAAGTTTGTTCTTTTTCCCAAATTGAATTAAGTGTGATTTTCTTAAAAAAAACTCTTGAAGACACATGTGTTTAGGCTTTGATTTGTTCTTTCTGCAAAAGACTTTCGAGCGTTTGCAGTTCCTTTGACTTGGGCATTCAAGATTGAATGATCGTATTGATTTAGAACTTTGAAGATGTGCTTTGTTTTAACCTTAGATCATTCAAGATTGAGTTTGTTTGAACTGAAATTCAAAGAGGAAGGAATAGGGATGCTTTTCTTTCCAATTTAGATCATTCAAGATTATTTTTGACTCAAAGTAAAAATGACTCTTTGGACTTTGGTTTTCATTCAAGATTTTTTGTTCTAGTTTGCATGTTTTAAGCCCAAAAAAAATATTCCTAGATTGTTTTGATGCATGAAAAACCTAGGAAACATTCGAGATTTTGCAACAAGACATTTGTTTGGAACATATAACAAAGCTTTTAGGACAGTTTTGGCAACCATTTAGGACTCTTAGTTTGCATGAGATTTTAAAAGAACTTTAAAATATTTGCAAATGAAGTTCCTTTTATCCTTGATTAATGCTTTGAGTTTGATTTAGAATTTTGTGTGCACTTAGTGTTGATTTTGAACTTTTTGAAATGGAAACTTGAAGTTCTTTTTAAGTTTCCAAAAAAATGAAGTGTTCCTAACTTTTCATGAATGCATCTAAAACCTTGATGTTGCAAGGATGCAAATATTTTGATTGATTTTTCTTGTTTGTTGGAACAAATTTTGCAAATTTTATTCCTTAACGCATTCAAGAATGATTTGGGGGTTCATTTTAAGCACTAAAACAAGGTGTGTATGATTTTGCTTCCTTAAACATTTTTTTTTTTTTTGAGAAAAATTGGCTAAGATCCCGCAAGAAGAAGAAGAAGTAAACGGAATAGAAGAAGAATATAGACAAGGAGAGGAATAAGAATTTGAAGAGCTCCATCCACCTATAAGCTTGAAAAATCTGAAAACACTCTAAAACCCATTAGAATGTTTGCAAAGAACCCGTGAAGTGGGTCCCACTGAGCGTGCCAGAATGTAGACTATAATTTTGAACCTGTTATCTATTTTGAAAGGCTGAAACATTCAAACATTAGACTAATCTAGCATTTATTAGTTCAAAGCATAAACAAATATAAAACCAAGCCACCTTAAGATTGTTGCTAAAAACAAGTGCTATAGAGCAAATGTTTGATTTGCTTCAATTAGAGGGATGTGGGTGTGCTCTCAAAGCACTTGGAGCTTGCTTCTAATGCATACTAAGGATGATGGATATGATGCATAAATGCTAAGAAAATCTTGAAATATGAACTAAGATTAATCCATTAAACTATTCTAAGATGTGTTAGAAAATATGAAAAACATGAAGAAATCTAACAATTAAGATGTATGCTAAGATGATCTAGCTGAAAATGCTCATGATAACAATGCATAAATGATGAGAGCTAAATTAATTATTTTCTCTTGGAAGGAGGAGTATTTATAGGATTTTGGAAGGGCTTGGGTTAGGAGGATGAGTCAGAGTTTTGGGTAAGGTTAGGGTTTGAGACAAGGGGATAAGGATGAAGACTTTTTAGAAGAGTCTAGGCTTTGGATGAGGATAAAGACTTTCTAGAAAAGTCTAGGCTATCTAGGGATAATAGAATTTTAAGAAATAAATAAAGTTTTATTTATTTCAAGGGTTTTAGGTTTTGAGAAGATATTTATTAAAAATAAATTTAATAAGCATGAGGATTAATATTTAATCTTAATTAAATATCTTGAGTTGGGATTAGGGTTAGGAAATGTTGGAATCAGTTTTTAATCAATATTAAAGAGGGATTAGAAGATTCTAGAAGAGGTTTAGGATCTTTAGGATATTTCTAAGGTTTAGGGAAAAAATAAATAAAAATATTCATTTTTTGATTTTTTGGTCAATTTATTAATGAAATAATTAATAAATATTTTTGAGTTGAGATTAGGCTTAGAAAATGATGGGATTAGCCTTTAATCGAAATTAAAGAGGGATTAGAAGATTCTGGAAGAGGTTAGTGGGTTTAAGAAAATTGGCCAAGTTTTGGGCAAAAAATAAATTAATTATTTGTTTTAGAATTTTTGGTCAATTTATTAATTAAAGAATTAATAAATAGGGGAATAATGTTTAAATAAGATTTAAACATTTTTGGGAGAGATTTCTTAATTAAATATTTTTAATTAAGATAAAGGGATTTAATGACAAAAATAAATAAATTAATTAATTAAAAAATGATGATGTCATCAGGGGGTTTTTTTAGAAAATAAAAAATACTTTATTTTCTAAAGGATTTTTAGGTGTCTACAGTAATAATATGCTTAATCTATTAGTAATTGCAGATTAAATGCCCATAACACCTTTATCAGCTTAGAATGTTATTATAAGATACTAAAGAAGACCTACTATTTGTCAGAGAAATCTTCACTATCCCCCATAATGAAGACAATGAAGATTGACCTCCTGCCTCATAACATAGAACATTGTAATAAGAATAAGATATAATATAGTGTTAGAGTAAACTTTGAACAAAGACATGTAATGCTTGAGTTAATGATCTAAAAAGCTGCAAATATAGGAATTGAAAAAGAAGATAGTGCCAAGAAACATTTTCACAAATATGAAACATGAGGAAAAGTAATAACATTAACAATGTCAAGATTCACAGCATTAAATTTCACCTACGGATGAGTTTTTGCAATGGGTTGCCCAGCATCAAAAATATGTTGAGTTGCATTTGAGTTGTAACTAAGAGTATCATGTGGAACAAACCCTAAACTTTGAAATCATTCTCCAACCTGGCAATTCAAAATTCAATCCAGGAAAGCATCAGTAAGTGAAATAAATTATAGACATCAACATCAACATCAACATCATCATAATCATAACATAGACATATTTTATGGCTTAATGATAACATAGATTAGTGTTTTATTTTCTGATGGAATGTCATTTATCATTCATGGTCTTGAAGAAACTTTTGATTGTTTTGATTCTCAAGTCTTGACATTGTTTCTCAATGTGATATAGACTAACCACAAGATGGTTCAGTTGGTCCTCTCTTTCTGTTTAATGATTTATCTTCTTCATGGTGTAAGTGTCAATATGTTATAATCCAACTAGCATGTCATACCCCCACTTCTGACAAACCACGTAGCATGCAAATCATAGCCAAAGACTTGGGTGATTAGCATACACAAACAAGAATTACCCTTAGGAAACAATGATCATTAATATTCATTAATGGCAGGCAGTGATTCCTTGGTAATAAACAAGTTGGTTTTAGACTGAAACACTACACCATAGATCACGGAGTGACTCTTAGATACTTAGTTGACAAAATATGGGACACTCCAAGTGACAAGACTTTTTGCTACTTTATTGACTTCAAAAAATCCTTTGATTTAAATTGTCCATGGACTGATCAGACCTCAAATTATTGAGCTTCTCTTTTTTTTGAGAAGAGTATAACACTCTCTACTTAACAGGGCCAACTGCGTGAAGGTGGAAGCTCATCTGGCCCCTCCTAGGAGCCTCCTATGACCCTTTATGACATTTTAAGACCTCTAAGATGTATTCTTAGGGATCGTAAATGGTTGTAAAGGGTCATAAGGGGCCCTCAGACACAACAACTGAGAGACATAATTGTAAGCATCATGGTCATAATTTTTTGGAGACAACGTAATTGAGTTGTATACCCAGACGATGGAGAGAAACTCCTGCACCCCCAATTCCAAGTTGAATATATATGTTTTCTCATGAATACAACATCCTCCAACAGATATATTCAATTTGGAATTGGGGGTGCGGAAGTTGCTCTACACTGCTTGGGTACACAACTCAATTACGTTGTCTCCAAAAGATTGTGACTATGATGCCTACAATTATGTTTCTCAGCTATTGTGAAATCTACATTTATGTTTCTCAGTTGTCGTGTTTATGTGCATGCTTTTTATGTATTTTGGATAGTAAGTCTAATTTAATTTGTCCATGGACTAAGACCTTAAATCATGTAATGAGGACGCTTAGAACCATATATATATATGAATTGAATTATCTTCAAGAGGGCTGACTTGGTCTTATTAAATATATTTAATGTTAAAGCCAAGAGGCTGACCTTGGGCCCTTAACTAATTCAACCAACACATATATATAAATGAAATAATAATCTCCTTATTATTATAAATCGCACAAGGGTATTTATTTGATCAGTTTGATCTTGGCCGAAAGGCTATAATTATTAACACTCTGCACTAGTACTCAATCTGGCCTCCACTCCATATAAATCTTCTCATAATCTAAAAGCTCTCTATCATTGATTCCTATCATTTTTTTAGCATCTCGATGGACTGAGACCTTAAATTATTGAGCTTCTCTTTGTTTCAAGAATAGTTAAACATTCTCTACTTAACAGGGCCAACCACGTGAAGGTGGAAGCTCATCTGGCCCCTCCTAAGAGCTTCTTATGACCCTTTACGACATTTTAAGACCTCTAAGATGTATTCTTAGGGATCGTAAATGGTGGTAAAGGGTCCTAGGACACAACAATTGAGAAACATAAATGTAGGCATGATGGTCATAATTGTTTGGAGACACAACATAATTGAATGCTATACCCAGACAATGCAACACAACCACTACTCCTATAGTTCTAAGTGGACACTTCGGGATCTAGAAACAAAAGATAAGGAATCTATATATGGTTTTTGGATCCCATAGTGTCAACTTAGAACTATAGGAGTAGTGGTTGTGTTGCATTTTTTGGGTATAGCATTCAATTATGTTGTCTCCAAACAATTGTGAGCATGATACCTACATTTATGTTTCTCAGCTGTTGTGATACCTACATTTATGTTTTGTAGCTGTTGTGTTTATTTGCATGTTCTTTATGTGTTTGGCTTCTCTCCCTCACATCAAAAATAAGATTTTCCCACTTTGAATCTCTATCGAAAATTTTCTTCATGGATGGCCTCCACTTTCTTCCCCACTACAACTGTAACCACTATTCATTCTCCACACTCAAACTTTAGCAAGACTTCATACCACGCATGTTCGCAGATTACGTTCAATGCATTATTTACATTCGTAAATCAGCGTTGTGTACAAATCTACGGATGGTGCTTGGTATGAAGCCACAATCAAGCTTGAAAATGATATTCAATCCATATTCAAGGTCAAAGAACAAATGGAACAACCAAGAAAACACTATACGTTAAATCATGTGATTGATAGCAAATTGGGGCTCACCTGAGCCATAAACATGAAGAATTATTCTAAAAAAAGATGTAAACCATATATATGCACACTTGAGGCAAAGAGAAGTTACATCATATCCATATCAAAATATTAGTTACAATATGAAAATACTAAACCAACTAATTCCTGAGTTCATCTCTGCATATGGTCCCAACAAAGATATGTGATTACAATATAGAGAAGGCATCGTAAAAATATAATTTTAGAATTTGCCCTAGCCTGACACGTTTTGCACTCAAATCCTTCATCACAGATAAGTGGAGATGGGCGAATAGATGCAGATGAGTTGTCATTGACCCAACTAAAGTATCCGCAGCCATTATTTCCCTATGATGCCTAGTCTACATTAGTTCTTATATTATAATGAGTAGTATTTACATTAGAAACATTAAATATATACACATCAACAACTTTTTTTCTATTTGGGCAGCACCAAAATTGTCATCCAGGGTTGTTCGGTGTCCGTGAAGTCTTCAACACACACTGCCCACCACCACATCAACAATTTTGCACATTGACAAGAGTCATCGAGCCTATATATTAATAATGCACCGCACCATCATTACTACATTTATTATTTTTATATGAAATACACCAAGGAGTACCATCAGAAATATTAACCATTTACAATAATGAAAAGTAAACCTAAATCAAATAGCTCATTTTTTTATCATTTATACTATAAGCAAAAAAAGAAACACTCTTTGTCAACAATTTTCAAAATCATTAGGACTATAGAAAAATAATTAAGACTATACAAAATAAAATTTTAGAAATGGACAGTTTTGATGCTTTGCCATTACAACAATTGAGCATTCATCATTTGGTATTGTGTATTCCATTTAAGTATGTCAACAATGTTCAAAATCTTGTCACCAAGCACATACAAGAAATAAGAAAAATCATTAAGACTATAGAAAAATCAAGTTCTATAAATGGACGTTTCTAATAGTGCTTTGCCATTACAACAATTGAGCATTCATCATTTGGTACTTCTTGGTGTCTTCCATTTAAGTTTTTCAATTGTCATTTTTATGTGCATGTTCTTTAGGTGTTTGGCTTCTCTCCCTCGCAAGGGATGCGTCAATAGGTAATTGATTTGAAAGCATAATGATTTGACAATCTTTTTCCAGGATAGGCGTAATCATCCCGCCAACCTTAATTAGCAACATTTGTGATATATGTCAAGTAATTATAATCAGTATGCCCAAAAAATAGAGACTTAGTAGTAAAAGCATGTCCTTTGGTTTACTAGTTTACTTATAATCAGTATGTCCTTTGGTTTACTAGTTTAATCTGGTTTAAGAATGGTTTGTTTCATGTTTGAATGTACCATTGAATGAAGCTTGGCTATATTAAGTACAATCTTAAGACAAAGATTAGGACAAAAGAAAAATCATTAAGAGTATAGAAAAATCATTAGGACTATAGAAAAATCATTAAGACTAGAAAATCAAGTTCTAGAAAAATCATTAAGAGTACTATAGAAAAATCATTAGGACTATAGAAAAATCATTAAGACTACAAAATAAAGTTCTAGAAAAATCATTATGACTATAAAAAATCATTTAGACTATAAAATCAAGTTCTAGAAATGGATGGTTCTGATGCTTTGCCATTACAACAATTGAGCATTCATCATTTGGCACTTCTTGGTGTATTCCATTTAAGTTTTTCAGTTGCCATGTTTATGTGCATGTTCTTTATGTGTTTGGCTTCTCTCCCTCACAAGGGATATGTCAATAGGTAATTGATTTGAAAGCATAATGATTTGACTGTTCCAAGTAATGTTTTTAATCCTTTGAAGTTTCTCATGATCCTGATGTAAGTTCATTGGATTAAGCAATTTGGGGATCCAATAGGTCTTTAGGGGAGTTCAATAAATGTTTTGGAAGAGTTAGAGGAACTATTAGCATGATTGTTCCTTCATCTATAGCGAGTGAGACTGAATTTGTTAAGTTTTTCCTTTGTTTTGTAGTGTATTTTGTAATCTATTTCCTTTCTATGGACCCAAAGACGTAGGAGCCATGGAAAAAGGATACTAATAATTTATTATACAACTCTAATGTTCTTGACTTGTAGAGATTTGAGAAAGTAAAGAGAACATTGGCTATGTTTAATGTTAATTATTCCTGCACAATCCACTCATACAACAGTGAAATGCTATGTGATTGACAATTTCATACAACTGGTCCTTTGGCGTGTATTAAACAGAATAGAATTTTCAGCATAATATTACTATCATTCTATTTCTCTATTGTAAACATGTCATTGGTTCAGTTTTAATCTACTGGTGTCATGTCCTAGGCCATGCTTTATCTCCATTATTTGATGTTATTCATTTTTTTGAAATGTTGACTATGGTTATCAAATGGAAAAAATAGGAAAAAAAATTGTACCATTCATATTTATAGTAACCATTCAAAGGATCATTTTGTCAATGAACCCTCTGACTGTACCCTCATGATAAGTGCCTCTCAAACCTCTCCAAATATGTAAGATTGTCTTTAAATACTTTATTGATCTCTTCTAAACTTTAACCAAATCAAACCTACATTTGAATCCACACACAATAACCCCAAAATGAAGGGTTTTGTATCCTTTAATGAATCTCAGACACTGGTAATGCATGGATAGTCAAACCAGTAGTCTCCAAAGCATTCAATAAGTGACTGGATTGTATTTAATACATGCCAAAGGACCAGTTGTATGAAATTGTCAATCACATAGCATTCCACTGTTGTATGAGTGGATTGTGCAGGAACAGTTAACATTAAACTGTAATACCCCAAAAATGGGCTATAGGTTCATTAACCTGCTATATCAACAAATCGAATGAAATCAACATTGAAGTCCTAACCTAAGGCACATCTGCGCATTATCAAATCCTAATTGATTGTCTTAAATTTTGCATCATGGAATATTCCTAACAATATTCCTAATTATCCTAATTATCTTTAATTTAATGATTATTTGGCGATAAATCTCATTTATCCTAAAGTTTGATTAATTGAATATTCTGAATATTTAATTAATTAGATTTATTTTTTCCACTTAATTATTAAATTGAATTTAATCTTATTTATTCCTAAGTATTATTATTCAAATTTGACAAATAAATCAAAATTCCTATCATTAATTGATTAAATTCTTATTTAATTGATTAAAGCAAGTTGTCAATTTTTAATAATATTATTTTAGAATAATAGTTTGATTAAATGATTGATTAACCCATAAATCAATTGTTTTATTTCAAAAATCAGTTAAGTTGAGAATAAATCACTTTAATTATAAAATTAATTCATAATAAATATGCACAATCAGAAAAGCATGCAACTATCAATTATCAAATAAATTAGAAACTCTATTTTGAGTTCAACTCTGCTTTTGCATGTTTTTGTGAGTTAATAATCTTACAATTTCTGATAACTCAAAAATCAACCTGAGTTTATCAAGAGTGATTTATGGCTTTTTTCCATGCACCTCCAAAGCCCTGGATTTATATAAAATCAAGGCTCATCTCTTCATAATCATCTCTCATAATTTTGCAAGTTTACTCTGTCAAAATCATCTCATGAATTTGCACAATTACGTTGTCAAATTGGAGACTGAAGAATCATCTTTGCGAATCCAAGCCATTGTGAGATCATTCGTGTTTTGAGCATTGCATATCATTTAGAATTCATTGTTAGATCAATTCATAGCATATCAATTTCATTTAGAATAGATTCATATCAGGATTTTCATCTTATTACATCATAAAATCCAAAAAATATAGATTAATTGCATTCATCACTTCGTTGCTATCTTGCATTCAAATCCTTCATTGAGGTGTCATCAAGGTCACTAATCTTGATTACAATCTGAGAACATCAATCTTGCACCTATTAGAAGACGGTAAATCACCTGCTTAGTTTAGCTTTCAATTCATTGCAGATTTCATTTTTTGCTAACCTCTAATGTTTTACTAAAGTGTTCTATCTACAGATTAGGTACAAAATTCACACACACATTTCTGGCGCCCATCGTGGGGCCTTAAAATGGGTTTCCCTTCATTTCTACCAATTTTCTATCTTTTAAGGTTAAGGGTTTCAAGGGTCCTGGTATACTCTGTAGGATGTTATTTTGGCACTTTTTTTATCAAAACTGTAATTTTTAATTTGCTGTCTGTACTTCCATACATTTTTGCATGGATTCTTGTGCAAGATTTTTCATCATTCCGCATGAAGTTTTGCTGGTTTCAGCACTTCCTCGTGCGAGACTTCATCTTTTGTCATGTGAGAGCGTACTTAGTCACGTGAGACTGTACTTCCTTGCACGAGATTTCATCCTTTGTCATGCAAGACAATGTTTCCTCGCGCAAGACCGCATCTTGACTCGTGCGAGATTTTTCTACAAAGACACAAAGTTTGCAAATTTGTACTTTCAGATTATTGATTTCTAATGCTTACAGTTTTTTGTTGATTTGTCTTGATTTTGTACTTTCAAATGTGTGCTAAATTATGGATTATAGAGCATTGGACCTAAGGTAATCTTCTCAGCTGATAAGACTTCGACTTTGGACTTAAAATGAACATCTTGTGTGTCTAGCTTGAGTGACTTTTATTGCTTTCCTATCACAGACTTTATTTGGGCTATAAAAATGAACATAGTTTGCTTTCAACATCTTTGTTACACATAGTAATTAGGCCCCATGAACACTATTTGTGGATCTTGAGAGAAAGGGTTCCCAGCAAAACTCTTCTCAATGAAAGATCCCTTGTAGGTGGGGAGGATACTTTAAGAGTCTCACGTTCTACTAGATCAGTGTGTCTTCAACTTTTGATCGAGGCATTCTCTCTCCAGAGGGGTTGATATCATAGATCTTTGTGAGATAATCTTAGTCATAGGGTGTCGGATTTATCTATCTATTGTGTTTGGGTGAAAGTGGGAAGGTTAGGGGATTATGCTCTACTCCCTTTTTGGGTAGTATCAGAAACTCAAATCCTTGAATCTGGAACTAGTCCCCATGTGGTATACTTTGTGAGTCATCTTTAGAGAGGTTTAATCATAGTGGACATTCCCTAAATTGGGCCAACCATATTGATAGAACCTCAAGCAGTAATAGCCATTTTCACCGTGGTAGTGACAGCCGCTATATAAATGTTCTTGTGGAAGAAATCTTCACAGGGTGTGGTTCATTATGGGTTGTCAGATCTCCCCAGCAGCTCCTGATTGATTAAATTCTTAGACTGTATCAAAACCCTGGTGTGCTGGGATTGGAGTTCACCCCTTTGGATCATAAAAGTTGCAGAGTCAAACCATTACTAAAAACCCTAGAGAGGCCAAATTTTTTTTTTTTTAGGAATAAGTGCATTATTGCAAAACTTTTTGGAACATACACAATTAGCACTCTTAGGGATTAGTACAAATTTAGTCACTTGATTTTTCATGAGAAAGGTTTCTTTTCCCTTGTTCATTATTTTCAGATGTGCTTGAAATCACTTGCTTGCTGTTCTACATGCTTGTTTATGTACTTGGCTACTAAAAATGATCAAATCTGGTATAATCTTCAAATCTGGATAGTACAATTTGTAAACAATCTGAAACTAAAAGCCCTAAAAATTTTGCAAAATTTGAAGTGAAATCCTTTCTGGAGTCAAAAGTCATTTTAGGAGGTCAAAAAGTCATATAAGTTTTGCCAAGTGTCGTTTCATTGCTACCCATCTGTCGTAGGGTAAACAACCCAGTGTCGTACGAGTTTTGATGCCAGAAAATTTTAAAAGTCAAATCCTACTTGCAACTATTGTACAAGTTTTTCAACTATTGTTTCATAACATACCCACTGTCGTACGAGTCTGCAGAGTGTTGTTTGAAATTTTTTTGAATAGTTGTCAGAAAATTGTCACAATTGCCAGATACTTAGCTTTTTCAGCCTAATTCCATAATCTGTCATACAAATCACTATGTTAGGAACAAAACAGTAGCTATTGAGAATCAGTACACATGTCTCAAAGAATCAGTACACATGAGGAAGAAATTCTAATCACCGCTATGATGAAATAGATGCACGCTATGCAAGTCAAACTTAACAAACTTGAGAAAGAAAAGGAATCTAAAGAGTTCTCCATAGAATCTCTATGCCCTTTTCCATTTGATAAAGACTTGTACATGTCACCATGCCCCCGGACAAAATTTGAGCAATGTGATAACCCTTATGATACCTCTTCCACAGAGAGTGACATGCCCATCTTTGAAGACTATGATGACTATGATGATAGACAATGTAATGATACCTATGACACCTCTGTTCCTAAGAATCATCCTCATTGTGTGTTCCTACTTACTACAAATGGACCATCACATTGGATAGATCGTGAGGGTGATCCATATGATTCTAATTTTGAAAGAGACTTTGATGACTTCTGTGAACAATACCTAGATGACACGTCTACTTCACTTGAGGAAGAGAAAGTTTTCCATGCTGATTATAAACGTAAATACTACAAGGATCTCTCCTCTAAGAACTCTCATGCTAAAAATAAAGATTACACTCTCAAGCAAGATCATGTTAATGCTGAACCTTTTTCTTGTGATGGTTCCCTTCCATCCCCTACTTCCTCCAATACCTTTACATTTCTTAAAGTTTCTAAGTCTTTCAAATCTTTCACAGAACCTTCATCCGATACAAGCCCTGATACTTTTCATATAGTTCCTTATAGTTATCCTCCATGGCTACCTCTTAAAGAAACTCAAGCTAACCTTCACCTGCCTGCAAATACTTTCAATGATGCTAAACCTAAAGAGCCTCAACCTTTATACACTATAATGCCCACTTTAGCTAGTCCTTCACCATCTCTACCAAAGTCTTCCATATAATCCCAACATGCTTCCTTGTCCTTGGAAGTGGTTCCATGTCAAGAAGACTCCAGAAATGATAAAGAAAAGAACATAAAGAAAGATCAAGATCAAGAACCCTCCATGTCATCCAATCTTTTTCATGATGTCTCTTATCCGTTCCATGGTTCTTTTGATCCTGCACACCCTTTTTCATGCATTCCACCATGCCTTAAGTCTTCTCCTAAGCAAGATCAAGCTACTACTTACACCGTTGAGCTTATTGACAATCAAAATAACCTTACTACACTTCCAATTTCCAAAGATGATACTTCCATTAAGGTTGGTAAAAATGGTGTTGTTACTTCCAATGTTAAGCCTATTGAAAATCAAGAGAAAAATTATGAGGTTATGCTATCCAAATATCCTTGTCAAGATTAAAGTCTTCCATCTTCTTATCCTACCACTTCATGTTCGTTCCCACTTTCTACTCTTCCTAAGTCTTTGCAAGCTCTAAACAATCCTGATGAAGGGTGCTCCCCTTAATACCACAAACACATAACAGAAACGGAGAAACCACAACAATATGCAAGAACAGAAAATTGGCTTCTTATTATCTCCATAAATGTGGAATTACAAACTTTTAGAATTACAATATGCAAAGCAACATGGGCATTCCCTTACAATATTCTTTAGGACAAAGCCTCGAATCAATACCCAGATCTACTACCCAGAACTATTCTGAACTGCCTAAGACAATAATACAGCCTTCCTTATATAGGCAATTTTCACCGCTTGGGAAGGTTCCAGAATTTTAGCCAATAAGGCCGACCAAACTTAGAATTAATTTATTTTACATTTCATTACATCATAGTCGGCTCAAGATAACTTTTGAAACCCGAACAGAAATTTTGAAGAAAATTATTTTTCGCCATTTCAGGTGGCCCAACTTTCGAAGACCATAAGTCATCACCAGTTGACCCGATCGGCTATTATAACCCCATTTTAGAAATGCCACGAAGCGCTCTACAGGCTTGACTGGCACAAGCGCCCGTCACCCAAATTTTTGACCTCATCCGGGGCCTCTAAAGCCTTCAAAACTGAGTTCAAAGTTTCTGTACCCTGCTGCCAATACTGAAAATCTTCAATATCTTCCAATATACACTTGATCTGGCAATGAAACTTTACTGGCAGACTTATATGACCAAAATGAACCTCTAAGAAAGAAATCAGATCATTCTGAGCACATACGAAAATTACCAAAAATAGTAACTTTCCATAAATAGCAGCTCTGTATAAAATAACCCTTATTGAATATAAAAACATAAATATTTTTGGGTGATGCAAGATTGCTCTTACACCCAGGATGCTCTTGCATCAGACACCCGGGGTAATTTGAGAAGTGACCCTATCACGACTCAGGTGTGTAGAGGAAAACCAAGACGGTTAACCTCCTCCTTTGTTAGCCATGATGAATCTTCAACAGGTCGTCCATTCCACTTGACTAGATATTCTTCATATGTCCTGTTCCTTGTGCTTCTGCCAACACGACTATCCAGTATATCTTCAATCTCCTTAGTGTCTGAACTAGTTGCTGGAATACTCCACTGTGCTGCTGTGATCTCATCTTCAACACCTCCTTCATGATACTCTGTCAGATCTAAAATGTTAAACACTGGTGAAATATTTAGCTCAGTAGGCAATTCTACCTCATATGCGTTTCCTGAATCATGTTTCTTCAATATCCTGCATGGTCTAAACTTCTTCATTTTCAGCTTGTTATATGTACCAACTGGAAACTGCTCCTTCCGCAAATGAACCATGACTTCATCACCAACCTGAAATTCCTTATGCCTCCTTTTCTCATCTGCCTTAGCCTTATACTGTGCGTTCATCTTGGTAATATGCTTCCTCACCTCCTCATGGATGTTCTTCAAGTGTTCTGCAAAATCCTCAGCTTCAGCACTACTTATTTCTCTTTTATCTATCTTCCTCAATTCAGATGCATTTCTTGGACTACTTCCATATACAATCTGGAATGGTGATTTACCAGTGCTCCTGTTGACAGAATTATTGTATGGAAATTCTACCTGTGGTAAAATCAAATCCCATCCCGTTGGCTTATCTCCAACCAAACATCTCAGCAAATTTCCCAAACTCCTATTCACCACCTCTGTCTGTCCATCAGTCTGTGGATGATGTGATGAACTGAACTTCAAATCTGTCTTCAACTTCTTCCACAATGTACGCCAAAAATATCCAACAAACTTAGTGTCCCGATCTGAAATTATGGTCTTTGGCAAACCATGAAGTCTCACTACTTCTCTGAAAAACAATTCTGCTACATGAACAGCATCATTAGTCTTCTTGCAGGGAATGAAATGTGCCATCTTTGAAAATCTGTCAACTACTACAAAAATTGAATCATGTCCCCGCTATGTCCTCGGTAAACCAAGAACAAAGTCCATGCTGATATCCTCCCAAGGCTTCTCTGGTACAGGTAATGGCTGATACAATCCTGTATTCTGCTTCACTCCTTTCACCATCTGACATACTCTGCAACTCTGTACAAACTTCTTCACATCTTGCTGCAATTGTGGCCAATAATAATTCTCACCAACCAAAGCAATGGTTTTATCACGACCAAAATGTCCAGCCAATCCTCCACTATGCTTCTCCTTGATGAGATTCTCCCTCATAGAACTTCGTGCAATGCACAACTGACTCCCTCTGAATAGCATATCATCCTGGATGATGAAATCCAACCATTTCATCCTATCTAGAGTAACAGGTTCTGTACAAGCTTTCCAAGCTTCACCAAAATCAGGATCCTCTGGATACAAATTTTTGAGTTCCTTGAACCCAACCACTTCAATCTACATTTCTGTCAGCAATAGTTGCCTTCTGCTAAGAGCATCTGCAACCCTATTAGACTTTCCACTCCTGTGTTTCAAAACAAATGTATAACTCTGCCAAAACTCAACCCATTTCAAATGCCTCTGATTCAACTTTCCTTGACTATTCAAATATTGCAAAGCTTGATGATCAGTATACAAAACAAACTCCTTAGGAAGAAGATAATGTCTCCACTTCTTTAATGCCTGAACTATAGCATAAAATTCTTGATCATAAATAGAATATTTCCTCTTGGCATCATTTAACTTCTCACTGAAATAAGCAACAGGTTTACCTTCTTGGCTCATAACAGCTCCTATTGTAGTACCACTGGCATCACAATCTACTTGAAACACCTTATTAAAATCTGGAAGTGCTAAAAGAGGTTTTTTTGTAACTTTTTGTTTCAATAATTGAAAACTCTTTTCTGCCCCATTAGTCCACTTAAACTCTTTTCTATCCCCTCTCATTGTTTCAGTCAAGGGTCCACAAATACTGCTAAAATTTCGGATAAACTTTCTATAAAAGCTAGCCAAACCATGAAAAGATCTTACCTCAGTAGCACTCCTTGGAGTAGGCCATTCAAGGATAGCCTGTACCTTCTTTGGGTCCATTTTTAGACCTTCTGCTGAAACTACAAATCCCAAATACACTAACTCTTTCTTCACAAAACTGCACTTCTTCAAATTAATCAACAATTTCTCTTCTCTCAGCTTCTCAAATACCATACGAATATGCATCATATGCTCCTCCAATGTCTTACTAAAGATCAAAATATCATCTAGATAAACAATGACAAACTTACCTAGAAATTCTTTCAGAACCTCGTTCATGAGCCGCATGAAAGTGCTCGGTGCATTGGTTAGCCCAAAAGGCATGACTAACCACTCATACAGTCCTTCCTTTGTCTTGAAGGCAGTCTTCCATTCATCTCCTTCTCTGATCCGAATCTGATGATATCCACTTTTTAGATCTATCTTTGAAAAATACACAGCTCCACTCAAACAGTCCATAATATCATCCATTCGTGGCAATGGAAACCTGTACTTGATTGTGATCTTGTTTATTGCCCTAGAATCTGTACACATCCTCCATTCTCCATTCTTCTTTGGTGCTAATACCGCTGGTACAGCATAGGGACTTAGACTCTCACGGATCAATCCTTTCTGTAACAACTCATGTACTTGTCTGTTCAACTCCTCACTTTCTGCAGGTGTCATTCTGTGTGCTGCCTTGTTCGGCAAACTCACTCCTGGGATCAAGTCCATCTGATGACTGATCTTCCTGACTGGTGGTAATCCATCAGGCACGTTATCGGACACAATATCCTGAAACTCATTCAACAAATCTGCAACTTCTACAGGAACATCTTCTACTTCCTCTTTACCAGCTTTTGGAATTAAAGCAAAATATACATGCTCATGCCTCATACCATCTAGAAAATTTCTTCCATCAACAAAAGTTATCCTTGCAGTACCACATACCTTTTCTTCAGTCTCCTTCAATGGTTTTAGCTTATGTCACACTCCATCCTTTGTCAGGGAATAGGTATTCGCATGACCATCATGTACAGCACATCTGTCAAACTACCATGGTCTACCCAACAACATATGACATGCATCCATAGATATGATATCACACAATACCTCATCTTGGTATCCGCCGATCTTGAACTTTACCGGGCACTGTTCACTGACCATGACCTTGTGGTCATCCTGCACCCAGGCAATCCGATATGGATGTGGGTGTTTCTATCTCTTGAGCTTCAACTTTGTCACCATCTCTTCTGACACCAAATTGTCAGTGCTTCCACTATCGATAATCACATCACAGCATTTACCCTCACACTTGCATCTAGTGTGAAATAGGCTCCTCCTTTGTTCAGGTTCATTCTCACCACTCAGCAAGACTCTTCTATTAATTAGCGTTTCTCCTCTTTCAGCATCTTTAGAATTTGATGATCTAGCATCTTCATCGACATGTGCAACTCTGGCCTGGCCTTCATTTCTCCTATCTGTTCTGCCTTGGCGCTGAGGACATTCAAATGCCCTGTGACCTTCTTCTCCACAGTGAAAACATGTTCCACGGAAGCCACCTCTTCCAGATCCTTGTCCTCTTCCTCTCCCTCTTTGATCTCTATTATTCTAATCCTAGAAGCGATTGAAATTATTTCCTCGCTGATTCTGACTGCTACTGGCCTCATCCTTCTTTTTTAGATCTTCATTTCAGCCACCATATGACCATCCACCAGATCGTCCACCGCGACCTCTTCCATTTTGTCTGCTCTCAAACTTCTTGTTCATCTTTTCCTCTACTTTTAGGGCAAACTGGTATGCCTCTTCAATACTATTCATTCGAACCAGATTCAGCTCCTCCTGAATGCTTGGCCTTAACCCATTAAGGTATCGGGCAACTTTCTCCTTATCAGCTTCTGATGGCCTGTTCTGATGAGAAGTCGATAGAACTCCTCTGTATACTCCTGAACAGATCTTCCTGCTTGCTTCAAACTCTGCATTTTCTTCAGTAGGTCAAGCTCATAATCAACAGGAATGAACTGTCGCTTCAATTTATCCACCATCCGATCCCATCTCATGATTTTCTCCTTTCCCCTTCTATTTCGCTCCAACTGAATCTCTTGCCACCATATCTTCGCATGACCTTTCAGTCTGGCCTTCACAAATTTGACCCTATCAGGATCCTCAACATCTTCATACTCAAAATATTTTTCACATTCATTGATCCAGTCGATCAATTCCTCTGGGTTAAGATTTCTAGAAAATGTAGGAACCTCAATCTTAGGTCTTTTCCCAATCTTGGAAATCGCCCGAAAAAGTCTTTCTTCCTCCTGGTTCACAATTTCAATTTCTCCTTCTTGATATTCTTCTTCGGCTTCATCCTCACTTTCATCTCTGACATTAAGATTCATTCCTCTACGAATCTCTTCTTGTAATGCTCGCACTTGTCTCTGCAGCTCTCTAACCTCAGGTGTCACAGCACCAGGTCTTCCACCACGTTCTCTTCGTGGAGGCATTTTCACGATGCGCGCTGAAACCCTAACCACGGTCCTGGTGCAAACTGCCTCACAGTCGGTGATCTGTTTACACACTCAAGAAAACTTGCTCTGATACCACTTGATGAAGGGTGCTCCCCTTAATACCACAAACACATAACAGAAACGGAGAAACCACAACAATATGCAAGAACAGAAAATTGGCTTCTTATTATCTCCACAAATGTGGAATTACAAACTTTTAGAATTACAATATGCAAAGCCACATGGGCATTCCTTTACAATATTCTTTAGGACAAAGCCTCGAATCAATACCCAGATCTACTACCCAGAACTATTCTGAACTGCCTAAGACAATAATACAGCCTTCCTTATATAGGCAATTTTCACCGCCTGGGAAGGTTCCAGAATTTTAGCCAATAAGGCCGACCAAACTTAGAATTAATTTATTTTACATTTCATTACATCATAGTCGGCTCAAGATAACCTTTGAAACCCGAACAGAAATTTTGAAGAAAATTATTTTTCGCCATTTCAGGTGGCCCAACTTTCGAAGACCATAAGTCATCACCAGTTGACCCGATCGGCTATTATAACCCCATTTCGAAAATGCCACGAAGCGCTCTACAGGCTTGACCAACGCAAGCGCCCATCACCCAAATTTTTGACCTCATCCGGGGCCTCTAAAGCCTTCAAAACTGAGTTCAAAGTTTCTGTACCCTGCTGCCAATACTAAAAATCTTCAATATCTTCCAATATACACTTGATCTGGCAATGAAACTTTACTGGCAGACTTATATGACCAAAATGAACCTCCAAGAAAGAAATCAGATCATTCTGAGCACATACGAAAATTACCAAAAATAGTAACTTTCCATAAATAGCAGCTCTGCATAAAATAACTCTTATTGAATATAAAAACATAAATATTTTTGGGTGATGCAAGATTGCTCTTACACCCAGGATGCTCCTGCATCAAATCCTATCAAAGAAGGTGCTCATATTCAAGATGTCCATGATCCTATTGAAAATCCTAATGCTCACTCTAAAGATGCTGATATCATTGGTTGTCATATAGATGATGATGAACTTATTGATTATCCTTTTGCATTTTCCACGTCCATCCTTGGACCTCCTCTACCAAAACTAAGGGCTCCATGCCTTCCTTCCATCTTTGGCCCTTATGTTCCTTCACTTTCCCCTCCTAACTCTCCTAATTCACCATCCATCTTGGGTCCCTACATCCCTCCATCTCCCATCTTTCCTCAAGATCAACATAGATGCACACCTTTGAATCCTTTTCATCCACCCACCCATCTAAACCAGTCATATCCTCCTTCTTCTTCCACAAGTCCCAAGTTCTTTGGAAGTAACTTGAATGTTCAATACAAGAAAGAGAAGCAAAACAAGAATCCATCAAAAAATGATCACCATGTCTCCTGTAAATGACATGGAGGCATAAAGTCAAAAGCGATATCTAAGAAAAAAACTACAAGACAAGTATGGGTTCCAAAATCCATCATCAAAGATATTCTTTCTAGATCATCAAAAGAAAATGAAAAGCCTATGGCTATATGGATTCCAAATTCTCTCTTGAAAGAGTTTGGTGTTGAGAAAAAAGTGAAATTGACATTCAAGCTTCCAACGACTTCCACTTCGTCTTCTTCCATTCCATGTGCCTAAACCACAACCTCTGCTATCCATTCACCATATTCCTTCACATATTCCTTCATTCATGTTTCCTCCACCCTCTCGCCACCCTTCAAGGTGTGTGTTGATGTTGATCTTGCCTTCCTTTCCATCTACCATTTCATGATCCTTCCATTCATTATCCATCTACCTTCTATCCTTTTTCCTCATTTGCCTATTCCTCCTATCTTCCAACCTCACTTGCTTTACATAGAACCTTATCCTCCATTTTTCTCTTCCATCTTCCTTTTCCTATCAGCATTTTTGAGCATATCATCTTGAATCTTTGGCATTATCATGGTTTATCCTTTCAAGGAGCATTATCTAAAAAGCTTGCCTTCTTCCAAAAAAATAAAAAAATAAAAAAAAATTGAAAATGCGCCTTGGTGAAAACTTGGAAACAAGCACCTTGGTAGCAAAAGTAAAAAGAAATAAATTCATCATATGGTGAAAAACACTCCCTTGTGGCACCTTGGATAAGTACCATGATGAAAACTTTGCAATCAGGCATCACGTGTAGTTCTTCTACATATTTCATCCATTCCATCTTCTCTTTGATCTTGACAATGTTGATCTATACACAAACATGTGGCTATATTGTGAGCTATTTTATGATGATCTTTCTTTCATTCCTTTAAAGTTTATCCTTCATGTCTATCTTCCTCCATTCATTTTTGCCTTTCGCTATCCTTTTCCTCTTTGGTCTTGATCTAATAAAAAAATAAAGAGTAAAACATGGTGCTATGAAGCCTCTTGACATGTCTACTCCTTTGGACTACATCTTTTCCTGCTGTTGCATTACAATTTTGTGACTTATCCTATGCTAGCCTTTCATTGCTTGTCCAAATATTCTTTTACATGACAATTTTCCCTTGCTTGGGTATTCTTGAGGAGTTTTCCCTTGAGGATTTCTTCCCTTCATTCTCCTTCATTCTCTTGTCTTCCATCTCTTCCACCAACTTGCTAATCCCTCTTGTTCTCCACCTTTCTAGACATTGAGACTACACGATATGATCTTGCTTGGGAGTTTGAAATGGAAAAAGAAGCTATCAAATTTGCTAAGAATTGTCAAAAGTGTCAAGTACATGGAAATTTAATTCATGCTTCAAGGAGAGATCTAATTCCCTTTACTACACAATGGCCTTTTCACCAATGGGAATTTGATCTTATAGGATCCATACATTCTCATTCTTCTAATGGACATACCCATATAATCATAGCTACAAATTATTTCACTAAATGGGTAGAAGCAGTTCCCTTAACACAAGCAACTGGGAAACAGATATCTATGTTCATCTTGAACTACATCATATGTAGATATGGGATCCCACATTCTATAATCAGAGATAATGGGGGACAATTCAAAAATAAGGATTTAGAGGATTTATGTGCCAAATTCAAGATTACTCAACATTGGTCATCTATATACTATCCTTAACGGAATGGACAAGTGAAGGCTTCCAACAAGAATCTCATGAAAATCTTACACCGAACAATTAATAAGATAGGAAGAGATTGGCATCTCATGATCAATCCTGCTCTCTGGGCCTATAGAACAAGTATTAGAATACCCACTGGGGCTACACCCTTCACTTTAGTTTATGGGTCTGAAGTAGTATTACCTATTGAGGTTGAAATCCCATCACTAAGAATCAAAATGCATGGTCTAGTAACTGATGATGACTACAGAGTGTCTAGGTTGCAAGAACTTGAACTACTAGATGAGCGTAGATAAGCAACGTATGATCATCTTAGAGTATATCAGAAGAGAATGTCTAGAGGCTACAACAAGAAACTCAGACACAGAGAATTTCAGGTTGGCGATCTAGTCTTGAGAGAGAATCCTAAAAATCAATCACATAGAGAGCGCAAAGGGAAGTTTGAACCCAACTGGCTAGGTCCCTTTGTTATCACTGCTACTTTTGGCTCTGATGCTTATCAACTCTCAATGACTGAAGGAGAATGGCTCTGAGAACCAATCAACATTCTCCAGCTAAAGAAATTCTATGCCTAAGGCATTCAGTGCTTGGTAAAATGTCCTGAAAAAAATCTTAAAATTCTAAAAAAGTCCTGAAAAAATGAACATCTTGGTGAAAACCTAGCAATAGGTGCCTTGATGATTCATAAAAAAAAATTAAAAAAAAATAAAAAGTACAAAAAAAAGAAAAAAATATCAAAAGTACAAAAAAGAATAAAATATCAAAAGTACAAAAAAAGCAAAAAAATGAGAAAAAAAGTGCCTTAGTGAAAACCTGGAAACAAGCGCCTTGGTAGCAAAAATAGAATCTCTACCAAGATGGTGAAAACTCGGCAAACGGGTGCCACTTGTTCAAAATGCTCCATCTATCAGAGCAATCTTGGTCTTTCCCAGCTTTCAGTCTTGCTTTAGTTTGTATATATCTCTCGATTTGTTTCAGCATTTCCAGTTTTCAATAAGTTCATCTGTACACCAATCAGCTCAAGCATCTGTATCCTATTAATGCTTAAACACTTGGGGGAAATCAATGTCATATCCTATGGTCTCTAGTATATCTTAGACATGTCATATCTAGTCAAAGTCCTTTGAAGCTTCATGTGAGTCATTCCATCAGTCTCGTCTCCAGAAAGGATTTTGCATCTACAACAATGCAATCAAACATAAAAAAAAATTGAAAACAATTTGTGCTTTTACAAGCTTTTATCTCCTTGTATGTCTACTGATTTGCATTGAGATTTTTTAATATTGTGTCCCTTCGAGCTCTTCGATGATGTCCTTTATCGAATTTAGAGAGTGATGACTCAGGGCATAATCTTTTCTTTGTCTTCTGCTGGTATGTGAAAATCTAACAACTTTGAAAATTCTAGATTGAAATGGTGTTTGACTGTAAGAGCCTCTATCTCGAATTGGATGGCCATGTGTACCTCGACCATTGATACCCAGAAAATTCAAGGAAGTTTGATCTAACTATTGTCTTAATGAGTGAATTCTTTCTCCTACTATGAAATGTGATCTTGCTTAAGGATGTGAATGATAAAGGGTCACTACGGGTAATTCACACTGGATTTAGAATGATCTCTTGACTGTTTGATGTGTATGTTAAACGCAAGCTATATTTAGGTCATCACAACGTCTATGTTTTGATGCTTATACAAATTGCTATATCAAAATGGACATGATATTCAGGTCATCGTGGCGTTTGTGCCTTGGTGCTTATATCTAATCTGACATTCTAAAAATAAAATCAATATTCATTTGTCCATGGTTATTTGACCAGTGGGTGTTGTATTAATTCTTGAGCGTTACAAATCAATATTCATATGTCTATAGTTTCATAGTTAGTGGGCATTGTATTGATTTATCCAATTACCTAAAAGTTCAATGATGATAACAAATCGACACATGATCAGTGACTAGGTCCTAGGTCTTAGGTTTCATATCATTCTGCATGTTTCTTTGCATTTTGCATGTTTGCATGATCTCACAAATATTTGGAAAAACTTCAAAGCTTAAATGATTCCTCAATCACCTATTCAAATCTAACAAGAGCTGAATCTCACACGAAGGTTCCTCCAACAAAATAGCAAGTACAATCCTTTTTTGGGATCAAAATCAAAATTTGAGATCATTCATATTATTAACTACTTGTATAATCAACCTTCAATCATCATAGAAATCCAGTATTCAACTTAACTAATTATCTTACATCAAACTATCAAAATTTCAACTTGGTCAACTATGGTCAACTCATGGTTTAACCTAGTCAAACTTGGTCTCCAGGACCTCTAAACGATGCAGAATGCATTCTTGGACGTGTATAATCACTTCTCAAATTAATTAACATGCTTCTAAACCAATTAACACTGACTTTTCATGTTAGATTTCAATTTTAATCTTGAAGGGGGCATGGTATTGCACATCATTCAAGTCTGTAAATCTAAAACTATGATCGAATCTTTCCTCAGTAATCAAGACAACAACCACATCCAGTTGCTGACTCATCAAAAGTCCTCATCACTCAGGGAAAATCTATCATCACTTGGGGCATATCAGATTCATTGATCCATATCAATCTTGTATTCTCCTAATCTTGTAAACTTTATCAACTTTTCACAACCATCAGTTCATTAGTGTTATTTCCTTGGTTCTTCAGTAACTGAAGGGTTCAGATGGGATACCTACATGGTTCTTCTAAGACAATTGAGTCTGGAATCGGTCACTCACTTCTTCGCAATCTTAAGGTTCAAAATCAGGTGTTTTGATGCTTTTGTTTCATTAGTTCATCGCTGCTATAGTGAACATTATCTTTGGTCATTTAGGACCTAATATCTTCAAATCTTTCAATCATCATATCTTTTGAATCGGTTTCATATCTTTATCAAACACAAACTATCTTTGAACCACTGCGCTTCACACAATAATTCAAAGAGGGGCAAAATGTAATACCCCAAAAATGGCCTATAGGTTCATTAACCTCCTATATCAACAAATCAAATGAAATCAACATCAAATTCTTAACCTAAGGCACATCTACGCATTATCGAATCCTAATTGATTATCTTAAATTTTGCATCATGGAATATTCTTAGCAATATTCCTAATTATCCTAATTATCTTTAATTTAATGATTATTTGGTGATAAATCTCATTTATCCTAAAGTTTGATTAATTGAATATTCTGAATATTTAATTAATTAGATTTAATTTTTCCCTTAATTATTAAATTGAATTTAATCTTATTTATTCCTAAATATTATTATTCAAATTTCACAAATAAATCAAAATTCCTATCATTAATTGATTTAATTGATTAAATGTGTGTGTGAGTTTTGTACCTGATATGTAGACACAACACTTCAGTAAAACATTAGAGGTTAGCAAAAAAAAATCTGCAATGAATTGAAAGCTAAACTAACCAAGCGATTTACTGCCTTCTAATAGGTGCGAGATTGATGTTCTTAGATTTTAATCAAGATCAATGACCTAGATGACACCTAAATGAAGGATTTGAGTGCAATTGATCTAGATATGAATTGAATGCAAATTAAGCTATTTTTTTGGATTTTGTGATGCAATAAGAATGATAAACTGATATGAATCTATTATATATGAGAAATTGATATGAAATTAACCTAGCAATGATATGCAATGCTCAAAACAGGAATGATCTCATAATAGCTTGGATTCGCAAAGATGATTCTTCAGTCTCCAATTCGGCAACATGAAGATACAAATTCGCAAGATTAATCGATTGACAGAGCAAACTTGCAAAATTATGAGATTGATCGATCCCAAATGAGGAGCTGAAGCCTTGATTTTATAGAAATCCAGGGCTTTGAGGATGCATGGAAAAAGCCATAAATCACTCAGATTAACTTAGCTGTGATTTTTGAGTTCTCTGAAATTAGAAGATTATTAACTCACAAAAACATGCAAAAGCAAAGTTGAACTCAAAATAGAGATTCTGATTTACTTGATAATTGATAGTTGCCTGCTTTTCTGATTGTGCATATTTATTATGAATTAATTTTATAATTAAAGTGATTTATTCTCAACTTAACCAATTTTTGAATTAAAACAATTGATTTATTGGTTAATCAATCATTTAATCAAACTTAAAAACTATATCACTAAATAATGACAATTTTGCTTTAATTAATTAAATAAGAATTTAATCAATTAATGATAGGAATTTTGATTTATTGTCAAATTTAAATAATATAATTTATGAATAAATGTAATTAAATTCAACTTAATAATTAAGTGGCAGAATTAAATCTAATTAATTAAATATTCAGAATATTCAATTAATCAAACTTTAGGATAAATAAGATTGATCGCCAAATAATCATTAAATTAAAGATAATTAGATAAATTAGGAATATTGCTAGGAATATTCCCTAATGTAGAGTTTAGGATAATCAATTAGTATTCTATGATGTTTAGATGTGCCTTTGGTTAGGACTTTGATGTCAATTTTGTTCAATTTGAGGATGTAGGAGATTAACGAACATATAGCCCATTTTTGGGGTATTACATAAACAAGGAGAAAACTCCTCAACACATCTTGGAAACCATTGAATTCAACAATAAATGAAACCTAACATCAACACTATTCCTTCCATTCACTTCTACCAAGAATAAAGCATTTAATCCATTCAACATTACATATAATCATTAGACAGTTACATTTTTTGACTGTGTAGAGGAACAGTCACGACCAAAATGATCAAAACTACTTTCACCCTTGCACAAGCTATTCCAAACTTCAATTAAAATGAGAAATATGCTATATCAAATCATTCATATTCATATTAACCATTCAAAGGATCATTTTTTCAATGTACCCTCTGACTGTACCCCTGCAGCAGAGAAACGAAACCTCAAAATAGAGAAAGGAAACTTAGTAAAACCAGTCTATGCCATTGTTTGTGAGGGTATAGTCATGATAAGTGCCTCTTAAACCTCTCCAAACATGTAAGAATGTCTTTAAATACTTCATTGATCTCTCCTAAACATTAACACATGGACAGTCAAACCAGTAGTCTCCAAAGCATTCAATAAGTGAATATGAATGTTTGAAAACTTTCCTCTCAACTTCCCCAACCACTCCTAATTGGTTAGAGGGATTAGTTGAGCGTTTAGACACTAAAACTTCTTAAACATACTTTATCTGATATGATGAAATGTAATATCAACAAACGTGAATCCAAACATTTGAAAATAATGAATCGATATCCTTGAGCACAAGCACTAATAACATCAAATAATGGAGATAAAGCACGGGCTAGCTCATGACACCAGTAGAATGCGGTCATTTTAGTGAGCATTCATGATTAAGTAAAATGCAATGCATTTGAAATTTGCAGTCAAATATGATGCCAAAGGCTCGAAAGACATTACTCATCAAAGATACCAATCAAAGATGAAGAAATCACATACCTTCGCTTGCGCTCAGCTTGCACGAAGGAAGATTTGATAGCCAAATCTTCCTTGTACCACACAAAGAACATTCCATTGGTTTAGTTTACCATGTTATTATCATATCAGATAAAGTATGTTTAAGAATTGTTGGTAAGGATAGGAATAGTGGAGATTCTAGAAATATCCCTCTAACCGATTAGGAGTGGTTGGGGAAGTTGAGAGGAAAGTTTTCAAACATTCATATTCACTTATTTAATGCTTTGGAGACTACTAGTTTGATTGTCCATGCATTACCAATGACTGAGATTCATTAAAGGATACAAAACCCTTCATTTTGGGTTATTGTGTGTGGATTCATCCGCTTTAGCCAAGAAGATCAAGAAGATGGGGCAGGAGGACATTGTGGTAGAAGAAGTATTTAAAGAAGCAACAAGAAGCAATAGAAAAGTTTTCAAGAGTTTGGAAAAAAAATTTAGAATCCATGAATGGTATGGGTAAGGTGACCTTCATTCTTGGACATGACTTCAATGAAACATTGGATATAGCTGATAAGAAGAAGGGTCACTTGTTGATAGTGTTCATTGAGGGAAGGGGGATTGTGAAAGACTTGTTATCATTGTATTGTATATTTCCAATATGTTTGGATGTAGGGCACACCAGGAGAATGAAGGATCACTCACTGATTGCATGATAACCCAGTTTTGAAGCGTCACTGGTTGAGGGGACAATCAAGGTCTAGATGTTGATAGTAATTTGTTGAGGGAAGGGGGATTGTAAAAGACTTGTTATCATTGCATTGTGTATTTCCAATATGTTTGGATGCAGGGCAGACCAGGAGAATGAAGGATCACTCACTGATTGCATGATAACCCCACAAAGCATTCTTTCCTTTAAGTTTCCATAATATCTCAAAATATGATCATTATTCTTTACTTTCTTCTATATGCTATTCTTTCTATGGTTTTGTTATCTCATAAATATATCAAAAACATTGCAGATGTGCATATAAAAGTAAAATATTGTCCTTCAATTGTTCCACATTGAAGCATTTCCTCTTGTGAGTATTCTCTTCATTTGTACAATATCTATCAAAAATGGTTCTCATATTTCCTACAACTATGAAAGGAATAGTGTTGGTGTTAGGTTTCATTTATTATTGAATTCAATGGTTTCCAAGATGTGTTGAGGGGTTTTCTCCTTGTTTAATGTTAATAGTTCCTACACAATCCACTCATAAAACTGTGAAATACTATGCGGAAGGGATGGTTGATAGTGTTCCTTGGGGAAAGGGGGATTGTGAAAGACTTTTATCATTGTATTGTGTATTTCCAATATGTTTGGATGTAGGGTAGACCAGAAGAATGAAGGATCACTCACTAATTGCATGATAACCCAGTTTTGAAGGGTCATTGGTTGAGGAGACAGTCAAGGTCTGGATGATTGGGCCATTGGAGGACCCTAGTTCTTTATATTAATTGCTATTCAAATTGGATGCATGGATTTCTTGTGAATTATCAGCTGCTATGTATCCTACAACTGGATCCGTAAATCTGCATATACTTCTCTAGGGTTGTAAGCCACTTAGGGATCAAAATAGAGAAACTAAATAAAAATCATTCTTTGTCCTATTTCCTTTTTAAAAAGTCTCAACCATCAATGATACAATACATTTGATGCCCTAAGCTATCAATACAAATGGCACCTAGCTAGAAGCTCACGGGCTATCTATTTGATAACCACAGTCAACATTTCAAAAAAATAGATATCTTGTTAGAAAGTAAAGTCCACCAAGATAACTGAGAGGGTGGGGGGGCGCTGAATTAGTTATCTGATAATTATAACTTTTATCAACTTCAACAGCATTTAACCATGTAAGAAATGCAATTACTAACCATACAAAGATATTCATATAGAATGACACAATAACACAAGATATGTTGAATACGGAACCTCTTGATCAAAGAGTAAACCCCGATGGGAATGATGCCCACAAAAGATGCACTAATATGAATATTCCTTGTGACTGGACTTTGTTAAGAGTCTTATGAAATACAATCAATACATATAAATCCTTGTTATGAGATTTTGAATCCTTGTTAAAAGATTCTAACCTTGTTAGGAGTTATGGAATACAGAAGGACCCACTGCCCAAACAACTTCAGGGTAAGATCACTGAACACACTGTCCAACTGACCTTAAGATTATTCAGTAGAATAATATGAAATAAATTACCTCCTTCTCACTGTGCCAAAACTGCACTCACTGCTACACCAGATCTCAATTCCAAATCTCTATACTTCACATGTCTTCCTTCACAATTTTGCTTTCACAATTTCATTAGCTCTTTTCTTCACCTCATGCTTACATTCGCATTCAATCATACAATGCTCTCATTCCTTTCACATTACCACTACTATATCAAAATAAGGAAAAACATTCATTCCTTTATACCACACTCAAATAATTACAAAATGAGTTGGCATACAATTACAAAATAAAAGATTCTACACGCTACATTAAAATTACTCAAAACCGTCGGCTTCCAAATGCAATAACTCTTCACTCATGTGACCACGAAATTTGCACTATGAACCACGTCACCACCAATGTGTCTCAAACTTCCCTTTAACTACACAAAACAATATTCAGTCCTGATTAGGAGATATCATTCAATTTCCACAAACCGCTGCTCAGGAACACTGCCTGAATACTGCTTCCACCAAAATGCTTATAACTTTTTCCGTACATGCCATACTGATTTTTTCTCTTAACCATAGACATATAATGTATCAAATAACATAACCTCAACATTTCATATCATTATTCTCAATATAACATGTGCGCAAAACAAAACACTATCTACTTCTCTGCGAGTCTCTAGAATATCACTATGTTGACATCAATGACAATCATAGTCATGAATGCAACAACAACTGCTACAGAAATGATCACCAAGCATTCATTCCTAAAAATATCCCCCATTGGTATTGATGGCGACATAGATGAAAAACATCCAATGTTTCAAAAATCCAATACTACAACACTGCTGCTCTGAAAATGCTTCAAGTCTTCTTCATCAATCCAATCTTGCTTCATTTTCCTATTCAGATAGTACAAATGCTTTTTCATGTACACTTCTCCCCCATTGACATCAATGATAGAAATTTTATCACTATGTCAACAACAACTGAATGTCAAAAGACACTATTCAAAAAGTACATTCACAAGAGTCCTCATGACTCAGCTCAGATACATATACTCCCCCATAGAGGAAGTACCAACATCCAATCTAGAAGAAAGATAGGGCTCATATACCATTGGACAGATGCAACCAACTACATCATTACTCAAAAGTAGGCTGGGGCACAACCCCAAGCATACCTCTTAGATACTCAAATGTATCCTTAGGCAAAGGCTTTGTAAATATGTCTGCTATCTGTTCCTTTGTGCTTATGTACTCCATTCTGACTTCTTTCTCAACAAATTTTTCTCTTACAACATGATACTTGATCTCTATATGCTTAGTCTTAGAATGCAATACAGGATTCTTAGACATACTAAATGTACTAGTGTTGTCACAATGTATAACAATAGACTCAACAAACTTAATTCCAATATCCATAAGCATCTGCTTCATCCAAATTATCTGGTTATAATTGTGTGTTGCTGCTACATATTCTGCTTTTGTTGTACTCTATGAGATACAATTCTGCTTCTTGCTTAGCCAAGAAACTAATCTTGCTCCAAGAAAAAAGGCTCCACCACTGGTGCTTTTCTTATCATCAACACAACCTCCCTAATCAGCATCTGTATATGTACATAGGGTAAAATCATCAAATTTTTCATACCACAATCCATAGTCCATTATGCCTCTTAAATATCACAGTATCCTCTTTACTGCTGCATAATGTGACTCTCTAGGTTCAGCTTGAAATCTTGCTACCATTCCAACTAAATGTGCTATATCTGGTCTAGTGTGTGTCAAGTACTTCAATCCTCCAATCATGGATCTGTACTTCTTCTGCTCAACTACTGATGTTTCATCCTTTCTCGATAGTTTATGTCCTGTAACCATAGGTGTTCCAACTGGTTTATAGTTCTCCATTCCAAATCTTTTCAGAAAATCATTCAAGTACTTTGTCTAGCTAACAAAGATACCATCATTGTTCTATGTTATTTGTAATCCCAAAAAGTATTTCATCTCACCAATCATACTCATTTCAAATCCAGTCTTCATTTCATCAGCAAATTTGTCACTAGCTTCATCTTCTCCTCAAAAGATAATATCATGAACAAAAATTACTACAACTAACAATTTATTTTCAATTTCTTTTGTACAAATTGCTATCAGCTGTTCCTTTTGTAAATCCCAATTTCAACAAATACTTATCCAATCTAGCATACCAAGTTCTAGGTTCTTGCTTTAGTCCATATAATGCTTTCTTTAGTTTACATACCATATCTCCTTCTTGAGTCAAAGGAAAACATTCAGGTTGCTTAATGCAGACTTCTTCTAATTCACCATTCAGAAATGTAGATTTCACATCCATCTGATACACTTTGAATTTCTTAAAAGCTGCATAAGCTAGAAACATTCTTACTACTTCAAGTCTTGCTACAGGTGCAAAAGTTTCTTCATAGTCAATTCCTTCTTGCTACGAGTATCCCTTACATACTAATCTTGTTTTTTTTTTACTACTTCTCCCTGTTCATTCATCTTGTTTCTGAATACCCATTTAGTTCCAATCACATTCTTGTCTTTAGGTCTAGGCACCAATTCCCATGTCTTGTTTCTCTCAATCTGATCTAGTTCTTCTTTCATAGCTTTAATCCAATGTTCATCTTCACAAGCTTCATTAGTAGATTTAGGTTCAATTTGAGAAATCAAACATAAATTTTCCTTATTCTAGTCATAACTCCTCTGTCCAAACTTCCAATAACTTGTTCAATAGGATGATGTCTAGATATATACCTGTTCGGTGTCATAGTCACAGATCTTGCTTCAACTATAGATTCTTCTCTAGATTCTTCTCTGGTTTCTTCTCTGGTTTCTTCTATAGTATGATTCTCATTGAACAATTCACTGTCAGTCTCATAGAATAATTTAGTAGTTTCATTTTTAGGCTGAGGATAAGCTTCTTCATCTGATTCATAATCAAGCATTCTTTCCTAAATTTTGAACTTCTCATCAACTTTAACATTTTCACTTTCAACAATAGTTTTAGTTCTCTTATTGTAACATCTATATGCTTTTCTCTTCAAATAATATCCAAGAAAAATTCCTTCATCACTTATAGGGTCAAAATTTCTAATATCATCATCTCTCTTTATATAATATTTGCTTCCAAAAATTCTAAAATACTTAACTAAGGGTGTATGTCCAAACCATAATTCATAGGGTGTCTTGTCTGTGTCTGTTCTGATTTGTACTCTATTCATTGTATACACTATTGTATTCACTTCTTCTCTCCAGAATATCTTCGGCAAGTCATTCTCAAATAACATAGCTCTTGTTGCTTCAGTCACTGTCCTATTTCTTCTTTCTGCAATACCATTTTGTTCAGGTGTTCTAGGGGCTGAAAACTGTCTCTTAATACCATTCACTTCACAAAAAGTGTTAAACTCTCTAGAAGTAAATTCACCACCTCTATCAGATCTTAGACATTTAATCTTCATTCTAGATTCATTCTCAAATTTATTCTTAATGATCTTAAACTTATCAAATGCTTCATATTTTTCTTTCAAAAATGCAATCCATGTCATTTTTGTAAAATCATTAACAAGAATCATAAAATACCTTTCTCCATAGAATCCTCTAGTCCTAGTAGGACCGCTCGAGTCTGTATGAACAATCTCCAACTTCTCTACCAATGTGAACTTCTTACTAGGAAATGAACTTCTCTTTTTCTTAGCCATCACACATTCTTTGCAAATCATGTTAGTAGGCTCCATAATCTTAGGCAAATTTCTTACTGCAAGTGTAGTACTTAGCTTCACAATGTTATCAAAGTTTATATGAAAAAAATTCTATGCCATAACCAACTGTCATCAATCTTAGTAATCAAACATGTCATCTCAGTGGGATTCAACTGAAATACATTACCTCTGGATCTAGATCCAGTTCCAATCAGATTTCCATCTTTATCCTTTATCACACAAGTTTTCTTAGTAAACCAAACTTGATATCCCTTATCAACTAACTGTCCAACACTCAAAATATTATGTTTCAATCCATCGACAAAGTAAACATCATCAATGTTAGTCTTTCCATCAAGAGTAATAGATCCTATACCTTTAATCAAACAACGTGCATTGTTACCAACTCTAACAACTCCTCCATCATAATTGTTAAACTTTATGAACTTCTTCATATCTCCAGTCATATGATGTGAACAACCACTATCTATAATCCAATCAGCTTTGTTTTCAACTTCGGAAACTAAGGCTTTTACTTCTTTAACATCAGATTCAGAATTTTCTTCTTTAATTGCTATAAATCCTATCTCATCATTATTCTCAGTATCACTTTCACTCAAGATTCTTTCTATACTAGCTTCAAGATCTTCATCATTAGCATAATAACATTCCTTAGATCTTCTAGGCTTGAAATTGATTCTATACTTCTTAACTCTCTTAGGACACTTAGATGCAAAATGACCATATTCTTGACAAGTCCAACATTAAAAAAATTTCTTACCGTCTGGTTCTCTTTTCAAAAGCAAGGCAATACTTTCTTAAATCTTCTTATCTTATTCATTTCTAGATCTGCTACTGCTGGCATAATCTCCACTCACACTGGTACTTCTTGACAATGTACGACGTACTCTAAGAGCACTGAATGCTATCTCCATTCTAGGTAAGTCTCCTGATAACCTCAGGTTCATCTCTGCTGCTTCCAATCTTCCAGGAAGAGTTTCTCTTGTAAAGTTCATAGTACAAGGTATAACTTGTTCAATCATATGTGTTGTCTCCTTAAATATAGGAGTCAATGTCCTTAGAATTTTCCATATCACTTCATTCTCTATGTTTGAGCCTCCACAAGATTTTATCCTTGCGACAATTTCTGACATTCTACCAATATAGCTTCTAATAGATTGATCTTCCATCATTCTAATATCTTTAAATGCACATATCCAATTATATAATCTAGCTCTTTTTGCATGTTCATCACCTTCAAAATTAGAGTGTAAAGCTTTCTAATTTTCATTAGATTTGTTAAAAAAATTTACCTAACTATATTCATTCTCTGGAAGTGCTGTCAAAAGTGCTTCTCTTGCAAGTATGTTACACATGAATAGATCTACCTCATCTTTAGAACATGTTTCAAGACTGTCTTCTTCAATTATAGTCCTATCATTCTTTGTAATCAACCAATAACCCGGTCCTAAACATAGTAGATGTGTCTTTATCTTTTCCTTCTAGCTGTCAAAATTTACTCCATCAAACTTAGGGCTTTCTTTCCTGAAATTCGCCATGGATATCCTTAAGCTATTAAACTTTCCCTTCAAGGACCTGCTGCTCTGATACCAATTGTTAGAACGTAAAGTCCACCAAGATAACTAAGAGGGCGGGGGGGTGAATCAATTATCTGATAATTATAACTTTTATCAACTTCAACAACATTTAACCATGTAAGCAATGTAATTACTAACCATAGAAAGATATTCATACACAATGACACAATAACACAAGATATGTTGACTATGGAACCTCTTGATCAAAGAGTAAACCCCGGTGGGAATGATGCCCACAAAAGATGCACTAATATGAATATTCCTTGTGAAAGGATGGACTCTGTTAAGAGTCTTATGAAATACATTTAGTACATATAAATCCCTATTAGGAGATTTTGAATCCCTATTAAAAGATTCTAACCCTGTTAGGAGTTATGGAAGACAAAAGGACCCACTACCCAAACAACTTCAGGGTAAGATCACTGAACACACTGTCCAACTAACCTTAAGATTATTTAGTAGAATAATATGAAATAAATTACCTACTTCTCATTGTGCCAAAATCGCACTCACTGCTACACTAGATCTCAATTCCAGATCTCTATACTTCGCATGTCTTCCTTCACAATTTCACTTTCATAATTTCATTAGCTCTTTTCTTCACCTCATGCTTACATTCACATTAAATCATACAATGCTCTCATTCCTTTCACATTACCACTACTATATCACAATAAGAAAAAAAATTCCTTCCTTTATACCACACTCAAATAATTAGAAATGAGTTAGCATACAATTACAAAATAACAGATTCTACACGCTACATCAAAATTACTCAAAATTGTCAGCTTCCAAATGCAATGACTCTTCACTCGTGTGACCACAAAATTTGCGTTATAAACCACGTCACCACCAATGTGTCTCAAACTTCCATTTAACTATGCAAAACAATATTCCATCCCGATTAGGAGATATCATCCGATTTCCACAAATCGCTACTCAGGAACACTGCCTGAATACTGCTTCCACCAAAATGCTTATAACTTTTTACGTACATGTCATACTAATTTGTATGTGTGTGAAAATTGTACTTGATCTGTAGACACAACACTCAGTAAAACATTAGAGGTTAGCTATAATCAAAATTGTGCAAAATTGAAACTAATCTAACCAAGCGATTTACTGCCTTCTAATAGGTGCGAGATCGATGTTCTCAGATTGTAATCAAGATCAGTGACCTAGACGACACCTAAATGAAAGATTTTAATGTAATTCTAGATATGAAATATGAATACAATTAAGCTATTTTTTTTATATTTTATGATGTAATAAGAATGAAAACTAATATGCTATGAATGCTATTAAAAACTGATATGAATCTATGAATGCTAAATGATCTAACAATGAAGATTCTAACAATGATATGAAAACTATGCAATTGAAATTGATCTCACAAAGATTTGAATTCGCAAGTTGATTCCTCAGTCTCCGATTCGACAGCGTGATTGTGAAAATTTGTGGATGATTTATGAAGAGCTGAAGCCTTAATTTATAGAAATCCCGGGCTTTGGAGGTGCATGGAAGAAAGCCATAAATCACTCAAATTAACTCATCTTGATTTTTGAGTTATCTGATCATGAAAGATAGTTAATTCTCAAAATCATACAAAACATGCAAAAATAGCTTTTTAACTCAAATTAGAGTTTAGATCAGCTTTTTGAACTCCAAAAGGATGTTGAGTTCCAAAAAGTCAATAACTTGCATTGATTTTCTGATTTTGAGTTTAACTGTTTCTTTTGAATGTGCATAATAATTAAGAATTAAATAAATAAATAAAGTGATTTATCCTCAACTCAACTGATTTTTGAAAATAAAATAATTAATTTATTGGTTAATTAACTATTTATTCAAACTTTTATTAAAAACTATATTATTAAATAATGACAACATGCTTTAATCAATTAAATAAGAATTTAATCAATTAATGATAGGATATTGGATTTATTGTCAAAATTAAATAATATAATTAATAATAGATAGAATTAAATTTAATTAAACAATTAAGTGGAAAATATTAAATCTAATTAATTAAATATGAAAATATTCAATTAATCAAACTTTAGGATAAAAGTGATTTATCGCCAAATAATTATTAAATTAAAGATAATTAGGATAATTAGGAATATTGCTAGGAATATTCCCCGATGTAGAATTTAATATAATCAATTATAATTCGATGATATTTAGATGTGCCTTAGGTTAGGACTTTGATGTCGATTTCATTCGATTTGAAGATATAGGAGGTTAATGAACATATAGCCTATTTTTGGGGTATTACATTTTGCCCCTCTTTGAATTACTGTGCGAAGCGCAGTGGTTCAAAGATAGTCTATATTTGATAAAGATATGAAACTGATTCAAAAGATTAACCGATCTCAAGATAGAAACCGATTGAAAGATATGGAGATAGGAGGTCCTGAATGACCAGAGATAATGTTCACGATAGCAGTGATGAACCAATGATTGCGAAAAAGTGTCAAAACGCTTGATTCTGAACCTTAGGATTGATAAGAAGTGAGTGACCGGTTCTAGACTCGATTGTCTTAACAGAACTAGCAGGTATCACATCCGAACCCTTCAGTTGTCGAAGAACCAAGGAAATAACACTAGTGAACCGATGGTTGCGAAAAGCTGATACAGATTACAAGATTAAGAGAATACCAGATTGATATGGATCGATGAATCTGATATGCCCCAAGTGATGATAGATTTGCCCCAAGCGATGAGGACTTTTGATGAATCAGTGACTAGACGTGGTTGTTGTCTTGATCACTGATGAAAGATATTGATAGATTTGATCGATAGAATTTGATTTACAGACTTTGAATGATGTGCAATACCATGCCCCCTTCAGGATTAAAATTGAAATCTAACAAGAAAAGTCAGCGTTATAGTTTAGAAGCATGTTAATTGATTTGAGAAGTGGTTATACATGTCTGAGAACACGTTTTGCATCGTTTGGAGGTCCTGAAGACCAAGATTGACTAGGTAAACCATGAGTTGACCATAGTTGACCAAGTTGAAATTTTGATAGTTTGATGAAAGATAATCAGTTAAGTTGAATACTGGATTTCTATGGTGATTGAAGGTTGATTATGCAAGCAATAGACCGTCTTGGTCCCAAAAATTTTAAATCATGATTTTGACATAATAAACGATCTCAGATTTCAATTTTGATCCCGAAAATAGGTTCAGAACGTCGAAATTAGCCAGGGGTGCAATTTTCATGGAAAACGGAGCACTTTTAAAAATTAGGTCAAAAGCTATATAAAGGCTGGAAGGGTCATTTTCAATTCATTTCAAGCATTTGACTTTAGAGATTTTGTGGAGCCCTCTGAGCGAGAAAAATGGCAGACCAGCGAGAACCGAAAGTACCTGTGAGTCCGCACCGATTTGAGCACAGTCGGAGACACGACAGACCTCGACAGTATGGACATCCGGTAGGTGGACCTCTATTCCCCTCTAAAAATGCATGTTTTTTATGATTTATAGCATTTTAAAAAATTTTCATACGCATTTGTAGCTTTAGAATGTTGCATGTGTAGAAACTCATATGAGTCCCAGTCCAGACTCGTACGACACTTCATTTGAATTTACATTGTCGTTTCAACCCTGCCCAAGTGTCGTATGAGAGGGACCCCTGTGTCGTACGACATTTCATCGGGTCCCTCGAAACTTGTATGAGTCCAGGCGTAGTGTCGTATGACTATGGATTGTCATTTGGTCTATTGTGGAATGTTGTACGACATTTTAGGCCAGTCTGGAATGTCATTTGAAAAATAGAGTTTTAAAAACTCATTCTTAGGTCAAAAATCTAACTTTTTTGATCCTTCTGCCTGATTGCGGACACTTTGCCCTACCTTCTGAAATATCAAACTGTGTCATGCTGATACTATTAGCCTGATTTTGAACTCAATTTCTGATAAAAATACCCTGTTTCTGTATGATTTAGGTCACATATCCAGATGTACATGTTCGGCATTCTTACCCAGTGACACAGAGACTGTGTGTCTCCCTTCCGGACCCGATGAGGGTGCATCTTGCTGCCTGTGGATTTGAGTACCTTATTCATTTACCCGACATTAGGGTAAATCATGGTTTATTGACTGCTTTGATAGAGAGGTTTCATTCTGAGACCTAGACTTTTCACCTTCCAACTGGGGAGATTACTGTTACCCCTGAGGATGTGTATAGGATTTTTCGCATTCCTTTTTATGCTCTGCGACGTCTAGAGTATGTCAGTGGAGGATCAAGTGGACTTCACACCTTTAGATGACTATTTGGTGATGACACCCATTTGACACAGTCCATCTCCTAGGAGACACTTGTTCAGCGATACGGTCAGACACATCGTCTAGAGTGTATCATTGCGGAGATGATCAGAGAGTTGATTATGCCTGGCCATCAGTAGAATGGCTTTTTGATGGGATGGTCACCGATGGTAGCACTTCTGATGGCTACTCCTACCGAGCTTGCCTGGGGTCAGTGTCTGTTGGCCCATATGTTCTCTGAGATGCATGAGGTGGTCTACCAGGACTGCAAGAGCTTTGCTTCTGGAGCTCTTGTTTTATAGATATGGGCGTGGGAGCACATCCCAATTTTGAGACCAGTGTTTCAGAGTCAGCGACAGCCACAGGAGCTGATCATATATACTTATGCTGGTTATGTCACACAGGTTTGCATGGGACACACCGAGTACTTCTGCCGGTGTTTAGATGATATGACCTTCATGATCTGGAGGCCATATTTACAGATAGAAGCCTGGCCTACTGCGAGAGAGCAATTTTCATTCTTTTTTCAGAGCAGGATACTGATAGAATGAACCTCCACCGTCTTGGAGAGATTTTTGATTAATAGAGTCTGGCGTCAGTATGGACGCATTCAGGATGTCCCTCAGGAGTATACTACTTATGCCCGTATTGTGCATGAGATAGGGCTCGGATGGACACCACGGCTCAGCTATTCTTTATGTGCTAATGAGTATAGGCATATCATTGGAAGAGACTGGGAGTATCATCCAAAGGTGGTGGATGAAGGGGTTACAGACGCATATGTTTCATGGCTTGCTGATCATCGGATTCACCGATTTTCTGATCCTACAGAGATGATACCCTCCATGGAGGAGGCTATGGATGTTACAGGGGCTCCTATGAGAGCAAGACCGAGACCACAGGTGGTACACCCTACTCCTTCGAGACAGAGAGCCATGGCTCCTCCATAGAGAGCACCAGGACATACGAGGCCTTTGCATCCTTCTACATCTATAGCAGGTACATCTTCCAGGACACAGAGATGGAGCAGAGGTGAGAGTGGTACACTGGGTGGAGTAGGATCTGCAGATGATGTTCTAGGAGCTGAGCAGTTTGCAGGTGGTACAAGTGGGGATGACACATTTGATTTGGGTGTTGAGATTAGAAGCCATAAGGCACACAGGGCTAGCACTTCTTCACATGCAGATCAGCTAGCACAGCCAGTATAGGACACAGATATGCCAGCAGCTGATGCAAAGCCTACAGTTCCTCTTACTTTGGTTGAGATTATCAGACGGCTTAGAGTCCAAGTCCAGGACCTGAAGATAGAGAATGCTAGATTAGGGGAGAGGCATCGAGAGGCAGATAGGCAGCGTATAGAGCAGCGCACAGAGATTCAAAGATTACAGGCAGAGGTGATTCATCAGACTGCGTGGGCCTCATATTATGTATTTGCTTACTATGCAGTAGTCCCTGATATACAGAGAGTGCCCACCTATTCTTAGTACATGGCAGCATCAGAGGGAGCTAGGGCACCGAGAGTAGAGACTATACCAGTTGCACCACCTCCTCCCCCACTTGATGTAGAGGAGCATGCTGCCAGTTGATTTCTCTTCTCATCTGTTACTTTCTCACTGATACATTGTTGTGTCTGATAGCTCTACGAAGCTCATTATTTTGTACTCTGTGCCAGTAGTGCACCCCTGACTATTTGAGATTTGTGATATATAGATGAGATCGATATTTTTGGTTGTGACATCACGTGTACTTGTCATTTTTGTTATGTATGATGATATCATGTGATGTTAATGCTATGAGTAGTGTAGAATGTATGTATGGATCAATGCAATGCAATGATTTCTTTCATATGTATGAATGTTATGCAGATGTAATGATTATGGAAATATGTATGTTTATGCAATGGATGTAAATGTAATGTAATAAATGGTTATGATTATGATATGTAAATGAAACGATACACATGATATGTTTTGCAGGTTGATGAAGACAAGTACTCAGTCTTATGTCAAAAGGATGTTCAACCCAGGTGGGTTGCTGCTTGTGATTTAGTGAAGAGACCTTCGAGTTAGATTTCAGCCCTTGTTAGATTTGAATAGGTGATTGAAGAATCTCATTTTTTTATTTTTTCTTTAAGTTTTCGTCAAATATTTGTGAGATCATACAAATATGCAGAATGCAAAGAAACATGCAAAATGATATGCAACCTAAGACCTAGGACCTAGTCACTGATCATGAGCCGATTTGTTATCATCATTGAACTTTTAGGTAACTGAATAAATCAATACAATGTCCACTAGCCATGAAACCATAGACATATGAATATTGATTTGTATGCGCAAGAATCAATACAACACCCACTAGTCAAACAACCATAGATATATGAATATTGATTTATTTTCAGAATGTTGGAGTAGATATAAGCACCAAGGCACAAGCGTTAGGATGACTTGAATATCATGTCCATTTTGATATAGCAATTTGTACAAGCATCAAAACATAAACGTTGTGATGACCTAAATACGCTTTGTATTATAAACACATCAAATAGTTTTAGAGATCATTCAAAATCCAATGTGAATTTCTCGTAGTGACCCTTTATCATTCACATCCTTAGGCAAGATCGCATTTCACAGTAGGAGAAAGAATTCACGTCAAAAAGATAATAGTTAGAGCAAACTTCCTTGAATTTTCCAGGTATCGATGGTCGAGGTACGCATGGCCATCCAATTCGAGATAGAGGCTCTTACAGTCGGACACCATTTCAATCCAGAATTTCCAAAGTTATTAGATTTTCACATACAAGTAGAAGACAAAGAAAAGATTATGCCCCCAGTCATCACTTTCTAAATCCTGTAAAGGACATCATCGAAGAGCTCGAAGGGACACAATATGCAAAAATCTCAATGCGAATCAGTAAGCATACAAGGAGATAAAAGCATGAAGCACAGATTGTTTTTCAGTTCGTTTTGATGTTTGATTGTTGTAGATGCAAAATCCTTTCTGGAGACGAGACAGACTGACTGACTCAACTTGAAGCTTCAAAGGACTCTGACTAGATACGACATGTCTAAGATACATTGGAGACCATAGGATATGACATTGATTGCCCCCAAGTTGAACATTGATAGGATACAGACGCTCAAGCTGATTGGTGTACAAATCGACTTTATTGAAACAAGGATATACACAGACTAAAGCAGACTGAAAGCTGGGAAAGACCAAGATTGTGCTGATAGATGGAGCATTTTGAAACAAGTGGCACCTATTTGCTAGGTTTTCACCATCTTGGTAGAGATTCTATTTTTGCTACCAAGGTGCCCGTTTCCAGGTTTTCACCAAGGCACTTTTTTCCTTTTTTTTTCATTTTTTTGTATTTTTCATTTTTTCAATTTTTTCAATTTTTTGATATTTTTTTTTTTTTTTGTGAATCATCAAGGCGCCTATTGCTAGGTTTTCACCAAAATGTTCATTTTTTCAGGACTTTTTCAGATTTTTAACATTTTTTTAAGACATTTACCAAGCACTGAATGCCTTAGGCGTAGAATTTTTTCAGATGGAGAACATTGATTGGTTCTCGGAGCTGCTCTCCTTCAGTCGTTGAGAGTTGATAGGCACCAGAGCCAAAAGTAGCAGTGATAACAAAGGGACCTAGCCAATTGGGTTTGAACTTCCCCTTGTGTTCTCGATGTGATTGATTTTTAGGGTTTTCTCTCAACACTAGATCACCAACCTAAAATTCTTTGTGTCTAACTTTCTTGTTGTAGCATCTAGACATTCTTTTCTGATACACTCTGAGATGATCATACACTGTTTGCCTACGCTCATCTAGTAGTTCAAGTTCTTGCAACCTAGACACTCTATAGTCTTCATCAGTTACAAGTCCATGCATTCTTATTCTGAGTGATGCGATTTCAACCTCAATAGGCAGTACCGCTTCAGACCCATAAACTAAAGTGAATGGTGTAGCCCCAATAGGCATTCTGATACTAGTTCTGTAGGCCCAGAGAGCTGGATTGATCATGAGATGCCAGTCTCTTCCTATTTTAGTCACTGTTCTGTGCAAGATTTTCAAGAGATTTTTGTTTGAAGCTTCAGCTTGTCCATTCCCTTGAGGATAGTAGATAGATGACCAATGTTGAGTGATCTTGAATTTGGCACATAAGTCATCTAGGTCCTTGTTTTTGAATTGTCCCCCATTGTCTGTGACTATGGAATGAGGGATCTCATATCTGCAAATGATGTAGTTCAGGATGAACATAGAGATCTGTTTCCCCATTGTTTGCGTTAGAGGAACCGCTTCTACCCATTTTGTAAAATAATCTATAGCTGTGATCATATGGGTATGTCCATTGGAAGAGTGCGGATGGATAGCACCTATGAGATCAAATGCCCATTGTTGAAAAGGCCATTGTGTAGTAAAGGGAATCAGATCTCTCCCTGGAGCATGAATCAAGTTGCCATGTACTTGACACTGTTGACAATTTTTGGCAAATTTAATAGCCTCTTTCTCCATTTCAGGCCAATAGTACCCAGCCCTAATAAGTTTCCGAGCTAACATTAAACCATTCAAGTGTGACCCACATATACCCTCGTGGACTTCCTCTAATGCACGTTGAGACTCTTCCCATTCTAAATATCTAAGCAATGTACCATCTAGACCTCATTTGTACAGATCATTACCAATGATGACATATCAGGATGCGGATCGGATAAGGTTTCATTTCTCAAAACGGTTAAAGGAATCATGAATGATATGGTCGTGGAGATAGGAGAACAGATTTTTGTAGCGAGATGAGTCATAACCTACAACAGTGCAAATCATGCGGGTTTCAGGGGAGTCATATGCAGGATAGGATAGGGCTTCCACCAGGAACTCATAGCATAGCTCATGTTCGGGCTGCTGTAAGAGAGTAGATAGTGTCGCCATTGCATCAGCAGCCTTATTCTCCATTCTGGGTATTTGCTCAAATGTGATAGAGATGAAGTATTTCTTTAAATCATCGACCATTCTCTTGTAAGGAATGAGCTTTTCATCTTTGGTTTGGTACACATCATTGACTTGGTGGATAACCAATTGTGAGTCTCCATGGATGTGTATCTCTATAACTCTCCACTGTATTGCCATTTTCATATCATTGAGAAGTGCCTCATATTCAGCAATATTGTTTGTGCAAGGAAAGTTTAGTCTGAATGCTTTGGGTATCGAGTATCCTTGAGGAGTGATGAATAATATGCCTGCTCAAGATCCATTCTGTGTGTAGGAGCCATCAAAAAATAACCGCCATGCTCTAGAAGAGAGGTGCATGATAGAGGAATCAGGAAATTCCATTTGCATAGGTGTATCATCAAATAGTGGTGCTTCTACTAATTGATCAGCAATGACCTATCCTTTGATAGCTTTTCTTTCAACATATTCAATGTCAAATTCACTCAAGAGCATGACCCATTTAGCTAGTCTACCTGTGAGGCCAGCTTTCCTTAGGAGATATTTCAGTGGATCAATCTTAGCTACCAAATGGGAGGTATGAGCTAACATGTAGTGTCTCAGTTTCTACGATGCAAAGATCATAGCTAGACATGCCTTCTCTATCATTGAGTAGTTCTTCTCATAGGCCACTAAAGTTCTGTTAATATAGTAGATGGCTCTTTCTTTCTTGTTCTCATCATGCTGTGCTAGCAATGCCCCCAGTGATGTATCTGTTGCGGAGACATATAATATTAATGGATTCCCATGGATAGGAGGTATTAAGATAGGAGGATTCGAGACATAATTCTTGATATGATCAAAATTCTTTGCACAGTCTTCATTCCATGCAAAGGTTACACCTTTATGTAATGTCTTTGTGAAAGGTTGTGATATGTCAGCGAACTGTGATATGAATCTTCTGATGGACTGTACTCTCCCTTGCAAAGTTCGCATTTGACTGATATTCTTTGGAGGTTGCATCTCTATCATAGCTTTCACCTTAGCTAGATTGACCTCAATACCTTTCTTGGAGATGATGTATCCTAGGAGCTTTCCAGAAGTGACTCCAAAAGCACACTTTTTAGGATTTAGTCGAAGACTAAATTTTTCCATTCTATCGAGGATCATGCTCAAGTTTGTTAGATGTTCAGTTCTAATCATGGATTTTGCCAAGGTATCATCCATGTAATCCTCCATTGTTCTATGCATCATATCATGAAAAATAGATGTCATTGCTCTTTGATATGTAGCTCCAGCATTTTTGAGTCCGAATGGCATAACATTCCAACAAAAGGTTCCCCACACACATGTGAAAGTTGTTTTCTCTTGATCTTCTGGAGCAATTTTGATTTGGTTGTACCTAGAAAAGCCATCCATTAAGGAATACATTTCATAGCCTGCAGTCATGTCCACTATCATATCAATGTTAGGCAGTGGAAAATCATCCTTAGGGCAGGCTCTATTCACATCTCTAAAGTCTGTGCACACTCTGATTGAACCATCTGGTTTTGAAATAGGTACAATGTTGGAGATCCACTCAGCATAGTCTATGACATGGATGAATCCATCTTTTAGGAGTTTTTCTAGTTCTGCTTTGACTAAGAGTGCAACATGAGGATGCATCTTTCTCAATTTTTGTTTGACTGGTTTTATTCCAGGACCAATGGATAGATGGTGCATGATGAGATTGGGATCCAATCCTGGCATATCTAAATATTTCCAAGAAAAGTTGATCTTTTTTTCTGATAAGAATGTAGTGAATTTTTGTTTCTCTTCTTCTGATAAGGATTCTGCTACATGTACCAATTGTGGTTCCTCTGCTGTACCCAAATTGATGGATTGAGTGGGCTCAATCAGAACTGGAGATCTTTCTTGTAAATGACTCAGAAGGACATCAAATATCTCATCTGCAGGCACCTCAGAGAGGTTTTCACCTTTAGATACATCTTTTCTTTTTAATTTTGTAGGTTTTGAGACTGCCATGAAGTGGTTTTCACCCTCAGAAACCTTTTTCTTTTTATTTTTATTCTTTTGACTAAGATATTTGATGTCTGACTCGGTCATGCTGACACTCAGTTCACTGATGGAAGTCCTCATAGGCTCGACTGCATTGAGATAACAAGCAAGGGCATAGTCACTGGAAAAGGTGTAAACACCATGGCTTGGGTTCGTGGAAGTTTGGTCAATAAGATCAGGGCATTGGATAGTCAAAGCAGGAAAGGCTTGGGATATGGTGTTCACGGATGTGGATATGTCATCATTGGTCCTAACCCGATGCTCAAATTCAAAGGTGATATTATAACTTAAAATGTTCAATTCGTGAATAGGCTCAACATCATTATGTGAGTCCTCTTCAGCCATAGGTGGATCAGACACGTTAAGTTCATTGTTTTTCTCTAGACCTACATTGGGTTGAGATACATATTGGTGAATAACACCAATATATTTCTTTGTTATAAGCTCATCTTCTTCTGGAATGGCACCCCATTCATAGTCATTTGACTCAGCTTCTGATTCAGGATCTCTAGGAAATCTTAGAAAATGCGTGAAATCAGGATGAATACCCCAAGAAGGATTACCCTCAGTCTCTGACTTGAATTCATATTCATGGGAATCAATGTCAGAATAACTACCCCCTTCTTCTTGATCAGTTTGATTGCCTTTAAGATTAGCTGGTTCTTGTGGTGCAACCATCTCAGGCACTATAGTAGGTTCTTGTGTTTCTACTACATTGATTCTCTTTACTGTATCATTTTCCATGTCAAGAAGATTTGTGATTTCCACAGGTAATTGCTCATAGGGGATAAGCTCAGAGCTATTTGTATCATCATCAGAGGGTTCTATTTCTTCTTTCTTAAGATAGGGTTCACCTAGTGCAATCTATTCTATGACATGCGAACAACCACCTTTGAGATGATAGGGTTTCTTCTTAAAGCCTAAGCCACCAGTAGCTTTTTTGGCTCTACCAATATGTGAAATGGGTGTCACAAGACCCTTTCCTCTGACTCCTAGAGGTCCTTGACCAGAATATCCCATCTTGGCTATCAATTTGTTCCCTGGACCATATGAATTAGAAGGGATTGTAGGTGCTATAGATTCACTAGGTTGAACAATTTTATATTCAAAATCCTCTTTGTATAGCCATGCTAGCACAGCTTCATCCTCTTCAAATTCTTGTTTGGATACTTGCTCCGCCACAAAATTTCTTTTGTATGCTTCCATAGGTTCCTTAGGTTCTGATTTAGATTGCTTCAAAGATTGTCCATATGACTTGGGTGAGATAGGGAGAGATGTCAGAGACAAGACTAGCTCTATAGTGTATTCTCCCATCCCATTTTCTTTGATATTGATCTCTTTAGCAATGTCTTCCATCTTGGATGTGGAAGCCAAATTTTGTTGCTTGATGGAAGATTCTCTGTTATAGGGAACAAGCTTATCCGCACTTTCCTTTAATGTATTGCAAGTTGTACTCAGATCTGCTGGGATAGTAACTTCTACTCCTTCATAGGGAAATTTCAAGCATTGATGGTATGTAGAAGGAATAGCTTGCATTTCATGTATCCAGGGTCTCCCTAGAAGGATATTGTAAGCTAATGGCAGATCAAGTACCTGACATGTGGTATCTTTGATGACCGGACCCACTCAGATGGGTAAGACAATAGTGCCTTTAGAAGCTCTTTCTTGTTCATCATAGGCTTTTATGGTGATCTTCTTTCAACGATCAATAGCCATCTCTGAGAATCCCAACTGTGTGATTAAGTTGTAAGAACAAATGTTGAGGCCAACGCCCCTATCTATCAACACACATTTCACTCGACGGTTCTGGATCAATACTTATATGTGTAAAGGCTGATTATGTGGGTGACTCAAAGAGTTGTCATCTTCCTCTGAAAAGGAGATATATTGTGGCGATGTTAGATGACCAACCATAGTCTAGAACCTGTCTAGATCTAGGTTGTCAAGAACATTAGAGCGGAGTAAAGCTTTGTCTAGGACACCTCTGTGAGCTAGAGATATTCAAAGTAACTCAAACATAGAGATTTTGGCATTGGTATGCTGGAGTTGTTGGATGATGCTGTAAGATGTAGGTCTTGTATCCTTTGGATTGGAAGATTTTGAGGCAGCCTTCTATTTAGAAGTAGATGTGAGATTGAAAGGTATCTTAGGGACATTGGATGAATCTGGTGTTTGTCCTTTCAGATGAGCTTGAGCTTGGGATCTGGTAACCGCATTAGCTGAGGAATGATTTTTGTCTCTTCGTACAATCGTGATGACATTGCAGCTCTCAGAGAGACATGGTTCAACCATATTGATGACAGCATTGTTTCTAGGGTATGTGTAGTTGACTTTTGCCCCCATGTTAGGCTAAGAAGTGGAAACTCCCTTGCCATGTTGTGGAAACAGTTCTGTAAATGCTGTGTGATCATTATTGCTAGTAGGATTATCGATCGTGATGTCCCCTTGATCTATCAAGTCTTGAATGGTATGTTTCAAGTGGAAGCATCCATTAGTCTTGTGGCCTTTAGTCCGATGGAAAGCACATAATTCATTATCTTTCCACCAATATGGTTTTGGATCTGGATCAGGGTTTTGGATTGGTGGTAAAGAGATGATGTTATCAGCTATCAGGGTTCTCAGGGCGGAGTCCAAAGATTCTCCAAGAGGAGTAAACTTTCATTTATTATCCCATTGTTTGAATGGCTTCTTTGGAGATGGTTCAGTAGATTTTTGCTCTGAAGCTTTAATGGCTTTGGTGCCAAGGGTGAGATTGTAGGCTGGTGCCTTTGATGGGGTGCGAATAGTGTCAACAATACCATCATTGATGATACCTTTGTTTCTATTCCAGCTCTTGTTTTTATCTTTTGAGCTAGATCCAGATTCAGACTTGTCCTTTTGAAGTGTGATTTCTCCTTTCTTGACAAGTAATTTCTCAATCTTGATTGCATTATCCATCATTTTATCAAAAGATACATGATCTTGCATTTGTAATGGATAGTTGAGCTCTAGAACAAGGTTATTGATAAAGATTTCAAGTTTCTCCATTTCGGGAATTGGTCTAGCATACAGAGAAAACTTCTTTCACCACCTCTTGAGAAAAGTTAGGAATGATTCTCCTAGATATTGCTTGAGGTTACAGATATCGATCATGGTAATCAGATGTTGAATATTGTAGGAATATTGTTGATAAAACAATTTAATCAATTCCTCAAAAGTTTTGATTATAGAAGGCAATCTCGAAAACCATTGAATGGATGCTCCTCCCAAGGATCTAGGAAAAAGACGCATCAGATAGGTCGGTTCATGCATGAATTCCATGGAGTGCGTACAGAACTCTCTGACATGATCTTGAGGATTAGAGTGTCCATCATATTTGTCATACTTTGGTATCTCCACTATTTTTGGGAATGGAGGCATATATAAGTCTTTGTCAAAAGGGAAAGGACAAAGAGCCTCCATGGAGAATTCCTTGGGTTCCTTCTCTTTCTCAATTTTATTCATTTTGACTTGCATAGCATGTAGCTGGTTCATTATGGCCATCATCAAAGTTTCTTCCTCATGCGTGATGATATTATCAATATTAAAGTTGGGAGGAAGTTTAGCTCCTTCCTGGGCTAATTGCAAAAAGTATGCCTCTCTATCCATTTTCAAGAAATGCCTCATCATTCTTTGGAATTCATCATCATTCTGACATCGATGGATTTTAGAGGGTGTGGGTTCTTGGTCAGCATGATGTTGAGAATGGTGTCCTTGGGATCCTCCTCCTAGAGAACCATGGTTTGTCCCTGCTTGAGACATGGTAGGAGTTTTTGGGCTCCCTGGAATAGATTGAGGAGGATTTTGTTGATTACCTCTGTGAGTTGATAGAGGAGGTATGTAACCAGTTTTTAATTGAAAGTTACCGAGACCATCATCTTCGTAAATACCAGACTTGATGAGTTGTTCAAGAGTTGGACCTGGGGTATTGGGTAAAAGCAAGTTCTGAGATGTTTCTGCTGATTTCTTGTGTGAAGAAGCTCTAGTCTCCACCATTAACTTTGAATGAGATAGAAGAAAAGGATGAAGACAACTGAAGAATAATTTGATTCGAGAAATTTGGATGACACAACCTTGTCAAGATTATGATAGTTTTGAAGATCTGATGAGATGTGGGTGAAGGAAACTGTACCCTAGATGTATGGGATAGATCACCCAAAAGATAGCGGACACGCGTTCTCAACACTTAGTCTGTTTTTGAAGATTGATTGAAGATTGATAGTTATGACAAGGTTTTGACATGAGATAAAAAGGACTCAAATTGATCAAATAGAAGGCTAGATCAGATTCCAAAGATCACTCTCAGAAAATGATAGGATTCTCAATAGCTACTGCTTTGTTCCTGACACAATGATATTTTTGACAGATTCTGGAACTAGGCTGGAAACATTGGATATCTTGCAATTTGATAATTTTTGACAACTCTCTCAAATTTTCCCAAACAACACTCTGCAGACTCGTACAACAGTGGGTAGGCTCTGAAATGAAAGTTGCGAAACTCGTACGATAATTGGGTAGCAATGAAACGACAGTTGTAAATGTCATACGACAGTTGCTAATAGGATTTGACTTTCTTGAATTTGCTGGCATGAAAAATCATACGACACTGGGTACTCAATCATACGACAGATGGGCAGTACTGAAACGACACTTGACAAAACTCGTACGAATTTTGACTTGCTGAAATGACTTTTGACTCCAGAAAAGATTTTACGTCAAATTTTGCAAAATTTAAGGTTTTCAGTTTTGGATTGTTTGCAAATTGTACTATCTAGATTTTGAAGGTTATACTAGATTTGATCATTTTTAATAGCCAAGTAGATAAACAAGCACGCAGAACAGCAAGCAAGTGATTCCAAGCACGTCTGAAAAATAATGAACAAGGGCAAAAGCAACCTTGCGCATGAACAATCAAGTGACCAAATTGTGCTAATCCCTAAGAGTACTAATTGTGTATGTTTTGAAAAGTTTTGCAATAACACACGTATACCTGAAAATGAAAAATTGGCCTCTCTTGGGTTTTTAGTAATGGCTTGACTCTGCAACTTTTATGATTCAAAGGGGTGAACTCCAATCCTGACGCACCAGGGTTTTGACATAGTCTAAGAACTTAATCTTCAAGAGCTGCTAGGGAGATCTGACAACCCAACAATGAACCATACCTGTGGAGATTTCTTCCACAAGGACATTTATATAGCAGCTGTCACTACCACGTCTGAAATGGCTATGACCGCTTGAGGTTTCGTCAACGCAGTTTGCCTTGTGAAGGGATCGTCCACTACGGTTAACCCTCTCTAAAGGTGACTCACAGATTTATACCACAAGGGGACTTGGCTCCAGATTCAAGGTTTTGACACCTCTTCACTTTTAACCCAAACAAAGCAAGCAGATGAATCCAACACGCTAAGACAAAGTTTGTTTCACCAAGGTCTGTGATATCAACTCCATGTGATCTATCAACCTCTCCAGGGAGAGAATGTATCAATCAATAAGAGAAGATGCACTAACCAATTTTGATTCACCAAAGCTCGTGATATCAACCCCACGTGATCTATCAACCTCTTCGGAGAGAGAATGTATCGATCAATAAGAGAAGACTCACAAACTAAGTTGAATGTGAAATGCACTAAGTATCCTCCCTACCTATAAAGATTCCGTCGTCAAGAAAGGATTTCGCTAGGAATCCAATCTCTCAAGAATCATGAATAGTGTTCATAGGGCCTAATTACTATGTGAGCACAGATGTATGTTTCGAAAGAAAATCTACCAAAAGCATCTAAAAAGTAGAAAGAGGAACACTTAACGCTTAAAGAAAATATGAGATGAGTCCACAAGGTGGAACACTTAACACCTCACACAAGCTGAAAACAAGTCCACAACTTAGAAAACCAGTGAGTTCCTAAAAGCACAAAAGGGTTACCAAGTGGAACACTTAACGCTTCTCTCCTGTTGACCCCTCCCCTTTAATGTGGCGCTAAGCTTGCAACCACGGGGTGGAAACGAGGGGCCGTTAGATTCAGCGAGTCCAATAACCCAAGATAGCAATCAAGATCAATCACAAGTATTCTAAGACTACTTAATGAATCCTTAAGGGATCACAACCTAGTATCAAATTATGCAAGTGTGTAGAAATAGATCAAAATCATGAAAGGATGCACACAAGCTTGACACATAAGATATTTATTTTAATTCCAAATTGAAATGTTTTCAGAACAAGGAGAATACCTGGTGATCCTGACAATGTGCTTAGTAGATTTTACCTGATTTTTAGTAATTTTTGTGCTTTTCCCAATCAAAACCAGCAGAAATCAATTAGAAATAGTAAATTTCAATTGTTAGGGTTAGCTGTCAGTCAAAATCTGAAACTCAAATCTGACAAACTGTTTGTAAAAATAAAATGACAATTGAAATCTGATGCCAAAACTCATATGACAGTAGGTATGCTCCTAGATGATAGTCCAGAAACTCGTACGACAGTGGGTGTCTGATGAAACGACGGTCAAAGTCCCAAACAATAATGGGTCCTGTCTAAAATGATTCTCGATCTGATAAATTATCGTACGACAGTGGGTCTAGTATCATACAACAGTGGGTATGCTATCATACGACATTTGTTAGAAACTCATACGATAGATGTACGGACAAAAAATTAAAAATCACAGTTTTGCACAGATCCTGAGAAGAAAAAGATAGAAATTGATAGAATTGAATTGAAAACCCGTTTCAGGGCCCCACGGTGGGCGCCAGAAATGTGTGTGTGAAAATTGTACCTGATCTGTAGACAGAACACTCAGTAAAACATTAGAGGTTAGCTATAATCAAAATCGTGCAAAATTGAAACTAATCTAACCAAGTGATTTACTGCCTTCTAATAGGTGCGAGATTGATGTTCTCAGATTGTAATCGAGATCAATGACCTAGATGACACCTAAATGAAGGATTTGAATGTAATTCTAGATATGAAATATGAATTCAATTAAGCTATTTTTTTGATATTTTATGATGCAATAAGAATGAAAACTGATATGATATGAATGCTATTAAAAACTGATATGAATCTATGAATGCTAAATGATCTAACAATGAAGATTCTAACAATGATACGAAAACTATGCAATTGAAATTGATCTCACAAAGCTTTGAATTCACAAGTTGAATCCTCAGTCTCTGATTCGACAGCGTGATTGTGCAAATTTGTGGATGATTTGTGAAGAGCTGAAGCCTTAATTTATAGAAATCCCGGGCTTTGGAGGTGCATGGAAGAAAGCCATAAATCACTCAAATTAACTCATCTTGATTTTTGAGTTATCTGATCATGAAAGATAGTTAATTCTCAAAATCATGCAAAACATGCAAAAATAGCTTTTTAACTCAAATTAGAGTTTAGATCATTTTTTTGAACTCCAAAAGGATGTTGAGTTCCAAAAAGTCAATAACTTGCATTGATTTTCTGATTTTGAGTTTAACTGTTTCTTTTGAATGTGCATAATAATTAAGAATTAAATAAATAAATAAAGTGATTTATCCTCAACTCAACTGATTTTTGAAAATAAAATAATTAATTTATTGGTTAATTAACTATTTATTCAAACTTTTATTAAAAACTATATTATTAAATAATGACAACATGCTTTAATCAATTAAATAAGAATTTAATCAATTAATGATAGGATATTGGATTTATTGTCAAAATTAAATAATATAATTAATAATAGATAGAATTAAATTTAATTAAACAATTAAGTGGAAAATATTAAATCTAATTAATTAAATATGAAAATATTCAATTAATCAAACTTTAGGATAAAAGTGATTTATTGCCAAATAATTATTAAATTAAAGATAATTAGGATAATTAGGAATATTGCTAGGAATATTCCCCAATGCAGAATTTAAGATAATCAATTATAATTCGATGATATTTAGATGTGCCTTAGGTTAGGACTTTGATGTCGATTTCATTCGATTTGAAGATATAGGAGGTTAATGAACATATAGCCCATTTTTGGGGTATTACATTTTGCACTCTTAACCATAGACATATAATGTATCAAAGAACATAACCTCAACATCGCATATCATTATTCTCAATATAACATGTGTTCAAAACAAAATATTGTCTGCTTCTCTGCGAGTCTCTAGAATATCACTATGTTGACATCAATGACAATCATAGTCATGAATGCAACAACAATTACTACAGAAATGACTACCAAGCATTCATTCCTAACATATCCTTGAGCACAAGCACCAATAACATCAAATAATGGAGTTAAAGCATGGTCTAGGGCACGACACCAGTAGAATGCAATCATTTCAGTGACAAAAATATACAATGGCATCATTAAACACATATGCCAGTAATATCAACAAACATGAATCCAAACATTTGAATATAGTGAGTCGATATCCTTTAGCACAAGCACCAATAACATCAAATAATAGAGATAAAGCACTAGCTAGGGCACAACACTAGTAGAATGTGGTCATTTTAGAGAGCAACTCCCTCAACAATAAAATGAAATGCATTTGAATATGATGCTAGAGGCTCGAAAGATGAAGAAATCACATACCTTCTTCTGCTCTTAGCTGTCGCTCCATTTCTCCTGCTCTCCAATCAAAATAAAAATGATGAGGCTGTTTCACTTTTTTTTTGATGTATACCCCGAATTTGTCAGAATTCCAATGGTCAATTAAACACCCATTGGAATACCGACATCATGGGGACCTATTACAAAAAAAAAAAAACCACCAAATTCGTAAGAAAAAGTTACCCGTCAGAAACTTCTATCAAAATTTGGCCCCAAATATAGTAGTGTGGTGTAATTAATTATTCCTAATTACACTTTACTTAATCTTACTTAGGTTAATGCATTGCATAGTAGTTGGTGATTGAGACACCTAGGAGTGTGCACATCTATTAAGCACATGGTGTAGGAGAAATTCCACTTTAGGTGTGATAGTTGTCATCACATACCTCGTTGTGTGTGAGATCCACCTTTCATGTTCTTATCACATTATCATCCTAATCCATTGTACATACTTTATTGTATAATGGAGGATGATCCACATCTGGTGGACATGTGATTACACCTAGCATAGGTGATAGCTTATCAGCTTCTTATCATTGTCTCTTATTGTCTTTCCTATATAAGGAGGCCTATTATGTAATGACAATATGAACATTCATCAATTCAATCAAGGTGAATTCATTGGATCTATTCAATCCATCATTGCATTCATGTTTTCTCTCTTGTGCTTTTCTTCAACTTCTAGATCCTTGGTTCAATCTTTTCTATTTGCAAATTCTTACATGGTATCAGAGCCATTGGAGCATTTTAGATCAGCCAATTTGAAGAGATCTTAATGCAAACTTTGAAGGTTCAAATCTTAGATCTGAGAACTAGCATGCGATAGAGGCGTCTTGGAATAGATCTGACCTCACCATTGCATCTAGGAGGCTGTTTCGGTTAAAATCAACTATTAATTCATCCATATTTGGCAAAAGTCTAAATCAAGGCAAATTTTCTTTTGCAAATCGAACCATGCGGCCCGATCTGCCCTCTCTAGTATGATTTTGTAAAAAAAAGAAAATATTTCTTTTTCTCTAAATTTTTGGATTTTTTTTTATCTCTACAAAATTTTTGGGCTTGGGAATGTGGTGAATGTGGGATTATATTTTCCCACACCACCTCCCAATGGCCACCACACCTACTCCTCCCACCAATCCACCATTGAAGTGGCACTTCCATCTGCTCTGCTAGCGGTAGATCCATCACCTGCCATAGGTAGCAATTCTCTTCACCACTCCGGCTACATGTGTGCCTAGTTGGTGCCCTATCAGCACCCCGTTGGGAGTCCCTCCGATCTAAAACACCCCATCAATGGCCTTGAGCCATGCCAGCATAGCAGCTGCATCAATGCTCACGTGACGTGCAACATCTCACAGACTGTCACCTCAGCTTTGCACCTTCCAACCAGAAGATGCCACCTCAAACAAGGCAACCTAATCACAGGAGGACATGTGTCAGCAGCATAGCTAGCAGGTGACATCACTACCACATCACCCTACCATATCAGACCATCTGTATGCCAAGTCATCATTTTGTATTGCCACATTAGCCAGTGACTAGCATTTTTGCTGACATCATCATTTTTGCGAGCCTAAAATTAACAGTCGTTTAGCCGTCAAAATAGGCCAAATTGGATTTCCTGGGACGATCATATGACCGTCAAATTTAACCCCATTTATTTTTTGAAATAGGGTAGAATTTCTTGAACTTTCGAGTGGTGGTGCTGATTTTGCATTTTGGTAGCTTGATTTGTCAGAAATTGTAGTTTTTGGTGACTGTACCTATCTGTTCATGATTTCTGCAACTTTCAGGGCTTCGTTTTGGCACATACGGTAACATTTTGAGGTGATTTTTTTTTTGAAAGTGCATGATTTTTTGTCTACTTTCCATATCTATAATCAAAATTTAGTGATTTTGGGTAGAAATATCACTTTTAGAAATAGGTCATTTTGGGGTTATATTTGCACTTGGTTAATCCTTGGATTTCAGTTTTCTAATTTGCATCAATCATTTGAAGGAGTTATCAGTAGTTATCAATCATTATTTGGTGTTAATATGGATAATTCAAAGCTTAAAATCTTCACTCCATATAACTACCATGAATGGAAAGTATCTTTAAGTGATCATTTGTTGAGTCTTGGATTGCTTAGAATGACTCTTGGGCAGGATCAAGAACCTCAAATAGGTGTTGTAGAAAGGTGAAAATGGTTTAATAAAAGGGATAAAGTAGTTGGCTCTCTTTGATCATCCATCTCTCACAACTTGCACTTTCATTTTGCATCTTGCACACATCCTCATGATGCTTGGGTCACATTGGAAGGACTCTTTGGTAAACCTAATAGAATGAGAAAATTCATATTAGAGAATGATCTCATAGGTCTAAATCCTAGTGATTTTGACAATATTCAAGACTTTTTCTCTAAGTTCAATTCTATTAGATTGGAGTTTTCTTCATGTGGCATTGTTAAAGGGGATGAACAATTGATCTTTTCTATTCTTTCCAAGCTTGGTCCTGATTATTCTATCTTTGCTTCTACATTCTATGCTACTATGGATGCTCCTGGTAGTGCATACAAATTTCCCTCTCTTGATGAATTTACAGCACAAGTCACAAGGGAACAAGTAAAGTTGGCACACATGGCTCAGTTGAAGCCTTCCACACATCAAGCATTGATTGCAAGTGAGTCTACATCAAAGGCTTCTAAAGGAAAAGGAAAGAAACAACATAAGGATCCTAAGCCTCATGAAAAAGGTAATGAATCTCCTTCACACAAAAGTACTGAATCCAAGTCCTCTTCAAGCAAGGAATCATCTAGAAGAAAGAGAGATAAATGTGCATATTGGAAAAAGTTAGGACATGATGAGCATAAGTGTTTTCAAAAGAAGATTGATGAGCTAACTCACATTATTCAAAAGCACAACCTTAAGTTTCTCTCATCAGTGTTTTCTCCTTCTACACATTTGGCAGCTTCTACATCTTCATCATCATCCAAAGATAAAGGTAAAGGACAAGCACTCATGGCTTCCACACATCTTGAGCAAGGTAAATGGCTTCTTGATTCAGGTGCATCACATCATATGGCATCTTCTATGGATATGTTTTCTTCTATTGAGCCTTGTAATTCTCCTAATATTTTGATGGGCAACAACACATTCATGAGAGTTTGTGGGAAAGGTTATATTCCTATGGGAGAGGGGACATTTAATGATGTTCTTTGTGTACCATCCTTGACCACTAATCTCCTTTCTATTTACCAAATTACACATGGGGCACAAGGTAAAATTGTTGAGTTAACTCCTGATTATGTCTACATTGGGGACATGGAGACTAGAGATGTCATAGCTATGGGAGTTGTTGATTATACATCACACTTGTATTCTTTTTCTACTTTTGTTGATAATGATGATGATATTCATGATGTACCCATCCCTTTGCCAAGGCATAATTATGAGGAGAACTTTGGGCACTTGAATCATTTTCTTGTTGAGACAAGTGTTCATCTTCCTACTCCTCCATCTCCTACTTCTTCAGACATGGGCTCTACTAGTCAGCAAGATGATCATAGTGTTTTAGATCTTGCAGAGTGTGATGACTACTTGGATGTGTCTTTAGCATTTGTTGATTCTCATGATGTAGATTTGGAAGACATACATGAGGGGGTTTCTCTTTCCCTTGATGATAGTTTCATCATAGATGGGGATACTTCTTCACCTTCTTTGGAGATTGGTGTACTTGATTCTTCTCCTTCTTCAATTGATTTGTCACATGAAGTGATAGATTCCTTGAACTTGGAGATTCCTAATCAGTCTTCAGAGATTCCTTCATGGAGACCTTCATCTTCTTCCTCATTCCATTTGCATAAGGATTGGCTTCTTCATCATTTGATGTATCTATTTCTTCCTAAGGGGAGACATGTTTCTTATAAGCATTGGCTTATCTATTGTTTGTAGGTACTCTTCATCAACATGGGAGCTTCTACATTATGGGGGGGATATCATGTCTCCAACTATCCTTCTTATGGGGGGTTAATTCTTTGTATATACATGATGTATGTAGTTCTTGGGGGATCTTGAGTACTCCATCCATCCATGCATCTTGTTTTCTTCTTTGTTTTTGGGGGAGAGTTTTTCCCAAGAGGTTTTCCCTCTTTCTCCACTTTATGAGAGTTATGTATTTCATGTATTGCATTTTGTACATGGGTACCTAACATGGCCTAGTTGTCGGGACCCATCTTGCATTGTGAGTTTAAGTGCATTCCCCTAAGTTGCACATAAGGGGGGGTGTTGATGGAATTAATTATTCCTAATTACACTTTACTTAATCTTACTTAGGTTAATGCATTGCATAGTAGTTTGTGATTGAGACACCTAGGAGTGCGCACATCTATTAATCACATGGTGTAGGAGAAATTCCACTTTAAGTGTGATAGTTGTCATCACATACCTGATTGTGTGTGAGATCCACCTTTCGTGCTCTTATCACATTATCATCCTAATCCATTGCACATACTTTATTGCATAATGGAGGATGATCCACATCTGGTGGACATGTGATTACACCTAGCATAGGAGATAGTTTATCAGCTCCTTATCATTATCTCTTATTGCCTTTCCTATATAAGGAGGCCTATTATGTAATCACAATATGAACATTCATCAATTCAATCAAGGTGAATTCATTGGATCTATTCAATCCATCATTGCATTTATATTTTCTCTTGTTCTTTTCTTCAACCTCTAGATCCTTGGTTCAATCTTTTCTATTTGCAAATTCTTACACTACAAAAGCATAAAGTATGAATATTTTTATATTTTGAAAGATATTTTGCATTTTTTTTTTTTTTTTCAAATATAAATTCAAGAAATCTAATTAGCATGCAAGATTTAACATAAAAGAGAAATCTAATACCAATAAGATAATATAAAGTGAAATCTAACACCACAAAATATAATAGGGCATCCAATTCCATAAAGAAAAGAGGGTAAGTATGTCGGGCTCACCAAAATGAATAGGGGTAAAAATGGAAGGGGGAATCTATCTTTACACCATTATTCATAAATTTGTTGTTATCTCTATGTGAGGGAGATATAGGATCTAACCCTAATCTAAATTCCCAAAAGGAAAGATCCAAATGGATTAATCTCAAAGAAGTGATCAATGCATAATTGAATCAAACAATGGAGAACATGAAGAAAGGAAGAAATCCTCTAATCTACTATAGAAAGTATGTACTTGAAATTTGAAATGAATAGAAGGCAAATACTAACCTCAAAATAGGGAAAATCTAGAAAATGTTGATTTCTGATGTCTGTGCACAATTTTGCTCTGGACTAGAAATGTCGAGATAGAGAGAACCCAGAAAACTTTTATCTCTCTAAGGACAGGTCATCCTTGACTTAGATAGTGGGGCAAGGTCTTACCCTGAGACATGATCCTACCCCTTAGAGCTCCGATGATAATTCTATTTGTGAATCTTGGAAGTTTGTCGAAAAGGGTATCCAGATCTGAACTTCAATTTGTTGTCCCATACTTGTACCTACAAAAAAAAATGGTTTTTGTTGTTTAGATGGGGGGTTTTCCTTGGTCAACCCCCAATTGAGGAATTAACCTTGAAATTTAATTGAAATTGTAATCTGCATAAACAAAGTAAATGGAACAATTCACCTTGCTTATGTTGAAGTCTTTGTGGAGGATTCGAATCCTTGCATCCACAAGTAGAGATGCTCCAAATGAATGTAGAAGTATGTAGGATGTCCCAAATCAATGGCATTAGATCTTCAACACCAATCTTGAATGTATATTTGCATAGGAAGAAGCTTGGATGAATGTGGAAGGATGGATCTTCAAGGAGGCTCTAAAGAGGTTGAATCCTTCAATACCTAACAAAGGATCTCCTTCATGAATGCTCGAATGCTTGAATGCTTGGCTGCTTGAGGATGAATGAATGCGTGCTTTCTTTCCTTCTCCTTCTTGCTTTCTTGATTTTGGATATGAGATCATGAAAAATGGATGTGAAAATGAGAGAGGAAGGCCTCCTTTTATAGTGGTCTAGGGCACAAACTTCTAGAGAAGGATGACATTGGAGAATTAAATCTCAATTAATCTTAACTCCTAGAAATGGACCCATATTAAATGCATTTAAAGATTTACCATTCTAAAACCTAAAACAGTCGACCCAAAAGTAGGAAAATAAAACTTTCTGAAACCTGACTTCCTGAAACTCCTAGAATTTGAAATTTGGACCTGGGGTTAGGGACTAGGTCATCCTTGACCCTTCAAGTCATCTTTGACCTAGAAAGTCAAAATTATTAGACTCTCAGAGAAAGTTTCCAGAAATGAGGTTGGGAACAGGGAGAGAGAAGCTGAAACAGGGGGGAAACAACTAGATCCATGAAAAGATCCAATCTAGGCACTTGACATGACCTCAAACCACTTACTCGGAGGGCTAAATGCTCTTATCATGGAAGTGCTTCCATTTTAAGATGATACAATCCAGATGACTGAGATGATGATGAGGATGTGAACATTGCTAGAGGGACTACACAAGAAGAAGGTAATTTTACCGAGCCTGCAATCACATCATTATTAGGTGAACTTCCTATCTTGGTGGAAGTTGGTGAAATTGTAACCAAGGAAAAACCCAATGACTCACACCCCGAGCAACTGATGGATACATAGGGGAACAAGGAACTCAAACACTAGTAGAAATAAATAAGCCTGAAGTAAAAGAGGCAACAAAGATAGATACAAAGGGCCAAGATGACCCCAAAGAAACTGAGGCTACCCCACCTGAAACATCATCAAAGGCTCTAACTTAGACAACTGACACACAGGTTATCAAGGATCAGCAAAAGAAAGGAAAAGTGTCAATCAAGAAAGACACACAAAATGTTGAGGAGAAAGAAATAATACCACTTGTGAAGAGCTCACCTCAAGAGCCATAGAAGAAGAAGAAGAACATCAAAGGAAAAGGGCCGATCACACTAGATGAAATCAGTGTTATACCTAATTGTGACCCAAGGAACCTAAGCCCTGAAGAAATAAAAAAATATGGGGATTTGTGTACAAGGAAAGCCGCACAAGAAAAGCTTAGAATGGAATGAAAGAGAAAGGAAATATTGGAAAATATAAGAGACATCTTACAGTAGGTCGTACTAGAGGTACAAATTAATGAGGACACACCAGTCATACCAGAGGTACAAATTAATGAGGACACATCGATAATGGACCAACTTACTACCCTTGTAGAATAAATTAATGCCCCAAACATTGAAGCTAAAAATAGATTAAAGAGAGGGTAGAATCAAAAATACAGGATAAACTTGCAGAAAACATCAGCCATAAAGTGGCAATAAACAAGGCAAAATTATCTGAGGTAATAACTGACATACAATCTATTACTCAGTTAATTAGTTAGATATCGATTAAGCTTCACACTATAGAGAACTTCACTGCTAAGCTCAGTGAGAAAATTAAATAGCTGGATACCGAAATCCAAGCTAGTGCACAACCAACCTTAATCAAGCCAGATGCTTTTGCTAAGCATATATTGAAGGTTCAAGAACTTTGGAAGTTAAGAGCATGTCTGAGGAAGTAGGAAGAAAGGGTAAGTGATCATTTCACTGAGATACAAACCGAGTTGCTTCCTTATTTGAAATTTTTTTATAAACACATTGTCAAAGCACAAACACTTGTTGCAACACTAGAAATTTTTGTGTTCAAGAACATCTTTGACATGCATGCACAAGTCGGTCTTGAGCACATTGCTCTAACCAACTTGAAAGAGAAATGAGAAAACCTTTTGGATTCTTTGAAGAAAACCCATCACCACATTTTTGATAAATTTAAGTTTACACTTTTGTATCTTGACATTAATATCAAAAAGGGGGTAAACTAATGTATATGCCAAATTTTGTAATGAAATGATATGTATACTACATATTACTGGGAGCATGCATCGAGGGGGAGAATTTTTTTGAAAATTTTGTTAAGTTATGGTATCTATGTATATAAGGAAAAGTTAGAATAATTTTTGAGACATCAGGTCTATATACAATCAAGGTTTTGATACTAATGCCAAAGGGGGAGATTTTTATCTCTATTTGAACATTAAGGATTGTCATTAGTATCAAAGATGGTCAATTGGTTACCTATGCTATCTAGTTGGTAAAATGGAAGTACTACAAGCTATACATGCTAGTCGGTTAACTACATTAAGACAGTACCAAGAATAAAAGATATTAGTCCTAACCGAGCATCAAAGCAGCTTTATCAAGCATCAATGTATACTGATACCGAGTGATAGTAAACACCGAGCAGACTGGACACCGAGCACTAGTGTAACTACTAAGTAGTATTGATAGTGTTTACCGAGCATCTCAGGAAATGACATAGTAATCAGTTTTGCCACATCTATCTATGTAGATGGTTACAACAGAATCATAAGATGTTTTACCAAGATCAAGGATCATTTATTATGGATGTAATCATTAATTGTGATGATGATCTCTATGTATTTTCTAGATCTAGGTTATTTTTGTAAGCCATAGGTCTTAGGGTTTTTCCTAAGATATTGTAACCTAATTTTGTTAAGTGGCAATAGTAGTATGCTATATATATTTGTATTTCATGTCATTCTATAATGAGGATAAATGACCATCATATGCATGAGATGGATGATATGTTTGGTATGAACAAGAGAAGGAGATCTTGAAGCAAGAAGCCAACTTCAAGACATTAGTTATCAGATAGGGTAGAATATAGAGACATTCAGATTAGATAGAATCAGACAAGGGTATTGAGTAGCTCAGAGATAGGATTTTCACATATCAAGGTGATATTTATTCAATATTTCATAGATCTATTTTAGACAAGGTTAAGTTGTCATTTGCAGATACATCATGTTATTCTCTAATCATTGTAACAAAGTAGGCAAAAATCTCTTAATAGAGTACACCTAACAGTCTTTACTAAATCTCTTAACCGAGTACACACTCAAGTAGTGTTGTTAAAATCCTATAACTAGGTAGATCTAGGTGATCTAATTGTTACTCCTAATAGGGTAAGATCACCGGAAGTGATCACAACTTGTAGCCCTAATGGGGAAACTTTATTATCTGCAGTAGTGAAGAATTTGTGGGTGTCATCCCCACCGGTGTTTTTACCTTCTAACAAGGGTTTCTATGTAACCAAAATACTTGTGTTATGTGACTAAATTGTTATTTTTTTTCCATGCAATTTATATTTATAAGTTAATTGAATGAATGATGCATACAATGGATTTAGTTAAAAGATAAGTTTACTACTATTTGCTGATTGAGTTTCAAGTTAAAAAAATTTGTGGGCACTGATTCACCCCTCCCCTCTGAGTACCCTATCTCTCCATTCCAACATAGCTATACCTCACAAAGCCCCATTAGCCAAGCTCCCATAAATGTCCCAAAAACCTAGTTTCTTTTTTAAATTATCTAATTCTTTTGAATCAAGTTTAGTTTCCTACAATAAAATGAGTTATGGGTTAAATTTATTAATGCAGCATTTGAGAAAACACTATTTTTTATGGGCATTGTAGCCCCTAACATTCCACAAAAGGCCCTTCATTGCCCCTTGGGAGGGAACTTCCCCCTCCCTGTATGAGATAGATCAGTTATCTTAGTCTGATTTTTTGAGTTTCCATCTTTAATCCTAAGCTCTGCAAAGGATTTCCTTCCCCTTTACTTTAATGATTTTGCAAAGACAAGGTTGTTCCTAGCCTCCTGTATAATAGCAATGCCCATTTCAGGTTCATTATTTCTTCCCTCAAGTTCAACCAATTCATTTTCTAGAGTATGTTTATCATCTTCCATGGCTTCTAATTCTCTAATCTTATTAATATAAAAATCCTTTTGAGCATTAATATTTTCCATATCCATAAAATCATGAAGTATTTCATCCACTATGTTATTTAGGATCTCCTCCACCACCTATTCAGGCTAGTGTCTGGTAAGGTTCGAGGTGCTCATATCCATCTCGAAGGGTATTTGGCTAAGGGTTGGAATGATTCAATTAATTCAAGTGTATGAAAAACCACAATCCCCCTATTTCCATTGCTAATTCGAAAGTGAAATTAAAGACAAATTTATCAAACTTGCTAGATGCAAAATCCACTAGAAACCACAGCCATGCCTCTTTTGTCGACACATTTTTTTATTTCATTTCTTTATTTATACAAAATAAGGAATGAAAAGTTGAAAAATTCTAGATTGACAAAGTATTTTAAAAATTATCAATTTTACTGTCTCCATGAAAATAACCCTTAACAACTAACAGATTCAATTAATGAAATATCAAACAACAAGATATTGTTTGACTTAGGATTTGACTAATTATATACAAATGGTAGGGTTCATTGTGTATTGAAAGACAATCAATTGAATATTTTTCACTTCCATTAATTAATAAAATCTTAGAATATACAAGAAACATTCACAAGTAAATTTTGATTTTTCTTTATAAACTTTATTTTGTTCAATACAAAAAAAAGAGTAAATTTTGATTTGGTAGTTTAAAATGAAACATCACTTCCTATCAAAATCAACATCTAGATTAGTTACATATTTTATTATTATTTAATAATTGTTTTCATGATCATTAAGTCAACTCAATTAAGAAATTTAGCCTACAAAAACTTGACTCTTGAGACCTAGTAATCTCTAATATATTTGTATAGTAGTCTATGAGAAGTAAAGAATCCAACAAATCCAACTTCATAAAGTTTGTATTATGCTAAATTAACTTTTTATATTAGAAGTGAATCTATATGATACTAAATTAATCTATGAGTTATAATGTTACCTAAAATTCCAGATAACAAATATTATAATAATTTTTTCATAATAGAAAAATATTAGACCATATTCCTGAAATAACAACAAATAATAATATAAAGCTGAAAAAAACATTCAAGTATCATCTTTATAAGAAACAAAAATTTAATATCGTATTAAATTGCACCATCCTTATTGACTTTGATTAACTTTATAGTTGTAGCGTGCACGACTCTCTTTTGAGATGCTACATGATTCCTTACTTTCTCTTACAATTCATGTGGTGAGACAATTATTATTGTAAGACAATGGTTGCAACATGATACTTCTCATTTGTTTCACGTGATTTCCTACATCTTTATCAATACTTCCTTTTAGGATAGCTTCCTGAAAAACCACTCATCACAACTTTCTCTCAACATCTCAACACTAACGATAAGGATAAAACTAGCAATCGCACATAGGTGTACAATGGGTATGTCGAAGATGTTTGGAAGATCTATTAGAAAATCATAGGTACAAATCAATTATGCATTCCATTAATTTAAAACTATACATAAGACATACATACATATAGTAATACTTATATATAGCACACATACATACATACATACATACATATGTACGTACGTACGTACATACCTACATATGTATGTATGTATGAATTTATTTCAGCATGCTCTCATAAAAACAAATAAATATAGTAATAGTAAATAATTTTTGCCTTTTAACTAGGTCTTTGTTTATTTTCTAAATATTAAACTAAATTTTATTTAGAAATATATTTTAAAAATTAAATTATATAAGATTAATTTTATAGAGTTTTTCATACCCTGATTAAATTATTTTATAATTTAAATTAATTAAAAATTTAACAATTAGTTGCAATACAACTATATTTACTATTTTATATAATATTTTATTGAAAATAAATTATATTCTTAATATAATAAATACTTAATATATAATATTGTATATAGCATAAATCAAATTATATTCTAATTCATTATATTTTATGGATAAATTAATAACTACATTTTTATTTATTAATTTCATAATTTGATTGATAGAAAAATAATTCTTCTTCAAACTACTGAGTTGTGATTAATGATTTTTTGCTCTAGTTTTATCACTCGTGACCTTTTAGACATAATATATGTCACGTAATAATTATACTATTACATGTATATTATATAACTATCAAACCAAACAAATCAAACAATATTATCTGGTTTGAATTTGTAATTTTTTATTTTTTCTTTGCTCATCATTTTGGAAAACTTTATGAAAAAATGCTCTATAGTGCATTCTAAGCTTAAGTTTGACTAAATATTTTTTAACTAAAGTGGATTAATATAACTATAAATAGAAATACTAAAATATTATATGTCATGTGAATTCTTTATACAATTGAATGTGTGGTACTTAAATTAACTAACCAGTTCAATTGCTCAGTTGTTAATTGAAGCTGAAAAATCTTAAACTTTTCCTATAGCTTGCATCAAGATGGAAGTTATGGGTTTGCATGGATGGTGATAAGATGCTTTCATATATTTAGTATAGTAGATTTTCAATTCTGTAAACTTTATATTTAAATTTAAATATATTTGATTATTATAGTCAAAATTATATTTTAAATTTAAATCATAAACATTATTAAAAATTTGGTACATATTTATTATTATTCAATTATATGTAAATCTAAACTATATAATATATATTATTAAATATAAATATTTTATATAATATTATTTAATTTATTTATAAGAAACCAATGTCAAAGTGAAATGAGTATGAATTAAAAAGAGTTTCGTCAAAATAAAAAATTCAAGATAATAGAAAAGAAATAAGTAAAGCATTTTAAATGTATTTATAAATAAGAATAAAAAAAATTTAAAATGAATGAGGATGGAAATAAATAAAAAGATAAGCGAACTCCATAAATCATGTTATTGCACTCTCTAATGTAAATAAAACAACGACTAGTAGAAATAACGCAAGTGATGATGTGTGTAAGACTCTGATAAGCTACTTTATGAGAGAAAATTGGGGGGGATTAGTAATACATATCAGAGGAGTTGATTGGTGAGAAGGATCTCAAACGTCAAAAACATGGCATGGAGATGATGAGGGATACTTATAAAAGAGAATCCGTATAAACAATGACATGTAGAAAATGACAAACAACTACTGATAAAAATATGAATAACTGAGAGAGTTTTGATGGTCTTTGTATAGGATTCACTGCCAACAAACAACGAATAGTCCTAATTTTTCCAATGGTCGTCCATGCCCTCTCCCTAGCTCTCAACCATTGATCATAAAAATTAGGTGGGGATTTTCCAAATAACAAATGTGTTCGGCATAAATACTAGCAATCACACCTATGTGTGCAATGGGTATGCCGAAGAGGTGTGGTAGGTTAGTTAGGGAAATTTTTGGGCCATTTTTTGCATACATTAATGAAGTACATGAGGTCAAACCGAAGGTCGTTAAATAGAAGATATTTTATTTATTCAACAAAGGTGTCAATTGAGAAGTGATAGCTTCAAATTATAATTATACACACACACATGATTCACCTCAATCCTCTCTATTTCTCTCCCTCCCCCCCCCCCCCCCCTCTCTCTCTCTTTAACAAGATAATTTAATTTAACATAACCAATTGCATAAAATATTTAAAAATAACATAAAGTGAATTAAAATTGATGATGTCCTCAACCTAATACATTTTTAAAGGATGCAAATATTATATAATTGCAAAAGATTTAAAGAAAAATTAATAAAAACGCTTTTATTTCCCAAACCTCAGATGCAAATATTATGGGAAATCTAGAATAGGAAGAGTTGAGTTGTCTGGAAAGGATTGCCCTGTTGACTTAGAAAATTCACCTTGACTAAGTTTGTTGTTTCCCTGTACTTGTGTACAGGCCCACCATGATGGGATTCTCCACTTGTTTATGATCTTCTAGATGCATTTGTTTGTTAAGTGATGATCTTCATAAATCAATACGGGGTAAGTGCACAAAGATGGGGAACCAAAAATGGGGTATAAGATGCCACTTTTTTCTTGAAATCAGCAAACTCTAAACTTCAACAAGATATTGAAGATAGTTAGACTCAAAATTTTAAGATGCGACAAGAACAAGAGTTGTAATACTCTGAATCTAGGGGGAGCACAAAAAGTAGTCCTATTTTTTGTGAAGAAACACAACATAGTGTCTAGTGTGCTCCCCCTAAAATGTTAAGTTTTTTTTTTTAAAATTCAATCACTCTGGTGAGAAGTTAGCTAACACCACGTAGTTTATCACAAATTTATTTGCTACTTTTTTTATGAATGTATATTTTTTATGAATTTACGAAGTGCACACATCCTGAAAATGTGAAATTTTTGTGTACTCCCCCTAGAAATCATTTAAAACTAATCAAAAATCATTTTTTTTTAAAAAGTGTGTAGAATGGAGTCTAGTTTCTAAACATGTAACTTATTGGAAAATCCAATGATCGAGCCAAAATCTATGTCCAAACTACTACAGGTTGGTATTTTACAAAAAATGAACATACATAAAAGAAATTAGAGATGAAAAACTTAAAATAATCAAAATTGAAAATAAATTATATGGTTAGATAGCTAACAAAGAGATCTATAATATCATGTCATGTAATTTTAATGTTATTGAAACATAAGTAAACTTGACGAGGAGCACACAAAAAAGATGTCATTTTTTTGTATGTCTACTGGAAAACATGTCTCAGGCCTATTTGAATCCTCCAAGCCTTTGGATTGGATCTCTAAGGAAAATCCAAGCCTTAGGATTGGTGGATTCCAATGTCTTACAAAGCGTGTGTTCCCTATAGGACATGCGTGCTATAGTGCAAGCACACTATGAAAATCTATGACTTCCATAGGGCGTGCACACTATAGGGTGTGTGCCCTATAGTGCCTGTGCCCTATTCAAGTCATAGATTTCAATAGTGAGAGAGAAAGAGTAAGAATGAGGCGAGGGTTGCGAGAGGAAGAGAGAGTGTGAGAAGCTAACAAGGATAGGGGAAGAGGGAAAGAGTGAGTGAGTGAGAAAGAGAGAGGGAGGGAGAGAGAGAGAGAGAGATAGAGACAGAGACAGAGACAAAGACAGAGACAGAGAGACAAAGAGAGAGACAGAGAGATAGAGAGAGAGACAGAGAGAGAGAGACAGAGAGAGAGACAGAGAGAGAGAGAGAAGGGTAAATGCTAGTGGAAACCTCATTTGGAACATAGAGTCGCTCGAACGCTGCCGACCACTCTGGGCCGAAGTGTCTCTCAAGATCCCTTCAACATGAAATTGGTGACCTTTATAGGGTCATATCTCAGAGCTCATGTGGGGTGGCCTCAAACCGTTAGGTGCTATGGAATTGTGTTGCCTAGGCCTACAATAACCTATCTTAGTTTTCAGAGATTCAAGCTCATTTATATTTGGAAACACATTCTCAGTCGATTTCAAAACTCAAAGTGTTCCTTAGTTGAAATGGACAACATTATGTATCTTTCAAACTATCAGTTGTAGCATCGAACCGTTTGTTCCAACAACTCTGAATTGCTAGGTAAATGCTAGTGGCAACCTTGTTTGGCACACAGAGTCGCTTGAATTTTGTCGACCACTCTAGGCCAAAATGTCACCCAAGGTCTCTTCAGCATGAAATTAGCAATCTTTACGGGGTCATATCTCAGAGCTCATATGGGGTGGCATTGAATAGTTAGGTGCTATGGGACCATGTTTCCTAGGCCTACAATAACCTATCTCAGTTTTCATAGATTCAAGCTCATTTATATTTGGCAACACATTCTCGGTCAATGTCAAAACTCTAAGTATTCCTCATTTGAAATAGACAACATTGTGTATCTTTCAAACTGTCAGTCATAGCATCAAACCGTCTATTCCAACAGCTCCGAATGGCTGGGTAAATGCAAATGGAAACCTTGTTTAGAACACAAAGTCGCTCAAACATTGTCAACCACTCCGGAATGAAGTGTCCCTCAAGGTCCCTTCAGCTTGAAATCGATGATCTTTACAGGGTCATATCTCAAAGCTTTTACGGGGTAGCGTCAAATGGTTAGGTCCTATGAGACCACGTTGCCTAGGCCTACAATATAGGAGAAGCACAATACAACATACAAACACACAAAAAGCTACCATGAAGGACAAGCCAATCAAGCACATTGCCTACTCTCCCCATCTCGGTCTATATCATTTAGGGAAGGTGGGAAACTTAGAAGAGGGACTATATCTAACACAGTATGAATAATAGTGAGTTCCAAACAAGGATCCTCTTGAGTATCGTGATGTTCGATACTAGGTGTAATTATCAATTGTGCTAAAAGCATATAGGGTAAATCAATATCAATGTCAATAGTCTCATATTCATCATTAGCATCATTAGTATCATCAAGAGTATCTTCTTCATCAAGATTCATCAAAATAGAATATAAGATACGAATAGAATCATCATAATCATTCATCTTAATATCATTATTAATATTAACTTCTTCTAACACATCAGACATAGGTTGTTCAAAAGAAGGTAAATATTTTTTAAGAACAGAGGCATGGGCCTTAGCTTGAGCCCGATGCTTCTTACGACATTCATTGGAAGATCAGTTACATTTTGTCTTATTTGAAATATGTTGAGAACTAGGAGGAACAACCATTGATTCCTTCACAAGTTCTATAAGAGGATTAGTAGGATTATTAGTAGGATGAAAAGAAACACTAGGAGCTTGATTAATAGAACTAGAATCTGTGGATAAAGGAGGTATGGAAGGTGTAGGAAAAAGACCAAGGTTAAGATCCATTTGAGGCATGATTAACTCGTGAATCTTGTGATGTTTATAGGCTTGATATGAGCGAAAAAGGTTATCAAGTTGAGAAGGACATGAATTAGGTGATGAAGGCCAAAAGAAGTCAAGGGTAGCACAATCCATAGGCCTAGAAGGTTGATATAAACTATGATTAATCATCTTCACTTTGTCATCATGAAATGAATTTAATACACTTATGGATAGGAGAAGCCACAACATGCATGGAATTAAATCAAGGAAAACCAAACTTAACTTGAAATTGATCAGAATTAGGAACAACAATAAAGATAGTGTTCACAACTTTACCACAAAGCTCAATAGGCAAGTTAATAGAACCAAATGATGGATAAATAAAACCATTACAAGTTTGAATCCACACATCAGATGTATCATAAGAATCACATTGTAAGTTCTTCATAAAAAGATTTTCTTCAGTAATAACGTTGACTAAGGATGTAAGATCAACAAGAAAACCACGCATAGGTATCTTAGAAATCCTAGCATAAATGTAGAGGGGACCATCAGGAGCTTTAATAGTCTCAGAATCATTAAAGGTAATCAAGAGTTTTGTAGGTCTTTTATTCATAGGTTTTTTTTGAGGTTTAGGTTGAGGTTTTAGTTTAGGCTTAGGTTGAGGTGGAATTTGAAGTTGAGTTTGAGTTTGAGGTTAAGGTGGAGATACAGAATGAGACAAAACAACATTCTCCACATGGTTAACAATATGATGGAGATCATCCATCTTTGAATCATAAATAATATCCACAGAAGATGGCTAAATAAGGGTATTAGTATCATGTATAGGCAAAGGATTCATATAGATTTGGAGATTTTAATTAGGAGGAGACACATATTTGTTCCCACTACCATAAAAGTTATCAACAGATAAAGCATTAGAATCAATTAAGTCTTGAACGTTATGTTTTAAAGAATAACACTTCTTAGTATCATGGCCATTCTAATGATGGTATTGACAAAAGGATTTGGAATCAAAGGATTTCGATGCCATTGTAGTAGGTAAAAGAGGTCGAATAGGAGGTAAAGTAATCATATTAGTAGTAAAAAATTTACTCATAATAGAATGCAAAGATTCAGAAAGAGGAGTAAACGCATGATTTAGATGAAAAGCAGTGGATTCAGAAGTGGCATTGTTGGATGCAACAACAACTTGATTACAAACTACATTTTATTGGTTATTTATCTTGACATAGTTGTTGGGCTTTTGAAACTTGTTGGGATTAGGAGCATCATCACTTTTATCAATTGGAATAGGAGTCATTGGAGTGTTGCTCTCAAATTGACTCACTTGTAATTGATAATGATGAAACACTACACAAAGTTGTTGAAAAGAGGTAAATTCAGTAAGCATAATCTTATCTCTAATATCCTTTTGTAAATTTGAAATAAAAATACATTGAATATCAATATTAGGAATAGGATAAGAAATTTGAACATACAAATGCTTAAATCTACCAATAAATTTAGTTAATTTTTCTTTAGTATTTTTTTTACAATGCATCAAATCAGTTAAGGACACTTGCAAACCAATGCTATTTTGAAACTATTGGATAAAGGCATTAGCAAGTTTTGGAAAAGAATCAATAGAATAAGGAGACAAGGAACAATACCATTGCAAGGCCTTATCACGAAAATTTCTAGCAAACAACTTGGCTAAAATCCTATGGTCATGAGCATAGTCACTACAAAGGATTCAAAATATTTTAACATGAGTGATAGGGTCTCCCTTACCATTGCAATTCTCAAGATGAGGCATATCATCTTGTTGAGGAACAGGAGCACGAATAATGTCTAGGGATAAAGGACTACCCATGTCACATGTAGGAATAATAAACTTGGATTGAGTTAAGGACGGAAGTTGTTGTTGTAAAGAGGGAACATTTTGAGCCAAACTAATGATTTTGGAATCATTAGATGAAATAGGAGGCATAGGAACATTACAAACACTAGGGAAAGTGTAAGAAGTGGTGGGAATGGAAGACACAACCGGGGGAACACTGGGAACCATAGTTGGAAGAGGATTGGAATAAGTAAAAGAAACACTATAATAAGAAGGTTTTGAAGTAGGTAGAGACATTGGTGGAACACTCATAGGAAGAGAGGAAATTGATGTAGTCACTAAAGGAGGAGTATAAGTAGGAATACTAGGTAAAGGAATGGAAGAAGATTCAATATTAGTTACAGGAGGAGTGAATCCTAGTTCTTGAGCTAAAGATTTGACATTTAAATGCACAAGATGAGTAATACCACGCAAGAGATTAACACCTTGATCACTATCAAAAAGGAATTTCTTAAGAGCTTATATAGCTTGAATAGAATCTTGATTATGCTTTTCTTTAATAAGCCAATTACCCATTTTATCAAGTTCAGTTGAAATTTTTTGGACGTGTTCAGGAGGAACTCTTAAAGCATCATCCTCATCATGAGATGAGTGAGAAGGGTTATGCTCCATAGTAGGATTTGAATCATGAGTAATCCAATTGTCATCCGGAATCCTAACAGGAGAGGAAGACTCAGGATCAAATAAACTCACAAGTCTACGACTTCTTCTAACCAGAATATTATAAGTAGGACTAGAGGTAGTAAAGCTCATATACCAATGCAATGCAAATGATCTAAACTAGGAAAACACAAAGCATGAACAAATAAATATTTTGTTATTTTTTCTTTATATGATTTTTTGAAATGTAAATACAAGCACATGCAAGATCTAACACCATAAAAGAAAGAGTTGTCTATCGCCGGTTCACCAAAATGTAGAGTGGTAAAAAGGGGATCACCAATTTACCAAAATCTAGCACCAAAATGTAAAATGTAATGTATGTGAATGTTGTGTGATGGAAAATGTGTAAAAGGATTGGGGAAGGTAAGATATTCTTCTTAACCCCAAATTCCCAAAAGAAAGATCCAAATTGATTAACCACAAGAAAATGGTCAATGCATAAATGGATCAATCGATGAAGAATATGAAGAAAGAGTAAAACCTTATATTCCATTATGGAAGAGAGTATTAAAATATTAATTGAATTGAAGACAAATACTAACCTCAAAGTGTGACAGATCTGGAAAATGTTATTTTCTAGTGTTTTTGTTGAGTTTCAAAAAATTCTACAACCAAATTTGGGACAGAAAAATAGAGACAGAGAAAACCCAGAAATCCTTTCCTTTTCTGAGAAATTTTGACCTTGACCCATATAAAGGTTGACCTTGACCCCTTTATGTCAACCTTGACCTGTGCTGCTCTGACAAAAATTATGTTCGCGGATTCCTGAAAGTTTGCCGAAAAGGGTGTCTGAATCTACTCTGTAATTCATTGTTTTGCACCTCTTCCTGCAAGAAAAATAGTTTTTTTGTTTGGATGAGGGGTTTTCCTTGGTCAAACCCCAGTTTTGGAATTAACCTTAAAATTGAATTGAAATTGTAGTAATAAACAAAGTAAATGAACAATTCACCTTGCTTATGTTGAAACCCTTGTGTAGGATTCGAATCCTTGAATCCACAAGTATGGATGCTCCAAATGAATGTAGGATGTCTCAAATCAGTTTTATTTAGATCTTCAACACCAATCTTGAATGGATCTCAGAATAAGAAGAGGTTTGAATGGATATGGATGGAGAAATCTTCAACAAGAGGGCTCCATAGAGATTGAATCCTTCAATGGCTACCAATGGATCTCCTTGATGAATTGGATCTTGAATGCTTGAATGCTTGAAGATAGATGAATTCTTGAATTCTTTCTCCTTCTTTCTTGCTTCTTGATTTCTTGATTTCACATGATGGATTTCTTGCTTGAGTTAGATACTTGATTTCTTGATGGAGAAAATGAGGGGAGAAGGCCTCCTTATATACTAGTCTAGGGCACAAACTTCTAGAGAGGTTGACATAGGAGAAATAAATTCCCATTAAGCCTATACCCTTAGAAGTGGACCTAAATTAAATATGATTTAAGAGTTTACCATTCTGAAGCATGAAACAACCGACCTAGAAGCGAGAAAATAAATCTTTCTGAAACCCGACATCCAGAAACCTTCAGGTTTTGAAATTTGAACCCTGGGTGAGGGTCGAGGTCGACCTTGACCCTAAGGTCAAGAACCTCAAATTCTTAGAGTAAGTTGCCAAGATTAGGTAGGAACGAAGTGGAAAATAGGGCAGAACAAGGGAAAAAGTCAAATCTTAGTCAAAGACCCATTCAAGGCATTCGACATGACCCAAACCACTTACTCAGAGGGCTAAACCAATCCTAAATGGAAGTGCTTCCATTTTCTGACGATACAGATACAAACACAAACACGTTGAAACTACTCATCACCACTTCTAATCGAGTTTTGGTCCATTAACACTTAGATGATAGTTAAAAACTTTTTAAAAATAAACTATTATATATAATATTATATTAAAAATGTTATATATAAATAATATATTGAATTGTAATTTAGATTTATATAATTAAATAATAAATAATGTATTAAATATTTAATATAAAATATGTTTACATAATATAATAATATTTTTAAAATATATTCCTGGTGGGATCGGTGTTTGAGCCCCCGGTCTCACCCGCGGAGGATTAGTCTCACCTTAGCTCACACAGGTACCCAAGATATGGGTAGTTGGTCGCTGGGCTAGGACGCAGGGATACCCCCTCGTTAACAAAAAAAAAATTAAAATATATGTAATAGTTTACATTATATATAAATAAAATATAATTTATATAATACTAAATCAATATATTTAATATAAATTTATAATTTATAATATGTATTATTAATTCTTTTTTAATTTGATTTTTTCTTTTTAAAATAAATTAATTTATATAGTATTAGATTTAAATTATAATTATAATTAATTACTATACTAGAGGCAAGTACTAGCCACACTTGTTTTATGTGGCAGGCATTATATTTTTCTTACTTTTCACACCATAAAAAATAATGTTCAAGCCATTTAAAGCCCTTTCCTTTCTATAGTTGTTAGGGCAATGTGTTGAACTATTGATATTTAATTTTGTGTATATAGATGTCAAGATGCATTTGATTACTTGTTAAATTTGATTAGTCTTTGGACATGGTTGTATGAATAGAGTAAAATTGATCAAATTTTATTGAACATTTAATGTGTTAGTTCATAATTTTCTATATTTTCACATCTTAATTCAATGTTGCATAGAGTTTACACAATAGTGTGTCCCATGTTTTTGAACGTCCTGATTTTTGTTGAAATACATTTTTACAAAAATATGATGATTTAAGCCTTGAGAGGTCCCATTTAAAGGATTAAATTGAAAATGGTTATATAAAATCCTTTTAGATCAAACTCTCTTTGGTATAATCTCTTTACTCCTCAATCACACCTATAATTGAGTCTCCTTTGCACCCATCAAGATGCTAGAAAAACAACACTTCAACATTAGCTTGTTTGGGGTTCAAATGAATTTACTTGACAAACCCAAATCCAAGATGATAGTACTCAAATAAATCTTTCCAATGATTATGATTTGTATATATTGAGTTTATTAAGACTTTTCTTAAAGTTTTACTAAACATAGGTTGTCTAACCATTTCGTAACTTCTCTTTTTGATGCTTATGAAAAATAGTGAATTGGGAAAAAATCTAGAAATTAGGTATTTATGTTACCTTTCTAATAAAAAAAGAAAATATGAATTTTGATATTTACATATCAAGTTAGAGTGATCAAAATGAACCTATGTCCAAATTATAGTTAATGTCATTTCATACCTCAATCAACTATACAATATTCAACCAAATTGAACAAAACTAATTGGATGCCCTAGATATTGGTGTTACAAAACTAACTTCGAAAGAATTATGTTTTATCGTTTTTAGAAAAAAATTATGCTTAAAGAAGTGAATGAAACTCCTTAAAAATATTGATTTTTAGACAAACTACTTTTCAAAGGAGAAGGAAAAATGATACAAATCAATTCCATTTTAAAAAAATATATATATTTAGATACTACAAATAAAATTCTAAAAGCCACTAGTTTACATCATCTTCAAATCCTTATTAGTTTTGGAGCAATAGGAGTCCAAAAGTTTTTTTTTTTCTGAATGTTCATGTCTTAGTGTCAAAGTTGGCTCAAACTATAAAAGTATTTAGATTGATTAAAATATTTATATTGATATTTATTTCCACAAATGCAGAAGTCAAATCATAGCTAGTTGTTCAATATTTGATATATAGAAATTGATTATTACCTAAGGGTTGTTTCTATGAAAGGACCAAAGTTGATAATATTATTATTTTATGTACTAGCAATTTGGAAATTTCTTACTTTTCACACCATTAAGAGGGGTGTTTAATTCATAATCCCTTTTATTTGTATTATACTTAGAGCCACATGCCTATTGATATTTATTTCCATGTATTTATGATGCAGGAGCATACTTGGGTCATTGACAATCTTACATCACCCAAAAATATTTCCTTTCAGTTTGTTTTTTTACTATTCCAACTAGAAAATTTTTGGGGTTTAGGCTTGTGATCATTCTAGTTGACTCATTTTCTTATGTAATCCTTATGTTGTGTTCTTGTCACATTCACCGATGGATGGACCTCAAAGAGATCAGTCTAATTAGGTACCGACAGTAAACACAACAAAATAACACAAAGAGAGCATGGAGAGAACAAGAAAGATTTGTATTTGTTGATTGGAAATCAATTAGATTCATTTGGAAACATACATTCCTTCATAGATGCTAGCCTACAATCACCCTGCTTGATTACAGTCTTCGGTCAGAGACCTTAAACTTTAATTCTATATATTATCCTTGATTCCTTACTGAGAGCCCCCTATCAGAGAAGTATTACATTACATAAATAGGCATCACGACACGTAGGTCAAACCAAGAACAAGGGTGAACCCACAATAGTGGGTTACACTTTTTTTCCTAAATGGACACTAAACTCTACATTTTGAAAAAAAAATAGATTCAGATGCATATTGTTGTTAAATTGTTTGAAATAGGAAGATGAATTAAATTAGAGTCTTTTAGTATTTTTTGTCTAGATTATATATATATATATATTGAATTGATTTGAGTGAGTTTTTTTTCTCCCATGAAAACTAGTATGTTGCTGAAAATGTCATTTTCAAAGAGTTACATTATTTTCATAGAGCATAACTTTTTTATTAGAAGGATATCAGTGTGCTTCTTTCGAATTTATTTTTGTAACATCCATACAGAGGGCATGCAATTGGTTTGATGACATTATCATGATTATTGCATATTCTATTAATGTTTGAAGTTGACTAAACCATAATTTTGGCATACCTTGACTACATATCTTATAACTTGTCATGTATTTGTCCAATTTCATTTTTATTTTTTTTTATAGAAAGAGAACTTAAATACCTAGGGCATAGATATTTTTTAGATTTTTGAGATCCTTAGTTTTGAACTATCCTCCATTATCAGTAACTATGGAGGAAGTTTTCTCTCATTTACTATTTTTCCATAAGCATCAAACATAAAGGTAGACATACGGTGAAATATCTATGTTTAGTAAAATTATAAATACAAAGTCATAATAAACTTAATATATGTTAACATTATAATCATTGGAAATATTTTTCTTAGTAGTAGCTTACTACATAGATAGGTTTGTCAAATGGATTCATTTGATCTTCCAAAAGATAAACTCAAAGTGATTTATTGTCAGCATTTTAATAGGTAAGAAGGAGACTCCATTGTAGGTATGAATGGGGACTATAGATGTTATATCAATGTTTTTTTAATCTAAGAGGATTTGAGATAACCATTTCTAATTAATTCCTTCAAATGGAACCTATCAAGGCTTAAATCATCATATTTTATTAAAAATGTGTTATTTCAACAAAAATCAGCATGTTTGAAAAAGTGCAACCCACTATTGTGGGGCCACCCACAAAGAACATTCCCCAAGAATAGGGAAACATGTTAAAGAAAAGAGGAAAAATCCTAAATCATAAGGAACATGATCCACAAACTGTGGAAGACACAACAAACTAAGATTTAGGTCCACATATGATCAAAGAAACAATATGTATGTGTCATTGAGCTTCGCAAGCCATAGATTTCCATCACAAGATCATAATTCACCAATAGTTCATAAATTAGCAAGAACACACCACCCGAGAGAGAACAAATCATAACTTTAGTAGCAATGAATAAAATGAGTTATGAATGTATAAATATGGTCCAAGATAGGTCTTGCATATAATTTTCTCATTGCATAAGCTAAGTTGAACATATGATGAATCACCAACATGATCTCCAAGATTGGAAAACAAGAACAATGCTTAACAAAAATATTTTTGGGTGATGCAAGATTGCTTCAAAACCAAGATGCTCCTGCATCAGCTCTATGCATCCTAAATATCCTATGTATAGCTCTTTGCAGTTCATTTTGATATTTCTAGATGAAGTTATTTAATGTTTGGGTCTGGTTCTATTCATTTTTACTATTCTAATAGTCTGGGTGGTGAGATTTGGCTTGTGATAGAGTTTCACATTATCTAAAGCTTCATGACACCTTGCTATATGTTCTTACACATGTGGCTGACCTTCCTCTATGTTTGCATGATATGATGAATCTTATTGGAGGCGTTCTTATGAATTTGGGTCCTGACCTATATGTTTGTAAACCATTTTCTTTATCTTGAGGATTGTGATTAGATAAGTTGACTTTTGTTCGGCAATCTTATATTTAAGTAGGTCTTGCAGTTCTTGTTGTAAAAGAGAGGACATGAATTAGAGGATAGGAGGAAAATAGAAGGTTTTGGAATTAGGATCTGAAAGCTTGTGATAGCTAGGTCTAATGTTTGGTCTGTAGAAATTAATTAAAAAATTAAAGATCAAAACTCTTTAAGACATGCTACTGGTAAAAGAGATCAAAAAATTAGAATCTCTAAACTGCGAACAATGGAAATCCTTCTACTCATTGGTGATATTTTTGTGTTCACAATTAAATGGGATGTTCGACAGAGTTAATGTCTTCAAGAAAAAATGAATTGGAAAAAAAATCAATTCAATATTTTCTATTTATGTATGTAATTCTTATAATTTTGAATATAGATGTTATTAATGAAAATTATTTGGAAAGATTGAGTAATATTTTGGAGTAACTAATATACATACATATATATATATATATATATATATATATATATATATATATATATATATATATATATATATATATATATATATATATATATATATATATATATATATATATATATATATATATATATATATATATATATATATATATATATATATATATATATATATATATATATATTGAGAGTAAAACATGACCAAAATTGTATTAGTTGAAAACTATAAATGTTTACATGTGAATATTTGGTGGGAAAATAAATTAAAAATAATCTCCCCCAAAGAAACGTGGGGCAAGCCCTAGGAACCAAGTCCCCTAGCTGGAAATGAGAAACCACATAAAAGCGAAACAACTAGATAGACAAAAAGAAGGGTCCAACAAAGAAAGACTCTTATGCTGCAAGAGTAGTGGCAGAAGGAGGCCAAGGATCTAGTTTGTTTTTCTTTCCTCCCCAACCAATCTCATGTGTTGGTTGGGGGTCTAGAAGCATCCATCCATCATCATTATCTTCTTCCTCCTTGTCTTCCTTGCGAGGGGAGATTTCCAGTGCGAGTCGTGGGAAATATTTCGAAGAGGAAGGTCATCTTGAGCCATTGTTGCATGTCAGCCAACCAGTGGTAGTTGGTGGAGGCCAAGTGGGACTAGATGTAGATATTAATGTTTATAGGAAATAAGTTCTTGAATTTTTCTGGAATAAAATGCACAAAATTAGAGTAGAAGAAAGACAAATAGATGATGGTATTTACCAAGTAGCTTTGGATGAAGTATGTGCAGTAGTGGAAAAATAATATAAGGCATCATTTTCTTCAGTTACAAAAGGTACAGGTAGTAGAACATGGAAGAGAAAACACATCCTCATAGAAAGTAAATAGAAGTAGTTTAGTTAAAACAAGGTCTAATTACTAGATTGACAACCATAGCTAGGAATATTTGAATATTCTTTTACATGGTAACACCATAGGTCCCTCCACATTTCATAGGTCACCAAGAAAATAAATTGTTATTTCTAAATTCAATGATGATGATGTTTATAAATTAGATCTGAATCCTCCAGATATGGATCTATGTATCTCTCTAGTAAAAAATATCACACCAGTAGGTGCTTTTCTGTTTACTGAAGAAGTTAAAGAAGAAAAATAAAAATTAGTTGAAGAAAAGGAGAAGAAACAAAGTGTAATGAAGAAATTAGGATCAAGGAATCAAAAGAGTGCATTAATACTATTAGATCAGAAGAATAATTTTAAACAAATGAGAAAGGAGAAGTAATAGAGGAAAAGGAAAAGGAAGAAGAAGTGCAAGAGGTAAGAAGGGAAGAGGTAGAAAGGAAAATAAAGGAAGAGAGAAAAGATGAGATTGTATTTAAGTCAATTTATACAAACAAAATTATAGGTATTAGTTTAGAGAAGAAAGAACCAAAGATTGAAGTGATCAAATGAAAAGAGGACACCAACAATAGTTCCAATATTTTTTTGAGAAATTTTATTCCTTTTCCATTGATGCTACAATTAGTTACCACTTCTAAATTATATATATATTTCAATAAGGTCATCATGCAGGAGCATCCTAGGATTCTTGGAAATCCTGTATCAACCAAAAATATGTTTTTCTCTGTTAGTAGATTATTGGTTTTGATCTCGGTATGGTAGAGTTCTAGCTCAGTTTGGGAGACTAGTTGCTCAGTTTCAGTGTTTTCTTCGGTGCTCAGTCTCTGAGAAATGCTCGGTAACTGAAGGCGTCAGTTTCCTAAGGTGTCAGTGATAACTATGTTTCTCAGTCATGCTTGGTGTGGTCGATTGAATGGCGTTCAGTTATTTCTTCTATTGCTTTGTGTTCTTGCTTATCGATTGGATGTTTAGATGAACCAGCTTTGCCGACTGATGCATTTAGTTTGGGTCATGCTCCTCATGTTACGGATTAACCGTTGGACATGTGGGGACCTAAATCTGGCATGTTGCATTCTTCTATGCAGATTTGATGACTGTTGGGGCCATCTTGGAGAGTTTATCTATTTTGTAAGGCTATTTGAGAGCCGATTGATGTTTTAGCATTTAATATTTGTTTGGATGGGTTAATTGTTTCATCAGCTAACTTGTGGCTAGGAATCAGTATTTATAGGATGCTTGGGTAGTTGTTTAGGGGGATGATGATCAGGAAGTGAGGAGGTTAGTAGCTGCAAGCTTAGGAGCAGGAAGATTGCTTGGAAGTTGGAGTACAAGTTTAGATCTTTCCTAGGTGCCTACTAGTGTGCTGTGTGTTATAGACTTGGACTAGCTGATTGCTGATGTTGTGGAAAAGATCCAGATCCTATGAGATCTTGTAGATTGTTATCTATTTTGTAATGGGTCGTAACTGGGAAGGCCTTACAGCCTGGCACATTGCTTGTAATCAATGGTTTGATGAATAAAGACTTTGTTTCATTCAGATCTGTGTTTCTTGTTTTGTGTTTTTGTTGCATATTGGTTTAGCTGCAAGGTCGATTTGTCCTTAATTGGATTCACCAACCTTGACTACATCAAGTGGTATGAGAGTGAAGGTTTGTTCTTGTTGGAGCAAGTTGATCTGGTTGAGAAAAGTTTTGTTCCTGTTGGAGCCGAGTGGATCTGTGTGTCTAGATCTTGATTTGAAGATGCCATCGAGGAGAAATCGTGAGAATTTAGATGAAGAGACTGTTGGAGAATCTAGTCTTGATGATTTTAGGGCTTTGAAAAAACAAGTGCAAGACCTACAAGAAGAATTGAGAAAGAAGAAGCCTACCCAGAAGAGGGATAGTGATGATGAATATGAAGAAGAAGATCATTTTGAAGAAGCTATAGAAGAAGCTGGAGATCCAGAGGAGAATAGAATCCTGAAAGCTATGTCTAAGATTGGAAAGAGACCTAAGATTGAAGTTTCTACATTTGTTGGAAGCCTGAAGCCTGAAGAATTGATTGATTGGATCAATGAAATTGATGAATACTTTGAGTATGAAGAAGTAAAAGATCCTGATAGAGTTAGATTTGAAAAGACTAAGTTGAAAGGTCATGCAAATATTTGGTGGAGAGAAGTTTAGTTGGAAAGAGGTAGAAGAGAGAAAGAAAAGATCACTAAGTAGAACCAAATGGTTGACAAGTTGAAGAAGCAATTCATTCCGGTGGATTATGAATTGGCAATGTTCAAGAAGATGCAAGCTTTGAAGCAGACTAACAAATTGGTACAGAAGTATACCAAGGAGTTTAACATACTTCTGATTAGGACTGGTCATTCTAAAGCTGATAAAGAGAAGGTTGCTAGGTATGTCTATGGTTTGAGACCTAGTATCCAAGAGGAGTTACTTACTGTTCGAATGACAATGATCGGTGATGCTTATCAGATGGCATTAAAGATTTAAGAGAAGCTGAATAAGAAGTTTGAAGGTAGACATAACAGTAGGAACTGAGGTGGTAAGACTGGTGAGTCAGTTATTGAAAGCAATGTGACAAAAAATCCTAAGCCTAATGTTGGGTCTAGCAGTGGTCAAGTTACTAAGAATGCTGGACAGAGAGGTAGGGGGAAGAATGAGTTCACTGGTATGTGTTATAACTATGGTGAAGCTAGTCATAGAAGTTGGTAGTGTTCTAAGAAAAGAGTTGCATTAGTTGTTGAAGAAGACATTGAGAATGTTCCAGAGAAAGGCGAATGCCTTGTCACTAGAAGATTGGCTGCATGTGTCTCTGAACTAGTGCAAAGAAGAAATTTGTTCAAAACTAGATGCAAGTGCAAAGCTAAGGTATGCAATGTTCTAGTTGATGGTGGTAGTTATGAGAACTTTGTTTCAGAAGAGATGGTTAGTAAATTGAATCTAGAAAGGAGGAAGCATCCCAATCCTTATGAGATTAGTTGGATTCAAGATGTTTCTAAGGATAGAGTTGAGGAGAAATGCTTGGTTAATTTCGAGATTGGATCTTACCATGATGAGATATTATATGATGTGTTGCCTATGGATGTCTATCATCTGTTGCTTAGTAGACCTTGGCAATTTGACATAAATGTGTTCTTTGATGGTCGTGCTAACACTTATGTGGTTAGGCATGAAGGAGCTCAGCATAAGATGGTACCTTTATAGGAGACAAGGGTTAAAGGATGTGGAGTTATCAAGTGTTGTCCTTGTGACAAACCTCAAAAGTTAAAGGTGGAAGAACCTATTCCTGTTAAGCCTGATTTGATGGAGAAAGCGAATGAGATAACTGAAGAGTTTGTTGAGATCAAGAAGCAGATGGTTTTGTTGGCAAAGATGGTTTAGCAGATGGTTAGATTTGTGACATAGAGAGGTGTAGATGATACTGAGTTGATTTGGGAGGAGGAACCTTACCAAGGCACTATTGTGGTTGGTAGCGGTCAGAGTCGATTACTATCAGTTATCAATCAGAAAGATAAGAGGAGTGGAAAGCAGAATAACTTACTGCAGGGAGAAATGAATGAAGTGAAGACTACTTAGGATGAAGGGAAAGAGGAGATCTTGGTGAAAAATAGATTTGACATACCTGTTTTGATTCCCTTGAGACATTCCTGATTTCCTTATGAGAAAATCTTTTTAACCTGGGGTGTCTGATGTAGCATCCTAGGATTCTTGGCAATCCTGTATCAACCAAAAATATGTTTGTCTCTATTAGTAGATTTTTGGTTTTGATCCGGTTTGATGGAGTTCTAGCTCAGTTTGGGAGACTGGTTGCTTAGTTTCAGTGTTTTCTTGGGTGCTCGGTCTCTGAGGAATGCTCGATAACTGAAGGCATCAGTTTCCTAAGGTGTCAGTGATAACTGTGTTGCTCGATCATGCTTGGCGTGGTTAGTTGACTGGCGCTCAGTTATTTCTTCTATTTCTCGGTGTTCTTGCTTACCAACTGGATGTTTGGATGAATTGGCTCGGCTGATTGATGCATTTAATTTGGGTCACGCTCCTTGTGTTATGGATTGACCATTGGACATGTGGGGACCTAAATCTAGTGTGTTGCATTCTTCTATGTGGATCTAATGATCGTTGGGGCCATCTTGGAGAGTTTATCTATTTTGTAAGGCTATTTGAGAGTCAACTGATGTTTTAGCATTTAATATTTGTTTGGATGGGTTAATTGTTTCATTAGCTGACTTGTGGCTGGGAATCAATATTTATAGGATGCTTGGGTAGTTGTTTAGGGGGATGATGATCACGAAGTGAGGAGGTTAGTAGCTACAAGCTTAGGAGCAGGAAGATTGCTTGGAAGTTGGAGTACAAGTTTAGATCATTCCTGGGTGCCTACCAGTGTGTTGTATGATACAAACCTAGACTAGTTGATTGCTGATGTTGTGAAAAAGATCCAGATCCTACGAGATCTTGTAGATTGTTATCTGTTTTGTAATTGGCCGTAATCGGGAAGGCCTTACAGCCTGACACATTGCTTGTAATCAGTGGTTTGATGAATAAAGACTATGTTTCATTCAGATATGTGTTTCTTGTTTTGTGTTTTCACTGCATATTGGTTTAGCTGCAAGGTCAGTCTATCCTTAATTGGATTTACCAACCTTGATTACAGCAAGTCACCGCAAGGAAAAAGCTTTGACTAGGTCAATCCATTAGCACTTCAGCTCAAGAAGAAGTGTTGAGAAAATCAAAAGAAAGAGAAGAAACTATTTCAGCTCTTCAGGACATTGTTCCATCATGTACAATTAATCTATCATGTAAAATAAAGGATAAATGTACAATTAATCTATCATGTAGGATAAAGGATAAATGTACAATTAATTTATCATGTAAAATAAAGGATAAATGTTTTTTGAGAAGTCAAACTTTCCACCTTACCCTTCCTATATTCAGTCCTCTTGTATAGACTACAAGATCCATGCCGACAATGTATATCGTTGATGACTATTAGTAGTTATTCCTTGTTGGTGTTGAGAGGTTAATGTCTTCCCTGTCAACTACTATGATCATTGTGTATCCGTCTTATATCCCCACCATGCACTTCCTTTACTATCTTCGGGATGCGACTATACTCCCATGTCGCTTCATGTTTGTTCGTGTCTTCATTAGCATGGGTGTCGACTATCAATATTAATCGTCGACTAATTATATTTATTTACCATTGTTTGTTGTCAACTTAGAACCGTCGACTAATAATTAAAGTTAAGTAAACGTTTGTTATTATTACTTTGTTTAGTCATCAGTTGTATTGTTTAATTAAATATTAATATTGAAATGTATTAATATCTAATTATATTTTGATTAATAAATCATAATAATTTATTATTATTAATTAATTAATATTATTAACATTATGTTATAGTTTAACATAATATTTAATGTTTGAGCAATGTTGATTAATATTAATAGTAATTCTTATTATTAATATTGATTAATATTTTCTTTTCTCACTAAATAGAAGCTTGAATAAATAACTAATTATATATTTATACTTAAAATAATTATATATACATTAAATAATTATATTGCTCATATGGCAATATCAGGTCATGACACCATGCAACTATCTTAGATCCTAATATCAAATGATGGAATCAGACCCGAGAAAGTCCAAGCAAGAAAAAAATCCCTAAACAAAAAGTTTTAACTTTGAAGTATAGAAAAAGTTAGTTACTAGTTATTAATACCTAAAATTCCTTATTGCTTTCCTATATAGTTGCACTTTTTATATGGTGGTGCTGCCCAATTCAAATGATTGTATTGATTTTTATTTGAGAGATACAAAATATCTCTTGAGTAATTTATGAATGGATCTAAAACTAAGATGTTCCTTGATATATCTCTGGAAGCACAAGAAATAAATTGTTAGAAAGAAATAATACTTGAATGGGCAAAAATACACTAGATGTTGATACATAATTAATATTAAATAGAAAAGGTGGGCAAAATATAGGAAACTGATCATATCACATATTAGATTTTTGTACATCTTGTGTGATTGTGAGAAAGAAGTAATTTAAGCAAAAGTGGAAAAGCATAAAGCAAATCAAATTATTATTATGCCCTTTCAAGAGTTTGCAACACAACGTCCTTAATAATTCAAACAAAAGGCTTTCAAACCAACAACATGCCATACCTCTTAGTATTGAAAGCCAAAATGAAGTAGGAATATGACACCGAGGTCGTAAGAGTGTTTTCCTTAAAACTTTATGGGAGGTCGTGGAGTAGGAGATAGGAGAAATACTTAACAAAGTTGTGGAATGAAGATATAGTTAAGGAAAACACAAAGACAATGAAATTTAACATATTTGGAAGTTAAAACTAAGATGATTGTAAAATTAATACACATTCAATGACAAGAGATTTTTAAAATTTATACTTGGCTGCCAAATGTATAAAGGTTGAAATTTTTATTAATTTGTTTATAATAAAAGTAAATAAATTTAATTTTTGTAATAGTTGTTGCTACAGTCAACTAATAAAAAGACAAAGGAATAATTTTGTTTAAATTAATTAAATATATACAAATTTTGAGATTATATATACAAGTTTGAAAACTTCTCAAATATAATTGATCAATTAAAAAAATACAGTCCGCTAGCCAAGGACCAAAAGACAAACCTTAAAAAATAAACACTTTAATGTGACATCCTTATAAGAAACATAAAATTAATCTTTCATTAAATTGCAGAGTTCTCCTAATTGACTGTGAAGGGCTCTAATAAAAATACAGAACTTAAAACAAAACTTTTATGGAGCATCTTCATTAAAAATAAATAGTTAATATCTTATTAAATTGCATCATTGTTCTAATTGATTTTGATTGACTTTTTTAATAATATAAAATCATTAAAAACATTTATATTACATCTTAATGAAAAGCATAAATTTAATATCTTATTAGATTGCACAATTGTCCTAATTGACTTTGACTGACTTTGTAATTGTAACGTGCACGGCACTTCTCACAGATGCATCTGCATTTCTGCAACGTCTCCGCGGACCATTTATTATAACTATTAATTATTGATTAAAAATTGAAATACAATGAATATAATATTTTTTAATAAATTAATAATTACAGTAAATGGGACATTTTGGGTGCAAAGGTCTTGCGTTTATACCACTCATTTTCATCTATTCTTTATCCTCCAAACAAATGCTTGGCACTCAGTCTCCTCAACAATTAAGCCTGGTTTCGTTCCAGTTCATCTTTCATTGTTTATCTCTGTCAGAGTTCAAGTCCAATCCCATGGCATCTACTCCTACTTCTCAAGAAATTGTTGCATCTCCATCCACTTCCGCTACACGCTCAGGGGGGTTGAGATCTCTGTTTTCATCCCGCTGTAATTGCTTTAGTTGTTGTTCAGTCCAAACAAATTCTGCGGCATCTGCATCGACCACTAGTACTCAGGTTACACATGGCTTTGAAGGTATCACACCATCTCCCTCTGATAAACTTGCTCTTGAGCAAACTGAGCCATCTACTTCAACTCTTAGTTGTAACACTGAGCGTGAACCAGAGAATGATCATTCAAATGCATTTGAAGAGATCACAGCATCTGCATCCAGTTCTGGTAGACCCACAATACCAGCGAGAAAGCTGCCATATGATGTGTTTATTAATCATCGTGGCCCTGATGTCAAGCACACACTTGCAGCCGCTCTGTATAAAACCCTAACTGGCATGGGATTGAGGGTTTTCCTTGATAAAGAAGAGCTTGAGTTGGGGGATTTCTTGCCTGCAGAAATACAAGAGGCAATGCGCAACTCTTCGGTTCATATAGCTATCTTCTCCCAGAATTATGCACAATCCCCGTGGTGTTTGGCAGAGCTTGCATTTATGCTAATAACGGGGAGCCCAATTGTTCCTGTTTTCTACCATATTGAGACTGATGTTGTCCGATATGCAAAAGGAGTCTACGCGGACGCGTTTTCCCGGCATGAAGAAAAGGGTAGATATACCTTGGAAAAGCTTCGGGAGTGGAAGAATGCGCTCAGGAATGTTTCATTTAATTTCGGTGACATAGTTCGAAATGAAGAGTGAGTAAACAAATACCCTGTCTCCAGCCAGCACTTAGCTTTTCCTTTAAAATTGTCTTTTGCAATTTTTTGAATGTTTTTGTTTCTTATTTTTTTCAATGGTGTGTATTCTATTTCGTTTTTCTTTCGCTGTACATTTGCTCTGTTTCGTTATTTTTCTTCTGCATTCAGGGCCTTTTCATTTTTTCAATATGTTATATGATTTTGTTTTCGTCCCATTTCGTTATGCCATTGGTATAAATGTTCAGTGATGAGCGGAGGTTGCTGAAGAATGTTGTTAATCGTCTTTTAAAAGAAATAAAAAATGTGCCATTTGAGGTTGCCAAGCATCCAATTGGACTAGATGAAGCTGTCGCGGATTTTGAAACGACAACACTTCAGTCTGCAGAAAGTCATCACACTGTGCAAATTGTGGGAATATGGGGCATGGGTGGCTCTGGCAAAACCACTCTTGCCAAACAGATATATAACAACAAATATACAACTATGGACAAGTCTAGTTTCCTATTAGATGTCAGAGATGCTGCTTCCAAAAGTAAATTGCATAAGAAACAGAAGAAACTTCTAGAGGACCTCGGTCTCCAAGGAGTATCAATTGAGAATATAGAAGAAGGGAAGATGATTCTCAGTAGTCGTTTGCAATCTATTCGGGTGCTCATCATCCTAGATGATGTAGATAATGTAGACCAATTGGATGCTCTGGTGCCCAAGAGCCACTGTCTTGGATGGGATAGTCTGATTGTAGTCACTTCTAGAGAATTTGAAGTCCTCCGATCTTGGGGCATCTCATCCATTTATAAAATGAAAGCATTAGATCCACCTCATGCCAAGCAACTTTTTTGTTGGCATGCTTTCTTGCAGCCCTCTCCATGTCAAGGATTTGAAGATCTGGTTGAAAAATTCCTAAATGTTTGTGATGGATTACCACTGTCTCTAAAAGTTCTTGGAGCACAGCTATATGGTATCACCAACAAAGATTACTGGAAAACTCAACTGCACAAGGTCTCTAGAATTTTGCCCAAAGATATCAAAGAGAGATTGAAAGTCAGTTATGATGCCCTAGATGATGAGGAAAAGCAGATTTTCTTAGATATTGCATGTTTCTTTATTGGAGAGAATATAAATTCAGCCATTGCAGCTTGGGATGGATCAGGGTGGAATGGTCTGCATAGTTGGGAACAACTTTTGAATAAGTGTCTCGTTGAATCTAATGATGGCTACATAAGAATGCATGACCATTTGCGTGATTTGGGAAGGGAAATTGCAAATCATGAGTCACCCTACTGCTTGTGGTCTCCCCAACAAATTATTAACGTTGATAATCAGGTACAGATAAGATTACTACTTCCCTAAGTTTCCTTATATTTGTTTGATCCTTGTTTCCATGAAGTTTAGTGTTTCTATAATTTTTTTATTTTTATTTTATATTTAAAAGGGAATTGCTATTCGAGGAATAAGGGCCATAGCAACTGGATCCACAAGTGAGATACAGGAGTTTCCTCAATGTTCCCAGAATGGAAAGCTCATAGTTAACACAAACAGAGGACTCTCCAGCTTGGAACCCTCTTCACTTGGATTAAAACTCCTTCATGCTGAAGGAAATTGTTATAATCAAATAATTGGTGATTTATCAAAAGAGCTGGTATGGCTTCGCTGGAATGACATTGAGCAGAGAAATCTTCACTCATTGAGTTCATTAAAAAATTTGAGGGTTTTAAAACTCTATCATGGGAAACATTACTTAAAAGAACTATGGAAGAGTGCCAGCAATGTAAGTATCGTCTTTTAATAAGCCAATTTTTGAAGATTTACTTTCATATTTTTATTATTGTTTAGTCCATCTCATTGAAAATGTTTTGCAGGCTCCTGTGCAGTTAAGAGAGTTGGATATTTTTAGCTGCCCAGAATTCCAAGGTTTTTCAAAGTCAATAGGGTGTCTCAGGCATTTGAAAAAGATAACTGTGCTAAATGGCAACAAGATGAGGAATCTACCGGAAGAATTTTGTATTCTTCAATCGCTGGAGCACTTGGAGCTGTATGGCCCAGAGCTATCATCGCTACCCAGGGGTTTTGGAGATTTGAGAAACCTGAGGCATCTTGGTTTGCACAATTGCTGGAAATTGAAAAGCTTGCCGGCTTCTTTTAAGGAGCTCACACTTCTGCAACACATCTCCTTAGGTTGCCATGTTAACCTCAAGTTAGAGTCGGACATTCTAGAAAATATGACAAGGGTAGAGTATTTGAAAATCCTGAATTGCACGCTTTCGGAAGAGTTGTCTCGTCACATTACAAATCAGGCGTCCTTAACTGAGCTCTCTTGTACGTTAAGGGAGGTGCCAGTGAACATCGGTCAACTCAGCAAGTTGCGAAGTATGACGATCCAGGGTTCATTATTGACAAGCCTGCCGACATCTATTGGAGATCTCTCATCCTTGACTTCTCTTTCAATTTGGAATTGTCCTAAGTTGGAATGTTTACCTGACTCTCTAGGGAGCCTTAATCTCTTGAGAAGTTTAGATATATTCTTTTTAGGAGTGAAATCCTTTCCAAAATCAGTTAGGCAACTGATTAATCTTGAAACACTAGCAATATGTCGCTGCCCACTCCGAGAATTGGGTCTTGGAGCAGGGTTGTTCACTTGTTTAAAGCGGATAGAGCTATTTGAAACTGAAGTGTCCGAAATCTCCATCTGTTGTCCCAGCCTCGAGACTCTCAAACTTAATGGTAATCGCCATCTCATCGGGATAGAAGTTCCAACAAATACACTCCAGAGTATCTCTTTGGTAGGAAGCCCCGAGTTGGATGCGCTTCCCAGTTTTGCAGAATCAGCTTTTCTCCGAACATTTGAACTCAGAGGCTGCTACAGAGTCAAGAAAATACAAGGCTTGGAACATTGCACAGCGTTAGAGAGGCTGACAGCACATTCGAGGTGGGAGGAGGCAGGTATAGAAAGTTTGGAGCGCATGGAGAGATTGAGAAGTGTGAGACTCCAAGCAGTCAGCAAATCAGGTGTTGAAAGTTGCATTCAAAGCATGAAGGTAATAATAGTTTATTGGCATACAGAAATCTAATTTGTGTTAACTGTTTGCGCGTTCGCTAATGTGTTTATGGGTAATGGATTTGCAGAAATGGCCAAAAGAAGAAGTAATAGTTTGCACAAGGGCGGTCCCTGATGCGGCCACACTAGTAAAATCCTTTGTCTTTCCCAATCTGTCTGTCGTTGACTCCTTCGCTAAACGGAAGATCAAATCCGATCCATTCCTCAAATGGCCCTCCACCGCTCGCTGCATTCTTCTGTGTTTTGTTGTGAATTGTGAATCTCCAAAAGCTTCATTGCGTTTGGGATACAGTGCAGAAAATACGCAGCGTAAAAGAGATTCTGGCAATCGGATGGAGTTGGAGAAGGGTAAATGGGTGTGGACAGCGCTCTTCACACAACATTCCAGGATCTACAGCTACTTTTCATCCAACACAGAATCACGGGTATACATATCTGATGGTGAAGGAGGAGAAGTGAAGATAAGCGAAGTGAGCGGAGTGGTGGTGACGGGAGAAGAGGATAAAGTTTGGGAGGCTTTTACTCATTTATGGGCGTCTCTCTCAAATTAACAAGAGATTCAAAGCGTCAAAGTTCCTATTTAAAATTTAGATAGTTTAGGATAGATGAAAGTAGAGATAAAGGTAATGGAGGAGGGAAGGAGAAAAATAGATAGAGAGGGGAAGAGGTACAGAGGTAAAGATGTTCAGTTTCAAAGGAATAGTTTTAAGCTTAAAAAAAACAACAATAAAATGCAAGACTTATATTTTGTACATGGAGCTATCAAAATATATTGATCGAATAGCATCCATATATTTTATTTTTTAATATATGTTTTTGAAACTGAAGGTGTAAAATAATTTAATAAAGAAACAATCATTAGTATGTGCATGCTTGCAAGAATGGTTTTACAGATCCAAATTTATTTCATTTCTTTAATTTAAGTGTGTAATGTGGGTGACATTTTGATAGAACTTTGAGATCTTGAGTGTATAAAATAAATATATTGAATTCCTATAAATACAAGGATTAGTATTAAATCAATAATTGTGTTTAGCCAACCATTAGACAAAAAGGTTTTGGTAAGAGTTAACAAAATATGAATTTTGTAGTTTTGAATTTGGGAAGGACGAGTTTATGGTTGCGAGGATGTTGAAAATATGTGCATGAACATTTAAGAGGTCAAATATGTGCATGCATAAATGCAATAAACAAGTTAATAGATTGAATGCATGATGATGTGTAAACATATAATTTGAATAAGAGGTAAGTCTATATGAAAAGATATAATAGGCAAGTATATAGTATGAATAAAACATAGTTTTATAAAATAATGTCATTTTTCAATATATCTCTATATCAAATTTTTTTTATCAAAATAAAAGAGGTTCAATTGAAATAGAAAATTAAAATTAATATTCACATTAAAATATCTATATCATATTTAAATTTATCCAATCTAATTTAGATTGTGACCATTTAAATTTAAAAGCATTTAAAAAACTTCACCAATAAAAACAATTTTGTATATGTTAAGATCATTTAAAAAATATTGATTTGCATACTAGAATTAAATAATTGTATGGGTGACCAGGTTGAGCACGATAATATCATAAAGTCTAAAGGAAGTGACAATGATAAGTTGACGCAAGATGATTACCCATCCATGAAATTCACCCATTATATGAGAAGATCTTATCTCTTACCCATGCATGTTTCCTTTGACCCTGTATACAAATTTAAATGGAATTGTTAATTAATTTCATATGATAGGTAATAAGTGAAACACTTCGATTGGCTAGTGTTGCCCTAGCTCTTTTCGGAGAAACCATGTGAGATGTTAAAGGTTGTTTTGTAGGCTTCCAAACTAGCACTACTATTTTAATTGTTTGGTAATTGTTTGAGCACTTAGATATAGGAGTATAATTATTTTATTGTTCATTAGAGGTTTTGTTATTCCCAATGGCTGAAATATAATTGCCTTACTAAATACCATCAATTTTGATGAGAAGTAGTATTATGAAGTTGAGAAGTTCCCTCCTCGCCGTCGGCAAAATGAGGCATGCATTTTTCTCTAATGATCTTGATATTGTGTATCATTTTGCGTAATTAATTTTCCACAATTTGTGTGCAAAAGCATTCAGAGCCCTCATCTTACATGTCATTTCGAAGAGGCAATAGGCTTTGTGCTACTTTGTGTAGGTTAGTATTTTTCTTTATTCATGTTGTGGGAGTGTGGAGAAGACCACATTTCTTTGAGGCATTTTGTCGAAAGCCCATGTGCCCTGTCTGTGCTTCCAAATTTTCACACATGTCTACAAACATGCAAATGCAACCCACCTGTAGGCAAAGGAATGTTGTGTGTAGAAAATGAATGGTGTGTGTAGAAAAGAAAAATTCCCTGTGAGCGATGAAAGAGTGGACTATTTCCCTCATGAAAGCATTGGTCTTGAGAATATGGATTTGAAAGAGTTAATTATAATTGTTGGAGTCTGCAAGGGGGATTGTGAGTAGTAGCGCCTTCAACACAATGCTGAGATATTGAGATGGGTGATAAGAAATCACCAACGTTGAATATCCAAATGCCTCAACTTGTACAGTATAGGGTAAATTGATAAACATTTTGTAATTCCTTTGATTTTAAAATTCAAAAAAGATATCTCTAAATAGTTTCACAGGTTGATCTGGGAAATTGAATTGGTGTGCGCATTCTGAAAAAGCATGCAATTGGTTGTAAAACATGGCTGTTACCGCATCAAAATTTTCCCTTATAACAGAATTAGGTGGCCAAGAAATTGTAGAATCGTTCAAAGAATGGTTTCTACCTCTTTGTATTTGTTTAGTGCATGTTTCGTTGCTTTGTTTTGCAGCATCAGAGGCAGGTTTGTACAGGAAATTTCTAATGTGATTTATTGTCACGTCTGCTGGAATTATTCGTACTGCAAGGTTTAACATATTTGTAGTCTTTGGTATATGAAAGGAAGCTATATTTCTTAAAGTCTCATACGAACCATATTGAAAATTATAATGTCATTTAAATAGTTAGCAATGTCTACAAACAATGGCAAAAAAACAAAAAGACATATTTCTTGTAGTTGCTACTGATTTCATAATGTCATGCCCAAGAAGTGAGCAAAACATACAATTTTTTTCTAAAACCTACTAACTATCTACCAATAATCACTCTTACGCAACTAAGATGAGTACACTAACTAGCACAAGATCTTATGTTTACGCAAAATGGTGCAGAGAGAAAAAAATAAACAACTGATAATATCGAAGGGTCTGACAAAACCCCAAAGGTCAAACCATAGAAGGTTGACCAAGTTGACCAAGTTTGACCAAAAGTCAAACTTCATCAAATAGCTCCAAATAAAGCTAAAAGGTTCCCCGAGACTATTAGCTTCGACCGACACGTAAATTGAGATAGTTGACTAAAAGTCAACAAGAGTTGACCAAAAGTCAACTAGAGTTGGCCAAAAGTCAACCATCACTGAAATATGCACAACTAAGCTAAAAGGAAATAAAATGCATCTAAGAATACTTGGGCACGTAAACTGAGGCATTTGGCCAAGGTTTGACTGAGGATTGACCAAAAAGTCAATTATGCCCAAATATGCCCTACAAGGTTTTACTAGGGTTAAATCATTGCAGGGTAAGGTTTATGCACACATATTGAGGTGAGATCCAAGGTTTGACTATGGTTGACCAAGTTTGACCAAAAGTCAAACCTCACCGAACAACTTCCAAACTATCTTATAGGGTTTCCTAAACTACATGCTTCAACCAACATGCAAAATGAGATAGTTGACTAAAGTTAACCAGAGTTGACCAAAAAGTCAACCATGCATTGAACAACATGCAACAAAGATAAAAAGGTTCAAAATTAAATGAGAAATACTTGGGCATGCAAACAGAGGCATTTGACCTAGGTTTGACCAAAAGTCAACTGTGCCCAAATATGACCAACAATAATCTCCTAAGGTTTAAAACATAACATAGACTATTTGTGCATGCAAACCGAGACAAATGCCCTAGGTTTGACCAAGGGTTGACCAAAAAGTCAACTATGCACAAAATGGTCAACATGACCATTAAGGTCAAATTGACTTGAGGCTCGACCAAAGGAAGAAAAAATAAAACCCTAAGATGACTATAACGTTCCCTAGCTGAAAAGTTACACTAATACTAAAAGTTCAATATTCTAATTAATTAACTCCAAATATAAAATTATCCTATTTACATAGTTACAAAGTATTGAGAAATAAATCTAATGCAACACATCATAATCCGAATATTACGATATTTTAATCTAATACATTTAGGCCAATGTTTAGAAATAATAAGCTAAAATAAATTCTTTAATAGATTTAACCCAATTTTAACGTTGAAACGTCTAGTATGAATTAGGAGTTACTAATTCTAATTTAAATGTAAATAAAAGATGAATATAATTCTAAAACAAAATCTATCTAAAAAAAGTTTAAGTTCCTTATAATGACTTAGACTTTACTGAATACAATTTATCTTTATAAAATTCAATTTATTTGATATACTTGAAATGCCGAAATACTTAATAATTATAACACTCTTATTTTATTCTTTTTTTTTTAATAATTGTTGGTGTAAAACTAATTTCCTAAATTTCAAAATAGCAAGTATGTAGATAATTTATTTTAAAATTAAATTACATATTTGCATTCATATTGAGTGGCTAAACAACTTGTAGGAATTGAAATTTCGATTTAGGCCTTTTTATTTTTTTGAATAATTTTCAAAAAAAATTCTAAGTACAAAATATAAATTTAAAATAACATTTCACAATGTAACATTATAATTAATTTATTCAAATTATCATAATACAAGCAAGATTATGATAATACAATACTATCGAATTTGAATCTACCTTATAATACTATAAGCCATAATATGCATAATGATGCCATAAACGATCATGAAATTTGTCCAACTAAAATGACATTTAAATATCTAAATTGCTTCATAATCTATTAAACCCAGAATCTAATCCACAATTTCCTTTCAAATACATTAAATAAGAATAAAATTTACAAATTTAAAATGTATGATTTACAAGGAAATCCCCGATTTCTGAATTTCAAACATAACTTGAAATGCAAGGTTACAACAAATTTAACAATTTTGAATTTCAAACTCAACAATATTTCCAGCTCCTATATCTAGCTGGGTACCTGATAGAGTGAGGTTGACCACAGAGGCTCACCTCCCAACCTAGGCCTTTACAAGGCTCACCTCCCAACCTAGGCCTTTACAAGGCCACCCCCGAGCTAGGAGATCCAATATGGAACGGGATACAAACAAGAAGATACCAACCAAGAAGGAAACACTCAAAATATGAAGAAACTGAAATGATTTTCCCAACAAGGTATAACAAGAGGAAGGTCTCCAAGAGACCTTCCTAAAAATAGGGTAGAGGTGAACTACCAGGAGGAGAAGCCACAGTATAAATACAAAATTTCCCAAGCCACACATGGACTTGGGAAGACCATCTTCAAAAAGATGCGATCTAAATCTCCTTATGCCCCCCCAGGTGCCCGTAGGCCATACTTGGCATCATGGGTATCGTGGAACCCCATGTTTATCCCTCCACACATGGGAGACTCTGCACAATCCTGAGTCTTCTTCCTACTACCCCCTTCAAGGGTACTCCACCCTCCCTAGGGTGAGTGAACCTTGAAGAATCCCATCCCATAATGAAATTATAGATTAAAAACAACATTTTACAAAAGATAAATTTCAAAACATGAACCATTAAAAAAAGCCATGGACTCCATTAATAGAGCTCCAAGCTCACATACATGCAAGAAAGCCAATAACTTCACAAGAGGCCAACCATATTCCAAGCCAAGGTTGAAAATATGAAAGTTGAAATCTCCTTCCAAACAAGCCCTTCCCTAAGCTCCTTCCAATGAGAAATTGTCTCTAAAACTAGAGAGTGGGTGAACACTCAAGCATTTCCTAAAGCTTTCCTTATAAAGGCAAAACTCCTAAAATCGAGGAACCAATCACTAGTGAGGAAGAAACTTCTATCCCCTTCTTGCCACTTGCCTTCCTTCTCCATAAATGGAGTTGAATGCAAATTTGGAAAGAAAAGAGAGGTTAACCAAAACTACACAACTCTCAAATCCGCACAACTTTGAAAAGGAGACTTTTGGGGTGTCATAAATGAGATCAAATGCTATTAATAGGCTGAAAATGACCCCTAACCCCTAGGGTACCAACCTGGATAGCTAAAATTGATCCCAATTAACCTATGGAAGCCCAAATGACCCTCCTAAACCTCACCTAAAGTTTATGCATAGATTTTTGGTCTTGGTTGACTTCTAGAAACTTCCCGACCCAAGGTTAGTTGATTCAACCCTATGGTAACACCCTAGTCAAGCCCTTGACCCAATCAAATATAAAATACTAACCATACCAACACATAAGCCACAATTTGTCAAATTTGGCACATTTAATAAAACAAATGACATGGCTAATTCACATAGACATTAACTAATTTAATTACACACATGTAAACCACATTTACGAATAAAAAGCTATACAATGAGGTCCACGTTTCTTTTACAAAGAGGACCTTATTATGCACGAATAAACATAGGTCCCAATACTAGATCCTTGTATTTAAATACATGGTCAACTTATCCTTCACACTCATTGCACACATCAGTAGGTTCAATCAACATGATATAAACATAATACATCAATACTGCAAGGTTTAAAACTATGTCTGTGAATCAATCAACTAATCATAACTTCAGTTTCCTAAACCAACTTTTCATCGCAATAGTTTTAAAACATCATATAACATCATACGTAACATAATCGTAACTATAAATGAATCAAAACATGTAGTATCTCAAGTGTACCCTGATTACATAATCAGGTACTAAACATATAGTATAGGATTCAACAGATACTCAGATACATAGGTGTCTCAAATAGTCTAGTATGTTTGTGAAATAAGTACTGAAAGCATGGAAAATAAAGCAATGTAAATATGACTATCTGATAGGTCTCACATCCGCCCCCTCTATGCACGAACCTCCTTCTGGAGTTCATAAAAGAGGTGAGGATACTGAGACCTCATCTGTGGGTTCAATCACAAAGCTGTGTCCCACTTTTAGGGACAAAGGAAATCGCGAAATCGTGAAACAAAATATTTTGCTTTCCTTTGTGTGAAGTCCGTACTTCACCCGAAGTACTCGGGAGGCTTTGTGCAAAGCCGCCACGTAGGGGTCTTCACACGAAGACCCCTATGTGGCTTCGTCCGAAGTATATACTTCGCACGAAGTCATTTAGGCCGATTTTTTTTATATATTTTCGGTGATTCATTTTGTAACTATCATTTTCACTGGAGCAGTTTGTGGACCCCCAGGCTTGGAGCGAACTACGTCAGCACACCAGCGCTTCCCGAGCTTCATCGACCTCTTCAGTTTTCTAGCTATACCAGGTACACATATTTTTCTCAGTTTTTATTATAAATAATATGTTTTGTATTTATTTTAACTAGTTATTTATTTTAAATAATTTTTAATTTGTATAAATGTTGGAAAATGTTAGAAATCGTAGGAGAAATGTTAGAAAACATTAAGATTCGAGTTAGAAAATGCTAAATTTTAATTTTAAAATTGTAATTATTAAGAATTTCTCTCTCTCTCTCTCTCTCTCTCTCTCTCTCTCTCTCTCTCTCTCTCTCACACACACACACACACACACACACACACACACACACACACACACACACACACACACATGTATGTACACACATTTTTAGTAAACTTATTAAAGTTAGCTATTTGTTTTATTTATTATTTTTAGTTTGTGAAAATCTTAGAAAATTGTAGTTCAATTTTTGAAAATGATTTAGTAGCATGTTAGAAAACATTAAAAAATTGTAGTACAATAAGTTTCTAGGACCCTTATTTCTCTTTTACGACATATTAAGACACTTAGGATCCTTTATTATAATTTACATAAATGACCTGACATCTTACTTGACACATAGGACCCCTTAAGACCCATACGAGCCATTATTATATATTAAAATATCCTATGACACATTCATCTATCTTAGCTTCTGTTAATACATATGTGAACCCATTGTTGCCCACAAGAACCCTTAAGACATACTAGTATTAATTAATGTAACCTAAGATACCTTAAACCACTTATCGTGAGTCTACGACCCATTAACATTGTTGGACCATTATACATGTCCCTTATGACATTTTAAGACATCTATGACCCATTCATATCATCAAGACCCATTAACATATCTTAGGTTGTCTTAGGACACATTTATGTACATCTTAGATTTAATTAATTTATCATACAAGGATCATCCACTAATGAAACGTAGGACCCCTTAGGACCTCTTATGTTACCCCCAACCGCTTAAGACACATATATATACCTGGCTCATTGTTACCCATGACCCCTTAAGATGTAGTCTAGGACCACTTATATTGCACCTACGACCAATTAACATTCTAGGACTCTTATCTAGATCCCTTATGAAATCTTAAAACAAATATAAAACCTTAGGACCCCCAAGACCCATTAAAAAAATTTAGGATGTCCTAGGACTGGACTTAGACCACTTATGATGTTCTATGACCCATTAATATTATTGGACCATTATACATCCCTTATGATATTTTAAGACATATACATGACCTATTCAGATCCTGAAGACCCATTATATATGTATACGAGGATCCATTAATGTAACCTAGGACCCCTTAGGACCTTTTATGTTACCCATGACCCCTTAAGACAATCAAGGACCACTTACATTACCCATGACCCCTTAAGAAACTCTAGGTCATATTAGGTGGACTAATAGGTCACATTAGGTCATATTAGGAAATAAGGTACATGTCTAAGTCATTTCTCTACTTAAATACCTAACTAGACCTATTAGGACCAAGTAGACCTAACTAGGACCTATTAGGATCAATTAGATACGTATTAGGTCTTTAACCAACATTAGTCTGACCAATTAGATGTATTAGGATCTATTAGGTCCAAATAGACCTAACTAAACCTATCTATACCTGTTATGATAGGTAATTAGGACAAACCTAATATGACCCATTGATGTCTTATCTATACCTTAGGACCTCTTATGAACTACCCACGACCCCTTAAGACACTCCATGACTCCATGACTCCATGACTCCATAATAGGTTGAACATTAGGTCATATTAGGAAATAAGGTATGGCTAAGTTGTTTCTCTACTTATAGACCTAACTATCTACCTATTAGGACCAAGTAGACCTAGAACTAGGACCAATTAGACAGGTATTAGGCCTTTAACCAACATTAGTCTGACCAATTAGATGTATTAGGACCTATTAGGTCCAAATAGACCTAACTAAACCTATTTGGACCTATTATGACCAATTAGACAGGTAACTAGACCAATTATGACCTATTGAGACCAAAATTTAGGGCCTAAATTAGACTTAACTAGACCTAACTGTACTAGGACCAATTATGACTCAATTAGAATCAACTAGAACCAGTTAGGAGGTCTAAGTAGACTCAATTAGAACCAATTATGACTCTAGGACCACTTATGTTACCCACGACCCCTTAAGATAGTCTAGGACCACTTATATTACCCACGATCCCTTAAGACACTCTACATGACTCTTATCTATGTACGTTATGACAGGTAATTAGGACAGGTAATATGACCCATTGATGTCTTATCTATACCTTAGGACCTCTTATGTTACCCATGACCCCTTAAGATACTCCATGACTCTTATCTATACCTTAGGACCTCTTATGTTACCTACGACCCCTTAAGACAATCAAGGACTAGACTTACATTACCCACGACCCCTTAAGACACTCTAGGTCATATTACCTATCCTAGTAGGTCACATTAGGTCATATTAGGAAATAAGGTATACATCTTTAAGTTGTTTCTCTACTTATAGACCTAACTAGACCTATTAGGACCAAGTAGACCTAACTAGGACCTATTAGGACCAAGTAGACCTAACTAGACCTATTAGGACCAAGTAGACAGGTATTAGGTCTTTAACCAACATTAGTCTGACCAATTAGATATATTACCTAACCTATTATGACCAATTAGATACGTAACTAGACCAATTAGGACCTATTAGGACCAAAATTTAGGACCTAGATTAGACTTAACTAGACCTAACTGTACTAGGACCAATTATGACTCAATTATAATCAATTAGAACCAATTAGGAGGTCTAATTAGACTCAATTAGAACCAATTATGACTCTAGGACCACTTATGTTACCCACGACCCCTTAAGATAGTCTAGGACCACTTATATTACCCACGATCCCTTAAGACACTCTACATGACTCTTATCTATGTACGTTATGATAGGTAATTAGGACAGGTAATATGACCCACTGATGTCTTATCTATACCTTAGGACCTCTTATGTTACCCACGACCCCTTAAGACACTCCATGACTCTTATCTATACCTTAGGACCTCTTATGTTACCTACAACCCCTTAAGACAATCAAGGACTGGACTTACATTACCCACGACCCCTTAAGACACTCTAGGTCATATTACCTATCCTAGTAGGTCACATTAGGTCATATTAGGAAATAAGGTATACATCTTTAAGTTGTTTCTCTACTTATAGACCTAACTAGACCTATTAGGACCAAGTAGACCTAACTAGGACCAATTAGATAGGTATTAGGTCTTTAACCAACATTAGTATGACCAATTAGATATATTACCTGACCTATTATGACCAATTAGATAGGTAACTAGACCAATTAGGACCTATTAGGACCAAAATTTAGGACCTATTAGACTTAACTAGACCTAACTATACTAGGACCAATTATGACTCAATTAGAATCAATTAGAACTAGTTAGGACCTAATTAGACTCAATTAGAGTCAATTATGACTCAATTAGAATCAATTAGAACCGGTTAGGAGGTCTAATTAGACTCAATTAGAACCAATTATGACTCTAGGACCACTTATGTTACCCACGATCCCTTAAGACGTGCTCTACATGACTCTTATCTATGTATGTTATGATCAATTAGAATCAATTAGAAGATCAATTAGAATCAATTAGACTCAATTAGACTCAATTAGAATCAATTCTAGAATCAATTAGACTTGAATTAGAATCAATTACAATCAATTAGACCTATTTAGACTCAATTAGAATCAATTAGAACCAGTTAGGACCTAATTATAGTCAATTAGAACCAATTATGACTCTAGGACCACTTATGTTACACATGACCCCTTAAGACAGTCTAGGACAACTTATATAACCCATGACCCCTTAAGATAATCTATAGTCCTAGATTATCTATACGTTAGGACCTCTTATGTTACCTATGACCCCTTAAGACCTCTTATTATAAATTTCTAACCCCTTAAGACCTAATTAGTATGTGTCTTAGGACTCTTAAGACTTAACAAGACCACTTATGTTACCCATGACCCCTTATGTAAATGCATTTTTAGTAAATATTAAAGTTATTCCTATGACCCATTGATGTACATGTTAGGTTTCATTAATACATACTAGGATTTCCTATGACCCATTGATGTCTTATCTATACCTTAGGACCACTTATTTGTTTCCATTTTACATGCAGTTATAATGTTGTAATCAAGTACTTAATTATTAACACTTAGCTCTTTCACATGTGATGTACATCTAGATGGATGCTCAAGGTGCACCTCAGACTCCTGACATTCAGACTATTTTTCATACGGCTGACACAGAGATAGCTAGATTTAGACAGGCTATCAGTAGATCTAATGGAGATGGTATATACATAGATACATGTGCTACTATATTGACTAGTTTGGAGTCTATGACTAGTAGACTGAGGGCCCACACTTCATATACACCTCAGGTAGTTGAGGTCATTTTTTGAGAGTTGAGGGAGGAGATCTCGGGTGATGTTTCCTTGACACAGGTTCAGAGCCTCGTGTCCAAGGAAACCATCAAATGAGAGATGTTCCCACATTATGAGGGGATGAGAGTGGTGAGGGCTTATTAGGTGACACAATGTGTGAACCCTCAGATTGCTTGTATGATTTACCCTCGACATCTTGTAGTCCATGGTCGTTATCCAAATAATGACCAAATTGCATTATACTTTGCACAACAGTTGTATGTTGAGTTCTGTTTGGGACTCAGGGTCAACTATTTTGATATCCCACCTTTTATGGTCAGGGGCTGGGTAGGGTTGCAGACCGCAATCAGTATCGCAGGGCTAATCAAGTTGTGTAGCCTCATAGACAGCTAGTTGGAGAGAGGAGTCTGGCAGTGACACCGACGATGGCTGCTACTGCAGATATAGTCATCATTTCTTCTTAGAGGGGAGTTCTGGATAGCGTAGGACAGATTGCTTTTGCAGCCACATTGATCACTTCAGATTCAGTGAGCAGATACATTTTGACTAGACTGAGTAGAGCCAGATCATCTTCTAAGGCTTCATCTAGTAGTACTGCAGGTGTGAGTGACGAGACATATAGAGCTACTGGTTTTCATGTGCCTGGAGAGATACGAGCATTGTCGGGTTATTAGAGTACTTTAGATATGGCCCTTTACTTTTTGGAGGATCTCGTGCAGGCCTATTCTCATATTGCCGACACGTAGAGGATCCCTATACATTCAGTCAGGGATTACATTTCACTTACACGGGGTCCTGTAGTTCCACTAACATAGGACACACCATCTACTAGTCAGGCACAACATAGTACAGGATAGTGCATGGTACAAATCACTCTATAGCTGTAGAGCCTGGTATAGAGATTGGAGATGTACGCATCACCAGTGAGGGCCTAGACGCTTTTGATGAGCAATTGCATGGGTTGGGTCAAGTGGATGTTGCCACTGATGGCGGGTCATTTATGGATATGTTATTTCATCCACATGGTTTAGATTCTACATCACTCCCCTCGCAGCTAGTGACACCCCTACACTCCTCATTACTACAGAGGTTCATGACCTTAGGTGGTGTGGGTGATCCAGTATCAGTTGATGATACAATGGTGCAGCGCATTAACGATCCTCCTGCTCTTGAGACTTAGGTACATATAAAAATTTCTTTTCTTTTTTATTAGGAGTTTTAGTGAATAATTAATTGTACGCGTATTAATGTTTGTTTAATGCATAATATTTTGTAGGCACAATTAGTAGAGCATGTTACCTCTAGTGTGGGTTCAGAGCATCGTCCACATGATGTGACACAAACTGGTGGTCAGGTAAGTTTTAGATATATATGTATGTAGACATGTTTATATTTCAAGTACTTTACATAATATATCTACTATGCACATGTGTATATAACCAACTGTTGTACACTAAATTTGCAAGAGTCAATCGTTGCTTTAAAAGAAGATGATACACCTACTAGTGGTTAGGTATGTTTTAAAAATATGTAAGTTTAAATATGCATTTATAATATTTTAATTATTTTAGATTATTATCATATATACATGCATTTATATTCGTAGGGATCAGTTGTTGTCTCATAGCCAGAGGATGCTCGTGGTAGTCACTCAGAGGGTCGCTCTATTCGTATGCGCCTAGATGACTCCCTAGTTTAGGACATGTTGAACATATATTTTATTTGAGACTTGGTTTATGATTCGAGACATATGATTCGAGACGTACATATTTGATTAGATGATATGCTTAGATTATATGATATGAGACACATTTATTTGATTAGATGATATGATATGAGACACATTTACTTGATTATCTAGACGTATATTTGATTAGATATCTATTATTAGATTAGATGGTTTTATTCGATTAGATGATATGATATGATTTGATTATATATTCATATATATGATTCGAGACATATATTTGATTAGATGATATATGATTAGATTAGATGAATCTATGATTTTATTTGATTAGATTCAATATATGATCTATATGATTAGATTATATAGTTTTATTTGATTAGATGATATGATTAAATTAGATTGTTTAATTCGATTAGATGATATGATTTTTTTTATTAGATGATATATGATTAGATTAGATGGTTTTATTCCATTAGATGATATGATTAGATTAAATTGTTTAATTCGATTAGATGATATGATTTTTTTTTATTAGATGATATATGATTAGATTAGATGGTTTTATTCCATTAGATGATATGATTTTATTTGATTAGATGATCTATATGATATATGATTTGACTAGATGGTTTTATTTGATTAGATGATCTATGATTTTATTTGATTAGATGATAGATATGATTAGATTAGATGGTTTTATTCGATTAGATGATATGATTAGATTAGATTGTTTAATTTGATTAGATGATATGATTTTTTTTATTAGATGATATATGATTAGATTAGATGGTTTTATTCCATTAGATGATATGATTAGATTAAATTGTTTAATTTGATTAGATGACATGATTTTTTTTTATTAGATGATATATGATTAGATTAGATGGTTTTATTCCATTAGATGATATGATTTTATTTGATTAGATGATCTATATGATATATGATTTGACTAGATGGTTTTATTTGATTAGATGATCTATGATTTTATTTGATTAGATGATATATATGATTAGATTAGATGGTTTTATTCGATTAGATGATATTTGTTTGATTTGTTTGAAAGATGATATATGATATTTGATTAGATGATCTATGATTTTATTTGATTAGATGATTTATTTAGATGACATGATAACTAATTTTATCATTTTTTAGTGTCTTAAGGGGAGGTCTTAAGGGGATCTATAATTAATATCATAAAAGATAACTAGTTAATACATGTAACTAATGTCCATAATAACTATTCTAACTAATTCTAGAACTAACACATGTCATACTTGTAATATAACTAATTTCATCATTTTTTAGTGTGTTAAGGGGAGGTCTTAAGGGGATCTATAATTAATATCATAAAAGATAACTAGTTAATGCATGTAACTAATGTCCATAATAACTATTCTAACTAATTCTAGAACTAACACATGTCATACTTGTAATATAACTAATTTCATCATTTTTTAGTGTCTTAAGGGGAGGTCTTAACCTAGGATCTATAATTTATATCATAAAAGATAACTAGTTAATACATGTAACTAATGGATAATAACTATATTCTAACTAATTCTAGAACTAACACATGTCATAAGTAATATAACTAATTTCAAGCATACATAAAATCTTTAACTAACATGAAATCTATAAAAATCATTGAATAATCAAAGTATACGTATAAAATTCTATATATTAAAACCATTGAACCATCAAATAGGTTCATCATATATCAACAAATTATAGCCTATCATATGTTTAAATATATAAACAAAGTATAATGAAATTTAATCCACATATATCAAATAGGTCCCAACACAACAAATAAGTATACATGTATTAAAATTTTTAGACGAACTCAAGTGGTTCAGACCTTTCATGGAGAACTTGTAATATTCTCTCGTGATCCTCACTATCTAGTCTCCACTTACGACGTCCACATTGAGATTTAACTGTATGAAGACAAATTGGTGTGGCAACTACTAGGTGACTATATTGGAACACCTTATTGTCTGGTTCGTAATCAACAAAGTGAATACCATGTTGAATTACTTTGATTTGTTTGAAATATGTTCCCTCTAAAACAACTGAACCTGCAAGTCACATATTTTAACAATATATAAATTTAAACAAACTCAATTTGAATTTTATTAAAAGGTTGAAATTTAAAATTTACAAATTGAGTTCAATATATTGATGTAAACTGGATATAAAAACCTATGGGGAACAACATTCCATTGCTTTCTTCAAGTTCAAGTAACTTCATCCTCTCTGCAGTACAATGCAGTAAATAATAATCAACTCCTACATTTCCACTCTTAGCAATCATTGCAAAGACATCTCCTGCACAATAAATTTTATATATACATGTGTGAGATCTTAAAATAAATACTTAGTTCAATCTATAGATCTATCTATATCTATGATCTATACATGCAACTCAGTGTACCATATAATGTGAAATTTATATATACTTACCAATTTTGACCAATCCCGAGATATGATCGTAATCAGTAGAAATCAAAGGAACATCATCGAAGTTTTCATCCTCGTCTCTATCAAATGTATTAGTAACAACTAGTGGCACTAGATTTCATGCACCTACATATCCACGATCTTGATTGATACATTCCTCATAATTGTCAGCAATGCAGTGACAACAAAAGCATGAGTAGTCCCTAGTGTTCAACATCCAATTGCGATAATTTGTACTCATAACTGAATGCAAACATCACGTCTTTTCTATCCTATTGCAACCATGCATAATTTTTCTATCCACACTTGAACAAATGCATATATATAATACATTCTATATAAATATAATTTGAATAAAAAATATCATTAAAATTTTAAACACTTTCAAATAATTAAAAAATGTGTGCATACCTTTTATCTCCCAAAATTTTCTATATGGCACCGCCTGAGTCAATCCTGATGACGCGTCATTCTCATTTGGTGTGAAATGTGTCTTGCACCATTCAACCACATCATGTGCATTTTTTATATGCACTCCCTTATAATTTATTTGATACTTTCGTATAGCACATTTGATGCAAGCTCTGGCACCATCATGTTCACCTTTTCCATGTCCACTCTCAAAGAAACTCTAGACATGTCGTATATTTTCATTACGATGATATCTACATAGTGCATAAAATGGTCTCAATGATTTAAATTGTGCAGCACATCCATCTGACCAGACATAATGTTTATCAATTTTTATACCTCTTTCTTTCACATTTGCAAAAAACATATTGAAGCAGTGTTCCACATAATGAATGTCATGCTCTCTATCATCACTTATATAAAAATGACATTCCTTCTTGATGACTCGTGCTTCAAATGTGCTCTGAATACCATCCAAATCTAATTGTGCGTGTCGATAACACACATGTACCATAATAGTAATTTGCTCTGAAAAATAGTATTCTAACTGAATTGCCTTTTGATGAACAAAAGAATAATTTTCTGCAAAATCAACAACTGATACAATAGTTCCAAGTGGGAAATTGTCTCTCAGTGTTTGAAATTGTTGTGTTTGCCACTTTGCAAAAAAAGCATGATGAATGTAGTGTTGAATCGATTTTTAAAATTTTTCCATAAAAACTCCAACATTTATCTCCTCTTCAACATATTCTAACCTTTTGAATTCTTTCCCAAATTTTGTTTCATTCTTTACATATTTGTAACTCTTGCAATTTATCATCTTTGTTACATCAATATTTTTATTTTTCAAAGGAAAAAGAGACAAATCAACACATGTTTGGCATATTCCTTTTATGCAATTTATTTGTCCAGCTACATCATCTCTTTTGTCACATAAAATGGATGAGATGAACTCACTTCGTCTAGTAGGAGGAGCCTTTTCAAAACCATAAGTGTCTTCTACAAACTTTTGAAAAACTTGATAGTGGAGATCAATTCAATATGATAATGACAACAACAAGTTTCAAACACTTTGTTTGTCCTGATATAATATGGATTCAATCTTCCAAACAATGTTTGCCCAATCTTTATATTAGGATTTGAACTACAAAATGACACATACATTTCATGTTGTATTGTGTCCAACCAATGTTTCATATGATATTCATATTGATAAGCTAAAACTCTATATCTGATAACATCTCTAATGTTTGATGAAGAACGTGTATTATCATTCCAAAATGATGTGATCAAATTTTTTGTTTCTTCATCAATCCTTTCAGAACGATGGGCTCTACACATGATTGCCCAATTGCCTTCCAAGGTGCTATCATCCAAAAGTATTCTCTTATTAACATATTGTGATATTGTTTTCCTATTAAAACCAATGTGAGATGAAATTGAAGACACTGTTACCTACAATGGATGTCAACATAACTTTTCTTGTAATGGACTTATCTATAGTTTGAGATCATTTCCCTAGCTGGTTCAAACCTTTCTTAAGATTTTCAATCATATCAGTTTGCATGTCAACAACTTTTCTCTTCTTTGATGATGTGTCTATACCCAATAATTTTAATGCCCCTACAAACTTTTTGTCTATAAGTATAAGTGAAAGCAATTGAGCTTGTTCAAGTGTTTCAAAATTATCAAATTTACCCAATATTTCTCTTGCTATCATTTTCATTGATCTCTTCTTAGAAAGACTTAATTGTTGAGCATTAGCAAGTTATCTCAAAGTGTCCACATTCATTGTAAGTAAATGATATAAGTTTCTATAACTAATATTTTTCTTTACACTTTGAGCTAAATTTAAAAGTTCATCCTTACCAGTAGGAGCACGTGATGTTGACCCTTCTCCAACATCAATTGTTTGAGCCTCTCTAGGGATTAATTCTGACCCTTCTTCAATGTGCAATTCTTTGACTTGACTTGACCCTCCTACTTCAGCTTGTCTTTCAACTTCTTTAGTTTTATGATAATATGTCAATGCAGCTTCATGATTTCTTTGTTCAGTACCGGGTGACCTTTTTCTAGAAGATTTACTTTGTCTTCCCTTCTTGTTCCCCATTTCTTCGAGCTCCAAAAAATGTCTTCCACAAGATTGTCAACAAAAATTCCTTCTTCAAAAAATGCCTTCAATAATAGAAAATGCGAATTTATTAATTGCAATTTGATGTAAAATAGAAATGAAAATTTTTACTTTTATACCATTTTAAAAAAACTTTAAAAAAATATTTTACTAGCCGACCAGGGTACTTCGTACGAAGTAACCCTAAGAAAAATCCTGGCCATAGCTTTTGGCTAGAATTTTCAATCAAGAGGCTTCGTGTGAGGGTTCTTTGCACAAATCCCCCCAGGTGGCTTCGTGCGAAGAGGGTCTTCGCACGAAGCCACAAAAACAAAAAATTACCCTAAAAAATAACTCAACTGTAGAAAAATGGTCTTTCAGGGCTTGAAACAAGGACTAAACAAGATGATTTTTTCAAACAAATGATGTCAAAAGATGCTATTCGGAATAAGCTTTCTAATAAATATAATTTTAATACTTATTGAGTTCATTATCACTTTTAAATATTACTTTAACTAAACATAGGTTGTTTGGTCATTCAACAACCTGTCTCTTCACGACTTTGGAAAAAATAGTAAATGATAAAATTTCTTTTATGAAAAATATGTAGGAAAAGCGTATTTGTGTTACCTTTCTATTAAAAAATAAAAATAAAATTTTTGATATACCTAGATCAAGTTAGAGCTATCCAAGTGACCTTATGTCTAGATTATAGTTACTGTCACTTTAAAACTTAATAAACTATGAAATATTGATCCAAAATGAATAAAACCAATTGTATCCTTTAGATATTGAAGTTAAAAATATAATCTCAAAAGAATTACATCATTATCATATTTTTAAAAAAGGTTATGCTGATCCAAGTGACAATACCTCCTTAAAAACATAGTTTTTTCACGCAAACCACTTTTAGAAGGAGAAGAAAAAATGAATTTAAATGAATTTTATTTATTTTTTAAAATATATTTAAAAACTAGAAACAAAAATCTAAAAGACTCTAGTTTACATCATCTTCAAATTCCTAATAGTTTTGCGGCAACATGTTTTTGAAAGTGAAATTTTTTCTCAAAATGGTGATCTCTGTGTCAAAGTTGGCCAAAAAGTGGGACTCACTATTGTGGGACCACTCACCCTTGAATTCTCTTTGCATACCTTTGGGTGATTCTTCTTTCTTCAGTGAATCTTCTCCTTTAGGTTTGTCTTCCGATTTGTTGATGTCATCTGACTTCTTCTCATCTATGCTTTCAGATTCTTTCAGATCTGGTTCCTTGCTTTCATCATTTGTTCTGAATATATTAAATCCAAGTCCAGTCTTATCATAGGATGGTTTTCCATAAGATACTTGTTCATCGATCTTCTCACTATTTGAATATAGCCTTTCAAGTTGTTGTTTGGATTGACTCAGTTCACCTTTCACAATCTTATTATATTTTTCAAGTTCTGCATACTGCAAATTGACTTTCTCAAATTCGGATGTTACTTTGCCAAGTTTAGATCTTAATTCTTTACTCTTAATCTTCAAATTTTCATTCTCAGATCTTAGATTTGCTTCATTTTTGTCATTTCTATCTTTCAAACTAAGCTTCAGATTTTCTATTTTCAGTTCATGCTTAAGGATCACATTTTCTTTTTCTAAATTGTCATCACAATCTTTAATAAGAATTTCAATTTTTTTTCAGATTTCAGATCTTCTATCTTGTTCTTCAATTTCTCAATAAGGTTCTTTGCATCATCATATTTCCTTTTCAGAGTATCTCTTTCATTAGTAAGCATATCAATTTGTTCAAGAGCTTCTTCAAGCTTTTTTTGGCAGTTGATCCATATCCATAGAGATCTTACTCAAGCTGCTAGGCTTTCCTTGAATGATTCTTTTCCAAGTAACTAGGCTCTCATACCAATTGTTAGAAATAGAGAATATTGAGAGGGGGGGGGGGGTGAATCAGTATTCCACAAACTTTAACTTTTTCCCAATTATGGATATAATAGATTATCTTTATACATGCATAACATAAGAAAATAAATAACATGCATAGCAATAAAGAACTCATAACACATGATATGTTCTTGAGGAAACCCTGGCCAAGGGAAAACCCCAATGGGGATGGTACCCATAAAGATCCACTAATCAAAAGTATCTTGTTAAGGATGTTGATCCTATTAGGAGTCTATTACAATCATATAGTTTATCAGTCCTGATTAAGAGACTATAGGTCTTGTTAGAAGCCTCAACCCTATTAGGAGTTGTCAATACAAAATCTGATTACCAGATGAGCGCACTGCCCAAACAAGTAATGTAAAATGAATATACTGATTACAAAAATGGATTTAGGTACACAACCTTATGCTGCTTACATCAATTTCTTTTCACTGCTGTCATACTTCACATCATATCATTACAATATATTTTTTCTTTTTTTTCTCTTCTTCTAATTTACAATTACATATATACAAGTTATTAAGGCTAATAACTTTACATGGTCGGCTTCCATATAAATTTATCCAAGAGTAAACATCTAGGATATCGTCCCTTTATATTGTTAAGTCATTATTTTGATAAACAAAATAATCCCTTAACTCTTTACCAATTCTACCTTCATATTTTGTTTTGTCGGCTTCACACTATCTTCAGTAAAATTGTCATAACTAATTTTGTACACGCTGTACTGACTTGCGCTCTAAGATGGGTCATCATTAGTCATCATAGAGACTACGTTCAAGTGTGCAAAACAAAAATTGTTCATCATTAGTAAAACTATCATAACTAATTTTGTACACGCCGTACTGACTTGCGCTCTAAGATGGGTCATCATTAGTCATCATAGAGACTATGTTCAAGTGTGCAAAACAAAAATTGTTCATCATTAGTAAAACTGCCATAACTAATTTTGTACACGCCGTACTGACTTGCGCTCTAAGATGGGTCATCATTAGTCATCATAGAGACTATGTTCCAGTCAATGTCGCAAACAAAAATTGTGTCCTGGTATATTGTGAAAATATTGTCTCACACTTAGACAAATTTGCAATGCACTCTGCTATACTTGATCTTACACCTTTGTGCTCTTCATGTGGATCATATGTTTCCATAATGATAACATCTATGTACTCACTTCAGCCAAATTGCCAACACGAGAATCAACAATTTTATATTTGAAGAGAATTTGATTTTGGAGCCGACATTGTTGAATTCTTAGATTATGTAAAATGTGTTGACTATATTTATTGATTGTATGGAAGCATTAAATACATTGTAAAATTTTTTATTGTAAATCTTTGAGATGATTCTAGAAAAGGAGCCAAAGAATATAAAGTGGGTAGATTAATTGAATCTGACCTAACCCTAAGATCTACGAATGAGATTGAGTGGAAAAAGAAGAGTTAACCTAATTGAGGTAAATATAAGGGAATCTGAACATTGTGATATGTATGGTAGAATGAAGAGTAATGCATATAGATGCACATGGTAAATAGAGAATACTGAAAAGAGAAAAGTTTTACTGACTGAATAAGCAGAAAAGGCTGGAGGAGAAGTGTGGTGATTGCTTGAAGAAAAGTTCTGAGAAAATCAAAGATGGAAATAGCAAAGTGTTAAAGTCAGTAAATCAGCATTAGTGTACGAAATCGGATCTGATATTTGCAAAGTGAGTTGTATATTTTTCAGATAATACTGCTACTACTTTCTAACTATTGTAACAGTCAAAATCCTTTTAACAAAGATTGACCTAATAGTCATAAGTTAAATCCTTTGAACAAGGTTTCATTCTAATGGAATGTATGTAAGTCATATAACTAGGCTCACTTTTAACAGGGTGATTAAAATCCTTTAATCGGGTCACATTTGATAGTGTGTATTGTAACCTTTAACTAGGTTGGCTTTTCACCGAGCTCATTTTAGAAGAGTGAAAATAATAGTAGCATGTTACAAAGTGGTTTTTCCCATATTGGGTTTCCACTATAAACCCTGGTGTTTATACTTGTGTGAATGTTTAGATTTGAACATTACTATGTTTTACAAGTTAAGTTACTACTAGGAAATGGACTGCATTGTTATATGTTTCTATTATTGAATCAGTGATGACCGAGTTGGTTTTGGTAGGCTGATCTGATTTAAAGAAAAGTTTTTGAAGTAATTTTATATATCAAGACCTAAGAACAATTGATTCACCCCCCCTCTCTATTGTTTTAAATCATATTGACACTATGGACTTCCGGGGAATTGGCCTCCAACTCCAAACTCTTACCCTAGTTGTTTGTGTTTACTTTTCTCCAGTAAAGTGTAAGTTCATTTCATGTATTTTCCTTCTTGCAACTTAAGTAAAATGACTTTATGAGAGACTTAGTGCACAAACCATGCTATCCCATTTCAAGTATACATCCCTGGGTTGACAATTTAAATGCACTTCATGATAGGGAAAATAATACTTAGTTTGATTATGTACACACAAAAGTAGTGCACTTCTATAAGTCATTACATCAAAGGAAATCCATGGAAGGGAAACCTTCAATAGCGACCTAGAGCTCTCTATGCATGGAGTTGCAAGATTGTAAAATTGCTCTCAGCTAGAGCTAGTAAACTTATGACCTTACTAGTCAACCACACAATGAGAGATTCTAAAATTGAAGACAAGGGAAAGAATGCCAATATCCTCAAAAAATCAAATGGAAATGCAATGCAAGTATGCTAAGAATGAAAATACAAGCTAATCTATGGAAATGAAAGTAAAAGCTATGCTATGAAAGGAAAGTACAAGTATTACAATCCCTCCTAATTAAGCTATGTGAGATTAATCTATTACATAAAGGAAATCTAAACTAAGAATGACATGATTATGCAACTATGAAAGTAAGCTAAATAAAATACAGCAAAAATGTCTTCAAAGCTTGAATGCAAGAATGTCTTCAAAGAGCTCCAAATAACCTAGAAAATTGGCAGCATAACATTAGCATAAAAGAGGGATATGCAAATAAGGAAGAGAGCTCTTCTTTTATAGAGAATAAAAACAACGGATGGTAGAGATTATGAGGCAAAATATTTAATCAAGGGTAGGGCATAAAAGAGGAGCAATCCATGTGCACAAGCGTTCTCCAATAGGAAAATAAGAGTTGACTTTTGTGTCCATGTGAGACAAAAAGTGCTTTTTCTTTTATTTATAAAATAGGAAAAATGCTTTATTTGTGCAACATAAGATAAGAAGAAAAGTGGGGGCTTTAAATATTTAATAAAAGGGGAGGAAATATTCTTTTTAATAAATAAAGACTTAGGATAAAATGGTTAGCCCATAGAAAATAATAAAAAATGATAGAATAGGATTTGATCAAAGAAATTGATATAATTGAAAAATGTTGATTTTTGATTCAGGGATTTGATAAATTGCTGAATGGGGGCCCTAAGTCTAGGTGACCATTTTAGGGTGCATACATTTGCCCCTCTTTGAATAACATGTGATCATTTCAGGAACACATGTGGTTAAAGAATAAATTGAAATGTGAGATCGATCTGAGATCACAAAACAACCTAGATGTGTGTTCATTTTGGGAACACATCAAGACAAGCATAAACAAAAGCTAAAAAACAAGACCCACACCATTGCTGCTAGGTGCAAATCAAGCCTTAGACAAAACTATCACTGTCGTTGCTAGGAAATAATCAAGTTTAAAAATAGGAGATAAAAATTGAAAGACAAAATCACCACTGTCGTTGCTAGATGATAATCAAGTCTCAAAATAAAAATCTCAAGCTGAGCTAAATGATAAAGCTGAATCAAGGATTGAAGCTAAAAGCCAATAGGTACTACCCCCTTAGAGTTGAAATTGAAATCAGGTAGAGGAGAAATAGTAAATTGATCTAATCAAATGACTAGAAATCATAATCGAAGGGATGAAGCACGATAGGATAACCATCAAGCAGTGAAGATATGCCCCAGTTTGACTGAGAAAGATATAGGTTAAGTATGCAGTCAAACTTTAGCAAAATGGATCGAATGAAAGAAAATGAAAGACTAGAAGTTTGAAAGGCATGGGGGATGAAGAAATGAAGATGCCCTAGCGAAGATTAAAGGATCAGGCCTCAAAAGGTCAGCCAACTGCGTAGAAGAGGGTAAAAATTTTTAATGCAATTTTGACTATCAAGATTAACTCAGATTTTGATTTTGAGTTTGGAAATGGATCCAGGACGTTGAAATTAGGTAGGGGTGCAATTTTTGCTTAATTTTGAGGTGTTTTGAAAATTAGGTCAAAAAATCAAAAAACTATAAAAGGGGTGAAAATGTCATTTTCAAAATCATTTGACTTTTGTGATATTGAGAATCTTAAGAGCTCAGAGAGAGATGGCCCAGCCAGCAATAGTTCCTGTCCACAAACACTATTTTGAGCATGCCCAGTTGCACAACCGGCCTCCACACTATGGTGCCTAGGTACATTTTGAGAAATTTACCCCTTTTTTGAGTCATTAATGCTTTTAAACACATTTTTAAAAAGCATTTTTCAAATTTAAAAATTTCAATTTTTTAGACCTAGGCGATATATCGTGCGATACTTTAGAAGTATCACACCCTTTAGAGAGGAACATCACGCGATACTTCGCGAGTCCCAGATGTATCGCATGAGCATAGACACCAGTATCCCATGAGAACTGGTGAACTATCACATGATACCTGGTGAAGTATCACACAAGCAAAGGTATATTGCACTACTATAGGGAGAAGTATTGCACAATACTTGTTCCAAAAGCAGTGTCACCTAAGTTAGAAATTTGATATTTTTAAGTATTTTTGGGCAAAAATGACAGGGATCTAGACAATTTTATGTTTTATATGTCTTATACTAATTTTTAGACATTCATCATGATATAGACTGACATCTGGCTTGGTTTGAATGGTTGCAGGAGAACTTCCCGACGTTACTCATTAGAGCACTGAAGGTGGTGGGGTTGAGGTGCGTCCGAGACCTAGATGATTTAAGTCAGGTGGACATTAGAGCGATGGGATTTTGATACTTATTATAGTTCCCATCCATTAGGGTCGATCATGGGTTGTTGACTACTCTGGTCGAGAGATGGCACAGTGAGTACAACACCTTCCACCTGCCCACTAGAGAGGCATCCATCACACTAGAGGATGTCTACAGGATCCTCAGAGTACCATGCCATGGTGAGCTGGTAAGTATAATTGTGTTTGAAGATATAATCATTTAAGTGTAATGTTTCCATATAGTGAAAACTAACATGATTATTTGTTGGTACAGGTGTACTATGATCAGGACACCACAGAGGGGTGACAAGCTATCCAGGGCATGTTCTAGGATGTCACTATTCTAGATCGGCACATCAGCTGAGATAGGCTGATAGATTATTTTGGCAGAGGTTTTCCAATGCCGTGCATTGTTGCTTCCATCATTTCATAGGCCCTGATGAATGATCGTAGTCAGAAGGGATTCCCCCTCGGATGGGGCAGACTATTGGTGGACCTGATAGGCAGACCTCAATGCATGGCATGGGGACTTGCCATACTTGCAGAGATGTATCATGAGTTGCATGAGATCATCTACAAAGACAGTCAAACATTAGCTTGTGGTGCCATCCTGACACAAGTATGGGCCTGGGAGCACATCATTGTGGTATGCCCTAGGGTTCAGCTGAGAGAGTGGAGATATCTGTTCATTTACAAATATGGAGGGTTCATATAACATTCCCATATTAGGGATTTGACACATTATAGGTGGATCCTAGATGAGATGACCTCCTTCATATGGAGGCCATACAGGGTAGTGGAGGGCTAGGGAGATGCTAAGGATGAGCTTAGCTACATGCTATGCACTCGACCATTAGTGGGACAACATGCAGAGATAGTTGAGAGATTCTACATCACTCGGGTATGGCAATAGTTTGGGAGGTAGCAGTGGGTCTCCACAAAGACTACTACCTATGCGAGGGCTCAGGATGAGGAGGGACATGGGTGGCTACCCATGTTGGATTATCAGCTGGCCATCTAGGAGACAGATTCCATTAGGAGGGAGCCTTGGGATTATCTGTCAGATATGGCAGATGCAGGATCTGATGCAGCATATAGGGCCGAGCGGTGGAGGGTTCCATTCCCTTGATTTATAGTTCCAGATGCACCACCGGTAGCTCAGGGTGGGGATGATGATGATGATGGAGGGGACAGGAGAGGTAGAGGAGATAGAGGAGGCAGAAGGAGGGGGAGAGTTAGAGGTAGGGAGATAGGGGAGGGATCTCGATCATGTGGCCAGAAATGGCCATGGGGACGGAGCTCTACCAAGGAGGAGGAGGAGGAGGCAAGGCCAGCTCACAGGCATGTAGAGGCTAGGCAACATCCACCTGTGAGAGGGGATGATCTGAGGGCTTAGATACAAGCTCTAGAGGTAGAGATGCAACAACTACGTATTACGATAGTAGTTAGAGAGCAGTAGTTGACCGATGTCTGATCAGAGATAGAGCATTGAGAGTAAGCACTAGATGTCGCTATAGAAGAGAGCTGGAGAGAGGTAGCACGGGCTGCATATTATCATGGTTTATATATATAGGCAGTCCCTACAGGGTAGAGAGCTTCATCCTACTTAGTGGTGGTGGGTAGGTCTAATGTAGTGACAATTGCAGCACCACCTCCTCCACCACCGGGTCCTCATGATGGTGGCAGCGAGACCTAGGTTTAGGGTTTAGGCTTAGGTCTAGATGTTTTGTACATAACTTGAGACATTGATCTAGATTTTGGGATCCCATATTGTATTGTGTATCATGACATTTATATATATGAGATTACTAGATTTTTCATATATCATGTCTATTAGTCTCACTTATGATGAATGTATCAGTTTTATATTGTCTTGTCATATTGCTCAAAATGTATGTTATAAATTCTCATGTATATTCTCTCTCATAGATGTATGCTTGATTCTCATGCTATGATATAGACTCATGTTTTTGAAAAATGACATCTCTTAGGATATAGATATGATGATGAGATTAACCCTTTGTGATAACAGGAACAGGTTCCAGTGTGAAAGACAAGGAGTGAAAGACATGATCAAAAAGGAAAGGTGAGCGCAGCTAACCGACTAGTCTATGAAAGATAAAAAGGAGAGCTCTCTCCACATGCAAAGTGCAAGACTAATCTAACATGAACTTAGGAATTCAAGCTACTATGCAAAGTGGTCTGACTTGCAAGGTCACAATGCTTATAGACATCTAATTATCATCATCAAACATTATTGGTCACATCATAAAACCATACAATACTCACTAGTATGACTATGGGTATATGAATATGATCTATATCAGATGAAATGTGGGAATCCCACCTAGGCATCAAAGACATGTAGGTCAAGATAGCTAGTGTAGTGAGACTACCTAAATTTAATATGGCAAGATTATACTTGCATTGAGACACAAGAAAAGTCAAGATGGCTAGAAGTATGCACTTGCATAAACAGTCAAGGATAATACCTTGTAGGTCCTTAGTGTCAAGTAGGTCAAGCATAAAAGATAATGACAACAAGGACTAACAAGATATACCCACAAGCAGAAAAAACAATAAAACATGTTCTCATGCCCTCAGTATTCTAGCTATGCATCATTGAAAACTTCTCAAGGAGAGAACACTCATCAAAGAAATCCTCATAGATAGCACACAAAGAAATAAAGTCAAGCATATCTTAGTGAGGCATATGTTTAAGTGCGTGTGTGATTGGTCATAGAGTCAAACTTTGAGTATCGCATCTGCTAGTGAGAAATATTGCATCATACTAGATTGTGGGTAGGATATCTGATAAGTGTTGAGAAACACTTGACGCTGGGATAGTGTTGAAAAACATTGTTTGGGTGGTGTTGAGAAACACCGATGGAAAATTATCCTAAAGACCAACACATCCAAGAGACCAAAGCTAATACAGTTATGCCCCCTAGACAAAGACAAAGACCAATTCCAAACCAAGGTAATAAGGTCAAGGCATGATGGAAAAAGGATAAGTGTCAAGGACACGTGCTACAAGACAAGGGTGCAAAGGCCTCAAGTAGCACCCGTTTTCAGGTGTTCACCACTTGGAAGAATTTTTTTTTTATTTTTACATTTTTACTTTTTTTGCATTTTTGCTACCAAGGCGCCTATTTCCAGGTTTTCACCAAAGCACTTTTTCTATTTTTTAAAAAAAATTTTGCATTTTTTTATTTTTTTATATTTTTTTAGGACTTTATATACTTTTTAGGATTTTTTTAGCATCATATATGAATTTTTTTGGTATTTTTTTCAGGATCAATAAAATATGTACAAAGGATGCCCCTAGACTGAATAGGCATCATGGGTAGAACTTCTTTAGGTGCAACACATTGATAGGGTCAGGAAGCTACTCTCCCTTCTCATCAGATAAAAAATAGGCACCTGTCCCAAAAGTAACAGTAATGATATATGGTCCAAGCCAATTAGGTTCAAACTTCCCCTTTTGTTCTCTATTTTGTTGATTGTTAGGGTTTTCTCGTAGGACAAGATCCCCCACTTGAAATTCTCTAGGGCGAGCCTTCTTGTTGAATGCTTTGGACATACACTTCTGGTAGACTCTCATGTGATCAAAAGATGCTTTGCGCTTCTCATCTAGAAGTTCTAATTCTTGTAATCTCATGGCACAATAGTCTTCATCTGTCACTAAACCTTTATGAGACTCTAAGTGAAGGGATCTCTACCACTAAAGGTAACACTACTTCAGCGCCATAAGTAAGGGAAAAAGGAGTAGCCCCTGTGGGAGTACGAATACTCATTCTATAAGCTCATTAGGCTAGATTGATCTATAAGTTCTAGTCTCTACCATTCTTGTGAACTGTTCTATGAAGAATCTTAAGAATGGTTTTATTAGAAGCTTCTGCTTGTCCATTTCCTTATGGAAAGTAAATGGAGGATGAATGTTGTTTGATTTTAAACTTTTTGCAAAGGTGCTTAAGGTTCTTGTTCTTAAATTGACCTCCATTGTCAGTGATGATCTTAGAAGGCACTCCAAACTGACAAATGATGTGATTCAGAATAAAAAATGAAACTGTCTTGCCCGAGGCAACAGAAAGTGGGACAACTTCCACCCATTTTGTGAAATAATCAGTAGCCTTAATAATGAACTTATGTCCACCTAATGAGTTGGGATGAATCTACCTAACAAGGTCAAAGGCCCAATGCCAAAATGGCCAATGAGAAATAGATAGAATCAGCTCCCTACCTAGAGCATGAATTAAGTTTCCATGTTTCTGACACTTTTCACAAGATTTAGCAAAGGCTACTGCATTTGTCTACATCGTGGGCCAATAATATCCTACCCTAAGTAGCCTTCGGGCCATGGCAAGACCATTGGAATGTCCTCCACAAATACCCTCATGAATGTCAACTAATGTTTGGTTGGACTCATCCTTTTCTAAACACCTAAAAAGTGTCCCATGTAAACCCCTCTTATATAGATCACCAGAGATAAGGGTGTGGCAAGAGGCATTACAGACAAGGTTTCTTCTTTCAGAATGGTTAAATGTTTTAGGGATGATGCAATCATGAAGATATGAATAGATAGCACCATAGCGGGAAGACTCATGAGTGACCAAGGTACAAATGACGTGGCTTTCAGAGGAGTCAAAGATGGGATGGTGTAACTCTTCCAATAGGAATTCAAATCTTGATTCATGTTGTTCTAACTAAAGGAGTGAAGCTAGTGTAACCATAGCATCTGCAGCCTTGTTTTCTGCTCTAGGGATCTGTTGAAATGTCACAAATGTGGAGTAACATCACAATGAATCAACCATCTTTTTGTAAGGTATCAGTTTATCATCCTTAGTTTGGTATTCTTCATTTACTTGGTTGATAATTAATTGTGAATCTCCAAAGACATGTAACTCTGTTATACTCCACTCTATAGCCATCTTAAGTCCATTGGTTAGAGCATCATATTCTGCAATATTATTTGTGCACAGGAACAAAAGTATATAAGACTTAGGTATGTTGTACCCATGAGGAGAAATAAACAATATTCCAGCTCCTAATCCATTTTGCATATTGGAACCATCAAAGAACATTTTCCAAGTACGTGTGGTCATGTACATTATATGCTTATCTGAGAATTCTACTTGAAAAGACATGCTATCCTTGATTGGGAAATCAACAAGTTGATTTGTAATGGCTTGCCCTTTTATAGCCTTACACTCAATGTACTCTATATCAAATTCTAACAAAACTATCATCCACTTAGCAAGTCTACCCGTGAGAGTAGCCTTACCAAGAAAATACTTAAGAGGATTAATTTTTGCAACAAGATGTATATGAGAAAGCATGTAGTGTCGCAAGTTTTGGAAGCAAACACTACTGCAAAACAAGACTTTTCAATGCTATTATAATTGATCTCATAAGATACTAGAGTATGGCTAATGTAGTATATGGCTCTTTCCTTTCCATTATCATCAAGTTGAGCCAACAATGCCCCCAAGGAAGATTCTATCACTGAGATGTACAAAATTAATGGTTTTCCTGGGATAGGAGGCATCAAAATTGGAGGATTTGCCAAGTATTGTTTTATTTGATCTAGGCTCTTTTGGCAATCCTCATTCCAAACACATGTAGCTTCCTTATGCAATGTCTTGTTGAATGGTTGTGCTCTATTTGCAAGCTATGAAATAAACCTCCATATGGATTGGAGTCATCCCTAAAGACTTCTCATCTGACTAATGTTCTTAGGAGGTGGCATATCTAATATAGCTTGAACCTTTTCGAGATCCACCTCTATTCCTTTGGTTGAAATTATAAATCCTAGAAGTTTACCTGAGGTAACCCCAAATGCACACTTTTTTGGATTCAATCTTAATTGAAACTACTCCATTCGATCTAGAATTACTTCGAAATCTTCTAGGTGTGTATCCCTTTTCTTAGACTTAGCCAAGGTATCATCCACATAATCTTCCATGTTTTTATGCATCATATCATGAAATATTGTGGTCATAGCCCTTTGGTATGTGGCTCCTGCATTTTTTAATCCAAATGGCATGACGTTCCAACAATAGGTTCCCCATGCACATGTGAAGGCTGTCTTTTCTTGATCTTCAAGAGATATTTTGATTTGGTTGTAATTGAAAAAACCATCCATTAAAGAGTATATCTAATAGCCTGCAGTCCTATCCACTATCATGTCTATGTTAGGGAGTGGAAAGTCATCCTTTGGGCAAGCTTTGTTAAGATCTTTGAAGTCTATGCATACACGAATGGACCCATCATGCTTTGGAACTAGAACAATATTTGAGATCCACTCGGCATAGTCAATAGCTCTAATAAATCTTGCTCCTAAGAGCTTTTCCAATTTGGCCTTAACAAGGAGAGCTATGTGAGAATGCATTTTCCTCAACTTTTGTTTCACTAGTTTAATTCCTAGAGCTATAGATAAGTGATGCATAATGAGATTAGTGTCAAGCCCTAACATGTATGAATATGTCCAAGCAAAATTGATTTTCTTCTTTTGTAAAAACTTTGTGTATGCCTCTTTTTCTTGCAATTTCAGAGATTGAGCTAGATGTATCACTTGTGGAGCCTCTTTTGTATTCAAATTTATTGGTTGTGTAGGCTCAATAAGAACTGATGATCTATCTTAGAAATAACTCAGCAAGTTATTAAGTACCCCATCCTTAGGAGCCTCAAAGAGGTTTTCACCTTTGGATATGTCTTTTATTTTTTCTATTTTGGGTTCTGACACCACCACAAAGTTGTTTTTGCCATCAAAACCATTTCTCTTTTTTTCTTTTCTTTTATTTTTTGACTGAGGTACTTAATATCTAGCTCCATCATACTTTTTGTAGGGTCACTGGTGGAAGAGACTATGGGTTCAATGACATTTAGGTAGCACACTATCTCATAGTCATTCTAAAAAGTGAGGAGATAAGGCTCTTGATAGCGCTAAGACCAATCAATTAAGTGAGAATTGGCAAGGGGTAGGTCTATGAATGGTTCAATATTTTTGATATGAAAGGTATTATCTCTAGTGATTGCATAGTTGGGATTCATCAAGTATCCCTCTAAGGTATCTAAATCAGGACTTATCCCACTAAGGGAAGCATCATCTACTAATGCAACCTCTAGGTTCCACACTTCTAGTCTTACACTAGACTAATTAACTGCCTCAAATTGGGAATTATATGTTGAACAATAGCAATGTCCATGTCAACTGTAGAACAATTAGAAAGAGTCTCCCACTTGTACTCATGTGAATCTGCATCTGAATCTCAGCTAGGGTGCTTACACCCATGTTTCTTAGGTCTTGAAGTGGAAGCTTGGATGTCACCAAGGATAACACCTTCTTGTATCTCTTAGATAGGATCCTCAACATGATCCTCAATATGATCCTCAGTAGTGGATTGTTCTTGTTCTATGTCTAAATTCATTGTATTGCCAACTGTAGTATCTGAATCTCCCTAAAGGAGATTGGTGCAAGGCACCCAATCTTCACACATGTCTTGCTGATTTTGTAAATTGGGTGTGTAATCATCATCACTATCTGTGGCAACTGGGATAGTGGAAACTTCCTTTTTCTAATTTTCAAAACCTAGGCCAACTCTTGTCTTAGATCTGTAGCCAAAAAGAGCATGATCAAGAGGTTCAGCTCTAGCATCTAATATGTGGCTAAGAGGGCCATGACTTGGGTAGCCCATATTTTTCACCATGGTGTACCCTCTCCCATAAGTTTTAGGAGATGGGGAGAAGTTCTCATTAAGCTTATACTTCTCTTCTTTATATATCCAATCTGTAATGACCACGTCCTCTTTTTTATCATGAATAGGCATAGATGACTCTACAAAAGTATCAAACAAAGTCATAGCTGAGGACAAAGGTCACATCTCCTATGAAGGTTTTCCATAAGACCTAGGTGAGATTGGTAGTTTTGTGAAGGAATCTATTTGATAATCTCCCATGCCAAGGTCTATGGACTTAAACTTACTCTTACACTGCTCAAGAGCAACATCAAAATTATCAACCTCTCTATTCAAAGGAACATGAGAACCAGCTAAAATTGCATTAATAGATAATGTGCTATCCCCTGGTATGCATACTTCAACTCCATTGTAAGGGAACTTAACACATTGGTGATAGGTAGATGACACCGCTTGCATGTCATGAATCCATGGCCTACCCAATAAGATATTATATGCCAAAAGTCTGACATCAATAATCTAGAACAAGATGTCCTTTTCCACAGGATCGATCCTAACAGGAAGAATAATCAATCTCTTAGAGCTTCACTCTGCTTCATCATAGGCTTTAATTGTGATCTTCTTCCTAGTGTCAATTACTTGCTCAGAATATCCCAAATCTTTCAATAGACTCAAAGAGAAAATATTAAGCCCAGCACCCCCATCTATTAACACACACCTAACATGGGTTTTTTGGATCATGACCTTGATATGAAGGGCCAAATTGTGCGGATGGCTTAATGCTTTATCATCCTCTTTTGAAAATGTAAGGTAATGAGGGCTAGCAAGGTGATTGACCATGTTCTAGAATTGATCGACATCTATGTCATTAGGAACATTAGCTGCTCGCAAGGCATCCTCAAGGACATGCCTGTCTCTAGGAGACAATTCTAATAGCTCAAAAATGGAAATCTATGCTAGCGTTCACTGTAACTGATCAAAAAGGTTGTAATTCATATTAGGGACAACTGTAGACTTGAGAGGAACACTTTTGGACACTGGTTTCTTGGATTTGCTAGAATTAGGACCTCTAATGATAATAGGACCTTGAGACTGACTCCTAGTAACAGCATTGAGAGGCTGAGATGACCTTCGAGATTGAGGACCTCTAAGCACAACAACAGGTCCTTCAGCAAATATGGGAGGTGAGTTTACATCATAATCATAGGGATCTCTCCCCCTAATCATGTTGACATCATTGTCCACAACTTCAAGCATATTGATGACATTTTTTGCAGATGTATAGGTATAGTTGATTGCAGCCTTGCCATTCTTATTTCTAGAAGTCTCCCCCTTCTCATACTTAAGTAAGGGTTCCTTAAAAGCCTTATGGTCTGCATTTGTGGTTAATCCATCAACTTGTAATCTCCTAGTTTCAATAAGGTCTTGAACAAGGTGTTTAAGTTTAAAACAATTCTCAATATCATGTCCAATCCCATTATGGTATACACAGTAAGCTTTCTCATTCCACCAATAAGGTTTAGGATCTGGTATGTGAAACTTTGTAGGATCCTAAGGTTGTACCAAATTATGAGCAATCAAGGTCTTAAAAATATCTACATAAGAGACTCCAAGCTTAGTGAATTGCCTCTTTCCTGACTTAGGTTTATCTTGATACTTGGGCTTGTGCTCTTGTTGATCTAAGGATGTCTGTAGCTTCATGGCTTGGACTACATTAGATAGATTAAGAACTCCTTGTTCGTTAGGTTGTGGAGAGTCAACAACTTTGTCAATGACTACTTTCTTATTTTTGTTCCAATATGAGTTCTTTCTATGCCTATTGTTGTTGTTATTGTTTTGGCCATTGTTGTTGTTACTTTGTTTGGCCAAAATACCTTGTTCCTTTAGAAAATCCTCGACGTGACATGCAGTTTCTACCATAGTGTCAAAAGAAGTAAATACCATTTTTTTAACTTCATATCTCAATTCTGGCACTAGATTGCTCATGATTATATCAATCCTTTCTTCCTCAGGGATGGTCCTAGAATATTTGGAGCATAAGCATCTCCACCTTTGTAAAAATGTCACAAAGGGTTCCCCCTAATTTTGTTTTAGCTTGCACAAATCAAGCATGGTGACCAACCTTGATAGATTATATGCAAAGTGCTGCACAAACCTTTGGACAAGTTCTTTGAATGTTTTAATAGGAGGGGTAAGGTTAGTAAACCACTCCATAACTTCACCTTTAAGGCTCCTCAGAAATAACCTCATAAGGTAGGAGTCTTCATGATGAAATTCAAAGCTCATGATGTAGAACTGTCATACATGGTCATGGGGATCACCACTACCATCATATTTGTTGTATGTGGGGATTTCAACCTTTCTAGGAAAATCTACCATAACCACACTCTTGTCAATGGGATTGGGACATATGGAGTCCAAGTTGAAGGTATTCTTTGGAGCCATCATTTTTTCCATAGTCCTTTGCATCTGCTTAATCACCTCATCAGTTGAAGGGTTTTACTTCTTGATCTTTTGGTCCACATCAAAGTTGTATGGGACTTTTGCACCCTTATTAATTAGACTTTCTAAGAACTGATCCTTATTTTTCTCCACATACTTCTCCACATATTTTTGGAAGGATGGTTCTTGTTGTATTGTCATGAAATCAATAGTGTTAAAGTTGGTATTACTTCCTCCATGTTGAGAGCTGTGATGAGCTCATTGGGAGGGTTGTCTTGAAATCCTAGGAGGTGTTTGTCTCCTATGATGGTTATATTGAGAAGTCCTTCTTCCTCTAGGACTAGGTGATCTTGATGGGGTCCTTGACCTTCTTCTAGGACTTGGTGAGGGGGTAGATGGGGGCGAGTCGGTCCCACTGTTGGTACCCCTGTTGTTGTATTGATTATGGAGTTGTTGTGCCAAGAGCCTATCTTGTTCTTCTTGGGTGGCTCTTCTCTTAATTTCCAACAAAGCTCATTCCTCATTTTCCAATTGGTTGAACTTTTCTCTTTTAGCAGCTTGTTCATCCAAGAAAGCTTGTTTTTCTCTCTCAATGCACTTTAACTTGTCACTTGTGTATCATGTGGTGTGTCTAAGTGGAGAAGGTTGTCTTGAATGTTTGAATATGTTTCCTACATTGATATGAGCATCACCTAATTCATTGTTTTGGTCTTCACGTTGTTACCATGCATCTGGGTAAGCTTGCCCATAGTGTTTCTCAGCTTGTTTGTGAGCATCTAGATACCTTGTGTTGATAGGAGGTGATCCAGGTGGACTATCATAAGAAGACCCAACAGACATCATCTTACCCCTATGTCGTTGGAACATGTCATCAAGAGTTTGATTTATTGCTTCCCTTTATTGTCTAGTGAAGGTGTAAGTCATGTCCATATTTGATGAAAAAGGTGCTAAAGAGGTACTCGATTCATGAGGATTACTCTTTGGGTCAAAACAAACCTCAGACTCACTTTTAGGGGATTGATCGAAAATGGGCTCTTTCCCCTTTTGCTATTGATAAGTCTTAACTAAGGGTAACTGATTGAAGACAAACGGGAGTCATTTTCTTTGATTCACTTGGTACCTTGTTGTGACTGACATGAAAGAAAAGGATTCTTGATGATAAGGTGACCTCTCAAACTGTCAATCACCAAACTAGGATAATTAAAGTTCTCTATCGTCCCAAAAAGAGATGGTAAGATAGAAATTGCAAAAGGCGTTACCAACACTATCAAAGAGGTGCTAAAATCAAAGGATCAATATCCTTGCATGTTTGAATCAGGAGGATAGACTTAGCCAAATTGTATATTTGAAATTGAATATCAATGGAAATGATTTGGACAAAAGAGTACTAAAATTCTCCAAGAATGTTACTAACAACTCTAGAGATGTACTTTCTCAATAGGAATAATCTTCTAACTTGGCAATTCTTCCCAAGGTGACTTTGTAAATCAAATGACATTACCCCTAGAGGGATAAAAATAGAAATTTAGAGTAAAGACAGGCTTCCAATGGCAAGATAAGTTACCGACCTAAAGACCTAGCCAACTAAAAGAAACTGCAAAATGACTGAAACTAGGTATACAATAGAAAATCCTTAGGTGACATTTTCTAGGCTAACCAGGTGACACTTCTTATTGAGGTGATACTTTGCCTTTCACTAAGTGATAGACCTTACAAAGCTGGGCAATAGACCCCAGGCAAGTTGGGTGATAGTCCTCAGGGTGAACTATCGCGTGATATTTCTATTCAAAGCAAGTGATCCTGTTGTCAGTTAGTATGACACTTGACCATAATAGTTTGAAATTTTTGTTTTTGGGTCTATTTGATCAAAAATTTTGGTCTGAGTGTTGATGTTTTCGATCTCGATAACAATATTAGTAGAAATTTGACAAGCTTGCAAACAATGAGGGATCAAACATGTCTTAAAACAATTGAAACAAGGGCAAAAGAAACCTTTCCAAGACAAATACTTGTGATATCAAAATAGAAAAATACCCTATGAACACTACCGATTGTTTGAATGTTCAAGAACATTAACATTGGTATTACACAATCGAAGACACTTCAAGAAATATCTATCCTAGAAAGTCAAGGCTCAATACTTAACAACTTGGCCCACACTTGATGTCCCCTTGCCTCACACAAAGTGGTTACCCACAATAGATGTTGGATTTGTCATGGAAGTGCCAAAGACACAACAAAAGGAACACATATGGTGAGTATCTTGAGGTGATCTAGGTTGTTCCACTTGGATCGATCTTTGCACCAAGAAGCTAAGCGGAAAAATAAGGTGGCTTCTATCTATGGTACTTAGTAAGGGCTTCCATTCACAACACCCCTCTTGCTCCTCATAAAGGACTAAGACCTCATGGCCTCAAGAGTACCTTAAGCATTCTTGCTCAATGCTTTCCCCATGGTTGCAATCCCATGAGCTACTCACATCAAATGAAGACAAGTGTTATGTCTACCAAGGTTTTGTGTCCTTGATAGCCTTAAGTTTATAGTGGGTTGGCATAGCTCGGTATTAGCTTGTCCCCACTTGGGTCATTCCTCTTGATCACTCAAGAACAGGCCCACTAAAGGATTCTAACAACTAAACAAAAATGGATCAACTTATGAGGTTCAAGGTTTTTGGTTCACCACAAGGGTGAAGAGCATACTCTCCTATCTCAAAGTATCTTCCAAACAAACCAAGAAGAGGTTCAATTACCCTCTTACTTCCAAAATCCTAAGATGGGTCAAGATTTTGTAGTTCACCTCAAGGGTGAAGAGCATACTTCTCCTACCACCTCAAAATCTCTTCCACAAGATATTAATGTTCCTATGAAATGAAACAACTACTAATTGCCACACTTGAAATGAAATAAACACAAGCACTTTTTTTTTGTTTGTATTTTTATGCTTTTGGGCAGCCCTACAAAAACTGTTAGTAGCCCCTTTAGCATGCAATATGGAAAACTCCTTAAGCAAATGCACCTACAACCACAAATTGTTAGGCCAACAAGGTTAGGAAAAATAAAAAATCCAAATGAAATATGCAAGATTCTAAGTGAAATATGCAAGTTAACTCTATCTAATTGCAGTAAATGAAAATAGCAAACTGATTAAGTCTAGATTCAGCCAAATAATCTCAAGAAAAAGATCACTACCGGGTACAGTACCAGACTGCAGACACCAAAATTATCACGTGATAATTTTCAGCATACTAGGGCAATAATATTAGTCTAAGTGATATTCTACCCTATACTAGGTGATACTTTGTCCAAGACTAGGTGATAGTTTCTGCAACAAGCAGGCAATACTTCCGATAGGTGAAGTATCGCGTGTGCATATAGAGAACTATCACATGATATTACTAGAAGTATCATGTGATACTCTAAGACAAAAAACCAAAGACCATGAATAATGCTCAAAAATCACTGACAACTTGACGAAAAATGCAAAATTAAAGGACAAAGCTAATCTACTCTACCCCACGAGCGAGTGCCAGAAATGTACACACAAAAGTAGTGCACTTCTCTAAGTCATTACATCAAAGGAAATCCATGGAAGGGAAACCTTCAATACCCGACCTAGAGCTCTCTATGCATGGAGTTGCAAGATTGTAAAATTGCTCTTAGCTAGAGCTAGTAAACTTATAACCTTGCTAGTCAACCACACAATGAGAGATTCCAAAATTGAAGACAAGGGCAAGAGTGCCAATATCCTCAAAGAATCAAATGGAAATGAAATGCAAGTATGCTAAGAATTAAAATGCAAGCTAATCTATGGAAATGAAATTACAAGCTATGCTATGAAAGGAAATATGCAAGCTATGCTATGAAAGAAAATATGCAAGCTATGCTATGAAAGGAAAGTACAAGTATTACAATCCCTCCTAATTAAGCTATGTGAGATTAATCTATTGCATAAAGGAAATCTAAACTAAGAATGACATGATTATGCATCTATGAAAGCAAGCTAAATGAAATGCAACAATAATGTCTTCAAATCTTGAATGCAAGAATGTCTTCAAAGAGCTCCAAATGACCTAGAAAATTTGCAGCATAACATTAGCATAAAAGAGGGATATGCAAATGAGGAAGAGAGCTCTTCTTTTATAGAGAATGAAAATAACGGATGGTAGAGATTATGAGGAAAAAGATTTAATCAAGGGTAGGGCATAAAAGAGGAGCAATCCATGTGCACAAGCATCCTCCAATAGGAAAATATGAGTTGACTTTTGTGTCCATGTGAGACAAATATTTCTTTTTCTTTTATTTATAAAATAGGAAAAATGCTTTATTTGTGCAACTTAGGATAAGAAGAAAAGTGGGGGCTTTTTATTAAATAAAAGGGGAGGAAATATTCCTTTTAATAAATAAAGACTTAGGATAAAATGGTTAGCCCATAGGAAATAATAAAAAATGATATAATAGGATTTGATCAAGGAAATTGATGTAATTGAAAAATGTTGATTCTTTATTCAGGGATTTGATAAATTGCTGAATGGGGGCCCAAAGTCTAGGTTACCATTTTAGGGTGCATACAAATTACACTATTCCTCTAGGAGAAGCTTTGGCATAATTATTATTACCTATTATGGGGCCATTCAGAGTTCTCTATAAAGTTCATAGCGCAATATGCACATAACATCAAGAAAGAACTATCTCTTTTGGATCTCTACAAATCAAAATAGAAAGGATATGAGAGCTTGGCCAACTATTTGTAAAGATGGATAAACCTCACTACGAGGTTGTCATATAAACTACTAGAGAAACATCTCACAAAAATCTTCATCGATAATCTACACCTGAAGTTATCCCACTTCATGCACTTGAATTCTATCCAAACCTATCAAGATATCAAAGGAAAAGGGGTGGACATTGATAAGGGCCTCTTGGATGATGGTATCATCAGACACTATAAAGAGAACCAACATGATAGGCCCAGTAATGATCAAATGTGCTACTAGAACAAGAACATGAATGCAGTCACTGATGGGGCCACTGATACCAAGCACGTCCAAATTATTGTGGCTGGTCCTAAATTGCCTATGCCTACACACCAAATACAAGCACCCACCTATTAAACAACTAGGAAAACCTACTAATAGTCTATGTAAAATTTTCAAACCCTATTGAATCAATCCAATGCTATAATAGTCACCCCAAGAAACAACAAGCCATGCATCCTGAATAATCAAAAGCACATGCTTACTCCTCTAAGTGAACCCCTACACATGATCTTTTATCAAATGACAATGCCAAATTGATCATGTATCTTCAGACCCAACAATTAGATGAATCAAACCCAAAGCTTGCATGGTACAAAGACAATGAGTACTATTACTATCATTGTGTCAAGAGAGATGAAGTGCATGAAACTCAAGCACTATATCCAAGATCTCATAGACAAGAAAGAGATCATAGTCGATGAACCTATCCAGTATTCTCCAAATGAAAACCTCTAGATCTACCAAAATATGTTTTCTCAACATAATTCTGATAAAAATATGACCAATACAAGCCAACCACCCCCAAACCAAGGTAAAGGTAAGTAGGGTGATCATGCTGATGGAAAAGATTACATGACTGCCTATATGAATTATGAAATTTTTTTTAGATTCATCATCTAGGTCAAAACCACCATCAATGCCATCCATGTTAAAGGAACATACAATTAGTATGCAGTCACCACGCATAGGGGTAGGATATCTGTTACTGGTGCTATTGTGGTTTCCACATCTAGTGTGTAATACAATCTCCTACAACACCTTGGGAATACCCCTACTCAAATATCCATCCTAAATCTTCTCCACAACTCACCCATCCATCATGAAACCCTCAACAAATGCCTCCAAGAAGTACATATCCCCATAGACATTAACACTATTCAGTTTGAGAACCTTGTGAGGTATTTATCTACATGTTGCACCCTTTCATTCAAACCCTATGACATGTCATTCATAAAAATTTACCACAACATCCCACTCTGGATCACCGTCATGGTAAATGACTTTGCATTCAAACAGGTCATGATAGATAATGGTTCAACCCTTAACTTATGTACATTAAAATTCATTCAATAGGTCAGATACATAGAATTCAATATATCGCATGAGGTCATCACTATCAAGGCCTATGGAAACCTTGAGCGTACTTTAGAAGGTACCATTTTATTTCCCATCAAACTAGGTGCCATAATACAAGAGACTATGTGCCATGTTGTTGATCTTGACCTCTCCTACAACATTCTCCTCGACCAATCCTAGATTCATTCCATTAAAGTCATTCCATCCACCTATCATTAGTGCATCAAATTTATGCATCAAGGCACATAAACCACCATCCATGCTGACCCCCAACCATTTGCATATTGTTGTGCATTGGGAGCCCCATTACCTCACTACATCTATAGTCCTATAATACATATTCTCACCTTCATTTCCAATTCATCCTTATCCCATTGTGATCCAGATACAATCCTTACATCCAACCATTCAACTATTAAGATCAACAATAGGGGTTATGGTGAATATAACTTAATATATTCCTTCATGGTAGGGGCCCTTCCACTCAACCCACATAGTCAAGGGCACCCATGTCACCAAAGCACACCTGTACAAGAGGAACCGGAACTAAAGAAAATGGGTCCATCCACATTCTTGTCACATGGAATTTTAAACAAAAAAGAAATGGATCTTGATATCAAAAGATAGCTATACAAGGATCCCCCACCTCTTGAAACTACAATTTTCAGGTACCTCAAAGATAAATATATCACATCACATAAGTGGGCCACAAAATAGTTGAATTATTAAGGTGGAGGTCTTGGACCTAAAGGTGGTATGAATGGTCCATTGGAAGCCTCACAAAACCCAAGACATCAAGGCCTTAGATTTAACACCACCTGTCTCCATGTACAAGGCCACAATACCATGACTAGGGGTACTAATGTTCCCAACATTACTCTCCTGGATATCAAGGATGAAATCATGGAAGTTGAAGACAACCTTGAAGAGGAAGTACATAAATCCTATGATGATATATTCAATGATGAAACCTTCTTGGGAAATTATGTCCTTCATCAACTAGCCATTAACCTCATTAACCTCCCACTCATCCACTCCAAACTCATAGACTGGGACCAACCAAGCGTTACACATATTCATGAATTCCAAAGCAACGAAGCACTCCTAAGGTTCATGGGACTAGAAGAACAAAAGCTAGATCATGAACACTCTTTAGCACATGTTTACAAACTATACCCTAAAGGGTATTTTGGGGAAGAGGAGGTCTTAGGCCACAAAAATAAAAATAAAAAAGAACAAGATGAGTCTCCTTGTGAAAACCTCCTTGGGGCACTTCTTGACTCTAAAAGAGTAAAAATAAAGGGTGCATCTTCTGGAGAAAACCTCTATGAGGCACCAAAATATGAAGACATGCCTCTTCCTCTTATCCATGACTATAGGCTAGAGCAATAATATATACTTGAATGGAAGAAACTAATCATGTTAACTTGGGAACCAAAGAGTGTCCTAGAATAACATATATCACAACATCACTATTCAAGGGAGAAGAAACAACCTTTGTCACACTTCTCGAAGAGGCCATAATAAACTTTCCATGATCATATGCCCACATGTCAGGGTTGGACCCTAACATGGTTGTCCATCATCTCATAGTTGACCCAAGCGCCAAGCTAGTAAAACAAAAGCTCCAAAAAATGCATCATAAAGTGTCCCTATTCTATTGGGAGGATAGTCATGTCCAATTTGCAGATGATGGATGTGGCATCAATTTTGGGATTGGATAGGGATATTTTGGATGATGCAATTCAAATCTTTAGGAATTGTTCCTCTATGACCTATTTGAGGATTAGGAAGATTGAGGCACTTGAAACGGCTACATTTGTGGGAGCCTCATTACCCGACTACACCCATTGTCCCAGAATAGATATTGACACCTTCATTACCAGTTTATCTTGATCCCATTGTGATCCAAAAATAATGCTTGCCTCCAACCTTTCAACTATCAAGATCAACAATAGGGGTTGTGGTGAATACAATTTAACAGAAACCTTCATAGTAGGGGCCTTCCACTCGATTCACATACTCAAAGACACCCATGTCACCAAAGTACACCCCGACAAGAGGATCTATAAATAAAGAAAATGGGTCCATCCACATGCTTATCACATGGCATTCTAAATAAACAAGAAATGGATCTTGATATCAATTGATGGCTATACAAAGATTCCCCACATCTTGAAAAACAAACTTCTTAGGTACTTCAAAGACAAATACCTCACATCACACAAGTGGGCCACAAAATAGTGGAATTATCAAGGTGGAGGTCTAGGACCTGAAGGTGGTATGAATGACCCATTGGAAGCCTCACAAAACTCAAGACATGAAGGCCTTGGATTTAACACCTCTCTCATGCATGTACAAGGCTGCAATACCATGACTAGGGGCACCAATGTGCACAACGTTACCCTCTTAAATATCCAAGATGAAATCATGGAAGTTGAAGACATCCTTGAAGAGGAAGTACATAAATCTGATGATGATATATTTGATGATGGAAGCTTGCTGGGAAATGTTTTCCTTTGCCAACAAGCCATCAACCTCATTGACCTCCCACTCATCCACCCACGAACTCATAGACTAGGACCAACCAAGCATTGCACATATTGATAAACTCAAAGTGAGAAAGCACTCCTAAGGTTCATGAGACTTGAAGAAAAATAGCTAGGTCATGGACACTCTTTCACATATTTATACAAACTAGACCTAGGTAAAGGGTATTTTGGGGAAGAGGCAATCTTTATCCTCAAAAAAAAGAAAAAACAAGATGATTCTCCTTGTGGAAACCCCTCTGGGGCACTTCTTGACTCTAAAAGAGTAAAATTAAAGGGTGTATCTTCTGGAGAAAGCCTCTCTGAGGTGCCAGAGGATGAATACATGCCTCGTCCTCTTATCCATGACTACAGGCCAGAGAAATAATCTATACTCATTGATGAAACTAAGCTTATTAACTTGGGAACCGAAGAGTGTCCTTGGTAAAAGCACAATTGTCACCTTTTAGGCTAACTCAAATCACTCAACTCATTTAGTCTTGGGTTAATTAGACTTGAATGAGTCTAAGTAGGCCGAGTACATGTAGGCACTACATGGTGTCAAATGCTATCTATGTGGTCCTATAGACTGGGTCGAGTGGTACTCGGCCAAGTAGGACTCGACCGATTCTAAATTGCATTTTAAATATCAAACTAATCCCAAGCCCCTCATTTGCACACTATTTGGCTACTTGTGGGGGGATGACCCCTAGGGGGACTTAGCCCAATCGGTCTCGGCCTAGTCGGACTCGGTAGTCTACCTAGGTGGCATGCCATGTTGGCAGCCAAACCTCCAAAACTACTAAAAAACTAGAATTTTTCACTTTTGTTGTTCCTTTCTTTGATCAAAATAGAAACTATTAAAAAAATCAAAGTACCCTTTTCTAGATCTTAGAATTACGATTTTGGACATAAATTTTTTATATTGTTTCAACTACAAAATGTTAAACAAATTTTCTAAAAACTACATGTAGGTATATTAAACTTTGAGAAGATGTTGATTCATAAAATATAGAAAAATACTAAATCAATTCAGAAAATTTTGAAAATCATATAGGACACTAGAGGAGAGAGTCCTCTTCTAGAATATGTAATTTATTTGGTTTTTGGTATAGTTTTGATAGGGGAAAAGTGACAAAAAACAAAAACTGATGATTTCAGGTAAGTTTGACTTTGAATACTTATAATGGTTAAACTATAGATCAAAAACACTTTTTTCTTTTTTTCTTGCACTAGATATACATTTCATCTAAAATATATTTTGAAATTGGAGGGAAAAATAATGTTTTACTTATAATGATTTGACAGGAAGTAAACTCCCCAATTTGTAGTATTTTTCAGGACATGAAAAATAGTCCTAAAAATTTAAAAAAACATATTAATTTTTTCTCAAATTAATTTTTAAAATTATAGGCATAAAATTCATCATATTTTACACATTTCATCAATTCATGTCATCTTGAAATTCTCAACAGAAATATGACTTTTATGCCCTTGAAATTTTTGAGTTTTGGTGTTGTTAGCCTTTTCCTTTGTAAAAGGGTGACAACTTATTGTGCTTTTACCCTCCTAGAATAACATATATCACAGCATCACTATTTGAGGGAGAAGAAACAACCTTTGTCGCACTTCTCCAAGAGGCCAAAATAAAATTTGCATGGTCATATGCCCACATGCCAGGGTTGGACCCTAACTTGGTTGTCCATCATCTCACAGTTGACCCAAGCGCCAAGCTAGTAAAACAAAAGCTCCAAAAAATGCATCCCAAAGTGGCGCTTTTGGTTAAGGCTAAATTGGAAAAGCTCTTACAAGAAAATTTCATACATGTCATAGACTACTCATAATAGATCTCCAATATCATGTCAATTTCAAAGTCGTCAAGGAAGATAAGAATATGCACTGACTTTCATGACCTTAACAATGCATGTCCAAAGAATGACTTCCTGCTACCCAACATCGATATGATCATTGAACTCACTATCAAGCATGAGATGTTATCTCTCATGGATGGCTTCTCCGATTACAACCAAATCCAAATTGCAGATGAAGACAAACATAAGACAACCTTCACAACCCCTTTGGGGTACCTTCTATAACATGATATCATGTGGTCTAAAGAATGCAGGGGAAACATATCAACGTACCATGACCATTATATTTCATGATATGATACACAAGATCCTAGAAAACTATGTGGATGACCTTGGGCTAAATCAAAGACAAGGTTGGATCACCTCAATGTGTTGGAATGTGTCTTCGATTGTCTCCATCTTTATGGCCTCAAACTCAATCCTAAGAAGTGTGTTTTTAAGGTTACATTAGGATAGCTCCTTGGATTAATTGTGTCATGTTGAGGCATAGAGATCAACTCTATAAAGGTTAAAGCTATCATGGAAATGCCTCCCCCAAGGATGCTTAAGAAATTATGAAGTTTACATGGAAAACTAAAATCTGTTAGAAGATTTATATCTCTGCTTGTAGACAAGTGTCACACTTTCACTCATCTGATATGAAAGGACACCAACTTCCTATGGGATCCTTTGTGCAAAATAAGTATTGAGAAGATCAAAGAATACTTGGAAAACCTACCAATTCATGTGCTTCCTACTCTAGGGGAACCAATCATCTTGCATATATCAGCCACAACTAAAACACTAGGGGCACTCCTGGCACAACTTGATGACAATGGTAAAGGGTGGACCATCTATTACATCAATCGTGCACTTGTGGGTTATGAGCTCAATTACACCCCTATAGAAAAAGTTGCAGTAGTTTTTGCTACAAAAAAATTATGCCATTATATGCTCAGTCATAGAGTGAAACTCATTTCCAAAATAGATCCGCTCAAATATCTCCTCTCATACACAACTTTCACATGACACATGGAAAAGTGGGTTATGCTCATTAGTGAGTCTAACATCCAATACATCAACAAGAAGGAAATCAAGGCCAGTTCATCATAGACCAACTATTTGAGGCACCTCTAGTGGATGCATATCCTTTGGTCATGGAATTTTGCGATGAGCATCTCTATATGATCAATGAACAACCAACATGGAAGCATTATTTTGATGGATCATACACATCACATGAATCAAGGACATGGATTTTCTTTGTCATACCTCAAGGTGACTACATCCCAAATTGTTCAAATTGGGATTCCCTTGTACCAACAATATTGTAGAATGTGAGGCACTTGTCTTAGACCTCGAGACAATTGTCTAGTGGAACATCACAAAATTACATGTGTTTGGAGATTCATGGCTCATCATCAAAGAAGTCATGGATGAGTTCCGATCAAAGGATGACAAGATGTTGCCCTAAAATGAGTTAGTTGAAAAGATGAAAGATAGATTTTTGATCCTTCAATTCATGCAAGTACCTCAGCTACAAAACAAGGTAGCAAACATAATGGAAACCATCAAGTCCCTACTTAAAATCCCTCATAATGCAATGCAGTATGAATTCTTAGTTGACAAGCTACACTCACCCACTTACGAGAATAATGATTCAAAAATATTATGCATCTTGGTTGGTCCCTAGTCCCTATGCTACCATGATAGTCACACGTATCTAAGAAATGGTATCATTCCCCACACCTCACAAACACCCAACACTGAAACATCATTCAGAGAGCATCCTACTAAAATCTAATAGCTAACACCTTATATTGTCATGGATATCATAATGTCTCTAGATGTTTAGACTTGAATGCAGTCATCTAGGATTTACAGGAGTGACATAGACCAAGGCTAGAAGGATCCAATTAAGGATAGTTTAGGCCGAGAAGCTTCAGAATTACACAATGGAAAACACCATACAATAGATAACACAATAATTGTTTCAAGTAATTTGCATTAACATGCTTGATTGTAAGGCCTTTCGGGTTAGGTCCAATTACAAAATGAAACAATTCTGTAAGATCCACAACAGATCCAATACAATCTTAGCTAGTTCAGCTCTGAAGATAATTAGAAGCTAATGGAAACCCTAAGGTAGATCTAAACTTGAGCTCGCAAGCCTCCAAGAAATCTCCTTGTCTCCAAGTATGCAACCACTAGCTCTGTTATTACAAACTATCAGATAAGAATCTAATCTGCAAGATCATGGAATATCTTTTCCACAACTTTGCCAACTTTAGCTTCAGTCGCACCCCAAACTCATGCTACTAAGAACTACCTAGCCATCTACCCAAACACCCCTTAAATATTAATCATCAACCACAAGTCAGTTGGATGAAACATTAAGTCTCCCTAACAAATATTAAATATCATACAAGTCAGCTTAAAAAATGTATACAAACATTTAATACAACATTTCGGCCTCCAGATCCACTTAGGAGAATCCAACAAAAGATACAATTAATAAATGCACCAAGTCGGCCCAACAAATCACATATAACTCCTGTTGGTAAGCTAGAACTACTGAGCAACAGTAAAATAACTGAGCAATCAAAGCACCATAGGCATGACCGAGTAACACTTTCACCAAGCGCCAGAGATTACTGAATTCTTTAGCAACTGAGCTTCCTTCAATGACTGAGATGGTCAGTCAAGGCTACAACTGAGTAACACTAACCAAAACACAAACACCCCATCCAATTTTATCAATGACAAAGAATGCCCCTACCTCAATCGTGGATGCCCCTGCATCAGACACCCTAGGTTCCAAAAGATGTTCATATCTGAGAAAAACATCTTCTAGGGTTTAGCACATAAACCCCAAACTGATTCTTCACATACATGTCCTCCATCTTCTTTGCTTGCATATTCTTCCACTTCAATTTTCTTTATCTCTTCAAGTCCTTTCTTGACAATGCATAGGTCAGTTCTCCATACTGATCATTCATTTTCTCAGGATCTACAAACTCAACTTGGCTACCAATACTCAGGCTTCTCCTACTGAGTGTTGTATCCATCAAAGGCATCAATGAAAACTTCTTGTCAGTCTTCTCAACAATAAACACATTCTTCACACAATCATACATAGCTCTACAATCAAATTGCCAAGGTCTACCAAGCAATATATGACAACTATTCATATCCATAATGTCACAAAGCACAAGATCCTTAGACTAGCCAATCTAAACATCAATGAAGCATTGCTCTCTAACTTCCAAAGCATGAACATCTTGTAACCAACCAATCCTATAAGGACGTGGATGTTTCATTCTATTAAAACCAAGTTCCTGAATCATGTCCTTAGTAACAAAGTTATTAGTACTACCACTATCAACAATAACATCATAGATTTTACCTCCAGACTTGCATCGAGTTTTAAACAAGTTACTCCTCTGACAAGGTTCATCCTTTGTACCAAGAAATGTTCGTCAAAGCAGCAAGTTCTTAGATTCAAGTTCATTCTAAATGTTCTCATTTACCATAGCAGTTCGTTGGTCAACCTTCTTCTGTGTACACTCAAAAGAATAGTGTCCTTCCTCTCCACATTTATAGAAAGTACCCTTGAAGATAACTCTACCCATCTTCTTCTTAGGTTCCATAGATTTCTGTTCATCTTCTACATTAGTCGGTTTATCCTTTGCTGAGTGATCAACTTTCTCCTTCCCTCAAGAGTTACTATGTTGTTTCCTCTTTAACTTATCTACTACCCTCAAAGCATACTAATAAGCATCTTCAGTAGAATCAATCTTCATCATACCAAGCTTATCCTAAATATTTAATCTTAGACCATTCACATACTGAGCTACCTTTTCCTTACCAATCTCTTGGTGTCCAGACCAAATAGTAAGCCTATAGAACTCCTCGGTATAATCTTCAATAGACAAATCATTCTAGTTTAGATTCTGCAACTTCTTAAACAATTCAAGCTCATAGTCAACCGGTATGAACTTAGCTTTCAACTTAGTCACCATCAACCTCCACCGATTGATCTTCATTTCACCTTCATCTTCCCTTTCTCTTTGTAGTTCCTTCCACCAAAGACCAACATGTCCTTTTAACTTTGTTTGTGCCAACCTCACTCTAAGAGGGTCTTCAATTTCTTCCAGCTCAAAGAAATCTTCTAGTTCACCGATCTAGTCAATCAAGTTCTTAGGTTTCAAAGATCTAGAGAAATTAGAGACTTCCATTCAGTAACTACTACTTAACTGAGCTTCAGATATATGTAACCGAGCAGTTCTGTCTCTACCAGATCTATCCCTTCATTCATCCCCACTAGATCCAATAGGTTCAAAGTCTTCAACAGCTTCTTCATAGCCATCCTTAGTACCACATTTAGAGGAATACCAGTAACAACCCTCATGATCTCAGTGACCATGTCATTCTTCATCAGCTCCATCTTACATCTGAAATCCAATTTCACCTTCTCTGTAATCCTAGATTCCACAGTATCATAGAGGTCTTCAATAACTCTAGGGTCTAATCTTCTCAAAGGAATCTTTAAAGATAAGAGAAACCCTTGGAAAAAAACCCTCACCGATCACCTTATGACAACATCCAAGCTGGATGCAAGTCAGATCTCAACCTGCAACCTTACAAAACAATTGGGGAAAGATTCCACAAGTTCAATGCCATGTATCTGTAATCAAGATCATATGATCTCTTCACCAACAAGATCAACTTTGCAAGATCAACCTTGCTAGGTCAACCTCCTACTCCACAAGATCAACTCTCACTCTGATACCACCTGACATAGACCAAGGCTAGGAAAATCTAGTTAAGGACAATTCAGGTTGAGCAACTTTAGAATTACATAGTGGAAAATACCATACAATAGATAACATTATAATTGTTTCAAGTAATTTGCATTAACATGCTTGACTGTAAGGCCTTGTGGGTTAGGGCCAATTACAAAATGAAACAATTCTTCAAGATCCACAATAGATCCAATAAAATCTCAGCTAGTTCAGCTCTGAAGATAATCAAAAGCTGATGGAAACCCTAAGGAAGATCTAAACTTGAGCTTGCAAGCCTCCAAGAAATCTCCTTGTCTCCAAGTATGCAACCACCAGCTCTGCTATTACAAACTATCAGATAAGAATCTGATCTGCAAGATCATGGAATATCTTTTCCACAACATCACCAACTTTAGCTTAAGTAGTGCCCCAAACTCATTCTACTAAGAACTGCTTAGACATCTACCCAAACACCCCTTAAATACTAATCATCGGCCACAAGTCGACTGGATGAAACATTAACTCTCCCTAACAAATATTAAATGCCATACAAGCCAGCTTACAAAATGTATACAAACATTTAATACAACATGTCGGCCTCCAGATCCACTTAGGAGAATCCAACAAAAGATACAATTAATAAATGCACCAAGTTGGCCCCACAAATTATACAAAACTCCAGTCAGTAAGACAGAACTATGGAGCAATAGTGAAATAACTGAGCAAGCCAAGCATCAGCTAGCACCAATGTCAATCGAGCACCACATGCATGACCGAGTAACACTTTCACCAAGCACCAGAGATTATTGATTTCTTTAACGACTGAGCTTCCTTCAATGACTGAGACCATCAATCAAGGCTAAAACTGAGTAACACCAGCCAAAACACAAACACCCCATGCAATTTCACTGAGGGCAAAGAATGCCCCTACCTCAACCTTGGATGCCCCTACATCAAGGAGGTACATGTTGGAATATATGGTGCTCACATGTGTGATATAGTCTTAGCAAAGTAGCTGGTTAGAGTAGGGTATTGTTGGCCCACTATAGAACATGATGCTTATAAATTTGTGTAAAAATACCTACCATGTTAGTAGCATGCAAATTTGATTCATGCCCCAACATAAGACTTGCATCCAATTTCACCAACAAGGTAAGTGCACAAAGATGGGGGACCAAAAAGGGGGTATAAGATGCAATTTTTTTTCCTGAAATCAGCAAACTCTAAACTTCAACAAGAGATTCAAGATAGTTTGACTCAAAATTTTAAAATGCAACAAAAAAAAGAGTTGGAATACTCTAAATCTAGTTCCTAAACTACTAACTTATTTTTAAAATGGTATAGATTAAGGCCCTCAAAAAGGGGGAGCACAAAAAGTGGTCCTATTAATTGTGAAAAAACATAACATAGCATCTAGTGTGCTCCCTCTAAAATGTTAACTATTTTTTTAATCGCTCCAGTGAGAAGTTAGCTAACACCACATAATTTATCTCAGAATTGCTTGGTAATTTTTTAAGAATGTATAATTTTTTATGAATTTACGAAGTGCACACATCCTAAAAACATGGAATTTCTATGTGCTCCCCTAGAAATCATTTAAAACTAATCAAAAATTGAATTTTTTTTTTAAAGTATGTAGAATGGAGTCTAGTTTCTAAAAATGTAACTTGTTGAAAATTTTGATGAACGAGCCAAAATCTATGCCCAAAATACTAGACATTGGTTTTTTACAAAAAAATGGACATACAGACAAAAGAAATTAGAGATGAAAAACTTAACATAATCAGAATTCAAAATAAATTATATGCTTAGATAGCTAACATATAAATCTCCAATATCACGTGGTCTGATTTTTACGTTCTTGAGCCATGAGTAAACCTGACGAGGAGTACACAAAAAATGATGTTTATTTTTTTTATGTCTACTGGAAAACACATCTTAGGTCTATTTGAATTGTCCAAGCCTTTGGGTTGGATCTCCAAGGAAAATCCAAACATTAGGATTGGTAAATTCCAATGCCTTAAAAAGCGCATGCGACCTATAGGGCGAGCACACTACTGAATGTTAGAATAACTAAGAGGGGGGGTGAATTAGTTATCCAAGTCCCAAAACAAAATGAATAAACCAAAATACTATTTCTCAAATTTCTGTTAGTCGGTAAACAAATATATGATTCACTATCAGTGTTTTTTTTTTTTCTACCAATCTTCAGTTAAGGCTCTTAGTAATTACCGATTAAACCAAATAGCTAAAATGTAAAGTATGATAGCAAACAGATATCACAATCAACACATAACACAATGATTTAATGTGGAAACCCTGTTAAGGGAAAAACCACCTGGGAACCGGCAACCCAAAATTTTCACTCTTCTAAAGTGAGGTTGATGAAGACCCAACCCTGTTAAAGGTTACAATACACACTGTTAGGTGTGACCTTGTTAGAGGATTTTACACTAGAAGTCATCTTTCAACCACCATATCACTCACTGTGTGGGTTTACAAGATAACAATGTTTCACTTGTTAGAATGAAACATAAATAAGACTTAAAAGTCCACTCGGTCAAGAGATTTACACTATTTACAATTATTAGAAAGTAACATTAAGTTGATCTACCTTAATACAACAATTTGCAGATTACATATCAATGTTTTGCTCTTACAAATATTTCTGACCAATATATCACTTTAGATCTTAACATCAATTCCACTTACAATCACTCGGTAATATGCTCTGTGCAGCTCGGTTATTCCTTTGTGTAGCTTGGTTCAGTAACCTGTATGATCAAAATTGCATGAATACTGGTTCACGCTCCACTCCTGCAGTATCTACTTCTTCTTCCTCTTCTTTTTTTTAATGTAATTTTCTCATTCCCTTAAATAAACATGTAAGCCATTTTATTTTCATCCATCAGATTTTGCCGCTTAATCATATCCATTGATTTTTCCACTTTAAACTTCCTCGGCTGATGTGTCAATAACACATTTAAATTACCTCCATTAGATCTTCCTTGAATTTTGTTAGCCGTAGATCCTTGTAACAAACTTTGACTTTTCACCTTGAAATCATGCGAATCCAGCTCATCAATTTTATTGACCAAACTAATCATTTAGTTCAATTCTATTTTCCTTAGTTAACAAAGAAATGCGTCAGTGTATACTGTTGTTGGTGTTTACACTGAGATTCTCGGTAAACATTAAGCTATTCTATTTTACCGACAAACACTGATTTGTGTCTTTCAGTTCTGTTCTCCATAATAGATGAATACAACATACTAAAGTCAATATAATGAGGTCAAAGACTCATCAATTAGTTATCCAATGCATTCCTTATCCTCATCTACTATGACCATCTTCCACCATTCTTCAGATGTCTCGGTGTGATAACTTACAAGATAAGTACTTGTCAAACTAATATGAAACTAGTTGACACCAATGACAACATAATACTGATTTAACATATTGAATATCTATACAACCACTTTTCATGTGATCTTCAATCACTATTTCAACAATCTCTCCAATCAGTTGTAAATCAATTGTAGGTTCAACAATCTCTCCCTTTGGCATTGATGGCAACTCAAATAATATGAATATACCAAACACATACCAAACATATACTCTACAACTCTGTCTGTCATAAGCTCTCCCTTAGCTTAACTCTCCCTTAGATAGATATCTCTTGTCTGTCCTTTTTTGTATGTTTATTCTCTATTCATATCTTTCTTATTCTCTCCCTTTGAATTCATTCATATTGCTTATTCTCTCCCTTTGACAACAATGCCAAATGGACAAAATAAACAAACATCCTTGTTGTCCAGTCTACTTCATTGTATCTCACTATACTGATATCTCCATCTATTTTTCAAACTTAATCACAACCTTGAACTTAATCAAAGTGCGATCTATGCTAGCATCAACATGAATGATCTTCAGATATAATGGGCTGATGCAGCATTCTAGATCACCTTAGTCATCGATAGACAGGGGACAGACCCCGAGTCTATTCCTTAAATATTCAAAAGTATCTTTCAGTAGAGGCTTTGTAAAAATGTCTGCACGTTGTTCTTTTGATGTAACAAACTCCAATTTAACTTGCTTTTCTTGCACTTGTTCCCTTAAGTAATGATACTTAATTGATATATGCTTTGTTTTTGAGTGCATTACTAGATTCTGTGATATGTTTATAGCACTTGTGTTGTCACAGTGGATAGTCACTGAATTAGTGATTACCTCATTCATTCCTTCTAACACTTTCTTGATATAGGCTATGTTTGAACAATTTGTTGTAGTAGCAACATATTCAACTTCAGTTGTTGACTGAGAAATACAACTCTTCTTTTTGCTTGTCCAGGTTACAAGTCTGTCTCCAAAGAAAAATGCTCCTCCAATTGTACTTTTCCTGTCATCTACATTCCCAGCCCAGTCAGCATCGGTGTAGACTTTAAGTTCAAACTTTCCATCTCTTGAATACCATAAACCATAATCTTCTATCTTCTTAAGATATCTCAATATCCTTTTTGTAGCTATCATGTGTGATTCTTTTGGATTTGCAGAAAATCTTGCAACTATACCAACAAAATGAGCTATATCTAGTCTACTGTGAACTACATACATCAGCTTACCAATCATGGATCGGTAAAGTGTCTGATTTACCTCGGTAGTCTCATCTTCCTTTGTCAACTTACATCCAGCAGCCATCGGTGTTCCCAATGGTTTTGCATTTTCCATGTCGAATGTCTTCAATACCTCCTTTATGTATTTTGATTGAGTGATGAAGATTCCATCACTGTGCTGAATCACCTATAGTCCTAGAAAGAACTTAATCTCTTTGAACATTGACATTTCAAATTCCTTTTGCATCTCATCAGCAAATGCTTTACATACAATATCTCTACCTCCAAAAATTATATCATTAACAAATATTTCAGGTATGATAATAGTATCATCAGTGTTACCTTTCATATACAAGTTACTATTATCACTAGTTTTGATAAAGCCAATACTTAACAATTAAGTATGTAATCTCTCATACGAAGCTTTGGGTGCTTGTTTCAATCCATACAATGCTTTGTGTAGCCTACAAACCATATCTTTGTTGTCTGGATCTTCAAATCCTTCTGGTTGTTCAATGTAGACTTCCTCTTCCAGTATTCCATTCAGAAAAGCTGACTTGACATCCATTTGGTATACCTTAAATTTCTTATGTGTAGCATATGCCAGTAACATTCTGATACCTTCAAGTCTTGCAACAGGTGAAAATGTCTCACCATAATCTATCCCTTCTTCCTACGCATAACCTTTGCATACAAGTCTTGCTTTATTTCTGGTTACTTCTCCATTCTCATTCAACTTGTTTCTAAAAATCCATTTAGTACCAATAACACTTTTCTCTTTAGGTTGGGGTACTAAGGTCCAAGTCTTATTCTTTTCTATTTTCTCAATCTCTTCTATCATTGCTTTAACCCATTCATCATTATCTAAAGCAGCTTTCACATTCTTAGGCTCATATTCATAGACTAAGCATGTACCTTGTCTTGTTTTACTTCTTGTTTGCATTCTAGCATCGTTGTTTCCAATAATCTGATCTTCAAGATGATGTCTTCTAACAAATCTTGCCAGTAGCCTAGCTCTCCTTTCTTGTTTATCTTGTTGCACATCTTGTTCTGGTTCATTTGCTTGCTCAGGAGCTCCTCCTTGATCATCAGTATGTTCTGTCGGTTGTGGTACATTATTTATCTGTTGACCGGTTGAAACAGTCTATGGTGTCTTCGGTTGAAACTTAGGAAACTCATAGTAATTGAACTGTCTATAATCTTCTGGTTCCTTCATCTACTCATTTGTGATCTTATCATCATATTCATCAACACAAACATTCACACTTTCAACAATCTTGTTAGTAACTTTGTTCAGACATTTGTAAGCTTTGCTTTGGGTAGAATATCCTAAAAATATTCCTTCATCTCCTTTGGAATCAAACTTACCATTCCTATCATCTTTCAGGATAAAACATTTACTACCAAAGATTCTAAAGTAACTTACATTGGGCTTGTGTCCAAACCAAACTTCATAGGGTGTTCGGTTGGAGTCTTTCTTCAATTGTATTTGGTTAAGCATATAGACTACTGTGCTTACAACTTCTCTCCAGAATTTTTGAGTGACATTATTCTAAATCATCAGTGTTCTAGCACATTCAATTATTGATCTATTTCTTCTCTTAGCAATGCCATTTTGCTGTGGTGTTCTTGGTGTTGAAACTTGTCTTTGAATTCCATGCTCATTACAGAAATTAGTAAATTCATCAGATATAAATTCACCACCTCTATTTGATCTAAGACATTTGATTTCCTTTCTAGTTTCTTTTTCTACTTTAGCCTTATACCACTTAAACATTATGAAGGCTTATGACTTTTCTTTCAAAAACATAACTGTCATTAGTCTAGTGTAATCATCAACAAAGAGAATAAAGTATCTATCACCATAGTAACTTTGTGTTCTCATAGGTCCACATAAGTCGGTATGAACCAACTCAAGAATTTTCTTTGTTGAGAAGTCCTTACTCTTAAAGCTAGACTTTGTCATTTTCCCCTTTTGACAATCATGACACATAATATGATCAGGCTTAGATAAGTTAGGAAAACCTCTAACTCTTTTCTTTCTATTGATTTTGATCATATTATCAAAGTTTACATGACATAACCATTTGTGCCATAACCAAGCATCTTCATCCTTCATAAGAAAGCAAGAAGAATTATCAATATCAAGATGGAATAAATTATGTCTGGTTTGAGCACCAGTCCCAACAAGTCTTCCTCCTTCAAATATTTTCACCCTTTTGTTTTCAAACACCAGTCTGTGCCCTAAATTGTTTAGCTATGCCACACTTAATAGATTGTAATTAAGTCCATATACCCAGTAAGCATTCTCACACTTTATTCTATCATTAATTACAAGGGTACCTTTACCTTTCATAGTGCATGGGGCATCATTTCCCATTCTTACAGATCCACCATTATATTCAACTAATTCATCAAATTTATCTACATCACCTGTCATATGATGTGTGTAGCCACTGTCAATGATCCATGTTTCATTCTTGCTTATCCTTGAGATCAGGGCTGATTCTTCTTGTCTTTCATCTTCTTTTGAATCTTCCTTCATTGCAATAAACACTACCTCTTCATCATCAAAATCAGACTTAGAGTTGGCATCTTCAGCTATATAACAAGCCTTTTTACCTTTGTCCTTTCAGTCAATTCTATTATTGGGTCAGTAGCTTCTGTTAACTCTTCTCCCATAACTTCCTTCAGATTTATCTTTCAGTCCATCATCATCATTTCTCTTCTGAGGACATCTAGCAGCAATATGACCAACTTCTTTACAGTTAAAACATGCCAAGGGTAACTTGCCTCTATATCTTCCTTTCCCTTTCGGCAATTTTCTGGCCATAAGTGCTTCAAGCTCATTAAGTTCATCATCAGTATCACTTTCACTATCATTGTTCTTATTTTTCTTACTAGATTCGCTAATCTTCAGAGAAGACATGAAAGCAAACTAACATAAGGTACAACACTATTATCAAAGTTGTTCAATTCAAAAGTAGTAAGCTTACCGATTAGGGTATCAAGTGTAATATTGGATGTGTCTCGGTTCTCATGAATTGCCAATACTCTGATTGCATAGATAGGTAGCAAGGTTCTGAGGATTTGGCTAATTATAGTCTCTTCTTCAATAGTTCCATCAGATGCTCTTATTGCATAAACTACCTCTTTTACTCGATTAGAATATTCAACAATATTTTCTCCTTCTTTCATTCTCATTTCATCAAATTTTCCTATCAAGCTTTCTGCTCTTGCTCTTTTGATAGATTTGTTACCACTGTATACTTGTGCTAATCTATCCCACATTGCCTTAGTAGTAGTCAATCCTTTTATTTCTTCAAATTTAGCGTCGGTATAGGCAGCAACAAGCTCCATCATTGCTACGTTGTGATCATGCTTGTCTTTTAGTTGTTGCACAATCAGAGGACCAATTGGTTTGCTGTAGCCAGTTGTCATAAAGTCTAGTGCATCTCCACCAATTCTAGCTATATGCAATTTCATTCTTTGTTGCCATACTGAGAAGTTATCTTTGTTTAGTCTAGGCACTTCCCTCTTACTCATTTTGAGATCTTTATGCTCAAGTCCTTAAAACTCTATTCCAAGCAACCAAAGAGCTCTGATACCAATTGTTAGAATAACTGAGAGGGGGGGTGAATCAATTATCCAAGTCCCAAAATAAAATGAATAATCCAAAATATTTTTTCTCAAATTTCTATTAGTCGGTAAACAAATATATGATTCATTGTTAGTGTTTTTTTCTTATTTTACCGATCTTTAGTTAACGCTCTTAGTAATTACTAGTTAAACCAAATAGCTAAAGTGTAAAGTATGATATCAAATAGATATCACAATCAACACATAACACAATGATTTAACGTGGAAACCCTGTTAAGGGAAAAACCACCTGGGAACAGGCAACCCAAAATTTTCACTCTTCTGAAGTGAGGTCGGTGAAGACCCAACCCTATTAAAGGTTACAATACACACTGTCAGGTGTGACCTTGTTAGAGGATTTTACACTAGAAGTCATCTTTCAACCACCATATCACTCATTGTGTGAGTTTACAGGATAAGAATGTTTCACTTGTTAGAATGAAACATAAATAAGACTTAAAAGTCCACTCGGTCAAGAGATTTACACTATTTACAATTATTAGAAAGTAACAGTAAGTTGATCTACCTTAATACAACAATTTGTAGATTACAAATCAATGTTTTGCTCTAACAAATATTTTTGACCAATATATCACTTCAGATCTTAACATCAATTCCACTTACAATCACTTGGTAATATGCTCTATGCAGCTTGGTTATTCCTCTTTGTAGCTCGGCTCTTATTCTATAGCTCGGTTCAGTAACCTGTATGATTAGAATTGCATGAATACTGGTTCACGCTCCACTCTTGTAGTATCTCCTTCTTCTTCCTCTTCTTTTTTTTAATGTAATTTTTTCATTCCCTTAAATAAACATGTAAGCCGTTTTAATTTTCATCCATCAAATTTTTCCACTTAATCATATCCACTGATTTTGCCACTTTAAACTTCCTTGGCTGATGTGTCAATAAAACCTTTAAATTATCTCCATCAGATCTTCTTTGAATTTTGTTAGTCATAGATCCTTGTAACAAACTTTGACTTTTCACCTTGAAATCATGCAAATCTAGCTCATCAATTTTATTGACTAAACTAATGATTTAGTTCAATTCTATTTTCCTTGGTTAACAAAGAAATCCATCAGTGTATACTATTGTCGGTGTTTACACTAAGATTCTCAGTAAACATTAAGTTGTTCTATTTTAGCGACAAACACTACTTTGTGTCTTTTAGTTCTGTTCTCCATAACAGATGAATACTACATACTAAAGTCAATATAATGAGATCAAAGACTCATCAATAAGTTATCCAATCCATTCCTTATCCTCATCTACTATGACCATCTTCCACCATTCTTTAGATGTCCTGGTATGATAACTTACAAGATAAGTACTTGTCAAACTAATATGAAACTAGTTGACATCAATGACAACATAATACTGATTTAACATATTGTATATCTATACAACCACTTTTCATGTGATCTTCAATCACTATTTCAACAATCTCTCCAATCAGTTGTAAATTAGTTTTAGGTTGAACACTAAAATCTATGACTTCCATAGGGTGTGTGCCCTATGGAAGTCATATATTTCAATAGTGCACTCTCCCTATATAGCATACACCCTAAAGGGCGAGTGCACTGTTAAAATCTGACTTCCATAGGGAATGTGTCATATTTAAGTCATAGATTTAAATAGTGATGAGAGAGAGAGAGAGATTTGAGGGAGGCAAGGAGAGAGAGAGAGAGAGAGATCTTCCATATGCTCTCTCTCGCATTCCTACTCTCTCTCTCTCTCACACACACACACATATTCTCTCTCCCACATTCCTACTCTCTCTCTCTCTCTCTCTCTCTCTCTCTCTCTCTCTCTCTCCTACCCTCTATATTTTCCCTTATTACCCTCTTTCACGCCCTCTCTTACTCTCACACACATGCTCTCTGTCTGTCTCTGTCTGTCTCTGTCTCTGTCTCTGTCTCTGTCTCTCTCTCTCCCCCTTATCTCCTCTCTGATGCAGAGCATTTTACAAACCAAACAATCAATAGGATCCTTTATAATCCTTTCAACATCCATTAAATAATGTCTTTGTATAGAGGCTTAAACATATTAAAATTCCTCATTCCAATGCACAATATCAACCATCTCAAATGGTTCCATCCACATAAACAAATTCAATACATTATCCTTGCAAGCTTCAAACACCATCACTTACCTCATCTCTTGATTTGATAACATTGTTATCTTCAAGATAGTCTTTAAAGATTGATTGATTTGACCCATCAAATCACAATATTAATTTTTCTGGAAAGAATAAAGTTTTTAGCCAACATAAATAACTACCATTTCCAAAAATTACAAGGTCTTATGATTCTATTTGATCGCTCAACTAATAACTATTTTAGACTGCCACTTCTGGATCCATTCTTAGAATATTCACAAGCCCTGCCTGCTAGGGCATCAAGTATCTTTTTCAAAACAACTCCAAATGAAACCAAACCAATTCCATCTAAATAACTTATGAATCTAGTTTCATAATATGTAAGTTATTTATTTTTTCCATTCATAAATCATTCTACAAGCACAAATCACTGCCTGCAACTCCAATGCAGATCTTTAAAAACTAGTTTCCACTCAAATGTACATAACTTTCACAAATTTGAATAAAAATGACTCAAACCAAAATGAAATGAAATTTAATTCATATATAGTTCCAATTAATATTATTATAGGTCTTAAAATATTTCATATGCATCTGTACCAAATAGTGCAACATGATTGTTCTCAAGAGATCTTGAATTTGCAACCAACAACTTCCACCAAAATGTGCATAACTTATTCATTTATTTATATAATTTAACCAAACCAAAAGAATGAGAAAGAGGATTAATAATCCTATCTATCCATTACTATATTATAGGGTTTCTAGGCCATACAAGGCCTGGAACCAACACTAAAACTGAAAAACCAATCAAAACAACAACAATAGAATGCACCAAAAAAGTATCAAAATATTTCTTCCTCTAAAAATCTGATTTGGTTCGACCATAAAATGGTATTGATAATGTATTTGGTATTTTTTAACTTCATAACCAACTCTTAGACCAACCATTTACCTTTTTACATCATTTTTGCAATGTTAGCAACTTTCTCAATGTTGCATTTTACAACTTTTTATGCAACTTTTACATTTTTGACAAAATGACTTTAAAACTTTGTTATTCCTCTCTATACATATCCAAATGGAATATTTAAGACCTTTTATAATTATTTTACCCTTCCATGGGTCTTTTACACAAATTTGACCATGTAGACCTAAACATGACCTATTTGACAACTTGAGCAATATTGTGCACATGCTTACATTTCTTGTCAACACCTTTACAAATGAATTAAAAATGAATCAATATATCATATAATTGGATTTAAATGACACAAAAAACTTATATATCTCATAGTGACCTCTAGGATTAGGTGCTCCTACACCACTCTCTCTCTCTCCACCTTCATACCCTCTATATTTTTCATTATTACCCTCTTTCACCCCCCCTCTCTCTCTCACACACACACATATGATCTCTCCCACCTTCCTACCCTCTATATTCCCCCCCCCTCTCTCTCTCTCTCTCTCTTCGTACCCTCTATATTTTCCCTTATTACACTCTTTTTCCCCCTCTCTCTCTCACACACCCATGTGCTCGCTCCCACCTCTCTCTCTCTCTCTCTCTCTCTCTCTCTCTCTCTCTCTCTCACCTTATCACCCTCTATCTCTCTCTCTCTCTCCCTTATCTCTCTCTTTCTAGTTTTTCATAGGGCGCACGTGCTATGTAAGAATATGGATTGCACTTTTTTGGTTGTGCATAGGGTGCACGGGGGTGGAACTTTTGTGGTTTTACAAAGCACGTGGCCCTATAGGGTGCATGCGCTTTAGTACGTACACACTATGGCTTATGGGGGACCAATAAGCAAAGTTGCACCTTTTTGTTCCTCCATCTTTGTACATATACCCAACATGTCCCTTCTCATGTTGGGGTTTTGACCTTGTTGGTAAGATAACCCCCATCTTCTCAAATGGACACAAATCTATCATAACAACTACTAAATACTTCACAAAATGGGTTGAAGCAATTCCACTCACCCTTACTACCGATATCCATATTTCCAAGCTCATCTTATACCACATTGTCTGCCACATTGTCATCCCCTCTGCCATACTCATAGATCATGGCATGCCATTTGAAAACTAACACATGCAATAGTTGTGTGACAAATTCCACATCCATCACCATTTCTCCAGGTCATATTTTCCCCAAGGGAATGACCAAGCTAAGGCAACCAAAAAAACCATCCTAAAATATCCTCAAAAAGGTTGTTAATGATTCTAGTCATGACTAGAACCTCCAAATCAATGTTGCTCCCTGGGCATACCACACTTCTTACCACTCTCCCATAGGCACCAACCTGTAGTCCCTAGTATATGGTGTTGAGGCCATCTTACCAATCAAGGTCGAGTAACCTTCGTTGCGTGTATTCCTAAAGAACTATATAATTGATGAAGACTGTCATGTCAAACACCTCACATAGTTGGACCTATTAGATGAGAAGAGGCAAAAAGCCTATGATCACCTAGCTATATACCATAACCGACTTAAGACAAAGGTCCACCTGAGATATTTCTAGGTGGGGGACATGGTCCTTAAGGAAAATTAGAAAGTACAAGTAGATCAGGAAAAGAAAGGTAAATTTGAACCTTCTTGGTTGGGTCTCTACATTAGTAAATAGGTTGTTAAAGAAAGAAGAAAATTAACCTAGCTAGTTTTACTATTCAAAATATAATAAAATTTTACCCATACAAACAATAGTTCTATCACTAATCTATTGAATGAGATGGTAAAAAAGTATAGCATTATGAAAATAAAATATTACATAGAGAGCTTGCTCAATCATGAACATAGCATTAAACTTTGAACTTCAATAAATGTTGCATATGTTTGGAATACATGGTGTCTTTCTTATGATCGTTGCATATGTCTAGAATATGTGGTGTCTTGCTTATGGAGCTCTAGAGCTTGGTAATTGATAGCATCCAATAGCCTACTGGTCTTCAATTGTTCATTGGGTACACCATGCAATTAAGAGCATAAATCAACAATTGGAAAGATGATGTCAGAGTGAAAATTCAAGATTTTTTGCTACCTGATGAATAATCAACATTAAAGAAGATTTGAGTTTAGCATAATTTAGGTGCCTAAAACATGTATTTCTCTATTAACCAAAGTCTTACCAATTACAATAATTGCCTATCCACATGTTACTTTGATATTTTTACTTTATCTTTTAATATATTTTTTAGCTATATTTACAAAATTGCATCTATACATTAGGTGCACTTAAGGTGGTGGCGTCTATTTTTCTATCTATCTTTGCAAATACTTGATCATTAGTTTTTTCTTATGTTGGAACCCACTTGCATATGGCTATTTTTGCAGATTTAGTTATGCAAAAGGCATGTGTTACAATGATATCATGTTAACCTAGATTTGATATTAGGTTTGAGAGAATCTATGTACATATTGACTTCAAAAAACCTAAAGGTGATAGAAAATGCTAGTCCTTTATCTTTGACCCTTAAATATTTTTAAACAAATAGTTTTGGGGCATTTGTTGGTACCTTTTAGCTTTATGCTAGAGTTTCATTTCAAATTATAGTTCCAACTACAATTCAATTCTATTAGAAGTTATCTTTAATATGGTGAAAGAAAGGGTCTAAACTAATTGAAGTAAATCTAAATCAATCTTTTCAATCAAGCATTTCTAACTAATATAATAAAAATATAGAGTTCTTAATACTACCTTAACAATTTTACATAAGACAAAAATGACACTAAAGAGAAATGCTAATGGAAGAAAAAATGGCCTAGAACAGGGAGAGACAACAAGAGATGTATCAATCCCTCAGAAGTTTACCGAGGCCAAAAACCATAGGGTTTGGAAGAAAAAGGAACAAACTGAGACCACCCCCAAAGAACATGAAATCAGGGTTGAGAAGGAAACCGCAACAGAGGAGCACCGACTCAATCAGCAGCCAGTAGACCAAGACACCAGGGCTGAGAAGGAAACCATGGAAAAGGAGGTGTGGCCTAATCAGTAGACTGAAACAAAAGAATCATTTGGAAAAAATCCCCAACTGGAGGGACTGGAACTAGAAATTGCTATCCACCAAGAAACCTCGGAGGGAAACAAGACTACCGCCTTGACAAAGAGCACCGACTTTTACCTAGGCAACACTTCTATTTCCTCTACTCTGGCCTCCTAGGCCTCTACCCCTAAATTTGTCCTCTCTAGTCTGATATCAAGCTTGGTGAGAGGTACGCCCTTTCAATATTTCTAATCCTTCCATGTTATGCAGAACTCAAGTATTGATAGCTGGAAGATCTTATTGACACAGCCTCCCCTAACCAATTCACTAAAATGGAAGAGCTCTTTTCCAAGCTCAAAGAAGAGAAGGAGGGATAGACCACTGTCCATCATAAGAAGAAATCCAATAGTAGAGACCCTCTTCCTATTTCCCCAGCAGCTACCAGAAGTAGAAATAAATCTGAAGCTAGTGTCAAACCAAAAACCCCAGGTAAGAAGAGGGCAATCTAGATCAGGCAAGAAGAAGCCAGCAAGAATGTTGCAGATGGGACATAGTTGACCATCCATGCAGCCTGCACCTCCATTAAGAAATGAAAGTCATCTCTTGGAACATATGTGGGCTAAATAGCTCACATAAGTAAGATGTCATCAGAAACATGATTAGGGACCACAGACTTGATATTTTCTTAATCCAAGAAACTAAGATGTAGAAGGACAAACTTGAGAGTTTTAGATTCAATAAAACCATGGAAAATGAAGCTACTAGTTCGGACGGTGCCTCTGGAGGTCTAATGACTTTGTGGAACTCAAACATCTCAGAGATGAAGTCATCTACGAAGGAGGTAACCTTCTTTTGCAATTCACTAAAATAAAAGATAAAGAAAGTTGGTTTATTTTCAACTTTTATGCTCCTAACTCCAAAAAAGAAAGAAAGGTCTATAGGAACAAGATCAGAATGATCCTGGCTTCCTTAAATCTAAGGGCATTATCATGGAGGATTTCAACACCCCCCTAAAAGAAGGGGAAAAATAGGGAGGGATTTCCCCTGATATGAAAAGCAAGCAAGATTTAATGGAATTCATTAATGACCAGGCTCTTCTTGACATGGACCTCTAAGGAGCTGATTTCACCTAGTCCAACAGGCGTATTGGAAAGGATTGTATCCAATTTAGGTTGGACCGTGCCCTGATAACTCCAGATTAGTTGAACTTCTACTGTCTTAATATTTTTCCTTTGGCTTGAGCTAGCTCTGATCACTCCCCTATCTCTCTCTCCCTGGACCTAATAGCTAAGAAAAGGAGCTTCCCCTTCAGATTTGAAAAATGTAGACCTCTCACCCTAATCTGCTAAACAAAATCAAAGATTGGTGGAACATAGATGTCGAGGGAACTCCTATGTTTAGAGTGGAAAAAAAGCTAAGGAATGTCAAATTCAATGTCAAAAAATGGAACAAAGACAAATTTGGTCATATCTTTACCTCCAAAGACAAGACTCTCAAAGACTTGAATCTTATTCAAGAGGAAATCCAAAATTAGGGGTATGATGAAGAAAGATTGAAGAAGGAGAAATCTATCCTATCTGACTATCATAACATCATTGGGCAGGAGGAAACTTTCTGGAAGCAGAGATCGCGATCCATTTGGCTTAGGGAAGGAGATCAAAAAACTCAGTTCTTCCACCTCTCCACTATGAGACACAGAGCCACTAACAGGATAAGTAGCATAAAGAAGGGAGACCAAGCCTTGAAGGAGGACAAGGATATAGCGAAAGAAGTTATCACCTAATTTTCTTCTCTTCTAACTAAAGACCAGGAGCTATCTAAGGAAGACCATGTTAAACTCCTCAATAACATACCAAAACTTATCTCTGAAAGCAGAAATAAATCCTTATGTTCTATCCCAGACATGAAACAAGTCAAGAGAGCCTTGGAATCTCTTCCTAGAGATAGAGCCCCAAGTCCTGATGGCTTCCCTATGTTCTTCTCTCATCAATTCTGGGATGTGGTGAAAGAAGATGTGGTCAAGGTGGTGCAGGAATTTTTTGGTTCTAAAAACCTCCTAAAAGAGCTCAATGCTACTTTACTGGTGTTGATTCCCAAGTCTATTGGAGTGGATTCTTTCCAACAATTCAGACCCATCAATTTCTGCAACTCTATTTTAAAGATAATATCAAAGGTCATTACTTCAAGGATTCTTACTTTCCTTCTTTGATCTCATAGTAGAAATTGGGTTTTGTGCGAGGTAGACAAATTTTGGACTCCATAATGATGGTGCATGAAGTTGTTCACTCTTTAGAAGCTGGGAAGAGGGAAGGTTTTCTTCTCAAGCTTGACCTTTCCAAGGACTATGACTAGGTAGACTAGCAATTTCTCCTCAGAGTTCTTGAAGCCCTTGAATTCAATGTCCAAACTTGCAAGATTCTTCAGCAAATCATCTCTACCCCTTCACTGTCGATTATGATTAATGGATCCTCATCCTCCTTAGGCAAGGGGACTGCCTTTCCCTGATCCTCTTCATTATCCTTGTTGAGTGCCTAGGTAGACTCATTTTTTCTTCTAAAAGGGAGGGGATCCTGAAAGGCATCAACCCATCTTCAGGTACCAATGTTTTTACACACTAGCAATTTGTGGATGACACCATCCTTGGTAGAGATGCTTTGGTTGGAGAAGCTAAAGTGGTGAAGGATCTCCTAAATGTTTATATCAGAGCCACCGATCAATTCATTAATTGGAATAAAAGCTCCATCTTCTTTATTAATACCCCAGAGGAAAGATAGAGGAAAATTGTTAGTGTTTTGGGATGCAGTATCAACGCCTTTCCATTCTCTTACCTAGGTCTGACTTTAGGTTTCAAACCTCTAGAAGCCTTCTGGAAGAAACTTATTGATAGGTTCAACAGGATGCTTGCTGGATGGAAAGGGGTCATCCTCAGCCAAGCTAGAAAGATTCAGCTAGTCAAATCTACTTTACAAAATCTCCCAACCTACACTCTTAGCCTCTTCTCCATTCCTGCAAAAGTTGCGGAGACTATGGAAAGAATTCAAAGGAGATTTCTTTGGTTTGACACAGAGGAACAGAAGTGCATCACTCTCATAGCCTGGGAGAAATTTTACCACCCAAAGAAATATGTGGTCTTGGAGTAAGGAATTTAAGACTATTTAACAAATCTCTTCAAGCCAAATAGATATGGAGAATCTTCAATAGCAAAGGTGAGTGGCAAGACACCATTGAAGATAAATACCTAACACAAAACTCTATCAATTACTTCTTTGAAGAGAATGATTCCTTGAAAGGTTCTTCTATCTGGAATGGTCTCCTCAGCGCGAAGGACTTGGCTAAGTCTAGAGCCAAATGGAAGATCAAGAATGGACAATCTGTCAACTTCTGGAACAACAATTGGCTCTAGATGGGTTTTTTGAGAGATTTTGAGACCTTCTATGCCTGGAGACACATCTACACCCAACACCACAAGACTCGAGTCAGCAACTATAAAAGGGATGGAAAATGGGTGGATCTCTCCTAGATCTCTTAGGATCTAAAACTTCTGATGAAAGCCCTCAATGTGGTCTCACTCTCCCTTGCTTAGGATGAAATCATCTGGGAAGACTTCTCTAATGGAATCTTCACTATTGCTTCCACCTATTCCTTGCAGATACCTCATCCAGGATGCCAATCTAATGTGGACTAAAGCTTGGATTCCTAGTCTCACACCCAAAATTAATGTTTTTTTTCCAGATTCTTCTCCAGAATTGAATCCTCACTATTGACAATATCACCAACTATAGATTCCAGTTTCCCAATAGGTTTGTTCTCTGTAAATGCTAGGAAGAATCAGTGGATCACTTATTTATTCACTGCTATTTTATCAATAACATTTGGAAATATCTTTTTTCGGCTCTGAACTTAACTTGGTGCTTCCCCCTGTCTTTCCAAGACCTTTTCTCTCAATGGACCTTTAAGATGTTTAATCCAGATTTCTGGACCTACTGTATTTGGATCCTTCCTCACCTCTACTGGGGAGTCTAGAAAGAGTGCAACAAACACATTTTTTGTGACTGATTCTCTCCTCCCAAAATCATCTTTGATAAAATCCAACATGCTATAAAGGAAAATAATTTCTATTTTGGGAGAACTAACAATCTTGTAGGAAGGACTTAGGTCATGACCCAAGAGAAAAGATTGAATTGCATTTGGAGTTTCCCCCCAACTGGCTAGGAGAAAGCCAACTTCAATGGAGCTTCCAAAGGGAACCCTGGCCTTGCTAGAAGCAGAGGTATTATCAGAAACTATTTTGGTTTTGGACTAGCAGCTGTCATCTTACCTTGGGGCACTCAATCCAACCAATTTGCTGAATCCTATGTGGCCCTCCAAGTCACAAAACTTTCCAAGGAAATTGGGGTGAAGAAGCTCTGGCTTGAAGGATGCTCGATGAACATTATCAATTGCTTAAACCGTACTCACACCCCGTCTTGGTTTATATCCAACATCATTGCAGAAACTCGTGCTATCCTCAATTCTTTTGACAAGGTGCACATCTCTCATGTGTATAGAGAAGGTAAAAGCGCTACCAACTGGTTCGTCAATCTGGCTATCACGAAGGATGCCAAGATGACTTGGCGACAAGGTGAAGATATCCCAAGTGAAGTGAAGAACATCATTGAAAAGGAAAGACTCCAAAGCATTGAGGGAGTCATTAACACCTGACTAGCTCTGCTTTGCTGAGGCTTCTCTGCCCTTGGCTAGCTTATGGCCTGCTTCTAGACTATTTAGCTTAGCTCTGTTTTCTCTTTGTTGATTATCTCTCTTTTTTTATTGTGGGTTTCAGACACCCTGTAAAACCTTTTTTACTTAATCAAAAACAATTTTACATAAGACTTTAAATATAATTTTTTAAAATTTTAATATTTTAATAATGACTTATTAAATTAAATTCTAAATACTCTACAACAATGGATTTGATAATCGTTCAACTTCGTCTAAGATAGTCTAATATAGTGTAGACTTACAGGCTTGCATTAAGGTTATTGTTTTGGTTTTCAAACTTCATCATGTTTGTAGCTTATAAATTAATCTATCTTTTAATATCACCTTTCTTTTCTTGTAAATGTACATCAATAATAGTGTGTTTATATAATATTTATCCATGTCAAATCATTTTTGCATGAAGACTTCGTAATATTGTAAATTTTAAATTTTCATTTGTAAGCATAATATAGTGAAACATCTTAAAACTTCCATGTCATTTTATTTAAATGATTCTCCACGAAATATTAAATTTAAATCTTCACAATTACCATAGCCAAGCATTTCACGTTGTTATTACCTTTAAAATTTGCCCAAGTCAATTTGGGATTGCATTAAGGCTAACAATGATTAAAAATTTAATTAGGACTGATACTTGTGACCTTTTCACACATTGCCCCATCGAAAATGTAGAAATCCTACTTTTTGGTCCACTTCGTCTTTTTGGCTTTCCAATAATTTTTGAGATCTTTAACTAAAATTCTAAAGATCTTTTGCAATTGAGTTTTCCAATAATTTTTATTGGAGATATACTATAGTTGTGCTCCAAAAACTTTCAGAGATAGTGGTAAGACTTCACAAACATTTAGAAAGTTTTCAACCAAATTTTCAAATCCTTGATGTGGAGAGGGCTGCAAAAACATGTGCCAACAAAAGAGTTGCTTGGCATGATTTGGATCTAATGCTTTCATTTTATATATTGATGAGATGTCCCAAGATTGAAGGACTTCAAATTCTCTTGATGCCACTACAATCAGACTACCCCATCCAAGACTGTCCCTCTTAGACACCAAAGCATCCAATTGATTCACATTATCTACATCATCCAGGATTATGAGCACCCGAATGGATTGCAAATGATTGCTGAGAATCCTCTTTCCTTCTTCTATATTCTCAATGGATACTCCTTGGAGACCGAGGTCCTCTCAAAGTTTTTTCTGCTGCTTATGCAATTTGCTTCTGGAAGCAGCATCTCTAATATCTAACAATAAAGTTGACTTGTCCATAATTGCATAACGGACAACATCAGTCTCAACATGATAAAAAATAGGAACAATTTGAGTACCTATTTTGAACATAAAAGCAACCTCTACCAAACATCACAGGGATTGTGCATAATTCAGAGAAAAAATAGCTATATGAAATGAAACACTACGTATTGCCTCTTATATCTTTGCAGGCAAGAAATCCCCCAACTCAAACTCTTCTTTATCAAGAAAAACCCTCAATCCCATGACAGTGAGGGTGTTATACAAGCTGGCTGTGAGTGTGTGCTTGACATCATATGGCAGCTTTCTCTCTGGAATTTTCGGTCTATCAGAAGTGGATAGAGATGGCACGATCCCTTCAAAAGAATCTGTATGTTCATCCTCTGGTTCACGCTCAGTCTTACAACTAAGAGTAGATTTTTCTTGAATGGATTTTCAAAATATCCCAACGAGACTGCAAAGCATAAGAAATATCGTGATTAGTTAAATTAGTGCTTGTTCAAAAGTCTGTACCTAAAATCCGTCCTTAAAATTGATGCCTATAACTGAACTTGGAATTCTACAGCTAATCAAACTATACATAAAATTTCGTTCCCAGAGAATTATCCAAAAAATATTAAGCTTTGATGAATGTCAATTTCTTTTTTATTCAAGTTATGAACATAAATCACATTTATATTAGAATATTTAATAATTTATTAGAACATTCAATAATAACATTCTAATAGGATTTGAATCTTGATACCACCACCAAAATTTAACCATTACACCATGTCAAACCCAACAGTTTTGATACAAGTCTTGACATCATAACTTTCCAAATATTTTCTAATGAATATTTATTAAACCAGATCTTACAATTAAATTATAAATGGTGAACAAAATGTTTTCCAAACATAATAACCATATATAATGAGACGATTATTCAAACCTCGGAAGCAAATTATGGGTTTGGTAAAATTTCATAATCTTAAACTTTGGCAAATGGTAGAGAATAACAGCTTTCCCAACAATTAAGGTACCTGACACTTGTTTTAAATTTACACAACAACCTAGATACAATATCAAGACTATGAAATTCAAAAATAGGGATCAGTTGCTTAAGGTGAACTAGTCATAAAATTTCATCGATTGATAAAACAATTGATTTGATTGATTGAGTTTCTTTCTTTCATTCTTTATGACAATGCCAGTCATACCAGGAATACATTAAACCCAACACATAATATTATGTTTCATTGTTTCTCATTACAACATTTCTATTACTTTTGATTAAAGAGTAGAGCATACACCTCTTCATTAGGATTAGGAAACTGAAATTTTCCTATCAGTTCGGCCAGGTCGAAGAAGAGCCTTATCAAGAAGGTCTATTCTGTTGGTAAACATCAGAACCTGTCAAGAATAGGACAAAATAGTCAATGATCCATACCAAAAGTTGATGTTCTTGTATTTCTGCTACTACAATTCCATTCAAACACAAAAAAATGAAACAGATTAATCATAAAACATCTCTTGTAAATGACCAAAAAGACACTCTCCACAGGCACAGTAGAGAATAACATATGTAAATTCTCATTAAGCAAAACTAACTATTTTAAAATAGAAAATAGGTAAATGAATAATATGATTTTTACAAACAAAGTGCATTTTGTAGAGGATGTGAGTGTTGATTTCTTATAACCCAGCTACAAATTAATTGCACAGTAAATTCACAAAATAGAAAATTTATCTGATTTATAACAATTAATACTTTGGATTCAATAATACCACATAAGATTAATACAAAAACAACAGTATGTGACAAAATAAACTACTAAAAATTGTAGATAAATGACTAAACTTAGTCACATGACCATTAGTAGTTTATTGCCAGTCATTTATCTCACGACCAAATTTATGACTAAACTTTTTAGTCATTGATTCAGTCAATAGTTTGGTCATATATTTAGTCATTAATTTAGTCATATATTTAGTCATTAATTTAGCCATATATTTAGTCATTAATTTAGTAATATATGTAATCATATATTTAGTCATTAATTTAGCCATATATTTAGTCATATTAAGGCACGATGGAATCGAACCACCATCCTCTTGCTTGTAAAGCAAGTGCTCTTCCATTGAGCTAGTACCCTTTAAATTGTGGCATGAAAACAAAACACATTTGAAATACAAAAACAAGCACATTTGAAAACAAAATAGCCAAACCAAAAGTTTTGTTGATCTTTCATACTTGCTTCTCATTCCACACCTAAAGTTAAAGATTAACAACTAAGGGTTTCAAAGTGGTTAGATTGTCATTCCTATATAGATAGGCCACTCTCTCCAAGGAGATCGTAGAGGAAGTTATTGGCACAACTCATTACAAATACTCTTGTTTAACCACAATTTGCAATATATCAACAAACTTCTAAAAATTTGGAACAATAAAAGGTAACGATACAATTAGACATTTCAAAAAGAATTCTTGATAGCATAAATTATGTGAATATATATCATTAATAATTTAACATAAAAGATTAAGGTCTCCTACTTGAAATTGTGTTTCAAGAAAAATAACATTCACACAACTTTTTTTATACAAATTGAATATGTAGGTAGATACAAACCTGGAATGCCCCACAGAAGCATGTATGTTGGTCTCAAATTTTCTTCATCATACTCCATAGACACATTCTCAAACCTATGATTGTTGTCAAGGAAAGAAATATTGTATCTTATGCCAATAATTCAACTAAAAGACCATACAACACCAGCATTACAAATGAGATGTACCAATATTTTATTAAAAAGAATGATATATTGAAAACTAGATAAAATTTGGTAATGACCTCCAATGACCAAACTAGCCCTATGAGATTCGATAACACATTCAATTTCAAAATAGGTACTAAGCCAAAAGGACCCAAGGGTATGAAAGTAAGTAAACCTAAAGAGATAAAGAAAAGAAATGAATGCAACACAAGATAAATGAAAAATGAATTCAACAAACCTCAAGGCCAGATTTGATGATAAGAGCTTCATCTTCAATCCGGATACATATCCCCTTAAATCTGTTATTTTATAGCCAAACAAGACATATTATTCCTATATAATCCATGCAAACGTTTTCTATATTTTCCACGTGCTTCATTGGTGGAAACAGTTTTAGATTGCTATCTTACCTTTTTGGTACATTGTTATTCGTTGGAATATAAACACCTGGCTCAATTGTAATTACCTATTTAAGAAAAGAAGGCCAAGAACTCTTTTAGCCTTTCTCCACGAGAAAAGTATTATATTTTTAATAGTGCACGTAAATTTGTAAAATGAATTTCAGCACAAGGAACTCTAATTTTTTTGAGACATGTACTGTAGACACAAACTATACATTACAGAAAATGAAATTCATAAAAGAACTGATAAACCAAGATAGTTGCAAGTCATTACTTTTTTTACGAAAAGATTGCTTTTATTGAATGGTTATTATTTTTGTGGCATATCACTTGATGATCAATAATTGTATAGTGGGGAAGACTTAACATTACAAGAAGGGTGCAGTTGCCCCAAAATGTATGGAAGGGGCAGATATTAAATAGTCAAGTGTCCAAAGAAAACCAGAAAGAAGAGTACAAATGAAGTCAAAAACATAATTACAAATGAAGTCCCTTTACTATAGAGGTTCATTTTTTAAGAATTTATAGCTATTGATTGCATATGTCCAAGAGACATATATTTTTGTAGCTATATAATTGCAAGAGCTCTTCTTGCTCATAAATGCTAGTTAGAAACTTTAGAAAAGGCATAATTACAAATAAAGTTTAAAAATAGTGCTTAGACCAATTGACAAGATTAATTCAATTTTCTACTTAACAACTTTGGCTTCACAATTCAATTTTAATATGTCCCATTACAAGACAAATGTCAAGTACACGCTGTAGTGCATTACACACAAATTTTTGATAAATATATTTTGGATGACATTAAAATTTAACTACTCATACATTGAAGGAGAAAATAGACCCCTTTCTAAACAAAATGATAAATCTTGTCCAATTGCCCAAGTGACAACATATGCAGAAAGTATCCCAAGAAAATGTATTTTTGCACATGCTTTGGAAAAAATTGTTGTGTCAATCCCAAGTATGTGTCAGGAAGCCAGTATCAAGTAAATATATTTAGCTAATTTATCCATAATATAGGATTTAATGCCAGAATCATTCATAAGATAGAGGTACTTGGATAGAGTAGAGAAAACATGCTCATTAATGTTTCAAATAATATCTTTCCAAGCTTCATTGTTTTTCAACTACCTTTACAATTTAATAAAGTTTCATGCACCTTATATATCTTCACAAAATGAAATTTGACATGATGTATTTGCAATGTTATATTATTTTGGAGCCAACTACATAGAAATATTCTTTAATATATTTACTTTATATTAACTTTCACCTCTTCTTAGCCAATTTAGCCCTTTTCTTTTTATGTGTTTTTTATTTCTAGTCCTAGGGAATTTTCTAAGAGAAGCTTTGTTTATTTTTATCTCAAGCAATAGCTTCTGCCTGATAATGAATCCATTAATAGGGTTCAAAAATTTGGAAAGGATAATACTTATGTAGTTGGCTCCCAAATCAATCTCACATACTTTTTAAAAGGAATCAAAATTGCATGCAAAATAAGATTCGCGTGCACTTCACAATTTTACAAAATTGTATATCCTTATTGATGTCTCTGGTTTGCCTGCACTTCACAATTTTGCATTTCTGATTTAGGTCTACATTTAGTGTTGGTAGATCAATGCATGTCTTTTAGTTTGGTCATTACATATGTAGGATCATTTGGTAAACTCAAATGTTGTAATGAACCTTCTTGTAATCTTGTACCTATTTGGTTTCCAATTTAATGAATCACATTGCTTCACTTTATTTTAAGGGCACCTACCTTAAAGAAGCATGTTTGTTCTCCATATTGTTAGGTGTTCTAAAGTTGGATTTGAATAGAGTTGGGATACTGAGGAGGTGGAAGATGACTTATGAGGATCTTGAAAATTATGATTCATATGCAATTGATATTTTAGGTCCAGAAAATTCAACCTGGCATAGTCTCCTCTAAGCCTATAAGAAGCCATGTCACAGGTCAGGGTTTCTTCCTCCGTTATGTCAAAAGTCTCTAGCCAAACCCTTGTTCTATTTCTGGGTAATCTAATTTCTGCTACCCATTTACCCCAATGCCTCTATCGGAATCCTTCGTAAATTTTAATGACTTGACTATTATTGAGTCTCGCATCCTGCTTAGCTACATGTTTGATAGGTTGAGATCTAGGACATAGGGAGTCTATTGAATCTTTCCATTCCCATATTTGTGGAGATAGAATATTGTATTCTAAAGCACCAGTAAATTGCAATTGCATCCATTGGAGTTGTTGGATCTCAGCTTGTTGTCTTTGCAGAAGCTGCAACTCAATCTAAGGTGGAGCTAGTTGACAATAAGAATTCACAGATTGAAACTCGCTAGGATTGCCCGCATGGAAATTCTCAAGCTGGTGTTCATTAATACTGTCTTTTGGCCCTTGAAAATGCGGGAAAGACCAGTACATATTATCATACCACCATTTTTGTTTCCATCTGAGAGCAATCCTAAAAACAAGTTAGAGAAATAATATGGATCACATGATGAATTTATAGAACACATCCCGCAATCTGCTACATCTACATTCAAATTTGTGCATGATTTCACATAATTTGGAACTCCTCTAGAGTCCACAAGAGAGAATGTGGAACAAGAAGCTAATTTATATGTCCACAGTGCTTCTGTTCTTTTTCTAAAATTTGATTCAAGTAGCTTCATCATCCCACCTGCTCTAGGTATAGGATATGAGTGTAGAGGTCTAGTATTCAGAGCGTACTAAGAAAAATATTTCCTAATAACCATTGCCAAGTTAACTAGCATCTGCTCTTCCATGACCAGCAAGAAACATCTGTAGCTATTAAAAAAATAGGACACTAAATTCTATCCTACTTCAAATTTTCCTAATTCCTATAACTTTGTAGATAGAAGAGGCAATTATGCACAGAATCTAGTTTTTGGAAATAACTCACTCAGAAACCTATATATCCCAAACAATAAATTCAAAACCTTCCAAACTGACCACCTGACACCAAATGACAAGGCCAAAAATTTGTTAGGAGAGGAATTGGAAGAAAAAAATTCCTCTTCTTTAGAAATGACAAAGGACCTCTACTCTACACCAAAACCCTCACTGAAATAAAATTTCAAAGCAGGAGGCTAAAGCTTATCATTGTGATATGTTGCAATGCATCTTGTTAGAACAAATTGCTCTTAAGCTTCTGATGTATTGAGGGGAAAGTAGAATAAAATTTCTAGACAAAAAAATGAAGCAGGTGGGTAATGAGGAAAAAGACCCCACAAGCCTATGCAACTTATTCTAACAAGGACCACAAAGCTTAACACTAGAAGATCAACAACCAAGCTCTCAATCAAGGAAAAACAAATGTTCATTCATGGAAGCTGTTCATAATCATGAAACTGTAGAAGAATGAAGAATGATATTGGATGAACTAGCAGTGTCAGACTCCAAACAACCTCAGCCCAATATTGAACAGTGATACAATTGACTGTAGGACTGCCACCACACCTCAATTTATACTAACAACAATCCAAGCCAAATCCTATAAGACATTGGTTTGTCCATAATTAATCTTCCCCATTTCATAATGCAGATTAAATTTAAATATCCTATTTAATGGCCAACTTTTCCTTTTAGCCAGATGCTAGTACAATAGAGTTTTATGAGGTGTCCCCACTATGACATCCTTCAATTGGGCGTTTCCTAGTGTAAAGACATTGTTGAACGACTTCTAGGTGCTCATGTCACACTGCATGATGTCAGAGCCACGGTGATTAATAAACACATCGTATGACAGCTTTCTATCTGGAATTTTGGGTCTATCAGAAGTGGAGGCTTACAACTCAGTCTTACAACTAAGAGTAGAGGATGATGGTTCAATTTTCTCAAACGCCTGTGTATGAGAGGGAGATGGTGTAACAGAACTAGTGGTCGACACAATAGCATTGGATTGGGTCGAACAACAATTAAAGTAATTAAAACGGGATGAAAATGGAGATCTCAATCTGGCTGAGTGTGTAGCAGAAGTAGATGGAGACTGAGATGGAACAATTTCTTGGGAAGTGAAGTTAGATGCCATGAATTATATATAATCATTAATAGAAGTTTATTTTAATTAATTAAAGTTTATTTTGTAGTTAAAGAATAGTTGGATTCAATATTATTTAAGTATCTACAACATGAAGTTTTTCATTAGTCAAAATCTTATAAGTTACGGTAATTAATTTATTCGCATTTCATTATCTTTTAATATTTGTCTTCACTATATTTATAAAAATACATCTATATATTTATTTCATAACAATTAAAATTACAAGACAAAAATATTTTTTAGATTTATTTTATTTAGACTTGTATATTCAAGATGTTTTATTTAAGAACAATTAATTTGGTGCGCTTATAGTTAAGACAACATCTCTTTTGATGAAAGATGATTGCAAGAACCTCACCCATCTATTTCATAAAGAAGTGCTAGAGGTGATTATCAAATGCTTATCCATTGTCTTCAACCCTTTTACATTCATAAAATTAAGATTTTTTGGCATTTCTAGGTACCTTTTAACTGTATGCAAGAGTTTCATCTCCAACTAGAGTTCCAACTAGAGTTTCAACTATAGTTTGATTCTATTAGAGGTTCTATTTGATATGGTGAATTAGAGTTTCAACTACAATTCAATTCTATTTTAGAAGTTCTATTTGATATGGTGGATGAGAGGATCTAAAATAATTGAACTAAATCTAAAACAATATTTCCAATTAAACATTTCTTACTATTATTTATTTTTGTCCTTTTTTTGTGAGCTCTTAATACTATATTAACAAGTTAGCATAATTGATAACTATGAGATATTCTTCTATATCAAGTCAAATTGTGATATTGCTACCAAGATTCAACTGTTAACTCAAACATTACACAAAAATTACACAATTGAATCATGATGACAATATCACAAGATTACATAAGTTTTGTTATATTTTTTTTTTAAATACTCATATTTTAATCATAAATTATTAAATTAAATTGTAAATACTCTGCAAGCAATCATTTAATAACCTTTTAACTTTGTCTAAGACACTTCAAGCTTCATGTTCCTAGCTTGTGAATTGATTTATCTTTTATTATCACATGGCTTTCGCTATAAATGTAGACCAATAATAGTGTGTTTATCTAATATTGTCCCTGTCAGATTATTTTTGTATTAAGACTATTTGTAATATTGTAAAGTTTAAAATTTTATGTAGTTAAAATATTGTGAAACCTCTGAATAACTTCAATATCATTTTATTTTAAATGATTCTCCAAGAAATATTAAATTTAAATCTTGGCAACTATCACAGCCATGTGTTTCACGTCCCAATTACATTTGAACTTTGTCCAAATCAATTTGAGTTTAACCGGGTCTGCTACCTTAAAATAATATTCCACGTTCTCAATTAAATAACATGAGGGGTCCTAAAAATCTTGTCTGCCACCTCCTCACGTGGCTAGAGCTTCATAATCTTACAAAATCAGAAGAAAACCAACACTTCTAACATAGATTCCTGATCTATTTTTTTCATAGCCCACTCTCAATTACAGTTGTTGATTAATAACAACACAAATGCTTAACAAAAACAAACCCAATCTCAAATAAGTATTTCAAATAACTGGTCCTCTCGAATGCATTTTGATTGCTTGATGCAATCAAAAGTTAAAGATGATGCATTACACAAAGTCCAAAGACTAAGGAACCCATTCAAGACAATGATGTTGATTTATTTAGGCATGCTAATACTCAATAAAAGTTAAAAAAATATGCCACAAATGTTATTCATATAAGAAATAGTAAGTACTAAGTTTCCTTCTAGCATGAAAACATCCTCTGAAAATAGCTTTCCAGATACATTTCCTTGCACCTCGGAAAACATATTCAAAGCACTTAAGTACTTCAAGAATCAAAACTATTCAATTATTTCCATTCTTCCTAGAAAATAAGATAATGATTGTGTGTCTTCAATGATTCAGAGTAAAATACATTTTTAACTTGAAATATGGAACCAATGGTTGCAACATTTCACTGTAATACTAGTAGCGGTGGAGATAGTTCTTCTCTGTTTCCTCTTTCATAATAACTGAGCTTCTCATAGTGCATCCATCTTTCTCCCAGTGCAAGCATTCCTTCTTTTGTGCAGACAAAACACATAATAATTGAACTTCTTGAACTCAGAGCAAGAGTTGACCATACCTTAAGCTCCGCACCAGATGCACCATTCATCTTTTCTGCAATTTTCTTTAGATTAATTCCATGCATTAGGTTAGTTTTTCTTGAATGGATTTTCAAAATATCCCAACGAGACTGCAAAGCATAAGAAATGTCGTGATTAGTTAAATTAGTGCTTGTTCAAAAGCTTGTACCTAAAATCTATCCTTAAAATTTATGCCTCTAACTAAACTTGGAATTATACAGCTAATCAAACTATACATAAAATTCATTCCCAGTGAATTGGTATTATTGAAGAGGGCTTTATTTGTCTAATTTACATTATATGTCGAATTTTGCCCACTTGATAAATTAAAGGGGGCAACCTTGAAGTTGTGGGCTTCCACAACTCTATCATTGACAAGATTTTTATGATTGTTTCTCAAACATAATCTTGGTTTGTCATTGTGATTGTTAGCTCCTTTATTATTGTTATAATTAGATATATAATTATTGTTATTAGTGTTGGTATAGGATTTATTATCTTTGAATAATTTTATCTCTCCCCTCTTAACCAACACATCTTCAATTATGATCTCATTCTCAACAAGTTTTTCAAAAGTAGGGGGACATTGAAGTTGGAGCCTATAGTTCATCTCCACATTTAAATTACTCATAAATATTTCCATTTTCTCCATTTTAGGGATACTTCATGGATATCTTGCAAAAAATGTTCTCCACCTTAGAAGGAACCCTAGGAAAGATTCACCATCTTGTTGCTTAGTGTCACATAGGTTGAGCATGGTAATCTCGTGTTTGATGTTGTAAGAATAATGGGTTACAAATTTGGAAGCTAATTCCTCGAATGTCTTTATCCCTTGCGGAAGCTTGGAGAACCATTCCATGGCTTGACCTCCCAAAATTTTTGAAAAAAGTCTTATTAGGTATGTTGTATCATGCATAAATTTGATGCTTAGAGCACAAAACTCTCTAAGGTGATCCTGTGGGTCTAATTTACCCATGTATTTGTCGTACTTAGGAAAGACTACATTTATCGGAAAGGGTACCATAACTAAGCTTTTGTCAAAGGGAAATGGGCACAAGGCCTCGATAGTGAATGGCTTAGGTTCAGGGGCCCTTTTCATTAGATCAATCTATGCTTGGAACATTTTCAGTTGTTTAGTCATCACACTCATCGGATTATCATCTTCTTTGTCTTTCTTTAATTGATCAACATCATAATCATGTGGAAGTTTTACTCCTTCTTGGACTAAGTTTAGGAAAAACTTTTCCCTATCTCTATCTATTAACATATCCACGACTTCAAGAAATTCATTGTCTTGAGCAACTCTATTAGCTCTTTCTTTAAGTGTTTCCTTAGGCCCTTGGTTAGCATTATTGATATTGTCATTGTTTCCTCCATGATCATAATCATAAAATGTGGAGTTTCTATCCATTGGTTCAATTCTCTTCTCAAACATATTTGGGAGACTATCCCCTTGGTTCTGATTTTCGAAGAAATTTTTGGATTCAAATTCGGGGACCTCTCTTGCAATGCAAGTTTCATCTTCCTGTAAAGATATTTTGAGTCTATGTGAGCGTGTAGAAACTGGCATCCAAAAAGGTTTGATTTCAAATTATTTTCCCCAATTTGGTAATTCTTTGTTTTTATGAAGAGATTTAAAAATATAAGATGAATTTTCAAATGGATATCTCTTACTCGTTGTATGTATTGTTCAAACAAAGCAATCACAAATACACTTTTTCTTTTTAACCCTCTACACAAAAAGGTGTTTGAATTTTTAAGGACATTATCATGGGTTTTTGCACAAAAAGATACTCCAAGCAAGCTACCTAGTTCACAATTTGGTTTGTAAAAATGGTTCTACAAGGTAGGTTTTTCTATTTTAACAAGGTATTTAATCAAGATTCCATTCAAAATGAACATTAAGTTTTCATCCTCCAAAATTAGGAGGCTTCCCACCATCAGTATGTCAGAGTTTTGTGCAATCTCGAAGGACTACTCGAGGAAGTTCGAAAGCTTGATATCCTTTTGTCACATAGCCCATTAAGGATGCATGCATTTTATTTTAGAGTGGGTTGGATTTTCGCAGCAAAAGAAAATGTATCCCACTTTGGGTTGTCCCTCTCACCGGCCTTATTAAGGAAAATCTCAAGAGGTGAGCCCACTATAGATCTATCATGTTCATATTGAAAGAAATAAATTGGAATAAAGACATAGGTTTTGGGAGTTTGGTTCACCAAAAGGTGAAGAGCATATCCCTATCTACTTCTCAATTCCCCAAACATAATTAACAAGGTTCAATTACCAAACCCACTAACTAATGGGAATTGAGTATTTCTACTCTTTTCCGCAAACAAGGGGTTGTTCCAAATTAGTGTTTGGTTTGTTCCTTTAAGCTACTTTTATTACTAGATTATATCAAAAATCACAAGGCCCCAATCTAAGCAAAAATTGACCAAGTTTAAGGCTTACCTTCACTCGAAGCTAGCAAAGGCTAGGGGCATTTTTTATGAGTTTTTCACTTTTATGCTCACCTAGTGGTGATAGTTCCTTTCTTTTTCAATTTTCCTCCAACAAGTTAGTCAATACAACTAGCCAAAATGAAGAAAAACAAGAATAACTTTGAATCCAAGCCTTATTTATCAAATTTTGACAAAAAATGATTAAGACAAGTAAATCCAATTTAATGATATGAACTTTGATTTATAAGCTTCTACAACTTTCAAGTATTGTTCATATATCTCGTTTTCTTGCCGAGAATCCTCCAAAACCAGCTTGATGTGTGCAATGTTATCCTCCTTAATCCATGTGGTCAAAGCCTTCCCTTCACTGTTAAATCTGGTCTTTGGTTTTTTTATTTTCTTATGACCAGGCATCCTACAAACATAGAGAAATCATTTTCCACAAGTTAAATTCTATTAATTCTCAATTTAATTGAAAGCACAACATAATCTATTAAAAACACTATTAAAATGATTGAAAGCATTGTTAAACAAATTAAACACACTGTAGAAAAATATTAAAAGTGTAGGAATACAAATTGAAAGTGCTAGTAAACTAAGTAAAGGCATTAAAAGAAGGTATTAAACGCACTGGAGAGTTGGAGAGTTAGGGTGTACGCACTGAAAGAAAGAAGACAGAAATAGAAGGATTTAAAAGCGCTAAAACTCCATGTAAAGACGCATAAAGTTTTTGTAGAAGCATTGTTTAAGAATTTTAACACGCTGGAGAAACTTGCGTATGCGCTAGAGAATGTCTTAAACGCACTGAAAAATCTACAAAACAAAGAGTAAAAACAAGATTAGCAAGAAAAATAATCAATTTCTCCAAATTTTTAAAAAAGTATGAGGCCTAATACCCCATGGTGGGCGCTATTTTGTGTGCTAAGAAAGCACCTTCATATGGTTAGTATTGTGAATAAATGAAAATAATAACTAAATTACCACAAAGAGTAAGCTATTTTAACAAATAAAGGACAATTAAGCACTCTATGGACCTCTATTTAGAGATGCTAATGTAAAGCTCTCAGCAATCTTCCATTAGTGATAGTCCTAAAATGAGAATGAATGATAAACAAAGCTCATAGTTCAATTCCAAATGAAATTACACATATTTAGCTCCAAATTTTCCTTTCTATCAATAAATTGCAAAAGGTTTGTGTTGGAGATTTGCTGGCAAGCCAGTGTTGACTATATATTTGTCATTGATGAAAACATATGGTAAGAAGCATGCATTGAAGTCTTATATATGGAGCCTTGAGCATATGTTTCCTAGATATGTTATCAGCATGATATCATAAGCACAAAGGTTGATTTTGAGTACAGACAATTGTGCAGTTGTTTATATCAGCTGTGTTCCTGACAATGTTACAAGTAGAGTTCGATATGTGATTCATAGTAAGGTTGCGATGGAGCCTTGCACATTTATATTTGTGTTGTAGACATGTTTTTGAAGCTATGTTCATGTATGTAGAGTTAGTTGTGTAGTAAAAGTTGAGTTATGATGTTTCTATTTGCCAATTACAGTTTCCTGAGTTTATTTGATGGAGTTGAAAGTGTTTATATTGTTTCAGTAGTTCCGCTTATCATTTTGATATGCGTGTTTGGTTTCATATTTGGAAATGAGTTAAGAATATTTGGTTAAGAGGGCATAACTTATTTCAACATGAGAATAAAGTTTCAATTAATTTGGTGGAGCCAACAGTGTGAAGCGACACGTCTACTCATATTAAGTTGTGCGGTCCCATTTGTGAATCATGCTTGGTTTATCCATTGGAGATGTTATTGAAGAGTTGTATTGTTTCTCTATTATGATTTTGAGAAGGTTCTAATAGGATGACTTGATTATATCATTTGGAGAATGATATTTATAGCTAGTTAGTTGTGAATGCTAAGTATGATTGTAAGAGCAGAGTAGAAGATGCAAATATAATGAGACAATATAGTTCATTCAATCATTAGTTGAAGATCTATGTGAAGTAGTAGAGAGTGTATACTATTCATTGGAACTGATCAAGACATCAGGTCTACTTTTCAGTTCACCAAGATCCAAATATGGTGTATATCTATTGTACAAAAGGTTACAACCTTCACCATTTGAGTAGTGAGATCTTGGACAGTGAGTCCTCACCCCTAACAGGGTTGTTTGTAAAAGAATCCTAACAAGGTTTGACCTTTGACCAGGTCGATGTACTTCATGCATTGTAAAGATCAAATCCTAATAGTCTTGTAAGATCTTCTAAAAGGGATCATTATACTCTAGTGTAGTTTATAGTGGGTGCTAAATCCCATCGGGGTTTTTACCTATTTGGGTTTCCTCATAACCAAAATTGTGGTGTTGTGTTAAGTGTTATATTATTCTATATGTGCTTAATGTTCTTTTGTACTTAATTGGATAAAGAATTGAATCTTGTAGATAACTAATTCACCCCCCCCCTCCCCCCCCGCCCCGCCCCGCCCTCCCCTCAGTTATCTCTTGGGACTATTCCTAACAGTTTAATGCTATTCTTAGATTTATGGATGATTAATGAGTGATTTATGCCTTTCTTTTATAGATTTTGGCAAGGGTAGAGGGTGTAGTTGATTTGATTATGATTAGGTGAGGGTTAAGTCCATGTTTCCACCTTTGGAGACCATTTAAATATTTTGTCCTCAAAGCTTGGGACCAAAGGAAAAAATTAGTGGACAAGATGCATTCTCCAAGTGAGTGATTGAGATTCAATTTAGGCTTGATCCATGTGAGCTCTTTTCTTAAATCCTATTGGTTGATTGAATTTTCCTCCCATTTAGTGGTTGAGGGAAAATAGGATTTAATCAATTGAATTTAATTAATATCTTTAGCCATGTGTACCCCTTGAATGGGTTGATTTGATTTAAAAGAACTATGTAATTAATTAAATTAATTACACAATTGATTTATTTATCATGCTTTATTTGATTTAGATTGAATTTATGACTTTTGATTTTTAATTAAATTGAGTAAAGGCTTGATTTGATTCAATTGCTCTAAATTTTACGTTGATTGTTTACTTAATTGATCTTGTCTATTTTCAAGTGATTACAAACATTATGAAAACAAATATTTCACTTGGTTGAAAAATTTAACAATAAATATTTCACTCATTTAAGAAAGTTAACAAAATTTCAAATTGGCTACAATCCAAATTATCATTCTTGTAAAGCTTTGTAATTTCAAAAATATTTTAGAAGTGAATGCCACTGCAAAATGGAGAAGAGGAGAGAGGAGAGACCACTTTGGGGGAGGAATTTAAAAGCACAAAAATGATAAAACCTATGCTAATGATTGCAAAACATGATTGTCATGAAAATAAACTAAGGATATGGGAGTTAAACCTATGTCCATATGACTCCTTTAAAATGGCAAGGTTTGAGGTTTTCGATTACACTGGTGAAGTGCTAAAACTCAATTCTCCTCTAGTGATTTGTGTGTACTTAGAGAAAGACAAAAGAGGGGGAAATTTGATCCATCTTATAAATTAATGGCACATAATATAATGAACATTATTAGATTCAAAATACAATAATATTAAAATAATGCTTCTAGGATATCATCCAGGTTTCATACTCGTGAAATACAAAGTTGCAAGAAAATTTGAATCCAACCACCAAATGAACTCATGGTGTTAAAATAAACACCATCATAATCCCCAAACTCCATATCATCATTAGAACTTGTCTGCATTGACATCCTGAAGCCAAATTTTTTTTGGATGTCCATAGATGGCTTCACCATTTTGTTTGTGTTGAAAATCTTGAATACAATTTCATGCTTAGGATTGCATTACTTAGATTTCTTCTAGCACACTCCATTTTCCCATAGCGCAAGAAAAATTTATGAGATGAGATGTATTTGTGACAATAGTATATAGAAAAATGGGCCAAAGAAATATCTGTCATTTTTGCATGTCTATAGAATAACATTTGTCATATTCCCATGTTTACTGACATATTATAGTTTCTATATGAAAGTTAAGAGTTAGGGTATCGAACCAAAGCTAACCTTATTCCCAAGAAAACAAGAATGATACTTGTTGGATTAGGGCTATGTACACAAAATATGTCAATAAAAATTTTAACATGGAAATATTTGCCACATATGATATAGAAAAAAGAGCTTTAGGGTAAATTATAGAAAATAGACCTTTAGGTTGATTGAGATTGGCACATGATATGCAAAACTAAAATATTAAGCATACCAAAGAGATAAACTAATTTCTGCATTTCCCGACATTGCTTTGTTGTTTCTTGGTGTAAGACTACTAAAAAGTCTGAACAAACCAGTGGTATCTCTCTCAAAATAAGCCTATTGGCTTAACAAATACCCTTTCTCCAACACTTAATTTTTTTCATCTATTATTTTTCCTATATGTTGGATGTGTTTTGTTTCTTATTTTTCATTACACATCATGTGATGCATGTTCTATTTTGTTTTTCTTTCATTGTATATTTTCTCTATTTCATGGTTTATCTTCTGCATTTAGGACCTTTTAAGTTTCTCAATAAGTTGTATGACTTTTGTGTCATATTTCTTTTTTTTGTTGGTATAAATGTTCAGAGACAGGGGAAGGCTGCTAAATAATCTCATTAATAGTACTGTTCTAGAAGAAATAAAAAATGTGCCATTTGCGGTTGCCAAGTACCCAATTGGTCTAGATGAAATTTTAAAAGAATTATAAAGGACAAAACTAAAATCTGCAAATAGCCATGACAATGTGTAAGTTGTGGGATTATGGTGCATGGGTGGCTCTGGCAAGACCACTCTTGTCAAACACTTATATAACAATAGATATAAAAGTATGGAAAAGTTCAATTTTTTTACTAGATGTTAGAGATGTTGCTTCTAAAATTCTTTTGCATGATAAATAGAAAAAGCTTCTAGAGGAATTCAGTCTCCAGGGAATATCAATTGAGAATATAGAAGAAGGAAAGGGATTCTTGCTAGTTGTTTGAGATTTGTTGAAGTGCTCATTGTTCTAGATGATGTGGATAACCTAGACCAATTGGATGCTCTAGTGCCCAAAAAGGATAATCTTGGACATAATAGTTTGATTGTAGTGACCACAAGACAATTTGAGGTCCTCTGATTTTGGGTATCATGTCAATGTATAAAATGAAATCAGTAGATCCATCTCATGCCATACAACCACTACTACATTTGACCTCATTTTTCTACCAAAATTTTCAACCATGAAGCCAAAAGGTTTTGGTTGGTCAGAATATAGAAGGAAAACTTTTTTAAAAAAAAGTTATGCCCATGTTAATCAAAATTTCAATTAACACAGGCATAACTTAAAAAAAGAAAAGGTTTCATTTCTCATTCATTATTACCATAGAGAATTTATTTCAAGGGAATTGTAGTGCACAAAATGCGAATTCAAAGATCGCTAAGATTTGAAGGGAATTGCAGAGCACAAAATGTGAATACAAATTTGGGCTCATTATTAGGTATCTGGGTTGGTTGAGCATCATCGGCTTCATCCCAGGGTTTGTCTACAAATGTGAATTAGAAATCTAGGCTCTGTTCTTTTGAAGGAGAACACAAGAAAATATATCACATTTTTATTTCTTTTACCTATTCTTTTGATGGCTCGATGAGAGTTCCATTAGATATTTTTATGGTCAAGGGTTTCTACATTCTCTGTTTTGTATTATTCTTGGATAGGGTTTTGTATTTTTCTAGTTTGTATGGATGCAAAATAGGATAAGAGATATTCAACATCCAGCAGTCAGCTTTTCATGGACGCACTATGTGCACTATGGGCATCTGCATCTCTGAGATAGTCTCTTAAATTTGTGAGCTTCTTGCTCAGCCATTCGAAATCACTTGTGAAGTTACAGACAAGTGAAACCTCCTTGTTTATCTCTTCTAACAACATCCTGTGTGCTATAAAAGTGTCACACTTATGTGAATCATTACATCCAAGAATACTCAACAATGAGGTCTCGAATAGCGATTCACAGCTCTCTATTCGTGGAGTGCAAGGGTTGTATTATGAGGCCCTCATATTGACCTTGTTAAACCCATGCAAGTACACCAAGAAATGAGAGATTCAAGGATGAGAAGCAAGAGTGCTAATCTCCATTGATCTTCAAGTTATTGCATGTAAATGAAACTAATCTAGATGATTGCCATGCAAGAAATAAACTACTCTATTGAGATGAAACTATTACAAGTTCTTGCTAATTATGCTATGTGGATTAAGCTAGAACAATGAAAGGAAACATAAATTTAAACTATTATGTGAATGCAATATTAATCTAAACTATGGATTGCCATGAGGCATGAGAGAAGAAGACAAGAAGAAAGAAGTCTCAAATATCCAAGCTCCAAATGTGCTCAAAAGTTTCTTCTAAGATTGCTCTCCAAACCTGTAGCATAACAATAACATGAAAATTCTAGATCTCTAATTGAGAAGGAGAGGGCTCCTTATATAGGAAACTGATGAAAAGAATGCTTCTCCAAGATCAATGTGGGATAAATCCAAAAAGAGGAAATAAAGCTCATTTTTTATAAAGTGTGGAGAGAAAATGGATTTTATTTATTTTTAATTATTTGTTTCCCTTTTTTTATCACAAAGAGCTTTAAGAGGATTCTTTTATTTATTTAAAAGAATGATTCTCTATTAATTAAATAAGATAACATTATTTAATTAAAAGAGAGATATTATTCTAAATAAGATAAAATCATTTAATTAAAAGATATTTTAATTAAATAAATTTATATCATTTAAAAGATATGTCTTTCAATTAAATAAGGTTATTTTATTTGTTTAAGAGGGAATATTTCTTTCGATTAAATAAAATTATTGAAAGAATCAGGAAAAGGATTTTTGTTTTGTTTTTATTTGATTTATTTCCTTTTCCATCACAAAAGATCTTTTGAGAGGATTTTATTTATTTTAAAAGAATAATTCTCTTTTAATTAAATAAAATAAGGTTATTTAATTAAAAGATGAATATTAATTAAATAAAATAAAATCATTTAATTAAAAAGAGTTTTAATTAAATAAATTTATTTTACTTAAGAGATATTACTTTCAATTAAATAAAGTTATTTTATTTATTTAAAAGGGATTATTTCTTTTAATTAAATAAAATTATTGATGACATGATTAAACCTTAGGAGATTATTGAAATGATTGAAATAGTTATGATTTGATCAAGGAAATTGATTTGAAAGTTGTAAACCATTGATTCAGGAAATTGATAAATTAATAAATGGGGCCCAAAGTCTAGGCGACCATTTTAGGGTGCATACACATCCTGCCAAGCTTTTCAAGAACAACATCAATCACAACAAATGCCATAATTGAATTTTTAAGTAACTAAGAAACTAAAGCACTTTCAAATATTACTCTGGACTACACAATTATAACTTAAAGAACTCTCAAACACTAGAATGAACTTCTCAAAATTTGATGGCTCTTAAAAATTGAGAAACTGAAGATTAGCACTCAGTTATTGACCAATTTGAACCAAGTTAAACTAATCAAGTTGTAATGAATGTGATTACAACTAGAGAAGAAGTAAATTTATAAGAATGAATACAGAGCTTATTAGGAAGGATTCTCAGCCTTCTTGCCCAAGTTATTCTAATCACTTTTATTTTAATTATTCTCATCTTCCTTTTGACCTACAAATATAATAATTGTGTATACTAGTGTGCCATAGTTGCCCATAGACAAACCTAGGAAGAGTACAATAGTGGAAGACCCAATTCCAAGGTACTATGTACCCTCACCCAAAAATTCTATGTTTCAAATACTTAAGGCAAAGGAAGAAGATCAAACAATAGTTTCCCTTCTATTGATCAACTTATAGATACCTCTTAGGACTCCTTGAGATCTAACTCACAAAAGATCAATTTTAGGTTCTAATGACAAATTCGTCCAAATAGAGCCCTTTAAGGATCCTACTAGACTACTTTGGAACTCCAAAACTTTACAAAGGATAGAGAAAGAAAATGTAAAGGATTTGAATTATTTAGATATGTATAACTATCCACCAAAAGATAGGTTACAGATCTACTCCAGCACTTCAAACTTCTTCCTAAGTACATACTCCTAATAAGGCCGAATTAGGCTTGGTTTTCAAAGGAAGTCCTAAGAAATGGGCACAAAGATCCAAACCAACCTTGTGAACACTTAGAGGTATGAAAAATTACTCCAAATGCAACATTCACTTGATCACTTACTTCATGAAAACTGTTGCATACTCAAACTCCTACAATTCAAGACCAAATACATAGAGATATTTGGTCTAGGGCTCATTTATAAAAATAGAAAAATTCATCCCCTAGTTTCCTCCTTTTGGAATCTTTGAAAGCATTCTAATATCTTTCATTTTTATTGTTTTTCATGCAATTTGGACCACAAAGTCACAAGCTAGACCTTCATTTGCACAAAACCCTATTGGAGCAAGGGTTTTTGGACTGGTTTTAGAGATCCTATCACAACTTAGGCTAGATATAACCAAATGAACTTAGACTTGTTGCATTTTCAAGTTAATAGGATATAATTCCAAAAAAGATTATTTATCACCCTTCATGAATTTGTACAAATCATACAGACTGCAAATAACAAAGATTTTATAAGAGAAAACCTAAGAACTTTATTGATTTTTCAAAATAGAGCCATACAATGGAACCTGTTCTATTGGGAAGGTTCTTACACATATATATAAACTTTTTCCACCAAGAAACTACCCTTGAATTGGTTAGATTTAGTAGATTTAGTTAGATCTTTGAATTAGCCACAAAATAGCAACTTTGGCAACTTTTTGAAAAAGTTGTAAAAGTTTCTTAGCAACTTTTTGTTACACTTTTCAGATCTTGCTAAAATGTCTTAAACTATGACTCTATTCTATCCTAAGGACTGGGTTAGCCATTTACTTGGTCTAACCTATTATTTTAAGACTTAAAACCTTAAACATCCTATGCCAATGTCCTTTAGGACTTAAGGAACTCAAGGTTTATAAAACACCTATGAGTCCTTAGCCTTTACAAATGGACTTGATGAGACTAGAATCTATAAGAGACTACTACATAATCCTAAGTTGATCATTTTGTAATACCAAGGATAAATCCAAGGTGTAGTGCCTCTGTTGGAGCCAGTTCCCTGTACCATACTGCCCACCTCAAAGGAACTCAAGTCCCTTGAGTTGGAATGTCTTCAAGCTTGTAGCCTACCTTTTCAATCTCTGACTCAGTCATCCAAGTGGCATCCTCTGCTAGAGAATCTTTCCATTTGATTAGGTATGCATAGTAAGTGCCTCTCCTAGTTTGTTTGGTTACCCTCTTGTCCAAAATACATTCTATCTAAGAAGTGATTGTTCTTGGAAGTTGTGTTGTATCTGCATTGCCTAGATGACCTGTTCCTGCAACATTCACATCACTAGAAGACTTATAAGCATAAATGTCAGCCACATTGAAGATAGGTGAAAGTCCTATGTTAGGTGGAAGGTCTATTTTGTAAGCATTGTTGCCACATTTCTTTAGGATTTTAAAAGGGCCAGCCTTCTTCATCATAAGTTTGGTGTGTTATCCTTTTGGCAATCTTTCTTTCTTCAAGTGAATCATCACTAAGTCCCCAACTCTGAACTGCAAATCTCTCATCTTCCTATCTATCTGGTGTTTGTCTTTCTCTATGGTATATTTTAGTTTGTCCTTGACTTGTTCTTGAATGTCTTTCATCACTTGGGAAAAGTCTTCTACTAGAGCACTCTTCCTGTCCATATCCTTCACATCTATTAACTCTAAGACTCCCCTTAGGTGGCTTCCATAGACAATTTGAAAAGGTTTTAGACCTCTGCTCCTATTCAATGAATCATTATATGAGAATTCTACCTATGGTAGAATTGTATCCCATGAACCTCCATGTTGTTGAGTGAGGCATCTTAGAAGATTGCCTAAGGACCTATTAATGACTTTTGTCTTCCCATTTGATTGTGGGTGATAGGCTGAGGAAAATGAAAGGTTTGTCCCCAACTTCTTCCATAGGGTCCTCCAAAAATGGCCTAAGAATTTGGAATCTCTGTCTAAAACTATGGACATAGGTAAACCATGTATCCTACCAACTTCTTTGAAGAACAATCCTACAAAGTGAAATGCATCATGTGTTGTCCTACAAGGAATAAAATGGGCCATCTTGGAAAACCTATCAACTACTACAAAAATGCTATCATTTCCTATGTTGTACTTGCAAATTTGGCCCAAATTTGGAGTGACCAATTCAAAATTTTCTCTAAGTCAAGGTGAGTACCCCTAAAAACTTTTTGAAGATGCCCACTTGAAGTGCAAGAAAAGTGTGACCTAATGATTTTCATGACATACCAATTTGGGGACATGTGCCAAACCTATCATGGAGTAAACAGAGTGGGTTACAACTTTCAATTATTATATTTGATGAGTTTTGGAGATAGTTGTTTTAAGGTGTTCACTTTAAATCTGCATTCTGCATATTGCCTGGATGTAGCAAATGGTCTATGTTGCATGCTTGCATTTTTTACCTGATTGTGTTTCATGATATAAGGATGGGTCTGAGGTGATCTAGGTATGAGAGAGAATTTCCATTTCCATTTTCAGATTCCTATGAGTTCATATGATAGGTTTTCCCAAGCCTTTCTGTTTGCAGTTAATTAAGTTTCCCAGAATGTGAAAGTGCAGAATTTTGAATGCCCTACTTTGAAGTCTTGCAACTTGCACCAGATTGAATGGAATGGATAATTGAATATTAATCTATATTATAATCATGGAAATGTACTACCATGAAGATTTTTAGGCCATGATGAATCCATTTGGGTAATTTGTCAATCTGATTCAGTTTGTAGTTTCTAACATTTTGATGATCAGTTGCACAGTTTAGTCAGAGGGCTTGGTCATGGAGTTGTATCTTGAATAGCATGATTTATCATAACATGCGGGTTGTTGCATCCTACTTTAGGCATGAGAGAGAGTGTTCACACTAATTTTTTAGCTTACCATGTGCCCGTTCGACCTATTTATCAAAGCCATTACTTTTGTAGATTATTAAGTTTTACTATGTGTGCACAGTTCAATTTTCTAAGTGGCATACTTTGGGGTCTTGCTACTTCCACCCAGTTCAAGGTCAAGAATAATTAATGGATGATGTGTATTATAGACCTAGAAGAGTACTTGTCTGAAGATTTTCAAGTCTCTACCAATCCATTTGACCACTTTTTGAAGCCAATTCTAAACCCTGTTTATGCATATTTTGTTGTTTTAATCCTGAATATTTGTAACATGTTGACTTTAGTGTTTTATTGTATTCAACCACTTGATCTCTCAGGTGAATTGATTGTGGATATGTGTAGCTTATCTAAGGGAGAATCAATGCACAGGGTTCTAGTTCATGAAAGTTTTAGTGGGTGAGTTTTTTAGGCCAGTTCTGGAGGTGATTTTTGTGAATTGGATAGCACTGGTAGGATCAACTTCACTAAGTAGCCACTTTCAGAAATTCGTAACTTGATGTCAGATGCATGTTTTAGGATGGCAGTTTTTTTGTCGCATTCCTTGCATATGAGTTTCTTGCTAGTTTCAATGGCTCGCCCTGATCTCGTTATTTGATATTCTCAGTTCATCTCTTTCAAAGGTAGTTTGCAATGTTTTCAATCTGTGTTTGCAGAGCATTTCTGAACAGGCATTTTCAAATTTTAAAATATCCCACCTTGTTCATCTTTAGGTAGTGTTGCCTGACAAAGTATTTCCCTATATTACAAAGTTTGTGTATGTTGGTTCTCAATGTCTAATGATAAGTTTTGATTAGTCTTTTGAAGGTGCAACTGAGGGCAATTTATTCATTTTTTGGCGACTGGAAAAGTGAGAGAAATTGAAACTTTTATAGTGTTCGGCTGTCCAAATCGGACCCAGTTGCAAGTGCTAGCTATTCTAGATGATTTTCAAGGCCAGTAGAATCAAATCAAAAAACATTTAGGCCAGACCTACTTGGGGTCTAGCCTGCCTCATTATTTAAAGAAAAGCTTTATCGTTGTGTAGGTTCTTTCTTTGCCTAACGTGTGCATGATTTAATTGTTGCTAGCAAGGTTCTCTTTGTGCATATTCATGTTTCCATTTCATGATGGCACTCAACTTCTAAGGTCATGGTTCCATTAATAATCAACACATGTTAGAATATGATAAAGATGCTTCCTCATCCATTCTTATGACAAAGAAAAATAAACAAGAATATGTTGTAGCAAGGAGGGCAAAAATAGTGGATTTTTGTTTAGATGCAATTGTTGATGCTACATCATTTATGAGAAAGTTTTTTCAAGTTGGATGGGGACCAAATGAGTTACGTGTGCATAATAACACACCAAGCAGAGGGTGAGGATGTGCATCATATATGTGTAGTGCATACCTATTTAGAGGGGCTACAAAGTTTTAAATGGAAGCTTCTCTTCTTTTCAAATGCTATGCACATTATGTTTCTTAAGTACTGGGCACACATTTTGAAGGAAGTGATACACACTAAATGGAATGTTGCAAATATCCTCATAAATGAGACACACCATTCAAGAAACTCCTCTAATGTGTGCAACAATTGGAGACAAGTCAGTTAAAGTTGAATCAACTTGAACAAATCTTTAGTGTGGTCAACAACAAGGTTTTTTCATTACAGTGAGGTATTTTGGAGATCTAAGTTATTACATGAATAGGAAATGGATCTTTAACCTTTGACACGGAGTATGCACATTTGTTGGATGAACATCGTACCGTGTCTTTGCACATTATGAGGAGGCTCATGCAAATTTTGGGGGCCTGCCTTGTGTAATAGAATAGATGTCACCATATGAAGCAAAGACACCAGCGAAAAGAAAACACCAGTGCAAATTGGTTTGGAGTTGGTTGTGAGGATGCATGAGTTCTTGTTAGGGCTTGGCCAATTTTTTCAAGGGCTTACGCATGTGTTCGAAGTGGTACTCACATAATCAAAGTAAGGTGTTGTGTGTATTGATTGGTAGGGTGTTGCACAAACACCAAAATTTTAAACATGGTGGCAGTACGCACCATGAGTTGAGGTGTTACTAGATCAGAGTTAATGTCCATGATGGATGGTTTCTCTGGATACAACCAAGTTGTGGTCAAGGAATCAGAACATTTTAAGACTGCACTTACCATCCCTTGGGGAACATATGTTTATGTTAGGATGCCATTCGGTTTGACAAATGTAGGGGCTACTTTTCAAAGAGCCATGGATCTAGCCTTTGTTGACTTCATAAAAAAGTTTTTAGTGGTATACCAAGATGATCTCACAGCATATTCAGAGAAATAAAATCAGTATTATGAGCATCTTGAGAAGATCTTTGTTAGAGCCTTGGAATATGGTGTCTCCTTGGATCCAAAGAAATGTGCATTTGGTGTTGTGGAGGGAAAACTCTTGGGACATATTGTGTCTAAGGAGGGAGTGAGAATTGATCTTGAAAGAGTCATGGCAATACATAAGCTTTCACCACCAAGGAATGTTAAAGGAATACAATCTTTCTTTGGGCAAGTTAATTTTCTAAGGAGATTTGTTACAAATTCTTTAGAGATAAGTATTCCTATCTCTAGGATGTTGAAGAAAGAGGAAAAGATTGAATGGAATGAAGAAGCAGATGAATCTTTCAAGAATATCAAGAAGGCCATCAAAGATGCTCCAATACTAAGGACTCTTGATTATGGTAAGCCAATGAAAATATTTTCCTTTGCTTCTTATCATATAGTTGTAGCAGTTTTATTGCAAAAGAATTCAGATGGATATGAGCAACCTATATCATTTTTTAGAAAGTCTTTATAGGTAGCAAAATTGAAATATGACATCACTAAAAAATAGGCTTATGCCTTAGTCAAAGCAGTCAAGGCTTTCAGATGTTATCTTGTAGGAGCTAAGGTGGTTGTTTATGTTCCCAGTGCTACAGTTAAGGATATATTGGTGCAGCAAGAAGTCTCAGGGAGGAGATGTAGATGGATCAATAGGATCCAAGAATTTAATATTGACATTCACATCACAAAGTTGGTAAGAGGCCTAGGCCTTGCAAAGTTAATGGCACAAAGCAATTTGGTTGCAAATCATGTGAATATGTTAGAGGAGGAGGAGAGGCCATACGTTTGTGATTTGGATTATTGTGATTGGTAGAAAGATGTCAATGGTTACTTGCAGAAATTATTTCTTCCCACTGAGATGGATGAAAGTAGAAGGAGAACTATCAAGTTGTAGTCTATTAGATATGCTATCATACATGGTGAGTTGTGGTGGAGAAGCAATGAAGGAGTATTTCTAAAGTGCATAGACCAGGAAAGGTCTGAATCTTTGTTGAAGGAGATGCATCAAGGTGTATGTGGAGGGCACTATATGGCAAAGACCATGGCTCACAAGATTCTTAGGTCAGGATTTTGGTGGCCTACAATCTTTAAGGATACACATCAGTTTGTGAGGAAGTGTGATACATGTCAGAGGTTTGCTAGAAAGTTGAAATTTAATGGAAACTTGCCACTCAGACCTGTCACAATTCAGGCCCCTTTCCAAAAGTGTGGAATTGATTTTATTGGGGAGATTCCAAATAAATCAAGTGGTGGATACTCTTATATATTGGTGGCAATAGATTATTTTACTAAGTGGGTTGAAGCTATCCCTACTAGAAGAGCTACTAGCAAAGTTGTAACTGATTTTGTTATGCAGAATATTCTAACTAGGTTTAGATGTCTAGAGGTGATTGTGGTTGACAATGCAATGTATTTTAGATCACAGGAGTTTAATGATTTTTGTCAGCAATATGGGATACACATTTCATTTTCTTCCCCATATCATCCACAAGGAAATGGCCAGGCTGAGTCCACTAATAAAAGTCTCATTAAAATTCTTAAGAGAGTTTTGGACAAGAATAAGAGAGCTTGGGACTCAAAATTATGGTTGGCATTATGGGCTGACAGAGTAACTGTAAAGAAAGCCATAGGTTGTGCCCCATTTGATCTAGTGTATGGAATATGTGCTAGATTTCCTCAGAATAATTTATTGCAGATGTAAAAATTCATTCAGACATATGATGAAGATTTAGATGATAAAATGAGAGTAAGAATGGATGAATTGATCTAGTTGGATGAGACAAGGAGAAATGCACATGAAAGGAATGAAAATTTGACAAAATAGTGTAAGGATTTGATTAACAGAAGGGCTACTCAGAGTAGTTTTGAAATTGGTGATCTGGTCCTGATGTGGAATGCAAGGTTGGAAGATAAGGGAAAGCATGGTAAGTTTGATCCAATTTGGTTGGGCCCTTATCTCATTGAAAATAAATGGGGAACAGATTCATATATTTTGAAAGATTTGACTGGTGACACTTTGGAATTGCCTGTTCATGGACAATTCCTAAAGTTCTACTTCTCCTGAAGTATCTCTTCCATGAACAGTAGTTAGGTTTCTTCCCTAGGTTTTAGGGTTGTTTTTGGTCAGAATTTTGGGTGGTTTGCTCTTCCAGTAGATTTTTTTTCTCATTTTACTTGCAGGAGATACATGTCCTAATGCAGGAGCATCCTGGGTGTAAGAGCAATCTTGCATCACCCAAAAATATTTATTTATTTTTGTATTCAATAAGGGCTATCTTGTGTAGAGCTACTATTTATGGAAACTTGCTATTTTTAGTAAGTTGGTCATAAAATCTTGGAATGTTCTAATTTCACATGTGGAGGTTCATCTCAGTCGTATCAGCCTGCTGGTAAAGTTTCATTAACAGATCAAGTCTAGCTTTGTAGATATTGAAGATTTTCAATATTGGCAGCAGGGTACAGAAACTTTGAACTCAGTTTTGAAGGCTTTAGAGGCTCCGGATGAGGTCGAGAATTTGGGTGATCGGCGCTTGCACAAGTCAAGCTTGTAGAGCGCTTTGTGGCCTTTCCGAATCGGGGTTGTAATAGTCAATTGGAGCAATTGGTGATGACTTATGGTCTTCGAAAGTTGAGTCACCTGAAATGGCAGAAAATAATTTTTTTCCTTCAAAATTTATGTTTAGGTTTGAAAATTTATTTTGAGCTGACTTTGATGTAATAAATTGTAAAATAAAATAATTCTAAGTTTGGTTAGCCCTTTGGGCTAAATTTCTGGAACCTTCTCGAGCGGTGGAAATTGCCTATATAAAGAAGGCCCATAGTGTTGTCTTAGGTAGTTCTGGGTAGTAGATCTGGGTAATAATTTGAGGCTTTGTCCTATAGAATATTGTAAGGGAATGCCCATGTGGCTTTGCATATTGTAATTCTGAAAGTTTGTAATTCCACATTTGTGGAGATAATAAGAAGCCAATTTTTTGTTCTTGCATATTGTTGTTGTTGTTTCTCTATTTCTATTATGTATTTGTGGTATTAAGGGGAGCACCCTTCATCACGTCCCCTAGTATGAGCCACTGTTAGCACTGGTAAATTTTCCATGTTTCCTGGTCCTTTCCCCTGTTCCTTGCAATATTTTTCCTATGTTCTAGCTTAAACCCTAAGTAAATATTCAAAAATCTAGCCATTACATGCAAAAACCCTAGTTTACCCTGGCTTCTTTCTATTTCTTCATTACCTTTTCTAGACACTTAAGTTTTCTATATTGCATGTGCACATTTATTTCTAGAAATGTCTGTGATTGGCCTAAGGTTATAAAGTCATTCCGCAATTTGGTGAATAAAGGGTTTCGTGCTTCCTCAAGATGTAACTCAAGGTTGGAAATGTATTTGGCGATTTGGTGAATACCTTTGTTCTCATGTTCTCCTGATCTAACTGCAATTAATAAAACCTTTTAGTGACTATGAGAAGTCCTTTGTTTGCGTATTCGCCAAATAGCTAAGGGTTAAGTGCTTCAGAGGAGCAGACCCATTGTCAAAGAGGGTGCTAATGTGTTAGAATATCATTCATTACTGAGTAGTGACTTGTCACCTATTAGTGGGACCTAATTTTCTAGGGCTCATGGGTCCTGACATCCGTATTCAATCAATAGTTGGCGTAAGATCTTATGTGATGTGTCAGACCTATGCAAAATTACACCAACCATTGATTTTATTATGTGGGCCCAATTAGATTTCTCAGTGCTTTTGGCAGTATGGATAAAATTTAGCAGCTTGAGATATTTTCAAGGGTTTTTGCTCATTCACAAAGAAAGATGGTGGTTCTCTAAATAATTTGGCGATTGGGCGAACAATGTTCATGTAATCGCTAAATTTTCTAGCGGTGGGGCTAGATTCTGACAGAGTGATAAATACCAGGTAGATCTCATAGTTGTTGTATCACCATGGAGATAAGGTGTGAGGAGGTTATGCTTGTGGATTGGCGATAGCCATCGATCCTTTCCTTTGATAAAGTAAAGATTTTAAAAGCTCGTGAAAAGGACATAATCTACGATGATGTTTTAAAGTTGAGTCAGATTTGAATCTTGATTGTTGATCTAATGATGGAGCTTTGGAGGTGACCGTTGCATTTCAAATTCAAATGTTTTAAGGATTTGTAGTGATGGGAGGTACAGAAATTAATTGTTTTTTTGACTGATTTTGACTAGTTTGGTGGCACCGATGGTTGCAGTGTGGTCCAGGCCGCCATGGGTAGTTGCAGAGGAATGTCTTGCTATGAGAGAGTAAATGAAGCAGTACTCAGGATGTGTTGCAGGGGTCTTTTTACTAGATTTCCTGGAAGTTTTGTGATGATTTTGTACTTGGGATTGGTATAGGGCTAGATAGCTATTGAAATTGAACTATTTTGAGCTCACCGGCTTCAGCTTGGTCCCTGTCATGTCTGTAGTAACTCCTTGGTAGTGTTAGGTAGTTTTGAATTTTGATTTTTTTTGAATGATCATTATGCTGGTATTGTCACCCTTGGTATAAAGGGATTTTTTATGATCATTCAGAGGCATTGGGAGTTAGGTATTCAAATATTTTGGTTGTGAGTCCTCTTCTCAGTGAGAATTGTAATAGTTTTGCTTTCAGTATTTGTTGATAATAAAGAAAAAATTATAGGTCTAAGCTATAATTTGCAAGCATGGTTTTCTTGGACTAATTGTACACAATTGAGGATTCTTCATACTTAGTGTAGATGCATGATTCTTCTCTCCTTTGTGTCAATACAGGTAGATTTTGGACTTTCTAGTTCATTGCATATTAATTTATGTATGTGTCTTCATTCTTGAGTTCTAATCTAGGATTAGATGAAATGATGCTCTAGATGGGACATAGGTTTATCTCTTGTCTATGTAAGGATATTCTATAAGTAGTAAAGGAGATTGTAAATGTGTTTATGGCTTTGAATCTCAGATATAGTCTGGTGTGTGTGTATAGTTTGTCTAAAAAATCTTTCCCAATGGATGAGGCACTGGCCTAGATGAGTATTTCTTTTATTAACATATACTGATTGAGGTTGTTATGATTCAAAAATATAAATTAAGAACCATCCCTAAGTTTTAAGTCTTTGGTTGTAATGTTCTACCCAATAGTAATGGAGAGTCAATGAATGTGTGGTTAGCATTTAGTACTTTCTTACTATCCATCTATTATTCAAACCCAGTCCTTGGTGTGTGAAGTATAGTTTTCACTGGGTTAGGTGCACCCACCTTGGTTTTGCAGAGCCTAAAGAAGAAGAGGGTAGTCTTGTCCCTACAATTCATCCATTTACCTTAAGATCCCATTACAATTTGGAGCTAACCATTCCTAAAATCAAATTTGAGAGTATATTGGCAGCCTACGAGCATAAGCGTCATTTTGAACACCAATAGGATAGACACCTCTACATCTTTCCATGTGAAATAGGGTGAGAGATGCTTGTGCAAACTACCAGTCCATTAAGAGAGAATCACAGTGGGTTACAAATGCTTCTTTCAAATAGCAGCACTAGAAACATCAAATTTTCTCAAAGATGATGGTCTTGATATATTTTGTACTATTGGAGTAGTGATTGTGTGCACCTTAAAATGGTCGCCTAGACCTTGGGCCCCATTTAGTATTTTTACCCAATCCCTGAATCAATGTTTTTCCTGAATCAACATTTTGCAATTATATCAATTTCCTTGATCAAATCCTTTTATCATTTTTTATTATTTTCTATGGGCTAACCATTCTATCCTAAAGTCTTTATTTGATTAAAAGGAATATTTCCTCCCCTTTTATTAAATAAAAAGCTCTCACCTTTTCCTCTTATCCTAAGTTGCACAAATAAAGCATTATTCTTATTTTATAAATAAAAGAAAAGTTCTTTTTATCTCACATGGACATAAAAGTAAACTATTATTTTCCTATTGGAGGATACTTGTGCACATGGATTTATCCTCTTATATTCTCCACCCTTGATTAAGTCTTTTTGCCTCTTAATCTCTACCATCTGTTGTTTTCATTCTCTATAAAAAAAGAGCTCTCCTCCTCATTTGCATACACAATATCTCCTTTATACTAATGTTATGCTACAGGTTTTCTAGGTACTTTGGAGCTCTTTGAAGACATTCTTGCATCCAAGCTTTGAAGACATTTTTGTTGCATCACATTTAGTTTTCTTTCACAATTGCATAGTCATGGCATTCTTAGCATAGATTTCCTTTATGCAATAGATTAATCTCACATAGCTTAATTAGGAGGGATTGTAATACTTGCACTTTCTTTTCATAGCATAGCTTGCATATTTTCTTTCATAGCATAGATTGTACTTTCATTTCCATAGATTGGCTTGCATTCTCATTCTTATCTTACTTGCATTACATTTTCATTCAATTCTTTGGGGATATTGGCACTCTTTCCCTTGTCTTCATTTGAATCTTTCATTGTGTGGTTGACTAGCAAGGTCATAAGCTTCATAGTTCTAGCTGAGAGAAATTTTTTAATCTTTTAACTCCATGCATAGAGAGCTCTAGGTTGCTTTTGAAGGTTTCCCTTTCATGGATTCCCTTTGATGTAATGACTTAGAGAAGTGTACTACTTTTGTGTGTACATCTTTGGCGCCCACTGTGGGGTAGAGTAGATTAGCTTTGTCCTTTTAATTTTGCATTTTTGTAGCATTTTTTGGAAAATTTTGGGAATTATTCATGGTCTCTTGGTTTTCTATCTCAAAGTATCACGCGATAATTCTAGGAATATTGTGTGATAGTTCTCTATATATGCACATGATACTTCTCTTGTCAGAAGTATCACCTGTCTATTTCAGGAATTGTCGCCAGGTCTCAGATGAAGTATCACGTGGATACAAAATAGTATATCGCTCAGACTAATATTATTGCCCCAGTACACTGAGAAGTGTCACGTGATAATTCTAGTGTCTATAGACTATTTTTGTACCTGGCAGTGAGCCTTTTTGAGGTTTTTGGCCAAATCTTGGTTTAGTTAGCTTGTTGTTTTTATTTCCTGCACTTAGACAGAATTAATTTGCTTAATTATGCTTAGTTTCTTGCACTCAATATTGGATTTTGGATCTAAAAATAACTTCTCATGTGTTTAGGCTTGAATGTTTACTTGCTTTCATAGGCACATCTCTTTTATGCTCTTAATGGTGAATGAAAGAACATAGATTTGTTTTTACAAGTTTGTGCAAGTAAGAAATTCTTGGTTTTCAATATCAAATATCTCATTTGAGTGATTAAGGACATGGATTCATTCCTTGTTTTCATGGGGAGTTAAATGCACCACTTTGTGGACTCACTCTATGCTTTCTTGGAAAGTTAAATATTCCATTGATTCAACCCTTTTTCATTTGTGAGTAGTATTGATAAGCAACTTTAGATTACTTTTGATTGATCTTGATAGCTAAATTGGGTTGTTGGACTTGCTTATTTCTAATCACCCCTTGTTTCCACCCTTTGGATGCAATATCAGCATTCATACATAGGGAAGGGGTCTACTTGAAAAGAGCATTAAGTGTTCCACAAATTTTCCCCCTTTTTATGCTTTCTTGATCTCATTAGTTTTCTAAGGCCTTGACTTGCTTTGATTTTGTGTGAAGAGTTAAATGTTCCACTTTTTCGACTCACTTCACATTTACTTGGAAAGTTAAGTGTTCCACCTTTAGTGCTTGGAATACTTTTGATAGTGGATTGCTTGAATTTTAGAGCTAATTGGATTTTGGATTTTCCTAACCTTGTTGGCCTAACAAGTTGTGGTTGTAGGTGCATTTTCTTTTCCATATTGCATGCAAAAAAGGGCTACTCATAGTTTTTGTAGGGATTCCCTAAACATAAAGATCAAATCAAGTGTTTGTTTAATTGCTTTCTTTATTGAGTGTGGCATATACTAGTTGTTTCATTTCATATGCACTTAATACCTTGTTAAAATTTTGAGGTGGTAGGAGAGTATGCTCTTCACCCTTGAGGTGAAATAGAAATCTTGACCCATCTTGAGATTTTCAAAGCAAGCGGGTAATTGAATCTTTGCTTGGTGTGTTTAGGAGAATTTTTTGAGATAGGGGAGTATGCTCTTCACCCTTGTGGTGAACCAAAAACCTTGAACCTCAAAGATTGATCCACTTTTGTTTAGTTGATAGAATCCTTTAGCAATCCTACTCTTGAGCAATCAAGAGGAACAACCCAAGTGGGGACAAGTCTTTTTCCAGTTATTCCAACCCACTATAATCTCAAGGCTATGAAGGACACAAAACCTTGGTAGACATAACACTTGTCTTCTCTTGATGTGAGTAACTTATGGGATTGTGACCATGAGGAAAATGTTAAACAAGAATGCTTAAGGTACTCTTGAGGCCACAAGGTCCCAGCCCTTTATGAGGGGCAAGAGGAGTGTTGCGAATGGAAGCCCTTACTAAGAACCATAGATAGAGGCCACCTTATTTTTCCGCTTAGCTTCTTGGTGCAAGGATCGATCCAAGTGGAATAACCCAGATCACCCCAAGATTACTCATCATATGTGCTCCTTTGGTTGTTTTTTTGGCACTTCCATGACAAAGCCAATATCTATTGTGGGCAACCACTTTGTGTGAGGCAAGAGGGCATCAAGTGTGGGCCGAGTTGTTAAGTATTGAGCCTTGACTTTTAGGATAGAAATTTCTTGAAGTGTCTTCGATTGTGAAATACCAGTGATAACGTTCTTGAACATTCAAACAATCAGTAGCATTCATAGGGTGCTTTTCTATTTCAATATCACAAGTGTTTGTCTTGGAAAGGTTGCTTTTGCCCTTGTTTCAAGTGTTTTAAGACATGTTTGATCCCTTACTATTTGCAAACTTGTCAAATTGCTACTGATATTGTGATTGAGATTGAAAACATCAACCCTCAAACTAAAAATTGAAACCAAACAATCCAAAAATTCAAAACTTGCACTTCACGGGTCAAATATCGCACAAACTGGTAACAACGTCACCTCCTTTAACCAGGAATATCGCATGATAGTTTTCCTTTCCGAGTATCACCCAACTTGCCTAGAATTTATCACCCAACTTTGAGAGTTTTATCACCTAGTTTAAGGAGAAATATCACCCAGACTGAGAAGTATTGCCCGGTTAGCCTGGAAAGTGTCACCTGAGATTTCTTTGTTGTGTACCCAGTTTTAGTCATTTTACAGTTTCTTTTAGTTGGCCAGGTTGTTAGATAGGTAGCTTACCTTGCTACTGGAAGCTTGTCTACACTCTGAATTTTTGGTTTTAGCCCTCTAGGGGTAGTGACATTTGATTTGCAAGGTCACTTTGAGAAAAATTGTCAAGTTAGAAGATCATTCTTGTTGAGAAAGTACATCTTTAGAGTTGTTGTTAACATTCTTGGAGAATTTTAGTACTCTTTGTCCTAATCATTTCCACTCAAGTTCAATTTCAATTATACAATTTGGCTAAGTCCATCCTCCTAATTCAATGTGCAAGGATATTCATCCTTTGATTTTAGCACCTCTTTGACAGTGTTGGTAATGCCATTTGCAATTTCTATCTTTCCATCTCTTTTGTGACATTAGAGAACTTTAATTATCCTAGTTTGGTGATTGACACTTTTGGAGATCATCTTATCTTCAAGAATCCTTTTCTTTCATATCAGTTACAACAAGGTACCAAGTGAATCAAGGAAAATGACCCCCAATTATCTTTAATTAGTTACCCTTAGTAAAGACTCATCAACAACGAAAGGGGAAGGAGCCCATTTTTGACCAATCCCCTAAGAGTGAGTCCAAGGTTGGTTTTGACCTAAAGGGTAATCCCAGAGGATTGAGTACCTCTTTACCACCTAGTTCCTCAAATATGGATATGAGTTACACATTTACTAGACAAAAAAGAGAAGTAATAAATCAAGCTCTTGATGACATGTTCCAATAAGATAGGGGTAAGGCCATGTCTACTAGATCTTCTTTAGATAGTCCACCTGGATCACCTCTCATCAGCATGAGGTATTTAGATGCACACCAATGAGCTGAGAAACACTATTACTTGGATGCACGGTCACAACATGAAGACCAGAACAACGAATCAGGTGATGCCCATGTCAATGCAACTAATGTGTTTAGACATTCAAGACAACCTTCTCCATTTAGAGACACCTCATGATACATGAGTGAGAGGTTGAAGTGCATTGAGAGAGAAAATCAAGCTTTCTTGGATGAACAGGCTGCCAAGAAAGAAAATTTTAAACAATTGGAAGATGAGGAGCGAGCCCTATTGGAAATCAGAAGAAGAGTCACCCAAGAAGAACAAGATAGGCTCTTGGAACAATGACTACATGATCAATACAACAATAGGGGTACCAATAGTGGGACCAACTCACCCCCATCTATCTCCTCACAAAGTCCTAGAAGGAGGTCAAGGACCCCGTCAAGATCACCTAGTCTTAGAGGAAGAAGGACTTCTCGACATGACCATCATAGGAGACCAACTCCTCCTAGAGTTTCAAGACAACCCTCTCTATGAGCTCGTCATGGCTCTCAACATGGAGGAAGTAATGCCAACTTTGACAACATTGATTTCATGAAAATACAAAAAGAACCATCCTTCCAACAATATGTGGAGAAGTATGTGGAACAAAATAAGGATTAGTTCTTGGAAAGTTTGATTAATAAGGGTGCAAAAGTCTCATACAACTTTGATGTGGACAAAAAGATTAAGAAACCAAACCCTTCAATTGATGAGGTGATTAAGCAAATGCAAAGGACCATGGAGAAGATGATGGCCCCAAAGAATACATTCAACTTGGACTCCATATGTCCCAATCCCATTGATAAAAGTGTGGTTATGGTAGATTTTCCTAGAAAAGTTGAAATCCCCACAAATGACAAATATGATGGTAGTGGTGACCCCCATGACCATGTGCGACAGTTCTATATTATGAGCTTTTAATTTCATCATGAAGACTCCTACCTTATGAGGTTATTTCTAAGGAGCCTTAAGGGTCAAGCTATGGAGTGGTTTACCAACCTTACCCCTCCTGTTAAAATGTTTAAAGAACTTTTCCAAAGGTTTGTGTGACACTTTGCATATAATCTATCAAGATCAGTCACCATGCTTGATTTGTGTAAGTTGAAACAAAATCAAGGGGGAACCCTTTGTGACATTATTGAAAAGATGGACATGGTTATGCTCCAAGTATTCTAGGACTATTCCTGAGGAAGAGAGGATTGACATCATTGTGAGAAATCTAATACTAGAATTGAGATACAAAGTTAGAAAAATGGTCTTTACTTCTTTTGACACTATGGTAGAAACTACATGTTGCATTGAGGATGTTTTAAAAGAATAAGGTATCTTGACCAAACAAACTAACAAAAACAATGGTCAAAACAACAACAACAATAATAGGGCTAAGAAGAAATTGTATTGGAATAAAAATAAGTAGGTGGTCAATGACAAAGTTGTTGACTCTTCACAACCTAAATAATAGGGAGTTCTTAATTTATCTAATGCGGTTCAAGCTATGAAGCTGCAAACATCCTCAGAGCAACAAGAAAGCAAGCCCAAGTATCAAGATAAATCTAAGTCAGGAAAGAGGCAATTCACTAAACTTGGGGACTCTTATGCAAATATTTTTAAGACCTTAATCGCTCCCAATTTGGTCCAACCTCATGATCCTTCAAAGTTTTGCATACCGGATCCTAAACCTTATTGGTGGAATGAGAAAGCTTATTGCGTATACCACAATGGAATTAGACATGATATCGAGAATTGTTTCAAACTTAAACACCTTGTTCAAGATCTTATTGACAGTGGGAGATTACAAGTTGATGGGTTGACTACAAATGAAGACCATAAGGCCTTTAAACAACCCTTGCCTAAATATGAGAAATGAGAGACTTCTAAGGACAAGAATGGCAAGGTTGCAATCAACCATACTTATACGTCTGTAGAGAATGTCATCAATATACTAGAAGTTGTGGACAATGATGTCAACATTATTAGGGGGAAAAATCCCTATGGTTACTCATCTCCTGTATTTGATGAAGGACCCATTATTCTTCTTAGAGGTCCTCAATCCCGAAGGTCATCTCAGCCTCTCAATGATGTCACTAGGAATCAGGCTCAAGATCCTATTATTATCAGAGGTCCCAATTCTGGTAAATCCAAGAAACCAGTGTCCAAGAGTGTTCCTTCCAAGTTTATAGTTGGCCCTAACATGAATTACAACCTTGTTGATCAATTACAGTGAACACCAGGACAAATTTCCATTTTTGAGCTCTTAGAATTGTCCCCTAGACATAAGCACATTCTTGAAGATGCCTTGCGGGAAGCTAATGTTCCTAATGACATAGATGTCAACCAATTCTATAACATGGTCAATCACCTTACTGGCCCTAATTACCTCACATTTTTAGAAGAGGACAATAAAGCATTAAGCCATCCACACAATTTGGCCCTTCATATCAAGGTCATGATCCATAAAACTCATGTTAGGCATGTGCTGATAGATGGGGGTGCTGGGCTTAATATTTTATCTTTGAGTTTATTGAAAGCTTTAGGATATTTTGAGAAAGTTATTGACACTAGGAAGAAGATCACAATTAAGGCTTATGATGAAGCAGAGTGGAGCTCTAAGGGGTTGGCTATTCTTCTTGTTAGGACTGGTCTTGTGGAAAAGGTCATTTTGTTCCAAATTGTTGATGCCAAACCTTTGGCGTATAACATCTTGTTGGGTAGGCCATGGATTCATGACATGCAAGCAGTGCCATCTACCTACCATCAATGTGTCAAGTTCCCTTACAATGGAGTTAAAGTATGCATACCAGGGGATAGCACATTATTTGTCAACGTGATTTTAGCCAGTTCTCATGTTCCTTTGAATAGAGAAGCTGATGATTTTGATGTTGCTCTTGAGTAGTGTAAGAATAAGTTTAAGTCCATAGACCTTGGCATGGTAGATTACAAGATAGATTCCTTCACAAAATTTCCAATTTCACCTAGGTCTTATGGGAAACCTTCATAGAAGATGCGACCATCATCCTCAGCAATGACTTTGTTTGATACTTTTGTAGAGTCGTCTGTACCTATTCAGGATGAGAAAGAGGATGTGGCTATTAGAGATTGGATATATAGAGAAGAAAAGTACAAGTGTAACAATAATTTTGCACCATCTCTTAACACTTATGGGAGAGGATACACTATGGTGAAGAATATGGGCTATCTAGGTCATGGCCCTCTTAGTCACAGATTAGATGCTAGAGCTGAACCTCTTGATCATGCTCTCTTTGGCCGCAGAACTAAGATGAAAGTTGGCCTAGGTTTTGAAAATTAGAGCAAGAAAGTTGCTCCTATCCCAGCTACAATGGATAGTGATGATGAGTACACACCCATTTTGACAAATCAATAGGATAAGTGAAAAGATTGGGTCCCTTCCACCAATCTCCTTTGGGGAAATTTAGACAATACAGTTGCCAATTCAATGAATTCAGACCTAGCACTAGAGCAATCCACTACTAAGGATCCTATTGAGGAACATGCTGAAGATCCCATTCAAGAGATGCAAGAGGGTGTTACCCTTAATGAAATTCAAGCTTCCACTTCAAAACCTAAGAAACATGGTTGGTGTAAGCACCCTAGTCAAGATTCAGATACAAATTCACATGAGTATGAGTGGGAGACCCTTTCTAATTGTTCTACCATTGATATGGATGTTGTTGTTGTACATACATACACTTCCCAATCTAAGTTAGCCAATGAGTCTAGTGTAGGACTAGAGGATTGGACTCCTCGAATCACCTTAGTGGATGATGCTTCGCTTAGTGGGATGAGTCCTAATTTAGACACCTTGGAGGGATACTTGATGAATCCCAACTCTACAATCACTAGAGATGATTCCATTTGCATACACAATATTGAACCATCCATGGACTTACCCCTTTCCAATCCTCACTTAATTGATTGGTCTCAGTGCTATCAAGAGCCTCAGCTCCTCACTTTTCAGAATGACTATGAGATAGTGTGCTACTTGAATGCAATTGAACCTATAGTCTCTTCCACCAGTGAACCTACAACAAGTATGATGAAGCCAGATATTAGTACCTTAGTCAGAAAATAAAAGAAAAGAAGAAAAAGAAAAATGGTTCTGATGGTGAAAACCACTTTGTAGAGATATCAGAACCCAAAATATTAAAAAAAAAGAAGATGTATCTAAAGGTGAAAACCTCTCCGAGGCACCTAAGAATGGGGTACTTAATAACCTGTCGAGTTATTTCCAAGTTAGGTCATCAGTTCTCATTGAGCCTACAAAACCAATGAATTTGAATACAGAAGAGGCTCCACAAATGATACATCTAGCTCAGTCCTTATCAGTGCAAGAAAAAGAGGCATACACCAAGTTCTTACAAAAGAAGAAAATCAATTTTTCTTGGACATATTAAGACATGCCAGGGCTTGACACTAATCTCATTATGCATCACTTATCTATAGCTCCAGGAATAAAATCAGTGAAACAGAAGTTGAGGAAAATGCATCCTCATATAGCTCTCCTTGTTAAAGCTGAATTAGAGAAGCTCTTAGGAGCAAGATTTATTAGAGCTATTGACTATGCCGATTAGATCTCAAATATTGTTCTAGTTTCAAAGCATGATGGATCCATTCATGTATGTACAGATTTTAGAGACCTAAACAAAGCTTGACCAAATGATGACTTCCCACTCCCTAACATAGACATGATAGTGGATATGACTGTGGGCTATGAGATATATTCTTTGATGGATTGTTTTTTTGGTTATAACCAAATCAAGATAGCTCTTGAAGATCAAGAAAAGACAACCTTCACATGTGCATGGGGAACCTATTGTTGGAATGTCATGCCATTTGGATTGAAAAATGTAGAAGCCACATACCAAAGAGCTATGACCACTATATTTCATGATATGATGCATAAAAACATGGAAGATTATGTGGATGACACCTTGGCTAAATCTAAAAAAAGGGATACACACCTACAGGATTTGGAAGTAATTCTAGATCAAATGGAACAATTTCAGTTAAGATTGAATCTAAAAAAGTGTGCATTTGGGGTTACCTCAGGTAAACTTCTAGGATTCATAATTTTAGCCAAAGGAATAGAGGTGGATCCTGAAAAGGTTCAAGCTATATTAGATATGCTGCCTCCTGAGAACATTAGTCAAATGAGAAGTCTTTAGGGATGACTCCAATCCATACAGAGGTTTATTTCACAACTTGCAGATAGAGCACAACCATTCAATAGGACATTGCACAATAGTGCTACATGTGTTTGGAATGAGGATTGCTAGAAGAGCCTAGATCAAATAAAACAATACTTGGCTAATCCTCCAATTTTGATGCGTCCTATCCCAGGAAAACCATTGATTTTATATATCTTAGTGACATAATCTTCCTTGAGGGAATTGTTGGCTCAACTTGATGATACTAGGAAGGAGAGAGCCATCTACTACATCAGTCATACTCTAGTATCTTATGAGATCAATTACAATAGTATTGAAAAATCTTGTCTTGCGGTAGTGTTCGCTTCCCAAAAGTTATGACACTACATGCTTGCTCATACTATACATCTTGTTGCAAAAAATTGATCCTCTTAAGTATTTTCTTAGTAAGGTTGCTCTCATGGGAAGACTTGCTAAATGGATGATGGCTCTATCAGAATTTGATATAGAGTATGTTGAGCATAAGGCTATAAAGGGGCAAGCTATTGTAGATCAACTTGCTGATTTCCCAATCAAGGATAGTGTGCCTATTTAGGTAGAATTTCTAGATGAGCATATAATGTACATGACCACACGTACTTGGAAAATGTTCTTTGATGGTTCCAATATGCAAAATGGATCAGGAGCTGGAGTCTTATTTGTTTCCCCTCATGGGTACAACATACCTAAGTCTTACAAACTTTTGTTCCCATGCACAAACAATATTGCAGAATATGAGGCTCTAACCAATGGACTTAAAATGGCAATAGAATGGGGAATTATAGAGCTACACACTTATGGGGGTTCACAACTAATTATCAACCAAGTGAATGAAGAATACCAAACTAAAGATAATAAACTAATATGTTATAAAATGATGGTTGATTCATTAAGATGTTATTTCACATTTGTGACATTTCAATAGATTGCTAGAATAGAAAACAAGGCTGGAGATGCTATGGCTACATTGGCTTCACTTCTTTAGTTGGAAAAACATGAATCAATATTTGAATTCCTGGTGGAAGAGCTACACCATCCCATTTGTGACTCCTTTGAAAGACACACCATTTGTACCTTGGTCACTCATGAGTCTTCCCACTATGGTGCTATCTATTTGTATCTTCATGATGGCATCATCCCTGAAACATTCAATTGATCTGAAAGAAGAAACCTTGTCCATGATGCCTCTCACCACACCCTTATCTTTGGTGATCTATATAGGAGGGGTTTAGATGGGACACTTCTTAAGTTCTTGGAAAAGGATAAATCCAACCAAGTGTTAGTTGACATCCACGAGGGCATTTATGGAGGACATTCCAATGGTCTTGCTATGGCTCGAAGGTTACTTAGGGTGGGGTATTATTGGCCCACGATGCAGACAGACACAATAGCCTTTGCTAAATCCTATGAAAAATGCCAGAAACATGGAAACTTGATTCATGCTCCAGGTAGGGAGCTAATTCCTTATATTTCTCATTGGCCATTTCAGCGTTGAGCCTTTGATCTCATTGGGTAGATTCATCCCAACTCATCAAGTGGACATAAGTTCATTATTACAGCTACTGATTATTTTACAAAATGGGTGGAAGTTGTCCCACTTTTTGTTGCTTCAAGTAAGATAGTTTTATTGTTTATTCTGAATCATATCATTTTTTGATTTGGTGTGCCTTCTGAGATTAACACTGACAATGGAGGTCAGTTTAAAAACAAGGACCTCAAACACCTTTGCAAAAAGTTCAAAATCAAGCAACATTGGTCCTCCATTTACTTTCCATAAGGAAATGGACAAGCAGAGGCTTCTAATAAGACCATTCTCAAAATCCTCCATAGAACAGTTTACAAGAATGGTAGAGACTAGCACTTACAGATCAATCTAACCTTATGGGCTTATAGAATGAGTATTCATACTCCTACAGGGGCTACTCCTTTTGTCCTTACCTATGGTGCTGAAGTAGTGTTACCTTTAGAGGTAGAGATCCCTTAACTTAGATTCTATCTTAAGGGTTTAGTGATAGATGAAGATTACCGTGCCATGAGGTTATAGGAATTAGAACTTCTGGATGAGAAGCATAGAACATCTTTTGATCATATGAGAGTTTGCCAAAAGTGTATGTCCAAAGCATTCAACAAGAAGGTTTTCCCTAGAGAATTTCAAGTGGGAGATCTTGTCCTATGAGAAAACCCTAAGAATTAACAAAATAGAGAATAGAAAGGGAAGTTTGAACCTAATTGGCTTGGACCATATATCATTAATGTGGCTTTTGGGATGAGTGCCTATCTATTATTTGATAAGCAGGGAGAGTAGCTCCCTAACCCTATCAATGTGTTGCACCTAAAGAAGTTATATCCATGATGCCTATTCAGTCTAGGGGCATCCTTTGTACATATTTATTAATCCTAAAAAAAATCCAAAAAAAAGATTCATATATGATGCTGAAAAAATCCTAAAAAGCATAAAAAGTCCTGAAAAAATACAAAAAAATAAAAAAATTCAAAAAATTCAAAAAAATAGAAAAAGTGCCTTGGTGAAAACCTAGAAATAGGCGCCTTGGTAGCAAAAATATAAAAAAAGCAAAAAATCAAGAAATTCTTCCAAGTGCTGAAAACTTGGAAACATGTGCTACTTGAGGCCTTTACACCCTTGTCTTTTAGCATGCATCCTTGACACTTAGCCATTTTCCATCATGCCTTGACCTTATTGCCTTGGTTTGGAATTGGTCTTTGTCTTTGGCTAGGGGGCATAACTATTTTGGCTTTGGTCTCTAGGATGTGTTGGTCTTTGATGAAGGGTGCTCCCCTTAATACCACAAACACATAACAGAAACAAAGAAACAACAACAATATGCAAGAATAGAAAATTGGCTTCTTATTATCACCACAAATGTGGAATTACAAACTTTCAGAATTACAATATGCAAAGCCACATGGGCATTCCCTTACAATATTCTGTAGGACAAAGCCTCGAATTATTACCCAGATCTACTACCCAGAACTATTCTGAACTACCTAAGACAATAATACAGCCTTCCTTATATAGGCAATTTTCCACCGCCTGGGAAGGTTCCAGAATTTTAGCCAATAAGGCCGACCAAACTTAGAATTATTTTATTTTACATTTTATTACATCATAGTCAGCTCAAGATAACCTTTGAAACCCGAACAAAAATTTTGAAGAAAATTATTTTCCACCATTACAGGTGGCCCAACTTTCGAAGACCATAAGTCATCACTAGTTGACCCGATCGGCTATTATAACCCCATTTCAGAAATACCACGAAGCGCTCTACAAGCTTGACCCGCGCAAGCGCCTATCACCCAAATTTTTGACCTCATCCGGGGCCTCTAAAGCCTTCAAAACTAAGTTCAAAGTTTCTGTACCCTGCTGCCAATACTGAAAACCTTCAATATCTTCCAATATACACTTGATCTGGCAATGAAACTTTATTGGCAGACTTATATGACCAAAATGAACCTCCAAGAAAGAAATCAGATCATTCTAAGCACATACGATTATTACCAAAAATAGTAACTTTCCATAAATAGTAGCTCTGCACAAAATAGCCCTTATTGAATATAAAAATAGAAATATTTTTGGGTGATGCAAGATTGCTCTTACACCCAGGATGCTCCTACATCAAACACCCGGGGTAATTTGAGAAGTGACCCTGTCATGACTCAGGTGTGTAGAGGAAAACCAAGATGGTTAACCTCCACCCTTGTCAGCCATGATGAATCTTCAACAGGTCATCCTTTCCACTTGACCAGATATTCTTCATGTGTCTTGTTTCTTGTGCTTCTACCAACATGAATATCTAGTATATCTTCAATCTCCTTAGTGTCTAAACTAGTTGCTGGAATACTCCACTATGCTGTTGTGATCTCATCTTCAACACCCCCTTCATGATACTCTATCAAATCTAAAATGTTAAACATTGGTGAAATATTTAGCTCAGTAGGCAATTCTACCTCATATGCATTTCCTGAATCATGTTTATTCAGTATCTTACATGGTCCAAACTTCTTCATTTTCAGCTTGTTATATGTACCAACTGGAAACCGCTCCTTCCGCAAATGAACCTTGACTTCATCACCAACCTGAAATTCCTTATGCCTCCTTTTCTCATCTGCCTTACCCTTATACTGTGTGTTCATCTTGGTAATATGCTTCCTCACCTCCCCATGGATGTTCTTCAAGTGTTCTGCAAAATCCTCAGCTTCATCACTACTTATTTCTCCTTTATCTATCTTTCTCAATTCAGATGCATTTCTCGAACTACTTCCATATACAATCTGGAATGGTGATTTACCAGTGCTCCTATTGATAGAATTATTGTATGCAAATTCCGCCTGTGGTAAAATCAAATCCCATCCTGTTGGCTTATCTCCAACCAAACATCTCAGTAAATTTCCCAAACTCCTATTCACCACCTCTATCTGTCCATCAGTCTATGGATGATGTGATGAACTAAACTTGAAATCAGTCTTCAACTTCTTCGACAATGTACGCCAAAAATATCCAACAAACTTAGTGTCCCGATCTAAAACTATGGTCTTTGGCAAACCATGAAGTCTCACTACTTCTCTGAAAAATAATTCTGCTACATGAACAACATCATTAGTCTTCTTGCAGGGAATGAAATGTGTCATCTTCGAGAATCTATCAACTACCACAAAAATTGAATCATGTCCCCGCTGAGTCCTTGGCAAACCAAGAACAAAGTCCATAGTGATATCCTCCCAAGGCTTCTCTGGTACAGGTAATGGCTGATACAACCCTATATTCTGCTTCACTCCTTTCACCATCTGACATATTCTGCAACTCTGTACAAACTTCTTCACATCTTGCTGCAACTGTGGCCAATAATAATTCTCACTAACCAAAGTAAGGGTTTTATCATGACCAAAATGTCTAGCCAATCCTCTGCTATGCTTCTCTTTGATGAGATTCTCCCTCATAGAACTTTGTGGAATGCACAACTAACTCCCTTTGAATAGCATATCATTTTGGATGATGAAATCTAGCCATTTCGTCCTGTCTAGAGTAACAGGTTCTGTACAAGCTTTCCAAGCTTTACCAAAATCAGGATCCTCTGGATACAAATTCTTGAGTTCCTTGAACCCAACCACTTCAATCTACATTTCTGTCAGCAATAGTTGCCTTCTGCTAAGAGCATCAGCAACCCTATTGGACTTTCCACTCCTGTGTTTCAAAACAAATGTATAACTCTACAAAAACTCAACCCATTTCAAATGCTGCTGATTCAACTTTCCTTGACTATTCAAATATTGCAAAGCTTGATGATCAGTATAAAAAACAAACTCCTTAGGAAGCAGATAATATCTCCACTTCTTTAATACCTGAACTATAGCATAAAATTCTTGATCATAAATAGAATATTTCCTCTTGGCATCATTTAACTTCTCACTGAAATAAGCAACAGGTTTACCTTCTTGGCTCATAACAGCTCTTATTGTAGTACCACTAGCATCACAATCTACTTGAAACACCTTATTAAAATCTGGAAGTGCTAAAATAGGTTGTTCTATAACTTTTTGTTTCAACAATTGAAAACTCTTTTCTGCCCCATTAGTCCACTTAAATTCTTTTCTATCCCCTCTCATTGTTTCAGTCAAGGGTCCACAAATACTGCTAAATTTTTTGATAAAATTTCTACAAAAGCTAGCTAGACCATGAAAAGATCTTACCTTAGTAGCATTTCTTGGAGTAGGCCATTCAAGGATAGCCTGTACCTTCTCTGGGTCCATTTTTAGACCTTCTGCTGAAACTACAAATCCCAAATACACTAACTCTTTCTTCACAAAACTGCACTTCTTCAAATTAATCAGCAATTTCTCTTCTCTCAATTTCTCAAATACCATATGAATATGCATCATATGCTCCTCCAATGTCTTACTAAAGATCAAAATATAATCTAGATAAACAATGACAAACTTACCCAGAAATTCTTTTAGAACCTCGTTCATGAGCGGCATGAAAGTGCTCGGTGCATTGGTTAGCCCAAAAGGCATGACTAACCACTCATATAGTCCTTCCTTTGTCTTAAAGGCATTCTTCCATTCATCTCCTTCTCTCATCCAAATCTGATGATATCCACTCTTCAGATCTATCTTTGAAAAATACACAGCTCCACTCAAACAGTCCATAATATCATCCATTCGTGGCAATAGAAACTTGTACTTGATTGTGATCTTGTTTATTGCCCTAGAATCTGTACACATCCTCCATTCTCCATTCTTCTTTAGTGCTAATACCGCTGGTACAGCATAGGGGCTCAGACTATCATGGATCAACCCTTTCTGTAACAACTCATGTACTTGTCTATTCAACTCCTCACTTTCTGCAGGTGTCATTCTGTGTGCTGCCTTATTCGGCAAACTCGCTCCTGGGATCAAGTCCATCTGATGACTAATCTTTCTAACTAGTGGTAATCCATCAAGAAAGTTATCGGATATAATATCCTGAAACTCATTCAACAAATCTGCAACTTCTACAGGAACATCTTCTACTTCCTCTTTACCAGCTTTTGGAATTAAAGCAAAACATACATGCTCATGCCTCATACCATCTAGAAAATTTCTTCCATCAATAAAAGTTATCCTTGCATTACCACATACCTTTTCTTCAGTCTCCTTCAATTGTTTTAGCTTATGTCGCACTCCATCCTTTGTCAGGGAATAGGTATTCGCACGACCATCATGTACAGCACATCTGTCAAACTGCCATGGTCTACCCAACAACATATGACATGCATCCATAGATATGATATCACACAATACCTCATCTTGGTATCCGCCAATCTTGAACTTCACCAGGCATCATTCATTGACCATGACCTTGTGGTCATCCTGTACCCAGGCAATCCGATATGGATGTGGGTGTTTCTGTCTCTTGAGCTTCAACTTCGTCACCATCTCTTCTGACACCAAATTGTCAGTGCTTCCACTATCAATAATCACATCACAATATTTACCCTCACACTTGCACCTAGTGTGAAACAGACTCCTCCTTTGTTCAGGTTCATTCTCACCACTCAACAAGACTCTTTTGTTAATCAGCGTTTCTCCTCTTTCAGCATCTTCAAAATTTGATGATCTGGCATCTTCATCTACATGCGCAACTCTGGCCTGGCCTTCATTTCTCCTGTCTGTTCTACCTTGGCACTGAGGACATTCAAATGCCCTATGACCTTCTTCTCCACAGTGAAAACATGTTCCACAGAAGCCTCCTCTTCCAGGTCCTTGTCCCCTTCCTCTTCCTCTCTGATCTCTATTATTTTGATCTTGGAAATGATTGGAATTATTTCCTTACTGATTCTGACTGCTACTGGCCTCATCCTTCTTTTTTGAATCTTCATTTCGGCCTCCATAGGACCATCCACCAGATCGTCCACTGTGACCTCTTCCATTTTGTCTGCTCTCGAACTTCTTGTTCAGCTTTTCCTCTACTTTTAGGGAAAATTGGTATGCCTCCTCAATACTGTTCATTCAAACCAGATTCAACTCCTCCTGAATGCTTGGCCTTAACCCATTAAGGTATCGGGCAACTTTCTCCTTATCAGCTTCTGCATGGCTTGTTCTGATGAGGAGTCGATAAAACTCCTCTGTATACTCCTGAACAGATCTTCCTGCTTGCTTCAAACTTTGCATTTTATTTAGTAGGTCAAGCTCATAATCAACAGGAATGAACTGTCGCTTCAATTTATCCACCATCCGATCCCATCTTGTGATTTTATCTTTCCCTCTTCTATTTCACTCCAATTGAACCTCTTGCCACCAGATCTTCGCATGACCTTTCAGTCTGGCCTTCGCAAATTTGACCCTATCAGGATCCTCTACATCTTTGTACTCAAAATATTCCTCACATTCATTGATCCAGTCGATCAATTCTTCTGGGTTAAGATTCCCTGAAAATGTAGGAACCTCGATCTTAGGTCTCTTCCTAATCTTGGAAAGGGATCAAAAAAGCCTTTCTTCTTCTGGGTTCGAAAGTTCGCCTTCTCCTTCCTGATCAAAATTTTCTTCCATTTCATCATCACTTTCTTCTCTTACATTAAGATTCATTCCTCTATGAATCTCTTCTTGCAATGCTCGCACTTGTCTCTGCAGCTCTCTAACCTCAGGTGTCACAGCACCAGCTCTTCCACCACGTTCTCTTTGTGGAGGCATTTTTGCGATGCGCGCTGAAACCCTAACCACGGTCCTGGTGCAAATTGCCTCATAGTCGGTGATCTATTTACACACTCAAAAAAACCTGCTCTGATACCACTTGATGAAGGGTGCTCCCCTTAATACCACAAACACATAACAGAAACAGAGAAACAACAACAATATGCAAGAACAGAAAATTGGCTTCTTATTATCTCCACAAATGTGGAATTACAAACTTTTAGAATTACAATATGCAAAGCCACATGGGCATTCCCTTACAATATTCTATAGGACAAAGCCTCAAATGATTACCCAGATCTACTACCTAGAACTATTCTGAACTACCTAAGACAATAATACAGCCTTCCTTATATAGGCAATTTTCCACCACCTGGGAAGGTTCCAGAATTTTAGCCAATAAGGTTGACCAAACTTAGAATTATTTTATTTTACATTTTATTACATCATAGTCAGCTCAAGATAACCTTTGAAACCCAAACAAAATTTTTGAAGAAAATTAGTTTCCGCAATTATAGGTGGCCCAACTTTTGAATACCATAAGTCATCACCAGTTGACCCGATCGGCTATTATAACCCCATTTTAGAAATGCCACGAAGCACTCTACAGGCTTGACCAACGCAAGTGCCCGTCACCCAAATTTTTGACCTCATCCGGGGCCTCTAAAGCCTGCAAAACTGAGTTCAAAGTTTCTGTACCCTGCTGCCAATATCGAAAATCTTCAATATCTTCCAATATACACTTGATCTGGCAATGAAACTTTACTGGCAGACTTATATGACCAAAATGAACCTCCAAGAAAGAAATCAGATCATTTTGAGCACATACAAAAATTACCAAAAATAGTAACTTTCCATAAATAGCAGCTCTGCACAAAATAGCCCTTATTGAATATAAAAATAGAAATATTTTTGGGTGATGCAAGATTGCTCTTACACCCAGGATGCTCCTGCATCAGTCTTTCAGATGGTTCACCATCGGTGTTTCTCAACACCACCCGAGCAATGTTTTTCAACACTCCCCTAGCGTCGAGTGTTTTCTCAACAAGTATTAGATATCCTATACTTAGTCCAGCATGATATGCTATTTTCCTACTTGCAGATGCGATGCTCGGAGTTTGATTCTATGACCTACACACATGCACTTAAACATTCGACTCATTGAGACTTTCTTAACTTTATTTCTTTGTGTGCTATCTATGATGATTTCTTTGATGAGTGTTCTTTCCCTGGGAAGTTTTCGATGATGCATAGCTAGAAGACTAAGGGCATGAGAACATGTTTTATTTCTTTATCTATTTGTGGGTATATCTTGTTAGTCTTTATTATCATTGGCATTTTACGCTTGACCTACTTGACACTAAGGATCTACAAGGTATTGTATGCACCCTAAAATGGTCACCTAAACCTTGGGCCCCATTTTTAGATTTTAATCCAATTCCTGAGTCAATGTTTTCCTCAATCAATATTTTCACTTATATCAATTTCCTTGATCAAATCATTTCTATCATTTTTTGATTATTTTCCATGGGCTAACCATTTTATTCTAAAGTCTTTATTTTATTAAAAGGAATATTTCCTCCCCTTTTATTAAATAAAAAGCCCACCCTTTTCCTCTTATCCAAAGTTGCACAAATAAAGCTTTATTTATATTTTATAAATAAAATAAAAGTTCTTTTTATCTCACATGGACACAAAAGTCAACTCGTATTTTCCTATTGGAGGATACTTGTGCACATATATTGCTCCTCTTTTATGCCCTACCCTTGATTAAGTCATTTTTCCTCTTCATCTCTACCATGCGTTGTTTTCATTTTCTATAACAGAAGAGCTTTTTTCCTCATTTGGATATATATTTTTCATACTAATATTATGCTACAAGTTTTCTAGGTACTTTAGAGCTCTTTGAAGACATTCTTGCATTCAAGCTTTGAAGACTTTGTTGCTACATATCATTCTAGTTTGCTTTCATAGTTGCATAAGCATGGTATTCTTAGCTTAGTTTCCTTTATGCAATAGATTAATCTCACATAGCTTAATTAGGAAGGATTGTAATACTTGCATATTTCCTTTCATAGCATAGCTTGTACTCTCATTTCCATAGAATAGCTTGCATTTCCATTCTTAGTTTACTTGCATTGCATTGCATTTCATTTTGATTCTATTGGGGATATTGGCACTCTTGCCCTTGTCTTCATTTGAATCTCTCATTGTGTGGTTGACTAGCAAGGTCATAAGCTTCATAGCTCTAGTTGAGAGCAATATTCATAATCTTGCAACTCCATGCATAGAGAGCTCTAAGTCGCTTTTGAAGGTTTCCCTTCCATGGATTCCCTTTGATGTAATGACCTAGAGAAGTGCACTACTTTTGTGTGTAAATCTTTGGCACCCACCATGGGGTAGAGTAGAGTAGCTTTGTCCTTTCATTTTTGCATTTTTGTAGCATTTTCAGTAATTTTCAGGAATTATTTGCAGTCTCTGGGTTTTCTGTCTTAGTGTATCACGTGATAATTCTAGAAAAATCATGCAATATTTCTCTATATACGCGTGCGATATTTCACCTATCATAAATATCACTTGACTATTGCAGGAATTATTGCCTGGTGTCAAAGAAACTGTTGCCTGTGTGTAGAATAGTATATCACACAGACTGATATTATCACCCAGGTACACTGAGAAGTGTCACACGATAATTTTGGTGTCTGTGTTCTATTTCTGTACCCAATAGTGAGCTCTTTTGGGCTTTTTGGCCAAAACTTGATCATTTGGCTTGGTGTTTTTCATTCCTTGCATTTAGATAGAATTACTTTACTTAATTGTACTTAGTTTATAGGATTCACATTTGAATTTTGGGCTCTAAAAAGAACTTCTTATGCATTTGGCTTGGATATTTACTTGCTTTCATAGGCACATCTCTTTTATGCTCTTAATGGTGAATGAACATAGATTTGTTTTTTGGCAAGTTTATGTAGGTGAATTATTGGTTTCTAATATCAAACATCTCATTTGAGTGATTAAGGACATGGATTCATTCCTTGCTTACATAGGGAGTTAAATGTTCCACTTTCTTGGACTCACTCTATGTTTGATTGGAAAGTTAAATATTTCATTTGATTAACCCTTTCTCATTTGTGAGTAGTGTTGATAAGAAACTTTGGATTACTTTTGATTGATCTTGTTAGCTAAATTAGGTGTTGGACTTGCTTATTTCTAATGACCCCTTGGTTCCACCCTTTGAATGTAATATCAACATTCATACATAGGGGAGGGGTCTACTTGAAAAGAGCATTAAGTGTTCCACAACTTTTCCCTTTTGTGCTTTCTTGATCTCATTAGTTTCTAAAGTGTGGATTTGCCTTGAGTTTATGTGAAGGGTTAAGTGTTCCACCTTTTTGGACTCACTTCACATTTACTTAAAAGAGTGTTTTTGATTGATCTTGTTGGATAAATTGGGTGTTGGACTTTCTTATTTCTAATCACCCCTTGGTTCTACCCTTTGAATGTAATATCAACATTCATACATAAGGGAGGGGTCTACTTGAAAAGAGCATTAAGTGTTCCACAATCTTACCCTTTTGTGCTTTCTTGATCTCATTAGTTCTCAAAGGCCTTGGTTTTCTTTGAGTTTGTATGAAGGGTTAAATGTTCCACTCTCTTGGACTCACTTCACATTTTCTTGGTAAGCTAAGTGTTCCACCTTTGGTGCTTTGAAATACTTTTGATAGTGGATTGCTTGAATTGTAAAGCTAATTGGATTTTGGGTTTGCCTAACTTTTTTGGCCTAACAAGTTGTGATTGTAGGTGCACTTGTTTTACCATATTGCATGCTAAAAAAGGCTACTAATAGTTTTTGCATGGCTTCCCTAAACATAAAGATCAAATCAAGTGCTTGTTTAATTGCTTTCTTTCTTGAGTGTGGCATATACTAGTTGTTTCATAGGCACTTAATACCTTGTTGTAGGAATTTTGAGGTCATAGGAGAGTATGCTCTTCACCCTTGTGGTGAAATAGAAATCTTAACCCATCTTGGGATTTTGAAAGCAAGGGGGTGATTGAATCTTTTATTGGTGTGTTTGGGAGAAGTTTTTGAGATAGGGGAGTATGCTCTTCACCCCTGTGGTGAACCAAAAACCTTGAACCTCAAAGATTGATCCACTTTTTGTTTAGTTGATAGAATCCTTTAGAGGGCCTGCTCTTGAGAAATCAAGAGGAACGACCCAAGTGGGGACAAACCTTTTGCCGGTTATTCCAACCCACTATAATCTCAAGGCTATCAAGGTCACAAAACCTTGGTAGACGTAACACTTGTCTTCACTTGATGTGAGTAACTTATGGGATTGTGACCATGAGTAAAATCTCAAGCAAGAATGCTTAAGGTAATCTTGAGGCTACAAGGTCCTAGCTCTTTATGAGGGGCAAGAGGAGTGTTGTGAATGAAAGCCCTTACTAAGAACCATAGATAGAGGCCACCTTATTTTTTTGCTTTGCTTCTTGGTGCAAGGATTGATCCGAGTGGAATAACCCAGATAACCCCAAGATTACTCACCATATGTGCTCCTTTGGTTGTGTTTTTGACACTTCCATGACAAAGACAATATCTATTGTGGGCAACCACTTTGTGTGAGGCAAGGGGGCATCAAGTGTGGGCCAAATTGTTAAGTATTGAACCTTGACCTTTTAGGATAGCAATTTCTTGAAGTGTCTTTGATTGTGCAATACCAGTGATAACATTCTTGAACATTCAAACAATCGGTAGCATTCATAGGGTGCCTTTCTACTTTAATATCACAAGTGTTTGTCTTGGCAAGGTTGCTTTTGCCCTTGTTTCAAGTGTTTTATGACATGTTTTGATCCCATACTATTTGTAAACTTGTCAAATATCTGCTGATTATTGTGATTGAGATCAAAAAATCAACCCTCAAACTAAAAATTGCAACCAGACAGTCCAAAAAGATCAAAACTTGCACTTCACAGGTCAAATTTGGTAACATCATCACCTGCTTTTACCAAAAATATCGCGTGATAGTTTTCTCTATGGATTATCACCCTGCTTGCCTAGATTTTATCGCCCATCTTGGTGGAGTTTATCACCTGGTGTATAGGAGAAATATTTCCTAGTTTGAGAAGTATCACCTGGTTTGTCTGGAAAGTGTCGCCTGAGATCTCCTTGCTATGTACCCAATTCTAGTCATTTGACAATTTCTTTTAGCGGGCCAGGCCATTAGATAGATAACTTACCTTGCCACTGGAAGCTGGTCTGCACTCTAAATTTTTAGTTTTAGCCCTCTAGGGTTAAGTGACATCTAATTTGCTGAGTCATCTTAGAAGAATTGCCAAGTTAGAAGACTATCCTTGTTGAGAAAGTGCATCTTTAGAGTCGATGTTAACAGTCTTTGAGAATTTTACTACTCTCTTTGTCCTAATCATTTCTACTCAAATCCAATTTCAATTATACAATTTGGCTAAGTCCATCCTCCTAATTCAAACGTGCAAGGATATTCATCCTTTGATTTTAGCACCTCTTTGACAGTGTTGGTAACGCCCCTTTGCAATTTCTATCCTTCCATCTCTTTTGGGACATTAGAGAACTTTGATTATCCTAGTTTGGTGATTGAGGCTTTGATAGATTATCTTATCTTCAAGGATCTTTTTCTTTCATGCCAGTTATGAAAATGTACTAGGTGGATCAAGGAAAATGACCCCTGCTTGTCTTTAATTAGTTACCCTTAGTAAAGACTCGTCAATAGTGAAAGGGGAAGGAACCTATTTTTGATCAATCCCCTAAGAGTGAGTTTGAGGTTGGTTTCAAACCTTTGAGTAATCCTAACAGACTAAGTACCTCTCTAGCACCTAGTTCCTTAAATATGGATATGAGTTGCACATTCACCAGACAACAAAGAGACAATAAATCAAACGCTTGATGACATGTTCCAATGACATAGAGGTAAAGCAATGTCTACTAGATCTTCTTCAGTTAGTCCACCTGGATCACCCCTCATCAATACAAGATACCTAGATGCTCACCAATGAGCTAAGAAATATTATGGGCTAATGTGTTTAGACCCTCAAGACAACCTTATCCACTTAAAGATACATCATGATACACAAGTGAGAGGTTGAGGCACATTGAGAGGGAAAAACAAGATTTCTTGGATGAACAATCTACCAAGAGAGAGCAGTTTAGACAATTGGAAGCTAAAGAATGAGCCCTATTAGAAATTAGAAGAAGAGCCCCCCAAGAAGAACAAGATAGGCTCCTAGCACAATGGCTCCATGAACAATACGATGGGGGTGCCAATAGTGGGACCAACTTGCCCCCGTCTACCCCCTCACAAAGTCCAAGAAGGAGGTCAAGGACCCCGTCAAGATCACCTAGTCCTAGAGGAAGAAGAACTTCTCAACATGACCACCATAGGAGGCCAACACCTCCCAGAATCTCAAGACAACCCTCCCAACAAGCTCGTCATGGCTCTCAACATGGAGGAAGTAATGCCAACTTTGACAATATTGATTTTATGACAATCCAACAAGAGTCGTTCTTCCAGCAGTATGTCAAAAAATATGTGGAACAAAACAAGGATCAATTTTTGGAAAGTTTGATTAATAAGGGCGCAAAGGTCCCATACAATTTTGATGTGGACCAAAAGATTAAGAAAGAAAGCCCTTCAACTGATGAGATGATCAAACAAATGCAAAGGACCATGGAAAAGATGATTGCCCCAAAGAATACCTATGGCTTGGACTCCATATGTCCCAATCCCATTGATAAAAGTGTGATTATGGTAGAATTCCCCAGAAAGGTTGAAATCCCTGCATATGACAAATATGATGGTAGTGGTGACCCCCATGACCATGTGTGGCAGTTCTATATTATGAGTTTTGAATTCCATCATGAGGATTCCTATCTCATGAGGTTATTTTGAAGGAGCCTAAAATGCCAAGCCATGGAGTGGTTTACCAACCTTACCCCTCTAGTTAAGACATTCAAAGAACTTGTCGAAAGATTTGTGCAGCACTTCGCATACAATTTATCAAGATCGGTCACCATGCTTGATTTGTGCAAACTAAAGCAAAACCAAGGAGAACCCTTTGTGACATTTCTACAAACATGGAGGCTCTTATGCTCTAAGTATTCTAGGACCATTCCTAAGGAAGAGAGGATCGACATCCTTGTGAGAAATTTAGTATCAAAATTGAGATATGAAGTTAGAAAGATGGTCTTTACTTCTTTTGATACTATGGTAGAAACTACGTGTCGTATTGAGGACATCCTAAAAGAACAAGGCATTTTGACCAAACAAATTAACAACAATAATGGTAAAAAAAACAACAATAATAAGGATCAGAAGAACTCATATTGGAACAGGGAGTTCTAAATTTGTCTGACGCAGTCCAAGCTATGAAACTACAGGCGTCCTCAGACCAACCAGAGCACAAGCCCAAGTATCAAGATAGATCTAAGTCAGCAAAGAGACAATTCACTAAACTTGGGGACTCCTATGAAGACATTTTCAAGACCTTGGTGGCTAACAATTTGGTACAACCTCATGATCCTTCAAAGTTGCGTATGCCAGATCCTAAACCCTATTGGTGGGATGAGAAGGCTTACTGTGTATACCATAATGGGATTGGACATGACAGCGAGAATTTCTTTAAGCTCAAACATATTGTCCAGGATCTTATTGAAGTAGGAAGATTACAAGTTGATGGGTTGACTACAAATGTAGATCATAAGGCCTTTAAAGAGCCCTTACCTAAATACGAGAAAGGAGAAACTTCCAAAGACAAGAAGGGTAAAGCGATGATCAACTATGCCTATATGTCCACTGAAAATGTCATCAACATGCTTGAAGTTGTAGATGATGGTGTCAACATGATTAGGGGGAGAGATTCCTATGATCATGATGTGAACTCATCTCCTATATTTGATGAAGGACCCATTGTTGTACTTAGAGGTCCCCAATCTTGAAAGCCCTCTCAACCTCTCAATGATGTCACTAGGAGTCAAGCTCAAGATCCTATTATTATCAGAGGTCCTAATTCTGGTAAATCCAAGAAACTAGTGTCCAAAGCTGTCCCTCCAAAGTCTTCATTTGTTCCTAATATGAGTTATAATCTTGTTGATCAGTTACAGTGAACACCAGCTCAAATCTCTATTTTCAAGCTCTCAGAATTGTCTCCTAGACATAAGCATATTCTAGAAGATGCCCTGTGAGTAGCCAATGTTCCTAACAACATAGATGTTGATAAATTCCAAAATATGGTAAATCACCTTGCTAGCCCTCATTACCTCACATTCTTAGAAGAAGATGACAAAGCATTAAGCCACCCACATTATTTGGCCCTTCATATTGAAGTCATAATCCATAAAACCTATGTGAGGTGTGTGTTGATAGATGGGGGTGATGGGCTTAATATTTTCTCTTTAAGTTTGTTGAAAGCCTTAGGATATTCTGAAAAAGTCATTGATACTAGGAAAAAGATTACGATAAAAGCCTATGAGGAGGTAGAGCAAAGCTCTAAAGGGTTAGCTATTCTTCCTATCTAAGTTGGTCCTGTGGAAAAGGACATTTTGTTCCAAATTGTTGATGCTGGGCCTCTGGCATATAATATCCTATTAGGTAGACCATGGATTCATGACATGCAAGTGGTACCATCTATCTACCATTAAGGTGTTAAATTTCCCTACAATGGAGTTGAAGTCTGTATACCAGGGGATAGCACATTATCTATCAATGTGATTTCAACAAGTTAACATGTTCCTTTGAATAGAGAAGCCAACAATTTTGATGCTGCTCTTGAGTAGTGTAAGGATAAGCTTAAATCCATAGACCTTGGCATGGGGGATTACAGGATAGATTCCTTCACAAAATTGCCAATTTCCCCTAGGTCTTATGGGAAACCTTCACAAGAGATGCGACCTTCATCCTCAGTAATGACTTTATTTGACACTTTTGTAGAATCGTCTGTACCTATCCAGGGTGAGAAGGAGGATGTGGCCATTAGAGATTGGATATATAGAGAAGAAAAATATCAACGCAATGAGAATTTTGTGCCATCTCCTACCACTTATGGGAGAGGGTACACTATGGTGAAGAATATGGGCTACCCAGGTCATGGCCCTCTTAGTCATAGATAAGATGCTAGAGTTGAACCTCTTGATCATGCTCTTTTTGGCCACAGGACTAAGGCAACAGTTGGCCTAGGTTTTGATAGTCAAGACAAGAAAGTTTCTCCTATCCCAGCTACGACAGATAGTGATGATGAATATACACCCAATTTGACAAATCAACAAGATAGGTGCGAAGATTGTGTCCCTTCCACAATTCTCCTCTGGGGAGATTCAGACAATATAGTTACTAATTTGATAAATTCAAGCCTAACACCAAAATAATCCATTACTAAGGGTCCTATTGAGGAACAGGTTGAAAATCTCATTCTAGAAATGCAAGAGGGTGTAACCCTTGAGGATATTTAGGCTTCCACTTTAAGGCCTAAGAAACATGGTTGGTGTAAGCATCCTAGTCAAGATTCAGATATAGATTCACATGAATATGAGTGGGAGACCCTTTCTGACTATTCTACAGTCAATATGGATGTTGCTATTGTACATACATATGCTTCCCAATCTGAGTTAGCCGACAAGCCTAGTGTAGGATTAGAGGATTGGACTCCTCAAATAGCCTTAGTGAATGTGTCTTCCTTTAGTGGGACAAGTCCTAATTTGAACACCCTAGAGGGATACTTGATGAATTTTGACTTTGCAATCACCAGAGATGATGCCACTCACATACACAATATTGAATTAGCAATGGACTTACTCCTTGCCAATCCACACTTAATTGATTGGTCTCAGTGCTATCAAGAACCCCAGCTCCTCACTTTTCAGAATGACTATGAGATAGCATGCTACCTAAACATCGTTGAACCCATAGTCTCTTCCACTAATAAACCTACAACAAGTATGCCAGAGTCAGATATTAAGTACCTCGATTAGAAAATAAAAGAAAAAAAGAAAAAAAAAATGGATCTAATGGTGAAAACCACTTTGTGGCGGTATTAGAACCTAAAATAGTAAAAACAAAAGATGTATCCAAGGGTGAAAACCTCTCCAAGGCACCTAAGGATGGGGTATTTAATAACCTACTGAGTTATTTTCAAGATAGGTCATCAGTTCTCATCGAGCCTACACAACTAGTGAATTTGAATACAAAAGAGGCTCCTCAAATAATACATCTAGCTTAGTCCTTATCAATGCAAGAAAAAGAGGCATACACCAATTTTCTACAAAGAAAGAAAATCAATTTTTCTTGGATGTATTCAGACATGCCAAGGCTTGACACTGATCTTATTATGCACCACTTATCTATAGCTCCAAGAATTAAACCAGTGAAACAAAAGTTGAGAAAGATGCATCCTCATATAGCTCTCCTTGTTAAAGCTAAATTAGAGAAGCTCTTAGGAGTAGGATTTATTAGAGCTATTGACTATGCCGAATGGATCTCAAATATTGTTCCAGTCTCAAAGCATGATGGATCCATTTGTGTATGCATAGATTTCAAAGACTTAAACAAAGCTTTCCCAAAGGACAATTTTCCACTCCCCAACATAGACATGATAGTGGACATGACTGCGGGCTATGAGATATACTCTTTGATGGATGGGTTTTCTGGTTATAATAAAATGAAGATAGTTCCTAAAGACCAAGAAAAGACAACCTTCACATGTGTGTGGGGAACCTATTGTTGGAACGTCATGCCATTTCAATTAAAGAATGAAAGAGCCACATACCAAAGAGCTATGACAACTATATTTCATGATATGATGCATAAAAACATGGAAGATTATGTGGATGACACCCTGGCTAAGTCTAAGAAAAGGGGTACACACCTAGAGGATTTGGAAATGATTCTAGATCGAATGGAACAATTTCAATTAATATTGAATCCAAAGAAGTGCACATTTGGGGTTACCTTAGGTAAACTTCTAGGATTCATAATTTTAGCTAAAGGAATAGAGGTGGATCCTGAAAAAGTCCAAGCCATATTAGATATGCCACCTCCTAAGAACATCAGTAAAATGAGAAGTCTTCAGGGATGATTTCAGTCTATACAGAGGTTTATTTCATAGCTTGCAGATAGAGCACAACCATTTAATAGAACATTGCATGAAGGAGCTACATGCGTGTGGAATGAGGAATGCCAAAAGAGCCTGGATCAAATAAAAGAATACTTGGCTAATCCTCCAATTTTGATGCCTCCTATCCCAGGGAAACCACTAATTTTATACATCTCTATGATAGAATCTTCCTTGGGGGCATTATTGGCTCAACTTGATGACATTGGAAAAGGGAGATCCATTTACTACATCAGCCTTACTCTCATATCCTATGAGGTTAATTACAATAGCATTGAAAAGTCTTTCCTAGCAGTCGTGTTTGCTCCCCAAAAGTTGCAATACTACATTCTTGCTCATACTATACATCTTGTTGCAAAGGTTGATCCTCTTAAGTACTTGCTTAGTAAGGCTACTCTCATGGGTAGAATTGCTAAGTGGATGATGGTCCTATCAGAATTTCATATAAAATATGTTGAGCGTAAGGCTATCACAGGGCAAGCTATTGCAGATCAACTTGTTGACTTTCCAATCAAAGATAGGATGCCTATCCAGGTGGAATTCCCTGATGAGCATATAATGTACATGACTTCACACACCTAGAAAATGTTCTTTGATGGTTCCAACATGAAAAATGGTTCAGGGGCTAGAGTATTATTTGTTTCCCCTCATGGGTACAACATACCAAAATCCTACAAACTTTTGTTCCCATGCACAAATAATATTGTAGAATATGAGGCTCTCACTAATGGACTTAAGATAGAAATAGAGTGGGGAATAACAAAGCTGCACATCTTTGGTGATTCACAACTAATTATCAACCAAGTCAATGAGGAATACCAAACCAAGGATGATAAATTGATACCCTATAAAGAGATGGTTGATTCATTAAGACATTACTTCACATTTGTGACATTTCAAAAAATCCCTAGAATAGAAAACAAGGCTGCAAATGCTATGGCTACATTGGCTTCACTCCTTTAGTTGGAACAACATGAATTGAGATTTGAATTCCTAGCGGAAGAGCTACGCCATCCCATTTTTGACTCCTCTAATAGCCACATCATCTATACCCTGGTCACTCATGAGTCTTCCCACTATGGTGATATCTATTCATATCTTCATGATGCCATCATTCCTGAGACATTCAACTACTCTGACTGTAGAAACCTTATCCACAATGCCCCTCGCCACACCCTTATTTCTGGTGATCTATATAGGAGGGGTTTAGATGGGACACTTCTTAGATGTTTAGACAAGGATGAGTCTGACCAAGTGCTAGTTGACATTCATGAGGGCATTTGTTGAGGACATTCTAATGGTCTTGCAATGGCCCAAAGGTTGCTTAGGGAAGGGTATTATTGGCCCACGATGTAGATAGACACAATAGCCTTTGCTAAATCTTGTGAAAAATGTTAGAAACATGGAAACCTGATCCATGCTCCAGGAAGGGAGCTTATTTCTTCAATTTCTCATTGGCCATTTCAGCGTTGGGCCTTTTACCTCATTGGGAAGATTCATCCCAACTCATCAGGTGGACATAAGTTCATTATTACGGCTACTGATTATTTCACAAAATAGGTGGAAGTTGTCCCTCTTCCTGTTGCCTCAGGCAAGATAGTTTAATTGTTCATTTTGAATCATATCATCTGTTGATTTGGAGTGCCTTCTGAGATCATCACTAACAATGGAGGTCAATTTAAAAATAAGGACCTTAAACATCTTTGCAAAAAGTTCAAAATCAAGCAACATTGGTCCTCCATCTACTTCCCGCAAGGAAATGGACAAGCAGAAGCTTCAAATAAAACCATTCTTAAAATCCTCCATAGAATAGTTCACAAGAATGGTAGAGAATGACACTTACAGATAAATCCATCCTTATGGGCTTACAAAATGAGTATACATACTCCTATAGGGGCTACACCTTTTTCCCTTACCTATGGTGCTGAAGCAGTGTTACCTTTGGAGGTTGAGAGCCCTTCACTTAGAGTCTCTCTCAAAGGTTTAGTGACAGATGAAGATTATTCTGCCATGAGGTTATGAGAATTAGAACTTCTGGATGAGAAACGTAAAGCATCTTTTGATCACATGAGAGTTTACCAAAAGCATATGTCTAAGGCATTCAATAAGAAGGTTTTCCCTAGAGAATTTCAAGCGGGAAATCTTGTTTTACGGGAAAACCGTAAGAATCAACAGAATAGAGAATAGAAAGGGAAGTTTGAACCTAATTGGATTGGTCCATATATCATTACTACTACTTTTGGGACAGGTTCTTATCTATTATTTGATGAGAATGGAGAGCAACTTCATGACCCTATTAATGTGTTGCACCTAAAGAAGTTCTACCCATGATGCCTATTTCAGTCTGGGGGCATCTTTTGTACATAATTATTGATCCTGAAAAAATTCCAAAAAAATTCATATATGATGCTGAAAAAATCTTATAAAACATATAGAGTCCTGAAAAAAATTCAAAAAGCTCAAAAAATAAAAAAAAATAAAAAAAGTGCCTTGGTGAAAACTTGGAAACAGGCACCTTGGTAGCGAAAATACAAAAAAAGTCAAAAAATTGAAAAAAAAAAAAAAAAATTGTTCAAAGTGGTGAAAACTTGGAAACAGGCACTACTTGAGGCCTTTGCACCCTTGTCTTTTAGCATGCGTCCTTGACACTTGGCCTCATTCCATCATGCCTTGACCCTATTACCTTGGTTTGGAATTGGTCTTTGTCTTTGTCTAGGGGGCATAACTATTTTAGCTTTGGTCTCTAGGATGCGTTGGTCTTTCTGATAGTTTTCCATCGGTGTTTCTCAACACCACCCAAGCAATGTTTTTCAACACTACCCTAGCGTCGAGTGTTTTTCAATACTTATCAGATGTCCTACCTCAGTCTAGTATGATATGATATTTTCCTACTAAGCAGATGTGATACTCAAAGTTTGACTCTATGACCTACACACACACACTTAAACATTTGACTCGTTGCGACTTGCTTGAATTTATTTTCTGTGTGCTGTCTATGATGATCTCTTTGATGAGTGTTCTCTCCCTAGGAAGTTTTTGATGATGCATAGCTAGAAGACTAAGGGCATGAGAACATGTTTTATTTCTTTATCTATTTGTGGGTATATCTTGTTAGTCCTTATTGTCTTTAGCATTTATGCTTGACCTACTTGACACTGAGGACCTACAAGGTATTATCCTTGACTGTTTTTGCAAGTGCATACTTCTAGCCATCTTGACTTTTCTTATGTCTTGATGCAAGTATAATCTTGCCACATTAAACTTAGGTAATCTCACTACCCTAGTCATCTTGACCTATATGTCTTCTATGGCTAGGTGGGATTCTCACATTTCATCTGATATAGATCATATTCATATACCCATAGTCATACTAGTGAGTATTGTATGGTCTTATGACACGACCCGTAATGATCGATGGTGATAATTTAGATGTCTATAAGTGTTGTGACCTTGTAAGTCAACCACTTTGCATAGTAGCTTGCATTCCTAGGTTCATTCTAGATTAAGTTTGCATCCTGTATCTAGGGAGAGCTCTCCTTTTCATCTTTCATGGACTAGTCGGTCAGCTGCACTCACTCTTTCTTTTCTTGATCATGTCTTTCGATTCTTCATCTTTCATCACACCCTTTCCTATCATCACAAGGGGTTAATCACATAATCATGTCTATATCAAAAAGAAATGTCATTTTCAAATTCATGAGATTATACCATAACATGAGAATCTAACATACATCTATGAGAGAGCATATACATGAGCATTTATAAAACATACATTTTTGAGCAATATAACAAGACAATACATAAATCGATACATCCATGAGACATAAACACATGATAAATCACAAATCCAATAATCTCATATATATATATATATATAAATGTCATGATACAATACAATATGGGATCCCAAAACTGGATCAATGTCTCAATATACATGTACAAAATGTCTAAACAAAGCCTAAACATAAGCCCTAGGACTCGCTATCACCATCATGAGGACCTGGTGGTGGGGGAGGTGGTGCTACAACTAGCACCATGTCAGACCTTCCCACTACTACTAAGTATGAAGGTGCTCTCTAGCCTGCTGGGAATGCCTGGATATACAAGCCATGATAATAGGCAGCCCGTGCTACCTCTCTCCGGCTCTCTACTATAATGGAATCTAGTGCTCACTGCCACTACCCTGGAATCAATTAGTTGCTACTCCCTCACTACGATAGTGATGTGCAACTACTACATCTCTACCTCTAAGGCCTATATCCATGCTTTGAGGTCCTCCCCTCCTGTAGGCTGATCCTGCTGACCCTCTGCCTGGTGGTGAGCTAGTCTCACCTCCTCCCCCTTAGGGCTCACTAACCTTCACCCTTGTGGCCATTTATAGCCACTAAATTAGGACCCCTCCCCTATCTCTCTCATCTAGCCCTGACCTCCTCCATCTCCTCCTCCTCCTCCATCTCCACCATCATCCCCTCCATCCCCTCCTCCCTAGCCTACTGGTGGTGCATCTGGCACCATAAACCAAGGAAATGGTGCTCTCCTCCACTATGCTCTATATGCAACATCAGACCCTACATCTACCATGTCTAGGAGGTAGTCCTAGGGCTCCTTCTTGATAGCAGTTGTCTCTACCATAGCCTGCTAGTACTCCAACATGGGTAGCCACACATGTCCCTCCTCATCTCTGGCCTTGGCATAGGTGGTGATCTCTGTGGAGACCCGCTGCTACTTGTTGAACTACCTCCACACCTGGGTGATGATGAACCACTCCACTATATCTAAGTGGCAGCCAACCAATGGATAGGAGCACAACATATAGCTCAACTCCTCCTCTGCATCCCCCTAGCCCTCAACTACCCTGTATGGCCTCCATATAAAGGAGGTCATCTCATCTAGAGTCTTCCTATAGTGTGTCACATCCCTAGTATGGGAATGTGAGATGAAACCTATGTACCTATATATAAAGGGGTACCTCCTCTCCCTAGGTTGCACTCTAGGGCGCACCACAACAATGTGCTCCTAGGTCCATACCTATGCCAGGATGGCACCACAAGCCCATGTCTAACCATCCTTGTAGATGATCTCATGCAGCTCATGATACATCTCTACAAGAATAGTAGGGCCCCATGCCATCCACCATGGCCTACCAACCAAGTCTACCAGTAGCCTCCCCTAGCTAAGTGGGAATCCCTTCTGATTGTGATCAGTCATCAGGGTCTGTGAGATAATCAAAGAAACTATACATGGGACAAGGAAGTCTTTGCCAAAATCATCTATCAGCCTGTCCCAGCTAACATGTCTATCCAGGATAGTGACATCCTAGAACATCATCTGTATAGCCTATCACCCCTCAATGGCATCTTGATCATAGTAAAACTGTGCTAGCAAACAATCATGTTAGTTTTCATCATATGGAAACATTACACTTAAATGACTCTATCTTAAAGCATGATTTTACTCACTGGCTCTCCATGGCATAGTACCCTAAGGATCCTATAGACATCCTCTAGTGTAATGGATGCCTCTCTTGTGGGCAGGTGAAAGGTGTTGTGCTCACTATGCCATCTCTCAGCTAGAGCAGTCAACAACCCATGATCGGTCCTAATGGTGGGAAATTGTAATAAATATCAGAACCCCATGGATCAAATGTTGGCATGACCTGGATCATCCAAGTCTCTTACACAGCACAACCCCACCACCTTTAGTGCTCTGATGATGAGCATTGGGAAGTGCTCCTGCCCTAATCTAAAAATTTGAAATTTTGAAATCTGAAAAATCATTAAAAACACATGTTTAGATACATTAAATGCTCAAATAGGGGCAAGTTTTTGAAAATGTACCGGGGCACTGTACTGCAGGGGCTGGTTATGCAACTGGGCACGCTCGAATCAATGTCTGTGGATGGGAACTACTGCTAGCTGTGCCATATCTCTCTCTGGTGCTCTAAGAATCTTAGTAATAGTAAATGTCAAAATGACTTTGAAAATGACATTTCACCCCTTATATAGCATTTTGACTTTTTGACCTAATTTTTTGAGCTCCTTAGAATTGCGCAAAAATTGCACCCCTACCTTTTTTTGATGTCATAGATCCATTTTCAAACTTGAAATTGAAATCTAAGTTAATCTTGATAGTCAAAATTATGTTTCAAATTTTTACCCTCTTCTGTGCAGTTGGCTGACCTTTTGAGGCCCGATCCTTTGATCTTTGCTAGGGCATCTTCATTTCTTCATCCCCCATGTCTTTCATAGTCTGTTATTCATCTTCATTCGATCTATCTCTCTCATGTTTGACTGCATCCTTAACCTATATCTTTCTCAGTCAAACTAGGGCATATCTTTACTGCTTGATGGTTAACCTATCATTCTTTATTCCTTTGATTGTGATTTCTAGTGATTTGATTAGATCTTTCAACTTTGTTGTTCTCCTCTCCCTGATTTTGATTTTGATTTTGATTCTGAGGGGGCAGTACCTATTAGCTTTTTAGTTTTAATCTTTGATTCAGCTTTTCATCTCATCTTGAGATTTTCATCTCCTATTTTTCAGACTTGATTATTGCCTAGCAGCGATGGCGATAGTTTTTTCTAAGGTTTGATTTGCACCTAGCAACGATGGTGTAGGTTTTATCTTTCAAATTTTGTTTATGCTTGTCCTGATGTGTTCCCAAAATGAACACACATCTAGGTTGTTTTGTGATCCTAAATTGATCTCACATTTCAATTTATTCTTTGACTACATATGTTCGCGAAATGATCACACATTAGTCAAAGAGGGGCAAATGTATGCACCCTAAAATGGTCACCTAGACCTTGGGCCACATTTTTAGATTTTAATCCAATTCCTAAATCAATGTTTTTTTGAATCAATATTTTCACTTATATCAATTTCCTTGATCAAATCATTTCTATCATTTTTTGATTATTTCTTATGGGCTAACCATTTTATTCTAAATTCTTTATTTGATTAAAAGGAATATTTCCTCCCCTTTTATTAAATAAAAAAGCCCACCCTTTTTCTCTTATCCAAAGTTGCACAAATAAAGCTTTATTTATATTTTATAAATAAAAAAAAAGTGCTTTTTATCTCACATGGACACAAAAGTCAACTCTTATTTTCCTATTGGAGGATATTTGTGCACATGGATTTCTCCTTTTTTATGCCCTACCCTTGATTAAGTCTTTTTGCCTCTTAATCTCTACCGTCCATTATTTTCATTCTCTATAGAAGAAGAGCTCTCTTCCTCATTTGGATATACATTTTTCATGCTAATATTATGCTGCATGTTTCCTAGGTACTTTGGAGCTCTTTAAAAACATTCTTGCATTCAAGCTTTGAAGACTTTGTTGCTACATATCATTCTAGTTTGATTTCATAGTTGCATAAGCATGGCATTCTTAGCTTAGTTTCCTTTATGCAATAGATTAATCTCACATAGCTTAATTAGAAAGGATTGTAATACTTGTATATTTCCTTTCATAGCATAGCTTACATATTTCCTTTCATAGCATAGCTTGCATATTTCCTTTCATAGCATAGTTTGTACTCTCATTTCCATAGAATAGCTTGCATTTCCATTCTTAGTTTACTTGCATTGAATTGTATTTCATTTTGATTCTATTGGGGATATTGGCACTCTTTCCCTTGTCTTCATTTGAATCTCTCATTGAGTGGTTGACTAGCAAGGTCATAAGCTTCATAGCTCTAGTTGAGAGTAATATTCATAGTCTTGCAACTCCATGCATAGAGAGCTCTAAGTCACTTTTGAAGGTTTCCCTTCCATGGATTCCCTTTGATGTAATGACTTTGAGAAGTGCACTACTTTTGTGTGTACAGGTATTATTCTTGACTTTTTTTTGCAAGTACATACTTCTAGTCATCTTGACTTTCCTTGTGTCTCGATGTGAGTATAATCTTGCCACATTAAAATTTAGGTAATCTCACTGCACTAGTCATTTGGATCTAATTATCTTTAGTGTCTAGGTGGGCTTCATCTGATATAGATCATATTCATATACCCATAGTCATACTAGTGAGTATTGTATGATCTTATGATGTGACCTGTAATGCTCGATGATGATAACTTAGATGTCTATAAGCATTGTGACCTTGCAAGTCAACCACTTTGCATAGTAGCTTGCATTTTCTATGTTCATGTTAGATTAGTCTTGCATTTTGCATACATAGAGAGCTCTCCTTTTCATCTTTCATGAACTTGTTGGTCAGTTGCACTCACCCTTTCCTTTTCTTGATCATGTCTTTCAATCCTTGTCTTTCATCACATCGTGTTCCTATCATCACAAGGGGTTAATCTCATCATATTTATATCCAAAGAAATGTCATTTTTAGAAACATGAGACTATACCATAATATGAGGATCTAACATACATCTATGAGAGAGAATATACATGAGCATTTATAAACATACATTTTGAGCAATATGACAAGATAATATATAAACTGATACATCCATCATAATGAGACATAAACACATGATATATCACAAATCCATTAATCTCCTATATATATAAATATCATGATACAATACAATATGGGATCCCAAATCTGGATCAATGTCTCAACATATGTACAAATATCTAAACCTAAGCCCTAGACCTAGGACTCACTACCATTGTCATGAGGACCTGATGGTGGAGGAGGTGGTGTTGTAACTGGTGCCATGTCAGATCTACCCACCACCGCTAAGTATGATGGAGGTCTTTTCCCTACCAGGACTACCTGAATATATAAGCCATCATAGTATGTAGCCCGTGCTACCTCCCTCTGGCTCTCTGTTATGGCAACATCTAATGCTCACTACTGCTGCTCTATCTCTACCCTAGCATCAGTCAGCTGCTACTCTCTAACTACTATGGTCATGCGCAACTATTGTATCTCTACCTCTAGAGCATGGATCTAGGCCCTAAGGTCCTCTCCTCCTGCAGGCTGATCCTGCTATGCCTTTGCCTGTCGATGAGCTGGTCTCGCCTCACCCTTAGGGGTCACTAATCTCCATCCTCATGGCCATTTCCATCCACTTGATCATGATCCCTCACCTATCTCTTGAACCCTCCCTCCATCTCCTCCATCCCCTCTTCCCCCATCTTTTCCATCATCTCCTCCATCTCCCCCTTGTATTGCTGGAGGTGCATCTGGCACCGTGAACCTAGGGAATGGCACCCTCCTCTCTGTCCTATATGCGACATTACATCCTACATCTACCATGTCCAGGAGATAATCCTAGGGCTCCCTCCTGATAGTAGCTATCTTTGCGATGGCCTACTGGTAATCCAACATGGGCAGCCACCCATGTCCCTCCTCGTCCTTGGCCCTGGTGTATGTGGTGGTCTCTGTCAAGACCTGCTGCTATCTATCAAACTACCACTATACCCGGGTGATGACAAACCACTAAAAAATGTGTGAGTGGTGGCCAACCAATAGACAACCACACAACATGTAGCTAAGCTCATCCTCTACATCTCCCCAGCCCTCCACTCCCCTATACGGCCTCCATCTGAAGGAGTTCAGCTCATCAAAAACTCATTGATAATGTGTCACATCCCCTACATAGAAATGTGATATAAATCCTATATATCTGTATATAAATGGGTATCTCCTCTCCCTTGGCTATACTCTAGGACACACCACAATGATGTGCTCCCATGCCCACACCTATGCCAAGATGGCACCGCAAGCCCATGTCTAACCATCCCAGTACACGATCTCATGGACCTCGTGGTACATCTCTACTAGTATCGTAGGTCCCCATGCCATGCGTCAGGGCCTACCAACCAAGTCTATGAGTAGTCTAACCTAGCTGAGCGGGAATCCCTTTTGACTGCGGTCAGTCATCAGGGCTTGTGTGATGATGGAAGCAACTATACACAGCACTGGAAAGTCTCTGCTGAAATCATCAATCAGCATGTCCTAGCTAACATGGCGACCGAGGATAGTCATGTCCTAGAACATGGTCTGTATATCCTATTGGCCCTCAGTGGCATCCTGATCATAGTACACCTATGCCAGCAAACAAATCATGTTAGTTTTCATCATATGAGAACATCACATTTTAACTATTATATCTTAAAGCATGATTTTTCTCATTGGCTCTCCATGGCATGGTACTTGGAGTATCATGTAGACATCCTCTAGTGTGATGGATGCCTCTCTAGTAGGTAGGTGGAAGGTGTTGTGCTCACTATGCCATCTCCCAGCAAGAGCAGTCAACAACCCATGGTCTGCCCTAATAGTGGGGAACTGTAGCAAGTATCAGAACCCCATAGACCTAATATCTGCATGATTTGGATCATCCAAGTCTCAGACGCACCACAAATCAACCATCTTCAGTAATCTAGTGACAAGCACCAAGAAGTGCTCTTGTGACCATTCAAACCAAGCCAAATATTAGTACATATCATGATAAATCAGTACAAGACATATAAAACATAAAATTGTCTGGACCACTGTCATTTTTTCTTAAAAATACTTAAAAAATTAATTTTTTCACATTGGGTGACACTGCTATTAGGACAAGTATCGAGCGATACTTTTTCCTATAGTGGTGCGATATACATCGCATTGTGTGATACTTTGCCAGCTATTTCCCAATAGATCACCAAGTATCCTATGATACTAGTGTCTAAGCGCGTGCGACATTCCTGGAACCCGTGAAGTATCGCACGATATCCCTTCCCAAAGGGCACGATACTTTTAAAGTATCACGTGATTTTTCACCTAAGACTAAAAATTTTAAAATTTTAAATTTTAAAATATCATTAAAAACTATGCTAAAATGCATTAAATGCTCATAAATGACTTAAATAGGGGTAAGTTTTTGAAAACATACTACGGCACTATAATGCAGGGGCTAGTTGTGCAACTGGGGACACTCGAATCAGTGTCTGTGGATGGGAACTGTTGCTAGTTGTGCCATTTTCTCTCTCTGAGCTCTAGAAATCTCAATAATAGTAATAGTCAAAATGACTTTGAAAATGATATTTTACCCCTTATATAGCATTTTAACTTTTTGACCTAATTTTCAAAACACCTCAGAATTACACAAAAATTGCACCCCTACCTAATTTTGACGTCCTAGATGTATTTGGACTTGAAATCAAAATTCAAGTTCATCTTGATAGTCAAAATTGCATTTCAAAATTTTCACCCTCTTCTACATAGTTGGCTAACCATTTGAGGCCTAATCCTTCAATCTTCCCTGGGCATCTTCATTTCTTCATCCCCATCTCTTTCAACCTTCTAGTCTTTCATTCATTTTCATTTTGATCTATTTCTCTGAGTTTAACTGCATCCTCACCTATATCTTTCTTAGTCAAACTGGGGCATGTCTTCATTGCTTGATGGTTATCCTATCATTCTTTGACCTTCGATTATGATTTCTAGTGATTTGATCAGATCTATCAATTTTCTATTCTCTATCTGATTTTGATTTTGACTCTGAGGGGGCAGTACCTGTTAGCTTTTCAGCTTCAATCCTTGATTCAACTTTATCATTCAGCTCAGCTTGAGATTTTTTTTGGAGACTTGATTATCACCTAGCAGCGACGGTGGTGATTTTGTCTTTTGATTTTTGTCTCCTATTTTTCAGACTTGATTATTGCCTAGCAGCGATGACGATAGTCTTGTCTAAGGCTTGATTTGCACCTAGCAGCGACGGTGTAGGTTTTGTCCTTCATCTTTGTTTATGTTTGTCCTGATGTGTTTCCAAAATGAACACACATCTAGGTTGTTTTGTGATCCCAGATTGATCTCACATTTTAATTTATTCTTTGACCACATGTGTTCCCAAAATGATCACACATTAGTCAAAGAGGGGCAAATGTATGCCCCCTAAAATGGTCGCCTAGACCTTAGGCCCCATTTTTAGATTTTAACCTAATCTTTGAATCAATGTTTTTGCTGAATCGGCTTTTGCATTATATCAATTTCTTTGATCAAATCCTTTTTATCATTTTTTATTATTTCTCATGGGCTAACCATTTTATCCTAAGTCTTTATTTAACTAAAAGGAATATTTCCTCCCCTTTTATTAAATAAAAAGCCCACCCTTTTCCTCTTATCCTAAGTTGCACAAATAAAGCTTTATTTATATTTTATAAATAAAAGAAAAGTGTTTTTTATCTCCTATTTTCAGACTTGATTATTGCCTAGCAGCGACGGTGATAGTTTTGTCTAAGGCTTGATTTGCACCTAGAAACGACGGTGTAGGTCTTGTCTTTTTCAACTTTTGTTTGTGCTTGTCCTGATGTGTTCCCAAAATGAACACACATCTAGGTTGTTTTGTGATCCCAAATTGATCTCACATTTCAATTTATTCTTTGATCACATGTGTTCTTGAAATGATCACACATTAGTCAAAGATGGGCAAATGTATGCACCCTAAAATGGCTGCCTAGACATTGGGCCCCATTTAGCAGTTTTACCCAATCTCTGAATCAATGTTTTTCCTGAATCAACATTTTGCAATTATATCAATTTTTTTGATCAAATCCTTTTATCATTTTCGATTATTTTCTATGGGCTAACCATTCTATCCTAAAGTCTTTATTTGATTAAAAGGAATATTTCCTCCCCTTTTATTAAATAAAAAGCTCTCACCTTTTCCTCTTATCCTAAGTTGCACAAATAAAGCATTATTCTTATTTTATAAATAAAAGAAAAGTTATTTTTGTCTCACATGGACACAAAAGTCAACTCTTATTTTCCTATTGGAGGATACTTGTGCACATGGATTGCTCCTCTTTTATGCTCCACCCTTGATTAAGTCTTTTTGCCTCTTAATCTCTACCGTCCATTGTTTTCATTCTCTATAAAAGAAGAGCTCTCCTCCTCATTTGCATACACAATATCTCCTTTATGCTAATGTTATGTTGTAGGTTTTATAGGTACTTTGGAGCTCTTTGAAGACATTGTTGTTGCATCACATTTAGTTTGATTTCATAGTTGCATAGTCATGACATTCTTAGCATAGATTTCCTTTATGTAATAGATTAATCTCACATAGCTTAATTAGGAGGGATTGTAATACTTGCACTTTCCTTTCATAGCATAGCTTGCATATTTCCTTTCATAGCATAGATTTCCCTTTCATTTCCATAGACTAGCTTGCATTCTCATTCTTAGCTTACTTGCATTGTATTTACATTTGATTCTTTGGGGATATTGGCACTCTTGCCCTTGTCTTCATTCGAATCTGTCATTGTGTGGTTGACTAGCAAGGTCATAAGCTTGATAGCTTTAGCTGAGAGTAATTTTGCAATCTTGAAACTCCATGCATAGAGAGCTCTAAGTCACTTTTGAAGGTTTTCCTTCCATGGATTCCCTTTGATGTAATGACTTAGAGAAGTGCACTACTTTTGTGTGTACAATGATCACCCATACTAAGGGACCGAAGCAATATGTCAGCTTTGATGTTGATGGGGAGATATTCCAAGCTCATAAATTGGCTCTTGTAGCTCGTTCACTTATCTTCAAAGCCCAACTTTATGGCCCAATGAGAGTCAAGAATACAGATAACATAAAGATTGAAGATATTAAAGCACCAGTATTCAGGGAAATGCTTCATTTCATTTATCATGACATTTTTCTAGATATAAATGAGTGTACAGGACTTACATCAACATTTGCTGCCATTTTGATGGCCCAACACTAGTTAGTAGCTGCAGATTTCTATGGTTTCGACAGGCTAAGGTTACTCTATGAAGAAAAATTGTCTAAACAAATTACCATTGATACAGTTGCCACCACCTTGGCTCTTGCAGAGCAACACCATTCTTCCTAGTTGAAATTTTTTTGTCCCAAATTTGTTGCAACGCCTGAAAATCTAGGAGTTGTAATACAAACAGAGGGATTTGAATATTTACGAGAGATTTTCCCTTCTCTCTTATTTGAGATTCTGGGAACCATTGCAGGAGTTGAGGAAGATTCTTATGTTGTTGGTAAAAAAAGGGGGGAAGATGTAAGTTTGTCAGCACACCGAATGGAGAAGGGGATAAGGTAAGGTATTTCATTTTGATAAATGTATTATCCCATATTTGCTAGGATTGGTGTTAGATAGTTCTTTACAACAAACAATGCTTAGAGTAGTGATAAATAAAAAATGGATGAAAGGAAGGACTAGAGGCTCTATGTGTGCCTGGGCATGCACTACGATGCAAAATTTTTGAGGGAAGATTTAATAAATCCATTGAGAATTAATCCCACATTCATGGTGCAAGGGGAAAATAATATGTTTATAATCCAAGGCACATAATAACATGTTGTCTAAGAATGGATGCAAGGCTAGAGGACTTTCTTGGGGGCACATTAACCAAGGCATTTTATTGGTGATGAGTTGGCAGTGACAGAGCAGCGGGCCCCACAAAAGGTAAGTAATTTTGATAAAGTATACAAATGGTGGGTCCTACCTCAAGATACGTGCGATCATCTGATGATGGTCACATGATTACAAGGGCCAATTCAGCCCTTGTGAACATGTGACAGGTTGACACATGGCACAGGTCGTGACATGGTGGTGTGATGTAGGTGGATACCCTTGCAAACATGTGACAGGCTGACAGGTGGCACAGGTGGTGACATGGCAGTGTGATGCAAGGGGATGCATGATCAAAGAGATGAGTGAACTAATGAGAGACATGTGGCATGGCCAGTGATGTGGCAGTCAACCCAATGAGGTGGTGATGACATGGTCTGCAGGACCAATACAATGATGCCACATGGCACATGTGGGACCCGTAGATTTTAAATCTATGTGCATCATTTTAAAACAAATTGATAAAGTTCAAACTTTATCCTATATTCGAGTTTTTGAATGTGACAGTTGCTTTTGAGAATTACAACTGAAAATGTTACTGGAGGTTGAATTTTTACTCAAATATATGAGTATAATATATCATTGGAAATGTAGCAAAATGACAAATTGAATAATGACATCAAAAATCAGGTTTGGGCAAGCAGGAAAGAGCAGTAAGTGCTTTTAACTCTGAGGTCAAATTTGGTGGGAAAAGAAGTTGTTTGTAGAATTGTCTTGCTAGAAGTAACAGGTGTCGTGGTTGAAATATCTTTTAGGTCTCTCTTGAGGGATTTATGTCAAATATTCTTATTATTGTAAGGGTTCCTAATTCTCTAGTTTTTTCTCAGAATTGGTCCCAAGTGCTCTATAGGCTAGGTAGGAGATATAGTCTTAGTCTTCAATTTAGTTTTATAACACTAACTGATGACTTTTCTCTCAATCTGGGATATAGTAAACTGTGTTAGACCAGGTTTTCATAATAGCATTTTGTTGATTCAGTTAATTATCCAGAGAGTTTGCATTTTAAAGCACTTTGTGTATACATGATAGTATAACATTTGAATAAAATCTAGGGTTTACATCTCTCTTATAAGTGTTCTTCATTTGAATTCTGTGTTGATATTCTTCAGGTTTGATCTAGGATCAAATTAAATAAGCTTTAGATATGACACTGATTCTCTGAGGTCTGCACAAGAATTCTAGTAAGTAGTGTCAATTTTGGAGTCTTTTGATAAAATCCACCACATTGTGATTAACATTTTCAGGGGATAAAGATCATCTAAGTTCAATATATCTGGTTCATGTATCATGATTTTGTAGTGAGGGTGTTACCCAATGGATAAGGCATTGGTCAGTAGTGAAGCTAGTTTACAAAACTCAACGCTTGATAGGGTTCTATTGTACTCCCCCAATTTGATATAAATATATTGAAATCTTTGAAGTTTTTATGACCTGCCTATTCTGCCTCATCTTTGGGTAATGGAGAATCAATGAATGAGTGGTTCTCATTTAGTATTTTCTTACCATCTATCTGTTATATTTAAATACAGTCAGTGATTAGTAGAATAAGTTTTGTTTTACTGGATTAGGAGCACCCTCCTTGGTTTTGTAGAGCTAGAAGTACAGAGGGAAGTCTTGTCCCTATAGTTGGTCCAGTCATCTTAGAATTCAATATTTGGGTCTAACTTGTCCTTAAAATCTGTAGATGTACTGGTTTCTTATGAAAGCATAAAGTCTAATTTGAGGAACCAATAAAATGGTGACTTTGCTGGGGAATAGAGATGCAAATTTTGTGATAAATTGAATTTGATATCTTTGGTGTTATAGTAAAGTTTAAATAATGTGGGTACAAGTTGAGCTAGACTCATGGGTGGCTTATTTATCTATCCAGTGGTTGTCATTGAAGAATTATAGAATCAGGTTTAAAAATTTTTACTATCAGCTCACCAAGCAGTGAGTGGCGACTCTGAGAATTCTCTATTTGATCAGTGCAAGTTCAGAATAGAAAATATGATGTATGAGGTTCTAATAAATAGTATTTTAAGATTTTGGTAAATTTCCATTATTGGCTAGAAAGAGATTGTGAATAAGCGAAGTTTTTTCCTCTTCAAGGAGGTGGCAACTCTACATAAAAAGAACCTGATGGAGCTACAAGGTGAGCTCTAAGATCTGCCATATTTCCAGCTAAGTAAAAAAAGTAGCAGCAAAGAGGAAACACAAAGTATTTTCCATTTTGAAATTTGTGTATTTACATGATCCTTATTGGGTGAACAAAGTCACCATAGAAATAATTTTATATTGTGGGCCTGCATATTTCTCCGGTTTTGTTTACAATCTTTGACATGTCTTGGAGGAGTGTGCATGACCTGAGAAATCCTTATGGCTGCATAAGTTGTTCATAATAAGAACTTTGAAATTTCATTAATTAAAGTGTAGCCCATAATGGATTCATGCATAAGATTTTATGTACAAAGGTATGAGCCATTATGTTTTGATGGCATACCTAGTTTCCCAAATGAAATTCCTACCAAGGTTAGGAACCATCTACAAGAGTTCAAAGAGAAAAAAATCAGATTCAACATGTAAACATTTTCAAGAATTTACTGATTTGATGGGAGACTTCAAAGTTTGTCATGAAGACATCTTCATGAAATTTCTGGTTCAAAATTTCAAAGAGGATGCCAGAATATAGTTCTACTCCTTGCCGGAAAGTTCTATTTCTTCATGGAGCAATTTGCTAAAAGAATAGGGGCAAGTGTTGTGTTGAACAAATTGATGGAGATTGAGATTCAAGAAGAAGAATTAATTCCATTGTTCAAAATTAGATATTCCAAAACCTTAAGTGATATTTCCAAAAGCTATAGACCCCATGATCAAATATGTCTGATACTTTATTTGGGTGCTTTTGGTAAAAAAATGAGTTTCTTACTGAGAAACAAAGAGCCAAAAAATTTACACCAAACTTTTATGACAGCAATGGACATAGAAAATAACTTAAAATATGGGATCACCAAAGGATTTCTATCTGCTGGTGTTTGTTGTCATAGAGAATCAAATGCAATGAATAGATGTGTATCAAGAAATAAAAATCAATGTAAAGGTGTTTCTATCCCTATCAATTTTAATAACTATGTTTCAGATCATGATTCAGAACAAAATGAAGAATGTTTTTAGCAAGATATTGTTGTCCCTCTTGTGGGAGTTGACATGGTTAATGAAGAATTGCAAAATTTATTTGATGCAAAGATAGATATATAAAAAGGTTACACACCTAGTAAGTTTGAAACTAGTTTATCTAGTTATAAGGTTGTAGAAAAAAATTATTTGCAGCCAAGTTTTGAAAATGCAAAGAGGGTAGATCTTTCATCAGATGATGATAAAGCCCTAAATGATGAGATCCTATCAGACTCTTATAGTGTTGATAATGAAAAAGAGGATTCATGGAGCCACAATGACCTTTATCTTCTTCAAGACAAGGAAATGGTTTATAGGCAACCTTGTGAAAAAGACCAGGAGTTATCATGTGTTAAAGATGATTTTGAAGAAGCTGATTTGACTAAAGTAATAATGAATTCCTTTGTTTCAGCTAATAATAAAGATAAAACTAATTTTCCAATTTGTATGCTTTCATCTTTTGATCTGTCAAGTGAATTTATTAATCCTAAGATGGATGAAGGCTTCTATGAGCTAGAATATGAAACAATGGTGGCTCACTTTGCAATTGAACCAGAAATGGTAATCAGCATGTTTGATATGGACACTAATGATTTGGATATTGTTAATAATTTTGAATCAATGTTTTATCAAGAGGAGGTAAATAGTGTTGAAAATATGTCCTATAATAGTGAATTATGCTAGCAAGACATATGCCAAAGGGATGACATAAACAATGGGCTGGATACTGACTTGTTAGAGCCACAATGTGAAACATTTCATGAGAAGTTGAAAGAGGTTTCAAATTCTATGATAGAACATTTTCTTTAGCCAGAGGTATGTTCTTTTATCCAGGAATGGGATGTAGAAAATATTGATGTTCTATTTTTAGAGGACATTGAAGTGAATCAACAAGGGCATAATAGTTGTTAGGTAGAATATGAGTCTTTTCATTTTCAAATTCAGCATGATAATGTCTTCTAGGATAAAAAAAAATTTGCATCAACAAGTTGCTGTTCATAGTGGTTTGCCTAAGCACTTGTGTAATGTACAAGGGTTTGAATTTCAAAACTTCCTTTTTGGTTTTCAAGCATGTGAAAAAGTAAGCCAGCTTTTTTCAAGTTATGAAGTTAAGCAAGAATGTTTCTGTCCTCGACTGGTTAGAAATTTAAAAGGGTGTGACAGCCTCTTGTTGTGTAGTGATCAACACCTTCTATATTTCACTGATTTTCAAATTCCTAATGATTGAGGGGGTGTTGATTATTTTCAATATGATGTGCCGACAGTTCATGGTAGCATGTTTGATTGTGTTGGCAGAAGTAATAATCTCAGCTTACCTTTGATCTACAAAGATGAAAATCAAGTTTTTGATGGGGGTAAGTGGTGACTTCACTTTGATGGTTGTTGAACATTTGTAAATATTGTACATGCTATATAGTTGCTTTGCTTTAGTTGTGTGTTAGGTGTTTTCAACAAGGAACTAGTTTTGAGAAGAGAGCGAGAACTCTGATGTCCTTTTTGAGTGGTCTGCTTCACCAAGAGATTCTAAATTCTCTACGTACTCACAAGGAGCACGCACCCCCAGACAGAGCCACTATTGGTACTTGCAAATTTGGCCCAATTTAGAGTGACCAATTCAAATTTTCTCTAAGGCAATGTGAGTACCCCTAAAAACTTTTCAAAGATGCCTACTTGAAGTGCAAGAAAAGTGTGACCTAATGATTTTCATGACATACCAATTCGGGGACATGTGCCAAACCTTTCATGGAATAAATGGAGTGGGTTACAAATTTCAGTTATCAGTTTTGATGAGTTTTGGAGATAGTTGTTTTAAGGTGTTCACTTTAAATCTGCATTTTGCATATTGCCTGATTGTAGCAAATGGCCTACTTTGCATGCTTGCATTTTTTACCTGATTGTGTTTCATGATATAAGGATGGGTCTGAGGTGATGTAGGCATGAGAGAGAATTTCCATTTCCATTTTCAAATTCCTATGAGTTCATATGATAGGTTTTCCCAAGCCTTTATGTTTGCAATTAATTAAATTTCCTAGAATGTGAAAGTGCAGAATTCTGAATGCCCTACTTTAAAGTCTTGCAACTTGCACCAGATTGAATGGAATGGATAATTGAATAATTGAATATTCCTCTATATTCTAATCATGGAAATGTGCTGCCATGAAGATTTTCAGGCCATGATGAATCCATTTGGGTAATTTGTCAATCTGATTTCGTTTGTAGTTTCTAACGTTTTGATGATCAGTTGCACAATTTAGTTAGAGGCCTTGTTCATGGTGTTATATCTTGAATAGCGTGATTGATCATAACATGTGGGTTGTTGCATCATGTTTTAGGCATGAGAGAGATTCTTCACACCAATTTTCAACCCCCCATGTGCCTATTTGACCTATTTGCCAAAGTCATTTCATTTGCATATTATTAAGTTCTACTGTGTGTCCACAGTTCAATTTTCTAAGTGGCGTAGTTTGGGGTCTTTCCATTTGCACAGAATTTGAGTTCAAGCATTATTAAAGGATGAAATGTATTGTAGACCTAGAAGAGTACTTGTTTGAAGATTTTCAAGTCTCTACCAATCCATCTGACCACTTTCTAAAGCCAATTCTAAACCCAGTTTATGCATATTTTGCTATTTTAATCCTGAATATTTATAACAAGCTGACTTTGGTGTTTGATTTTATTCAACCACTTGATCTCTTAGGTGAATTGATTGTAGATATGTGTAGCTTATATAAGGGAGAATCAACACCCAAGGTGTCAGTTTGTGAAAGTTTCAGTGGGTGAGTTTTTGAGGCCAGTTCTAGAGGTGATTTGTGTGAATTGGATAGCACTGGCAGGATCAACTTCACTAAGTAGCGGCATTCAAAAATTTGTAACTTGATGTCAGATACATGTTTTCAGATGGTAGTTGTTTTTTCACATTCCTTGCATATGAGTTTCTTGCCAATTTCAATGGCTCACCCTGAGCTCGTTATCTGATATTTTTAATCCATCTCTTTCAAAGGTAGTTTGTAATGTTTTCAGTCTGTGTTTGCAGAGCATTTCTGAATAGGCATTTTCAAATTTTAAAATATTCCACCTCGTTTATCTTTAGGTAGTGTTGTTTGACAGAGTATTTCCCTATATTAAAAAGTTTGTGTTTGTCGGTTCTCAACATCTGATGATAAGTTTTAACTAGTCTTTTGAAGGTGCAACTGAGTGCATTTTATTCATTTTTTGGCAACTGGAAAAGTGATAGAAATTGAAACTTTTTATAGTGCCGACTGTCCTAATCAGACCTGGTTTCAAGTGTCAACTGTTCTAGATCATTTTCAAGGCCAGTAGGATGAAATCAAAAAAAGTTTAGGCCAGACCCGCTTGGGGTCCAGCCTGCCTCATTATTTTAAAGAAAAGCTTTATCATTGTGCAGGTTCTTTCTCTGCCTAACATGTGCATGATCTAATTTTTGCCAACAAGGTTCTCTTTGTGCATATTCGTGTTTCCATTTTATGATGGCACTCACCTTCTAAGGTCATGGTTCCATTAATAATCAACGCATGTTAGAATATGATAAAGATGCTTCCTTGTCCATTCTTATGACAAAGCAAAATAAGGAAGAATATGTTGTAGCAAGGAGGGAAAAAATAGTGGATTTCCGTTTAGATGCAATAGTTGAAGGTCCTATTTCTTAGAAGTTATTGATGCTACATTATTTATGAGGAATTTTTTTTCAGTTGGATGGGGACCAAATGAGTTACTTGTGCATAATAACATACCAAGCAGAGGGTGAGGATGCGCATCATATATGTGCAGTGCATACCTCTTTAGAGGGGCTATAAATTTTTAAATGGAAGCTTCTCTTCTTTTTAGATGCTATGCACATCCTTCACCAGACTAGGCGCATTATGTTTCTTAAGTACTAGGCACATATTTCGAAGGAAGTGATGAACACTTTTAAATGGAATGCTGCAACCATCCTCATAAATGAGATGCACCATTCAAGAAACTCCTGGCATGTGTGTAGCAATTGGAGACAAGTTGGTTAAAGCTGAATCAACTTGAAAAAAAGCTTTAGTGTGGTCAACAACAGGGTTTTTTCATTATAGGGGGGTATTCTAGAGATCAAATTTATTCCATGAATAGGAAATGGAGCTTTAACCTTTGACATGGAGTATGCACATTTTTTGGATGAACATCATATGCAATCAAATGATCTGAGACTTTTAGTTGATGGTGTCTTTGCACATTATGAGGAGGCTCATGCAAGTTTTGGGGGCCTACCTTGTGCAATAGAATAGATGCTAGCGTATGAAGAAAAGACACCAGTGAAAAGGAAACACCAATGCAAATTGGTTTGGAGCTGACTGTGAGGATGTGTGAGTTCTTGCTAGGGGCTTGTGTGATTTTTTCAAGGGCTTGCGCCTGTGTTAAAACTAGTACTCACACAATCAAAGTAAGGTGTTGTACGTATTGATTTTTAGGGTGTTGCACAAGCACCAAAAATTGCAAACATGATGGCAGTACACACCATGAGTTGAGGTGTTGTCTATGTACAAAATGGAGGAACATACTTGTCAGTACTTACTAGTTTAAGAACTATGCATATTGTAGATAATGAAGGATAGACACCTCTACATCTTGCCATGTGAAATAGGGTGAGAGATGCTTAATCAAACTACCAGTCCATTAATAGAGAATGATAGTGGGTTACAAATTCTTCTTTCGAAGAGCAGCACTGGAAACATCAAATTTTCTCAAAGATGATAGTCTTGATATGTTATGTACTATTGGAGTAGTGATCACCCATACTAAGGGACTGAAGCAATATGCTATCTTTGATATTGATGGGGAGATATTCTAGGCTCACAAATTGGTGCTTGCAGCACATTCACTTGTCTTCAAGGCCTAACTTTATGGCCCAATGAGACTCTGAAATATAGATAACATAAAGATTGAAGATATTAAAGTACCAGTATTCAGGGAAGTGCTTCATTTCATTTATCATGACACTTTTCTAGATATAAATGAGCCTACAATACTTACGTCAGCATCCACTGCCATTTTTTTGGCCCCACACTTGTTAGTAGTTGTAGTTCACTATGGTTTGGATAGGCTAAGGTTACTCTATAAAGAAAAATTGTCTAAAGAAATTACCATTGATACAGTTGCCACCACCTTGGCTCTTGCAGAGCAACACCATTCTTCCCAGTTGAAATTTGTTTGTCCCAAATTTGCTGCAATGCCTAACAATCTAGGAGTTGTAATACAAATAGAGGGATTTGAATATTTATGAGACATCTGCCCTTTTCTCTTATTTGAGATTATGGGAACCATTGCAGAAGTTGAGGAAGATTCTTGTGTTGTTAGTAAAAAAATGGGGGGAAGATGTAAGTTTATGCACATGCCGAAGGGAGAAGGGGACAAGGTAAGGGATTTCATTTTGATAAATGTATTATCACACATTTGCTAGGATTTGTGTTAGATAGTTGTTTAAAACAAACACTTCTCAAGGTAGTGGTAAAGAAAAATGGATGAAAGGAAGGATTGGAGGCTCTATGTGGGCCTAGGCATGCACTACGATGCAAAATTTTTGAGGGAAGATTTAATAAATCCATTGAGAATTAATCCCTCTTTCATGGCACAAGGGGGAAATAATCTATTTATAATCCAAGGCACACAATAACATGTTGTCTAAGTATGGATGCAAGGCTAGAGGGCTTGCTTATGGGCACGTGAACTGAGGCATCTGATTGGTGATGAGTTGGGGGTGACAAAATAGTGGGCCCCAAAAAAGGTAAATAATTTTGATGAAGTATACAAATGGTGAGTCTTGCCTCGAGATACGTGTGATCAACCGATGGTGGTCGCATGATTGCAAGGGCCAAATTTGGCCCTTGTGAACATGCAACAGTATGACATGTGGCATAGGTGGTGACATGGTGGTGTGATGCAGGTGGATGCCCAATCAGAGTGACAAGAGAATAAGTGGCATGGCTGATGATGTGGCAGTTAGCTCAATGAGGTGGTGATGATGTGGTCTGTAGGACCAATCCAATGATGCCACATGACACATGTGGGACCCACAGATTTAAATTGTTATCATTTTAAAATGGAAGCACTTCCATGATAAGAGTGTTTAGCCCTCTAAGTAAGTGGTTTGGGGTCATGTTAAGTGCCTTGATCAGGTCTTTTCATGTCTCTGGCTTTTCCCCCTTGTTCTACTTCCTTCTGCACCCATTTTTTACTTCATGCCTACATTTCCTAGCATTCTGGGTCAGGATCCTGAGGTTTTTGACCATAAGGTCAATGTCAACCTTATGGGGTCAAATTTGACCTCTATCTTGACCTAGTCAAGATCGACCTTGACCCTAACTTGGTCAGTTCTAACCTCGTCCTTGACCCCCTGTCCAAATTTCAAGTTTCCTTGATTTCGAGGTGTCAGGTTTCGGGGATATTTTTTTCCCGCCTTTCGGTCGACCATTTTAGGTTTTGGAATGGTAAATCCTTTAATTGCATTTAATCTAGGTATTTTTTCTAAAAGTTAGGACCTAATTGGGATTTAATTCTCCAAGGTGGCCCCTCTAGAGGATTGTGCCCTAGTTCACTATAAAAGGAGGCCTTCCTCTCTCATTTTCTCCATCAAGTTTTGTGATATCATCATTTTTTTATATCTTCCTTTACCATCAAGCTCTCAAGTGAAAGAAAGTGAATTCAAGCATTCAAGAAAGCCTTCAAGAATTCAAGTGTTCAAGCATTCATCCATCAAGGAGATCCATTGTTAGCCATTGAAGGATTCAATCTCTTTCGAGCCCCCTTGAAGATCCATCCTTCTACATTCATCCAAGCCTCCTCATATACAAAGATCAATTCAAGATTGGTGTTGAAGATAAAATGCTATTGATTGGAGACATCCTACATTCATTCTACATCCATTGAAGCATTCCTACTTGTGGATTTGTGGATTTGAATCCTCTACAAGGACTTCAACATAAGCGAGGTGAATTGTTTCAATTACTTTGTTTATGCACACTACATTTCAATTCAATTTCAAGGTTAATTCCTAAATTGGGGTTTGACCAAGGCAAACCCCCCATAAAAATAAAAACCCCCTTTTTCTTGTAGGTAGAAGTGCAGAATTTTGGATCTAAGATTCGATTTGGATACCCTTTTCAGCAAACTTCTGAGATTTGTGAACAAAGTCAGAATCAACCTTCAAATAAAGAATGTAGCCTTTGACCTTTTCTAAGGGTCAAAGACTACCTAAACCTTCAAATAAAGAATGTAGCCTTTGACCTTTTCTAAGGGTCAAAGACTACCTACCATCGGAAAGACAAAAGATTTATGGGTTTTCTTCATCTCAACATTTCCCATCTAAAACAGGGTGTAGAATTTCCTAAAAGTACACACATACATTAGAAATTGGCATTTTCTAAATTTGCCCTAATTTGAGGTTAGTACTTGTATTTCAATTATTTTAGATTTCAAGCATAATTCTCCATAAGGAAATATAGGTTTTCTCTCTCTCTCTCTCTCTCTCTTTCATATTCTCCATAAATTGATTCAATTGTGCATTAGTCTTTTGGTTGATCAAATTGGAGCTCTCCTTTGGAAATTTGGATTTAGGAGTGGATCTCAAATTTCCTTCATACATGTATACATCATATACATTTGAATAGGTGTGATTCTATTTTACCCCTATTCATTTTGGTGAACCCAACATACTTACTCTCCTTTTGTGGAATTGGATGCCCTATTGTGTTTTGTGGTGTTAGATTTCCTTTTATCTTGTTAGTATTAGATTTATATTTTGTGTTAGATCTTGCATGCTAATTAGATTTCAAAAATACAAAAATATTCATGCTTTATGTGTTCTTAGTTTAATTCATTTGCATTACATTGGTTTATGAGCTTTACTACTACTAGTCCTACTTATAATATTCCAGTTAGAAGAAGTCGTAGACTCATGGGTGCCTTTGATCTTGAATCTTCCTCTCCTTTCCCTAGGGTCCTGGATGATAGTTTGATTCTTCTCTATTTCAATCCTACAATGGAGAGAAACTCTTCTCACTCATCTCATGATGAGGATGATACTTTAAGAGTTCCTCCTAAACAAGTCCAAAAACTTTCAACTAAACTTGATAAAATGAGTAATTGGTTTATTCAAGAGAGCCATAATCATGATTCTATTCAAGCTATAGAGGCTCTTAAGAAAGTTCTTTATGATAGTGATCAAGGTGTTAACCTCTTGCATGGTATTACTCACCTTGTGCATTCAAATGTTAAACCTTTAGCTCAAGAACCTCAAGATTTAGTGTTGAATCCTCCTATCACTAGTGTTGAACCTCCTTCTAATCCTTTCCTAGTATTCCTACCTATACTCCTCATTTTTTGACTATGATAGTTCCCTCTATTCCTATGAGTTTTCCTCATGTGTCCCTTCCTACATCACAACCTTCATATCATAATGTTCCTTTTACTTATTCCAACCCACTTCCAACTGTAGTTCCTAGTGTTCTTCCAGTTGTGTCTTCTATTCCTGCAACTTCTTACACTTTACCTAGTGTGTATAATGTTGCTACTCCTCCTATTTCCTCTAATGATTCAACAATCATCAGTTTGGCTCAAATTGTGTCATCCTTACAATAACAACTTGCTTCCTTAACTCAAAAAAAGTTTAGTATCCCTACATGTGACATGGGAAGTCCTTTGTCCCATGATATTATTTGTACTTCTGTTACTCAACAATTTGATATGCCTCATCTTAAGAATTATAATGGAAAATGAGATCATGTTCATCATGTTAAAACATTCCAAATCCTTTGTAGTGATTATGCTTGTGACCCTAGGATTTTAGCCAAACTACTTGCTAGAACTTTCTATGACAAGGCCTTACAATGGTATTGTTCCTTGCCTCCTTACTCTATTGATTCCTTTCCAAAACTTGCTATTACCTTTATTCAACAATTTCAAAACAACATTGGCTCGCAAGTGTCTTTGACTAATTTGATGCATTGTAAACAAAGTGCTAAAGAAAAACTGACTAAATTTATTAGTAGATTTAAGCATTTGCATGCCCAGATTTCCTATCATGTTCCTAATATTGATATTCAATAGATGTTTATTTCAAATTTGCAAAAGGATATTAGAGATAAGATTATGCTTACTGAATTTACCTCATTTTAACAACTTTGTACAATGCTTTATCATTATCAATTACAAGTGAGTCAATTTGAGAGAAACACTCCAATGGATACTATTCCAGTTAATAAGAGTGATGCTACTCCTAATCCAAAATAATTTTAAAAATTCAATAACTATGTCAAGATAAACAAACAAGCGAATACAATTGTTGATCAAGTTGTTGCATCTCACAATGCCATTGCTGTGTTCACTACTTTTCGATTAAAATGTATGTTTACTTTCCTTTCCAAACCTTTACATGCTATATGAATAGGTTGTTAACTGCTAATATGATTACTTTACCTCTTATTCGACCTCTTTTACCTATTATGATTGCCTCTAAGTCTTTTGATCAAAATGTTTTTTTGTCAATATCATCACCATAATGGTCATGATACTAAGAAGTGTTGTTCTTTAAAACATAAGGTTCAAGACTTACTTGACTCTAATGCCTTATCTGTTGATAATCTTGATGGTAGTGGGAACAAATTTATCTCTCCTCCTAATCAAAACCTTCAAATATATACAAATCCTTTACCTATGCATGATACTAATACAATTACTCAACCATCTGCTATGGAAATTTTGAATGACTCAAAGATGGATGATCTTAATCATGTTGTTAATCAAGTGGAGCATGTTGGTCAATCTATATCTCAACCTCAACCTCAACCTCAACCTCAACCTCAAATTCAATCTCAAGTTCAATCTCATCCTTGACCAAGACCTAAACCTAAATTGAAAACTCAACCTAAACCTCAACAACAACCTAAGAATAAAAGACCTCGGGAACTTTTGATTACCTTTGATGACTCTGAGACTATTAAGGCTCCTGATGATCCCCTTTATATTTCTGCTAGGATGTCTCAGATACCTACTCATGGTTGTCTTGTTGATCCTACATCCTTAGTCAATGTTATTACTAAAATAAATATTTTTATGAAAAGCTTACCACATGATTCTTATGACACATCAAATGTGTGGATTCAAACTTGTAATGGTTTTCTTTATCCATCATTTGGTTCTATTACTTTACTAGTTGAACTTTGTGAAAAATTTGTGAACACTACCTTTGTTGTTGTTCCTACTTCTGATCAATTTCAAGTTAAGCTGGGTTTTTCTTGGTTGAATGTCATGCATGCTATTGCTTCACCTATGCATAAGTGTCTTAAGTTCATTCATGATGAAGAAGTGAAGATGATTAATCATAGTTTTATCAACCTTCTAGGCCTAGAGATTGTGTTGCTCTGGATTTCTTTTGGTCTTCATTACCTAATGCATGTCCTCCTCGACCTAATAATCTTTTTAGTTCATATCAAGCTTATAAAAATCATAAGATTCTTGAATTAAGCATACCTCCTGTGGATCTTAATCATTGTCTTTTGCCTACACCTTCTATACCTCCTTTAACTATGGCTTCTAGTTTTGTTAATCAAGTTCCTTCTATCACTCTTCCTAAAGAACCTATCAAAGATCCTGTGATTGTTCCTCCTGTTGTTGATAATCCTATTGATCTTCCTAAAGAACCTATGAAGGATTCTATGATTGTTCCTCCTAGTTCTCAACCTATTTCAAATAAATCAAAATGTAATCGATCTACTAATGAACGTCGTAAAAAGCATCGTGCTCATGCTAAAGCTCATAATTCTATTCTTCAAAGATCTCTACCTTCTTTGAATAAACCTATGCATGATGTGTTAAAAGAAATTATTACTAATGATGATGTTAATATGCATGATTATGATGATTCTATTTATATCTTAGATCCTATTTTGATTAATTTGGATGAAGAAGATACTCTTGATGATATTGATAATGTTAATGATGAATATGAGACTATTGACATTGACATTGATTTACCTAATATGCTTTCATCACAATTAACTCTTACACCTAGTGTCAAAAAATTGTGATTCTTAAGAGGATCCTTGTTTGGAATTGGCTATTGTATGCACCCTAAAATGGTTTCCTAGACTTTGGGCCCCCATTCATAAATTTATCAAAGCTCTGAATCAATGTTTTCAAAAATCAATTATATCAATTTCCTTGATCAAATTCTATTTTATCATTTTTTATTATTTTCTATGGGCTGACCATTTTATTCTAAAGTATTTACTTATTAAAAGAAATTTCCTCCCCTTTTATTAAATAAAAAGCCCCCACTTTTCCTCTTATCCTAAAGTTGCACAAATAAAGCATTATTCTTATTTTATAAATAAAAGAAAAAGCACTTTTTGTCTCACATGCACACAAAAGTCAACTCTTATTTTCCTATTGAAGGATATTTGTGCACATGGATTGCTCCTCTTTTATGCTCCACCCTTGATTAAATCTTTTGTCTCTTAATCTCTATTGTCCATTGTTTTCATTCTCTATAAAAGAAAAGCTCTCTTCCTTATTTGCATATCTCAATTTTTTATGCTAATGTAATGCTCTAGGTTTTCTAGGTCACATTGGAGCTTTTGAAGATTTGGAGCATTCTTGGCTTTTGCATCTACATGCTTTCATAGTTTCATTCTTGCATAATAGCTTCATGTTATGCTTTCATAGTTTAGATTTCCTTTATGCTATAGAATAGCTCACATAGCTTAACTAGGAAGGCTTTGTAATACTTGTACTTTCCTTTTCATAGCATAGATTGTATCTTTAATTTCCATAGATTATCTTGCATTTTCATTCATAGTATAGCTTTGCATTTCATTTCATTTGATTCTTGGGGATATTGGCATTCGTTCCCTTGTCTTCATTTGAATCTCTCATTGTGTGGTTGACTAGCAAGGTCATAAGCTTTATAGCTCTAGCTAAGAGCAAACTTAAAATAATCTTGTAACTCCATGCATAGAGAGCTCTAGGTCACTTTCTCAAGATTTCCAATTCATGGATTCACTTGGATGTAATGGCTTAGAGAACTACACTACTTGAGTGTGTACATTTTTGGTGCCCACCATGGGGCAAAACATTATTGTTTTGCCTTTTATTTTCTGCATTTCCGTTAATTTTTCATCAATTTTTTGGCAAGTTTTTAGCTTAATTTCGACTCTCTATTTTTCTCTTTCTTAGAATATCATGTGATACTTTGTCAAGCATCCCATGATACTTTCTTATATAGCAGCATGATACTTTACCAGTTAAAAGTATCACTTGACTATTGCAGGAACTATCACACTGTGTGGAACATATTATCACCTGGTGTAAGACAAAGTATCACCTAAAAATATATTATTGCCCTAGTATACTATAAAGTATCAAATGATATTCCTAGTGTCTGTACTATCACCTGTACCTGGTAGTGAGCTATTTCTTGCATCCTTTTGGCCAAATTTGGACTTAGCTTACTGGTTTAGTTTGTTGCAGTTAGATACATTTAATTTATAGATTTTATGATTTTGCTAACCTTGTGGGCCTAAAAAGTTGTGGTTGTAGGTACATTTTCTTAAGAAATTTTCCAAAATATCATGCTAAAGGGCTACTAATAGTTTTTGTAGGGCTTCCCAAAAAGCATAAAAATACAAAAAAAAGGATTTATTGTTTATTTCATTTCAAGTGTGGCAATTACTAGTTGTTTCATTTCATAGGAACATAATATCTTGTGGAAGGAATTTTGAGGTGGTAGGAGAAGTATGCTCTTCACCCTTGTGGTGAACCAGAAAATCTTGACCCATCTTGGGATTTTGGAAGCAAAAGGGTAATTGAACTTTGCTTGGTGTGTTTGGGAGAAGTTTTTGAGATAGGGGAGTATGCTCTTCACCCTTGTGGTGAACCAAAAAACTTGAACCTCAAAGATTAATCCTCTTGTTGTTTAGTTGTTAGAATCCTTTAGCGGGCCTACTCTTGAGCAATCAAGAGGAATGACCCAAGTGGGGACAGGCTAATACCAAACTATTATGACCCACTATAAACTCAAGGCTATTGAGGACACAAAACCTTGTAGACGTAGCACTTATCTTTGCTTGATGTGAGTAACTTGTGGGATTGTGACCATGAGGAAAATGTCAAGCAAAAATGCTTAAGGTACTCTTGAGGCCACGAGGTCCTAGCCCTTTTTTAGGGGTAAGAGGGGTGCTACGAATGGAAGCCCTTACTAAGAACCATAGATAGAAGCTACCCTATTTTTCCGCTTAGCTTCTTGGTGCAAGGATTGATCCAAGTGGAATAACCTGGATCACCCCAAGATTACTCACCATATTGTTGGAAAAATGGTCAGCACTCCCCTCAGGATTCATGACATGGTTTAACTGCCTCCTGTGTCTTCTATAAGTCTAGTGGTTGTATCGGACATTAATAGGTTGATCTTTTAGTGCAATGGCAACTACTACTTGTAACAAGTGGTATCAAAGCTTGGTCACAGGTTTGAATCTCCTTAGGTAACATTGAGGGGGAGATTATTAGCAAAATGGTCAGCACTCCCCTTGGGATTTGTGACATGGTTTAACTGCCTCCTGTGTCTTCTATAAGTATAGTGGTTGTATCAAGCATTAACAGGTTGATCTTTTGGTGCAATAGCAACTACTACTTGTAACACATATGTGTTCCTTTGGTTGTGTCTTTGGCACTTCCATGACAAAGCCAATATCTAGTGTGGGTAGCCACTTTGTGTGAGGCAAGGGAGCATCAAGTGTGGGCCAAGTTGTTAAGTATTGAGCCTTGTCTTTTAGGCTAGTAAGTGCTTGAAGTGTTCTCATTGTGCTATACTTGTGTAAACATTATTACACACTCAACATCTCGGTAGCATTCATAGGGTTTTTTTCAATTTTGATATCACAATTGTTTATCTTGGCAAGGTTTCTTTTGCCCTTGTTTCAAGTCTTTGAAGACACGTTTGATCCCATATTGTTTGCAAGCCTGTCCTTTTACTACTGTCATTGTGATTGAAATAAACAAAATCAACCCTCAAACTGAAAATTTTGAACAAACAGTCCCAAAAACTAAGATATTGCACTTCACTGGTCAAGAGTCGTACAATTTGGTGATAGTATCACACTTTGTGGGGAGAAATATCATGTGATAGTTCACCCTTGCTAGACTATCACCTAGCCTGCCTGGAAAGTATTGCCCAGGCTTATTGGAAATTATTGCTTGGCTTAAGACAAAGTATCACCTCGCTATAAACTATCGCCCTATTTTCCTGGAAAGTATCACCCAAAATTTTTCTGTAGTCTATCTAGTTTCAACCATTTTCAATCCTTTCTTGGTTGATCAGATTTTATTAAGTTTCATACCTTGCAATAGAAAGCCTATTTGTACCTTAGGTTTTTTGGCTCTAGACATCTTGAATTAGTGACCTTTGACTTCACCAAAGATTTTGCTTGTCATTTGTAAGTTAGAAATCATCATTGTTGACAAGATTCACCTTTAGATTCTTTGATTGCACACTTGGAGAGTTTGAGTACTCTTTTGTCCAAATCCATTTTCATATAAATTCAATTTCAATACATTTTGGTTAGAATCGTCCTCCTGATCCATATGTGCTAGGATACTGGAATCCTTTGTTATGAACCACTGTGGTAGTGTTGATCTATACCTCTTGTCATCTTTCTATTTCATCATCTCCCTTTTGGACAATTGAATATTTTCACTATCCTAGTTTGACAATTAGGGATTCATAAGGTTATCTTTTCACTAAGGGTCCTTTCTTTCATGCTGGTTACAACAAGATATTAAGTGGGTCAAGGAAAGAAACCTCGAGTAGTTTTTGAACAATTACCTTTAGTTCAAACTCACCAAAAGAGAAAGGGAAAGGAACCCATCTTTGATCAGTCTCCCAAAAGTACCTTAGAAGTTTTGTTTGAGCCTAGGAGTAGCTTTAGTGAATTGGGTACCTCTCTAGCACCTTCTCGATCAAACATGGATATGAGTTACACCTTGACTAAATAGCAAAGAGAGGCAATGGATCAAACTCTTGATGACATTTTTCAAAGACCTAGGGGTAACATGATGTTTGGAGAATCTTCTTATGATAATCAACCAGAGTCACCCCCTATCAACACCAGATATCTAGATGCTCACCAACAAGCTGAAAGACACTACAGACAAGATCACCAAGATGCACGGTCATCACATGAAGACCAAATCAATGAATCTAGTGATGTCCACATAAATGCAGCCAACTTTTTCAAACATTCAAGGTCTAACTCTCCATTAAGAACAACCTCAAGATATGCAAGTGAGAGGCTCAAATGAATTGACTGTGAAATGAAAGCTTTCTTAGAAGAACAAGCCGCTAAAGAAGAGAAGTTTAGACAACTTGAGGTAGAACAACAAGCCTTATTAGAGATGGAGAGGAAAGCATTTCAAGAGGAACAAGATAGGCTTCTGTCCCAACAACTTCATGCCCAGCTCAACAATAGGGGTACCACCAGTGGAAACAACTCTCCACCATCTACTTCCTTGGGCACCCCATGACATAAAAGGTATCCAAGATCGCCATCAAGATATCCGAGTCCTAGAGGAAGGACTTTACAACATGCTCACTATAGGAGACAGATACCTCGTAGGAACTCGAGACAACCCTCCCAATGAGCTCATCATGGCTCTCAACATGGAGGAAGCAATGCAAGTTTTGAGACTCAAGACTTTATGAGAATGAAACAAGAGCCTCTCTTCCAACAATAGGTAGAAGACTATGTTGAACAAAATAAAGATAAGTTCCTAGAGAGTCTAAACAACAAAGATGCAAGGGTTCCTTATGATTTTGATGTGGACAAGAAAATCAAGAAGCATAATCCCTCACAAGATGAGGAAATCAAGCAAATAAAGAGAATAATGGAGAAGATGATGGCTCCCAAGAGTACCTTCAATCTTGATTCTATTTGTCCTAATCCCTTTGAGAAGAGCATCAACATGAAGGATTTTCCTAGGAAAATTGAATTTCCCCAATATGAAAAATATGACGGTAATGGTGACCCACATGATCATGTGCATCAGTTCTACACAATGAGTTTTGAATTTCACCATGAAGACTCTTATTTGATGAGGCTATTTCCAAGGAGTTTAAAAGGTCAACCAATGGAGTGGTTCACCAATATAACCCCTCCTATTAGAACTTTCAAAGAACTCATCCACAGATTTGTACAACATTTTGCCTACAACCTATCTAGATTAGTCACCATGCTTGATTTGTGTAATCTAAAACAAAATCAAGTGGAATCCTTTGTTACATTCTTGCAATGATGGAGATGACTATGTTGTCAGTATTCTAGGGCAATCCCTGAACATGAAAGAATTGATATCATTGTGAGAAATTTAGTGCCAGAGATGTGGTATGAATTTCAGAAGATGGTCTTTGAATCATTCAACACTATGGTCAAAACCACATGTAGAATAGAGGACATCTTAAAAGAACAAGGTATTTTGACTAAACAAAGTAGTAACAACAATAGTCAAAATAACAACAACTATAAGGACAAAAGTAGGAATTCACACTGGAATAAAAATAAACAAGTAGTCAATGATAGATTTGTTGACTCTAATCAAACCAAGGATCAAGATGTCCTGCATTTATCCAGTGCAGTTCAAGCTATGAAGCTTAACACATCCTCTAATCAGCAAGAGTCTAAACAAAGATATCAAGACAAACCCAAGAGGGAAAAAAGGGAATTTTCTAAGCTTGGAGATTCTTATGAGGACATTTTCAAAAAACTTATCGCAAACAACCTTGCACAACCACGTGGTCCAGTAAAGCTTCGCATACCCCAAATTAAGCCATATTGGTGGGATGAGGAATCCTACTGCATATTCCATAATGGTATTGGACATAATATTGAGAATTGTTGGATGCTCAAGCATCTTATTCAGGATCTTATTGAAAATGGAAAACTTGAAATTGATGGATTGAAGACCAATGTAGATCACAAAGCATTTAAAGAACCTTTTCCCAAATATGACAAGGGAGAAACCTCTAAACCCAAAGAGGGAAAAGCTGCAATCAACTATACCTATACATCTATAGAGAATGTTAGCAACATGCTTGAAGTTGTGGATGAGAATGTCAATATGATGGGAACCAGAGATCCTTATGGTCATGATGTTTATTCTCCTCCTATGTTTGGTAAGAAATCTGTGATAGTGCTTAGAGGTCCTCACTCTCAAAGGTCATCACAAGCTCTTACCGCTATCAGTAGAAGCCAAAGTCAAGGACCTGTGGTTATTAGAGGTCCTAATAGCAAGCCTAAGCAAGTGACATCCAAGAATGTCACCACCAAGTCAACAGTCAACCCTGAAATGAGCTACAACCTTGTTGACCAGTTACAAAGAACACCAGCTCAAATTTCAATCTTTGAACTCTTATAATTGTCCCCAAGACATAAGCATGTCCTCAAAGATTCTTTGCATGCAACAAACATCCCTAATAACATAGATATTTATCAATTCCAAAACATGGTAAATCACCTTGCTAGCCCTCATTACCTCATGTTCTTAGAAGAAGACAACAAAGCCTTGAGCCATCCACACAATCTTACCCTCCATATTGAAGTCATGATCCACAAGACCCATGTTAGGCATGTGTTGATTGATGGGGCTGCTGGGCTCAATATATGTTTTTTGATTCTTTTGAAAACCTTTGGATATTTAGAGAAAGTAATTGACACAAGGAAGAAAATTACAATAAAAGCCTATGATGAGGCAGAGAGAAGCTCTAAGGGGTTGGTCGTTCTTCCTGTTAGGATTGGCCCAGTGAAGAAAGATATTTTGTTTCAAATTGTTGATGTTGGACCCCTTGCATACAACATCTTACTAGCACTACTACATTTGGGGCCAAATTCTGATGGCCATTTGTTAGATTTGCAATGCTCATTTGTTAGAATTTTGACACTTGAGTCCGTCGCCATTTTTCTGTGGAAGATTATGATAGAAGACATAACTATCAGTTTACCAAAACCATCTCACATCAGAAACTTGCACATGACAACACCTTCATTATGGAACTTCTTGCGGTTAATCCATCAAAATTCTGATAACAAGACCTATCGAAAATATACAATATCTGTCGGAACTAACTATCAAAAACATATTCTTTCTGACATTAGAACTGTCAGCATACTGATAGTTCTCATCAAATTCTAATAGATCTACCTGTCGGTGATAAGGCCTCACTGTCAAAAATTTTGTTAGAACCTCTATCAAAAATTTTCTATTTATGACACTTTAACTATAAGAATATCGACAGTTTTGCAGTATTCTCTGACAGGTATCCTTGTCGAACGTATAGCATTACTGTCGCACGAAATGTTGTAAATTATTTTTTTCCAACATTTGGTCTGTCGAATGCAATAGAATATCATCAAAATTAATTACAAATTGTCAAAATACGGATGTATTGACATATTAAAGTTAACATAGGTCAAGAGACCATCATAGGTTGTCTCTTTCTTTGGTCTATATTATTGACAGAATGTTTTACCTTTCATTAGCTCATCAAATCTAAAGATTTGAAAGAATTTAATAGAATATTTTCATGACAACATATATTATTTAAGTTGATGTTACATGAATTTATCTACTTTGTGTACTTCTAGACTATGAGGCGGTGATAAAAAAGCATAGTCACGGGAGGAGATGCTTGTTTATCACCATCTTGATAGTATACAAGTGCGCTAAGTATATAAATTCGTGCAATGTAAACTTAAATAATATATGTTTTCATAAAAATATTCTATTAAATTCTTTCAAATCTTCAAATTTGATGAGCTAATGAAAGGTAAAACATTCTATCAATAATCTATACTAAAGAAAGAGACAACCTATGATGGTCTCTTGAGCTATGTTAACTTTAGCCCTAGCTACCTATCACTCATCAAGAACAATTAGTACCTTGCATTTATGTACACTGCACAAATTGATCATAGTCTCGCAAAAACATTTTACACTTTTACATCTCATCAATACTAGAGGCCTAAAGTAATTTTATATGATCACTAGCACATTTCGTGCATGGATGAGAAACACTATCCAAAGTTTCTAGATAACCATTTTTTAGAAGAGGAATGAGTGGAGGCCAAAGAAGGGATAATTGTGAAGGTTTTATAGATCTAGGTTATTGAATCATCATCTCTGCACTGGTACTCAATCTGTCCTCCACTCCATATACGTCTTTTCATAATCTAAAAACTCTCCATCATTGATTCTCGTCATTTTTTCAGCATCTCCGTGGACTAAGACCTTAAATTATTGAGCTTCTCTTTGTTTTAAGAATAGTTTAACATTCTCTACTTAACAGGGCCAACCACATGAAGGTGGAAGCTCACCTAGCCCCTCCTAGGAGCCTCTTATTACCTTTTATGACATTTTAAGACCTCTAAAATGTATTGTTAGGGATCGTAAAGGGTCATAAGGGGTCCTGGGACACAACAGTTGAGAAACATAAATGTAGGCATCATGGTCATAGGTTTTTGGAGACACAACATAATTGAGTGGTTTTTTGAGATGATGCAAAGTAGTGGTTGTTTTTCATCATCTAGGAATAGCACTCAATTATGTTGTGTCTCCAAAAAATTGTGACCATGATGCCTACATTTATATTTCTTAGTTGTTGTCATATGTACATCACAGTTTGTCATTGTTGCAGCAGCAGAGCCTATATTCCACAACAAAAAGGAAGACATCTTTTTAGCCTAGGTCTGGATCCTACCCCAATTGTCGAAGGATCTAGGGTCAGGCTCAAAAGATGTCTTCCCATTCTATCTGCAACATTGTGTCCATCCATGATCTCAGGAACATCATCGTCTTTCCACTCTTCATTTGCCAAAATAAATCACTTCTTCAAGCTTACAAAGTAATCTTATTAATAAAAGGAACTCTTGCCAACATTAAGGTACCCACAGATCAAAATAGTTGATGTTATTGGTACTTGTGCTCAAGGATATCGATTCACTTTTTTGAAATAGCCAAATCATTTTTATTTTGATTGTAGAGAAACAAAGTGGGAGAAAATGAGCGGGGGAAAGCTGATCGAGAGCAAGAGAAGGCATTGCATTTTATTTGATCATGAATGCTCTCTGAAATGACAAATCATGTTTTCTATTTGATTCTTTTTGGTGTTTTTTTCCCATATTTAGTAGATAAAAATCATGATGGCAGCCACTTAGCCATCTTTTTGATGTTCCAGGTATTTTACAAAGATACAGGTATGTGGATTTATTGTTCAATTGCTTGCAGTTATTGGTCAAATGCAAATATTTTGTCACGTTGCAAGGGCAAGATATTAGTTTGGTGTTTTTGGTTTATGTTAAAAGTTGATTTGGTAAAATCCTCAAAAAACACACTACATGTTCTAAAATGTAAAGAAGTTGAATGTTAAATGTAAGATATATATTTCATCCATAGTAATCAAAAGAAAGAACATGAAACTTGGATTGGTACCTTATGAATTGGTTTTTAAAGGTGCACAATCTTCATCAATCTCCTTAGAACAAGACCCCTCCTCATGAAAAATGCATTTAACACAAAAAAACAAATCTACAAAACTGAACCAATGGCATGTTTAGAACAAAGAAATAGATTCATAATAATATGCTGAAAATTCTATTATGTTTAATACACGCAAAAGGACCAGTCCCAACAATTCTTAAACATACTTTATCTAATATGATAATAACATGCTAATTAAACTAATAAAGGTGTTATCTGCATTTAATCTGGCAATTACTAATTACACAAAAAAAAAAATTACAAAACTGAACTAATGGCATGTTCCTCATATGTGATTTCTTCATCTTTCAAGCCTCTAGCATCATATTCAACTACAAATTTCAAATGCATTGCATTTTATTTGATCATGAATGCTCTCTAAAATGGCCGCATTCTAATGGTGGCATGCCCTAGCCCATGCTTTATCTCCATTATTTGATGTTATTGGTGCTTGTTCTCAAGGATATCGATTCACTATTTTCAAATGTTTGGATCATTTTGGTCATGACTGTTCCTCTAGTACACAGTGAGGAAATGTAACTTTCTAATGACTATATGTAATGTTGAATGGATTAAATTCTTTATTCTTGGTAGAAATGAATGGAAGGAATAGTGTTGGTGTTAGGTTTCATTTATTATTGAATTCAATGGTTTCCAAGATGTGTTGAGGAGTTTTCTCCTTGTTTAATGTTAACTGTTCCTACACAATCCACTCATACAAGAGTGAAATGCTATATGATTGACAATTTCATACAACTGGTCCTTTGGCATGTATTAACTACAATCTAGTCACTTATTGAATGCTTTGGAGACTACTGGTTTGACTGTCCTTGCATTACTAGTGACTGAGATTCATTAAAGGATACAAAACCCATCGTTTTGGGGTTATTGTGTGTGGATTCAAATGTAGGTTTGATTTGGTTAATGTTTAGAAGAGATCAATAAAGTATTTAAAGACAATCTTACATGTTTGGAGAGGTTTGAGAGGCACTTATAATGACTGTACCCTCACAAATAGCAGCATAGACTAGTTTTACTAAGTTTCCTTTCTCTATTTTGAGGTTTCCTTTCTCTACTGCAAGGGTACAGTCAGAGGGTTCATTAACAAAATGATCCTTTGAATGGTTACTATGAATATGAAAAGGCCAACATGAAACAAACATCCAAAGGTTAGGGGGTTGTTCCCTGTCCATAATTTATTATTTAAGTGCTAAGTGATGATGGGTATATCGTGTAATTCAAACCTAGTGCATCTCTTTCTTTCTCTCCACATTTCACATTAGGAGTATATGTTATGAAATACTAATGAAATCAAGTATAGGTCAAATCTAATCAAAATTGCAATATAAAGATTAAAATAGATCTTGAAGAAATATGGGAACCATTTTTGACAGATATTGTACAAATGAAGAGAATAGTCCAAAGAGGAAATGCGTCAATGTGGAACAATTGAAGGATGATATTTTACTTTTATATGCACATTTGCAATGTTTTTGATATATTTCTGAGATAACAAAACCATAGAAAGAATAGCATATAGAAGAAAGTAAAGAATAATGATCATACTTTGAGATATTGTGGAAAATTAAAGGAAAGAATGCATGGTGGGGTTATCATGCAATCAGTGAGTGATCCTTCATTCCCCTCTTCCAGTGACCCTTCAAAACTGGATTATAATGCAATCAGTGAGTGATCCTTCATTCTCCCAGTCTTCCCTGCATCCAAACATATTGGAAATACACAAGTCTTTCAAAATCCCCCTTCCCTCAAGGAACACTATCAACCATCCCTTCCACATAGCATTTCACTGTTGTATGAGTGGATTGTGTAGGAACAGTTAACATTAAACAAGGAGAAAACTCCTCAACACATCTTTGTTGTAAAAATGTCATTGCTTCAATTTTGTACATTTTTTTTTTGTGTTAAATGCATTTAAATGGAACATTAAGCATAGTAATGATATGCTTAGTCTATTAGTAATTGCAGATTAAATGCCCATAACACCTTTATCAGTTTAGCATGTTAGTATAAGATACTAAAGAAGACCTGCTATTTGTCAAAGAAATCTTCACTGTCCCCCACAATGAAGACAAATAAGATTAACCTCCAGCCCCACAACAAAGAACATTGTAATAAGAATAAGATAGTGCCAAGAAACATTTTCACAAATATGAAATGTGAGGAAAAGTAATAACATTAACAATGCCAAGATTCACAGCCTTAAATTTCACCTGCGGATGAGTTTCTACAGTGAGTTGCCCAGCATCAAAAATATGTTGAGTTGAATTTGAGTTGTAACTAAGAGTATCATGTAGAACATACCCTAAACTTTGAAAGTGTTCTCCAGCCTGGTAATTCAAAATTCAATCTAGGCAAGCATTAGTAAGTGAAATAAATTATAGACATCAACATCAACATCAACATCATCATAATCATTAGACATAAGTTATAGACATCAACATGAACATAATCATAATCATTTGGAGGGTATTTGTTTTTCTCCTTGGATAGTACTATGTTTCTTGAAAGTTCTTGTGATGCTTCTAAACTTTAAAGACATATTTTATGGCTTAATGATAATATAGATTAGTGTTTTGTTTTCTAATGGAATGTTGTTGATCATTCATGGTCTTGAAGAAACTTTTGATTGTTTTGATTCTTGAGTCTTGACATTGTTTCTCAATGTGATATAGATTGACCACAAGATGGTTCAGTTGGTCCTCTCTTTTGATTTAATCATTTGTCTTCTTCATGGTGTAAGTGTCAATATGTTATAATCCAACCAGCATGTCATACCCCCACTTCTGACCAACCTCACAGCATGCAAATCACAGCCAAAGACTTGGGTGATCATCATACACAAATAGCGATTACCCTTAGGAAAAAATGATCATTAATATTCATTAATGGTGGGCGGTGATTCCTTGGTAATAAAGGCATTGCCAGCATTCATCATCTTAACCAAGTCATGGGTGGTGATCCTTGAATTTGGAGCGAGGAAGAAGGAAAATTGGAAAACAAAATATGGAATAATCAGGTTGGGATTGGAGGAGAATTCAGAAATAAACTTGAATTAGAAAAAAGCCAAGTTATCTGGTTCTTTGTTTCAGGCTGGGTTTCGATTCTACTTTTTTTCTCCTCTAGGTTCAACTTGGGTTCCTTTGGTAGGAACTTGGGTGTCTGGGCCAATCCCGAGTGCACCTGCAGTATTATAAATATGATACATGAGGTATTTTATTCATAATTTTATAGGCTAACTCATTATTATGGTAACATGGCTATGACCACACTCCATGCCTTATAAATGGTACTCGACATGGAGTGTGGTTCAAATGAAGTTGAACCAAATGATGACCGTGATGGCTATGATCATGATGAAGATAAATATGAATATTAAATCTAAAATATGGCTTGTAATTTGAATTTTAATTGTGAATGAAGAAACTATAGATTCAAGTTGACTCATTCTATGTTGTAGTATATTTCTTCCCTAGATCTACCATATTATATATGTGTAGCCTGTAAGGGACATCTTCTGCTCATCCATGTATCATAGCTCGGTGAGAGTTCTTAGGAGAAAGACAAGATGTTAGTGGGAGATGGAGAAACCAATATCAGAACACCACTTGAAGGCTTCCAATGTTGAGAGTGGGATAAAAGCTACACTTGAGACCCTATATAAGGACCAAAATTCTTGAGCTTCACTTTGTTTTGAGAATAGTTTTATATTCTATACTAAACAGGGCCAACCACGTGAAGGTGGAAGCTCATTTGCCCCCCCCCCCCCCAACATCACTCTAAATTCTCCATTAACATCTAACATTCATTCATTATTTCACCCATTAATAAAATGTAACATTCATTAATTATCACATGATAACATTCAATCACACATTAATAAAATTTGACATTCATTAATTATCACACGATACCATTCATTAACACATTATAAAATTTATGAACATTCACTACCACATAATTAAATTCATTGGCATATAAAAATTAGTCATTATCAATTAAGGTGCATAGATGACAATCATTTCTTTTTTTTCTTTTGATTTCTAGTTTTTAAGATGTAATTATTAAGATGAGTATCGATATCATCATCATGATCATCTACCCTCTCATTAGATCTCAATGCATGCCTAGTTCTCTGTTGATGCAAAGGGGGGTCATCTGCAATAACATATAAAAGGGTTAAATTAAAAACATTTTTATTATAATTATAAATATTTTAAACATTTTAAAGTCTTTTATTACTTTACAGGCAATAATCGTATAACTCTTTACCTAATCTAGTCACATCATCAACATCGAGGTTATTTTATCTGGCCTTAGCCTCAACCTCAACATGCTCACTAATAGCGGCCTCTACACTCTCTATAGCTGCAATACAAATTGTTACATTAATCCAAACACCAATCATAATTCAATTTGTATTACTACACCAATCAATTTAAGATGTTTACTTGTATTACTATGATGCACATCCTCATTGTCATCAACACCCACAAGTTATGTACGATAAGAATCGGCGGGCTGAATTTCAATTTCATGCACATTCATGTTATCATTGTTTTCTTACTTAAAATAAATTTACTCACTTTATGTTGGAACTTAACATCAAATAAACTAATTGGTAAATAATTAAATTTTAAATATCATCTATTTAGCTTACTTACCCCGACAGGTCCATTAGTAGAACCTTGTGCACTTCTTATTCTTTCTGCCATGGCTTTATAGCCTTGTTGGAAGCCAATTCTCTTGTCCTCTTCTGTGAGACTTATATTGAACTCCACGCCCTACATTTTTGCTTGGTATCATCAAATTTTATTTTATTGTTTCATCAAAACAAAAAAAGATTACAAATTATAAATAAATATTTAAAGATGAAAGAATTATTTTTAGTGTTAAAAGCCATGTAAAGATTGTATTTTTCCAACACTTACAACTTGTGCATCAAGTTTTGAATAACCACCAGAGCCTAGCTTGTGTTTCCTGTGCTTTTGTAATCTTTCCTTTTTTGCCTTTGATGTGTCAGGTAATCTATGGAGAGATTGAAATATGTTAGTTCATATAAATATGACGAGTATTTAGTACACAATTACATTCTTAACAATATCACATACCTTCTTCTGTTCTCTGGTGGTGTATTTCCTTTTTTACTTTAGTTTTCTCATTTGCATCTAGAATAATAGATTTCTACTCTAAATCAGGAATGCAAGGGGGGCACTGGTAATATGGGTTTTTGGTTAATGTACACCTGTACTGGTCCCTAATATACCTCAAACATATCCTGGCTCTTTGAAGGAGCTTACCCTTCTCAAATGCACGAGGTCCAAACAAGTTTGTCAAACTCTCTACGAGATCATCCTTTAACTTTTGATTTTGGGTTTTCCACCTTTTAAGAAAGAACACAGTGTTAGATTCAAAAATAGATGTAATGATAACTATCCTAGCAATGATATGAAATCAAAATAGTGGATTGGGGTTTTAGTTTAGATATGATGTTTCACCCTGTACAAATGGTGGGCCCGAATATCCACAAACACTCATCATTAAGTTTACTATAGAAAACATCATTCCCTACAAAATAATCATGGGATCATTAGTCAAAGGATATAATAGTATAAAATAAGAACACAATAGATTGAAGCTTCTCATATTGAATGCAAAGTGTAATTAACATAGATTGTATAGTAAAAGAAATGTCCAATCTTTAAAGTACCTGGAAGTTTTTCTATTTTCAAGGGAAGTCCTTCTTTGGACACAAGCAATATGCAATCCTTCACCGTTCTTGTACTAGCAATACTAGTACATCCAAGAAAATCACCATTAAGTATTGCATTCCTTATTGCATAAATTGAATCAATTATGAAATGGCCCTAAGAAAGAGCACTTTAAGGGAAATAAACATATATATAATGATAGAAAATAAAATACCTGTACGAGTAGGTGGTGCCATGGTGTTTGTGGCTATGCTATGTGTTTCCAACATTGCAGGACATGATACATCTGAGCCTACCATCGTATGAGGTGGCAATAGTAAATGATCATTGACATGTGTTGAAGAATAAGATTGTTAGAGCATAATAAAACCAATGATTAGCATGGACAATATTGTTAGAGAGTAAAAAAAATATAGTCCAACATGCGATCTACCTGAACCAGTAGTACCCTCCTCATGGCCGCAAGGATCAAAATTATGCAAAAAAAGTTGTAAAAGCAACACATCCACTTATTTTTTAACAAAATAAAACACTACTATAACATAAAAACTATTATTGAACTTTTTTTATAATTAAAAATTACATTAATACTTACTTGGTAATTTTGAGATAGGTGCATCAGTTTAGGTGCCCTCCTTTGTGACTCAAGAGTCGGAGGGAATATAGATGCCAATTCAGCCAATCTATTTCAAATTTTGTGGAGGAATTTTTTAATTGCAAAGGCTGGCTCATCACAAGCACCCAAATCAACAACTAGGTCCTTGTCAAAGGACTCCTCTTTAGGGACTGTCGGTTCCTTTCCCTTTCTCTGCAGACCACCTGTTTGTGACAACAATATTGCTAACATTATTAGAATTAATCTGAAACAGTAATGAAAAGAATATAATAAAAAACTTTATTTAACATTTTTCTTCTATCTAATTTTTAGTTCAATAACAAAGAGGTTTACCTACTAGGAAGAAGTGCATGCACGATCATCATTGTCCCCACTACATGGTTGCTCCATATTGTGGTCCTATGTTATTATTTAAATTTAACCAATAATTAGAAAGGACTACATTAATAAATTTCATTAGAAGATGATGATGGAGATTAGGTGGATGGTGAGGAGACTCTCTAAATGTGGTTGGCAAAAAAACTCAATTATTTAATGGTACATAGTATGTACCTGCACCCTAATGATAGTGACATTGTTTGTATCTATGCGATTCAAATTGTAATCAATAAGTAGCTCTTCCCCTACACTTATTGATTTTATCGCACATACAAATACATGATTTCCCTTGCACACCTCAAATATGTAATTGGGTTGCTTAATAGTTGATAGAGATCGAGTGCTATTTATAAAACCTACAATATTCTCATATGCTTTTGGCCTTCTGTCAATGTATATAGCCACTCTTTTACTTTTCTCATTGTCTTTTTGTTGAATATAATTTTCCAAGAGTGCATACCTACACATACTTTTTTTATATTGAACAATCCGCATCCAACTTTTGTAATCATAACAAGGTCCAACATACTCCATCAATTCAACAACTTTGTTGTAAGAGACTTTTATGCCATCCATGGAAAATAAGCCCAAACCATGTATTGACGATGGTGCAATATGATATATCTTGCCTTTAACACTAAAATTTGTGTTTATTGGAGGAAGTTCCTTGGGGACCCATTGTTTTTGTAGATTTTGGTACCTAGAGGGCACCTCGATGTCACCTTTTCTCTCATCATCATAAGAACATGACCCCCCTTGAGAAAGGAAAAATTTCATGCGTCTATTGAATTTCCTTCTAGTCTTTTGAGCTCTAGTTGATCTTCCTAATTCAGACATACTAAATGACTTAGTTTCTTCGCTCGAGGAAGACACATCTGACAAATGCCTATTTGCTACTACCTACACTCCATCAAATGAGAGAGATAGCAAGTAATGTGAGATATTTTTCAAAATGTGAAATACATTAATCTCTATAGGATGTATTGACTTATACCTATCGATCCATCAGACTATGTGAGATGCTTGTCAAAGGAGTCTGAGTACCTACATATGTAATTCAATTATCTAATGTTAGCTAAAAAACTCATGATACATACTATGAATTTGAAGAGAGTTCGTGCCATGTGTGCTAGAACCTACTTTATCTAATATGGTGCATTGTTAAACAAATTAAGGGTAGAGTAGTTATTATTTAATTTTTTGTGGGGGACAATGAAGATATGTCTGACAAATAGTAGGTCTTCTTTAGTATTTCATGAATTTTTACCACATATACTATTTCAAGCCTTAGAGTCCTATAGAAGAAGAATGTTGTAAGTTCAATAGATCAGAGTGAATGGGGTGTTGAAACATGGTGAATAGACCATGATGAGATGATACTTGATGTTGTGACTAAGTTTCCCTCACAAACATCAACATAGACTAGTTTTACTAAGTTTCCTTTCTCTATTTTGAAGGGTCACTGGAAGAGGGGAATGAAGGATCACTCACTGATTGCATGATAACCCCACCAAGCATTCTTTCCTTTAATTTTCCACAATATCTCAAAGTATGATCATTATTCTTTACTTTCTTCTATATGCTATTATTTCTATGGTTTTTTTATCTTAGAAATATATCAAAAACATTGCAGATGTGCATATAAAAGTAAAATATTGTCCTTCAATTATTCCACATTGAAGAATTTCCTCTTTAGAGTATTCTCTTTGTTTGTACAATATCTGTAAAAAATGGTTCCCATATTTCTTTAAGATCTATTTTAATCTTTATATTTCAATTTTGATTAGATTTGACCTATAGTTGATTTCATTAGTATTTTATAACATATACTCCTAATGTGAAATGTGGAGAGAAAGAAAGAGACACACTAGGTATGAATTACATGATATGCCCATCATCACTTAGCACTTCAATAATAAATTATTGACAGGGAACAACCCCCTAACCTCTAGATGTTTGTTTCATGTTGGCCTCTTATTATATGAAAAGGTACCCCTATCTTAATTAGGCTAGCAACCATAGTGTAGGGGCCATAAATTATGGAACCCAAAATTAGGTTCACTATACTACAAGGGAATGGAAACCATGCAATAGTGCCTCATGGGGATGGAAGAAACACTTCACCAAGAAGATGGTTGTGTCTGCAATATTTACTAGAGGCAAAGAACATAATTTGGTTCTAGCAATTACTCCTAGAAGATAATGGCACCCACAAAACACTTGGAAAAGATAGCACTCACTATATCTTTTATCATGCTTTTAAAGCTGGGACAATAAATCTCAAAGATTGATCAACAAATTCTTGAACACAAAGAACCATTGACAGATATGATTCATGTGTACAATAGCCAACAACCAGTTGTTCCAATCATGGTGTCCAATAATTATGTTAGAAAAAGCATCTACAAATCCCTTACACAACCATAATAGATTAAAACCATGAATTATAAGAACCAAACAATGGGACTAACAAAGATACAGCCTAAACAAATCTTGATCATATTCCACCCTATTCTAAGGCCCAAGAAGTAACTCTATCTTAAAGCTACACATTCCTCTAGATGAAGCTCAAAGGTCAAGTAGCTAAAGCATAGCAATACTTGAATGAATATAGGAATAATTTGATGTACAATCATTTGCTAGCTTGGTTTGTGGGTTTTCCACATAATATTTTCCCTTTAACCACATTTATAGTTTGAGAAAATAAAAAAAAATTGTTTCAGATTTATATTATCCTTTTGAACTAGCACACTATCATCAAAATACATAATCATTAGTCATTTATAGAAAATTCCTATTGATTAGTAGGATATCCTTATAAAAATTTGATGCATGGATTTCTTGTGAATTATTGACTACTATGTATCCTACAACTATGGAAGGAATAGTGTTGGTGTTAGGTTTCATTTATTATTGAATTCAATGGTTTCCAAGATGTGTTGAGGAGTTTGCGCCTTGTTTAATGTTAATTGTTCTTGCACAATCCACTCATACAACAGTGAAATGCTATGTGGAAGGGATGGTTGATAGTGTTCCTTGAGGGAAGGGGGATTGTGAAAGACTTTTTATCATTGTATTTTGTATTTCCAATATGTTTGGATGCAGGGTAGACCAGGAGAATGAAGGATCACTCACCAATTGCATAATAACCCAAGTTTGAAGGGTCACTAGTTGAGGGGACAGTCAAGGTCTGGGTGATTGTGCCATTGGAGGACCCTATTTCTTTGTATTAATTTCTATTCAAATTGGATGCATGGATTTCTTGTAAATTATCAGTTGCTATGTATCCTGCAACTGCATCTGTAAATCTCCATATACTTCTCTAGGGTTGTAAGCCACTTAGGGATCAAAATAGAGAAACTAAATCAAAATCATTCTTTGTCCTATTTCCTTTTAACAAAGTCTCAACTATCAATGATATAATATACATTTGATTCCCTTAGCTATCAAATATACAAATGGCACCTACCTAGAAGCTCACTAGGAGAATGAAGGATCACTCACTGATTGCATGATAACTCAATTTTGAAGGGTCACTAGTTGAGGTGTCAATCAAGGTCCGGATGATTGGGCCATTGGAGGACCCTAGTTCTTTGTATTAATTGCTATTCAAATTGGATGCATGGATTTATTGTGAGTTATTGATTGCTATGTATCTTGCAACTCCATCTGTAAATCTACATATACTTCTCTAGGGTTGTAAGCTACTTAGGGATCAAAATAGAGAAACTAAATAAAAATTATTCTTTGTCCTATTTCCTTTTAACAAAGTATCAACTATCAATGATACAATACATTTGATGCCCTAAGCTATCAATACAAATGGTGCCTAGCTAGAAGCTCACGAGCTATCCATTTGATAACCATAGTCAACATTTCAAAAAAATGGATATCCTTGAGCACAAGCACCAATAACATCAAATAATGGAGTTAAAGCACGGGCTAGGGCACGACACTAGTAGAATGTGGTCATTTCAGTGACAACAATTTACAATGGCGTCATTAAAAATATATGCTAGTAATATCAACAAACATGAATCCAAACATTTGAATACAATGAATCAATATCCTTGAGCACAAGCACCAATAACATCAAATAATAGAGATAAAGCACTAGCTACGGAATGACACCAGTAGAATGCAGTCATTTTAGAGAGCATTCATGATCAAATAAAATGAAATTCATTCAAATATGATGCTAGAGACTCAAAAGATGAAGAAATCATAGACCTTCTCCCACACTCAACTTTCTCTCCTTCTCTCCCGCTCCCTCTATCCAATCAAAATAAAAATGATGAGTTCGTTTCAATTTTTTTTTATCTATACCCTGAATCTGTCAGAATTTTGATGGTCAATTAAACACCCATTAGAATACTGACATCATTGGGGCCTATTACAAAAAAAAACACCAAATTCGTAATAAAAATTTACCCATCAAAAACTTATGTCAAAATTTGGCCCCAAATGTAGTAGTGTAGGTAGACCATGGATTCACAACATGCAAGAAGTACCGTCTACCTATCACAAATGTGTCAAGTTCCCCTACAATGGCATAGAAGTCTGCATACTAGGTGATAGTAACTTATCTGTTAATGCCACTTTAGCAGGGACTCATGTTCCGCTTAATAGAGCAGTAGAAAATTTTGATGCAACTTTGGCACAATGTCAGAATAAGTTTAAAACCATAGACCTTGGTATGGGGGATTATCAAATGGACTCCTTCACAAAACTGCCAATCTCATCTAGGTCCTATAGAAAACTTTCACAAGAGATGTGGCCTTCATCCTCAGCCATGACCTTGTTTGATACTTTTGTGGATTCGTTCGTACCTATCTAGGATGAAAAAGAGGAGGTAGCCATTAGAGATTGGATTTATAAAGAGGAAAAATACAAGCACAATGAGAACTTCTCTCCATCTCCTAAGGCTTACAGGAGAGGATACACTTTGGTCACAAATATGGGTTACCTAGGTCATGGTCCTCTCAATCATAGATTGGATGCTAAGGCTGAACCACTTGATCATGCTCTTTTTGGCTGCAGATCTAACACAACAATTGGCCTAGGTTTTGAAAGTCAGACCAAGAAAGTTACCCCTATCCTAGCTACGACGGATAGTGATGATGAATACACACCCAATTTACAAAATCAACAAGATAGGTACGAAGATTGGGTCCCTTCCACCAATCTCCTTTGGAGAGATTCAAACACTACAGTTGACAATCCAACAATTTCAGACCTAGAACGAGAACAATCCACTATTGAAGATCATGTTGAGGATCCCATTCAAGAGATTCAATACATAAAGGGAATCCAAGAAGGTGTTACCCTTGGTGACATCCAAGCTTCTACTTCAAGGCCTAAAAGATATGGTTGGTGTAAGCATCCCAGCTGGGATTCAGATATGGACTCACATGAGTATGAGTGGGAGACTCTTTCTAATTTTTCTATAGTTGACATGGACATTGCTGCTGTCCATACATATAGTTCCCAATTTGAGGTAGCTAACGAGTCTAGTGTAGGACTAGAAGATTGGAATCTACAAGTTGCTTTAGTAGACGATGCTTTGCTTAGTAGGATAAGTCCTAATTTGGGTACCTTAGAGGGATACTTGACGAGTCCCAACTTTGCAATCACCAGAGATGATACCATTTGCATACATAGTATCGAACTAATCATAGACCTACCCCTTGCCAATCCTCACTTAATTGATTGGTCTCGGCACTATCAAGAGGCTCATCTCCTAACTTTTCAAAATGACTATGAAATAGCATGCTACCTAAATGCCCTTGAACCTGTAGTCTCTTCCACCAGTGAACCAACTACAAGCATGACAGAACCTGATATCAAGTACCTCAATCACAAAATAAAAAGAAAAGGAAAAAAGAAAAAGAATAATGGTTCTGATGGTGAAAACCACTATGTGGCGGTGTCAGAACCCAAAAAAGTAAAAATAAAGGATGTATCTAAAGGTGAAAACCTCTTTGAGGTGCCTAAGGATGAGGTACTTGATCATCTTCCAAGCTATTTTCAAGATAGGTCATCAGTGCTTATCGAGCCTACACACCTAGTTAATCTAAATACAGAAGAGGATCCACAAATTGTGCATTTGGCTCAATCTCTATCCACACAAGAAAAAGAGGCATATACCAAGTTCCTCCAGAGAAAAAAGATTAATTTTGCTTGGACTTACTCAGAAATGCTAGGGTTGGACACTAGTCTCATTATGCATCATTTGTCCATAGCTCCCGGAATAAAACTAGTAAAATAGAAATTGAGGAAAATGCATCCCCACATAGCTCTTCTTGTCAAGGTTGAATTAGAGAAACTCCTCAGTGTAGGATTTATAAGAGCCATCAATTATGCTGAATGGATATCCAATATTGTGTCGGTTTCAAAACATGACAAGTCCATATGTGTCTGCACAGATTTTAGAGATCTTAACAATGCTTCCCCAAAGGATGATTTTCCACTCCCAAACATAGACATGATAGTGGACATGACTACGGGATATGAGATATACTCTTTGATGGATGGATTCTCTAGTTATAATCAAATCAAGATAGCTCCTGAGGACCAAGAAAACACAACATTCACTTGTGCTTGGGGAACCTATTGTTGGAACGTCATGCCTTTCAGCCTAAAGAATGTAGGAGCTACTTATCGAAGAGCTATGACCACTATTTTTCATGACATGATGCATAAGAACATGGAAGATTATGTGGATGACATCTTGGCAAAATTTTAAAAAAGATATGCACACCTAGGAGATCTAGAAGTCATTTTAGATTGCATGGAACAGTTTCAACTGAGATTAAATCCCAAGAAATGTGCATTTGGTGTTACCTTAGGAAAATTGTTAGGGTTCATAATTTTAGCCAAAGGAATTGAGGTAGATCCTAAAAAGGTACAAGCAATTATGAATATGCCACCTCCCAAAAACATCAGTCAGATGAGGAGTCTTCAAGGATGCCTTCAATCTATAAAGAGGTTTATTTCCCAATTAGCAGATCGAGCTCAACCATTTAACAAAAACCTACATAAAGGAGTTCAATGTGTGTGGAATGAAGAATGCCAAAAAAGCATGGATCAAAGAAAATAGTTTTTGGCTAATCCACCAATTTTAATGCCTCCTATTCCAGGGAAATGACCCATATTATATGTATCAGCAACAGAATCTTCCCTAGGAGCATTATTGGCTCAACTTGATGACACTAGAAAAGAGAGAGCCATATATTACATTAGTCATACTCTTGTGTCCTAATGAAAGGTGCTCCCCTTAATACCACAAACACGTAATAGAAACAAAGAAACAACACCAATATGCAAGAACAGAAAATGGGCTTTTTATTATCTCCACAAATGTGGAATTTCAAATTTCAAAACTCTTACATGCAAAGCCACATGGGCATTTTCCTTTACAATATTCTGTAGGCCAAAGCCTCGAATCAAAACTCAGATCTACTACCCAGAACTGCCTAAGACAACACTACGAGCCTTCTTTATATAGGCAATTTACACCGCTCGAGAAGGTTCCAGAAAATTAGCCCTTAAGGCCGACTATCCTAAGAATTAATTTCTTTTCTTTTCTTTTTACATAGGGTCGACTAAGAAAATATACACAAAAATGCTTTTAGGTAGCCCAACTTCTGGAGGCCATAACATTTTAACCGTAGCTCTGATTTTCTATTATAACCACTTTTTGGAAACGCCATGTCGAGATCTACAGTGCCTGACTGCACAAGCTCCAGTCAGCCGAGGTTCGACTGCGATCCGGAGCCTCTAAGGCCTTCAAAATTGACCTGAAAGATTTCATACCCGGAAACCTCAATAACTTCACCAATATAGATGATGTGGTAATGAAACTCAATTGGTAGGCTGATATGACAATGATGAACCTCCACCTGTGAAATCAAAACATTCTGAGATCATATGACCAACTTACTAAAAATAGTAAGTTTCCATAAATAGTAGCTCCTCACAAGATAGCCCTTATTGAAAAGCAAAAAGAAATATTTTTGGGTGATGCAAGATTGCTCTTACACCCAGGATGCTCCTGCATCAGACACCCGGGGTAATTTGAGAAGTGACCTTGTCACGACTCAGGTGTGCAGAGGAAAACCAAGACGGTTAACCTCCTCCTTTGTTAGCCATGATGAATCCTCAATAGGTCATCCTTTCCATTTGACCAAATACTCTTCATATGTTCTGTTCCTTGTGCTTCTGCCAACATGACTATCCAGTATGTCCTCAATCTCCTTAGTAGCTGAACTAGTTGCTGGAATACTCCACTGTGCTACAGTGATCTCATCGTCAACACTTCCTTCATGATACTCTATCAAATCTGAAATGTTAAACACTGGTGAAATATTCAGCTCAGTAGGAAATTCTACCTCTTATGCATTTCCTGAATCATGCTTCTTCAGTATCTTACATGGTCCAAATTTCTTCATTTTCAACTTGTTATATGTACCAACTGGAAATCTTTCCTTTCACAAATGAACCATGACTTCATCTCCAACCTGGAATTCCTTATGCCTCATTTTCTCATCTGCCTTAGCTTTATACTGTATATTCATTTTGGTAATGTGCTTCCTCACTTCCTCATGAATGTTCTTCAAGTGTTCTGCAAAATCCTCAGCTTCAGCACTACTTATTTCTCCTTTATTTATCTTTCTCAATTCAGATGCATTTCTTGGACTACTTCCATATACAATCTGGAATGGTGATTTACCAGTGCTCCTATTGACAGAATTATTGTATGCAAATTCTGCCTGTGGTAAAATCAAATCCCATCCTGTTGGCTTGTCTCCAACCAAACATCTCAATAAATTTTCCAAACTCCTATTCACCACCTCTGTCTATCCATCAGTCTGTGGATGATGTGATGAATTGAACTTCAAATCTATCTTCAGCTTCTTCCACAATGTACGCCAGAAATATCCAACAAACTTCGTGTCCCAATCTGAAACTATGGTCTTTGGCAAACCATGTAGTCTCACTACCTCTCCGACAAACAATTCAGCTACATGAACAGCATCAGTAGTCTTCTTGCAGGGAATGAAATGTGTCATCTTCAAAAATCTGTCAACCACCACTAAAATTAAATCATGTCCCCGCTGAGTCCTCGATAAACCAAGAACAAAGTTCATGCTAATACCCTCCCAAGGCTTCTCTGGTACAGGTAATAGCTGATACAACCTTGTATTCTACTTCACTCCTTTCGCCATCTGACATACTCTGCAACTCTGTACAAACTTCTTCAAATCTTGCTGCAACTATGGCCAATAATAATTTTCACTAACCAAAGCAAGAGTTTTATCACAACCAAAATGTCCATCCAATCCTCCTCTATGCTTCTCCTTGATGAGATTCTCCCTCATAGAACTTCTTGGAATGCACAACTGACTCCCTCTGAACAACATATCATCCTGAATGATGAAATCCAGCCACTTCATTCTATCTAGAGTAACAGGTTCTTTACAAGCTTTCCAAGCTTCCCCAAAATCAGGATCCTCTAGATATAAATTCTTGAGTTCCTTGAACCCAACCACCTCAATTTGCATTTCTATCAGCAATAGTTGCCTTCTGCTAAGAGCATCTGCCACCCTATTAGACTTTCCACTCCTGTGTTTCAAAACAAATGTATAACTCTGCAAAAACTCAACCCATTTCAAATGCCTTTGATTTAACTTTCCTTGACTATTCAAATATTGCAAAGCTTGATGATCAGTATACAAAACAAACTCTTTAGGAAGAAAATAATGTCTCCACTTCTTTAATGTCTGAACTATAGCATAAAATTCCTGATCATAAACAATATTTTCTCTTGGCATCATTCAACTTCTCACTGAAATAAGCAATAGGTTTACCTTCTTGGCTCATAACAGCTCCTATTGCAGTACCACTAGCATCACAATCTACTTGAAACACCTTATTAAAATCTGGAAGTGCTAAAATAGGTTGTTCTGTAACTTTTTGTTTCAACAATTGAAACCTCTTTTCTGCCTCATTAGTCCACTTAAACTCTTTTCTATCCCCTCTCATTGTTTCAGTCAAGGGTCCACAAATACTGCTAAAATTTCTGATAAACTTTGTGTAAAAGCTAGCTAGACCATGAAAAGATCTTACCTCAGTAGCACTCCTTGGAGTAGGCCATTCAAGGATAGCCTGTACCTTCTCTGGGTCTATTTTTAGACCTTCTGCTGAAACTACAAATCCCAAATACACTAACTCTTTCTTTACAAAACTGCACTTCTTCACATTAATCAACAATTTCTCTGCTCTTAGCTTCTCCAACACCATACAAATATGCATCATATGATCCTCCAATGTCTTACTAAAGATCAAAATATCATCTAGGTAAACAATGACAAACTTACCCAGAAATTCTTTTAGAAACTCGTTCATGAGCCGCATGAAAGTGCTTGGTGCATTCGTTAGCCCAAAAGGCATGACTAACCACTCATACAGTCCTTCCTTTGTCTTAAAGGTAGTCTTCCATTCATCTCCTTCTCTGATCCGAATCTGATGATATCCACTCTTCAAATCTATCTTTGAGAAATACATAGCTCCACTCAAATAGTCCATAATATCATCCATTCATGGCAATGGAAACCTGTACTTGATTGTGATCTTGTTTATTGCCCTAGAATCTATACACATCCTCCATTCTCCATTCTTCTTTGGTGCTAATACTGCTGGTACAGTATAGGGACTCAGACTCTCATGGATCAATCCTTTCTGTAACAACTCATGTACTTGTCTGTTCAACTCCTCACTTTCTGCAGGTGTCATTCTGTGTGCTGCCTTATTTGGCAAACTCACTCCTGGGATCAAGTCCATCTGATGACTGATCTTCCTAACTGGTGGTAATCCATCAGGCATGTTATCGGATACAATATCCTGAAACTCATTCAACAAATCTGCAACTTCTACAGGAACATCTTCTACTTCCCCTTTACCAGCTTTTGGAATTAAAGAAAAACATACATGCTCATGCCTCATACCATCTAGGAAATTTCTTCCATCAACAAAAGTTATCCTTGCATTACCACATACCTTTTCTTCAGTCTCCTTCAATGGTTTTAGCTTATGTCGCACTCCATCCTTTGTCAGGGAATAGGTATTCACACGACCATCATGTACAACACATCTGTCAAACTGCCATGGTCTACCCAACAATATATGACATGCATCCATAGATATGATATCACACAATACCTCATCTTGGTATCTGCCAACCTTGAACTTCACTAGGCATTGTTCATTGACCATGACCTTGTGGTCATCCTATACCCAGGCAATCCAATAGGGATGTGGGTGTTTCTATCTCTTGAGCTTCAACTTTGTCACCATCTCTTTTGACACCAAATTGTCAGTGCTTCCACTATCAATAATCACATCACAACATTTACCTTCACACTTGCACCTAGGGCGAAACAGGCTCCTCCTTTGCTCAGGTTCATTCTCACCACTCAACAGGACTCTTCTGTTAATCAATGTTTCTCCTCTTTTAGCATCTTCAGAATTTGATGATCTAGCATCTTCATCTACATGTGCAACTCTGGTCTGGCCTTCATTTCTCCTATCTGTTCTTCCTTGGTGTTGAGGACATTCAAATGCCCTATGACCTTCTTCTCCACAGTGAAAACATGTTCCATGGAAGCCACCTCTTCCAGATCCTTGTCCTCTTCCTCTTCCTCTCTGATCTCTATTATTCTGATCCTGGAAGCGATTGGAATTATTTCGTAGCTGATTCTGACTACTACTGGCCTCATCCTTCTTTTTCGGATCTTCATTTCGGCCACCATATGACCGTCCACCAGATCGTCCACTGCGACCTCTTCCGTTTTGTCTGCTCTCAAACTTCTTGGTCAACTTTTCCTCTACTTTTAGGGCAAACTGGTATGTCTCTTCAATACTGTTCATTCGAACCAGATTCAGCTCCTCCTGAATGCTCGGCCTCAACCCATTAAGGTAACGGGCAACTTTCTCCTTATCAGCTTCTGCATGGCCCGTTCTGATGAGGAGTCGATAGAACTCCTCTGTATACTCCTGAACAGATCTTCCTGCTTGCTTCAAACTTTGCATTTTCTTTAGTAGGTCAAGCTCATAATCAACAGGAATGAACTGTCACTTCAATTTATCCACCATCTGATCCCATCTTGTGATTTTATCTTTCCCTCTTCTATTTCGCTCCAATTGAACCTCTTGCCACCAGATCTTCGCATGACCTTTCAGTCTGGCCTTCACAAATTTGACCCTATCAGGATCCTCAACATCTTCATACTCAAAATATTCCTCACATTCATTGATCCAGTCGATCAATTCTTCTAGGTTAAGATTCCCTGAAAATGTAGGAACCTCGATCTTAGGTCTCCTCCTGATCTTGGAAAGGGCTCAAAAAAGCCTTTCTTCTTCTGGGTTCGGAAGTTCGCCTTCTCCTTCCTGATCAAAATTTTCTTTCACTTCATCATCACTTTCTTCTCTTACATTAAAATTCATTCCTCTACGAACTTCTTCTTGCAATGCTCGCACTTATCTCTGTAGCTCTCTAACCTCAGGTGTCACAACACCAGCCCTTTTGCCACGTTCTCTTCGTGGAGGCATTTTTGTGATGCACGTTGAAACCCTAACCACGATCCTGGTGCAAACTGCCTCACAGTCGGCGATCTGTTTACACACTCAGGAACTCCTGCTCTGATACCACTTGATGAAGGGTGCTCCCCTTAATACCACAAACACATAACAGAAACAGAGAAACAATAGCACTATGCAAGAACAGAAAATGGGCTTTTTATTAAGTCCACAAATGTGGAATTTCAAATTTCAAAACTCTTACATGCAAAGCCACATGGGCATTTTCCTTTACAATATTCTGTAGGCCAAAGCCTCGAATCAAAACTCAGATCTACTACCCAGAACTGCCTAAGACAACACTACGAGCCTTTTTTATATAGGCAATTTCCACTGCTCGAGAAGGTTCCAGAAAATTAGCCCTTAAGGCCGACTATCCTAAGAATTAATTTCTTTTCTTTTCTTTTTACATAGGGTCGGCTAAGAAAATATACACAAAAATGCTTTTAGGTAGCCCAACTTCCGGAGGCCATAACTTTTTAACCGTAGCTCTAATTTTCTATTATAACCACTTTTTGGAAACACCATGTCGAGATCTACAGTGCCTGACTCGCGCAAGCTCCAGTCAGTCGGGTGTCGACCGCGATCCGGAGCCTCTAAGGCCTTCAAAATTGACCTGAAAGATTTCCTACCTAGAAACCTCAATAACTTCACCAATACAGATGATGTGGCAATGAAACTCAATTGGTAGGCTGATATGACAATGATGAACCTCCACCTGTGAAATCAAAACATTCTGAGATCATATGACCAACTTACTAAAAATGGTAAGTTTCCATAAATAGTAGCTTCTCACAAGATAGCCCTTATTGAAAAGCAAAAAGAAATATTTTTGGGTGATGCAAGATTGTTCTTACACCCAGGATGCTCCTACATCATGTCCTATGAGGTCAATTACACTAGCATTGAAAAGTCTTGCTTGGCAGTAGTGTTTGCTTCCCAAAAGTTGTGACATTACATGCTTGCACATACAGTACACCTCATTGCAAAAATTGATCCTCTCAAATATTTTCTCACTAATACATTTGGGGTGAAATTGCGACGGCAGGCAAATGTCATTAGGTTTTGGCTTTTTTTTTTTAAATATAGCCCGACACCATCGCAATTGCGACGGCAATACATTTGGAATTGTCGCAATTGCGATGTTGTCGGGATATAAGCGCAAAAAAAATAAGAGCCTTGTCATGATTTGTGTTGTCAACAGCGCCATAACCCTCCGCGAAATCACATCGGGATATAAGGGCACGTTGTCATTTGTGTTTTCAACAGCGCCGTAACCCTACGCAAAATCACATCCGGATATAAGGACAAAAAAAACAAGAACATTGTCATTTGTGTTTTCAACAGCGCCGTAACCCTCTGCATGCGAAATCACAGCTACAATTTGTGAGTACGTTGGGTTTATTTTTGTTTTATCATTATTATGTAATCTGGTATTCAGCTGTTAGAGAGCTAAAATACCCAGAAATGAGGACATATCTGTGTTGAATTTATTGTTAGCGGCTTTGGTTATTTAGAAGTTTAATTTTATTTCTTCATCTTTCAAGCACAAACATTTTGTGGACCGTAATGTCTTCATTGTTTCAAGTATGCAGTGAAACAGCCCTAACTTGCAACATTGTCATTTGTGTTTTCAACAGCGCCATAACCCTCCGTGAAATCACATCGGGATATAAGGGCAAAAAAAACAAGAAGGTTGTCATTTGTGTTTTCAACAGCGCCGAGAGAGATTCCCTCCGCGAAATCACAGCTACAATTTCTGAGTACGTTGGGTTTATTTTTCTTTTGTCATTATTATGTAATCTGGTATTCAGCTGTTAGAGAGCTAAAATACCCAGAAATGAGGACATATCTGTGTTGAATTTATTGTTAGCGGCTTTGGTTATTTAGAAGTTTAATTTTATTTGTTCGTCTTTCAAGCACAAATGTTTTGTGGACCATAACGTCTTCATTGTTTCGGGTATGCAATGAAACAGCCCTAACTTGCAACGTTGTCATTTGTGTTTTCATTTTATTTGTAGCTGTGATTTCGCGGAGGGTTACGGCTTTGGTTATTTAGAAGTTTAATTTTATTTGTTCGTAACCCTCCTCGAAATCACATCGGGATATAAGGACAAAAAAAACAAGAACGTTGTCATTTGTGTTTTCAACAGCGCCGTAACCCTCCGCGAAATCACAGCTACAATTTGTGAGTACGTTGGGTTTATTTTTGTTTTATGATTATTATGTAATCAGGTATTCAGCTGTTAGAGAGCTAAAATACCCAGAAATGAGGACATATTTGTGTTGAATTTATTGTTAGCGGCTTTGGTTATTTAGAAGTTTAATTTTATTTGTTCGTCTTTCAAGCACAAACGTTTTATGGACCATAACATCTTCATTGTTTCGGGTATGCAATGAAACAGCCCTAACTTGCGACTACCTTCATGGTACTTGTGTACAATATCATAATGGGACCTTTGACAACCGGCCCTCAAATCTATTTGTAGATTATCTTTGAATATAATCTTTCCTACCTCAAGTACGAGCAATCTTCTGGAGCAAGATAAACACCAACACCATATGTCGGACCACCATTCATTAATCTGTTATTGCTAAAACCATGTAGTATAATTGATGATATGCTTGTATCGGATGCTCCATGCCATGCATATTTAACATTTGCATTACCACGAGAATTTCTTGTTATCTCAACCTGTTTGTTGAAAACCTGCAGCCGAGCCTGTCCCAACCTATTTGTTTGTGAATTTCGATAAATACCAGTAACATTGGTTGCAAGTCCAATTTTATTTAGGCTAGTAAGGAAACAATTTTTCACAACTACATACTCTGTATCGCAATCCACTAATTTGATCAATTTGTCCCCTAGCTGTTCAAATTCACGAGCCACAAAACTAGAACATTGTTGGGATTCAGAAAGCAAATTATGATTAATGACACCATCCCTAACCTCATCACACAATATCTTACCATTCTCCAACTGAGTTGCATCTGTACCTGTTTGAACCTTAGCTGATGTTTTATGAAGCAACTGCTTTGCTTGGAAAGTCTTTATAGGTAACTCGGTTACAGGCTGTGGCTTTGTATCCTTAAACAAGTTTGAATCTCTTAAATCTCTATACAATTCATTTGCGCTAGTGGGGCCCTCGGTTGAATATTTCTTGATCAATTCATCTAATTTAGGAACATTCATGGATACCACATCAGCCACAGGCTTCAAATTACTAGGAATACAAACTTGCTCAGTTTTGGAAACCTCCATACTAGCAGCAACTCTATCACAATTCTTCGCATTTGAGGCCTCGGTTGGACTTATTCGAATTTCAATCTCGACCTCAACTTTAGAGTCAACTTCTTCATCAGCATTACCCTCAATGATAACTTTGGGGAAAAAGCATGAACCATTCTCATCAATCCAAGCAATGGACCTTTGACAGTTGGCCCTCAAATCTATTTGTAGCATTCGCAAAAAATCAACAAGATATGGAGAGCCATCTATTGCCAACTCTACAGTGGGCATGCCAGCCAAAAACTCATCTCTAAGTGAATCCAAAACTTGGACAGAAAAATCATTCCATGAGCCATTCCAAAAATACATCACCCTCGTGGGAACTGAACTCTTACGAAAATTCTCATAGTTATGCAATGTTGCCTTGCCCGAACAGCACTTATACAGACAACTACATTTCATGCTTCTGTCTTTCTTGCCACAGTTAATCCTATTCTTCTGTACCCACTTAGATAATCTCCTTCCTGAGGATAGGAAACCATATTTATTTCCTTGTTTTCATTTCATTTGAGCTCTCTCCAAAAAATTTATGCCAAGCTGACACAAATGCTTGTCTTCACCCTTCATTGCAAACAAAACCAATTTACAGCCCAAACCGTTTCAACTAGGGTGTAATTATTTACAATGTCACTACAACACCATAATCTACAACCACCCCTAACAAGATGCTACAATATACACCAAAATCCGATGCCACATTTTACATCGATACGAAGAGAAACAACATATAGAACAGAGAGTTGATCCTAGCATTCAGTCTCATTATTCAAACTCCGATCGAGCCATAAAACAATACTCAAATTGTCAAGAAGTTAAATTAGGCCAAGCAAACCCCAGTTCCACCATGAAACCTCCAAATCTCAGTTTCTGACTCCACTCCAACAGTCCACTTCCTTTGTTAGGTCCACAGGCCTAATGCATGCGGTTTAGGATTGGGTTTCCAAACAAAGTATGAGGAATGGGTACTTGGGATCAAACACTGAGTTTTAGGTTGTTCTCCTCACCCTAGGTGTATATGCCTATCAATAATGCAAATATAACAGATTGATTTAATTGGAACCAACTTGAATTAGAATGAATAGTCATTACATAGGAGACCCCTTAGTTATATAGCCAAGGTTAGTACAAAGGAGTGAATGAGACAATGACAATAGATAATCAATAGATAACTTATCACCCAACTAAGATGGAATCACATGTCCACCAAAGGTTAATGATCCTCCAATGTGTAATAAAGTATGTGCGACAAAGGTGGAGTCAAGACATAAAGTGGAATGTGATAACATGATAACACCACATAAAGTGAAAAATTTCGAACTACTCCTATGTGATCCCTAAGTAAGCTTGAGTGTAATTAGTACCCACGTGACAATTTACGAAGTTAAAATAAATTTTGGTGGTAGGATTTTTTATTAGTTTTCTTTCTATCTTTTTTTACTAAAAACAAACTTGAAATGTATTTTATCTTTGTTTATTAATATAAAATCATATATTACCAATGGAAAAAATCTTCTATATATTTTTTCACCATGTTCTATAGCTGAATTGAACTGTTTGATGTATAATTTATCTACCTAATCTTTTGTGCTTGCATGACAATTTTGAATTTTTCAATCACATAATTTTTAATTTATTTATAGTTGTTATGCCATTCTTGTAATTTGATGCCCCACCCATTCTTACATTTTTCATTACGCTTCATCTAGATTTTCTTCCTATGGTTTATAGAATACTTAAAAACCAAATTGAGCCAATGATTGTCATTAATGGTTTCAACCTTTTTTAATAGCTTACATTTGGGTTATCACTAATGTTTGTAAAGGAAAAGTGTCTACTGTAGCTAAAAGAATTTCATGAGAAACTATAAATTTGATTATAAGATTTCTTTTTACTATATTTTTTTTTATTCTTTCTAGTTATCTCCAATTGTTCAATTTCTCATATTTTTTCCCAACACTTGACAACCATAAAGGACAACCAACATGGGTAGTAGACCAATATGGTTTTTCTCATTTTTTAATCCCAAAGTTTGGCTCTCCTACACCCATTTTGAAGAAGGTGTGAGGTCGTTTAACCTTAATGCATTCCCTTTATTGTCTTTCTCTTCTAACTGAGCTTACAATGAAAATAATCCTAATACATACCCCATTTTGAAGAAGGTGTGAGGTCGTTTAACCTTAATGCATTCCCTTTATTGTCTTTCTCTTCTAACTGAGCTTACAATGAAAATAATCCTAATACATTTGTATTCTTTCATTATTTCTAGCAAGCTACCTTAAAAAAGAATGGTAATATTTTTATCTTTTCTATTTAATAATACAACCATTATTTTAGTCTTGGTTATATGGACTTGCATTCTAACCTTCTGACAAAAAGTGTTCCAAGGCCTTCAAGTGCTCTCTCAATGCATGGTCTTTTAAAAAAAAAAAAAGATAAGATCAACAACATATAAAAGAACCTTCACCCCATAGTTTTCCAATTGAATAACTTCCCCATCTATCTTCATTAATCATGCCTCTAACTTATAAATGTATATGATATAGGGGGAATAACTATTTGAATCTAATGTCACCACCAAAATACTTAGACATATTCTTTCTTGTTATCATTTTAGCTCTAACCTTATCATAAAATGCATGCACAACTTCTCTATATAAATCTTAGATGATTGATTATTTTATTCTATTCCATAGTTTATCTCTGGGTACCATGTTGAATGCTTTCTTTAAGTCCACAAAACAATAAGCATCTTATGCACCTTGACTGTCCAAGATTTTTTCAATCAAGTCCCTACAAAATAATGTGATGATCAATGGTAGAGTATCTGGGCCTAAAACCTAGTTGTTATTTTTCCCCCATTCCCTCATTTTCTACCCACACAAAAACCAAGTTTTAAGGTCCTTCACACACCGTAACCTTCTGATTTTTCACTATATATCATTTTCCTTGTCAAAAACATAGAAGCTTTTGACCTAGGGCTTGCTCCCAAATGGTGTAACCTCAACCTCCTGGTTCAAAGCTTTTGGAATATGAAAAATGACCTCCCTAACTTGCATTGTACCGAGGAAGAAGAATTTCCAACAGTCAAAATTCAAGTTAGGGCCATTTGAATGGCTAAACCCTGAAAACAAGGGTTTCTTAGACCAGCGGACAAGAAAATTGAATAACTCTGATATAAAATGACTCGAAGTTATCAAACCAATTCTAAAAGCATAAAATGGAGATGCTCCAACTTTCAGATAGGTTTTGATCACCCCTTCACATCCGTACATCGTACTGTCACCGTGATTTGCACAGAAAATTGCTCTGAAACAGGTAGTTTTATTGATTTGAAAGCAATTTCAATACAATGAGGATCTCTTCGATTTCCTCAGTCATTTGGAAGCCTAAATAGGCTCTCCCCACCATTGGCTTAACCATTTTTATGGTTGTAGCCGTTTAACCAATTCAAACTCAAAATTGCTTAGCAACTTTAAAAGTTGCATTAGAACTTTAAAACAACTTTTGTCGGGTAAGACAAAAAGTCTGTTTTGGAAGACTAAAAGACCTTATTTGATGTTTTAGACTTTCAAACACTCTTAAAACACCTAAAGACACCTAGATAACAAAATTTCATCCAAGGGACCAATCGATACCCAAGGTTTATTAGAGTGACTGTCCTCATTTGTTGAAGGAAAAAAGCATTAATGTGGTTCAATAGCAATGCATTCAAGTGGCAATTACACAAGGGACAGTCACTGTGAGATGTCCTCATTTGTGACAAGGACAGTCACACATGAGGACATCTCACAGTGATTCTCCCTTGTGTAATTGCCACTTGATCACTCTAAAGACAACATGATAATGTACACTCACTGTAAGGACAGTCACAAATGGGGACATCTCACAGTGAGTGTCCCTTGTGTAATTGCCACTTGAGTTACACAAGGGACATTGATTGTGAGATGTCCCCATTTGTGACAAGGACAGTCACACATGAGGACATCTCACAGTGATTGTCCCTTGTGTAATTGCCACTTGAATGTATTGCTATTGAACCACATTAATGCTTTTCTTCTTCAACAAATGAGGACAGTCACTCTGAAGACAACATGATAATGTACACTCACTGTAAGGACAGTCACAAATGAGGACATCTCACAGTGACTGTCCCTTGTGTAATTTCCGCTTGAATTACACAAGGGACAGTCATTGTGAGATGTCCTCATTTGTGACAAGGACAGTCACACATGAGGACATCTCACAGTGATTGTCCCTTGTGTAATTGCCACTTGAATGTATTGCTATTGAACCACATTAATGCTTTTCTTCTTCAACAAATGAGGACAGTCACTCTGAAGACAACATGATAATATACACTCACTGTAAGGACAGTCACAAATGAGGACATCTCACAGTGACTGTCCCTTGTGTAATTGCCGCTTGAATTACACAAGGGACAGTCATTGTGAGATGTCCTCATTTGTGACAAGGACAGTCACACATGAGGACATCTCACAGTGATTGTCCCTTGTGTAATTGCCACTTCTCAGACTTACTCTATCAGATACTTACAATTAAACTAAGTAATGGAGGTTACTTAAGATATCAACCGCTATTTCAGATTCAATCACAATATGTGTGCAAGACCCCTTAGTGCTTTATAAACTGAGGGCATCATTTGGTCCTAGGATGAAATCTACATGTTAGGTATTTGTTTGGTGTCTTAGGTGTGTGTTTAGGAGTCTAAAGGTTCATAAAGGTCTTTAAAACATTCAACACAATCTTCTAATCTTTCTCGGCAAGAGGATTGTTTACAAAAATGTAATGCAACTTTTAAGTTGCTTAGCAATTTCAGTTTTAAGACTGGTAAACGGCTATAACCAACTAAATGGTTAAGCCAATGCAATTGCAGAGCCTATTTAGGCTTATTGATATCAGAGGAAATCCGAGAGATCCTATTGTAATCTTTGACTTCAAAAAATCAATAAAGAACACCTGTTTCTGTGCTATTTTCTGTGCTTTCAATGCAACAGTACGGCGTACGGATGGTTTGAAGGGAGTCAATTTGGTCCAGAAGATGCAAGAGACCTTGTTGCATGTTTTGAACTTTATTTGGTCCTTTCAAGTCTTTGCATTGAGGAGTTGGTTAATACTATTTGTCTCTGCTCTGCAAAACCCTTAGTTTCAGGGTATGTGTACATTATCATGTTGTCTTTACAGTGACTGTCCTCATTCAAGTGGAAATTACACAAGGGACAGTCACAGTGAGATGTCCTCATTTGTGACAAGGACAGTCACACATGAGGACATCTCACAGTGACTGTCCCTTGTGTAATTTCCACTTGAATGTATTGTTATTCAACCACATTTATGGGCCCGTTTGGACCACGACACACAGTAGCATCTACAGAGAAGAAGTTTGGTATGCAATGGTCTTGAAACCTCCTGAGAAATTCTTGGTATGCATTTGTGTGGTGCAAAAGCTTCGTTGAAAGAGAAAAAGAAGAAAAGAATAGAAATGATTTTTTTTCTTTTTATGTCATAAACTGTAACCAGCTACTTATAACTTGCAAAAATTATTATAACCATTTGAAATTGAAACTTGGTTTAATGTGAAACTGAGAACTGCTTTATTAGAGCTTTATGTGATTTAGATTCAGACATCAAGAACATTGTTTGCCTAATATTGTGATTAATGCTTATTTATTAATATCTCATACTAACAGACAATTGGTAATTGTAGGGAAAACGTCATTGGGGGTCTTTGAGGATCCACCAAAAGCCAAGGAGAAAATGTATTCAAATGCTAAAGATGGTGTAACAGTCCTTACAGCTGTTGAACCTTGCTGTGTAGATCATCTCCGATTCTCGAAGTTCAACAGTACTGTGGTATTCCTTTGGATACTTCTAATGGCAAATTTCAGACATCAAGTTCTTTTTGTATGAAACTACTACATTTGTAATCTGTAGTTTTAAACTTTTAGTTTATAAATGTTCATCAGCTTTAGTTCGTATGCTGCCATTTCAAGTATGATTAATGAAGTTACCTTTATCACAGGATGAAAGTGAGCAGTCAGCATACTGGTATGGAGCTGGCAGCATTGATACGGTGACTAGGGCATCGTTTAATGGTGGTATTGTGTTTTCCCATGTTTAGGGCATCGGCCTTTTGAAGCATTGCCTTCAGCTTTCTTAATTCTAAGTTTTAAGTTTTTTTATTTCCATCCTAACTTTCTTTTCCCTCTTCGGTTTTGCAGTACTCTGAAGGTAGTCGCAAGTTAGGGTTGTTTCATTGCATACCCAAAACAATGAAGATGTTACGGTCCACAAAACATTTGTGCTTGAAAGATGAACAAATAAAATTAAACTTCTAAATAACCAAAGCCGCTATTGAAAATACAAATGACAATGTTCTTGTTTTTTTTGCCCTTATATCCCGATGTGATTTCGCGGAGGGTTACGACGCTATTGAAAACACAAATGAAAACACAAATCCCTTGTGTAATTTCCACTTGAAGGAGGACAGTCACTATAAAGACAACATGATAATGTACACTTACAGTGAGTGTACATTATCATGTTGTCTTTAGAGTGACTATCCTCATTTGTGGAAGAAGAAAAGCATTAATGTGGTTCAATAGCAATACATTCAAGTGGCAATCACACAAGGGACAGTCACTGTGAGATGTCCTCATTTGTGACTGTCCTTACAGTGAGTTTACATTATCATGTTGTCTTTAGAGTGACTGTCCTCATTTGTTGAAGAAGAAAAGCATTAATGTGGTTCAATAGCAATACATTCAAGTGGCAATTACACAAGGGACAATCACTATGAGATGTCCTCATGTGTGACTGTCCTTGTCACAAATGAGGACATCTCACAATGACTGTCCCTTCTGTAATTGCCACTTGAATGAGGACAGTCACTGTAAAGACAACATGATAATGTACACATACAATGAGTGTACATTATCATGTTGTCTTTACAGTGGCTGCCCTCATGTTGTATATTCTTCTCTGTAGATGCTACTATGTGCTAGGGAACTTCTTAGAACTGTTGGTATATTCTTACAACTTGTTACACCTGGGATATTCTTCTCTGTAGATGCTACTATGTGTCGTGGTCCAAACAGGCCCATAAATGTGGTTGAATAGCAATACATTCAAGTGGCAATTACACAAGGGACAGTCACTATGAGATGTCCTCATGTGTGACTTTCCTTGTCACAAATGAGGACATCTCATAGTGACTGTCCCTTGTGTAATTACCACTTGAAGGAAAAAAGCATTAATGTGGTTCAATAGCAATGTATTCAAGTGACAATTACACAAGGGATAATCACTCTGAGATTTCCTCATTTATGACTATCCTTATAGTGAGTGTACATTATCATGTTTTCTTTACAGTGACTGTCCTCATTTGTTGAAGGAAAAAAGCATTAATGTGGTTCAATAGTGATGCAGAGTAGTCAGCAAGAAACTTGGATCTATGTCCCAACCCACTTCAAGACACCAAAATGACTCAACCAATCAATTAGGCTCTGATTTCCATAGGTTAATGTTTAAACTCTGCAAAGTAATGAATTTGAAGGTTTCAAGGATCACACAACAACTTATGGACTCAATCCCATTCAATAACAAATTTCCTTTTAGGGACAAGTTCCTTGATTTTCTATCAAAAGAGACTTTTAAGGTTCTAGATCTTACTTCCTGCAGAAAAACTTAGAAACCCCTTAGATATCATCTAAATAATAAGAATCATGCATTGGTTGTGATCTAAACAACCCAAGACATCAAAATAACAAACTGACCTAGTGACCCTGGTAGGTCTCCCAAACCTGCTCTGCAGCCATAACTCTGCAACTTGCCAAAGGACTCTAAGAAGTTATATGTTTTCTGAGTACCCTTTTGGGATTTCTAACAGACCACCAACTCCCAGACCCTGACTCCACTCCAGCATATCAATGTCTTCATTGAGTCCGCAGACCTAATGCATGCTTTTAGGTGTGGGTTCCAAAACAAAGCATTGAAAATGGGTGTATGAAACCAAGATCAGAGTTTTGGAGTGTTCTCCTGATCCAGATAAACAAGAATGCACAAGTTTTCAAGTCCTCAATACGATGCAAGCTCCTGATTTTAATCTGATTACCATCTTCCCAGCCAAAAACATGGTAGTTTTTGATCTAGGGCTCGCTCTCAACAAATGCAGATGCAACCCCCTGCCAGGCAAAGCAATAATCTGGGTATGATAAGGTGAAATTTTGTAGTCCTTTTGGGTATGATAACAGTTCCAGTTTCCAATAAGATGGTTCATTTTTATAATCTAGCTTCAATTTCTTTTGTGAAAATCTTTTTTTCATTTTATGGGTGGTAAAATATAATTATTATGCTAGAGGTGTGTACTTATGGATGATAATGAAACAAAATGATAAGATTTAAGACTCTTGTTTTTTTTTTAAATAGCAATTTAAGTTTCCTTCTATTATAAATTACTGTTTTTCTATTTTTTAATGTATCTTTCCAGATCTTTTATATCAATTTTATTTATGAAATATAAATATATTAATAACGTTTTAGTGTTTTTAGGATTAGTTTATATCAATTCTATATATCATCATTCGTCATTCAATTGTCAGTATTATTAATTTAGACTGTGCAATTGTAGAACTACTCGAATATGGGTTGGATGGATACTCAAGCAGGGGAACCCTCCTCAAATATCTCAAGCAGTGAACTTGGAAAAATGTGTCCTGAAGGAACCCTTTCCATCAGAGAGATAAAAGTACAAACAAGTAAAAGAAGCAGGCTCTGCAAATATGTTTTTGAGAAGAAAAATGATAGATTATTCGAGTATGGTTCATGAGGTATATCTAAAAAGACATTTTTTTTCTTATTATAATAAAAGAGGAAGTTGTGAATGTCAAAGTTGAGTGAAACAAAAATTATTTTCATCAAATTTTGTTAGGCTTGCTTTTGGGAATAGTTTCTTACAATATTGCTATTAAGATTTTTATTGTGTAGTTTTTAGATTAGGTTTATAAAATTATATTTAATGAGTAGTGATTCATATTAATCAATTAAGGATACTTTTGGAAGTTATTTTCAATGTGTCAAATTTTGATATTTTTACAAGAATTAGATTGTGTAATTTTTTTAATTAAAGTCATTGACTCATATTTCATAAATAATAGTTCTCATGAATCCATCTCTTATAAGATTGAATAGTCTATTTAGGAAGTATTTCTGATAGTATGTCAAATTATGATATTACTATTACCATTAGATTGCATGGCTTTGAAGTCAACCTCGTTGACCCATATTCTTCTCTGTAGATGCTACTATGTGCTAGGGAACTTCTTAGAACTATTGGTATATTCTTACAACCAGGTTACACCTGGGATATTCTTCTTTGTAGATGCTACTGTGTGCCGTGGTCCAAACGGGCCCATAAATGTGGTTGAATAGAAATACATTCAAGTGGCAATTACACAAGGGACAGTCTGATGCAGAGTGGTCAGCAAAGAAACATGGATCATTACCCAACCCACTTCAAGACACCAAAAATGAATCAATCCAAACAATTAGACTCTGATTCTTATATGTGAATGTTTGAACTCTGCAAGGTAATGAATTTAAAGGTTTCAAAGATCACACAACAACTTATGTACTCAAACCCAATCAAGTTCAATTTTCTCTTTAGGGACAAGTGCTCTGAATTTGATCAAATGGTGTTCTTAAGGTTCCAGACCTTACCCCCTTCAAAAAAACTTAGTAACCACTTAGATATCACTTAAATAACTAGAAACATTTATTAGTTTTGGTCCTAACAGCCCAAGGCATCAGAATAGCAAAATGACCTAGTGGCTCTAGTAGCTAGGTCTATGAAACCTGCTCTGCCCCATTAACTCTGCAGATTTCCAAAAGACTAAATGACATTATGTGATTTCTAGACACCCTTTTTGATGTTCTTTCAGACCTCCAAACGTCAGACCCCAACTCCACTCCTACACTCCTCTTCTCTTGTCAAGTCCGCAGACCTAATGCATGCAATCAGGCTTGGGTCTCAAGACAAGTGTTGAAGAATGGTCTCTTGGAATTAGAATCAGAGTTTTAGATTGTTGTTCATACCTTAGACATTCACAAAAACCAAGATCAGGGGTCCTTCACACACTTCTAGACTCTGATCCTTCATTTCTCATCAAATCCTAGTCAAAAACAATAGAGTCTTTGAACTAGGGCTCGCCTTCACCATGCACAGACTTAACATCCTATTCTAAAGCCTTTGGAATATGAAAATATACATGTCTAACCTTCATCTTTCCGAGAATAAAGAATTTTCAATGGTTAAAACTCAGGTTATGGCCATAAGAGCAGTCAATACCCTGAAAACAAGGGTTTGCAGACAAGGTTCAGAGAAAATACAATAACTTTGATTTAAAAGAAGTTAAATCCTCCAAACCAACTCTCGGAGTATCTAATATCTCTAATACAATTTCCAAGCCAGTTTGATCATACAACCATCATCCGTACATCCGTATAGAGTTAGTTTTTGCACAGGAAATGCTCTAAAACAGGGTTATTTATTAAATTTTGAAAGCAAAATGGTTCTCCAAGTCTCCTCTGCCATTCCTTCAACCATTGGAAGCCTAAAAAGGCTCTGTGGATAGTTTCTTAACCATCTAGATGGTTCTGTATGTTCAATACAACAAATAACAACTTTTGAAGCAACTTTTAAAAGTTGCATTACATATTGTTAACAATTTTGCAAACATTCTTGCCGAGAAAGGCTAAAATGTGTTTTGAATAGTTTTAGACCTTTATTAATCTTCCAAAACTCCTAAAAAACCTAACAGACACCTAGCAATCAAATTACATCCAAAGACTAATTGATACCCAAGGCTTATAACAATACCAAGGGGTCATAGTCCAAACATGTGGATGGGTTACAAGGAGATGTTAATCAATCTTGTAACCATTATTACAAATAAGAAAACTTAAATACTAAACCATTGAAAACATCTTAAAACATTTAGTCTATCAATCCTTCAACACAAGGCTCCATGGTGATATGATGTAACCTTAGGAAAGTAGGTGCTTGTTTCAATAGGATGGGATGACTTCTTGGCTTCATGGTGTCTTTCTTCAATCACATTGTTTTTGGTTTGCATGAGGGATGCCCCTGCATCACAGTCACTGTGAGATGTCGTCATGTGTGACTGTCCTTGTCACAAATGAGGACATCTCACAGTGACTGTCCCTTGTGTAATTGCCACTTGAATGAGGACAGTCACTGTAAAGACAACATGATAATGTACACATACAATGAGTGTACATTATCATGTTGTCTTTACAGTGGCTGCCCTCATGTTGTATATTCTTCTGTGTAGATGCTACTATGTGCTAGGGAACTTCTTAGAACTATTGGTATATTCTTACAACTTGTTACACCTGGGATATTCTTCTCTGTAGATGCTACTGTGTGCCGTGGTCCAAACGGGCCCATAAATGTGGTTGAATAGAAATACATTCAAATGGCAATTACACAAGGGACAGTCACTGTGAGATGTCGTCATGTGTGACTGTCCTTGTCACAAATGAGGACATCTCACAGTGACTGTCCCTTGTGTAATTGCCACTTGAATGAGGACAGTGACAGTAAATACAACATGATAATGTACACAAGTACCGTGAAGGTAGTCGCAAGTTAGGGCTGTTTCATTGCATACCCGAAACAATGAAGACGTTACGGTCCACAAAATGTTTGTGCTTGAAAGATGAACAAATAAAATTAAACTTCTAAATAACCAAAGCCGCTAACAATAAATTCAACACAGATATGTCCTCATTTCTGGGTATTTTAGCTCTGTAACAGCTGAATACCAGATTACATAATAATGACAAAAGAAAAATAAACCCAATGTACTCAGAAATTGTAGCTGTGATTTCGCGGAGGGAATCTCTCTCGGCGCTGTTGAAAATACAAATGACAACGTTTCTCTACATTATCATGTTGTCTTTACAGTGACTGTCCCTTGTGTAATTGCCACTTGAAGGAGGACAGTCACTGTAAAGACAACATGATAATGTACACTTATAGCCCGTGTACATTATCATGTTGTCTTTAGAGTGACTATCCTCATTTGTTGAAGAAGAAAAGCATTAATGTGGCTGAATAGCAATACATTCAAGTGGCAATTACACAAGGGACAGTCACTGTGAGATGTCCTCATTTGTGACTATCCTTACAGTGAGTGTACATTATCATGTTGTCTTTACAGTGACTGTCCTCATTTGTTGAAGGAAAAAAGCATTAATGTGGTTCAATAGCAATGTATTCAAGCGGCAATTACACAAGGGATAATCACTCTGAGATTTCCTCATTTGTGACTATCCTTACAGTGAGTGTACATTATCATGTTGTCTTTACAGTGACTGTCCTCATTTGTTGAAGGAAAAAAGCATTAATGTGGTTCAATAGCAATGCATTCAAGTGGCAATTACACAAGGGACAGTATGTACATGCCCATTAAAGTTGGTGTTTTGTTATCCAGCATGACAATGGAGACAGCATACTCTGTGTCAATTTTACTGATCAAATTTCCCTCCACCAGGAAAAGCAACAATCTGGGTATGATAAGGTAAAGTTTTTGCAACAATTTCTTGCTGCTGCTAAGGTTACCATTGTTTATGGTTTCTGTTATATAGTTCTATCTATATTGCTATATGGCCTTTTGTTTAGGATTAAGTAGACGAGGGAAAATATTTCTTTTGTGGATTGTAAACAAAACATTGAATTATTTCAGAGAACAGATCTAAATCTATAAGATGCTACGATGGAGCACATGACCATGTACTTGTGAATATTAGGATCCATGTTAATCAAATGATTGCTTTATGCAAATTACTTTTGAGTAAGTAAAAGGCAATACAATTTTTTGAAGTGTGCAAGGATTTTTATGATATACAGGTGTACGAAGAAATGAATCTGTGTTGTTTTGTATCAATATCAAACATCTCTGATATATTTTCATGTTTTTATAATCTATTTTGCAGATGGAAAGTTGAAATGCCAGCTATCCTAGAGCAGTCAATAAGAATATTGTCTGATGCTGGTCTTGGTATGGCCATGTTCAGTCTGGGTATGTTTTGAATTCTTCTCTATCTCTCTGATTGAGGAGTACTCGATATATGCATGTGCTTTTTTCTTCTTTGATGGTTGTGAAGCTCTGTTTGTTCTAAATACCACCGTATTGCAATTGTATTAGTTTCATTATTTTCTCTAAAGTCACTGTATTTTTTCTTATTATAATAAAAGAGGAAGTTGTGAATGTCAAAGTTGAGTGAAACAAAAATTATTTTCATCAAATTTTGTTACTGTCACAAGGGAAACTAACAAAGCCCTAGCTTTTCCTCTAATATAGCCTTCTCCCATACCTCATCCTAAGATTCTTTATCTTCTGTGTCATCTGATCCTCCTATACAAGTTGCAAATGAAATTTATCGCTCATGTATAAACTGAGATAATATAATGCACTCGATATTTGAATCGTCGTACATGTATAGAATGACAGAATATAATGCATTCAATATTTGTATTATCGTTCATGTATAGATTGAGACAACATGATAATGTACACTCACTGTAAAGACAACATGATAATGTACACTCACTGTAAGGACAGTCACAAATGAGGACATCTCACAGTGACTGTCCCTTGTGTGATTGCCACTTGAATGTATTGCTATTCAGCCACATTAATGCTTTTCTTCTTCAACAAATGAGGATAGTCACTGTAAAGACAACATGATAATGTACACTTACTGGAAAGACAACATGATAATGTACACTCACTATAAAGACAACATGATAATGAGGACAGTCACTGTAAAGACAACATGATGATGTACACTCACTGTAAGGACAGTCACAAATGAGGACATCTCACAGTGACTGTCCCTTGTGTGATTGCCACTTGAATGTATTGCTATTCAGCTACATTAATGCTTTTCTTCTTCAACAAATGAGGATAGTCACTGTAAAGACAACATGATAATGTACACTTACTGTAAAGACAACATGATAATGTACACTCACTGTAAAGACAACATGATAATGAGGACAGTCACTGTAAAGACAACATGATGATGCACACTCACTGTAAGGACAGTCACAAATGAGGACATCTCATAGTGACTGTCCCTTGTGTGATTGCCACTTGAATGTATTGCTATTCAGCCACATTAATGCTTTTCTTCTTCAACAAATGAGGATAGTCACTGTAAAGACAACATGATAATGTATAGTACATTATCATGTTGTCTTTATAGTGACTATCCTCATTTGTTGAAGAAGAAAAGCATTAATGTGGCTGAATAGCAATACATTCAAGTGGCAATCACACAAGGGATAGTCACTGTGAGATGTCCTCATTTGTGACTGTCCTTACAGTGAGTGTGCATCATCATGTTGTCTTTACAGTGACTGTCCTCATTTGTTGAAAGAAATAAGCATTAATGTGGTTCATTAGCAATGTATACAATCATTATTTTTTTTTAATTTACCCAGGGCCGTCGCAATTGCGACGGGCTCCCGTCGCAATTGCTTGAGAGCCCGCCGCAATTGCAACGGCCCTCCAAACCAATGCGACGGGAGCCCGTCACAATTGCTTCGGAGGGCCATCGTAATTGCGACGCCCTGCCGTCGCAATGTGGCGGAGGCCCAGAATGGATAAGGGCCGTATGGGCGACGGCCACGCCCGTCGCAATTGCTTCGAAGGGCCGTCGCAATTGCGATGCCCTGGAGTCGCAATACGATGGAGGGCCAAAATGAGTGAAGGGGCGACTTTGCGATGGCTAGGTGTCACAATTGCAACGGCTACCCATAGACGTGGCAATTTGTGACTAAAAAACTATGACGTCAATGGGTGTCACTATTGCGACACATAGCCGTCGCATTTGCGACACATAGCTATCACAAATTGGACTCAAATGTACTAGTGTCTTAGTAAGGCTACTCTCACGGGTAGACTTGCTAAGTGGATGATGATCCTATCAGAATTTGACATAGGGTATGTTGAGCGTAAGGCTATAAAAGGATAAGCCATAGCAGATCAATTGGCTAATTTTCCAATCAAAGACAAAACTCCTATTCAGGTTGAATTCCCAGATGAACACATAATGTACATGACTACAAGAACATGGAAGATGTTCTTTGATGGATCTTTCATGCAAAATGGCTCAGGAGCTGGAGTGCTATTTGTTTCTCCCCATGGGTATAGAATTCCTAAGTCTTACAAACTATTGTTCCCATGTACAAATAATATTGTTGAATATGAGGCCTTGACAAATGGATTAAAGATGGCAATAGAATGGGGAATTATAGAGCTACACATTTATGGGGATTCACAATTGATAATCAACCAAGTTAATGAAGAATACCAAACAAAGGATGACAAATTGATACCCTACAAGAAGATGGTTGATTCATTGCATCGTTATTTCACCTTTGTTACATTTCAACAAATCCCTAGATTAGAGAATAAATCAGCTAATGCTATGGCTACATTAGCTTCACTTCTTCAGCTAGAATAGCATGAATCCAGATTTGAATTCTTGGTGGAAGAGCTACGCTATCCAATCTATGACTCCCCTAAAAGCCAAGTTGTTTGTACTGTGGTTAGCCATGAATCCACCCGCTATGGTGCCATTTACTCATACCTCCGTGATGGTACTATCCTCAAAACCTTCAATCATTCTGAAAGAAGAAACCTTGTTCGTAATGCCTCTTGCCACACCCTTATCTCTGGTGATCTGTATAGGAGGGTTTAGATGGGACACTTCTTAGGTGTTTAGAAAAGGATGAGTCCAACCAAGTGTTAGTTGACATTCATGAGGGCATTTGTGGAGGACATTCTAATGGTCTTGCCATGGCCCGAAGGTTTCTTAGGGTGGGGTACTATTGACCTACCATGTAGACAGATGTAGTAGCTTTTGCTAAATCTTGTGAAAAGTGTTAGAAACATGAAAACCTAATTCATGCTCCAAGTAGGGAGCTTATTCCTTCTATTTCTCATTGGCCATTTCAGCGCTGGGCCTTTGACCTTGTTGGGAAGATTCATCCCAACTTATCAGGTGGACACAAATTCATTATTACTGCTAATGATTACTTTACCAAATGGGTAGAAGCTATCCCACTTTTTGTTGCCTCAGGTAGGAGAGTTTCTTTGTTCATTTTGAATCATATCATTTGTTGGTTTGGTGTGCCTTCAGAGATAATCACTGACAATGGAGGTCAGTTTAAAAATAAGGACCTTAAACATCTCTACAAGAAATTCAAGATAAAACAACATTGGTCCTCCATTTACTTCCCGCAAGGAAATGGACAAGTAGAGGCTTCAAATAAGACTATTCTCAAAATCCTCCATAGAACAATCCACAAGAATGGTCGAGATTGACATTTACAGATAAATCCATCCTTATGGGTGTACAGAATGAGTATTCATACTCCTACAGAGGCTACTCCTTTTTCCCTTACTTATGGTGTTGAAGAAGTGTTACCTTTAGAGGTAGAGATTCCTTCACTTAGAGTCTCTCTCAAAGGTCTAGTGATAGATGAAGACTACCGTGCCATGAGACTAAGGAACTAGAACTTCTAGATGAAAAGCGTAAAGCATCTTTTGATCACATGAGAGTCTACCAAAAGTGTATATTCAAAGCATTCAACAAGAAGGTTCACCCTAGAGAATTTAAAGTGGGGGATCTTGTCCTATGAGAAAACCCTAAGAATCAACAAAATAGAGAACAAAAAGGGAAGTTTGAACCTAATTGGCTTGGACCATACATCATTATTGCTGTTTTTGGGATAGGTGCCTATCTATTATTTGATGAGAAGGGAGAGCAGCTTCCTGACGCTATCAATGTGTTGCACCTAAAGAAGTTATACCCATGATGCCTATTCTGTTTGGGGACATCCTTTGTACATATTTATTAATCCTAAAAAAAGCATAAAAAGCATAAAAAGTCTTGAAAAAATACAAAAAATTCAAAAAATACAAAAAATACAAAATAAGAAGAAAAAGTGTCTTGGTGAAAACCTAGAAACAGGCACCTTAGTACAAAAAATATTTTAAAAAAAGAAAAAAAAAAAAAGAGTGGAAAAATCAAAAAATTCTTCCAAGTGGTGAAAACCTAGAAATAGCCGCTACTTGAGGCCTTTGCGCCCTTGTTTCTTAGCATGCATCCTAGAAACTTAGCCTTTCTCCATCATGCCTTGACCTTGTTTCTTTGGTTTGGAATTGGTCTTTGTCTTTGGTTAGGGGGCATAACTGTATTAGCTTTGGTCTCTCAGATGCATTGTTCTTTAGGACATTTTTCTCAAAACATTATTTTTCAACACTACTCCAGCATCAAGTGTTTCTCAACACTTATTAGATGTCCTACCCATAGTCTATCATGATATGATATTTTTCTACTAGTAGATGCGATACTCAGAGTTTGACTCTACGACCTACAAACACACACTTAAACATTTGACTTGCTGAGATGTGCTTGATTTTATTTCTTTGAGTGTTGTTTATGATAATTTCTTTGATGAGTGTTCTCTCCCTAAGAAGTTTTCAATGATGCATAGCTAGAAGACTGAGGGCATGAGAACATGTTTTATTACTTTTTCTACTTGTGGGTATATCTTGTTAGTCCTTATTGTCATTTACATTTTTGCTTGACCTACTTGACACTAAGGACCTACAAGGTATCATCCTTGACTATTTATGCAAGTTCATACTTCTAGCCATCTTGACTTTCCTTGTGTCTCGATGCGAGTATAATCTTTCTATATTAAACTTAGGTAATCTCACTGCACTAGTCATCTTGACCTACATATCTTTGGTGCCTAGGTTGGATTCCCACATTTCATCTAATATAGATCATATTCATATACCCATAGTCATACTAGTGAGTATTATATGATCTTATGATGCTACCAATAAATTTTGATGATGATTATTAGATGTCTATAGGCGTTGTGACCTTGCAAGTCAACCACTTTTCATAGTAGCTTCCATTTTTAGGTTCATGTTAGTCTTGCATTTTGCACATGGAGAGATCTCTCCTTTTATCTTTCATGGACTCATCGGTCAACTGCGCTCGTCTTTCCTTTCTTAATCATGTCTTTCATTCCTTGTATTTCACATCATATCATGTTCTTGTCATCAAAAGGGGTTAATCTCATTATCATATCTATATCATAAAAAGATCATTTTCAGAACATGAGTCTACATCATAAACATGAGAATCAAACATACATCTATGAGAGAGAATATACATGAGCATTTATAACATACATTTTGAGCAATATGACAAGACAATATAAAAACTAATACATCCATCACAAGTGAGACATAAACACAAGATATATCAAACATCCAGTAAATCTCATATATAAATGTCATCATATGATATACAAAATGAGATCCCAAAATATGGATCAACAGTCTTAGGATATGTCCAAAACATCTAAAACTAAGCCCTAAACCTAGGCTTCACTACCACCATCTCGTGGACCTAGTGGTGGAGAAGGTGGTGCTGCAACTAGTACTACATCAGATCTACCCACTACTATTGAGTAAGAAGGAGCTCTCTGATTTGCTGGTACTACCTGTATGTATAGCCCATGATAATATGTAGCTCGTGCTGCCTCTCTCTGGCTCTCTGCAATGGCAGTATCTAGTGCTCGCTCTCACCACTCTATCTCAGTCCTCACATCTATGAGCTGCTGCTCCCTAACAGCTATAATGATCTTTAGCTGCTTCATCTTAGCCTCTAGAGGTTGTATCTTGGCCCTCAGGTCCTCTCCTCCTACAAGCTGATCCTGCCTAGCCTCTACCTGTCAGTGAGCTGGTCTCGCCACCTCCTCACCCTCAGAGCTCTACCCTCGTGACCATTTGTGGCCACTAGATCTAGAACCCTCCCTTGTCTCTCTCACTCTCCCTCTCCCCCTCCCACCATCTCCTCTTTCTCCTCCATCCCCTCCATCATCATCATCTCCTCCCTGTGTCAATAGCTATGTGTCAGGTATAGTGAATCAAGGGAATAGTACCCTCTGCCTCTCTGCTCTATAGGTCGTATCTAACCCTACATCTGCCATGTCTGGGAGGTAGTCCCAGGGCTCTCTCCAGATGGAAACTATATCTTGTACTTCCTATTGATAATTTAGCACCGATAGCCACCCATGACCCTCCTCATCTCTAACCCGTGCATAAGTCGTGGTCTCAATAGATACCTGCTACTGGCGCCTGAACTGCTACCATACCCAAGTGATAACAAATCTCTCAATGATCTCTGTATGTCGACCTACTAGTGGCTGACTGCATAACATATAGCTAAGCTCATCATCAACATCCCCCCATACCTCCACTGCCATGTATGGCCTCCACGTGAAGGAGGTCAGCTCATCTAGTATCCTCTTGTAGTATGTCACGTCTCCGCTGCGAGGTTGTGACAGGAACCCTCCATATCTGTAGATGAACGGATGTCTCTACTCTCTAGGTTGTACCTGAGGGTGCACCATAGCGATGTGCTCCCATGCCCACACCTATTCTAGAATGGAACCACATGCCCAAGTCTTGCTATCCTGATAGACAATCTCATGAAGCTCATGGTAGATATTGGCCAATATGGTTGGGCCCCATTCCATCCATTGTGGATGTGCCACCAAATCTACTAGCAACCTGCCCCATCCCAGTGGAAAGCCCTTCTAACTCCTGTTAGTAATGAGGGCCTAAGCAATGATAGAAGCAACAATACATGGAACTTGGAAATCTCTGTCATAATCATCCATCAACCGGTCCCAGCTGACATGTCTATCCAAGATGGTGACATCCTAAAATAGACCTTGAATGGCCTACCATCCCTTAGTAGCATCCTGATCATAATATACCTATGACATCAAACAATCATGTCAGTTTCTATTCATATGGAAACTTTCCATTTATGACTATCTATAAACATGATTATACTTACAAGATCCCCATGGCTAGGGACTCGCAGAATGTGGTACATGTCCTCTAGTGTGATGTTGTGCTCACTATGCCATCTCTCAGCTAACACGATCAACAACCCATGGTCAGTTCAAATATATCCTGGTAACTGCAGGAAGTACCCAAACCCAATAGCCCTCAAGTCTGCCTTGCCCGAATCATCAAGATCTCAGACAAAGTGAAGCCAAGTCACCTTTGGCACTATAATGAGCAGCACTGAAAAGACCTCCTGCAAACCATTTAACCAAGCTAGATGTTAGAACATATCATGATGGATGTCTAAATATCAGTACAAAACATCTTGAAAGTAAACATTGTCTAGACCCATGTCATTTTTTGCTCAAAAACACTAAAATATATCAAATTTTCAAATCAAGCGACACTATTTTTGGCTCAAGTATCATATGATACTTTCGTCAATAGTAGTGCGATACCTTCTTCACATGTGATATTTCACATAGGCTCATGTGATAGTTCACCATTTATTGTGCGATAGTGGTTTACATACCTGTGTGATACTATCTAGACCCGTGAAGTATTACGTGATAGTTAGTCTCAAAGGGGGTGATACTTTTAAAGTATAGCGTGATATTTTGCACTAGTCTCAAATTTGAAAAATTAAAAATTTTAAAAACATATTTTAAATGCAATAAATGCTCATAATGACTCAAAAAGGGGCAAGTTTTTTTGAAAACATACCGGGACACCATAGTGTGGAGGCCAGTTGTGCAATAGGGAACGCTCAAATCAATGTTTGTGGACTAGGATGCCTACTTGCTGAACCATTTCTCTCTCTAAGCTCTCAAAATTCTCAAATCAACAAAAGTCAAATGATTTTGAAAATGACATTTTTTTCCCCTTTTATAGCGTTTTGACTTTTTGACCTAATTTTCAAATACCTCAGAATTGCACAAAAATTGCACCCCTAACTAATTTCGACATCCTGGATCCATTTTCAGACTCAAAATCAAAATCCAAGTTCATCTTGATAGTCAAAATCATGTTTCAAAATTCCTTCTTCTTCTGCGCAGTTGGCTGACCATTTGAGGCCTAATCCTTCGGTCTTTGTTGGGGCATCTTCATTTCTTCATCCCCCATCTCTTTCCAACTTCTAGTCTATCATTCATTTTAACTTTGCTTCATCTCTCTGATGTTTGACTGCATCTTTTCTTCTATATCTTTCTCAGTCAAACTGGGGCATATCTTCACTGCTTGATGGTTATCTTATCGTCCTTCATCTCTTCGATTATGACTCTTAGTGACTTGATCAAGTTTATCAATTTTCTATTCTCTCTTACCTGATTTTGATTTTGACTCCGAGGGGGCGGTACCTATCAGCTTTTAGCTTCAATCCTTGATTTAGCTTTATCATTCAGCTAAGCTTGAGATTCTTATTCTTAGACTTGATTATCACTTAACAGCAACAGTGATGGTTTTGTCTTTCGATTCTTATCTCTTATTTCAGACTTCATTATCACTTAACAGCAATAGTGATGGTTTTTTCTAAGACTTGACTTTCACTTAACAACAATGGTGTTGGTCTTGTCCTTTCAGCTTATGTTTATGTTTGTCCTGATGTGTTCCTAGAATGAACAGACATCTGGGTTGTTTTGTGATTCCAAATCTATCTCACATTTCAATTTATTCTTTGACCACATGTGATCCCAAATCAATCTCACATTAGTCAAAGAGGGGCAAATATATGCACCCTAAAATGGTCGCCTAGACTTTGGGCCCCCATTTAGCAATTTATCAAATCTCTGAATCAATGTTTTCAAAAATCAATTATATCAATTTCCTTGATCAAATCCTATTTTATCATTTTTTATTATTTTCTATGGGCTAACCATTTTATTCTAAATTCTTTATTTATTAAAATTAAATTCCTCCCCTTTTATTAAATAAAATGCCCCCACTTTTCCTCTTATCCTAAAGTTGCACAAATAAAGCATTATTCTTATTTTATAAATGAAAGAAAAAGCACTTTTTGTCTCAAATGGACACAAAAGTCAACTCTTATTTTTCTATTGGAAGATATTTGTGCACATGGATTGCTCCTCTTTTATGCTCTGCTCCACCCTTGATTAAATCTTTTGCCTCTTAATCTCTACCGTCTGTTGTTTTCATTCTCTATAAAAGAAGAGCTCTCTTTGTCATTTGCATATCTCAATTTTTTATGCTAATGTTATGCTGCGGGTTTTCTAGGTCACTTTGGAGCTTTTGAAGATTTGGAGCATTCTTGGCTTTTGCATCTACATGCTTTCATATTTTCATTCTTGCATAATAGCTTCATGTTGTGCTTTCATAGTTTAGACTTCCTTTATGCTATAGAGTAGCTCACATAGCTTAACTAGGAAGGCTTTGTAATACTTGTACTTTCCTTTTCATAGCATAGATTGTATCTTTCATTTCCATAGATTAGCTTGCATTTTCATTCATAGTATAGCTTTGCATTGCATTTCATTTTATTCTTTGGGATATTGGCATTCTTTCCCTTGTCTTCATTTGAATTTCTCATTGTGTGGTTGAATAGCAAGGTCATAAGCTTTATAGCTCTAGCTGAGAGCAAACTTAAAATAATCTTGCAAATCCATGCATAGAGAGCTCTAGGTCACTTTTTCAAGGTTTCCAATTCATGGATTCACTTGGATGTAATGGCCTAGAGAAGTGCACTACTTGAGTGTGTACAGCTATTGTTCATATTGTGTTGGATATAGTCCCTCTTGCGAGTTACCCACCTTCCCTAAATGATATACAACGAGATGGGGAGAGTAGGCAGCATGCTTGATCAGCTTGTCCTTCATGGTAGCTTTGTTGTGTGTTTGCCTGTTGTATTGTGCTTCTCTTATAATGTGTTTGGTTAATGTTGTTAGATTCTTTTATACGATCCTTGTTACTTAGTTGGTACATGGTGATAAAGGAATCGAAACTGTTGTTCAAATTCCTCTATGTGTATCTCTATTCTTCTATGTGTTGCCCAATGTTATGTTGTAATTGTGCTATTATTCGTAAATGTTTCCTTGTGTAATCTGCTTGGATTCTGGATATGGTAGCACTAATTCTTTTTGGTCTCCATGTCATGGTTAGAAAAGATTCTCCTTCGTATGTCTTATGTAATCTTTCCTCCTTTGTGATCGTAGTTCTACTTTCTTTGGGTAATGATGTCAATTCATTTGCAATAATATCATATATATATATATATATATATATATATATATATATATATATATATACATATATATATATATATATATATATATTATCTTATGATTATACTGACCCTATGGTAGGTAGATCCCTTATGCATTCTATGTATGTTTCTATGATATTTCCCTTGATTTGTCTTTGTCTGGGGGCATCTCGACGTGGAAACATAATTAGTGGAGTTGTTTATGTTTCTGTTAAAGCCATTGCTCCTGTTAAAGTGTTAGCAATGAATTTAATGTGGGGGCATATGCTCTGCTCACTTATTGCACACACACACTTTTTGATATGCACATATTTGTCAAAATACTTCTTTTCTCCCTTTTTGGATTAGTAACTAATCCTTAAAGCATGGATTTATATTTTAGGATCTCTTGATCCCTCCAATTTTAAATATACATATATTTTTATCCCTTAAGATCGGAGGTGTCCTTAAGACTAGATCTCTTTAGTTTTTTGAGTTTTTATGGAATAGAATATTCCTAATGGTGAATCCTCTATGGGTTGACTAGTGAGTAGCCACATTTACTAGGCAGTTCAATTCCATCTTTCCAGTTGCGTCGTTTCCTTGTGTGGTTCATAATGGGACATAAGTTCTCATTGGGCTAGGTAATCACACTCTTTCATTCTCTCTCTAGAGATGTCTCTCTTATTGTGATCTAGGGGTCGATGAAGACTTGAGTCCCTGGGGGCTTAAGGTTTCTCTTTGTCCCTTGCATTATGATAAGATTATCTTTTCATTCTGATCTCCTTTACCGATAGTTTGCATCAAGTCCATACTCTTGCTAATGTGGGGGCTTAATGTATCTTCTTAAAATGGAAGCACTTCCATGATAAGAGAATTTTTCCCTCTAAGTAAGTGGTATGGGGTCATGTTAAGCGCCTTGATCAAGTCTTTGCATGTATATGTCTTTTCCCCTATTCAAAATCTATGTGCAGAATTTAAAACAAATTGATAAAGTTCAAACTTTATCCTATTTTTGAATTTTTGAATGTGACAGTTGCTTCTGGGAATTAAAATTGAAAATGTTGTTGGAGGTTGAATTTTTACTCAAATATATGAGTATAATATATCATTGGAAATGTCACAAAATGACAGATTGAATGATGGTATTAGAAATCAATTTTGGGCAAGCGGGAAAGAGTAGTAAGTGCTTTTAACTCTAAGGTCAGATTTGGTGGGAAAAGAAGTTGTTTGCAGAATTATCTTGCTGGAAGTAATAGGTGTTGTGGTTGAAATATCTTTTAGGTCTCTCTTGAGGGATATATGTCAAATCTTCTCATTATTGAAAGGGTTCCTAATTCTCTATTTTTTTCTCAGAATTGGTCCCAAGTGCTCTATAGGCTGGGTAGGAGATGTAGTCTTAGTCTTCTGTTTAGTTGCATAACATTGACTGATGAATTTTCTCTCAGTCAAGGATATAGTAGACTGTATTAGGGCAGGTTTTCATAATAGCATTTTTTTGATTCAGTTAATTATCCAAAGAGTTTGCATTTTAAAGCACTTTGTGTATACGTGATAGTATAATATTTGAATAGAATCTAGGGTTTACATCTCTCCTATGTGTGTTCTTCATTTGAATTCTTTGTTGATATTCTTTAGGTTTGATCTAGGATCAAATTAAATAAGCTTTAGATATGGCATTGATTCTATGAGGTCTGCACAAGGATACCAGTAAGTAGTGTGAATTTTGGAGTCCTTTGATAAAATCTACCATAGGGTGATTAACATTTTTTAGGGGATAAAGATCATCTAAGTTCAATATATCTGGTTCATGTATCATGATTTTTCAGTGAGGGTGTTATCCAATGGATAAGGCATTGGTTAGTGGTGAAGCTAGTTTACAAAACTCAATGCTTGACAGGGTTCTATTGTGTTCCCCCAATTTGATATAAATATGTTGAAATATTTTAAGTTTTTATGACCTACCTATTTTTCCTCATCTTATGGTAATGAAGAATCAATGAATGAGTGAATCTCATTTAGTATTTTCTTACCATCTATCTGTTATATTTAAATCCAATTAGTGATTAGTGGAATAAGTTTTGTTTTACTGGATTAGGAGCACCCTCCTTGGTTTTGTAGAGCCAGAAGTGTAGAGGGCAGTCTTGTCCTTATAGTTGGTTCAATCATCTTAGAATTCAATATTTGGATCTAACGCATCCTTAAAATCTGTAGATGTACTAGTTTCTTATGAAAGCATAAAGTCTAATTTGTGGAAACAACATCCTACCTTAGTTTTTGGAAGGCTTAATACAAAGATGCACAAATACTAGTGTGCCATAGTTGCCCATCTATAACTAGTGAGATGCACATAACTCATGTACCTCATGCTTGTGTGCTTGGATACCTTGTATACACTATTTTTCATTAGACTAGACATTATCCAAATAGTGAGTATTTATATAAAGTGTTATAAGACATAGGCGGTCCTCCTTTTACACCAATTAATAACAGTGACAACCCTCACATGTGGTTGGATAATGTCTAGTCTAATCCAAGCACACTAGCATGAGATACATGAATTATGTTCATCTCACTAGATATAGATGGGTATTAATGCTTAATTTAATGATACATTCCCATAAAAATGTGAAATCCTATTAATCTACAAACTCTCATGTTAAACAACTACAAAATAAGGTCAACATAGTTCCTTTAACACAACCAAAGTTAAAATTAAATTATTCAAAAAAGGGTTTGTGTTTTGAGTTAATTGGTTTCTGTAAATATGTTTTGTGTTATACCCATATGGATCAATGGCAAGGTTTTAGTCTCTATAACATGTTACAGTGTGGATCACTGATGTTGTTGACCTTGGAAGACTATGATGGTTATGGTGTTTTTTGTCTTCTATTTGTGCTTGATTCATGTTTGATACACTTTCCTTGAAGATCTATATCTTCTTTTGCCACTCATTAAACCCCTACTCAATGCCGAGAATCTCCTATAGACCTACATTTCTGTTGTAATACTTAGTACATATAATTGAAGGATATCATTTGGGCCCTACAATCTTCCCTTAAAGGAACAACTATAAGCGAGGGGTAAGAGGTGAACTTCTTAGTTTTATCATAGGTGAAATATGGATCCATATTTTGTCTCGTCAAATGAAATACTCATGCAGTCAAACAACCCAAAACTTTGATTCAAGTGCAGCTAGGTGCTTGAGAGTTGAGAAAATAGTCCATTTTTCCCATAACAGTCACTCAAGAGTCTTTTTCCTTTCTCCTTGTCTAATGATTCTTCAATCTTCAAGCTTTCACAAGGTCACTATTTTTATGGAATTTGAAAAGTTTTTATACATGGGTGCACTACATACACTATTATCATTTTCACCACCCTTATCTACCATACAAACATTTTGACCCATCTTTGAAACTAATCCCAATCGGTTGGATGGATTAGTTTGTACTAAAACATAACAAAATCCAATTCCCTCCATTTTCTAATAACCGGTGCATTTTAAATTTTTGAATTTGCAACATTACAAATTTTTTAATTTGCAACGTTACAAATTTGGAGTTTTGAAACTTCTAAAGACAATGGAGCCTTAAGACTTTGAAATGTGACCTAAATGAACTTATTAAGCATTATTAAAATCAAATCTAAACTATTATAAACTTGTAACACCAAATTCTATCCTAGGCTCTTATTTTGGTGCTAAGGCCTATTAGGCCTTTTGGGACTTATTACATATTTGCCATTTTCATTGCATGGAAGGTACAGATCACCAAACCCATTATGTACCCAAGTACAGATTGCCAAACTCTTATTTCTTGAACATTGTTGACATACTTAAATGGAATACACAATACTAAATGATGAATGCTCAATTGTTGTAATGGCAAAGCATCAAAACCGTCCATTTCTAAAATTTGATTTTGTAGTCTTAATTATTTTTCTATAGTCCTAATGATTTTGAAAATTGTTGACAAAGAGTGTTTCTTTTTTTTATTATAGTATAAATGATTTTTTTATAGTTGTAATGATTTTTCTTATTTCTTATCTTTTGTCCCATTTTGATTTCCTATGTCTGTGCTTCGTGATAGGATTTTGTCACCTTTTGATGGTATATTTCATTCACTCTATGTGGAATACTATTTTGCTCACTATTTTATTTCAGCTTGATATTTCTTTCATTTTTCATATACATTGCTCGACTACACATGTTGATAAAAAAATGAGCTATTTGATTTAGGTTTAGCTTTCATTATTGTAAATGGTTAATATTTCTAATGGTACTCCTTGGTGTATTCCATATAAAATTAATCATATAAAAATAATAAATTTAGTTACGATGGTGTGGTGCATTATTGATATAGGCTCGATGGCTCTTGTCAATGTGGTTGTGGGAAGTGTGTGTTGAAGACATCACAGACATAGAGCAACCCTAGACGATAATTTTGGTGCTCCCAAATAGAAAAAAAAGTTGCTAATGTGTATATATTTAATGTTTCTAATGTGAATACTATTCATTATATTATAAGAACTAATGTAGATTGGGCATCACAAGGAAATAATGGCTGTGTATACTTTAGTTGGGTCGATGACAACACATTTGCATCTATCCACCCATCTCCACTTATCCGCAATGAGGGATTTGAGTGCAAAACATGTCATCCTAGGGGAAAGTTTAAAATTATATTTTTACGATGCCTTCTTTGTATTGTAATCGCATATCTTTGTTGCGACCATATGCAGATATGAACTCAGTAATTAGTTAGTTTAGCATTTTCATATTGTAACTAATATTTTAATATGGATATGACATAACTTCTCTTTGCCTCAAGTGTGCATATATATGGTTTACATATTTTTTTACAATAATTCTTCATGTTTATGGCTTAGGTGAGCCCCAATCTGCTATCAACCACATGATTTAAATAGACATTGACTATGGATTGACTATCATTTTCAAGCTTGAGCAAGGCTTCATACCATGCATTGTTCGTTGATTTGTACGTAACGTTGATTCAGGCTAGAGGTAAATTACATGTGTCATGTAAACAACATGGTTGAATGCAATCTCTTTTGCGCATTTTCAAGAGTTTTCCCACCAATACAAGTGTAAATAATGCATTGAATGTAATCTATGAATGTTGTGTGGTATGAAGTCTCGTTGAAGTTTGAGCGTCCTCCCTTTATTCTAGTACGAGCATCCTCCCTTTATTTCAATGAGGGATTGGAATGAGTTCATTTTGGATGCAAAGGAGAAAGGGGATACTCAAAGAGGAATTACACTAGTAAATGAGAGAAGAAGGTATGCAATAGTATTAACTACTAGTAGAATGTAATAATGCACTAATTAGTGATCTTTATATCTATATCATGTAACATATTTCAAACTTTTCATAGGTTGCAGGACACATCAAAGGCAACAAAGGCCAGACTACAAAAGATTTCACAATAGCTGACAAACATAATTGTAGGCATCATGGTCACATTTTTTTGGAGACAACATAATTGATATTTCTTTGGAGACAACATATTTTTTGTTCACTGCTTTATTTTAGCTTGATATTTCATTCATTTTTCATATACACAGAGACTACACATGCTGATAAAAAAATGAGCTATTTGATTAAGGTTAACTATTCATGATTGTAAACAGCCAATATTTTTGATGGTACTCCTTGGTGTATTCCATTTTAAATTAATCATGTTTCTATGGCTATGATAAATGTCCCTTTGTGTTGAGAAAATTAGAGTTGAAAAAATGGTTGCAAGCAAATCATCCTTCTTCCACCAACATTCTAGTCAATGTACAAGTAACAAGTCATTCCATTCAAGAAAGACCATGTTTGACAATAGCAACCCAGAACAAAATAAGGAGTATGCAAAATTTAGTGATTATATCTTCCATTTTAGCCACTTCATATGCACAGGTGATGAACATGGATATTTTCCTGAGTGCTATTGGGAGCTTACCCAGTAACACATGTACTATTGTGAAAATCACCACAAATCTATTTGTTGCTGGGTCTATACCTTCTATGATCAACTCTTATATGCACAGGTGATGAACATTCAGATTTGCCTAAGCAATACTTTGAATAGTCCTCTCGCACATGTACTATTGTGAAAATCATCACAAGTCCATTTGTTGGAGGGCTACTCATAGTACACACGTTTCTTTTCCATTTCTACAATATGGACATGTACTTTGATTTGAGCACTATGCTTTATGTTGTATGAACATGTACATGTACCTCAATAAATTCTAACCAAAATTAGCTCATAAAATCTTGATTGTATCTATCTGCACCCAACAACACATGTACTATTGTGAAAATTATATCACTAGGAGCTTACCCAACAACACATCATTTAAAACCATTATTGGTCATTTTCCAATCCCCAAACCTAGGACCAAATCATGAGAAAGAAAAGGACCATTGGTTCAGTTTTGTAATTTTTTTTAGGAACAATCTAGGTAGTCACTATCTACACAATACCAGTTACTCCTTTGGTATCACAAACAACAAAAACAACAAAGTTCTTGCATAAACAACAAAAACAAAAAAGTTCTTGAATACACCAAGAAGTACCAAATGATGAATGCTCAATTGTTGTAATGGCAAAGCAATATCAGAACCGTCCATTTCTAGAACTTGATCTTTCTATAGTCCTAATGATTTTTCTTATTTCTTGTCTGTGCTTCGTGAAAGGATTTTGAACATTGTTGACATACTTAAATGGAATACGCAATACCAAATGATGAATGCTCAATTGTTGTAATGGCAAAGCATCAGGACCGTCCATTTCTAAAATTTGATTTTGTATAGTCTTAATTATTTTTCTATAGTCCTAACGATTTTGAAAATTGTTAACAAAGAGTGTTTCTTTTTATATTATAGTATAAATGATTTTTCTATAGTCGTAATGATTTTTCTTATTTCTTATCTTTTGTCCCTTTTTTATTTCCTATGCATGTGCTTTGTGATAGGATTTTGTCACCTTCTTTTGATGGTATATTTAATTCACTATATGTGGAATACTATTGTGTTCACTATTTTATTTCAGCTTGATATTTCTTTCATTTTTCATATACACAGAGACTACACGTGCTGATAAAAAAATGAGCTATTTGATTTAGGTTTACTTTTCATTATTGTAAATGGTTAATATTTTTTATGGTACTCCTTGGTGTATTCCATATAAAAATAATAAATGTAGTAATGATGGTGTGGTGCATTATTGATATAGGATTGATGACTCTTGCCAATGTGCCAAACTGTCAATGTGGTGGTGGGCAGTGTGTGTTGAAGACTTCACGAACATCGAACAATCCTAAATGATAATTTTGGTGTTTCCCAAATAGAAAAAAGGTTGCCAATGTGTATATATTTAATGTTTCTAATGTAAATACTATTCATTATATTATAAGAACTAATGTAGACTGGGCATCATAGGGAAATAATGGCTATGGATACTTTAGTTGGGTTGATGACAACTCATCTGCATCTATTCGCCCATCTCCACTTATCCGCGATGAAGGATTTGAGTGAAAAATGTGTTAGGCTAGGGAAAATGCCAAAATTATATTTTTACGATGCCTTCTTTGTATTGTAATCACATATCTTTGTTGCAACCATATGCAGAGATGAGCTCAGGGATTAGTCAGTTTAGTATTTTCATATTGTAACTAATATTTTAATATAGATATGGCATAACTTCTCTTTGCCTCAAATGCGCATATATATGGTTTACATCTTTTTTTACAATAATTCTTCATGTTTATGGCTCAGGTGAGCCCCAATCTACTATCAATCACATGATTTAGCATATAGTATTTTCTTGGTTATTCCATTTGTTCCTTGATACATCAATTCGACCACACCCTCTCCACTTCATGTGGATGTCTTTGAAATAAACTCCTAACTCTAATAAACCGACTATAACTACTAACTAACCATATAAAACAATAGCAGCTAAGAATGATTGCTTGCCAACATCTGCTGAATATAAGGTCCTTAAGAGATCAATCAATCAGGATGAGTGGATGAGGATGATGAGATGGGGGAAGTGGAGTTGAATCCTAATGAAAAAGAAGCTCGATCTAGCTACAATTAGGAAGAAGAAGAAGATGCTTATCGTCGAACATAGATTGAGGAAGATTACTACAAAGAGAAAGCCTATAGTACCAAGGAAGTTTGACAAGAACAAGGAATATGGCTTAAATAGAATGGGAAGACATCTTTCTAGCCTGGGCTTGGATCCTTCAACAATTAGCTTGATAATAAATGAAGTAAATGAGAGCTGAGTAATTAGCTTCTCGAGAAAAATCTTATAAATGAGCTATGTGTACCCTAATTCATGTGCCTTCTGCGCATACCTAAATGACATATTTGAAACAGCAAGGGTAAATTCAGCCTTACCCTTGTTTCAAATATATCATTTAGATGCGCACAGAGGGCACATGAATTGGGGTACACAAAGTTCATTTATGAGATTTTTCTTGGGAAGTTAATTCCTCATTTGTCATCTACATTATTATGAAGCTAATTGCTGAAGGATCCAAGCCTAGGCTAGAAAGATGTCTTCCCAAACACATAAACACGACAGCTGAGAAACATAATTATAGGCATCATGATCACAATTTTTTGGAGACAACATAATTGAGTTGTATACCCAAGGGATGGAGTGCAACTTTTGCACTTCAGATTCCAAGTTGACACTACGAGATCCAAAGACCATAGATAAGGAATAAATTTAGAGAGCGGAGGAGGGCTATAATGACCAAAATAATACATGATGAATTTCAAGTTAAATGAGGCAACAACAAACATTTTAATATATTTTTATTATTAAATAATGAAATTTACATATAATAGTTTTCTAAGCCCCCTCATTACATGATTTATTATTGTAAGCACCCTCTAACTTACGCATCTAGAAAATGAAACTACAACCTATTGGGATTGACACAAACCTTATAAAACAACAACAGCTAGGAAGGATCACTTGCCAACATCTGTTGAATACATCTTTTGAATACATTTGTAGCTCATGAATACAAGGTCCTCCAACAGATGTATTCAATAGATGTTGGCAAGCAATCCTTCCTAGTTGTTGTTGTTCTATAAGGTTTGTCTCAATCCCAATAGGTTGTAGTTTTATTTTCTAGATCGTAAGTTAGAGGGGGCTTACAATAATAAATCATGTAATGAGGGGGCTTAGAACACTAGTATATGCAAATTTCATTATTTAATAATAAAAATCTATTAAAATGTTTGCAATTGCCAACTCATTTAACTTGAGGCTTGTCCTATATTATTTTTGTCATTATAGCCCTCATCTGCTCTCTAAATTTATTCCTTATCTATGGTCTTTGGATCCCGCAATGTCAACTTGGAATCGGAGGTGCAGAAGTTGCACTCCATCGCTTGGGTATACAACTCAATTACATTGTCTCCAAAAAAATGTGACCATGATGCCTACAATTATGTTTCTCAGTTGTTGCATCCTAGGAATCATTATCCTTTACGACTCTTTACGATCCCTAAGAATACATCTTAGAGGTCTTAAAATGTCATAAAGGGTCATAAGAGGCTCCTAGGAGGGGCCAGATGAGCTTCCACCTTCATGTGGTTGGCCTTGTTAAGTAGAGAATGTTATACACTTCTCAAAACAAAGAGAAGCTCAATAATTTAAGGTCTTAGTCCATGGACTAATTAAATTAGACTTACTATCCAAAACACATAAAAAACATGCACATAAACATGACAGCTGAGAAACATAAATGTAGATTTCACAATAGCTGAGAAACATTATTGTAGGCATCATAGTCACAATTTTTTGGAGACAACGTACTTGAGTTGTGTACCCAAGCGATGCAGAGAAAATTTTGCACCTCTAATTCCAAGTTGAATACATCTGTTTGAGGACCTTGTATTCATGATTAACAGATGTAGTCAACTTGGTATCGGAGGTGCAGGAATTCTTCTACATCGTTTGGGTATACAACTCAATAACGTTGTCTCCAAAAAATTATAACCATGATGCCTACAATTATGTTTCTCATTTTTTGTGTCCCAGGACCCCTTATGACCCTTTACGACCATTTACAATCCCTAAGAATATATATTAGAGGTCTTAAAATGTCATAAAGAGTCATAGGAGGCTCCTAGGAGGGGCCAGATGAGCTTCCACCTTCACATGGTTGACCCTGTTAAGTAAAGAATGTTATACTCTTCTCAAAACAAAGAGAAGCTCAATAATTTAAGGTCTTAGTCCATGGACAAATTAAATTAGACTTATTGTTGGTGTAATTAAGTATTTACTAATTACACTTTACTTAAGTTTACATAGGATAATGCATTTGCATATTAGTTGTCATTGTGACACTTAGGAGTTTGCATTTCTTTTTAGCACATGGTTAAGAGAATCTCCACTTTAGGTGGTCATAGTTGTCTTCTCATACCTCTTTGTGTGTGAGATCCACCTTTAGTGATCTTATCACATTATCATCCTCTCATTGTTACACATGTATCTCATACTTTCTTGTACAATGGAGGATGATCCACCTTTGGTGGACATGTGATTCCACCATGTCTAGTTGTGATCTTATCACTTGCATATATTCTAGTTATCTTGCATTACCTTTATATTGAGGCATTTCTACATTGTATGTAATCAATCATTCATTCAATCTATTATTCATTATTTGATCATTTGATCATATCATATCTTGTCTCTCTTGTGCTATCTCTTGAGCTTCTAGATCTTGGATTTTATTCTTTTCCTTAGGCAAATTCTTACATGGTATCAGAGCGATATCAAAATTCTTACATGGTATCAGAGCCAAAGGAGTTTTCATTGTATAGCCTATTTTGAGAGATTTTTATTGCAGGTCAAAATTGGAGCTTGCTGGTACAAATCAGAGGTTGACATCACATTGAGGAGGTCCAAAAACCCCTAAATCAAATTTTGTTTTATCCAAATCGGATATCTGAAGCAAAATCTAGAGCATTTTGAATTTTCAAGGTTCGGCGGTGGTGATTCAGAAAAAATAATTTCAGAGGCGATTTTCAAACAGTGATATCTCAGTCATCCAGACTCCTTTTTCAGAGCAATTTTTTTTGTTTTGGGGTAGAATTTCACAATCTACACAATGCTATAGGTGATTTTGGATCTCTATTTCTGATGTTTTCTAAAAATTGAAAATCCTGATTTTTACAACTCTAGAGGCTTTGTTTGGGCTCATATGGACACATTTTTCAGGTGCTATTTTTTTTATAGTTCATGATTTTTTGTCTATCTTCCAGATCTGGTATCAGTTTGGAAAAATTCTAAGTGGACATAGTACTTTCAAAATTTGGTCTATTTTGGCCTATTTTTGGCACTTGTAATTTGTTGGATCCTTGAGTGGTCTTGTGTCTTAATTGTATGAGTCTACCATAGCTTCATATTTTTTGTTGTAATTATCAAAATCATAAGTCCACTTTGATTCATTTGGGCAAGTGGCAATTGTACATGCACTATATATAAAGTGCCAAAATCATCTATTTTGGGGGGTTCTTTGGCTCATTGCATTTTGGGGGGTGCATTGATTTTTTGATCTCATTATTTCATGTGAAGCACATCATGGATGGTTTAATTAAGTTGACAAGAAGAAACTATAAGCAATGGAGTGAATTGGTTCTTTCTCATCTTAGTGAGCATAACCTATTGTCCTATTTGTATGAGTACAGACCTAAAAGTCCTTCTTTCAATTTTGACTCTTACTTAGAAGTTATGAAGATTATCTATTTGAATATGGATATGGATGTTATGGAGACCCTTGATGACTATGAAGATGAAACAATGAATAATCTTTGGACTATTATTTGGGAATTGTATGGAGATCCACATATTCCTCCACTTCCAAAATGTCTAGAACCTCCAGTTGCAGCTCCTTCTCTTCCTTCTGAGATCACATCTCTTGATGATGCATGTCTTCCTATAGCCACTCGCTCTTGTGATTTAGTGCAACAGGATATTCATTGTCTTCTAGTTATAGTTCCATGGGATGACTACTTGACAGACATTGCAGGTTTGTTTGTGGAGTCCTACATTTAAGATTTGGGAGACTTCATTGATGATATTCATTTTCTCTTTGTTGAAGATGATCCTTCTTCAATTGTTGCAAGGGAGGATGTTGACCCTTATCTTCATTCTCCACTTGATCCTTCTTTCGAGATTGACATGATTGTGGATCCTTTGATATAAAATTTGGAGAAGATCTCTTTAACTTCAGAGAAGACATTTGAGTCTTTGGAGATTGGTTTTCATGAGTCTCAAACTTCACTTGAGATGTCACATTGCATGGTTAAGGTTGATCATACTCATGTGTTGGAGATTCCTATTCAGTTTCCTAAGACATCGTACATTTTGAGTATTCTTCCTTTAGATTGGGGAGGATTCATTGATACACCTATGGACTTGTCTCTTCCTAAGGGGAGGAACATTATTCAATTTTCTTGGTGCAGTTTCTACATTGATCTAAGTGCATCTATCATGGGTGTACATTCTACATTGAGGGGGGGATTTCTTGCTTCTCTTCCTACTTCATTTGAGGAGGCATCTTTCTCTTTGGAGTTTGATCCAAATTATTACATGGATCAATTATCATTGGTTCCTTGTTTGTCACCTTCTTCTATTGAGCTTATTTTGAATTGGTTCATAGCATCTTCATCAACCAAGGACATGGAGACACTTGGGCATACTTCAGAGACATCATACTTCATTTGGATTCCCCTTCCTACTTCCTATCCACAATGGGAAGCCTTCTTGCATCTATACTTGGTGTATCTTCTTCCTAAGAGGAGAAATGTTATTTGTAGGCATTGGATTATGTTTTATCTTCAAGCACTTACCATCCTTGGAGGAGATTACTCATTATGGGGGGGATATCATATCTCCTTGTTTCCTTCCTTTGGGGGGATTTTTTATTGTATATGCATGATGTATGTCATAATAGGGGGGTCTTGATTACTCCATCCATGCATGCATCTTGTATTCATCTCTCTTTTTGTGGGAGGGTTTTTTCCATGAGGTTTTCCCTCTTTCTCCACTTTATGAGAGATTGCATTATTCTTGCATTTTGTACATGGGTACCTAACATGGCCTAGTAGCCACGACCCATCTTGCATTGTGAGCTTAAGTGCATTCCCCTAAGTTGCACTTAAGGGGGAGTGTTGGTGTAATTAAGTATTTACTAATTACACTTTACTTAAGTTTACATAGGATAATGCATTTGCATATTAGTTGTCATTGTGACACCTAGGAGTTTGCATTTCTTTTTAGCACATGGTTAGGAGAATCTTCACTTTAGGTGGTCATAGTTGTCTTCTCATACCTCTTTGTGTGTGAGATCCACCTTTAGTGATCTTATCACATTATCATCCTCTCATTGTTACACATGTATCTCATACTTTCATGTACAATGGAGGATGATCCACCTTTGGTGGACATGTGATTCCACCATGTCTAGTTGTGATCTTATCACTTGCATATCTTCTAGTTATCTTGCATCACCTTTATATTGAGGCATTTCTACATTGTATGTAATCAATCATTCATTCAATCTATTATTCATTATTTGATCATTTGATCATATCATATCTTGTCTCTCTTGTGCTATCTCTTGAGCTTTTAGATCTTGGCTTTTATTCTTTGCCTTAGGCAAATTCTTACATGGTATCAGAGCGATATCAAAATTCTTACACTTACCATCCAAATTGGTACATTGATGAGATTCAATGATGGGTCGATGTTTTTAGATTCTGAGAAGACGTATATGCAGTGGAGGCTAGAAGGGATTTTTGTGGAGATTTTCTAGATGTGGAGATTTGATAGAGTGGCTATATACATATGAGGGTTTCCAAATTGAGTACTAGTGTAGAGATGATGATTCAGTAACCTACGTCTATAAAACCTTCACAAATATCTTTATCTTAGTTTCTGTAGTATTGAAAAAGATGAGTGGGTTTGACATTAGTGATGGATCTATTCTCTCTTATTTTTGTGTTCCTATCCTTAAAAGGTTTTAATTTCAAAGCAAGTTTGGTGGAACTAAATATGTATTGCATGTAGGATTGAGGAAAGAAGATGTACAAATAGAAATGGACAAGGAGCTCTACCTTGTCGTACACGGTGAGAAGTATCCCCAAGAAATGGGAATGCTAAGGTGGAAATGGCGGGTGGTGGAGAGTGGTAGTCCGAGAAAGCCTTTCCCAAACTCTCCCACAACCCATTCAATCCTCAAAGCATCCCCCTCTTTCTCATCACCTGACAATTCAATCGACCACAAACAAGAAGAAGTTAAATAGCTAGCTGGCTAATAAATTGGGAGATTGGTTTTAGATATAACCTTTAAGTATTATTTTTGGCATAGTTGTAGATTGCTTAGTCATCTCCTATGAATGTCATTGAAATATTTTGAGGCTTATTCTTTCTGCCTTTAGAAGTGGAAAGTTTTATTGAAAGGTTAATGACCTCGAGAAAGAACATGTTTGTGTGAAATAAGATAGAAAATGTGTGACTGTTTGTAAATAGTAAACAATAGCAACATAATATTGTTGTGCTTAATTTGATTTTATATATATATATATATATATATATATATATATATATATATATATATATATATATATATATATATATATATATATATATATATATATTGGTCACTTTTTCGACTAACAAAGAATAGACATATCGACGAGAAAGCTATACATTTGATGTTTATTGCGATGATTGTACATCACAATTTTGACCAACATTGGTCGCATAGATAAACGCTATAGATGGTAATTCTTCTAGGTTGAAGCAATGATTTCCGTCAATAAATCAACCACTGTTGATGTCACAATTTTGACAGAGATTTCATGTGTCGTATTATCAACTAAAAAAATCCGACGACCATTATGGTTGATTAGCCGACCAATGGGCGTCTAATAAATGACTAAACCTCATTAAAAAACAAGCTAAAATTTACTAGTGAACTTTTTTGTTGGCATGCTTTCTTGCAAACTCTCCACTCCAGGACTTCAAGGATTTGGTTGAAGAATTCCTAGATGTTTGCAAGGGATTATCATTGTCTCTAAAGGGTTTTGGAGCACAATTATATGGTATCTCCAATAAAGACTATTTGAAGACACTATTTCATAATATTTTGAGAGTACTGGACAAAGATATTAAGGATACACTAAAAATAAGTTGTGATGTTCTAGCTGATGAAAAGGAGCATGCATTCCTAGATAATGCATGTTTCTTCATTGGAGAGAATAAATCTCTAGTCATTATAGTTTGGGATGCATAAGGTTGGAGTGGTTTTCATAGTTGGGAAAAGCTTCTAAATAAGTGTCTTGTTGAGCTTGATGATAATGACTCGATAAGAATGCATGACCACTTAAGAGATTTGGGTAGAGAAATAGAAAATAACCAGTCACCTTTCTGTCTAACGTCTCCCCAGCACACATACCAATTTATAAATGTCGATAATTGAGTGCAAGTAAGATAAATGGTTTCTTTGTTTCTCCCACTAAATAATGGCGTGTCAATCTTCTTTGCCTACTTATACTTATTTGACTCTTGTCTGCATGTTTAAATGATTTTTTTTTTAAATTTTATTTTGGTTTGAAAATAAAAGGGAATTGTCGTATGAGGATTAATTGCCACAACAAATGAATTCGTAAACAAGATTGAGAAACTTGGTCCATGTCACAAGATCGGTTGAACACTCAACACACTTAGAGGATCTTGTAGCATGACACTCCTCTCTAACTCAACATGGTTTTTGTTTGGTGAAAGACTCAACTCAAAGGGATCTTGTGGCCTAGGATGCTCTTTTCTTGAATTAAAAATTCTTCATATTAGTGGAGAATTTAAATATCAAGTGCTTGATGATTTGTCAAGAAATCTAGTATGGCTTCGCTTGTCTGACATTGAAAAAATAAATCTTCAGTCAATGAGCTCATTGGAAACTTTAAAGGTTTTAAGACTCAACAAATCACGATAGGCAAAAGGACGGCTAAAAGTTTTAAATGAAAATTTAACTTTTAAAATTTTCACTTATGAAAATTTACTTTTGTATATTATATTTAATTTTTCAATTAAAAAAATAGTATTTTAAATATTTTATTTTTATATATTACAATTGTAGACTAGGATTTGAGAGTGCACCTAAACCTGTTTTGAAGGCCAAAGACAAACAAATGTCATAGCATATAATCAAATCAAATTCAAAGGTTAACAAACTAAAATCAAAGCCACCTCAGTTTAAGCTTAAAACAGATGCGCCCATGCACCGTTTGATATGCTTAGATATAGAGGGATGTGGGTGTGCAAACTCAAGCACTTGGAGCATGCAAAGTAGGATGATTTGAGGATCAAGAAGACCCAAAATGACACAAAATAGGTATGAGGAACCTATTTTGCCTCAAAGGCCTCAAGAACACACAAATATGCAAAGCTAAATAAATGAACTAAGATTAAAACAAGAAATGAATCTATGTTAATCCATTTAAGCTAATTTAGATGTGATTTAAGCTTGAAAATGATCTAAAAAAGATGAGCTTATGCTTATGCTAAAATGAAAATGGCATTATAAATTTGCTATTGAGTTTGAGAGTTGAGAGATGATTTGCCTTAGGAAGTGAGGGTATTTATAGGAAAAGGGAAGGGCTTGGTTAAAAAGGATGAGTCAGAGTTAGGGCTAAGGTTAGGGTTGAGTCAAGGACAAGTGTCCTGACAAGTGTCAAGGGAGGATTGAGTTGAAAGTTTGAGGGCATGTGCACAATTTGGTAAATGTGCCCAAGGCCAAGAGGTGGCAAGGAAGGGATAAGAAGGTCTTAAATGCATAATGAATGCATGTAAGAAAGATAAGGAAGGCTTAAATGCATCCTTAAATGCATTTGCAAGAGGTGGCCATCTTTGTTGACTAAGGAGGATGACTAAGAGGAGGTTAGCATAAGTTTTGGTAAACCTTTTGCTAATGGAATGTGACAAGATTAGAAAGGGGATTAGGATTAGGATTAGGGGATTTTAGGATTAGGATGGGTGAAGAGGTTGGGTTGAGAAGTTTCTAGAAGAGTCTAGAATTCTCCTAGGTTTTATGGAATAAAAATTTATTCATTCCAAAAGCTTAAGTTTGGGAAAATTTATTGAAATATTTTCAATAAATATGAAAATTAAATATTTAATCTTAATTAAATATTTTGAGTTGAGATTAGGGTTAGAAAAGGTGGGTTTAGCCTTTTAATCGAAATTAAGAAGGGATTAGAAGATTTTGGAAGAGGTTAGTGGTCTTAAGGAAATTGGCCAAGTTTTGGTCAAAAAATAAATTAATTATTTTTTGGGGGATTTTTGGTCAATTTATTAATTAAAATAATTAATAAATAGAGGATTAATGTTTAAATAAGATTTAAACATTTTTGGGAGGGATTTCTTAATTAAATATTTTTAATTAAGAAAAAGGGATTTAATAATATAAAAATTAATTAATTAATTAAATAATTAATTAATTAATAAATGATGATGTCATCAGAGATTTTTCAGAAAATAAAAATACTTTATTTTCTAAAGGATTTTTAGGTGTCTACATTTTGCCCCTCTTTGATGCGATGCCGCAAGTGGCATGGCTTCAAAGACAAGAAAATAAGATGCCCAAGGCTAGAATTAGAAGAAGAGGGTACGACACCCGGGTGGACTAGAAGAAAGAGGAACATGCCCCGGTGGGACAAAATCATGGAAGATGCGCCCACTGGGACAAGGAGAAAGAGGGATTACGCCCTGGGACAGAGTGTGCCCGGCAGGACGAGAAAGGAAGGGCCTAGGAAGAAAGGGGAGATAAATAACCTCACTTCTAAGAACAAATATGGATGATATGCAAGATGAGATGGAAATGCAAGATGCAAGATGCAGTTGTATGCAAAGATTAATCTATATGATAAATGCAAGGGACCAGATAGCTCCAAGTGCAAACGGGAATGCACAGCCTAGATTTAATATAGCAATGCTAGAGACCTGCCAAGGATACTGGGATCACGAGGCCTTGTCACCAGTGTTGCAGAGGACTGACGAGGACTGACGCTAAACAAACACACAGGGTTGCCCCAACATCACACATGAAGCGCAGAGGCGACATGGTGGAACCGATGCTGAAGGAACCACAAACACACAACTGACTCACAGGCAGAAGCGAAAGATCAAAAGACCTTGCCCCAGATTATCCGCACACGCAGCACACTGTGATATAATGAATCATGGTGACCCTGGTGGGATAATGAGAAGCCAAAAAAGATTAACAAGACCCAAAGGACAAAATTCCAAGATCAAAATGATAACTCCAAAAAGACATCCTTTGCCAAGGAGAGAGATTAGGTTTGATTGATGGTGGGAAGATTGGTCGGACAGGAGGAACGATATATCCTCAAGGACCAGGATGGAAGATTAGGTCAGACAGGAGGAACGATATATCCTCAAGGACCCATGAGTTGGTGAGAGAATAAGTGTAGTTGTTCGCTGGCAAAAGCTGAAGTTCAAGGAATAGTCAGGATAAGCAAGGATAAGTCGACAATTGATGTTGCTGAAGCACAAGGCCCGAGTGGGACTAAAAATTTTTTGAGGCTGGGGATGGGACAAGATATTTGATCAAATGCTGCTGCAGGACGGACAAAGGTTATGTACAACAAGGAGGAACGATATGCACAAGGGATATGTACAGAAGCTCAGGATTGGGGATAGGAAGATCACACTCAGCGGGACTCTCACTAGGACGGAGACAAGAAGGATAAATATAGAGAGGAATGCGCTGTACAGGAAAGGGAAAAGGATATGGTACAAGATATGGTACAAAGCTTTGGAACAAAATATGGATTGCAGATGGGTTGGAGGAAGATGGAAGCCGAATGCTTGGAGGATAGGGGAGATGGAACTGCTGGGAGATCTGTTATGGATGGAGGAGGAGGACGGTAACTGAAAGGACTACTGTATAGATAAATAGCTCAGTTTACTATGTTGGCGCCTGTTTGCCAGGTTTTCACCAACATACTTGTCCAAGGCGCTTGAATTGCCAAGTTTTCACCGTTGGACGATTATTTTCTCTTTCTCTTTTCTTTTTTGCTTTTTTTGCTTTTTTGCTTTTTTGAATGTTTTTTGGATTTTCTGATGTATGCAGGATCAGGTTCAGGCATAGAACCTCTTCAGATGGATGATGTTGATAGGATCATTCAAGGGCTCACCTTCTGGTGTTGATAGCTGATAGGCTCCCGAGCCGAAGGATGCGGTGACAACATAGGGGCCCAACCAAGTAGGCTCAAACTTGCCTTTCTTTTCTCTATTTGCTAGGACCTTCTGATTTTCTTTAAGGACCATGTCACCGACCTGGAATTGTCTAGGATGGACCTTTTTGTTATAACTCCTTTTGAGTCGATTTTGGTATGCCACCAGGTGATCATATGCTTGCTGTCTCTTTTCATCTAACAGGTCTAGCTGTGTGAGACGGGCTACACGATAATCTTCATCAGTGGTGTAGTTCTTCATGGAGACTCGCAATGAGGGGAGCTCAACCTCGATCGGTAGAACAGCTTTAGCACCATATACAAGGGAGTATGGGGTGGTGCCTGTGGGAGTGCGATAAGAAGTGCGGTAGGCCCAAAGGGTGGGATTGATTTGGAGGTGCCAGTCACGACCAGAATCATTGACAACCTTCTTGAGGATTTTCAAGATAGTTTTGTTAGTTGCCTCAGCTTGGCCATTTCCTTGAGGGAAATATGGACTGGAGAAACGGTGATGGATGTGGAGTCTGGCACATAGATCATCCACATGCTGGTTTTCAAAAGGTGTGCCATGGTCTGTGAAGATGGTAGATGGTATGCCGAAGCGACAAATGATATGATAGAGGATGAACTTGGATATTTGGATGCCAGTAGTAAGGGTGAGTGGAATCGCTTCAACCCATTTGGTAAAGTACTCTGTGGCTGTTATGATATACTTGTGTCCATCCGAAGAGAGGGGGGTGATCAAGCCAATGAGGTCGAGGCCCCAACATGAAAAAGGCCATGGTGGTGCAATAGGCTGTAGATCTTGTGCTGGTGCATGTATCAAATTGGCATGCTGTTGACATGGGAGACATTTCTTGACAAAATCACATGCATCATGTTCCATTGTTGGCCAATAATATCCAACTCTAAGCAGCTGCTTTGCTAGAACCATGCCACTCGTGTGGGCACCGCAAATTCCAGCGTGAACTTCTTGTAAGGCCAGGACGGCCTCGTTTGAATCTAAACATCTAGATAGGACATTGTGATACCCACGACGATATAGGGTGTTGGCTACAAGAGTGTAGCGGGAAGCTCTGTGAATAAGGTTTTGGCGTTGGTTATTGGTGAGATGGGGAGATATGATACCATTTTTTAGATATGCATGGATGTCGTGGTACCATGGGGATTGGGGACCAACCAAGACACATACCATTTCTGCATCAGTGTTCTCATAAGCTGGCGTATGTAGCTGCTCGACTAGGAATTCATATTGTGATGCGTCGCGTGGGATTTCTAACAAGGATCCAATGGTTGCCATTGCGTCCGCTGCTTTGTTCTGAAGTCTTGGGATCTGTGTGAACTGTAGATGTAGGAAATGCTCTTGCAGTTTGTCCACCAGCTCTTTGTAAGGTAGCAACTTGTCATCCTTTGTTTGATATTCATCTAGGACTTGTTTGATAATCAGCTGTGAATCTCCAAATACTTGTAATTCTATGATATTCCACTGAATGGCTGTTCTGAGACCTAAGATGAGTGCCTCATATTCTGCAATGTTGTTGGTACATGGGAATCCCAATTTGAATGATTTTGGGATGTAGTCACCTTGAGGTGTGACGAATAGGATTCCTGCCCCTGATCCATGTGATGTGTAGGAGCCATCAAAGTATAGTTTCCACATGGGCTGCTCTTCAATCATGCATAAGTGTTCATCAGGGAATTCCATGATTAGTGGATAGGCATCCACCAGTGGTGCTTCTGCTAGTTGATCGGCAATGACTTGCCCTTTGATTGCTTTGCGATCAATATACTGGATGTCAAACTCACTGAGTATCATGACCCATTTTGCCATACGGCCTGTGAGAGTTGTCTTTGATAGTAGATATTTGAGGGGGTCCACCTTTGAAATGAGCTTGATTGTGTGACTGAGCATGTAATGTCTAAGCTTTTGAGTGGTAAAGACCACTGCAAGACATGCTTTTTCCATAGGTGAATAATTAAGCTCATATCCGACAAGAGTGCGACTGATGTAATAGATGGCTCTCTCCTTGTTGTCATCATCATGCTGAGCTAAGAGTGCCCCCAGTGCTGTAGTGGTTGCCGAGATGTAGAGTATGAGAGGGCGTCCTGGAATTGGTGGTACTAGGATTGGAGAATTGGCAAGATACTCCTTGATCTTATCAAAGCTTCTTTGACATATGGGATCCCATTTGAAGCTTGTGTCTTTGCATAGGAGATGCGTAAAAGGTTGGCACTTGTCTGCTAACTGAGAAATGAACCGACGCACTGATTGAAGCTTTCCTTGTAGGCTTCTGAGCTGTTTGAGTGTTCTTGGTGGAGGCATCTCTGTTATTGCTTTGACCTTCTTGGGGTCTATCTCTATGCCTCGTCGCGATACTATGAAACCTAGGAGCTTTCCAGATGTAACACCAAAGACACATTTCTTTGGATTAAGCTTTAAGCCATAATGATTCAGATGATCAAACACACGCTCTAAGATGTTGAGGTGTTCATCCCTTGTTTTGGATTTTGCAAGGATATCATCCACATAGTCTTCAAGGATCTTGTGGATCATGTCATGGAAGATCACTGTCATTGCTCGCTGATATGTTGCTCCTGCATTCTTTAGCCCAAAGGGCATCATATTGTAGCAGAAGGTACCCCATGGGGTTGTGAATGCTGTTTTATGTTGATCTGCTTCTGCTATATGAATCTGGTTGTAATCGGAAAAGCCATCCATGAGTGATAGCATTTCGTGACCCGCTGTGAGGTCTACAAGCATGTCTATGTTTGGCAATGGGAAATCATCCTTAGGGCATGCCTTGTTCAAGTCCCTGAAATCAGTACAGATTCTGATGTCGCCAGAAGGCTTTGTGACTGGCACCATGTTAGAGATCCATTCTGAGTAGTCAATTGCTCTGATGATTTTTGCTTGAAGGAGCTTCTCAAGCTCTGCTTTAACTAGTAATGCTACCTTTGGATGCATTTTCCTTAGCTTCTGCTTCACTGGCTTAACGTTTGGATCTACTGATAGATGATGAACAACAAGGTTTGGATCAAGCCCAGGCATGTGGGCGTATGACCATGCAAAGTTGATAACTGATTCCTTGAGCAAGGTGCTGAGAGCCATTTCTTCTCCTTCTGTTAGGTTGACTGCAATGTAGGTGATCCTTGGACATTCTTCTGTTCCCAAGTTGATTGGCTTGGTCTCTTCTATGATGATTGGAGATTGCTCTGGTCTATAATCTTGGATAGGGGGAAGAGGCAAGGCTTCATCTTCTAGCGCTTGAATTGCCAAGTTTTCACTAGAAGATACGCCCTTTATTTTTACTGTTTTGGAGTCAGAATGTGCCCCAGAAGGGTTTTCACATAAAGAATCATGATGTTCTTTTGCTTTATCATTTTTGCGACTAAAACTTGCCTCTTCCCCAAAATATCCTTCTGGGTGAAGCTGATAGACAGAGGTTGATGTTGGATCTTGATTGCTTGCTGGACCTGATGCCCCCATGAATTCTAGGAGTGCTTGTGCGCTTTGGAACTCATCGATGTGTGCAATGCTTGGTTGGTCCCAATCTATGAGGTCGGGGTTTGTGAGGGGAAGATCTATGAGGTTAATGGAGAGTTGTTGGAGAACAGAAGTCCCCAGGAGGGTGTCGTCGGCAAAGATATCGTCATAGGATCGGATGTCTTTCTCTTCGGGGATGTCTTCGATTTCCACAAGGTCATCCTGGCTATTCGAAAAGTTCACGTTGGTCATGTTAGTGCCCTCAGTTGTGGTATTGGGCTCTTGTTCAAGCAGGCGAGGGGTATTAAAGCCAAGTCCTTGTTGTTCTGGGTTCTGGGATGGTATGATAGGAAACAAATTTCCATCCTCTTGTGGTCCTAGACCACCACCTTGATAGTTATAGTGTTCTGTGACATTTTTGAAGGGGATTGGATATTTCTCTTTGAAGTACTCAAGAAGTTGTGTGTCACGTGATGGGGGATCTTTGTATAACCATTTGTTAATATCTGGATCCATTTCTTTGCTGTTGATGGTACCATGAGACTCAAAAGTCATATTTCCTATCTGCTTGAGCTTATGATGTTCCTTAACATGCTTGTTTTGACAACTTGGGCGCCCTTGAGTATGTGGATCACGTGGAAGAGCTCCTACAGCAAATGCATCACTGAGGCTGTATTCGCCACAACCCTGGTTGTTGATCTTGATGGATGATAAGGTGGAAGAAAGGATGGTCTCTGGATCGCGATGGGATCGGGATGAGCTAGCAATAGAAGTACCAATATCGGTTCCAGGACAATGAGTAGAATGAGGGAAAGATGCTTCCATCGCAAGGCAGTATGCGAAGGGGTTAGGGTCAGCGTGGATGGTAACCTCAGTGCCTTGATGTGGAAACTTGATGCACTGATGGTAAGTAGATGGTACGGCCTTAATGGAATGGATCCATGGACGACCAAGGAGGATATTGAACGGTAGGTCAAGATCAACAACGTGGCAGAGAGTATCTTGCGTTGCTGGGCCTAGCTGGATAGGCAAAGTTATAGTACCTTCAAAGGTACGCTCCAAGTTATCATATGCTTTGATAGTGATTTGCTCATGTTGTATGTTGGCCTCCGTGAACCCGATCTTCTTGATGAATTTTAATGTGCACAAGTTGAGGGCTGAGCCATTATCCACTAGAACTCGTTTGATGGCGAAATCTCTGACCATGACAGCAATGCGGAGAGGGAGAGTATGGTCAGGAGCGACATCTGGTATATCAGATTCTTTGAAGGATAAGGCACATGCTGCAGATAGGTGTCCCACAAGAGTTTCAAACTGAGTTGTGTTAATGTCCGTGGGGACATGACCTTCTTTTAGAGCTTTGTCCAGGATCTCTTGATGGATGGGTGATGTGCGGAGCAAATCCAAGATAGATATTTGGGCTGGCATGTTCCCAAGATGCTCTATGATATTGTATTGTGCTCTTGGTGCATTATGCTGTGTTGCACGTGCATTTGATGCTAGCCTGGTGTTAGACTGTGCTGTGGATGCAGTAGATGTTGGCCTTGGAGGAGCAGCTGATCTCGGAGGAGTACCGGCAACAGTTATCCTACCACTGCGGGTAGTTGCAGCACATTGTCGATCCGGCCCTTTGACGTGGATGGTATTGATGGTGGGCTCATCTTGGATGGGCTCAACTTGAGTTATGCATCCGACATACTTGTCATAGTTGATGTAGGCCGCTGTGTGATCTTCTTGCTTGCCTTTGCCACGATTTTGGGGCTGATTGGCGTTAGCTTGATTCTTCCTGGTATCGTGTTGAGGGAACACATTTTGATATATTTGCAAACCGGCATTGGGTGAAGCTTGAGTTGGTGCATCGACCTGGATTTCCTTGCGATCGATGAGATCCTGGATGTAGTGCTTAAGCCGCATGCACTTCAATGTTGTGTGCCCCTTCACACGATGGTAATCACAGTATTCATGTTCTTTATACCAATCAGACTTTGGTGCGTTGTCATCCTTCTGTGGGATGGGCGGATATGTGATCATATTTGCCTTGGCTAGCCAATAAAAGATCTGATCCAGAGGCTCACCCAAAGGTGTGAAAGTCCTCTTTGGATTGTTCTGATTATTGGGTTTGTTCTGCCTTGGGGCAACGTTAACTGCGTTAACAGGATTGCCTTGACGTGCTGGCTGCTGCTGTTGGTATTGCTGCTGATACTGTTGCACAGGCGGTTGATGAGCTTGAGGAGGCTGCTGATAAATAGGTGCTTGATATGCGGGAGCTGGTGGTTGCTGATAGATGGGTATTTGTGGCGGTTGGTATGTTTGAGCTGGTGTAGGACTAGCCACAACGAATTGTACATTCTTAGTGTCAGTGGCTCCATCTGTAACAACATTCTTGTTACGATTCCAGTAACGGGATTTATCATTGTTGGGTTTGTTTTTGGAATCATCCTTGAAGTGACGAATAGTGCCTTCATCTAGGAGAGCTTTCTCGATGCCTATGCCTTTGCTCTTGATGTCTTGGTATGTCTGGAGACAGTTCATTCGCATGTGATGGGATAGCTTTGGATGTAGGTTATCAATGAAGATCTTTGTTAGATGCTTCTCTGGCGGCTGATATGATAACCTGGTTGTAAGATTCTGCCATCTTTGCAAGTATTCTGCAAGGCTTTCTCCGTCTTTCTGCTTTGAGTTGCATAGGTCTAGCAAGGACAACTCATTCTCCACATTATGGGCATAGTGTGTGATGAACTTCTCAGAGAGTTCAGCAAAGGTGTTTATTGTCCCATGTGGTATTTTGTAAAACCACTCAACAGCAGTTCCTCCCAAGCTTTTGGGAAACAGGAGAAGGAGATAGTTATCACTGTAAGCCACTTCTTGGCACGCCATGTAAAACTCTTTGATATGGTTTACTGGATCTCCTTTCCCCTGATACTTGTCAAACTTGGGCATCTCAAAATGCTTGGGGAAAGGGATAGTTGCTATGGACCGATCGAAGGGATATGAGCACACCTCTTCGAACTTGTATGTTTTATTCTCTGTTCCACTTTGTAGCTCTTTTAGAGCATTTTTCATTGCTTCCCACTCAGCATTGAGTGGCGAGGGAACTGGAACTTCTGTTTGTGATGGAAGCTGTGGAACTAGATATGGCGTTTGCTGTGGATAAATGGGTTGGAACTGATTTTGGGGCAATGGTTGCTGGGGATATTGCTGGTGTGGCATAGGGGGATATTGTGGTAAATGATATGGAACCTCTTGATGTTGTTGGGCTTCTTGCTGTTGTTGAACTGGCGGTTGTTGTGGGACTGCTTGCTGATATTAGACATTTGGACCTTGCTGTTGTAACTGATGGGTGGGAACTTGTTGTTGCTGGGGGATGATAGGGATTTGTTGCTGAGGCTGATAGCAAGGGACTTGCTGTTGGTGGGGAATGATGGGTGTTTGCTGAAAGGGGACATGTGGTTGCTGTGGGGGAGGCTGTTGGAACGATGCTGCTTGCGGGTATGATGGTGGTAGTTGCTGAGGTTGGCTTTGGGTGTGGCTTATATAAGTTGGGTGCATGCCTGCGTTACTTAGAGGTGGAACAGATGCGGGAAAGCTAGAAGCAAAGGGTGATGGGGTAAGATAGCTGGGGAAAGTTGGCTGTTGAGGTGGTGTAACTTGCTGGAAGGTATTTGGGATTTGAGACGAATAGCTTGAAGCTGGCGGTGGTTGGGGTAGTTGCTGCTGTGCTGCTTGGGCGAAGGCGGTTTGTTGACTTGCAACCATAGATGTAAGGGATTGAGATGGGATCCCCCATGCCTTCATTTCTTCTTGCGTAAGGCCCCATTGAGAGCTTGTGTTAGGGTGCACTGTAGCGGATGATGGAATGGTAGGAGCAACGGGAGCTTGGGACACGAATGATGGTTGAGAGAAAGGAGCTTGTTGAGGTTGTGGTTGAGCGGATGCTTGTGAGGAGGAAAATGAAGGAAACACCCAAGAGAAAGATGAGGTTGGAATGGGGAGCGATTGCGCTAACCCCAAAGAAGAAGGTACAGGTGCTTGGGGGGTGAAGGGTGACGGTGCTCCTTTGATGGTGAAAGGCGTTGCTTGACTTGCGGATGGTGGCGAAGCTTTTGGTGTAAAAGCTTGTGTGAGAGGTGGAAGCTGACTTTGAGTTAAGTGTTGGATTTGGGCTTGGGAAGCCATAGTAGATGATGAAGCAAAAGGGGTATGAGATGGAGCGGATGGTGGTGCAGCTTGTGTTGTGGGACTGGCGAGGCTTCCTTGCAAGAAAAGGGGAATGGTGGAAAGCTCTTGGAATGTTTGCATGATAGGATCGGGAAATGGAGAATATGCTTGTGCTGGAACTTGGATTGTTTTGATGGGGATGCGTGGATAGAGAGATGGTGGGATGGAGGTACTTTCTGGTAGATAGTGGGCAAACATGCTTTGCTGATGTTGTGGTACAAGGGCATTGGTTGCTGGTGGGCTTTCTGGAGGATTTGCGAATGCTTGGATTGCCAACGGGGATGAAGGGATGTTTGGATCTTCACATGGGTTACTGGCTTGGATCTGGGGATTGTAGGTCATCATGGCATTGGTGAAAAGGTTGGGATCGGATGAGGTTGTTGGTGGATAAGGATTCATGCTTCTTCTTTTTCGAGATCTGGTCTCAACAGGCATGGAGATGCAAGTGCTAAATGGATGCAAGATGTTTGGCTAAAAGATGTTGATGGATGCAAAGTTGATGAACTTCTAAAGATGATGACTTTCTAGGATGCAATGCAAGGATGGATCAAGATGGCGATGATGGAAGCTGGATGGAACTGATATGGATCAAGATGGTGGAGGAAAGATAGGTTGCTGGTGGAAAGCTGGTGAAAGATTAATGAGTGGTCAACAAATGAGCTGCTATTTTTCTCAAATGGAAGATCAGAGATATGATGGGGTCAACCTAAGATAGACTGATGATCTTCGGTCAACAAGTTTCTTATCAATGCACTCCAATCTCTTGCTCGAGATGATGGCTATGCAAGGACAAGGTTTGATTTCTTTATGACAACACGTTGTGCCAAAAAAGAAGATGATGGTCTCTGATCTTGGATATGGGATAGGAACAACTCAAAAAGGTAGAACACTAAGTGTTGGTGGATCTCTGGATTTGGAACAAAGGATGATGGATCTGCCGGAAAGATATGGAAAGCTGATGGGGGGATGCTGGTGGAAAAGGTATTGAAGGGTGAAGGGACAATGCTCTATCTAAAGGGATAATGCAAATGACAAGGATTGTTTCTAGAATGCTGGTAGGAAGATGAATGCAACTTTTATGATGTTCTTGAGATGCAACTAGAGTTTTGATGCTGATGCAAAGGGTGAAACTAGGATGAAACTAAGATGCAAGGTTGTTTGAGACAAGATTTCAAGATCTGAAGATGGAACAAGACATGAACAAGGAATTGGCTAATCTTCTGGCTCAAGGTTGACAAAGTGATGGTTAACTCGGAAACGGAAGGTGAACTGTTTGATGCGAGCGTTATGGGCAATGTTCTCAAATCTGGCTTGGGACTTCTCCTCTGCTTGGGTTGCTTGGATAGTGGATTGATAGGTCTTGAGTTTCTTCTTGGTAACTTTTCGCTCTTGATAGGCTTGGGATTTGGGCAACTTCGCTTTAGGATGTTTGCTCTTGCTGTGCATCACTTTGGAAAAGAGGCTTCTGATTTTGAGGCAAAGGTTTCCAATGGCAAAGGTTTAAAGTCAAAGCAATCTCCGCAAGGGACAAAGCAACCCTGCGAGATACAAACAAAGGCAACTGACTCTGACAAAGCTTTGAAAGTGTATGTTTCAACAAGTGTTTTCACGGAGTCTTTGACTATCAAGCACTTCAAATAGATCTACCTAAGGAAGGTGAGTATCAAAATCGCTTGCCCACAGCTTGGTATCCCCCAGAAGGGAATACAAATGGTGAGTAATCTTGAGGCGACCCGGTAAACCCCTTGGAATCGGTCCTTGCACAAGGATTTTGATACTTTCGGATGTAGATAGGGTAGCCTCTATTTTATCAGGTTTTTAATAGTTCCGTGGAGTCTCCATACCCGGTTATGCTGATCATCCGTGACTCACTTAAGAGCCTTGCCAATTATGCTGGGGGAGAGGAATGTTTACCATCCTCAGACACGTGTTTGGCACGAACGTCCGGCGATTAGGAGATGTAAGTGATTCTTTTGGTATTCACTTATTTGTATACCGGCCGGGGGGGATACCGGTTTGAGGTCGTTCTCCGAGGAGGAAGCGCTTCTCCTTGGACAGGTCTCGCTAAAAGCAGAACAGGTGAACTTGTCCAAGTTCAAATGTTCCACGTTGCTTACTCTAACAAGGATTATGCAAAATTTGAAAAACTCCTACATGCACATCAAGCAGATTTTGTTCATTTTCCCAAATTTGATTAAGTTTGTTTGAACTTTGAAAAATGAAGACACACGTGTTTAGATTTTGATTTGTTCCTTTCTCCAAAATGTAAATAAATTGAACGTTTGCAAGTTCTTTCCTTTTGTGCATTCAAGATTTGATTAGCGAGTTGATTTAAGAACTTTGAAAAAGCTTTATTTTGTCCCTTAGATCACTCAAGATTGAATTTGGCTTGCTTGCTTTGAAAACTGAAACAGATGAGGGAATAGAGTTGTTTGTTCCTTTTAGTGCATTCAAGATTGAGTTTGATTTTCAAATTGACAATGACACTTAGGACCTAAGTTCTTCCTTTTAGCTTCATTCAAGATTTTGTTTTGACTCGTTTGAATGCAGATTTGATGTTCTTTTTATGCCCAAAAAGATATGATCATTCCTACTTTGCATGAATGCATTGTTAAAAATCCTTGATGTTGCAAGGATGCAAATGCCTTGATTAATTTTTTTGTTTTGTTTGTTAGAACAAATTTTGCAAATTTTAGTCCTTAATGCATTCAAGAATGATTTGGGGGTTCATTTTAAGCACTAAAATAAGGTGTGTATGATTTTGCTTCCTTATGGATTTTATTATTATTTTTGAAAAAAAATGGCCATGACCTCCTTGCTAGAAGAAGAAGAAGAAGGAGATGGAATAGAAGAAGAATATAGATAAGAAGAGGAAGAAGAATATAGACAAGAAGAAGAAGAAGGGATCGAAGTGCTCCGTCCACCTATAAGCTTGAAAAATCTGAAAATGGTCTAAAACCCATCAGAATGTTTGCAAAGAACCCGTGAAGTGGGTCCCACCGGGCGTGCCAGAATGTAGACTAGGATTTGAGAGTGCACCTAAACCTGTTTTGAAGGCCAAAGACAAACAAATGTCATAGCATATAATCAAATCAAATTCAAAGGTTAACAAACTAAAATCAAAGCCACCTCAGTTTAAGCTTAAAACGGATGCGCCCATGCACCGTTTGATATGCTTAGATATAGAGGGATGTGGGTGTGCAAACTCAAGCACTTGGAGCATGCAAAGTAGGATGATTTGAGGATCAAGAAGACCCAAAATGACACAAAATAGGTATGAGGAACCTATTTTGCCTCAAAGGCCTCAAGAACACACAAATATGCAAAGCTAAATAAATGAACTAAGATTAAAACAAGAAATGAATCTATGTTAATCCATTTAAGCTAATTTAGATGTGATTTAAGCTTGAAAATGATCTAAAAAAGATGAGCTTATGCTTATGCTAAAATGAAAATGGCATTATAACTTTGCTATTGAGTTTGAGAGTTGAGAGATGATTTGCCTTAGGAAGTGAGGGTATTTATAGGAAAAGGGAAGGGCTTGGTTAAAAAGGATGAGTCGGAGTTAGGGCTAAGGTTAGGGTTGAGTCAAGGACAAGTGTCCTGACAAGTGTCAAGGGAGGATTGAGTTGAAAGTTTGAGGGCATGTGCACAATTTGGTAAATGTGCCCAAGGCCAAGAGGTGGCAAGGAAGGGATAAGAAGGTCTTAAATGCATAATGAATGCATGTAAGAAAGATAAGGAAGGCTTAAATGCATCCTTAAATGCATTTGCAAGAGGTGGCCAAGAGGTGGCCATCTTTGTTGACTAAGGAGGATGACTAAGAGGAGGTTAGCATAAGTTTTGGTAAACTTTTTGATAATGGAATGTGACAAGATTAGAAAGGGGATTAGGATTAGGATTAGGGGATTTTAGGATTAGGATGGGTGAAGAGGTTGGGTTGAGAAGTTTCTAGAAGAGTCTAGAATTCTCCTAGGTTTTATGGAATAAAAGTTTATTCATTCCAAAAGCTTAAGTTTGGGAAAATTTATTGAAATATTTTCAATAAATATGAAAATTAAATATTTAATCTTAATTAAATATTTTGAGTTGAGATTAGGGTTAGAAAAGGTGGGTTTAGCCTTTTAATCGAAATTAAGAAGGGATTAGAAGATTTTGGAAGAGGTTAGTGGTCTTAAGGAAATTGGCCAAGTTTTGGTCAAAAAATAAATTAATTATTTTTTGGGGGATTTTTGGTCAATTTATTAATTAAAATAATTAATAAATAGGGGATTAATGTTTAAATAAGATTTAAACATTTTTGGGAGGGATTTCTTAATTAAATATTTTTAATTAAGAAAAAGGGATTTAATAACATAAAAATAAATTAATTAATTAAATAAATAATTAATTAATAAATGATGATGTCATCAGAGATTTTTCAGAAAATAAAAATACTTTATTTTCTAAAGGATTTTTAGGTGTCTACAACAATATTAATATTGAACATTAAATTTTCTTATATTTCAAAATATAAAAAAGCCATTGAACTTTTTTTTTGAGATAACAACACCATGACCAATTCACGACTACACTAACTAATTAACTTTAATATTAAATAATATTAATTATATATTTAAAATTTAAATAGAATTATATAAAAACCATTTATATAAAGATTATCTTTCTTCAAATATGAAGCACAATAAATAGATTTTTTACTTCTGCTAATCCACTTTCATTTATGTACCATACCAGTAAATCAATATTAATTTGATACAAACTCGCATAAAAACATGAAATATTTAATAGGACTTTCCACTTTTTCGTGAAAACAATTTTATCCACATACATCTGCATAAGATGTTACCAGCTACCCATTAACATCAAATTCCTTTTAGGAATTTCACATTTTACAACAAAATACAACAAAACTCCATGGCCATGATATTAACATTTGGTTTACAAAATTATTTGTGATATCTTATATTTTATTGGTTTCTAAATTGAAATTCTGAGTAAGTAAATTTGAATTATGATCTTTGATATCAAAGTCTATTTGAACTTTTCCAATAAAAGTCTCGTGGAAGGTGTGTCTCGTAAAATAAAATGTGCAAACTTTTATATGTAGCACGGATTACTTCTAAGTTGGCGGGACAATTTCCAACCACACTGTTAGCTGTTTTTCTTACACGGGTAATAACTAGACCATAACCTGATCTCTCCCCTTTGATGCTCTTTTCCTGGCAAGAGAAATGCTAATTGACAAGGATTAAATCCTTCTTCACTTCGGGCTCCACAGACCCAGGCGGGTGTACCTCACTTCATCTACCTCAAATGATAATTTCTCTAAAAATCATAGGCAAGTATAAACATGGATTAGACAGGACACTAACATCCTGTGAAGGGATTCATTACTCTGAATGAATCAGGGGATGGTTTCCAGCCCATCATACTTGGTTTATCTTTCAACACACCAAAACATAAAAGGAAATGTGATTGATTTTAATGATTTGGATGCAAGTCTGGTGCAAAACCAGTGCCTTATCCTAGGGTGCAGAGTCAAATTGAGAAAACATCCACAAAACTTCATCAATTAAAAACACCTAGAATCAATACCCTGCCTTACAGACTACCATTTTCACTGTAAACACATGATCATCAAATCTATACATTATTGAAATCCTCAGAGATTATCCAACAAGATTTACTCCTTCCTTGAAGGAAACTTATGAACAAACTCACAGTCTACCTTGTAAACGACAAATTGGACATTGCCTTGCAAATCCAATTCATAAGAACTTCCAAAACACATAGAGACATTAGAATACTTGCAATGATATTCTAGTCATATTTCATTGATAAAACCTGTTTCAGTACACTCAAATTAACATTACACTTAGGCTAAAACAGTAAGTTCAGAACCAAGCTTGCATTAATGGAACTTGCCTTGGATTTCTCCCTTGGAGAACCAAAATTCAGAACCCTCTACAAAGAAATGAATTAAGAATAAGAAGGAGAAGGGAGCATTGTAGAAGGAATCAAGAGAGGACACTTGTCAGATTCTTCATCTGATGATTCATTCCTCTGAACTGAATGAACAATCTACTCTTTTTTCCGGAGAACACCTATCTTCATCTCCTCAAACTAACTATGAGTCACCGGATTCAAAAACGTTCGTTCAGCTGGTGGTAGTCTCATGGGAAACTCCTTTGTTATGCATTGGGCTTCCAAATCACATATCTCCTATGCAAATTTCCACTCCATACTTGCATGAGTATATTTGTATGTGCTGGTAGCTCTGTTGTATTGTGTGGGTTCCTCTTTTGATTGCACAGCCACTCCATACTGCTAAGAGCTCTTATAAACGTGAGTAAACTCTTTACAACCATGCCTCTACCATGAACTAAAATTGGAATCCATATAACTTCAAAGGCGATACTACTTTCAATAGCTTTGTCCTTTATTCAAAATGCAACATTTTCCATCTTTGGTGTGGCCTGTTAATGAATCAGCACTCCTCTTTTGCTGGCGTCTTCATGTTAAAATGTGAGCCTCCTTTCATTCCACGACAGGCAGCCACTCATCTTTGATTTGCGTTGATTTGCTTTTGCATGCTTTAACTCTTGGAGTCTCATCAGATCGTGATCTAGACGTCAATGCTATCTGTGGTCTTCCATTTTAAACAGGCTGTAGGGATTTCCTCTGTTTGAGACGCTGGTCTCATTCATTTTGACGCTGCCTCTTCTATGTTAACACTGACATCACACCTTTTGTGCAAAATGTTAAGTCGTATGCGCATGTGGTCCCTTTCAAATTGCATGGAGTCTCCATTTGACTGGTGCGTGGACTCTCTCATCCACTGGCAGCGACTCCTTTCACATCTGGAGGAATGAAGCATTATAATTGATTCCACCTTTTCCAAATTTATGCAAACGGTCTCTGTCAAACAAACTTGTTGATTCTTTCTCTTGCATATCCATACACGGGCACTGCGATCATCAGAGGTAGAGATAAACATTGATCCATTAAGTGACCATGCAATTCGAAAAATTGATTCCTCATGTCCAGTGAGTCTATTCAATAAAACAGAACTATATTGACTATGCCATATTTTATTTGTGCACTCAGTATTGGCGTGAACTGGCCCCCAATCCAGAACGCTATCGATTCGGGGATAGCGTTCTGGATTGGGGGCCGGTTCACGCCAATACTAAGTGCACAAATAAAATATGGCATAGTCAATATAGTTCTGTTTTATTGAATAGACTCACTGGACACGAGGAATCAATTTTTCGAATTGCATGGTCACTTAATGGATCAATGTTTATCTTTGCCTCTGATGATCGCAGTGCCCGTGTATGTATATGCAAGAGAAAGAATCAACAAGTCTGTTTGATAGAGACCGTTTGCATAAATTTGGAAAAGGTGGAATCAATTATAATGCTTCATTCCTCCAGATGTGAAAGGAGTCGCTGCCAATGGATGAGAGAGTCCACGCACCAGTCAAATGGAGCCTCCATGCAATTTGAAAGGGACCACATGCACATACGACTTAACGTTTTGCAAAAAAGGCGTGATGTCAGCGTTAACATAGAAGAGGCAGCGTCAAAATGAATGAGACCAATGTCTCAAATAGAGGAAATCCCTACAGCCTGTTTAAAATGGAAGACCACAGATAGCATTGACGTCTAGATCACGATCTGATGAGACTCCAAGACTTAAAGCATGCAAAAGGAAATCAACGCAAATCAAAGATGAATGGCTGCCTATCGTGGAATGAAAGGAGGCTCATGTTTTAACATGAAGATGCCAGCAAAAGAGGAGTGCTGATTCATTAACAGGCCACGCCAAAGATGGAAAATGTTGCATTTTGAATAAAGGACAAAGCTATTGAAAGTAGTATCGCCTTTGAAGTTATATGGATTCCAATTTTAGTTCATGGTAGAGGCATGGTTGTAAAGAGTTTACTCACGTTTATAAGAGCTCTTAGCAGTATGGAGTGGCTGTGCAATCAAAAGAGGAACCCACGCAATACAACAGAGCTGCCAGCACATACAAATATACTCATGCAAGTATGGAGTGGAAATTTGCACAGGAGATATGTGATTTGGAAGCCCAATGCATAACAAAGGAGTTTCCCATGAGACTACCACCAGCTGAACGAACATTGGAAGATTTGCAGCTCGCCGAAGACCGCAAATGGAAGCACACTTAGTTTTAAAAAAAAAAGAAAACAAGTGCAAGCCGGGTCGTTTTGATGGTTTTCTGTTCAAAACGATTATCCCACATTGGCAAAGAAGGGGTACTTGTCACAGTTTATATACTAAAGTGCTTATTGTACAATGTAAGTTGAAAGCCACGAAGGCTCTTGGCGGGTCCGTTTGTGTGGCTGATGTACTTGTATGATAGTGGGCCCACTAATTTTGAACCAAATTGGCAGAAAGGCTTTAAAACTGCAAAATCTAATATCCCACATTCATCCAGAATGGGGAAAACACTAATGTTTATATGCAGAAACACAAATAATGAAGGTAACTTGAAATGGAGGAGTCTCTGCCAGCTCACGCAACCACTCAATGTCGCCTTGGTTTCTGTGCCCTCGCCCAAATAGAAAATAATTTTGCAGGAGAGCGCAGATGGCAGTGGCGGTCAAAGATGGACACTTGTCACTTGCTCACGAATTCTCCGAATGGGCGGCGGTTAGAGGCAAAAATTCAGAGAATGGGAGAATGCTTGGTCGCCAGTTCTTCGAATCCGTGACAGTTAGTGGAAAACACTTATGTTAGCTTGTGGTGACTAATCAGGAAAGTACTATCCAGGAAAGTACTGTACACTTTTCCTCCCGACCTCGCCGGGGTTTGAGGCCGACTACTTATAACTCATTCTAATCCTAAAGCGGGAAAAATATTGTATAATATGGCTTAGGGTTAGGGTTTTTTTCATTATGTATGATTTTAGTACTTGCGGCAGAATTGGGCTGTAAGGGATTACGGATTGTAATCAAGTTGTAATCACTGGATAATAATAATATTGGATTCGTTGTTGGTGGACGTAGCCCAGGGATTGGGTGAACCACGTTAAATCTGTGTGTCTTGTGTTCTATTCTATGTGGTTTATTATTTTCTGATATTAGTTATAGTTGCACATAATTGTTATTTCTGCCTTGTTAATCCTAACAAGTGGTATCAGAGCGAGGTTATTTTCGTTCGTTCTTTCATCTATTCTCTGAAGCAGGTCTCACGAGTTAGTGGGAGAGTCTCTCGGTTAAGTGGAAGAAATGACAGACGAGGGTAGGCTGAAGGTTGATAAGTTTAATGGGCAGAACTTCCAGTTATGGAAGATGCAAATGGAGGATTATCTCTATCAGAAGGATCTATGGCGGCCATTAGAGGGAGTAGCCAAGAAAGAGCAATCAATGTCTCAGGATGATTGGGATATTTTGAATAGGAAGGCACTGGGGAGTATTCGTCTATGCCTGGCACAATCGGTGGCATTCAATATTACTGAAGCAAAGACAGCTAAAGATCTGATGGAAACCCTAGCGAAGTTGTATATATGAAAAGCCTTCAGCTTCAAACAAGGTATTTCTTATGAAGCGTTTATTTAATAAGAAAATGGTAGAAGGTGGATCAGTTACTGATCATTTGAATGAATTTAATACAATTACAAGTCAATTAACCTCAGTTAAAATTACTTTTGATGAAGAGGTTAGGGCTCTCTTGATTTTGTGTTCTTTGCTAGAAAGCTGGAATGGCTTGGTAATGGCTGTTAGTAATTCTATTTCTGGTTCTAATACCCTAAAATATGATGATGTTATTGGTGTTATATTGAGTGAGGAAATTCGTAGGAAAAGCTTAGGGGCATCCACATCGGGTAGTGTATTGAACGCAGAAAGCAGAGGCAGAACAAGAGGTAGACGAAACAACTCTGGAAATCGTGGGAAATCAAGAGGAAAATCAAAGGGAAAGAGGTCCGAATCTAAAGGGCCAAATGATTGCTGGTACTGTGGAAAACCAGGTCATAAGAAGAAAGATTGTTGGTCTCGGAAGAAAGATTAAGGAGACAAAAATGATGGAAACAAGGAGGCAAATGTGGTAAGTAACAAATCCGAAGAGGATGCTTTGCTCTTGTCCTTAGAAAGTATTGATGATTCATGGGCTTTAGACTCTGGGGCTTCATTTCATGCTACACCCCATAGAGGTTACTTTCTTGATTATGTCCAAGGGGATTTTGGGCAAGTCTATTTGGGAGATAATGAACCCTGTCAGATTGTTGGAAAGGGAAAAATTAAGATTAAGTTGTAGAATGGGAATCATTGGCTACTACAAGAGGTAAGACATGTTCCAAGGCTGAGTAGGAATTTAATTTCAGCAGGGCAACTAGGTGATGAGGGTTGCACAGTTACTTTCAATGATAAAAATTGGAAGGTTTCAAAAGGTTCCTTAGTAGTAGCAAAAGGTGTGAAATTAGGCACCTTATATCTTTGTACAGGTCATACTGTTCCTTCTACTTTAATTGTTTCAGAAGATAATGAATGTTCAGGAACAGTGGCTGCAGTTGAGTAGGAAGAACATCAAACTGTTGCTGTAGATTCTGACACAGCACTGTGGCACAACAGACTCGGGCACATGAGTGAAAAAGGTATGAAATTACTTCATTCAAAGAAAGTTTTACCTGGTCTGAAATGTGTCAATATGGATTTCTGTGAAAGTTGTGTTTATGGAAAATAAAAGAGAGTTAGTTTTGTGAAGAGTGGGAAGGAAAAGAAAAATGAGAGATTAGAGCTTGTGCATACAGATGTATGGGGACCAGCTCAGGTATCTTCCCTTGGTGGCTCTCTGTATTATGTTACATTTATAGATGATGCAACAAGAAAAGTATGGATTTATTTCCTTAGACAGAAATCTGATGTATTTCAAACTTTTAAGAAATGGAAATGCTTGGTTGAGAATGAGACTGGTAAAAAGTTAAAATGTCTCAGATCTGATAATGGTGGTGAGTATTGTAGCGCAGAATTTGAAGAATATTGTTCCTCTAATGGTATTCGTAGGCAGAAAACTGTACAAGGCTATGTTGACTCAGATTTGGCAGGAGATATAGATAGCAGGAGGAGTACTACAGGTTATATATTTACTATTGGTGGGATAGCAGTGAGTTGGATTTCTCGACTACAAAAGGTGGTTGCTTTATCCACTACAGAGGCAGAGTATGTTGCTGCTACAGAGGCAGCCAAGGAGATGATATGGCTTCAATTCTTCATGGAAGAATTGGGACATCCACAAAAGGATAATTTTCTACATACAGATAGCCAAAGTGTCATTCATCTTGCAAAGAATTCTGCTTTGCACTCAAAGACAAAACACATACAGTTGCAGTACCATTTCATTCGATCAGTTTTGGATGATGGAAAGTTAAGGCTGGAAAAGATTCATACTAATGATAATCCAGCAGATATGTTTACAAAGGTTGTAACAAGGGAGAAGTTGAACTCATGTTCAGCTTCAGTTGGTCTTCTAGACTGAACAAAATAAAAGAACAGCTGAGTCCAAGGTGGTTCAATCCAGTGGGAGCCTCATATGGGTAGCGGTATTGCTACAGGATCAGTCTCCAAGTGGGAGGTTTTTTAGTATAGTGTGGATACTGATCAGTCACCAAGTGGGAGATTGTTAGCTTGTGGTGACTAATCAGGAAAGTACTGTATGCTTTTCCTATAGTTGAAATAGGGCTCTAGAAAACTGGTGAATAACCAAATAGTGCAAAACACGAAAGCTACAAATGGAATCAGCTTCAATTTCTCATCAGATGGATTCATCACGAGCTACAAACTGACAGGGGTAGAGTAAAACTTGTCTATAATGTAGGGAAATGATTAAAACCTTTCTACCAATCCACGGGGTACAAGTTATAACATGTCAAACAAGGTTCCCGTCAAAACTAGGAAAAGGGCCAAGTGCAGAAACTAGAAAACACCTCCGAAAGGGGATGAATAAATGGGGTCAAAACTTATCACAGAAGCCTAAAACTTGACACAAAGAGTATGAAAAGTGTACAACAAGACGCTACGCTCATATTTTCATGATGCTCTCTAGGGTGCATTTTATTCAACCTCAAAGTGACCCTTCCCAGTGAATTTTACACTAAAGCATTTTTTGACTTAGAGACCTCCTAGAAACGAATTGATGCAAACCCATTTGAACATGTCATCTAAGGACTCAAAACAACTCGATAGGATGAATGCAAAGCAATGAACACATAGACCTCAAGATATGATACAAAGTACACCTAGACTAGCATGCAATGCAAAGCCAAAAATAAGCACTTAATCAAAAATTTACATGGTACCTCAAAACTGCATTTTGAGTACCAACACACACCTCATTCTCATCCACTCAAATTCAAAGACCTAAAAAGAAGGGACTCCTGTTTTACAAGAAAAGATTCTGATAAGACCTCCTCTACTTAAAAAAAAAAGAACAAAAATAGAACTGTAGCCCTATACCTAAGAATTTGTTAGAGCTTCACTTTATGCTGGATAAGCTTTTGCTATTTCATTTATCTATTAAAGCAGAGCCTCCTACAAAATATATATTAATCCATTCATGCAATGGGAAATAGAATAGCGCCTAAACTGCCAATAAAATGGCAACTTATGGAAGAAAAAGAGGTAAAGAATGTGGCGAAGGAATGCTTCCGCAAGCACTAATCAAGAAAGGAGCGGACATAACAAAATTTCCGTCTGAATGTTGTCGATGTCTGCGACTCTCTCTCTCTACATTCAGGAATCCACATACAAGAATGTCAATATCCAAATTGTGGTAAGTGGCAAAGGATTTGGACAATATAAATGTTAATATTGCAAATGCATCCTGGGCAGTTGCTACGTAAATCTCTTGTAGGGCCCAAAATTTGAGTGAGGTAAATATGTCAGCTAACAGTGTTGGGATCAACTTCCTTTATGATGACCATACATTAAATTGAAACAGTTACGCATTACACCTCAAGAAAGTGATACAACCACCAATATTTAATCATTTGACCTTTTAGGGCTCTTGTGCAAGGGCAAAAGGAGACTATGAATAAACCTTTCTGCTAAAGCTGCGTAAACAATACCTAAATGTTGTGTGTCATCATCAGTTGTAGACAACTATGATGTAATGATTATTTAAGACCAAAAAGGTTAGTGAGACTAGGTTGCATATTTTTGCTGTGAGGTGGGCAAGGCCTACATAACTTTTTAGCGCCCAATCAATTCTGAAATCAAAGATGAAGAATGGTGTAATCTTATGTATCTATGGCTCTCTAAACTCTGGTCATCTGTCAACTACCAGGGAAGCTGTAAGTTTTTGCAACTCAGAAAAAAGCTTGTAGATGTTAATATGATCTTCTAGCTAGTAGCTATAAACTATAAACAGTAGAAGTTATATCTCTGCAACTTCCACTGTATTGTGAGTTTGAATAGAATCCAGATAGTTACCGAGTTCTGTATTTTAGATTTGCAAAGAGATTAAATAAAAATATCATGTTGTGTTCTGGAACTCATGAGAAGCTTGATTGCTTTCTACCATGTAAATTAAACCCCGACTTTATGTGGAAGCTGGTGTTGAAAATTCTTGCATCCGTTTGAGGCGCCAAGTTGAGGAGTATGATATCCATTTCTAACATTTTTTTAAGGACCTAGTATAGCTGATCGTACTTAATAATTTTTAAAAAAAAATCAAGAGATTTTCACAATTTACCCAATTGAGCCAATAGAGTAGCAACTTCAGACTATAGTAATTGAGTAGTCTGTTAAATAGACTAAAAAATTGTCTAAAAAGCTTATTGGAGTCATTGTGAGAACACTGGAAATGAAGGTAGTTGCTATATATCTTCAATAGATCTAAGAATAGTACCAGTCAGTAAAACAAACAGGCAAAGTACGAATGCTACCTGTATAACAAAGGAAGAAATAGAAGAATAGCATTTGAATCAGGGAAAGAATCTCATCAGAAGAATATAAATTAAAGATAAATCCAGGTCATTCGGAATGTTGTACCAAAACCCATGAAAAATTTGAAATGAATCACAATCTCACACCACTTAACCTGTGAGCAATTTATTGTCTCAGGAAATCACAATTTTATAAAAAAATTGCCTGCCCCTGACTTTATGTAAAAAAGGGTTCAAATTTTTCGCATGCGTTTGAGACAGAAAAAGAAAAGGAAGGGCCTATCTATGGTGTGCTTCAACAGAACTTCCTCTGTCAATGGTTTAATCCTGGCTGCTCGCTTTGTTGGTAAATGTCTAGCAACAAATGTCCATAAGTTGCCTGTACACACCATCTCAGCATGCAGGGACTCACCCACCCGTTCAAGCCACATGTCAGACAATTTTTCCTTATTGTAGCTCGTGCTTTGCAAATACTTTCTACAACCTCCACTGCATCTGTGCCTTCTCTTTCTTGTTGATCTGCATTTTTCTCTGACAATCTGCAGACAACATACCTTGCCAAATGAGAATTGAGAGAAATTATCTGGTAAGTAGGAGATATTTTCTACATCAATTCAAATTGTGATATTGCTATCATGATTCGACTGTATGGCTTTTGAGTCAAACTCATTGACCTATGTTTCATGAATAGTAGTTCACAAGAACCATCTCTCAATGAATGGAACACTTAGCACTCATTGCATGTAGGTGATGCTCACAGAGGTGAAGCACCGGGACTTCACAGGAGGTCACCCATCCCAGTACTACTCCAACTCAAACACACTTAGTTACGGAGTTTTTCCCCATTTGCAAGCTAAGTGGACTTAACCTTAGGGGAAACTCGTTGCAAGCAAAGCGGGCTTAACCTTGAGGGAAACTCCATAGTAAAGCACGCTTGAGCTGGAGTAGTAATGGGATGGGTGACCTACCAGGATTTGCAAGCAAAGTGGGCTTAACCTTGGGGAAAACTCCGTAGTTAAGAGGGCCTGAACTGAAGTAGTACTGGGATTTGAAAGCAAAGTGAGCTTAATCTTGGGGAAAACTCCATAGTTTAGTGCGCTTGCACTGGAGTAGTATTGGGATGGGTGACCTCTCAGGAAGTCCCAGTACTTCAACTCTGTGAGCATCACCTAGATGCAATGAGTGCTAAGTGTTCCATTCATTCTCATGAAAAATAAGTTCTTGTGAACCACTACTCATCATGGATCAATAAATTTGAATCATAAACTACACAATTGAAAATCCTGATACTAATATCACAAACTATCTATTTCCCTACTAATATCACAAATTATCTGTTTCCCTATTATGAGGGAAATATGATCACCTTCAACCATTAAAATATTGCACTGGAACGGAATTTTCAGAGGCAAACTTTTAAGTCTATGATTGGCAGTTAAATGTTAGTCTAATTACCATTTAACAGTACTCCCTTCTGCTATAATCTGTCAGAAACTAACAATATTAATGTGGTATAGTCTTCCATAAGAATTTGAAAGCATCCACGAGTGTCTCCATTTCTCCCCTCAGAACAAATGGTATTTCCACCTCATATGAAGAGATTGTGCTTATCATGCTTGTTGGGCTCTGTGATAATATTGAGCTTAGTGGGATTATTCCATGTTTACTTCTTATAGGGATTGAAAATGCTCCTCCTTCCAAGAATGCCGAAGATACTCCTTCCTTTACTCGATACTCCTTTGTTTTGTGCCAACTGGAACTTTGCGAGAACAGACCTATCCATGCCCATTTACCCTCCTCCAACTCCGTTGAAGATTTTTCTACATTATCACCGCATAAAGCCAATTTCGTTTTAGGAGATTGACATTCCACAACAAAACATATCAGAGTTCCCTGGGTATTGGAACTCATATTCTGGTTACCAGTTGAGTCGATGACAGAGAGATATCTAAAGATAAAGTTTGCAAATGAACCCGCATTCAGGACTGCCCGCGTACATATTAGAACTTCTTCTGGCCATTTCTGCAAATTCCATGCACACCATTCAGTCGTCGCACAGCCAATTGAAAATAATTAGAATTGTAAATGCTTATAAATTAACATTACCTTCAAGCTTTCAATGCAACCTTCAACAGCTGATCTACTGATTGCTGTGAGTTTCACAATCCTTAATCTTTCCATGCGCTCCAACCTTTGTATGCCAACCCCCTTCCACCTCGTTTCTAATGTCAGCTCCTCCAACGCTGTGCAATGTTCCAAACCATGTATTTCCCTAACTCTGTAGCAGCCTTGGAGTTTAAATTTTCGGAGAAAGGAAAATTGTGCAAAGCGGGGAAGTGCATCTAACTTCGGGCACTCTCTTATCTGCAGGCTTTGAATATTTACCAGACCATCAATACCCAACATGCTCCTCACCATTTTACACCATGTCACTCTTATATCCCTCACTGTACTTGGTAGAATTTCTATCTCCATTAGACATTTATTAAAGTCGAGGAAAAGAGTCTCAAGGCACGGACAACAATCCTGAGGGATTGAAATCTTGGACACTTCTGTTCGTGACAAATTTATTTGCTTGAGGCTGTAGAGAGAAGAAGCAAACGACCACGCCCGGAGATCCAATTGGCTGATTGGGCACCCAAGTACTGAGAGTGTTTGAAGATTATTCAGCTGCCTAACTGATTTTGGTAAAGATTGCAATCCTGAATCTGATATCTCTAAATGCTTCAATAGATTAAGATGTCCCAGAGACTCTGGTATACATTGTAGCTTGGGGCAATTGTCAATCACAAGAGTAGTCAAGGAGGACAAATCTCCAAGAGATGTCGGCAAACATGCGAGCAACTCACTCCCAATTGTCATCACTTGCAACTTGCTCAGCTGACTGATGTTCATTGGTATCTCCCTTACTCTGTTGATACCACCTAAATAGAGTTCTCTCAAGGACCCCTGATCTGTAATGTGACGAGGCCACTCTTTGAGTTGCTCGCATTTGGAGAGGTCCAAGTGCTCAAGCTTCATCATATTTTCTAGAACGTTAGACTCTAAGGTAAGTTTAGAACATCCCCTTAAGTTGAGGTGTCGCAGAAGTCTGAGCTCCTTAAAAGAGACTGGCAATCTCTTCAATTCCTCGCAATTGGACAAATCTAGATACCTCAAGTTCCTCAGATGGCCAAAACTGCTGGGTAATGATGATAGCTCAGGACACCCAGATAATTCCAGGTGCTCCAATGATTGGAGAGAGCAGAATTCTTTTGGCAGGCTTCTCATCTTGTTCCCAAAACTGTTAAGAACTAGTTTCTTCAAATCCCTGAGACATCCTATCGACTTTGGAAACCTTTGGAAATTATAGCACTCAGATATAACCAACTCACTTAACTGAACGGGAGCCTGCAGCAAATTATCCATGAGATGGATGGACAACATACAGTTATATTTATTAAATATTGATATGAAGCTTTAAGGAGTTTAAAAGAAGATACTTACATTACTATCAGGCTCCCACAGTTCTTCTAAGAAATGTTTCGAGGCCTCTTTTTCATAGAGTTCTAAAACCCTCAAATTTTTCAATGAACCTAGTGAGCCCAAATTCTTATGCCCAATGTCAAACCAGCGAAGCCATACCAGATCTTTGGATATATCAGCAATGATTTGATTAAAATAATTTCCTCTAACATGAAAGAATTTCAATCCAAGCAAAGAGGGTGTGAATGAGCAATATCCTCTGTTTGTGTTAACTATGATCTTCCTGCCCTGGGAACATAGAGAAAACTCCTCAAACTTGCTTGTGCATCCAAATGTTGTGGCCATTATTCCTCGAATGCAGATTCTCTTTTAAACAGGAAAAAAGAATGAGCCAATAACTTATTAGCAATGAACTTACAGGAGACTATAATCAAACAAATACAAATAGATAAAGTAAGACAACCAAACAAAGTATAAATTTTACCTGTGCTTCACCATCAACATTAATAATCTGTTGGGTAGACCAGAGACGGTATGGTGAATGATTATTTGCAATTTCTCTTCCCAAATCTCTTAAATGGTCATGCATTCGTATGAAGTCACCATCATCAAGTTCAATTAAACACTTATTCAAGAGACTTTCACAACTATGTAGACCACTCCACTCTAGTCCATCCCAAGCTGCAATTGCTAGAGTTTTCTTCTCTCCAATGAAGAAACACGCAGTATCTAAGAATATTTGCTTCTCTTCATCATCTAAGGCATCATAACTTATTTTCAATCTATCTTTGACATCTTTATGGAGTATCCTAGAAATCTTATGCAATTGAGTCTTCCAATAATCTTTGCTAGATTTACCATATAATTGTGCTCCAAAAATCTTTAAAGACAATGGTAACCCATTGCAAACATTTAGAAAGTTTTCGATCAAATCTTCAAACCCTCGGAGTGGAGTAGGCTTCAAGAAAGCATGCCAACAAAATAGTTGCTTGGCATGAGGTGGATCTAATAATTTCATTTTATAAATAAATGAGATACCCCAACATTGAAGGACTTCAAATTCTCTTGATGTGACTACAATCAGACTACCCCATCCAAGACTGTCCCTCTTAGGCACCAAAGCATCCAATTGATCCACATTATCTACATCATCCAGGATGATGAGCACCCTAATGGATTGCAAACGGCTGCTGAGAATCCTCTTTCCTTCTTCTATATTCTCAATTGATACTCCTTTGAGACCGAGGTCCTCTAAAAGTTTTTTCTGCTTCTTATGCAATTTGCTTCTGGAAGCAGCATCTCTAACATCTAACAAGAAGCTAGACTTGTCCATAATTGCACATTTGTTGTTATAAATCTGTTTGGCAAGGGTGGTTTTGCCAGAGCCACCCATGCCCCATATTCCCACAATTTGGACGGTGTCATGGCTTTCTGTAGACTGAAATGTTGTCCTTTCAAAGTCTTTGATAGCTTCATCTAGTCCAACTGGATGCTTGGCAACCTCAAATGGCACATTTTTTATTTCTTTCAAAACACGATTCACAATATTCTTCAGCAGCCTCCCCTCATCACTGTACATTATACCAACGGGCAAAACGAAACAGGGGAAAAAAATCATTAACATATTGAAAAACTGAAAATATCCTAAATGCACTCAATGCAGAAGATGAACGACATAGAGCAAATATACAACAAAAGCGAAATGAAATCGAAGGAACATCACTTGGCGTGTAAGGGAAAACTTGAAACAAAAACATCCGACAAATGCAGAAGATTATTTGTAAGAAAAAGACGAGTGCTGGAGATAGAGTACTTCTTTACTCACTCTTCATTATGAACCATGTCGCCGAAATTAAATGAAACATTCTTGAGCGCATTCTTCCACTCCCCAAGCATTTTTGAGTTGTATCTACCCTTCTCTTCATGCCGGTAAAACGCTTCAGCATAGACTCCTTTTGCATAACGGACAACATCAGTCTCAACATGATAGAAAACGGGAACAATTTGAGTACCCGTCTTGAGCATAAAAGCAAGCTCTGCCAAACACCATGGGGATTCTGCATAATTCGGGGAAAAGATAGCTATATGAAGTGAAGCACTGCGCATTGCCTCTTGTATCTCTGCAGGCAAGAAATCCCCCAAATCAAGCTCTTCTTTGTCAAGAAAAACCCTCAATCCCATGACAGTGAGGGTGTTATACAGGCTGGCTGCGAGTGTGTGCTTGACATCTGGGCCACGGTGATTAATAAACACATCGTATGGCAGCTTTCTATCTGGCATTTTGGGTCTATCAGAAGTGGATGGAGATGGCGCGATCCCTTCAAAAGCATTTGTATGTTCATTCTCTAGTTCACGCTCAGTCTTACAACTAAGAGTAGAAGCAGAAGTAGAGTTAGATGCCATGGAATTGGAGCTTGAACTTTGACAGACAGACAGACAGAACCAATGAAGGAAGAACTGAACGAAACAAGACTTGTTGTTGAGGAGATGTAGTGCTAAGCATTTATTTATGAGAGGAGAGGGAGTGCTCTCAAAAGATAAAGATGTAAATGAGTGGTAGCAACGCAGCAGCATCTCAGAAGAGTGTCGTGCACGTTACAACTTATAAAGTCAATCAAAGTCAATAAGTAGGACAGTTCAATTTAATACGATACTAAATTTTTGTTTCTTACAAAGATGCTACCTACATAAATTACTCATCATATTTTTTTAGCTTTGTATTATTATTTGTTGGTATTTCAGGAATATGGTCTAAATTTTTTTCATTCCGAAAAAAATGATTATCATATTTGTTATCTAGAATGTAAAATTATATAGCTCATAGATTAATTGAATATTATATAGATTGATTTCCAATATAAAATGTTAATTTATTATAATACAAACTTTTTCTATTTAATTTATTAGATTATTTGTTTCTCATTAATTATTAGTGACTACAATACAAATATATTTTAGAGAGATCACTAGGTCTCAACAATCAAGTTTTTGTAGGCTGAACTTCTTATTTGGATTGACTTTATGATGATGAAAACAAATATTTAAATAATAATAAAAAATGTAAATAATTGAGATGATGATTTTGATAGGAAGTAATGTTTCATTTTAAAGTACCAAATCAAAATTTACTGGATTTTTTTTGTATTGAACAAAATAGAATCTACAAAGAAAAAATAAATTTTACTTATTGAATGCTTCTTGTATGTTCTAAGATTTTATTAATTAATGAATGTGACAAATATTCAATTGAATGTCTTTAAATACATAATTAATCCTACCATTAATATATAATTAGTCAAATCCCAAGTCAGACAATATCTTGTTGTTTGATGTTTCATTAATTGAGTTTGGGTTAGTCGTTAGGGGTTATTTCCATGAAGACAATAAAATTGATCATTTTTAAAATACTTTATAGAATTTTCTAACTTGTCATACCTTATTTTGTAAAGAAAAAGTTATAACCAAATATCCATTTTTTTATCATTTTTAGGTCTATATTTTTCTATCAATAGTATTTAAAGGTCATTTCCATGAAAGGACTAAAGTTGATCATTTTATTTTTTTATGCACTAGCAATTTGGAAATTTCTTATAACTTTTCACACCATTAAAAGGGGTGTTCAATCTATAAGCCCTTTTCTTTCTATCATCCTTAGAGCCGCATGCATATTGATATTTACTTTCATGTATGTAGATGCCAAGACATAGTTGACTACTTCATATTCGACATATTAGTCTTTGGGCTGTGGAGAAGGAGAAAAAACACCGAACTCAAGATTGATTAAAGTTTCAAAGGATGGGCCTTTCCTTGCACCACCTCACTTCTACTAGCACTTTGGTGAACTCGGGGATCTACACATTAAATGTCATCAAGAGGTTTGATAAATTAAGATTCTAAATGCAAACAAATTAGGTGAGTAAAATAATTAAGATGCTAAGTATGGAAAAACATAACTTGAAGCTCGACTAAAAGATAAAAAAATGTTTTAACTATAGGAGATGAAAAAGATAACTATTAAGAACAAGCACCAAACTTTGTGAGCTTACTATCTTAGATGAGTCAATTAAAATAGCGCATGTATGGAATGCCAATGCAACACACTTTCATCCTATATAGACATAGTATAAAGATGATGAAAAAAAGCAAAGAAAATTTAATAGAATGGTGAAATACTAAATGAAAGTAAACTAAACTAACTAGAAATGAGCGCCACAATAAAAAAATATGATGAAAAGTGTGACTACACTATGAAACAAAAGGGTGAGGGAAGATATTATGCCGAAATTGATAGTTGATGAAGTTGATGAATCAAACTGATTTCTTCAAAAAATTGCACACATGAAAATAACAAAAACTATTGGGTGGTTGTTGGAGACCTACCTCATTGAGGTCCCTGCTTTGGAGTTTCCACCTACACAATAGCCGATTCAACACAATGAAAAATGGTGATAGATAACCATAGGAAATATAATAGACACTGACATAATAATAGAAATAAATAAAGATGGTTGATATAAACGATCAAAGACAATGCTAAAATGAAATTAAAAGGCTCCCTTCAATGGGACAGAATCTGAATGATGAAGATGGTAGTATCAACATGTTGATGTTATGGGAAGCTCAAAAACATGGTTGTAAGCTTAGAATTGTGTAGACATCTAAAAACTTCCCTTGATGCACTTATTAATTTAATTTAATTTAATTAATACCCCCTTGGTATATTATTGGTATATTATAGATAATTTTAATTAGTTAATCATATTTGTTATATACATCTACCTATTTACCTTTTTTTTTTTAATTAAATAGGTTCGTCATTGAAAGTATTTTAATTTAATTTAAATACTCCCTTCTAATGTATTAAAACTTATTTAATACATTTTGTTGGAAGATATAATTGAAACAATTGTTAAATTTTCATTGATGTCAAACCTCAATTGGTGAGACAATTGCTATCTAGCAAAGTGCCATATCATTTGATTGATGAAGAGAATTTGAAAAGAGGAGATATAACAAGAAGACCTAGTGAAAAGGTTGAGTTATGAGAAACTACAAAGGGCACTTGATTAGTTGGCACATTGGTAAGATAATGTGTTGTTTATCTATAATAATATTAAGTGAAGAAGATAGTTGATTTGAAGCATAAAAAAGATGAGGAAAGAAAGACTGAAAGTATAGGCTTGACCGAGTAAAAGAGAAAGAAGATTAATGAACTTAAGTTTAAGCCAAGTGATGCTAGTGTTGACTGAGCACCATCATAAGCCAATCAAATACAGTGTCAATCGAGCATCAACAATGACCAAGTATCATAAAATAGACTGAGCGAAGACAATGAACGTGGAGAAGAATAGTTTAGCGATGACCAAGTTATCTAGTGAAGACTCAGCATAAGAACACAATGGTGACCAAGTATCATCATTTTATAGTTTGTGAAGGGATTGAGATTCCTAGCTAGCACAATTGAATTATTGGAATATATAAACCATGTTGAAGAAAAGGATGAATTACCTAGAGCATTTAATGCATGATAAACTATGTGATTACTTGCATGGTTGCTAAGAAGACTAGAGATGAAGATTATAATGAAGGTTAGTCAAAGGAACAACATATGAGTTATATTGGATCTATATTTGCAAAGTGATTTGTATGTATCAGATCAAACCTGCTATTACTTTCTAACCACTATATCAGTTGAAATCCTTTAATCAAAGTTGACCTAACAGTCATTTGCAAATCCTTTAATCGAGGTGACATTCTAATGGAATGTTATTAAGTCTTCTAACATAGCCACTCCTAACAGCGTGATTGAATCCATTAACATGGTCACACCTAATAGTGTGTATTGTAACCTTTAACATGGTTGGATCCTCACAGAGCTCACTTCAAAAGATTGAAAATTGGTAGCATGTTACTGGTGGTATTTCTCAAATTGGGTTTCCATGTTAAATCTTGGTGTCATACTTGTGTAAATTTTATTTGATGTGTTTTACTAGATTAAGTGTTTCATATTCTGTAACTTGATTACTTTTAGACAGTGGACTGCAAGTTTATGTTACTGGTTATATGTTATAGAGACCAAGTGGATTTTTGAGTAGATCTAAGTTGTTTGAAGTTTTTATAAGTTGAATTGGTACATCTGGACCTGAGGATAATTGATTCACCCCCACCCCTCTCAGTTATTCTAAAATTATTCTAACAATTGGTATCAGAGCTTATGGTTCTTGTAAGAAAAATTTTGAAGGTATCAGAGCTTATGGTTCTTGTAAGAAAATTTTTGAAGGTACTTGGAGCTAAAGATCAAGATGTACAAAAAGGAGGTACCAAAGTTGAACAAGGAGAACATCCCTGCATTGAAATTTTTTATGAAGCTAGACCTAGATGGAATTGGAGGTTCAACAAAATACTATGTGGAAAATGATTACATAGCAGCACCTACACCTTTGACAACCCAATAGATGAAGGAAAAGAAAGAACACAATCATGTAATATTGGAGATTGCATCAACCCTAAGTTATCCAGAATTTGAAGACATATTTAAGACTATACCACTGCAAAGAAAATGTGGGACACACTGATAGCTATCTATGGTGGAGATACAAATGTATTAAGAGCCAAATCTGAAAGCTTGAGAGGTAAGTTTGATGAAATGAGAATGTTGGAAGGTGAGACTATTGCACAATATTATGGCTGAGTTAAAGAGGTTGTGAATACTACTAGAGGAGCTAATGGAAAGATTGATGATGAAACTATTATTAGAAAGGTATTGAGAACTCTACTTCCTATTTTTGCTATTAGAGTTTCTACAATACAAGAACTGAGATGTGCTCATGGTAACAACTTAACTTTGGAAGGTTTGGTTGGTAGACTCAATGCTTCTGAATTATCAATTTTTGATAATTTCACCTCTCCTAATATTGAATCTGCATTCAAATCTCAATTGGTTCTTCCTAAGTCTAAGAAAGGAAAATAAATGTAAAGAAAAATCAAAATCTATGTGGATTCCTAAGTCTCTCTTAATGGATTGAAATATAAAAGAAAAATCAAAGTTGACATTCAAAATTCCAAAGAGTTTCACCCCATATTCTTAAAAATATCTTCCATTCTCTCCTACATCTATTTTGGGCCCTTGTGTCCAAAAATATCCACATAACTTTCTACATCAAAACCTCATGCTAGCTAATCCATTTTCCCTTTATCTATCCACTACCCTTCAAGGTGTGTGTTGATGTTGATCTTGCCATCATTTCCACCTACTCCCACACAAACCTTTCAATACCCTATCCAATATCCAACTCCTATATATCTACTCCCTATCCTTCCATAACATATCTTCCCATTCCTCTTACCCTAGTTTACACATAAATTCTTAGCCATCATCTACCTTATCCTCCATATCTTTCCCCTACCATCACCATTATAAGCATCTTTGATCTTACCTTCTTGCACCCTTGGTCAATCATAGTATATATTTCTAGAGGAACATTATCCATAAAGCATCAAGCTTGAAATCCTTCAAAAAAAAGAGTTAAAAAAAAGACAAAAAAAAGAAAAAAAATTGTCCAACAGTAAAAAATTGGTAATCGAACGCCTTGGATAGGTACCATGATGAAATCCTAGAAAACAAGCATCATGTGTAATCCCTCCATCTTGTTTTTCTTCATAATTGGGCGCACTTCCTTCTCACTATCCATCCATAACATATTCCCTATTATCTTCTTGTCCTACCTATCATAGCTTATCCATTCATTTATCCATCTCCTCTTGCACTCTATACTTGGGGGCAAGCTCCATCCATAAACTACTACCATAAATATCTTCCACATTCCCTATCCACCATCAATTTTCCTATCTAATTTTATTATCATTTCCTTTCCCATCTTTGATCTTGACTATCCTATACAGCCCCTCTATCCATATGTACCTTCCATAAACCTTAATCCTTATCCATCCATTTTCCTACACAATTCCATCCATTTTCACATCTTTGATCTTGACATACCTATCCTCCATCTTATAGTCATTTTCATATTCATTCCCTTAATCCATCATTCATAATACTCTTTGAGTCCATACACCTTCCCATATCCTTGATCTTTATTATCCTATACATTTCCTCCATCCATTAACTATTATCCAATTCCATTTATCCATATCATTATCCCCTATCCTCTTCATACCCTCTATCTCATATCCCTTATCCATCCACCATCCTTTTTCATACATTTCCCTTCATGAAAAACTAGAGGTACTAAAATACAAAGAAAATATCCCTGCATGCTTTGGACAACAAACTTTCATCTACTTCATGCGTCCCTTATACACCATCCTTCCATCCTATACATTTTTGTCCTCCATTTTTCCATCCTTCATTCTCCTCCTTCTAGTGTGGGGCTTGTAACTCCTTTTTTGCATAGTTCTTGGATCTCTATCCCTATAACCCCCATACTATAATCTTCCATATCTTACCCTTACCTATCCATTCATTCCATCTATCTCCTATCCAATCCCTCCCTTCCATCCATTCATTTTCTAACCAAAAACCTCACCATCCTTCCATCCTCTATCATTCCTTGGTTATCCCTTGTCATTGGCCTCTGTTGGTGTAATTAAATATTCCTAATTACACTTTAATTAATCTTACTTAGGATAATGCATTGCATAGTAGTTTGTGATTGAGACACCTAGGAGTGTGCACATCTATTAAGCACATAGTGTAGGAGAAATTCCACTTTTGGTGTGATAGTTGTCTTCACATACCTCGTTGTGTGTGAGATCCACCTTTCATGCTCTTATCACATTATCATCCTAACCCATTGCACATATATATTGCATAATGGAGGATGATCCACATTTGGTGGACATGTGATTACACCTAGCATAGGTGATAGCTTATCAACTCCTTATCATTCTCTCTTATTTCCTTTCCTATATAAGGAGGCCTATTATGTAATCATTTAATGACAACATTCATCAATTCAATCAAGGTGAATTCATTGGATCTATTCAATCCATCTTTGCATTCATATTTTCTCTCTTGTGCTTTTCTTCAACCTCTAGATCCTTGGTTCAATATTTGCTATTTGCAAATTCTTACATGGTATCGGAGCCATTGGAGCATTTAGATCAGCCAATTTGAAGAGATCTTGATGCAAGTTTTGAAAGTCCAAATCTTAGATCTATCAACCAGCGTGCGATAGAGGCGTCTTGGAGCAGATTTGACCTCACCATTGCGTCCGGGAGGCTGTTTTGGTTAAGATCGACTATAAATTTGCCTATATTAGGTGAAAGTCAAATTTGAGGCAAAATTTTTTTGCAAATAGGACCATAGGCTCGATCTACACTTCTATGGTACAATTTTGTATAAAAAATTATTTTTCTTCAATTTTGCTATTTTCAAAAAAAATTATTCCCTGCAAAATTTTAGAATTTTTTTGTAAAACTTTTGTTTAAGGCCAAGGTATGGCCCCTATGATAGAGAATATTCTCTCTGTACATGCGTTGAAATGGTGCCATCATCAAACACCAAGTATGAATTAGGTTCAACCTTAGGCTCAAGCACAAAGGCCAAAGCACATTAGCCAAGCCTGTCGGTGGGAGAGAGGCCCAGCCTGGGAAGGCCTTTCTTCCTTGTTTACCGATTGGGGGCCTTGCATTGTTAAAGGGAAATAAAGCTCATCCAATGAAGAATGTGGGACTAAACCCGCTGCCAATGCTCCTCCGTTGAGCCACCAATAGCAGCCACTTCCTCTGCTAAGCCACCGAAGCGGCAGCCTCGCCACCTCCGAAACACACTTGCTCCACTAACCTTCACCGCAACCAGGCTTTCTCTACACTGTACCCCACCCTGTCATTTGTGCGGCCACCACTCCTCTCTGTAGATGTGACTCTGCCACCTTTCTTCCACCCAAGTGGGGAGATTCACACCGTCGCCACCAGCTACCAGTGCCACACGACAAATTCAGAGGCCACCACCTTGGCAGCCCATTAACAAATCAAGGCGTGACATGTATCTACCTCATCACCAGCCTGAGCCCACAGCACACTTGCCACACAGATTGTCCATACAGTATAGGCATCCAAGTCACCTACCACGTCACCGAAGGGGCCCATTTTTCTAACGTCATCATGTTTACTAGCCTAAAATTGACGGCCGTCTAGCCATCAAAACAGGTCAAATTGTCTTTCTTGCGATGGTTGTATGACTATCAAATTTAACACAGTGGTTTGCTGATTTCATCAGGGTTTGGAGATTTCCTAGCCTTCACCATTTGCATTTTTAATTTGACAATCCAACTTTGAGAGGCCATAACTTGGTCATTCGGGCTCCAAATCGGGTGCAATTTTTTTTGAAATTAGGTAGAATTTTCTGAGCTTTCTAGTGGTGGTGCTAATTTTATATTTTGGTGGCCCAATTTGTCAGAAATTTTAGATCTTGTTGACTGTTCTTGTCTGTTCCTGATTTCTGCAACTTCCAAGGCTTCGTTTGGGCATATACGATAACATTTTGAGGTGAAGTATTTTTTGAAAGTGCATGATTTTTTGTCTACTTTCTAGATCTGTAATCAGATTTGAGTGATTTTGGGTAGACACATCACTTTCAGCAATAGGTCATTTTGGGGCTATAATTGCACTTGGTTAATCCTTGGATTTCAGTTTTTTGATTTGCATCAGTCATTTGAAGGAGTTATCAGTAGTTATTAGTCATTATTTGGTGTTAATATGGATAAATCAAATGTTAAAATCCTCACTTCATATAACTACCATGAATGGAAAGTTTCTTTAAGTGATCATTTGTTGAGTCTTGGATTGCTTAGAATGACTCTTGGGCAGGATCAAGAACCTCAAATAGGTGTTGTAGAAAGGTGAAAATGGTTTGATCGAAGGGATAAAGAACTTGGATCTCTTAAATCATCTATCTCTCGTGACTTGCACTTTCATATTGCATCTTGCACACATCCTCATGATGCTTGGATCACATTGGAAGGACTCTTTGGTAAACCTAATAGGATGAGAAAATTCAGATTAGAGAATGAGCTCATAGGTCTTAATCCTAGTGATTTTGACAATATTCAAGATTTTTTCTCTAAGTTCAATACTATTAGATCGGAGCTTTCTTTATCTGGCATTGGGGATGAACAATTGATCTTTTCTATCCTTTCCAAGCTTGGTCTTGATTATTCTATCTTTGTTTCTACATTCTATGCTACTATGGATGCTCTTGGTAGTGCATACAAATTGTTGTCTCTTGATGAATTTGCAGCATAGCTCACAAGGGAACAAGCAAAGTTGGCACACATGGGTCAATTGAAGCCTTCCACACATCAAGCATTGATTGCAAGTGAGTCTACATCAAAGGCTTCTAATGGCAAAGGAAAGAAACACAATAAGGATCCTAAGCCTCATGACAAAGGTAATGAATCTTCTTCACCAAAAAGTACTGAATCCAAGTCCTCTTCAAGAGAGGAATCATCTAGAAGAAAGAGAGATAAATGTGCATATTGTCAAAAGTTAGGACATGATGAGCATAAGTGTTTTCAAAAGAAGATTGATGAGCTAACTCACATTATTTAGAAACACATCATTAAGTTTCCCTCATTAGTGTCTGCTCCTTCTTCTACACAATTGGAAGCTTCTACATCTTCATCACCATCCAAAGATAAAGGTAAAGGACAAGCACTCATGGCTTCCACACATCCTGAGAAAGGTAAATGGCTTCTTGATTCAGGTGCTTCACATCATATGGCATCGTCTATGGATATGTTTTCTTCTATTGAGCCTTGTAATTCTCCTAATATTTTGATGGGTAACAACACATTCATGAGAGTTTGTGGGAAAGGTTCTATTCCTACAGGAGAAGGGACATTTAATGATGTTCTTTGTGTACCATCCTTGACCACTAATCTCCTTTCTATTTACCAAATTACACATGGGGCATAAGGTAAAATTGTTGAGTTCACTCCTGATTATGTCTACATTAGGGACATGGAGACTAGAGATGTTATAGCTATGGGAGTTGTTGACCATACATCCCACTTGTATTCTTTTTCTACTTTTGTTGATAATGATGATGATATTCATGATGTACCAATCCCTTTGCCAAGGGATAATTATGAGGAGAACTTTGGGCACTTGAATCATTTTGTTGTTGAGACAAGTGTTGATCTTCCTACTCCTCCATCTCCTACGTCTTCAAACATGGGCTCTTCTATTCATCAGGATATTTCTAGTGTTTCAGATCTTGCAGAGTGTGATGACCACTTGGATGCATCTTCAACATTTGTTGACTCTCATGATGCAGATTTGGAAGACATACATGAGGGGGTTTCTCTTTCCCTTGATGATAGTTTCATCATAGCTGGGGACACTTCTTCACCTTCTTTGGAGATTGGTGTACTTGATTCTTCTCCTTCTTCACTTGATTTGTCACATGAAATGATAGATTCCTTGACCTTGGAGATTCCTACTTAGTCTTCAGAGATTCATACATGTAGACCTTGAGCTTCAACTTTGTCACCATCTCTTTTGACACCAAATTGTCAGTGCTTACACTATCAATAATCACATCACAACACTTACCCTGACACTTGCACCTTGTATGAAATATGCTCCTCCTTTGTTCAGGTTCATTATCACCACTTAGCAGGACTCTTCTATTAATCAGTGTTTCTCCTCTTTCAGCATCTTTAGAATGTGACAATCTGGCATCTTCATCTACGTGTGCAACTTTGGCTTGGCCTTCATTTCTCCTGTTTGTTCTTCCTTGGCACTGAGGACATTCAAATGCCCTATGACCTTCTTCTCCATAGTGAAAACATATTCCATGGAAGCCTCCTCTTCCAGATCCTTCTCCTCTTCCTCTTCCTCTCTGATCTCTATTACTCTGATCCTAGAAGAGATTGGAATTATTTCCTCTCTGATTCTGGCTTCTACTGGCCTCATCTTTCTTTTTCAGATCTTTATTTCGGCCACCATATGACCATCCACAAGAGCTTCCACCATGACCTCTTCCATTCTGTCTGCTCTCAAACTTCTTGTTCAACTTTTCCTCTACTTTTAGGAAAAACTGGTATGCCTCCTCAATACTGTTCATTTGAACTAAATTCAACTCCTCCTAAATGCTTGGCCTTAACTCATTAAGGTATCGGGAAACTTTCTCCTTGTCAGCTTCTGCATGGTCTGTTCTAATGAGGAGTCGATAGAACTCTTCTGTATACTCTTGAATAGATCTTCCTGCTTGCTTCAAACTTTTTATTTTCTTCAATAGGTCAAGCTCATAATCAACGGGAATGAACTGTCACTTCAGTTTATCCACCATATGATCCCATCTTGTGATTTTATCTTTCCCTCTTCTATTTCGTTCAAATTGAATCTTTTGCCACCAGATCTTCACATGACCTTTCAATCTGGCCTTCGCAAATTTGACCCTATCAGGATCCTCAACATCTTCATACTCAAAATATTCCTCACATTCATTGATCAAGTCGATCAATTCTTCTAGGTTAAGATTTCTAGAAAATGTAGGAACCTCAATCTTAGGTCTTTTCCCAATCTTGAAAATGGCCTGAAAAAGTCTTTCTTCCTCCTGGTTCACAATTTCGACTTCTCCTTCTTGATATTTTTTTTAACTTCATCCTCACTTTCGTCTTCGACATTAAGAGTCATTCCTCTGCAAATCTCTTCTTATAATGCTCGCACTTATCTCTGTAGCTCTCTAACCTCAAGTGTCACAACACCAACTCTTTCGCCACGTTCTCTTCATGGACGCATTTTTGTAATGCGTGCTAAAACCCTAACCATAGTTTTCATGCAAATTGCCTCATAGTCTGTGATCTATTTACACACTCAGGAACTTTTGCTCTGATGCCACTTGATGAAAGGTGCTCCCCTTAATACCACAAATGCATAACAGAAATAGAGAAACAACAACAATTTGCAAGAACAAAAAATAGGCTTCTTATTATCTCCACAAATATGGAATTACAAATTTTCAGAATTACAATATGCAAAGCCACATGGACATTCCCCTTACAATATTTTGTAGGACAAAACCTTGAATCATTACCCAAATCTACCTAGAACTCCCTAGACAACACTATGAGCCTTCTTTATATAGGCAATTTCCACCGTCCGAGAAGATTCCAGAAATTTAGCCCATAGGGCTGGCCAAACTTAGAATTATTTTATTTTTCAATTTATTACTTCAAAATTAGCTCAAAATAACTTTTGAAACCTGAACAAATTTTTTGAAAGAAAATCATTTTCTGCCATTTCAGGTGACCCAACTTCTAAAGACCATAAGTCATCACCAGTTGACCTGATTGACTATAATGACCCCATTTTGGAAAGGCCACAAAGTGCTCTATAGGCTTGACTCACACAAGTTTCGGTCACCCAAATTTTTGACCTCATTCAGGGCCTCTAAAGCCTTCAAAATTGAGTTTAAAGTTTCTATACCCTATTGCCAATACCAAAAATCTTTAATATCTACAAAGCTAGACTTGATCTGTCAATGAAACTTTATTGGCAGGCTGATACAACTAAGATGAACCTCCACATGTGAAATCAGAACATTTCCAAATCGTATGACCAACTTACTAAAAATAACAAGTTTCCATAAATATCAGCTCTACACAAGATAGCCCTTATTGAATATAAAAATAGAAATATTTTTGGGTGATGCAAGATTGCTCTTACACCCAGGATGCTCCTGCAACAAACACCTAGGATAATTTGAGAAGTGAACCTGTCACGACTTAGGTGTGCAAAGGAAAACCAAGATGGCTAACCTCCTCCTTTGTCAGCCACGATGAATCTTCAACAGGTCATCCTTTCCACTTGACCAGATATTCTTCATATGTCCTATTCCTTATATTTTTGCCAACATGACTATCCAGTATGTCTTCAATCTCCTTGGTATCTGAACTACTTGCTAGAATACTCCACTGTGCCACTGTGATCTCATCTTCAACACCTCCTTCATGATGCTCTATCAAATCTAAAATGTTAAACACTGGTGAAATATTCAACTCACTAGGTAATTCTACATCATATGCATTTCCTAAATCATGCTTCTTTAGTATCTTACATGGTCCAAACTTCTTCATTTTCAGCTTGTTATATGTACTAACTGGAAACTACTGCTTTCGCAAATGAACCATGACTTCATCCTCAACCTGAAATTCCTTATGCCTCTTTTTTTCATCTATCTTAGCCTTATACTACACATTCATCTTGGTAATGTGCTTCCTCACCTCCCCATGGATGTTCTTCAAATATTCTGCAAAATCTTTAGCTTCAGTACTACTTATTTCTCCTTTACCTATCTTTCTCAATTCAGATGCATTTCTTGGACTACTTCCATATACAATCTGGAATGGTGATTTACTAGTGCTCCTGTTGATAAGATTATTGTATGTAAATTCTGCCTATGGCAAAATCAAATCCCATCCTATTGGATTATCTCCAACCAAACATCTCACAAAATTTCTCAAACTTCTATTCACCACCTTTGTCCATCCATCAGTCTATGGATAATGTGATGAACTGAACTTCAAATTTGTCTTCAACTTTTTCCATAATGTGCATCAGAAATATCCAACAAACTTAGTTTCCCGATATGAAACTATGGTCTTTGGAAAACCATGTACTCTCACTACTTCTCTAAAAAATAATTATGCTACATGAACAACATCATTAGTCTTCTTGCAATGAATGAAATGTGCCATCTTTAAAAATCTGTCAACCACCACAAAAATTGAATCATGTCCCCACTAGGTCTTCGGTAAACCAAGAATAAAGTCCATGCTGATATCCTCCCAAGGCTTCTTTGGTACAGGTAATGGCTGATACAACACAATATTCTCTTCACTCCTTTTGTCATCTGACATACTCTACAACTCTGTACAAACTTCTTCACATCTTGCTACAACTGTGGCCAATAATAATTCTCACTAACCAAAGAAAGGGTTTTATCACAACCAAAATGTCCAGCCAATCCTCCGCTATGCTTCCCTTTGATGAGATTCTCCCTCATAGAACTTCGTAGAATGTACAGCTGACTCCCTCTAAATAGCATATCATCTTGGATGGTGAAATCTAGCCACTTCGTTCTATCTAGAGTAACAGGCTCTTTACAAGCTTTTTAGGCTTCACCAAAATCAGGATCGTCTGGTTACAAATTCTTGAGTTCCTTGAACCCAACCACCTCAATCTGGATCTCTATCAATAATAGTTGCCTTCTTCTAAGCACATCTGCAACCCTATTAGACTTTCCACTTTTGTGTTTCAAAACAAATGTATAATTATGCAAAAACTCAACCCATTTCAAATGCCTCTGATTCAACTTTCCTTAACTATTTAAATATTGCAAAGTTTGATGATCTGTATACAAAACAAACTCCTTAGGAAGCAGATAGTGTCTCTACTTCTTCAATGCCTGAACTATAGCATAAAATTCCTGATCATAAACATAATACTTTCTCTTGGCATCATTTAACTTCTCACTGAAATAAGCAATAGGTTTACCTTCTTGGCTCATAATAGCTCCTATTGCAGTACCTCTAGCATCACAATATACTTGAAACACATTATTAAAATCTGGAAGTGCTAAAACAAGTTGTTCTGTAACTTTTTGTTTCAACAATTGAAAACTCTTTTCTGCCCCATTAGTCCACGTAAACTCTTTTGTATCCCCTTTCATTGTTTCAGTCAAGGGTCCACAAATACTGCTAAAATTTTTGATAAAATTTTTGTAAAAGCTAGCCAAACCATGAAAAGATCTTACCTCAGTTGCACTCCTTGGAGTAGGCCATTCAAGGATAGCCTGTACCTTCTTTGGGTCTATTTTTAGACCTTCTACTAAAACTACAAATTTCAAATACACTAATTCTTTCTTCACAAAACTGCACTTCTTCAAATTTATCAACAACTTCTCTTCTCTTAACTTCTCAAACACCCTTCAAATATGCATCATATGCTCCTCCAATGTCTTACTAAAGATGAAAATATCATCTAGGTAAACAATGACAAACTTACCCAGAAATTCTTTTAGAGCCTCGTTCATAAGCCACATGAAAGTGCTCGGTGCATTGGTTAGTCCAAAAGGCATGACTAACCACTCATATAGTCCTTCCTTTGTCTTGAAGGTAGTCTTCCATTCATCTCCTTCTCTAATCCGAATCTGATGATATCCACTCTTTAGATCTATCTTTGAGAAATACACAATTCCACTCAAACAGTCCATAATATCATCCATTCATAGCAATGAAAACTTGTACTTGATTGTGATCTTGTTTATTGCTCTAGAATCTGTACGCATCCTCCACTCTCCATTCTTCTTTGGTGCTAATACCGCTGGTACAACATAGGGACTTAGACTCTCATAGATCAATCCTTTCTGCAATAACTCATGTACTTGTCTGTTCAACTCCTCACTTTTTGCAGGTGTCATTCTATGTGTTGCTTTATTCGGCAAACTCGCTTCTAGGATCAAGTCCATCTGATGACTGATCTTCCTGACTGGTGGTAATCCATCAAGCACATTATCGAATACAATATCCTAAAACTCATTCAACAAATCAACAACTTCTACAAAAATATCTTCTACTTCCTTTTTACCAGCTTTTGGAATTAAAGAAAAACACACATGCTCATGCCTCATACCATCTAGAAACTTTCTTCCATCAACAAAAGTTATTCTTGCACTACCACGTACCTTTTCTTCTATGTCAATCAATGGGTTTAGCTTATGTTGCACTCCATCCTTTGTCAGGGAATAGGTATTTGCAAAACCATTATGTATAGAACATCTGTCAAATTACCATGGTCTACCCAACAACATATGACATACATCCATAGATATGATATCACACAGTACCTCATCATGGTATCTGCCAATCTTGAACTTCACTAGGCATTATTTATTGACCATAACCTTGTGGTCATCCTGTACCCAGGCAATCTGATATGGATGTGGGTGTTTCTGTCTCTTGAGCTTCAACTTTGTCACCATCTCTTCTGACATCAAATTGTCAATGCTTCCACTATCAATAATCACATCACAACTTACCCTCACACTTGCACCTAGTGCGAAATAGGCTCCTCTTTTGTTCAAGTTCATTCTCACCACTCAATAGGACTCTTTTGTTAATCAGTGTTTCTCCTCTTTCAACATCTTCAGAATGTGATGATCTGACATCTTCATCTACATGTGCAACTCTAGCCTAGCCTTCATTTCTCCTATCTATTCTTCCCTTGGCACTAAGGACATTCAAATGCCCTATGACCTTCTTCTCCACAGTTAAAACATGTTCCATGGAAGCCTCCTCTTCCAGATCTTTGTCCTCTTCCTCTTCCTCTCTAATCTCTATTACTCTAATCCTAGAAGCGATTAGAATTATTTCCTCTTTGATTCTAGCTGCTACTGGCCTCATCCGTCTTTTTCAGATCTTCATTTCAGCCATCATATGACCATCCACCAGATCTTCCACCACGACCTCTTCTATTCTGTCTTCTCTCAAACTTCTTGTTAAGCTTTTCCTCTACTTTTAGGGAAAACTAGTATGCCTCCTCAAAACTGTGCATTCAAACTAGATTCAACTCCTCATGAATGCTTGGCCTTAACCCATTAAGGTATCGAGAAACTTTCTCCTTATCAGCTTTTGCATGGCCAATTCTGATGAGGAGTCAAGAGAAGTCTTATATATACTCCTGAACAGATCTTCTTGCTTGCTTCAAACTTTATATTTTATTCAATAGGTCAAGGTCATAATCAACAGGAATGAACTATCACTTCAGTTTATCCACCATTCGATCTCATCTTGTGATTTTATCTTTCCATCTTTTATTTCACTCCAATTGAATCTCTTGCCATAATATCTTTGCATGACCTTTAAGTCCGGCCTTCACAAATTTGACCCTATCAGGATCTTTAACATCTTCATACTAAAACTCTTCCCCACATTCATTGGTCTAGTTGATCAATTCTTTTGGGTTAAGATTTCCAAAAAATTTAGGAACTTCAATCTTAGGTCTTTTTCCAATCTTGGAAATGTCCCGAAAAAGTCTTTCTTCCTCCTGGTTCACAATTTTGACTTCTCCTTCTTGATATTCTTCTTCGGCTTCATCCTTGCTTTCATCTCTGACATTAAGATTCATTCTTATGTGAATCTCTTCTTGTAATGCTCACACTTGTCTCTGCAACTCTCTAACCTCAGGTGTCATAGCACCAGCTCTTCCGCCACGTTCTGTTCTTGGAGGCATTTTTGCAATGCACACTGAAACCCTAACCACAGTCCTGGTGCAAGTTGCCTCACAGTCGGCGATTTATTTACACACTCAAGAACTCCCGCTCTAATACCAATTGATGAAGGGTGCTCCTCTTAATACCACAAATACATAATAGAAACAGAGAAACAACAACAATTTGCAAGAACACAAAATGGCTTGTTATTATCTCCACAAATGTAGAATTACAAATTTTCAGAATTACAATATGCAAAGCCACATGGGCATTCCCCTTACAATATTCTATATGAAAAAGCCTCTAATCATTACCCAAATCTACCCAGAACTTCCTAGACAACACTATGAGCCTTCTTTATATAGGCAATTTCCACCGCCTGAGAAGGTTTCAGAAATTTAGCCCATAGGGCCGACTAAACTTAGAATAATTTTATTTTTCAATTTACTATATCAAAGTCAGCTCAAAATAACTTTTGAAACCTGAACAAAAATTTTGAAAGAAAATCATTTTTTGTCATTTCAGGTGACCCAACTTCCGAAGACCATAAGTCATCGCTAGTTGACCCGATTGACTATTATGACCCCATTTCAGAAAGGCCACGAAGCACTCTACAGGCTTGACTCATGCAAGCACATGTCACCAAATTTTTTGACCTCATTCGTGGCCTCTAATGCCTTCAAAATAGAGTTCAAAGTTTCTATACGCTACTGCCAATACCAAAAATCTTCAATATCTACAAAGCTAGACTTGATCTGTCAATGAAAATTTACTGGCAGGCTTATATGATTGAGATGAGCCTCCACATGTGAAATAAAAACATTCTAAGATCGTATGACCAACTTACTAAAAATAGCAAGTTTCCATAAATAGTAGCTCTAGACAAGATAGCCCTTATTGAATATAAAAATAGAAATATTTTTTGGTGATGCAAGATTGCTCTTACACCCAGGATGCTCCTGCAACAAACACCTAGGATAATTTGAGAAGTGACCCTATCATGACTTAGGTGTGCAAAGGAAAACCAAGATGGTTAACCTCCTCCTTTGTTAGCCATGATGAATCTTCAACAGGTCATCATTTTCACTTGATCAGATATTCTTCATATGTCCTGTTCCTTATGCTTCTGCCAACATGACTGTCTAGTATGTGTTCAATCTCCTTGGTATCTGAACTACTTACTGGAATACTCCACTGTGCCACTGTGATCTCATCTTCAACACCTTCTTCATGATATTCTGTCAAATCTAAAATATTAAATACTGGTGAACTATTCAACTCACTAGGCAATTCTACCTCATATGCATTTCCTAAATCATGCTTCTTCAATATCTTACATGGTCCAAACTTCTTCATTTTCACCTTGTTATATGTATCAACTGGAAATCGCTCCTTCCACAAATGAACCATGACTTCATCCCCAACTTAAAATTTTTTATGCCTCTTTTTCTCATTTGTCTTAGCCTTAAACTGCACATTCATCTTGGTAATGTACTTTCTCACCTCCCCATGGATGTTCTTCAAATGTTCTACAAAATCTTTAGCTTCAGCACTACTTATTTCTCCTTTATCTATCTTTCTTAATTCAGATGCATTTCTTGGACTACTTCCATATACAATCTGGAATGGTGATTTACCAGTGCTCCTATTGACAGGATTATTATATGTAAATTCTGCCTATGGTAAAATCAAATCCCATCCTATTGGCTTGTCTCCAACCAAATATCTCACCAAATTTCTCAAACTTCTATTCACCACCTCTGTCTATCCACCAGTCTATGGATGATGTGATGAACTGAACTTCAAATCTATCTTCAACTTTTTCCATAATGTGCACCAGAAATATCCAACAAACTTAGTGTCTCGATTTGAAACTATGGTCTTTGGCAAACCATGTAGTCTCACTAATTCTCTGAAAAATAATTCTGCTACATGAACATCATCATTAGTCTTCTTGCAAGGAATGAAATGTGTCATCTTCAAAAATCTATCAACCACCACAAAAATTAAATCATGTCCCTGTTGGGTTCTCGATAAACCAAGAACAAAGTCCATGCTGATATCCTCCCAAGGCTTCTCTAGTAGAGGTAATGTCTGATACAACAATGTATTCTACTTCACTCCTTTCGCCATATGACATACTCTGCAACTCTGTACAAACTTCTTCACATCTTGCTGCAACTATGACCAATAATAATTCTCACTAACCAAAGAAAGGGTTTTATCACGACCAAAATATCCAGCCAATCCTCTGCTATGCTTCTCTTTGATGAGATTCTTCCTCATAAAACTTCATGGAATGCACAACTGACTCCCTCTGAATAGCATATCGTCCTGAATGATGAAATCTAGCCACTTCATTCTGTCTAGAGTAACAGGCTCTTTACAAGCTTTTCAGGCTTCACCAAAATCAGGATCCTCTAAATACAAATTTCTGAGTTCCTTGAATCCAACCACCTCAATCTGCATCTTTGTCAACAATAGTTGCCTTCTTCTAAGCACATCTGTAATCTTGTTAGACTTTCCACTTCTATGTTTTAAACAAATGTATAACTGATGAAGGGTGCTCCCTTTAATACCACAAACACATAACAGAAATAGAGAAACAACAACAGTAATATGCAAGAACAGAAAATTGGCTTCTTATTATCTCCACAAATGTGGAATTACAAACTTTTAGAATTACAATATGAAAAGCCACATGGGCATTCCCTTACAATATTCTGTAGGACAAAGCCTCGAATCAATACCTAGATCTACTACCCAGAACTATTCCGAACTGCCTAAGACAATAATACAGCCTTCCTTATATAGGCAATTTTCCACCGCTTGGGAAGGTTCCAGAATTTTAGCCAATAAGGCCGACCAAACTTAGAATTATTTTATTTTACATTTTATTACATCATAGTCGGCTCAAGATAACTTTTGAAACACCGAACAGAAATTTTGAAGAAAATTATTTTCCGCCATTTCGGGTGGCCCAACTTCCGAAGACCATAAGTCATCACCAGTTGACCCGATCGGTTATTATAACTCCATTTCAGAAACGCCACGAAGCGCTCTACAGGCCTTACCCGCGCAAGCGCCCGTCACCCAAATTTTCGACCTCATCTAGGGCCTCTAAAGCCTTCAAAACTGAGTTCAAAGTTTCTGTACCCTACTGCCAATACCGAAAATCTTTAATATCTTCCAATATACACTTGATCTGGTAATGAAACTTTACTGGCAGACTTATATGACCAAAATCAACCTCCAAGAAAAAAATCAGATCATTATGAGCACATACAAAAATTACCAAAAATAGTAACTTTCCATAAATAGCAGCTTTGCACAAAATAGCCCTTATTGAATATAAAAATAGAAATATTTTTGGGTGATGCAAGATTGCTCTTACACCCAGGATGATCATGCATCAGACACCTAGGGTAATTTGAGAAGTGACCCTGTCACGACTCAGGTGTGCAGAGGAAAACCAAGATGGCTAACCTCCTCCTTTGTCAGCCATGATGAATCTTCAACAGGTCATCCTTTCCACTTGACCAGATATTCTTCATATGTCCTGTTCCTTGTGCTTCTGCCAACACGACTGTCCAGTATATCTTCGATCTCCTTAGTGTCTGAACTAGTTGCCGGAATAATCCACTGTGCTGCTGTGATCTCATCTTCAACATCTCTTTCATGATACTCTGTCAGATCTGAAATGTTAAACACTGGTGAAATATTTAGCTCAGTAGGCAATTCTACCTCATATGCATTTCCTGAATCATGTTTCTTCAGTATCCTACATGGTCCAAACTTTTTCATTTTCAGCTTGTTATATGTACCAACTGGAAACCGCTCCTTCCGTAAATGAACTATGACTTCGTCACCAACTTGAAATTCTTTATACCTCTTTTTCTCATCTGCTTTAGCCTTATACTGTGCATTCATCTTGGTAATATGCTTCCTCACCTCTTCATGGATGTTCTTCAAGTGTTCTGCAAAATCCTCAGCTTCAGCACTACTTATTTCTCCTTTATCTATCTTCCTCAATTCAGATGCATTTCTTGGACTACTTCCATATACAATCTTGCTCTTGTTGACAGAATTATTGTATGCAAATTCCGCCTGTGGTAAAATCAAATCCCATCCTGTTGGCTTATCTCCAACCAAACATCGCAGCAAATTTCCCAAACTCCTATTCACCACCTCTGTCTGTCCATCAGTCTGTGGATGATGTGATGAACTAAACTTCAAATCTGTCTTCAACTTCTTCCACAATGTACGCCAGAAATATCCAACAAACTTAGTGTCCCGATCTGAAACTATGGTCTTTGGCAAACCATGAAGTCTCACTACTTCTCTGAAAAACAATTCTGCTACATGAACAGCATCATTAGTCTTCTTGCAGGGAATAAAATGTGCCATCTTTGAAAATCTATCAACTACCACAAAAATTGAATCGTGTCCCCGCTGTGTCGTCGGTAAACCAAGAACAAAGTCCATGCTGATATCCTCCCAAGGCTTCTCTGGTACAGATAATGGCTGATACAACCCTGTATTCTGCTTCACTCCTTTCGCCATCTGACATACTCTGCAACTCTGTACAAACTTCTTCACATCTTGCTTCAACTGTGGCCAATAATAATTCTCACTAACCAAATCAAGGGTTTTGTCGCGACCAAAATGTCCAGCCAATCCTCCGCTATGCTTCTCCTTGATGAGATTCTCCCTCATAGAACTTTGTGGAATGCACAACTGACTCCATCTGAATAGCATATCATCCTGGATGATGAAATCCAACCATTTTGTCCTGTCTAGAGTAACAGGTTCCGTACAAGCTTTCCAAGCTTTACCAAAATCAAGATCCTCTGGATACAAATTTTTGAGTTCCTTGAACCCAACCACTTCAATCTGCATTTCTGTCAGCAATAGTTGCCTTCTCCTAAGAGCATCTGCAACCTTATTAGACTTTCCACTCCTGTGTTTCAAAACAAATGTATAACTCTGCAAAAACTCAACCCATTTCAAATGCCTTTGATTCAATTTTTCTTGACTATTCAAATATTGCAAAGCTTGATGATCAGTATACAAAACAAACTCCTTAGAAAGTAGATAATGTCTCCACTTCTTTAATGCCTGAACTATAGCATAAAATTCTTGATCATAAACAGAATATTTCCTCTTGGCATCATTTAACTTCTCACTGAAATAAGCAACAGATTTACCTTCTTGGCTCATAACAGCTCCTATTGCAGTACCACTAGCATCACAATCTACTTGAAACACCTTATTGAAATCTGGAAGTGCTAAAACAGGTTGTTCGGTAAATTTTTGTTTCAATAATTGAAAACTCTTTTCTGCTCCTTTAGTCCACTTAAAATCTTTCCTATCCCCTCTCATTGTTTCAGTCAAGGGTCCACAAATACTGCTAAAATTTCTGATAAACTTTCTGTAAAAACTAGCTAGACCATGAAAAGATCTTACCTTAGTAGCACTCCTTGGAGTAGGCCATTCAAGGATAGCCTGTACCTTCTCCGAGTCCATTTTTAGACCTTCTACTGAAACTACAAATCCCAAATACATTAACTCTTTCTTCACAAAACTGCACTTCTTGAAATTAATCAACAATTTCTCTTCTCTCAACTTCTCAAATACCATACGAATATGCATCATATGCTCATCCAATGTCTTACTAAAGATCAAAATATCATCTAGGTAAACAATGACAAACTTACCCAGAAATTTTTTCAGAACCTTGTTCATGAGCCGCATGAAAGTGCTCGGTGCATTGGTTAGCCCAAAAGGCATGACTAACCACTCATATAGTCCTTCTTTTGTCTTGAAGGCAGTCTTCCATTCATCTCCTTCTTTGATCCGAATCTGATGATATCCATTCTTCAGATCTATCTTTGAGAAATACACAGCTCCACTCAAACAGTCCATAATATCATCCATTCGTGGTAATGGAAACCTATACTTGATTGTGATCTTGTTTATTATTCTGGAATCTGTACACATCTTCCATTCCCCATTCTTCTTTGGTGCTAATACCGCTGGTACAGCACAGGGACTCAGACTCTCTCGAATCAATCATTTTGTAACAACTCATGTACTTATCTGTTCAACTCCTCACTTTCTGCAGGTGTCATTCTGTGCGCTGCCTTATTCGGTAAACTCGCTCTTGGGATGAAGTCCATCTGATGACTGATCTTCCTGACTGGTGGTAATCCATCAGGCACATTATCAGATACAATATCCTGAAACTCATTCAACAAATCTGTAACTTCTACAGGAACATCTTCTACTTCCTCTTTACCAGCTTTTGGAATTAAAGCAAAACATACATGCTCATGCCTCATACCATCTAAGAAATTTCTTCCATCAACAAAAGTTATCCTTGCATTATCACATACCTTTTCTTCAGTCTCCTTCAATGGTTTTAGCTTATGTCGCACTCCATCCTTTGTCAAGGAATAGGTATTCGCATGAGCATCATGTACAGCACATCTATCAAACTACCACGGTCTACCTAACAACATATGACATGCATCCATAGAGATGATATCACATAGCACCTCATCTTGGTACCCGCCGATCTTGAACTTTACCATGCACTGTTCACTGACCATGACCTTGTGGTCATCCTGCACCTAGGCAATCCGATATGGATGTGGGTGTTTTTGTCTCTTGAGCTTCAACTTTGTCACCATCTGTTCTGACACCAAATTGTCAGTGCTTCCACTATCGATAATCACATCACAGCATTTACCCTCACACTTGCATCTAGTGCGAAACAGACTCCTCCTTTGCTTAGGTTCATTCTCACCACTCAACAGGGATCTTCTGTTAATCAACGTTTCTCCTCTCTCAGCATCTTCAAAATTTGATGATCTGGCATCTTCATCTATATGTGCAACTCTGGCCTGGCATTCATTTCTCCTGTCTGTTCTGCCTTGGCGCTGAGGACATTCAAATGCCCTATGACCTTCTTCTCCACAGTGAAAACATGTTCCATGGAAGCCACCTCTTCTAGATCCTTGTCCTCTTCCTCTTCCTCTCTGATCTCTATTATTCTGATCCTGGAAGCGATTGGAATTATTTCTGCGCTGATTCTGACTGCTACTGGCCTCATCCTTCTTTTTCGAATCTTCATTTCTGCCACCATATGACTGTCCACCAGATCGTCCACCATGACCTCTTCCGTTTTGTCTGCTCTCAAACTTCTTGTTCAGCTTTTCCTCTAATTTTAGGGAAAACTGGTATGCCTCTTCAATACTGTTCATTCGAACCAGATTCAGCTCCTCTTGAATGCTTGGCCTTAACCCATTAAGGTATCGGGCAACTTTCTCTTTATCAGCTTCTGCATGGCCTGTTCTGATGAGAAGTCGATAGAACTCTTCTGTATACTCCTGAACAGATCTTCCTGCTTGCTTCAAACTTTGCATTTTCTTCAGTAGGTCAAGCTCATAATCAACAAGAATGAACTGTCACTTCAATTTATCCACCATCCAATCCCATCTCGTGATTTTCTCCTTTCCCCGTCTATTTCGCTCCAACTGAATCTCTTGCCACCATATCTTCGCATGACTTTTCAGTCTGGCCTTCGCAAATTTGACCCTATCAGGATCCTCAACATCTTCATACTCAAAATATTCCTTGCATTCATTGATCCAGTCGATCAATTCCTCTGGGTTAAGATTTCTTGAAAATGTAGGAACCTCAATCTTAGGTCTTTTCCCAATCTTGGAAATCGTCAGGAAAAGTCTTTCTTTCTCCTGGTTCACAATTTCAACTTCTCCTTCTTGATATTATTCTTCGGCTTCATCCTCGCTTTCATCTCTGACATTAAGATTCATTCCTTTGCGAATTTCTTCTTGCAATGCTCGCACTTGTCTCTGCATCTCTCTAACCTCATGTGTCACAGCACCAGCTCTTCCGCCACGTTCTCTTCGTGGAGGTATTTTTGTGATGTACGCTGAAACCCTAACCACGGTCCTGGTGCAAACTGCCTCACAGTCGGTGATCTGTTTACACACTCAAGAAAACCTGCTCTGATACCACTTGATGAAAGGTGCTCCTCTTAATACCACAAACACATAACAGAAATAGAGAAACAACAACAGTAATATGCAAGAACAGAAAATTGGCTTCTTATTATCTCCACAAATGTGGAATTACAAACTTTTAGAATTACAATATGCAAAGCCACATGGGCATTCCCTTACAATATTCTGTAGGACAAAGCTTCGAATCAATACCCAGATCTACTACCCAGAACTATTCCGAACTGCCTAAGAAAATAATACAGGCTTCCTTATATAGGCAATTTTCCACCGCCTGGGAAGGTTCCAGAATTTTAGCCAATAAGACCGACCAAACTTAGAATTATTTTATTTTACATTTTATTACATCATAGTCGGCTCAAGATAACCTTTGAAACCCCGAACAGAAATTTTGAAAAAAATTATTTTCTGCCATTTCGGGTGGCCCAACTTCCGAAGACCATAAGTCATCACCAGTTGACCCGATCGGCTATTATAAACCCATTTCAAAAATGCCACGAAGCGCTCTACAGGCCTACCCTACACAAGCGCCCGTCACCCAAATTTTTGACCTCATCCGGGGCCTCTGAAGCCTTCAAAACTGAGTGCAAAGTTTCTGTACCCTGCTGCCAATACCGAAAATCTTCAATATCTTCCAATATACACTTGATCTGGCAATGAAACTTTACTGGCAGACTTATATGACCAAAATCAACCTCCAAGAAAAAAATCAGATCATTCTGAGCACATATAAAAATTACGAAAAATAGTAACTTTCCATAAATAGCAGCTCTGCGGAAAAATAGCCCTTATTGACTACAAAAATAGAAATATTTTTGGGTGATGCAAGATTGCTCTTACACCCAGGATGCTCTTGCATCAGACACCCAGGGTAATTTTAGAAGTGACTCTGTCACGACTCAGGTGTGCAGACGAAAACCAAGACGGCTAACCTCCTCCTTTGTCAGCCATGATGAATCTTCAACAGGTCATCCTTTCCACTTGACCAGATATTCTTCATATGTCCTGTTCCTTGTGCTTCTGCCAACACGACTGTCCAGTATATCTTCGATCTCCTTAGTGTCTGAACTAGTTGCCGGAATAATCCACTGTGCTTCTGTGATCTCATCTTCAACACCTCCTTCATGATAATCTGTCAGATCTGAAATGTTAAACACTGGTGAAATATTTAGCTCAGTAGAAAATTCTACCTCATATGCATTTTCTGAATCATGTTTCTTCAGTATCCTACATGGTCCAAACTTCTTCATTTTTAGCTTGTTATATGTACCAACTGAAAACCGCTCCTTCCGCAAATGAACCATGACTTCGTCATCAATTTGAAATTTTTTATACCTCTTTTTCTCATCTGCCTTAGCCTTATACTGTGCATTCATCTTGGTAATATGCTTCCTCACCTCTTCATGGATGTTCTTCAAGTGTTCTGCAAAATCCTCAGCTTCAGCACTACTTATTTCTCCTTTATCTATCTTCCTCAATTCAGATGCATTTCTTGGACTACTTCCATATACAATCTTGCTCCTGTTGACAGAATTATTGTATGCAAATTCCGCCTGTGGTAAAATCAAATCCCATCCTGTTGGCTTATCTCCAACCAAACATTTCAGCAAATTTCCCAAACTCTTATTCACCACCTTTGTCTGTCCATCAGTCTGTGGATGATGTGATGAACTAAACTTCAAATCTGTCTTCAACTTCTTCCACAATGTACGCCAGAAATATCCAACAAACTTAGTGTCCCGATCTGAAACTATGGTCTTTGGCAAACCATGAAGTCTCACTACTTCTCTGAAAAATAATTCTGCTACATGAACAGCATCATTAGTCTTCTTGCAGGGAATAAAATGTGCCATCTTTGAAAATCTATCAACTACCATAAAAATTAAATCGTGTCCCCGCTGTGTTCTTGGTAAACCAAGAACAAAGTCCATGCTGATGTCCTCCCAAGGCTTCTCTGGTCTAGATAATGGCTGATATAATCATGTATTCTGTTTCACTCCTTTTGCCATCTGACATACTCTGCAACTCTGTACAAACTTCTTCATATCTTGCTGCAACTGTGGCCAATAATAATTCTCACTAACCAAACCAAGGGTTTTGTCGCGACCAAAATGTCCAGCCAATCCTCCGCTATGCTTCTCCTTGCTGAGATTCTCCCTCATAGAACTTCGTGGAATGCACAACTGACTCCCTCTGAATAGCATATCATCCTGGATGATGAAATCCAACCATTTTGTCCTGTTTAGAGTAACAGGTTCTGTACAAGCTTTCCAAGCTTCACCAAAATCAGGATCCTCTGGATAAAAATTCTTGAGTTCTTTGAACCCAACCACTTCAATCTGCATTTCTGTCAGCAATAGTTGCCTTCTGCTAAGAGCATCTGCAACCCTATTAGACTTTCCACTCCTATGTTTCAAAACAAATGTATAACTCTGCAAAAACTCAACCCATTTCAAATGCCTTTGATTCAATTTTTCTTGACTGTTCAAATATTGCAAAGCTTGATGATCAGTATACAAAACAAACTCCTTAGGAAGTAGATAATGTCTCCACTTCTTTAATGCCTGAACTATAGCATAAAATTTTTGATCATAAACAGAATATTTTCTCTTGGCATCATTTAACTTCTCACTGAAATAAGCAACAGGTTTACCTTCTTGGCTCATAACAGCTCCTATTGCAGTACCACTAGCATCACAATCTACTTGAAACACCTTATTAAAATCTGTAAGTGCTAAAACAGGTTGTTCAGTAACTTTTTATTTCAATAATTGAAAACTCTTTTCTGCTCCTTTAGTCCACTTAAACTCCTTCCTATCCCCTCTCATTGTTTCAGTCAAGGGTCCACAAATACTACTAAAATTTCTGATAAACTTTTTGTAAAAGCTAGCTAAACCATGAAAATATCTTACCTCAGTAGCACTCCTTGGAGTAGGCCATTCAAGGATAGCCTGTACCTTCTTCGAGTCCATTTTTAGACCTTCTGCTGAAACTACAAATCTCAAATACACTAACTCTTTCTTCGCAAAACTGCACTTTTTCAAATTAATCAACAATTTCTCTTCTCTCAACTTCTCAAATACCATACGAATATCCATCATATGCTCATCCAATGTCTTATTAAAGATCAAAATATCATCTAGGTAAACAATGATAAACTTACCCAGAAATTCTTTCAGAACCTCATTCATGAGCCGCATGAAAGTGCTCGGTGTATTGGTTAGCCCAAAAGGCATGACTAACCACTCATATAGTCCTTCCTTTATCTTGAAGGCAGTCTTCCATTCATCTCCTTCTCTGATCTGAATCTGATGATATCCACTCTTCAGATCTATCTTTGAGAAATACACAGCTCCACTCAAACAGTCCGTAATATCATCCATTCGTGGCAATAGAAACCTATACTTGATTGTGATCTTGTTTATTGCTTTATAATCTATACACATCCTCCATTCTCCATTCTTCTTTGGTGCTAATACCGCTGGTACAGCACAGGGACTCAGACTCTCTCGAATCAATCCTTTCTGTAACAACTCATGTACTTGTCTGTTCAACTCCTCACTTTTTGCAGGTGTCATTCTGTGCGCTGCCTTATTCGGTAAACTCGCTCTTGGGATCAAGTCCATCTGATGACTGATCTTCCTGACTGGTGGTAATCCATCAGGCACATTATCAGATACAATATCCTGAAACTCATTCAATAAATCTGCAACTTCTACATGAACATCTTCTACTTCCTCTTTACCAGTTTTTGGAATTAAAGCAAAACATACATGATCATGCCTCATACCATCTAGGAAATTTCTTCCATCAACAAAATTTATCTTTGCATTACCACATACCTTTTTTTCAGTCTCCTTCAATGGTTTTAGCTTATGTCGCACTCCATCCTTTGTCAAGGAATAGGTATTCACACGACCATCATGTACAACACATCTATCAAACTGCCACAGTCTACCTAACAACATATGACATGCATCCATAGAGATGATATCACATAGCACCTCATCTTGGTACCCGCCGATCTTGAACTTTACCAGACACTGTTCACTGACCATGACCTTGTGGTCATCCTGCACCCAGGGAATCCAATATGGATATGGGTGTTTCTGTCTCTTGAGCTTCAACTTTGTCACCATCTCTTCTGACACCAAATTGTCAGTGCTTCCACTATCGATAATCACATGACAGCATTTACCCTCACACTTGCATTTAGTGTGAAATAGGCTCCTCCTTTGCTCGGCTTCATTCTCACCACTCAACATGACTCTTCTATTAATCAACGTTTCTCCTCTCTCAGCATCTTCAGAATTTGATGATCGGGCATCTTCATCTATATGTGCAACTCTGGCCTGGCCTTCATTTCTCCTGTCTATTCTCCCTTGGCGCTGAGGACATTCAAATGCCCTATGACCTTCTCCACAGTGAAAATATGTTCCATGGAAGCCACCTCTTCTAGATCCTTGTCCTCTTCCTCTTCCTCTTTGATCTCTATTATTCTGATCCTGGAAGCGATTGGAATTATTTTCACGCTGATTCTGACTGTTACTGGCCTCATCCTTCTTTTTCGGATCTTCATTTCGGCCAACATATGACCGTCCACCAGATCGTCCACCGCGACCTCTTCTATTTTGTCTGCTCTCAAACTTCTTGTTCAACTTTTCCTCTACTTTTAGGGAAAACTGGTATGCCTCTTCAATACTGTTCATTCGAACCAGATTCAGCTCCTCCTGAATGCTTGGCCTTAACCCATTAAGGTATCGAGCAACTTTCTCTTTATCAGCTTCTGCATGGCCTGTTCTGATGAGAAGTCAATAGAACTCCTCTGTATACTCCTGAACAGATCTTCCTGCTTGCTTCAAACTTTGCATTTTCTTCAGTAGGTCAAGCTCATAATCAACAGGAATGAACTGTCGCTTCAATTTATCCACCATCCGATCCCATCTCGTGATTTTCTCCTTTCCCCGTCTATTTCGCTCCAACTGAATCTCTTGCCACCATATCTTTGCATGACCTTTCATTCTGGCCTTCGCAAATTTGACCCTATCAGGATCCTCAATATCTTCATACTCAAAATATTCTTCGCATTCATTGATCCAGTCGATCAATTCCTCTGGGTTAAGATTTCTTGAAAATGTAGGAACCTCAATCTTAGGTCTTTTCTCAATCTTGGAAATCGCCCGGAAAAGTCTTTCTTCCTCTTGGTTCACAATTTCAACTTCTCCTTCTTGATATTCTTCTTCGGCTTCATCCTCGCTTTCATCTCTGACATTAAGATTCATTCCTCTGTGAATCTCTTCTTGCAATTCTCGCACTTGTCTCTGCAGCTCTCTAACCTCAGGTGTCACAGCACCAGCTCTTCCGCCACGTTCTCTTCGTGGAGGCATTTTCCCGATCCGTGCTGAAACCCTAACCACGGGCCTGGTGCAAACTGCCTCACAGTCGGTGATCTGTTTACACACTCAAGAAAACCTGCTCTGATACCACTTGATGAAGGGTGCTCCCCTTAATACCACAAACACATAACATAAATAGAGAAACAACAGTAATATGCAAGAATAGAAAATTGGCTTCTTATTATCTCCACAAATGTGGAATTACAAACTTTTAGAATTACAATATGCAAAGCCACATGGGCATTCCCTTACAATATTCTGTAGGAAAAAGCCTCGAATCAATACCCAGATCTACTACCCAGAACTATTCCGAACTACCTAAGACAATAATACAGCCTTCCTTATATAGGCAATTTTCCACCGCCTGGGAAGGTTCCAAAATTTTAGCCAATAAGACCGACCAAACTTAGAATTATTTTATTTTACATTTTATTACATCATAGTCGGCTCAAGATAACCTTTGAAACCCCGAACAGAAATTTTGAAAAAAATTATTTTCCGCCATTTCGGGTGGCCCAACTTCCGAAGACCATAAGTCATCACCAGTTTACCCGATCGGCTATTATAACCCCATTTTAGAAATGCCACGAAGTGCTCTACAGGTCTGACCCACGCAAGCGCCCGTCACCCAAATTTTTGACCTCATTCGGAGCCTCTAAAGCCTTCAAAACTAAGTTCAAAGTTTCTATACCCTGCTGCCAATACCGAAAATCTTCAATATCTTACAATATACACTTGATCTAGCAATGAAAATTTACTGGCAGACTTATATGACCAAAATCAACCTCCAAGAAAGAAATCAGATCATTCTGAGCACATACAAAAATTACCAAAAATAGTAACTTTCCATAAATAGCAACTCTGCACAAAATAGCCCTTATTGAATACAAAAATAGAAATATTTTTGGGTGACGCAAGATTGCTCTTACACCCAGGAGGCTCCTGCATCAAACACCCGTGGTAATTAGATAAGTGACCCTGTCGCGACTCAGGTGTGCAGAGGAAAACCAAGATGGCTAATCTCCTCCTTTGTCAGCCATGATGAATCTTCAACAGGTCATCCTTTCCACTTGACCAGATAATCTTCATATGTCCTGTTCCTTGTGCTTTTGCCAACATGACTGTCCAGTATATCTTCGATCTCCTTAGTGTCTAAACTAGTTGCCGGAATAATCCACTGTGCTGCTGTGATCTCATCTTCAACACCTCCTTCACGATACTCTGTCAGATCTGAAATGTTAAACACTGGTGAAATATTTAGCTCAGTAGGCAATTCTACCTCATATGCATTTCCTGAATCATGTTTCTTCAGTATCCTACATGGTCCAAACTTCTTCATTTTCAGCTTGTTATATGTACCAACTGAAAACCGCTCCTTCCGCAAATGAACCATGACTTCATCACCAACTTGAAATTCTTTATACCTCCTTTTCTCATCTGCCTTAGCCTTATACTGTGCATTCATCTTGGTAATATGCTTCCTCACCTCTTCATGGATGTTCTTTAAGTGTTCTGCAAAATCCTCAGCTTTAGCACTACTTATTTCTCCTTTATCTATCTTCTTAAATTCAGATACATTTCTTGGACTACTTCCATATACAATCTTGCTCCTGTTGACAGAATTATTGTATGCAAATTCCGCCTGTGGTAAAATCAAATCCCATCCTGTTGGCTTATCTCCAACCAAACATCTCATCAAATTTTTCAAACTCCTATTCACCACCTCTGTCTGTCCATCAGTCTGTGGATGATGTCCTGAACTAAACTTCAAATCTATCTTCAACTTCTTCCACAATGTACGCCAGAAATATCCAACAAACTTAGTGTCCCAATCTGAAACTATGGTCTTTGGCAAACCATGAAGTCTCACTACTTCTCTGAAAAATAATTCTGCTACATGAACAGCATCATTAGTCTTCTTGCAGGGAATAAAATGTGCCATCTTTGAAAATCCATCAACTACAACAAAAATTGAATAGTGTCCCCGCTGTGTCCTCGGTAAACCAAGAACAAAGTCAATGCTGATATCCTCCCAAGGCTTCTCTGGTACAGATAATGGCTGATACAACCCTGTATTCTGCTTCACTCCTTTCGCCATCTGACATACTCTGTAACTCTGTACAAACTTCTTCACATCTTGCTGGAACTGTGGCCAATAATAATTCTCACTAACCAAACCAAGGGTTTTGTCACGACCAAAATATCCAGCCAATCCTCCGCTATGCTTCTCCTTGATGAGATTCTCCCTCATAGAACTTCGTGGAATGCACAACTGACTCCCTCTGAATAGCATATCATCCTGGATGATGAAATCCAACCATTTTATCCTGTCTAGAGTAACAGGTTCTGTACAAGCTTTCCAAGCTTCACCAAAATCAGGATCCTCTAGATACAAATTTTTGAGTTCCTTGAACCCAACCACTTCAATCTGCATTTCTGTCAGCAATAGTTGCCTTCTGCTAAGAACATCTGCAACCCTATTAGACTTTCCACTCTTGTGTTTCAAAACAAATGTATAACTCTGCAAAAACTCAACCCATTTCAAATGCCTTTGATTCAATTTTCCTTGACTATTCAAATATTGCAAAGCTTGATGATCAGTATACAAAACAAACTCCTTAGGAAGTAGATAATGTCTCCACTTCTTTAATGCCTGAACAGTAGCATAAAATTATTGATCATAAACAGAATATTTCCTCTTGGCATCATTTAACTTCTCACTGAAATAAGCAACAGGTTTACCTTCTTAGCTCATAACAGCTCCTATTGCAGTACCACTAGCATCACAATCTACTTGAAACACCTTATTGAAATATGGAAGTGCTAAAACAGGTTGTTCGATAACTTTTTGTTTCAATAATTGAAAACTCTTTTCTAATCCTTTAGTCCACTTAAACTCTTTCCTATCCCCTCTCATTGTTTCAGTCAAGGGTCCACAAATACTGCTAAAATTTCTGATAAACTTTCTGTAAAAGCTAGCTAGACCATGAAAAGATCTTACCTCAGTAGCACTCCTTGGAGTAGGCCATTCAAGGATAGCCTGTACCTTCTCCAAGTCCATTTTTAGACCCTCTGCTGAAACTACAAATCCCAAATATACTAACTCTTTCTTCACAAAACTGCACTTCTTGAAATTAATCAACAATTTCTCTTCTCTCAACTTCTCAAATACCATACGAATATGCATCATATGCTCATCCAATGTCTTACTAAAGATCAAAATATCATCTAGGTAAACAATGATAAACTTACCCAGAAATTTTTTCAGAACCTCGTTCATGAGCCGCATGAAAGTGCTCGGTGCATTGGTTAGCCCAAAAGGCATGACTAACCACTCATATAGTCCTTCCTTTGTCTTGAAGACAGTCTTCCATTCATCTCCTTCTCTGATCCGAATCTGATGATATCCACTCTTCAGATCTATCTTTGAGAAATACACAGCTCCACTCAAACAGTCCGTAATATCATTCATTCGTGGTAATGGAAACCTATACTTGATTGTGATCTTGTTTATTATTCTAGAATCTATACGCATCCTCCATTCTCCATTCTTCTTTGGTGCTAATACCGCTGGTACAGCACAGGGACTCAGACTCTCTCGAATCAATCCTTTCTGTAACAACTCATGTACTTGTCTGTTCAACTCCTCACTTTTTGTAGGTGTCATTCTGTGCGCTGCCTTATTCGGTAAACTCGCTCTTGGGATCAAGTCCATCTGATGACTGATCTTCCTGACTGGTGGTAATCCATCAGGCACGTTATCGGATACAATATCCTGAAACTCAATCAACAAATCTGCAACTTCTACAGGAACATCTTCTACTTCCTCTTTACCAGCTTTTGGAATTAAAGCAAAACATACATGCTCATGCCTCATACCATCTAGGAAATTTCTTCCATCAACAAAAGTTATCCTTGCATTACCACATACCTTTTCTTCAGTCTCCTTCAATGGTTTTGGCTTATGTCACACTCCATCCTTTGTCAAGGAATAGGTATTCGCACGACCATCATGTACAACACATCTATCAAACTGTCACGGTCTACCTAACAACATATGACATGCATCCATAGAGATGATATCACATAGCACCTCATCTTGGTACCTGTCGATCTTGAACTTTACCAGGCACTGTTCACTGACCATGACCTTGTGGTCATCCTGCACCCAGGCAATCCGATATGGATGTGGGTGTTTCTGTCTCTTGAGCTTCAACTTTGTCACCATCTGTTCTGACACCAAATTGTCAGTGCTTCCACTATCGATAATCACATCACAGCATTTACCCACACACTTGCATCTAGTGCGAAACAGGCTACTCCTTTGCTTAGGTTCATTCTCACCACTCAACAAGACTCTTCTGTTAATCAACGTTTCTCCTCTCTCAGCATCTTCGGAATTTGATGATCTGGCATCTTCATCTATATGTTCACCTCTGGCCTGGCCTTCATTTCTCCTGTCTGTTCTGCCTTGGCACTAAGGACATAAAAATGTCCTATGACCTTCTTCTCCATAGTGAAAACATGTTCCATGGAAGCCACCTTTTCTAGATCCTTGTCCTTTTCCTCTTCCTCTCTGATCTTTATTATTCGGATCTTGGAAGCGATTGGAATTATTTTCGCGCTGATTCTGACTGCTACCGGCCTCATCCTTCTTTTTCGAATCTTCATTTCGGCCACCATATGACCGTTCACCAGATCGTCCACCGTGACCTCTTCCGTTTTGTCTGCTCTCAAACTTCTTGTTCAGCTTTTCCTCTACTTTTAGAGCAAACTGGTATGCCTCTTCAATACTGTTCATTCGAACCAGATTCAGCTCCTCTTAAATGCTTGGCCTTAACCCATTAAGGTATCGGGCAACTTTCTCTTTATCAGCTTCTGCATGGCCTGTTCTAATGAGAATTCGATAGAACTCCTCTATATACTCCTGAACAGATCTTCCTGCTTGCTTCAAACTTTGCATTTTCTTCAGTAGGTCAAGCTCATAATCAACAGGAATGAATTGTCACTTCAATTTATCCACCATCCGATACCATCTCATGATTTTCTCCTTTCTCCGTCTATTTCGCTCCAACTGAATCTCTTGCCACCATATCTTCGCATGACCTTTCAGTCTGGCCTTCGCAAATTTGACCCTATCAGGATCCTCAACATCTTCATACTCAAAATATTCCTCGCATTCATTGATCCAGTCGATCAATTCCTCTGGGTTAAGATTTTCAAAAAATGTAGGAACCTCAATTTTAGGTCTTTTCCCAATCTTGGAAATCGCCCGGAAAAGTCTTTCTTCCCCCTGGTTCACAATTTCAACTTCTCCTTCTTGATATTCTTCTTCGGCTTCATCCTCGCTTTCGTCTCTGACATTAAGATTCATTCCTTTGTGAATCTCTTCTTGCAATGCTCGCACTTGTCTCTGTAGCTCTCTAACCTCAGGTGTCACAGCACCAGCTCTTCCACCACGTTCTCTTCGTGGAGGCATTTTCGCAATGCGCGCTGAAACCCTAACCACGGTCCTGGTGCAAACTGCCTCACAGTCGGTGATCTGTTTACACACTCAAGAAAACCTACTCTGATACCACTTGATGAAGGGTGCTCCCCTTAATACCACAAACACATAATAGAAATAGAGAAACAACAACAGTAATATGCAAGAACAGAAAATTGGCTTCTTATTATCTCCACAAATGTAGAATTACAAACTTTTAGAATTACAATATTCAAAACCACATTGGCATTCCCTTACAATATTCTGTAGGACAAAGCATCGAATCAATACTCAGATCTACTACCCAGAACTATTCTGAACTGCCTAAGACAATAATACAGCCTTCCTTATATAGGCAATTTTCCACCGCCTGGGAAGGTTCAAGAATTTTAGCCAATAAGGCCGACCAAACATAGAATTATTTTATTTTAAATTTTATTACATCATAGTCGGCTCAAGATAACCTTTGAAACCCTGAACAGAAATTTTGAAGAAAATTATTTTCCGCCATTTCGGTTGGCCCAACTTCTGAAGACCATAAGTCATCACCAGTTGACCCGATCGGCTATTATAACCCCATTTCAGAAACGCCACGAAGCGCTCTACAGGCCGGACCCGCGCAAGCACCCGTCATCCAAATTTTCGACCTCATCCGGGGCCTTTAAAGCCTTCAAAACTGAGTTCAAAGTTTCTGTACCATGCTGCCAATACCGAAAATCTTCAATATCTTCCAATATACACTTGATCTGGCAATGAAACTTTACTGGCAAACTTATATGACCAAAATCAACCTCCAAGAAAGAAATCAGATCAATCTAAGCACATACAAAAATTACCAAAAAAAGTAACTTTCCATAAATAGCAGCTCTGCACAAAATAGCCCTTATTGAATACAAAAATAGAAATATTTTTGGGTGATGCAAGATTGCTCTTACACCCAGGATGCTCCTGCATCAAACACCCGGGGTAATTGAAGAAGTGACCCCGTCACGACTCAGGTGTGCAGAGGAAAACCAAGATGGCTAACCTCCTCCTTTGTCAGCCATGATGAATCTTCAACAGGTCCTCCTTTCCACTTGACCAGATATTCTTCATATGTCCTGTTCCTTGTGCTTCTGCCAACACGACTGTCCAGTATATTTTCGATCTCCTTAGTGTCTGAACTAGTTTCCGGAATAATCCACTGTGCTGCTGTGATCTCATCTTCAACACCTCCTTCATGATACTCTGTTAGATTTGAAATGTTAAACACTGGTGAAATATTTAGCTCAGTAGGCAATTCTACCTCATATGCGTTTCCTGAATCATGTTTCTTCAGTATCCTACATGATCCAAACTTCTTCATTTTCAGCTTGTTATATGTACCAACTGGAAACCGCTCCTTCCGCAAATGAACCATGACTTCGTCACCAACTTGAAATTATTTATACCTCTTTTTCTCATCTGCCTTAGCCTTATACTGTGCATTCATCTTGGTTATATGCTTCCTCACCTCTTCATGGATGTTCTTCAAGTGTTCTGCAAAATTCTCAGCTTCAGCACTACTTATTTCTCCTTTATCTATCTTCTTCAATTCAGATGCATTTCTTGGACTACTTCCATATACAATCTTGCTCCTGTTGACAGAATTATTGTATGTAAATTCCGCCTGTGGTAAAATCAAATCCCATTTTGTTGGCTTATCTCCAACCAAACATCTCAGCAAATTTCTCAAACTCCTATTCACCACCTCTGTCTGTCCATCAGTCTGTGGATGATGTGATGAACTAAATTTCAAATCTGTCTTCAACTTCTTCCACAATGTACGCCAGAAATATCCAACAAACTTAGTGTCCCGATCTGAAACTATGGTCTTTGGCAAACCATGAAGTCTCACTACTTCTCTGAAAAATAATTCTGCTACATGAACATCATCATTAGTCTTTTTGTAGGGAATAAAATGTGCCATCTTTGAAAATCTATCAACTACCACAAAAATTGAATCGTGTCCCCGCTGTGTCCTCGGTAAACCAAGAACAAAGTCCATGCTGATATCCTCCCAAGGCTTCTCTGGTACAGATAATGGCTGATACAACCCTGTATTCTACTTCACTCCTTTCACCATCTGACATACTCTGCAACTCTGTACAAACTTCTTCACATCTTACTGCAACTGTGGCCAATAATAATTTTCACTAACCAAACCAAGGGTTTTGTCACGACCAAAATGTCCAGCCAATCCTCCGCTATGCTTCTCCTTGATGAGATTCTCTCTCATAAAACTTCGTGGAATGCACAACTGACTCCCTCTGAATAGCATATCATCTTGGATGATGAAATCCAACCATTTTGTCCTGTCTAGAGTAACAGGTTCTGTACAAGCTTTCCAAGCTTCACAAAAATCAGGATCCTCTAGATACAAATTCTTGAGTTCTTTGAACCCAACCACTTCAATCTGCATTTCTGTCAGCAATAGTTACCTTCTGCTAAGAGCATCTGCAAGCCTATTAGACTTTCCACTCCTGTGTTTCAAAACAAATGTATAACTCTGCAAAAACTCAACCCATTTCAAATGCCTTTGATTCAATTTTCCTTGACTATTCAAATATTGCAAAGCTTGATGATCAGTATACAAAACAAACTCCTTAGGAAGTAGATAATGTCTCCACTTCTTTAATGCCTGAACTATAGCATAAAATTCTTGATCATAAACAGAATATTTCCTCTTGGCATCATTTAACTTCTCACTGAAATAAGCAACAGGTTTACCTTCTTGGCTCATAACAGCTCCTATTGCAGTACCACTAGCATCACAATCTATTTAAAACACCTTATTGAAATCTGGAAGTGCTAAAACAGGTTGTTCGATAACTTTTTGTTTCAATAATTGAAAACTCTTTTCTGCTCCTTTAGTCCACTTAAACTCTTTCCTATCTCCTCTCATTGTTTCAGTCAAGGGTCCACAAATACTGCTAAAATTTTTGATAAACTTTCTGTAAAAGCTAGCTAGACCATGAAAACATCTTAATTCAGTAGCACTCCTTGGAGTAGGCCATTCAAGGATAGCTTGTACCTTCTCTGAGTCCATTTTTAGACCTTTTGCTAAAACTACAAATCCCAAATACACTAACTTTTTCTTCACAAAACTGCACTTCTTCAAATTAATCGACAATTTCTCTTCTCTCAACTTCTTAAATGCCATACGAATATGCATCATATGCTCATCCAATGTCTTACTAAAGATCAAAATATCATCTAGGTAAACAATGACAAACTTACCCAGAAATTCTTTCAGAACCTCGTTCATGAGCCGCATGAAAGTGTTCGGTGCATTGGTTAGCCCAAAAGGCATGACTAACCACTCATATAGTCCTTCCTTTGTCTTGAAGGCAGTCTTCCATTCATCTCCTTCTCTGATCCGAATCTGATGATATCCACTCTTCAGATCTATCTTTGAGAAATACACAGCTCCACTCAAACAGTCCATAATATCATCCATTCGTGGTAATGGAAACCTATACTTGATTGTGATCTTGTTTATTGCTCTGGAATCTGTACACATCCTCCATTCTCCATTCTTCTTTGGTGCTAATACCGCTGGTACAGCACAGGGACTTAGACTCTCTCGAATCAATCCTTTCTGTAACAACTCATGTACTTGTCTGTTCAACTCCTCACTTTCTCCAAGTGTCATTCTGTGCGCTGCCTTATTCGGTTAACTCGCTCCTAGAATCAAGTCCATCTGATGACTGATCTTCCTGACTGGTGGTAATCCATCAGGCACGTTATCCGATACAATATCCTAAAACTCATTCAACAAATCTGCAACTTCTACAGGAACATCTTCTACGTCCTCTTTACTAGCTTTTAGAATTAAAGTAAAACATACATGCTCATGCCTCATACCATTTAAGAACTTTCTTCCATCAACAAAAGTTATCCTTGCATTACCACATAACTTTTCTTCAGTCTCCTTCAATGGTTTTAGCTTATGTTGCACTCCATCCTTTGTCAAAGAATAGGTATTCACACGACCATCATGTACAACACATCTATCAAACTGCCATGGTCTACCTAACAACATATGACATGCATCCATAGAGATGATATCACATAGCACCTCATCTTGGTACCCGCCGATCTTGAACTTTACCAGGCACTGTTCACTGACCATGACCTTGTGGTTATCCTGCACCCAGGCAATCCGATATGGATGTGGGTGTTTCTGTCTCTTGAGCTTCAACTTTGTCACCATCTCTTCTGACACCAAATTATCAGTGCTTCCACTATCGATAATCACATCACAGCATTTACCCTCACACTTGCATCTAGTGCGAAACAGGCTCCTCCTTTGCTCAGGTTCATTCTCACCACTCAATAGGACTTTTCTGTTAATCAATGTTTCTCCTCTCTCAGCATCTTCAGAATTTGATGATTTGGCATCTTCATCTATATGTACAACTCTGGCCTGGCATTCATTTCTCCTGTCTGTTCTGCCTTGGCGCTAAAGACATTCAAATGCCCTATGACCTTTTTCTCCAGAGTGAAAACATGTTCTATGGAAGCCACCTCTTCTAGATCCTTGTCCTCTTCTTCCTCTTTGATCTCTATTATTCTAATCCTGGAAGCGATTGAAATTATTTTCGCGCTGATTCTGACTGCTACTGGCCTCATCCTTCTTTTTCAGATCTTCATTTCGGCCACCATATGACCGTCCACCAGATCATCCACCGCGACCTCTTCCATTTTGTCTGCTCTCAAACTTCTTGTTCAGCTTTTCCTCTACTTTTAGGGCAAACTGTTATGCCTCTTCAATACTGTTCATTCGAACCAGATTCAGCTCCTCCTGAATGCTTGGCCTTAACCCATTAAGGTATCGGGCAACTTTCTCTTTATCAGCTTCTGCATGGCCTATTCTGATGAGAAATCGATAGAACTCATCTGTATACTCCTGAACAGATCTTCCTGCTTGCTTCAAACTTTGCATTTTCTTCAGTAGGTCAAGCTCATAATCAACAGGAATGAACTGTCGCTTCAATTTATCCACCATCCGATCCCATCTCGTGATTTTCTCCTTTCCCTGTCTATTTCTCTCCAACTGAATCTCTTGCCACCATATCTTCGCATGACCTTTCAGTCTGGCCTTCGCAAATTTGACCCTATCAAGATCCTCAACATCTTCATACTCAAAATATTCCTCGCATTCATTGATCCAGTCGATCAATTCCTTTGGGTTAAGATTTCCAGAAAATGTAGGAACCTCAATCTTAGGTCTTTTCCCAATTTTGGAAATCGCCCGAAAAAGTCTTTCTTCCTCCTGGTTCACAATTTCAACTTCTCCTTCTTGATATTATTCTTCGGCTTCATCCTCGCTTTCATCTCTGACATTAAGATTCATTCCTCTGTGAATCTCTTCTTGCAATGCTCGCACTTGTCTCTGCAGCTCTCTAACCTCAAGTGTCACAGCACCAGCTCTTCCGCCACGTTCTCTTCGTGGAGGCATTTTCGCGATGCACACTGAAACCCTAACCACAGTCCTGGTGCAAACTGCCTCACAGTCGGCGATTTGTTTACACACTCAAAAAAATCTGCTCTGATACCACTTGATGAAGGGTGCTCCCCTTAATACCACAAACACATAACAGAAATAGCGAAACAACAACAGTAATATGCAAGAATAGAAAATTGGCTTCTTATTATCTCCACAAATGTGGAATTACAAACTTTTAGAATTACAATATGCAAAGCCACATGGGCATTCCTTTACAATATTCTGTAGGACAAAGCCTCGAATCAATACCCAGATCTACTATCCAGAACTATTCCGAACTGCCTAAGACAATAATACAGCCTTCCTTATATAGGCAATTTTCCACCGCTTGGGAAGGTTACAGAATTTTAGCCAATAAGGCCAACCAAACTTAGAATTATTTTATTTTGCATTTTATTACATCATAGTCGGCTCAAGATAACCTTTGAAACCCCGAACAGAAATTTTGAAGAAAATTATTTTTCGCCATTTCGGGTGGCCCAACTTCTGAAGACCATAAGTCATCACCAGTTGACCCGATTGGCTATTATAACCCCATTTCGAAAATGCCACGAAGCGCTCTACAAGTTTGACCCACACAAGCACCTAGCACAAAAATTTTTGACATCATTCGGGGCCTCTAAAGCCTTCAAAACTGAGTTCAATGTTTCTCTACCCTGCTGCCAACACCGAATATCTTCAATATCTTCCAATATACACTTGATCTGGCAATGAAACTTTACTGGCAGACTTATATGACCAAAATCAACCTCCAAGAAAGAAATCAGATCATTCTAAACACATACAAAAATTACCAAAAAATAGTAACTTTCCATAAATAGCAGCTCTGCACAAAATAGCCCTTATTGAGTACAAAAACAGAAATATTTTTGGGTGATGCAAGATTGCTCTTACACCCAGGATGCTCCTGCATCAAACACCCAGGGTAATTTGAGAATTGACCCTGTCACAACTTAGGTGTGCAGAGGAAAACCAAGACGGCTAACCTCTTCCTTTGTCGGCCATGATGAATCTTCAACAGGTCATCCTTTCCACTTGACCAGATATTCTTCATATGTCCTGTTCCTTGTGCTTCTGCCAACACGACTGTCCAGTATATCTTCGATCTCCTTAGTGTCTGAACTAGTTTCTGGAATAATCCACTGTGCTGCTGTGATCTCATCTTCAACACCTCCTTCATGATACTCTGTCAGATCTGAAATGTTAAACACTAGTAAAATATTTAGCTCAGTAGGCAATTCTACCTCATATGCGTTTCCTAAATCATGTTTCTTCAGTATCCTACATGGTCCAAACTTCTTCATTTTCAGCTTGTTATATGTACAACCTGAAAACTGCTCCTTCCGCAAATGAACCATGACTTCGTCACCAACTTGAAATTCTTTATACCTCCTTTAATCATCTGCCTTAGCCTTATACTGTGCATTCATCTTGGTAATATGCTTTCTCACCTCTTCATGGATGTTCTTCAAGTGTTCTGCAAAATCTTCAGCTTCACCACTACTTATTTCTCCTTTATCTATCTTCCTCAATTCAGATGCATTTCTTGGACTACTTCCATATACAATCTTGCTCCTGTTGACAGAATTATTGTATGCAAATTTCGCCTATGGTAAAATCAAATCCCATCTTGTTGGCTTATCTCCAACCAAACATCTCAGCAAATTTCCCAAACTCCTATTCACCACTTCTGTCTGTCCATCAGTCTGTGGATGATGTGATGAACTAAATTTCAAATCTGTCTTCAACTTCTTCCACAATGTACGCCAGAAATATCCAACAAACTTAGTGTCCCGATCTGAAACTATGGTCTTTGGCAAACCATGAAGTCTCACTACTTCTCTGAAAAACAATCCTACTACATGAACATCATCATTAGTCTTCTTGCAGGGAATACAATGTGCCATCTTTAAAAATCTATCAACTACCACAAAACTTGAATCGTGTCCCCGCTGTGTCCTCGGTAAACCAAAAACAAAGTCCATGCCGATATCCTCCCAAGGCTTCTCTGGTACAGATAATGGCTGATACAACCCTATATTCTGCTTCACTCCTTTCGCCATCTGACATACTCTGCAACTCTGTACAAACTTCTTCACATCTTGCTGCAACTGTGGCCAATAATAATTCTCACTAACCAAAGCAATGGTTTTCTCGTGACCAAAATGTCCAGCCAATACTCCGCTATGCTTCTCCTTGATGAGATTCTCCCTCATAGAACTTCGTGGAATGCACAACTGACTCCCTCTGAATAGCATATCATCCTGGATGATGAAATCCAACCATTTTGTCCTGTCTAGAGTAACAGGTTCTGTAGAAGCTTTCCAAGCTTCACCAAAATCAGGATCCTTTGGATACAAATTCTTGAGTTCCTTGAACCCAACCACTTCAATCTGCATTTCTGTCAGTAATAGTTTCCTTCTGCTAAGAGCATCTGCAACCCTATTAGACTTTCCACTCTTGTGTTTCAAAACAAATGTATAACTCTGCAAAAACTCAACTTATTTCAAATGCTTTTGATTCAATTTTCCTTGACTATTCAAATATTGCAAAGCTTGATGATCAGTATACAAAAGAAACTCCTTAGGAAGTACATAATGTCTCCACTTTTTTAATGTCTGAACTATAGCATAAAATTTTTGATCATAAACAGAATATTTCCTCTTGGCATCATTTAACTTCTCACTGAAATAAGCAACAGGTTTACCTTCTTGGCTCATAACAGCTCCTATTGCAGTACCACTAGCATCACAATCTACTTGGAACACCTTATTGAAATCTGAAAGTGCTAAATCAGGTTGTTCGGTAACTTTTTGTTTCAATAATTGAAAACTCTTTTCTGCTCCTTTAGTCCACTTAAACTCTTTCCTATCCCCTCTCATTGTTTCAGTCAAGGGTCCACAAATACTGCTAAAATTTTTGATAAACTTTCTGTAAAAGCTAGCTAGACCATGAAAAGATCTTACCTCAGTAGCACTCCTTGGAGTAGGCCATTCAAGGATAGCCTGTACCTTCTCTGAGTCTATTCTTAGACCTTCTGCTGAAACTACAAATTCTAAATCAACTAACTCTTTCTTCACAAAACTGCACTTCTTGAAATTAATCAACAATTTCTCTTCTCTCAACTTCTCAAATACCATATGAATATGCATCATATGCTCATCCAATGTCTTACTAAAGATCAAAATATCATCTAGGTAAACAATGACAAACTTACCCAGAAATTTTTTCAGAACCTCATTCATGAGCCGCATGAAAGTGCTCGGTGCATTGGTTAGCCCAAAAGGCATGACTAACCACTCATCATATAGTCCTTCCTTTGTCTTGAAGGCAGTCTTCCATTCATCTCCTTCTCTGATCCAAATCTGATGATATCCACTCTTCAGATCTATCTTTGCGAAATACACAGCTCCACTCAAACAGTCTATAATATCATCGATTCGTGGTAATGGAAACCTATATTTGATTGTGATCTTGTTTATTGCTCTGGAATCTGTACACATCCTCCATTCTTCATTCTTCTTTGGTGCTAATACCACTGGTACAGCACAGGGACTCAGACTCTCTCGAATCAATCCTTTCTGTAACAACTCATGTACTTGTCTATTCAACTCCTCACTTTTTGCAGGTGTCATTCTGTGCGCTGCCTTATTCGGTAAACTCGCTCTTGGGATCAAGTCCATCTGATGACTGATCTTCCTGACTGGTGGTACTCCATCAGGCACGTTATCAGATACAATATCCTGAAACTCATTCAATAAATCTGCAACTTCTACAGGAACATCTTCTACTTCCTCTTTACTAGCTTTTGGAATTAAAGCAAAACATACATGCTCATGCCTCATACCATCTAGGAAATTTTTTCCATCAATAAAAGTTATCCTTGCATTACCACATACCTTTTCTTCAGTCTCCTTCAATGGTTTTAGCTTATGTCACACTCCATCCTTTGTCAAGGAATAGGTATTCGCATGACCATCATGTACAACACATCTATCAAACTGCCACGGTCTACCTAACAACATATGACATGCATCCATAGAGATGATATCACATAGCACCTCATCTTGGTACCCGTCGATCTTGAACTTTATCAGGCACTGTTCACTGACCATGACCTTGTGGTCATCCTGCACCCAGGCAATCCGATATGGATGTGGGTGTTTCTGTCTCTTTAGCTTCAACTTTGTCACCATCTGTTCTGACACCAAATTGTCAGTGCTTCCACTATCGATAATCACATCACAACATTTACCCTCACACTTGCATCTAGTGCGAAACAGGCTCCTCCTTTGCTCAGGTTCATTCTCACCACTCAACAGGACTCTTTTGTTAATCAATGTTTCTCCTCTCTCAGCATCTTCAGAATTTGATGATCTGACATCTTCATCTATATGTGCAACTCTGGCCTGGCCTTCATTTCTCCTGTCTGTTCTGCCTTGGCGCTGAGGACATTCAAATGCCCTATGACCTTCTTCTCCACAGTGAAAATATGTTCCATGGAAGCCACCTCTTCTAGATCCTTGTCCTCTTCCTCTTCCTCTCTGATCTCTATTATTCTGATATTGGAAGCGATTGGAATTATTTCCACGCTGATTCTGACTGCTACTGGCCTCATCATTCTTTTTTAGATCTTCATTTCGGCCACCATATGACCGTCCACCAGATCATCCACCGCGACCTCTTCCATTTTGTCTGCTCTCAAACTTCTTGTTCAACTTTTCATCTACTTTTAGGGCAAACTGGTATGCCTCTTCAATACTGTTCATTCGAACCAGATTCAGCTCCTCCTAAATGCTTGGCCTTAACCCATTAAGGTATCAGGCAACTTTCTCTTTATCAACTTCTGCATGGCCTGTTCTGATGAGAAGTCGATAGAACTCCTCTGTATACTCCTGAACAGATCTTCCTGCTTTCTTCAAACTTTGCATTTTCTTCAGTAGGTCAAGCTCATAATCAACAGGAATGAACTGTGACTTTAATTTATCCACCATCCGATCCCATCTCGTGATTTTCTCCTTTCCCTGTCTATTTCGCTCCAAGTGAATCTCTTGCCACCATATCTTCGCATGACCTTTCAGTCTAGCCTTCGCAAATTTGACCCTATCAAGATCCTCAACATCTTCATACTCAAAATATTCCTCGCATTCATTGATCCAGTCGATCAATTCCTCTGGGTTAAGATTTCCAGAAAATGTAGGAACCTCAATTTTAGGTCTTTTCCCAATCTTGGAAATCACCCGGAAAAGTCTTTCTTCCTCCTGGTTCACAATTTGAACTTCTCCTTCTTGATATTCTTCTTCGGCTTCATCCTCGCTTTCGTCTCTGACATTAAGATTCATTATTCTGTGAATCTCTTCTTGCAATGCTCGCACTTGTCTCTACAGCTCTCTAACCTCAGGTGTCACAGCACCAGCTCTTCCGCCACGTTCTCTTCGTGGAGGCATTTTCGCGATGCGCGCTGAAACCTTAACCACGGTCCTGGTGCAAACTGCCTCACAGTCGGCGATCTGTTTACACACTCAAGAAAACCTCCTCTGATACCACTTGATGAAGGGTGCTCCCCTTAATACCACAAACACATAACAGAAATAGAAAAACAACAACAGTAATATGCAAGAATAAAAAATTGGCTTCTTATTATCTCTACAAATGTGGAATTACAAACTTTTAAAATTACAATATGCAAAGCCACATGGGCATTCCCTTACAATATTCTGTAGGACAAAGCCTCGAATCAATACCCAGATCTACTACTCAGAAATATTCCGAACTGCCTAAGACAATAATACAACATTCCTTATATAGGTAATTTTTCACCGCCTGGGAAGGTTCCATAATTTTAGCCAATAAGGCCGACCAAACTTAGAATTATTTTATTTTACATTTTATTACATCATACTCAGCTCAAGATAACCTTTGAAACCCCAAACAGAAATTTTGAAGAAAATTATTTTCTGCCATTTCGGGTGGCCCAACTTCTGAAGACCATAAGTCATCACCAGTTGACCCGATCGGTTATTATAACCTCATTTCAAAAATGCCACGAAGCACTCTACAGGCCTAACCCATGCAAGCGCCCGTCACCCAAATTTTTGACCTCATCCGGGGCCTCTAAAGCCTTCAAAACTGAGTTCAAAGTTTTTGTACCCTGCTGCCAATACCGAAAATCTTCAATATCTTCCAATATACACTTGATCTGGCAATGAAACTTTACTGGCAGACTTATATGACCAAAATCAACCTCCAAAAAAGAAATCAGATCATTCTGAGCACATACAAAAATTACCAAAAATAGTAACTTTCCATAAATAGCAGCTCTGCGCAAAATAGCCCTTATTGAATACAAAAATAGAAATATTTTTGGGTGATGCAAGATTGCTCTTACACCCAGGATGCTCCTGCATCAGACACCTGGGGTAATTTGAGAAGTGACCATGTCATGACTCAGGTGTGCAAAGGAAAACCAAGATGGCTAACCTCCTCTTTTGTCAGCCATTATGAATCTTCTTCGATCTCCTTAGTGTCTGAACTAGTTGCCGGAATAATCCACTGTGCTGCTGTGATCTCATCTTCAACACCTCCTTCATGATACTCTATCAGATCTGAAATGTTAAACACTGGTGAAATATTTAGCTCAGTAGGCAATTCTACCTCATATGCGTTTCCTGAATCAAGTTTCTTCAGTATCCTACATGGTCCAAACTTCTTCATTTTCAACTTGTTATATGTACCAACTGGAAACCGCTCCTTCCGCAAATGAACCATGACTTCGTCACCAACTTGAAATTCTTTATACCTCCTTTTCTCATCTGCTTTAGCCTTATACTATGCATTCATCTTGGTAATATGCTTCCTCACCTCTTCATGGATGTTCTTCAAGTGTTCTGCAAAATCCTCAGCTTCAGCACTACTTATTTCTCCTTTATCTATCTTCATCAATTCAAATGCATTTCTTGGACTACTTCCATATAAAATCTTGCTCCTGTTGATAGAATTATTGTATGCAAGTTCCGCCTGTGGTAAAATTAAATCCCATCATGTTGGCTTATCTCCAACCAAACATCTCAGCAAATTTCTCAAACTCCTATTCACCACCTCTGTCTGTCCATCAGTCTGTGGATGATGTGATGAACTAAACTTCAAATCTGTCTTCAAATTCTTCCACAATATATGCCAGAAATATCTAACAAAATTAGTGTCCCGATCTGAAACTATGGTCTTTGGCAAACCATGAAGTCTCACTACTTCTCTGAAAAACAATTCTGCTACATGAACAACATCATTAGTCTTCTTGCAGGGAATAAAATGTGCCATCTTTGAAAATCTATCAACTACCACAAAAATTGAATCGTGTCCCTGCTATGTCCTCGGTAAACCAAGAACAAAGTCCATGCTGATATCCTCCCAAGGCTTCTCTGGTACAGATAATGGCTGATACAACCATGTATTCTACTTCACTCCTTTCATCATCTGACATACTCTGCAACTCTGTACAAACTTCTTCACATCTTGCTGCAACTGTGGCCAATAATAATTCTCACTAACCAAACCAAGGGTTTTGTCGCGACCAAAATGTCCAGCCAATCCTCCGCTATGCTTCTCCTTGATGAGATTCTCTCTCATAGAACTTCGTGGAATGCACAACTGACTCCCTCTGAATAGCATATCATCGTGGATGATGAAATCCAACCATTTTGTCCTGTCTAGAGTAACAGGTCCTGTACAAGATTTCCAAGCTTCACCAAAATCAGGATCCTCTAGATACAAATTCTTGAGTTCCTTGAACCCAACCACTTCAATCTGCATTTCTGTCAGCAATAGTTGCCTTCTGCTAAGAGCATTTGCAATCCTATTAGACTTTCCACTCCTGTGTTTCAAAACAAATGTATAACTCTGCAAAAACTCAACCCATTTCAAATGCCTTTGATTCAATTTTCTTTGACTATTCAAATATTGCAAAGCTTGATGATCAGTATACAAAACAAACTCTTTAGGAAGTAGATAATGTCTCCACTTCTTTAATGCCTGAACTATAGCATAAAATTTTTGATCATAAACAGAATATTTCCTCTTGGCATCATTTAACTTCTCACTGAAATAAGTAACAGGTTTACCTTCTTGGCTCATAACAGCTCCTATTGTAGTACCACTAGCATCACAATCTACTTGAAACACCTTATTGAAATCTGGAAGTGCTAAAATAGGTTGTTCGGTAACTTTTTGTTTCAATAATTGAAAACTCTTTTCTACTCCTTTAGTCCACTTAAACTCTTTCCTATCCCCTCTCATTGTTTCAGTCAAGTGTCCACAAATACTGCTAAAATTTTTGATAAATTTTCTGTAAAAGCTAGGTAGACCATGAAAAGATCTTACCTCAGTAGCACTCCTTGGAGTAGGCCATTCAAAGATAGCCTGTACCTTCTTCGAGTCCATTTTTAGACCTTCTGCTAAAACTATAAATCTCAAATACACTAACTCTTTCTTCACAAAATTGTACTTCTTCAAATTAATCAACAATTTCTCTTCTCTCAACTTCTCAAATACCATACGAATATGCATCATATGCTCTTCCAATGTCTTACTAAAAATCAAAATATCATATAGGTAAACAATGACAAACTTACCCAGAAATTCTTTTAGAACCTCGTTCATGAGCCGCATGAAAGTGCTCGGTGCATTGGTTAGCCCAAAAGGCATGACTAACCACTCATATAGTCCTTCCTTTGTCTTGAAGGCAGTCTTCCATTCATCTCCTTCTCTGATCCGAATCTGATGATATCCACTCTTCAGATCTATCTTTGAGAAATACACAGCTCCACTCAAACAGTCCATAATATCATCCATTCGTGGCAATGGAAACCTATACTTGATTGTGATCTTGTTTATTGCTCTGGAATCTGTACACATCCTCCATTCTCCATTCTTCTTTGGTGCTAATACCGCTGGTACAGCACAAGGACTCAGACTCTCTCGAATCAATCTTTTCTGTAACAACTCATGTACTTATCTGTTCAACTCCTCACTTTCTGCAGGTGTCATTCTGTGCGCTGCCTTATTCGGTAAACTCGCTCCTGGGATCAAGTCCATTTGATGACTGATCTTCCTGACTGGTGGTAATCCATCAGGCACGTTATCAGATACAATATCTTGAAACTCATTCAACAAATCTGCAACTTCTACAGGAACATCTTCTACTTCCTCTTTACCAGCTTTTGGAATTAAAGCAAAACATACATGCTCATACCTCATACCATCTAAAAATTTTTTTCCATCAACAAAAGTTATCCTTGCATTACCACATACCTTTTCTTCAGTCTCCTTCAATGGTTTTAGCTTATGTCGCACTCCATCATTTGTCAAGGAATAGGTATTCCCACAACCATCATGTACAATACATCTATCAAACTGCCACGGTCTACCTAACAACATATGACATGCATCCATAGAGATGATATCACATAGCACCGCATCTTGGTAGCTGCCGATCTTAAACTTTACCAGGCACTGTTCACTGACCATGACCTTGTGGTCATCCTGCACCCAGGCAATCCGATATGGATGTGGGTGTTTCTATCTCTTGAGCTTCAACTTTGTCACCATCTCTTCTGACACCAAATTGTCAGTGCTTCCACTATCGATAATCACATCACAGCATTTACCCTCACACTTGCATCTAGTGCAAAACAGACTCCTCCTTTGCTCAGGTTCATTCTCACCACTCAACAGGACTCTTCTGTTAGTCAACGTTTCTCCTCTCTCAGCATCTTCAGAATTTGATGATCTGGCATCTTCATCTATATTTGCAACTCTGGCCTAGCCTTCATTTCTCCTATCTGTTCTGCCTTGGCACTGAGGACATTCAAATGCCCTATGACCTTCTTCTCCACAGTGAAAACATGTTCCATGGAAGCCACCTCTTCTAGATCCTTGTCCTCTTCCTCTTCCTCTCTGATCTCTATTATTCTGATATTGGAAGTGATTGAAATTATTTTCGCGCTGATTTTGACTGCTACTGGCCTCATCCTTCTTTTTCGGATCTTCATTTCGGCCACCATATGACCGTCCACCAGATCGTCCACCGCGACCTCTTCCATTTTGTCTGCTCTCAAACTTCTTGTTCAACTTTTCCTCTACTTTTAGGGCAAACTGGTATGCCTCTTCAATACTGTTCATTCGAACCAGATTCAGCTCCTCCTGAATGCTTGGCCTTAACCCATTAAGGTATCGGGCAACTTTCTCTTTATCAGCTTCTGCATGGCCTGTTCTGATGAGAAGTCGATAGAACTCCTTTGTATACTCCTGAACAGATCTTCCTGCTTGCTTCAAACTTTGCATTTTCTTCAGTAGGTCAAGCTCATAATCAATAGGAATGAACTGTCGCTTCAATTTATCCACCATCCGATCCCATCTCATGATTTTCTCCTTTCCCCATCTATTTCGCTCCAACTGAATCTCTTGCCACCATATCTTTGCATGACCTTTCAGTCTGGCCTTCGCAAATTTGACCCTATCAGGATCCTCAACATCTTCATACTCAAAATATTCCTTGCATTCATTGATCCAGTCGATCAATTCCTCTGGGTTAAGATTTCCAGAGAATGTAGGAACTTCAATCTTAGGTCTTTTCCCAATCTTAGAAATCGCCCGGAAAAGTCTTTCTTCCTCCTGGTTCACAATTTCAACTTCTCCTTGATATTCTTCTTCGGCTTCATCCTCGCTTTCGTCTCTGACATTAAGATTCATTCCTCTGTGAATCTCTTCTTGCAATGCTCACACTTGTCTCTGCAGCTCTCTAACCTCAGGTGTCACAACACCAGCTCTTCAGCCACGTTCTCTTCGTGGAGGCATTTTTGCGATGCACGCTGAAACCCTAACCACGGTCCTAGTGCAAACTGCCTCACAGTCGGCGATCTGTTTACACACTCAAGAAAATCTGCTCTGATACCACTTGATGAAGGGTGCTCCCCTTAATACCACAAAAACATAACAGAAATAGAGAAAAAACAACAGTAATATGCAAAAACAGAAAATTGGCTTCTTATTATCTCCACAAATGTGAAATTACAAACTTTTAGAATTACAATATGCAAAGCCACATGGGCATTCCCTTACAATATTCTGTAGGACAAAGCCTCGAATCAATACCCAGATCTACTACCCAGAACTATTCCGAACTGCCTAAGACAATAATACAGCCTTCCTTATATAGGCAATTTTCCACCGCCTGGGAAGGTTCCAGAATTTTAGCCAATAAGGCCGACCAAACTTAGAATTATTTTATTTTACATTTTATTACATCATAGTCGGCTCAAGATAACCTGTGAAACCCCAAACAGAAAATTTGAAGAAAATTATTTTCCGCCATTTCGGATGGCCCAACTTCCGAAGACCATAAGTCATCACCAGTTGACCCGATCGGCTATTATAACCCCATTTCAGAAATGCCACGAAGCGCTCTAAAGGCCTGACTTGCGCAAGCGCCCATCACCCAAATTTTTGACCTCATCCGGGGCATCTAAAGCCTTCAAAACTGAGTTCAAAGTTTCTGTACCCTACTGCCAATACCGAAAATCTTTAATATCTTCCAATATACACTTGATCTGGCAATGAAACTTTACTGGCAGACTTATATGACCAAAATCAACCTCCAAGAAAGAAATGAGATCATTCTGAACACATACAAAAATTACCAAAAATAGTAACTTTCCATAAATAGCAGCTCTGCACAAAATAGCCCTTATTGAATACAAAAATAGAAATATTTTTGGGTGATGTAAGATTTCTCTTACACCTAGGATGCTCCTGCATCAATAGCTCTACAAAAATTCAACCCATTTCAAATGACTCTGATTCAACTTTCTTTGACTATTCAAATATTGCAAAGCTTGATGATCAGTATACAAAACAAACTCATTAGGAAGTAGATAGTGTCTCTTCTTCTTCAATGCCTGAACTATAGCATAAAATTATTGATCATAAATAGAATACTTTCTCTTGGCATTATTTAACTTCTCACTGAAATAAGCAACATGTTTACTTTCTTGGCTCATAACAGCTTCTATTGTAGTACCACTAGCATCACAATCTACTTGAAATACCTTATTAAAATCTAAAAGTGCTAAAACAAGTTGTTCTATAATTTTTTGTCTCAACAATTGAAAACTCTTTTCTTCCCCATTAGTCCACTTAAACTCTTTTATATCCCCTCTCATTTTTTTAGTAAAGGGTCCACAAATACTTCTAAATTTTTTGATAAACTTTCTGTAAAAGCTAGCCAAACCATGAAAAGATCTTACCTCAGTCGCACTCCTTAGAGTAGGCCATTCAAAGATATCTTGTACCTTCTCTGGGTCCATTTTTAGACATTCTGCTGAAACTACAAATTTCAAATACACTAATTTTTTTTTCATAAAATTGCACTTTAATTTTATCAACAATTTCTCTTCTCTTAACTTTTGAAACACCCTATGAATATGTATCATATGCTCCTCCAATGTCTTACTAAAGATCAAAATATCATCTAGGTGAACAATGAAAAACTTACCTAGAAATTCTTTCAGAATCTCATTGATGAGCCGTATGAAAGTGCTCGGTGCATTGGTTAGCCCAAAAGGCATGACTAACTACTCATACAGTCCTTCCTTTATCTTGAATCTAGTCTTCTATTCATCTCCTCTAATCCGAATATGATGATATCCACTCTTCAGATCTATCTTTGAGAAACACACAACTCCACTCAAAGAGTCCATAATATCATCCATTCATGGCAATGAAAACCTGTACTTGATTGTGATCTTGTTTATTACTCTAGAATCTATACACATCCTCCACTTTTCATTCTTCTTGGGTGCTAATATAGCTGGTACAACACAAGGACTCAGACTCTCACAGATCAATCCTTTCTGCAACAACTCATGTACTTGTCTATTCAACTCCTCACTTTCTGCAGGTGTCATTCTATGTGCTGCCTTATTCAAAAAACTCACTCCTGGGATCAAGTCCATCTGATGACTGATCTTCCTGACTACTGGTAATCTATTAGGCACATTATCAGATACAATATCTTAAAACCCATTCAACAAATCAGCAACTTCTATAGGAATATCTTCTACTTCCTCTTTACCAACTTTTGAAATTAAAACAAAACACACATGATCATGCCTCATACCATCTAGGAACTTTCTTCCATCAACAAAAGTTATTCTTGCACTACCACATACCTTTTTTTTGTGTCATTCAATGGCTTTAGGTTATGTCGCACTCCATCCTTTGTTAGGGAATAGGTATTTTCACTACCATCATGTATAGCACATCTGTCAAATTGCCATGGTCTACCCAACAACATATGACATACATCCATAGATATGATATCACACAGTACCCCATCATGGTATCCGCCAATCTTGAACTTCACTAGGTATTGTTCATTGAGCATGACCTTGTGGTCATCCTGTACCCAGACAATCTGATATGGATGTGGGTGTTTCTGTCTCTTGAACTTCAACTTTGTCACCATCTCTTCTGACACCAAATTGTCAGTGCTTTCACTATCAATAATCACATCACAACACTTACCCTCACACTTGCACCTGGTGCGAAATAGGATCCTCTTTTGTTCAGGTTCATTCTCACCACTCAGTAGGACTCTTCTGTTAATCAATGTTTCTCCTCTTTTAGTATTTTCAGAATGTGTCGATTTGACATCTTCATCTTCATGTGCAACTCTGGCCTAGCCTTCATTTCTCCTATCTATTCTTCCTTGGCACTGAGGACAGTCAAATTCCCTATGACCTTCTTCTCCATAGTGAAAACATGTTCCACGGAAGCCTCCTCTTCCAGATCCTTGTCCTCTTCTTCTTTCTTTATTATCTCTTTTACTCTGATCCTGGAAGTGATTAGAATTATTTTCTTGCTGATTCTGGCTACTATTGGCCTCATCATTCTTTTTCAAATCTTCATTTGGGCCACCATATGACTGTCCACCAGATCTTCCACCATGACCTCTTCCATTCTGTCTGCTCTCAAACTTCTTGTTCAACTTTTCCTCTACTTTTAGGGCAAACTAGTATGCCTCCTCAATACTGTTCATTCAAACCAGATTCAACTCCTTCTGAATGCTTGGCCTTAACCCATTAAAGTATCAGGCAACTTAATCCTTATTATAATACCCCAAAAATAGGCTATAGGCTCATTAACCTCCTACACCAACAATTCGAATAAAATTGACATCACCGTCCTAACCAAAGGCACATCTGCACATCATCGAATCGTAATTGATTATCCTAAAATCTGCATCGGGGAATATTCTTAATTATCTTAATTATGTTTAATTTAATGATTATTTTATGATAAATCATATTTATCCTAAAATTTGATTAATTGAATATTTTAACTATTTAGTTAATTGATTTAATTCAGCCACTTAATTATTTAATTAAATTTAATTATATTTATTCTTAAGTATTATTATTTAAATTTGACAATAAATCAAAATTCATATCATTAATTGATTAAATTCTTATTTAATTAATTAAAGCAAGTTGTCATATTTAATGATATTATTTTTGAATAAAAGTTTGATCAAAATAATTGATTAACCCATAAATCGATTGTTTTAATTTTATAATCAGTTAAGTGAAAAATAAATCACTTTATTTATTAAATTAATTTATAATTAAAACATGCACAATCAGATAAGCAGGCAACTAGAAATTAACAATAAATTTTAAATTTAAACTCAACATCTGATGATGAGTTGGAATTTGATCTAAACTCTATTTTGAGTTAAAGCCTTGCTTTTGCATGATTTTATAAATTAAATATCTTTTATTTTTTATAACTGAAAAATAAACCTGAGTTTATCAAGAGTGATTTATGGTTTTTTTCATGCACCTCCAAAGCCCTAGATTTCTATAAAATCAAGGCTCAACTCTTCATAATTCATCGAAAGAATTCACAAATCATCCACATAATTTGCATCAGATCCACAGAATCTACAGAATTTGCATTATCCACAGAATCCATAGAATTTGCATACTTACTCTAGAGAATCGACATATGAAGAATTGAAGCTTCTTGTGAATCAACAATTTTTGTGAGATCAATCTTGTTTTCAATTCATTTTAGTTTTATTCAATATCATTGTTGGATTAATTTCATATAGAATAGATTCATATAAGATTTCTCATTCTTATTGCATAGAAAACCCAAAAATATAAATTAATTTGCATTCATTACTTCATTGCTATCTTGCATTCAAATCTTTCATTTAGGTGTCATCAATGTCACTGGTCTCGGTCTAATCTGAGAAGATCATATTCGCACCTATTAGAAAACTAGTAAATCGCCTGGTTAGTTTAGTTTCCATTTCATTGCATGATTTTAATTTTGCTAACCTAGATAATGTTTTACTTAAGTGTTGTGTCCTACAGCTAGGTACAAAATTCACACACACATTTCTGGTGCCCACCAAGGGGCCACCCACCTTTACATGTTGGTTTTGATTTTTTTTGGAGCTAAAACCCTAAAGTTTCAAAGATTTAATTTTATCTCCCAAATGAGATGGAGTTTTGCTCTGAATTTTTTTTTACAAGTTTAAGACATATTAGGGAAGCTTTGATAAAACATTAAGAATTTTCTGAGATGATTTGAAATTTTAATAATTTTTTTTCAATTTTTCATTAAAAAATTATGCAAATCATCATATTTTTTTTTAAATTTTTACTTTTTTGGAAATCTCAAGTTAAATTCTATAGGGTGTCAATTCTTTGTTTTTTAAATTTGGATGTAATATAATAGATCAAATAGTTAATTTACAAAAACTGGTATGTTTTGGTAAAAGGGGTCTCTAGGGCAGAAATGAAGAGATTTTTCAGAAATTTTTACATTTTTGAAAAACTCTCTATTTTTTAGTAGGGGTCTCTATTTTTTATTTCTATTTTTATGATCGAAATCATATCAAAAAAATTAGATTTTGTTGACTAGGTCAAATGCAACAAAAAAATAAAATTTTGTGATAGGTATGCACTTATTTTTCATATGATTCAATGCATGATATGAGTTGTCATTTGAATTAATTTTTGGTTATTATTGCTCCTAATAATTGATTTTTAGATCTAACCCTAGGGTTTTTATAAGTTTAATATACCTTGCATATCTTGTTTGCTTGTTGGCTTGTTGGAGAGTTTGTGGCTTGCTTGCATGGAAAAGCTCAACAAAAATTGCTAAAATAGGTAAAAATCTACTAAGCACATTGCGAGGAATTCAGGTAATCTTCTTAGTTGATAAGACTTTGATTTTAGATTTAAAACGAACATCTCATATGTCTGGCTTGAGTGACTTTTACTGCTTTCCTATCACAGACTTCATTTGGGCTATAAAAATGAACATAGTTTGCTTTCAGCATCTTTGTTACACATAGTAATTAGGCCCCATGAACACTATTTGCGGATCTTGAGAGAGTGGATTTTCAACAAAACTCTTCTCAACGAAGGATCCCTTGTAGGTGGGGAGGATACTTTGAGAGTCTCACGTTCTACTAGATCGGTGTGTCTTCAACTTTTGATTGAGGCATTCTCTCTACGGAGAGGTTGATAGATCACAAGGGGTTGACATCATAGATCTTTGTGTGATAATCTTAGTCTTAGCATGTTGGATTAATATGTCTACTTTTTTTTGGTTAAAAGTGAAAAGGCTAGAGGACTATGCTCTACTCCCTTTTTGGGTAGTATCAGAAACTCAGATCTTTGAATCTGGAACTAGTCCCCATGTGGTATATTTTGTGAGTCACCTTTAGAGAGGGTTAACCATAGTAGACATTCCCTTAATTGGGCCAACCACGTTGATGGGACCTCAAGTGGTAATAACCATTTTCATCGTAGTAGTGACAGTCGCTATATAAATATCCTTGTGAAAGAAATCTTCACAAGTGTGGTTCATCATTGGGTTGTCAGATCTCCCTATTAGCTCTTGATTGATTAAATTCTCAGACTGTGTCAAAACCCCGGTGCACTAGGATTGAAGTTCACCCCTTTGGATCATAAAAGTTGCAGAGTCAGACCATTACTAAAAACCCTAGCAAGGCCAAATTTTCATTTTCTAAGAATATGTGTGTTATTGCAAAACTTTTTAGAACATACAGAAATAACACTCCTAGGGATTAGCACAATTCAATCACTTGATTGTTCATGCACAAGGTTGCTTTTTCCCTTGGTCATTATTTTCAGATGTGCTTGAAATCACTTGCTTACTATTCTGTGTACTTGTTTATCTACTTGGCTACTAAAAATGAATAAATCTGGTATAATCTTCAAATTTAGATAGTACAATTTGTAAACAATCCAAAATTGAAAACCTTAAATTTACAAAATTTGAAGTGAAATTCCTTTCTAGAGTCAAAAGTCATCCCAGAGAGTCATAAAGTCGTATGAGTCTTTAGCAATTATCATTTCCTACCTACCCAACTATTGTATGATAAAGAACCCAGTGTCGTACAAATCTTGTTACCGAAAAATTTAAAAAGTTAAATCCTACTAGCAACTATCATACGAGCTTTTCAACTATCATTTCATAGCCTACCCACTGTCGTACGAGCCTCTATAAAGTCATTTGAGAAAATTTGGAAAAAGTGTCAGAAAGTTGTTGGAATTGCCAGATACCCAACTTTTTTAGCCTAGTTCCAGAATCTATCATACAAATCACTGTGTCAAAAATAGAGCAGTAGCCATTGAGAATCAGTACACATGTCTCAAAAAATCGGTACACATGAGAAATAAAATTTAATCACCACGGTGATGAAACAGATGCACGCTATGCAAGTCAAGCTTAACAAACTTGAGAAAGAAAAAGAACCTAAAGAGTTCTCCATGGAAGCTCTATGCCCTTTTTCATTTGATAAAGACTTGTACATGTCACAATGCCCCCAAACAGAATTTGAGCAATGTGATAACCCTTATGATACCTCTTCCACAGAGAGTGACATGCCCATCTTTGAATACTATGATGACTATGATGATAGATAATGTAATGATACCTATGACACCTCTATTCCTAAGAATCCTCCTCATCACGTGTTCTTGCTTACTACAAATGGGCCATCACATTGGATAGATCGTGAGGGTGATCCATATGATTCTGATTTTGAAAGAGACTTTGATGACTTCTGTGAACAATACCTAGATGACATGTCTACTTCACTTGAGGAAGAGAAAGTTTTTCATGCTGATTACAAAAGTAAATACTATAAGAATCTCTCCTCTAAGAAATCTCAGGCTGAAAATAAAGATTACACTCTTAAGAAAGATCATGTTAATGTTGGACCTTTGTCTTGTGGTGGTTCCCTTCCATCCCCTACTTCCTCCAATACCCATACATTTTCTAAAGCTTCCAAGCCTATCAAATCTTTCACATAACCTTCATTCGACACAAGCCCTAATACTTTTCATGTGGTTTCCTATAGTAATCCTCAAGGGCTACCTCTTAAAGAAACTCAAGCTAACCTTCACTTGGCTACAAATACTTTCAATAATGTTAAACCTAAAGAGCCTAAGCCTTTATATGCTATAATGCCTACTCCAGCTAGTCCTTCACCATCTCTTCCAAAGTCTTCCATACAATTGCAACATAATACCTTGTCCTTAGAAGTGGCTCCATGTCAAGAGGACTCTAAAAATGATAAAGAAAAGAACATAAAGAAAGATCAAGATCAAGAACCCTCCATGTTGTCCAATCCTTTTCACCATATCTCTTATCCACCTCAGGGTTCTTTTGATCTTGCACACCCTTTTTCATGCATTCCACCATGTCTTAAGTCTTCTCCTAAGCAAGATCAAGCTACTACTTGTGTGCAATAAATGTGTCACACTTCTATGGATCATTACATGCAAGGAAACTCAAGAATGAGCCCTCACAAATCGATCCACAGCTCCCTAGGCATGGAGTGCAAGGGTTTTAAGAATGCTCTCAACTAGAGCTACTTAGCCAATAACCTTGCTAGTAAACCATGCAATGGGAGATTCAATGAAGACAAGGGCAAGAATGCCAATATCTCCAAGAATAAAATGGAATGCAATGCAATGCAAGCTAGCTAAGAATGAAGATGCAAGCTAAGCTATGGAAATGAAAGAGGTAAGTATTACAAAGCCTCCTAGTTAAACTAGATGAATTAATCTAAAGCATAAAGGAAATCTAAGCTAAGAATGCCATGAAAATGAAGCTACTATGCAAGAAATGAAATCTAACTATGAAGCAAGAAAGCCATGATGATGCAAGAATGAAGACAAAAGATAGAGTGTTGATGAAGATCCAAGATGAATGCCAACAATGCTCCAAATCTTCAAACCCTAGATGCAAGAATGTCTCCAAAAGCTCCAAGATGACCTAGAAAACCTGTAGCATAATATTAGCATAAAAAGTTGTGTGTGCAAATGAGGAAGAGAGCTCTTCTTTTATAGGAAATGAAAAAGGAATGGGCCATGGAGATTAAGAGGCAAAAGATTTAATCAACGGTGGAGCTTAAAAAAGGAGCAATCCATGTGCACAAGTATCCTCCAATGAGAAAATAGGAGTTGACTTTTGTGTCCATATGAGACAAAAAGTGCTTTTTCCTCTTTTATAAAATAAGAATAATGCTTTATTTGTGCAACTTAGGATAAGAGGAAAAGTGGGAGCTTTTTATTTATTAAAAGGGGAGGAAATATTCCTTTTAATAAATAAAGACTTAGGATAAGATGGTTAGCCCATAGAAAATAATCGAATAAATGATAGAACTAGGATTTGATCAAGAATAAGCAATTTATGATTTAGCAAAAGGGGGCTAATAGTCTAGGTGACCATTTTTAGGTGTATACATTTGCCCCTCTTTGACTAATGTGTGATCGATCTGGGAACACATGTAGTCAAAGAATGAAGTTGAAATGTGAGATCGATTTGGGATCACAAAGCAACTCAGATCAGCCAAGAAGGCAAGAGATAGCTAAGAAGGCAAGCAAATAGTGATCTGACTCCAAAGAATGAAGTGTAGAGAGATAGAAAATCCTGCATGGTCAGCCTAGTAGCGACAGTACTGAACACTTAGGAAAGAGATAGCTAATAAGATATGATGTGTCTGCCCCCTCGGGATCGAAATTGAAATCAAGTAGAGGGAATGCAGAAGCAAGAGCAACATGATCAAATCATTAGAAATCATAATCGAAGATGAAAGATAATAGAATAACCATCAAGCAATGAAGGGATGCCCCACACATGGGACACGGGGCACGAACCTATCGGTCCCTCAACCTGTAAACGCCATAGAGGGGGGAATTGGAACTTGGGATTTGAAAGTGAATGAAATACTAGAATTTTGAAAGAGATGGGGATAAAGAGGTGAAGAATGCCCCAATGAAGATCAAAGGATTAGGCCTCAAAAGGTCAGCCAACTATGCGGAAAAGGGAGAAAGGGTCAAGGTGAATGTGGATTTCAGTTTGGATCCCGAAATGAAGAGAAAATGATGTGAGATGAAAGACAAGAAAGTGAAAGACATGATCGGGAAGAAGCGAAAGGTGAGCGCAGCTAATTAACAAGTCCATGAAAAATGAAAGGAGAGCTCTCTCCATATGCAAGATGCAAAACTAAACTAACATGAACCTAAGAAATGCAAGCTACATGAAAAGTGGTTTACTTGCAAGGTCACAAAGCCAATAGACATCTAATATTCATCATCGAGCGTTATTGGTAGTGTCGCAAGATCATACAATACACACTAGCATAACTATGTGAATATGAATATGATCTTTATCAGATAGGAATGTGGAAATCTCACCTAGGCATCAAAGACATGTAGGTCAAGATGACTAGCACAGTGAGATTACCTAAGTTTAATATAGAAAGATTATACTCGCATCGAGACACAAGGAAAGTCAAGATGGCTACAAGTATGCACTTGCACAAAAATAGTCAAGGATAATACCTTGTCAATCCACAGTGTCAAGTAAGACCAGCATAAATGCTCATGACAGTTAGGATCAACAAAATATACCCACAAGCAGAAAAAAGCAATAAAACATGTTCTCATACCCTCAGTCTTCTAGCTATGCATCATCGAAAACTTCTCAAGGAGAGACCACTCAGCAAAGAAATCATCATAGACAGCATGCAAAGAAATAAATTCAAACAAATCTCAGCAATTCAAGTGCGTGTGTGTAGGTCATAGAGTCAAACTTTGAGTATTGCATCTGCAAATGAAAAATATCGCATCATACTAGACTGCAGGTAGGACATCTGATAAGTGTTGAGAAACACTCGACGCAAGGGTAGTGTTGAAAAACACCATTGGGGTGGTAATGAAAAACACCATTGGAACCAAGTTGCCCAAGAAACCCAGATGCACAAAGAGACCCAAGATAAGCTTAAAGCAACATATGCCCTCTAGACTAAGACAAGAATCAATTCCAGGCTAGGAGAGGCAAAGCGAGAAGTGGAGCGAAAGAGCACCACGCAAGACTGATAGACATAGGTGTAGAGGGTCTCAAGTAGCACCTGTTTCCAGGTTTTCACCACTTGATAGATTTTTTAAGGACTTTTTTATAATTTTTTTGTATTTTTTGCTACCAAGGCGCCTGTTTCCAAGTTTTCACCAAGGCACTTTTTCAGTTTTTTTTTGAATTTTTTGATTTTTTTGGTGAGACATCAAAGCGCCTATTGCTAGGTTTTCACTAGGATGCTCATTTTTTCAGTACTTTATATGCTTTTTAGGTTTTTTTCAGCATCATATATGATTTTTTTTGGAGTTTTTCAGGATCAATAAAATATGTACAAAGGATGCCCTAGACAGAAACGGGCATCAAGAATCTACTTCCTCTGATGTAGATGACTGATAGGCCCCAGGCCCAAATGCTACAACTGTGATGATAGGAGGTCTCAACCAGTTCGACCAATAATAACCAGCCCTAAGCAATGTCTGAGCTAGCGAAGGATTGTTAGAATGTGATCCACATATGCCATCGTGGATTTTAGCTAGTACTTTTTCTGACTCCTCTATTTCTAGACACCTAAGGAGAGTTCCATCTAGACCCTTCCTATACAAGCCACCAGAGACAAAGGCAAAGTGTAAGGGATGGCGGAAAGAATGGCATGGAGGAGTATGAGGTGGAAGACATGGAAAGATGGTAGGATTGTAAGATTTGTGAGCAGGATAGCGTAATTCATCCACCAGGAACTTGAAGTGAGATTTATGCTTTTTCATTTGTAAGATGGATATCAAAGTAACCAAGGCATTAGCAACTCTTTTCTCAGCTTTAGGAATGGGCTGAAGTATAACAGTTATGAGATCATGCTTGAAGTAATGCACCATTTGTTTGTAGAGAATCAACTTCTCATCTTTTATTTTGGAGTCATTATTTTTGAGCAAATTTTTATCTTTACTTTTCTTAGGTTCGGATACCGCCACAATGTGGTTTTCGCCATCCGACCATTGCTCTTTTCTTTTGACTTGATGACTGTGATGTTTGATTGCTGATTCAATCTTTTTTGTTGCTAGTTCGCTGGTGGAAGAAGTAACAGGTGTTGATGTGAGATGAAATGAAGTGACTGGTTCAATAGCATTTATGCAAGGGATGTCATCTCTGGTGACAAGAGAGGTTGAGCCTATAGGGTAGGCTCCAAAAGTAGCTAGATCTAGAGTTGTCATAGAAGGACCAACATAGTCTACTAAGGCAATACGGGGAACAAACTCATCAGACCCCATACAAGACCCATCAACCACATCGGGATGGTTACTAAAAGAATGAACCATATCAAAATCCATATCATTAGTAGATATACATTTTTCTCCCCAAAGAAGTGAAGTAGAAGGAAGATCATCTCCCATTTGAACCATAGTGTGTAGCGGTGACTCATCTGTATCTGTGTCTGAATTACTAAGCATGGGAGTATTTCTAGAATCCTCTCTATAGATCCACTCTTGAATAGCTTGTTCTTCTCTTTCTGCTTCTAAAGGAACGGATGAAGGAACAAAAGTATCAAAGATCACCATAGCAGAAGTGGAAGGCTGCATCTGATCAGAAGGTCTCCCATATGACCTAGGAGAAATAGGTATAGAAGCAAAAGAACCCAGTTTATATTCACCCATACCAAGGCTCATCATCTTAAGTGATTTCTCAGCAGTCAGCAGCAGCTAGAGATGTACTAGGATCAACAAAAGGTTCATTATGAGGAACAAATTTTTCAGTAGCAGCAAGAGCATTGATAGCAATAGTATGGTCTCCAGGAATCACAACCTCAGTGCCATTGTATGGAAATTTGACGCACTGATGATAAGTGGAAGGAATAGCCTGCATGTCATGGATCCAAGGATGACCCAAAAGAATGTTATATGCGAGTGGGATGTCCAATACTTGGAAGCTAATATCTTTTGTGATAGGACCCACTCGGACAGGCAGTGTGACAAGACCTTTGGAAGATCTTTCCTCTTCATCATAAGCTTTTATAGTAATCTTCTTCTTGGAATCCATAGCAAATTCTGACAAACCCAACTGTTGTATGACATTGAAAGAAACAATATTTAACCCTGCACCATTGTCTATCAGGACTCGGTGGACTCGGGTGTTGTAGACTAGAACTTCAATGTGTAAAGCCAAATTATGAGGGTGAGCAATAGATATGTCATCTTCTGTAGAAAAGGAGAGAGATAGTGGAGATGAAATGTGGTTGACCATAGCCTAAAATTGATCTGGATCAATGTCATTGGGAACACATGTTGTACGTAGAGCTTTATCAAGAATCTCTCTATGCGAAGGGGATAACCGAAGCAACTCAAGGATAGATATCTATGCTGGTGTCTTTTGTAGATGTTGGACAAGATCATAGCTAGGGGTGGCTGAAGGAGCCACTTGTTTGGAAGGCAAAGCTTGCTTGGGATCTTGCGCAGTTTTAAGGACAATCTTGGCTTGCCCCCTAGTAACAGCATTCAGTGTCTCACTTCGGGAAGATGAACTACCACATGTTTGCAAGACTAACTTTGGCTTACCATGATTGGTGTTATTATCATCTTGAGACCTTATCATTAGAACACTCTCAATGGGCTCTACCATGTTAATCACAAGCGTATTAGAAGGATACGTGTAATTGATCTTGGCATCATGATTCTTCTTATGTGTTTGAGAGGCTTCCCCCTTATCATGCTTAGGTACAGGATCTTTGAAAGCTGTGTGATCAGAATTTTTAGTTAAGCCATCAGTGGAGATTGTGCCGTTCTCTATAAGATCCTGAATATCATCCTTAAGCCTAAAACAATTGTCTGTTGGATGTCCCTTGTTTCCGTGATAATGGCAGTAATGATCCTCTCTCCACCAATCAGGCTTATTTATCAGATCCCAGTTACCAGGTTTATCAGGAAGCATAAGATATCCATTGTCAACCAAAGTCTTAAGGATCACATCATAAGGTTCTACCAATTTGGTATAGACTCACTTTCGAAATGACTTCTTAGGCTTATCTGCATACTGAGGTTTAGGAACACTGTGAGCATTGGCAGCTTCTTGTTGTTTTGCTGCATAGATAGCATTGGAGAGATTGAAAGCAGGCTCTTTAACTTTAGGAGCGTCAACAACCCCATCATTAACAACATACTTGTTCTTATTCCAAGGTCTGTTATTGCCTTTAGCATCTTTATTAATAACAATATCCCCTTTTCTTATAGCTACATCCTCAATCTGATATGCACTTTCAACCATGTCATGGAAGGAGGAGAACAGTTGCTTCCTTAGATCATAAAATAGCTCAGGCACAAGTGTGTTGATGAAAATGTCAATCTTTTCTCTTTCAGGTAGCTGACGAGGATATCGAGAATACAATGACCTCCAACGTTGTAAGTAAGTTGCAAATGGCTCACCTTGATGTTGTCTTAGATTACCGAGATCTATCACAGTGACAGGTTGTTGGATGTTGTAAGAATAATGTTGTGTGAAGCGCATAGCCAACTCATCAAAAGTCTTAAGCGGTGGTGTCAATTTCGCAAACCATTCCAAAGCTTGGCCTCTTAAGCTTTGAGGGAATAAGCGTAGGAGATATGTGTCTTCATGAAGAAAGTCCATACTAAGAGCATAAAAATGACGCACATGGTCATGGGGATCACCATTTCCATCATACTTGTCATATTTGGGAACCTCAATATCCCTAGGAAATGGGACCATGTATAGATTTTTATCAAAAGGAAGAGCACAAATTGATTGTACAAAAGAGACCTTTGGAGGCTCTCTTTCTAATGCCATTTGGGTAAGGCGTTGATTTGTCTGACGTAATTCTTCTTGAAGGACTTCCAATTCAGTTGGTACTCTTTGTTGGACAATTTGTCTGACATCATACCCGGGAGGAAGCTTGTATCCTCTAGAAGTCATATATTGAAAATATTGATCACCATTACGCTCTAAAAGCTTATGCATCATTCATTGGAAATCCACATCTTGTTCACATCTCATAAGATCCTCACTAGAAATCTCATCATTAGCCTCTACCTCATGTTGAGAGGAAGGAGGTCTAGGGGGTGAAGAAGGCATAGCAAAAGTTGGCCTTGGAGGAGATCTTGGTGGCGTGTTGTTGTCATTGTTTCCATTGTTAAAAAGAGGTCTATGCTCATGATTACTAGTCTCAGGTTGCTCATGAAATGTCCCTCTATAAGCCATGCACCTAGCAGCATCCATCCTTTGTTGATTGTGTTCTTTGTCTAAGCGCGCTTGATTATCCTTACGCTCAAAGTGTTCTTGCAAGAGTTGAAACTTTTCTTGTTCAGTCAAAGTGAGTGAGACACTGTCTGTGTTTTTGGGGGTCTTGAATGCGGAAAAGAGGAAACCTCCTTTATACCACGGTGTAGCCTTAGAATTCTCAGATTGGTCAGAACTAGAACTGTTGTTGCTAATGGGTGCTTTTGAACGTCTAGCTGGAGAAGGTAACTGTGTATAATTGAATGGAGGATGACTCTCCTGCTCAAATTGAGACCAAGTTGTAACCGGCATGAAAAGAGATGTTGGTTGACTAATAGAATGAGGCAAAGTTTCTCAGATTTGAGATAAGAAAAGCTAATAAAGATCACTTGTCAAAGTAGAACAAATAGAGAGATGGCTGGTCAAAAGTGCTCAAGTACTTACAGCAATCAATTGACTAAAGCCAAGCAACGAGCAAGAAGTTCAATAAGCAAGTAGCTAGAGAGGTAACCGTGATGCGACAAGTGATCAAGAGTAGCATTTTTTAAGCTCAAATCCAATAGTTTTAGCTCATTTGTTTCAGTCTAGAACAAATCTAAGCATGTAAGTAACAAACCAGTTTCAAGTAAGAACAGAAAAGGACACTCTACAGCAGGTTAAAGTGCAAGTTTAGCAACTCTGAATTGTAGCAATGACAGGACAGTAGAAATGACTCAGGATTCTTGGTTGAGGGTATGCAAGGATACTTCAATATCATATGACTCTTGACCAGTGAACGTGAAAAACTCAGTTTTGAAGCACTTGGACCAAATTTGTAGATTGAACAGTGCAATTTTTCAATTTGACAAGTAGTAGCAGCAGATAAAAGACAGGTTTGCAAACAGTGTAAGATCAAACATGTCATAGAACACTTGAAACAAGGGCAAAAGAAACCTTGCCAAGACAAGCACTTGTGATATCAAAATAGAAAACCTTATGAACGCTACCGTGTGTTTGAATGTTGAGAACGTTTACACGAGCATAGCACAATCGAAGACAATTCAAGCAATTACTACCTAGAAGGACAAGGCTCATTACTTAGCAACGTGGCCCACAACTTGATGCTCCCTTGCCTCACACCAAGTGGTTGCCCACAAGAGATATTGGCATTGTCATGGAAGTGTCAAAGACACAACCAAAGGAACACATATGGTGAGTGTCTTGGGGTGATCCGGGTAAGTCCACTTGGATCAATCCTTGCACCAAGAAGCTAAGCGGCTAAAATAAGGTGGCCTCTATCTAATGGTTCATAGTAAGGGATTCCGTTCATAGCACCCCTCTTGCTCCTCATAAAGGACTAGGACCTCGCGGCCTCAAGAGTACCTTAAGCATTCTTGCTTAATGCTTTCCTCATGGTCACAATCCCACAAGTTACTCACATCAAGCGAAGATAAGTACTATGTCTACCAAGGTTTTGTGTCCTCGATAGCCTTGAGATTATAGTGAGTTGGAATCACTCACCACCAAGGAAAATGATGACAAGGTTGTCCCCACTTGGGTCGTTCCTCTTGATTGCTCAAGAGCAGGCCCGCTAAAGGATCCTAAGCTAAACAAAGAGTGGATTAATTCTTGAGGTTCAAGGTTTTTGATTCACCACATGGGTGAAGAGCATACTCCCCTATCTCAAGAATCTCTCCCAAACACACCAAACAAGATCCAATTACCCCCTTGCTTTCAAAATCCCAAGATGGGTCAAGATTTCTGTTTCACCACAAGGGTGAAGAGCATACTCTCCTACCACCTCAAAATTTCTACAACAAGGTATTAAGTGCCTATGAAAGGAAACAACTAGTATATGCCACACTTAATAAAAAAAGCAATTAAACAAGCACTTGATTTGGTTTTTATGCTTAGGGCAGCCCTGCAAAAACTATTAGTAGCCCTTTTTGACATGCGATTTTAGCAAATTTCAAGCAAGAAGCACCTACAACCACAACTTGACAAGAGAACAAGCAAACAAGATATGCAATATATATCCAATTTATGCAAACCCTAAGGTTAGATCTAAAAATTAATTGTTAGGAGCAATGATAACCAGCAAATAATCCAAATGATAACTCATATCATGCAATGAACAATGAAAAATAAGTGCATACCCATCACAAAATTTTATTTTTTTTGCATTTGACCTAGTCAACAAGATCTGATTTTTACCACATGAATTCGGACCCTAAACTCAAAATGCAGAAAAGAGACCTCTGTCAAAAAATAGAGAGCTTTCCAAAAATATAAAAATTTCAGAAAAATCTCTTCATTTGTGCCCTAGACAGCCATTTTACCAAAATAGACCAGATTTTATAAATCAACCAAATGAGCTATGATATGATTTCTAAATTAAAAACACAGTGAATGGACCCCCTATAGAATTTGAAGACCTTTTCAGAAATATAAAAATTTCTGAAAAATATGCTGATTTGCGCCAAAAATCAATTTTTTTATGAAAAATAAATAAAAAATCATAAAAAATACAAATTACCTCTGAAAATTTTGAAATTGTTTTGGAGCTTCTCTGATATGTCGCCAACCTAAAAAAAAATTTTTAGACTAGAACACCAAGCTGTTTGGGAGATATGGTCAAATCTTTCAAATCTAGGGTTTTTTTTATCTCCAAAAAAATCTGTAGAAGGGTTAGCTCCAAAAATAATCAAAACCAGCAAGTGTTAGCTCCAAAAATAATCAAAACCAGCATGTAAAAGGTGGGTTTCCCCACGGTGGGTGCCAAAAAATGTGTGCAATAAATGTGTCACACTTCTATGGATCATTACATGCAAGGAAACTCAAGAATGAGCTCTCACAAATCGATCCATAGCTCCCTAGGCATGGAGTGCAAGGGTTTTAAGAATGCTCTCAACTAGAGCTACTTAGCCAATAACCTTGCTAGTAAACCATGCAATGGGAGATTCAATGAAGACAAGGGCAAGAATGCCAATATCTCCAAGAATCAAATGGAATGCAATGCAATGCAAGCTAGCTAAGAATGAAGATGCAAGCTAAGCTATGAAAATGAAAGAGGCAAGTATTACAAAGCCTCCTAGTTAAACTAGATGAATTAATCTAAAGCATAAAAGAAATCTAAGCTAAGAATGCCATGAAAATGAAGCTACTATGCAAGAAATGAAATCTAACTATGAAGCAAGAAAGCCATGATGATGCAAGAATGAAGACAAGAAGATAGAGTGTTGATGAAGATCCAAGATGAATGCCAACAATGCTCCAAATCTTCAAACCCTAGATGCAAGAATGTCTCCAAAAGCTCCAAGATGACCTAGAAAACCTGTAGCATAATATTAGCATAAAAAGTTGTGTGTGCAAATGAGGAAGAGAGCTCTTATTTTATAGGAAATGAAAAAGAATGGGCCATGGAGATTAAGAGGCAAAAGATTTAATCAATGGTGGAGCTTAAAAAAGGAGCAATCCATGTGCACAAGTATCCTCCAATGAGAAAATAGGAGTTGACTTTTGTGTCTATATGAGACAAAAAGTGCTTTTTCCTTTTTTATAAAATAAGAATAATGCTTTATTTGTGCAACTTAGGATAAGAGGAAAAGTGGGAGCTTTTTATTTATTAAAAGGGGAGGAAATATTCCTTTTAATAAATAAAGACTTAGGATAAGATGGTTAGCCCATAGAAAATAATCGAATAAATGATAGAACTAGGATTTGATCAAGAATAAGCAATTTATGATTTAGCAAAAGGGGGCTAATAGTCTAGGTGACCATTTTTAGGTGTATACACTACTTACACTGTTGAGCTTATTGACAACCAAAATAACCTTACTACACTTACACTTTCGAAAGATGGTACTTCCATTAAGGTTGGTAAAAATGGTGTTGTTACTTCCAATGTTAAGCCTATTGAAAATCAAGAAAAAAATTATGAGCTTATGCTATCCAAAGATCCTTGTCAAGATCAAAGTATTCCATCTTCTTGTTCTACCACTCCATGTTTTCTTCCACTTTCTACTCTTCCTAAGTCTTTGCAAGCTCTGAACAACCCTATCAAAGAAGGTGCTCATATTCAAGATGTTCACGATCCTATTGAAAATCCTAGTGCTCACTCTAAAGATGCTGATATCCTTGGTTAACATATAGATGTTGATGAACTTATTGATTATCCTTTTGCGTCTTCCACATCCATCCTTGGACCTCCTCCACCACTACTAAGGGCTTCATGTCTGCCTTCCCTTCACTTTCCCCTCCTAACTCTTCTAATTCGTCATCCATCTTGGGTCCTTACATCCCTCCATCTCCCATCTTTCCTCAAGATCAACATAGATGCATACCCTTGAATCCTTTTCATCCACCCACCCATCTAAACCAGTCATATCCTCCTTCTTCCACAAGTCCCAAGTTCTTTGGAAGTAACTTGAATGCTCAATACAAGAATCTGTCGAAAAAAGAAGATCACCATGTCTTGTCTAATTGACATAGAGGCATAAAGTCAAAAAAGATATCTAAGAAAAAAACTACAAGACAAGTATGGGTTCCAAAATCTATCATTGAAGATATTCTCTCTAAATTATCAAAAAGAAATGAAAATCCTATGACTATATGGATTCCAAAGTATCTCTTGAAAGATTCTAATGTTGATCAACAAGTAAAGTTGACATTCAAGCTTCTAAAGACTTCCACTTCATCTTCTTCCAAAAATATTCTTCCATTCCATGCGCCTAAACTGTAACCTCTGCTATCCATTCACCATATTCCTTCATGTATTCCTTCATTCACATTTCCTCCATCCTCTTGCCACCCTTCAAGGTGTGTGTTGATGTTGATCTTTCCTTCCTTTCCATTTACCTTTTCACAATCCTTCCATTCATTATCCTTCTACCTTCTATCCTTTTTCCTCATTTGCCTATTCCTCTTATCTTCCAACCTCACTCACTTTACATAAAACTTTATCCTCCATTTTTCTCTTCTGTCTTTCTTTCCCTATCATCACCTTTGAGCATATCATCTTGAATCCTTGGCATATCATGGTTTATCCTTTCAAGGAGCATTATCTGAAAAGCTTGCCTTCTTCCAAATAAAATAAATGAAATTTTTTTTTTTGAAAATGTGCCTTGGTGAAAACCTGAAAACAGGTGCCTTGGTAGAAAAAGTAAAGAGAAATAAATTCATCCTATGGTGAAAACTACTCTCTTGTGGTGCCTTAGATAAGTACCATGATGAAAACTTGACAATCAGGCATCATGCATAGTTCTTCTACATATTTCATCTATTCCATCTTCTCTCTTTGATCTTGACAAGGTTGACCTATACATGAATATTTGGTTATCTTGTGAGCTATCTTACGATGATCTTGCTTTCATTTCCTTTCATCTTTAGCCTTCATATCTATTTTTCTCCATTTATTCTAGCCTTTCGCTATCCTTTTCTCCTTTGGTCTTGATTTAAAAAAGAAGAAGAGTAAAACACGGTGCTATGAAGCCTCTTGACATGTCTACTCCTTTGGACTACATCCTTTCCTACTCTTGCATTATGATTTTGTGATTTATCCTATGCTGGCCTTTCATTGCTTGTCCAAAAGTGCTTTTACATGACAATTTTTCCCTAGCTTGAGTATTCTTGAGGAGTTTGTCCTTTAGGATTTCTTCCATTCATTCTTCTTGATTATCTTATCTTCCATCTCTTCCACCAACTTGCCAATCCCACTTGTTCTCCACCTTGCTAGACATTGGAACTACATGATAGGATCTTGCTTTGGAGTTTGCAATGGAAAAAGAGGCTATCAAGTATGAAAAGAATTGTCAAAAGTGTCAAGTACATGGCAACCTAATTTATGCTCTAGAGAGAGATTTGATTCCCTTCACTACACAATGGCCTTTTCACCAATGGTTGTTTGATCTTATAGAATCCATACATCCCCATTCTTCTAATGGACATACCCATATAATGATAGCTATAGATTATTTTACTAAATGGGTAGAAGCAGTTCCCTTAACACAAGCAACAAGGAAACAAATATCTATGTTCATCTTGAACTACATCATATGTAGATATGGGATCCCACATTCTATAATCACAGATAATGGTGGACAATTCAAGAATAAAGACCTAGATGATTTATGTGCTAAATTCAAGATTACACAACATTGGTCTTCTATCTACTATCCTCAAGGGAATGGACAAGTATAGGCTTCAAACAAAAATCTATTGAAAATATTACATCGTATAGTTAATAAAACTAGAAGAGAATGACATCTCATAATCAATCTAGCTATCTAGGCCTATAGAAAAAGTATCATAACACCTACTAGGGCTACACCCTTCGCTTTAGTCTATGGGTCTGAAGTGGTACTACTTATTGAGGTTGAAATCTCATCACTAAGAATCTAAATGCATGGTCTAGTAACTGATGATAACTACAGAGTGTCTAGGTTCCAAGAACTTGAACTACTAGATGAGCGCAGACAAGTAGCGTATGATCATCTCAGACTATATCAAAAAAGAATGTCTAGAGGCTACAACACGAAGTTAGGATAAAGAGAATTTCAGGTTGGCGATCTAGTCTTGAGAGAGAATCCTAAAAATCAATCACATAGAGAGTGCAAGGGGAAGTTTGAACCCAACTGGCTAGGTCCCTTTGTTATTACTACTACTTTTGGCTCTGGTACCTATCAACTCTCAATGGCTGAAGGAGAACAACTCTGAGAACCAATCAACATTCTCCATCTGAAGAAATTCTATGTCTAAGGCATTCAATTTATGGTAAAATGTCCTGAAATTTTTTTAAAAATTTGAAAAAGTCCTGAAAAAATGAACACCTCGGTGAAAACCTAGCAATAGGTGCCTTGATGATTCACAAAAAAATAAAAAAATATCAAAAGTAAAAAAAATTGAAAAAATAAGAAAATACAAAAAAAATGAGGAAAAAAAAAAAGTGCCTTGGTGAAAACCTAGAAACAGGTGCCTTGGTAGAAAAAATAGAATCTCTGCCAAGATGGTGAAATCCTGGCAAATGGGCACCACTTGTTCAAAACGCTCCATCTATCAGCACAATCTTAGTCTTCCCCAACTTTTAGTCTTGCTTTAGTTTGTACATATCTCCTGGTTTGTTTCAACATTTCTAATTTTTAATAAGTCAGTCTGTACACTAATCAGCTCAAGCGTCTATATCCTATCAATGTTCAAACTTGAGGACAATCAAAGTCATATCCTATGGCCTCCAATGTATTTTAGACATGTCATATCTAGTCAGAGTCCTTTGAAGCTTCATCTGAGTTAGTTAGTCATTTTCCTCTCCAGAAAGGATTTTGCATCTACAACAACACAATCAAGCATCAAAACAAACTGAAAACAATCTGTGTTTTTCATACTTTTATCTCCTTGTATGCTTACTGATTCACATTGAGATTTTTGCATATTGTGTCCTTCCAAGCTTTTCGATGATGTCCTTTATAGGATTTAGAGAGTGATGACTGGGGGCATAATCTTTTCTTTGTTTTCTGCTTGTATGTGAAAATCTAACAACTTTAGAAATTTTGGATTGAAATTGTGTCCGACTGTAAGAGACTCTATCTTGAATTGGATGGCCATGCATACCTCGACCATTGATACCCAAAAAATTTAAGGAAGTTTGATCTAAATATTGTCTTTTTGAGTGAGTTTTTTCTCCTACTATGAAACGTGATCTTGCCTAAGGATGTGAACGATAAAGGGTCACTATGAGTAATTCACACTGGATTTAGAATGATCTCTTGACTGTTTGATGCGTTTTTAATGCAAGGCATATTCAGGTCATCACGATGTTTATATTTTGATGCTTATACAAATTGCTATATCAAAATGGACATGATATTCAGGTCATCCTGGCATTTGTGCCTTGGTGCTTATATCTAATCCAACATTCCAAAAATAAAATGAATATTCATGTGTCCATGGTTGTCTAACTAGTGGGCATTGTATTGATTCTTGAGCATAAAAATTGATATTCATATGTCTATGGTTTCAAAGCTAGTAGGCATTGTATTGATTTATTTGGTCACCTAAAAATTCAATGATGAAAATGACCGACACATGATCAGTGACTAGGTCCTAGGTCTTAGGTTGCATATCATTCTACATGTCATTTTTGCATTTTGCATGTTTGCATGATCTCACAATCTTTGGATAAACTTTAAAGCTTAAATGATTCTTCAATCACCTATTCAAATCTAATAAGAGCTTAATCTTACATGAAGGTCCATCCAATGAAATAGAAAGTAGAATCCTTTTTTTAGATCAAAATTGAAATCTAAGATCATTTATATTATTAACTGCTTACATAATTAACCTTCAATCATCAAAGAAATATAGAATTCAACTTAACTGATTATCTTACATCAAACTATCAAAATTTCAACTTGGTCAACTATGGTCAACTCATGGTCAAACCTAGTCAAACTTGGTCTCTAGGACCTCCAAACAATGCAAAACGTGTTCTTGTATGTGTATAACTACTTCTCAAATCAATTAACATGCTTCTAAACTATAACATTAACTTTTCTTGTCAGATTTCCATTTTAATCCCGAAGGGGGCATGGTATTGCACATCATTCAAGTCTGTAAATCAATCTTTCTTTTAGTAATCAAGACAACAACCACGTCTAGTTACTGATTCATCAAAAGTCCTCGTCGCTTGGGGCAAATCTATCATCGCTTGGGGCATATCAAATTCATCGAGATACATATCAATCTGGTATTCTCTTAATCTTGTAAACTGTATCAGCTTTTTGCAACCATCAATTCATCAGTGTTCTTTCCTTGGTTCTTCGATAACTAATTTGTTCAGATGTGATACCAATGTGGTTCTTCTAAGACAATCGAGTCTAGAATTAGTCACTCACTTCTTTGCAATTATAAGGTTCAGAATCAGATGTTTTTGATGCTTTTGTTTCACCGGTTCATCATTGCTATAGTGAACATTATCTTTGGTCATTCAGGACCTAATATCTTCAAATCTTTCAATCATCATATCTTTCAAATCAGTTCCATATCTATATCATACATAGACTATCTTTGAACCACTGCGCTTCACACAGTAATTCAAAGAGGGGCAAAATGTAATACCCAAAAAATGGGCTATAGGTTCATTAACCTCCTACATCAACAATTCAAACGAAATCAACATCAAAGTCCTAACCAAAGGCACATCTGCACATCATCGAATCCTAATTGATTATCCTAAAATCCGCATCGGGGAATATTCTTAATTATCTTAATTATCTTTAATTTAATGATTATTTGGTGATAAATCATATTTATCTTAAAGTTTGATTAATTGAATACTTTGAATATTTAATTAATTGATTTAATTCTGCCACTTAATTATTTAATTGAATTTATTTATATTTATTCCTAAGTATTATTATTTAAATTTGACAATAAATCAAAATTCGTATCATTAATTGATTAAATTCTTATTTAATTAATTAAAGCAAGTTGTCATATTTAATGATATTATTTTTGAATAAAAGTTTGATCAAAATAATTGATTAACCCATAAATCAATTATTTTAATTTTAAAATCAGTTAAGTGGAAAATAAATCACTTTATTTATTAAATTAATTTATAATTAAATCATGCACAATCAGAAAAGCAGGCAACTAGAAATTAACAATCAATTTTAAATTTAAACTCAACATCTAATGATGAGTTGGAATTTGATCTAAACTCTATTTTGAGTTAAAGCCTTTCTTTTGCATGATTTTATAAATTAAATATCTTTTATTTCTGATAACTCAAAAATAAACCTGAGTTTATCAAGAGTGATTTATGGTTTTTTTCATGCACCTCCATAGCCATAGATTTCTATAAAATCAAGGCTTAGCTCTTCATAATTCATCCAAAGAATTCACAAATCATCCACAAAATTTGCATCAAATCCATAGAATCCACATAATTTGCATCATCCACAGAATCCATAGAATTTGCATACTTACTCTGGAAAATCAACATCTAAAGAATTGAAGCTTCTTGCGAATCAACAATTTTTGTGAGATCAATCTTGTTTTCAATTCATTTTAGTTTTATTTCATGTCATTGTTAGATCAATTTCATATAGAATAGATTCATATCAGATTTCTCATTCTTATTGCATAGAAAACTTAAAAATATAGATTAATTTGCATTCATTACTTCATTGCTATCTTGCATTCAAATCCTTCATTTAGGTGTCGTCAATGTCACTGGTCTCAGTCTAATCTGAGAAGATCATACTCGAACCTATTAGAAGGTAGTAAATCACCTGGTTAGTTTAGTTTCCATTTCATTGCATGATTTTGATTTTGCTAACCTCTAATGTTTTACTAAAGTGTTGTGTCCTACAGCTAGGTACAAAATTCACACACACACTTAGTAGCTTCTGCATGACCTATTCTAATGAGGAGTCAATAGAACTCCTATGTATACTCCTAAACAGATCTTTTTGCTTGCTTCAAATTTTGCATTTTCTTCAATAGGTCAAGCTCATAATCAATAGGAATGAACTGTCACTTTAGTTTATCCACTATCTGATCACATCTTGTGATTTTATCTTTCCCTCTTCTATTTTGCTCCAATTGAATCTCTTGCCACCAGATCTTCTCATGACCTTTCAATCTGGCCTTCGCAAATTTGACCCTATCAGGATCCTCAACATCTTCATACTCAAAATATTCCTCACATTCATTGATCTAGTCAATCGATTCTTCTAGGTTAATATTTCCAGAAAATGTAGGAACCTCAATCTTTGGTCTTTTCCCAATCTTGGAAATGGCCCGAAAAAGTCTTTCTTCCTCCTGGTTCACAATTTTGACTTCTCCTTCTTGATATTCTTCTTCGGCTTCATCCTCAATTTCATCTTTGACATTAAGATTCATTCCTCTATGAATCTCTTCTTGCAATGGTCACACTTGTCTCTGCAACTCTCTAACCTTAGGTGTCACAGCACCAGCTCTTCCACCACATTCTCTTCATGGAGGCATTTTTGCAATGTGCACTGAAACCCTAACCACAGTCTTGATGCAAATTGCCTCACAGTCAGCAATCTATTTACACACTCAGGAACTCCCACTCTAATACCACTTGATGAAGGGTTCTCCCCTTAATACCATAAATACATAACAGAAATAGAGAAACAAAAACAATTTGCAAGAACAGAAAATGGGCTTCTTATTATCTCCACAAATGTGGAATTAAAATTTTTTAGAATTACAATATGTAAAGCCACATAGGCATTCCCCTTAGAATATTTTGTAGGACAAAGCCTCGAATCATTACCCAGATCTACCTAGAACTCCCTAGACAACACTACGGGCCTTCTTTATATAGACAATTTCCACCGCCCGAGAAGGTTCCAGAAACTTAGCCCATAGGGCCGACCAAACTTAGAATTATTTTATTTTTTAATTTATTACATCAAAGTCAGCTCAAAATAACTTTTGAAACCTGAATAGAAATTTTGAAAGAAAATCATTTTCTGCCATTTCAGGTGACCCAACTTCCGAAGACCATAAGTCATCGCTAGTTGACCCGATTGACTATTATAACCCCATTTCGGAAAGGCCACGAAGTGCTCTACAAGCTCAACTCAAGCAAGCGCCCATCACCTAAATTTTTGACCTCATGTGGGGCCTCTAATACCTTCAAAATTGAGTTCAAAGTTTTTGTACCCTGCTACCAATACCGAAAATCTTCAATATCTACAAAGCTAGACTTGATCTGTCAATGAAACTTTACTGGAAAGCTAATACGATTGAGATGAACCTCCACATATGAAATCAAAACATTCCAAGATTGTATGACCAACTTACTAAAAATAGAACGTTTCCATAAATAGTAGCTCTACACAAGATAGCCCTTATTGAATATAAAAATAAAAATATTTTTGGGTGATGCAAGATTGCTCTTACACCCAAGATGCTCTTGCATCAGACCTTCATCTTCTTCCTCATTCCATTTGCACATAGATTGGCTTCTTCATCAGTTGATGTATCGATTTCTTCCAAAGGGGAGACATGTTTCTTGTAAGCGTTGGTTGTTCTATTGTTTGTAGGTACTCTTCATCAACATGGGAGCTTCTATATTATTGTTGGGATATCTTGTCTCCAACTATCCTTCTTATGGGGGGATACTTCTTTGTATATACATGATGTATGTAGTTCTTGGGGGGTCTTGAGCACTCCATCCATCCATGCATCTTATTTTCTTCTCTCTTTTTGGGGGATGGTTTTTCCCATGAGGTTTTCCCTTTTTCTCCACTTTATGAGAGTTATGCATTTCATGTACATGGGTACCTAACATGGCCTAGTAGCCGAGACCCATCTTTCATTGTGAGTTTAAGTGCATTCCCCTAAGTTGCACTTAAGGGGGGGTGTTGGTGTAATTAAATATTCCTAATTACACTTTACTTAATCTTACTTAGGATAATGCATTGCATAGTAGTTTGTGATTGAGACACCTAGGAGTGCACACATCTATTAAACACATGGTGTAGGAGAAATTCTACTTTTGGTGTAATAGTTGTCTTCACATACCTCATTGTGTGTGAGGTCCACCTTTCGTGCTCTTATCACATTATCATCCTAATCCATTGCACATACTTTATTTCATAATGGAGGATGATCCACATTTGGTGGACATGTGATTACACCTATCATAGGTGATAGCTTATCGGCTCCTTATCATTCTCTCTTATTACCTTTCCTATATAAGGAGGCCTATTATGTAATCATTTAATGACAACATTCAATAATTCAATCAAGATAAATTCATTGGATCTATTCAATCCATCTTTGCATTTATATTTTCTCTCTTGTTCTTTTCTTCAACCTTTAGATCCTTGGTTCAATATTTGCTATTTGCAAATTCTTACAGTCTCAATTCACTTATCATTTTCCTATTCATCCTATCCAATCCCTTAATCATCCTTTCATCTTATCCAAACCATCTTGTCTACCAAATCTCTTTATCTTCTATTCCAATCCACTTTTTCCTCTTCACTTCCAATCCTATTTTATCCAATCTCCTCATCCAAATAAAATTCAAAAATAATATAAAATGATCCTAATTTTTTTTTTCAAAAAACACATTGATATATGATCATAAAAAAAAATCTAAATTTTTTTTAAAAATCCCTATAATCCAAAAGATCCCAAATCAGTCCAATCAAGTGCAATCAATACTAATCCATGTAATCCAATCTTTCAATTATCTAGAACGTTAATCTTTAATCAATCCAACATCTTAAACCAAATTAGCTAATAATCAATTGATCAATTTCAAATCCAACCATCATCATGGGATGTATCCTTTCTAATCCTTGAGGCCCTGCCCTCCCAATCACTCAATCAATTGGTTTTCATCTTGACTAGGGGAAATGTGTTGTTTTGTTTTTAGTTTGTTGTGCATGCTTGCTTGTTTCTTGTATGTATTAGTATTTTTTTGCATCTATCATGGTCTATTCATCCTATTTTCACAAGGGCATCATGATCTTCCATATCATGGCGTCATAAGGCATAAGGTTGTATTTGACCTTTTTTTATCACATACTTGGCACATGGTCATCTTGGTTCCTCATACCTTGGTGCATAACATCAAGTACAATATCAAAATAGGATATGCTCTCCCATGTTGACACAATGATAATTTGCATTTAGGTTCATTTTACATTGGAAGCCTTATTTTATTCATTTCCACTACCCTCACCCTTCCTTTTCGAGAAAATTGTCAAAACTAATTTTTTGCTCAATTTTGTTGAGGGGGCACCATCCTCATCCTCTTCCCATGATCGCTTAGGCATGACTCCTAGGGCATCTCATTTTCTTATTCTTTGACGCAATGCTGATTTTAACACCACATCAAAGAGTGACAAAATGTAGACACCTAAAATTATGCATTCACACTAATGTTAATTTTTATTAATATTTTCCTTTAATATTATGGTTAATTTTATTAATTAGTTATATTGTTATATTTTTCTATTTATTTAATCAAATTTACTTTAATTATATAAATTTATTTTCACTTTGTATTTACATTTTATTTAAATAATATAATATATTAAATTAAATTTAATATATTATCCCTCCATTTCTCTTTATAAAATAAAATTATTTTATTTTATTCCTCTGGATTAGCCTAAAGTTCTTCTAAACCATGATTAAATTAAGTTTATTTTATTTTAATTCTTTTTTCCTTTTTCCTATGCTTACCATTTTCTAAATATTCCTCTAATCTTGATTAATAGATGGATTACCTTAAAACATGTGCACAATCATCTTGTCCAAGGGAGCCGACTCTCCATCTTTTTTATCCACCAATCATTTTTTAAATTTCTCTTTCCCTCTAAAAGTGAAGTTTGACTTTTGCATATTTTGTCACTTCACCTTTTTCAAACTCTACCTAACATCTTTTTGCCTCTTAATCCTATCCACTTATTTCTTTTTGCTTCATCTTAACCACTCCTCTTTTGCCTCTTAATCTTGGCCATCCATTATTTTGCCTCTTAATCTCCACCATCTAATTCTATTCATTTTCTATAAAGGAGGCCTCACTCCTCATTTTTTATCTACGTTCTTTTTCTTCTTAATTTCTTAGCTCTCGCATCTTCTAGCATTCTTAATCATTCTAGCTCTTTTCTTCATTGCAATCTAATCTATTCTTAGTTTCTTAATCTTGTTTCATTCATCTTAGATCTTAATCTTATTTTCATTATCATTGTATTGAATCAATATTTAATCAATCTTAATATTTATCATTTGTGAAGTTGGGGCAAGTTCTTCCTACTTGTTCTCAATCCCTTCACCATCATCTAGCTTGCATCTCAAAGTTTTGTATTAGTTTTACATTTCATTTGTGTTGGGAGACCATATCCACATAATCTCAAACAACAAATCAAATGAGGTTTTGGGTGCCCTTGTTTTAGCTCATCAGAGGTTGTAGTGAACATTACCTATTTTGTTGCATTTGAAATGACTAACATCTAATATAATTTTGTTTGGTGTTTTGGTGTTTTTCATTTGCAGCAAATAGGTCCATATTTTCATTGCACTTATTTCATATGTGACTAAAGGTGATAGATGGATAATTTATAATGGTTATTCACATCATATGACTAGTGATAAAAATAAGTTTGATACCATAAATCATTACAAAGGAAGTAGTGTTAGGTTTGGTAATGATGCACCATGTCTTGTGAAAGGTAAAGGATCAATAAGATTGATTGATAAGATCAGATGTGATAATGCTTATTGGATTAAAGGACTTAACTATAAATTTTTGAGTGTTGCACAGTTGAATAGTTCTAGATACCAAGTTGGATTCTAGCACAAAAAGGCTAAGATATTTGATGCTATTGGTAAACTAATTAGAAGTAGAGAACAAACAAGAGGTAACTTGGAACTATCTAGACCTAACTGATGTGACATGTTTGTTTGCACAATTTCATGATATATGGTTATGGCATAAGAGGTTGTGTCATTTGAACTTTGATAATTTGGTAAGCATTAGTAAGATGAAAAGAGTAAGAGGGTTACCAAAATTGAAGAAACATGATAATGCCAAGTGCAAACAATGTCGATTGGACAAAATGATAAAGTCTAGTTTCAAGAGAAAAACCTATACTTCTGATTATATTTCATAATTGATTCAAATTGGCCTTTGTGGACCTATTGGAGTGCAAAGCAACTGTGGTGACAAATATTTTAATCTATTTTTTGATGATTACTCTAGAATGATGACTGTGATGTTTCTTAAATAAAATTTTGATGCCTTTCAGTTATTTAAGTGGTATTTGGCAAGGGTTGAAAAAGAAACAGGTAAAATTTTGAAATGTCTAAGATCTGAGAGAGGAGGTGAGATCATATCTAATGAGTTCAACACATTCTAAAATGATAGAGGAATAAAGAGACAAATGTATAAACCAAGAACTTCTCCACAAAATGGCATAGCTAAAAGAAGGAATAGATCAATCATGGATTGTGTTGTCTATACCTTGAATTGATTACACATCAAGAAAGGTACAAATGCTATGTACCTTTTGAGTTATGGTATTTTTATGCACCTAATGTGAAATACTTTAAATTTTTTGGAAGAAAATTCTATATATTGAAGGACAATAGGAATGGAGAAATTGATACTAAAAGTGATGAAGGCATATTCCTAGGTTATTCCACTAAGAGAAAAGCTTATAAGTCTTTTAATTCTAACACTAACAAAGTTGTGGAAAGTGAAAATGTGAGAGTTGATGAATATGCATTAAAGAATGAAGTTGAATCCAAGAAGGAGCCTAAAGATTATAGATCATTTGTATACATGAATGAAGGAGATCCCAACTATTTACTTGAACCAAAGAGAAAAGCTGCCAAGCCACAACAAGAAATTGCCTAGTTACAACAAGGATGTGTCGAGCATCAGGAGGTAATTGTAGAGATTTTGTTGTAACAATGGTTAAACTTATACAATAATGATTTGATACAAATAAAACTAGGATTTGTATATTTTCAAATCTAAGCTAAGCTCAAAATACCTTTGATGAATAATCAATTCAATCCTTAATATCCTCCAACTTTACTCCACTTGGTGTATGCTTTTTTGATGCTCAGCGTTGTCTGTAGTTTAGCTCGGTTCTATCCACAACCAGTTTGATCACAGGTGTATGAAAACAATTTGTTAATGCAAATTCTCCTACAATAGACTGAATAATGAATCTCAAGTCTCCTTATATAGACAACATAAACCATTTTCTTTTCATCCTTTAGATTTTGCCTCTTAATCTCCATCGTTCATTTTGTTGCTTCAACTCTTCTCGGCAGTTGTGTTGCTAACATGTTTCATTCTCCTTCACTCTATCAATCTTGAATTTTTTTAGTCGTTAGATCATCAACAAAATTTATCTTCTATGATGGAATCATAAGCAATTGTCCAACTCATCAATTCAGTTGGCTATATAATCTTTATTTATTTATTTCACTTGATCAATACCAGAATGTTTTGGTGATTACCTACTCAATTACTACTATACTTGGTATACACTATAATAGCTAGGTGTATACTAAAATATTCTTTTACCGACCACATAAACTTGTTCAGCTTTGATCTTTGATACATAACAAAATCATGTAAAGTAATCAAGTCATCAACATGATGCCATAGACTCATCAATAAGCTACCCAATGTATACCATAGTCATATCTTTCATATCCATCTCATCTCCATGTAGATATCTCATTCCTTTACCATTTTCTTTCTTTAGATGTTTGTAACCATCATGATAAGTAAGTTAAAACAACTTGACATCAATGACAATCTATTGACTGATTTAATTGTCTTACATATCACTTTAGTAGCTTAGTGACCATCAATCATTTCCTTTCACTTGTCCATTCTTTCCATTAAGATATTCAATCAATTGTATGTTATCAAAGACTATTCATAGTATTGTAAATTTTTAGATTTTATTTATGGTTAAAATATTGGGAAATCTCTTAACAACTTCAATGTCATTTTCTTTTAAATGATTCTCCATGAAATATTAAATTTAAATCTTCACAACTATCACGATCACTGGTTTCGCGTCCCAATTACATTTAAACTTTGTCCAAGTCAATTTGAATTTAACCAGATTTTCTACCTTAAAATAATGTTCCACATTCTCAATTAGATAACATAAGGGGTCCTTAAAATCTTTTCTACCATCTCCTCATGTGGCTAGAGCTTCATCTTTCAACTATTCAATAGATCTTACTATTCATCCTTCAACTATTTAAGAGATCTTACTAAATAATCTCATCAACAATTATTTACAACATACAAAAGTAGAAGAAAACCAACACTTCTAACATACATTCTTGATCTAAAATAAATCACACAAATTAAACTATTCCCTGTTATGGCATAAATCCAATGGGTGATATAATTATCTCTATATTTTTCATAGCCCACTTTAGCTACTTGGATGACATTACAGTTGTGGATTAATAACAACACAAATGATTAACAAAAACAAACCCAATCTCAAATAATTATTTCAAAATCCTCTTGTGGATCACACGCACCTATCTTTCTCGTAGTCCAAGCATTTGTGCTTCTGTGTAGACAAAACAACATAATAACTAAACTTCTTGAGCACATAACAAGAAATATGTTCAATCTGGTTTACAAGAGCTGACTATACCTTAAGCTCCACACTAGATGCACCATTCATCTTTTCTATAATTTTCTTTACATCAATGCCACACATCAGGTTCATTTTTCTTGAATGGATTTTCAAAATATTCCAACGAGACTACAAAGCATAAGAAATGTCATGATTAGTTAAATTAGTGCTTGTTCAAAAGCTTGTACCTAAAATATGTGCTTAAAATTTATGCCTCTAGTTGAACTTGGAATTCTATAGCTAATCAAACTATACATAAAATTCATTGCCAAATAATAATCCAAATATAACTCAAATATTAATCTTTGATGAATGCCAATTTTTAGAGGTAAATACTCTTTTTTAACCCAAAGTGATGAATCAATGAGGCTATAAATCACATTTCTATTAGAACATCTAGCAATATATTAGAACATTCAATTATAACATTTCAATGGGGTTTAAACATTGATGACAAAAACACCACCACCACAACTTAACTATCACACCATGTCAAAACCAACAACTTTGATGCAAGGCTTGACATGAAAACTTTCCAAGTATTTTCTAATCTATATTTAATTAAAATAGATCCTACAAATAAATTATAAATGGTTAAAAAAATATTTTCCAGACATAATAACCATATATAACAAGATGAGATTATTCAAACCTCAAAAAGCAAATTATGGGTTTGGTAAAATTTAATAATCTTAAAATTTGACAAATGATAGAAAATAACAGCTTCCCCAATAATTAAGCTACCTGACACTAGTTTTAAATTTACATGATAACCTAGATACAAATATCAAGACTATGAAATTCAAAAATAGGGATCGACTCCTTAAGATGATCTAGTCATAAAATTTCATAGATTTGTCAAATAATTGATTTGATTGACTAAGTTTCTTTATTTCGTTCTTTATAACAGTGGGAGTCATATGGGGAATACATCAAACCCAAGACATAATATTATGTTTCATGACACTTCATTATTTCTCATTACAACATTTTCGTTACTTTTGATTAAAGTGCAAAGCATACACCTCTTCATTAGGATTAAAGGAAACTCAATTTTCTTGTCAATTTGGCCAGGTCAAAGAAGAGCTTGATCAAGAATATCTATTCTATTGGTAGCCAGAATAAGACAAATTAGTCAATGATTCATACCAAAACTTGTTGTTCTTGTATTTCTACAACTACAATACCATTTAAACACAAAAACATGAAACAAATTAATCATAAAACATCTCCTATAAATGACCGAAAAATGCCCACCACAGGCACAATAGAGAATAACACATGTAAATTCTCATTAAGAAAAACTAATAGTTGACATTTTAAAATATAAAATAGGTATATGACTAATATGATTTTCATAAACAAAGTGCATTCCGTAGAGGATATGAGTTAATAAAAAATAACATACAAAGGGTGAGTCATGATACCATTGGCATCCTAAAAGGCAAAGACTAAGTAACCAAATTTATATTAAAGAGATAGAAGCAAATATTCTCATATGTAAATAATGTTAAAAAAATAGATTTTATTTCCCTCAATCAATTGGTTAACTTATAATAGGTACTTCCAAACAATCAATTAATCGCAAGCTCAACAATTATTTTATATGTAAAATACTTTGTAATAATTTTAATAGCTATACTTTAATGTTGTTAGATGCTTCAAACCCATCAAGTTGAATAAGTAGCTCAAGCATAGTTCTCTAGACTTCACCATCACCATGGCCAGAAATAGACTCCATACGAGAAGACCCTATACTGTCAATCTCAAGTATGCACAGGATCATGGTATGCCAAACTAGGCCCTTAAGTGGCAATTAAAATTTAGAAAATTAGGTTTAGGCAAGGTGACATAAAAATTCGAACAAGTTATAAATATTATATCAAAAATATGTAAGAAGAGAATCTATATAAAATTGAATTTAGTTTCTAAGATACTAGGAATTTTTTGAAAAACAATTATTCTATATGTTGAAAATTTCAAATTTCAATGTAGTAGTACAAAAATTTTAGGAAAAAATAAGTAGTGGGTGTATGTCTGACGAATTTAAACACAATCAAATGATAAGTTTTTTTTACAAGATTCTAGATATAAGTAGTAGACTCATGTCTCGATGTGACACATTATTTTTTGTAATTTTTTTCCAAGTAAATAATTAATTATGATTTTTCTTCTACAACTTTTCCAGAATACAAAAACTCTCATGTCTAACCATGTTAACTTAGTCTAAACTTTATCAAATTGAAAACTTTTTTTATTTTTCTTGTAGTAGGAAAATCATAGAATGTGACACATGTTTTGGATTTCAAAAATGTTATACAGTTTGAAAGTTATAGCTATTTTTTAATAAGTCTATCAATTAGGACTAGAAAGATAACAAGTAGGTGTAGGTCTAACCACGTTAAACAAAATCGAATGATAATGTTTTTTTATAAGATTCTAGATAAAAGTAGTAGACTCATGTTCGGATGTGATGTATTTTTTTTGTATTTTTTTTCCAAGTAAATAATTAATTATGATTTTTGTGCTAAAACTTTTCCTGAATATTAAAACTCTCATGTCTGACCACCTTAACTTAGTCTAAACTTCATCAAATTGAAAGAATTGTTTATTATTATTGTATTAGGCGAAACATAGAATGTGATGTATATTTCAGATTTCAAAAATGTTATATTTTTTGAAAGTTATAGTTGTTTTTCAAAGAGTCTATAAATCAAGATTTCTTTTTCACATCGCCTCTTTTTCGCATACCATGATCCTGCACATACCCTCTCATCCATAAAGATTATGGTTAGGGCATGTTCTCTGAAAAAGTTATAAAAACAATTAAGATTGTGACATGTCCAATCCTTACATTGTAATCTTCAAAAATCAAGTAAAAATCATAAAGATAATTCATGATTCATGCATTGTTCTTTCAAGCATCATCATTCTTAGCTCTGATCTTCATTCCTATTGTAGTGAACAACATAACCACAATGTTGAATTGAAAATAGTATGCTAGTCAAGTATAAGCTCATAAAGCATAGATTAAAAAAAGATCTCAATGACTAGAGACTAATAGGATTGCAAACAAAAGAAGAAGAAAAGATCAAAAATAACTAAAATATGATAGAAATCACTTAAAAGGTACACCACACTTCCAACGACTAATATAAGAATGAGACTCCCATTACTTTCCATGCCTAATATTGTCAACCGAATAATTTCTAAAACAAACATCTACGTAACATCCCTAGGGTAGAGCTTAAGGTAGTCTTATGTGTAAGGTCTGGGTCATAAATTAAGACAATTTTTAGTCTTCTATTATTGACTAGTGCTTGATAAATTTATGTTCATATAGAGCTTACAAACATTCAAATTGAAAAACAAACTTCAGTTTCATATAGGAAAATCAAATGAAATTAATTATGATATATACAGATTTTGAATAAACTGAATTTCCTAATGTACAAATCTAAAGACTTGAAACAGTCTACTCACTTGAATACAGTATGAAGAGCACATAGAAAACAAGGATAATAGAAAGGTTCTCCATATAGTTCCTACGTATTTGACTTGTTTTGGAAAATATATTCCTCTTTTAAGGACACATTGGATAGAAAGACATTAAAGGTCTTTTTGGGAGAAATCTAGAGTTAAATTGATGAAAAATGACTTAGATACCTCATCTTGAGCAATGTTTAGTATATTTGAATTTGCAAGATACATAACCCTTGAAACACTTCAATTCTAACACCTTTTTCAATAAATATTATCTCAATGATTTCTTTTCCATACAAAAATACCAGTTTGACCAATGCAACTTTAATTGAAGAAGACAAAGGCCATTAAAAAGTGAGTGAATTTACATGGCCTATTTTAGTTGAACCGTCGGAAGGGAAAAATCATAGCTAAAAGCCATTTGGACAAAGCCTTCCATAATTATTAACAACAAAAAAATGAGTAGATACTACTATTCTATTTAGTTGCTAACTTTCCAAACAACTTATTATTGCACAAATTAGATTTTTGGGTGTTTTGCTACTTTTTGGCAATGAGATAAGCTAACAATTCAGAAACCCTTTGTAAACCATACATCTTGTGCACCTTGCACCTCTGCTAAAAAACATTAAAATTATTTTATAAATACCAAACTCTGCAAAGTTTGAGAACTATAAATCCTAGACTAGGAAATACTGTGATCTCTCTTCTTGACTTTTTAAAAAAAATGCTTTTGCTAAAATATTAGGTAAAAATTATGCAAGTTCATCATACTATATAGTTGATACAAATTTATGCAAAAAAAACCTTGCAATGTGATTGGCTGAATATAAAAAGATTAATTGCTCTTTATGCTTTGAACCTTCACTAATAGTTCCCTAATAAGAACTAAATATTAAATATTAAAAATAAGGCACAAATATACTCCATGTTCCATTGTAACCAAAACAAATACATTTGACAAACATTAGCTTTAAATTTAAAGAAATGAACAAAATACCTTCTCACAGAAGATGGTGGTGTAGAAAATGAGTATACAGTTGCAAAATTCAAAAAATTTGATACATTTTCCTCTAAATCATTAATCAACTATATTAGATATTCTAGATTGGGATTTTCATGATAAATTTGAGAAAATGGACAAAGGAAATTAGAGGTTCGGTCAATTCAAAATTGGAGTCAATTGTAATATAAATAAAGATTACATGTGATTGTCATTTCCTGACAAGACTGATGTTGACTTCAAAATGGAGAATGAGAAATATAAATTTCTATTTTTTTTATAGTATTTTTTCATGAACTTCTTAGTACATCCCATAGCTATTTAAAATCCTAATGATTTTAGAATTGAAGAAATTTGTACACATTTTTACCAATACTAATGAATTCACGATTCGCTAAAGTCACAAATAAATACATAACCAAAACTTTATGATCTATAGAGTTTCATAGACATTAAGAACTTTTTTCGTGGTATAATGTACAAATCAAGTTTGGAAGTAGTGAATACATATTTCCCTAGTATTGAAACTCACATAGCTCTATGCCATCACAAATCAAGTTTGAAGTTTATGTTAAACTAGATAATGCCTTTCATAGCTAAAATGTTGTTACTAATATTAGTCCCAGAAGACTAAAGGTGGACAATGATCATACTAACTTTACCATATTGGTTTTTCTTGTGTGCATCGTAAGCTCTAATATATTGTTCACATGCAGTACAATTATCCTAACCTAGTTAAAATATTATGCACCACTTAACATCGGGGTAAAATATAATTTTGCAAGGCTCTAGACATTGGGTCCTAATACACCTCTTTGCTGAATTTTTCTAGAGACTTATGTCGATACCTCTATTTTGGTGCCTTCTCTTGTCTTGAAATTTGTGTGGAAGAACTGGAATCTCCTTGGAATTACTAACAAGCCAATCTGTGTTAGGCACTAGTAATATTCAATTAACATTTGATAAAGTTATTTATAAAAATTATAGTGAAAAAATATTGATATGAAAATTTGAATGTTTGATTGGATGCATCAACATGGATTAATTAGTAGTTATGGGAAGAGCCCTCCACAATAGTTTTATGCCATGAAAGGAACTAAAAATATCAATGCACCCCTTGAATATTAAATTGCTAATGTGTTTGCAAAAGATAAAATGACAAAGTTAAGGAGAGATTCTTATTTTCTTAATGAATTATTAATGGTAAAATTAAAGTTCAAAATTATACAAAAGAACCCCTTTATTTTTTTGGCCCTTTCTTTTAGTGAATATTTAATACAATTTTCCACCTACCTATAGAGTGTAGCTCTTATGGATTATGTGATAACTCTTACACAACCATATGAATGTGTAAGTAATCGATAAGGGCCTTGAACACTAATAAAACTTTGGAATCTTAGAACAATTATCGATCTTTTCTACCTCTTCACCCTCAATTTTGATCTATCTGTGGAGCCTCTAAAACCCTCAATGGCCAAAAACTATCTAGCTCAGAGTCCAATGTCTATAAAAAATCTACAATTAATGCCTTGCATGCTCTCTACAAGGCATAGTAGTTAGAGATGTGGATGAGGATCATGTCTAATGGTATTGATGTCTCACATAATGGTGTGTAGATTCATCCTAATATTCTCTCTAAACTCCTTGGGAGTAGGTGGAGGTGGAGGTGGAGGTGGTGGTGCTTGCTAACCTAAGAGCTCATAAATGTTAAAATCATCCATGGATGTAATTTGCATATATATAAAAATATGAAAATTTATAATTATTATATAATTTACATTTTACCTTACAATGAAAGACTTATAATTAATTTTAAAATACAATAGAGCAAGAGAGAGTCCTAGGGTTTCTTGTTTAAGTTGTGTCTAGGTTTATGTTTTTGTTTTCTACCTAGTGTTTCTTGTTTTAGTTGTGCCTAGGTTTAAAATATAATTATTTATATCCTAAATTAGAAAACAAACTTAGAACTAAAGAATTACTCCTCTAACTATTTAAAAATAACAATAAACTATAATTTTTAATGAAAATAATAAAAAATAAAGAAAAATAATGGTACGTACTAGGTATCAAAAGAAAAAAAGTTGAGGGCTGATGGTAGGAGTAGAAATGGATGCCTGTATATCCAAAATTGTGATCTCATTTCGCAAGTTGTGAAAATGACTTGCAAAATGGTTAAAAAAAACAAATACATTTACAAAACGTGCACCCAAAGCTAAATAGGCACATGTTTTTTAAATTGGTGCCCATTTTATATTTACAGGCAGGTCACTCGAAGCTAAACTGGAGCTTGATTTTTTAAACAATGGGTGCCTATTTCTTGCACCAAATTTTTTTGGGCATAGACTTCCACATAATAGGCACCCAACTTCTAACATTTACCCTTATATCAATCTATTTGAGTGAATGTACCAAGATTGGTTTAAGGACAAAGATAGATTATTGGTCGAGTGATTTAAGTGAATATAAACTTTGAATACCTTAGTGAAAGGTTGAAATAATTTAAAAATAATTGAAAAAGAAGAGTATGTGACAAGCTACTAAACTAAGACTTTCTTAAGATTGAACTTGAGAGCAATTAAAATGTATTGAATTAAATCTAGAATGAATTCTGAGAAATCACTTTTATCAAATCAAATCTTACACTAGAGTTAAGTGATGAGGGTACCTAGTATTTTTTATAGAGAGAAAGATATATGATTTCTCTATTTTGGTAATTTTCATAATCTAGTTTAAAGTTTTATATATATATATATATATATATATATATATATATATATATATATATATATATATATATATATATATATATATATATATATATATATATATATATATATATCTGTGTGTGTGTGTGTGTGTGTGTGTGTGTGTGTGTATGTATATATGTATATATATATACATACATATATATATATATATATACATACATACATACATACATACATACATACATACATATATATATATATATATATATATATATATATATATATATATATATATATATATATATATATATATATATATATATATATCCCTCCATTTTTGAAATTAATAGTAATCAAACTTCTTTAATGAAATCAAATATGACTCTAAATTTCACTCGCAGTACAAAAAAGATTAGTGTCAGATTTAATGAGTTGTTGTAAGGATATTATATTATTGGGTTGTAGGATATTATGAAAGCATTATTTTATTTTTTCGTTGTTCTCTCACATTTTGAAAGGCAGTTCTATGTGAAAAATAGTTAGAATCAATGTTGATTAGATCTTAGAGACATTTTGGCTTGATGGGTTGATGTGCTTGATGGTTTTGATGATGTTCTTTGATTTTTAATAATTTCCTCTACCTTGCTACAGATTTTCAAAAAAATAAAATTTTACTATCAAGAAGGATAGTACAACCAAGTGAACAATAACATAAATAGTACTTTGCATGTTTTCAACATTTTGATAAATGGTAATAGTAAAAGTATCATTGTTTTGGTTTCATAGAAGTCTACCAAGCTATATTCAAAGGAAAACATGAAAATAGGAAGTCTATCAGAATGTTGAATACTTCCCAAGTTATTATAAGGATATGGGTGGTTTTGACAGAAAGAAGCTAAGGACTGTGTGTGTGAAAATTGTACCTGATTTGTAGACACAACACTTCAGTAAAACATTAGAGGTTAGCTATAATCAAAATCATGCAAAATTGAAATCTAATCTAACCAAGCGATTTACTATCTTCTAATAGGTGCGAGATTGATGTTCTCAAATTGTAATCGAGATCAGTGACCTAGACGACACCTAAATGAAGGATTTTGAATGCAATTGATCTAAATATGATATTGAATGCAATTAAGCTATTTTTTTTTGGATTTTCTATGCAATATAAGAATGAAAACTAGATATGAATCTATGCTATGAAAACTGATATGCAATGAATGCTAAATGATCTAACAATGAAGATTCTAACAATGATATGAAAACTATGCAATTGAAATTGATCTCACAAAGCTTTGAATTCGCAAGTTGATTCCTCAGTCTCTGATTCAACAGCGTGATTGTGCAAATTTGTGGATGATTTGTGAAGAGCTGAAGCCTTAATTTATAGAAATCCAGGGCTTTGGAGGTGCATGGAAGAAAGCCATAAATCACTCAAATAACTCAAGTTGATTTTTGAGTTATCTGATCATGAAAGATAGTTAATTCTCAAAATCATGCAAAAACATGCAAAAATAGCTTTTAAACTCAAATTAGAGTTTAGATCAGCTTTTTGAACTCCAAAAGGATGTTGAGTTCCAAAAAGTCAATAACTTGCATTGATTTTTTGATTTGGAGTTTAACTGTTTCTTTTAAATGTGCATAATAATTAAGAATTAAATAAATAAATAAAGTGATTTATCCTCAACTCAACTGATTTTTGAAAATAAATAATTAATTTATGGGTTAATTAACTATTTAATCAAACTTTTATTAAAAACTATATTATTAAATAATGACAACTTGCTTTAATTAATTAAATAAGAATTTAATCAATTAATGATAGGATATTGGATTTATTGTCAAAATTAAATAATATAATTAATAATAGATAGAATTAAATTTAATTAAACAATTAAGTGGCAAATATTAAATCTTATTAATTAAATATGAAAATATTCAATTAATTAAACTTAGGATAAAAGTGATTTATCGCCAAATAATCATTAAATTAAGATAATTAAGATAATTAGAAATATTACTAGGAATATTCCTCGATGCAGAATTTAAGATAATCAATTAGGATTCGATGATGTTTAGATGTGCCTTAGGTTAGGACTTCGATGTCAATTTTATTTGATTTTGATGATGTAGGAGGTTAATGAACATATAGCCCATTTTTGGGGTATTACATTTTGCCCCTCTTTGAATTATTGTGCGAAGCACAGTGGTTCAAAGATAGTCTGTATTTGATAAAGATATGAAACTGATTCGAAAGATTAACCGATCTAAAGATAGAAACCGATTGAAAGATATTGAGATATTAGGTCATGAATGACCAGAGATAATTTTCACTATAGCAACGATGAACCGATGATTGCGAAAAAGTGTCAAAATGCCTGATTCTGAACCTGAAGATTGATAAGAAGTGAGTGACCGGCTCTAGACTCGATTGTCTTAGCAAAACTAGTAGGTATCACATTCGAACCCTTCAATTGTCGAAGAACCAAGGAAATAACACTAATGAACCGATGGTTGCGAAAAGCTAATACAGATTACAAGATTAAGAGAATACCAAATTGATATGGATCGATGAATCTAATATGCCCAAAGTGATGATAGATTTGCCCCGAGTGATGAGGACTTTTGATGAATCAGTGACTAGACGTGGATGTTGTCTTGATCGCTGATGAAAGATTTTGATAGATTTGATCGATAGAATTTGATTTACAGACTTTGAATGATGTGCAATACCATGCCCCCTTCGGGATTAAAATTGAAATCTGACAAGAAAAGTCAGCGTTATAGTTTAGAAGCATGTTAATTGATTTGAGAAGTGGTTATACACGTCCGAGAATGCATTCTGCATCGTTTGGAGATCCTGAAGACCATGTTTGACTGGGTTTGACCATGAGTTGACCATGGTTGACCAAGTTGAAATTTTGTTAGTTTGGTGAAAGATAAGCAGTTAAGTTGAATTCTGGATTTCTATGATGAGTGAAGGTTGATTATGCAAGCAGTTAATAATATGAATGATCTCAGATTTCCATTTTGATCCCGAAAAAGGATTCTACTTGCTATTCCGTTGGAGGAACCTTCGTGTATGATTCAGCTCTTGTTATATTTGAATAGGTGATTGAAGAATCATTTAAGCTTTGAAGTTTTATCCAAACATTGTGAGATCATGCAAACATGCAAAATACAAAGAGACATGCAAGATGAAATGCAACCTAAGACCTAGGACCTAATCACTGATCATGTGTCGATTTGTTATCATCATTGAACTTTTAGGTAATCGGATAAATCAATACAATGCCCACTAGCTATGAAACCATAGACATATGAATATCGATTTGTATGCACAAGAATCAATACAACACCCACTAGTCAAACAACTATGGATATATGAATATTGATTGTGTTTTCAGAATGTCGGATTAGATATAAGCACCAAGGCACAAATGCCAGGATGACCTAAATATCATGTCCATTTTGATATAGAAATTTGTACAAGCATCAAAACATAAATGTCGTGATGACCTGAGTACGCCTCGCATTTAACATACACATAAAACAATCAAAAGATCATTCTAAATCCAGTGTGAATTACCCGTAGTGACCCTTTATTGTTCACATCCTTAGGCAAGATCACGGTTCACAGTAGGAGAAAGAATTCACTTCAAAAAGATAATAGTTAGATCAAACATTCTTTAAATTTTTCGGGTATCAATGGTTGAGGTACGCATGGCCATCCAATTCGAGATAGAGGCTCTTACAGTCGGACACCATTTCAATCCAAAATTTCCAAAGTTATTAGATTTTCACATACAAGCAGAAGACAAAGAAAAGATTATGCCCCCAGTCATCACTCTCTAAATCCTGTAAAGGACATCATTGAGGAGCTCGAAGGGACACAATATGCAAAAATCTCAATGTGAATCAGTAAGCATACAAGGAGATAAAAGCATGAAGCATAGATTGTTTTCAGTTTGTTGTTGATGTTTGATTGTTGTTGTTGTAGATGTAAAATCCTTTCTGGAGACAAGATAGACTGACTGACTCAACTTGAAGCTTCAAAGGACTCTGACTGGATATGACATGTCTAAGATACATTGGAGGCCATAGGATATGACATTGATTGTCCCCAAGTTTGAACATTTGATAGGATACAGACGCTCAAGCTGATTGGTGTACAAACCGACTTATTGAAACAAGGATATATATAGACTAAAGCAAACTGAAAGTTGGGAAAGACCACGATTGTGCTGATAGATGGAGCATTTTGAAACAAGTGGCACCTGTTTGCCAGGTTTTCACCATCTTGGTAGAGATTCTATTTTTGCTACCAAGGTGCCTGTTTCCAGGTTTTCACCAAGGCACTTTTTTTTCTTTTTCTCATTTTTTTGTATTTTTCATTTTTTCAATTTTTTTGATTTTTGATATTTTTTTCTTTTTTTGTGAATTATCAAGGCACCTATTGTTAGGTTTTCACCAAGATGTTCATTTTTTTCAGGACTTTTTCAGATTTTTAAGATTTTTTTCAGGACATTTACCAAGCACTGAATGCCTTAGGCGTAGAATTTCTTCAGATGGAGAACGTTGATTGGTTCTCGGAGCTATTCTCCTTCATTCATTGAGAGTTGATAGGCACCAGAGCCAAAAGTAGCAGTGATAACAAAGGGACCCAGCCAATTGGGTTCGAACTTCCCCTTGCGTTCTCGATGTGATTGATTTTTAAGATTTTCTCTCAACACTAGATCACCAACCTGAAATTATCTGTGTCTGACTTTCTTGTTGTAGCCTCTAGACATTCTTTTCTGATACACTCTGAGATGATCATACGTTGCTTGCCTGCGCTCATCTAGTAATTCAAGTTCTTGCAACCTAGACACTCTGTAGTCATCGTCGGTGACAAGTCCATGCATTCTGATTCTGAGTGATGGGATTTCAACCTCAATAGGCAGTACTGCTTCAGACCCATAAACTAAAGCGAATGGTGTAGCCCCAGTAGGCATTTTGATACTTGTTCTATAGGCCCAGAGAGCTGGATTGATCATGAGATGCCAGTCTCTTCCTGTTATATTAACTGTTCTATGCAATATTTTCAATAGGTTCTTGTTTGAAGCCTCAGCTTGTCCATTCCCTTGAGGATAGTAGATAGAAGACCAATGTTGCGTAATCTTGAATTTGGCACATAAGTCATCTAGGTCCTTGTTTTTGAATTGTCCCCTATTATCTATGATTATAGAGTGAGGAATTCCATATCTGCAAATGATGTAGTTTAGGATGAACATAGAGATTTGTTTCCCCGTTGCTTGTGTTAGAGGAACTGCTTCTACCCATTTTGTAAAATAATCTGTAGCTGTGATTATATGGGTATGTCCATTAGAAGAGTGCGGATGGATAGCACCTATGAGATCAAATTCCCACTATTGAAAAGGCCATTGTGTAGTAAAGGGAATTAGATCTCTCCCTGGAGCATGAATCAAGTTGCCATGTACTTGACACTGTTGACAGTTTTTAGCAAATTTAATAGCCTCTTTCTCCATTTCAGGCCAATAGTACCCAGCCCTAATAAGTTTTCAAGCTAACGTTAAACCATTTGAGTGTGACCCACATATACCCTCATGGACTTCCTCTAATGCACGTTGAGATTCTTCCCATTCTAAACATCCAAGTAGTGTACCATCTAGACCTTGTTTGTACAGATCATTACCAATGATGACATATCAGAATGCGGATAAAGGAATCAGGAATGATTTGGTCGTGGAGATAGGAGAACATATTTTTGTAGTGAGATGAGTCATAACCTACAATAGTGTAGATCATGTGGGTTTCAAGGGAGTCATATGCAGGATATGATAGGGCTTCCACTAGGAATTCGTAGCGTAGCTCATGTTCAGGCTACTGTAAGAGAGTAGATAGTGTCGCCATTGCATCGACAGCCTTATTCTTCATTCTGGGTATTTGCTCAAATGTGATAGAGATGAAGTATTTCTTTAAATCATCTACCATTCCCTTGTAAGGAATGAGCTTTTCATCTTTGGTTTGGTACACATCATTGACTTGGTGGATAACCAATTGTGAGTCTCCATGGATGTGCACCTCTGTAACTCTCCACTGTATTGCCATTTTCATACCATTGAGAAGTGCCTCATATTCAGCAATATTGTTTGTGAAAGGAAATTTTAGTCTAAATGCTTTTGGTATTGAGTATCCTTGAGGAGTGATGAACAATATGCCTGCTCCAGATCCATTCTGTGTGTAGGAGCCATCAAAGAATAACCGCCATGCTCTAGAAGAGAGGTGCATGATAGAGGAATCAGGAAATTCCATTTGCATGGGTGTATCATCAAACAGTGGTGCTTCAGCTAATTGATCAGCAATGACCTATCCTTTGATAGCTTTTCTTTCAACATATTCAATGTCAAATTTGCTCAAGAGCATGACCCATTTAGCTAGTCTACCTGTGAGGGCAGCTTTGCTTAGGAGATATTTCAGTGGATCAATCTTAGCTACCAAATGAGTGGTATGAGCTAACATGTAGTGTCTCAGTTTATGTGATGCAAAGATCACAGCTAGACATGCCTTCTCTATCATTGAGTAGTTCTTCTCATAGGCCACTAAAGTTCTGCTGATATAGTAGATGGCTCTTTCTTTCTTGTTCTCATCATGCTGTGCTAGCAATGCCCCCAGTGATGTATCTATTGTAGAGACATATAATATTAATGGCTTCCCATGAATAGGAGGCATTAAGATAGGAGGATTGGAGAGATAATTCTTGATATGATCAAAATTCTTTGCACAGTCTTCATTCCATGCAAAGGTCACACCTTTATGTAATGTCTTTGTGAAAGGTTGTGATATGTAAGCTAACTCTGATATGAATCTTCTGATGGACTGTACTCTCCCTTGCAAAGTTTGCATTTGACTGATATTCTTGGGAGGTTGTATCTCTATGATAGCTTTCACCTTAGCTGGATCGACCTCAATACCTTTCTTGGAGATGATGTATCCTAGGAGCTTTCCAGAAGTGACTCCAAAAGCACACTTTTTAGGATTTAGTCAAAGACTAAATTTTTCCATTTTGTCGAGGATCATGCTCAAGTCTGTTAGATGTTCAGTTCTAATCATGTATTTTGCCAAGGTATCATCCACGTAATCCTCCATTGTTCTATGCATCATATCATGAAAAATAGATGTCATTGCTCTTTGATATGTAGCTCCAGAATTTTTGAGTATGAATGGCATAACATTCCAACAGAAGGTTCCCCATGCACATGTGAAATCTATTTTCTCTTGATCTTCTGGAGCAATTTTGATTTGGTTGTACCCAGAAAAGCCATCCATTAAGGAATACATTTCATAGCCCGCAGTCATGTCCACTATCATATCAATGTTAGGCAATGGAAAATCATCCTTAGGACATGCTCTGTTCACATCTCTAAAGTCCGTGCACACTCTAATTGAACCATCTAGTTTTGAAATAGGTACAATGTTGGAGATCCACTCAGCATAGACTATGACATGAATGAATCCAACTTTTAGAATTTTTTCTAGTTCTGCTTTGACTAAGAGTGCAACATGAGGATGCAACTTTCTCAATTTCTGTTTGACTGGTTTTATTCCAGGAGCAATGGATAGATGGTGCATGATGAGATTGGGACCCAACCCTAGCATATCTGAATATTTCCAAGCAAAGTTGATCTTTTTTTCTGATAAGAATGTAGTGAATCTTTGTTTCTCTTCTTCTGATAAGGATTCCGCTACATGTACCAATTGTGGTTCCTCTGCTGTACTCAAATTGATAGATTGAGTGGGCTCAATCAAAACTGGAGATCTATCTTCTAAATGACTCAGAAGGACATCAAATATCTCATCTGCAGGCACCTCAGAGAGGTTTTCACCTTTAGATACATCTTTTCTTTTTACTTTTGTAGGTTTTGAGACTGCCATGAAGTGGTTTTCACCCTCAGAACTCTTTTTCTTTTTCTTTTTATTCTTTTGACTAAGATATTTGATGTCCGACTCGGTCATGCTGACACTCGGTTCACTGATGAAAGTCCTCATAGGCTTGACTGCATTGAGGTAGCAAGCAAGGGCATAGTCATTTGGAAAGGTGTAGATATCATGGCCCGGGTTCATGGAAGTTCGGTCAATAAGATCAGGGTGTTGGATAGTTAAAGCGGGAAAGGCTTGGGATATGGTGCTCACGGATACAGATCTGTCATCATTGGTACTAACCTGACGCTCAAGTTCAAAGGTGATATTACAACTTAAAATGTTCAATTCGTGAATAGGCTCAACATCATTATGGGAGTCCTCTTCAACCATAGGTGGATCAGACACGTTAAGTTCATTGTTTTGCTCTAGACCTACGTTGGTTTGAGATACATATTGGTGAATAACATCAATATATTTCTTTGTTATAAGCTCATCTTCTTCTGGAATGGCGCCCCATTAATAGTCATTTGACTCAGCTTCTGATTCAGGATCTCTGGGAAATCTTAGAAAATGCATGAAATCAGGATAAATACCCCAAGAAGGGTTACCCTCAGTCTCTGACTTGAATTCATATTCATGGGAATCAGTGTTAGAATAACTATCCCCTTCTTCTTGATTAGTTTGATTGCCTTCGAGATTAGCTGGTTCTTGTGGTGCAACCATCTCAGGCTCTATAGTAGGTTCTTGTGTTTCTACTACATTGATTTGCTTTATTGTATCATTTTCCATGTCAAGAAGATTTGTGATCTCTACAGGTAATTGCTCATAGGGGATAAGCTCAGAGTTGTCTGAATCATCATCAGAGGGTTCTGTTTCTTCTTTCTTAAGAAGGGGTTCTCCTGGTGTAATTTGTTCTATGACATGAGAACAACCACCTTTGAGATGATAGGGTTTCTTCTTAAAGCCTAAGCCACCAGTATCTTTGTTTTCTCTACCAATATGTGAAACGGGTGTCACAAGACCCTTTCCTCTGATTCCTAGAGGTCCTTGACCGGAATATCCCATCTTGGCTATCAATTTGTTCCCTGGACCATATGAATTAGAAGGGATTGTAGGTGCTATAGATTCACTAGGTTGAACAATTTTAGATTTAGAATCCTCTTTGTATAGCCATGCCAGCACAGCTTCATCCTCTTCAAATTCTTGTTTGGATACTTGCTCTACCACAAAATTTCTTTTGTATGCTTCCATAGGTTCCTTAGGTTCTGATTTAGACTGCTTCAAAGATTTTCCATATGACTTAGGTGAGATAGGGAGAGATGTCAGAGACAAGACTGGCTCTATAGTGTATTCTCCCATCCCATTTTCTTTGATATTGATCTCTTTAGCAATGTCTTCCATCTTGGATGTGGAAGCCACATTTTGTTGCTTGATGGAAGATTCTCTGTTATCGGGAACAAGCTTATCGGCGCTTTCCTTCAATGTATTGCAAGTTGTACTCAGATCTACTAGGATAGTAACTTCTACTCCTTCATAGGGAAATTTCAAGCATTGATGGTACGTAGAAGGAATAGCTTGCATTTCATGTATCCAGGGTCTCCCTAGAAGGATATTGTAAGCCAATGGTAGATCAAGCACCTCACATGTGGTATCCTTGATGACCGGACCCACTCGGATGGGTAAGACAATGGTGCCTTTAGAAGATCTTTCTTGTTCATCATAGGCCTTTATGGTGATCTTCTTTTGAGGATCAATAACCATCTATGAGAATCCCAACTATGTGATTAAGTTGTAAGAAAAAATGTTGAGGCCTGCGCCCCCATCTATCAACACACGTTTGACTCGACGGTTCTGGATCAAGACTTCTATGTGTAAGGGCTAATTATGTGGGTGACTCAAAGAGTTGTCATCTTCCTCTAAAAAGGAGATATATTTTGGAGACGTTAAATGACCAACCATAGTCTGGAACTTGTCTAGATCTAGGTCATCAGGAACATTAGAGCCGAGCAAAGCTTTGTCTAGGACATCTCTGTGAGCTAGAGATATTCGAAGTAACTCAAACATAGAGATTTTGGCATTGGTATGCTGGAGTTGTTGGACGATGCTGTAAGATGTAGGTCTTGTATCCTTTGGATTGGAAGATTTCGAGGCAACCTTCTGTTTAGAAGCAGATGTGAGATTGAAAGGTATCTTAGGGACATTAGATGAATCTGGTGTTTGTCCTTTCAGATGAGCTTGAGCTTGGGATCTGGTAACCGCATTAGCTGAGGAATGATTTATGTCTCTTCATACAATCATGATGACATTGCAGCTCTCAGAGAGACATGGTTCAACCATATTGATGATAGCATTGTTTCCAGGGTAAGCGTAGTTGACTTTTGCCCCCATGTTAGGCTGAGAAGTTGAAACTCCCTTGCCATGTTGTGGAAATGGTTCTGTAAATGCTGTGTGATCATTATTGCTAATAGGATTATCGATCATGATGTCCCCTTGATCTATCAAGTCTTGAATGGTATGTTTCAAGTGGAAGCATCCATTGGTTTTGTGGCCTTTAGTCCGATGGAAAGCACAAAATTCATTATCTTTCCACCAATATGGTTTTGGATCCGGGTCAGGGTTTCAAATTGGCAGTAAAGAGATGATGTTATTAGTGATCAGAGTTCTCAGGGTAGAGTCCAAAGATTCTCCAAGAGGAGTAAACTTTCATTTATTATCCCATCGTTTGAATGGCTTCTTTGGAGATGGTTTAGCAGATTTTTTCTCTAAAGCTTTAATGGCTTTGGTGCCAAGGGTGAGATTGTAGGCCGGAGCCTTTGATGGGGTGCAGATAGTGTCAACAACACCATCATTGACAATACCTTTGTTTCTATTCTAGCTCTTGTTTTTATCTTTTGAGCTAGATCCAGATTCAGACTTGTCCTTTTGAAGTGTGATTTCTCCTTTCTTGAAGAGTACTTTCTCAATCTTGATTGCATTATCCACCATTTTATCAAAAGATACATGATCTTGCGTTTGTAATGGATAGTTGAGCTCTGGAACAAGGTTATTGATAAAGATTTCAAGTTTCTCCATTTCGGGAATTGGTCTAGCATATAGAGAAAACTTCTTTCGCCACCTCTTGAGAAAAGTTAGGAATGATTCCCCTGGATATTGCTTGAGGTTACAGATATCGATCATGGTAATCAGATGTTGAATATTGTAGAATATTGTTGATAAAATAATTTAATCAATTCCTCAAACATTTTGATCATAGGAGGCAATCTCGAAAACCATTGAATGGATGCTCCTCCCAAGGATCTAGGAAAAAGATGCATCAGATAGGTCGGTTCATGCATGAATTCCATGGAGTGCATACAAAACTCTCTGACATGATCTTGAGGATCAGAGTGTCCGTCATATTTTTCATACTTTGGTATCTCCACTCTTTTTGGGAATGGTGGCATATACAAGTTTTTGTCAAACAAAAAAGGACATAGGGCCTCCATGGAGAGCTCTTTAGGTTCCTTCTCTTTCTTAAGATTGTTAAGTTCAACTTGTATAGCATGCATCTATCTGGTCATAGCTGTGAGTGGAGTTTCTTCCTCATGGGTGATGATATCTTCGACATTGAAGTGAGGAGGAAGCTTAGCCCCTTCCTGGGCTAATTGTAAAAAGTATGCCTCTATATCCACTTTCAAGAAATGCCTCATCATTCTCTTGAATTCATCATCATTCTGACATCGATGGATTTCAGACGGCGTAGGTTCTTGGTCAACATTATGTTGAGAATGGTGTCCTTGGGATCCTCCTAATAGAGAACCATGGTTTGTCCCTGCTTGAGACATGGTAGGAGTTTTTGGACTCTCTGGAATAGATTGAGTTGATAGAGGAGGTATGTAACCAGTTTTCAATCGAAAGTTACCGAGACCGTCGTCTTCATAGATACCTGATTTGATGAGTTGTTCAAGAGTTGGACCTGGGGTATTGGTCAAAAGCAAGTTCTGAGATGTTTCTTCTGATTTATTGTGTGAAGAAGCTCTGGTCTCCACCATTAACTTTGAATGAAATAGAAGAAAAGGATGAAGACAACTGAAGAACAATTTGATTCAAGAAAATCAGATGATGCAACCTTGTCAAGATTATGATAGTTTTGAAGATCTGATGAGATGTGGGTGAAGGAAAATATGCCCTAGATGTATGGGATAGATCGCCCAAAAGATAGCGGACACGAGTTCTCAACACTTAGTCTATTTTTGAAGATTGGTTGAAGATTGATAGTTATGACAAGGTTTTGACACGAGATAAAAAGGACTCAAATTGATCAAACAGAAGGCTAGATCGGATTCAAAAGATCAATCTCAGAAAATGGTAGAATTCTCAATAGCTACTGCTCTGTTCCTGACACAATGATATTTTTGATAGATTCTGGAACTAGGCTGGAAACATTGGATATCTTGCAATTTGGACAATTTCTGACAACTCTCAAATTTTCCCAAATGACACTCTACAGACTCGTATGACAGTTGGGTAGGGATGAAATGACAGTTGCTAAGCTCGTATGACAGAGGGTAGGTTACCATACGATAGTTGAAAATATCATATGATAATTGCTAACAGGATGTTGACTTTCTTGAATTTGCTGGCATGAAAACTCGTACGACACTGGGTTCTCAATCATACGACAGATGGGCAGTACTGAAATGAAACTTTACAAAACTTGTATGACTTTTGACTTGCTAAAATGACTTTTGACTCTAGAAAAGATTTTACGTCAAATTTTACAATTTTAGGGTTTTCAGTTTTGGATTGTTTGCAGATTGTACTGTCCAGATTTTGAAGGTTATACCAGATTTGATCATTTTTAATAGCCAAGTAGATAAACAAGCACACAGAATAGCAAGCAAGTGATTCTAAGCACGTCTGAAAATAATGAACAAGGGCAAAAGCAACCTTGCGCATGAACAATCAAGTGACCAAATTTGTGCTAATCTCTGAGAGTACTAATTGTGTATGTTCTGAAAAGTTTTGCAATAACACACATATACCTGAAAATGAAAAATTGGCCTCTCTAGGGTTTTTAGTAATGGTTTGACTCTGCAACTTTTATGATTCAAAGGGGTGAACTCCAATCCCGGTGCACCAGGGTTTTGACACAGTCCGAGAACTTAATCTTCAAGAGCTGCTAGGGAGATCTGACAACCCAACAATGAACCATACCCATGGAGATTTCTTCCACAAGGACATTTATATAGCAGCTGTCACTACCACGTCTGAAATGGCTATGACTACTTGAGGTTCCATCAACGCAGTTTGGCCTATGAAGGGATCATCTGCTACGGTTAACCCTCTCTAAAGGTGACTCACAGATTTATACCACAAGGGGACTTGGCTCCAGATTCAAGGTTTTGACTCCTCTTCACTTTTAACCCAAACAAAGCAAGCAGATGAATCTGACATGCTAAGACAAAGTTTGTTTCACCAAGGTCTGTGATGTCAACTCCACGTGATCTATCAACCTCTCCGGGGAGAGAATGTATCAATCAATAAGAGAAGACGCACTAACCAATTTTGATTCACCAAAGCTCATGATATCAACCCCACGTGATCTATCAACCTCTCTGAAGAGAGAATGTGTCAATCAATAAGAGAAGACTCACTAACCAAGTTGAATGTGAAACGCACTAAGTATCCTCCCTACCTACAAATATTCTGTCGTCAAGGAAGGATTTCGCTAGGAATCCAATCTCTCAAGAATCACGAATAGTGTTCATAGGGCCTAATTACTATGTGAGCACAGATGTATGTTCCGAAAGCAAATCAACCAAAAGTATCCAAAAAGTAGAAAGAGGAACACTTAACGCTTAAAGAAAATATGAGACGAGTCCACAAGGTGGAACACTTAACACCTCACACAAGCTAAAAATGAGTCCACAACTTAGAAAACAAGTGAGTTCCTAAAAGCACAAAAGTGTTGCCAAGTGGAACACTTAACGCTTCTCTCTTGTTGACCCCTCCCCTTTAATGTGGCACTGACCTTGCAACCACGGGGCAGAAATGAGGGGCTGACAGATTCAGCGAGTCCAATAACCCAAGATAGCAATCAAGATCAATCACAAGTATTCTAAGACTACTTAATGAATCCTTAAGGGATCACAACCTAGTATCAAATTATGCAAGTGTGTAGAAATAGATCAGAAGCATGAAAAGATGCACACAAGCTTGACACATGAGAGATTTATTTTAAGTCCAAATTGAAATGTTTTCAGAACAAGGAGAATACCTGGTGATCCTCGCAATGCGCTTAGTAGATTTTACCTTATTTTTAGTAATTCTTGCGCTTTTCCCAATCAAAATCAGCAGAAATCAATCAAAAATAGTAAATTTCAATTGTTAGGGTTAGCTGCCAGTCAAAATCCAAAAATCAAATCTGACAAACTGTCTGCAAAAATGAAATGACAATTGAAATCTGATACCAAAACTCATACAACAGTGGGTATGCTCCCAGACGACAGTCTAGAAACTCGTACGACAGTGGGTGTCTGATGAAATGACTATTAAAGTCCCAAACGACAATGGGTTCTATCTGAAATGATTCACAATCTGATAGACTATTGTACGACAGTGGGTCCAGTATCATACGACAGTGGGTATGTTGTCATACGACATTTGTCAGAAACTCGTATGATAGATGTACGGATAAAAAATAAAAATCATAGTTTTGTACAGATCCTGAGAAGAAAAAGACACAAATTGATAGAATTGAATTGGAAACCCGTTTCAGGGCCCCACGGTGGGCGCCAGAAAATGTGTGTGTGAAAATTGTACCTGATCTGTAGACACAACACTTCAATAAAATATTAGAGATTAGCTATAATCAAAATCGTGCAAAATTGAAATCTAATCTAACCAAGCGATTTACTGTCTTCTAATAGGTGCGAGATTGATGTTCTCAAATTGTAATCGAGATCAGTGACCTAGATGACACCTAAATGAAGGATTTTGAATGCAATTGATCTAAATATGAGATTGAATGCAATTAAGCTATTTTTTTTTGGATTTTCTATGCAATATAAGAATGAAAACTAGATATGAATCTATGCTATGAAAACTGATATGCAATGAATGCTAAATGATCTAACAATGAAGATTCTAACAATGATATGAAAACTATGCAATTGAAATTGATCTCACAAAGCTTTGAATTCGCAAGTTGATTCCTCAGTCTCCGATTCGACAGCGTGATTGTGCAGATTTGTGGATGATTTGTGAAGAGCTGAAGCCTTAATTTATAGAAATCTAGGGCTTTGGAGGTGCATGGAAGAAAGCCATAAATCACTCAAATAACTAGGTTGATTTTTGAGTTATCTGATCATGAAAGATAGTTAATTCTCAAAATCATGCAAAAACATGCAAAAATAGCTTTTAAACTCAAATTAGAGTTTAGATCAGCTTTTTGAACTCCAAAAGGATGTTGAGTTCCAAAAAGTCAATAACTTGCATTAATTTTTTGATTTGGAGTTTAACTGTTTCTTTTAAATGTGCATAATAATTAAGAATTAAATAAATAAATAAAGTGATTTATCCTCAACTCAACTGATTTTTGAAAATAAATAATTAATTTATGGGTTAATTAACTATTTAATCAAACTTTTATTAAAAACTATATTATTAAATAATGACAACTTGCTTTAATTAATTAAATAAGAATTTAATCAATTAATGATAGGATATTGGATTTATTGTCAAAATTAAATAATATAATTAATAATAGATAGAATTAAATTTAATTAAACAATTAAGTGGCAAATATTAAATCTAATTAATTAAATATGAAAATATTCAATTAATTAAACTTAGGATAAAAGTGATTTATCACCAAATAATCATTAACTTAAGATAATTAAGATAATTAGAAATATTACTAGGAATATTCCTCGATGCAGAATTTAAGATAATCAATTAGGATTTGATGATGTTTAGATGTGCCTTAGGTTAGGACTTCGATGTCGATTTCGTTCGATTTTGATGATGTAGGAGGTTAATGAACATATAGCCCATTTTTGGGGTATTACAAGGACCATAATAAGTAAAAGGGGGTTGATAAGGTGGGGGTTTCCTATAAGGATTAGGCCCATATCCATGATATCCAGATGGATTTGTTGGTGGTGGTATTGCTAGATAAGTTCAATGAAGGGGGTATGGGGATTGAGATGATAATTGGATATAATATGGCCATATTTCTTGTAAGGATCCATCTAAAATTTAAATAGTAAAATCCAGGCAATCTACAAATTTGTAGATACTTCAATTTCCTGGCAAAGGAGAAAGGGAAAATAAATATACATAAATATAAAAATATACTACCTTACCTCAATTTCCAAAAGTTCCCATAATTTAGTATGCAAAAGTTGAGGGAATTCATGCCCAGTATTTTGCCCTTATCAATGAAAAGAATTTTCTTCTCTTGATCAGTAATTCTTCATTTATCTATCGAGTAGCTCGGTTTCTCCAGAGGGCACTAGATAAAATCACAAATAATTTTATTTATAGCAGAGGAATCATTAAATTTCCAACACCTAAATTTGTAAAGATTTTAATGGGGTTGTTTTTTATTACCTCTTCTATCATTGGTCAATTTTTTCTACAAAATTTTACGAATGGAGAATTATTTTTCTATTGGGAGAAATTGTACCAATCAATCAGAAATTTATATTTCAACGTTTAAAAAATAATAATCTTAAGTGTCCAACAAACAATAAAAATTGTGTTTAATATTTCTAAAGGTGAGACTTTGATCCAAACAAATGGTTAAAACATTGACGTGAAAACATTAGTCTCCACCGGGACTAATATGATTCTAACTTTCACCACTGAGCAACATAAGATTTATAAAAATTAAAAGAAATTCTTAGAAACTTTTCCAAAAGATATATAGAACATAAGACCTAAATATTTTATCATATAGTAACTCAATATAGTATAATTCAAAGATATAATTAAAAAAATTCATTTGATTAAAATTATAATTTAACCTTTTTAATGAAAGAATAGTATTGTTCATGTTTTTAAATTTTAATGACACAAGTTCATCAATCAGTGATGTCCATTTTTCTTTTCCTACCTAAACACAATAGAATAATAGAATTTCCATAGCTCATTAGCAACATTATTTTGTTCAAATGGGAAAATAAAAAAAGGAATGCCAACCACTTTATGGTTGCATTTTATCATTCCCAAGGAGAAGGGTGGTTTGGGTATCATTGATCCTTTCTAGAAAAGAATTTATCTTTCAGCTAAATGGATTAGTAGAGCCATGGAAGACAACACTCCCCAAAATCCCCAATAATATATCGTATACAAACAACTTCAATAGTGCTCTAGTTATTAGCAAGATAAGGTTCAACTACATAAATTTTTTAATTGCCTTAACACCATTTCCTTGAATTTGGTGAAAAGCAACATTGACCCAAAGACTATGAGACATGATGAATTGCTTCAATCACATGATTCCATAACACAAAATTTGTTAGAGAAAATACAAGTAACAATATTAGCATTTGATGTGCATGTGTGAGGGGAGGGCGGTGTCAGGTCTAGTTTAATTTTAAATGGAGGGGGTTTGTTGGACTCAAATAATTCTTAAAAAAAAAAGTTACTTGTCTTAGAGTGAATTAATCTTGATTCTCTTTTTCTGATTTTCTAATCATTTTCAAATCAAATTGAAACCCATCATAATTAACAAAGTGATAGACATAGAAGGATAAGTTTTTTAACAAGGAAAAAAAGAGGGATAAGTTTTTTAACAAGAATTATTTATCTGGGTGTAATACGGTGCAAAAAGGGAAGATAAGAACTGTTACTGCAATAATATAACACTACTAGTTAGCCTTTTTAACTACTTTCTAAACAATACTATCAAACTATGCTACCAACTTAATGAGCCAATGTCAAACTAGACTATGCATGGATAAGTACAAGAAGTTGAGTCCACTTATGGGGTAACTTTTACAGTTAATCATTTTCACAAAAATGAGCTTCACAAAATGGGGTCCTGCTAATATGGAACGGGGTAGCATTACAGTCCAAGGTCCCAAGCCTAAACATGAATCAAGGACTCGTGCTATAGGAGACCAAACCAAAATCCACAAAATGAGACCCCATTTGGAATGGGGTCATATTTGAAATGGGGTCACATTCCAAAATGGGGTCGCATTCCAAATGGAATCACATTTCAAAAAATTATTAATTTTTTTATTTTTTAGTAATTTTTATTATTTTTTATTAACAAAATAGATTGTATATGTGAAATTTATTTAATTTTGTTGTTTAAATGTAAAAAAATTAGGTTTCATATTGTATTCAAATTTTCCAAGCATTTTGTACATGCACAATTTGTTTTTATTCAAAATTTCCATGTATTTTGTACATGTACATGTACAAGAAGCAGTGAATAGAGGGTGTAGATCATTCTGATCATCTTGCAACCTCCACAAACATTCCACACCATTGATGCTGAAAGTTAGGTTATCCCTTTCAAATAAGGGAACTAGGAACGCCATTAGCTTGAAAATTAAAATTGACTGAATGGCCGAAAAGAGTAGAAACGTAGAGGGGAGTTGTACAAGTATAAAAGCCAAATTAGAGCTCAAGGGAGGAATCCTTTGTGAGCATCACGATCATGGAGGACACCATCACACCAGTCTTCATTACTGACAATGAAATATAAACAAAAGAGAATGCAACCGTTCCGCTTTAACTTTATCCCATTCACACTCATTGTGTAAGGAATCCCATTGGACCGTCATCATCACGGCGTGCCCCACAACATGGAACACAGGTGTTGCTCACTAAAAATTAAAAGACAAGTGATCAGATTTCCACTTAGTGACCATGAATTTGTGGGACGCTTCCACATGATTGCTTTAATTAAGCCCCACCTGTGCTTCTTCCACCACAATCCCTAGCCATACTTTTCTTCAAAATTAATTACTGTGAATTGTCTGCGATGCTTCATTTTTCTTTCGCTGTATATTTGCTCTATTTTGTTGTTCATCTTCTACATTTAGGACCTTTTCAGTTTCTCAATATGTTATATGATATTTTTGTCCTGGTTTGTTTTGTCGTTGGTATAAATGTTTAGTGACGAGGGAAGGCTGCTAAAGAATATTATTAATATTGGACCGAATAGTTTGATTGTAGTGACCACAAGACACCTTCAAGTCCTTAGATGTTGGGGTATCTTATTCATTTATAAAATGAAATCATTAGATCTATCTCTCACTGAGTAGATTTTTTGTTGGCATGCTTTCTTGCGGCCCTCTCCACTTCAAGAGTTCAAGGATTTACTTAAAAGTTTCCTAGATGTCTGCTATGGATTACTGTTGTCTCTAAATTTTTTAGACCACAACTCTATGGTATCTCCAAATAAGAGGATTGGAAAAATCTACTGCATAAGATTTCTAGAGTGATGGACAAAGATATCAAACACACTAAAAATAAGTTATGATACTCTTGATGATGAAAAGAAGCAAGTATTCTTAAATACGACATGTTTCTTTATTGGAGAAAAGAAATCTTTAGCCATTGCAGTTTGGGATGGATCAGGTTGGAGTGACACACATAGTTGGGGAAGGCTTTTGAATAGATGTCTTGTTCAACTTGATGATGAAAATTGCATAAGAATGCATGACCGCTTAAGAGATCTGGGCATAGAAATTGCAAATAATCGGCTACCCTCACGTCTCTAGTCTTTCTTTGTATATTTGCTCTATTTTGTTGTGCATCTTCAACATTTAGGACCTTTTCAGTTTCTCAATATGTTATATGATATTTTTCTCCTAGTCTGTTTTGTCATTGGTATAAATGCTTAGTGACAAGGGGAGGCTACTAAAGAATATTATTAATCATGTTTTGAAAGAAATAAAAAATGTGACATTTGAAGTTTCCAAGCATCCAGTTGGTCTAGATCAAATTCTAGCAGACTTTGAAAGGACAACACTTCAATCTCCAAATAGCCTTGACAAAGTTCAAGTTGTAGGAATATGGGGTATGGGTGGCTCTGGCAAGACCACTTTTACCAAACACTTATATAATAAAAAATATAGAAATGTGGAAATGTCTAGTTGTTTATTTGATGTTAGAGATGCCGCTTCTAAAAGTCCATTGCATAATAAACAAAATAAACTTTTAAAAGACCTTGGTCATCATGAATTATCAATTGAGAATATAGAAGAAGGGAAGGGACTCTTGCTAACCATGTGAGATATATTCAAGTGTTCATTATTTTGGATGATGTGGATTACCCAGATCAATTAGATGCTATAGTGCCAAAAAATAATAATCTTGGATGGAATAGATTGATTGTAGTGACCAAAAGACACCTTGAAGTCCTTAGATGTTCATGTTAGTTAGTTAGCTAAAAAATCTATTGCAGACACTGATTATTAATCTCCTATCTTATAAAGATTATATAACTACTAAAAATTAATTCACTGCTAATAATAAAAAATAATACAACTGCAACTTCACCAAAATTAAAATACGAAAGGAAACATGCAACACAATGAGCACAATATTTTCAGACAAATTATCCCTGGAAAACCCCAGAGGAAAAACCATTACTACAAATGAGAAATATATTAATCTTTAGCAAATTAAGAGATACAAAAAACTCCTTACCTCTTACTGGCAGAGCTCAGACAACCTCCCAATTTCTCTTGCTGATATTCCTCCATGGTTATCTCCCAACGCTATCACTGTACCCTTTCTAACATTGCAAGACTATTTGCTAACATTGCAATTTCATTTTCTATCACTGCAAATGCTTCTTCAACTTGTGTCTATTATTTCTGCGTTGTGTTTTCCAAATGCTCCTAGACCCACTTTTATACTATTGTCTTTGGAGAACCATCGACCGAGATCAATTCTCAATGAATGGTCGAGATGAATACACAACCCAACAACAAATAATAAAATAGGTTGCAAGTTGTCACCTAGGGGAATCAAACAATGCATTAAATAATTGTATCCACACTAAATTCTAGACAAATAATTATTTAATATTGTTTAGCAAGTGGACCAACAGTTGTCCAAGCTAACTAACTAACACTCCCTCTTGGCGAGGAAGTTGTTTAGCATGACACCCAACATATCTCTGAAGAAGATGAATTTAGCCTTCCCCAATGCCTTTGTTAGAATGTCTACTACCTGCTCCTTTGTAGGTATGTATTGTAGTTGAACAATCCCTTATTGTACACAATCTCTAATAAAGTGATATCTGATGTCTATATGTTTAGACCTATCATGAAACACCAGATTCGCAGATAATATAATACAACTTTGATTGTCACAGTGTATCATAGTAGTCTCAACCCTATGACCAAAAAAGGATACTAGCAACTTCCGAAGCCATATAGCTTCACACGTCGCCATGCTAACTGCTATGTATTTTGCATTTGTAGAACTCAAAGCTATGGACTTATGCTTCCTATTGAACCAAGAGACAACTCCCGATCCCAAACTAAAACAACACCTTGAAGTGCTTCTCTTGTCCATTGTACTACTGGCACAATATGTATCAATATAGCCTATCAACTTTATACCTTCACCTTGAACACATTTGATCCTGTACTCAACTGTACCATGAATATAATGAAACACATGCTTTGTTGTTGTCCAATGTACTATCTGCAATCTGCACATGTGGGTCTCTCCTTTGTGTGCTACAAAGCCTTTTGTTTTCTCTATGTATACCTCCTCCAACTCACCATTGAGGAATGTTGTCTTGACATCCATTTGATGGATCTGCTATCTCATCTATGTTTTAAATGAGATCAGAGCTCGTATAGAAGTATACCTAGACATAGGAGAAAATGTATCCTTGTAGTCTATTCCCTCCTTCTAAGAGAACCCCTTTTCAATGAACCTTGCCTTGTAGTTTTTGATGCTACCATCTACACCATGATTGATCTTGTAGATGCAGTGTGTTCCAACCACCACCCTATCGATTGGTCTAGGCACTACCTCCCACACATCGCTCTACATTATTGAGGTATATTCCTCAACCATTACATCTTGCCACACCTGATGTTGTGCAGCCTCCTAATAAATGGAAGGCTCACTATCTACCAACTAAATAACTAAAGCCACATAGTCATTGAATGTAGTTGGTTGTCTTTGATGTCTAGTACTCATCCTAGGAGGCCCCATAAACTCCTGAGTATGCTTTTGTTGAATCTCACAGTTCCTACTGCTAATTGTAGAGAATGAAATATCAAACTTCATGTCTTCTTGATGCATTTCCTATTGCACCAACTACTCCATACTTTGCAAACTCTCACCACCTAATCCTACACTTGTACTAGTTACTATACTTGAGCTTTGCTTCTCTTGACTCAGTTGAGGTACCCTTGAACCTTTTGTTAGCTACTCTCTTTGATCTTCTATTGGAAAATCTCTGGACCTTCGAAATGCCTTATCCTCCATGAACTTAACATCATGTTTGACTATAATCCTCCTGGTCCCTAGAATAAATATCTGATATCCCTTTGAGGTTGCACTGTACCCCACAAAGTACCCACTCTCTACAATCTGATCTAACTTTGTACGTGTATCACCTACAATGTGACAATATACCAAACCTCCAAATATCCTGAAGTGACTGACATCTAGCTTCTTCCCTATGAAAGCTTCCTCTAGTGTCATCTTCCCTAATACCTTATGTGGAGCCATGTTCTATATGTATAATATCATACTACATGCCTCTACCCATAAATAGCGGGGCATATCCTGATCATGTAGCATAGCCTTTGCTACCTCCGATATAGAATGGTCTTGATGAAGGGTGCTCCCCTTAATACCACAAACACATAACAAATATAGAGAAACAACAACAATATGCAAGAATAGAAAATTGGCTTCTTATTATCTCCACAAATGTGGAATTACAAACTTTCAGAATTACAATATGCAAAGCCACATGGGCATTCCCTTACAATATTCTGTAGGACAAAGCCTCGAACTATTACCCAGAACTATTCTGAACTGCCTAAGACAATAATACAGCCTTCCTTATATAGGCAATTATCCACCGCCCGGGAAGGTTCCAGAATTTTAGCCAATTAGGCCGACCAAACTTAGAATTATTTTATTTTACATTTCATTACATCATAGTCGGCTCAAGATAACCTTTGAAACCCGAACAGAAATTTTGAAGAAAATTATTTTCCGCCATTTCAGGTGGCCCAACTTCCGAAGACCATAAGTCATCACCAGTTGACCCGATTGGCTATTATAACCCCATTTCGGAAACGCCACGAAGCGCTCTACAGGCTTGACCTGCGCAAGCGCTTGTCACCCAAATTTTCGACCTCATCCGGAGCCTCTAAAGCCTTCAAAACTGAGTTCAAAGTTTCTGTACCCTGCTGCCAATACTAAAAATCTTCAATATCTTCCAATATACACTTGATCTGGCAATGAAACTTTACTGGCAGACTTATATGACCAAAATGAACCTCCAAGAAAGAAATTAGATCATTCTGAGCACATATGAAAATTACCAAAAATGGTAACTTTCCATAAATAGCAGCTCTGCACTAAAATAGCCCTTATTGAATATAAAAACATAAATATTTTTGGGTGATGCAAGATTGCTCTTACACCTAGGATGCTCCTGCATCAGACACCCAGGGTAATTTGAGAAGTGACCCTGTCACGACTCAGGTGTGCAGAGGAAAACCAAGACGGCTAACCTCCTCCTTTGTCAGCCATGATGAATCTTCAACAGGTCATCCTTTCCACTTGACCAGATATTCTTCATATGTCCTATTCCTTGTGCTTCTGCCTACACGACTGTCCAGTATATCTTCGATCTCCTTAGTGTCTGAACTAGTTGCTGGAATACTCCACTGTGCTGCTGCAACCTCATCTTCAACACCTCCTTCGTGATACTCTGTCAAATTTGAAATGTTAAACACTGGTGAAATATTCAGCTCACTAGGCATTTCTACCTCATATGCATTTCCTGAATCATGCTTCTTCAGTATCTTACATGGCCCAAACTTCTTCATTTTCAGCTTGTTATATGTACCAATTGGAAACCGCTCCTTCCGCAAATGAACCATGACTTCATCACCAACCTGAAATTCCTTATACCTCCTTTTCTCATCTGCCTTAGCCTTATACTGTGCATTCATCTCGGTAATATGCTTCCTCACCTCCTCATGGATGTTCTTCAAGTGTTCTGCAAAATCCTCAGCTTCAGCACTACTTATTTCAACTTTATCTATCTTCCTCAATTCAGATGCATTTCTTGGACTACTTCCATATACAATCTGGAATGGTGATTTACCAGTGCTCCTGTTGACAGAATTATTGTATGTGAATTCTGCCTGTGGTAAAATCAAATCCCAACCTGTTGGCTTATCTCCAACCAAACATCTCAGCAGATTTCCCAAACTTCTATTCACCACCTCTGTCTGTCCATCAGTCTATGGATGATGTGATGAACTAAACTTCAAATCTGTCTTCAACTTCTTCCACAATGTACGCCAGAAATATCCAAAAAACTTAGTGTCCCAATCTGAAACTATGGTCTTTGGCAAACCATGAAGTCTCACTACTTCTCTGAAAAACAATTCTGCTACATGAACAGCATCATTAGTCTTCTTGCAGGGAATAAAATGTGCCATCTTTGAAAATCTATCAACTACCACAAAAATTGAATCGTGTCCCCGCTGTGTCCTCGGTAAACCAAGAACAAAGTCCATGCTGATATCCTCCCAAGGCTTCTCTGGTACAGGTAATGGCTGATACAACCCTGTATTCTGCTTCACTCCCTTCGCCATCTGACATACTCGGCAACTCTGTACAAACTTCTTCACATCTTGCTGCAACTGTGGCCAATAATAATTCTCACTAACCAAACCAAGGGTTTTATCACGACCAAAATGTCCAGCCAATCCTCCGCTATGCTTCTCCTTGATGAGATTCTCCCTCATAGAACTTCATGGAATGCACAACTGACTCCCTCTGAATAGCATATCATCCTGGATGATGAAATCCAACCATTTCGTCCTGTCTAGAGTAACAGGTTCTGTACAAGCTTTCCAAGCTTCACCAAAATCAGGATCCTCTGGATATAAATTCTTGAGTTCCTTGAACCCAACCACTTCAATCTGCATTTCTGTTAGCAATAGTTGCCTTCTGCTAAGAGCATCTGCAACCCTATTAGACTTTCCGCTCCTATGTTTCAAAATAAATGTATAACTCTGCAAAAACTCAACCCATTTCAAATGCCTTTGATTCAATTTTCCTTGACTATTCAAATATTGCAAAGCTTGATGATCAGTATACAAAACAAACTCCTTAGGAAGCAGATAGTGCCTCCACTTTTTCAATGCCTGAACTATAGTATAAAATTCCTGATCATAAATAGAATATTTTCTCTTGGCATCATTTAATTTCTCACTGAAATAAGCAACAGGTTTACCTTCTTGGCTCATAACAGCTCCTATTGCAGTACCAATAGCATCACAATCTACTTGAAACACCTTATTAAAATCTAGAAGTGCTAAAACAGGTTGTTCTGTAACTTTTTGTTTCAACAATTGAAAACTCTTTTCTGCCCCATTAGTCCACTTAAACTCTTTTCTATCCCCTCTCATTGTTTCAGTCAAGGGTCCACAAATACTGCTAAAATTTCTGATAAACTTTCTGTAAAAGATAGCTAGACCATGAAAAGATCTTACCTCAGTAGCACTCCTTGGAGTAGGCCATTCAAGGATAGCCTGTACCTTCTCTGGGTCCATTTTTAGACCTTCTGCTAAAACTACAAATCCCAAATACACTAACTCTTTCTTCACAAAACTGCACTTCTTCAAATTAATCAACAATTTCTCATCTCTCAACTTCTCAAACACCATACGAATATGCATCATATGTTCCTCCAATGTCTTGCTAAAAATCAAAATATCATCTAGGTAAACAATGACAAACTTACCCAGAAATTCTTTCAGAACCTCGTTCATGAGCCGCATGAAAGTGCTCGGTGCATTGGTTAGCCCAAAAGGCATGACTAACCACTCATATAGTCCTTCCTTTGTCTTGAAGGTAGTCTTCCATTCATCTCCTTCTCTGATCTGAATCTGATGATATCCACTCTTCAGATCTATTTTTGAGAAATACACAGCTCCACTCAAACAGTCCATAATATCATCCATTCGTGGCAATGGAAACCTGTACTTGATTGTGATCTTGTTTATTGCCCTAGAATCTGTACACATCCTCCATTCTCCATTCTTCTTTGGTGCTAATACCACTGGTACAGCACAGGGACTCAGACTCTCACGGATCAATCCTTTCTGTAACAGTTCATGTACTTGTCTGTTCAACTCCTCACTTTCTGCAGGTGTCATTCTGTGCGCTGCCTTATTCGGTAAACTCACTCCTGGGATCAAGTCCATCTGATGACTGATCTTCCTGACTGGTGGTAATCCATCAGGCACGTTATTGGATACAATATCCTGAAACTCATTCAACAAATCTACAACTTCTACAGGAACATCTTCTACTTCCTCTTTACCAGCTTTTGGAATTAAAGCAAAACATACATGCTCATGCCTCATACCATCTAGGAAATTTCTTCCATCAACAAAAGTTATCCTTGCATTACCACATACCTTTTCTTCGGTCTCCTTTAATGGTTTTAGCTTATGTCGCACTCCATCCTTTGTCAGGGAATAGGTATTCGCACGACCATCATGTACAGCACATCTGTCAAACTGCCATGGTCTACCCAACAACATATGACATGCATCCATAGATATGATATCACACAATACCTCATCTTGGTATCCGCCAACCTTGAACTTTACTAGGCATTGTTCATTGACCATGACCTTGTGGTCATCCTGTACCCAGGCAATCCGATATGGATGTGGGTGTTTCTGTCTCTTGAGCTTCAACTTTGTCACCATCTCTTCTGACACCAAATTGTCAGTGCTTCCACTATCAATGATCACATCACAACATTTACCTTCACACTTGCACCTGGTGTGAAACAGGCTCCTCCTTTGCTCAGGTTCATTCTCACCACTCAACAGGACTCTTCTGTTAATCAACGTTTCTCCTCTTTCGGCATCTTCAGAATTTGATGATCTGGCATCTTCATCCACATGTGCAATTCTGGCCTGGCCTTCATTTCTCCTGTCTGTTCTGCCTTGGCACTGAGGACATTCAAATGCCCTATGACCTTCTTCTCCACAGTGAAAACATGTTCCACGGAAGCCTCCTCTTCCAGATCCTTGTCCTCTTCCTCTTCCTCTCTGATCTCTATTATTCTGATCCTGGAAGCGATTGGAATTATTTCCACGCTGATTTTGACTGCTACTGGCCTCATCCTTCTTTTTCGGATCTTCATTTCGGCCACCATATGACCGTCCACCAGATCGTCCACCGCGACCTCTTCCGTTTTGTCTGCTCTCGAACTTCTTGTTCAGCCTTTCCTCTACTTTTAGGGCAAATTGGTATGCCTCCTCAATACTATTCATTCGAACCAGATTCAACTCCTCCTGAATGCTTGGCCTTATCCCATTAAGGTATCGGGAAACTTTCTCTTTATCAGCTTCTGCATGGCCTGTTCTGATGAGGAGTCGATAGAACTCCCCTGTATACTCCTGAACAGATCTTCCTCCTTGCTTCAAACTTTGCATTTTCTTTAGTAGATCAAGCTCATAATCAACATGAATGAACTGTCGCTTCAATTTATCCACCATCCGATCCCATCTTGTGATTTTATCTTTCCCTCTTCTATTTCGCTCCAATTAAATTTCTTGCCACTAGATCTTCGCATGACCTTTCAGTCTGGCCTTCACAAATTTGACCCTATCAGGATCCTCAACATCTTCATACTCAAAATATTCCTCACATTCATTGATCCAGTCGATCAATTCCTCTGGGTTAAGATTTCCAAAAAATGTAGGAACCTCAATCTTAGGTCTTTTCCCAATCTTGGAAATTGCTCGAAAAAGTCTTTCTTCCTCTTGGTTCACAATTTCAGCTTCTCCTTCTTGATATTCTTCTTCGGCTTCATCCTCACTTTCGTCTCTGACATTAAAATTCATTCCTCTATGAATCTCTTCTTGTAATGCTCGCACTTGTCTCTGCAGCTCTCTAACCTCAGGTGTTACAACACCAGCTCTTCTGCCACGTTCCCTTCGTGGAGGCATTTTCGTGATGCGCGCTGAAACCCTAACCACGGTCTTGATGCAAATTGCCTCACAGTCGGCGATCTGTTTACACACTCAAGAAAACCTGCTTTGATACCACCTGATGAAGGGTGCTCCCCTTTATACCACAAACACATAACAAATATAGAGAAACAACAACAATATGCAAGAATAGAAAATTGGCTTCTTATTATCTCCACAAATGTGGAATTACAAACTTTCAGAATTACAATATGCAAAGCCACATGGGCATTCCCTTACAATATTCTGTAGGACAAAGCCTCGAACTATTACCCAAAACTATTCTGAACTGCCTAAGACAATAATACAGCCTTCCTTATATAGGCAATTATCCACCGCCCGGGAAGGTTCCAGAATTTTAGCCAATAAGGCCGACCAAACTTAGAATTATTTTATTTTACATTTCATTACATCATAGTCGGCTCAAGATAACCTTTGAAACCCGAACAGAAATTTTGAAGAAAATTATTTTCTACCATTTCAGGTGGCCCAACTTCCGAAGACCATAAGTCATCACCAGTTGACCTGATTGGCTATTATAACCCCATTTCGGAAATGCCACGAAGCCCTCTACAGGCTTGACCCGTGCAAGCACTCATCACCCAAATTTTTGACCTCATCTGGGGCCTCTAAAGCCTTCAAAATTGAGTTCAAAGTTTCTGTACCCTGCTGCCAATACCGAAAATCTTCAATATCTTCCAATATACACTTGATCTGGCAATGAAACTTTACTGGCAGACTTATATGACCAAAATGAACCTCCAAGAAAGAAATCAGATCATTCTGAGCACATATGAAAATTACCAAAAATGGTAACTTTCCATAAATAGAAGCTCTGCACTAAAATAGCCCTTATTGAATATAAAAACATAAATATTTTTGGGTGATGCAAGATTTCTCTTACACCCAGGATGCTCCTGCATCAGGTCCACTCCAATCTATTATGGATTGTAAGGAACAATCCACTATCTTGATTCATTTCCTAGTATAGAACTCCTAGAATTCATTTCCTTTGTACTCACCTCCATTATCTCACCGAAGAACCTTTTTCTTTCTTCTAGTCAATTTCTCCATAAGATCCTTGAACACTTGGAAGTGACTAAAAACCTCATCCTTGGTCTTCAAGAAGTATATCCAAGTCTTCTTGGAGAAATCATCAATAAAAGTAACATAGTATTCATATCCTTTAAGAGACTTCGTCGACATTGGTCCTCCTACATCTAAATATACTAGATCAAGAATACCCTCAGATATGGTGTTAATCCTTGGAAAAGATGCTTTCACAAACTTCCCCAACACACATCCCTTACATACTTCATCATGCTCTGTGCTCACCTTTGGAACACGGGTCACTATCTTATGAAGCAATTTAAGTTTTCCATGATGTATATGGACCATCCTCCTATGCCATAGCTCTCCAAGATCTCTAGGGTTATTGCTTCTCATGAGTGCCTTAAGAGTATCAAACTGTAACCTGTAAAGGTGACCACTCTTAACTCCAATAGATACTAGTGATTTCCAATCCTTGTACTTGATCAGCACATGTGTCCCTCTAAAAGTACATTATAACCTTTATCCTGAAGAATAGATACATAAATTAGATTCATATATAAGCCTGACACATGCAACACATCCCAAAGGGGAATAATCTTCCCATTCGCTCTCTGAAACTGAACAGTCCCTTTCCGAACTGAGTTAAGTTTGGACAAGTTTCCCATAGAAATTTGGATATTGGTGTCCTCCTCCTAATAACTAGAGAAGTAATCTCTAACTCCTATCATATGAAAGGATGCTCCACTATCAATATACCAAACACTTTGTGAGGTTGAGCTAACCATACAAGCTATGAGTGTGAACTCATCCTCCAATCTACTAGAAATCTCATCTGCACTTGCTGAAAATGCAACCTGCTTCTTTCCCTTATTTTCATTGTTCTTCCTTTGTGAACAATCACTGACATAGTGGACAAACTCGTGATAGCCAAAGCACTTGACCTTAGATAGGTCCTTCTTTTTATCACTTTGTGAATTTGATCCTTTGCTAGACCCCTTCTTTGCTTTCCCCTTTCTTGCTAGGGTAACATTTTCATATTCCACCTCACTTTTCTGCCCCTTGTTGTTGATTCCATTGACAAGAATTAGTCTAAACTCTTCCTGAGTGAAATCACTCCATAGTCGATCCCAACTCGGTAAGGTGACTCATACATTGACAACATGAACAAAGACATCTTACTATTTAGTAAAGCCATTTAGGGCTATCCTAACTAGCTCATCATCACTGGGGCTATCTCCAACATCTTCTAACTCATACATGACAAGTCTAAGCCTAGTAAGATAACTTGTGACGTCTTCTCCCTTGAGCATTTGGGTATTCTTCAATTAACTTCTGGTTTGTGGTAGAATTCTTATACACATTTAGAATGGCCTCCCACATCTTCTTTGTTGTATCTAAATAAGCAATATGTAGAACAATATGGTCCTTGACTCCATCAAGGATTATCCTCCTCACCTTGGCATCGTCCTTCTTGTATGTTGTAAGTTGTGTTGCATCTATAGGAACAGCTACAACACTGGTCACATAGTCCTTGATACCATTCTCTTCCAGCAATAAAGAAATTTTGGCTTTCCAAACACCAAAATTAGAGGCTCCATCCAATATGTCTTGATCTCTCAAACCTACTAAGGCCATCTCAAAGAAATAAAAGAAATAATAACTTGAAACAGGTCAATTTCCTTTCCTCTCCTTAGGGTAAACCTTTTCTAGCCTCAACACTACTTTGATACGATGTGAAAAATCTATTGCAGTCACTAATTAATAATCTTTATAAGATAGGAGATTAATAATTAGTGACTATAATAGATTTTTCATAGTTGGGGTATGTCATCCATTTATAAAATAAAACCACTGGATCCATCTCTCCCTAAGCAGCTTTTTTGTTGGCATGCTTTCTTACAGCCCTCTCCACTTCAAGAGTTGAAGTATTTAGTTAAAAGTTTCCTAGATGTATGCGATGGATTACCATTGTCTCTAAAGATTTTTGGAGATGGTATCTCCAAAAAAGAGGATTGGGCGAATCTATTGCATAAGATTTCTAGAGTGCTAGACAAAGATATAAAAAACACACTTAAAATAAGTTATGATACTCTTGATGATGAGGAGAAGCATGTATTCTTAGATATGGCATGTTTCTTTATTGGAGAGAAGAAATCTTTAGCCATTACAGTTCGGGATGGACTAGGCTAGAGTGGTACACACAATTGGGGAAGGCTTCTGAATAGATATCCTATTGAACTTGATGGTAAGAACTGAATAAGAATGCATGACCACTAAAGAAATCTGGGCACAAAAATTACAAATAATCATCCACCCTCACGTCTGTGGTCTCCCTAGTAGATAGACTAGTTTATAAATGTCGATACTAAAGTTCAGGTAAGATTAATGCTTTTCTTTTTATAAATGATAAGTGATATACAAGTTTATAAAAAAAAAAAAGGCAAACTTTTAGATCCTCATCAATATTTTCTCTAGCACAAAAGACACATTTTTACATGAGGTTGAATGATATTTTATTACTTTTGTAGGCTTTGGGCCTTGGTGGAAGTGACTTTAGATAGTTTGTCACCTATAGATTTCAAATTATCATCACTGATACCTAATATGCAACTAGTTGAATAAATGTTGGTGAATAAATAATATAACTGATTTTTAATTAATGACTACATCGAAACTACTGACCTATTAGTGATATGAGCACATAGGATTCATTAAAAGAATTCACTCGAACCATGGAAAGATGAGCATAAATTATCTCATTTTGTGAATATACAAATTGAAACTTAAACAAAAATTACAAAAAATTGCAAACCCTAAAGCATATAAATTTACCGACATTGAATTTTTCCCAAAACTAACAATCATCAATAATAATATCTCATATGCACATACATGTTTCCAGTTTGAATATATTGAAATGTGACCAATCTCTCCTCTTTGGCTCAAAAATAAGAGAATCACCATAATAATCACAAACTAGGCCACAACTGTCACAAAATTCATGTAATCATTAGCATTTCAAAATAAATGCAGTGTACCACACCAAAATTAGATAAACCCAAAGAAACCACAACCAACATAGGAAAAATTCTCCTGAAAAAGATGAAAAACCCTAACCATAAAATGTATCAAAACCCTTACACTTTCGGCTATCAAATGCCCACAGAGACCACGTCGTTGGAAAGCCCTAATAGATTTTCCCATCAGATGCCTTGAGACTATTTATAAAAGGCAACACAAAAGAAGAAATCCAATGTAGAGTTAAGAGCCTTGATGTTAGGAATTTGTGCAAGTGGTCACATTGTCCATCGCTGGAACAAAAAAGGGGCAAATCATTTTGAAATGTTAGCATGGTGCATCTGATGAATTTCACCCATAAATTTCTAGTAAAATCATAAGAATTTGCAGCAAACACCACCAAAACTAGCCATGAAATTGCTGATTTGTTTGCTACCAAATCAACCCAAACTCTTTGAAAGTTAAGTCTGATAAAATTGCATAGATGGTGATGTTCAAATTTTTAAGCTTATTCCAATAGTATTTCTTCAGGAAGATGTTCCCTTCATTGAGTTGATAAACTATTAGAAACTTATTAAAAATATTTATGCTAGTTTGTGATTGGTCAAGTAAATCTATTTGTAAATTGGTAAATAAAAAAGTATTGAACCACAAAAATTTGTTGCAGCCAATGAGAAAATTGCAAAAAACAAGAAAAAAATTAGTTTAATAAAAATAATTGTTATAGACTATAGAATACTATAAAATAAAATGATTGCACAGTTTTCAAAACATTACGAATTGAAAATAAAAAATGAAAATATTACTCTCCTGCCAGGGACTAATAATCCAAAATAATTTCACAACAAAAGGAAAACATGATATGAGCATTACCCTTAAAAATTTTACTTGTAATACTTTAATGTTTATATTATTTGAAAATTATACGATACTTAACTTTTGTAGATATTTTAATCAATTTTTGTGTATTTATTTTCAGTTCTTTAAATTATATTAAATTTCATGAAAAAATTCTATTGATTTATAGCACATTCAAACCGTTGTGTTCATTTAAGGGTGGAAGTTTCTTTCTATTTTTTTTGTGGGATAATTAGCAAATTGTTGACATGTGGCATAAATTGAGAAGCCTAAAAAATAGAGCCCAAGCCCATCCCATGGGACCCCTGCCTAATGCCACTTTGTAGATACATTATCAAATCAAATATCTTCAATATGCTGAAATATTGAGGCTAGTAAGGTAGGGTCCATGTGGCCACCATAAGCATCTAAATTATAATTTAAATATTAGATGTATGATGTTTATTGAAGTCTATAATTTTAAGATAAGAGTCATTATATTTCTATTATTTAAAAATTAATTAAATAAATATAGTTCACACATTTTTCTTATATTTTTAAATTAATTGTTAGTAGACTGAAATTTTATATATGAATATTATAAATAGTGTTTAAGAAGATCATTTTTGAGCTAGGTTTAAATCTGAAACACTTAAATTAAATTGTTCAAAATTATAAGACTATTTTGACAATACAAAATTAACTAAATCATGAAAACTAAAATTATGTATCAGAATTATATGTAAACATAAATTATTCATCATTTATCTTTAAACCATATATCTTTATCTACTACATTTATCTTCTAATATCACACTCTAATTTTATTTTAATTAATTTATATTTAAAATTTGCATTTAAATAATGTTTATCTTCACTAAATTTTCCTTACATTTTAATAATTAAAAAGCAAACTAAACAGGACAAAACGATTAATGAAGGTTAAAATAATCTAAACAAAATTAAGTTACATAAACGTACAGAGACTTTTTGACCCGGGTTCACAGCGCAATCGCTGGCCTCATCCTTTTCTTCACACTCAATTAACATCAATAGTCCCGCGATGCTTCTGCTTTTCTTCCACGCAATCTACGCTACCCCCTCCCTCTCCTCTTTTATATGTTTGGCGGCCACTTTCAGTCTGATTCAGTCTCTGTTTGTCTCTGTTTGTGTCTAGTTCAGTCTAATTTCATGGCATCTACTTCTAGCAACCCAGTAATTGAGATTACAAATGCTTTTGATCAAGTTGCATCTACTTCTGGTACGTCCAGAATTCAAAAGAGTAAGCTGCCATATGATGTGTTTATTAATCATCGTGGCCCAGATGTCAAGAACACACTCGCAGCCAGCCAGTATAACACCCTCACTGTCATGGGATTGAGGGTTTTTCTTGACAAAGAAGAGCTTGAGTTGGGGGATATCTTGCCTGCAGAGATACAAGAGGCAATGCGCAGTGCCTCGCTTCCCAGAATTATGCACAATCCCCGTGGTGTTTAGCAGAGCTTGCTTTTGTGCTCAAGACGGGCACTCAAATTGTTCCTGTTTTCTATCACGTTGAGCCTGATGTCGTCCGATATGTGAAAGGAGTCTATGCGGAAGCGTTTTCCCAACATGAAGAAAAGGGTAGATATACCTTGGAAAAGCTTCAGGAGTGGAAGAGTGCACTCAGGAATGTTTCATATAATTTCGGCGACATCGTTCAAAATGAAGAGTGAGTAAATAAATACCCTGTTTCCAGCGCCTAGTACCTTTTCCTTTAAAATTATCTTCTGCATTTGCTGGACGTTTTTTGTTTCTTATTGTTCTTTACATGAGAAGTGATGTGAGTTCCATTTCTTTTTTTCTTCGCTGTATCATTGCTCTATTTCGTTGTTCATCTTTTGCATTCAGGATCTTTCCAGCTTCTCAATATGTTATTTGGTTTTTTGTCCTGTTTCGTTTTTCCATTGGTATAAATGTTGAGTGACGAGGGGAGGTTGCTAAAGAATATTTATAATCGTGTTCTGAAAGAAATAAAATATAAGCCTTGGAGGTTGCCAAGCATCCAATTGGTCTAGATGAAATTCTAGCAGACTTTGGAAGGACAACATTTCAATCTGCAAATAGACATGACAATGTGCAAGTTGTGGAAATATGGGGGATGGGTGGCTCTGGCAAGACCACTCTTGCCAAACACTTTTATAACAGTAAATACAAAAGTATGGAAAAGTCCAGTTTTCTACTAAATGTTAGAGATGCTGCTGCATAATAAACAGAAGAAGCTGCTAGAGGACCTTGGTCTCCACGGAGTATCAATTGAGAATACAGAACAAGGGAAGGGAATCCTAGCCAGCCGTTTGAGATATATTCAAGTGCTCCTTATTTTGGATGATGTGGATAACTTAGACCAATTAGATGCTCTTGTGCCCACTAGGGATAATCTTGGACACAAAAGTGTAATTGTAGTGACCACAAGACAACATGAAGTCCTTCAATGTTGGGATATCTCATCCATTTATAGAATGAAACCACTGGATCCATCACATGCTGAACAGCTTTTTTGTCGACATGCTTTCCTGCAGCCCTATCCACTCCAAGAGTTCAAAGATTTGGTTAAAAGTTTCCTAGATGTTTGCAAGGGATTGCCATTGTCTCTAAAGATTTTTGGAGCACAACTGCATGGTATCTCTAACAAAGAGGATTGGAAGAGTCTATTGCATAAGATCGTTAGAGTATTGAACAAGGATATTAAAGAAATACTAAAAATAAGTTATGATGTTCTTGATGATGAAGAGAAGCAAGTATTCTTAGATATGGCATGCTTCTTTATTGGAGAGAAGAAATCTTCAGCCATTGCCGTTTGGGATGGATCAGGTTGGAGTGGCATGCATAGTTGGGGAAGGCTTTTGAATAGATATCTTGTTAAACTTGATGATGAGAATTGCATAAGAATGCATGACCACTTAAGAGATCTGGGCAGAGAAATTGCAAATAATCAGCCACCCTCACGTCTCTGGTCTCCCCAGCAGATAGGCCAGTTTATAAATGTCGATAATGAATTTCAGGTAAGATTAATGTATTTTTTTTTTAATCTCACTAGACAATGGCGTGTCAACCTTCTTTATCTACTTGTATTTGTTTGATTATTATCTTTATGTTTATATAACTCTTTTATTTCATTTTTGCTTGAATTTCAAAAGGAATCCCCATACGAGGAATAATAGCCACAACAGATGAATCCATACACAAGGTTGAGAAACTTTCTCGATGTTCCAAGGGTCGAACGCTCAACACACAGAGAGGATCCTGTAGCATGGCACCCCCCTGCTACCCGACACGATTTTTGCTTTGTGGAAGGATCAACTCTCAAAGAAGATCTCGTATCCTAGCACGCTCTTTGCTTGAATTGAAAATTCTTCACGTTAGAGGAAGATTTGATTTTCAAGTGCTTGGTCTATCAAGAAATCTGGTATGGCTCCGCTTGTCCGACATTCAGCAGAGAAATCTTCAGTCATTAAGTTCATTGGAAAATTTAAGGGTTTTAGAACTCAAAGAATTATTTAGAGAGGCAAAATGGTTAGAAGAACTATGGAATACTGACAGCAATATAAGTATCTCTCTTTATAAACGCGTTATTTTGAATACTTACTCCAATAATTTTTAGTATTGGCCGTTTTCAGTCGATCTCATTCACAATTTGTTGCAGGCTCCTGTGGAGTTGAGAGACTTTGTACTTGAAGCTTGCTATGGAATTGAGCAAATACAAGGTTTGGAACATTGCACAGCATTGGAGACGCTGAGAGCACATACGAGTTGGGAGGAAGCAGGTATACAAAGTTTGGAACGCATGGAAAGATTGAGAAGTGTGCAACTCAAAGCAAACAGCAGATCAGGTGTTGAAGGTTGCATTAGAAGCATTCAGGTAATTCGAATGATTTTCAATTGATAGTGGATTGGCTAATGTGTTGACGTGGAAAGTATTGTGCAGCAATGGCCAAACAAAGAGGTTGTAGTATGCGCGCGGGCAATCCCTGATGCGGCCACACGTGTAAAGTCCTTTGGCTTTCCCAATCTCTCTGTCGTTTATGACTTCGCTAACAAGAAAATCGAATCCAAGCCATCCCTGAAATGGCCCTCCACTGCTCCCTGCATTCTCTTATGTTTTGTTGTAAATCGGGAAGTTTCACGAACCTCCAAGTTACGGGTTAAAATAGAACGTGGACCATCTCGATTGCAATATTTTGATTTATATATATATGATATGGAGTTGGAGGCGGGTAAATGGGTATGGATGGATGTCTTACAACGTTCCTCTCACAGCATGGATGGTAGTGATACAGAATTATGGCTAAAGATACAGAATCATGAGTCAGAAGGTGCAGTCCCAGGCGAAGTGGAGAAAGGAGTGATGGTGACAGGAGAAGAGCAGAGGGTCATGAAGGCTTTCACCTCTTTAGGGGAGTTGTTATCATATTAATATTGAGAACATTATTTATATACATGTGAATTTGGATATAGTTAGGATATTTAATAAAGTATCTTGTTTCGAATCTTGACCTAGAATTTACATTTTAAATTTTTTTTTTTATTTTAATTGTGATATGTCACAATAAATTATAAAATAAGATTTTAATTGGTATGGTATGTCTATAAAAGAAATAATTATAATGGAAAAATCACATAGTTATTAGAATCTTTTTGTCGTTTAATAGAAAGATTCATATTTTCATTATTCTTATACACTGGGTTGAATTTGGTGAACTAATGTCTTTAACTACAACTCTAAGTCTTCTATTGTTAAGATCTATATATTTGAAATTCATGATATTTATACCAGCCTATTAATCATCAAAACTTTTTTTCATCTTTATCTTTTGTCAAAATAATTATTTGTCAAAATTATCCATTTTATTCAAATGTAGTTTATAAAGGTACAAAAATTAGGTTTACCTTTCATAATTTTTAAAATTAGGTTCAATTTGAAATTTATAAACATGAATAGAAAATTACAAAAAAAATAAATTAATTTATTATAAACTTTGTAATTTTAAAAATTAGTAATTACATTTTGGTATGCAATAGGTACCCCGAATTAATAATTTGGTTGATAATTTATTATAATAAATTTTTATATTTGAATTCAGAAAATGATTAAGGGTCATTGTTATATTTGTAATAGTAGGGGGAGAGAGATTGAGAAAGAGGGATATAAAGAGGAAAAGTTAGAGGGGAGAACAATGTGTGAGAGAATTTATCACATTTCTTATCCTATCTATCTTTATGTTAGACTCATGTTGTGTTTGCAATAGGGAGAAATTGAGAGAGTCCCTGCTAAGGAGATGGAGATAGAAATAAGATACAGAAAAAGAGGGTTATGGAGAGGTGATGAAGTGAGAGAGGAGAGAGGGATGGGTAAAAAAAGGGCAGATAATAAATGTGACTGCATAGGCTTTTGATCATCCGATTACAATTGTGAACGGTCGCGGTATTTTTGGAGACAGTTACAAATATACCACAAACAGCAATGACAAGAAGCAATGAACAGAGGGTGTAGATCATTCTGATCATCTTGCAACTTCCACAAACATTCCACACCGTTGATGCGGAAAGTTAGGTTATCCCTTTCAAATAAGGGAAGTGGGAATGCCTTTAGCTTGAAAATTCAAATTGACTAAATGCTTGGAAAAAGTTGAATTCGCATACTTTAACCGCGTGGAAGAAACGTAGAGGAGAGTTGTACAAGCATTAAAGCCAAATAAGAGCACGCGAAAGGAATCATTTGTGAGCATCACGATCATGGAGGACACCATCGCACAAGTCTTGATTACTAGCAATGAAATAAAAACAAAAGCGAATGTAACCATTCCGCTTTAAATTTATCTCGCTCACACTCGTTGACAAGAAAGAACGGGGGTTGTGTAAGGAATCTTGTTGGACCATCATCATCACGGTGTGCCCCACAACACAGGTGTTGATCACTATTAAAAGACAAGTGATCAGATTTCCACTTAATTTCCAGAACACACCTTAAGCTTTGATTATTCGGTGGTCAATGTGGAATCATATCGGCCTATCTATCCATCCCTTTTCTCATTTTGATCCAGTCAATGCTATAGAGGTGCTTTCAATAGTCAAAAGTAGTGTTTATTCAGCCTTAGTGTCAAGTGATTTGCGGGGTTGATTTCTCCCCCGATCTCATTTTTGGGAATACTGTACTTTTATATTATTAATAGAAAAGGTATCTATTCATCAAAAAAAAAGTAGTGTTTACAGTGGGAGTAGGAAAAAGGAAAACATGACTTTTACCTTTCAAGGTAGTGCTCTAGTCAAATCCATGGAAAGACCAAAGACCACTTTATTGATATTATCAAATCTAATCTCTTCAATATGCTAAACTATGGAGGCAAGTAGGCTGGCTAGCTTGACCTAGTTGAATACATGGTTATAAAGCAACTAAATTCCCGCTATATTAAAATTTTGGTGGAGTTGAAAAATGTAGAAATATGTAATGTTAATGCTAAATATATAGACAAATGTTAAAGGAGGTAAATGTTATTAGAGTTATGTCTAACTTGTTGCTTAAAACCTAGTGGTGATTAGTAGAATAAGGCTCTTGAAGAAAAATGTATAATATACTAGGTGATGCCATTGATCTTTTTATGTAAAGTACTTGACATTTGAACAGAAAGAATGTACAGATAAGAACATAAAGTATAAGATCTACAATCTAAAATGAGTTGCATTATGTCAAAGCCAAAACCATCCTAAAAAATCTTCTTTAATTTTTGGAAAAAATTCTTAAATTGTAATTTCATTATTGATTTACTGATGTATGTACAGATAAGAAATCTCAAGGGCTCATATGTGATCAAATCTGCAATAAAATGTTTTAAATGTGCAATTATAGCCACTATGTTATCTTCCTTGATTTGATTAGTCTTTTAATTTGAATGAATACTCTTAGTTTCACATATATATGGACTTTGTGATATTGCACTTTCTTTTAATTTGAATGAATACACTTAGTTTCACATATTCGAGGATCCTGTATCATTTTGGGATTGCTCTTTTGGGCTCAATGCACTAGAAGCTGTGATAGATATGTAACTTATATGGGAATGGATTTTAATGGTTTTATAAAATGCATGGTTAAATTTATGTTTGATCAAAGTACTAAATAAACTAAGATTAATGAGATTGTAGATTGTCTTGTGTTTGATTTTCTGATTTAGATGATTCTGCATCATGATGACAAAGTTGAGCATCAAGTAGACCAGAAATATTTAATTCCTGAACTACATCTCAAATAGGGAATAAAGATCTTTTGGATTATGTTTTAAACTTGCAGTGTATTTATATTTTGGGAGTCTTGATTTATTTAACTTATCAATAATTCACGGGGCCAAACTGACCTCAACCATTGATCAAAGAGAAATTTATGCCCTCTAAAGAGTCATTTAATTATTTTTTATAGCTATTTTTTAAAGCATCACATTCAAGAATGAACAATGAAGATTTGTGTGATTTTGAAGGCTTGTTCCATCCCAGGGGGCTACCGGCAGGGGCCAGCCATCTTAAGAGCCCTGCTGTAGTTTTGGAGTGCAAATTTTATACCCAAGTGAGTTGATATGACCGGCTGGTGGGACCAATGGCATGTGAACCTTGAACCTCATCGAACCCCTATGAACCTGTTTGAACTTGGTCTGAAGTGGTTCAACAGTTCAAAGTGACTCACTTGGCTTTTACAGAAGACTCAATAAAATTTTAAGAGGAACAAGTACCAAGTGAGGGGTTGGTGACCATGAACTGGAGGACTTGGACTTAGAATGATGAACCATGATGAACTCTATTGAACCACATTAAACTTGACTGAACTCTTAAAGGAGAACACCTTATTTATATTATGGACATCGACTTCAGACAAAAGGAGACTTTATAAAAGGGAAATGTATGATGGGACACATAGGGTGCTAACACCAACATAATGTTAATATCTAAAAGCTCAAGCATCGTTTAGAATCTACAACTTAATGTTGGAAGAAAATGATGGTATCAAAGTGACTAGATTGCATGCAAATGACACCTCGGCGCTGCACTTTGAAATAGGTTACAAAAGGAAATTATGTTGCATAATTAATCATTTCAAGAACAATGACCCTCAACTTATGAGTTTTGAACAAAAAGTTATGTCAAAACAAAATAGCATACACATGCAAAATCCAAAGAATTTAACAACCCAAGGCATCGAAAATCTATGCCACATGCTAGGAAAGAGGTTTGAACTAAAATTCGCATCTTTCTCTCAAATGGTGAAATCTATAGAGTAACATTTCTTTACCATGAATACAAAGATTTTTCTTAAAATTTCATTCTGTATACAATAGTTAAATTTGTTGACAGTGTAAGTTTGGAAAAGGGGAATCTAGAATTGCTAGCATTTACAACTAATTCGAGCCATCCTTCGTATCCATTGATGAGAATGATTTTTTTTTAAATATCCCTCCCTAAATGGAGTGATATCCTCCATATTAACTAGCCAACGGTTTTATGATGAGGATAAGTATTAAATCCACGACATATTTTCTGATGAAGTTTAAAGATCTCTATTTTTTTTTTATGGAGGGTTCAGACTTGCAAGGCAACCCAACGAGGCACAAAGCCTGTGAGCTACCAACCAGCAAAGGCCACCACAAAGATGATTTAGGAAACTGATACAGGCCCACTCATGCATGAAACCTCTTTGACTAAGAGCCAAGGACTAAGGAGCATCCACGCTGCCAAATTTGCCTGGGGCACGATCCTAGCCTCATCCCTTATGATGTCGGAGCCTTGCACTCAGAAAGACTTGATCCCTAGTGGGCTCATTATGAGTCATTCAACTTCACCAGTAGACCAAGGGCCCATTGACAAGATGTCTATTTTTGAATAAGTCTTGTATTTCAATTCTTGCATGAACATATTTTTGGTTTTTGATTGTGTATATGTTTTTAGCATCATATGTTTTCAATTCCTTTTATATAACATACTATAAGGTAATTTTTAAAATTCATCTGAATAACTGATTTGTTTTATTTCCCATTTCTTTAAGTGTAATTAATATAGAGACAACATATTAACAGACATACACTAAGTATTTTATTCCTCAATTCATGTTACATAAAGCTAAATATTTCAGTCTCATCTTGATCTTTGGATTTAAGATTAGAAACAAAACACACTAGGTAATAATAATTTCATATGATATCAGACACACCATACTATTCATGATGCAGTCAATGTTGGTGAATCCAATTAAGGATAGACCAAGCTTGCAGCCAAACCAATATGTAGCAAAAATACACAATAATAACACAAGATCTTCAATGAAACATAAGTCTTTATTCATCAAATCACCGATTACATGTAATGTACCAGGTTGTAAGGCCTTCCCGATTACAGACAGATACAAAGAAAATATCAGTCTACAAGATCTCGCAAGATCTAAATCTTTTCCACAACATCAACATTCAGCTAGCCTAGGTCTACAACAAACAGTACACTGGTAGGCACCCAGGGAAGATCTAAACTTGTACTCAAACTTCCAAGTAATCTTCCTGTTCCTAAGCTCGCAGGCTACTAACTTCCTCCACTCAAAACTATTGCCCAAACAACTACCCAAGCATCTACTTAAATACTAAATCCCAGCCATAAGTCAGCTCAACAGGATATACAAATTAAATGCCAAAACATCAGTTAGCTCTCAAATAGCCTTACAAAATAAATAAACCCTCCAAGATGGCCCAAACGGTCATTAGATCCGCATGGAACAATGTACCAAGTCAGAATTGGGTCCCCACATGTCCAACGGTTAATCCATACCTCGAGGAGCATGACCCAAATTAAATGCACCATTCGGCCAAGTTGATTCATCCAAACAATCCAATCAGTAAGCAAGAACACTGAGCAATAGAAGAAATAACTAAGCACCAATCAACCAACCCGACCAAGCATGACCGAGAAACACAGTTAACACCGAGCAATAGGAAACCAACGCATTCAGTTTCCGAGCATTCTTCAAAGACCGAGCACCCAGGAAAACATTGCTATCGAGTAGCCAATCTCCCAAACTGAGCAAGAATACCATCAAACTGAGATCAAAACTAATTAACTACCTCCAAATAATAATATGTGTTTGGTTGATATAGGATTGCCAAGAATCCTAAGATGGTCCTGCATTAGACACCCCAAGTAAGAAAGATTTTCTCATAAGGAAATCAGGAATGCCTCAAGGGAATTAGAAAATGTATGCCAAATCTGTTCTTCACCCATATCTCCTCTTGTGCTTCATCCCAAGTAGTCTTCACTTCATTCATTTTCCCCTGTAGCAAGCTCTTCTTCTTTCCACTTTTCTTATCCTTCTGGTTTGCAACTGATAGCAACCGATTATGACCACTACTGACCACAACAGTGCCTCGATAAGGTTCATCCTCCTCAATCAACTCAGTATCATTTTCATCCCTCTATGTCATAAATGTCATCATCTCTTGAATCATCTCTGCTAGCAAAACTATTTGCTTCTTGATCTCAACAAATTCTTCAGAGATATCATTCTCCTTCTCCTCCAAACTAGACTTAATAGGAATAGGATCCTCCAACCTTTGCTCTTGAGGTTTGTCATAAGGACAACACTTGATAACTCCACATCCTTTAACCCCTGTCTCCTCTAAAGGTATCAGCTTATGCCGAGCTCCTTCATGCCTAACCACATAAGTGTTAGCACGACCATCAAACAACACATTTCTATCAAATTGCCAAGGTCTACCAAGCAACAAATGACATACATCCATAGGCAACACATCACACAATATCTCATCATGGTAAGATCCAATCTAGAAATTAACCAAGCATTTCTCTTCAACTCTAACCTTAGAAACATCTTGTATCCAACTAATCTGATAAGGATTAGGATGCTTCCTCTTTTCCAAACTCAATTTACTAACCATTTCTTCTGAAACAAAGTTCTCAGAACTACGACCATCAACTAGGACGTCGCATACCTTATTTTTGCACTTGCATCTGGTTCTAAACAAATTTCTCATTTGCACTAGTTCAAAGACACATGTAGCTAACCTTCTAGTGACAAGACATTCACCCTTCTCTGGAACATTCTCAATGTCTTCTTTAGCAACTACTGCAACTCTCTTCTTAGGACACTGCTAACTTCTATGACCAGCTTCACCAGAGTTGTAACAAGTACCAGTGAACTCATTCTTCCACCTTCCTCTTTGTACAACATTCTTAGTGACTTGACCACTGCTAGATCCAACATCAGGCTTAAGATTCTCTATCACATTACTTTTAGCAACTATTTCACCAGTCTTACCTCCTCAGTTTCTACTATTCTGTCTACCTTCAAACTTCTTGTTCAGCTTCTCTTCAATCTTTAGTTCCATTCGATAAGCATCTCCTATTTTTGACATCCGAATAGTAAGTAACTCTTCTTGAATACTAGGTCTCAAACCATAGACATGTACCTAGCAACCTTTTCTTTATCAACTTCAAAATGACTGGTCCTAATCAGAAATCTGTAAAACTCCTCGGTATACTCCTATACCAATTTGTTAGTCTGCTTCAAAGCTTGCATCTTCTTGAACATTTCCAATTCATAATCCATCAGAATGAATTGCTTCTTCAACTTGTCAACCATTCAGTTCCACTTAGTGATCTTTTCTTTTCCTCTTCTACCACTTTCCAACTGAACTTCTCTCCACCAAATATTTGCATGACCCTTCAACTTAGTCTTTGCAAATCTAACTTTATCAGGATCTTCTATTTCTTCATACTAAAAGTATTCATCAATCTCATTGATCTAATCAATCAATTGTTCAGGCTTAAGGCTTCCAGCAAATGTAGAAACTTCAATCTTAGGTCTCTTTCCAATCTTATACATAGCTGTCAAGATTCCATTCTCTTCTAGATCTCTAGCTTCTTCTACAGCTTCTTCAAAATGATCTTCTTCCTCAGACTCATCATCACTATCCTCTTTCAAGGTGGGCTTCTTTTTCTTTCTCAATTCCTCTTATAGGTCTTGCACTTATTTTTGCAAAGCCCTAAAATCATCAAGAATGAACTCTCCAACAACTTCTTCATCTGAAGCCTCATGATTTCTCCTTAGAGGCATCTTTAAATCAAGATCTAGACACACAACATCCACTTAGCTCCAACAAGAACAAACCTCACTCAACCAAATCAACTTGCTCCAACAGGAACACACCTCGTTCTGATACCACCTTATGCAGTCAAGGTTGTTGAATCCAATTAAGGATAGACTGACCTTGTAGCCAAACCAATATGCAACGGAAATACACAATAATAACACAAGATATGCAATGAAACATAAGTCTTTATTCATCAAATCACTGATTACATGCAATGTGATGGGCTTTAAGGCCTTCCTAATTACAACCAGATACAAAGAAAATATCAGTCTACAAGATCTCGCAGGATCCAAATCTTTTCCACGACATCAACATTCAGCTAGCCTAGGTCTACAACACATAGTACACTGGTAGGCACCTAGGAAAGATCTAAACTTGTAGTCAAACTTCCAAGAAATCTTCCTGTTCTTAAGCTCAAAGGCTACTAACTTCCTCCACTCAAAAATACTGCCCAAACAACTACCCAAGCATCTACTTAAATACTAAATCCTAGCCACAAGTTGGCTCAACAAGATATACAAACTAAATGCCACAACATCAGTCGGCTCTCAAATATCCTTACAAAATAAATAAACCCTCCAAGATGGCCAAAACGGTCATCGAATCTACATAGAAGAATGCACCATGTCAGATCTAGGTCCCCACACATCCAACGGTCAGTCCATAACTCAAGAAGCATGACCCAAATTAAATGCACCAGTTAGCCAAGTCAATTCATCCAAACAATCCAGTCGGTAAGCAACAACATTGAGCAACAGAAGAAATAACAGAGTGCCAGTCAACTGACCACGCCAAGCATGACCGAGCAACACAGTTATCGCTAAGCAATAGTAAACTGACGTCTTTAGTTGCCAAGCATTCTTTAGAGACTGAGCACCCAGGAAAACACTGAAATCGAGCAGCCAGTCACCCAAACCGAGCAAGAATGCCATCAAACTGAGATCAAAACCAATTAACTACCTTCAAAGACAAAAATGTTTTTGGTTGATATAGGATTGCCAAGAATCTTAGGATGCTCTTGCATCAATTTGTCATCAGAATAATATAATACTAACGGTGACAATCGATTTGTACTCAAAACAATGGGAGGAGAGATCGATATTAGACATGTTCATGTTCGACAATCGATCTGGGGTTAGAGGAGAGATTGATATCAGGCACGCCCTACTATTCGTATTAAGGTATGATTAGGAATTAAACTTATTCCTAATGAAATGCATCTACATGGTGTGTAGGCCAAATTATCCATACCCACCACTGTCGAGGAGCTAACCTCCTCCACCTCAACCACACTCCTACCTTCTTTCCTGAAAAACACTCTGAAATACTTGGACCACATCAATACGTCAATGTCAATAAAATTTATACTCAAATTAAATGACATCATATCCAACTATAATGTACATCATATATACATGTAACTCATAAGCTAAATCATCAAAACAACTACATCATTTCATGTAAGACCATCACTAAATATAACATTATTAGAATATAACATCACAACATAATACCAAGATATCAACATCAGTATGCAAGATCATGACATAATACAATTACATTAGTATGACATCATAATACTACAAGATCAGAAAGCGTCATTAAAGAAAACATCATCATCATCATCATCATCATCATGTATCAAATCAAACACGGTAAGAGGAATAAAAATAACATATTCACATAGTCAAACAACATATCGACTAGAATTTTGAGTCAAGCAACATATCGACTAATAGTCTAGAGCTCATAAAGACTAACACACATAGTCTCCAATTGAGATCCATCGATCAAGTCAACAGAGTCAAAATGTCGAATAGGTTCTACAAAATAGGAGTTGCACAAAGTGGGTTGTGAGACTAGCATGGGATTGAGGGTTTTTCTTGATATATAAGAGCTTGATTTTGGGGACTCTCTTCCTAAAGAAATAGATGAAGCAATGTGCAGTGCTTCACTGTATATAGCTATACTTTCCCAGAATTAAACACAATCTCCATGGTGTTTATCATAGCTTGCATTCATGTTCACAACATGCACCCCAATTATTCATATTTTCTATCATGTTGAGCCTACTAATGTCTGATATGTTATAAGAGTCTATGCTCAGGAATTTTCCAAGTATACGAAAAAGGGTAGATACACCTTGGAAAAGCTTCAGGAGTAGAGGGATGCACTTAACAATGTTTACTATAATGTCAGTTGCATCATACATAATGAAGAGTGTGAGTAAAACTAGCACTTGTACCTTTGAGGGGTGCATTGGTTACACTGATAGTAAAATATATATATTCTAGATGATGATATTGTGGTGCTGACATGAGAAAATTTTCCAGTGTATTTTTCCTTCTTAAACATATAATAGAATAATTACAGACCTTTATTGTTCCAATATTGTTTGACATCATCCAATCATGTACAACCACCAGACATAAATTGTATGGTTTTATGAGAAGGTGGTCTAACAAAAAAAAAGGTTGTCACATAGCTAAAAGCATGTCTATTTCTTTGGTGACAAGAAATGGGCGTGGTCTACAATGATGTAGGCATTTCAAACCTATAAATCATCCAAATTTATCCTACTAATAAAAAATAAATTCCACATGCTATTTCAAATATAAATATGATAGTGAAAATAAATTAAATAACAAAATATTATAAATTTATACAAATTCATACTAAATTACATCTAAACTATTTCAAGTACATCACAAAAATAATATATTTATAATATTTTATATGAATGCATTTCATATATGAGAAGAGTTATTCTTGAAGAATGATTCTAAGAACTATTTTCAACTTTATTTATAGTCATTCTACCCATTTTGCATTTTATTTTTCCTTTATTTTAAGGTGAATGCTTTGATATTTCTACTACTATGGATTTAATTATGCATAAATGTTGTAGGAACATTGAAGATAATCCTTTGAAATAATTTTTGATATTAAAGATAATCCTTTAAAATAGGTTTTTTAAATTGCAAAATCATTAGTTATATAGGAAAATATAGAAGAAAACAAGAGGGATTGAGAAAAATAGTGAACAAAAATTTATGTCATGCAAAATGAATTTGTATTTATTTTTCCCAATGTAATCATAGAAATGTTTAATTTTATTTCTTTTATAAAATGACTTAGTTGGTTCACTATCAAGGATAGATAATTTGGAGTGTGCAATATGACTATCAATATGTAAATTAAAATTTTGAGATTATATCATACTCGTAAAGGTGAGTGATTCAATTATTCATTCAGTTGTCTGCAATAATTTAATCTGTTCTACCCAAGTATCTTAATTATGAATGTCACAGTTATTCTCTTAGTTTTGAACAGACAAATAAAAATAGATAATTAAATTACTTACAAGCTAAATTTTTAGATAATTGAGCTTCTCAACATATATTGAAAGAAAGCATTTATATTCATTCTATATGTAACCTGATCATGTATCAGAGTTCATTTTGGATTTCTAATCTGTTGTTTTAAGGGTCACTTCAACATCTCTTAATACCATTCTCTTTAGACAGAACCTGATTTGAAATCAAGAATATGGCGTGGTAATAGTATGAACTATAGTTTCTTCAATTATGGTGCCTCCAAACTACCTTCATTAGTTTGTTCTCGACCCTAGCTTTTGATATCAAATTAGATATTATTTGTTGTATCCCCATATTGAAAACCCTAACTACAACAAATAAATCATAATAATAAAATTAAAATAAATAAATAAATAAAATAATCATATAATCTATTATTAATATAATATACAATAATAATAATATTATAACACTAAAGAAAAAAAAAATAATTAATTATTAAATAAACTATAATGATAGTAAAATTAAAATATAAAACTAAAATAATGATTATCTCCCAAACAAAAAAGTTAGTCATTTGATACTTAAAGAGTGTTATGAAGAAACAAATACATTTACAATTATGGAGAGTACAAAATATAGATACGGAGCTCTCTACATTCAAACTATTTGATTATGAAAAGATAGTGAGAAAAGAGTATTATTACAAATAGAAATCTCATTTCGTTGAGGATTCCCCCTCCTCCTAAAGGGTAACTAACACCTTGTAATATTGCATTGTCATCACAAGATAGAGAGAGATAAGGCTTAGGATAAGCCAAGCCCAACATCTTCGATACAAAACATCCATTTATTCCCTATGAGCTTTGTATTATTTTCTAAATCATTTGCATATGATATTTGAATGTCTAAAACATTAGTTAAAAATAGATTTCAAATATATTTTGACTTCTATATTCAATGAAAAAATAAGAATTAAATGAAAAAGAGAAATTTGAAATTACAGACTTATAATATCTCTAATGGTACGTTTGTTGGTGAACCTCTCAGTGGTGACCCCACCTTCGTAATCAATGAAATTAATGTAATTCCTCGACCTTCATCATGGGGGGATAAGAAGAGAAATATTTTAACCAGTGAATATTTTTTTAACATTATGAAAATAAATATTTCACTTGGTTGAAAAATTTAAGAATAAATATTTCACTCATTTAAGAAAGATAACAAAATTTTAGATTGGCTGCAATCCAAATTATCATTCTTGCAATGCTTTGCAATTTCAAAAATATTTTAGTAGTGAATGCCATTGCAGAATGGAGAAGAGGAGAGAGGAGAGACCACTCTAGGGGAGGAATTTGGGAGCACAAAAATGATAAAACCTATGCTAATGATTTCAAAACATGACTGCCATGAAAACAAACTAAGGATATGGGAGTTAAACCTATGTCCATAGGACTCCTTTAAAATGTCAAGGTTTGAGGTTTTACATTACACTGGTGAAGTGTTAAAACTCAATTCTCCTCTAGTGATTTGTGTGTACTTAGAGAAAGACAAAAGAGGGGGATATTTGATCCATCTTATAAATTAATGGCACATAATATAATGAACATTATTCAGATTCAAAATACAATAATATTAAAATAATGCTTCCAGGATATCAACTAGGTTTCGTACCTGTGAAACAGAAAGTTGTAGGAAAATTTGAATTCAACCACCAAATGAACTCATGGTGTTAAAATAAACACTATCATAATCCCTAAACTCCATATCATCATTAGAGCTTGTCTGCATCGACATCCTTAAGCCAAATTCTTTTTGGATGTCCATAGATGGTTTCGCCATTTTGTTCACATTTAAACCCTCAAATACAATTTCAGGCTTAGCATTGCATGACTTAGATTTCTTCTGGCACTCCATTTTCCCATAGCCCAAGAAAAATTGATGAGATGAGATGTATTTGTGACAATAGTATATCAAAAAATGGGCCAAAGAAATATCTGTCATCTCTGCATGTGTAAAGAACAACATTTGTCATATTCCCATGTTTACATACATATTATAGTTTCTATATGAAAGTTAAGAGTTAGGGTATCAAACCAAAGCTAACCTTATTCCCAAGCAAACAAGAATGACACAGGCTGGATTAGGCTACGTATACAGAATATATCAACAAATATTTTAACTTGGAAATATTTTCCATGTATTATATAGAAAATCAGAGCTTTAGGATAAATTGTAGAAAACAAACCTTTAGGTTAATTTAGATTGGCACATGATATACAAAACTAAAATATTAAACATACCAAAGAGATAAACTGATTTCCACATTTCCCGACATCAATTTGCTATTTCTCAGCGTAAGACTACCGAAAAGTCTGAACAAACCAGTGTCATCTCCCTCAAAATAAGCCTATTGGGTATTTTACCTATTGACTTAACAAATACCCTATATCCAATACTTAACTTTTCCTCATTAATTATTTTTTCTATTTGCTAGATGTTTTTTGTTTCTTATTTTTCATTACATGTGATGTGATGCATGTTCTTTTTTTTTTTGCTTTCATTGTATATTTTCTCTATTTCATTGTTTATCTTATGTATTCAGGACCTTTTCAATTTCTTAATAAGTTATATGAATTTTTTTGTCCTATTTCATTTTGTTGTTGGTATAAAGTTTTAGAGACGAGGGAAGGCTACTAAAGAATATTGTTAATCTTATTCTGAAAGAAACAAAAAATATGTCATTTGAGGTTGCCAAGCATCCAATTGATCGGGATGAAATTTTAAAATACTTTGAAAGGACAATACTAAAATCTGAAAATAGCCATGACAGTGTGCAAGTTGTGCGAATATGGGGCATGGGTGGCTCTTGCAAGACCACTCTTGGAAAATAATTATTTAACAAAAAAGTATAAAAACATGGAATGTCCAATTTTTTTTATTAGAGGTTAGAGATGTTTCTTCTAAAAGTCTAAGGAAAAACTTCTAGAGGACTTCGGTCTCCATGGAATATCAATTGAGAATATAGAAGAAGGAAAGGGGTTCTTGCTAGTTGTTTGAGATTTGTTGAAGTGCTCATTGTTCTAGACGATGTGGATAACCCAAACCAATTGGATGCTCTAGTGCCCAAAAAGGATAATCTTGGATGGAATAGTTTGATTGTAGTGACCACAATACAATTTGAGGTCTTTTGATGTTGGGTATCACATCAATGTATAAAATGAAATCACTAGATCCATCTCATGCCATGCAACCTTTTTGTTGGCATGATTTCTTGCAAACTCTCCACTCCAAGACTTCAAGGATTTGATTGAAGAATTCCTAGATGTTTGCAAGGGATTGCCATTTTCTCTAAAGGGTTTTGGAGCACAATTATGTGGTATCTCCAATAAAGACTATTGGAAGACACTATTTCATAAGATTTCTAGACTACTGGACAAAGATATTAAAGATACACTAAAAATAAGTTATGATGCTCTAGCTGATGAAAAGAAGCAGGCATTCCTAGATAATGCACATTTCTTCAGTGAAGAGAAGAAATCTCTAGTTAGTACAGTTTGGGATGCAACAGGTTGGAGTGGTCTTCATAGTTGGGAAAAGCTTCTGAATAAGTGTCTTGTTGAGCTTGATGATAATGATTCGATAAGAATGCATGACCACTTAAGAGATTTGGGTAGAAAACTATCTTTGGTCTCCCTAGCACATAGACCAATTTATAAATGTCGATAATTGAGTGAAGGTAAGGTAAATGCTTTCTTTGTTTCTCTCACTAAATAATGGTGCATCAATCTTCTTTGTCTACTTGTATTTGTTTGATTCTTGTTTGCATGTTTAAATGACTTATTTTTCTAATTTCATTTTGGTTTGAATTTAAAAGGGAATTTTCATACGAGGATCGATTGCCATAACAGATGAATCCATAAACAAGATTGCGAAACTTGCTCCATGTCACAAGTTGGGTCGAGCACTCAACACTCATAGAGGATCCTATAGCATGGCACTCCTCTGCAACTCGACACAGTTTTTGTTTGGTGAAAGGCTCAACTCAAAGAGATCTTGTGGCTTGGGGTGCTCTTTGCTTGAATTGAAAATTCTTCAGGTTAGTGGAGAAATTAAATATCAAGTGCTTGGTGATCTGTCAAGAAATCTAGTATGGCTTCGCTTGTCAGACATTAAACAAATAAATCTTTGGTCATTGAATTCATTGGAAAATTGAAGGGTTTTAGAACTCAACAAATCATGGCAGACAAAAGGATGGCTAAGAGAACTATGGAGTACCCACAGCGATGTAAGTAACTCATTTTAATGAGTTGTTTTGAATATCCACTTCAACATTTTTTATTGTTGGTTGTTTCTAGTCGATCTCATTGACAATTTTTTGCCAGCTCCTATGCACTTGAGATAGTTGGTTATTTTTGGATGCCCTAGATTTGAAAGATTTCCAAAGTCAATTGGATGTCTTAGGAATTTGATAAAGATTGTCATGGAGCATTGGAGTTACCTGACAAGCCTGCTGAAAGAATTTTTTATTTCAATCATTCGAGTAGCTGATATTAACTTCTTCAAATCTCTATTCACTACCCAGAAGATTTGGTAATTTGAGAAATCTGAGGTACCTTGATTTGTCCTTGTTTAGACTTTTAGGATCACTACAAATGTAATAGCACTGTCTAGATTGTGTAGGGTATGTATTTTCCAAATGCAACAATCTCTCTTGTTTATTTTCGGAATGAGGCTATGAGAGACATGTCCCTTCATGGGACATGTCTATTCATTTTATAATGTTTCATTAATTAATCATATATTAGAATTATATATATATATATACATACATACATACATACATACATACATACATACATACATACATACATACATACATACATACATATATATATATATATATATATATATACACAAATACAATATATTATTATTAATCAATATCTAAGTATTATATGTATTCTAAGTGATCATACAACTGAAGCTACAAACATTAACACTACCTCTTAGCTAGGGAGGATGATCAAACAGAATGTGTTGTGGTCTCCCTTGTCAACACATATGACCCTAACTATAGCCATACAAAACATCAGCACTCCCTCTTAGTTAGAGAAGATAAAAATCCATCAAGGTAATAAATCATTAATTTTGAAAGAGAGGAGATATCACCCCACTATGATATCAGGAGATATGGTATATGAAAGAATATCAAGTCACATGATGTTGACCATAGCTCATAAATATCCATGGTATGTCTAATGACAATACCTCTCATGATGTCTGTCATATGGATACTAAGTTTATGTAGAGACATGTCACTATGTGATATGTTTCATAGGGTCCAATCAATATGTAATACTAAGATCAGAAGGATCCTAATATGATTCATATGGATACTAAGAAATTACATATCACATAAATCGTGATATGAAGTATCACCTAACTTGTGATATAGAGTATCATATATCACACAATTCATGATATGAAGTATCACTTAACATGTGATACCAAGCTTTACATATCACCTAACATGTGATACCCAGTTTTCAATATCACCTAACATGTGATATGAGGAATCACCTAACATGTGATGTCCAGTTTTCAATATCACCTAACATGTGATGCCAAGTTTGTAATTAAAATATGCTTTGCAAATATTAAGAGTCCCTTCAGTGGAAACAACTCTCCACCATCTACTCCCTTAGGAACCCGAAGAAGTAGAAGGTAGTCAAGGACCCCTTCAAGATCACCTAGTCCTAGAGGAAGGACTTCATAGCATGCTCATTATAGGAGACACACACCTCCTAGAAGCTCAAGAAAACCCTCCCAATGAGCTCATCATGGCTCTCAACATGGAGGAAGTAGTGCAAGTTTTGATGCCCAAGACTTTATGAGGATGCAACAAGAGCCATCTTTCCAACAATACGTGGAGAAATATGTTGAGAAAAATAAGGATAAATTTCTAGAAAGCTTGATCAACAAGGGTGCGAGGGTCCCTTACAACTTTGATGTAGATAGAAAAATCAAGAAGCAAAACCCCTCACAAGAAGAAGAAATCAAACAAATGAAGAAGATGATGGAGAAAATGATGGCTCCCAAGAGTTCTTTCAACCTTGACTCTATTTTTCCTAATCCTTTTGATAGGAGTGTGAATATGAAGGATTTTCTTAGGAAAGTCAAAATTCCCTAATATGACAAATATGATGGCAATGGTGACCCACATGATCATGTGTGTCGGTTCTACATCATGAGTTTTGAATTTCACCAAGATGACTCTTATCTTATGAGATTATTTCCAAGAAGTCTCAAGGGTCAAGAAATGGAGTGGTTTACCAACATTACCCCTCCCATCAAAACTTTTAAAGAACTTGTCCACAGATTTGTGCAACATTTTGCATACAACTTGTCAAGATCAGTCACCATGCTAAATTTGTGCAATTTGAAATAGAATCAAGGGGAATCCTTTGTTACCTTCTTACAAAGGTGGAGACGATTGTGCTCTCGCTATTCCAGGACTATCCTTGAGCATGAAAAGATTGATATTATTGTTAGCAACTTGGTGCCAGAAATGCGGTATGAGGTTTGGAAGATGGTCTTTGATTCCTTCGACACTATGGTTGAAACCGCATGTTGGATTGAGGATGTCTTGAAGGAACAAGGTATTTTGACTAAACATAGCAATAACAACAATAGTCAAAATAATAACAACTCTCATAAGGACAAAGGTAAGAACCCACACTGGAACAAGAACAAGCAAGTATTCAATGACAGAGTTGTTGACTCTTCTCAACCAAAGGACCAAGGTTTCCTTCATTTATCTAGTGTAGTTCAAGCTATGAAGCTTAATACATCCTCCAACCAACAAGAGCGTAAACCAAGATATCAAGATAAACCCAAAAAGGAGATGCGACAATTCTCTAAACTTGGTGACTCTTATGAGGATGTTTTCAAGACCCTCATTGCTAACAACCTTTCACAACCTCAAGATCCTACCAAACACCATATTCCTAATGTTAAACCTCATTGGTGGAATGAAAAAGCTTTCTACAAATTCCACAATGGTATTGGACATGACATCAAACATTGTTGGAAGCTTCAACATATCATTCAAGATCTTATTGAGAGCAAAAAACTTCAGATTGATAGGCTGAACACTAATGCAAACCATAAGGCATTCAAGGAGCCTTTACCTAAATATGAAAAGGGGGAAACCTCTAAAGCTAAGCATGGCAAGGCTGTGATCAACTATGCGTATACATCTGCAGAAAATGTTATCAATATGCTTGAAGTTGTGGATGGAAGTGTCAACATGATGAGGAACAAAGATCCTTATGGTTATGATGTAGGCTCTCCTCCTATATTTGATGAAGAACTTGTGATTGTGCTTAGAGGTCCTGATTCTCAAAGGTCATCCCAAGCTCTTAACGCTATCACCAGAAGTTAGAGTCAAGGTCTTGTGATCATTAGTAGCCCTAGTTCCAACCTGTTCAACAAACTAAAACCAGTGGCATCCAAGAATGTCACCACCAAATCAGCATTTAATCCTAAAATGAGCTATAATCTTGTTGACCAATTACAGAGAACTCCGACTCAAATCTCAATTTTTGAACTCTTGGAATTGTCCCCAAGACATAAGTGTGTCCTTGAGGATGCTTTGCATATAGAAAATGTCCCTAACAACATAGATGTGAACCAATTCCAAAATATGGTTAACCACCTTGCCAGCCCACATTACCTAACATTTTTAGAAGAAAATGAGAAAGCTTTGATCCATCCGCATAATCTTTCCCTTCACATTGAGGTCATGATCCATAAAACCCATGTCAGGCATGTGTTGATAGAAGGGGGTGCTAGGCTCAACATTTGTTCTTTGAGTTTGTTGAAAACACTAGGTTATTCTAAGCAAGTGATTGACACCTGGAAGAAGATTACCATTAAGGCCTACAATGAGGCAGAAAGAAGCTCCAAGGGTCTAGCCATTCTTCCTATTAGAATTGGTCCTGTTGAAAAGGACATTTTGTTCCAAATTGTTGATGCTGGTCCTCTAGCATATAATATCCTACTTGGTAGACCATGGATCCATGACATGCAGGTAGTGCCATCCACCTACCATCAATGTGTTAAGTTTCCCTATAATGGAGTCAAAGTTTGTATACCCGGGGATAGCACATTATCTGTAAATGCAATTTCAGCAGGGACTCATGTTCCTCTCAATAGAGAAGGAGACAATTTTGATGCAACTCTTGAACAGTGCAAGAATAAGTTTAAGTCCATAGACCTTGGTATGGGAGATTATCAACTTGACTCCTTTACAAAACTGCCAGTCTCACCTAGGTCTTATGGTAAACCTTCACAAGAGAAGAGACCTTCCTCTTTAGCCATGTCCTTATTCGGCACATTCATAGAATCTTTAGTACCTATTTAGGAGGAAAAAGAGGAAGTGGCTATCAGGGACTGGATCTATAGAGAAGAAAAATACACGCATAATGAAAAATTCTCTCCCTTTCCTCAGACTTATGGATGAGGGTATACTCTTGTTAAATAATGGGCTATCCATGACATGGTCCTCTCAACCACAAACTTGATGCCAGAGCTGAACCTCTCAATCATGCTCTTTTTGGGTGCAGGACTAACAAAATAGTTGGCCTAGGTTTTGAAAAACACAACCAAAGCACTATTCCTATCCTTGGTGAACCAGATAGTGAGGATGAAACAAAGTATATGCCCAATTTGACAAATTAGTAGGACATGTGTGAAGATTGGGTTCCTTCCAAAAATCTCCTTTGGGGAGATTCAGATGATTCAAATATCCATTCAATAGCTGCAAACATAGATGCAAGAGGAGGTGTTACCCTTCATAACATTAAAGCTTCCACATCAAGGCATCCCAAGCCTTTCTGGTCTAAACATCCCAACAAAGATTCAAAAACTAACTCACATGAGTATGAATGGGACTCTCTCTCTAATTGTTCCATAGTTGACATGGGTGTTGATGTCATCCATATGTATAGTTCTCAACCTGAAGTAGTTGACCAGTCACGTGTAGGGCTAGAGGATTGGAACCCGCATGTTGCATTAGTGGACGATGCTTCATTTGGTTAGATAAATCTTGATTTGGGTACCTTAGGGGATACTTGATAGACTCTAACTCTGCAATCACCAGAGATGACATTATTCATATCAAAAACATTAAACCCATCATTAACTTACCCCTTGCTTACCCCCACTTAATTGATTGGCCTCAATGCTATCAAGAGCCTCAGCTCTTAACCTTTCAGAATGACTATGAGATAGCGTGTTACCTAAATGCCCTTGAGCCCATAGTCTCTTCCACCAGTGAACCAACTACAAGCATGATAGAACAAGATATCAAGTACCTCAGTCACAAAATGAAATGAAAAGAAAAAATGAATAATGGTTCTGATGGCGAGAACCACTGTGTGGCTGTATCAGAACCCAAAAAAGTAAAAATAAAGGATGTATCCAAGGGTGAAACCTCTCTGAGACACCTAAGGATGAGGTACTTGATCATCTTCTAAGTTATTTTCAAGATAGATCATTAGTTCTTGTTGAGCCTACACAACCAATTAATCTAAATAAAAAAGAGGCTCCACAGATTGTGCATTTGGCTCAATCTCTATCAACATAGGAAAAAGAGGCATATACCAAGTTTTTACAAAGAAAGAAAATTAATTTTTCTTGGACTTACTCAAACATGCCAGGAGTGGACGCTAATCTCATTATGCATCATTTGTCCATAGCTCCAGGTATCAAACAAGTTAAACAAAAATTGAGAAAAATGCATCCTCATATAGCTCTTCTTGTCAAGGCTAAACTAGAAAAACTCCTAAGTGCAGGATTTATAAGAGCCATTGATTATGCTGAATGGATTTCAAATATTGTCCCAGTTTCTAAATATGACAAGTCCATTTGCATCTACACAAACTTTAGAGATCTTAATAGAGATTTCCCAAAGGATTATTTTCCACTCCCAAACATAGACATGATAGTGGACATGACTATAGGGTATGAGATCTATTCCTTGATGGATGGATTCTCTAGGTATAATCAAATCAAGATAGCTCCTGAGGACCAGGAAAAGACTATTTTCACTTGTGCATGGGGTACCTATTGCTGGAACGTTATGCCCTTTGGATTGAAAAATGTAGGAGCTACTTATCAAAGAGCTATGACAACCATATTCCATGACATGATGCATAAGAATATGGAAGATTATGTGGATGACACATTGGCAAAATCTAAGAAAAGGGATACACACCTAGGTGATTTGGAAGTCATTCTAGATTGTATGGAATAGTTTCAATTGAGATTAAATCCAAAGAAGTGTGCATTTGGAGTCACCTCTGGAAAACTTCTAGGATTTATCATTTCAGCCAAAGGAATAGAAGTGGATCTAGAAAAAGTTCAAGCAATTTTGGATATGCCGCTTCCCAAAAACATTAGTCAAATGAGAAATCTTCAGGGATGTCTTCAGTCTATCAGGAGGTTTATTTCCCAACTAGCTGATAGAGCTCAACCCTTCAATAAGACATTGCATAAGGGAGTCAAATGTGTTTGGAATAAGGATTGTCAACAAAGCATGGACCAAATCAAAAAGTACTTGGAAAATCCTCTAATTTTAATGCCTCCTATCCCAAGAAAACCACTCATACTATATGTTTCAGTAGCAGAATCTTCCTTGGGGGCATTATTAGCTCAACTTGATGACACTGGAAAAGAAAGAGCCATATATTAAATCAGCCAAACACTTGTTCTATATGAGGTTAATTACACTAGTATTGAAAAAGCTTGCCTCACTGTGGTGTTTGCTTCCCAAAAGTTACAACATTACATGCTTGCACATACAATACACCTCATTGCCAAAATTGATCTGCTCAAATATTTGCTTGGTAAAGCTTCCCTCATAGGTAAACTTGCTAAATGGATGATGATTCTCTCTGAATTTGACATAGAGTATGTTGACTGCAAAGCCATCAAAGGACAAGCTATAGCTGATCAATTAGCTGATTTTCCAATTCAAGATAGTATGCCTATTCATGTTGAATTTCTAGATGAGCACATAATGTACATGACTCAGAGAACATGGAAGATGTTCTTTGATGGCTCTTTCATGCAAAATGGTTCAAGAGTTGGAGTGTTGTTTGTCTCTCCTCATGGGTATACCATTCCTAAGTCCTATAAGTTATTGTTCCCATGCACAAACAACATTGTTGAATATGAGGCCTTGACAAATGGATTGAAGATGGCTATAGAATGGAATATCATAGAGCTGCACATTTATGGGGATTCACAATTGATAGTCAACCAAGTTAATGAAGAATACCAAACCAAAGATGAAAAATTAGTACCCTACAAGAAAATGGTTGATTCATTGCGATGCTATTTCACCTTTGTTACATTTCAACAAATTCCTAGAGCAGAGAATAAAGTAGCTGACGCTATGGCTACATTGGCTTTACTTCTTCAGCTAGAACAACATGAGTCCAGATTTGAATTCTTGGTGGAAGAGCTACACTATCCCATTTATGACTCCCAAGAAAGCCAAGTTGTTTATACCCTAGTTGGCCATGAGTCTTCCTGATACGGTGCCATTTACTCATATCTCTGTGATGGCATCATCCCTAATATATTTAACTGATCCAAAAGATGAAACCTAACCCGTAATGCCTCTTGACATATCCTTATCTCTGGTGATTGATATAGGAGGGGTTTAGATGGGACACTTCTTAGGTGCTTGGAAAAGGAGGAATCTGACCAAGCGTTAGTTGACATTCACAAGGGCATTTGTGGAGGACATTCTAATGGTCTTGCCATGGTTCGAAGGTTGCTTAGGGTTAGATACTATTGGCCTACCATGGAGATAGATGCAATATCTTTTTCCAAATCATGCGAAAAGTGTCTGAAACATGGAAACCTGATACATGCTCCAGGCAGGGAGCTTATTCCGTCTATATCTCATTGGCCATTTCAGCACTAGGCCTTTGATCTTGTTGGGTAGATTCACCCCAACTCATCAGGTGGACACAAATTTATCATCACTGCTACTGACTATTTTACAAAATGGGTAGAGGCTGTTCCTCTTTCTGTTGCCTCAGGCAAGACAATTTCTCTATTCATCTTGAACCATATCATCTGTCGGTATGGAGTGCCTTCTAAGATAATCACTAACAATGTAGGTCAGTTTAAAAACAAGGACCTTAAACATCTCTGCAAGAAGTTCAAGATAAAACAACATTGATCCTCCATTTACTTCCCACAAGGAAATGGACAAGCAAAGGCTTCAAATAAGACAATTCCTAAAATACTCCATAGAACAATTCACAAGAATGGTAGAGACTAGTATCTACAGATAAATCTAGCTTTGTGGGCCTATAAAATGAGTATTTGTACTCCAATAGGGGCTACTCCTTTTGCCCTTACTTATGGTGTTGAAGTAGTGTTACCTTGAGAGGTTGAGATTTTGTCGGGTCTCTCTCAAAGGTCTAGTTATAGATGAAGACTACCACACCATGAGACTGCAAGAATTAGAACTTCTAAATGAGAAACGTAAAGCATCATTTGACCACATAAGAGTTTACCAAAAGTGTATGTCCAAAGCATTCAAAAAAAAGGTCCACCCTAGGGAATTCCAAGTGGGAGACCTTGTCCTGTGAGAAAATCCAAAGAATCAACAACACAAATAACAAAAGGGCAAGTTCGAACCTAATTGGCTTGGACTATACATCATTAATGCTACTTTTGGGACATGTGCTTATTTACTATCTGATGAAGAGGGAGAGCAGCTCCCTAATCCTCTCAATGTTTTTCACCTAAAGAAGTTCTATCCATGATGCCTATTCTGTCTAGGGGCATCCTTTGTACATATTTATTGGGGGTATGTGCAAGATCATGAGGGGCCAAAAAGTGGCGATGTGAAAAATATTCACTTTTCACTCATCCAAAAGTTCATGAAAGCGCTTTTTGACTTTTTAGTAGGCCTAGATGTCAGTACACCTAGGAAAACCTGCCACCAAAGCACAGGCCTAATTGGGTACCCAATAATTGTGGCATAAATCTGAAACCCGCAAACCCTTTTCTTCATTTCCTTGCATGATTTTCTTCACTTCTTTCCGTGATTTTCATATACCCGATATATTTTCGGGTACTCTATATTGGAAACAACAAATTCAACTCCGAGCATATTCGGTAAGTAGTTATTTGTATATTTTTATTAATTTATTTCATTTTCATGCTCAATGTAGCATTTTTTTTTTAAATAGGGTTTTGTATTTATATTTGTAATAATATATGAAATTAGATTGAAATTTAGATTTGTTTTTTATTTAATTAGGCATGGTTGACAATAATGAAGAAAATAACCCTCCCACACCAAATAACAATCCCAAAAATAATCCCCCATATCTAAACCCTAAATCTTTACAAGACTTGATACAAGAAAATTTGAACACAATACAAGGCTTCCAAAACATGTATCAAAATATACCTACATTAGGTCCCATGCTTGCCACACTAAATACAATTGTTGGAAATATTGACACACTCACGCAACAACATAATGCTGCTCTTCATTGGCATGATGATATGTATGCCCAATTTGATGACGGGCTTGACCATGATGGGATTGCGGCCCTTAATATAAGTAAGGAAGATATAGCCACCCTTTTTGTCAATCCTAAAACCAGAATACCAGTCGACCCCAAAAAGCCCAAATTATCAATAAAATGGTGCACAAATGAAGCAATGTGCACAAACTTTTGGGATCATTGGTGGATGGTTTCTGATAAACCACCCCATGGAAATTTGGAGGTCCCATTTTATTTCATTAAAAAATTATATGTTGAGTTTATGCTTGGTCACCATGTTGATTATTGGAGTATGAGGCCCAACATGGGCATAGGCAGAGGAGCTCCTCAGACTAGGCCATTTGCCCAGCACCGAAAGGCCACTACCTTTGTCCCCTCCACTGATGTCGCACCCCCTCCTTCAGTGCAGCATACTGATATCATTGTAGAGGCTGCCTCACAGACTATTAGGGCCATTCATTTACTGAGTGATCTGTTGATCATGCAGACTAGGTCAGTGTTGCCTCCTGTGGATGATGCTAGCACATCAACATCTCATTGGAGTTCACATGTATGTGAGCCACATATTTGCATTATGTGTAGGCATATGTGCCTCTGACTGCTTACTAATTCTGATACATATCAGTTTCATGATATTGATGAGCAGGATATAGGAGACACAACTGCAGAGGCTACAATACCTCATGGAGCATCTACATCTCATGAGAGTGCTCAGGAGGTGCATGCAGAGCCATTGACTCCTGTTGATACAGTAAGATTAAACATTATAAATAAATTTGTCACATGACTTATTTAATTTTAAAATAATATATTTATTTAGATTAGTTTTAATGATTGCATGCACTTATGTATATATATTTTTTCCATTTATGTTCAGTCAATGACACAGGAGGAGGTGAGATAGGTGGATGAGTCCACACTTTCGGCCATTTCATTTGGCCTTGATGACTATACAATATATTATAAATTATATACCCATTAGTTTTTTTTTATATCATTTGGTGTACATGCTTAAATCTCTATCAATTAGAGAAATCAAATTCATACATTTACTAATATATATTGTCATCTTATTGTGTTCTTGTAGGCTACAACCAATGTCAGTGGGGGGCATGAGGGGGATCCTTCATCAGGTGTTGACAAAGGAAAGGTAGTTAGTTGTTTAAGATTAATTATGCATGCATATGTATGCCACTTGTGTGTAGTAATAAATATTTAACTTGCACTTTATTGTATAGGGTGTGGCTACTGATGATGTCCCGACACCAGTTCGGTAGCGTAGGGTTACAGGCGTCTCAATTTGGAGTGATAGCCCGATTGTACGTAGACTTTTACATATTGTTATTTGTATTTTGTAACCAGGGTTGCTATGATGAAGTACATAGATATATAATTGACAATCTTTTTACTCTCATAGGTTACTCCGACTGTAAGGGAGGGCCCATGAGAATCTTTCATTTCTTTGTTGACCCAGCCCACTATTCCAGAGGAGGGATCACCAGATGTAAGTTTTAATTTTAGTTCAATCAATTTGTAATTTTATTATGCTATCATCCTATTTTGTAGATTTATTACTCTATGTTGCTCCACTCTACTAATCTCATTATTGCAAATATATATTTATAGGTCAGAGTTGGTATTGTTGGCATGGTCTGTTCACTACCTAGGACTTATGCTAGGACAACTGATTGTGGTAGGTGATTGAGAGATCAGGTACAAATATTTGTATTCAGTTATAATTTTAATTAAATTAGTGTTTGAATTATTATATATATATATATATATATATATATATATATATATATATATATATATATATATATATATACAAATCATATAAAGTAAGCAATCTAACTTTGGTTTGAACTCATTTTTTATGCAGGATCAATCAAAGCCCAACACTTCTTGAAAGAGGCTACATTTTGATGATCCCACTACATCATAGGATGCAGTTTTAGTTTTGTGGTCATTTAGAGATGACACTTGGCACATTTTGCGATGGCATATATGCCACATTGTACACCTTAAAACATTGATTTTGTAGACATTTTGAAATGGCATGTGCCATATTTGTATATGGACATACTTTTGATACATTTGATACATATATAGAACATGTTCATCTATATGTTATATTTGCGTCATCTTTTGTATATACATATTTATTATTCATGTTTATGGAATTGAATGGTGAAGTTATATCTTGACTATGATTATCATTATGATTTAAATTATATATTGTTGAAGTTACATTTGTTTTTCTTTACTCTGGAATACCCTGTTCATGGAGCTTATTATGTTTGAGGTTTAACTTCTATAGATTTCCTAGATTTATGGTGCTTAACTTTCCCTGTGCCTGAGACGACAATGAGGCCATCAGTACCGATACTAAAGTTCATTTCTCTACAAAACAAAAACCATGCCATCAGCTCTTCATCACTAAATTAAAACTTCAATTGCTGCTAATATGAGAGTTTCATTTGCCACTTCTATGAATTTTCATATACAAATTCTATACCATCAATTATGTTGCTATTTTTCATTGTTTGTGCATTCAGTCTCATACTTGCATTGCTAGTTTCATATATTATCATTTTCAATGCTTTTTGTTCACACTTACAATAATTTTAACTACCGACAATAATATTTCAATATCATCATGTATGCAGGAGCCTTCATTTCATGCTATAAAAAATCTCCATTATCGTATAAGCTTATGGTCTTCATTTCCAATCTTCGATATTACCATTGATAGATATGACATGTGACTATTGACTTTTCCATTGTGTATAATATATGATTTCTTGCACAACATGATATCCCTCAGACTTACAAAAACACATCTCTTGAATATATCATCTCTCAAATGTTCATTGAATGATTTTAATACTACCTTCAAACTATGCTCAGCACTATGTATATTTATTTTTTATTACTGCATGGCTCCTTCGAATGTCTTCATATGCATATGTTTAATCAATCTTTAACTCATGTTGTGTTCACTTCATTTGATGAAGTTGTTGCTTCATGGGTTGACTATTGCTGACAGGACATTGATGATGAGTTTTACTTTACCACCTCCTATAATATTTTTCCAAATAATATGTTTATTGTCATCTTTGTAATATGCTATAGTTGTTAACATCTATGAGGAAATGAAATTTATTTGGGTTGACTTTGATCATTAATTGTTGGTGTGTATACTTCACTCCATTCGAATGCTAATATGATGCTTAATGTTCCAACGTTGCCAAGTTGCATAGTTGTCGATGCTATTTATTCAATAGTCTTTGCTATCTATCTTAGTTTTTATCTCCACTTAATAATATGTGTTCATATATCTTGTGAGCAACCAAAAAACCTTCAATGACATCAATGACAACCTTATCAAATCTCCAACATTATTTCTCAAATGGAGGCCCTAATTTTTGTAAAAAATTAAGGCTCCATCAGGCGGAATGAGGTTGTCACTGGAGTTTACCTAGCCAACCAAAGCTGATGGAGCAGACAGTTCGATGCTAGGTCAGATGGTTTGAAAGATACACTGTTGAGCCACTTTCAACTGACCCTCACTGCAAGTTTTGGCATCGACTAAGATTGCCTTGCCAAATGCAAACGAAGTCAAATTGCCCAAAATTGAGAGAGGTTATTGTAGACCTCAAAAACATGATCCCATAACACCTAATGGTTTGTTGATACCTCTCACGAGGTCCAAGATATGATCCCTAGAAGATTGCTGCCCAATCATGCTTAGTGCACCTTGGGGTCACTTGGGTCGAGCATGGTCACGAGCATTCCAGTGACTCTATGGGAAAAATAGGGTTGTCACTAGAATTTACCTAGCCAATCAGAGCCGATGGAGCAGATGGTTCAATGCCAAGTCAGACGGTTTGAAAGATACACTACTGAGCCACTTTCAAGTGACCCTCACTGCAAGTTTTGGCATCGACTGAGATCACCTTGCCAAATGAAAATGAAGTCAAATTTCCCAAAAATGAGAGAGGTTATTGTAGACCTCAAAAAAAAGATCCCATAGCACTTGATATTTTTTCAATACCTCTCACGAGGTCCAAGATATGAGCCCCAGAAGATTGTTGTCCAATCATGCTTAGTGCACCTTGGGGTCACTTGGGTCGAGTGTGGTGGCAAGTGTTCCAATGACTCTATGGGTAGAATGGGGTTGTCCTTGGTGTTTATTCAGCTAACCAGAGCCAATGGAGTAGATGGTTCGATGCTAGGTCAGATGGTTTGAAAGATACGTTGCTGAGGCCACTTTCAACTGACCCTCACTGCAAGTTTTGGCATCGACTAAGATTGCCTTGCCAAATGAAAATGAAGTCAAATCGTGAAAAAGTGAAAGATTTTATTGTAGACCTCAAAAAAATAATCCTATAGCACTTGATGGTTTTTTGATACCTCTCACGAGGTCTGAGATACAAGCCCTAGAAGATCGCTGCCCAATTGTGCATAGTGCACCTTGGGGTCACTTGGGTTGAGCGTGGTCACGATCATTTCAATGACTCTATGGGTAGAACAGGGTTGTCACTGGCATTTACCTAGACAACTAGAGCTGATGGAGCAGAGAGTTCGATGCTTGGTTAGACGGTTTGAAAGATACGATGTTGAGCCACTTTCAACTGACCCTCACTACAAGTTTTGGCATCGACTGAGATCACCTTGCCAAATGCAAACAAATTTGAATCGCCCAAAATCAAGAGAGGTTATTTTAGACCTTGAAAAAATGATCCCATAACACCTAATTTTTTGTCGATACCTCTCATGAGGTCTGAGATATGAGCCCTGAAATATTGCTGCCCAATCGTGCTTAGTGCACCTTGGGGTCACTTGGGTCGAGCGTGGTCGTGAGTGTTCCGATGACTCTATGGGAAGAATGGGGTTGTCACTGGTGTTGACCTAGCCAACTAGAGCCAATGGAGTAGATGGTTTGATGCTAGGTCAGACGGTTTGAAAGATACGCTGCTGAGCCACTTTCAATTGACCCTCGTTGCAAGTTTTGGCATTGACTGAGATTGCCTTGCCAAATGAAAATGAAGTCGAATCACCCAAAATTGAGAGAGGTTATTGTAGACCTTAAAAACATGATCCCATATCACTTAATGGTTTGTTGATACCTCTCATGAGGTTTGAGATACGAGCCCCAGAAGATTGCTGCCCAATCGTGCTTAGTGCACCTTGGGGTCACTTGGGTTGAGCATGGTCGCGAGCATTCCGATGATTCTATGGGAAGAATGGGGTAGTCATTAGAATTTACCCAGCCAACCAGAGCCAATGGAGTAGATGGTTCAATTCCTAGTTGGATGGTTTGAAAGATACGCTGCTGAGCCACTTTCAACTAACCCTCACTGCAAGTTTTGGCATCGACTGAGATCGCCTTGCCAAATGCAAACGAAGTCAAATCATCCAAAACTGAGAGAGTTTATTGTAGACCTCAAAAAAATGATCCTGTAGCACCTAAAGGTTTGCTAATACCTTTCACAAGGTCTGAGATACAAGCCCCGAAAGATCACTGCCCAATCGTGCTTAGTGCACCTTGGGGTCACTTGGGTCGAGCGTGGTCGTGAGCATTTCGATGACTCTATGGGAAGAACGGGGTTGTCACTAGTGTTTACTCAGCCAACTAGAGCTAATGGAGTAGATGGTTTGATGCTAGGTGAAATGGTTTGAAAGATACACTACTGAGCCACTTTCAACTAACCTTCACTACAAGTTTTGGCATCGACTGAGATTGCCTTGCCAAATGAAAACAAAGTCAAATTGCCCAAAACTGAGAGAGGTTATTTTATACCTCAAAAACATGATCCCCTAGCACCTAATAGTTTTTTGATACCTCTCACGAAGTCTAAGATATGAGCCCCAGAGCATCGCTGCCCAATCGTACCTAGTGCACCTTGGGGTCACTTGGGTCGAGCATGGTCGCGAGCGTTCTGGTGACTTTGTGGGTAGAATGGGGTTGTCACTAGAATTTACCTGGCCAATCAGAGCTAATGGAGTAGACAGTTCAATGCTAGGTCAAATAGTTTGAAAGATACGCTGCTGAGCCACTTTCAACTAACCCTCACTGCAAGTTTTGGCATCGACTGAGATCGCCTTGCCAAATGCAAAAAAAGTCAAATCTCCCAAAACTGAGAGAGGTTATTGTAGACCTCAAAACCATGATCTTGTAGCACCTAATGGTTTGTCGATACCTCTCACGAGGTCTAGGATATGAGTCACAAAAGATCATTGCCCAATCCTGCTTAGTGCACCTTGGGGTCACTTGGGTCGAGCGTGGTCGCGAGCGTTCTGGTGACTCCGTGGGTGGAATGGAGTTGTCACTAGAGTTTACTCAGCCAACCAGAGCTGATGGAGTAGATGTTTTGATGTCAGGTCAGACAGTTTGAAAGAAATGCTCTTGAGCCACTTTCAACTGACCCTCACTAGAAGTTTTGGCATCGACTAAGATCGCCTTGCCAAATGCAAATGAAGTTGAATCGCCCAAAAATAAGAGAGGTTATTGTAGATCTCAAAAACACAATCTTTTAGCACCTAACATTTTTTTGATACCTATCATGAGGTTTGAGATACAATCCATGAAAGATCGCTAGCAGTTTGAAAGATACTTTGTTGGGCTGCTTTCAACTGACTGTTAGTGGTATGTTTGAAATTTGAACTGTGAAATTAATCATGATTAAGCTTGTGAAATTTGACCTATGGAGCTTATTATGTTTGAGTTTTAACTTTTATAGATTGTTTGAAATGATAAAAAATAATATCCTTAAAGCATTAGAAACAACAATCAAACATGTAAGAATTCAAACCATGCAAATGACATAAGTATATGAGATGTAAGATCCCTTCTTGGCTCTATTGGCCACCCATACATGATTTTGGTAATAAGTCCTTATCAAGAGTTTTAGGACATTTAACTTTTAAATCAAATTGATTGTTACAAATTTCCATTATAGGCTTCAAAAGATCTCACTTAACCATTAAGGTTCCTTTTGTCCTTCTATCTCTAATTGGATCCATGGTGACCATAGGTGTCTTCATAGGTGCTCCTACACAAGTTACAATCCACATACAAAACCAAGTTTATTGACTCAAAATACAATCTAAGAAAGGTAAAATTAATGTATTGAAATTAAGCTTAACGAACTTAGAAAACAATGCACTAAGTTAACTTATTACCTAGTGAAGTGTTCTTGAAGGGTCATCTTTTTGCTTCAAGGTCTCCAATAGTGCTTCATGATCAACAGTAGTAATAGTCCAAAGTTCTTTTGTCTTTGGTCTTCCTTGATGCTTTGACAACTTGGCATTTGTTGCTATAACAAGGTGTGAATACATGAGAATAGTTTTGTGCTTCTCATAATCTTCAAATGTGGGAACTCCATTCTTTCTAATCATGTATGTTCATAGCCATATTCCCACAACAAAAACTAAACCAGTAGGATATGTGAACCCATCACTATCTGTCATCAGTTGTACAAGCTTTTGTTTACCTTGTACACAATGTGCTAACCAATAATCTGACCTCTCATCATTCCCCTATGGTGCAATCAATGCAAAAACATCTCCTGACTTTAGAAGATTTGAAAGATGGTCATAGTCAACTAAAGTGTCCATGTCATCATTTCTTTTAGAGAGTGTCAAAGATAAAGGAGTCAAATACTGTGGAACCCATTTATCCACCCACTCACTTGACTCACAATGATCCCAATCATACTGAAAACACACGGGGCAAAAACAAGCCAACTCTCATGTCCAAATGGTCCATGTACTACTATTGGAGCTTCAGAATGAATGCATTTATGAAGAGTCTTTCACTATTTGGCAATCCAATCTATCTCCTATAGTTCCCTCCTCAACCAACCAAAAGAATCTACACACTATACAATCAAGAGTCCCCCCTATCACAATGCTAAAGTATACCAATCAACAATAGAACGAGCATCAAGAAGTACAACACCTAAAATCCTTAATTGCTCCTTAACTAGAGCTCTCTTCACACATGCACCTACTTCATCATGCTCCCCTTCCCATGCCCTAACTCAAAAAAACTCCAAATATGAGGTACACTTCTCTCCACATGCATTCTACACAACGAATAAAATATTCTGGCATTCTTAAATTGACCAGTGCAATTATCCAACCAAATGAGATGCCTATCCATAGCAATACCATTTTCCTGTAAGAAGTCAAAATAGTTCTAGAAACAATGTTGAACAAACTCATGAGAGTGAGACGTATCATCACTCATATAAAAATGGTACTCTCTGATTATCTTTTGCTCATCTTTTTTGCTATCAGGGGAATGTCTATATGTGATGTGTACAAAAATAGCAACCTGAATGGAATTGTAATATTGAGCTTGAGTCTCATGTTGGGCTTGCAATGTATAGTTCTTTGCAAAGTCTACAATAGATATAATAGTTCCAATGGGGAAAGTGTCCTTACATGTCCTAAATTTTTGATCCAACCATTGAGACCTATGACTATGCCTTGCATACTTTTTAAAAAGATTTGTCTTGAAATCTGAGAAAAAATCAGCAACATTGTATTCTTTTGCAACTAACTCACATCTAGAGCCTTCACCTCCACTCTTCAATGTATATTTCACTATTTCATATACATTTTTTTTGACAAGTGTCTTTCCAAAATTGTGTTCCAAACCCTCATGAAAACATGTTCTAAACTTGGACAAGCCACCACATTCTGAGCACTTGGCATTTAAGGAATCTTTTTTATAAAATAAACAACCATCATCTCTATGACATAAAAACTGATCTAGCAAGTCTCTTGATGATTTGGGAAGACCACTTGCACCACAATCCTCTAGCATTTCATTAGTATGCAAAGCAGAATGAATGGACCGTAATAATTCATGATGCATTGAAAACTCAACATGATATTTGCAACATGTATTCCGAATCTTAAGGGGTACACAATAAAATGGCTTCACAGATTCAAAAGACCTTTGTGATATTTTCAATGTTGGATGTGTCTCACAAAAAATTTTATACAACATTGTTTGACTTACCTCCATATAATGTTTAGGATGTGGAGTGCAGTCTCAACTGCCAACTCTCAACTTCAAGACATCCTTCACATTTGGTGACACTCTTGAGTTAGCATCCCAAAATTGTTGAATTTCATCCTTGACAACATCTGTTAGCTTCTTATTAAAATGTGGAAGTCTCCCACCATAAGCCCATGTATCAATTTGAAGCGGATCATCAATTCTTTCTCTTCTTGCAAGTGCTCTACCCAAATTTTTGTGGTCTATATTGAAGTCAACACAAGTTTGTCTCATCAAACAAGCCTTTCTCAACTGATGACTTACTAAGGCTGTAATAACCCTGCGAGCAACTCTCTTGTCTTTTTCTTTGCTAGTCTTCCCAATGCTATTGAGAGCATTGAAAAGATTCTTCACAACAATGGCATTTCTCTCCATTTTCTTGTTCACATGAATCTTCAATTTCACAAGCACAAGTCTCATCTTTTGCATCTTTAACAACTACACAAAAATTTGACATTGCTCAACCAATGTCTTGTTTCAAAAATTGATCATAAAGTCTTGAAGCCCACAACCTAATGGTTCTATGTGACCTCTTTCCTTCCCAATTATTCATAATGTTCTCCTCAATTTCAATTAACCATTTAGGTGTTCTTGAAAGACCTGAATTTGAAGATTGATTATATTTATTTCAAGGGACTTCATTTTGCATATAATTTGGAGATGTATAACATTCATGTGGTTCTTGTGCAACATTTTCATTCCGAAAGTCTACATTTTCAATCTCCATCTGTGCATTTTCAAATTAAACATCCTCTTCACTTACAACTACATTTATGGGGTCACCTTGATTAATGTTTAACATACCTTCTCTCCTTCTTTGGTGATTTTCCTTATCTTTTTCCCTATATGCTTGAATTTCATCATCTGTTAACTTTCTCTTGTGTTTAGCCTTTTGATGACTGTTGCTTCCCATGGCGAGACCACAAGCCGACAAAAATCAAACAATGGGCCCCAAATCACTTTTCTTTTTTGAAACATGTGAAAAAAGTATAAAATCCTGTGATTGTCTAGTTTGTGGGGATAGGAAATATTTTGGTCAAATATTACCTGGCAAAAATCGGGTATCTGATTCCATATCAGGTACCCAATATTCCCAGGTTAATGAAAAAAGGGCTAGAGCAAATGAAAAAAATTGAACTTTTACATATATTGATGTATATAATATCTATATAGAAAAGAGGCATATGATATATATAATGTATATTCTATATATACTAATGTATTATAATAGACTAATGTATTATATGTACTAATGTATTAAATATACTAATATATATAATATATTATATATATACTAATGTATTATATATACTAACATGTATATTATATATATATATATATATATATATATATATATATATATATATATATATATATATATATACTAATATATTATATATAATATTACAAATTTTGGAGAATCTCTTGCAGAAATATGGAAATTATAATCTTCCTCCTAGAGCATACATTAATGAAGTTCTTTGTGCCTTAGTAGAGGAAGCCAACTGGATTGTTGAAGCTTACGATACTACATACAAAAATGCGGTATGTATTTTTGGCGTAAATTTTTTTCTCATTTCTTTTAGGTCATTAAAGGTGGTCAGCTAAATCTTTGTATTAAATGTGACTTTTACAGGCATCGTAAACCTTAGCTACACAGAAATGGAGGCTTTGAAGAATAGTTCACTAGAGGTGGGGAGAGAGACTTCCTAGGAGTCATGGGGACTTGCTAGGGATCCTAGTATGGACTCCTTAAGACACACTTGAGTGTTCCAATGTGTCAAAAGGGGTCATGGGGACTCCCTAGGGGTCGTAACATGTGATAAGGTGTACTAGGACACCTAGAAAGTCCCCGTGACCCCTTTTGACACAATGGAATGCTCAACTATGTCTTAAGGGGTCTTAGGACCTCTTAAGACACACTTGAGTGTTCTAATGTGTCAAAATGGGTCATGGAGAATCCCTAGGGGTCCTAACACGTGATAAGGCATACTAGGACCCCTAGGGAGTCCCCATGACCCCTTTTGACATATTGGAATGCTCAAGTGTGTCTTAAGAGGTCTTAGGACCCATTAAGGAACACTTGAGTGTTCCAATGTGTTAAAAGGGGTCATGGGGACTCACTAGGGTTCCTAACACGTGATAAGGCATACTAGGACACCTAGGGAGTCCCTGTGACCCCTTTTGAAACATTGGAACACTCAAGTATGTCTTAAGGGGTCCTAAGACCCCTTAAGATACACTTGAGTGTTCCAATGTGTCAAAAGGGGTCATGGGGACTCCCTAAGGGTCCTAACACATGATAAGGTGTACCAAGACCCCTAGGGAGTCCCATGACCCCTTTTCACACATTGGAATGTTCAAGTGTGTCTTAAGACCCCTTAAGACACACTTGTGAGTTTCAATTGTCAAAAGGGGTAATGTGGACTCCCTAGGAGTCTTAATGTGTGATAAGGCATACTAGGACCGCTAGGGAGTCACTGTGACCCCTTTTGACACATTGGAATGCTCAAGTGTCAAAAGGGGTCATGGGGACTCCATAGGGGTCCTAACATGTGATAAGGCATACTAGGACCCCTAGGGAGTCCCTGTCACCCCTTTTGAGACATTACAATGCTCAAGTGTGTCTTAAGGGTTCCTAAGACTAGTTAAGAGACACTTGAGCATTCCAATGTGTGAAAAGGGGTCATGGGGACTCCCTAGGGGTCTTAACGTGTGATAAGACATACTAGGACATCTAGGGAGTCCCCATAACACCTTTTGACACATTGGAATGCTCAAGTGTGTATTAAGGGGTCCAAGACCTCTTAAGAAACACTTGAGTGTTCCAATGTGTAAAAAGGGGTCATGGGGACTCCCTAGGGGTCCTAACAAGTGATAAGGCATACTAAGAACCCTAGGGAGTCTCGATGACCCATTTTGACACATTGGAATGCTCAAGTGTGTCTTAAGGGATCTTAGGACCTCTTGAGAAATACTTGAGCATTCCAATATATCAAAAGGGGTCATGGGGACTCCCTAGGGGTCCTAACATATGATAAGGCATACTAGGATCCCTACGGAGTGCCCATGAACCCTTTTGACACATTGGAATGCTCAAGTGTGTCTTAAGAGTCCTTAAGACACACTTGAGCATTCTAATGTGTCAAAAGGGGTCATGGGGACTCCCTAGGGGTATTCACATGTGATAAGGCATACTAGAAACCCTAAGAAGTCCCCGTGACCCATTTTTACACATTGGAACATTGAAGTGTGTCTTAAGGGGTCCTACGAAACCTTAAGACACACTTGAGTGTTCCAATGTGTAAAAAGGGGACATGGGAACTCCCTAGGGGTCCTAACGTGTGATATGGTGTACTAGGACCCCTAAGGAGTCCCCATGACCCCTTTTGACACATTGGAACACTCAAGTGTGTCTTAAGGGGTCCTAGGACCCCTTAAGACACACTTGAAAGTTCTAATGTGTCCAAAGGGGTCATGGGGACTCCCTAATAGTCTTAACGCATAATAAGGTGTACTAGGACACTTAGGGAATCCCCATGACCCCTTTTGAAACATTGGAATGCTCAAGTGTGTCTTAAGGGGTCTTAGGACCTCTTAAGACACACTTGAGCATTCCAATGTGTCAAAAGGGGTCATGGGAACTCCCTAGGGGTCTTAATGCATGATAAGGTGTACTAAGACCCCTAGGGAGTCCCTGTGACCCCTTTTGACACATTGGAATGCTCAAGTGTGTCTTAAGGGGTCCTCAGACCTGTTAAGACACCCTTTAGCATTCCAATGTGTCAAAAGGGGTCACGGGGACTCCCTAATGGTCCTAACATGTGATAAGGTGTACTAGGATCCCTAGGGACTCCCCATGACCCCTTTTCAAACATTAGAATGCTCAAGTGTGTCTTAGGACCTCTTAAGATAGATTTGGGCATTCCAACGTGTCAAAATGGGTCATGGGGACTCCATAGGGGTCTTAGCATATGATAAGGCATACTAGGTCCCTTAGGGAGTCCCCATGACCCTTTTTGACAAATTGGAATGCTCAAGTGTGTTCGAAGGGGTCCTAAAACCCCTTAAGACACACTTAAGCCCTTTTGACACATTGGAATGCTCAAGTGTATCTTAAGGGGTCCTAAGACCCCTTAAGACACACTTTAGTGTTCCAATGTGTCAAAAGGGGTCATGTGGACTCCCTAAGGGTCCTAACATGTGATAAGGTGTACAAGGACCCCTAGGGAGTCCCCATGACTACTTTTGACACATTGGAATGCTCAAGTGTGTCTTAAGGGGTCCTAAGACCCCTTAAGACAAAAGGGTTCAAAACGGGTCATGGGGACTCCCTAGGGGTCCTAACATGTGATAACGCATATTAGGACCCCTAGGGAGTCCCCATAACCCCTTCTGAAACATATGAGCACTAAAGTGTGCCTTAAAGGATCTTAGGACCTCTTAAGACACACTTGAGCAATCCAATGTGTCAAAAGGGGTCATGGAAAATCCCTATGGGTCTTAACATGTGATAAGGCTTACCGGGACCCCTAGGGAGTCCCCATGAGCCCTTTTGACACATTGGAACTCTCAAGTGTGTCCGACAGGTTCCTAAGACCCCTTAAGAAACACTTGAGCCCTTTTGACACATTGGAACAACCAAGTGTGTCTTAAGGGGTCCTACAACCCCTTAAGACACAATTGAGCATTCCACTGTGTCAAAAGGGGTCATGGGGACTCCCAAGGGCTCCTAACATGTGATAAGGCATACTAGGACTCCTATGGATTCCCCATGACCCCTTTTGACACATTGGGATGCTCAAGTGTGTCTTATGGGTTCTTAGGACCCCTTAAGACACACTTGAGTGTTCCAATGTGTCGAAAGGGGTCATGGGGACTCCCTAGGGGTCTTAACGCATGATAAGGCATACTAGGACCCATAGGGAGTTTTCATGACCCCTTTTGAAACATTGGAATGATCGTGTGTCTTAAGGAGTCTTAAAACCTCTTAAGAGACACTTGAGCGCTCCAATGTGTCAAAAGGGGTCATGGGGACTCCCTAGGGGCCTTAACGCATGATAAGGCATACTAGGACCCCTAGTGAGTCCCCATGACCCCTTTTGACACATTGGAATGCTCAAGTGTGTCTTAAGGGGTCCTATGATTCCTTAAGACACACTTGAGCATTCCAATGTGTCGAAAGGAGTCATGGGGACTCACTAGGGGTCCTCATGCATGATAAGGTGTACTAGAACTCCTAGGGAGTCCCCATGACCCATTTTGAAAAATTAAAATGTTGAAGTGTGTCTTAAGGGGTCTTAGGACCTCTTCAAACACACTTGAGTGTTCCAATGTGTCAAAAGCGGTCATGAGAACTCCCTAGGTGTCTTAACACTTGATAAGGCATACTAGGACCCCTAGGGAGTCCCCGTGACCCCTTTTGACACATTTGAATGCTCAAGTGTGTCCTAAGGGGTCCTAAGACCCCTTAAGACACCCTTGAGCCCTTTTGACACATTGGAATGCTCAAGTGTGTCTTAAGGGGTCCTACAACACCTTAAGACACACTTGAGCATTTCAATGTGTCAAAAGGGCTCATGGGGACTCCCTAGGGGTCCTAACATGTGATAAGGTGTAATAGGACCCCTAGGGAGTCCCCATGACCCCTTTTGATCCATTAGAATGCTCAAGTGTGTCTTAAGGGGTCTTAGGACACCTTAAGACACACTTGAGTGTTCCAATGCGTGACAAGGGGTCATGGGGACTCCCTAGGGGTCCTAACGTGTGATGAGGTGTACTAGCACCCCTAGGGAGTCCCCATGACCCCTTTTGAAACATTAGAATTCTCAAGTGTGTCTTAAGGGGTATTAGGACCTCTTAAGACACACTTGAGTGTTCCAATGTGTCAAAAGGGGTCATGGGGAATCCATAGGGGTCTTAATGCATGATAAGGCAGACTAGGATCCCTAGGGAGTCCCCATGACCCCTTTTGACACATTCGAATCTCAAGTGTGTTTGAAGGGGTCCTAAGAGCCCTTACGACACACTTGAGCACCTTTTGACACATTGGAATGCTCAAGTGTATCTTAAGGGGTCCTACGACCCCTTAAGACACACTTGAGCATTCTAATGTGTCAAAAGGGATCATGGGGACTCCCTAGAGGTCTTAACACATGATAAGGCATACTAGGACCCCTAGAGAGTCCCGATGACCCCTTTTGACACATTATAACATTCAAGTGTGTCTTAAGTGGTCTTAGGAAACCTTAAGACACACTTGAGCATTCCAATGTGTCAAATGGCATCATGGGGACTCCCTAGGGGTCCTGACTCATGATAAGGCATACTAGGACCCCGAGGGAATCCCCATGACCCCTTTTGACACATTGGAATGCTCAAGTGTGTATGAAGGGGTCCTAAGATCCCTTAAGAAAAACTTGAGCCATTTTGACACATTGGAACACTCAAGTGTTTCTTAAGGGGTCCTAGGACCCCTTAAGACACACTTGAGCATTCCAATGTGTCAAAAGTGGTGATGGGGACTCCCTAGGGGTCCTAACATGTGATAAGGCATACTAGAACCCCTAGGGAGTCTACATTACCCCTTTTGACACATTGAAATTCTCAAGTGTGTCTTAAGGGGTCTTAGAACCCCTTAAGACACACTTGAGCATTCTAATGTGTCAAAAGGGGTCATGGGGACTCTGTAGGGGTCCTAACACATGATAAGGCATACTAGGACCCCTAGGGAGTCCCCATGAGGTCTTTTGAAATATTGGAATGCTCAAGTGTGTCTTAAGGGGTCTTAGGACCACTAAAGACACATTTGAGCTTTCCAATGTGTAAAAAGGGGTCACGGGGACTCCGTAGGGGTCATAACATGTGATAAGCTATACTAGGACACCTAAGGAGTCTCCATGGCCCATTTTGGTACATTGGAATGCTCAAGTGTGTTCGAAGGGGTGCTAGGACCCCTTAAGATGCACTTGAGCTTTCTAGTGTGTCAAAAGGGGTCATGGGGACTCCCTAGAGGTCTTAACGCATTATAAGGTGTACTAAGACCCCTAGGGAGTCCCCATGATCCCTTTTGAAATATTGGAATGCTCAAGTGTGTCCAAAGGGGTCCTAAGATTCCTTAATACACACTTGAGCCCTCTTGACACATTGGAATGCTCAAGTGTGTCGTAAGGGGTCCTACGACCAATTAAGACACACATGAGTGTTCCAATGTGTGAAAAGGGGTCATGGCGACTTTCTAAGGGTCCTAACATGTCATAAGGTGTACTAGGACCCCTAGGGAGTCCCCATGACCCCATTTGACATATTGGAATGCTCAAGTGTATCTTAAGGGGTCCTAAGACCCCTTAAGACACACTTGAGCATTCTAATGTGTCAAAAGGGGTCATGGGGACTCCCTAGGGGTCCTAACATATTATGAGGCATACTAGCACCCCTAGGGAGTCCCCATGACCCCTTTTGAAACATTGGAATGCTCAAGTGTGTCTTAAGGGGTCTTAGGACCTATTAAGATACACTTTAGAGTTTCAATGTGTCAAAAGGTGTGGTGGGGACTCCATAGGGGTCTTAACATGTGATAAGGTGTACTAGGACCACTAGGGAGTCCCCATGACCCCTTGTGAAACATTGGAATGATCAAGTGTCCGGAGGGGTCCTAAGACCACTTAAGACACACTTGAGCCCTTTTGACACATTGGAAAGCTCAAGTGTGTCTTAAGGGGTCCTACGAACCCTTAAGACACACTTGAACATTCCAATGTGTCAAAAGGGGTCATGGGGACCCCATAGCGGTCCTAACATATGATAAGGCATACTAGGATCCCTAGGGAGTCCCAATGAGCCCTTTTGACACATTGGAATGATCAAGTGTGTCTTAAGGGGTATTAGGACCCCTTGAGACACACTTGAGCATTCCAATGTGTCAAATGGGGTCATGGGGACTCCCTAGGGGTCGTAACATGTGATAAGGTGTACTAGGACCCCTAGGGAGTCCCCATGACCCCTTTTGACACATTGGAATTTTCAAGTGTGTCTTAAGAGGTCTTAGGATCCCTTAAGAGACAATTGAGCATTCTAATGTGACAAAAGGGGTCATGGGGACTCCCTAGTGGTCCTAACACATGATAAGACATGTACTAGGACCCCTAGGGAGTCCCCATGACCCCTTTTGAAACATAGGAATGCTCAAGTATGTTTTAAGGGGTCTTAGGACCCCTTAAGACACATTTGAGCATTCCAATGTATCAAAAGGGGTCATGGGGACTCTCTAGAGGTCATAACATGCAATAAAGTGTACTAGGACCCCTAGGGAATCCCCATGACCCCTTTTGACACATTGGAATGCTCAAGCATTTCTCAAGACCCCTTAAGACACACTTGAGTGTTCAAATGTTTCAAAAGGGGTCATGGGGATGCCCTAGGTGTCCTAACATGTGATAAGGCATACTAGGAACAGTTGGGAGTCCCCATGACCCCTTTTGACATATTGTAAGGCTCAAGTGTGTCATGAAGGGGTCCTAAGACCCCTGAAGACACACTTAAGCCCTTTTGACACATTTGAACACTCAAGTCTATCTTAAGAGGTCTAACGACCCCTTAAGACACACTTGAGTGTTCCAATGTGTCAAAAGGGGTCATGGGTACTCCCTAGGGGTCCTAAGATGTGATAAGACATACTAGGACACCTAGGGAGTCCCCATGCCCCCTTTTGATACATTGGAATGCTCAAGTCTGTCTTAAGTGGTCTTAGGACCCCTTAAGATACACTTGAGCATTACAATGTGCCAAAATGGGTCATGGGGACTCCCTAGGGGTCTTAACACATGATAATGCACACTAGGACCCCTAGGGAGTCCCCATGACCCCTTTTGACACATTGAATGCTCATGTGTGTCTTAAGGGGTCCTACGACCCCTTAAGACACACTTGAGCATTCCAATGTGTCAAAAGGGGTCATGGGGACTCCCTAAAGTTTTTAACATGTGATAAGGCGTACTAGGACCCCTAGGGAGTATCCATGACCCCTTTTGACACATTGGAATGCTCAAGTGTGTGTTAAGGGGTCCTAAGACCCCTTAACACACACTTGAGCATTCTAATGTGTCAAAAAGGGTCATGAGTACTAGACCCCTTAACACACACTTGAGCATTCCAATGTGTCAAAAGGGGTCATGGGCATTCCCTAGGGGTCCTAACACGTGATAAAGTGTACTAGGAGTCCTAGGGAGTCCCCATTACCCTTTTTGACACATTGGAATGCTCAAGTGTGTCCAAAGGGGTCCTAGGACACCTTAAGACACACGTGAACTTTCTAATGTGTCAAAAGGGGTCATTGGAACTTTCTAGGGGTCCTAACGCATGATAAGGCATACTAGGACCCCTAGGGAGTCCCCATGACCCCATTTGAAATATTGGAATGCTCAAGTGTGTCTTAAGGGGTCTTAGGACCCATTAAGACACACTTAAGCATTCCAATGTGTCAAAATGGGTCATGGGGACTCCCTAGATGTCCTAAGGTGTGATAAGGTGTACTAGGACTAGTAGGGAGTCCTCGTGACCCATTTTGACACATTGCAACACTCAATTGTTTCTAAAGTGGTCCTAAGACCCCTTAAGACATGATTGAGCCCTTTTGACACATTGGAACTCTCAAGTGTGTCGAAAGGGGTCATGGGGACTCCCTAGGGGTCAGAACGCTTGATAAGGTGTACTAGGACTCCTAGGGAGTCCCCTTAACCCTTTTTGACACATTGGAATGCTCAAGTGTTTCTTAAGGGGTCGTAGGACCCCTTAAGAAACACTTGAGTGTTCCAATATGTCAAAAGGGGTCATGGGGACTCCCTAGGGGTCATAACATGTGATAAGGCATACTAGGACTCATAGGGAGTCCCTGTGACCCCTTTTGACATATTGGAATGCTCAAGTGTGTCTTCAGGGGTCCTACAACCCCTTAAGACACAGTTGAGCATTCCAATGTGTCAAAAGGGGTCATGGGGACTCCCTAGGGGTCCTAACGCCCAATAAGACATTCTAGGACCCCTAGGGAGTCCCCGTGACCCCTTTTAAAACATTGAAACACTCAAGTGTGTCTTAAGGGGTCCCAAGACCCCTTAAGACACACTTGAGCATTCCAATGTGTGAAAAGGTGTCATGGGGACTCCCTAGGGGTCCTATCATGTGATAAGACATACTAGGACCTCTAGGGAGTCTCTATGACCCCTTTTGACACATTGGAACACTCAAGTGTGTCTTAAGGGGTCCTAAGACCCCTTAAGACATAGTTGAGCATTCCAATGTGTCAAAAGGGGTCATGGGGACTCCTTAGGGGTCCTAATGCATGATAAGGCATACTAGGACCCCTAGGGAGTCCCTGTGACCCCCTTTGACACATTGAAATACTCAAGTGTGTCTTAAGGGGTCCTAAGACCCCTTAAGACACACTTGAGCATTCTAATTTGTGAAAAGGGGTTATGGGTACTCCCTAGGGGTCCTAACATGTGATAAGGCATACTAGGACCCCTAGGGAGTCCCTATGACCCCTTTTGACACATTGGAATGCTCAAGTGTTTCTTAATGGGTCTAAGACCCCTTAAGACACACTTGAGTGTTCCAATCTGTCAAAAGAGGTCACGGGGACTCCCTAGGTGTCCTAACACATGATAAGGCATACTAGGACCCCTAGGGAGTCCCCATGACCCCTTTTGACACATTGAAATGCTCAAGTGTGTCTGAAGGGGTCCTAGGACCCCTTAAGACACACTTGAGCATTCCAATGTGTCAAAAGTCATCAATGGGACTTCCTAGGGGTCCTAACACGTGATAAGACATACTAGGACCCCTAGGGAGTTCCCATGACCCCTTTTGACACATTGGAATGCCCAAGTTTTTCTAAAGGGGTGCTAGGACCCCTTAAGACACACTTGAGCATTCCAATGTGTCAAAAGGGGTCATTGGGACTTCCTAGGTGTCCTAATGCATGATAAGGCCTACTAGGACCCCGAGGGAGTCCCCATGACCCCTTTTGACACATTAGAATGCTCAAGTGTGTCTTAAGGAGTCTTAGGACCCCTTAAGACACACTTGAGCATTCCAATGTGTCAAAAGGGGTCATGGGGACTTCCTAAGGGTCCTAACATGTCATAAGGTGTACTATGACTCCTAGGGGGTCCCCATGACCTAGATGAGATGTTATTGAATGACTTCTTGCTAATACTACTCTTCCACCAAATCCAGATTTCAACCCTTTTGTGGATCTACAGGCTCAATTGCAAGCCCACAAAATTGACCAAGAGAAAAATGTGATTGTATATCAACTGATTACAAAATGTTTGGTTGAGGAGAAAATATTGCAATGATCTAGAAGAAAATTGGCTATGGAAAATCTAGTTATGAATTTTGTTAAGAATGAAACTACTAAGGAATTGCATGAATCACAAACCATGAAAATAACCTTCTACAACAAAGAACTTTCAAGCTATAGAATTTATTAACTTTGAATTTAAAAATCTTATTAGTATTCATGGAAGAGATTTCATTAACATCCATGGAAGAAATTTCATTAAAACTTCAGACAAAATCATCTAAAAAAATTCATTAACTTCAAGGAAATCATTTAAGATGGACAAAAACAAAATTGTATTACTTAGAAATGGCAGAGAAAGAAAATGAGATAAACCATATTTATCAAATTCTTGCAATTCATAGCTTCTCTCCAAGCACAAAATTATAATCCATGGATCCAAAATTATGGTAAAAATTAAATTCTTCGAGTAAGTCATTCAGAAACATGTAGAATACTGTAATGCATGATGATTTATAGAGAATTTATGATGGACTATGCTATGCAAAAGCCCGCAATCCCTACCATATCTTTGAGTATTGATGAGAAGCAATGGCAAAAGTCTGAGATAGAGGCGGTACCGACATTGAAGTGGCAAGACATTCTTCATAATATCAGGGCAGCGCCATCGAAACGGCAAGGCTTTCCTCATAATGCCGCATTGCTGCTGATCTCTTCTTTAAATTTATTAATGTGGTCAGTTCTACAGTGCCTGCATAATTTCTAGTACAACTGCTCATTTTACCAAACCCTTCCCTCCTCTCCATAATCTTCGACCGGTTCAAAGATTCGTCTGCTTGTTCTTGTTTAACCTCCCAATGACTCTATTGAGCTGGCAGATTATCAATAGGCACGGTACAATTGTCCGGTGACCAGAATCTATTTTGAGAACCTTTGCAATTTAGCGTTCCAGTTGAAAAAGTGGGGAAAGATACCATTTCACAGCCACAAGTGGTGGAAACAAAGTGATTCTCTTGCCCTCTGCTTCTATAATCCACCTCCAGTGAACTATTCTTCAAAGCCTCCATTGCTACGTAGCTAGGGTTTTTGGCACCTGTAAAAGGCACAACTATGCCCCTGTAGGGACTCATGCTTGTGCTCAGAATCATATTAAATAATATTTAAAATGTAAAATGTATATTATATAATATTTAATATATAATATATAATATTATATATAATCTAATATATAGTTTTTGATATTAATATATAATTAAATAATATTTAATGTAACATGTATATTATTTAATATATATAATATATAATCTAATATATAGTTTTTAATATTAATATATATTAAATAATAGTTAATGTAAAATATATATTATATAACATTTAATATATAATTGATATTATATAATATTTAATATATCTAATATATAACTAATATATAGTTTATGAAGGATGGAGAAATGGGAGGAAGAAAGTGGAGGCAAAGTGAAAATTCAAAATTCTGTCGTCATATTTAGGTACCCCAAAATATTGGGTACCTAATTAGGCTCAGTATTGCGTTGTGCACCAAACCTACATGGTCAACTATTGGAATGTCTCAAATACATGTTTTTCCCCTATTTCTCTGAGTTCCAGACTTTGACAATGTAGCTGACAACTTTTTTTTCACCCAAATTTGATAAAATGAAAAGGGTATCTTAAGGAGATTATCAGCTTTCCATCGATATAATTGCTATCAAATTTTGAATTCGGTAAGTAATTATTAGTTATTTTCTAATTGAACTACCTCTAAAGTGTTGATTTATATACTGATTGAAAAATGACTATAACTTTCAAACGGTATAACATTTTTGAAATCTGAAAAATGTGTCACATTCTATGTTTCGCCTACTATAAGGAATTTTTTTTTTTTTGAATTTTGTAAAGTTTTGAATGAGTTAAGGTGGTCAGACACAGGAGTTTTTTTATTCTGAAAATGTTGTAGTAGAAAATTCATAATTAATTTTTTTTTGGAATAAAATTACAAAAAAAAATGCATCACATCCAAGCATGAGTCTACTACTTATATATAAAATCTTATAATAAAATATTATCATTTGATTATGATTAAAGTGGTTAGACATATGCCTACTTCTGATTTTTTTCCTGAAATTTTTGTACTGTTGCATTGAAATCTATACTTTTCACCAATCATACTAATTTTTTCTCAAAATAGGCCTAGTAGTTTAGAAACTACATTGAATTTTCTACAAATTCTATTCTTACAACTTTTTGATATTAGATTCATAGCTAGTTAAAATTTTCACGTCAAGTTGACTAACCCTAATTAGTTGATTTTTCATTGCCACTTAAGGGCATAGTTTGGCCCGTCATGATCTTGCACATACCCTTGGTCCTGAAAAAATTAAAAAAAAATTCATATATGATGCTGAAAAAAATCCTAAAAAGCATATAAAGTCTTGAAAAAAAATTATAAAAAAATTCATATATGATGCTGAAAAAATCCTAAAAAGTATATAATGTCCTGAAAAAAGAGCATCATAGTGAAAACCTAGCAATAGATACTTTGATGTCTCATTCAAAAAAAAAACTGGAAAAAGTGCCTTGGTGAAAACCTGGAAACAGGTCCCTTGGTAGCAAAAATACAAAAAAAATAAAATAAAATAAAAAAATAAAAAAATTGAAAAATTAAAAAATCTCCAAGTGGTGAAAACCTAGAAATAGGTGCTAGTTGAGGCCTTTGCACCTTTGTTTCTTAGCATGTGTCCTCGACACTTAGCCTCTCTCCATCATGACTTGACCTTATTGCCTTGGTTTGGAATTGGTCTTTATCTTTGTTTAGGGGGCATAACTGTGTTAGCTTTGGTCTCTAGGATGCGTTGGTCTTTAGGACATCTTGCAAATAGTGTTTTTCAACACTCCCCAATTGTGTTTTTCAACACTACCCTAGTGTCAAGTGTTTCTCAACACTTATTAGATGCCCTATCCATAGTCTCTAATGATGCGATATTTCTCACTAGCAGATGTGATACTCAAAGTTTGACTCTATGACCATCACACACGAACTTAAACATTTGTCTCACTGAGACTTGTTTGACTTTATTTTCTTTGTGTGTTGTCTATGATGATTTATTTGATGAGTGTTTTCTCCCTAAAAGTTTTCGATGATGCTGAGCTAGAAGACATGGGGCATGAAGACATGTTTCATTGCTTTTTCTTCGTGTGGGTATATTTTGTTGGTCCTATTTGTCATTAGCATTTATGCTTGTTCCACTTGACTCTAGGATCTACAGGGTATTATCCTTGACTATTTTCACAAGTGCATACTTATAGTCATCTTGACTTTCCTTGTTTCTTGATGTGAGTATAATCTTGCCATATCAAACTTAGGGAACCTCATTGCACTAAGTCATCTTGACCTACATGTCTTTGATGCTTAGGTGGGATTCCCACATTCCTATCTGATATAGATCATATTGAGATTCACATAGTCCTACTAGTGTGCTTTGCAAGTAAACCACTTTTCATTGTAGCTTGCATTCTTAAGTTCATGTTAGTCTAGCTTTGCATCTTGCACATGGAGAGAGCTCTCCTTTTCATCTTATGTGGACCTGTTGTTCAATTGTGCTCACCTTTCAGCCCTTCTCGACCATGTCTTTCTCTCCTTGTCTTTTTCATCACATCCCTTTCCTATCATCACAAGGGGTTAATCTTATCATCATATCTATATAAAAAGATCATTTTCATAAACATGAGTCTATATCACAAACATGAGAACTAAACATATATCATTGAGAGAGATTATACATGAGAATATATATCATACATTTTGAGCAATATGACAAGACAATATAAAAAATGAAACATCCATCACAAGTGAGATGCATACACAAGATATATCACAAATCTAGTAATCTCATATATATATATATATATATATATATATATATATATATATATATATATATATATATATATATATATATATATATATATATATATATATATATATATATATATATATATATATATATATATATATATATATATATAAGTCATGATACAAAGTATAATGTGAGATCTCAAAATCTAGATCAAAGTCTCAGGATATGTATCAAACATCTAAAGCCTAGAACTAGAACTTGCTAGCACCGTCATGTGAAGCTGGTGGTGGAGGAGGTGGTGTTACCGCTATGTCTAGTACCATGTCAGACCTCCTAGCTATTGCAGAGTAGGGCAGTGCTCTCTGAACCTCTGGTATAGCCTATATATAGAGACCATGATAATATGCAGCCTGTGCTGCCTATCTCCGAGTCTTTGTAGTGGAAACCTGTATGGCTCTCTCCTACCGATCTATCTTAGCTTGTAGATCTTTCAGTTTTTTCTCTCATACAACTATGGTGATCCATAGCTGCTACATCTCTATCTCTAGGACCTAGATCCTCGCCCTTAGATCCTCTCCCCCTGCAGGCTGATCCTACCCAGCATCCACCTGGTGGTGAAATGGCCTCACCCCATCATCACCCTCATTAGTAGAACCCTATCCCCATGACCATTTCCAACCACCTGATCGAGAGCTCTGTCTTGTCTCCCTCAATCTCCCTATCCCTCCTCCATCCCCTCTATCCCCATCATCTCCATCATCTCCTTGTGCTGCCAGTTGTGCATCAGGTATAGTGAATCTCAGGAATAGGAACCTCCACCGCTCTGCCCTGTAAGCCACATCAGCACCTGCATCCACCATGTCTGGGAGGTAGTCCCATGGATCCCTCTATATGTATGCTATATCCTATACTGCCTATTGGTAATCTAGCATTGGCAGCCAACCCTGGCCCTCCTCATCCCTAACCCGAGCATAGGTGGTGGTCTTAGTGGGTACTCTCTGCTGGTGCCTGAACTGTCTCCAGACATAGGTGATCACAATTCTCTCAACAATGTCTGAGTGCCAAACTAGTAGTGGCTAGCTACATAACATGTAGCCCAGCTCATCCTCTCTATCACCCCACTGCTCAATAGCCCTGTATGGTCTCCACACAAATGAGGTGAGCTCATCCAGTAATCTACGGTCGTAAGTCACGTCCCCGCTATGTGGCTGAGATATGAAACCTATATATCTATATATATAGGGGAATCTCTGCTCCCTCAACTACACACATGGATGCACAATGGTGATGTGCTCCCATGCCCATACCTAGGCCAAAGCTGCACCAAAGCTGCACCACATGCCCATGTCTTGCTGTCATGATATACTATCTCCTGAAGCTCATGATACATATTGGCCAAGATGGCTGGCCCCTATACCATCTGTCATGGGTGTGAAATCAAGTTTGCCACTAATCTGCCCCATCCCAATGGAAATCCCTTTTGACTCCTGTCAATAATAAGGGCCTATGCAACAATCGAACAAACTATACAAGGCACCAGGTAGTCCCTGCTGTACTTCTCCATCAACCTATCCCAGCTGAGGTGTCTATCAACAAAGGTGATGTCATGGAACATGTCTTGCATAATCTGTCATCCCTCAGTCGAATCCTAATCATAGTATACCTGTGCCAACAAACAATCATGTAAGTTTCTATCATATGGAAACTTTACATCTATGACTATCTATAAACATGATTATACTCACAGGAACTCCATGGCTAGGAACTCGCAGGATCCGATAGACATCCTCCAACATAATCGATGCCTCTCCAGTAGGCAGATGGAAGGTGTTGTGCTCACTGTTCCATCTCTCAGCTAGCATAGTCAACAACCCATGATCAGCTCAAATGTGGGGCATCTACAACAAGTAACCAAAGCCCATCACCCTCAAGTCTGCTAGTCCCAGATCATCAAGATCTCAGACACATTGTAACCCGGTAACTCTCGGCACTCTAATGAGGAGTGCAGGAAAGTTCTCCTACAAACCATAACCCCAATCTAGATGTTAGAACATATCATGATAGCTGTACAAAATTAGTACACAAACATCTTAAAAGCAAACATTGTCAGGACCCATGTCATTTTGCTCAAAAACATTAAAACATGTCATTTTTCTATACTGTGCGATACTATTTTTGGACTAAATATCATGTGATACTTTCCTCAATAGCAGTGCAATGGTATCTTTACCTGTGATACTTTGCATAGCATCACATGATATTTCATCTAGTATTGTGTGATACTAGATTCCATATCGGTGTGATACTATGTCGACCCATGAAGTATCACATGACAACCACTCTTAAAGGGTGCGATACTTAGTAAATATCGTATGATATTTCGCATGAAGAAAATTTGAAAAAGTTTTTAAAAAATTAAAAACATGTTTTAAATTGACATTAATACTCATAAATGACCTATAAAGTGAGTTTTTCTAAAAACATACCGGGGCACCATACTGCGGAGGTCAGTTATGCAACCGAGCACGCTCAAATCGATGCCTATGAATCAGAACTAATGCTTGCTAGGCCATTTTCTCTCTTTAAGCTCTTGAGATTCTCAAATCACAATAAGACAAATGATTTTGAAAATGACATTTTTACCCCCCTTTTATAGCATTTTGACTTTTTGACCAATTTTCAAAACACCTTAGAATTGCACAAAAGTTTTACTCCTAGCTAATTTTGATGTCCTGGATCCATTTTTGAGATCGAAATTAAAATCTGAGTTCATCTTGATAGTCAAAACTGTGTTTCAAAATTTCCTCCTTCTGTGTAGTTGGCTGACCATTTGAGGCCTAATCCTTCGATCTTTGCTAGGGCACCTTCATTTCTTCATCTCCATCTCTTTCTCCCTTCTAGTCTTTCATTCATCCCCTTCCCTTCATCTCTCTGAGGTTTGAATTCATCTTTATCCTATATCTTTCCAAGTAAAATATGGTCAAACTGGGGCATATCTTCACTGCTTAATGGTTATCCTATCATCTTTTATCTTCGACTATGATTTCTAGTGACTTGATCAAGTTTATCAATCTACTATTTCCCTTTACTTGATTTTGATTATGATCTCGAGGGGACAATACCTATCAGCTTCAATCCTTGATTTAGCTTTATCAATCATCCTTGCTTGAGATTCTTATCTCTTATTTGAGACTCGATTATCACCTAGCTATACAGGTGTTGGTCTTGTCTTTCAGCTTATCTTTGTTAGCTTATGCTTATGCTTGTCTTGATGTGTTCTCATCTATCGAACACACATCTGGGTTGTTTTGTGATCCTAAATCGATCTAACATTTGAATTTCATTCTTTGACTACATGTGATCCCAAATCAATCTCACATTAGTCAAAGAGGGGCAAATCTATGCACCCTAAAATGGTTTCCTAGACTTTGGGCTCCATTCTTGCAATTTATGAAATCCCTAAATCAATATTTTCAAAAATCAACATTTTTCAATTATATCAATTTCCTTGAGAAAATCTTCAATCTATCATTTATTCAATTATATTCCATGGATTAATCATTTTATCCTAACTCTCTATTTAATTAAAAGGAATTTCATCCCCTTTTATTAAATAAAAAGTCCTCACTTTTCCTCTTATCCTAAGTTACACAAATAAAGCATTATTCCTATTTTATAAAAAGGGAAAAAGGCCTTTTTGTCTCACATGGGACACAAAAAGTCAACTCTTATTTCTCATTGGAGGAAACTTGTGCACATGGATTGCTCCTCTTTCAAGCTCCACCCTTGACTAAATCTTTTGCCTCTTAATCTCCAGCATCCGTTGTTTCTCATTTCCCATAAAAGGAGAGCTCTCTTCTTCATTCTAAATCCCAACTTTCAATACTAATCTTATGCTGCAAGAATTCTTGGAGACTTTGGAGCTTTTGAAGACATTCTTGCATTCTAGTTTTATTCTTACATTCTTAGCTTAGCTTTTATGGCATTTAGCTTAGTTTCTTTTATGCTCTAGATTAGCTCACATAGCTTAACTAGGAAGGCTTGGTAATACTTGTACTTTCATTTCCATAGCTTAGCTTGCACCTTCATTTTTGGAATAGCATTGCATTGCATTCATATTGATTCTTGGGGATATTGGCATCCTTGCCCTTATCTTCATTTGAATCTCCCATTGTGTGGTTTACTAGCAAGGTTATAGGCTTAACTAGCTCTAGCTAAGAGCAATATTCAAACTATCCTTGTGACTCCATGCTTAGGGAGCTCTAGGTCAATTTCTCAAGGTTTCCAATCCATGGATTCCCTTGGAAGCAATGACTTAGAGAAGTGCACTATGTAGTGTGTACAGTTCTAACATTTGGTTTGTTGTTTATAGCTTGCAGGAGTTTTTGCCGGCATTGATCATTAGAGTGCCGAGAGTGGCGAGACTATGTTGCATCTAGGATCTAGATGATCCAGGCCAAATAGATCTGACTAGGATGGGGTTTGGGTTCTTATTGGATATGCCCCATATATAGGCAAACCATGGGTTACTAACAGCCTTGGCCAAGAGATGGCACAATGAGCATAACACCTTCCACCTGCCAATTGGATTGGCGACGATCACATTAGAGGATGTCTATCGGATCCTTTGTTTACTTAGCCATGGCGATCCAGTGAGTACAATCATGTTTATAGATGTTCATAAAAATAATATTTCCATATGATGAAAACTAACATGATTGTTTGTTGGCACAGGTATACTATGATCAAACTCTGACATAGGGGAGATAGGCCATCCAGGACCCATTCCAGGATGTGACTATCATTGACAAGCACCTCAGTTGGGACTGGCTAGTTGAGGAGTATGGTCATGATTACCCCTTAGCATGTATTGTGTGCTCAATAGTAGCATAGGCTTTGGTTACTAATAGGAGTCAAAGGGGATTCCCACTAGGCTGGGGAAGGTTGGTAGTAGATTTGATTGGACACCCTAGATGGATGGCATGGGGCCCATCTATCCTAGCAGAAATATACCACGAGCTGTATGAGATAGTATACAGGGATAATAGGACATGGGCATGCAGTGTTGTCTTAGCACAGGTATGGGCGTGGGAGCGCATTGTTGTTGTGTGACCACATGTACAACCTCAGGAGTGGAGACACCGCTACATATACAGGTACATGGGATTCATTAGCCAGCCCCATAGCGGAGATCTGACCTATTACCAAATACTATTAGATGAGATGATAGCCTTCGAGTGGAGGCCATACCGCTAGTGCGAGTAGTGGAGTGATCAGGATCAGGAGCTCAGATGTATGTTGTGTAGTTGACCACTACTCGGTCGCCATTCAGAGATTGTTGAGCAATTTGTTATTACTCATGTCTAGAGACAGTTTGCATGGCAGTAGAGGGTGGTGGTGGAGACTACCACATATGCTAGGGCTAGGGATGAGGAGGGATAGGGATGGTTGTCGATGCTGGATTATCAATAGGAAGCATAGGAGATTGCAGGGCTATGGAGAGAGCCATGGGATTATCTAGTTGACATGGCAGATACATGAGCTGATGTAGGATATGTAGCAGAGCATTGGAGATGGCCATTCCCTAGATTTATAGTTCTTGATGCATAGCCATAGGCACATGGCGGGGATGCTGATAATGGGGGGGACAAAGGCAGAGGCAGAGGGAGAGTAGAGAGGGGACAGGGATCTAGATCAGGTGGCTGGAGATGGTAACAGAGACATGGATCAGGGAGTGAGTAGGAGAATGAGGCAAGACCATCTTGTCGACTAGAAGATGTAGGATAGAAGAAGCCTACAGATAGGGGAGGAGAGGATCTCTATGCTAGGATTTAGGCCTGAGAGGCTGAGATACTGTAGTTGAGGACCACTATTACAGTTTGATATTAGCAATTCCTAGATGCATGAACTGAGATAGATCAGTGCAAGAGGGCTGCATGGGCAGATGCGGTGGAGATTCAGAGAGAGGTAGCACAAGTAGCATATTATCATGGACTATATATAGCAGCCATTCCTGTGGCACAAAGGGCGCCACTCTACTCTAAGAGGGTAGGGCGATCAAACATGGTAGGTGATGGGATGGGGCCACCACCTCCACTACCACCCCCTCCACATGATGGAGTGAGCCATTCCTAGGTCTAGGATTAGATGCATAGACATATCTTGAGACTTCATCTAGATTTTGAGATCTCATATTGTACTTGTATCATTTTCTATATATATGAGATTACTAGATTTACGATGTATCTTGTGTACTTGTCTCACTTGTGATGAATGTTTTAGTTATATTGTTTTGTTATATTGCTGAAATGTATAATAGATGTTTATAAATGCTCATGTATAATCTCTCGCATAGATGTATGTTTAGTTCTCATGTTATGATATAGACTCATGTTTCTGAAAATGATATTTTGTTGATATAGATATGATGATAAGATTAACCCCTTGTGATGACAGGAAAAGGATGTGATGTAAAAGACAAGAAGTGAAAGATGTGATCGAGAAGAAGTGAAGGTGAACGTAGTTGACCAACAAGTCCATGAAAGATGAAAGGAGAGCTCTCTCCATATGCAAGATGCAAAACTAAACTAACATGAACTTAAGAATGCAAGCTACTATGAAAAGTGGTTTACTTGCAAGGTCACAAAGCCTTTAGAGTCTAATAATCATCATCGAGCTTTATTGGTAGTGTCACAAGATCATACAATACACACTAGTATAACTATGGGTATATGAATATGATCTATATCAGATAGGATGTGTGAATCCCACCTAAGCATCAAAGACGTGTGGGTCAAGATGACTAGTGCAGTGAGGTTCCCTAAGTTTGGTATAGAAAGATCATGCTCGCATCAAGACACGAGAAATTCAAGATGACTATAAGCATGCACTTGCAAAAAAATAATCAAGGATAATACCTTGTAGATCCTAGTGCCAAGTGGAATAAGCATAAATGCTCATGATAATTAGGACCAACAAAATATACCCACAAGTAGAAAATAAATAAAACATGTCCTTGTGCCACTAGTCTTCTAGCTATGCATCATCTAAAACTATTTAGGGAGAGAACACTCATCAAATAAATCATCATAGATAGCACACAAAGAAATAAAGTCAAACAAGCCTTAGCGAGTCAAGTGTTTAAGTGCATGTGTGTAGGTCATAGAGTCAAACTTTGACTATTGCATCTGCCAGTGGAAAATACCATATCATTCTAGACTGTGGGTAAGATATTTGATAAGTGTTGAGAAACACTTGACGATAGGGAAGTGTTGAAAAACATAGTTGGGGTGGTGTTGAAAAACACCATTTGCAAGGTCTCCTAAAGACTAATGCATCTAAGAGACCAAAGCGAACATAGTTATGCCTCCTAGACAAAGACAAAGACCAATTCCAAACCAAGGCAACAAGGAAAAAGCATGATGGAGAAAGGCTAAGTGTCGAGGACGTGTGCTAAGAAACAAGGGTGCCAAGGCTTCAAGTAGTGCCTATTTCCAAGTTTTCACCGCTTGACAGATTTTTTGATTTTTTCAATTTTTTGTATTTTTGCTACCAAGGCACCTATTTCTAGGTTTTCAACACAGCACTTTTTCTAATTTTTTGATTTTGATTTTTTTTTTTTTTTTGTATTTTGTATTTTTTTTAGGACTTTTTCTAATTTTTAGAATTTTTCCAGCATCACATATGGAATTTTTGGAAGTTTTTCAGGATCAATAAATATGTACAAAGGATGCCCCCAGACAAAATAGGCATCATGGGTAGAACTTCTTCAAGTGCAAGACATTGATTGGATCAAGGAGCTGCTCTCCCTCTTCATTAGATAACAAATAAGCACCTATCCCAAAAGTTGTAGTAATGATGTAGGGTCCAAGCTAATTAGGTTCAAACTTTCCCCTTTCATCTCTATTTTGTTGGTTCTTAGGATTTTCTCGTAGGACAAGATCTCCCACTTGGAATTCTCTAGGGTGAACCATTTTGTTGAATGCTTTGGACATATGCTTTTGCTAAACCTTTATGTGTTCAAATGATGCTTGGCACTTTTCATCTAGAAGTTATAATTCTTGGAGTCTCATGCCACAGTATTCTTCACCTGTAACTAGACCTTTGAGGGAAACTCTAAGTGAAGGAATCTCCACCTCTAAAGGTAACATTGCTTTAGCACCATAAGTAAGGGAAAAAGGAGTTTTGCAAAATGTTGAACAAATTTATGAACAAGTTCTTTGAAAGTTTTGATGGGAGGAGTTATGTTGGTAAACCACTCCATTGCTTGACCCTTGAGACTCCTTGGAAAAAATCTCATAAGGTAGGAGTCATCTTGGTGGAATTCAAAACTCATAATATAGAACTGGCATACATGATCATGTGGATCGTCATTACTGTCATACTTGTCATATAGGGGAATTTCCACCTTTCTATGAAAATCCTTCATACTCACACTCCTATCAAAAGGATTGGGACAAATTGAGTCAAGGATGAAGGAGCTTTTGGGTTCCATCATCTTTTCCATCATACTTTTCATTTTTTTGATCTCCTCTTCTTGTGAAGGACCTTGCTTCTTGATCTTTTTATCCACATCAAAGTTGTAGTGGACCCTAGCACCCTTGTTGATCAAGCTCTCTAGGAACTTATCTTTGTTTTGTTCCACATACCTTTCCACATATTTTTAGAAGAGTGGTTCTTGTTGCATCCTCATGAAGTCTTGAGAGTTGATGTCAAGACCTGAGCTACTTCCTCCATATTGTGAACCATGGTGGGCATGTTGAGAAGGTTGTCTTGAGTTCCTAGGTGGTGTTCATCTCCTATAATGAGCATGTTGTGAAGCCCTTCTTCCTCTAGGGCTAGGATATCTTGAGTACCTTGTACTTCATGGGGTCTTGAGAGGAGTGGGTGGGGAAGAGTTATTTCCACCACCAACACACATGTTTTTGTATTGGTCATTGAGTTGTTGGGCCAAAAGCCTATCTCTTTCTTCTTGTGCATCTCTCCTTTCTATATCCAATAAGGCTTGCCTTTCAGACTCTAGGAGTCTAAGTTTCTCTTCCTTTGTAGCTTTTTCTTCTAAGAAAGCTTTCTTTTCACGCTCGATTTTCTTGAGTCTTTCACTCATATATCTTGAAGTTTTTTGGAGTGGTGAACTTGGTCTTGAATGTTTGAACAAGTAATTGGTATATGCCGCATTCACATGGGTATCATAAGGCTCTTTGCCTTGATTGTCACGTTGTGATTGTTCATCCTAATAAGATTTTTACATTTCCCTTTTAGCCCTTTGATGTGCATCCAAATATCTGGTATTGATAAGGAGTGAAGTTGGTTGATTTTTATGAGATGAACCACCAAATAGAATGTTGTCTCTATGTCATTCGAATATGTTGTCAAGATTTTTATCAATTTCTTCCCTTTCCCTTTGAGTCATGGTGTAACTCATGTCCATATCTGAATGATAAGGTGCTAAGGAAGTACTCAACTCACTAAGACTGCTCTTAGGGTCAAACCAAACTTCGGAAGTATTCCTAAGGGATTGATCAAAGATTTGTTCTTTTCCCTTTCTTTTTTGGTGGGTTTGGACTAAGGCTAGTTGTTCAAAGACTACTTGAGGTTGTTTTCCTTGATTCACTTGATATCTTGTCATAATCAACATGAAAGAAAGGATCCTAGGTGATAAGATGACCCTAAGAAACATTGGTACCAAACTAGGATAGTAAAAGCATTCAATTGTCCAAAAAAGAGGTGGTAAGATAGAATTTTTGCAAGAGGTATAAACCAACACTGCCACAGAGGTGTCTAATAAAAGGATAAGTATCCTAACACATATGGATAAGGAGGATGATTTACTCAAAATATATTTGACTAAATTTGAATTTATATGGAAGTGAATTGGACAAAAGACTACTAAAATTCTCCAAGTGTGTTATCAAAGAATCCAAAGGTTGATCTTCTCAACAAGGACGGTTTCTAACTTACCGATTCCAAGCAATGTCACTTGTGAAATTAAAGATTGCTAACTCAAGAGGTCAAAACACAAAAACTCAAGGTGCAAACAAGCCTCTAACAGTGGGGTAAGTAACCTACTAAAATCTAGATCAACCAAGGAAGACTAAAACTGACACAAATCAGCAAGACAACAAAATGGTTATGTGTGACAGTTCGCAGGGTATGGGTGATACAATCTGTCCAGATGATATTTCACACAAAGGTCATGCGATAGTTTCCAGGTAGCTAGTGCGATAAAATCCAGGCAAGCAGTGTGATAGTGTGCAGTATCATATGATATTTTACTAGTGAGTGTGTAAATCTCAGTTTTGAATGTAATTTGGTCAAAGTTGCAATTTGATGGTTGAATTTCTCAATTTAAAACATAGTAATAGCAGTAACCAGATAGGTTTACAAATAGTAGATGATCAAACATGTCATAAAACACTTGCGTAGGGGCAAAAGCAACCTTGCCAAGACAAGCACTTGGGATTTCAAAGAAAAAAGAATCTTATGAACACTACCGTGATGTTTTGATGTTCAAGAACATTTACATGGGTAGATCACAATGAAGACACTTCAAGCACTTGCTAGCCTAGAAAGAAAAAGGCTCAATACTCAACAACTTGGCCCGCACTTGATGTCCCATTGTCTCACACAAAGTGGTTGCCCATAATAGATGTTGGCTTTGTCATGGAAGTGTAAATGACACAACCAAAGGAGCATAGATGGTGAGTAGTCTTGGGGTGATCTAGGTTAGTCCACTAGGATAAATCCTTGCACCAAGATGTTAAGCAGAAAAATTGAGTAGCTTCTATCTATGGTTCATAGTAAGGGCTTCCATTCACAATACCCCTCTTGCTCCCCAAAGGGACTCCTTACCTTGCGGCAAGTAATGGGCCTCATAGCCACAAGAGTACCTTAAGCATTCTTGCTTAACATTTTCCTCATGGTCACAATCCCACAAGTACTCACACCAAACAAAGACAAGTATTACATCTACCAAGGTCTTTTGTCCTTGATAGCCTTGATTTTATATTGGGTTGGAATAGCTAGGTATTAGCTTGTCCCCACTTGGGTCATTCCTCTTGATTTCTCAAGAGCAAGCCTGCTAAAGGATCCTAAACTAAACAAGAAGTGGATCAACCTTTGAGGGTCAAGATTTCTGGTTCACCTCAAGGGTGAAGAGCATACTCTCCTAGCTCAAAAGCCTTTCCCAAACACACCAAGCAAACTTCATTTAGCCCTCTTGCTTTTAAATTCTAAAGGTGGGTCAGGATTTCTAGTTCACCACAAGGGTGAAGAGAAAAATTTCCTACCACCAAAAGACTCTAATGACAAGATATTAAGTGCCTAGAAAAGGAGAACTAGTATAATGCTGCACTTGAAATGAAATAAATGAACAAGCACTTGATTATTTTTATGCTTTAGGCAGCACTACAAAAATGATTTGTAGCCCTTGTGCATTTGAAGCTTTGACATGCATTCTTTTAAACAATTTATGCAAGCAACTAGGGCACACCTACAAGCACAACTCGTTAGGCCCATAAAGGTTAGCACAATAAAATCAAGTATAATTTTTAAATGAAACTCTATCCTAACATAGAAAATCAAAACCAGCAAGCAAACAAATCTGAATCTTGCAAATAAAGGACCAAAACTAGTCATTGCTAGGCCTGGGCCACAGTTTTGTCAGAAATAGTTTCATATGATACTTCGCACTATAGCAGTGCAATATTTTTGTTCTGTATGATAGTTCATACTATATCCAGGCAACAGAGTTCTGTATGACTGTGCGACCAAATTCTACAAGGGCATGCAATACTTTTACTGGAAAAGTATCACATGGGTATATAAAAAATTGTCATATGATACTAGAAGATTGTTGTACGATACTCTGCCAGAAAAATAGAAAAGCATCCGAAACAACAAGCTAAATAATGGGAAAAAAATTAGCAGAAATGCATGAAAAGAAGGACAAAATGAAAGTGTTATGCCCCACAGTGGGCACCAAAAATGTACACTCAAATTGTGCACTTCTCTAAGTTGTTACTTCCAAGAGAATCCATGGATTAGAAACCTTGAGAAAGTGACCAAGAGCTCCCTAGGAAAGGAGTCACAAGGATGTGTATAGGGCTCTCAAATAGAGCTATGAAGCATGCAACCTTGCTAGTAAACCACACAATGGGAGATTCAAAGAGACAAGGGAAATAATTCCAATATCCTTAAGAATCACAAATGGAAATGCATTGCAACTATGCTAAGATGAAGATGCAACTATGCAACCAAGCTATAGAAATAAAAGTATTACAAGCCTTGCTAATTAAACTATGTGAGTTAAGATAGAGAATAAAAGAAACTAAACTAAGATGCCATGAGAGTTAAGCTAAGATGCAAGAATGAAAACTAGAATGCAACAAGATCTCCAAGCTCCAAAGTCACCAAAAAAACCTGCAACATAAGATTAGTATCAAGAGTTGGATCCTTTGAATGAGAAAAGAGATCTCCTTTTAAAGATGAATGGACCATGGAGACTAAGAGGCAAAATATTTGATCAAGGGTGGAGCTTGAAAGAGTGATCAAAACCTTGTGCACAAATCTCTTCCAATGAGAAATAAGAGTTGACTTTTGTGCCCCATGTGAGACAAAAGGCCTTTTCTACTTTTTATAAAATAAGAATAATGCTTTATTTGTGCAACTTAGGATAAGAGGAAAAGTGGGGACTTTTTATTTAATAAAATGGGAGGAAATTCCTTTTACTTAAATAGAGACTTAGGATAAAATGGTTAATCCATAGAATATAATCGAATAAATGATAGAATTAGGATTTGATCAATGAAATTGATTTAATATTGAAAATATTGATTCAGGAAATTGATAAATTTGGTGAATGGGGGCCGAAAGTCTAGGCGACCATCTTAGGGTGCATACAACACTTAGTAGTTGTTTTTGCCACTTTGAATACTTTATATTACACAATTTTCAGCTAATGTTACGCTTGTCAGTTAAATTGTCACACTTACTAATCTTTAAAAGTCGCTTAAGTCACTGGAAAGTGATGCCTGCGAATCATAAAGTCACGCCTGCTAGTTTTAAACTAACATGCTTTAGTTGATAAATGATGCTTAGTGTTTTTTGTTTAAATTCATAGTCAAATCATTAAATTCTATCTTTTTAATTCTCTGTTTGTATTTTTCCTGTAGATGAGAAAACACATAAAAGTTTAGAAACTGGAAAGAAGAGTCACACAAGAGAGTAAAGAGGTGAGAATCCAAAACAAATGTTTAAAAGAGATTCATACTATTGTGATTTTGGATATTTTGAAATTTGAAGAAGATCTTTACAATCATTACATTAAAGTGTTGGAAGCATACAAAATGAAATTTCCTACTTTGAGTTAGATTTGGTTGCATTAAGGTGTTATAATTTTCTTTGAAAAATCTTATCAAGAACACTTAATTGTATTCCAATTTTCTCTTTTGGTTGCCTTCACTTTGTATGGCTGTGTTGGACTAACTTGTTGGAGGAGGGAGTGGGAATGATCACCACTAGGTGAGTAAGCACATAAAAAAAAAAAAACCTCATAAAAGTGCCTAGCCTTTGCTAGCTACAAAAAAAGGTATTTCTCAAATCAAGCTTGCATTTGCTTAAATTGTGGCTTTTCATTGGATCTAGCTTAATAGAAAAACCTTACTATTTGTCAAATTGAACAAGCATTAGGAATATGCTCTCCATTTTTCAAAGTGGATCAAAAAGCCCAACATGTTAGTTCAATTTTGTAGAAAGCAAGGGAGGAATTAATCAAACATTTCATTTTATAAGAATCTCCTTGTCAAGAGGTTGAAAAAGAACAAAATTTGATTGAAGTGTTTGGAACAAAGAACAACAATAAGGCTATGCTCTTCACTTTCTAAGTGAACCAAATTCCCAAACTTGTTGGACTAAGTTCAATTTATTGGTTTTCTATACATGCTAGTTAAATTAGATCAATAAAGGGCCTGCCTCCCAAGAATTTCCTTACGAGGATGGTGAGAGGGAATGACCCAAGTGGGAGACAATCACTTTAGCCACGATACTATCTAACCCACTATAAACAAATGCATTTTTCCTTAAAAGGAGAATGACTAGATGTGCAAGTGTTCTTCACTTCTTCTAGTAGTCCTTTTGGATTACGCCAAATCATACTTTTGTGCGTGTGGGAAGCCCACAAGTGGGTAAAAGAGCTTGACACAATTTAGAACAGAGGTGTTCACTAAAAACTTGGTTAAGTACTAATTGGCCTTGTAGAGCCAAACGTGTTTAAAAGTCAAATTTGACTCTAGGTAGCTTGCTTGGAAGATATTCTTGTTGATACTTGTGAAAAATGACTGAGAACATACACTTTTAGTGTGGTTTTAGGGATATGGTGCAAATTTGATGTGTGTGTTGCATTTGTACTTCATTTTTCAAGCAAGAATATTTTGCAGATCTGATCAAATTTTTTTTTAAATTGCTAAAATTTACATCCTGATCTATAAAGTGTCACCTATGCACAGTGAAATTATGCCTATGATTTGTAAAGAAACACTTGTTAACAATGAAGTCATGCCTGTGACATTTTAAGTGACGCTTGGAAAAAGTTTAAAGATGCCTATGAATAGGCAAAAAGCTCCTTGCTTACCTGTAGAGTGCTACTTAAGAAGATTCCAATCACCGCGTACCAAATTTAAAGTCATGCCTACACATAGGTAAGTGACACCCAGAAACAAAAAAAGGGAAAACAAAAAGTATTTCTCAGGGGACTCAAAAAAATTTGATTTCATATTCAAATACCCTTTTGGACATTTTATCAATTCCAACGTTCTACCTGGTCAGAAATCCTAGCTTTGAACATTTTTTAAAATTGTGGAAGGATTTGGCCACAAGCTAGTGAGATTAAAGTCTATCTTCAAGTGATTTATTTTCATGTTGGCTTTAACTTGATTGCATTACATCAAGAAAACCTTGCAACCAAACAAAACATACCTAAGGCAAGAGATTCCTTTTCCGAGTGACACATTCACATCCTCAAGAATAACACAAGAACTTATTCAAGGGATGGACATCAACATGACTTTTGGTAAGGGAGCAGGTATTGACCCAAACAACCTAGGGTCAAATAGCAACAATAATGGAGGAATAGACCCCATTAATCAAGGGATCAACACCACCAACAATGGGGGCATTAATGGTGAACCAACAAATGAAGATGCTACCGATGAGAAGGTTAATGAAGGCATCCAAAGCCCATACTTCATGAAGCTTATGGAGAAAGCATTAGAAAAAGACAAGGAGAAATACTTTCTAGACCTAACCCGAGCAGGTCTTAAACTTCCTCATGACTATGATGTAAGTCAACTTAAGTAACTAGAAGTTGAAGAGAGCCCAATCAATATCATGAATAAACAATTTAAGTTATTTCAAATGCAATTGGACATGATACATCAAAGCAGGGATCCAAAACCCTTTTTAATAGAAGCATTGTGTTTGTTCCCATTTGATAAGAGTTTGGTCATGGTACCATTCCCTATTAATGTAGTATTTCCTAAGTATGACAAATACGAAGGAACATTTGATCCTCAAGATCATTTACTAGAATTTTGTGCATTGAGCTTAGAGTTCATGCACGACACCACTTATTTAATGAGATTATTTCCTAGAAGTTTGGTAGGAATGGCCATGGAATGGTTTTCAAAATTACTTTACAGCATTAGAACTTTTGAAGAGCTGGCTTCTAAATTTGTAACACACTATTCATACAATATCAAACATGAAGTTACAATGATCACTTTATGTAACACCAAGAAAAAGGAGGGAGAAGGGTTCCTACTTTTCCTACAAAGATGGAGAATAGTATTTTCTACATATCCTCAAAGTGTACTAGAAAAAGAAAAGATGGACATATTTATAAACAGCTTGAGTACTGAAATGAACTATAGACTAAGGATGCAATGTCCTAAGTCTTTTCAAGATCTTATTGAGAATGGAGTGAATACTGAGCAAGTATTGGTTAAAAGTGGAGAATTAAATCTTTTCAAGGATAATAAAACTCACAATGGCAACAATACTTCCAATAAAAATAACAACAATCAGAATAAGAACTTCAACAACAATTACTGATTCGGGTTGAAGAACAACAACAAAGGAGTGGTTAATGATGGTTTTGTTGATGCTAACAATTTGAAAGTCACTCCTTTTACCCTCACAAGAACACCTAATCAGGTGAATAATGCAAATCAAGCTCCCAAAGTACCTTTCAATAGAAATACCAATAATAACAACTTTGGGAGAAATCAAGGGGCTAATAAGTTTAAATAGTTCTTGGCACCATCTCCTAATAGAACATTCACACCTTTGGGTGAACCTCTTGAGAAGGCATTGAGGACTCTCATTACAAATAAGATTATTGAGTTACCTATACCTCAACCCTATGAGCCACAAAACAATCACAATTGGTGGAGTGAGAGTAGTTATTGTGAATACCACCGAAATAGAGGGCATACCACAAATGATTTCTTATAGCTGAAGAATGCGGTACAAGATTTGATTGATAATGGTATGATCACTATAGAAGGTCCTCAAACTAATGAAGATCACATGACCTTTAAGAAACCTTTCTATAATCATGAGAAGGGTGGACCTTTCAATTCGAATAAGCAAAGAAGCAATAATATCAATTTTTCTCCTCATTATGATAGCATTATCAATACACTATGCAAAGATGAGCATGTTGTCAATGTTGTGGTAATCAAGGAATAAACCAAAAAGGAAACATCCAATGTTATTACTAGGGGGAAAACTTCAAGGATTACCCTACAAGGGGTTGATCCTATACCTACTGAGCCTACACTAGCAAGTATTTATGCTAAACAACCAGCTAGAATAATAAAGCCATATAATTTGGTCAATCAATTGCAAAAGACTTCAACTCAAATTTCTATTTTGGAGTTGTTAAAATTATCTCCAAATCACCAGGAAATTTTGCGAAAAGCCTTAGTAGAGACTAATGTTCCAGTTAACTTGGAGGAAGAAAAATTTCAAAATATGGTAGGACACCTCATTGCACCACATTTTCTTTCATTTTCAGACCATGATGACATGCTCATCACTCATCCCCAAAATCTACCACTGCATATAGAAGTCTTGATTGAAAGACATAGGGTCAAGAGATCTCTCATAGATGGGGGAGTTGGTCTTAATATTTGTACTTTGAACCTTGTCAAGTCTTTAGGATTATCTGAGTCATGTATTGATCCTACAAAGAGAATTACCATAAAATCTTATGATGAGGTGGAGAGGTCTTCAAAAGGCATGATTATATTTCCCATTCAAGTTGGACCTATCAAAAAGGACACAAAATGCCAAGTCTTAGATATGAAATTAACATATAATATCTTATTAGGGAGGTCATGGATACATGAGATGCAAGTAGTTCCATCCACGTATCATCAATGTATAAAATTTCCATATATGGGTGAGGAAATCACAATTGGAGGGGATTCAAACCCTTTCCAATATTGCAATGCACTAAAGCCTCTCCATGAATTATTTATTCCTCATAACAAAGAAGGGATTATTCCAAGAGCTACCATTGAAGACATTAAAGTGGATGATCCTAAGTTAACATTAAGTGATACTTCTACTTCAAACCCTCCTTCAAATAACTCAACTACATCAACTAAAGGAAAGGAGAAAGTGAGTTATGAGGGCCCAAATTCAAATAAAAATTCAAATCAAGCATCCATGCTAGAGGTGAAACTTTTCAAACCCACCAAAGAGGAGAAAAAAAAAGCTAAAGAAGACCACTATCAACAAATGAGTGAGATGATGCACATGTTTGAGAAGAAATGTAGAATTAATGCTAAATGAGTAGGGGAATATTTTATTTCATTATTTGTTTTACCTACTTCTCCAAAAACACATGGAAAACCTTCCAAAGAACATCTTCCTCACAAGTACAACTCTTATTTTGTAAGAGAAAATGATATAGGTCAACATTTGAAAAAGAAGAAGATGAAGTTCTCCAATGGCTTTATAATGATAAAAATGATACCTCATGTACCCCCATGGAGAGAATTCAGCACATTAACATTCAGACCGACCAATATGGAAAAGGGTTTGAAATTATGCAAAAAATAGGGTATAATGGAAGAGGACCCTTAGGGAAAAGAAATAGAGGTTTGCTAGAACCTATTGAACCTTCTTGGAGGTTAAAGGAAGAAAAATCAGGGGTAGATTATCAACACAAAGGAGAAAGATCCATCCCTATGCATGATTGTTATGAATGAGTGAACACGGTAGAGTCAGATGTTGATAGTGATGATTCTAGAGTGTACGAGTGGGATTCTCTATCTAAAGATTCATGCCATGATAAAGAGATCATTGAAATACACTCTTTTTCTAATATCCCTAAAGTAAAAATTCAAGATAGTGAAGATTCAGAGACACCTTCTACATACATACAGCCTAGTCTACAAGAATCTAACACAGGGTCAGCACATATTCCTCATCCACGGGTAGATGAACCTCGGGTACCTTTGTGGGCAAGTGATTTGAATGTTAATTTTAACCTGCATGCGTTCTTACCCATAGAAGTCTTAGAGGACAATATTCAAGACAATACTCAAGGCAATACTCAAGCTAGTGAAGAGACAAAGATACTTCCTATAGGGAAAGCACATATTAGTAGTCCATGGATAGGTGAAACTTGGATACCTTCATGGCGGGGTGATCTAAAGGTTAGGTTTAACTACATAGAGACCTTTGAGGACTCAAGTGAAGAAGACTTCAATCCTTCTTCCATGGACCATCTTGAGAAAACTCACATTATTGACCTTAATGATACAATGTACGAACCATCCAATGACAACTTGACACTCAAATCACTATCCTTAATACACCTCAATCTTATTGATTGGAATTTAACCAAACCAAGTGGCCTACTATACTTTCCCAATGACCAAGAAATGACCCAATACCTAAATGTGGTTGAGCCCTCTTCCATTGAAGAATTCAATCCAAACATGATGGGAAATACAAGGGTCCAACCTCTCAATCCAAAGAAAAAAATAGAAAAAATGAATAGTTCTAGTGGTGAAAACCACCATGTGGTAGCACTAGAACCAAAAAAAGTAAAGATAAAGGATGTTTTCAATGGTGAAAACCCAACTGTGGCATCAAAGGAAGAGAGGTTGGATACGAATTCTCATACAACCAACATAAAATGTTAACATTGGAACAAAATTGGATCCAAAATTCATACACCTAGCAGCTTCACTTACACCTTCAGAGAAAGGATTTTATCAAGTTTTTCTAATAAAAAACAAGTGAATTTTGCATGTTCCTATGCCGACATGCTAGGATTGGATCTGAACTTCATCATGCATCACTTAAATGTAAAACCATGGGTTAAGTCCGTCAAGAAAAAATTGAGGAAGATGCATCCACACACAGCTCTTCTAGTCAAAGTCGAGTTGGAAAAATTGTTAAAGGTGGGGTTCATAAGAGTCATTGCCTATGCGGAATCGATATCCAATATTTTACCAGTCACCAAGAATGATAAATCCATTCGGGTATGTATGAACTTTACAGATCTGAATCTTGCATGTCCCAAAAATGACTTCCCACTTCTGAGTATAGATGCAATTGTGGATTTAACAACTGGTCATTCCATGTATTCATTGATGGATAGTTTTAGTGGATAAAACCAAATCAAGATTGCACCCAAAAACCAAGAGAAGACAATGTTTACATGCCCTTGGAGAACCTTTTGTTGGAATGTAATGGCTTTCAGCCTCAAAAATGTTGTAGCTACGTACCAAAGGGATATGACTACCATCTTCCATGATATGATGCATACCTTTTTAGAAGATTATGTGGATGATATTTTGGCTAAATCACATAAAAGAGAGGATCATCTACAAATTTTGGAAAAGATCTTCACACACTTAGAACAATTCAAGGTAAGGCTGCATCCAAAAAAATGTGCCTTTGGTGTTCAACCCAGGAAACTATTAGGCTACATAGTTTCAGCAAAAGGCATTGAAGTGGATCCCAAAAAGGTTCAATCAATCATGGACATGGATATCCCCTAAAACATCAACCAATTCATTCTCTTTAGGGGAAGCTTCAATCAATAAGGTGGTTCATATCTCAATTAGCTGAAAAGTGTCACTCATTTACAAGATTACTTCACAAAGACACTACTTTTACATTGGATGAATAATGTGATAAGGCCTTCACTTTGTTGAAAACCTACTTAATCAATCTGCCAATTCTAATGCCACCCATCAAAGGAAAACCATTTCTATTATACATATTAGCAACTAAAAGGTCTTTAGGAGTTCTTTTGGCGCAAGAAGATGATCAAGGAAAAGAAAGAGCCACCTACTACTTGAGCTACACATTGATCAAATATGAACTAAACTACACATTCATGGAAATAGCATGCATAGCTATTGTGTTTTCTTCACAAAAATTGAGACATTACATGTTGATGCACAAGGTGAAGCTAATTGCAAAAATTGACCCTTTGAAGTACATGCTTAGCAAAACTACCTTAATGAGGAGAATAGTGAAATGGGTCATGATTTTAAGTGAGTTTGATATTGAATATGTGGATAGAAAGGCCATAAAAGGACAAGTGATAGTAGATCACTTAGCTGAGAATCCATTAGCTTCTACACAAACCATTCAAATGGAGTTTCTTGATTCAACAATTGTCAACATAGAAGCCAAGACATGGAAATTATATTTTGATGGATCATACACGTAAGGAGGTTCTAGAGCCAGTATATTGTTGATTACCCCTCAAGGGTATACCGTTCCTAAATCCTACAAGCTCTTATTTCCATGTACCAACAACATAGCTGAGTGTGAATCTTTAGTCATTGGGATCAAGATGGCTTTAGAATGGAATGTCACAGAGTTACAAGTGTATGGGGATTCTTAGCTAGTAATCAATCATGTCAATAATGAGTACAATACAAAGGATGAGAAATTAATGCCTTACAAGACTATGATTGATGCTTGGAAAAAATACTTTGTGTTGATAACCTTTGAGAAAATTCCAAGAGAAAAGAATAGAGCAACTGATGTAATGGCTACCTTGGCTTCCTTACTTCAAAAGCTAGATTAGAATGAGAGGTACAAATTCTTGGTGGAAGAGTTGGCAAAACCGGCATTTGACATTCCCAATACCCAAAGAATTGCCTTACTTGATGGATATGACTCACCTTGGTATGGCCCTATCTATACATACCTTAAAGACCAAGTGTTACCTTTGAACCAAACTCAAGCCCAAAAATGACATTTCATAAGACAAGTGGCTCACTATACTATCCTTTTTGACACATTGTATTTTAAGGGTCTTGACAAAACTTTTCTTAAATGTCTAGAGGAAGAAGAGTCTAAGGTAGCTTTACATGAGGTTCAAGAGGGCATTTGTAGGTCACACTCTAGTGGGTTAAACTTAGCTAAGAATATCCTTCACATGGGGTATTTTTGGAAAACCTTAGAGATAGATGCTTGTCATTTTGTCAAGATATGCACCAAATGTCAATATCATGGGGATATGATACATGTATCAGCTCAAGAGCTGCATCCTTTTGTTAAACCACAGCCATTTTATCAATGGGGATTTTACTTGATTGGCGTAATCTATCCACCTTCTTCCAATGGGAAAAAATACATCATCATGACTATGGATTACTTCACTAAATGGGTAGAGGTTGTTCCTTTGATCACTGCTATGGGAAACCAAATCTTGATGTTCATTCTTAATCACATCATTTGCAGATATGGTATTCCTCATGCCATAATCACCAACAATGGATCACAATTCAAGAAAAAATATGTGGATGAACTTTATGATACTTTTCATATCACACATCACTCTTCTTCCATTTATTATCCACAAGGAAATGGACAAGCCAAAGCTACAAATAAGAACATTTTGAAAATCTTGAAAAGATCGGTAAACAAGTCAGGTTGAGATTGGCATGTAAAAATCAACCCAACATTATGGGCTTATAGAACTAGCATCTGGACACCTATAGGAGCTACACCATATTCATTGGTTTATGGAGCCAAAGTTGTTCTACCTTTGGAGGTTGAAATCCCATCCCTAAGAGTGTCATTGAAAGGGTTAATAACAGATGAGGATTATAGGGTTGCCTGAATTCAACAATTGGAACTATTAGAAGAACATCAAGCACAAGCCTATGAACATTTGAAAATCTATCAAAATAGGATTTCAAGAAACTATAACAAGCATATCAAACTAAGAGTCTTTCAAGTAGGCGATCTAGTGCTAAGGGAGAACCCTAAAAATCAAGCGGAATGGAAAAAGAAGGGTAAATGGGAAGAAAATTGGCTTGGACCTTTTGTCATTATTTCTTCATTTGGAACATGAACTTACAAATTAGCCAATTGTGATGGGGAAGAATTGCAAGAGCCCATTAATAACATCCATTTAAAGAGGTTTCATGCCTAATCAAATGAGAGAGAATCAGAAAGAAAGAGTATTAGATGAGTGTATCCAATGGTTCAAGCATCACTTTTGTACATGAGAAAATCAAAAAAATCACAAACATTGAAAATTTGAAAAAAGAAAAAAAAAATTGAAAAAATGAAAAAAACAAAAAAAGAGAAAAAGAGAAAAAGTGCGTTGGTGAAAACCTCACAAATAGGTGCCTTGGTAGAAAAAAAAATGAAAAAGAGACAAATAAAAATAAACCTAAAAGGTGAAAACTTGGCAATCAAGCGCCTTTTGTTCAAATAAGTCTTTTCCTAGTAATTGAATAATGTTAAAATGGAGCCTTAACAATGCACCTATCATTTACCACTATTCATTTGTATAATATTTTTTTGAATTGAAATAGCATAAATAAATCTAGAAATACTTGAAAATTAATTAAGATAAGACACATACCTCGTTATGCAATAGATTTAAAAATACCTATTTTCTGAAGCCTGTGCAGAGTTTTGAAAGATTTTACAACTAGATCCGGGACCAGAAAACTATAACAAAGAAAAACCAGAAAACTTTCATCTTTTCGACGGTAGGTAGTCTTTGATGCTAATAAAAGGTCAAAGGGTACATTTTTATTCTGAAGGTCGATTTTGAATTTGTTCACAAATCTCAGAAATTTGCTAAAAAGGGTACTCAGATATGTCCTCCAATTCTTGAAACAATGACCGTAGATATCTGAAAAATGGTATTTTGGGGGTGGCTATATAGGGTTTTGCCTTAGTCAAACCCCCATTTTGGTGATCTCAACCTCCATGAATAGCCAATTGAAATAGAATGTGTGTGTGTATGTATTGAAAGTGCAATGCCAAGATCTAATCTTCTAGATTAAAACCCTAGCATGAATATGTATGAGAAAACAATGCATAGATTTGAATGGAATAGGAAAGCATACCAAGCCCCCAAGGCTAAAGTACTCCTACCAAACTCACAATCTATAATTGTTACCCCATGATTGTATCTTTGAATGCTTGAATGTTGATAATGGTGGATCAAGGAAGAAAGGACCTCTCTTGCTCCAAATAGGTGTTCACAATGGTGTGCTTCACAAAGATGCTTGATGTCAACAATGGCTTGATCTTCTATATCATCCTCTTATAATCTTGCATCTTCACTTCACCATTCTTTGCTTGCTTGAATCTCCTTGTTCATGAAATTGCCTCCTTGAGAGCACTTGATCATGAAATTGCTTGGTGTTGTTATGTGAAAATGAATGCAAATGAGAGTCTTTATATAGAGGTTTGAAGGTGAGCCTCCTAGAGAAATGTGAGGACCTATAATTCAAATTTCAACTTGAATTATGGTCCAATCACAATAACCAACTAAGGAGGGAAAGAATTAAATGAATTTCAAATTAAAACCTTTCCGCACTTAGATCTGAGGGCCTGACATTGATTTCGGGGCCTACCAGGGCCAAATTTGAAAAAGGGGCATAGATTCTGGATGAAGTCAAAGATGACCTCATCTCTGACCTAGGTTAGGGATGAGCTTGACTCTGACCTAGGTTAGGGACAACCTCAACTCTGACCTAGGTAAGAGTCTGGGTCATCTTTGACCCAGAGATCCAGATCCTACCAGAATCAGGATATGAGGTCCCGAGGATGGCCAGAGACCTAGAAATGATGCCAAAGTGGGACAGAATGCCAGGAAAAGGCACAAAATCCAATGATGATTGAGATGAAGGCCAAAATAACCTATTTCTAAATCCTACCTAGAAAATAGAGCCATGGAAGAGGGAAATTAAGGAGAATCCTCAAGATTCTAACCCTAATTTCACCTAGAATGAAGGAATCAAGTGCAGAATGCATCCTAAATGAAAGTCTATCATGGTAAATGTACTAAAAGAGGGTTTTAAACCTATCAAGATGGAAGTGATTCCATTTAAAGATGATATAGTTACATGTGTACATATTACATTTCCATCATCTCACTTGTAAACTCTTCATTGCATCCATCATTGGTGCATAATCATAATAAAACCTTTTAGCTGCATTGTTGCATTTCCTATTGCCCTAAGTTTTGTCACACGATCACATTTATCACTTGGGGGTAGGAAAGGATTGAAATTTTGGTACAAACAGATTTGATAGTGCTACTTTTGGTCTCATATCAGACAAAGATTTTGTCAGAGCTTCAGAAGAGAGAGATTTTGTTGAACCTTTGATGGATATCATTGTTCACACCCAAGTATTTTGATCCTACAACTTGATCCTTGAACCTTCATTGACTTTATCATTCGGGATTAAAAATTGACATCACTTAAATGATTAGAATGGTGGGAAATTCTTTTTGAAAATTTTGATACATTGCAAAACACTTGAAGCTTTTTGATGAAATCTTTATTGACTTTCTATCATATCTTTTAGTTAATTGATGATGTTTTGACTAGATTGGTGATGATGAAGACATGATATTTCTTGCCTTTGAGTTACTATCTTGAGGGAGATCCATCACCTTATGTGAATTCATCTAACGACATGATCATCAAAGAATCATAGAGGAATTTCATATAAGGTGGAGGATTGACCTTTGCTTGTTTATGCAAACAGATAGCTTGGCTATTTATATTTTCCATATCTTAATTGTTAGAATAACTAAGAGGGGGGGGGGGGAATCAGTTATCCATAGTCCCACATCAAAATGTATAACCAAAAACAAAATTAGTTAAACTTCTGCAACTCGGTAACATATAATATTGTTTTGTCTGTGCTTTTACCAATTACTAGTTAATAACATATAGTAATTACTGATTAAATCCAATATGTAACATGTAAAATATGATAAAAAACAATCATCACAGTCAACACATAACATAAGAGATTTAATGTGGAAACCCTGTTAAGGGAAAAAACACCTGGGACCGGCAACCCAAAAAATTGTTCACTCTTCTGAAGTGAGGCTGGTGAAGACCTAACCCTGTTAAAGGTTACAAACACACTTGTTAGAGGATTTTAGACTAATAGACATCATCCAACCAGCATTCACTATGGGGTTGATAGGATAACAAATGTACACTCTATGAATGACATTACAAGACTTTCAAGTCCACTTTGTTAAGAGATTTATCTATTTACAATGGTTAAAATGTAACAACAGTTGATCTTATTACAACACAACTTCAATTGTAGATTATAAGATCTATTTTAATCTCATTCACATCCTCTGATCAATATATCAATTTATGTTTCAATCACTATTTTGTAACTTATTTTTTCTCGGTAGTAGCTTTCTGATGTTCAGTAATCTCTACAGTTCATTTCTTCTTAACTAGTATGATTAGGCATGCATGAAACTTGTTCACATGATATCTCTGTAGTCTCCTTCTTCCAACATTTTTTTCATCATGAAACTCTAGTCTCTTAAGTAGACAAGAAAACCATTTTAATTCCATCCATCAAATTTTGCAGCTTAATATCCTTCATTAATTTTTCCACTTTAACATTCCTCGGCTGATGTGTCAATAAAATGTTTCATTTCAATCCATTAGATCTTCTTTGAATTTTTTAGCCATTGATCTTTGTAACAAAAATTATCTCCATCACTAAGTTCAAGGTACTTTCTAGCTCATCAATCCTTATCGGCTAAACTGATCATTTAGTTCTTTTCTCCTTCTTGGTTAACAAAGAAATGTGTCGGTGAACACAATCTCAGTTTACACTGTGCTTGGTATACACTACACTTCATCGGTATATACTAAAATGCTTCTTTAATCGCCCACACTGCTTTGTGCATTTTGGCTCTATCCTTCATCATAGATGAATGCAACATAATCAAGTCAATAATTTAAGGTCATAGACTCATCCACAAGTTACTCAATGTATTCCTTATCCTTATCTATCATATCCATCTTCCTCAATGTAGATATATATGTTCTTCATCTCTTTTCTTCTCCTTTCAACAGATATTTGTGTATAGTAACTTCAAGATAAGTATTGTGAAAAACTAGTTGACATCAATGACAACATATTACTTATTTAACCATCTCACATATCTAATTAGCAACTTAGTTATCTTCAAATCACTGATCTTGATGTTATACAACTCATTCAAATAAGTTGTAGTTCATCAATCTCTCCCTTTGGCATTGATGTCAACACAAGTAATATGAAATATGCCAAACATGTATTCTAAAACTCTGTAAACAAATGCTCTCCCTATGCTTAATATGTTTAATCACTACATTACATAGCATTTGTAAAAATACAGACCATCTTCTACAGATATGATCTTTTCAACTTCTTCACATCTCTCCCTTTCATTCAGATCTCTCTCCCTATAGTTCATATCCCTGTAGTTCGTATTGAAATTTATCTCCCTTTGAAAACAATGCCAAAGAGCAATAGAAACATATAGCTCTGTAGTAGCTAAATAACTCACTGTTGTTTGGTGCACTTCACTGTATCTTTGTATATTGTTGTGCAAATCTATTCTAGTTCTTCAACTTTTCATGACCTTAGACAAAAATCCAAAGTGTGAACTATGTTGAATCAACATGTGTGATCTTCTGATAAGATTAGGCTAATGCAACCTCTAGATCACCTTAGTGACTAGTAAATAGGGGAGGGACACCAAGTCTAGTCCTCAAATATTCATAAGTATCCTTCGGTAGAGGCTTGGTAAATATGTCAGCAAGTTGTTCTTTTGATGTAACAAATTCTAGCTTAACTTGCTTCTCCTGCACTTCTTCCCTTAAGTAGTGATGCTTAATACATATATGATTTGTTTTAGAGTGCATCACTGGATTCTTTTAAATATTAATGGCACTAGTGTTATCACAATATATAATCATAGGATTAGTGATTTTCTCATTCATACCTTCCAACACTTGCTTGATATATGCAATATTTAAATAGTTAGTTGCGGTAGCAACATATTCTGCTTCATTTTTAGACTGAGAAATGCAAGCATGTTTCTTACTTGTCCATGTAACAAGTCTTTCACCAAAGAAGAATGCTCCTCCAGTGGTACTTTTTCTATCATCCACATTTCCAGCCCAATCAGCATCGGTGTATACCTTCAGTTCAAGTTTTCCTTCCTTAGGATACCATAGTTCATAATCTTTAGTTTTCTTTAGGTATATTAAGATTCTCTTTGTAGCAACCATGTGTGATTCTCTAGTATTTTTATAAAATCTAGCAACTATTCCAACAACATGTGCTATATCAAGCCTATTATGAACTACATACATTAACTTACCAATCATGGATCGATACAATGTCTGATTTACCTCAATAGTTCCATCTTCTTTAGTCAGTTTACATCTAGTAGCCATCGATGTTCTCACAGTTTTAGCATCTTCCATGCCAAATGCCTTCAATACTTCCCTTATATATTTAGATTGTGTGATGAATATACCATCATTCAGCTGAATCACTTGTAAGCTAAGAAATAACTTAATCTCTTCAAACATAGACATTTCAAATTCACTTCTCATTTCATCAGCAAATGACTTATAGATTTGATCTTGTCCTCCAAATATTATATCATCCACAAATATCTCAGCAATCAGGATAGTATCATCAGAATTTCCTTTCATGTACAGATTGCTATTCTCACTTGTTCTAATAAAACCAATACTTAGCAAATAGTTATGTAGCCTCTCATACTAGGCTCTCAGTGCTTTTTTCAAACCATATAAAGCTTTGTGTAATCTACATGCCATATCTTTGTTGTCTGGATCAACAAACCCTTCAGGTTGTTCTATGTAGACTTCCTCTTCAAGTATTCCATTTAGAAAAAAAGATTTTACATCCATTTGGTAAACTTTGAACTTCTTGTGTGCAACATATGCAAGTAACATTCTAACTCCTTCCAATCTAGCAACAAGTATGAAAGTCTCACCATAATCTATGCCTTCCTCCTATGCATATCCCTTGCATACTAATCTAGATTTGTTCCTTGTACCTCTCCATTCTCATTTAGCTTATTTCTGAATATCCACTTAGTATTGATAACATTTTTGTCCTTAGGTCTGGGTACTAAACTCTAGGTTTTGTTCATCTCTATTTTTTATATTTCCTCCTTCATTGCATTAACCCATTCACCATTTTCTAATGCAACATTTACATTCTTTAGTTCATATTCACAAACTAGGCATGTACCTTATCTTTCTTTACTCCTTGTCATCATCCTAGCTTGTCTGTCTCCAATGATTTGTGTCTAGGCATGATGTCTGCTGACAAATCTTTCCAGTACTTGATCTCTCCTTTTTTGGTCATCCTGTGTAGGTTCATTTTTTTTCTCAATAGATCCTTCTTGCTCATCGGTATTGTTTTCCTATCCATCGGTAGTGTTTTCTTGTTGACCAGATGTCACTATCTACGACATTGGTAGAACCTGTCATTATTCAATGTAAGTAAATCTACTATAGTCTTTAGGTTCCTTTGTGCTTCCCTCTACATTCTTATCATCAAACTCATCAACTTGAACATTAGCACTTTCAATGATCTTGTTAGTTACTTTGTTAAGACACTTATATGCTTTACTTTTAGTGGAATATCCCAGAAATATCCCTTCATCACCTTTTGAGTCAAACTTCGCATTTCTTTCATCTTTTAGAATAAAGCATTTACTTCCAAAATTTTTGAAATACTTTATAGTGGGTTTGTGTCCAAACCATAACTCATAGGGTGTCTTATTAGTGTCCTTTAGTTGTACTCAGTTTTAGAACATAAACAGTTGTGCTAACTGCTTCTCTCTAGTATGTTTGAGAAACATTCTTTTGTAACTTCAGTGTCTGTGCATAGTCAACAATTGACCTATTCCTCCTTTCAGCTATACCATTATGTTGAGGAGTCATTTGTGTAGAGACCTATCTTTTAATACCATGTTCATTACAAAAGTTAGTAAATTCATCAGAGATAAATTCACCACCTCTATCAGATCTTAAACATTTCAACTCTTTACCAGTCTCTTTCTCAACTTTTTCTTTATACCATTTGAACATCTTAAATGCCTTAGACTTTTCTTTCAAGAACATGACTGTCATTAATCTAGTATAATCATCAACAAAAAGAATGAAATATCTATCTTCATAGTAACTTTGAGTTCTCATAGGACCAAATAAGTCAGTATGCACTAACTCAAGTATCTTCTTTGTTGAATAATCTTTCCTTTTAAAACTAGATTTAGTCATTTTACCCTTTTGACATTCATGACACATAACATGATCAAGCTTAGATAAGTTAGGCAGACCTCTAACCTTTTTCTTTTTACTGATTTTAATCATGTTATCAAAATTCACATGACATAACCTTTTATGCCACAACCATGCATCTTCATCTTTCATCATTAAACAAGAAGACTAATCATTATCAAGATAAAATAAATTACCTCTCGACTATGTTCCACTTCCAACAAGTCTTCCTCCATCATCATATATTTTCACTTTCTTGCTCTCAAAAGAAACTCAGTGGCCTGAATTGTTCAGTTGTGCCACACTTAGAAAATTATAGCTTTGTCCTTTTACCCAATAAGCATTTTCACATTTTATTCTATCATTTATCATCAGGGATCCTTTTCCTTTAATCGTACATGATGCATCATTACCCATTCTCACAAATCCTCCATTATATTCTTCAACATGATCAAACTTTTCATCATCACCAGTCATGTGATGTGTACAACCACTATCTATGATCCATGTATTTTTATCAACCTTAGAGATAAGTGTTGTCTCTACATACCTTTCATCTTCCTCAAATTCATCCTTCATTGCAACAAATACTACCTCCACATCTTCATCAGTGTTGATATCGGTGAATTCTTCTTTTACAATATAGCACACCTTCTTGCCTTTATCATTATTATCTCAGTTGTCTCAGTTCTAGTGTCAGTAACTTGTGTTTCCTCTTCTCCCATAGCTTCCTTCACTAGATTGGTCCTTTTTCTATCATCATCTTTCCTATGTGGACATCTAGCAGCAATATGACCAACCTCTTTACAGTTAAAACATGATAAAGGTAATTTACCTTTATATCTACCTTTACCTTTAGGTAACCTTCTAGCCATAAGTGCTTCAAGTTCATCAAGCTCATCATTAGTATTGCTATCACTATCATCATTCTTATTTCTACTATTAGACTTACCAATCTTTAGAGAAGTCATAAAATAGGATTCAACATATGATACAACACTATTATCAAAATTATTCAGTTCAAAGGTTGTTAGCTTACCGATCAGATTATCAAGAGTAAGGTTATTGCCAGATGCAGACCTTTTTTCATGAATTGTAGATATTCTAATTTCATAAACTAGAAATAAGGTTCTGAGAACTTTGCTTATCATTGTTTCTTCATCAATAACACCATCAAATACTATAATAGCATGGACTACTTCTTTTAGTCTATTTGTGTACTACACAACATTTTCACCTTCCTTCATTTTCATGTCATCGAATCTCCCCCTTAAGCTTTCAGCTCTAGCTCTTTTGACATTCACATCACCACTATAAATTTGAGCAAGTTTGTCACACATCTCTTTAGAAGTAGAGCAGTCCTTGATGTTTTCAAAATTGGCATCTATACAGGCATCAACAATCTCCATCATAGTAACATTATGTTCATGCCTGTCTCTTAGTTGATCAAGGGTTAGGGGACCAGTGGGCGGTGCAAGGTATCCATTCTCCATTAGTGTAAGGGAAAAATTCCCAATTCTTGATACATGTAGCTTCATTCAGCTTTTCCATATTGTGAATTTATCCTTGTTTAGCTTTGGAACTTCCCTCTTATAACATATAATACTGCTCTATCTATACTTTTACCGATTACCAGTTAATAACATATAGTAATTACTGATTAAATCCAATATGCAACATGTAAAATATGATAACAAACAATCATCACAGTCAACACATAACACAATAGATTTAATGTGGAAACCTTGTTAAGGGAAAAACCACCTAGGACCGACAACCCAAAAAAATTGTTCACTCTTCTGAAGTGAGGTCGGTGAAGACCCAACCTTGTTAAATGTTACAAACACACTATTAGGTGTGACCTTGTTAGAGGATTTTAGACTAACAGTTATCGTCCAACTAGCATTCACTATGGGGTTGATAGGATAACAAATGTACACTCTATGAATGACATTACAAGACTTTCAAGTCCACTCTGTTAAGAGATTTATCTATTTACAATGGTTAAAATGTAACAATAGTTGATATAATTACAACGCAACTTCAATTGTAGATTATTAGATCTATTTTAAGCTCATTCAACTCCTCTGATCAATATATCAATTTCTATTTCAATCACTATTCTGTAACTTACTGTCACTTGGTAGTAGATTTCTAATGCTTGGTAATCTTTGTAGTTCGGTTCTTCTTAACCAGTATGATCAGGCATGCATGAAACTTGTTCACACAATATCTCTATAATCTCCTTTTGACATTTTTTTCATCATGGAACTCTTGTCTCTTAAGTAGAGAAGTAAACCATTTTAATTCCATCCATCATATTTTGCCACTTAATCTCCTTCGTTAATTTTTCCACTTTAACCTTCCTCAACTGATGTGTCAATAACATGTTTCATTTCAATCCATTAGATCTTCTTTGAATTGTTTTAGCTATTGATCTTTGTAACAAACATTATCTCCATCACTAAGTTTGAGGTATTTTCCATCTCATCAATCCTTATCGGTTAAACTGATCATTTAGTTCTTTTCTCCTACTCAGTTAACAAAGAAATGCATCAGTGAAAACAAGCTTGGTTTACACTATGCTTAGTATACACTACACTTCATCGATGTATATTGAAATGCTTCTTTAACTGACGACACTACTTTGTGCATTTTGGCTCTATCCTTCATCATAGATGAATGCAACATAATCAAGTCAATAACATAAGGTCATAGACTCATCCAGAAGTTACTCAATGTATTCCTTATCCTTATCTATCATATCCATCTTCCTCAATGTAGATATATCTATTCTTCATCTCTTTTCTTCTCCTTTCAACAGATGTTTGTGTATAGTAACTTCAAGATAAGTATTGTCAAAAACTAGTTGACATCAATGACAACATATTACTGATTTAATCATCTTACATATCTAATCAACAACTTAGTGATCTTCAAATCAAAGATCTTCATGTTATACAGTTCATTCAAATTAGTTGTAGTTCATCATTAATACCAAAATCCACTTACAACATTGAATCCATTGAAACCAGTATTCGTACTCCCATAGTTGGTTATTCAACTAGTGAGGGTTGTACTAGTTTCCTAAAAGGAGTTACCAAAAGTGTTAAAAGTAGTATTCATATCATCATGATGTGGTCAATGATGGTTGTACTTTCTTTCTAGTCCCATAATGCTCAATGATGAAAATATTTCTCTATGGCATTTCTTTGCTAAAATCTAGTGAAAAATTAGTTGCACTACATTGCATTTTCATATTAGATTAAGTACATTTGTTTGTGGTATTTTTTCCAAGGGAAAGGGGGTTCATTCATCAATAATCTTGATCAATCATAAATGGGGGGTTCAATTAAACATCTTATCCTTAGTCAAAATAAAAAATGTGACATTATCTTTTGCATTCATTCATAGCATTATTCATTATACTTCTATCTGAAAAGAAAAGGAAAGGGGTTCATTACTCATTAATCATTTGCATACATTGAAAATCAGAAAAACATATAAAAGTAACTTCATCATTTGCATTCATTTATCTATATCATATATGAGATACATTGCATTCATATCATAATCAAAAGTAAATGCATCATAAACATCATATAGCTACATATAAAGAGAATCTCACATAACACATCAAGAGAATCAAGGAAAGTATATCATCAGATAAATGTTCATAACATCAATGATCCATCCAATCAGTATAGAAAGATACAATATCATCAAAATGATACATCCAAGTCCTAATCAATAAAACATGAAACATGATACACGTCATCAATGAGAAGATCCATAAATCAAAACATCAAGATCCTGTCAAGCCACCCGCTCCATCACCTGCACCTGATCCATCTGGACCCCTATCACCTGATCTGTCCTTAATGGTGGAGTCTGACTACTGTTAGCAATACTAGGCCTCTAGCCATAATGGTCATAAAATATTGCATCATCGTAGCTACTTGATCTAGTCCACCCACAATAGTTGATAAACCTATCTACAATGACTAAACATCCCATGAAAGAGTGTCAATACTAGGAGAAGCCTAAGAAGTATGACCCATATCCTCAGATTGAGGAATTTGTGAAGGCACCTACTATGCTAGAATCTGCTCATGCTATGCTACTGAAGCCTAATGTAACTGAACCAAAGGATCCTATCCACTAGGAACCTATCTAGCAACATCAATATGTACCTATCTCTGAACTCTCTATTGTCTTTGTTGTCCCTCTACTAATGCAACTCTAGGTCAAACAAACCCAATACCCTAATCTGGTTGAACCTGTCTGATATTACTACCTCTAACATGTCCACCTCATACTCATGGCCCAAGTCATCCTCTAGCCATAATCTGGGGTTCTCTCTATCCTCTACCAGCTCATTGCTACCTAGGCCTACCACCATCATTATCAGATCGCTCATCTATGTCCAAGATCGACTCTATAGGATTGGTAAATCTCAAAAATCTATTCTGAGCCCACCAGTCTCAATACTTAGGAGACATACCAACATCAACTACATGATCTAATATATCCAATCTAATGTATATCATCCTGGAAATCGGATCACAAGCAAACTAATAATCAACCTGAGCATCCCATATAGATCACTCTTCTTGAACTCAAGCATAAAATGCCATACCTTGAGGCATATCCTGAGTACGACCATACTATCTGGAAGCTTGACCAAAACAAAATCTCTAAATAACAGTCATCAATCAACCAATCATCCATCGTGGAGCATATGTTAATCTCTATTTGAGCATTCAAGGTTGTCATTAGTATCAAAGGATATTTAACAAATCAGTCAGTCACATATATTGAGTTGGTCGGTAACTAGAAGCAAGATAGAGTAGTCGGTAAAGCCTTTACACTGAGCATTACATAGTTTACCGAGCACTAGCAGACACCAACACCGACAGATAGTAAACACCGAGCATCACAGTATACACCGAGCAGTTTATACAGTGTTTACCGAGGATCATAAAAAATGGCATAGCAATTTGAAATGGCACATTCTTCTATGCAAATGGTTACAACAGATCATAAAATGGTTTACCAAGATTGAGGAGCATTTATCGTAAAGATACTCATTAAATGTAATGTTTATCTTATTGTAATAGATGATCTAGGGTAATTTTGCACCATATATCTTAGGGTTATGACTATTTTTGTAACCTAATTTTTGTTAAAGCAGCAAAACATAACACTATATATTTTGAGTGTTTGTACCATTTTTTTTGGTTGTTGAACTGATATATATGAATCACAGAACACTTGAAGCAATTGCATAACTTCAAGGCAATCAGTTAAAAGAGCATAACCAAGTACAGAAGTTATCAGATTGAGCAGAATCAGAGAAGGCTACCAAGCAAAATAGAGCAAAGATTCATCACAATCAAGGTGATATTTATGAGCACTTATAGATCTATATCAGAAAATTGAGTTCTCAACTAGTAGATAATTGCCTATTACTTTCTGACAATTGTAATAGAGTTTTTGGATAAAATCTCTTAATTGAGTAGACTTAACAGTCTTATGTAAATCTCTTAACCGAGTGCACACTTCATTAGTGTTGTTAAAATCCTATAACTAGGTAGATCTAGCTGATCTAATATGTTACTCCTAACAAGGTAAGATCACCAGAAGTGATCAAAACTTGTATCCCTAATAGGCAAACCTTTCCTATCTGTAGTAGTGAAGAATTTGTGGGTGTCATCCCCACCACAGTTTTTACCTTCTTACAAGGGTTTCTGCATTACCAAAATACTTATTTTATGAGTTTGGCATATTGATTTCATGTTGTTTACTTTCATAAGTTAATTAGATGATTGATTCATGCAATTATATTCAACTTATTTTGGTCAGTTATCACAGTTTGTAGATATAGATCTGGAAGGTTTTTCAAGTTAAAGTTTTTGAAGGCACTGATTCACCCCTCCCCTCTCAGTACCTATCTCTCCTAATTCCAACAATTGGTATTAGAGCTAAGTTCTCTTGTTGAACAGGTTAACCACTGAAGGGTAAAAGATCTAAGTCATGGAGAGATATAAGCTTGACAAGACTATTGAGAATCAGAAGATACAAATGTAGATGTTTGTGGAATAGTATAAACAAGCTAAGGAAGAACTGAAGAAATTATTGGTTGAAAGGAAGAACCTTACAATTCTACAAAATGAAATCGGTTATCATGAAGAACCTATTGATGATATATTTTATTACATTGGATCAAGTTCTAGAAGCATCTCTGATGGATCCGAAAGCATAATCTCTGATCTATCTGATCAAGTGAAAGCACTACAAATTAGACAAGAATCTCAAATGGTGAGAATGGTGGAAATCATGAATAATGCTAGACAAGCTGAACAAGATCAAAATCTGGCTATTGAAGACTGAAGACTGATGATAGAACAACTTCAAGCTAAAGAAAGTGAAATATAGAGACTCACTGACTGTCATTTCCAAATATCAAATCAGATGATGACTGTTAATCAAGAAGTAAATTGAGTGAATGGAGAATTATCAATAAGACTTGAAGATGTTGCAACACTCAAAGAAGATAATGAAAAGCTAAGAAATGAAATAAAGATGCAAAAGAAACACAATGAAATGATGAAGATAGCTGAGGACAGTTCCAAAAAGATTGATGACTTTCTAACTAATCAAAGAAGATTTGGAAGAAACGCTAGTATAGGCTACATTGATGAAGGAGAATCATCACAACAAGCTAAAAAAGTCAACAAAAATCAAATTTAGAAACCTAAAGTATTGACATGTTATCACTATGGAAAATTGGGACATACATCTAATGTGTGCAGAAGAAAAGAACAAGGTAAACCTCCTATCATTCCTAAATTTAATGGATACTGTTATTATTGTGGCAAGTTTGGACATCTAGCTTGTGAGTGCAGAGCTAAACAAAATGACATTGCTAACAATACAACTATGGAGAAGATATGCTATACTTGTAATAAGCATGGACACACTACATGAGAGTGTAAGGCAAAGATGAAACAAGTTTGGACTCCTAAGAAGAAAACACAGTGAAAGCCTTATCAACCAAAGAAACAAGGTAACTCATATGTATGGGATTATAATACATGGACTAACTATGTTGTATGTGGTCGGTATTGGCATATTGTAGCAAATTGTTATAGAAAAGGTTGGATTGGACATTCAAGAAATTGGACAAGCACTGGAATGCCCTGTATGCACTATCACAAGGTTAGTCATTTAACCAAGAATTGCAAAGACCAGGCACCAGATGAAAACCATATATTTGAAAGTGGATAAAACATTGCAGAGCTCATGAGATTAAGGAACACTATGTGGAAGAAAGCATCTAATGAGAATGCTGAGTCAAGTAATATTGTCAGTGAAACCTCATCCACTGGACTGGGTGACATTGGTACCTCCACTTAAGGTGACAAAGGTATGTATGGAACTGACATTTCAAAATGATCGCATTTTACATATAGTTCCTTATATATGATGTGCAAATACCAAATCTGCATGAATAAAGATACACTATGCTTTATGTGTTATGAGCTACCAATGTTATATAGTTGGTAAAAGAAGAAATGAGAGTTGGTTACTTGTCGATAATCACTATACAAGGTTAACTGACAACAGTACAAACTGATGAAGAAATTCTAAGTTAACCGAACGAAGAAAATAGTAGACATCACCGAGTTTACAGCTATTTTCATACCAAAAGTTAGGTCACACATTTAATGCACTATAAGTTTGAGTGGGAATATCAAAAGTCTATAAATATGCAGAAATAAAGTTCATTGTCACATTGTGATTTCGAAGAGCGAAGATTTCATAGAGCAGAGTTCAAGATAAAATTTCTCAGAAAGATTCGAACAACATTCTTCAACTACACCGAGTAAGTTCATTTGCTATCGAATACCTATTATCTACTACTTTTTGAAACCCTAGAAAAAATTTATGGCATCAACATCATCTACAAGAAAAACACAAAACATTGAAGAGGAAGTAGAATTAATTGTTAGAGCTAATTTTGTGGAGGCAAAATTTAAACCTCACCCGAAGGTTGCAGCACAAACAAATGATATGGGTGCATTTTCAAGTATACCAGATAGGGTTTTGCTAACAGAAGATGTAAGGGCCTATATTCACTACAAGATTAGTGAAGTAGGTGATTTTGAAACCATTTCTGCTTATCAACATGTCTGTGGACCAGATGGAAGATTGAAAACTAAATATAAGAAGATTGAAGAATCAGGGTTATCTCATTTTGTACACTTCCCACAGACATTTAGCATAGATTCGATAAGAATAGTGTTAAGAAGATTTTATGATGGAAAATTTTAGTTGGATAGACCTGTTGAGATCACAAAGAAAATTATTTGTAGGGTTACTACGTACCCTACAACCGATAAGGCAAAATCCTTTTGCAGTTCATCTTGTCCCAATGTAGAAAAGAACACTAGAGCACAATGGGATGGAAGGGAATTAAAGATATCAACAATCAAAGACCCAAAAATCAAATTCATAGCTCATGTCATTGGGTATAAGATATATCAATCTAGTAGACTAAACAGTGTACCCTGCGGCGCCATGGACATGGCATATAAGATTGTGAAGAAAGATCACCAAGTAGATCTTGCTGAAATTTTACTACATCAAGTGCAAGAGAATATGAAGACAATAGGATCAAAGAAGTCTAATACATGTAATTATGGATCACTGCTTGTCTATACATTTCTCTATCTACAAAAATATGTACCTGGTATCGGTAAAGTAAATTGGCAAACTGATAAACTGATAACTGCACAAATCAATGAAATGATGAAAAGTTTAGGAAAAAATCTGAATAAGGAATTTGATGCATACTTCAAAGAATTCAAGACCAAAATGCATCAAAGGAGTAGAATTTCAAGGGAATTAGTGGATAAGTTTGAAAATGACATATGCTTTGTATTCAGTACAGATCACTCTATGATAAAGGCTGTAGAACCTAGAACAAAATGGCTGGCACCAATGGTATATGAAATGAACTATGATTTCACCTTGAAATCCATTAATGCACTATTGGCATTACTGATAGACATCACTGCCACTAGGTTCAACACATATGAAGAAGCCAAGTCAAGAATAACTACCGACATAGAGATTAAAAAAAATGTCTAGAAGGGCGAAGAAAATGAAGAAAGACCTTACAACAAGATATGGAAATGTATCAGACTCATCTGAGGAGTCACTAGTCAAAAAAAAAACTGAAGGTTGATTGCAGTTAGCCAACAAGCCCTATGATAGCAAGGAAACCAAGTCAGACAAAGAAAAGGATCCCACACCGGTTCCTCCTACAAATGATGAACAAGAAAAATAGTTACTAACACAAAAAGGCATGAAGAAAAGGTCATCAACTATAGCCTCATCCCCTCCAAAGAAAGAAGAAATAAAATTTAAGAAACTAAGGGCAGCTACACCGATGAGGAAATATGCTAAAAGAAAGAACAAGCCTATAGTTGAGGCAAAAAATAAAAGAAGAAAATTGGTTAGAATCAAAGAAGATCTCAAGGAGACTGACAATGAAAATGACACCAATCAATTCAAGGTGGTTCGCAACAAGGTAGGTACACTAGATGAAATAATTGAAGATATAATTGAGAATGGGAATCTTACCGATCCAAGAATTGATAAATTTAATAAAATGTCAACTAAGGACAAAACTAAGTTAGAACATGTGGTCATCCAGATGATGATTAAATTCAAAAAGGTGCCAATGGAATTTGCATGTGCACTACCAAAGGAATTGGATGATAAGATTTTAGAGAAGTGGACCATTGCACTAGATACCGAGAAGAGGAAAAGAGAAAGATCCTTAGTGATAACTGCCCCACACCTAAGCATTGGTGAAATTGAAGAATACATGACCAAGTACCAAGAAAGATTTATGACCAAGAGTCAAGCCATGCAGATAATGGATGAAAATGTGACAGATATGGACATCACATGTGACTCACTATGGACATCTATTTTGAAAGCTGAAGAGAAAGGAAAACAAGAAGCATTCCTAAAATTGTCTAAGAAGAGACAAAATTCGAAAGGTAAAGGTATCTACATTGATGATGATAAAGGAAAGAAGTCAAAGGACACCGGCATATCAGTTACCAAGGTAATTGATATCATCAAGTAGAAGGAAGAGATAATAATTTCATAGGATGCACCAGATCGAGTAGAGATCCACTTGCAGAAGAAAACTGATGAAGATGTACTCATTGAGGACATCACTAATGGTGATCCTGATGATAAAGATGATGAGGATGTGACTATTGAACCATATAGAGATGAAGCACTAAACACTTAAAGTGTATTCACATCTTTACCAGGTGAACTACTAGTACTTGCAGAGGCAGCAGAAATAATTTCCCAAGTACAACCCGATGCCTCTCTTCCTGAGCAAAGCAAAGATACAACAGGGACACAAGAACCCAAGAAACCTGCAAATACAAATCAACCTGAAAAATTAGCGGCATAGTCTACAGAAACAAAGGAAACTGAAGGAACAAAGTCGACCGAGGTGAACCCACCTGACACTTCAACCAAGACTCCCACACCATCTACTGAGAAGCAGAAGAAGGAAGACACTGTGTCAATTGGGAAGGATACTCTGAAGAGTGGAGAAAGAGCTATTGTCATTGTTGAGAAAAAGTCACCTCCTATAGCAAAGAAGAAGAAGAAATGAAAAGAGTCGGTCACCATATATGAAGTAATCATTATACCCGAATGTGACCCAAGGACCCTAAGCCCTAAGGAACTTAGTAAATATTGGGAGCTATGTTCCAAGAAAGTGGCACAAGAGAAGCTAAAGCAAGAGCACAAAAGAAAGAAAGTGTTAACTGATGTGAGGGATATTCTCCAATAGGTGGTACCTAAAGTAAACATTGATGAGAATACTCCCATCATAGATCAACTTGCTACGCTTGTCGACAAAATCAATGCCCCTAATATTGAAGTAGATAAAAGAATTGAAGAAAGGGAAAAATCAAGGATTCAAGACAAATTGGCAGCAAAGATAAGCCAAGAAGTGGCACTTAAAAAGGTAAAATTATCTGAGGTTATTACTGAGGTAAAATCTATCACCCAGATAATCTGTCAATTTCTAATCAAGCTTTGTACTTCAAACACCTTCACTATAGAATTCAATGAAAAGATAAAAGGTTTAGAAGCATAAATCAAGTTGAGTACAATAGCAGCTATCATTGAGCCAAATGCTTTCTTAAAGCATATTCACCGAGTTTAGGAACTCCGGCAGTTGATAGTAGAATTAAAAAAACAAGAAGCACTCATCACCGATCAGGTTACAGAGTTATAGAAAGAACTCATTCCATACCTAAAATGTTTTTAGGCATAGATTGTCAAAGCTGAGCAATTAGTAGCAACACCAAAAATTTTGGTGTTAGACAATATCTTTGACATGCATGCACAAGTCGGTCTTGAGCATATTGCTCTTACCAACTTGAAAGAGGAGTGGGACAACCTCTTGGCATCATTGAAGAAAACCCATCAAACCATTTTTGATAAGATGTAAGTATACTATATATATATATATATATATTGTATTTGGCATTATTATCAAAAAGGGGGAAAACATGTATATGTATATGCCAAATAAGTTTTTGATCTGTATACTACAGTCTACCGGGAGCATGCACCAAGGGGGAGTACTTAGAAATTTTTGATATTGTATATGTATATGGCAGAGATATAAGGAATATATGTATTTTGTCTATATACATTCAAAGTTTTGATCCTAATGCCAAAGGGGGAGATTGTTAATCTCTATTTGAGCATTCAAGGTTGTCGTTAGTATCAAAGGATATTTAACAGATTACTCAGTCACTTATATTGAGTTGGTCGGTAACTAGAAGCAAGATAGAGTAGTTGGTAAAGCCTTTACACCGAGCATTACACAGTTTACCGAGCACCAGAAGACACTGACACCGACAAACAGTAAACACCGAGCATCACAGTATACACCAAGAAGTTTATACAGTGTTTACCGAGGATCACAAAAAATGGCATAGCAATTTGAAATGACACATTATTCTATGCAAATGGTTACAACATATCGTAAAATGATTTACCAAGATCGAGGAGCATTTATTGTAAAGATACTCAACAACTGTAATGTTTATCTTATTGTAATAGATTATCTATGTTAATTTTGTAACGTAGATCTTAGGGTTATGATTATTTTTGTAACCTAATTTTTGTTAAAGCAGAAAAACAAAACACTATATATTTTGAGTGTTCATACCATTTTGTTTGGTTGTTGAACTGATATATATGAATCATGGAGCACTTTAAGTATTTGCCTAACTTCAAGTCAATCAGTTAACAGAGTAGAACCGAGTACAGAAGTTATCAAATTGAGCAGAATCAGAGAAGGCTACCAAGCATAACAGAGCAAAGATTCATCACAGTCAAGGTGATATTTATGAGCACTTATAGATCTATATCAGACAATTGAGTTGTCAACTAGCAGATAACTGCCTATTACTTTCTGACAATTGTAATAGAGTTTTTGGATAAAATCTCTTAACCGAGTAGACTTAATAGTCTTATGTAAATCTCTTAATCGAGTGCACACTTCATTAGTGTTGTTTAAATCCTATAACTAAGTAGATCTAGCTGATCTAATATGTTACTCCTAATAGGGTAAGATCACCAGAAGTGATCAAAACTTGTAGCCCTAACAGGAAAACCTTTCCTATCGATAGTAGTGAAGAATTTGTTGGTGTCATCCCCACTACAATTTTTACCTTCTTACAAGGGTTTTTGCATTACCAAAATACTTTTTTTATGAGTTTGGCATATTGATTTCATGTTGTTTACTTTCATAAGTTAATTAGATGATTGATTCATGTAATTATATTCAAGTTATTTTGGTTGGTTATCACAGTTTGTAGATATAGATCTGAAAGGCTTTTCAAGTTAAATTTTTTGAAGGCACTGATTCACCCCTCCCCTCTCAGTACCTATCTCTCCTAATTCCAATAGCATACATATACGGGAGCTCATCATCATCCTCCCTCCAACCCTCACAGCCAAGGTATGGTCTCCATATGACCTGATCCATATCATCAATCATACAACACCAAAACTCCAGCTTGCCCAGATGATGTTGGACAACCATGATGGTAGATACAATCTAACAATGGTATCATAATGGGAAGATGCTCCCATACCCATAACTACAAAATAACTTCCCCTACTAATAAGGAGGCACTATCTCTGTAAACTACCTCGTGCAAATCATTGTATAACCATGCTAGAATGCAAGAACCCCAAGCGAAACACTGAGGATTCAAAATAAAATCCTCTAGAAGGTGACCCCATCCAACAGAGAAGCCATGACCTTGCCTGTCTGAAAGCAACAATCTGCCTATCAAAGCACCCAAAACCACTGGCAATGTGGGAAATGAAGAAAACTAAGCCCAAGTGATAGAATCATCATCAATGGTGTTATCTCAAAACACCTACCTATAAACTGTGATGTCATACATATAATCATAATAAACCATCTCACCCCAAGTAGGAATGTGAAGCAATCTATAAACATCCTCGTGAGTGATTGTCATCTCCCCAAATGGTAAATGGAAGGTATTGTGGTTAGAGTGCCAACGCTCTACCACAAACATCAAAACACCATGGTTCAGCTGGAACCATGGGATATCAAGAAGGAAGCTCGATCCGCACATCTCGATAATGTGGAACTTAGGCTGGGTCAAATCCTAACATAGGTCTAATACCCAAGAAGCGATGGTCCGTACATATAGCTTACGAAAATGTGCCTATTTCAAAAATCAAGGGAATCATATCAGTATTCTATATCAGTGGATTATTTTAAGTCAATCAATCCTATCAAAAGTATCAAGTACTCAAACCTAGTACCATTTGTTCATGTCTTTATGTCTTGAGAGCAAATTATTAGAATCAATCCTATCAGTTATCTACCTATCAGTATTCTACTATGATTTTTTCTATCCTATCAGATTGACAAATCAAATTCATTGGTACCCTTATCCTGATATCCTAATCACTCATTTTTTTTAACTACAATAGATCGATCTATCTTGGAAATTTAATCGATCATCCAAAGTTATCACAATTTTATAAGAAAATCAAGTTTGAGTATCAAAATTTCAAAATTCCTATAGGCATCATTTGCCTATGCAGAGGTGGCATTTTACCTTAGGCAGTAAATAAAAATTCATATGCGACACTTTACCAAGCACACATGGCACTTTAACTGTTACGCAATACTTCATGACCCTAGGTGACATTTCATCATGGCCAGGCATCATTTAAAACATAGGGATTTATCACACAATGTTTTACACATAGCTTAACTCAAAAACCCTAGTTCTACGCGGTTTCAAATTCATCACAAGCGGTATTTTAACTATCCTATGTGGCATTTCACTATGTGAATGCATCATTTTATGAGCTTATAAAACATTTAATCTATCCTACGTGGTATTTTGTGAAATCACAACTAAAAATAAAGAAAAAATATGCAATAAATGCTATAAAAGTTGTAATAAATGTAGTAGAGGGTCATAATCACTCACAAGAAGACCGTAATCCAGAGGTCTCTGATACCGACAACATCTCTCGAACTGATGCTCTTGAATAGGCACAACAATCATGATCGGCTATCTTAGGATCAAAGCAAAAAATCAATAGTGAAAAGTGAAAATGAATGGTAAAATTAGGTTTTCACACCTATTTAAGCCAATTTGACCTAATTTTGAGGTGATTTTTTTACCTTTTGACCTATATCTATATATATCAATCAAACTAGGGCATTTGTTGAACTAGGAATATCATCAATGTTTTTTAGAAATGAAAACATATTGGAACAAATATAAATCAATATCATTAGTTTTCCTATTAAATGATCAATATGTTTCATTTCTGAGGGGGCATCATAAGAGTATCAAATTGGCATCAAACATTATCAAATCTGGGGCATTAAAATTTTGAAATATAATTAATGGGGTATGTGACATTATCAATCAAATCATTATCATATCAGGAGTCCATATCAGAGGTGTATCAATCAATCAATCAAAGTATCAAATCAGTGATCAGGACATAAAATTCTTTGAATCAATGTGCTATGCACATTAATCCAAAGAGGGGCATTTGTAGACACCAAAAATTAGGCAAGTGCTTTAAAATCATCAAAAGGCAAAATCTTAACAAAATCCTCTAATTCTCATCAAAATGGATCAAATCAATTTTAAATGGACATTTATTAATCAAATTGGACAAAATCATTTAAATCAAAGGAAATATCAAATGATGACATCAAATAATTAAATACAAGCTTAAAGGGACCAAAAACACTATATAATTGACTTTAATCAATTAATTGTATAGTTTTAAATCAAAAATCAAATTGAACCTATTCCCTTACATGGCTAATTTAATTAATTGATGGAATTTAATTAATCCTAATATCTTTCAACAGAAATTGAGCAACCAATGAAAATTGAGAACAAAAGCACATGGATCACTCCAAATAGTTGAATCTCAAACACACATTTCAACTTTCAATCTCAACCACTCAATTTTGTCTTTTTGTCCAAACCTTTGAGACAAACATTTAAATTGTCCCCCCATTTAAAAACATTTCAAAGCTTTTAAATCAACCAAAGATAAATCATGATTAAGTAACTCTACCCCCTACCCTTGGGATTTTACTATAAATAGGAGTCATTTTGAGAGCAATAATATACTAGAGAATTCATTTGCAAAGCATCATCATTATAGGAAATTTATGAGAAATTGAGAGCATTTGAGAGCATTTGAATTGATCTTTGTATCACATTTGAGAGTTGAGAGCTAGATTAAGCATTGTACTATCATATTTCTCATTCTAGATATGTCACTAGTAGATAATAGGTTGAGAGCTCTACTTACCAAATTAGTTATAGAACCATGAGATGTCATGGATGTTAATTCTAATTTTTAGCTTAAATTTGTATTGTATTTTCATAGAATTGTAGTTGATTATCCTAATTTCATGAAGGTTTTAAACATTCACACACACTATGATGGATGGTTTTTTTTGGTTACAAACAGGTAATTGTGAAAGAATCTGAATAGTTTAAGACAACCTTCACAACACCTTGGGGAACCTATATTTATGTGAGGATTCCTTTTGGTCTCACAAATGCCAATGCAACTTTTCAAAGAGCAATGGGTGCTTCTTTTGCATAATTTATAGATGATTTCCTTGTTGTTTACCAAGATGGTTTAACTGCATATTCCAAAAAGGAAGAGGATCATTGTTCTGATTTAGAGAAGATATTTGTAAGAGCTTTGGAGTATGTAATTTCATTGAACCAAAGGAAATGCGCATTTACAAGTTGCTTGGACACCTAGTTGGAAAGAAAGGAGTAATAATTGACCCAGAAAGAGTCATGGCAATTGATAAGATTCAAAAGCCAAAAAATGTGAAGGGAATTCAATCCTTCTTTGGCCAGGTAAATTTCTTAAGAAGATTTGTTACAAACTTTGCTAAAGTTACTAGGCCAATACCAAGATGTTGAAAAAGGGATCTGTGATCAAGTAGGAAGGTGAGCCTGATGAAGCTTTCAAAAATATCAAACAAAAAATCAAAGATGCACCTGTTCTTAGAGAACCTAATTATGACATTCCAATGCACATTTTCTCTTTTGCATCTTTTCATACTATTGCTATAGTTTTGTTGCAGAAAAATAATGAAGGTTTTCAGCATCCTATTGCATTTTTCAGTAAATCCTTGCAAGTGGTTGAATTGAAATATGACATCAATGAGAAACAAGTATATGCACTTGCAAAGGTAGTGAAGGATTTTAAATGTTATTTGATGGGAGCAACTATGATTGCTTTTGTACCAAGTGTTGCAGTAAAGGATATTTTTTCATAGCAAGAGGTGTCTGGGAGAAGATGCAGATGGATTAATAGAATCTAGGAATTTAACATTGATATCCAAATTACCAAGTTGGTTACAGCCCAAGGATTGGCAAAATTGATGGCTCAATCCAATCAAAATGAAATTGACTACACATGTGATATGGATGATTGTATCTGGTATCAAGATGTTATCTATTATTTGAGAAATATGACGTATCCAATTGTACACACTAAAATGGTGCACTTATATGGATCATTACATGCAAGAAAACTCAAGAATGAGCCCTCACAAATCAATCCATAGCTCCCTAGGCATGGAGTGCAAGGGTTTTAAGAATGCTCTCAGCTAGAGCTATTAAGCCAATAACCTTGCTAGTAAACCATGCAATGGGAGATTCAATGAAGACAAGGGCAAGAATGCCAATATCCCCAAGAATCAAGAATGAAAATGCAATGCAATGCTATGCTAGAAATGGAAATGCAAGCTAAGCTATGAAAATGAAAGATGCAAGTATTACAACGCCTCCTAGTTAAACTAGATGAGTTAATCTAAAGCATAAATGAAATCTAAGCTAAGAATGAAGCTACTATGCAAGAAATGAAACTATGAAAGCATGTAAATGTGATGCAACAATGGTCTCCAAAGCTTGAATGAAAGAATGTCTTCAAAGAGCTCCAAATGACCTAGAAAACCTGCAGCATAACATTAGCATAAAAAGTTGGGGATCTCAAATGAAGAAGAGAGCTCTCCTTTTAAAGGAAGTGCAAAGGAATGGACCATGGAGATTAAGAGGCAAAATATTTAATCAACGGTGGAGCTTGAAAGAGGAGCAATCCATGTGCACAAGTATCCTCCAATGAGAAAATAGGAGTTGACTTTTGTGTCCATATGAGACAAAAAGTGCTTTTTCTCTTTTTATAAAATAAGAATAATGCTTTATTTGTGCAACTTAGGATAAGAGGAAAAGTGGGGGCTTTTTATTTATTAAAAGGGGAGGAAATATTCCTTTTAATAAATAAAGACTTAGGATAAGATGGTTAGCCCATAGAAAATAATCAAATAAATGATAGAACTAGGATTTGATAAAGAACAAGCAATTTATGATTTTAGCAAAAGGGGCTAATAGTCTAGGTGACCATTTTTAGGTGTATACACCAATAGGAATGGATGACAATAAGAAAAGGACACTGAAGTTGCAAGCAATAAAATATGTTATTATAAAATGCAAGCTATATAGAAAGAATTTGGACTGGATTTTATTGCACTAGTAAATTTTAGCTTGTTTTTCGATGTGGTTTAGTCGATTATTAGATGCCTATTGGTCGGCTAATCGACTATAACAGTTAGATTTTTTTCATTGATAATATGAAACATCAAATGTCCATTGAAATTGTGATGTCAAAAGTGGTTGAATTATCGACAGAAATGACGTCAAAATCATTACTTCAACCTAAAAGAATTGTCTGTTATATCGTTTACCTTTGTGACCAATGTTGGTCAAAAGTGCGATGTAAAATCATTAGAATAAACGTTGAATGTGTAGCTTTCTCATTGATTTTTCTATTCTTTGTTGGTAAAAAAAGCAATAAAAAATTTAACATTTTAATATATATATATATATATATATATATATATATATATATATATATATATATATATATATATATATATATATATATATATATATATGTATGTATGTATGTATGTATGTATGTATGTATGTATGTATGTATGTATGTATGTATGTATGTATGTATGTATGTATGTATGTATGTATGTATGTATGTATGTATATGTATATGTGTGTGTGTATATATATATATATATATATATATAGCTATATATATATATATATATATATATATATATATATATATATATATATATATATATATATATATATATATATATATATATATATATATATATATATATATATATAATCAAATTAAGCACGACAATATCATGTCGCTATTGTTTACTATTTACAAACAATCACACATTTTCTATCTTATTTCACACAAACATGTCAGGTGATGAGAAAGAGGGGGATTCTTTGAGGATTGAATGGGTTGTGGGAGAGTTTGGGAAAGGCTTTCTTGGACTGCCACTCTCCACCACCCGCCATTTCCACCTTAGCATTCCCATTTCTTGGGGATACTTCTCACCATGTATGACAAGGTAGAGCTCCTTGTCCATTTCTAGCTGTACATCTTCTTTCTTCAATCCTACATGAAATACATATTTAATTCCACCAAAATTACTTTTAAATTACAACCTTTTAAGGATAAGAACATAAAAATAATAGCAAACATAAACACAAGAAATACTAGATTTATGTGGAACAACTTGTAAAGGGAAAAACCATGGAAAAGATTGCTCTCAAATATATGCACACCGATTAAGGCAAGTTACAAGAAAGAATAACTACCAAAGAGACTATGAAGAATGATAAGAGATAATAGATCCACCACTAATGTCCAACCCACTCATTTTTTTCAATACTATGGAAACTAAAATATATTTGTGAAGGTTTTATAGACATAGGTTACTGAATCATCATCTCTGCACTGGTACTCAATCTGGAAACCCTTGTATGTATATAGCCACTCTAGAAAATCTCCACAAAAATCCCTTCTAGCCTCCACTACATATATGTCTTCTCATAATCTAAAAACTTCAGCCCATCATTGATTCTCATCAATGTACCAATTTGGATAGTAAGTCTAATTTAATTTGTCTATGGACTGAGACCTTAAATTATTGACCTTCTCTTTGTTTTGATAAGAGTATAACATTCTCTACTTAATAGGGCCAACCGCGTGAAGGTGGAAGCTCATCTGGCCCCTCCTAGGAGCCTCTTATGACCCTTTACGACATTTTAAGACCTCTAAGATCTTTTCTTAGGGATTGTAAATGGTCATAAAGGGTCATAAGGGGTCCTAGGACACAATAGATGAGAAACATAATTGTAGGCATCATGGTCACATTTTTTTGGAGACAATGTAATTGAGTTGTATACCCAATTGATGGAGTGCAACTTCTGCACCTCCAATTCCAAGTTGACACTGTAGAATCCAAATACCATAGATAAGGAATAAATTTAGAGAGTGGAGGAGGGCCATAACGACAAAAATAATATAGGAAAAACCTCAAGTTAAATGAGGCAACTGCAAACATTTTAATAAATTTTTAATATTAAATAATGAAATTTGCATTTACTAGTGTTCTAAGCCCCCTCATAACATGATTTATTATTGTAAGCCCCCTCTAACTTACACATCTATAAAATGAAACTACAACCTATTGGGATTGAGACAAACCTTATAGAACAACAACAACTAGGAAGGATCTCTTGCCAACATCTGTTGAATACATCTATTGGAGGACCTTTTATTCATGAGCTACACCTCGTATTCATGAGTAGGACCTTGTAATCATGAGCTACACCTTGTATTCATGAGCTATAGATGTATTTGGAGGACCTTGTATTCATGAGCTATAGATATATTCAAAAGATGTATTCAACAGATGTTGGCAAGCGATCCTTCTTGGCTGCTATTGTTCTATAAGGTTTGTCTCAATCCCAATAGGTTGTAGTTTCATTTTCTAGATGCTTAAGTTAGAGCGGGCTTACAATAATAAATCATGTAATGAGGGGGCTTAGAACACTAGTATATGTAAATTTCAATATTTAATAATAAAAATCTATTAAAATGTTTGTAGTTGCCTCATTTAACTTGAGGTTTATCTTGTATTATTTTGGTCATTATGGCCCTCCTCCACTCTCTAAATTTATTCCTTATCTATGGTCTTTGTATCCCATAGTGTCAACTTGGAATCAGAGGTGTAGAAGTTGCACTCCATCTCTTGGGTATACAACTCAAGTACGTTGTCTCCAAAAAATTGTGACCGTGATGCCTACAATTATGTTTCTCAACTATTGTGAAATCTGCATTTATGTTTCTGAGCTGTCATTTTTATACCTTCTCTCATTTGCTAGCATTTTTACTCTTTGAGTATCCCCTTTCTCCTTTGCATCCAAAATGAACTCATTCCAATCCCTCACTGGAATAAAGGGAGACTTCATACCATGCTATGCTCAAACTTCATTGAGACTTCATACCACATGGTGTTTGTAGATTACGTTCAATGCATTATGTATGCTTGTATTGGTGGGAAAACTCTTGAAAATGTGCAAAAGAGATTGCATTCAACCATATTGTTTACATGACACATGTAGTTTACCTCCAGCCTAAATCAGCATTGCGTACAAATCTATAGATGGTGTGTGGTATGAGGCCTCACTCAAGCTTGAAAATGATAGGCAATCCATAGTTAAGGTCAACGAACAAATGGAATAACCAAGAAAACACTATACATGAAATCATATGATTGATAGTAGATTGGGGCTCACCTGACCCATAAACATAATGAATTATTCTAAAAAAAGATGTAAACCATATATATGCGCACTTGAGGCAAAGAGAAGTTGCGTCATATCCATATTAAAATATTAGTTACAATATGAAAATACTAAACTAACTAATTCATGATTTCATCTCTACATATGGTCACAACAAAGATATGCGATTACAATACAAAGAAGGCATCGTAAAAATATAATTTCAGAATTTTCCCTAGCCTGACACGTTTTGCACTCAAATCCTTCATCGTGGATAAGTGGAGATAGGTGGATAGATGAAGATGAGTTGTCATCAACCCAACTAAAGTATCTACAACTATTATTTCCCTGTGATGCCCAGTCTGAATTAGTTCTTATATTATAATAAATAGTATTTACATTAGAAACATTAAATATATACACATTAGCAACCTTTTTTTCTATTTGGGCAGCACCAAAATTGTCTTCCAAGGTTGTTCAGTGTCCGTGAAGTCTTCAACACACATTGCCCACCACCACACTGATAGTTTGCCACATTGACAAGAGTCATCGAGCCTATATATCAATAATGCACCGCACCATTGTTACAACATTTATTATTTTTATATGATTATTTTTATATGAAATACATCAAGGAGTACATCAGAAATATTAACCATTTACAATAATGAAAAGTAAACCTAAATCAAATAGCTCATTTTTATATCAGCATGTGTAGTCTGTGTATATGAAAAATGAAAGAAATATGAAGCTAAAATAAAACAGTGAACAAAATAGTATTCCACATAGACTAAATGAAATATACCATCAAAATAAGGTGACAAAATCCTATCACGAAGCACAGACATAGGAAATAAAAAAGGGACAAAAGACAATAAATAATAAAAATCATTTATACTATAATGAAAAAAAGAAACACTCTTTGTCAACAATTTTCAAAATCATTAGGACTATAGAAAAATAATTAAGACTATACAAAATCAAATTTTAGAAATGGACGGTTCTGATGCTTTTCCATTATAAAAATTGAGCATTCATCATTTGCTATTGTGTATTCCATTTAAGTATGTCAAAAATGTTCAAAATCTTGTCACCAAGCACAGACAAGAAATAAGAAAAATCATTAGGACTATAGCAAAATCAAGTTCTAGAAATAGACGGTTCTGATATTGCTTTGCCATTACAAAAATTGACCATTCATCATTTGGTACTTCTTGGTGTATTCCATTTAAGTTTACTAACAGAGACTTAGTAGTAAAAGCATTGTATTCCATTACAAACATAGACTTAGTAGTAAAAACATGTCCTTTGGTTTACTAGTTTACTTATAATCAGTATGTCCTTTGGTTTACTAGTTTAATCTAGTTTAAGAATGGTTTGTTTCATGTTTGAATGTACCATTGAATGAAGCTTGGCTATATTAAGTACAATCTTAAGACTCGTGACTCTTCAAATTCTCTTGTTTCCTTCAAACCTCCAAACATGTGTACTATGAGTAGCCCTCAAACAAATGGACTTGTGATGATTTTCACAATAGTATATGTGTTTGAGGAAATCTCATATTAGTGCTTAGGAAAATTTGAATGCTTAAGCATTTGCACCTGTAGAAAACTGTGCCCCCATGTCCCATGGGATGCCATGCCTCCTCCAATGTTTATGTCATACACCCTGTGGTAGTCAGACTATGTGTCGTGCCTGTGCAAAGAGTATTTATTACATAATTTTCAAAGATGATATAAAGATATTCTATTTTATACTTAGCAAGATTTTAATATTAATATGCTTAGCAAGATCTTGCTAAGTATAAAATATAATCTTGATTATACATAATCTTGCTAAGTAAAAAAAAAGGTGAATTTCATTTCTCATTTCATTATTTCATTTGTGAAAAAAAGAAGTGCAGCATGCTTGAAGAAGATAAGTCCCTTCATTTTAATATTAATATAATTTTCATATTCATTTTGTCAAAATAAATTGATTTTGCATACGAACTATATGAAAGGATGCATTGGAGGAGGCATGGCATCGCATGGGAAATAGGGGCATAGTTTTCTACGGGTGCAAATATGTTGCACCGTAGTCGGTGCCTCTCTACAACAGGGCATAGATATCCATCAAAGCATGAAGGATAGAGGATATTGTATGGTCAAGGGTTCCTCAGGCATACCTATGAGCCTAGGAGGATTTTGTATGGTCAAGGATTCCTCATGCATTCCATTTAATGTAGCAATACCTAAATGTATCTTCATGATATCCTCTCAACAAAAAGCTTCTCTTAACTACCTCCAAGTATTTTGCAACCTTACTTGGTATTTGAAAAAAATAAAAAGTGTATATTGGGACTAGCATGAGGGGGTCTTTAATTTAAGTTATCCTTCTAGAAAGTGATAGACATTTTCCCTTCCAATAGGGAAACATCCTTTGGATTCATTCTGTAACATTTCACCAAGCATCAATTGAGTTCAATTTTCTTATTAGAGGCATTCCCATATACTTACTTGGAAGAAAATCAGTATTAAAACCAAGTATCCTTTGAATCTGAAGCCTATCCACATTACCCTCCATAAGAAAATATATTTTTGACTTGGCGTCATTAACCCTATGCCCATCAGCCACCTCAAATTTATTTAAGAGATTCCTTAAAGTTCTTTCTTGTTTGATTTTGGCAGTGCCAAAAAGGAGGGTATCATCTACAAATTGTAGATGTGAAATGTTGTTGATTCCACCTAAGACCTGGATGACTTCCAAGTAGTCTTCTTGAATATTCTTCAAATTTATACCAAGAACCTTCGTGACCAAGAGAAATAGAAAGGGTGAAAGCAGATCACCCTGCTGTAGCCCCTTTGTAGCTGGAAAAAGTTTTTAGGAACACCATTAATTAGAAAAACATAATAAGTGGAAGAGATTCAAATATAAATCCACTTGCACCAGGATTTGTCAAAGCCAAATCTTCTCATGATCTCAATCAAAAAATCCCATGGGTTATGATGATTCCATCAAGGATTTGTTTTTCCTTTAAGAATATGATCTTCTCTTTGTTTATTATGTCATTGAAACAAAATATGAGTCTAGTTGCCATTTCTTTTGCCATAATTTTGTATATTGAATTTCATGAAGCAATCAACCTATACTAATTAAAAGAGGATGGAGATTGTATTTTTTGGATCATGGCAAGATACGTAGCATTCCATGACTTAAACACAACCCTATGTTTCCTAAATCCTTAAAATTATCAAAACCATTACCAGCATGCTAAACTCCAATGAAATGTTTCCTTGGACCTTGTTGGATCTCAAGTCCAACAATTGTAGATTCTTAAGATAGCCTAATGTACTCGGAACTTCCCCAATAAAATTGTTGTATCAGATATTAAGATAGAACAAGCCTGTAAAGTTTCCAATATCCTTGGTATATTGCCAGTGATATTATTGCTTACCAAGAGAGGTCAAGATAGCTTGGGAGAGAGGTTTCCTATACCTCTTGATAAATTCCCATTGAAATTGTTCCATGATAGATTAGTTAAATTTAGTTGCACCAGGTCAATTTTAATAATCAGTAGACTAGAGATTATTTATATATATATATAGAAGGATATATATTGCTTCAAGATTTGATGCCCTAGGTAGATACTTTCCAAGTTAGATGGGTCGTATGGAGGTTATAGGTTAGATACTTGACAACAATCTTTGGTTTATTTTGTTGACAGTTCGTTTAGACTGTTTAGGAACAGTTAATATAGTTATTTGGGGAGAATGGAGTCTATTTTAAGGGGGGATCCATGTAAGGAAGGGTGTGAAGAAAGGTGGTGTGAAAAACCATGAAGATGTAACAAGGTTATCATCAATAAAATCTATTTCTTTGCATTTTTGTATCTCACTGTCCTGAAGGAACAATCAATGAATCCATAACTCCAATGGTTGATGAAACATGATTGAGACTTGGTTAAGTAATATATAAAACTCCTCCATTTCTTATTTTCATGTTTATGTATTTACCTTAGCATTTGGTTTGATCTCAAGGAAGAAAAATTGACTAGTGTGACTGTGACTGGCTTTTAGAGGGTATAGTCAATAGTTTAAGGTTGTATTCCTTAATACAATATGGCTAAGGTCAGCCACCCCCCTAAACCATGGTACCAACAATATGGATAAGGTCCTAGATATCTTCCATAGACTTGTCCTTGTACACAACATGGGTGTCACACATCTTTATGTCAAGGGATATTCTCTTATTATAATTGAAGCATGCAAGAAAAGAGTTTTCCAAAATTGGCAAATCCATTATGTTTAGCGACAATCTTGGATGCTCCTTCATAAATTTGATAACTTTACATTATCTCAAATATGTATAGAGAGGGAAATAGGTTATCTAATCTACTTGCAAATTGGGCATGTGATAGGGATAAAATGGTGTTTTCTAATGACATTAACCCATTATAAATTTACTTATAGCTAGAAGATATAGTAACCCATTATAAAGTACTTTGACTCTATCATGTTGTCAAGTCTCATGTTTAGGATTGCATTTGTATCATCACTTTATTTGAAACTAGTCACCTTATTATTTTATAGTAGTTTTGATCTTATGAAAATACAAATCCTTAATTTTGGAAAGAATCTTGTAGATTGTTCACTATCATTGACAATTCTGTATAACACATTTTTTCTTACAGGAGTAGCCATTGGATCAAGGTGGTAGTAAATTGTTTCTTATGTTAACATTTGTTACTATTATGTAACTGGTGTCCTATTTTGTGTGGTTCTCAGTTGAGTGTTTCACCTTAGATTATTGGTCAGTGGCTATCCCTTGCTAAAAAATAATCAAACTTTTATTTTAAGGGTTAAAAATTGAGTAGTATGATTTTACATTACTCTGCATTTGACAAAATATACGATCCAAATTTTACTGTGTCATTTTTGTTCTCTTAGATTCACAAAAAGCTACCTTGAGTAACATATACATGTAGCTTAATTCACCCTTATGAATATCAATGGTTGTGGCTTCAAGTGTTTGTGTTCATATGATAAATGGTAGGACTACATCTTATTTTGGGATGAGAGTGAGGCTTAGTCTACTATTGTAAGAAATGTAGGTCAACTATGTTATATCACATGAAAATTTTATTATTTTTTATGTATTAAGTAATGTGTAATATTCTTGAGGATTTGAATTATGTTACATGATAGTCATTAATATCTCTTACTCTATTCTAACTTGTATGTAAGTTGTGCCTTCCAGTAACTATTGATGTTTCTTGATGTGTTTAGGGATCATCTTGTCCTTAAATATTTTGTGTCAGTTACAAATTATCCATAGCAACATAGTAATCACGTTAGATATAATAAATTTTAGTAGAGATAACATTATATCATTCATGTCAAATGATCATAATCCAAGCACCATACATCTATCAAAGGTTAACTATGAACAATAACTTGGTCATCCCTTTCAAATTCAACCCAAATCCTAAATCATTTCTATAAAGTGAGTTAATGGCCCATTCACATATGCATCTTAATGGTCATTAGTAACTTAAGAAAAGATAGATGACACAAATCATTATAACGCAAGAATCATAGCCTAAAAGTTCACTTAAATGGAATACACAATACTAAACTCATCGTTTGGAGTTTGGTGAATAATATCCTGAAGGTTCATCATTTGGAATCATAGCTTAAATTTCACTTAAATGGAATTCAACTCCATTGACATTTCATAGGGAAACCAAAACACAAACTTGGTCTTATCACACCCAAAATTTAGAACTGTCCACTTAGACAAGGTATTCACCAATTAATTATGGCCACTGTTTTAATCTTTCTGACCAAGTTTCCCAAAGGACCAATAGGGATAGTAAGGTAGTCTTGGTTCTAATAGTTGGACAGTAAGTCTCCCAAATGGATCGGTTGTGAATCTCCTCCAAACTCCCAATATTCACCAATCTTCTCCAAAGGGTAGGAGGCCTAAATGGTTGGTTTAGTGAAGGAGGTGCAACTTAGACATGGTCTCTAGACAATCTAACTATAGGAACATTTAGAGGAACTTGAAACAAGTCCAAACCTCCAATATTAGCCTCTAACTTGAAGCCCATCAAAAGTTATGGGATCTACAACTTTTGGTTATCCCACTCTGCCAGTCACATAGATGTTAGGATTAACAAGGCAGAAATAACAATTACGTGCAAATATAACCAATATTAGAAAAATAATAAAACACATAGAAGAGAACATAAAACACAAAGATTTAACATGGTTCACCCAATCCCTGGGCTACATCCACCAACAGTGAGTCCAATATTTTATTATCTAGTGATTACAACCTGATTACAATCCGTAATCCCTTACAGCTCAATTCTGTCACAAGTACTAAAATCATACATCATCATGAAATCCCTAACCTAAGCCAATATAACAAGGCTTATGTCAGTTAACAAGTTAACCCTAAAATACTTGACGAGTCAACCTAAGAAAAGGCTTGACAAGTCAACATAGGGAAATGTTTGACGTGTCAACTCAAAAATGCTTGACGAGTTAACCCCCCAAAAAAATTTTGGGGCGATGCTGCGAACCCCATGATAAATGAAAAGTGTACAGTACTTTCCTGGATAGTACTTTCCTGATCAGTCACCACAAGATAACAATCTCCCACTTGGGGACTGATCAGACTCCACACCAAACAAAAATCTCCCACTTGGAGACTGATCTTGTAGCTAAACCGCTACCCTATGAGGCTCCCATTGGATCCAACCACCCTAGACTCAACTGTCCCTTTATTCTGTTCAATCTAGTAGACCAACTAAAGTTGAACAAGAGTGAAACTTCTCCCTTGTTACTACCTTTGTAAACATATCTACTGGATTATCATCTATATGTATCTTTTCTAGCTTTAACTTCCCATCATCCAAAACTGACCAAATGAAATGGTCCTGCAACTGTATGTATTTTTTCTTTGAGTGCAAAGCAGAATTCTTCGAAAGATGAATGGCACTTTGGCTATCTGTATGTAGAAAATTATCCTTTTGTGGATGTCCCAATTCTTCCATGAAGAATTGAAGCCATATCATCTCCTTGGCTGCCTCTGTAGCAACAACATACTCTACCTCTGCAGTGGATAAAGCAACCACCTTTTGTAGTCAAGAAATCCAACTCACTGCTAGCCCAACAATAGTAAATACATAACCTATAGTACTCCTCCTGCTATCTATATCTCCTACCAAATCTTAGTCAACATAGCCTTGTACAGTAGTAGTAGAACACCCAAAGTGTAAACACTTATTGCATGTACCTCTCAAATATCTGAGAATCCTTTTGACTGCATTCCAATTCTCAATACTAGGGTTACTCATATATCAGCTAATGACTCCCACTACATGTGCAGTATCTGGCCTAGTACATACCATAGCATACATTAAGCTCCCTACAGATGAAGCATAAGGTACCTTAGACATTTTAGTCTCTTCTTCTAATGTCTTGGGACACATATCCTTAGTCAATTTCAAATGACTAGGCAAAGGTTTGCTGACAGCTTTGGCATTCTCCATAGAGAAACATTTCAACACCTTCTCAATATAATCAGCCTGAGATAGAGACAATTTTCTATTTTTCCTATCTCTGCAAATTTTCATACCAAGGATTTGTTTTGCTGCCCCCAAATCCTTCATAGAAAAAGATTTCACTAACTGTTGTTTCAACCCCTGAATGTGATCCATGTTAGACCCAGCTACAAGCATATCATCAACATATAAACATAAAATAATGTAGCCGTCATCATCCAACCTCTTAAAATAAACACAATGGTTAGAATGACACCGACTATATCCATTCTCATTCATAAAAGTGTTAAATTTAATATACCGTTGCCAAGGTGCTTGCTTCAAGCCATATAAAATTTTCTGCAATCCGCACACCAAATTCTACTTACCCTTGACCTCAAATCCTTGTGGCTAGACCATATATATTTCTTCATCCAAATCACCATGAAGAAAAGCTATTTTAACATCAAGCTACTCTAAATGCAAATCTTTAGTAGCCACAATACTTAAAATAGTATGGATAGAATTCATTTTAACATCTCATCAAAATCAATACCATGTTTCTGTGAAATCCTTTTAAGACTAATCTGGCTTTAAATCTTTTTGTACCTCCATCCTCTTCTTTTATCCTGTAAACCCATTTATTCTGTAAAGCCCTTTTACCTATAGGTAACTTACATAAATCACATGTTTGATTTTTCAGTAAAGAGTCCATTTCATCTGTCATTGCAAACTCCCATTGAAGCTTTCTATCCACCTACATAGCTTCATTATAACATTCAGGTTCACAAGCATCTGTCAACAAAATAGGATACAAAGATGGAGAAAATCTTTTTGGAGGTCTGCTTAGCCTTGTTGACCGTCTAACATTCACTAGGGTGTGTGGTATTTTTTATTGCTATTGTTGCAGAGCATAAGGAACTACTGGAACATGAACTTGTGGAGTATCATCCAGTACTACATAGTCATTTTCTTTCCTCTCATGCTGCTGCAATAGATCTTTGTACAATACTTTCTCATTGAACATGACATCCCTGCTTCTTACAATTTTATGATTTTCAAAATCCCAAAGCCTATAACCAAATTCATCAATGCCATATCCAAAAAATACACATTTCTTTGACTTAGCTTCCAGCTTGGTTCTATTTTTAGAATCTATAAGTGCAAAAGCTTCACAACCAAAGGTTTTGAGAAAAGAATAACTCACCTTCTTATCACTCCATGCTTCCTCTGGAATACCATAGTCCAAAGGAGTAGAGGGGCCTCTATTGATTAAATAAACAACAATGTTCACAGCCTCTTCCCACATATTTTTGGATAGCCTAGCATGCAACCTCATACTCCTTGCACACTCCATTATTGTCTAGTTCATGCGTTCAGCCACTCCATTTTCTTGTGGAGTCCTTGGTAGAGTTTTTTGCCTACGAATACCATTAGAGGAACAATATTATTCAAATTATGTGCTACAATACTCACCACCATTATCAGATCTGAGACATTTTAGCTTTTTACCAGTCTCATTCTCAACCAAGCATTTCCATTTCTTAAAAGTTTGAAATACATCAGATTTCTATCTAAAGAAATAAATCCATACTTTTCTTGTTGCATCATCTATAAATGTAACATAATATAAAGAACCACCAAGGGAAGATACCTGAGCTGGTCCCCATACATCTGTATGCATAAGTTATAATCTCTCATTTTTCTTTTCCTTCCCACTTTTCACAAAACTAACTCTCTTTTGTTTTCCATAAACACAACTTTCACAGAAATCCATATTGACACATTTTAGACTAGGTAAAACTTTCTTTGAATGAAGTAATTTCATACCTTTTTCACTCATGTGCCCGAGTTTGTTGTGCCACAGTGCTGTGTTAGAATCTACAACAGTAGTCTAATGTTCTTCCTGCTCAACTGCAACCACTGTTCCTGAATATTCATTATCTTCTGAAACAATTAAAGTAGAAGGAACAATATGACCTGTACAAAGATATAAGGTGCCTACTTTCACACCTTTTGCTACTATTAAGGAACCTTTTGAAACCTTCCAATTTCTATCATTAAAAGTAACTATGCAACCCTCATCACCCAATTTCTCTGCTAAAATTAAATTCCTATTCATCCTTGGAACATGTCTTACCTCTTGTAGTAACCAATGATTCCCATTCTACAACTTAATCTTAATTTTCCCCTTTCCAACTATCTGACAAGGTTCATTATCTCCCAAATAAACTAGCCCAAAATCCCCTTGGACATAATCAAGAAAGTAATCTCTATGGGGTGTAGCATGAAATGAAGCCCCAGAATCTAAAACCCACGAATCATCAATACTTTCTAAGGAAAGAATCAAAGCATCCTCTTCAGATTTTTTACTTACCACATTTGCCTCCTTGTTTCCATCATGTTTGTCTCCTTGATCTTTCTTCCGAGACCAACACTCTTTCTTCTTATGACCTGGTTTTCCACAGTACCAGAAATCATTGGGTCCTTTGGATTCGGACCTCTTTCCCTTTGATTTTCCTCTTGATTTCCCATGATTTCCAGAGTTGTTTCCTCTCTCATTGGTTCTACCCCTGCTTTGTGCATTTAAGGCACTTCCTGATGTGGATCCACCTGAGCTTTTCCTATGAATTTCCTCACTCAGAATAACACCAATAACATCATCATATTTTAGGGTATTAGAACCAGAAATCAAATTACTAACAACAATTACCAAGCCATTCCAGCTTTCTAGCAAAGAACACAAAATCAAGAGAGCCCTAATCTCTTCATCAAAACTAATTTTAACTAAGGCTAACTGACTTGTAACTATATTAAACTCATTCAAATGACCAGCGACTGATCCACCTTCTACCATTTTCATATTAAATAAACACTTCATAAGAAATACCTTGTTTGAAGCTGAAGGCTTTTCATACAACTTCGCTAGGGTTTCCATCAGAGTTTGAGCTATCGTTTCTCCAGTAATATTGAATGCCACCGATTGTGCCAAGCATAGATGAATACTCCCCAGTACCTTCCTATCCAAAATATCCCATTCTTCCTGAGACATTGATACCTCTTTCTTGGCTATTCCCTCTAATGGCTGCCATAGATCCTTCTGATAGAGATAATCCTCCATTTGCATCTTCCATAATTGGAAGTTCTACCCATTAAACTTATCAACCTTTAGCCTACCCTCATTTTCCATTTCTCCCACTTAACTAAGAGACTCTCCCACTGACTCGTGAGACCTGCTTCAGAGAATAGATGAAAGAACAAATGAAATAACGTCGCTTTGATACCACTTGTTAGGATTAACAAGGCAGAAATAACAATTATGTGCAAATATAACCAATATTAGAAAAACAATAAAACACATAGAAGAGAACACAAAACACAAAGATTTAACATGGTTCACCCAATCCCTGGGCTATGTCCACCAATAGTGAGTCCAATATTTTATTATCCAGTGATTACAACCTAATTACAATCTGTAATCCCTTACAGCTCAATTTCGCCACAAGTACTAAAATCATACATCATCATAAAATCCCTAACCCTAAGCCAATATAACAAGGCTTATATCAATTAACAAGTTAACCCTAAAATACTTGACAAGTCAACCTAAGAAAAGGCTTGATGAGTCAACCTAGGGAAATGTTTAACATGTCAACTCAAAAACACTTAAGGATTTAACCCCCCAAAATTTTTTTTGGGGCAAAGCCCCGAACCCCACAACGAATGAAAAGTGTATAGTACTTTCCTGGATAGTACTTTCCTGATCAGTCACCACAAGCTAACAATAGAGATGCTTGGCTAGGTTTTTAGTCCTATCTCCTTGGAATCACCACCATTTGGTCAGAAACTAATTGCAAAAGAAAATAGACCCTCATATCTCTCGTTTAAACCTAGAATTAGAGTTTTCCCATGGTTGAATCGAGAGATATGATTCAAAAAAGTTGACAACCCTAGTTTATCTATAAAAATGACCTGTTATCGACTGTCACCTGATTTATCTTCAATTTCTCAACCAAATAACCTCATATTTGTTGCAAAAAGAAGCTAAGACATCTAAAAAACTTCCTATGAAGTTATTTTTCCATACTAATCCGCACGGGTTTAGGAGAAATCAAACACCACTCAAAAAATGTTAAAAATCACAATTTTTTCCAAGAGAAATAAACTAAAAGAGCTCAAATCAAATATTTTGGGCACTAATGGCGATGCCCACAAAATTGATAATCTAGACTTCCTCTAAGTCTTCCAATTCCATTATCTACCAAATGTTCAAGGATACATTCAAACAACCACACTTACATTAATAAACATTATTTTCCCAATGGTTTTAATAAGCATTTGTAAGGTTAGGGTTAAGAGATGAAACTAGTGAAGATGATTGATCCAAGAAACTAGGGTTAAGTGCTTATGATTGAATTCTGGTGTTGACAGATGCCCTCCTTCTCTCCTTCACCTCTCCTTTATGCACGAAGTAATTGCAAGGTTAGGGTTATAAAATGAAACCGTGTATTTTTTTTTAGTTATATTCTTGTGTTGGTCAGAATTACAACCACCTGTCATGGTTGTAATTCTGACCAACACGGGAATAGATTAAAAAAAATCAAATTTTCCTTCTATAAACTGACCAAGGAAAATCATTTTAATGCTTGGTCAAAAATGTTGGTCTAAAAAGTGGGTCAAATGTAGTGTGTTGAAATGTGTTGATGAAAATCAAGCTGATAGGCTGTTAAAAGAAATGCATGAGGGGATATGTGGTGGACATTATATGGGAAAAACTATTGCTCAAAAGATTCTAAGAGCAGGGTTTTGGTGACCTACAATCTTCAAGGATGCAGAGCAACTGGTAAGAAAATGTGATGCTTGTCAAAGTTTTCTAGCAAGCTCAAATTTTCAAGAAATGTACCATTAAGGCCAGTGGAAGTACAGGCCCCTTTCCAACAATGGGGGGTGGATTTTATAGAAGTACCAAACAAGTCTAGTGGGGGACACTCTTGGATTGGATATTAGTTGCCACTGATTATTTTACAAAGTGGGTAGAGCTTATTCCTACAAGGAATGCAACTAGCAAGGTGGTGACTAATTTCCTATTGAATAATATTGTAACAATATTTGGTTGTCCTGAAAGGATTTTAAGTGATAATGCAATTTTCTTCAGATCTACTGAGTATAAAGAATTTTGTAAAGGTTTAGGAATCCAGATGTCGTATTCCTCACCCTATCATCCACAAGGAAATGGACAGGCAGAATCATCCAACAAAAGTTTGATTAAGATTCTCAAGAGGATTCTTGAAAAGAATAAAAGGGCATGGAATTCAAAATTACCATTAGCTATATGCGTTGACAGGGTAACTAGAAAGAAGGAAATTGGATGTGCACCATTTGACTTAGTGTATGGGATATATGCAAGGATACCTCAGAACAATTTATTGGGAATGCACTAGTTTTTTCAAGTGTATGATGAGGATCTAGACGATGAAATGCAGTTGAGAATTGAGGATTTGATTAGGTTGTATGAGACTAGAAGAGAATCAGTTTCTAAGAATGCTAAGTTGTAGTTGTAGGTCAAGAACTTGTATGACAAAAAAGATGTGAAAAGAAGGTTTGAACCTGATGATTTGGTATCATTCTGGAATGCTAGATTGGAAGATAAAGGAAAACATGGAAAGTTTGATCCAATCTAGCTAGGGCCATATATGATTCATGAAAAATAGGGACTAGATTCCTATATTATTAAAGAGCTGAGTGGTGACATTCAAGAATTGCCAGTTCATGGACAATTCTTGAAGAAATACTTCAATTGAAGGTATTTGTCTTTCCATGAACAGTAGTTAGGTTTGTATATTTGTGTGGTGTGTTTCTTTCTTTTTGGTTTTCCCTTTGTTAGTAGGTTTTGTCCAAAGGTTCCCTATCTATTTTTCTAGTAGGTAGTTTGCTCTCCTAGAAATTCTGAATTCTTGCATGGGCACAAGTTACCCATCATCCCTAGACAAAGCCACTGCTAGGCCATTTTCGTGTTCAGTGCAAAAAATCCTATGGAAATGGCCTTATCCTATCAAACCCTAGAAATTGTCTTGTCCTAGCTGCATTGTTGTTTTAATTTGTGAGAAATTTCTATGATGTTTCATGGCATGTGAGATTTTCCAAAGATAGCTTATCATGTGTCCAAGGCCCAGTTAAAAGTGCATGTGCTCAAATTCAAAGAACAAGGAGAAATTCAAACTTTAAGGTATGTGAAATAGGTCAATTTCTTGTCCTAGGGTTTCATAAAAATTTGTTTAAATCTAAAAAACCCTCGGTTTTGTCTATTTCCTCATTACCTTTTTGAGAATCACTTAAGAAGTATTTCTACATGTGCCTTTATTTGTTCATGATTGGTCGCTTAGTCTCTTGAGAGATTTGACATATTCCATTTAATCAAGTGACTTAGCAGATGACCTTAAGTCATGAAGTCTCTAGATGTAATGAAGCTATGCTTTTCTGTAGTCACGGTGTCTCCTTAACTCAAGAGAATATACATTTTCATCTAGCAACTTGGAGACATGCTCAATCACATAATCTCCTATTCCTAGTAGTTATTGACTTAGCATCTGGCGACTTGGTGGGTGGTTATCTTTTTCTTCAGTTGTTGAATCTCCAAATGACACAATCATATGTACAGGCATTCAATGTTTGAGTCTTAGCTATAGATCTTGTTCTGATCATGTGGTTGGTGCTGAATCTCCAGATTTAACTCATGGTTAGCAAATCTTTCAGCAACTCAGTGAAAGATTGTGTTCACCCATTCTCTAAATGTAACCAGGGTTGGTGTTTTTATTTAGCGATTGGGAGATACCTTCGGTCACCACTTGCTGGATCAGATGAAAATTAAGAAAATGATTAAGAGACTCAGCAACTACATTGATAAATTTCTTGAATATGACTATAGTTGCCAAGTCTCGTGAGAAGGTCAAATTCAAAGGTAGGTTAGGTTTTGATTCCTAGGTGGTTAAGCTTTTTCTTCAGCGAACAGGTGACTGTAGTTGTCACTTAATCTCTCAATCCTGGCAGATAACCTATGAAATATCTGATGACTTAGTGAGGACCATAAGATTAAAGAAAGATCGACAACTGGAATTTAGTCTCGAGACATAACTGAGGTTAAGTGAATTATCTAGTGAATTGGTGAATGCCTTTGTCGTGTGATCTCTAGACCAGACCGTGGTTAAGAAAAATGTCTTGCAACTTAGAGATGCCTTGAGTCGCATGTTTGGTAGACCAGGGGTGAGTTAAGTGAAGGTTTTCAAAGAATGAAGCTGGGCCATTGATGAGGATGTAATCGGGCAATGGTCGCATAATCTCCAAATGAAACCATGAGTTACAAAAAGATCTAGCAACTATGAGAATTGCCTTGTCATCTAATCTCCAAATCAAACCTTGATTTAGTAAATTGGTTAGCGACTATGAGACTGCTTTTAGTTGTGTGATCTCGAGATGATTAGGGTTAATTGCTTGCCAGGGTCAGAAAGATGAAAAATGATATGGGTCTAGTTACCAGATTTTTTGATTTGTCAAGTCATTATTGGTTGTCATGATAGATGATGTGGCCAGAGGCTTTTTAGAGCTCAATTGACTATTGGGATTAAATAAGAACTGCCCGATTTACCGTGAAGAAGAGAAATCAACAACCGTGTTTCAAATTTGTCTGACTGACTGTTGCCACTAAAAATTTGAATTGTTTATAAGTTTACAGCGAGAAAAAGATTGGTTATTTAATGTTTTGGTAGTCAATCTGCCTGATTTGATTCTGTTCACTGACACAGCATGGTCCAGTGGTGATGATTAATTGCAGAAGGTGTTTATGCCATGGAAAATGGGTGAAGCAGTCACTCAAGTTATGTTGCAGGTGAAATGAATAGAGGGTTGACAAGATGAGATTTTAGTCTTTGATGTGCTAGTTGGATTTTTGGCCATAATTGAAGATCAATCTTGGATCTGATAGTTCCAAGTTGTTTGGTTTTTCCTCCCTGCAGTAAATTCTTGATTGAATCTAGTTGGTGAAGTGGTTGCGAACCCTAGTTATGTCCTAGCTATCCAAATCTTGTTGCATCCTTTTAGGAGGATTCCAAGAGAGCTAGTGACTATATATTGCATCTAATGGTATCTTTTCAAGGGGGTTGATGGTCACTTTGGAAACTGAATAGAGAGAGCTCAGATTTAGGGTTTGTCTTCCTAGCATTTTTTATTTTTTTGCAATGTATTGATTTCTACAAATTTTAATGAGAATACACTTGGACTCCGATCTCAGATTTGTGTATGTCTTCTTCTTTTGATCTTGAATTCATATATGTTAATGTTGCAAAGTAAGTTAATGTATGGTATATAAGGTATATTGTGAAATTGTTTTTTGAGTTCTTGCCAAAGTCAAGATTAAATCCTTAAAGATAGTTTCAGAGAATTCATGGTGGAATGAGAATTTGATGTCCAAGTGTGAGAGTGAGAGGAATAATAGGAAAAGCACTTATTTTGAATTTGGGTATATTTGAGTTAGGTTTTCAATCAATGTATGTTTTTTGTGACTCTGTGCCCTAGGAGAAGACACTGGTCCATTTTTAGGAAGTAGTTCCCCATCATCAATCAAACTTTTTTTTAATGATAAAAATCTTTCAATCAATGTGTCTAGGACATTAATGCTTAACATTTTCCAATTCCTTTAAGAAGAGAATCAAAGGTATACCCACCTGAGAATTGGAGCTCAAAGTGTAGGAGGATCATACAGTTGATCCTTGTTAATTGGCCCTTTTCCTTGCAAAGTTTGGAGTGGTGATAGAGTCAGTGACATTAGTTTGTCAATCATAGTGTAAATCTACAAGTAGAAAGAAAAGGAGACCAACAGTATATATCTTGTATCAATAAAGTAGAAGATCTATAATTTACTGAAAATTATATTTAGTGCTTTTATAGATGCAAACCTATCAATTCAACTTTCTATAATAAACTATTACTATTATTTTTCATTTAGGGAAGTGAGTCCAACCAAAAATGAGTCACACCAATGATGAGCCACCCTATTTATTTCTTAACTGATTACTTAATACTTGAGATTTAACACTCTTCATGGTTTTTCCCATCTTGGGTTTCCATGAAAAATATCCAGGTTTATGTATTATTGTGTTATTTTCTTTTAGTTCTTTAATTTTTGGCAAGATTAAAATATGTTATGTGGTGAGTTACTTAAATTTGTTAAGGGTATACTGATTCACCCCTCCCCTCTCAATATATTGAATGTTCAACACATACATACATACATACATACATGCATAGATACGCACACACACACACACACACACACATACATACATATGTATGTATGTATGTATGTATGTATGTATGTATACACACATACACAAACATCCATATATTGGTATTGCATTCATGTAGTGGAAATAGGATTCAAGATATAGATCACATAATTAAAGAAATATTTTATTTGGTAAACATTAACATTAATCTATTGTGATTAGGATTTAGGGAAACATCTAGGGAAAATTAGGAAGGGGACATTTCAATTTATCACACAAATTTATCAAATATAGAGAAGTGGATAGAATGGAATGATCTAAGTAGATATTATCACCAAAAAATAAAATGTTCCAAATGCTCTATAAATCAACACCATTTTTAAGTGCTCGGAAAAATGAACCAAACACAACCTGAATGGAGTTGATAAAATGTTTTATGCTCAAGTTATACATGGTCAAAGGTTGGTTGCAACTAGGGTTCCATATCCTATGTAAAAAAAATGACTATCTCAAAATCAAACAAAAATTGTCTTAAATTCAAGGGCTCACCAAGATGATTTGATGCCACTTGAATCACATTAATTAGAGTCAAAGTGAGGAAGATAGGACTCGTCAAAATTGTAAAAGAGGAGGGTTGACTGGGGTTTGATGATTTCAACAAGATGATCAACATAGCATAGTCTTGAAGTGGCAGGAAAACATGGCACTAACATGGCTGATTTGAACCATAAGAGGTTGGCATGTATCACCTCAACTATTGATCACATTTATTTATGTGGCCCAATCAAGACATTGTTAGAATAACTAAGAGGGGGGTGAATCCGTTATCCACAATCCCAAATACAAAATGTAAAACTTCAAAACAAATTCAGCTTATTCTGTAGCTCGATAAACAATAATACTAAACTGTCTATGCTTTTACCGATTACTAGTTAATTGTTCATAGTGATTACCAACCAAATAAAATATGCAATATGTAAAGTATGACAATCAAACAATCACCACAATAAACACATAACACAAAAGATTTAACATGGAAAGCCTCTTATGGAAAAACCACCTGGGACCGGTAACCCAAAATATTTTCACTCTGAAGAGCCAACCCTGTTAAAGGTTGCATAACACACTATAAGGTGTGACCTTGTTATCTAGGATTTAACACTAATAGTTATCATCCAACCAGCATTCACTATGGGGTTGACAGGATAACAATGTACATTCTATGAATGACATATAAGAATTTCAAGTCTACTTGGTTAAGAGATTTTATCTGTATACAATGGTTAAACTGTCACAACATGTGATCTGAATACAATACAACTTGATTTGCAGATGTTTAGATCTATTCTTAAGCTCATAAAATCCTCTAATCAGTATTTTTATTTAGTTCATCAACAATCAATAACTTACTGTCCCTTGGTAAATACTCTGTGACGCTCGGTTAACTCTGGAGTTTGGTTCTCCTTTAACTAGTATGATCAGGCATGCATGAAGCTCATTCATGCGATATCTCTGCAGTCCCTTTCCTCTGGCATAAGTTTCACTATGAAACCCTAGTCTCTTAAATAGACAAGTAAATTGTTTTCTTTTCATCCATCAGATTTTGCCGCTTAATCTCCTTCATTGATTTTGCCACTTAAACCTTCCTCGGCATATGTGTTTCAATTCTGTTCTTTAGATCTTCCTTGAATTTTTCTAGCCGTTGATCTCATAACAAACTTTATCTTTCCATAGATCGTAATCATACACTTTACAGCTTATCAATTGCTATCAGCTAAACTAATCATTTAGTTCTTTTGTCCGTACTCGGTTAACAAAGAAATGTGTCGGTAAACACAAGCTCAGTTGATACTGTCGCTCGGTATACACTACACTAGCTCGGTGTATACTGGAATGCTTCATTAACCAACCACATTGCTTTGTAACATTTTGCTTCTATCTCCATAACAAATTAATGCAACATAAACAAGTCAACAATATGAAGTCATAGACTCATCAATAAGTTACCAAGAGTATTCCTTATCCTCATATGTCATATCCATCTTCCTCAATGTAGATATCTCGGTTCTTCATCTTTTCTCCTCTTTTACAGATGTGTAGATATTTGTAACTAACATGATAAGTACTGTCAAAAATAGTTGATATCAATGACACCATAAAGACTGATTCAATTATCTTAACAATTCAGTACTCGGTGATCTCTAATCACTTGTAGTTCATCAATCAGATTCTCAATTAGTCGTAGTTCATCAAACATGCCTCATGTCAAGGTGAGGCCGATTGAACATATGCCACATGGTATGACTGTCAATGAAATCTATTAAAAGGTTTGTTAAAATGTTTTTTGAGAAGTCAAACTTTCTACCTTACCCTTCCTATATTCAGTCCTCTCATATAGATCACAAGATCCATGTCGACTTATTTACTTGTCGCATTCAATTTTATTGTAACTCAAGGCCAATATATATAGAAAAAGGGTCACATTCTCATGATTTGAATAGTTGACCTCTCTCCCCATATCAAGCATTTTTATTAATGCACTACCATGTTTTCCAGTGCTAAAATTAGACATATACCATTTTTATGAACAAAACCATTAGACCCAAAAATTGTAAGGCTAAAAATATAAGAGCAACTAATTTAAATGGGTTAGGAAGATTAACAAGGATTTTTAAAGATTTCATATTGTAAATGGGAGATATGGTTGATTTTCAAAATCATATGGTTATGAACCATGTTAGGTAAAAATTATGTATAAAAAGGGTAGCTTATGAGTTAGTGATGTCTAGTGAATGAATTGTTTTTTGAGAGTTTGAGTTTTAACTGTGTATCAAAGAAGCATCATACTAATACATTTGAAAGAGAAGAAATTTGTAACTCTTTGTAACTGGGAGACTTGACACTTTGTCCAGTTGAAGACCTTATAACCATTTTGGAGCATACATAAGGATTGATCACTCTATTAGAGAGGGAACCAGAGATGTAGCCATATTGGTGAACTCCATTATCAACTCATTTTATTGTATTCCCTCTTCTTTCTCTCTTTTGTTAAATTCGTTGCTTGATTGTTGTTGTTTTTATTTAAGCATTTTAATTACGTTTTCAAGACCTTCAATTTAATCATTGTAAAAAGTTATTATTCCCATGAAACTATCATAGATCCTAATATCAAATGATGGAATCACACCCAAGAAAGTCCAAGCAAGGAAAAAATCCCTAAACAAAAAGTTTTAACTTTGAAGTATAGACAAAGTTAGTTACTAGTTATCAATACCTAAAATTCTTTATTGCTTTCCTCTATAGTTGCACTTTTTATATGGTGGTGTTGCCCAATTCAAATGACTGTACTCATTTTTATTTGAGAGATACAAAATATCTTTCGAATAATTTATTAATGGATCTAAAACTAAGATGTTCCTTGATATATCTCTAGAAGCACAAGAAATAAATTGTTAGAAAGAAATAATACTTGAATGGGCAAAAATACACTAGATGTTGATACATAATTAATATTAAACATAAAAGGTGGGCAAAATATAGGAAACTGATCATATCACATATTAGTTTTTCTACATCTTGTGTGATTGTGAGAAAGAAGTAATTTAAGCAAAAGTGGAAAAGCATAAAGAAAATCAAATTATTATTATGCCCTTTCAAGAGTTTGCAACACAACGTCCTTAATAATTAAAAAAAAAAGCTTTCAAACCAACAACATGCCATACCTCTTAGTATTGAAAACCATAATGAAGTAGGAATATGACACCAAGGTCATAAGAGCGTTTTCTTTAAAACTTTATGGGAGGCCGTAGAGTAGGAGATAGGAGAAATACTTAACAAAGTTGTGGAATGAAAATATAGTTAAGGAAAACACAAAGACAATGAAATTTAACATATTTGGAAGTTAAAACTAAGATGATTGTAAAATTAATACACATTCAATGAGAAGAGATTTTTAAAATTTATACTTGGCTGGCAACTATATTGTAGACCAAATGTATAAAGGTTGAAAATTTTATTAATTTATTTGTAATAAAAGTAAATAAATTTAGTTTTTGTGATAGTTGTTGCTACAATCAACTTATAAGAAGACAAAGAAATAATTTTGTTTAAATTAATTAAATATATACAAAATTTGAAATTATAGAAAATATATACAAGTTTGAAAACTTCTCAAATATAATTGATCAATTAAAAAGATACCATCCCCTAGACAAGAACTAATAGACAAACCTTCAAAATAAACACTTTAATGTGACATTCTTATAAGAAACATAAAATTAATCTTTCATTAAATTGTAGAGTTCTCCTAATTGACTATGAAGGGCTCTAATAAAAATACAGAACTTAAAACAAAACTTTTATGTAGCATCTTTATGAAAAATAGATAGTTAGTATCTTATTAAATTGCATCGTTGTTCGAATTTATTTTGATTGACTTTTTAAATAATATAAAATCATAAAAAACATTTATATTACATCTTAATGAAAAACTTAAATTTAATATCTTATTAGTTCTTGCCTATGGCAGGAATACTAATGCATTCATGCATTTTTTTCTTTCTATTAATTTGACCAATCGTAATGCTCGCTTTTAAAAATTTGAACAAAAAGTCTATAGTTGCTATTTTTACACATTTTTCCATAATTTCAAAAACACCTTTTTCTTCTTTTTATATTGGCTTATATTGTAAATAGTCATTGAGAAAAATACATTTTAATTCAAAAAATAACAATTTTCCTACAATATAAGCTTGCGACATGACATAAAGTTTTATTTCTTCTTTATCATAATGAGTTGTCATCTTCTACATAATGCATATTTTGACATTTTAGTTCATAAGTTTTTTTCCCATTAATATGAAGCATACAAATGTAGAAAAATGTAAAGATCTTTTCTACTCCTCATTATTTCAGATAGTGAAGGATAACCCATAAAACTTTTTATTTATTATTCTATTGAATTTTTCATAATTTAATAGAAAATATTTATGTCTATTCCATGAGTGTCCATAAAAATCAACAGTTTTTCTTTGAAAACTTTATGCATTCCATGTTGCTAAAAAGACAAGTGATAAAATAAAATAAAAAATTAAATACAGAACTTTCCAAAAAAATTTATTATGTCGAAAGGCATTCTATACAATCCTATTTTTTCATGTACGAAATAATTTCAAATCTGGGCCATCCATTTAGCCCATGGCTACGAGTTTCCTGAACCCAACTGCCATAATAAGCATGCGTCTAGCAAATTAGAAATTTCTGATGGGAAATGGACCAGCGGCGTAACCGACAACATCGATTAGCCGGTTCTTTGCGTCGATTATCTCATGGCTCAGAAGCACAGAGTTTCTTCAAATTTTGTTGCAGCTTTTCCATTTTTCTTCGCCTTTGGCTAACTCTATACTGTATATTTTGTACTTTTATTTCAACTTTTGTTGTAGCTTTTCCATTTTTCTTCGCCTTTGGGTAAATCTTTTGTGATTTTGGGATCTACAACAAAATAAATCAGTTTTTAGATATTTTGTAGGAAGTGTGAGGTGTTTCTTGACCGTTTGCATGCTATGGAAGAAAAATATATTTCTGAGTTCTAATAACTATAGAATTTTATATAGTTTATTTTCAATTTTATTGACAGTTGTTATTTTCTTTGGCTTGTGATTTATGTATCCATCTATAGTAATTGTTGTCTTCATTCCTGCATTAGTCCATAGTGACTGAGGGCGAAAAGTTATTCCATTTGATAGAAAATTTATGTAGTAACAGTAGATCATAATTTTAATTTATCTTTTGGTGGTGTAGACTGTAAAACACGTTTCTGAAAGCCAGTAATGTAAATGGATTTTTCAAAATATATTAACATGTACGTGTTTTTAATGTTCTATATAACGTTTAATGACAATAGTTATATTGAAATAAAAAATTGTCTTATTATGACACAAATCCTATTCTAACCAATTGTAAGCATGTTCCAAGAAAGTAATCATTTCAAGTCGTTATTGTTTTCCTTTTTCTCATGGGCGGAAATTCTAGACAACACATGTTTTACCATTTATGGAAACAACTTTTTTTGACAAATAAATACATTTAAGTGCAAAACACATTGTGCTCTGCCTCTGTTATACGTTTTTTGAGAATTTTGGGCTGCACAACGACGACTTTACTTTGTTGAAACCGTAAGTTATTGAAAATAAAATTATGTTTATGTTTTCTTGTATTCAACGGATATGTGTGAATTTGCATTTGTGTTATCTGAGACACAAAATAAGCCTAAATTTTTCTTTAAAAAAAAGCCTACAATTGTAACCTTTGATGCATACATGAAACATAGATTCATCTTCTGCCAGCTTAGAAACATTAGTTAAAGTCAAAGTCGACTTGGATTTGTTTCTACTCTGTTGTCTTAAGAAAAACTGTAAAACATTGACTTGCATTGTTTTTTTGGCCAATAATGTGGCATCTCTAAATGATTGCTTACTAAAAAACATCTCTTAATGAGTTTAATATTCAGAGTCTGATAAATAAGTTCAGAGTGTGATGCATATTTGAGATTCACAAATTTGGGTCCTTAGAAAGTTCAACCCAATATAGAATGTTTACAGATTGTTTTATATTCTTAAAATAATATAAAATTAAATATAATGTATTTATAAGTAGTGGTATTATTTTATAATCTTATGATTTAAGATTGAAATCAAAATCTTAATAATATTTAAGAGTATATTACATTTCACAAGTACTATATAATTACAAACAAAATATATTACAAATAATACATAATTTTTATTATAAATAAAAAATGTATGATTAAAAATAATGGTTAATATTTCATGTAGATTCAATTTTTTATATATATCTTATTTATCTTTTAGTTAAGTTACACAAATATTTCAAAATAATATTATTTTCAATCTTACTAGATAAAGTAAGTTATTTTAATATTTTAAACTTCAATGATAAAATATAATGCTTGTAAATTCAAAACTAAAGTTACATATATAAACTTTTTAGAAAAAATGTATAAATAAAAATTATTTATTATTAAAAATAATTTCTAATTTATCATATACATGTCATTTTTTTTACTTTCTTATTTATTTCTTGTTTTCTTTCGTAAAATTCTAGATATTTATGAAGAATAAATTTTTATTATTTTTTAATTGTTTTACATATTACTCACATACACATGGCCTACCACTAACAACTTTTACGAATTGTGTGTATTGTTCATTAGTTGATTACAAAAAAAATTATGTTCAGTCTCTCTACTAGGCCTTGACATTTGTTGGAACGTTCATGGTTTGCTTATCTAATTTTACCATTATTACTAATTAACTTTCAACAAATTACATTTATCTTTGGAGGAACTTTGACACTTTGCGTCTTTGTTAGATTGCACAATTGTCCTAATTGACTTTGACTGACTTTGTAATTGTAACGTGCATGGCACTTCTCACAGATGCAGCTGCATTTCTGCAACGTCTACACAACACCAAAAAAAATGGACCATTCATTATAACTATTAATTATTGATTAAAAATTGAAATACAATGAATATAATATTTTTTAATTAATTAATAATTAAAGTAAATGGGACATTTTGGGTGCAAAGGTCTTGCGTTTCTACCACTCATTTTCATCTATTATTTATCCTCCAAACAAATGCTTGGCACTTGGTCTCCTCAACAATTAAGCCTGGTTTCGTTCCAGTTCATCTTTCATTGTTTATCTCTGTCAGAGTTCAAGTCCAATCCCATGGCATCTACTTCTCAAGAAATTGTTGCATCTCCATCCACTTCCGCTACACGCTCAGGGGGGTTGAGATCTCTGTTTTCATCCCGCTGTAATTGCTTTAATTGTTGTTCAGTCCAACCAAATTCTGCGGCATCTGCATCGACCACTACTACTCAGGTTACACATGCCTTTGAAGGTATCACACCATCTCCCTCTGATAAACTTGCTCTTGAACAAACTGAACCATCTACTTCTACTCTTAGTTGTAACACTGAGCGTGAACCAGAGAATGATCATTCTAATGCATTTGAAGAGATCGCACCATCTGCATCCACTTCTGGTAGACCAACAATACCAGCGAGAAAGCTGCAGTATGATGTATTTATTAATCATCGTGGCCCTGATGTCAAGCACACACTTGCAGCCGCTCTGTATAAAACCCTAACTGGCATGGGATTGAGGGTTTTCCTTGATAAAGAAGAGCTTGAGTTGGGGGATTTCTTGCCTGCAGAAATACAAGAGGCAATGCGCAGCTCTTCGGTTCATATAGCTATCTTCTCCCAGAATTATGCACAATCCCCGTGGTGTTTGGCAGAGCTTGCATTTATGCTAACAACGGGGAGCCCAATTGTTCCTGTTTTCTATCATATTGAGACTGATGTTGTCCGATATGCAAAAGGAGTCTATGCGGAAGCGTTTTCCCGGCATGAAGAAAAGGGTAGATATACCTTGGAAAAGCTTCGGGAGTGGAAGAATGCGCTCAGGAAAGTTTCATTTAATTTCGGTGACATAGTTCGAAATGAAGAGTGAGTAAACAAATACCCTGTCTCCAGCCAGGACTTACCTTTTCCTTTAAAATTGTCTTTTGCAATTTTTTGGATGTTTTTGTTTCTTATTTTTGTCAATGGTGTGTATTCTATTTAGTTTTTCTTTCGCTGTACATTTACTCTATTTCGTTATTATTCTTCTGCATTCAGGGCCTTTTCATTTTTTTAATATGTTATATGATTTTGTTTTCGTCCCATTTCGTTATGCCATTGGTATAAATGATCAGTGATGAGCGGAGATTGCTGAAGAATGTTGTTAATTGTGTTTTAAAAGAAATAAAAAATGTGCCATTTGAGGTTGCCAAGCATCCAATTGGACTAGATGAAGCTGTCGCGGATTTTGAAACGACAACACTTCAGTCTGCAGAAAGTCATCACACTGTGCAAATTGTGGGAATATGGGGCATGGGTGGCTCTGGCAAAACCACTCTTGCCAAACAGATATATAACAACAAATATACAACTATGGACAAGTCTAGTTTCCTATTAGATGTCAGAGATGCTGCTTCCAGAAGTAAATTGCATAAGAAACAGAAGAAACTTCTAGAGGACCTCGGTCTTCAAGGAGTATCAATTGAGAATATGGAAGAAGGGAAGACGATTCTCAGTAGTCGTTTGCAATCTATTCGGGTGCTCATCATCCTAGATGATGTAGATAATGTAGACCAATTGGATGCTCTGGTGCCCAAGAGCCACTGTCTTGGATGGGGTAGTCTGATTGTAGTCACTTCTAGAGAATTTGAAGTCCTCCGATCTTAGGGCATCTCATCCATTTATAAAATGAAAGCATTACATCCACCTCATGCTAAGCAACTTTTTTGTTGGCATGCTTTCTTGCAGCCCTCTGTATGTCAAGGATTTGAAGATCTGGTTGAAAAATTCCTAAATGTTTGTGATGGATTACCACTGTCTCTAAAAGTTCTTGGAGCACAGCTATATGGTATCACCAACAAAGATTACTGGAAAACTCAACTGCACAAGGTCTCTAGAATTTTGCCCAAAGATATCAAAGAGAGATTGAAAGTCAGTTATGATGCCCTAGATGATGAGGAAAAGCAGATTTTCTTAGATATTGCATGTTTCTTTATTGGAGAGAATATAAATTCAGCCATTGCAGCTTGGGATGGATCAGGGTGGAATGGTCTGCATAGTTGGGAACAACTTTTGAATAAGTGTCTCGTTGAGTCTAATGATGGCTACATAAGAATGCATGACCATTTGCGTGATTTGGGAAGCGAAATTGCAAATCATGAGTCACCCTACCGCTTGTGGTCTCCCCAACAAATTATTAACGTTGATAATCAAGTACAGATAAGATTACTACTTTCCTAAGTTTCCTTATATTTGTTTGATCCTTGTTTCCATTAAGTTTAGTGTTTCCATAAATTTTTTTATTTTTTTTTTATATTTAAAAGGGAATTGCCATTCGAGGAATAAGGGCCATAGCAACTGGATCCACAAGTGAGATACAGGAGTTTCCTCAATGTTCTCAGGATGGAAAGCTCATAGTTAACACAAACAGAGGACTCTACAGCTTGGAACCCTCTTCACTTGGATTAAAACTCCTTCATGCTGAAGGAAATTGTTATAATCAAATAATTGGTGATTTGTCAAAAGAGCTGGTATGGCTTCGCTGGAATGACATTGAGCAGAGAGATCTTCACTCATTGAGTTCATTAAAAAATTTGAGGGTTTTAAAACTCTATCATGGGAAACATTACTTAAAAGAACTATGGAAGAGTGCCAGCAATGTAAGTATCGTCTTTTAATAAGCCAATTTTTGAAGATTTACTTTCATATTTTTATTATTGTTTAGTCCATCTCATTGAAAATGTTTTGCAGGCTCCTGTGCAGTTAAGAGAGTTGGATATTTTTAGCTGCCCAGAATTCCAAGGTTTTTCAAAGTCAATAGGGTGTCTCAGGCATTTGAAAAAGATAACTGTGCTAAATGGCAACAAGATGAGGAATGTACCGGATGAATTTTGTATTCTTCAATCGCTGGAGCACTTGGAGCTGTATGGCCCAGAGCTATCATCGCTACCCAGGGGTTTTGGAGATTTGAGAAACCTGAGGCATCTTGGTTTGCACAATTGCTGGAAATTGAAAAGCTTGCCGGCTTCTTTTAAGGAGCTCACACTTCTGCAACACATCTCCTTAGGTTGCCATGTTAACCTCAAGTTAGAGTCGGACATTCTAGAAAATATGACAAGGGTAGAGTATTTGAAAATCCTGAATTGCACGCTTTCGGAAGAGTTGTCTCGTCACATTACAAATCAGGCGTCCTTAACTGAGCTCTCTTGTAGGTTAAGGGAAGTGCCAGTGAACATCGGTCAACTCAGCAAGTTGCGAAGTATGACGATCGAGGGTTCATTATTGACAAGCCTGCCGACATCTATTGGAGATCTCTCATCCTTGACTTCTCTTTCAATTTGGAATTGTCCCAAGTTGGAATGTTTACCTGACTCTCTAGGGAGCCTTAATCTCTTGAGGAGTTTAGAGATAGTCTTTTCAGGAGTGAAGTCATTACCAAAATCAGTTATGCAACTGATTAATCTTCAATCTCTTTCAGTTAGGAATTGTCCTGAGTTGGAATGTTTACCTGACTCTCTGGGGCGCCTTAATCTTTTGCAGCATTTAGGCATATTCTATTCAGGAGTGAAGTCCTTACCAAAATCACTTGAAACCAAGATCTCCATCTCCCTTCATTACAATCGCCATCTCATCGGGATAGAAGTTCCAACAAATACACTCCGCAGTATCTCTTTGGTAGGAAGCCCCGAGTTGGATGCGCTTCCCAGTTTTGCAGAATCAGCTTTTCTCCGAGAATTTGAACTCAAAGGCTGCTACAGAATCAAGAAAATACAAGGCTTGGAACATTGCACAGCGTTAGAGAGGCTGGCAGCAGAAACAAGGTGGGAGGAGGCAGGTATAGAAAGTTTGGAGCGCATGGAGAGATTGAGAACTGTGAGACTCCAAGCAGTCAGCAAATCAGGTGTTGAAAGTTGCATTCAAAGCATGAAGGTAATAATAGTTTATTGGCATACAGAAATCTAATTTGTTTTAACTGTTTGCGCGTTCGCTAATGTGTTTATGGGCAATGGATTTGCAGAAATGGCCAAAAGAAGAAGTAATAGTTTGCACAAGGGCGGTCCCTGATGCGGCCACACTAGTAAAATCCTTGGTCTTTCCCAATCTGTCAGTCGTTGACTCCTTCGATAAACGGAAGATCAAATCCGATCCATTCGTCAAATGGCCCTCCACCGCTCGCTGCATTCTTCTGTGTTTTGTTGTGAATTGTGAATCTCCAAAAACTTCATTGCAGTTGCGATACAGTACAGAAAATTCTCAGTGTAAAAATTATCTTGGCAACTATGATCGGATGGAGGTGGAGAAGGGTAAATGGGTGTGGACAGCGCTCTTCACACAACATTCCAGGATCTACAGCTACTTTTCATCCAACACAGAATCACGGGTATACATATGTGTTCGTGAAGGAGGAGGAGAAGTGAAGAAAAGCGAAGTGAGCGGAGTGGTGGTGACGGGAGAAGAGGATAAAGTTTGGGAGGCTTTCATTCATTTATGGGCGTCTCTTTCAAATTAACAAGAGATTCAAAGCGTCGAAGTTCCTACTTAAAATGTGGATCGTTTAGGATAGATGAAAGCAGAGATAAAGGTAATGGAGGAGGGAAGGAGAAAAATAGATAGATGTTCAGTTTCAAAAGAATAGTTTTAAGCTAAAAAAAAAAACAACAACAATAAAATGCAAGACTTATATTTTGTACATGGAGCTATCAAGATATATTGATTGAATAGCGTCCATATATTTTATTTTTAAATATATGTTTTTGAGACTGAAGGTGTAAAATAATTTAATAAAGAAACAATCATTAGTATGTGCATGCTTGCAAGAATAGTTTTAAGATCCAAATTTATTTCATTTCTTTAATTTAAGTGTGTAATGTGGATGACATTTGGATAGAACTTTGAGATCTTGAGTGTATAAAATAAATATATTGAATTCCTATAAATACAAGGATTAGTATTAAATCAATAATTGTGTTTAGCCAACCCTTAGACAAAAAAGTTTTGGTAAGAGTTAACAAAATATGAATTTTGTAATTTTGAATTTGGGAAGGATGAGTTTATGGATGCCAGGATGTAGAAAATATGTGCATGAACATTTAAGAGGTCAAATATGTGCATGCATAAATGCAATAAACAAGTTAATAGAATGAATGCATGATGATGTGTAAACATATAATTTGAATAAGAGGTAAGTCTATATGAAAAAATATAATGGGCAAGTATATAGTATGAATAAAACATAGTTTTATAAAATAATGTCATTTTTCAATATATTTCTATATCAAATTTTTTTTTATCAGAATAAAAGAGGTTCAATTGAAATAGAAAATTAAAATTAATATTTACATTAAAATATCTATATCATATTTAAATTTATCCCATCTAATTTAGATTGTGACCATTTTAATTTAGAAGCAATTAAAAAAACTTCACCAATAAAAATAATTTTGTAAATGTTAAGATCATTTAAAAAATATTGATCTACATACTAGAATTAAATAATTGTATGGGCGACCAGATTGAGCATGATAATATCATAAAGTCTAAAGGAAGTGACAATGACAAGTTGACGCGGGATGATTACCCATCCATGAAATTCACCCATTATATGAGAAGATCTCATCTCTTACCCATGTATGTTTTCTTTGATCCTGTATACAAATTTAAATGGAATTGTTAATTAATTTCATATGATAGGTAATAAGTGAAACACTTCGATTGGCTAGTGCTGCCCTAGCTCTTTTCGGAGAAACCATGTAAGATGTTAAAAGTTGTTTTGTAGGCTTCCAAACTAGCACTACTATTTTAATTGTTTGGTAACTATTTGAGCACTTAGATATAGGAGTATAATTGTTTTATTGTTCATTAGAGGTTTTGTTATTCCCAATGGCTGAAATATAATTGCCTAACTAAATACCATCAATTTTGATGAGAAGTAGTATTATGAAGCTGAGAAGTTCCATCCTTGCCGTCGGCAAAATGAGGCATACATTTTTCTCTAATGATCCTGGTATTGTGTATCATTTTGTGTAATTAATTTTCCACAATTTGTGTGCAAAAGCTGTCAAAGCCCTCATCTTACATGTCATTTCGAAGAGGCAGTAGGCTTTGTGCTACTTTATGTAGGTTAGTATTTTTCTTTATTCATGTTGTGAGAGTGTGGAGAAGACCACATTTCTTTGAGGCATTTTGTCGACAACCCACGTGCCCTGTCTGTGCTTCCAAATTTTCACACATGTCTACAAACATGCAAATGCAACCCACCTGTAGGCAAAGGAATGTTGTGTGTAGAAAATGAATGGTGTGTAGAAAAGAAAAATTGCCTGTGAATGATGAAAGAGTGGACTATTTCCCTCATGAAAGCATTGGTCTTGAGAATATGGATTTGAAAGAGTTAATTGTAATTGTTGGAGTCTGCAAGGGGGATTGTGAGTAGTGGCACCTTCAACACAATGCTGAGAGATTGAGATGGGTGATGAGAAATCGCCAATGTTGAACATCCAAATGCCTCAATTTGTATAGTATAGGGTAAATTGATAAACATTCTGTAATTCCTTTGATTTTAAAATTCAAAAATGATATCTCTAAATAATTTCACAAGTTGATTTGGGAAACTGAATTGGTGTGCGCATTCTGAAAAAGCATGCAATTGGTTGTAAAACATGGTTGTTACCACATCAAAATTTTCCCTTATAACAAAATTAGGTGGCCAAGAAATTGTAGAATTGTTCAAAGAATGGTTTCTACCTCTCTGTATTTGTTCAGTGCGTGTTTCGTTGCTTTGTTTTGCAGCAGCAGAGGCAGGTTTGTACAAGAAATTTCTAATGTAATTTATTGTCACGTCTGCTGGAATTATTCTTAGTGCAAGGTTTAACATATTTGCAGTCTTTGGTATATGAAAGGAAGCTATATTTCTTAAAGTCTCATACAAACCATATTGAAAATTATAATGTCATTTAAAAAGTTAGCAAAGTCTACAAACAATGGCAAAAAAATAAAAAGACATATTTCTTGTAGTTGCTACTGATTTCATAGCCCTTATAATATACAGATTTGGCATGGAATTGCACATGCTATTTTACTCCAATTTCCACATATTATCTTTGATGAGTTCATATTACAAAAACCACCATGACCAGGAACATTCCTTGGGCTTCTGTGTTTGGAAACCTTGATAACATGGCATTTGAATGGCCCGAGGAATGGTTTGGAAGCTTGGGATCACTAAGCATTTAGTGCTCGAATTATTCTTTGGCAATAAATACTGTCAAATTTAAATGTGTACCCATAATTTTTACAAAATTAAATTTTAAATTTTAGGAGTAGGTATTTATTTGCAATTCAATGCTGTGTTGCTAGAAGCACGATGGCTGGCTGCCATTTCGCGTTTCATCAAGCGAAGCCCGTTTCAACGGACGAAACGACCGTTTCGAACAATAAAAACATTAACTAGTCATTACAGGCAGTGAAAACATTTACTCGAGAGGATTATTAGTTGTTTAACATTTACTTTATGTAGATTGATGGAGGAGAACTAGCTGCTTAACATTTACTTTCTACAATTAACTGAGGAAAATTAGCCATTTAACATTTAGTGCATATTGAAGGAGGATTACAAGCTGCATTAGTATCTCAACAATACATATTAATAGCTTTTTGGTAACCATGTGATTTGCATGTAATGTGTCAGGTTAAGATTGTCTTCAAATAGTTATCCCTTTATTAGTGTGAGTTTTTACTATTTTTTTTTTAGGTAAGTTTATATATATTATATTTAAATTTTAGATTAATAATAATTTAATTATTATTGTATTTTTTTAAAAAAAATTATATATATATATATATATATATATATATATATATATATATATATATATATATATATATATATATATATATATATATATATATATATATATATATATATATATATATATATATATATATATATATATATATATATATATATATCCATTTTTTATACACAACTTCTAAAAATCTCATTTCTCATCACGTTGCCATTTCTATTTCATTTCTTGTTTCTCATTTCTGGTAACATAGATTCAATGCCCATGGATGGTTGTGATTCTCTCTTTTTCTCGTTGATTTTGATTCTTAGTTTGTGGCTGTTGAAAATGGTTTTTTTAATTTTAATGCTAATGACAAAATGATTTTAAGTATGCCAATATTTAGATAATTGGTAGGTGTCAAGTCTTAGTGGGAGATAAATAACTATAAGAAAGATTAAAAGAAGAACAAAAGGACAAAAAAAGGCAAATCGAGGAAAAATTACAGTATAATATAGGAAAACATTTTATAATAACAAAGAAAATTTGGTGTATATTGCCAAAAAAAATTGATTAGGATTTTAACGTGCTAGTATAGGATGGGTGTAAAAAAATCAGTAGATAACCTAACTAAAGGTTGAGAAAGCTTTCCTGCTTCATAATTTAAGGCAAACTATTATGTTGCACTACAGGATTTCCTAGAATGGATTACAAGGTAAACATCCTCATGTAATTGGATGTGGAGTGTTGAATGCTTGCCAAGGAATGTATTTTTGTCATAGACATTAATATATTGACGGTCAATGCCTAAAAAGTGACACCACACTAAAGATGTGAGAACATAAAACAATATGGATAGAAAAATAACAAAACATACAAATTAGGTGTGCGCCTATAACCCTCGAGAATGTATTAAAATTTAAAAAGTTCATCTTTTCTTTAATGAATGTGAGTAAGATACTTCTTAAAATCTCTCCCTGCAATATTTGTATTGGTTCTAGTAGTCTTTGGAGTGTCTGGGGCTCCTAATACTTCTCAAATTATGAGGGTCTCATATCTACCTACAGAAGCCACTCTATACCCATATGGACTCTGAGAAACATAGAGCTTGTTACTATCAGTAGCTAATTCAACAACAAACAAGCAAAAGAGCTAGAGTTAAAAATCTTGTGAATGCAATTGAGAAATCAGATCATTGATCTTTTGGCTAATTGGACAAAATAAATAGATTATTGGGATTAAAATGAAGCAAAAATAGTTTGCAGTCAAAACAAAACAGATGTGTAACTGGTTCAGACAATGTTAACATGCTAGCATTTTAATGTTTAACAACTGATATCATAGCTAGGCATATTGAAGTTTTTGCAGCAGGTAAACTTAACAAGATTTTTTGAAAGTGATCGATTGATTTGAGGAGACAATATAACTTGCAAATAACAATGCCAAACTGACTGGAACAAAAAATTACACAAACAATCTAGTTATTAAGGAATTTTTAAATATTTCTAGACAAGGCCATAATAGAGGAGTATGTAGAAATCAGATATACACTTTAACTAGATGTTTTAACAAATATTGGAAATTTTAGAGTTCTGTTGTCCAAAACTACCACTCATGACTAGCTATCAGAATATTAGTGCAGATCTGAAGTTCGGTAGCTAACAAGATTAATCATTCAATAAAAACATTTTTGTTCAATTATAGAGAAAATGTACTAGCAAATACCGAAAAAAAGACTAGAAAGGAAAAGGGATGCCAAGGAAGATGAGCTTTTTTCTGATGTGATCCAGGTCCATCCAAAGTTTTCTATCCAATCAAAGGTACAAAAAGGTGTGATACCCCCACCAAGAAACCATTTTCACACTATCCTTAAGCAAGAGGAGAACAAAATTAATCAATAAATTTAGATATGTGTGTGTATTCAGAAAATTGTCTTATTGTCAAGACTTTACAATTTTCTCAAGGTCGAAGTCCATAGATACACATAGGACTAAATCATTCAAAAATACTTTTTCCCTTCGAACAAAGGGCTTCTTCAAATGATTGATGACTTTGAGCATAAAGATGTTAATCATAAACTAACCAAAACCAAGTGAATGTTAATCTAAAAATGAATTATAAACAAGCCTTAATCACATCGGTTCCAGGCAACCATGTTTTATGAAGGGACATAAATTAATTTAGAAGATACACCTCTTTATGAAGAAGGATGTCCTTCACAAAAGCTATGAACCTAGGACTCCTTGCGAAAGCTATGACCCTAGGACTCCTTGCGAAAGCTATGTAAAGCATATTCTCATTTGGACAGAGAAGAGGGAAAAAAAGGGCATAGAAATCAGCTTTGGAATTAAGGTAAAAATAACAGTTAATTTAGAAAGGGTGCCTCTTTGGAAGAGAGAGAGAGATTATTAGTAAAGGTTGTGACTCTACATTTCCATTGAGAGGTATAAAGGATGACCCAATCTTTGAGGAAAGGATGGATCGAAGGAGATTAGATTTGAAATGAGCAATCTGCATTCAGAAAAATAGCAGTCTTGTGATCTAATAGGTATTTTGGAAAGCAATTTGTGGTTAATTTATAATATATAATCCCTTATATGTTTTGATCTAGGTAATAATGAAAATTACTAATCTATGTAGGTTCTTCATTTATTTGTAAATTACTAATCCATGTAGATCCATCTTTTATTTGTTTAATGTATTTATGTGCAAAGGTGTTTACCAGAAATAAGTGCACAGACAAAGATGCAACAGATTTAACCACGAAAGCATAGTACAAACAATTTCAAATCTGTTGACAAAGTTTTAAACCACACATTCAATGACTCATGATGATTTTTTTTACGGGAACATCTAGATGCCACAATGTTAAACAGCTGATTTTTTCAAAAGACAAAATAAGAAACCTCTACTTTTGACAGACAATCTAAAGCTTAAGAAACACTAATGTAAAGGAACCTAAAAAAGACTTCAAAAAACATAAATTCACTAATGTAAAGGAACTGAAAAAAAGACTTCAAAAAACATAAATTACAGGTCCATGAAATCCCCCATCGTAAGAGATGTAAAAACATTAAAAATATATATATAAAGATATGATTCTAGAGAACAATATGCACTGTAAGATGCATCATTCTCTCCAATCTGCTATGCATGACTAGGCCCTATTTCATCATGCAGGGAAAATTTAGGGCTTTTTGGGCGAACAAATTTTGACAAACAAAAGCTTTCCTTGTCCAGAACGAGTTCCCTATCTAGAACGGTATAAAAGGGAAGTATGCAAAAGTTTGAAAAAAAACTAAGTGTCCCCCTTGGTAAGATATACCTTTTAGTTTACGATTTAGACATTGTCATACAGAACGAGATAAGAGATAAGGTGGATTAATAAGCATTTAATGTGTATAGATTTTACTGACTTTGCAATAAGTGAAATCCGTCCTTGGAACCAATAGGATTTTAAATAAATAGCTTTTTCTTGCTTTTTAAATATGCATGAAATTTTAAACTATATAAAAAACATAGGAATTCAAAAAATTCTTCAATCTAATTAGTTGAACAAATAGTCTTTAGTTTTTTATTGCACCTAAATGGATGCAATAGTATTCTTGCCAATAATTTCATTGTAACGATATTGCAATAGTAATCCTGCCTACAACAGGAACTAATAATTTCATTGTAACGATATTGGTGTACATATGAATTAAATATAGATTCGGGGTCTAATTTTATCATTTTTATATAATTTTTAATAGTAGATATTATTTTATTTTAATCTAGTTTAGAGTATTTAAAAATAGGTTTTCGTATTATTTGTTAAAATCTATAAAAATAAAATAAAATATTATAAAAAGAAAAATTATGTTTTTTAAATTACAATTTTAGAAAATCTTTTATAGTGAGAAAAGAGGATAAATTATAAGTTAACAATTTGTATGATTTTGTTATGAATACAACATATTCATAATATTTGGAAGAACATAGTGTTTCATTTGTTGGTTGTCCTTGTATATCACTTCTTGAAGAGGTTTCATCTACAATGTAAACAAAATGAAAATGATACTTGATATTGAATGTTGCTATGAAAGTGTATGCATTACAATAATGTCTTTATTCACATGCAAATAATTATTATTTTATTTAAGTTATCCTTATTCATGATGAGCAAAGAGACGATTCAAATCGTTAATCTATTATATACATATAAATTAAAATAGAATTGCAATAATTTTAAAATAACATTCTCTTCTAATTATATGTGGAGTAGAGTGTGCTAGGTGATGGGTAGATTAAAATCAATTTTTATAGTGCTTCCAAGGGAACCTTGAGTCTCCTAAGAGCTAAATATGATGCCCACGACTTGTATATCACTTCTTGAAGAGGTTTCATCTGCAATGTAAACAAAATGAAAATGATACTTGATATTGAATGCTACTATGAAAGTGTATGCACAACATTAAAGTCTTTATTCACATGCAAATAATTATTATTACATTTAAGTTAGCCTTATTCATGATGAGCAAAGAGGTGATTCAAATCGTCAATCTTTTATATACATATGAATTAAAATAGAATTGGAATAATTTTAAAATAACATTCTCTTCTAATTCTATGTGGAGTAGAGCGTACTAGGTGATGGGTAGATTAAAATCAATTTTTATAGTGCTTCCAAGGGAAACTTGAGTCTCCTAAGAGCTAAATATGATGCCCACAACTTGTATATCACTTCTTGAAGAGGTTTCATCTACAATGTAAACAAAATGAAAATGATACTTGATATTGAATGCTGCTATGAAAGTGTATGCACAACAATAAAGTCTTTATTCACATGCAAATTATTATTATTTCATTTAAGTTAGCCTTATTCATGATGAGCAAAGAGGCAATTCAAATTGTCAATCTATTATATACATATGAATTAAAATAGAATTACAATAATTTAAAAATAACATTCTCTTCTAATTCTATGTGGAGTAGAGCGTGCTAGGTGATGAGTAGATTAAAATCAATTTTTATAGTGCTTCCAAGGGAAACTTGAGTCTCCTAAGAGCTAAATATGATGCCCACAACTCAAGTGGTTGCATTTTTTCAATCAAAACTTAAAGGTTGGAATCAAGAACAAATAATGAGGCCATCACTCATATGGTCCTCATGAACGTTAACATAGCTAAAGAAGTATCAATTGCCAAACTTCATCTTAAAGGTGACTTCTCATAACAATAAATGGCATCATAAAAGGCAAGACTCAGCTTGAAAGAACAATAAAGTAATTAAAATTATAAAGAAATCCCATATTTAAAGATTTTAAACTTTCCCATGATAAAAGGGAAGGAAATAGGGTGGTAGACACTCTCTCTAATTTAGGAGTGGAATTCAATATGGGAGCTAAATTAAAGATTTGGGATGATATTCAAGACTCCTAATTCCTCAAGAGGATATCTCATATGTTGGTGTTTGTTGGCAATAAGCCTTAAGGAGTGTACTTTAATAATGAAGGGGTAATTTGGATTGCACAAATTCTTTAAATAGATAATTTCCTTGTTTAATATTGATGCATGGGTGTTGTGATAGGAGGTGTGGGAAATGCTATATGAGGTAGGTTTTTGAGGCACATTCACTTCTTGGTGTGTTGGCTTCACTATGGAGGCCAAATTCACTCTCTACACCCATAAACAACACCTCACCTATCTTGGCCAAATTTATGAGAAGAGAATGCAATATATGTTTAAAATTGATGACCATGGGTTTGTGCAAATTGTGGAGATTATCTTTGGGGAGTACATCGATTCTCAATTCCACTATCACACCAATATTGATGTCGCATCAATCTTGATGGCTTGGGGATTAAAACTTGGAACAAAGACAAAAGTAGAGTGGGTTATGCAGGAACACATTAAGGAGGATTTGACATCTGGAATGAAATCCCTCCTAGCACTGATGTACCTAGGAGAAGGATTTGTTGCAAAAATAATAGAGAGCGGATGCACATTAAGGACTTTGTCCCTTGCTTCAGTTGATTCTTTTCCAAAGCCATTTGTCATCAATCCGGGATATCAAGCATCCTTCAGTAGCTCCTAACTAATACATGTTCTTGCCTTTGACATCAAGTAGATATTCAATCCTTGGATTAGGGAATCTATACCTGATCGTTATCTTGTTTATAGCCCTGCTATCAGTACAAAGTCTCCATGTTCCATCCTTTTTGGGTGCTAGGATAGATGGAAGATCACAAGGAATGAGACATTTTTGGATCAAGCCTTTGGCTAACATATCTTGGAGTTGTCTTGAGATTTTTGCATTCTGATTTGGAGTCATCTTATAGGCTACTTTATTAGGAAAAGAGGCACCAAGTATTAGGTCAATTTGATGAGTAATATCTCTTAGGGGTGGGAGGGAAGAGGGTAAATCATTTGGTTACCACATCACTATATTTATTCAATAGTTCTTTGAACTCTATTTGTATGGGTAATTTTTATCAGATTCTTCTTTTTCTTTAGGCTTCATGGCCACTATATAACTTTCCTCTTTATATTCTTTCAATTTTTTCACCATTTTTTCCCTATACAATTACAGTGGGTTCTTTCTTTGTTTTAGTGTCAGGAAGTCACTTCATTGTATATGTCTTTCCATCCCTAACAATGGTGTAGGTGTTCTTCCTAAAACTATAAGTGGCATCCATGTCACATTACTAGGGTCTACCAAGTAGAAGATGGCAAGAATCCATCTCTACTACATCACATAAGACCTTATCTTTAAAATCCCTTAGAGAGAATTCTACCATAGTCTACCCAGTCACTAGTGTTTTTTGTCTTTTAGTGATCCAAGAAACATTATAAGGGAAAGGATGTGGTGTTTTATGTAATCCCAACTTATATACCATTTCTTTAGAAACTAAATTCTTTGTTGACCCAGAGTCTATTAACAAGTTACATACCTTTCCTTGGCACTTGATCCTTGTTCTGAGAATATTCTTTCTTTGGGGGTGGTTCTTGAGTATGTGGCACTTGCAAAAAGGTTTTCCTCATCATCAAGGTTCTCCCTTCTTTAGCTTCTAGTTCTTTCTTGTCTTCTTGGATCAATTGTGCTCTTCTTTCTCCTTGGTTATTGTTTCTTTTCTCAGGGGAACTTCCTACATGATGACCCAGTTGATTGCAATTGTAGCACCTTAAGGGTTCATTAGATCTTCCTCTACCCATTCCAAAGGATATTTTGCCTCTAAAGCCTCCTATATTGCTTGACTCACCTTGTTCTCTTCCTCCTTGATTTTTCTCCATGGATCTTTCATTGCTAGACTATCCTCTATTCCATGAATTGCCCCTTCCTCTGAAATTTTTGTTGTAATTGTTGTTACCTCCGTCCCTATTTCCTTACTCTTGTTTTCTTTTGAACTTGTCTTCAACATTTAATTCTAATTGAAAGCATTGTTGGACTATGGTGGGGCTGGTTAGACTTAACTCATCATGGATTGATATCTTCAAGCCTTGCATGTATCTTGCAAGCTTTACACATTCTGGTTCTGCCATCTCAAACTTCATAATAAGTCTCTAAAATTGTTTGGTATATGTTGAGACATTCATTTCTTTTTGTCTCAAACTCATCCTTGTTTTATGGAGTTGAACTTCATAGTCCTCAGGGACACATGTTTCCCTAATTATACTTAGCATCTTCTTCTAAGTGGTGACATGTTGTTTCCCACTATTCACCCTATCATCTTGAGTGAAGTTCCACCTTGTGAATGTAGAGCCTTTTAGTCTTGATTTAGCAATCTTTATCCTCTGATTTATAGGGATATCTTCACAATAAAAAAACTAGAGAGGGAATCCACCTAATCCATAGCAGCATATGGGTCCATCTTCCCATCATAGGAAGGAAAATCAAGCTTGGCATCCATGGTTCTCCTCTCCATATAGATTGAGAGTCTTCAACAGTAGTCTCTAATCTAGAGGAATTTCTCCTTCTTCCCGCTCAAGGGGTTATTCCTCACTCCCTTGCCCAAAATCTTTAGTGTTTCCACTACTCTTCTTATGAATCTCTTCCCTAAGATCTTTCATCTCTTGCCTCACTAGCTACATCTCAAGGTCTCTTTGTTCATCATGCTTTTTCCTTTGTTCCCTAGAGTACCTAAGGATCTTAGGTGCTCTAATACCACTTGATGTAAGAGCTAGGGTAGATGAAAGGAATGAAGACAATTTGTCCTTCAAAACCTTCTACATGGGTCTTCAAGACACCAACCCACCATGGCATAGACTTACACCTTTAAATAAGATCAAAATACATTTAGAAGCTTCCAATAAACATCCTGACATAAACTCATCAACTAGTTCTAGATGTGTGATACAATACTTCATACTTCTCCTTATGAAGTCACTGTCAAACTTGGTTCACAAAGAGAAAATGACAAGTCTAACTTGGAGGGGTTGAACCAACTTTTCAAAAGGTGATCTTATGACCAATGGAACATGTTACAACCATTAATAAATCTCATGGAATTTATTAGGTGTTTGTCCCTTCAATAAGCCACCAACTCCTTGTAGCCCTATTTGCAAGGTTATGGGGATACAACCTTCAAACTTCACATTGAACTCAAGGAATAAAATTCAGTTTCAAATACCCTTTATGGAATACTAACAAATCACCAAGCAAGGGGCTCTGGAGTCTTATTGAATGGGCCAAACCTTAATAGAGTCAACCAGGCCTAATTGGGCAATTAAGTGACCACTTTAGTGAAGGGATTACCCCAAGGACTGATAAAAGGATAAAATTGTCATTTGAGTTGCAATTGACATGGTCTCAAACAACTCCAGACTTGATTTCATGGATTGATTTAACCCCAAAGTTTGACTGTCATCAATTGTGCATTCTGCTCACTAGTCGCCACATGGAGTTGTCGACCCTAATTCACTAAAAACATGAATCTTCACACTCTTCCCTGCAAACTAACTCCAAAATCATAAAGACAACATGTAAACCTCTCATTCCACCAAGAATTATAATTTTCCAATGGTGGACATGATAGGCAAATGAGATTTAATGAGAATACCCTAGGTAAGGAGGGCTTCATAACAATTTACAATAAAATGGCCCTAACTTTTGATTCCAGTCACCTCAGATCTTCAAACCAAATGAAAATTAAAGGTGATTCAATGCTCTTTACAATTCCATTGATTTCACCATCCAATCAGATTGTACAAGGCCGTATAGAACCCAGGAAGTTGATTGTTATAGGAAAATATGTGTTAGTTTATTGATTCAAAGCAAAAATTACATCATCTGTGCTTTCCACTCGCCTAAAAGGGATATGAAAGAATTCTCCAACACTTACAACTATATTTCAAAACCATCTATCCATTCGTGAAGACATTTAGACTTTACAAACTAAAATTTGCAAAGTTTTCCAAAAGTTGCTTGACAACTTTGTCATAACATTTTGACAACTTTGACATTTATGCACTAAGAGTGAAATTTTATTGCAGAATGTGAACTTATGCTTTATTCTTGACTTAAGATGACTTAAAAACATGAGACATCCTAAATCATAGGATTTAGTGATCATTTGACCAAGGTTGACCAAGTGGCTTATAAATGCCAAATGTTAGAGCCAGACCTTACAAGTTGGATCAATAGATTGATAGGATACCTATTAGGACTTGGACATCCACAAGACCCCCTATGAGTCACAAGAAGATGAAAACTTCAATTTGTTGTAGTGGGTGCTCCTGCACCACCACTTCAACCAAATGTTTAAGATCCTCCCTAGAATTTAGATGATTCGTTTGATAATTAGCCTCCCATGCATCAGAGGGAACCCGAAGAAAGTCATCAAATAGTTCAAGAAGGTAATAACTTGGAAGAGCTTCAGTTTCCTCAACCATCAACTTATTCTTGTCTATAGAATTCTATTGTACCTTTTAGGATAACTTGGTTCATTAATTACTTAGAGTAGGCTCATAGTGAAAAGAAAAGATAAAAGAATCAGCAAGAAGAATTTGGCCCACTTACTCTACAGACCATTCATTTTAGTCTATACACTCAGTTTGTTTTTAAGAAGACTTTGTGGAAAGAAGAGAGGAATAAGATGTAAAAATATATTGATGATCAAAAAGAGGAAATAGAGGACTTGAAAGAGAAAATGGAGAAACAAAAACAAAATATGGATCGTGCCCTATAATTGGCTGACCAAATAATAGCTTGCAGGCCTCCTCCTAGAGTATATGCCATTTTCTTGAAAGAACAATTTCTCATGTTCCAATTGATTATGACCCTCAAAGATAAAGAGCTTGAGTTTAGGACAACTTGGGAATTTTATGGTTTATATCAAATGCTTTTTGACAACAAAACTTTCTTTTTGAACTATATCTCCACAACTTCATGATTCCAAGGAGACTGATTGGAATCCCTTGCTTTACATTGGAGACATACATCTAAAAGCCTTGGTGTCATGGATGCACAATGAAACTAATTATGATAAGAAATTAGATAATTATAGGGATCAAGAAATATTAGAGCAGTTACCCTTGACGGCTGAATGTAGTAGTCTTGATGTTTTACGTACAGACTAGTTCACTCTCACCTATGGAAAAAGAAAACCATAAACCAGGGATGAGATTTTTTATGTCAGAGAATTTGTTTATAAAGAGTATTAGGAGATGCCCTATTTCATATTTCAGAGATCCCTAGATTGTGTCAACAATAGATGGAATAGGTTTCCATAGGTTTTTAATAAATCTGAACCACATAGTCCTCTCAACTTTGAAGCAGCAATTAACCGTGTACCTAAATATATGCAGTTGGGAAGGAAAATTCAAAAGGAACTTTGGTGTCCCTTGACATTCCAGCCACCAATACTTTTGTGGCCATTGTATGATATTAATGCTACCAAGTTGGACCAACTACAGGAAGACTAAAGGATGGACTTTTTAGAAAGAACCAAAGGATTCTACTACACCTTCAAGAGAAAAAGAAGTGGAAAGACTGAGGTGGGAGAGTTCTGAGGAATTTCTAAGAAGTGTAATGCTTGAGGAAAAGCATTATGGTTGTTGGGGGGCAGATGATGGGGCAATAATTTGTCTTTATTTTATACTATTTTTATGCTCTTTTCTAAGACATTTCCAAAATACTTGTAACTTTTAAGTACTTGAACTTGTGTACATACAATAAGTACTGTCAAATCCAGAAAACTTATGGGTTGATAGTTGACATACCTTTCTAAATATTATATACATGTTGCAGTATTTCATATAATTGTTTTAATGTATGTCCTAACATTTGGATTAAGTTGAATAGTTAAATACTATAGGAATTAGGAGAGATAGGTATTGAGAGGGGAGGGGTGAATCAGTGCCTTCAAAATTTTACTTGTCGAACCTTTTAGATCTATAACTGTATATTGTGATAACTGGTCAAAATAACTTGAATCTAATTACATAAATTAATCATCTAGTTAACTTGAGAAAGTAAACAATATGAAATCGATATGACAATCACATAACACAAGTATTTTGGTAACGCAGAAACCCTTGTAAGAAGGTAAAAACTGCAGTGGGGATGACACCCACAAATTCTTCACTACTACAGATAGAAAAGGTTTGTCTATTAAGGCTACAAGTTTTGATCACTTCTAGTGATCTTACCCTGTTAGGAGTAACATATTAGATCAGCTAGATCTACCTAGTTATAGGATTTTGACAACACTAATGAAGTGTGTACTCAGTTAAGAGATTTACATAATACTGTTAAGTCTACTCTGTTAAGAGATTTTATCAAAAAACTCTATTACAATTGTCAAAGAGTAATAGGAAGTTATCTACTAGTTGACAACTCAATTGTCTGTAACAGATCAATAAACTCTCATAAAAATATCACCTTGACTATGATGATTCACTACTCTGTTCTGCTCAGTAGCCTTCTTTGATCTGCTCAATCTGATATCCTTTGTACTCTATTTTGCTCTGTAAACCGATTGACTTGAAGTTAGGCAATGGCTTCAAGTGCTCCATGATTCATATATATCAGTTCACAAACCTTATAAAGTGATGCGAACATACAAATTATATAGTGTTCTATTTTTGCCACTTTAGCAAAAATTAGGCTACAAAAATAATCATAACCCTAAGATCTATGGTGCAAAATTAACCTAGATCAACTATTAAAATAAGATAAACATTACATTTAATTATTATCTTTTACAATAAATGCTCCTTGATCTTGGTAAACCGTTTTACGATCTATTGTAACTGTTTGCATAGAAGAATTTTCCATTTCAAATTACTATTCCATTTTTTGTGATCATTGGTAAACACTGTATAAAATGCTCAGTGTATACTGCGATGCTCGATGTTTAGTGTCCATCAGTGTCAGTGTCAGTGGTGCTCGGTAAGCTATGTGATGCTTGGTGTAAAGGCTTTATTGATTGCTCTGTACAAAGTACAAAAAAAAATTCTAAGTACAAAGTACTCCCCCTCAGTGTGCTCCCCCTCGGTGCATGCTCCCGGTAATATGTACATATCAAAGTTTACTTATTTGGCATATACATGTGTTCCCCCTTTTTGATAATAATGCCAAACACAAAAAAATATAATGTAAACTTACATCTTATAAAAAATGTTTTGATGGGTTTTCTTTACAGACTCCAAGAGGTTGTCCCACTCCTCTTTCAAGTTGGTAAGAGCAATATGCTCAAGACCGACTTGTGCATGCATGTCAAAGATATTATCTAACACTAAAATCTCTGGTGTTGCTACAAGTTGTTCAACTTTTACAATATGAGTTTCAAAAAATTTCAGGTAAGGAGTGAGTTCTATTTGTAACTCTGTGACCTAATCAATGATTTTCTCTTCTTGTTTTCTTAGATCTGCTATCAACCACTTGATTTCCTGAACTCGGTGAATATACTTTAAGAAAGCATTCAGCTCGGTTATAGCTACTTGTGTACTCAACTTTATTTTAGCTTCTAAACCTTTTATCTTTTCACTGACTTCTACAATGAAGGTGTCTGAAGTACAAAGCTTGATAAAAAATTGACAGATTATCTGGGTGATAGATTTTACCTCGGTAATGACCTTAGATAATTTTACCTTTTGCAATGCCACTTCTATGCTAATCCTTTTTTCCATTTTGTCTTGAATCTTTGATTCTGCCCTTTCTTCTATTCTTTTGTCTGCATCTATATCAAGGGTATTGATTTTGTTGGTGAGTGTAGCAAGTTGATCTATGATGGGAATATTCTCATCAATATTTGTCTCTGGTACTATCTGTTGCAAAATATCCCTCACATCATGTAACACTTCTTTTTGTTTGTGTTCTTTCCTTAACTTTTCTTGTGCCGCTTTCCTTGAACAGAATTCCCCATATCTACTTAGTTCCTTGGGGCTTAGGGTTCTCAAGTCACATTCTGGTATAATTATGACTTCATCAATGGTGATCGGCCCTTTTCCTTTCTTCGTCTTCTTCTTGAGTGCAAGAGGTGGCTTCTTCTCACTAATAACAATAGCTTTTTCTCCACTCTTCGGAGTATCCTTCCCAATTGACACCATATCTTCCTTCTTCTACTCCTCCATAGATGGTGTGGGAGTCTCAGTTGTAGTGTCAGGTGGGTTCACCTCGGTCGACTTTGTTTCTTCTGGTTCCTTTATTTTTGTAGACTGTGCCTCTATTTTGGTAGGCTCATTTGTATCTGCAGGTTGCTCAGGTGCTTGTATCCCAGTTGTATCTTTATTTTGCTCTGGATGAGAAGCATCGGGTTGTGCTTGTGAAAGTATTTAAACTACCTCTGCAAGTACAGGAAGTTCACCCAATAGAGATGTGAACACACTATCAGTGTCTAGTGCTTCATCTTCGTTTGGTGCAATAGTCGCATCTTCATCATCCTTATCATCAGGATCACCATTAGTGATGTCCTCAATGAGTGCATCGTCATTAGTTTTCTTCTGCATGTGGATCTTTACTTGATCTGGTGCATCCTGTGAAATTCTTATTTCTTCCTTTTGTTCAGTGATATCAATTACCTTGGTAACTGATATACCGGTGTCCTTTAGCTTCTTTCCCTTGTTATCATCAATGTAAATACCTTTACCTTTTGAACTGTGTCTCTTCTTAGACAGTTTCAGGAATGCTTCCTGTTCAGCTTTCTCTTATGCTTTCAAAATTGATGTCCATAGAGAATCACATGTGAAATCCATATCAGCCACATTCTCATCCAATATCTTCATAGCTCTATTCTTGACTAGAAATCATGCTTGGTACTTTGTCAAGTATTCACTTACAACATCATAGTTGAAGTGTGAGGTTGCATGAACTAATGATCATTCTCTTTTCCTTTTCTCAATATCTAGTGCAATAGCCCATTTCTCATTTATTTTTTCATCTAATTCCTTCAGTAATTGACATGCGAATTCCATTAGTACTCTCTTGAATTTAATCATCATCTGGATGATAGCATGTTCTAGCTTTGTCTTGTCCTCAATTGACATTTTGTCAAATTTTCCTATGCCTGGATCTATAAGATTTCCATTTTCAATTATATCTTCAATTATTTCTTCTATTGTACTTTCCCTATTACAAACTATCTTGAATTGATTAGGATCATTTTCAATTTCAGTCTCCTCTATGTCTTCTTTACTTCTGGCTAATTTTCTCCTTTTCTTTGTTACCTCAACTACAACCTTTGTCTTTCTCTTAACATATTTCCTTGTTGGTGTAGCTGCCCTCAATTTCTTAACTTTTATTTCCTCTTGCATTGGAGGAGATGAGGCTACAGTTGATGACCTTGTTTTCATACCTTTTTGTTCTGGTAACTGCATTTCTTGCTCAACATTGGTGGGAGGAACCAGTGTGGGATCCTTTTCTTTGTCTGACTCGGTCTCCTCGCTATCATAGGGCTTGTTAGCCAACTATAACTGACCTCCAATTGTTTCTTTAACCAGTGACTTCGTAGATGAGGCAGATGCATTTCCATATCTTGTTGCGAGATCTTTTCTCATTTTCTTCACCCTTCTAGACATTTTTCCAATCTCTATGTCTGTAGTGATTCATGACTTAGCTTCCTCATATGTGCCAAACCTAGTGGCAGTGATATCTATCGGTAATGCCAGCAATGCATTAATAGATTTCAAAGAAAAATCATAGTTCATTTTGTATCCCATCAGTGCCAGCCATTTTGTTCTCGGTTCTACTGCCTTTATCATTGAGTGGTTTGTGCTGACTACAAAACATATGTCATTTTCAAATTTACTCGCTAATTCCCTTGGAATTCTACTCCTTTGATGCATTTTTGTCTGAAATTCTTTGAAATATGCATCAAATTCCTTATTCAGATTATCTCCTAGACTTTTCATCATTTCACCAATTTGTGCAGTTATCAGTTTATTAGATTGCCAGTTTACTTTATCGATACCAGGTACATATTTTTGTAGATAGAAAAATGTACAAACAAGCAGTGATCCATACTTACATGTGTTGGACTTCTTTGATCTTATTGTCTTCATATTCTCTTGCAGTTGGTGTAGTAGCAGTTTGGCAAGATCTACCTCGTGATCTTTCTTCACAATTTTATATGCCATGCCCATAGTGCTGCAGGCTACACTATTTAGTCTGCTAGATTGAAATATCTCGTACCCAATGACATGTGCTGTGAATTTTACTGTTGGGTCTTTGATAGTTGAGATTTTTAGTGCCCTACTATCCCATTGAGCTCCAATGTTCTTTTCAATGTCGGGACGAGACAAACTTCGAAAGGCTTTTGCTTTGTCGGTTGTTGGGTACCTAGTAACCCTACTGATAATCTTCTTTGTGACCTCAATAGGTTTTTCCAGCCAGAATTTCCCATCATGAAATCTTCTCAATACAATTCTTATCCAGTCAGTTTTGAAAGATTGTGGGTAGTGTATGACGCATGATAACCCTAAGTTCTCAATCTTCTCATATTCAGATTTTAACTTTCCATCCGGTCCACAAACTTGTTGATAAGAAGCATTGGTCTCAAAATCACCTACTTCTCTGATTTTGCAGTGAATATAGGCCCTAACGTCTTCTGTTAACAAAACCCTATCTAGAATACTCAAAAAATATGCCCATATTGTCTATTTGTGCTGCAACCTTGGGATGTGGTTTGAATTTGGCCTTAGCGAAATTAGCCCTAAAATTAATTCTACTTCCTCCTCAATGTTTTGCAATTTGCTTGTAGATGATGTTGATGCCATAAATCAATTATAGGGTTTCAGCAAGCAATAGATAAGCAGTGTTCGGTATGCAAATGAACTTACTTGATATCATCAAAGAATTGTTGTCGGTTCAATCTACCGTGACTTTGAATCTTTTCTGGAAAATCTTTAGCTCGAACTCTTCTCTGTAAAATCTCTATTCTTTGAAATTGCAATGTAACAATGAGCTCTATTTCTATGTATTTATAGACTTTTCAATATTCCCACTCAAACTTTGATGCATTAAATGTGTGACCTAACTTTTGATATGAAACAGCTGTCAACTCGGTAATATCTACAATTTCCTTTTCTCGGTTAACATAGAATTTCTTCATTGGTTTGCACTATTGTCAATTAACCTTGTATAGTGATTACCGATGGGTAATCAACTCTTGTTTCTTCTTTTACCAACTATGTGACATTTGTAGACTCATAACAAATAAACCATAGTGCATCTTTATTCATGCAAATTTGGTATTTGTACATCATATATAAGGAACTGTATGTAAAATGTGATCATTTAAAATGTTAGTTCCACACATACCTTTGTCATCTTAAGTGGAGGTACCGATGTCACCCAATCTAGTGGACGAGGTTTCACTGACAGTTTTACTTTTGTTAGCATTCTCATTAGATTTCTTCTTCCACATTGTGTTCCTTAACTTCATGATTTCTGCAATGTTATATCCACATTGAAATATATGGTTTTCATCTGGTTCTCAGTCTTTGCAACTCTTGCTTAAATGACTGACCTTGTGACAGTGCATACATGCCATTCCTTCATTTGTCCAATTTCTTGATTGTCCAATCTAACTCTTTCTATAACAATTTTCTGCAATATGTCCATACTAACCATGTCCATGTATTATAATCCCAAACATATGAGTTACCTTGTCTCTTCAGTTGATATGGCTTTTGTTGTAGTTTCTCTTTAGGTGTCCAGACTTGTTTCATTTTTGCCTTGCAGTCCCTTGCAGTGTGTCCATGCTTATTATAGGTATAGCATATTTTCTACTTAGTAGTATTATTAGCAATGTCATTCTATTTAGCTCTACATTCATAAGCTGGATGTCCAAACTTACCATGGTAATAACAATATCCATTCAATTTAGGAATGACGGGAGGTTTACCTTGTGCTTTGCTGAACTGCGCACATTAGATGTATGTCCTGGTTTTCCACAGTGATAACATGTCAACACTTTAGGTTTCTGACTTTGATTGTTGTTGACTTTTTCATCTTGTTGTGATGATTCTCCTTCAACAATGTAGCCTATACTAGCTATGCTTCTGAATCTTCTCTAATTAGTCAAGAAATCATCAATCTTTTTAGAACTGCCCTTAGCTATCTTCATCATTTCATTATGTTGCTTTTGTATCTTTATTTCATTTCTCAATTTTTCATTATCTTCTCTGAGTATTGCAACATCTTCAATTCTTCTTGATAATTCTCCATTTACTCGGTTCATTTCTTGATTAACTATCATCATCTGATTTGATACTTGGAAGTGATGATCAGTGAGTCTCTGAATTTCACTTTCTTTTGCTTGGAGTTGTTCAACTATTAGTCTTCGGTCTTCAATAGCCAGATTCCAATCTTGTTTAGCTTGTCTAGCATTGTTCATGATTTCTACCATTCTCACCTTTTGAGATTCATGACCGATTTGAAGTGCCTTCACTTGCTCAGATAGATGTTGATTCTTTTCAGACAAGTCTGAGATTATGCTTTTAGATCCGTCAGAGATGCTTCCAGAGCTTGATCCAATATGATCAAATATTTCATCAATAGGTTCTTCATGATAATTGATTTCATTCTATAGAATTGCAAGATTCTTCCTTTCAACCAGTAATTTCTTTAGTTCTTCCTTGGCTTGTTTATACTATTCCACAAACATCTGTATTTGTATCTTCTGATTCTCAATAGTCTTGTCAAGCTTGTATCTCTCCATGACTTAGATCTTTACAATTCAGTGGTTAGAGTGTTCAACAAGGGAACTAAGCTCTGATACCAATTGTTGGAATTAGGAGAGATAGGTACTAAGAGGGGAGGGGTGAGTCAATGCCTTCAAAATTTTACTTGTAAAACCTTTCAGATCTATAACTATATATTGTGATAACCGATCAAAATAACTTGAATCTAATTGCATAAATCAATCATCTAGTTAACTTGAGAAAGTAAACAACATGAAATCAATATGAAAATCACATAACACAAGTATTTTGGTAATGTAGAAACCCTTGTAAGAAGGTAAAAATGGCGGTGGGGATGACACCCACAAATTCTTCACTACTGCAGATAGAAAAAGTTTGCCTGTTAAGGCTACAAGTTTTGATCACTTCTGGTGATCTTACCTTATTAGGAATAACATATTAGATCAGCTAGATCTACCTAGTTATAGGATTTTGACAACACTAATGAAGTGTGTACTCGGTTAAGAGATTTACATAAGACTGTTAAGTCTACTCTGATAAGAGATTTTATCAAAAAACTCTATTACAATTTTCAGAGAGTAATAGGCAGTTATCTGCTAGTTGACAACTCAATTGTCTGAAATAGATCAATAAATGCTCATAAAAATATCACCTTGACTATGATGATTCACTACTCTATTTTTCTCGGTAGCCTTCTCTGATTCTGCTCAATCTGATATCCTCTATACTCTATTCTGCTCTTTAAACCGATTGACTTGGAGTTAGGCAATGGCTTCAAGTACTCCATGATTCATATATATCAGTTCACCAACCTTATAAAGTGATGTGAACATACAAAATATATAGTGTTCTATTTTTGCCTCTTTAGCAAACATTAGGTTACAAAAATAATCATAACCCTAAGATCTACGGTGCAAAATTAACCTAAATCAACTATTACAATAAGATAAACATTACATTTAATGAGTATCTTTTACAATAAATGTTCCTCAATCTTGGTAAACCATTTTACCATCTTTTGTAATTGTTTGCATAGAAGAATGTGCTATTTCAGATTACTATGTCATTTTCTGTGATCATCGGTAAACACTATATAAACTGCTCGGTGTATACTACGATGCTCGGTGTTTAGTGTCCGTTGTTAGGAATAAGGTGTCTCAACCTTGGATAATTCCTATTCTTATTATTTGTTTTGTAAAATGTATTTCTTACAAATAATGTTGATGTGTCGACATCTTGAATTATGTGTAAGGAGATCATGGCAAAAATGGTTATGACGGATTCCTATGACATGTAAGAGCTATGTCAGGAAGATTCAATGACAGGTGAAGACATGTGGCAACTGATAAGTTTGAGTACTGTACACTCTTCCCCAATCATGGGGTTCAAGGAATGGTAAAACCCTAATATGGTTATCTTTGGGAGTAGCCCTAAAAAGTGAAGTGCATGATATAAGCATTTTTTAGGGTTGCGAAGAGATGTGATGCGAGTGTATTGTTGGAATGTTTTATGCTGCCGTGATTTTGTCTTCAAGGTTTTGAAATCTTCTGAAAGAACTTGCATTGCAAGTGTATTGTAAGTTGCAATAGTTTTGATCAATACATTGTGCAAGTTTTGGAGTGCTGGGGTTTTTATCGAAAGGTTTCCCCAGGGTATATCATTGTGTCATTCTCTATTTTTCTGTATGCATGGTATGTGGTTGCAATATCTTTGTTAAAGTAGTTAACGAATCTGAAATTGTAAGGATTTAAAAGAATTTGCACAATACTTTCCTATAGAGATTAGCGTAGGAAGATGTTTCTGCACCTGAGTTTCCTTACATCCGTCGGTGTCGGTGTCGCTGGTGCTTGGTAAACTGTGTGATGCTCGGTGTAAAGGTTTTACCAACTGCTCTCTTACTTCTGGTTACCAACCAACTCAATATAAGTGACCGACTGACCTGTTTAATATCCTTTGATACTAATGACAACCTTAAATGCTCAATAGAGATTAACAAAATACTTGAATATATATGCATGTGCTACTAACCTGCCAAGGAAAGAGGAGTGGCTAGAGAGTGGATCGACAACATTGATGAAGAAGCGATGAAGTCTCAGTCATGATGAGGAGAACCATTATGACACTATTGAACATTCCTGATGAATTGAAGGAATGATCATTTCACCGAATATAGGAGCACGATTATGCTATATTTCCTCTGTGGTCAATATTCTTTTGAAGTGGTTCAGTCTTTATGATATTTTGTCGTGGGCTATTGCATTCTCCTTTCTTTATGGCATGAATCAGCCAGACCTTATCTTTATGTTCAAATAAATATCAATCCTCTATATAAAGGGATATGATAGTTAGAAATCAAGTTAGACAGATGATTGTATTACTGTTATAATTGGAAGCAAGTTACTCTTTCAGTTCCATGTACTATTTTATGATGATGTAATTAGTTTTTCTAAAAATACAATGGAGTAATTTTGAGTTATATTATGTGTTCATAGTTAGCAAAATCTGACCAAGGGGTCCCACTTGGGAGGTGGATTATAGTATAATAGAGTAATTAGTTTAAGCATTTTCAGCATTTCAGGTGGAGTTCACTAGATTCTCCTGTAGCATTATAACATCTGTATGTTCTTCTAGCACTTGCATAGATAGTCGTAGTAAATTATTTGGATTGGTAGAATAGGTTAAAGTCAAATTTGTGGTTGTCAGCATCATTTTCATTTAAGTAGTGGGTGGCTACAAGAAGTTGAGTCCCACTTTTGGCCAAAAAGTCCAAGTGTTTTCTGTTTTTCAAAAATTTTGTCAATTGATGTCCAAATTTGTAGCACTTAAAGATTGAATCTTGGAAAACTTTAGTAATATAAACTTTAGTAATCAGAATCTAGTTTTTAAATATGTAATTTATTTCAATACCCACATGGTATAAATTGAATTTTAGCATGCATGTCTAAAAACCACTTTTTCAAAATGCTTGTTTTAGGACCACACCTCACACGTGTACGGACACCCTTTTTTGAAGTAAATGAATGTATTTTTGGGAATCCTTTTGGGAAAAGGTACTTACAACACTAAAGATTGGTCAGAATATTTTATCTTATTTTTTTATTGAATATTTTTTTAATTAATTTTTAATTGACTATAAAGTACATTTTTGAATCCTCTGGTGTATGGACACCATAATTTGATGATAACTTAACTTTTTTTCAAAAAAAAATTTAATTTGAAAAGAATTCTATGTAGTTTGGTCACATATAACTCATTTTTCAATAAACAAAAAATTAAAAAAGTTATTAAAGTTTTAGTTAACCTTGGTATTTCAAGTTTAGGTACCACGTTGGCTTAATAAATATTGTATAAATATTAAAATTCATCATATCACTATAAAATTTATATTTTTATAATCTACACAATAAGAGAAAAAATGGGTTTTCATTTTATCAAAAAATTCATTCAGGAAGTTGTCCTAAAAATTATCGCAAGACAAAAAATTTACTATGTAATGCCTTAGCCATTTTTTTGCAAGGTCAAGCATAGGCTTGGTCCCACCAAGCCTATCCTGAACCAAAACCCAAGCTAGGAGGTAAGGTTCCCACTCATAGATTTACAAAATGGGGGCCCATTTTTTAAAATTCACAAAATGAGCGCCCGTTTTGTGAAACTAAAAATAGGAGCCTATTTCTTAAAGAGTTGTTGCAACCAAAAAAAGTAGACTGTGGACCTAATCTAATGATTGATGACTTTTCAATCTATTTTGTATCGATTCACAGTAGACAAAAAGAATATTTCTGCCAACACTTTTTTTTGTCTTATTTTGGATCTGACATTCAAAAAAGATTGTTTGAACTTGAATTTTGGTGCAAAAATGGGATCAAACCGATGTAGAAAGAGGTCAACAAAGGTTCTGACACTTGAGGAGATTTTAGAAAATAGAGAGGAGGCAAAACAACAATGAGAAAGAAGAGAAAGACTTTGAAACCCGAATAATGTTGGTGCATCGAGTTCAACAATTGTTTCAGAAGAGGAGGATAATGAAGACACCATAATGGATGTAGAGGTTGAAGAAGCAAAATCAAGTGCATCTTCTAATCCAATATTGGATACAAGTATGTCTTCACATCCAATTGTTACAACTTATTCTGATAAAGATGTTCATGATTTGCTAGAAGCGGGTTGCAATAGAAATGATTTAAATTTTATTCCTGAAAATAAATTAACAAATTTAATGGCACGTGAAATTTTAGAAATTAGTAATGTTAATCATAATGATAAAAGAATTGAAAGTCAAATCCCAATTGAAACTAAAAATCAAACACCAATTCAAATTGAAATCAACAATGTAAATGTAGACATAGGAACACCGATTGAAAAAGAAACTCATTTGAATGATAATGAAATAAATGAACAATTTCAATTAAAAATTGATGTGCTAGACAATCTGCATGGTTTGGTTTCATCAAGATAAATTAGGATACACACGAGCAGATTGTTTAGACAATTTTTTTATAATAAGAAATTTGGGTTTCAATGTCAATTAATGTTACAATTAATTAAAATGTCTAAAATGTGAAAAGTGATGAAGAGGTTAGGCATTTATGTGAAAACTAAGAAGAAGGATGAGTCTCTAAAACAAGTTGTAGCAACTGTTGCTAGTGCCTTTGACACAATTGGAAAGAAAAATCATTCTAAAGATAGTAATGCGGCACGATGAGCAATAACGACTTTACTACTACTGATAAAAGAATGATTTCAAACATAAGTGGATATCTTAATATTAATCATAAAACTTTAACAAGAGCTATAAAGAGAAGAGTTAACTTTGAAAGTGATCCCACAAACCATTTATGAACTTTCAGTGGCAGACTCCTGAGGTCTGACATAAAACTTATTGGTGAAGTCAAAACTTTGATTGAAAATTTTTGGCATGATAATACAAGAGTATCCCCTAATGCCAGAGATGTTCTTAAATTAAGAGTCGATTCAAAATTTCATGATCCACATCCAAAACACCTTTTAGATACGACTCAAATAGAATTGTATAAAAAATTTGTGGATGATATGGTGTTTACTATTAGCATTAGTCAAAGATCTTTTGAAAAATGTAAACCATGGTATGTAAGGATTAACAAAGAAAGAATCACCTATTGTTGCAAAACGCATGTTCAATTTCATTATCATTATGATATTTTTCGATCTATACATTCTATTATGCATACTAATGAAATGTTGTAGGAATGTGGTATGAATATACCACATGAAATTGTAAAGGAGTTTATATCAAATTTATTTTGTAACCCACCTAATGAGTAATTTTATCTTTTGAATGCATGTTTTTTTGGTGTATGTGATGCATGTGGCAATCTTACATTATTAGATGAATGTTTGCATGAAAATATTTCATTTGATTTTGGACAACAATTAGTTGATGTATAAAGATTTAAAACTATTGAGTATCCATTGGAGGATGGAAAAGTTGGAAAATGGTGCGACCTAATAACTAAAAACCTTAGTGTTAATGCTTTTATGAATGAATTCAAGACTAAGGTCGTACCTAAATATGTGAAACACTCTCACAATTCTAGATGGCTTGATGGATAATTTCGCATATGCAAGAATAAATTTCCAATTGGTAGTATATTTTCAGTTGTTGACTTTGCAGAGAACTACACACTTGCACCACAAGATGAGATCCAACCACAATATTATAATTCAATGCAAGTAACAATTTTTGTTCATATTGTCTATAGACATGCACCTAATAGTACAGAATAGGATCGAAAAATATTGAGAGAGTATCATTTCTATATGAGTGATAATAAGTTACACTAATTAGAGTTTGTCCAGTATTGCTTTAATACCTTTTATGAAAATTTAAGGGAGAGAGAAATTCATATAACACATCTAATATGGTCAGATAATTGCACAGGGCAATTCAAGAATGCTAGAATATTTTATTGGTTGAGTAGGATACATAAGAAAATAAATATCCAACATATCTAGAGTTTTTTTGAGGCTAGACATGGGAAGGGAGAACATGATGGTGCTAGTGCATGTGTTAACAGAGCCCTTTGTAGAGAGCAACTCAAATTTGAAGAAAAATCAAAATTTAAAGATGCACGTGCAATTGTTGAATGGTGTAAAACAAGTTTGTCTACAGGATCAAGTCAGAACTCTACAATCAAACATTTTTTTGGCTAGTTGAAGAGAAGAATTATTAGAATTAGGAGAGATAGATACTGAGAGGGGAGGGGTGAATCAGTGTCTTCAAAACTTTCACTTGTAAAACCTTTCAAATCTATATTAGCAATCTATAATAACTGACCAAAGTAACTTGGATCTAATTGCATAAATCAATCATCTAGTTAACTTTAATAAAGTAAACAACATGAAATCAATATGACAATCATATAACACAAGTATTTTGGTAATGTAGAAACCCTTGTTAGAAGGTAAAAGCTATAGTGGGGATGACACCCACAAATTCTTCACTACTGCAGATAGAAAAGGTTTGCCTGTTAGGGCTACAAGTTTTGATCACTTCTAGTGATCTCACCTTGTTAGGAGTGACATATCAGATCAACTAGATCTACCTAGTTATAGGATTTTAGCAACACTACCGAAGTGTGCACTTAGTTAAGAGATTTACAAAAGACTGTTAAGTCTACTCTGTTAAGAGATTTAACAAAATCTCTATTACAATTGTCAGAAAGTAATATGCAAAATTATCTGCTAATTGACACTCAATTGTCTGAAACAGATCTTATAATTCTTTGATAAAATATCACCTTGACTATGATGAATCTTTACTCTGTTCTGCTCGGTAGCCTTCTCTAAATTTGCTCGGTACACTGTTATGTTCTCCCAACTGATTATCTTGAAGTTAGGCAAAGACTTCAAGTGCTCTGTGATTCATATTATCTCCACAAGTGTGGAATTCCAAATTTCTAGAATTAAAATATGCAAAGCCACATGGGCATTCCCTTTACAATATTCTGTAGGACAAAGCCTCGAATCATTACCTAGATCTACCTAGAACTGCCCTAGATAACACTACGGGCCTTCTTTATATAGGCAATTTCCACCGCTCGAGAAGGTTCCAAAAATTTATCCTATAGGGCCAACCAAACTTAGAATTATTTTATTTTTTAATTTATTACATCAAAGTTGGCTCAAAATAACTTTTGAAACCCAAACAAAAATTTTGAAACAAAATCATTTTCTGCCATTTCAGGTGACCCAACTTCTGAAGACCATTAGTCATCTTCAGTTGACCCGATTGACTATTATGACCCCATTTCAGAAAGGCCATGAAGTGCTCTAAAGGCTTGACTTGCACAAGTGCCCATCACCCAAATTTTCAACCTCATCCGAGGCCTCTAAAGCCTTCAAAACTAAGTTCAAAGTTTCTGTAACCTACTGCCAATACCAAAAATCTTCAATATCTACAAAGCTAGACTTGATCTATTAATGAAACTTTACTGGTAGGCTGATACAACTGAGATGAACCTCCACATGTGAAATCAAAACATTCTGAGATCGTATGACCAACTTACTAAAAATAGCAAGTTTCCATAAGTAGCAGCTCTACACAAGATAGCCCTTATTGAATAGCAAAGCTTGATGATCAATATACAAAACAAACTCCTTAGGAAGTAGATAATGCCTCCACTTCTTTAATACCTGAACTATAGAATAAAATTTCTAATCATAAACAGAATACTTTCTCTTGGCATCATTTAACTTCTCACTAAAATAAGCAACAGGTTTACCTTCTTGGCTCATTAAAACTCCTATTGCAGTACCACTAGCATCACAATCTACTTGAAACACCTTATTAAAATCTGGAAGTGCTGAAACAGGTTGTTTTGTAACTTTTTGTTTCAACAATTGAAAACTCTTTTCTACCCCATTAGTTCATTTAAACTCTTTTCTATCCCCTCTCATTGTTTCAGTCAAGGGGCCACAAATACTACTAAAATTTATGATAAACTTTCTGTAAAAGCTAGCCAAACCATGAAAAGATCTTACCTCAGTAGCACTCCTTGGAGTAGGCTATTCAAGGATAGCCTGTACCTTCCTTGGGTCCATTTTTAGACCTTCTGCTGAAACTACAAATCCCAAATACACTAATTCTTTCTTCACAAAAATCCACTTCTTCAAATTTATCAATAATTTCTCTTCTCTTAACTTCTCAAACACCCTATGAATATGCATCACATGCTCCTATAATATCTTACTAAAAATCAAAATATCATCTAGGTAAACAATGACAAACTTACCTAGAAATTCTTTCAGAACCTTGTTCATGAGCCACATGAAAGTGCTTGGTGCATTGGTTAGCCCAAAAGGCATGACTAACCACTCATACAGTCCTTCCTTTGTCTTGAAGGCATTCTTCCATTCATCTCCTTCTCTGATCCAAATATGATGATATCCACTTTTCAAATCTATCTTTGAGAAATACATAGCTCCACTCAAACAGTCCATAATATTATCCATTCGTGGCAATGGAAACATGTACTTGATTGTGATCTTATTTATTGCTCTAGAATCTATACACATCCTCCACTCTCCATTCTTCTTTGGTGCTAATATCACTGGTATAGCACAGGGACTCAGACTCTTACAAATCAATCCTTTCTACAACAACTCATGTACTTGTCTATTCAAATCCTCACTTTCTCTAGGTGTCATTCTATGTGCTACCTTATTTAGCAAACTCGCTCCTAGGATCAAGTCCATCTGATGACTGATCTTCCTGACTTGTGGTAGTCCATCAGGCACATTATCGGATACAATATCCTGAAACTCATTCAACAAATTTGCAACTTCTATAGGAACATCTTCTACTTCCTCTTTACCAACTTGTAGAATTAAAGAAAAACATACATGCTCATGCCTCATACCATCTAGGAATTTTCTTCCATCAACAAAAGTTATTCTTGCACTACCACATACCTTTTCTTCTAGGTCATTCAATGGCTTTAGCTTATGTCGCACTCCATCCTTTGTCAAGGAATAGGTATTCGCATGACCATCATGTACAACACATCTGTCAAACTACCATGGCCTACCCAACAACATATGACATACATCCATAGATATGATATCACATAGTACCTCATCTTGGTATCCACCAATCTTGAACTTCACTAGGCATTGTTCATTGACCATAACCTTGTGGTCATCCTGCACCCAGGCAATCTGATATGGATGTGGGTGTTTCTATCTCTTGAGCTTCAAATTTGTCACCATCTCTTCTGACACCAAATTTTCAGCGCTTCCACTATCAATAATCACATCACAAAAATTACCCTCACACTTGCACCTAGGGCGAAATAGGCACCTCCTTTATTCTAGTTCATTCTCACCACTCGGCAAGACTTTCTATTAATAAGTGTTTCTCCTCTTTCAGCATCTTCAAAATGTGATGATCTGGCATCTTCATCTACATGTGCAACTCTGGCCTGGCCTTCATTTCTCCTGTCTATTCTTCCTTGGCGCTGAGGACATTCAAATGCCCTATGACCTTCTTCTCCATAGTGAAAACATGTTCCATGGAAGCCTCCTCTTCCAGATCCTTGTCCTCTTCCTCTTCCTCTTTGATCTCTATTACTCTAATCCTGGAAGTGATTGGAATTATTTCCTCTCTAATTCTAGCTGCTACTGGCCTCATCCTTCTTTTTCAAATCTTCATTTCAGCCAACATATGACCGTCCACCAGATCTTCCACTACGACTCTTCCATTCTGTCTGCTCTCAAACTTCTTGTTCAACTTTTCCTCTACTTTTAGGGAAAACTAGTATGCCTCCTCAATACTTTTCATTCGAACCAGATTCAACTCCTCCTGAATGCTTGGCCTTAACCCATTAAGGTATCGGGCAACTTTCTCCTGATCAGCTTTTGCATGGCCTGTTCTGATGAGGAGTCGATAGAACTCCTCTGTATACTCCTGAACAGATCTTCCTACTTGCTTCAAACTTTGCATTTTTTTTCAGTAGGTCAAACTCATAATCAACAAGAATGAACTGTCACTTCAATTTATCTACCATCTGATCCCATCTTGTGATTTTATCTTTCCCTCTTCTATTTTGCTCCAATTGAATCTCTTGCCACCAGATCTTCACATGAACTTTCAGTCTGGCCTTCACAAATTTGACCCTATTAGGATCCTCAACATATTCATACTCAAAATATTCCTCACATTCATTGATCCAGTCAATCAATTCTTCTTGGTTAAGATTTCTAAAAAATGTAGGAGCCTCAATCTTAGGTCTTTTCCCAATCTTAGAAATGGCCCGAAAAAGTCTTTCCTCCTCCTGGTTCACAATTTTGACTTCTCCTTCATGATCTTCTTCTTCGGCTTCATCCTCGCTTTCATTTCTGACATTAAGATCCATTCCTCTTTGAATCTCTTCTTGCAATGCTCGCACTTGTCTCTGGAGCGCTCTAACCTCAGGTGTTACAACACCAGCTCTTCCGCCACGTTCCCTTCATGGAGGCATTTTCACGATGTGTTCTAAAACTCTAACCACGGTCCTAGTGCAAACTGCTTCACAATCAACAATCTATTTACACACTTAGGAACTCCTACTCTAATACCACTTGATGAAGGGTGCTCCCATTAATACCACAAACACATAATAGAAGCAGAGAAACAACAATAATTTGCAAGAACAGAAAATGGGCTTCTTATTATCTCCAAAAGTGTGGAATTCCAAATTTCCAAAATTATAATATGAAAAGCCACATGGGCATTCCCTTTACAATATTATGTAGGACAAAGCCTCAAATCATTACCCAGATCTACCTAGAACTACCCTAGACAACACTACGGGCCTTCTTTATATAGGCAATTTCCAGCGCCCGAGAAGGTTCCAAAAATTTAGCCCATAGGGCCGACCAAACTTAGAATTATTTTATTTTTCAATTTATTACATCAAAGTCGGCTCAAAATAACTTTTGAAACCCGAACAGAAATTTTGAAAGAAAATCATTTTCTGCCATTTCAGGTGACCCAACTTTTGAAGACCATAAGTTATCACCAGTTGACCCGATTGACTATTATGACCCTATTTTGGAAAGGCCATGAAGTGCTCTACAGGATTGACTCATGCAAATACTTGTCACCCAAATTTTTGACCTCATCTGGGGCCTCTAAAGCCTTCAAAACTAAGTTCAAAGTTTCTGTAACTTGCTGCCAATACCAAAAATCTTCAATGTCTACAAAGCTAGACTTGATCTATTAATGAAACTTTACTAGCAGGCTGATATGACTGAGATGAACCTCCACATGTGAAATCAGAACATTCTGAGATCGTATGACCAACTTACTAAAAATAGAAAGTTTCCATAAATAGTAGCTCTACACAAGATAGCCCTTATTGAATACAAAAAAAGAAATATTTTTGGGTGATGCAAGATTTCTCTTACACCCAGGATGCTCCTGCATCAAATATGCTCAAGACCGACTTGTGCATGCATGTCAAAGATATTTTCCAATACCCAAATCTCTAGTGTTGCCACTAATTGCTCCAGTTTGACAATGTTTGCCTCATAAATCTTTAGGTGTGGAATGAGTTCTAGCTATAAATTTGTAACTTGATCTATGATTTTCTCTTCTTGTCTCCTTAATTCTTCTATTAGTCATCAAAATTCCTGTACTCGGTGAATATGCTTGAGAAAATCATCTGGCTCTATGATAGCTGCTTGTGTACTGACCTAAATTTTTGCTTCAAATCCTTTAATCTTTTCACTAACTTTCACAGTGAAGGTGTCTGAAGTACACACCTTAACCAATAATTGACAGATTATTTGAGCAATTGATTTTGCCTCGGTGATAACCTCAGATAATTTTACCTTCTTTAGTGCCACTTCTTGGCTTGTCTTTTCTGCCAATTTGTCCTAAATTCTAGACTCTATTCTCTCTTCAATTTTCTTAGCAGTGTCTATATCAGGTGTATTTATCTTATCAGCAAGCAAAGCAAGTTGATCTATAATAGGAGTTTTCTCATCAATGTCAACTTCAGGTACTACCTCCTGAAGAATATCCCGTACATCAGTAAGAACTTCTTTCTTGTCATGCTCTTGCTTTAACTACTCCTGTGTTTCCTTTTTGGAACATAACTCCCCATATTTCATCAATTCTTTGGGGCTCAGGGTTCTCAGGTCACATTCTGGAATAATTATCACTTCATTAATGGTGACCGGCCCTTTTCCTTTCTTCTTCTTCTTCTATCCAAGAGGTGACTTCTTCTTAGTAAGAACAATAGATCTTTCTCCAATTTTTGGAGTATCCTTCCCAATTGACACTATATCTTCTTTCTTCTTCACCTTGGTGGATAGTGTAGGGGTCTCAGTAGTAGTGTCAAAGGGGTTCACCTTGGTTGTCTTTGTTTCATTGGTTGTTGTTGGTTGAGTAGACTGTGCCTCTGTACTATCAGGCTAATTTTTCTCTGCAGGTTGTGTAGGTACTTGTGTTCTTGTTGGTTCTTTTCTTGGCTCAAGGATAGATGCATCAGGTTGTACCTATGAAATTATTTCTATGGCTTTTGCAAGTATAGGTAATTCACCCGGTAAAGATGTGAGCACACTATCAATAATTTTTGTTGCTTCATCTTTGTATGGTTCAATAGTCACATCTACATCATCTTTTTCATCAAGATCACCATTAGTGATGTCCTCAATGAGTACATCATCATCGATTTTCTTCTTCAAGTGGATCTCTACTAGATCCGGTGCATCTTGTGATACTCTTACCTCTTCCTTCTTATCGGTGATATCAATTACCTTAGTAACTAATATACTGGTGTCCTTTGGTTTCTTTCCTCTATCATCCTTAATATAAATTCCTTTACCTTTTGAATTGTGTCTCTTCTTAGATAGTTTTAGGAATGCTTCCTATTTAGCTTTCTCTTCAGCTTTCAAAATCGATGTCAACAATGAGTCACATTCGACATCCATGTCACCCACATTCTCATCCAATATCTGCAATGCTTGATTCTTGTCTAAAAATCTTTGTTGGTACTTTGTCAAATATTCACTTAGTTCACCATAGCTCATAGTTGTGGCAATACAAACTAATGACCTTTCTCTTTTCCTTCTCTCTATTTCTAGTGCAGTAGCCCATTGCACATTTATTCTATCATCTAGTTCCTTTGGTAATTGACATGCGAACTCCATTGGTACTCTTTTGAACTTAATCATCATTTGAATAATAGCACGTTCCAGTTTTGTCTTGTCCTTAGTTGACATTGTGTCAAAGTTGCCTATGCCTGGATCTGCAAGACTTCCCTTCTCAATAATATCTTCAATTATTTCATCAATTGTACCTACCTTGCATTTGACTACTTTGAATTGATTGGTGTCATCTTCTTTATTTGTTTCTTCTGTGTCTTCTTTACTTCTTATGAATTTCCTTCTTTTCTTTGGTGCCTCAGCTATAGGTTTGTTTTTCCTTTTGACATATTTCCTTGTCAGTGTAGCTACCCTCATTTAATTTAATTTTGCTTCTTCTTGCCTTGGAGGGGATGATGCTACAGTAGATGATCTTGTTTTCATGCCTTGTTGCTTTTCCTATTCATCATTAGCAGGAGGAACCGGTGTAGTATCTTTGACCTTTTCAGACTCAGTTTCCTCACTGTCATAGGGCTTGTCAGCTAGCTGTAACTCACCTTCAGTTACATCTTTAACTGGCTACTCCTTAGGTGAGTCTAATGCATTTCCATACCTAGCATTAAGGTCTTTCCTCATTTTCTTTTCCCTACGAGACATTTTATCAATCTCTATATCAGTTGATATTCTTGACTTTGCTTCATCATAAGTACCGAACCTAGTGGCAGTGATGTCTATCGGTAATGCCAAGAGTGCATTAATAGATTTCAATGTGAAATCATGATTCATTTCATATCCCATCGGTGCCAACCATTTGATTCTAGGTTCTACTGCCTTGATCATAGAAAAATCTGTACTTACTACAAAAGTTATATCATTTTCAAATTTATCAACTAATTCCCTTGGAATTTTGCTCCTTTGATGCATCCTAGTCTTGAATTCTTTGAAATATGCATCAAATTCATTGTTCAAACTCTTTCCTAAACTCTCCATCATTTCACCAATCTGGGTGGTTATCGGTTTATCTAATTGCCATGTTACTTTACCGATACCGGGCACAAATTTCTGTAGATAGAGAAATATGCATACAAGGAGTGATCCGTACTTACATGTATTAGTCTTTTTGGACCTTATAGTCTTCATATTCTCCTGAGCTTGATGTAGTAGAATTTCAACAAGATCAACCTGGTGATCTTTCTTCACAATTTTGTAAGCCATGTCCACGGCACTGCAGGGTACACTGTTCAATCTACTGGATTGAAATATCATGTATCCGATGACATGAGTTGCAAATTTTACTACTAGGTCCTTGATTGTTGAAATCTTTAAGGCTCTACCATCCCATTGTGCTCTAGTATTCTGCTCTACGTCATTATGAGATGAACTTCAAAAATATTTAGCTTTATCGGTAGTAGGGTATCCAGTAACTCTGCTTATAATCTTCTTTGTAACCTCAATAGATTTATCCAACCAAAATTTGTCATCATGAAATCTGCTAAGTATGATTCTTATCCAATCAGTACAGAATCTTTGTGGGAGATAAGTGAAATTAGATAACCCTGACTCTTCAATCTTCTTATGTTCAGATTTTAACTTTCCATCTGGTCCACAAATTTGTTGATATGCTGCAACAGTCTCAAAATCACCAATTTCACCGATCTTGTAGTGAATGTATGCCCTAACATCCTCTGTTAGTAAAACCCTATCTGGGTATGTGCAAGATCATGAGGGGCCAAACTATGCCCTTAAGTGGCAATGAAAAATCAGCAAATCAGGGTTAGTCAACTTGACGTGAAAATTTCAACTAGCTATGAACCTAATATCAAAAATTTGTAAGAATAGAATCTATAGAAAATTGAATGTAGTTTCTAAAATACTAAGCCTTTTTTGAGAAAAAGTTAGTATGATTGGTGAAAAGTATAGATTTCAATGCAGTAGTACAAAAATTTCAGGAAAAAAATAAGTAGGTGTATGTCTGACTACCTTAATCATAATCAAATGATAATATTTTATGATAAGATTTTATATATAAGTAGTGGACTCATGCCCAGATGTGATGCATATTTTTTTATAATTTTATTCCAAAAAAATAATTAATTATGAATTTTTTGATATAACATTTTCAAAATAAAAAAACTCCCATGTCTGACCACCTTAACTCATTCAAAACTTTACAAAATTCAATTTTATTTTATTTTTCCTTCTAGTAGGTGAAGCATAAAATGTGATGCATTTTTTGAATTTCAAAAATGTTATACCGTCTGAAAGTTATAATCATTTTTCAATCAGTATATAAATCAGCACTTTAGAGGTAGCTCAATTAGAAAATAACTAATAATTACTTACCGAATTCAAAATTTGACAGTAATTATATCGATAGAAAGCTGATAATCTCCTTAAGATACCCTTTTCGTTTTATCAAATTCGGGTGAAAAAAAAGTCGTCAGCTACATTGTCAAAGTTTTGAACTAACATCACCACTTTTTGGCCCCTCATGATCTTGCACATACCCATCTGGAATACTCGAAAAAGCTCCCATATCATCCTTTTGAGCTGTGACCTTTGGATGTGGTTTGAATTTTGCCTCAGCAAAATTAGCTCTTACAATTAGATCTACTTCCTCCTCAATGATGTTCGATTTGCTTGCAGAAGATGTCGATGCCATAAAACAAATCTAGGGTTTCAACAAGCAAAGAGTAACAGGTGTATAGTTGCAAAAGAACTTACTCGGTTCAATCGAAGAATATCGTCGGTTCGATCTGCAGTTGCTTTCAATTTTTTTGAGAAATTTTCAGCTCAAACTCTGCTCTGTGAATTTTCGCTCTTCGTAATCGCAATGTGATAATAAACTCTGTTTTCATGTATTTATAGACCCTTTCGATATTCCTGCTCAAACTTTCATGCATTAAATTCTCAACCTAACCTTTATTATGAAACAACTATCAGCTCAGTGATGTCTACAATTTTCTCTTCTTGGTTAACTTAGGATTTCTTCATTGGTTTGTACTATTGTCGGTTAACCTTGTATAGTGATTACCAATGGGTAACCAACTCTCAGTCTCTCTTTTACTGGCTATATGACATTGTTAGCTCATAACACATAAACCATAGTGCATCTTTATTCAAGAAGATTTGGTATTTGCACATCATATATAAGGAACTGTATGTAAAATGTGATCATTTGAAATGTCAGTCCCATACATACTTTTGTTACTTTAAGTGGAAGTACCAATGTCACCCAATCCAGTGGATGAGGTTTCACCGATGGTGTTACTTGACTCGGCATTCTCACTAGATACCTTCTTCCACATAGTGTTCGTTAACCTTGTGATCTCTGCAATGCTATAACCACTCTCAGATATATGGTTCTCATCTGGTGCTCGGTCTCTGCAGTTCTTACTTAAATGACCGACCTTGTGAGAGTGCATACATGCCATTCCAGTGCTTGTCCAACTTCTTGAATATCCAATCTGACTCTTCCTGTAGCAATTTATTACAATGTGTCCATACCAACCACATACAGCACAGTTAGTCCATGTATTATAATCCCAAACATATGAGTTACCTTGTCTCTTTGGTTTATAAGGCTTTCGTTGTGGTTTCTCCTTAGGTGTCTAGACTTGTTTCATCTTTGCCTTACATTCTCTTGCTATGTGTCCATGCTTGTTGTAAGTATAGCATATCTTCTCCACGGTAGTATTGTTAGTAGGATCCTTTTGCTTAGCTCTGCATTCATAAGCAGGATGTCCAAACTTTCCACAGTAATAACAATATCCATTAAACTTGGGGGTAATAGGAGGTTTACCTTGTGCTTTGCTTCTACACACATTTGATGTATGTCCTAGTTTTCCACAATGATAACATGCTAACACTTTAGGTTTCTAACTTTGATTATTATTGATATTTTCAGCTTGTTGTGATGATTCTCCTTCACCGGTGTAGCCTATACCGGCTTTACTTCCAACTCTTCTCTGATTAGTCAAGAAATCATCAATGTTTTGGAGCTATCTTCATCATTTCATTATGTTTCTTTTGTGTCTTTAATTCATTTCTCAGTTTTTCATTGTCTACTCTAAGTATTGCAACATCTTCGAGTCTTCTTGATAATTCTCCATTTACTCAGTTCATTTCTTGATTGACAGTCATCATTTGATTTGATACTTGGAAGTTACGATCAGTGAGTCTCTGTATTTCACTTTCTTTTGCTTGAAGTTGTTCAGTCATCAGTCTTCGGTCTTCAATAGCCATATTCCGATCTTGTTCAGCTTGGCTAGCATTGTTCATGATTTCCACCATTCTTACCATCTAAGATTCTTGACTAATTTGAAGTGCTTTTAATTGTTCAGATAGATGTTGATTCTTTTTAGATAAATCAGTGATGGTACTTTCAGATCCGTTAGAGATGCTTCCAGAACTTGATCCAACATGATCAAATATATCATCAATAGGTTCTTCATGATAACCAATTTCATTTTGCAGAATTGCAAGATTCTTCCTTTCAACCAGTGATTTCTTCAGTTCTTCCTTGACTTGTTTATGTTGTTCCACAAACATCTGCATTTGTATCTTCTGATTCTCAATAGTCTTGTCAAGCTTATATCTCTCCATGACTTGGATCTTTACCCTTTAGCGGTTAAGCTATTCAACAAGAGAACTATGCTCTGATACCAATTGTTGGAATTAGGAGAGATAGATACTAAGAGGGGAGGGGTGAATCAGTGTCTTCAAAACTTTTATTTGTAAAACCTTTCAAATCTATATTAGCAATCTGTAATAACTGACCAAAGTAACTTGGATCTAATTGCATAAATCAATCATCTAGTTAACTTTAAGAAAGTAAACAATATGAAATCAATATGACAATCATATAACACAAGTATTTTGGTAACGCAAAAACCCTTGTTAGAAGGTAAAAACTGCGGTGGGGATGACACCCACAAATTCTTCACTACTGCAGATAGAAAAGGTTTGCCTATTAAGGCTACAAGTTTTGATCACTTCTAGTGATCTCACCCTATTAGGAGTGACATATTAGATCAGCTAGATCTACCTAATTATAGGATTTTAGCAATAGTACTGAAGTGTGCACTCGGTTAAGAGATTTACAAAAGACTGTTAAGTTTACTCTGTTAAGAGATTTAACAAAAGCTCTATTACAATTGTCAGAAAGTAATATGCAAAATTATCTGCTAATTAACACTTAATTGTTTGAAATAGATCTTATAATTCTTTGATAAAATATCACCTTGACCATGATGAATCTTTACTCTGTTATGCTTGGTAGCCTTCTCTGAATATGCTCAGTACACTATTATGTTCTCTCAACTGATTATCTTGAAGTTAGGCAAAGACTTCAAGTGCTTCATGATTCATATATCTCAATTCAACAACCCTATAAAGTGGTGTTAACATATTGAATATATAGTGTTCTATTTTTCCACTTAAGCAAAAATTAGGTTACAAAAATAATCATAACCCTAAGATCTATGGTACAAAATTAACCTAGATCAACTATTACAAATAAGATAATCATTATATTAAATGAATATCTTTTACAATAAATGCTCCTTAATCTTGGTAAACCATTTTACGATCTGTTATAACCATCTGCATAGAATAATGTGTCATTTCTTATTACTATGTCATTTTTTGAGATCATCGGTAAATACTATATAGACTGCTCAATGTATAATATGATGCTCGGTGTTTACTGATTGTCAGTGTCAGTGTCTGCTAGTGCTTGGTAAACTATGTAATGCTCAGTGTAAGGACTTTACTGACTGCTTTGTCTTGCTCTTGGTTACCGACCAACTAAATATAAGTTACATGTTAGCTTGTGGTGACTGATCAAGAAAGTACTATCTAGGAAAGTACTGTACACTTTTCATTCATCGTGGGATTAACTTGTCAAGCATTTTTGAGTTGACACATCAAACATTTCCCTAGGTTGACTTGTCAAGCCTTTTCCTAGGTTCACTCATCAAGTATTTTAGGGTTAACTTGTTAACTGACATAAGCCTTGTTATATTGGCTTAGGGTTAGGGATTTCATTATGATGTATGATTTTAGTACTTACGGCAGAATTGAGCTATAAGGGATTACAGATTGTAATAAGGGTGTAATCACCAGATAATAATAATATTGGACTCGTTTTTGGTGGACGAAGCCCAAGGATTGGGTGAACCACGTTAAATCTTTGTGTCTTGTGTTCTCTTCTGTGTGGTTTATTGTTTTCTGATATTAGTTATATTTGCACATAATTGTTATTTCTACCTTGTTAATCCTAACAAGTGGTATCAGAGCGAGGTTATTTCATTTGTTATTTCAACTATTCTTTGAAGCAGGTCTCACGAGTCAGTGGGAGAGCCTCTCGGTTAAGTGGGAGAAATGGCAGACAATTGTAGGCTGAAGGTTGATAAGTTTAATGGGCAGAACTTCCACTTATGGAAGATGCAAATGGAGGATTATCTCTATCAGAAGGATCTATGGTAGCCATTAGAGGGAGTAGCCAAGAAGGAGGAAATAATCTCTTAGGAAGAATGGGATATTTTGGATAGGAAGGCACTAGGGAGTATTCATCTATGCTTGGCACAATCAGTGGCATTCAATATTACTAGAGCAATGACAGCTCAAACTCTAATGGAAACCCTAGCGAAGTTGTATGAAAAGCCTTCAGCTTCAAACAAGGTATTTCTAATGAAGTGTTTATTTAATATGAAAATGGTAGAAGGTGGATCAGTCACTGATCATTTGAATGAGTTTAATACAGTTACAAGTCAGTTAACCTCAGTTAAAATTACTTTTGATGAAGAGGTTAGGGCTCTCTTGATTTTGTGTTCTTTTCCAAAAAGATTGAATGGCTTGGTAATGGCTGTTAGTAATTCTATTTTTTGTTCTAATACCCTAAAGTATGATGATGTTATTGGTGTTATTCTGAGTGAGGAAATTCATAAGAAAAGCTCAGGTGGATCCACATTAGGAAGTGTCCTAAATGCACAAAGCAGGGGTAGAACCAATGAGAGAGGAAACAACTCTGGAAATCATGGAAAATCAAGAGGAAAATCAAAGGAAAAGAGGTCTGAATCCAAAGGACCAAATCATTACTGGTACTGTGGAAAACTATGTCATAAGAAGAAAGATTGTTGGTCTCGGAAGAAAGATCAAGGAGAAAAAAATGATGGAAACAAGGAGGCAAATGTGGTAAGTAACAAATCTGAAGAGGATGCTTTGATTCTTTCCTTAGAAAGTATTGATGTTCATGGGTTTTAGATTCTAGGGCTTCATTTCATGCTACACCCCATAGAAGTTATTTTGTTGATTATGTCCAAGGGGATTTTGGGCTAGTTTATTTGGGAGATGATGAACCCTGTCAAATTGTTGGAAAAGGAAAAATTAAGATTAAGTTGCAGAATGGGAATCATTGGCTACTACAAGAGGTAAGACATGTTCCAAGGCTAAGTAGGAATTTAATTTCAGCAGGGCAATTGGGTGATGAGGGTTGCACAGTTACTTTTAATGATAGAAATTGGAAAGTTTCAAAAGGTTCCTTAGTAGTAGAAAAAGGTGTGAAAGTAGGCACCTTATATCTTTGTATAGGTCATACTGTTCCTTCTACTTTAATTATTTTAGAAGATAATGAATGTTCAGGGACAGTGGCTGTAGTTGAGCAGGAGGAACATCAGACCGTTGTTGTAGATTCTGACACAGCACTATGGCACAACAGACTCGGGCACATGAGTGAAAAAGGTATGAAATTACTTCATTCAAAGAAAGTTTTACCTGGTCTGAAATGTGTCAATATGGATTTCTGTGAAAGTTGTGTTTATGGAAAACAAAAAAGAGTTAGTTTTGTGAAGAATGGGAAGAAAAAGAAAAATAAGAGATTAGAGCTTGTGCATATAGATCTATGGGGACCAACTCAGGTATCTTCCCTTGGTGGCTCTTTGTATTATGTTACATTTATAGATGATGCAACAAGAAAAGTATGGATTTATTTCCTTAGACATAAATCTAATGTATTTCAAACTTTTCAGAAATAGAAATGCTTGGTTGAGAATGAGACTGGTAAAAAGTTAAAATGTCTCAGATTTGATAATGGTGGTGAGTATTGCACAAAATTTGAAGAATATTGTTTCTCTAATGGTATTTGTAGGCAGAAAATTGTACCAAGGACTCCACAAGAAAATGGAGTGGCTGAATGCATGAACAGGACAATAATGGAGCATGCAAGGAGTATGAGGTTGCATGCTAGGCTGCCCAAAAATATGTGGGCAGAGGCTATGAACACTACTATTTATTTAATCAATAGAGGCCCCTCTACTCCTTTGGACTGTGGTATTCCAAAGGAAGCATGGAGTGGTAAGAAGGTGAGTTATTCTTTTCTCAAAACCTTTGGTTATGAAGCTTTTGCACTTATAGATTCTGAAAATAGAACCAAGCTAGAAGCTAAGTCAAAGAAATGTGTATTTGTTGGATATGGCATTGATGAATTTGGTTATAGGTTTTGGGATTTTGAAAATCATAAAATTGTAAGAAACAGGGATGTCATATTCAATGAGAAAGTATTGTACAAAGATCTGTTGCTACAGCATGAGAAGAAAGAAAATGATTATGTAGTACTGAATGATACTCCACAAGTTCCTATTCCAGTAGTTCCTTATGCTCTGCAACAATAGCAACAACAAATACCACACACCCCAGTGAATGTTAGATGGCCAACAAGGCTAAGTAGACCTCCAGAAATATTTTCTCCATCTTTGTATTCTATTTTGTTAATAGATGCTGGTGAACCTGAATGTTATAATGAAGTTGTGCAGGTGGATACAAAGCTTCAGTGGGAGTCTGCAATGATAGATGAAATGGACTGTTTGCTGAAAAATCAAACATGGGATTTATGTAAGTTACCTGCAGGTAAAAGGGTTTTACATAATCAATGGGTTTACAAGATAAAAGAAGAGGATGGAGGTAAGAAAAGATTTAAAGCCAGATTACTTGTAAAAGGATTTGCACAAAAATATGGTATTGATTTTGATGAGATATTTTCTCTAGTTGTTAAAATGACTTCTATATGTACTATTTTAAGTATTGTGGCTATTGAAGATTTGCATTTAGAGCAGCTTGATGTTAAAACAGCTTTTCTTCATGGTGATTTGGATGAAGAAATATATATGGTCCAGCCACAAGGATTTGAGGTCAAGGGTAAGGAGAATTTGGTGTGCAGATTGCAGAAAAGTTTATATGGCTTGAAGCAAGCACCTCGGCAATGGTATATTAAATTTGACACTTTTATGAATGAGCATGGATATAGTCAGTGTCATTGTGACCATTGTGTTTATTTTAAGAGGTTGGATGATGATGGCTACATTATTTTATGTTTATATGTTGATGATATGCTTGTCGTTGGGTCTAACATGGATCACATTAAGCGGTTGAAACAACAGTTAGCAAAATCTTTTGCTATGAAGGATTTGGGGGCAGCAAAAAAAAACCTTGGTATGAAAATTTGCAGAGATAGGAAAAATAGGAAATTGTCTCTATCTCAGGCTGATTATATTGAGAAGGTGTTGAAACGTTTCTCTATGGAGAATGCCAAAGCTGTCAACACACCTTTTTCTGGTCATTTGAAATTGACTAAGGATATGTGTCCCAAGACACCAGATGAAGAGATGAAAATGTCTAAGGTACCTTATGCTTCAGCTGTAGGGAGCTTAATGTATGCTATGGTATGTACTAGGCTAGATGTTGCACATGCAGTGGGAGTCGTTAGACGATATATGAGTAACCCTAGTATTGAGCATTGGAATGCAGTCAAATGAATTCTCAGATATTTGAGAGGTACATCCAGTAAGTGTTTACACTTTGGGGGTTCTACTACTACTGTACAAGGCTATGTTGACTCAGATTTGGTAGGAGATATAGATAGCAGGAGGAGTACTACAAGTTATATATTTACTATTGGTGGGACAACAGTGAGTTGGATTTCTCGACTACAAAAGGTGGTTGTTTTATACACTAGAGAGGCAGAGTATGTTGCTGCTACAGAGGCAGCCAAGGAGATGATATGCCTTCAATTCTTCATGGAAGAATTGGGATATCCATAGAAGGATAATTTTCTGCATACAGATAGCCAAAGTGACATTCATCTTGCAAAGAATTCTACTTTGCACTCAAAGACAAAACACATACAGTTGCGGTACAATTTCATTCGGTTAGTTTTGGATGATGGGAAGTTAAGGCTAGAAAAGATTCATATAGATGATAATCCAGTAGATATGTTTACAAAGGTAGTAACAAGGGAGAAGTTGAACTCATGTTCAACTTCAGTTGGTCTACTAGACTAAATAGAATAAAGGGACAATTGAGTTCAGAGTGGTTGGATCTAGTGGGAGCCTCACAGGGTAGCGGTTTAGCTACAAGATCAGTCTCCAAGTGGGAGATAGTTGTTCGATGTGGAGTCTGATCAGTCCCCAAGTGGGAGATTATTAGCTTGCGGTGACTGATCAAGAAAGTACTATCCAGGAAAGTACTTGTACAATTTTCATTCATTGTGGGGTTAACTCGTCAAGTGTTTTTGAGTTGACACATCAAACATTTCCCTAGGTTGACTCATCAAGCCTTTTCCTAGCTTGACTCATCAAGTATTTTAGGGTTAACTTGTTAACCAACATAAGCCTTTTTATATTGGCTTAGGGTTAGGGATTTCATTATGATGTATGATTTTAGTACTTGTGGTGGAATTGAGCTGTAAGGGATTACAGATTGTAATCAAGTTGTAATCACTGGATAATAATAATATTGGACTCAATGTTGGTGGACGTAGCCCAAGGATTGGGTGAACCACATTAAATCTTTGTGTCTTTTTTTCTCTTTTGTGTGTTTTATTGTTTTCTGATATTAGTTATATTTGCACATAATTGTTATTTATGCCTTGTTAATCATAACATTAATGACTGATTTATTTGTCATCTTTTGATACTAATGACAACCTTGAATGCTCAATAGAGATTAACAAAGAATATCCTTTCAAGATATGATTGTAATACAATCAGAGGATCGGCTAAATGGCATTCATTTAGGAGTTCTAATTCTAATATTTGGACTATATGGACTAAGGAGCTTGCATGTTTCTGTCAATTTTGTGTTGCAGGTGAATGAGAAGAATGTGAGAATATAGAATGGGTTGAAGAATGTCAACAAAAATCTTTAACACCTAGTGAGAGATAAGATGAAGATGATATAATAAATGAAGACTTGGATCATGCATTTGCATCAAAAGATAATGATCATGTTTCAGACCTCATACAACCTGGTAATTTAATACAATTTATTGTAAAACTTTAAATTATATATCAGTTACATGTGTTAGTCATATAATTTATGATTATATATATTTGAATTATAAACATTTAAACAAGTTTTATTTACAATGCATGTACTTAATTTTATTTTGCAGGACATGTGTATGTTGTTGTTGCACCTGAGCATAATGAAGAGCAAACAGAGTATTGGTTAGCTCGATGTGTAGAACCTAAGAAAAAGTTGATATGTCATCAAGTAGATGATGATAATTTTCAGTATCCAATTGGGTCTATTGTGCTAGTTGGTACATGGATACGCAAATACCTAACAAGAAGGAATGGTTTACCAGCTTTTGATGACTACCAATCAGAAAAGAAGATTATGCACTATTCCCATTTGGTAGTGGCAACAAATATCAAACTGGAAAGATACAAAGAGATACCTGCTAATAAAATATTATGGACACTTTCAATGGAAGAGCATGAGGCAATCATAGACGCATTGCAAAAAAGAGAGGATTTTGATGGTACATTAGGTTGAATCAAATTTATACATGTAAGTTTTTGTTCAGTTGTCATATTTTATATGTTTTCTACATGTCTACTTTGAAGTGTCATAATTTATAATTTAGAGATATATATTTGAAATTTAAATTTAAATTAATTTTAAATGAACTTGTATAAATTTTAACATTTCAACATGTTTATTTTTATGATGCAAGATGTCTGGAAGAACATCTAGACATGAACTATTATAGACGCATTGCAGAAAAGAGAGGATGTTGATGGTACATTAGGTTGAATCAAATTTATACATGTAATTTTTTGTTCAATTGTCATATTTTTATATGTTTTCTACATGTCTTCTTTGAAGTGTCATAATTTATAATTTAGAGATATAGATTTGAAATTAAAATTAAAATTGACTTTAAATGAACTTGTATAAATTCTAACATTTCAACATGTTTATTTTTATGATGCAAGATGTCTGGAAGAACATCTAGACATGAACTATTATAGATGCATAGCAGAAAAGAGAGGATGTTGATGGTACATTAGGTTGAACCAAATTTATACATGTAAGTTTTTGTTCAATTGCCATATTTTTATATGTTTTCTACATGTCTTCTTTGAAGTGTCATAATTAATAATTTAGAGATATAGATTCAAAATTAAAATTAAAATTAACTTTAAATGAACTTTTATAAATTCTAACATTTCAACATGTTTATTTTTATGATGCAGGATGTCTGGAAGAACATAGACATGAACTATTTATGTAGTACAATACACTCTTGTATTCATACAATTTTGGCTTTGTAATTTATAATGAACTCACTTTTATTCATCGGATTTTGTTTTAAATATTTAAGTTAAATTCATAACTTTGTATTCACCTAATTTTGTTCTAAATATTAAACTTTGTACTCATCCATATTATTCTTGTCAATTACATGTATAAATAGATCTCATTGTTAGATAGATAGTTTTTTTTATAGTTAATGAAAGTGTTCATATTACTTGTAATGTATCTAGATACTATTCTTCTCAATTACACATGAATGAATAGATCTCATTGTTAGATATATGGTTTTTTTAGGATATATTGATAAATTTAATTTTGTAATTGATATTAAAAATGAGTTCTTTTCCATAAGCTCATATATATATATATATATATATATATATATATATATATATATATATATATATATATATATATATATATATATATATATATATATATATATATATATATATATATATATATATATATATATATATAACAACTCATGATATATACATACAATCACAAAACAAAGTCCTACTGTAAAAACAAGTTCAAGTAACAATATAAGTTCAAATAGTCATCATAATATAAAACAAGTCCAAATAATATGACAACAAGTCATCATAACACAAGTCCAAATAGTCATCATCATATAAAACAAGTCTAAATAGTCATCATAATATAACTCTACTCATCTAGCTGATATGCAGTCCTCCTCACTCCATGTGAAGAGGGTTGTGATGCAAGAACATGCTTTGTATGGTCCTCAGTAGTACCCTCAGCTTGCTCTGTATGGTCCTGAGTAGTACCCTCATCATCAGGTACATGAAAAGTGGATGCAGCCAACTCCTGTAAAAACATTTAAAGTATAAATTTTTAATAATTAGGTGTAAAAGATCTAGATACACAATGGACATTGAAAAATTACTTTTAATCATTACCTCAAAATATAGTGTCGATGGCTACATTTGGCTTAATCCTATAGCCATGCCAAGACTCATGGTGGTGTCGAACTGAACAACATATATAAAGCATGAATCAAACTTATAGTACATATACATAAATTATAAAGTATATATGACTTGACTATACAAATTTATGGAATAAAAACATGTACATTACCTATGTGTGACACGTAGCTAATGTCACCAATGAGTCAGGACGTAAATGTGATTGTGGAACATGAGACAATCCAAAAGCCTACAATTGCAAAAAAATAAGTGTGAATCAAAGTTGTGCATAAATTAGTAAGATATAAATGTACTTAAAATTAATAAATGAAAAACATACTACAGGTATATGCAGCTGACTCTCGGTGACTAGTGGGGCAGAGAATGAACTACCAATCTCAGTGGTACATGAGAGACCCTACAAAATCACAAAAAAATGTCAAACACATAATCAAATAAAGTTTATTTTGTTTAAATTTTAAATGTATCACGATCAAAGTGCATACCATGAATGGGGCACACATATTTTGAGGTGTCGATGTCATATGATGATGGCTAATGAATGATGGAGGGTCAACCATCCTCTGTTCACAAAAAAATCTACATGTTATGGCTCATAATTGTATAAATAAGAAATTTAATATTGCACTATATTTAAATTATAATTAAATTTACCTGTGCAGGATGATCATCATCTACATTGAGTAAATCAACATATGATGAGATATCATCTCTGGCATCACCACGTGTGCCATCATCATCATCAACATATCCACCATGTGTGCCATCACCATGTGCGCCATCATCATCATCGACATATCCACCATGTGCGTCACTAGCATCACCACCATATCCACCATGGGTAGCATCAAGATCAGACTGGGGACCCCTACATATACCCCCACAACTTGTGCAAACATGTGCTATGCTGGGGGCAGTCCTTGCCTGAGTCATGTGGTGTAACAAATTGCCCATAAGGGAACTCAAAGAACCAAGAGATGACTACACTGCTCAATGATGGACAGGTGCAGGAAGTACAGGAGATGGAAGAGGAACAAGGGGATCATTACGCACATAATTTCTAGTTCTATCACTCAATTTGGCCCCTGGCCTATCCTATGGCATGTCATGGCCAACCCCCTAAAATGCTCTCATGTCAAAATAATTAGGTTTCTTGCCCAATTCAAACTCAGCCCATAATTTCTTCAAACAATAAAGTGGCACCTCATGATTAGCATGTGGTGGATGGTCAAATACCATCCACCACCGCTCCCAAAAATGCTCTACTATGTCGGGGTGTCTACACCATCTAATCGAAATACGTGGCTTCTTTCCAAGTATCTACTCACTCGTTGTAGGGTTCAAAAAATAGCATGCCAAATCATTTTTTATAATTTTTAACTTATTAACCTCTTTATAAGAGAGGTCGTCAGCATAATATACATGCATACTCTCCCTCCATGACTCAAAACTACCAATCTTGTAGTCTAATGTCTGTACATAATCTACTATGCCTTGCATGCTATCTGCAAGGCGTAGTAGCTGGACAGATGGATAGAGGTCATTCCTAATAATATTTATATCTCTCATGATTTCCTCTACATTTCTCCTAATATTATCTCTTAGCTCTCTAGGTGGAGGGGGAGGGGGAGGGGGAGGGGGAGGGGGAGGTGAAGGAGGTAGTGGTGGTGCATGCTGACCTATAAGCTCATCAATGTGAAAATCATCCATATTGCCAATCTGCGTACATATAAAAACATGATAATTTGCAATTAACATACTATAAAATATATTTTACCTTACAATTTGAATGACTTAAATAATTAAAACTTGAGAGAGAGAGAGAGAGAGAGAAAGAGAGAGAGTTTCTAAATTTATGTTTTGGTTTTCTAAATTTATATTTTGATTTTCTAAGTTTAGGGTTTCGTAATTTAATTTTGTATCTAGGTCTACGTTTTTATTTTACTACCTAGGGTTTTGGTTTTCTATGTAAGATTTTGTAATGTAATTTTGTATACCTAAATTTTACTAGTTTTCTACTTTAGTACAGTAATTTACAAAGTAAATTGAAATAAAAAAGAACTACTTGAAATATAAAATATAATTAAATTTATACAATAATTTTGAAAACAATATTAAACCATGTTTTTAAATTAAAAATAACTTGAAACTACAATTTTTAATGACAAAAATCATTAAAAAAATAACAAAAATAATAGTATGTAGAGATGAGAGAGAGAGAGAGAGAGAGAGAGAGAGAGAGGGAGGGAGGGAGGGAGGGAGGGAGGGAGGGAGAGAGACAGAGATGGAGACAGAGATGGAGAGACAGAGAGAGACAGAGAGACAGAGAGACAGAGACAGAGACACATAAAATGGATGGAGTTCTTGCAGACTTACACCTTCACAATCAAACATAAGAAGGGAATAGCTAACAAAGTAGTAGATGCCTTACGTAGGAGGTTGTTGATAGTGCAAGAAGTTAGATTGAAAAGCATAGGATTGGAAGGATTCAAGGACCTATATGAGGAAGACATTGATTTTTCAGAGGCTTATAAGGTATGTGCTAACTTTGCTAATCATTTCCATAGTGATTTTTTTTAATACACATTGTAGAATGGGTTATTGTTCAAAGGATAGCAGCTATGCATCCCAAGGGGATCTATGAGAGAAAATCTCATACACGAGAAACACAATGGGAGAATGAGTGGGCACTTTGGTCTTAACAAGACTCTAAACCTTGTAGAGAGGTTCTATTACTGACCTAGAATGTAAAAGGATGTAAGGAAGTATGTGGAGCAATGTGGTATATGTCAAAAGGAAAAGGGAACATCCTCAAATGCAGGGCTATACCAACTCCTACCCATTCCTAATAGGCCTTGGGAGTGCATTAGTATGGACTTCATAGTTGGATTGCCAAGGACCAAGACTGGAGTGGATAGTGTGTTTGTTGTAGTTGACAAGTTTAGCAAAATGAGCCATTTCATACCTTGCAAAACCACACATGATGCTAGTCATATAGCTCATCTATTTTTTAGATAAGTTGTTAGGATTCATGGCTTACCAATAAGCATTGTAGCAGACAAAGATGTTAAGTTTATGGGGCATTTCTGGAAGACTCTTTGGAAGAGGTTGGGTACCAACTTAGCCCATGGATCTACCTACCATCCACAAACAGATGGTCAGACAGAGGTAATTAATAGAATACTTGGGAATCTCTTAAGGTGTTTGACTAAGGAGTATGGCCAAGATTGGGAGCAAGTCATTCCCCAAGCAGAATTTGCCTACAAGACAGCAAAAATAGGACTACTGGTTTGAGTCCTTTCCAAGTAGTGTATGGTACACATCCAAGGGGAGTCATGGAATTGAGAGACCTCCCAAGTTATGACAAGATCAGTGGGCAGGTTGATGACTTTTCTCACTCCATGAAGGAGATTCATGATCAGGTTAAACATACCTTGATGGAAGCTAACCAAAAATTGAAGGAGAAGAGAGATGAAGGTAGGAGAGATTTGTAATTTCAGGTTGGGGATTTAGTTATGATATTCTTGAACAAAGCTAGATTGCAGAAGGGGCAACCAAGTAAACTCCAAATGAAGAGGATTGGCCCTTGTAAAGTGTTAGAGAAGTATGGCCTCAATGCATACAAGATTGATCTTCCCACAGATATGGAAATCTCTCCCATTTTTTATGTGAAAGACCTGATACACTATAAGGGTCCGGTTATGGATGAGGAACAGTATTAGACAGGTTTGAATAAGGAAGTTCATGACCTTCAAGTACCACCATCAAAGCCAAAAATAGCTGAGAAGATATTGGATGGTAGGGTGAAGAAAAAGACAAGGAAGCAGGTTTACATGGAACATTTGATCAAATGGGTAAACACCCCAGAAGCTGAGGCAACTTGGGTTGCTGAGAGTGACTTCAAGAAACACAACATCAGTTTGGAGTTACTCCAATCACAAGTGCCATAGACTATTCCTTGCAGGGGGAGAATGGTGCAGGAGCACCTTAAGGTAAGGAAATCCCTAATAACTATTTTGGCTTGTAAATGGTCTAGCCAACCATTGATCTAATAAGGACTAATATGTAAAGTCCCAAGGTGTGTTGAACTTAGTATGATCTAGGTTGACTCTAGGTCCTAAAAGGAGTCTAGGTTTGATCCATGAGTGCAAACCCTCAAAATGGATAAATAGGGGATGGAAAGTATTAAAATGTTAGTTTTAGGTTATTTGAACCTAATTTAGAAGGCTAGGAAGCTAACTAGACTAGTTAGTAGTGATGGGACAATAACAAAGCAAAAAACATAAAAATTGCCAAAAGTTGCTCATGACAACATTTCCTTAAAATGTGGAGCCAGCTTGGGTTAGGTCCTAGGCCCGACCAAGGGGTCCAAATAGTTGGGAAATTGGTATTTAAGATGCAAATCATCCATTTTGTAGGGTTGAAGAAGTTTGTGTACGGACTGTGCATGAGAAAGGAGTTATCTATTGGACAGTTTTGAAGGTTTTGTGTGTAACCACTGTTGAGTGGATTGTTTTTATTACTATTTTGAATGGGATAGCATTTTGGAAGTATGTATTGAAATTGTGCACAATTGTTTTGGTTTGAAGTTTTCATTTTGTAGGGTTTAGAAAATTATTTAGTTTTCACAGTCCTGTTGTCCAGTTTGTAGTGGGCGATGTAAAAATGGCTATAACTTGAACTTCCACGATCAAATCCTTATGGCTCTTGGAAGTCAAGAAGTAGCCTTTGTATATACTTTAAATATGGATTTTGGAGTCTTTGCAATGCAGGTAACCATTTTGACAAGCGATCCCTAGGCAAGCTAGGTAGGCTTGGCAAGGTGAAAAAGAAGGCTTGTAATGAGTTTTGACAAGAACAGTGGATTGGTAAGAACCAATCAGGTATGGGAAATGTAGGAGTAGGACATTAGGAGTTCTTAACTCCAAGGAGGAGGCTAGAGAGTGGAGTTAGACACCTATGAAGGAAGAAGCACTGACATTGCCTTAGAAACCCTTAAAATGAGGGTTTTCTGAAAACGTATTGTACGGACAATACCGGGGTCTAAGACCTAGAAAATATTCAAGCTTAGTACAATAGTAGTCAAAGTCCTGAAGACATCAAATGGCCTTATTGAGAGATTTTAGGCGTAATTACTCAGTCGTTATTTCTAGGAAGGCTAATAGGGGCTCTTAGGGCTACAAGACCAAATCAAGCAATTTGGAGAAATGGGAGAAGGAACTTTGGTAGAATGATGCAAAATGGTAGGAAATGTGTCTAGATCATCAAAGACACTGTTCTAACTTGGTTTTAGGTTGACATTGGTAGTTTGGAGTGGATTATACACCCTAGGACAAGGAGGCCTAATAGGGTGAATGAGGGAAGAAGTTGGAAGACTAAGTTGATGGGGATTTTCTTGGTGTAGAGGGGATTGGTGTGAGACCCTCTGGGATAGGGTTGGAGAATAGGAACCCTAGTAAGGCTAAGAGAAGCCTTGAAAGAGCAGGAAAGCTCTTGTAAGAAGAAGCTCCTCACCAGTCCAATAAGACTCGGGTCTAGTGGAAGGTGCTTTATTTGATTTGCATGGAAATAAAATGTGCAAACTTTTATATGTGGCACAAATTTCTTCTAAGTTGGTGGGACAATTTCCAGCCCTATCCCATTTTCACCAACTCAAATCCAAAGGCCTAAAAAGAAGGGGCTTCTGTTTTGCAAGAAAAGATTCTGACTAATCCTGTAGCCCCAAAAGAAAATTCTCATAAGACCTCCTCTACTTGAAAAATAGAACTGTAAAGAAGAGACTCCTACAAAATATATATTAATCATTCATGCAATGGGAAATAGAATAGCGCCTAAACTGCCAATAAAATGGAAACTTATGCAAGAAAAAGAGGTAAGGAATGTGGCGGAGGAATTGCTTTTGCAAGCACTAATCAAGAAAGGAGCGGACATAACAAAATTGCTCTGTCTGAATGTTGTTGTCAATGTCTGCGATTCTCTCTCTACGTTCAGGAATCCATATACAAGAATGTGAGTATCTGAATTGTGGTAAGTGGCAAAGGATTTGGACAATATAGATGTTAATATTGCAGTATTGAGAAGAGCAAATGTTGCATCCTGGGCAATTGCTACGTAAATATCTTGTATGGCCCAAAATTTGAGTGAGGTAAATATGTCAGCTAACAGTGTTGGGATCAACTTCCTTTATGATGACCATACATTAAATTGAAGCATTCCACCTCAAGAAAGTGATACAACCACCAATATTTAATCATTTGACCTTTTAGGGCTCTTGTGCAAGGGCAAAAGGAGATTATGAAGAAACCTTTCTGCTAAAGCTGCATAAACAATACCTAAATGTTGTGTACCATCATCAGTTGTAGACAACTATGAGGTAATGATTATTTAAAATAAAAAAGGTTAGTGAGACTAGGTTGCATATTTTTTTCTGTGAGGTGGGCAAGGCCTACATAACTTTTTAGCGTCCAATCAATTCTGAAATCATAAGATGAAGAATGATGTAATCCTATGTGTCTAAGGCTCTCTAAACTGTGGTCATTTGTCAACTACCAGGGAAGCCGTCAGTTTTTGCAACTTTAAAAAAAGCTTGTAGATGTTAATATGATCTTCTAGCTAGTAGATATAAACTATAAACAGTAGAGGTTATATCGCTGCAACTTCCACTGTATTGTGAGTTTGAATAGAATTCAGATAGTTACTGAATTCTGTATTCTAAATTTGCAAAGAGATTAAATAAAAATATCATGTTGTGTTCTGGAGCTCATGAGAAGCTTGATGGGTTTCTACCATGTAAATTAAACCCCGCCTTTATGTGGAAGCTGGTGTTGAAAATTCTTGCTTCCGTTAGAGGCGCCAAGTTGACGAGCATGATATCCAAAGGAAAGCATATACAACATTTTTTTTAAGGACCTAGTATAGCTGATCATACTTAATAATTTAAAAAAAAAAATCAACAGATTTTCACAATTTACCCAATTGAGCCAATAGAGTAGCAACTTCAGACTATAGTGATTGAGTAATCTGTTAAATAGACTAAAAAATTGTCTAAAAAGCTTATTGGAATCACTGTAAGAACACTAGAAATGAAGGTAGTTGCTATATATCTTCACAAGATCTAAGAATAGTACCAATCAATGAAACAAACAGGCAAAGTACAAATGAAACATGTATAACAAAGGAAGAAATAGAAGAATAGCATTTGCATCAGGGAAAGAATCTCATCAGAATAATATAAATTAAAGATAAATCCAGGTCATTATGAATGTTGTACCAAAACCCATGAAAAATTTGAAATGAATCACAATTTCACACCACGTAACCTGTGAGCAATTTATTGAGTCTGAAAATCACAATTTTATATAAAAAAATTGCCTGCCCGACTTTATGTTAAAAAGGGTTCAAATTTTTCGCATGCGTTTGAGACAGAAAAAGAAAAGGAAGGGCCTATCTATGGTGTGCTTCAACAGAACTTCCTCTGTCAATGGTTTTATCCTGGCTGCTCGCTTTGTTGCTAAATGTCCAGCAACAAATGTCCATAAGTTGCCTGTACACACCATCTCAGCATGCAGGGACTCACCCACCCGTTCAAGCCACATGTCAGACAATTTTTCCTTATTGCAGCTCGTGTTTTGCAAATACTTTCTACAACCTCCACTGCATCTTGTCCTTCTCTTTCTTGGGGATCTGCATTTTTCCCTGACAAAATGCAGACAACATACCTTGCCAAATGAGGATTGCGAGAAATTCAAATTATCTGATAAGTAGTAGATATTTTCTACATCAATTCAAATTCTGATATTGGTATCATGATTCAGCTCTATGGTTTTTGAGTCAAACTCATTGACCTATGTTTCATGAGTAGTGGTTCACAAGAATCATCTCTGAGTGGGCTCGGGAGGACACCTTCCAAGCAAAGCGGGCTTAACTTTGATGGAAACTCTGTAGTAAAGCGTGCTTGAGCTGGAGTAGTAATGGGATGGGTGACCTCCCAGAGTTTGCAAGCAAAGTGGGCTTAACCTTGGGGAAAACTCCATAGTTAAGCAGGCCTGAGCTGAAGTAGTACTGGGATTTGGAAGCAAAGTGGGCTTAATCTTGGGGAAAACTCCATAGTTAAGTGCGCTTGTGTTGGAGTAGTATTGGGATGGATGACCTCTCAGACCTAGATGCAATGAGTGCTAAGTGTTCCATTCATTCTCATGAAAGATGGGTTCTTGTGAACCAGTACTCATCATGAATCAATAAATTTAACTCAAAAACTACACAGTTGAAAATCCTGATAGTAATATCACAAATTATCTGTTCCCTATTATCAAGAAAATATGATCACCTTCAACCATTAAAATATTGCACTGGAACGGAATTTTCAGAGGCAAAATTTGAAGTATTTGATTGGCTGTTAAATGTTAGTCTAATGACCATTTAACAGTACTCCCCTCTGCTATAATCTGTCAGAAACTAACAATATTAATGTGGTATAGTCTTCCATAAGAATTCGAAAGCCTCCACGAGTGTCTCCACTTCTCCCCTCATAACAAATGGTATTTCCACCTCATATGAAGAGATTGTGATTATGCATCTTGGGCTTTGTGAGAATATTGAGCTTAGTGGGATTGTTGTAGTTTTACTTCTTATAGGGATTGGAGATGATACTACTTCCCACAATTCGCCTTCACAGAATGCCGGATGTGATGAGTCTACTCGATACTCCTTTGTTTTGTGCCAACTGGAACCTTGCGAGAACATACCTATCCATGCCCATTTACCCTCCTCCAACTCTGTTGAAGATATTTCTACATTATCACCCATAAAACAAATTTCATTTTAGGAGATTGACATTCCACAACAAAACATACCAGAGTTCCCTGGGTATTGGAACTCATATTCTGGTTACCAGTTGAGTCGATGACAGAGAGATATCTAAAGATAAAGATGGTTAGAATTTCTTCTGGCCATTTCTGCAAATTCCACGCACACCATTCAGTCGTTGCACAGTCAATTGAAAATAATTAGAATTGTAAATGCTTATAAATTAACATTACCTTCAAGCTTTCAATGCAACCTTCAACAGCTGATCTACTGATTGCTGTGAGTTTCACAATCCCTAATCTTTCCATGCGCTCCAACGTTTGTATGCCAACCCCCTTCCACCTCGTTTCTGCTGTCATCTCCTCCAACGCTGTGCAATGTTCCAAACCATGTATTTTCCTAACTCTGTAGCAGCCTTGGAGTTCAAATTCTCGGAGAAAAGAAAATTGTGCAAAGCTGGGAAGTGCATCTAACTTCGGGCACGCTCTTATCTGCAGGCTTTGAATATGTACCAGACCATCAATACCCCATATGCTCCTCACCATTTTACAACATGTCACTCTTATATTCCTCACTATACTTGGTGGAATTTCTATCTCCATTGGACATTTATTAGAGTCGAGGAAAAGAGTCTCAAGGCCCGGACAACAACCCTGAGGGATTGAAATCGTGGACACTTCTGTTTGAAACAAATTTATTTGCTTGAGGCTGTACAGAGAAGAAGAAAATGACCACGCCCGGAGATCCAATTGGCTGATTGGGCACCCAAATACTGAGAGTGTTTGAAGATTATTCAGCTGCCTAACTGATTTTGGTAAAGATTGCAATCCTGAATGTGATATCTCTAAATACTTCAATAGATTAAGATGTCCCAGAGACTCTGGTATACGTTGTAGCTTGGGGCAATTGTCAATCACAAGAGTAGTCAAGGAGGACAAATCTCCAAGAGATGTCGGCAAACATGCGAGCAACTCACTCCCAATTGTCATCTCTTGCAACTTGCTCAACTGACTGATGTTCATTGGTATCTCCCTTACTCTGCTGATACCACCTAAATAGAGTTCTCTCAAGGACCCCTGATTTGTAATGTGACGAGGCCACTCTTCCAGTTGCTCGCATTTGGAAAGGTCCAAGTGCTCAAGCTTCATCATATTTTCTAGAACATTAGACTCTAAGGTAAGTTTAGAACATCCCCTTAAGTTGAGGTGTAGCAGAAGTCTGAGCTCCTTCAAAGAGACTGGCAATCTCTTCAATTCCTCGCAATTGGACAAATCAAGATGCCTCAAGTTCCTCAGATGGCCAAAACTGCTGGGTAATGATGATAGCTCATGACACCCAGATAATTCCAGTTGCTCCAATAATAGGAGAGAAAAGAATTCTTTTGGCAGGCTTCTCATCTTGTTCCGAAAACTGTTACTAAGAACTAGTTTCTTCAAATCCCTGAGACATCCTATCGACTTTGGAAACCTTTGGAAATTATAGCACTCGGATATAACCAACTCACTTAATTGAATTGGAGCCTGCAGCAAATTATCCATGAGATGGATGGACAACATACAGTTATATTTACTAATATTGATATGAAGCTTTAAGGAGTTTAAAAGAAGATACTTATATTACTGTCAGGCTCCCACAGTTCTTCTAAGAAATGTTTCGAGAATTCTTTTTCATAGAGTTCTAAAACCCTCAAATTTTTCAATGAACCTAGTTAACCCAAATTCTTATGCCCAATGTCAAACCAGCGAAGCCATACCAGATCTTTAGATATATCAGCAATGACTTGATTAAAATAATTTCCTCTAACATGAAAAAATTTCAATCCAAGCAAAGAGGGTGTGAGTGAGCAATATCCTCTGTTTGTGTTAACTATGATCTTCCTGCCCTGGGAACATAGAGAAAACTCCTCAAACCGGCTTGTGCATCCAAATGTTGTGGCCATTATTCCTCGAATGCAGATTCTCTTTTAAATAGAAAAAAAGAATGAGCCAATAACTTATTAACAATGAACTTACCGGAGACTATAATCAAACAAATACAAATAGATAAAGTAAGACAACCAAACAAAGTATAAATTTTTACCTGTGCTTCACTATCAACATTAATAATCTGTTGGGTAGACCAGAGACGGTATGGTGACTGATGATTTGCAATTTCTCTTTCCAAATCTTTTAAATGGTCATGCATTCGTATGCAGTCACCATCATCAAGTTCAATGAAACATTTATTCAAGAGTCTTTCACAACTATGTAGACCACTCCACTCTAATCCATCCCAAGCGGCAATTGCTAGAGTTCTCTTTTCTCCAATGAAGAAACACGCAGTATCTAAGAATATTTGCTTCTCTTCATTATCTAAGGCATCAAAACTTCTTTTCAATCTATCTTTGACATCTTTATGGAGTATCTTGGAAATCTTATGCAATTGAGTCTTCCAATAATCTTTGCTAGATTTACCATATAATTGTGCTCCAAAAATCTTTAAAGAGAATGGTAATCCATTGCAAACATTTAGAAAGCTTTCGACCAAATCTTCAAACTCTCGGAGTGGAGTAGGCTTCAAGAAAGCATGCCAACAAAATAGTTGCTTGGCATGAGGTGGATCTAATAATTTCATTTTATAGATGAATGAGATACCCAACGTTGAAGGACTTCAAGTTCTCTTGTAGTAACTACAATTAAACTACCCCTTCCAAGATTATCCTTATTAGGCACTAAAGCATCTAATTGATCTTCATTATCCACATCATCTAGAACAATGAGCACTCGAACAGATCTCAAACAGTTGACGAGAATTCCCTTCCCTTCTTCTATATTGTCAACTGATATACTAGGCAGGCCAAGGTCCTCTAAGAGCTTTTTCTGTTTATTGTGTAATAAACTTTTTGAAGCAGCTTCTCTAATATCAAAGAGAAAACTAGACTTTTCCATAGTTGAATATTTAATGTTATAGAATTGTTTGGCAAGAGTGGTTTTGCTAGAGCCTCCCATGCCCCAAATTCCCACAATTTGTACAGAGTGGGAGCTTTCTCCAAATTGAAATGATGTCCTTTCAAAGTCTATAACAGCTTCATCCAGACCAATTGGATGTTTGGCAACCACAAATGGCACTTTTTTAATCACTTTCAAAACATGATTAATAATTCTCTTGAGCAGACTCCTCTCGTCACTAAACATATGGAGGAACAACAAAACAGATCAGAACAAACATTGCTTAACATGACATGTGTACTCAAAGTTAAGAAACTAAAAATAATGCACCAAATGCAGAATATGAAAAGTAAAAAGATAAGTGCTGGGGATACAGTATTTACTGCTCACTCTTCATTGCGAATGATGCCACCATCATTATATGAAACAATGTTGAGCGCGTTCTTCCACTCCTGAAGCTTTTCCGAAGTGTACCTACCTTTCTTTTCGTGTTCTAAAAATGAATGACCATATACTCCTTTTGCGTATCGGACATCATCAGGTTGAACATTGTAGAAGATAGGAACAATTGGAATGCCTGTTTTGAGCATAAACGAAAGTTCCGCCAAACACCATGGAGATTGTGCATACCTCGGAGAAAGTATAGCTATATGAAGGGAAGCCCTACGCATTACCTCTTCTATTTCTGCAGGCAAGAAATCCCCAAATTCAAGCTCTTGGGAATCAAGAAAAACCCTCAATCCCATGTCATTGAGGGTATTATAAAGATCGGTGCCGAGTGTCCTTTTTGCATCAGGGCCACGACGATTAATAAATATATCATAGGGCAGCTTTCTCTCTGGCATAGCGGATCTACCAGAAGTAGAAGGAGATGGTGCAACTTGTTCAAATGCATGTGTGGTGGAAAGAGATGGTACGATCCCTTCAGAGTCATTTCTAACCCTAGCACTAGAGGTAGATGGAAAAGGCGCAGAATGGGATTGAGTTGAACAAAGAGAAAGTAAGAAAGAAAACCAGCTAAAACAGGATGAAAACAGGGTTCTCACCGAGGGTGTAGGAGAAGTAGATGCGTTTGTATGCTCATTCTCTGGTTCACATCCAGTATTACAACTAGAAGTAGAAGTAGATGCTATGGGGCTGGATCTGAACTTTGACAGGAAGAAACAAAAATAAAATGAAATGAAAGTCGTCTTATTGTGGAGGTGAAGTGCTAAGTATTTGTAAAAGGGGAGGGAGTAACTGATAAAGATAAGAAGTGGCCGAGCTGGTAGATTGAACGGCCGACTTGACTTTAATAACATACGGGAAACGCCTGGGACAAAAAGCAGAAAATTACAGTGATCACACCACAGTTAGCACTGCTTAAATTAGTAGACGTGATTAGCCTGAGAAACCGCATGGGAGAAATTATAGAAGCCTTGATTACTGTCCACATTCGTATATTATACTGTCCACATTCGTGGAGAAGGTATGTCTGTCGAGGGTATGGAGAGGGATCTTGTGCGACCATTCATGATCACGGTGCGCCCCACAACACAGGCCTTCTGCTCTTAATTTAATTTTAGACATGATATTTTCAATTATTATTATTATTTTAATCAATTTTATTTTATTTCTATATTTTCTTTTTGAAAGATGCATATATAGTAACTAGCAATCACACTTGAGTGTGTAACCTTGCATGGTTATGCCTATTTTTATGTTTTTTTTCATTTTGTTGTTGTTGTTTTTTATTGTAAATAATGTTTAATTTATTTTATGTTAAATAGAAACATAATATAAAAGTCTTTGTTGCAATACATTATTTTGTCTTTTTATTTTGGTAAAGAGCATATATTAAAATTATTTAAGGAGGATTGATGTATTAAAATTGTTGTACAATTAGAGCTTTTTTTCTTTTTCTTGTACATGATTTGTAAAATATAAATTTTGGTTAAAAATGAATATAATATGTTGTGAAAGTATTATTTTTAAGATATACAGGGAATCTATGTATTATTTTTTGTGTACAATTAAGTCAATATTTAATCATTATGTACTTGATTGCTAAAATATAGAGTTTGGGTTGAATTGAATCTTACAATCAATACTTGTATTAATTTTTTTGCTTGGAAATAGGAAGTTTTTTTTCTTAAGTGCAAATATTATAAGCATTGTATAAACAAGAAGTATACATTTAGTTTACTGCAAACTGAATACAATAGCAGTTTTAAAGGATTACATTAGGAGCTGTGAGTTCACTTGCCATGGGGTTCAAATCATCAAACCAATAAAGGTGTTCTAGTGTGCGACAAAGTACACCCCAGTTTCATGTGTCTAGATTAATAGTTGGGTACAATTTACAAGTTGTATGAGTCCATTTAGACAATGGTGGTCCAATCTTGTAGTGCAGGATGAAATTGGCAGAGTGCTTTGGCAAAGCAATATAGGGAATTCAGTTGTGGTATTTGTTGTTTTGGAGAACAATGGTAACTTTGTACTGAAGAATGGCAATTCTACTATTGTCTGGGATACTTTCACAAACCCCACAGATACCCTTTTGGTTGGTCAGAAGTTGGCTATGGGAAGAAGGCTGGAGTTATATCCCTATTCATTTTCTTTGGAACCATTTGGTAATCTCACACTCAAATGGAAGGGCAACATCACATATTGGAATGTGGGCGCTTCAGAATCTTCACAGACACTTACTACATCTCTCATTAGTGAAGGATTGTTTACCATCTCCAATTCGTTAGGTATGTGTGTCGGGCTAAAAACTTATTCAGTCAAAAGTCGTTACACTTTTATTGTTCAATATCTCTAGTGGATCAGGTATATAATGCTAAAACTTATAAATGCTTATTTGTTATATATCTGCAGTGGTCATATTTTTAGCGCTAAAAACTTATGTGAGCAATTGATCAGTAATTGAAACAAATGGAGGCATAGGATGGGAGGAATGAGAATGCCCAGTACTGGAAGTGGCTACTTGATGCCAAATACAGGAGCTCATGGGAATCAGGATAGGAAGCTCATCAATCAGCAAGGGATGGGAGTCTGAGGAGTTTGGTGAGTTGATAGTCAGTGTCAGGAATGTCGATGCCACTTGTAGTGCAGATGAGGAGGTGGGTAATCTTAGATTTGGGCTGACCCCATTCTTGACACAAAAAAGGTGGGCATTTTTTTCAGAGAAATTTATCTGTAAAGGCGAAAAGGCATAGGAGCATCGACCCCTGGTATTTCCTCTCTTGCAAGTTTTATGCATTCGTCTACACCATTAAAATTCTAAACTTTTGCTTGCAACACAAGCAAACTTCATCCCCATTCTTGACACAGAAAAGGTGGGCATTTTTTTCAGAGAAATTTATCTGTAAAGGCGAAAAGGCATAGCAGCATCGACCCCTGGTATTTCCTCTCTTGCAAGTTTTATGCATTCGTCTACACCATTAAAATTCTAAACTTTTGCTTGCAACACAAGCAAACTTCATGACTTGTTTTAGTGAAGAGTTTTGAGAATATATATCGGGTCAATGCAACAGATTGTATCGATGAATTGACAACGTGTAAAGTGGGCAAGCAGGTGTAAAGTAGGCAGGTTGATCAGATTTTTTGGATGGTCACATAGGATGGACAACCAACAAGCTCCCAATGGTAGTCATTGGGCTCTCCACCATTTACAGTCATTGATTGTCCATTCTTAAATTGCTTGGGTCGTGGAGTACCAAATTAATTTAAGGAGTATGAGATTGTGCTATTAAATTTTGTAGTGGACATTTCATTATTTATAAAAAACCCTAGTCATAACTCAACAAAAAGAAATTCAAGGAAATTTATTATACAATCTAAATTAAATTTTAATTCAAAATTATAAGTAGAACAATTTATCATAAGCAAGGATTTCTTTTGGGTTAAAAATGTAATAGAATATAGATTGCATCATTTTAAAAATCGAAAGGTGCGGGCATACCTGTTAAGGATGGTATGATGTGTACGAACTATGACACCTTTAATAGTTCTATAGTCAAATATGTTGACTTTGAAATCAGCTTGCCTGTTCCTATTCAACAAACATACAAGTTAACATTTAATGTAATTATAAGTGTATCGTTGGTATAAATTGCATGTGTTTCATATTTTACAAATAATAAAAATTGATTAACAAAATATATTCATTAAATGTGTCACTCTCACTAAAATTGGGTAGTCTCTTTCAGACTTATTAACCAACTCATATATAACTTTATTAGTCTTTACTTGAATAGATACAACCGTATGTTTTTCCATCTACTAAATAGAGAGAATTATTTCCAAATTCTAATAGTTGGATTATTCATCTCCCTGGTTGTATATTCCTTTATTTTAGCTATATATAATATTCATGTCTCACATGTTCTAGTCAAATGGGTTAATGCCTAGATTTTACTAAATTCCCTTAAACATTTTTATCTAATAATTTTTTATAGATCTTGTTTCAAATGCATGTAACTTGTCAAATATAATGTTGTCTGCGTAGAAGTAATGAAGGTGTTTCTACACAAAAAATAAAACAGATGTTTGACTCAAAATAAGATATATAACCTATACATAAGGTTATCGCAAAAAGTAATTTGCATGTTGGTATCTACTAATAGGTTTTCTTATATCAAAATAGTTTCTAACTCTACAATGTTAAGCTAAAATGTTTCCTTTTAAACCTTTTTTAAATACAACATAATTTTAGGAGAGGTTAATATATTTTTTACTAAATAATTTCAACGTGATCATACTAAAGATAATTTCTTTTCCAATTTTAATGATAGAAATGTGATGAATGAAAAATTTATTATAGTTTATGCTATGCACAAGTATTTATTTATTTTCTTGATCTAAATGAATGACAAATTTTAATAATGAATAAATGGTTACATTATTTTTTTAATTTTAATTTTTTATATCTATTATATGGTTGTTTAAATTTAAATATCCTTTAAAAAATCAAGACTCCAAATTTTGCTAAATTGTTTCAAAAAAAGTTTTCGCAGAGAGGACCGCTGGCATTGAAAACCCAAATATTCAATGTATTAAAAAGAGTACATTTATCTACATAAATTATATAAATTGATATTTAAAAACAATAGAATTGTATAAATATTATTTATATATTATACTAACTACTATAATAATAATATAGTTACAACTATATTAATTGTAATATTATATTAAAGTTATTTAACCCTAATTGACGCATATATATATATATATATATATATATATATATATATATATATATATATATATATATATATATATATATATATATATATATATATCACATTAAAAAAATTAAAATATACATCAAAACTATTTTGAAAATTTAATGAAGCAGTCATATAAATTTTGTTTTTGGTAAAAGAGCAAATAGGCATTTCCTGTGAATATTTCGGATTGAAAGGCACGAAAAAGTATGACATTTCATAGGTATTTCCCTGAAACTGAAAAAATTCCTGTGAAAAACGGTATTAGTTAGGGATATTGCGTACAATGAAATATGATATGTACGCTGAAAAATATACCGAATGAAAAATAAATAAATTTAAAAACTCACTACTCATCCCTTGTTTCCTACTGTCCTGCCATGTGTGGTACTTAGGGTTGGCGTTCCCTCTCTTGGGCACTTTTATATGGTGTTTTCATTGCAGACACACACCAAAACTAAAATCTACTGTTATGAAGACCAACTGGCTCAACATAACAAAACCACAACATAGAACTAACTAGAATATACAGGAGGAAATTTATTTTGAACAATGTGTTTTTGACCCTACAAAATAGTGTACCACTTCCTTAAAGAATATTCCAACTACTTCCTGCATACATTAAACTAAGACTGGGCACTGGAAAGCTTCCGTCAAATACTTAATTAGAAACACTCCACACAAAAAATATGGCTTTTCATTCAACTCTAGCTCTTTCCGTTCACAACTTACAACATTAGTATTAGATTAAACCACTTACAACTACAAATAGAGCTCGCAATGCCTCCATAAGAAGTCATATGATGAATACAAAGTGTGGTATGTCTAACACGATGTAGATAATGAGTAAAGTCATATGATGAAGACAAAGTGTGGTATATCTTAACACGATGTAGATAATGTGTAATGTGTAAAATCATTATAATTTAGAGTGGTTGAAGAAATGCAGTGCAGAGAGACTTGATAAATGAGCCATAGAATTGAATTAAATCTCCTAGAAATATGGAGGAGCCAACAAACACTAGATGATAGAAATCTGAAATGTTTTATTGATTTTGTCCTAGACTCTTTGGAGAATCAGGCTAAGTCCATTTGAGGAAAGAGTCAAGAATGTAAACGGATTTGAAATTTGTTTAAGATCTATATATTGTTCAGCGTGGAAAAGTTTCGTTGCAACTCATTTGAAAAATATTTGTGTGGCTCTATTGTTGATGAAGAACAAAAAATGAAGATACACTTAAAATGGCTCCTAGTTGTTTGAAGTTTATTTCTTTGCAAAGGAGATGGCAACTTTGTGCAAAAGGAACACGATTCCTCTTGTGAAATGGTTTTTAGGGTAAATTTGTTTTTTGATATAACATTACATTTCAAGGAGATGGTTGTGTTCCTTGTAGATGTCAATTGTTTCATGTCAATGTAACTATGTTTAAACTCCATTCTTCCTGTATAAAATAATATAGGCTTTCTTGAAAATAACTTTAGCATTACCATTGACCCTTTCTCTTATCAATGGCATTCAAACTATAGCATTTGAAATTTCAATTTTTTAAATAGTTTTTTTTTACTGATATATATGTCGACCCCTCTACTTGCACAGATATAAACTAGTATTCTAGTGCATTTTATAGGTATGAGTTTACAATGTAATTTATCACATGAGAACTGGCAAATAGTTACATAAGGAGATTTGTCAAATAGTTTGTAATTTCTTCAAATAAAAATTGATGAGGGAAGAAGGCTAGAAAATGAAAAAAAGTACTGTACTTGGTATTGTGTGTTGTAAGCTTCCTTCTAGTGAGTTCCCTTCCAGTATGTAGTTATAAGAATTGATGTTCTGTGTTGCAACTTCCCTTGTGATATTTAGTATTTAGGTATTGAATCTTGACATAATTGTTTTAAATTTATAGAACAAGAGGGCGGCAGTGCAGAGAGCATTCCAGAAAATGAAATAACTGCACGATAAGTGACAAAGAGGTGGCAATGAATTTGAGATGATATTTAGAGGACATTTACACTGATGCAGGTTAATGCCACTGAATTCATTAATGTGATGTGATGAAATTTACATAGCTAGCCTCACGATATTTTTCCATATGATGAGTGTGGAATTTCAATTTATCACGCCATCGAAGAATTAAATGATTTAGATGGGTCAAATAAATTTGTCAGAACACAGCAGCAGATAGGTCACTTATCGCATAAAATCGTGTGAATAGTATGTGAACGAAATTTGTGGGTGAGATTCCCGGGTGAATGGATGGCCAAGAAGCTCCCAATGGTAGTCATTGGGTTGTCCACCACTTCCAGTCGTTGATCATCAAAATCAAGCCGGGGCTTTCCAAAACAGAAACGCCTACGGTGTAATTAAAGGAAAAGAATTTAAAGGAAAAAGAATGTACAAGAGGTTGTTTTAGCGGTCATATTTTTATTTAATTACATTTGTATTTCTTAGTTAACATGTCAAATGATAATTTCTATATACATAGGTATTTCTTATATACATGTGAAACAAGATATCATCATTCAAGATTTTTACTTTAGTCTTGCACAATTTGTGGTAGCATCATTGTAATGATAGTCAATAATGAAATTTGTATGATAAGTGAAATAGGAGAATATTATGAAAAGATAATTTCTATTGATTATGAAGGTCAGTTATGTTAGGAATATAGGATGAATAAGTAAGTGAATAATCTGCCCTTGTTGATGAACTGAGGAATGCAATGGCCTTTTTGATTGATTGATTCCTCATTGCAATCAAGCATATATATTATACAAAGGGTTAGCAACTTGGAGGATCATGACTCTTCAAGATGTCCATTAATTACTAACTAATATGATTAGTTTACTTAACATCTCTTAACTTATCATCTCTAGACAAGATCGATCTGCATAGGAGGAGTTTCGATAACAATAAACTTAATTAACTATTAAGAGTGATCTGCATTAATATTTCAGTCTAGATTATAATCTGACTGTAATGCTAATGTAGAGCATTAAAAAACTGATGTAATTATATTTAATTGTGATTCCATCAGACATTAAATTTGATTGAAACTATATTTCAACACTTCCTCTTAGTAAAAGAAGATTTAAGTCAAACTCTCAGTCATGACAATTTAAAACCAACAACTCAATGTTGTCTAGCCATGAGCATAATATTTGATACAGTCCAGAGCACATCATGACAATTTGAAACCAACAACTTAATGTTGTCTAGCCATGAACATAATAAAGTCCGGAACACATCATGACAATTTGAAACCAACAAATTAATGTTGTCTAGACATGAACATAATACAGTCCGGAACACATCGTGACAATTTGAAACCAACAAATTAATATTGTCTAGCCATGAACATAATACAGTCTGGAACACATCATGACAATTTGAAACCAACAACTTAATGTTGTCTAGCCATGATATAGTTATAATTACACAACAAGTAATAACATAGTGTTCAAGATATCCAGCACAATCCAAATCATATACTCTGATAAAGCCATTCTTGACACTTGGTTAATTATTGTTAATATCATGATATTCAGCACAATCCAGGAAAACCCTGTTAGGGTGTCAATCATGATATAGTAGTTATTACACAATCCAGTAATAACATAAGCATTAAGATATTTGACACAGTCCAGGATAACCCTGCTCGGGTGTCAATCGTGAAGCTAGGTTAACTATTGTCAAGATCAACACCTTGAAATAGTAACCTCAATTATTTACACAGAAGATCGTCATCTTCTATGAACACAAAATGAATGGACCCATAAACTCACCTTGTCTCTTCTCAGAGGGTAGATCCACCATGGCTCAACCCAGAGAGTGGAAACCAAGACTTCCACCTTAGACTTTGTCTATCAAAGACAAGAATTATTTAAGATACAAAAATGATGGATCACTGAAGCTGAAACCTTCTTTTCAGCTAAAGCTTTACTCCTCAGCATACCAAGGTTATCTGAAAGTACACAATCTTCTTTCTAGCAAGGAGTTTGGTAAGAATATCGATCATTTGTTCACACTGTCTCATAGTCTTGGTGAATTCTAAGCTTACAAAGTATACACCATCTTGACATGGTACACTCCCTCTGAATTTGTATGACCAAGATCATGGGGTGCCAACTTAATTTGATCTTCTAGCTTCTCCCTCTAACATATAGCCTTCTCACATGATAATGATCATAATTCTCTGCTATAATTTCTTGATTACTAGAGAACCAACAAAACATGGTCTACTCCTAAATCAAGATCCTCGAATGTCCACTAATGCAAATCCTTTAACTTCTCCATCTATCACAAAGGAATACCCTATTTATATACTTAACTCAGTGTCACTGCAAGATGTCATTTCATACCTTCCTTCCTGAGAGAACCAATATGAATAATCTGAATAGTCATAAGGTTACATCGGCTAGCATAAGATGCATTTTGATCTTTTCCAAGGCCACAACATTAACACTCCCTCTTGGACTTGAGGGAAGATAATAAAGACCTCTAGTATGATGTTTATCTCAATGAGCTATAGTCTCATGATGTATGGAATGCCTTAATTAGGGATTCTATACATGTGCATCTCATAAGCGATTCTATCCATGAGTTCCTACTACTATAATCTCAGAATTGTTTTACCTTCAATAGTGGACTCCCTCTCAATCAATATGATCAAGTTTGTCCAAGTTGACTACATCATCTGTTTCCTTAGAGGCTAAATTTTTCCAATAAGACAAAAATAACTTGTCTTATATCCTTTCTTCTTAATCGTACCCTTCGTACTTGATATCAATATATCTCACAAAAATTGAGGATGCGTCAACTTCTCTTCATAATTAAGTTAATACATCCTGCCAAATACTTTCACATTCTGTTCTCTTAGAATATCTTTTTTTCTCATGATGGCAACCAACTATATCCTTCTTTTTGTCTTCCCTAATGAGTGGAGGTATCTATTCGATCGTGACTCTCAAACCGGTGTTTGCAGTTCTCCTCAATGTTGAGAATGACCACTGCTTATGGAATCTTTGTCTCTTGTCATAGATATATGATTTGTGGAACAATCTTCATGAATAATATTATTGATATTCATGTCATATATCATTTCACCTTATATCACTTGTTTTGCTCTCACCTTATATGTTATTAATGGCAGAATTCATAGAATATTCATTGGCTATGCACTATATCGATCCATACAGCGTTAGTTACTTCCATCGCATGTCTTCATGTTCCCTTCATTATTGATTGGATGGTCCCCTTTAACTGTTGACCGGATTATATTTATGCTAACTAGACCATTTTTTATTTTTTATTTTCTTTTCTTTTCTATTCTCCGCTGACTGCTCTATTTGGCTGAATAGATATGGTCCTTTATCTTAATTTATGAATCATTAGAATACATTGAATAGTCTGATCTGAATAAGCCAAGAGACTAATTATGTGTTTACTGATGTGAGTAGGGCCTGATAATTAAAGACTTTGAAGGATTATATCTAACTAGACCGTGAAATATTTTATGTTCCTTCCCCCCTCTTAAGAGAGAAGAGCCCCCTTCTTATACTCAAAGATGAATGTGATAAGATACGATGTCAAAAGACACGTCCCTTAAACACTTTTCTTTTCTCAGTGCTAATACCTTTCTTGTTATTACTAATAATCACAATTGTTATAGATTATATTAAATAGCAACCATTTGTCTTAATTAACATTGATAACTAATTATGTTTTTGTCACGTCGACTATTATTATGTCTAGTCATCGCATGGATATTCACCAATTATTGATCCTTCTCAATTACCTATGCGACCAATGATATACATTAGTGTAATTAATTGAATGATGTGTTAAGTCGGACTTGTATTGGAGATATTTCTGTAATTGATTAGTTTTCTATTGTCATTCATAAAATCGCCATTATTGACCATTGCTAATAATCTTCTCAAAACAATGGTGGCTAGATATTATTTGTCCATAGTAATCATTTATTCTTCAAATCACCATTTTCTAATTGCTCAATGATCTCAAACTTAATTTGCTACCAATCATCCATACATAGTATTCGATTATTCTTTAATATGTATTTTGCTGTCAATTCCTTCATTGTCGCCTATGGCTACTACTTCCATGGACATTCATTCCTTTTTTTTCATGACCAGTAATGAAAGTGTATTTTATATCTTGATTATAATTGTCGACTTTTATCTTGTCTGATAACTGCAGACATTGTTCATATTTATTTTCAACAATTTGTTGACAGAGACAACTCTAATATTCCCCTCGTTCAATAGATTAATTACTATGAATTTCAATGCTCTGTGATTAGCTTATCTAGTTCTGTATAAACAATGTCTTCATGGTACCGTGTCAATATTCCAATCAATTACAAGTCAGAGATATGACTTCTAATTTAGACTTTGCTTGATAATGAACATATGTGATTATCGGTTCAAACACTGAATAGAAAATGCAAAGCAATTGGAGATGTCGAATCACATTTGTATGTATTGGCATTTAGTAATTTTCCAATCCCATGACTAAGTGGGTTTGATATATGCTTCTTATATCAGATTTAGACCCTCATCCATCTATCCGATAAATAGTCTTTCATTCCCGTATATTAAAATTCTATGTTCCTCATAATGCAAACATATTCAATTGTATTTCTATATGAATTTACTTGGTTGTCTATCTAAGGTTGATTCCCTTCCAAACTGCTCATTGGATGAGAGGTTCCTGATCGATGTCGACCTCATATCTCCGATGATACACATTGCTTATCGGATGGCCTACCTTCAAGTTGTTAGGCTTTATAGAAGGAACCTAGCTCTGATACCATGTTAGGAATATAGGATGAATAGGTAAGTGAATAATCTACTCTTGTTGATGGACTGAGGAATGCAATGGCCTTTTTGATTGATTGATTCCTCATTGCAATCAAGCATATATATTATACAAAGGGTTAGCAACTTGGAGGATCATGACTCTTCATGATGTCCATTAATTACTAACTAATATGATTAGTTTTCTTAACATCTCTTAACTGATCATCTCTAGACAAGATCAATTTGCATAGAAGGAGTTTCAATAACAATAAACTTAATTAACTATTAAAAGTGATCTACATCAATATTTTAGTCCAGATTATAATCTGACTGTAATGCTAATGTAGAGCATTACATAACTGAAGTAATTATATTTAATTGTGATTCCATCAGACATTAAATCTGATTGAAACTATATTTCAACAAGTTAATTGATTCTAACAGGGACACTTCAAAGTTAAAAAAAAATAGACAAACTAGAACTTAGTTTGGTCGAGTGGTACAAATTCATATCTTTGAACTAGAATAGAAGAACTTACTAGAGCTCAAGTAAGCTTGAGATAGAGACTTACAAAGAAGCACTTACAATATGATAAAGATGTTTCTTAGCTAATTATGTACTAAAAATTTTGATTTCCTTAAGGAACATACATGGAGCATGAGAAATCACCTATTACTGGACAGTTCACATAAAAAAGCCCAAATATTTGATTCAGGGCAAAAATTTAAATGGTTTGTTGTTATATAATGAATGTATACTCAAGTCAAAGGATCTAAATCCTTCATCCTTTGAGAAACAATAAGTAGTTTTGAGAATGATCTTACAAATAAAGCATGCAATTCTTTTTGGTTACTCTAAAGATTATTTTCTCATATTGACACTTTATGATAATATTTTTGTAAAATCAATATGATAGTATATTTCAAGAAAAATGTTGGTAAAAATGTGCACATTCATCTACATGTTTTTATAAAAAAAAAAATCTTGCTCTATATATTCAAAAATTTAAATAACTATCATAGTAATATTACAAGGATACATCATTAGTTCAGTTTGAGTTGTCAATCTAAGGGGGAGTATCTTCAATTTGATTATGATACATCATAAAGAGTTTTTTTAGGTAATCAGTCTTTCAATGATAAATCAACAACTTGATTTATGTGTCAATTATATTTTTTAGCAAACTTACAATTTCAGCTTTATCATGGCATCTATGATTATTTTAATGAGAATTGGTACTATACCCTACTATATCTCAGTATATTGTTTTGGGGCTTATGTATAGTTTTTCAGCTTTGTTATCACACAAGTTTGCTCATATACAATAAGGTCATTCCATGCCTATGCTCAGATATATTAGTTATTTACTACTTTGAGATTCTTGTAAGATTAGGGCTTGATTTCAAACAAGTTGTGAGTATTCTCAATCTTTCAAGCTCAAAGTATCCTTGATTTGTCATTATGCCTTTATTCTTTCCCAGTCACAGGTAGTTATATTGAGAATATAGATGGTTATCGGTATTATGTAGATTCCTTCATGGCCTTTGTTCATTATAGTGATGATTCCTTTAGTGTTAAAACACTATCTTATTTAGACTCACCATTTACAAGACTTATTCTTTGTTGTCCTTGATATTTCTAGATGGATTATGATTAGTCTTGTCTTACCAACTATAAGATTTTTATAGTTCATGCATATTTCTATTTTTGATCTTGCTCACAGTATATTGATTTGTCAGCTTTGAGATTTGTTTAGGTGATCCTTATTTATGGTTATGGTTTGATATAATAGTGAATTCATTTTCTCTATGACAATTTGACACTATGGGTTACTCTAAATCACAACATGGTACTAGTGATTCTGAGGATAGACATTTGGTTTATCTCTCAATTTTCTCTATATCACTTATATCAGGAAGTTCTTACTGAATTTTTTTACATTCTCTCTCCTTAATTAGATATTTGTCCATGCACTTCAATGTTCTTTTGCAATCTCTTTCTTTTCCCTTTTTGACAAAAAGGGGGAGAAATGGTGATGTTTAGTATTTTTGCCACCAAGAGAAAAGGGGGAGTTTGTTGATCTCCCACACCTTTGTTGTCCTTGATGACAAAAGATACTAACTTGGTAACAAATAAATTGGATGATCATAGTCAAATTAGTATTACCTTAGTTTGGTCTTCAACATCAGTTTGGTATGATTAGTGATATTGATTCCATTTCTACGTTCAATTCAATGATATATATTTTCAGTATATATGTTTTTAGTATTGAAGCTTACAAAGATACATAATGGTAACATATATGCTCACTATGTAGTTGCAGTGCAAATATGACAATGATCTTGTACATGTTTATAACGTGGATAAGATAGGATTGTAAAATACTTGTTGATCACAAGGTGTGACCATGGCATATATATAAAGTGTTATTTTCTAAAACCTTTTGGTTGGCCCCTAGCTATTCCTTCACATTGCAAAAAATGGTTTTATTAAAATGATGTGAAAACACCACATCAAAGTGGCAATTAAGAGCATTAATGAAGGATGTGTTTTGAGCACCATATTTGACGCTATCATTTCATTTTGGGTAATTTAGTTACAAAGTTAACCCTAGCTCTATTGAGATAGGGTATCACAACCGAGCATGACATTTGGAGTTACAAGTTTATTTTGGTTATTGTGGATGAGATGCCATTGTGGATGGTAGTTAGAAGGAAGGTTCAAGAGAAGTTTTGAACTCAAAACATTTCACAAATATTCATGGGATCTTCAGACATTGCAATCTAACTAGGTGTATTCAATTCTTGCTATTTTAATTTTGAGTTCATCATGCATCATGCTTTAATGGAACATGTATATCATTTTGTCTTTATTTTGGTTGTGTGTTTAATTTTTGGATTTATATTTTTCATTACTCATCAAATAGAGGTTTAGTATTCATTATCTTGCATTTAGAAAAACCCTTGTTGGGTTTATCTTAGTCACATTATGTATAACTATTGGGTTATCTTAAGGGTTTGTCAATTTACTCTATGGACATGTTTTTATATGCTATATCAGTTTCAAATTTTTGCATGTTTATTTCATAATATCTCTTCATTTCATATGCTCTACATACCCATGATTTGTAATGATCATCATATTCAATGTTGTTGGTTGGGGTTTATATATAATTTTGTTTATTGTTTCAAAATCCTCATAAAGGTACTCATGTTTATTTTCATATTTTTACATTATTCAGAATACCCATGATTGAGTTGAGTCTATCATTGTTTTGTACATGTTATTTATTTTTATTTGATATATGTTATGCTCAAAGGGTTGGTATGAGGTAGACATACACAGTTTTATGTTGGCATTCGTAGCACTCATCATACTCAAAATGTCATATTCATTGCATGTATATTTATTGGTTGTTCATGAAATCTAACTCAAGGGTTTAAAGGGTTTAGTTTTATTGTTCCTTCATGATTTTTATTATGAGTATGATGCACACATTTGAATAGAACAGGGCACAATACAATCAATTGCATCATCATATGGTGTATGGTTTTATTTGAGCATGGTTATTTTCAGTGATAGGAAATCATGATGGAGACATTTGGTTTAATGAACATTTATTATTTTACTAATGCATTCAAACTTAGTCATTCATAAAGGATACTGGTATTATTTTTTTGATCAGTTTATATACTTTGATTTGATAGAGATATGCAAATTAGTGATTTAAATATTATTGTTATAATGACTCACAAGGATGACATATAAATCTTTATTTAAAACACGTAGAATTAAGAGGTTTTGCAGTTATCTTTATACTGATGTATCAGAAACATGGAAAGATTATTTAATGTATGATTAGATAGATGCAATCAATTGTGTTTGGTTCCTCTCAATCAATTTGGACTTAGTTTGTGATTCAGCAACGTAAAGTCTATTTATTTGCAGTGATAGATTGATTTGAAATACAAATAGAGAGAAGATATATTGGGGTTTTGATTGATTATTCATATAGTATTTGTGCATAGTCAGTGTGTCAAAAATCCATGATTGGTACAAGGGTCCATAATTATAAAATGTGCATTATGAGATACAAAATTATCTTTTGTATGTAATGATGCATAGTGTAGAATCAAAGGACCTACATGATAATCAGATTTTATGGTCTTTGTATGTAAGAAAATTGAAAAGTGTATAAAAGCTAGTGAGGCAGATAACTTCCCAGTGAGATGGGTATGTGCAAGATTATGGTATACCAAACTATGGCCTTAAGTGGCAATGAAAAATAAAAAAATCAAGGTTAGTCAACTTGACGTAAAAAGTTGAACATCTTATGAACCTTATGTGAAAAAGTGGTAAGAATAGAATATGTAGGAAATTGAATGTAGTTTCTAAACTACTAGCCCTTGTCTAGAAAAAATTTATCTAATTGTTCAAAATTTTAGATTTCAATGCAGTAGTATGAAAATTTCAGGGAAAAGATAAAAAGTGTGTATGTTTGACCACCTTAAACCTAATCACAATTAAATGATGATATATTTTCCCAAGATTCTAGATATAAGTAGTAGACTCATGCCCGGATGTGACACATATTTTTTTGTAATTTTTTGTCAAATAAATAATTAATTATAAATTTTTTACTACCACTTTTTCAGAATAAAAAACTCTCATGTCTGACCACCTTAACTAATTCAAAACTTTACAAAATTCAAAACTTTTTTTTTTTATAGTAGCCGAAGCATAGAATGTGACACATGTTTTGGATTTCAAAAAGGTTAAACAGTTTGAAAGTTATAGTTATTTTTCAATCAGTATGTCAATTACAACTTTAAAGATAACTCAATTGAGAAATAAGTAATAATTAATTACTGAACTCAAAATTTGATAGTAATTATATTGATGGAAAGTTGATAATGTCTTTAAGAAACCCTTTTCATTTCATCAATTTCAGGTGAAAAAATAGTCATCAGCTACATGGTCGAAGTCTCTATACAAAAACCATCTCCTAAACATGCCTAAAGGGTTGACCATCCATGTTTGGTATTGCCCAAGAAAATACCAAGCCTAATCAGATATCTGATAAAATCAAATATCTAAAACTTCCCGCCTAGTACAAAATTTCAATTGCACTAGTTTTCTCAATTTCAAGTTTGATATTAAATTTTTATTTTTTTTATGTTAATATTAATTGTGTTGTGTATTTTTTTCAATTTTAAAATATATATTACAAATTATTTTTTTTAATATTAATATTAAATAATAATAGCATAGCATTAATATTATAATATAATTTTTTTATATTATTATGTATTCAATTATTATTATTTATTTATGTATTGTATAATAGTATAATATTAACTTATTAAATATTTATATTATATGTTCAATATTATACCTAAGAGAGAGAGAGAGAGGTAAAAGAAAAAACTAGATGTTTAGATATCTGATATTTTCGGATATCTGATTCTATTTACTAGTGAAAAGTAAAAACTATATTCTCTTGGTCCCTCTAGAGAGGCATGTTTAGCTTGGTAACTCAACCTAATATTTCGAATCAGATATAGTTCAGAGAATCAACAAAGATCTTTTCTTCAAACATGAATTGTAATGAGAAACAGCTGTTGCATTTTTCTTAAATGGGCATTCCTTTGAGGGAAACACAGTTCATTTGATGATAGACAGTTTCAGCCCAAGTCCTCTTGAAAGTATCCAACACAGGGTTTTTCTATAGACTCCTTGTAATTTTAGCGGTATGACTATACTAAATAAGTACATGTCAATGGACTTCCCCTCGATTTAATATAATCAATTGATTTTTTAAATCTGGAAAATAAATTTCACACAAATGTAGAACCACCGTAGGCTCATCGTCTGCCCTAGAAACTGACAGTAGCATAAAAATTGATGTTAGAACATTTAAGATAAATTGTCCAAAAAAGATATATGAAACCGTTAAATATACATTAAAAAGTGGAGGTAAAGGCTCTAGATCAGAGAAAGAAAGAGAGATGTAGAGGACATCGATGGTATTCATCTCTAATCTACATATTATCTTTTCTATCTTTGCAAACATCGAATTAGAGGCTAAAATCCCTTCAGTGTTTCAATAATAATAACAACTTCAACTATAACTTATATTTAAGACTTAATCTCTGATTCATCTCATCCAAAGTTGATCTATATTCACTTTACATTCACCGATCATTGCATTCTTTATGGGTTTTGTTCTAACAAAACCGTTACATAATAAAACTAGAGTATTACTTTTCTTAAACAATAGTGCAAACCTGTTTTGAAGAACTAACATGGGCTATTAAAATTGCATCTCACCATCTCATGGGATGACTTCAATACAATCATGCACATATCCGAGATATGTTCACCACCTTTTCGATAGCAAAGACCGAGTTTGAATAACTGATTCTTGAAATCGGTGAACCTGATAACTCAAAGGGCACACAATCTCCCATTAATTCATTGAGACTATATTTCATTGCCAAGCTTTACTGGTCTATCGAAGCACAGCCACCACCTTTCTATTCACAAAGATCGAGAAAAGAATAATAGAACTTTGGCTACCGCCTCAAATACATTCTTTACAAAATAACAGTCTCAAACGGGACTGACAATGGACCAATACATAAAAATGTATTCATTTTCATTGTTTGAATTATTTTAATAAAAAAACAAAGACAAAATGATGTTCAGATACTCCAAAATGTTCTTCATGGTGCAGGGGCACCTCGCTAGTGGAACATTTATTGATATATTTACATATGAAAACCATGTTTAGAAAATGTTTATTTACCTTGAAAAGTAATTTATGTGAAAAAAAGAGATTATATGTCATGTGTAACCAAAGTTCGAATAGGAATTGGAACGATCATAGAGTAGAAGAATGGTTTATTACCATCAAGCATTGTCTTTAAATTGGACAACATAATGTAATCAATAAAGAGAGCAGAGGAGAGTCAATAGAGAATAGTTTTTTGGGAGACCTAGTTCATCTCGGCCAAATGAATGTGCATCCCTCTTCAAGCATTTAGAGTGTTGAAGCATCAAAAAGTTTGAGAATTGTTAGGAGGTATCAGATTATAGATTTTGGTTGGGCTCATTTACCTTCTATTTCCAAGTTCTGCATCAGAGAGAGAGAGAGAGAGAGAGAGAGAGAGAGAGAGATGTAGAGCACCTCCCACTTTTGCTAAGTTAGTGAGTGATTAGGATTTTTTGGGTGTTTGGTGTGAGTTAGAATAAGATTCATTAGGTTGGATCCATGCTTGTGATTATAAGAGCCAAATGAGCTCATGAAGGGTTAATGGTCCATTTGGCCTAAATGGCCTATAGAGTCTCAAAGAGATAAATTTGGGTAGAAATGGTCTAGGAGAGGTCTTAGAACCTCACATGTCCTAGTTGAGGACTTAGGAGTCACTCTTAGTCTTTGATTTGGTCTAAATGCCAAATGGCACTCTTTGACAAAAGTTGCTAGCAACTTTGGAAACTTGTTGAAAGTTGCTCAAATGGAAGTTAAGGTGGTTGTAACCACTCATGCTCAGTATATGAGCATGAGATCGATGGATTTGGATGGTTAATGAAGTTTTGGTTTTGTTTTCATAATTAAAAATTCCTTGCACGGATGTTAGACTACAATTCTCATTGATTGTAGGGTTTCTTTGCATTCTGTACGGCCTGTATGGATTGGCCAGGGTGATCAAGACCCATGATAGTATAGAGTAGAGAGTTAACTTAATTATTCATTTATTCTTTTGTTTCTAGGTTAGTGTAGTGAGAATTGGCAAACATTTCAAGCCACTGGTCTGTAAAGTCAATTTGCAGGACCTCCATGCTTGAAATGACTCTAACCTGAGCATCCACCGGTGGAAATGGCTGAAAGCATAGAGGATGGAAGGTTAGAGTCTTTACATAATTTTTATGTTTTCATTTTTTTTTGTGGCACCAAAATTTCTAGGCTAGGATGAAAGCCCTAAGGTTGACTATTAGAGACAGGTGAGCTAGGACAGGGTAAGGAATGTGTTGGTTCAAGCATCCATGATCTTGTGGAAATAACTTAGTGGCATTTGTAAAATACCTAAAGATTCTCCTTGAAGATTCAAGGGGTTGGATTAAGTGATTCAAGGTTTGAAGACCAATTTGATGGTCATTTGTGCATATTGGTCCAGAGGCCTAATTAACAGGCTAAAAACTAGGGCCTGATGGTAATGAGGGTTATGCGTGCAACCAGAAGCCTAAAATTTGGATTTGGAAAGTCTTAGTGGATACCTTGAATATTTTCAAGGTCTTCTATGAGGTTTTTTGGGGATTTTGGAAGCATTAAGCCAAAATCAATGAAAATAGACCTACTAGGAATTGAGCCAATTAGGCCTCCTAGTGGATTTGATCCTTATAGACTTGGTGGAGTATCCAGAAGTGTATAGAAGGGTTCCAAATGAATTTTAAAGGGTAGAGGACTTAGTGGAGAGTATAAGTGATGTGTGGTAAGATCCTAAGCTAGGGTTTGGGATTCTAGAGGGGAATTCTAGTGAAGAAGCATAGAGAATTGAAGGCCAAATTGGTCTTAAAAGTTGTGTATCTTCTAGAAATCAACTATACCTTGGAGGAGAAGTTGATTGAGAGGATCTTGGAGATCCAAATTGGAGAAGATAGCACAAGGAGTAACCATTGGATGGTTAGGAGAGGTTAGGAACTTTGGAGAAAACACTAGATCCCAAACCCTCTGCGTCAGACTGGTATTAGAGTCAGAATTTCTTGAAGGTTGTGTATGTTTGAAGGGAAGGAGAGTCAAGAGGTTGATAGCATGCCACCCAAAGTAAACTTTAAGAAAAACCCCTCTTAAAAAAGATATAAAATCTTGGCAAATCTTTCATTTTCTTGAAGAAAAAAAAATTCGATTGGCGAATCTCTCAATTTATTTATTTATTTTTTAAAGTATTCTTATTGGCGATTATTTTTGAATAATAATTTTTGTAGAAAATATTGGTGAATCTCAAAAATAAAAATAAATAAATTAATCACTATGGTGAATACTTCTATTTTAAAAATAGAATTCTTGTAGAAAATTATTAGGCTTAATGTGGAAATCTTTGATGGGTTTAAGGAATAGATTATGTAATAATTACTTGCTACCATTTATTTAAAATATAATCTAATAACCTTATTGTATTGTGTGAGAAAAATGTATTGATATTTTTAAATACTAATGGGGCCCAAAATTTCTTCAAGACCATTGATTTATATTGAGATCAACAATCCAAAAGAAATTTTAGCTCCCATAAGCATTACAAACCAAATGGTAACATTTTTACCTCATAGAATATTATGAGGGTCACTAGATTATACTTTAAGTCAGTAATGGAAAATAAAAGTTGGTGATAGATCCCTACAGTAACTAATAATCATGATATATTATTGGATAAAAAATTTAAATTTCTACAATAACTTATAAAATTATGGCGAATCATATCTAATCATGTATCAAATATTGTGGTGAATTTTTTAGTTCAAGTTTTTTATAAAATAAATTATTTTGTGATTTAAATATTTCTAAATTAAAATTTTGTAAAAATGTGGTGATTTAGGTTTCCTTAAATCTGGAATTATTAGCCAAATTTAGATTCTCAAATTTCCAAAATTAGCCAATTGGCGAATATTAGCCACTAACAATTACTATGATGCCACCCAAGGCAATGAGCAGGGGTGCCATAGTGGACTTGGTCCAAGAACTATTGGCAAAGGTCAGCCTGTCAGAACCAAAAGGTAAGAGAACCACTGATGGGGTGATGAGAGTGATGATGAAAATGAAAGTCAGTCAGGAGACACATCAAACAAAGGCAAAGAAACCATTGAAGAAAAAGACAAGGTGTTCTTGGATGCTTTCAAATCCATCAACAAGGATAGCATGGAACACATACCTTACTATAGTGGTAGTTTGAATGGTGAGGAGCTGTTGGATTGGCTAGAGGCCATAGAAAATCAATTTCATTACAAGGAAGTAGCAGAGGAAAAGAGATTCAACTATGCCAAAGCTAGGCTCAAGGAATCTGCATTGGTGTGGTGGAACATGATGCAGGATGATAGGATAGATAATGGGAAAAAGAAGATAGTTTCATGGGAAAGGATGGAAATCAGGTTGAGGGCACAATTCTTACCCATTGATTATGAGATACAAATGTATCAAAAGTTGTAGAATCTGAGACAAAGGGAGTTATCACTCAGCACCTATACTAAGGAGTTTAATAAGTTGAGCTTAAGGGAAAGAAGGCAGGAAGAAGAGGTAGAGAATGTAGCAAGGTATCTTAATGGATTGAGACAAGGGATCCAAGATGAAATTAGCATGATGGCTCCTAATAATATGCACAAATTCTTTTAGTTAGCCTTGAGGGTAGAGGAGAAGGCTAGGAGGAGGAGTGGAAGTGATTTCCAACAAAGAGGTAGGGGTAATAGCAATAACAGAGGATTTAGAGGTAGATGTACACTTTTGGTAGATGACAAAGCTCAAATAGGGTGGAAGAGACACCACCTACTGATATCAATGGAGGTAATCAATATAGGAGTTCATTCCAAAGAGGAGGATATAGAGGAAGAGGGCCACCAAGAGGTTGGTTTCAGTCACAAGAGAGAACTAATTCAGTCTTCACCGATAGATGCTATAATTGCAATCAAGTGGGACATACCATGGGTAGATGTCCTGCAAAAGGTTCTTCATCATCAATGGGAGAGAGGAGGAATTAGTTGGTGCAGGACCCAAAGTGTCATTTCACCTATCTCCAAGGCAGGGCTAGTATTGGATGGAGAGAATATGTTGTTGAGGAGGACTTTATTGAAGGTTCCTAACAACATGGACCCACCTCAGAGGAAGAGATTATTCAAAACTACTTGCAGGTCTCATGGAAAGCTATGCAAGGTGATAGTGGACTCTAGATCCACTAAGAACATAGTATCCACAGAGATGGTCGATAAGCTAAAGCTTAGGGGGATACCTCATACCACTCCTTACAAGGTATTATGGCTCAATAAGGGACATCAGATAGTATTTGAAGAACAAACTATGGTGGAGTTTGAGATAAGAGAATACAAGGACAAGGTCCTATGTGACATATTGCCCATGGATGCATGTCACCTTCTTCTACGATGCCCATGGAAATCTGATGTGAAAAACATGCATGATGGTGAAATGAATAGCTATGTAATCACCAAGCTAGGAAAGAAGTTTTAGATGGATCCATTATAGGAACCTAATGAGGAGAAGCAAGTGGGAACTAGTTCCATGCTCTTGAGTGGGAAAGAGTTTTTAAAGGTTATGAAGAAGGAGAAAGAGATCTATTGTGCAGTAATAGTGAAGCCAAAGGAGGAGGCTAAGGAGAAAGTCAGCATACCACCAGAGGTACAAACATTATTGGACAAGTACCATGAGATAGTGGACAATGGGTTGCCAAGTGCATTGCCACCTATGAGGGAAAAAAGCCATCAAATAGATATCATTCCTAGAGAAAATTTTCCAAACAAGGTAGCATATAAGATGACACCTAGTCAAAATACAGAGATAGCAAAGAAGATTCAAGATTTGTTGGATAAGGGGTTGATAAGGAAGAGTTTGAGCCCTTGTGTTGTACCCATTGTTCTTGCACCAAACAAAGGAAGTACATGGAGGATGTGCACTAATTCTAGGGCCATCAACAAGATTACAATTAGGTACAGATTTCCCATGCCAAGAATTGAGGACTTGTTAGACAATTTGGGAGGCTCTTGTTACTTCTCCAAGGTGGATTTGAAGTCAGGCTATCATCAAATCAGAGTTAGGCTTGGTGATGAATGGAAGACACCCTTCAAGTCAAATGAAGAGCTATATGAGTGGCTTGTGATGCCCTTTGGCTTGAAAGAGGAGCAATCCATGTGCACAAGTATCCTCCAATGAGAGTGAAGTGTTGACTTTTGAGCCTCATGTGAGACAAAAGTGCTTTTTTTCTTTTTTATAAAATATGAATAATGCTTTATTTGTGCAACTTAGGATAAGAGGAAAAGGTGGGATTTTTATTTAATCAAAAGGGGAGGAAATATTCCTTTTAATTAAATAAAGACTTAGGATAAATGGTTAGCCCATAGGATAAAAATCCAATATATGATCAAAATTAGGATTTGATCAAGAGATTGATATTGTTGAAAATATTGATTAATGATCCAAATGATTCAGGATTGATAAATTGAATAAATGGGGCCCAAAGTCTAGGCGACCATTTTTGTGTGCACACATCATATCTTATTGGTTATCTCTTTCCTAAGTATTCAGTACTGTCGCTACCAGGCTGACCATGCAGGATTTGCTATCTCTCTGCACTTCATTCTTTGGAGTCAGATCGCTATTTGCTTGCCTTCTTGGCTATCTCTTGCTTTCTTGGCTGATCTGAGTTACTTTGTGATCCCAAATCGATCTCACATTTCAACTTCATTCTTTGACTACATGTGTTCCCAGATCGATCACACATTAGTCAAAGAGGGGCAAATGTATACACCTAAAAATGGTCATCTAGACTATTAGCCCCTTTTGCTAAATCATAAATTACTTATTCTTGATCAAATCCTAGTTCTATCATTTATTCGATTATTTTCTATGGGCTAACCATCTTATCCTAAGTCTTTATTTATTAAAAGGAATATTTCCTCCCCTTTTAATAAATAAAAAGCCCCCACTTTTCCTCTTATCCTAAGTTGCACAAATAAAGCATTATTCTTATTTTATAAAAAGAGAAAAGTACTTTTTGTCTCATATGGACACAAAAGTCAACTCTTATTTTCCTATTGGAGGATACTTGTGCACATGGATTGCTCCTCTTTTAAGCTCCACCGTTGATTAAATCTTTTGCTTCTTAATCTCCATGGCCCATTCCTTTTTCATTCCCTATAAAAGGAGAGCTCTCTTCCTCATTTGCACACAATTTTTATGTTATTGTTATGCTACAAGTTTTTCTAGGTCATCTTGGAGCTTTTGGAGATATTCTTGCATCTAGGGTTTGAAGATTTGGAGCATTGTTGGCATTCATCTTAGATCTTCATCAACACTCTATCTTCTTGTCTTCATTCTTGCATCATCATGACTTTCTCGCTTCATAGTTAGATTTCATTTCTTGCATAGTAGCTTCATTTTCATGGCATTCTTAGCTTAGATTTCCTTTATGCTTTAGATTAATTCATCTAGTTTAACTAGGAGGCTTTGTAATACTTGCATCTTTTATTTCCATAGTTTAGCTTGCATTTCCATTCTTAATCTAGCTTGCATTGCATTTGCATTCATTTGGCTTCATTGGAGATATTGGCATTCTTGCTCTTGTCTTCATTGAATCTCCCATTGCATGGTTTACTAGCAAGGTTATAGGCTAAATAGCTCTAGCTGAGAGCATTCTTAAAACCCTTGCACTCCATGCCTAGGGAGCTATGGATCGATTTGTGAGGCCTCATTCTTGAGTTTCCTTGCATGTAATGATTCATAGAAGTGTGACACAATTATTGCACACACTGACAGACTTTATAGGTAATTTTATAATAGTTTATCTTGATGACATTCTGATTTTTAGCAGGTCTAAGGAGGAGCATATGGAGCATTTGGAACAGTTCTTAAGAGGGATGGATAAAGAGAATTTGATGATCAATCAGGACAAGTGTGAGTTCTTGAAAAATAAATTAATTTACCTTGGTTTTGTGGTTGCTAATGGCTGGATGAAGATGGATCATGATAAAGTCAAGTCAATCTTGGATTGGCCTAAACCTAAGTCCATATAGGATGTTAGAAGTTTTCATGGTTTGGCATCCTACTATAGGAAATTTGTGAGAAATTTTAGTCATGTGTGTGCACCTATCCTCAACACCATTAAAGGTGGAATCAAATCTCAATTCAAATGGACAAAGGCAGCTAATAAGGGGTTTGAGATGTTGAAGAAAAGGATTGCAGAGCTACCTACCTTGAGGTTTCTTGATTTTAATCAGTTGTTTGTGGTGGAATGTGGTGCTACCAAGCTAGCTATTGGAGTAGTGCTAAGCCAAGAGAGACACCCTATGGAATTCTTCTCTGAGAAGTTGAATGAGGCTAAACAAAATTACTCCACCTATGACTTGGAGTTATGCAAGGGTGCAAGCACTTAAAAAGTGGAGACATTATCTCCTACCAAGATAATTTTTGGTCTATACAGATAGTCATGCCCTTAGTTTCTTGAATGGGGGGGACAAGTTGAACCATAAGACATCTCAAATGGGTTGAATCTTTGCAAGCCTACACATTTTTTATCAAGCATAAGAAAGGAGTTAGAAACAAGGTTATTGATGCTCTTAGTAGAAGAGTGTTAACAGGAAATTCAATTACAAAGTGTGAGTATGGAAGACTTGAAAGATCTCTACAAGGAGGACAGAGACTTCAAGGATACCTATGAGGCATGTGAAAGGTTTAGACAGGGATTCAAGGTGAAATTTTTTGAGTATATATTGCAGGAAGGATTTTTTTTCGAGGGACATCTAATGTGTATACCTCAGTGCTCAATGAGGGAAAACATAGTGAAGGAGAAATACCAAGGAAGCTTGGGAGGCCACTTTGGAGTGGACAAGACACTTGAGCAAGTGAGTAGGAATTACTATTGGCCTAAGTTGCAATCAAATGTCAGGAAGTTTGTGGAGCAGTGTCAGATTTGTCAGAGGGCTAAAGGACAGAGTAGTAATAGTGGATTGTACCAACCTCTATGCATACCTCAAAGGCCTTGGGAGTGCTTGAGTATGGAATTTGTTTTGGGGTTACCAAAGACACCTAGAGGGCATGACAATTTATTTGTTGTGGTGGACAGTTTTAGCAAGATGGTACACTTCATACCATGCAAGAAAACAAATGATGCTTCACAAATTGTAGCACTATTTTTCAAAGATATTGCTAGGATCCATAGATTGCCACTGAATATAGTAAGTGACAGAGACAACAAGTTTGTGGGCTACTTTTAGAGGACCCTATGGAAGATGTTAGGAACACATTTATCTTTCTCTTCATCCTACCATCGACAATCAGATGGACAAATGGAGGTAGTGAATAGGTCACTAGGAAATTTGTTAAGATGCTTGAATAAGCAACATGAATAGTCATGGGATCATATCATAGGGTAGGAAGAATTTGCCTATAATAACTCCATTAATAGAAATACTAGTAAAATTCCATTTGAGATAGTCTATGGGACTCATCCTAGAGGGATCCTAAAGTTGATAGATCTCATTTTTCAAGATAAAAGGAGTGCTCAAGGGGAGACATTTGTAGAGAAAATGAAGGAGTTGCATGAGCAGGTCAAAAGGACCTTACAAAAATAGGGAGAGAAGTATAAAGCTAAAGTAGACCAGTTAATGAAGGATTTGCAATTCAAGGTAAGGGATTTAGTCCTTGCCTATCTTAGGAAGGAGAGACTACCCAAAGGCCAACCTACCAAACTACTTATGAAGAAGATAGGACCATTAAAGATCTTGCACAAGTATGGAAAGAATTCTTATGAAGTGGAACTGCAACCTGATTTGGGCATTTCACCCATCTTCAATGTGTGTGACTTGTATCCCTATAAGGGACCATCTCTTGACACAGATCCAACTATTCTTTTAGAATTAGGAGATGATAATTGGGTCAATGATGCAAGAGCATCTCAGGTCCTTGGCAATCCTGTGTCACCAAAAACATATTTGAGTTTCTCTGTGTTTCTCGGTTCCTGCTTTGACCGAGTTGGTTTGGTGTTTCTCAGTTTCCTTTGTTCGTCGATGTTGGTCGATTATCTCTCTGGCACTTGGTAATTTCCCTAGCTCTTGGTTGGCTTTTCTTACCGATAGGTTTCTATTGAGTTTCTATTGAGGCTGACTTGTGCAATTAATTTGGGTCACAGATTTAATGTTGGTATCCATCATTGGGAAGTGTGTGGACCTAGACCTAGTCGTTCCTTCTATTAATTGTGGATCTAAAGGATAACTTAGTTCGGTAGCCTCTTGTATAAATGTAGTTGTTGGTTAGAGTTTTAGGAGTCAGTTTTGATAGATGATAGAAGATTAGAGATGGTTGGCAGATCCTCACATGTTTGATGACTTCTATAATTCATTGTAATAGCTGGCCTAAACTGGGAAGGCCTTACAACCTAGCCTATATGAATCTATTTGAAGAACATATATGAACATTTAATCTGCATTCTCTCTCTCACTCTATTGTTTGTTTCTTCTGCATATTATTGAGTAAGGTGGATATGGTTAGGGTGTGCAAGATTTGGCCTCTACCGTCCTCCTTTGTGTTAGGTGGTATCAGAGCGAGGTGAGTTCTGGATCTAGGTTTGCAAATCTATGTTTGAAGGTTCCTTCTTGTGAAGCCCTAGTTGAATTATTGTATGGTGACAGACTGTGATATGACCTGTAATTGTATAAGGGTTTTCAAGATGGTTTGTGGGAGGTGAGATGCAGATCTAGGATTGGTAGATATGTTGAGAAAACTTGCTGCTAGGTTACAAGCTATTGAAACAAACCAGAGAAGAGGAAGACATCTTGAAGATGTTAGTGATGATAAAATTGAGGTGTAACAAGGTGATGTAGAACCTGCACCTATGATGGATCAAGGCGAGGAAAGATTCTTGAAGGCTTTGACAAGTCTAAAGTCTATACCACACTTTAATCCTCTTGAGTATAGTGGAAGATTAGATTCTGATGAATTAATGGATTGGATCACTGAGATGGAAAAGTATTTTGAATATGAAAATGTACTTGAGGAAAAGAAGGTGAAAATTGTAAGCACAAAGTTGAAAAGTCATGCATCCTTATGGTGGGAACATTTGCAGCTGGACAAAAAGAGGAAAGGTAAAGATAAAATCAAGGTATGGAATAAAATGGTGAATAAGTTGAAAGGAAAATTCTTACCTTTTGATTATCAGATTAACCTAGTTAGGCAAATTTAAAGTTTGAGGCAGAAAGATAGCTTGGTAAAAGAATATACTGAGGAATTCTATAGATTAGATATCAAATCTGGACATGATGAAGATGATGTGGAAATAATTGCTAGATACCTAACTGGTTTGAGATTTTCCATCCAAGAAGAAATCAGTGTGGTTAAATTGGAGAACATTGAAGAGACTTATCAATTTGAATTGAAAGATGAGGAGAAATTGAACAAGAGACATGAACAAAGACAAAAAGGTAGAGGTAGTAGATTCCCTAGAGGAAGAGGTAGATCTTATGGTAAAAATAATAGATCTGAACCTGAAAAGATAAATCTTGATAAAAGCAAGGCCGAGTGGAAAGGTGAAAATTCATCTAGAGGTAGAGGTAGTAACTACCGAGGTGGTTTCTGAGGAACTTGTTACAATTGTGGAGAAGAAGGACATAGATCATTTGAGTGTACAAATGCAAGTAAGAAGGTTGGTAACAATGAGAATGCTTTGGTGCAAGAAGAGTCACTAAATGAACCTAAGAAGGAGAATAACTTGATGGTAAGAAGAGAACTTTGGAATGAAAGTAAAAAGGAAGATCTGGTAAGGAAAAGTTTTTTCAAGACCAGATGTATATTTTCTAGCAAAGTTTGGAAGGTAATCGTTGATAGTGGTAGCTTGAAGAATTTGCCATCTGAGGAGATGGTCACAAAGTTGTAGTTGAAAAGGTTGGAACATCTGAAGCCCTATCAGATTTCATGGATCAAACATCACACACTAGTCTTGGTAAGTGAACAATGTTATGTGAATTTGAAAATTGGAAAGTACTATGATAAGGTGTTGTGTGATATCATGCCTATAGATTGTTGTCATATTTTGTTAGGTAGACCTTGGCAATATGATAGACATGCTATATATGATGGGAGATTGCATAAGTATACTATTTTGGCTGATGGAAGAAGACAGATCTTATTACCTTTGATGGAAGAACTTGTCAATAATGTTTGCACATTTGTGAAAGTTTGCTTGATGGAAGGAAGAAAGTTTGTTAAGGATTTGAAAAAGAATGATGTATGTTTTTTTGTGATTCCTAACAAACCGAGTAGGAAAACATAGGATAGTGTTCTTGAGGAGATTGATAAGTTACTCACAGAGTACAAAGATATCATTTATGATAATGTACCTAATGGTTTTCCACCGAAAAGAAGCATTGATCATTGTATGGATCTAATCCCTAGAGCTAGTTTACTGAATAAGGCACCTCATCGGTGACACCTACTGAGAATCAGGATTTGGACCAATAGATTCAAGAATTGTTAGAGAAAGGTTTGATCAGAGAAATTTTGAGTCCTTGTGTAGTACCTGCTGTATTGGCACCTAATAAGAATGGAGAATGGAGAATGTGTACTAATTCTAGAGAAATCAACAAGATAATAGTGAAATATAGGTTTCCTATACCAAGAATGGATGACATAATGGACAGTTTGACTACAGAAAAGTATTTTACCAAAATTGATTTGAAAAGTGGGTATCATCAGATCAGAATCAGAGAAGGTGATTAATGGAAGACTACTTTTAAGACAAAAGAAGGTTTGTATGAGTGGTTGGTTATGCCTTTTGGTTTAACTAATGCACCGAGTACATTTATGAGGTTGATAAATGAAGTTTTAAAGAAATTCTTTGATAAGTTTGTGATTGTATATCTTGATGATATTCTGATATTCAGTAAGACCAAAGAAGAACATTTGTTGCATGTTAGACAAGTTTTGCAGAGGTTGAAAGAAGAAAAGTTGTTGATAAATCTGAAAAAGTGTTCATTCATGAAAGAGGAGATTGTGTATTTGGGATTTGTTATTTTAGCTGATGGTTTGAAGATGGATCTTGAAAAAGTTGAAGCTATTTTGAATTAGCCTACACTTGAAAATGCTAGTGAGGTAAGATCATTTCATGGATTGAAAGTTTTTATCGAATGTTCATTAGAAATTTTAGTGCAATTTGTAATGCTATGACTGAGACCATGAGAGGAGACAAAAGAGAATTCAAGTGGACACATGGAGCTAATAAAATTTTTGAGACTCTGAAGCAGAAGGTTGTTGAATTGTCTATTTTGGCATTACCTGATTTCAATAAGGTATTTCAAGTAGAATGTGATGCAAGTGGAAATGCAATCGGAGATGTGTTGAGTCAAGAAGGTAAACCTATTGCTTTCTTTAGTGAAAAGTTGAATGATGCAAGAGGAAAATATTCTATGTATGATCAAGAATTTTATGATATTGTTCAAGCCATAAAAAAATGGAGACATTATTTGGTGCCGAGTGAATTTGTGTTGTATACTGATCATAAGGCTTTATAATATCTGGGTAGTCAGAATAAGTTGAATTAGAGACATATGAAATGGGTTGAGTATTTGTAGAGTTATACATTTGTGATAATGCATAAGAGTGGAGTCACTAACCAAGTTGTTGATGCATTAAGTAGAAGAAGATCTTTGATGACCAAGATGAAAATTCAAGTTCTTGGTTTTGATGAGATGAGAGATTCTTATGAATTTGATCCTAATTTTTTTGAGCCGTGGAGAAAGTGCAGAGCACCTATTCAAGATCAACCGAGTAATAAATGGGAATAATATTTTATTCAATAAGGTATGTTGTTTAAAGGTATTCAGTTGTATATACCAAGAGGACAAATGAGAACTAATTTGATAGAAGAGAAACATAGTAGTGGTTTGGCTGGATATTTTGGAACTGATAAGAAATTGAATTTGCTTAAGGAGAAATACTTTTGGCCACAATTGTATAAAGATGTTCAAAAAATTGTGAAAAGTTGTGGAGTTTGTCAAGTTGCAAAAGGAGTAAGTCAGAATATTGGATTGTATACATTAATTTATGTTCCTGAGAACCCTTGGATTGACATCAATATGGTTTTTTTTCTTGGCTTACCGAAGACAGTAAGAGGTAATGATTCTATATTTCTTGTTGTGGATAGATTTTCTAAGATGGCATATTTTAAATACCTTGTAGAAATACATCAGATGCAGTACATGTAGTAGATCTTTTCTATAAGAAAATTGTTAGATTGCATGGATTACCAAGTAGTATGATCTCTGATCGAGACAGTAAATTTGTTGGATACTTTTGGAAGACTCTTTGGAGAAAGTTTGGCACTGAGTTGAAGTATAGTTCTAAATTTCACCCACAAATCGATGGATAGACAGAGGTTGTGAACAGAAGTTTAGAAAATATTTTGAGATGTTTAGTTTGAGACACACCAAGTAATTGGGATTGTATATTGGCACAAGCAGAGTTTGCATACAATAATGCAATGAATAGAAGTACTGGAAAAACACCTTTTGAGATTGTAAATGGCTTACAACCGAGAGGTATATCTAATTTGAGAGACATTGCTGATGAAATAAAGAAAAGTGTTGAAGGAGTGAAATTTGTTGAGTATATGAAGACATTGCATGAAGATGTGAAATATAAGCTAGAAAAGAGTAATCAGAAATACAAAGATAGAGCTGATAGATCAAGGAGACATAAGAATTTTTATGTTGGTGATGAAGTGATGGTTCATTTGAAGAAAGGTCAATTTCTTGTTGGAACATATGGGAAGCTAAAAATGAAGAAGTTTGGACCTTGCAAAATTTTAAAGAAATTTGATAGTGGAAATGCATATGAGATAGAGTTACCTGATGACATGGATATATCACCTATATTCAACATTGTTGATTTGTAGAAGTATCATGAACCTAATGAAGAAATGACAATACCAATGGAATATCCTAAGAAACAGATAGAAGAAGTTGAACATATTATAGAGCAAAGAATTGGTAGAAGTACAAGAGGAAAATAGTATATGGAATATTTGGTAAAGTGGAAGAATAGACTGATTGAAGATAGTTCTTAGATTTCATAATCTGAGTTAGATGCAGCTTGGATTGTACCTACTGAATGATTCAGAGAATCATTTCAAAATAACCCTAGGTGTCTGATGCAGGAGCATCTTGGGTCCTTGGCAATCTTGTGTCACCAAAAACATATTTGAGTTTTTCTATGTTGCTTGGTTCCTGCTTTGACTGAGTTGGTTTGGTGTTGCTCAGTTTCCTTTGTTTGCTAGTATTGATCATTTATCTCTCTAGCACTCAGTAATTTCCCTGGTGCTTAGTGATTCTTGTCTAGCGTTCAGTTTTCTTTTCTTACCGATGGGTTTCTTTTAAGTTTCTGTTGAGGCCGACTTGTGCAATTAATTTGGGTCATGGATTTAATGTTGGTATCCATAATTGGGAAGCGTGTGGACCTAGATCTGGTTGTTCCTTCTATTAATTATGGATTTGAAGGCCGACTCAGTTTGGTAGCCTCTTGTATAAATGTAGTTGTTGGTTAGAGTTTTAGGAGTCAGTTTTGATAGAAGATAGAATATTAGAGATGGTTGGTAGATCCTCAGATGTTTGAGGACTTTTTTAATTCATTGTAATATCTAGCCTATACCAGGAAGGCCTTACAGCTCGGCATGTATGAATCTATTTGAAGAATATATATGAATATTTGATCTGCATTCTCTCTCACTCTATTGTTTGTTGCTTCTACATGTTGTTGAGCAAGGTGGATCTGGTTAGGGTGTGCTAGATTTGGCCCCTACCTTCCTCCTTTGCGTTAGTCAAAGATTTGCCAACCCCAATCCCACTGAAGTTGGACAACATATTGGACACTAAGATGATAAAAAAGACAAGGAAAGAAACTTATAAGGAGTATCTGGTTAAATGGAAGGGGTTACCTAATGTTGAAGCTATATGGATGATAGAGTTGGATATCTTGAAGCATGGGGTCACCATTGAAGACCTCCTAACTCAAGGGACTTGATTTCTTTATCCTAGGGGAGTATGGTATAGAGAACCTCCCACTTTTGCTAAGTTAGTGAGTGAATAGGAGTTTTTAGGTGTTTGGTGTGAGTTAGAATAAGATTCATTAGGCAGGATCCATGCTTGTGATTGAAAGAGCCAAATGAGCTCATGAAGGGTTAATGGTCCATTTGACCTAAATGGCCTATAGAGTCTCAAAGAGATAAATTTGGGTAGAAATGGTCTAGGAGATGTCTTAGAACCTCACATGTCGTAGTTGAGGACTTAGGAGTCACTTTAGTTTTTGAGTTGGTCTAAAGGCCCAAATGTCACTCTTTGACAAAAGTTGCTAGCAACTTTGCAAAGTTCCTCAAGCAACTTTGGCAACTTGTTGAAAGTTACTCAAATGGAATTTAAGGTGGTTGTAACCACTCATGTTTGGTATATGAGCATGAGATCGATGGATTTGGATGGTTAATGAAGTTTTGGTTTTTTTTTCATAATTAAAAATTATATGTACGGATGTTAGACTGTAATTCTCATTGATTGCAGGGTTTCTTTATTTTTTGTACAGCCTGTATAGATTGGCCAGGATGATCAAGACCCATGATAGTATAGATTAGAGAGTTAACTTCATTCTTCATTGATTCTTTTGTTTCTAGGTCAGTGTAGTGAGATTTGGCAAGCATTTCAAGCCATTGGTCTGTAAAGTCAATTTGCAGGACCTGCATGCTTGAAATGACTCTAACCTAAGCATCCCCTAATGGAAATGGCTAAAATCATAGGGTATGGAAGGTTAGAGTCTGTACATAACATTTATGTTTTCATTTTTGTTGTGGCACCAAGATTTCTAGGCCAGGATGAAAGCCCTAAGGCTGACTGTTAGAGATAGGTGAGCCAAGAAAGAGTAAGGAATGCATTGGTTCAAGCACCCATGATCTTGTGGAAAGAAATTAGTGGTATTTTTAAAATCCCTAAAGAGTATCCTTGAATATTCAATAGGTTGGAGGAATTGATTCGAGGTTTGAAGACCAATTTGATGGTCATTTGTGTAGACTGGTCCAGAGGCCTAATTAATAGGCTAAAAACTAGGGCCTAATGATAATGAGGGTTATGGGTGCAACCAGAAGCCTAAAATTTGGATTTGGAAAGTGTTAGTGGATACCTTAAATATTTTCAAGGTCTTCTATGAGGATTTTTGGGGATTTTGGAAGCATTAAGCCAAAATCAGTGAAAATAGACCTACTAGGAATTGAGCCAATTAGGCCTCCTAGTGGATTTGATCCTTATAGACTTGGTAGAGTATCCAAAAGTGTATGGAAGGGTTCCAAATGAATTTTTAAGGGTGAAGGAGTTAGTGGAGAGTATAAGTGATGTGTGGGAAGATCCTAAGCTAGGTTTTGGGATTCTAGAGGGGAATTCTAGTGAAGAAGCCTAGAGAATTGAAGGCCAAATTGGTCTTAAAAGTTGTGTATCTTCTAGAAATCAACTATACCTCAGAGGAGAAGTTTATTGAGAGGATCTTGGAGATCTAGATTGGAGAATATAGCACAAGGAGTAACCATTGGATGGTTAGGAACTTTGGAGGAAACACTAGATCCCAAACCCTCTATATCAGAGAGAGAGAGAGAGAGAGAGAGAGATCTTCCTCTCACTCTGACTATTTCTCCTCATAATTGAAATCTATGACTTACATAGGGTGCATGCCCTATAGTGTGTGCTCCCTATGGAAGTCATAGATTTTGATAGTGCGCTCACCCTATAGGGCTCACACGCTTGGTAAGAGATTAGAATTTACCAATCCTAAGGCTTGAATGTGCCTTGGAGATCCAACTGAAAGGCTTGGAGGATTCAAATAGGCCTGAGACGTGTTTTCCAGCAGACATACAAAAAAATGACAATTTTTTTTATGTGATCTTCGTCAGGTTTACTCATGGTTCAATAACGTAAAAAGAAGATGATGTGATGTTGCAAATCTCTCTGTTAGCTATCTAAGCATATAATTTATTTTGAATTCTGATTATATTAAGTTTGTCATCTCTAATTTATTTTGTGTGTATGCCCATTTTTTGTAAAAAAAAAATAACGAGTAGTATTTTGGGCATAGATTTTGGCTCATTCATCTAATTTTGCAACAAGTTACATTTTTAGAAACTAGACTCCATTCTACACACTTAAAAAAAAAGAAATTGTTTTTCGATTAGTTTTAAATGATTTCTAGGGGGAGCACACTAAAATTTCATTTTTTCAAGATGTGTGCACTTCATAAATTCATAAAAAATTATTCGTTCATCAAAAAATTCTAGGATAAACTACGTGGTGTTAGATAACTTCTCACCAGGGCAATTAAAAAAATTCAAAAAAAAAGTTAACATTTTACGGGAGCACACTAAATGCTATGTTATGCTTTTTCACAAAAAAATAGGACCACTTTTTGTGCTCCCCCTTTTTGAGGGCCTTAATCTGCACCATTTAAATTAGTAGTTTAGGAACTAGATTTAGAGTATTACAACTCTTGTTCTTGTCGCATCTTAAAATTTTGAGTCTAACTATCTTCAATTTCTTCTTGAAGTTCAGAGTTTGTTGATTTCAGGAAAAAAGTGGCATCTTATACTACCTTTTTGGTCCTGCATCTTTGTGCACTTACCCAAGATCAGAGGAGCTAAAATTAGACCACATGCTCATTGGCTTCAATTTGGCAATTGTGGCTCCAAATGTTTCTTTAATCTTTTAAAACACAAGCTGTCCAATGAAACTATTGAAAGAATTTTTGTGGATAACCAAGACATTACTAACTCTAACATCATAAAAAAATCTTTTTCTAATTACTACAAAAACCTCTTCACCTCTAAGGACTCAGTGGAGGCTGTTGACCTTAGAATTAAATGTAAACAACTTATTCCTAAGAAGCTACCTAACATTGATGTTGATCATTTGTCTATGGATATTTCTTTGGACAAGATTGAAAAATCCATCAATTCTCTTCAAAATGATAATGCCCCTAGGCCTGATGGTTTTCCTATGGAATTCTATAAAGCTAACATTAGTTGGATATGCAAAGATCTGCAAGACATCTACACAGAAGCCCTTACCAGTGCCTCTCTTGGGGTGACTATCAATTGGGGCATCATTAAGCTTATCCCCAAGGATGGGGATAAAGCGCTCATAAAAAATTGGAGATCTATCACTCTCTCAAATGTCTCTTACAAAATTCTTGCTAAGATTATTGCCTTAAGGCTTGTGGATATCCTGCCTAACTTTATTTCTACCACCCATACTGGATTCATTAAGGGTAGATATTGTATGGTAGAAAAATGACCACACTTCTATGAACCATTACATGCAAGGTTGCTCAAGAATGAGGCCTCACAAAGCGGCTCATAGCTCTCTATGCATGGAGTTGCAAGGGACTATGATGTATTTGCTCTCGACTAGAGCTACAAACTTGTGACCTTGCTAGTCAACCACACAATGAGAGATTCAAGTGAAGACAAGGGCAAGAATGCCAATATCTCCAAGAATCCAAATGAATGCAATGCAATGCAAGCTAATCTATGAAATGGAAATGCAAGCTATGTTATGAAAGGAAAGAACAAGTATTACAAATCCTTCCTATTTAGACTATGTGAGATTAATCTATTGCATAAAAGGAAATCTAAGCTAAGAATGCCATGAAAATGAAGCTACTATGCAAGAAATGAAATCTAACTATGAAGCAAGAAAGCCATGATGATGCAAGAATGAAGACAAGAAGATAGAGTGTTGATGAAGATCCAAGATGAATGCAAACAATGCTCCAAATCTTCAAACCCTAGATGCAAGAATATCTCCAAAAGCTCCAAGATGACCTAGAAAACTTGTAGCATAACAATAGCATAAAAATTTTGTGTGTGTGCAAATGAGGAAGAGAGCTCTTCTTTTATAGGAGCTGAAAAATCAATGGACCATGGAGATTAAGAGGCAAAAGATTTAATCAACGGTGGAGCTTAAAAGAGGAGCAATCCATGTGCACAAATATCCTCCAATGAGAAAATAAGAGTTGACTTTTGTGTCCATATGAGACAAAAAGTGTTTTTTCTCTTTTTATAAAATAAGAATAATGCTTTATTTGTGCAACTTAGGATAAGAGGAAGAGTGGGGCTTTTTATTTAATCAAAAGGGGAGGAAATATTCCTTTTGAATAAATAAAGACTTAGGATAAATGGTTAGCCCATAGGATAAAAATCCAATACATGATCGAAATTAAGACTTGATCAAGAATTTGATAATGTTGAAAATATTGATTATTGATAAAAATGATTCAGGATTGATAAATCAAATAAATGGGGCCCAAAGTGTAGGCAACGATTTTAGGGTGCATACATTTGCCCCTCTTTGACTAATGTGTGATCGATCTGGGAACACATGCAGTCAAAGAAGAATTGATATGTGAGATCGATTTGGGATCACAAAACAACTCAGATGTGAGGTCGATTCGGGATCACACCTGGACAAAGTACAAACAAAGGCCTTTGAACATGAGGTTGATTCGGGATCACATTCAAAGTAAGAGATAAGAATCTCAAGACAAAACCATCACCATTGCTGTTAAGTGATAATCAAGTCTAAAAATGGGAGATAAGAATCTCAAATTTGAGCGAAAGCTCACAAAAGATGTCTGAATCAAGAAAATCAAGGAATCAAGGATGAGAATCCCATAAATACTGCCCCCTTGGAGTCAAAATCAAAATCAAATAGAGGAGAGCAACAAATTGATAAAGATTTGATCAAATCAAAATCAAAGGTAAAGTTCAATAGGTTAACCATTAAGCAATAAAAGCATGCCCCAGTGAGGAAATAAAAGAATAGAAAATAGAAGACAAGAAATAGAGCAAATGAAAGACTAGAAATTTGAAAGACATGGAAGGAAGAAATTCCACCGAAAATCAAATTATGCCTCAAAAGGCCAATCAACGTGACTTGGATTTCGGTTTCAAGTCCGAAAATGGATTGAAAATGATGTGACATGAAAGACCAGAAATGAAAGATATGATCAAGAAGAATCAGAAAAAAAGCACAATTGACCAACTAGTCCATAGATGATAAAAAGAAGAGCTCTCTCCATATGCAAGATGCAAAAACTAAACTATGATGAACCTAAGAATGCAAGCTACTATGAAAGTGGTTGACTTGCAAGGTCACAATGCTTATAGACATCTAATTATCATCATCGATCGTTATTGGTAGCGTCGTAAGATCATACAATGCACACTAGCATAACTATGTGGATATGAATATGATCTTTATCAGATAGAAATGTGGAAATCTCACCAAGGCATCAAAGACATGTAGGTCAAGATGACTAATGCAGTGAGATTACCTAAGTTTTGATATGGCAAGATTATGCTTGTATCAAGACACATGAAAGTCAAGATAACTAGAAGCATGCACTCGCAAAACAGTCAAGGATAATACTTTGTCAATCCATAGTGTCAAGTAAGACTAGCATAAATGCTCATGACAGTTAGGATCAACAAAATATACCCACAAGCAGATAAAGAAATAAAACATGTTCTCACACCCTCAGTCTTCTAGCGATGCATCATCGAAAACTTCTCAGGGGGGATCACTCATCAAAGAAATCCTCATAGACAGCACACAAAGAAAAATAAAGTCATCATATCTAAACAAGTTGATTGTTTAAGTGCATGTGTGTTGGTTATAGAGTCAGACTCTAGTTATCGCATCTACAAATGAGAAATATCGCATCAAACTTAGACTAGTGGGTCAGACATCTGATAAGTGTTAAGAAACACTCGACGCAAGGGTAGTGTTGAAAAACACTATTTGGGGTGATGTTGAAAAACACCTGTTGTGAAATGCCCCAAGAGACAAACGCACCTAAAAGACCTATGCTAACAGTTATGCCCCCTAGACAAACATAAAGACCAATTCCAGACTAAGCCAAATAAGGTCAAGACATGATAGAAAAATGGCTAAGTGTCGAGGACGCATGTGAAGAAATAGGGGTGCAAAGGCCTCAAGTAGCATCTGTTTCCAGGTTTTCACCACTTGGATTTATTGTAATTTTTTTTCTTTTTTATTTTTTTATTTTTTTGGATTTTTTGCTACCAAGGCGCCTGTTTCCTGGTTTTCACCAAGGCACTTTTTTTCTTTTTTTTTAATTTTTGAATTTTTTGATTTTTTTTTATGAGACATCAAAGTGCCTATTGCTAGGTTTTCACTAGGATGCTCTTTTTTAGGACTTTTTATGCTTTTTAGGATTTTTTCAACATCATATATCAATTTTTTTGGTATTTTTTCAGGATCATAAAATATGTACAAAGGATGCCCCCAGACAGAAATGGGCATCAAACTCTTTAAACAAGATCATATCGTGCAGTCCCAATGTCTAGCAAGGTGGAGAACAAGAGGGATGAAGCTGGTGACTGAGATGGAGGAAAGGAGAATGAAGGCAAATGGAGGGAAGAAATCCTCAAGGTCAAACTCCTCAAGAGTACCCAAGCTAGGGAAAAATTATCATGCAAAGCACATTTGGACAAGCAATGAAAGGCCAACATGGGATAAGTCACAAAAGTGTAATGCAAGAAAAGGAAAGGATGTAGTCCAAAGGAGTAGACATGTCAAGAGGCTTCATAGCATCATGTTTTACTCTTTTTATTAGATCAAGACCAAAGGGGAAAAAGATAGCGAAAGGCTAGAATGAATGGAGGAAAATGAATATGAAGGCTAAACATGAAAGGAATGAAAGCAAGATCATCGGAAGATAGCTCACAAGATAGTCAAATGTTCGTGTATAGCTCAACATTGTCAAGATCAAAGAGAGAGGATGGAATGGATGAAAGATGTAGAAGAACTACGCATGATGCCTGATTTCTAGGTTTTCATCATGGTACTTATCCAAGGCGCCACAAGGGAGTGGTTTTCACCATAGGATGAATTTATTTCTCTTTACTTTTTCTACCAAGGTTCCTGCTTCCAGGTTTTCACCATGGCACATTTTCAATTTTTTTCATCATTTTTTTTTTATCATTTTTTCATTTTTCTATTTTTTTGAATTTTTATAATTTTTTAGAAGAAAGCAAGCTTTTTAGATAATGCTCCTTGAAAGGATAAACCATGATATGCTAAGGATTCAAAATGATATGCTCAAAGATGCTAATAGGAAAAGGAAAATGGAAGAGGAAAATGGGGGATAAAGTTTTATGTAAAGCGAGTGAGGTTGGAAGATAGGAGGAATAGGCAAATGAGGAAAAAAGTCTAGAAGGTAGAAGGATAATGAATGGAAGGATCATGAAAGGGTAGATGGAAAGGAAGACAAGATCAACATCAACACACACACCTTGAAGGGTGGCGAGAGGATGGAGGAAATATGAATGAAGGAATACATGAAGGAATATGGTGAATGGATAGCAAAGGTTGTGGTTCAGGTGCATGAAATGGAAGAATGTTTTTAGAAGATGAAGTGGAAGCCTTTGGAAGCTTGAATGTCAACTTCACTTTTTGTTCAATATTAGACTCTTTCAAGAGAGACTTTGGAATCCATATAGCCTTAGGCTTTTCATTTCTTTTGGATGATTTAGAGAGAATATCTTCAATGCTGGATTTTGGAACCCATACTTGTCTTGTAGTTTTCTTCTTAGATATCTCTTTTGACTTTATGCCCCCATGTCGATTAGAGGAGACATGGTGATCTTTTTTTTTTTATGGATTCTTGTATTGCTTTTTTTTCTTGTATTGAGCATTCAAGTTACTTCCAAAAGACTTGGGACTTGTGGAAGAAGGAGGAAAATATAACTGGTTTAGATGGGTGGGTGGATGAAAAGGATTCAAGGGTATGCATCTATGTTAATGTTGAGGAAAGATAGGAGATAGAGGGACGTAAAGACCCAAAATGGATGATGAATTAGGAGAATTAGGAGGGGAAAGTGAAGGGACATAAGGACCCAAGATGGAAGGAAGACATGAAGCCCTTAGTATTGGTGGAGGAGGTCCAAGGATGGACATGGAAGATGCAAAAGGATAATCAATAAGTTCATTAGCATCTATATGACAACCAAGGACATCAGCATCTTTAGAGTGAGCATTAGGATTTGCAATAGGATCATGAACATCTTGAATCGGAGAAACTTCTTTGATAGGATCATTCAAAGCTTGCGAAGACTTAGGAAGAGTAGAAAGCGGAAGTGAACATGGAATGGTAGAACAAGAAGATGGAAGACTTTGATCTTGACAAGGATCTTTGGATAGCGTAAGCCTATCAACTTTCTTTAGATTTTAAATAGGCTTAACATCAGAAGTAACAACACCATTTTTAATAACCTTAATGAAAGTATCATCTTTGGAAAGCGCAAGTGTGGTAAGGTTATTTTGATTATCAATAAGCTCAACGGTGCAAGTGGTAGCTTGATCTTGCTTAGGAGAAGACTTAAGACATGGTGGAATGAATGAGGAAGGGTGTAAAGGATCAAAAGAACCATGAAGCGGAGGAGAGACATCATGAAAAGGATTGGATGACATGGAGGGTTCTTGATCTTGATCTTTTTTTATATTCTTTTCTTTATTATTTTTAGAGTCCTCTTGACATGAAACCACTTCTAAGGACAAGGAAGCATGTTGGGATTGTATGGAAGACTTTGGCAGAGATGGTGAAGGAATAGCTGAAGTAGGCATTGTAGCACATGAAGACTTAGGCTCACTAGGTGTAGCATTATTAGAAGTATTTGCAGCCAAGTGAAGGTTAGCTTGAGTATCTTTAAGAGGTAGCCCTTGAGGATAACTATAGGGAACCGCATGAGAAGCATTAGGATTTGAATTGGATGAAGTATTTGTGAGAGATTTGGAAGACTCAAAAGCTTTAGGAAATGTATGGGTATTGGAGGAAGTAGAGGGTGGAATGGAACCATCAAAAGACAAAGGTTCAATGTTAACATGATCTTGCTTGAGAGTTTCATCTTTATTTTCAGCATGAGAACTTTTAGAGGAGGGATCCTTTTGACGTTTGAAATCAGCGCGGTAAATTTTCTTCTCCTTAGTAGGAATATTGTATTGTTCACAAAAATCATTGAACAATTCTTCAAATTTAGAATCATATGGATCACCATCACAGTCTACCCAATAGGATGACCCTTTAGTAAGCCTAAGCGCATGATGAGGAGGGCTCTTAGGAACATAGGTTTCATCATCGCATTGCTCATTATGGTATGCTTTGATATGAGGAGTAAGACTCTTTGAAGAAGTAGAAGAAGAATGAGATCGTGAAGAAGAGGAAAATGAAGACTTCATGGAAGAAGAAGATTTGGATAATGAAGAATGCGAATAATGTTTAGAAGAGTCATGATAAGATTTGGAAGATGAAGAATAAGAAGATTTAGATGATGACAGATGTTTGGAAGAAGAAGATCGTGATATGATCATGTTTATGATTCTAGCAAAGGCGTCAGATTCAATCATCTTTTCTTTTATTTTTGCTATAAGTTTGTCACCCATGAGATATTTGGAAGGACTATTGGAGGAATAAAGATACTCTTCAAATTGAGCAATGAGTTCAAGATCATCTATTTTCAAGAGAGGTTCCTTAACAAGATAGTTGAAATTCATGGTTCTAGAAGAGGAGGAATCAAGCATGGAAGAAATGAATAGAAGAGATGAATAGAAGAAAGTAGACGAGATAATAAGAGGAAAAGAATCAAGAAGAAGAAGAATAATTTCCCATGGGAATAGAAGACTCCAGAAGAACATAGGAAATGGAGAAGAAAGAAGAAGACTAAGAGTCACCTTGTGCAATTGATACCATAACGTTCATTGAGATGTTTGAGCAACATGACAGCACCTAAGATATGACAACTGGAGGTCATTTTCCTTGACTAACTTGGTATCTTGTTGTAACTGACATGAAAGAAAGAGACTCTTAATGATAAGATGACCTCTAAAAGTGTCAACACCAAACTAGGATAATCAAAGTTCTCTATTGTCCAAAATGAAATGAAAAGATAGAAAAAGGGGCTTTACCAACGCTGTCAAAGAGGTGTTTTAAATCAAAGGGTGACTACCCTTTCACTTTTGAACCAAGAGGTTGGACTAGGCCAAAATATAATTGAAATTGATTAAATGAAAGTTATTTGGACAATAAGAGCACTAAAATTCTCCAAGAATGTAGCTAACAATTCTAGAGATAAGCTTTCTCACCAAGAATAACCTTCTAACTTGACAACTATTTCCAAAGTGGCCTTGTAAACCAATTGAAACTACCCTTAGAAGGCAAAAACCAAGAATTTGCACTGAAAACAAGTCTCTGACAGCAAGGTAGAAAACCAAGCAAGTTGCAAAGAATCAAGCAAGTATATCAACAGATTTTTATCATTGATCAGGCACATAAGATAGCAATCAAGGAGTTCAAGCAAATAGTCTTCAAGCAATGGGCAAGGGACAAAGCAACCTTGCGCATGAACAAAGATAGTGACTTAGTATTTCTACTGCTTAGAGATTCTACTTGTGTATGTTCTTGAAAATGTTTTAGCAGGCACTTAGAACACAACAACACCTTATCAAGTTGTCTATAAGGATATACATGGCTTTTTAAAAGGAGTCCTCGATATACGCAAGGTACGTGAGGCCCAAATCCATAGATGAGAAGAATTCAAAATCACACAGCTGGGGGGAGACGGTAACCCAAATCTCCTCCTTCACTTCTCAAAGGTATAAAGTTCTTTGAGGCTTAGCCAAGAGTGATATCAAACTCAATTCCCAAGAGAGGTGTCTTTGGATTCACCTCCTGATATTTATACTCCACTAGAACACAGGAGTTAAGGTCATCCCTTGAGGTGGTGTGTCCCCAAGCAGGCCTTCTAGAAATAAAAACTAAGTAATTCACTATCAAAAGTATTTAGAGCACTAAAGGTGGAACACTTAACTCTTCAAGTAAATGCAAAGTGAGTCCAAAAGTGGGACACTTAACCCTTCAAGTGAATGTGAAGTGAGTCCAAAAGTGGAACATTTAACCCTTTAAGATAATGTGAAGCGAGTCCAAAAGTGGAACATTTAACCCTTCAAGAGAATGTGAAGTGAGTCCAAAAAGTGGAACACTTAACCCTTCACACAAACTCAAAGTGAGTCCAAAAGTGGAACATTTAACTCTTCACACCAACTCAAAGTGAGTCCAAAAGTGGAACATTTAACTCCTCACACCAACTCAAAGTGAGCCCAAAAGTGGAACATTTAACTCCTCACATCAACTCAAAGTGAGTCCACACCTTAGAAAATAAGTGAGTTCCAAAAAGCACAAAAGGGTTTCCAAGTGGAGCAATTAACGCTTCTTTCCTGTAGACCCCTCCCCTTTAATGTGGCACTGATCTTGCAACCATGAGGTGGAAATGAGGGGCCGGTGGATTAGCGAGTCCAATAACCCAAGATAGCAATCTAGATCAATCACAAGTAATCTAAGACTGCTAATCAATACTACTCACAAATGAAAAAGGGTTGAACAATGGAATATTTAACTTCCTAAGTAAACATGAAGTGAGTCCACAAAGTGGTGCATTTAACTCTTCATGTAAACAAGGAATGAATCCATGCCCTAAATCACTCAATGAGATATTTGATATTGGAACCAAGAATTACTTAAGGTTTAAACACAAGCATTCACTTACACAAACTTGTATGAAAGCAAATCTATGTTCATTCATTTCCCATTAAGAGCATCAATTGAAATGTGTCCTATGAAAGCATGTAAAACACTCAAGCCAAACACATGAGAGGTTCAATTTTAATCTCAAAATCCAAATTTTGTAGAGATGGAACAAAGTACCTCAAGTCCAACGCTTTGTTTTAAGCATTTTCCATGAAAGCAAGAGCACCTTCAAATGAACAAGACAAGAAAACAAGCAAACAAGATATGCAATGTATATCCAACTTATGCAAACCCTATGGTTAGATCTGAAAATCAATTTTTAGGAGAAATAATAACCAGCAAATAATCCAAGTGATAACTCATATCATGCATTGAACAATGAAAAATAAGTGCATACCCATCACAAAATTTTATTTTTTTTGCATTTGACCTAGTCAACAAGATCTGATTTTTAATACATAAATTCGAACCCTAAACCCAAAATGCAGAAAAGAGACCTCTATCAAAAAATAGAGAGCTTTCCGAAAATGTAAAAATTTTAGAAAAATCTTTTCATTTGTGCCCTAGAGAGCCATTTTACCAAAACAGACTAGTTTTTATAAATCGACCAAATGAGCTATGATATGACCTCTAAATTAAAAACACAGTAAATGGACCCCCTGTATAATTTCAAGACCTTTCCAGAAATATAAAAATTTCTAAAAAATACATTGATTTGCACCAGAAATTGATTTTTTATGAAAAATTAAGAAAAAATCATAAAAAATACAAATCACCTCCAAAAATTTTGAAAATTTTTTTGGAGCTTCTCTAATATGTCGCCAACCTGAAAAAAATTTCAGACCAAAACACCAAGGCGTTTGGGAGATATGATCAAATCTTTCAAATCTAGGGTTTTTTGATCTCTAAACAAATCTGCACAAGGGTTAGCTCCAAAAATAATCAGAACCAGCAAGTGTTAGCTCCAAAAATAATCAAAATCAGCATGTAACAAAGTGGGTTGCCCCACAGTGGGCACCAAAAATGTATGGTGAAAATGTGACCACACTTCTATGAATCTTTACATGCAAGAAAATTCAAGAATGAGCCCTCACAAATCGATCCATAGCTCTCTATGCATGGAGTTGCAAGGGACTATGATGTATTTGCTCTCAGCTAGAGCTACAAACTTGTGACCTTGCTAGTCAACCACACAATGAGAGATTCAAGTGAAGACAAGGGAAAGAATGCCAATATCTCCAAGAATCCAAATGAATGCAATGCAATGCAAGCTAATCTATGAAATGGAAATGCAAGCTATGTTATGAAAGGAAAGAAAAAGTATTACAAATCCTTCCTATTTAGACTATGTGAGATTAATCTATTGCATAAAAGGAAATCTAAGCTAAGAATGCCATGAAAATGAAGCTACTATGCAAGAAATAAAATCTAACTATGAAGCAAAAAAGCCATGATGATGCAAGAATGAAGACAAGAAGATAGAGTGTTGATGAAGATCCAAGATGAATGCAAACAATGCTCCAAATCTTCAAGCCCTAGATGCAAGAATATCTCCAAAAGCTCCAAGATGACCTAGAAAACCTGTAGCATAACAATAGCATAAAAATTTTGTGTGTGTGCAAATGAGGAAGAGAGCTCTTCTTTTATAGGAGTTGAAAAATCAATGGACCATGGAGATTAAGAGGCAAAAGATTTAATCAACGGTGGAGCTTAAAAGAGGAGCAATCCATGTGCACAAATATCCTCCAATGAGAAAATAAGAGTTGACTTTTGTGTCCATATGAGACAAAAAGTGTTTTTTCTCTTTTTATAAAATAAGAATAATGCTTTATTTGTGTAACTTATGATAAGAGGAAAAGTGGGGCTTTTTATTTAATCAAAAGGGGAGGAAATATTCCTTTTGAATAAATAAAGACTTAGGATAAATGGTTAGCCCATAGGATAAAAATCCAATACATGATCAAAATTAAGACTTGATCAAGAATTTGATAATGTTGAAAATATTGATTATTGATAAAAATGATTCAGGATTGATAAATCAAATAAATGGGGCCCAAAGTCTAGGCGACCATTTTAGGGTGCATACAGATATTGTTAGGAATAGTCCCAAGAGATAATTGAGAGGGGGAGGGGGGGAGGTGAATCAGTTATGATAACTGTATGGACAACTGTACACAAAACATTGCCTGTAACTCTGTCAGGAACACTGCTGACACAAGCTGCTATATAACTGTTTGTACTAACAGTTAACCTTTTTGCTCATGATATCATGCTGATATCATGTCCATGAAACACATACTAAGAGCTTATTGCCTAAGACTTCTATGCATGCTACTTTCCATATGTTGTCATCAGTGACAAACATACAGTCAGTACTGGCCTACTGGCAAATCTCCAACAATCTCCCCCTTTGGCATTGATGGCAACATGTGGAATGAAAAACCACCACCAACCCAAATGAACATTTATTTTATAACATTCTCCATTTCCTCTTCAAAAATCCCCCAAAGATGAATCCCCCATCTGTTGAAATATTTTCTAACATTCTCCATATCCTCAACTGAGCTGTTGTCATAACTGAATACTGATTCCCCCTTAGTATATCACTCCTTCTCTTTCTTTCTATTTTTCATGACTCTATACTACTCCCCCTTTGACATCAATGGAAAAGGGCACCATTCATTTTAAGCACCACTACTACTCCTGAAGTAGAGTAGTCCACCTTCCATCAGTCCCTAAGGACTGATGCCTTTCCTTCTTTCTTCTAAGAAGAATCAAGGAAGGGAAATACTCCCAACTTCTCCCTGAGATACTCAAAAGTATCCTTTGGCAAAGGCTTTGTGAAAATGTCTACCAACTGATCTTTACTACACACATAGTCCAACTTGACTTCTTTCTCTACAACTTTCTCTCTTAGGAAGTGATACTTGATCTCAATGTGCTTTGTCTTTACATGCGTCATAGGGTTTTTTGACATATTGATAGTGCTAGTGTTATCACAGTGAATAACAGTGGGATAATCAATTTGAATTCCAAAATCCTTAATCATTTTCTTGATCCAAACAATTGTAGAACAATTCAAGGCTACTGCAACATATTTTGCTTCTCCTATTGACTGAGAAATGCAATTTTGTTTCTTGCTTGTCCAAGTGACAAGTCTGTCACCAAGAAACATTGCTCCACCTGATGTACTTTTTCTGTCATCAATGCATCCTACCCAATCTGCATCTGTGTACACATGAAGCTCAACATTATCTGAATTGGGATACCATAGTCCATAGTCTATAGTGCCTTGCAAATATCTGAATATAATTTTTACTGCCATGAGGTGACTTTGTTTAGGCTCTGCTGCAAATCTTCCAACTATTCCAACTACATTGGAAATATCAGGTCTGGTTTGAGTAAGATAAATAAGTTTTCCAATCATAGATTTATACAAAGTTATATCAACTGCTGGTGAGTCATCTTCCTTTGTAAGCTTGCATCCAGTAATCATAGGAGTCCCCACTGGCTTGCAATCATCCATCTTGAATCTCTTTAATATTTCTTTCACATACTTAGATTGATTAATGAAGATACCTTTCTCTGTCTACTACACATTCAATCCCAAAAAGTACTTGATAGGGCCAATCATACTCATCTCAAATTCATTTTTCATCTCCTTAGAAAATTCAGCACTAAGTTTGTCATTACCTCCAAAGATAATGTCATCAACAAATATAGCTACAAGTAGTAAACCTTCACATGTCTCTCTAATGAATAGATTACAATCTGTTGCTCCTTTCTTGAATCCAATCTTTGTTAAGTATCCATCTAGTATTTCATACCATTCTCTAGGGGCTTGCTTAAGTCCATAGAGGGCCTTCTTCAATCTACATACCATATCAGGTCTATCTAATAAGGTGAATCCTTCTGGCTACTCAATGTATACTTCTTCTTTCAAATCTCCATTTAGGAATGCTGACTTTACATCCATCTGATACACTTTGAAGTTTTTAACTATAGCATAGGCTAGAAACAACTTAATAGCTTTTAATCTACTCACAGGTGTAAATGTGTCTGAATAATCAATGCCTTCTCTTTGTGCATATCCTTTACATACTAACCTTGCTTTGTTTCTTACTATTGTGTCATCTTCATTCATCTTGTTTCTGAATATCCACTTTGTTCCAATCACATTTTTATCACTAGGTCTTGGGACCAGTTCCCAAGTGTCATTTTTTATAATCTGATCAAGTTCTTCTTTCATAGCATCATGCCAATCTGGATCATTACAAGCATCTTCAACACTTAAGGGCTCAATCTGAGATAGTAAACATACCGCATCATCATTAGCTGATTTCTTTTCTTATGATCTTCTTAGGATTTTTGAGCTCTGATCTCCAATGACATCTTTCTTGGAATGGTTTCTAAATGTAGTTGATTCTGACTCATCAGCCTTAGGAGTTTCTTCTTCACTTGTCTTAGGGTCATTAAACAACACATCAATGCTTTCAAACATTTCTTCAATGACTATCTCACTAGTGGAGGGTCTAGGTTCATCTTCAATCATGGGTGAGTAATCATGATATCTTTCTTGAACCATGAACTTCTCATCAATCTTAACATGAGAACTTTCAATTATCTTTTTCAATCTTAAATTTAAACATCTACAAGCTTTACTTTTAGTAGAGTAACTAAGGAAAATACCTTCATCGCTTCTTGCGTCAAACTTGCCTACTACTTCATCCCTCTTGATGTAGCACTTGCTTCCAAATATTCTAAAGTATTTTACTATGGGAACATTACCAGACCAAAGCTCATATGGTGTTTTGTCAGCACCTGGTCTCAATTGAATTCTATTGATGGTATAGACTATTGTATTAACTACATCTCTCCAATAGGTGTGTGCCACTTTTCCTTCAATCATGATGGTGTGTGTTGTATCAAGAATGATCCTATTCCTTCTCTCTACAGTCCCATTTTGCTGAGGGGTTCTAGGTGCACTTAACTATCTTTTTATGCCATGTTCTTCACAGTACTCATAGAATCCATCAGAGGTGAATTCTCCTCCTCTATCTGATCTCAAAACATTTTATTTTAAGTCAAGATTCATTCTCAACCTTAGCTTTGAATATTTTGAATTTCTCAAATGCTTCTGACTTATCTTTCAAGAACGCAACCAACATCATCCTAGTATAATCATCAACAAATAAAATGAAATACCTTTCACCATAGTATGATCTTGTTTGAGTTGGACCGCATAGGTCTGTATGAATCAGATCCAACTTGTTCTCTACTGACTTGTTCTTGCTCCTGAATGAATTTCTCACATGATTTCCCATCACACATTCCCTGCATATAGCATCATCTGGCTTTGCTATGCTAGGTAGATCTCTTACTGCCTTAACATTGCTTATCTTTACTATGTTATCAAAATTGATATGACATAGTCTTTTATGCCACAACCAACTATCATTAACCTTAGCAACAAAACAACTTGCTTCTGAATTGAGTTGAAAAACATTACCTCTTGTCTTTGAACCTGATGCAATCATAACACCATATTTGTTGTTAATGATGCATTTGTCATCTTTGAACTCTAATTGATATCCTTTTCCAAGTAATTGTCCAACACTAAGAAGGTTATGTTTCAGACCATCAACATAGAGAACATCATCAGTAATGTTCTTTCCATCCAAAGTAATGGCTCCTTTACCAACTATAGGTTTAGGAGTATTGTCACTGAATCTAACCATACCATCATTTTATTTGTCCAAATGAACAAATCTTCCTTTATCACCTGTCATGTGATGTGAGCAACCACTGTCTATAATCCAGTCTATCCTAATGTCTGCTTGGGAGATTAATACTAGCTCTTGTTCCCCTTTTCATCTTTGTGATTTGTCTTATCAAGCATTTTGTCTACCATAGCAATGAATCCAATTTCTTCTTCTCCCGATTCATCATCAGAAACTCCATCTCTAGCATAGTAACATTCTTTAGTTTACTTAGGTTTGTAATTCTTTTTGAACTTTCTAGCTCTAGTGGGACACTTAGATGCAAAGTGACCTATCTTATTACATGAAAAGAACTTAAATGGTAACTGACCTTCATATTTTCCTTTCCCTTTCTTTTCTCTTTTGGCAATCATAGCAATAAAATCATCTAAAGTTTTCTCTTCATCATCATCATCAAAATTACCAGAAGTGTTTGCAGATTTCTTACCATGAACTGTTGCTTTGAAGGCTGTCTCACTTTTTGGTTCTGTCTTCAATCTTGAAATATCAAAAGCTGAGAGCTTATTGATCAAGGTTTCTCTCTTGAAATTAGATGTAAGTTGCATAGTCTCATCAAGAATGCTGATCTTGTTTTCATATTCTGGAGTAAGGGTAGTCATCAACTTGTCCATGATGTCTTCCTCCGAGATCTCTCCACCATTGTTCTTAATTCTAGCAACTACGTCATTGATCCTTTGATTGTAAGCTCTGATGTTTTCTTCAGGTAGCATCTCTAATGCATTGTATCTTTTCTTCCATGTTTTTCTGTGCACATCCTTTGCTTGCTTGTCACCTTCAAACATGTCTTCTAGGTGCTTCCATATTTCATGGGCGGTGTCAACTTTCTTTAACTCTGAAAATTCACTATCAGATAAGGCACTGATAAGGGCTTCTTTTGCTATAGTATTGTGATGAAACAATTCCTTTTGTGTTTCAGTAGCATCATCCTTTCCAAGATCTTCTAGGGTAGGAATCTTGGCTGCTTTGATAGTCACATTAAAAACTTCAAAAGAAATGCACTACAAATGAGTCACCATCTTGTTCTTCCAATCAAGATAATTTTCTCCATCGAACTTAGGACTTTCTTTTCTAAAGAATGTCATCTGATCAACCTCAAGCTATTAAACTTTCTCTCTGAGGCACTTGGCTCTAATACCAATTGTTAGGAATAGTCCCAAGAGATAACTAAGAGGTATATTTTGCGATACAGTTCGTATGTTGCTTAATGACGCCCTTGCCCAGGTTGATGTTAATGGCTCCCTCTCTGAACCTTCCCCCCTTGGTAGATCCATCAGACAAGGTTGTCCTTTGGCACCTGGCCTATTTATCATTGCCTCAGAAGCTCTCTTCTACATCCTTAGGGAAAAATCTCTATCCCCTGCTGTGAAAGGTATTTCTCTCCCTAATAATGATGAGCTTATCAATTGCTAGTTTGCTGATGATACTACCATTTTCTTTAAAGCCATTGTTGATAATTTTGAGGCATTACAAACCAAGTGTAAGGTCTTTTGCACTATCTCTGGTGCTCGACTATCTCAAACCAAATCCATTTGTCTCAGCAGGGAGGATCAGCCCCCTGAATGGTTTAAACATTTCAACTTTCAATGGGGTGGCCCTCATAAGATTGTTAGATATCTAGGCATCCCTTTCTCTGTTGAACCCTCCCTCAAGGATATGTGGTACTGGTTCAAAGACAAGATTACCAAGAAGATGGATAAATGGCATAATAGATCCTTGTCTCTAGCAGACAAGGTTCAAGTTTGTCAAAAAATTCTTTCCTCTTATAATATTTATTACTCCTCTGTCTGGATATTTAGTAATTATCAAATTTTGGAAATTCAAAAAGTTGTTAGGAATTTTCTCTGGTTTGATGGTAAAGGATGTAAGAAGATGCAAATTGTGAAATGGGAGTGGTGTCGAATGAGCAAACTCCTTGGGGGCTTGGGATTGAAGCATATTAAATTGCAAGGAACTACCCTTGCCGCCAAATGGATGTTTCTCTCCATGGATGGTAATGACCCATGGAAGATCCTTGTTAGACATAACATAGAAAGGGCCTTCCCAAAAATTGCTAAAACTTGGAAAAATCTTCCCTTTACTGACTTAATTCTTGGCAAATTTCCTATCGTGGTTCAAGGATTTTCTATTTTTAGATCCATTTGGAAAGCTTGGGATCATGTCAAGAACCATATTACCAATAAGGATTTCCATGATGATAAGCATATCTATGGAGAAAGATCCATTTGGTAGAACTTACATTTGTTCAGAAAACCCCTTGCCCTCTCCCAAGGTTGCTCTTCTCGACACTGGTCTAATTTGGGCATATCTCAATTGGTTGATCTCTTTGATCAAGCTATGATTATTAGCTAGGAGGATCTTAGAAGCAGATTTGATATCCTAGTCTCTTAGAAGAAGACTTATAATATGATTCTTAAAGCTGCTAATGACCTGCCCACTAACTGTCATGTGGACTCTCATAGATACTTGAAATTTTAATGGCCCAATGGAGTCATTATATCCAAAATCAAGGCTAAAAACATCTACAATATTATTGGTTTCAATGAGACCATCTTTGATCATGTTAATTCTGTTTGGTATTCCACTCTTGATAACGACAGTTGGAAGAAATTTTTTGATATTCTTTGGAAAGATACTTTTGAACTGAAAATTAAATGTTTTAAATGGCTGGCTATTCTTGACAGACTCCCTATTAGAAAAGATACTTCCATGAATTAATTTTGTAGCCTTTGCAGACTTCCTAAATCTGGTAGACACATTCTTTTTTAATGCATTTTTGCTAACAAAATATGGGGAATATTTGGTATCACTTACCCTATGCATGTGAATATCCTTGAAATTATCACTAGGAATACTAATGGTATTAAAAATGATTCTAACCTTTTTTTGGAATATTCTCTCTTCTAATATTCTCTGGTAGATTTAGAAATGCAGGAATGATGAAATGTATTAAAACAACCCTAGGGTTCTTACTGAGTCTTTCTGAAAACTCACTCATTTTAAAATCTTTATGCAGGTTCACAATACGATGATGATGGAAAAGGATAAGCTAAGGAGATTCCTGAAAGATGGTCATGCCACTTTCTTTGTTTATGAGTGGAGAAGGAAGCTGGATGATCTTCAGATGTTCGAGAGGACATGCAAGAGGCTCGATTGGGAGATAAAAAAGAACATCAAGTCCAAAAAGGATGATATTTTCATGCTAACTCAAATCCAGGAGTGAAAGAATATTGTGTGGATGGAGGGATCATTGGGGTGGACTGCCTGGGTTGACACCATAATGATATATTGCATTAGTGTATTTTATTCCTATGAACTCTGATCTGCTATAATATGTACATCCCATTGTAGTTTCCCTTTTGGTGAGGTCGGGCCTCCTCTTTTGTACTCTCTGTTGATACTGTTATGACTTTGTATCTTTTTTTATCCTCTTATATATAATACAAAAATATCTTAGAACTATTAGATAAATTTTTTTTATCTATTTTAAATTTGTTAGTTTTTATATGGAATTTAAATATAGTAATGTTTAAAACATTCAATATCTTTGTAAATTCTAAATTAAGGATAGAAGACAATAAATATAATGGTGCTAGAATAAGTTTTAATTGTATTTTTAAGTTTTCAAGTTAGAACAAAAAATATTTAATTCCATGAGGTCCAATCAAAACCCATTCGATCAAACACACTATTCAATTGAAACCTTCCACTTCTTAATTATATAGGAATAGATAAGATTGACATTTTTTAGTTAAAATTTATTGAACATTGTTGTTATTATCAAATATATTGGTACAAGTTTGAAATTAATACATAATGTTGTATATTAAAAACATTTATATCTTATAATAATTATGTTTTTATTCTACAAATTCTTTGAACTTCATGCATGAAATCTTATTTCAAGAGTAAAAACAAATTCAATGATTTATTATGCTTAATAAATATTCTAGATATTGTAATGCTTAACTAATTGTTTAACTTGATCAAAGATTATTATCTACTATTTATAATTTATACTAGTGTCTGAGGATTTTAATCTAATGCTTTGAATACGTATTCATGTTTTCCATGCTACAAGGTAATATTATTAGGAATGGTAATATTATTAGGAATAACTTACACCGCTACATTTTTTTTTCTCTTTCACACTATTAGTTTTGCACCTTCAATTCATTTCAAAATTTAAATTTTATGATCCCTTTCCACATCTCTTCGGTGTACCCATTGCACACCAAGGTGCAAATGCTAGTTAATAAAATCTTAGAATATACAAGAAGCATTCAACAAGTAAATTTTAATTTTTCTTTGTAAACTTTATTTTGTTCAATACAAAAAATGAATAAATTTTGATTTGGTAGTTTAAAATGAAATATCACTTCCTATCAAAATCAACATCTAGATTAGTTACATATTTTCTTATTATTTAATAATTATTTTCATTATCATAAAATCAACTCAATTAAGAAATCTAGCCTACAAAAAACTTGTCTCTTGAGACCTACTTATCTCTCTAATATATTTGTATAGTAGTCAATCAGAAGTAAACAATCTAACAAATCGAACATCAAAAAGTTTGTATGATACTAAATTAACTTTTTATATTAGAAGTGAATCTATGAGCTATAATTTTACATAAAATTCTAGATAATAAATATTATAATATTTTTTTTCATAATGGAAAAATATTAGACCATATTTTGAAATAACAACAAATAATAATACAAAGCTCAAAAAAAATATGACTATCATCTTTGTAAAAAAAATATTTAATATTGTATCAACACGACTCTCTCTCAACATCTCAACACTAACGATTAGTTGGTGCAGACGGGCGAGAAGAAACAAACTATTAGCATGTCAATAATAATTACATCATTTAAGACACAGTTATTAGTTCCTAACTAGTGACTAAACTTTTTAATTTTAGCCAATCAAACTTCTTGAATATTTTTAACAATATCATTGTTGGTTGTGGATTATTCCCTTTGATCTTCAACTTGTAGATTGACACTTTGATGGATAATTTTAATAAAACTTTTGACTCTATCACCATTCCAAAGTCTACAAGGAAGAGGGCCAACATGACAAGGATCAACAATGACATCCTTCTTCACTTTAAGCTTTAAGCTTGGGTGGGTATACCCTTGATTCACTTCTCTAAAGGAATCACGAAAATGGTATTCAAATAGATCTTTTACAAACAAATTGAAGGTATAATCATTTAAATTTTGTGTGTGTGGTTGGAAACCAATGAACTGCATCCAGAGAAGGGACCAGTGCCTTATCCTAGGGAAAAGAGTCACTTAGCGACATATATCAACTGAAAACCTCAACTCAAACACAAAAGAATTCAGGATGAGTGCTTTGCCTATCACCCCTCTCACTCAAACACTTTAGACATCAAATTCTTAACCAGACATGAACCCACTGAATACACCCAAGAGACTTTAATCCCAACTTTGTTAGGAACTCAGAGATGACATCCACAATACTCTTTGTTTACCATATGCTAACCCCACTTTGTGACATTTAACATATATGAGCTCAAATACTAGATAAGAAGACATACACAAATGCAAGATTGGAATTCAATAATGCTCTCATTAACATAATCAAGATCAATACATCACCAAATAATTCAAATCTAGGAAACCAGCTCAAAATCCAACTTCTCCTTCCTCAAGATGTTCATACCATTTACAACCAGGGACCAAAATGCTTTTTGGAACCCCTACTAAATTTAAAAAACTATTACTTATACCCCTAGCTACCTTGGAATCTTCAAAGATGATGCAACAAGCTTTGGATAGCTAGGGTTAGGGTGTCAACCACCTAACCAACTGAGAACAGTCAAAAATTTATAACAAGGGCTGAAACCATGCTGATCAGATCTAAAAATGATCCTCATTCATGAAAAAATCTGAGAGTGTACCGAGGACCATAAACCTGTCATGCCAATCAATCTAATCACCTATCTGCAACATGCCTGGAGCAAGAAAACCACATCTCTACGACACAAAACATTACTGTAGACGATCATGGCACCTAGGACCACACTGCAACAGATTGAAAGTCTTCATCCACCAACCTCAGCTGCTAAAACAATCAATTTTGGTCCTTTCTGTCGTGAAAACCCTCTGCAAAATTTAAACTTAAAACTTAACGGTCACTTCCATGGCGCCAGCAGTGAATCGGCGGCTCATAGTTGAATCTTTTATTAACTTTAAGTCTTGGCCGTCGATTTTATAATCTTCGTGGGTTTAATATCTTTCCTAGCCAAATTTAGCGAATTGGCGACTAAAGGCATTTCGCCAATTCACAGAAATAATAGCACTGCCGCTAAAATATTGAGCAATTACGCGACCTTCCTTCGCTGAATCACCAAACCATCTGGAGAACTGCCATTTTATCACGCGAACCCTTTGAACTTTGTCGGCACTGCTAACCATTTTTATCCAGACCGCTAGACTTTTGACCCCCACCTGGGCCCGCTTTATGCCACATGTCACTCTGCCATTTTCTAAATCTGTCCAGTCACCTGACACAGGACCCACCTACCTAAGCTTGTGAATCAGATAGCGGGTGCAAGATCTCAAGCCTCTGACACATCGCTTGAGATCATGTGCCAGTCGTTGATCTTCTGACAACACAGGACCCACTGACACAAATCCAATCATTAACATGCAGACCAATCAGATACCGCCATGAAGGCCTGACCTGGAAAATGGTCCCACTAATATCTCTTTCAGCCTGATACCAAATCAACGGTTGGCGCAAGATCTCAAGGGGATGGAATATTCCATGAGATCATGCGCCAGCCGTAGGATCAAATGTACATAGAGATGCTGGGCCCGCTGGACACGTAATCTCCAACACATAAACTTTAGCCAATAAGAAACCGCCCCGCGTACTGACATGTCAGGACCCACAACCGAGCACTGAACATACATGGAGAATCAAACGGTTGGCACATAATCTCAAAGGCTAAAAAGATTCTTTGAGATCATGTGCCAGCCATAGATCTTGAATCTTCTGTTGTTGATGTAAAGCCCAACCCCACCCTGCCATGTAGGGCATCTTAGCGAATGAGAGACCGCCACGTCATGAAATCCAGCAAGTGGACATGCAAATTTTTCTCACCCAAAAGTACAATCTGACACTTTTCCAAGTCATTAATTTCTTCAGCCAATGGGGAACCACCAACTATGCTAACCTGTCAGGTGGACCCACTTTGTTTGAAGCACTACAATCGTGGAAGATCAGACGGACGGCGCATGATCTCAAGCCTCTGAAACATCGCTTGAGATCATATGCCAACCGTTGGATGGAGATGTTGTCAGAGACTGTCGGGCCCAGGAAAATATTAAGGTCACCGAAACATAGGAAAAATTAAAGCCAAAGACTTAGGGAAAATTAAAGGGCGACCGACTTAGGGAAAGGAAAAGCATGACCCCATGGGGTGATAAAAAAATTACGCACATGGGTAATTCAGCTTTAAGTGGCCTGGAAAAGGTAACATAAAATTAGAACGAGGCTAGGGTGATTTTGAAATATTAAGCACCCAACAGCTAGATTTTTGAATTTAAACCAAGGGTTTATGCCAGAGACCAGAAACAACTGTAGAGACCAGGGGAAAGGACCAAAAGCCATGAAAATTTTCTTGAGTGCTAACAATCATATTTCACTATTTGATAAAGTTAGATGCAAAATATTTAAATTTACTAATTTAAAAAAGTATTTATCATCCATCTCATTGGCTTAAAAAATGAGACGATAAGGATGATTTTTTGGGAATTTATGGCTATGTTGCAATAGAGGAGAAATATTTCAATTTTAGGCCAATCAAAATCAATTATTTTTTCTAATAAGTATATATATAATTTAAACTATATATATATATATATATATATATATATATATATATATATATATATATATATATATATATATATAATTTAAACAATATTTTAAATGTGAAAAACCTTGCAAAAATCTAATTTCAAAAGGAGTAATAAGTGAAGAGTAAGTTACCAATGATAAAATTTAATAAATATTTTACTTTTTAACTTTAAGAAATATTAAAATATAATATTATTAGAAAAAATAATTGATTTTGATTGGCCTAAAACTGAAATATTTAATCACTAATTAATTTCTCCTCCATTGCAACATAGCCATAAATTCCCAAAAAATCATCCATATATATATATATATATATATAATTTAATTAAATATAATAGTTTTATAATATAATTTTAAACATAAATTTGTAATTTATATAAAATAGTATAATCTTTTTCTAGTTTTGGTTATTTATTCATTTTTAAATGTGATCTTTGATTAAAATGATTTATTTATTTTTTCTTTTATATTATATTTTTATGATAAAATTAATTTTTATACATAATAATAATAGATGAAAATTGTTCTAAAAATACATTTAAATTTATATCAAATAGTTTAGATAATTACTTGAGAATAATATTAAGTTTATCTTTTGGTTTAATAATTAATTTTAAAATTTTATATTTATTTGAATACCAATAAATTTAATTATTATAACAATATTTTAAAATTTTTGAATATTTTTATAAAAGTTATTTTTAAATATTAATTAAAACTTTTTAAATAATTTTAACAATATTTTATGGTATAATATTGATTTTTTTAGAACTTCTATAAATATACTTATTTTAAAAAAAAATTCAAACAAACTACCATGCAAGTTGTTTTTTTTAACTATTTAACTTTTTTCTATTAGATATAAGAGTTTCAGATAACAAAAAGGAACCAAATAGTCACCACGAATATCAACAAGGAGGCCAAGCCTCACCACGGAAGAACAGTATCAGCTGTACATCAAAACAAAAAGAAGAGAAGATAGATCATCTAACTAAGAACATCATAGTGAATATCCACTCAAGCAATCCATCCTAAGGGACCCTCCATCCAAATGATACTTTTACGTTCTTGAATCTGCATCAACAAGAACAAGTCTTCTTTACTGGCATTCACGTTCTTTCTAATTTCTCTGTTTAGCCTAATACAAGCTTGCTCAAAAGCTTGCAAATCATCTAGGGTTCTTTGCCACGGGTATCCATGCTTCAACTCATAGTAGAAAAAGGTAGCATGCCCGTCATGAAGGAACCTTCTCAGCTTATCCCTCTCGATCAACATAGTAGCCTGAACCTGCAAAGAAATTTTAAAATATGTGAGTTTTTGAAAAAACTCAGTAAGAACCCTCGGCTTACCTTGGTACCTTTCCTCATTCCTACACTTCCAGATCTGCTAGAGAATGTTAGATGACAACATATTCCAAAATAAATTGGTATCTTTAGGAAGACCATTAATATGACCAGTGACAATATCAAGAATATTAACATCAATAGGATACACAATGCCAAACATATTCCATATCTCTTTATAAAAAATACAATCTAAAAGGATATGTCTACTGGTTTCAGGAACTCTGCATAAGTTACAAATATCAGGATTAGAAAAATCTCTCTTAATAGGAAGTTTATCCAACAAAACTAACAATCTGAAGCATCTAATTTTAGGCTCAACAGAATTCTTCCACAAGACATCAAAATATTTTTTCCACACATCAGCATCATAAGAAGAGTACCAAATAGCATTGATATGATCAATAATATCAGTATTGCAATCAAGGATTCTGTAAATATTCTTGGCCTTAAGCAAATTTGTGATAACTCCACCAGGCCATTTACATTTTAGGTACCTATGAGAGTCAACATGACATATAGTGGGAAGACCATTAGCAGCTTGCACAACCATATTATAAGTTCTTTTATGAGAGTCTGGGATATCATATTTATTCTTAAGCTCATCCCAAGGAATGATTTGATTTTGTTCAAAGAGGTCCATGAACTGCTTAATACCCTTCTTAGCCCACAGTCTGGTAGAGCACCCTTGGGTAAGGGCCAAAGGTTTACCATTTAGGTGAGGATTCCACCAAATGGATCTTTCACCATGGAGTTGATTGTTAAGATGAAAATCCTTGTTAGTGATGAAATTCCTAACATGGTCCCAAGCCTTCCAAATAGACCTGAAAACCGTGGAACCTTGGACCATGACAGGAATGTTACCAATAATGAGATCACAAAAAGGGAGGTTAGTCCAAGACTTGGCTTTCTTAGGAACACCCCTCTCAATGTTATTTCTAACTAGCACTTTCCAAGGATAGTCACCCTCCATGTATTGAAAGATCCATTTGGCAGACAGGGCTATACCCTGAATTCTTAAATCCTTAAGCCCAAGTCCCCCAAGGGTCAAAATCATGTTGAATTGCATCTATACTTGCAATCTTATAAAAATGATATGGCAATACTTAATCTAGATATGGTTATCCTTGGATGTACGACACAATTTGTGAAGTCTATTTTATGTGATAAATCAGAAGATTCAGATGAGTTCAAATTACATGTATTAAAAATACATGCAATGATTATGGAGATTTTCATGAGTTTCCACTGCAAATTGAGAATATTAATGTTTCAATGCCAGTTTTGTGGAAGAGATTTGAATATGAGACATATTGAACTAAGACATGAGATGAATCCAAAAAACTTGCATTGAAGGAGAGTGAATTGCCTTACCTTGAATTTATGACCAAATTTTGAGTACTATAATATATCCAACATTGTCATGGTGCACGATGGAAAGCTAAACAGTTTCGTGATTCCAAATATTTTTTTCCACCTGGTTAGATTCTTTCAATTGTAGATTTCTCTAAGAACTATACATTTTCCCCTCAATCAGAGCTTCAAGGTCAATATTATCATTCTAAACAAGTTGCGATAGTTGTACAAGTGATCTATAGACACACACAATTTGATTTGGATGAGATATAAAGTATTGATAAAAATGAAGGTATTATCATCAAGGAGGTTCATTTCTATATCAGTGATGATATAGTTCATGATATGATCTATGTGGCTCATTGTTTTGTAATGTGTTTTGAAGATCTTGCAAATCATGGGATAAAGGCTTCACAACACTGGATTTTTTTTTATGGTTGTGTAGGTAAGTACATGCACATTTCAATTCATTTTCATTCTCATCTTTTTAAGTTATTAAATTTTTACATGAGGACTCTATTTTTTTAAATGAGATCTTACATATATGTACATGTGTGTACACAACATTATCGAGCATGACAATTTAAATTTGCAAAATCTTTTAATTAGTTAGCCATGCAACATGTTAGACACAATGTTAAGTTTTTGTTGAACTTCTTTGAAAGTGGCCATGGAAAAGGGGAGAACGATGGAGTAGGAGCATGTGTAAAACATGCACTTCACCAACATGAACTTGCAAGTACACAAATGGTGTTTGAAAGTAATATAATGTCTTAAAAGAAGCTTCTAGATCCATTTTCCTTAAACTAATTTAGTTCATGTAAATTTACATGTTGTATAGGTAACATGATAGAGAATGCGAATAAAATTGTTGAATGGTCCCAAGGTCATTTTGCTGGTCAAGACACCCAATACAACAAAAGTTGTTTTTGGGAAGTGAAAGGTAAAATTTATTTTGTTAAAATTCTTATTTATAAAATTTTCAATCATATGTTCTTTTCACTTTTATCATGTAATTGTTGATCTAAATTTCTGTGCAAATTTCAAATTTTGTTCATATTTGTATCAGATATAGATCAATCCAATCCTTACAATAGTCAAAGAATTGATGATATCAAAAGTTTATGTCAAGCGATGACTACAAGACAACATAGGCCACCATTGATTCAAGTAAGAGAAAAATCATGTTTTTGTGTTGATTGTGTTGAGGACAATCCAATGAGTCAATGTGCAAATATTGCAAATGGATATGTTTCATGATGGGATATGAAGGATTTGATTAGAATGTCTCCTTATGAAGATGATGACATTGACATAAACATTCGTGATCCTATATATTCATCTGAATTTGAATGCCTTTCTGATTTAGTTGTTATAGGTGTGTGCACATGTATGTATATATTTTGTATTAATTTTAATTTATCACAAGTGGTGATCAAATTATTTATATCTTTTTATTTTATTTTAAATTGCATGGACTTTTGTACATGTAGGTGATATTTGGTTGTGGTTACGGATCCTGACAATGTAGAAAGTGTAGATTATTATCTTCTAAGATGCACAATAGAAAAATATAAGTTGCCAGAAGTAATTGTAGATGGTGATGAACAATCATATCCAACTGGTTCAGTTGTCATTGAAGGCACATATTATCAGCAAATGAAGATAGAAAAAAATGGTGTTCAATTTGTTGAATACATGCTTGGACAAAAAGTTCTACATTACAGTCATTTGGTTATAGTGACAAAGTTGCAATTCGAGACATTGCCAAAAATAGGATGTGACAACCAAAAGTGGAGGTTGCCTATTGAAGAACATGAATTTTTTTTGGAGATAATAAAAGATAGAAAGGATCTAGGCTATATGTATCAGGAGCTCTAGCCTAAACTTGTTTTTTGTAGCTTTTGTACTTTTACAATTGAACTCAAGTATTTATTTTAGCTTAAAACTCATAAATGATGTTATAATGGATATTGGATATGTTTTGATATATAATTATGCATGCCTGGTTCAATTATTCATGCTTGGACAATAATACTTTGATCTATATATAATTATGACCTGCTTGGTTTAAAATGCTTTTGTGCATGTATTTTTACATGTATGATTTCATAGTTCAATCTAGTATGTTCTTGTACATGAAATTTGTATATGTTCTTGAATAAGTATTCTTTTACGTAGATTTTGTTATATGTGTACATGTATTTATGCAAGTCCCCTTAAGACATCCCCTTAATATATTAGATAGATTAATTGTATGACATTAGCTCTAGATTGATTACTAGTTAGATGAAGTTTATGATAAATTAGAAATCTAATAAAATTCTTTTACGTATGTTCTTATATATGCTAAATGATGTATATGCTTTTATTTATGCTTTCATGGTTCAATATTATGTTCAAGTACATGTGACTTTTATATGTTCTTAAATATATATTTTTTGATGGTTCAATTAAATGTACATGTGCTTTGATGGTTCAATTATGCATGTTTGGTTCAATTATGTATGCTTTGAAATGCTTTTATTCATGTGTTGTTTTGTATGTTTTGGTGATTCAATAAAATATGTTCAAGCATAAAATTTGTATATATATATGTTAGATTACATTTATTCTTTTATGTCCTTAGACCCCTTAAAACCCATTAGGACCCATTCATACACATGAGGACCCATTTTGATAGATTAATTTACACATAAGAACAATAGAGTGTGTCTTAAGGGGTCATATGACCCCTTAAGACACACTTTATGGTTCTAATGTGTTTTAATGTGTCATAAGGGGTCCTTACACCCTTTAAGACCTATTAGGACCATTAAAACACATTAGGACCCATTTTGACACATTAATACACATTAGAACCATAAAGTGTCTTAAAGGGTCATAGTGTGTGTGCTTGAATGTGGACCTCTAAATTAGGCACAAACGCAACATAGTCCTTGTTCTCATGATCAAATTATAAGAGAGTATGAATTACTCAATCTGAAATTTGTGGAGAGACGACCTGTTGCCTCCTATGTAGGCGGGGTGTTTAATTGCTCTCAGACTGAAAGCCAACAACCATAAGACCGACACTACAATGGAGGATTTGAAATCTATAACATATGCAAGAAATCAAATTGCAATTAAACTAGTATGGATGCAATTAATCTAAAATGAGAATGCAAATTCTTTTTTGGTATTTTCAAATAAGAATGCAACTAGATTAAGAACAAGTAAGAAAACTAATTAGATGAGAGAAAATGCAATATTATGCTAAATGAACTAACAAAAATAATGCACTCAAAAGCTTTGAATCTCAATAAATGAAGTAGAATTTTTCTATAATCTATGTGCTCTCAAAAGTTGGATCCTTGAATGAGAAAGAGAGGTTCCTTAAAAAGAAAAGCTCAGAGAGGAATGAAGAGTTTCTTGATTCGAAACTCTTGACCCTTCATTCCCAATTGAGACAAAAGGACAAGAATTACTTAATAAAAAGAATAGAAAATGCCACACAAGTGGCCTTTCGAATATCTTGAATTATTAATTCAAAAAGGTGTGTCCATTTGAATATCAAGCAATTATTAATTCCCTTTTATGGGTAATTAGCTAAAGGGGGTAGATTTTAATTTAATTCAAAGTGTTTAGGACTTTAGAATTAAATTAATTTATCATAGGGGTAATTTAGCTAATTAAGTCAAAGACTTTAGGAATTAATTTAATATTTGAGATTATTGCAAATTAGGGTTTTTGCAATTGACATCAAGTCAAATTAAGTCAGGTAGGAGAGAGAAAATTGCCTAGTGAACTAGGACTTTGAAGATATGAAATTGAAGAAATGCACCAAAATTGATTGAAATGATTAGGTGCCAATTTTGGGGTATTACATTTACCCCTCTTTGAATTGATGTGTGAATAGCACATTGATTCAAAGAATAGTTTGAAGTGACAGATGATGAGAATTTTTGAAGTCCAAGTTAGATTGCAAAGACAACGGTTTTTAGAAGAGAACTGGAATCAGGGTTAGATTGCCCCCATACCAATTGATGAAGATGTAGATTTAGGACTGTCTCCAGAATCAGGGTTAGATCACCCCAATACGAAGCTTAGCCCTCTGAGACCTAGGTTAGATTTCTGATTTCGAGAGCCATCTCCAGAATGAAGCTTGACTCCCAAGAATTAGGGTTAGATTGCCCCAATACCCAAAAGATTTTGAGAATCCCCTCCAAAATGAAACTTGATTCCCAAGGATCTGAGTTAGATTGCTTAGATACCTAAGAGATAGATGATAAGATAACAAGATGTGAGGCACCTAGATGCCCCAAGAAATGAGATCTGATGATTCATATCAGACTGATTCAAGAATTGATTCAACAAGATCAATGATGCAATCATCCTGCCCCCTCGGGAGTGAAATCGAAAGATGACACGTTAGAAGATGATTGATAGCAAGAGGTTATAGATAAAGAGCAATTTAGACTAGATTCAAGAAGCTGTAGAAGCAAATCAAAGCAAAGCAGAGGTCCTGTTGACCAAGTTTGACCATGGTTGACCAAATTTGACTAGGTTGACTTTGATGAAAAGAGAAAAGATCTCAAGAACATGATGCAAAGATGAGGATCTGGCAGGAAAATGATGCCAGAAGGCTGACTACACAAGTGTCCGATCCCAAAGGGTCTCAGAATTTAAAACGTGATTTTGAGCTATGTAGAGATGTCAGATTTTGATTTTGATCCCGAAAACTTGTGTAGCCATGATGAAACCAGGACAAAAGATGAGAACCTTTGATGAAGAAAGAGAAATCAAGAGAGCACCAAACATTGTCTCAAATTCAAGCTGAGAAATGAACATGCAAGCCTAGAAAATGCAAGCCTAAGCTAAAGATGCAAGCCGAAAATGAAAATGCAAACCCTAGGACTTGGTTGTTGGACTCATCATATTTTATCATCATAGAGTCATTTAAGTTTAGATGATCACAAGATGTCATACAATCCTCACTAATATCACTATCATGAGAATATGAATATGACATAAGTCTTAGATTTGTCTAAATGAGGTGTAAGCATTAAGGCACAAGAAGCAAGAATGACCTGAACACCTATTCCTTTTGATTTAGCAAGTTAACATAAGCATCAAAGCATAATTGCTAGAATGACCTAAATGTTGCTTGCAAAAAACACACCAAACATGCAGGAGTTCCTCCCTTTTCCAAAAATTGCTCACAGTGACCCTTACATTCACTTAACAGGACAAGCGTTTACAATTTCACCAGTAGCAGAAAGAAGTCACTCAAAAGACAAGGAGAAGAACCAACCTCACCAAAGCATCCATATAAAAGGAGTCGAGGTACGCATGGCAATCCAATACAAGATGGAGAATCTTATAGACAGACACCCCTCTTATATGAATTCATTGGATCATTGGAACCAAACCAGCAAACAGAAAGCAAAGAAAAAGAAAAGCAAATGAACAAACACTCAAAGAAAATAAAGCTCAGCATGCCTCAGAGAAACACAAATTTAGTTTAGTTTTAGTTCATGTTCATGTTCAAGCGGATTGAAGTCGATTCAGAAAGATAACGTTCGAAGTCTCAACGAGATAGTGACAATAGGTGGACATAGTGAGAATCACTGGTGACCATCGCGAGAGATGAAGTCTCAAGAAGATATCAGGAAGCTAACGAAGTATCGGCAGGCAAACACAGTGAGAACCACTAGTGACCGATATGAGAGAGATCCTCAAGGCGATAAATCTTAGAGATACTAGCGAAACATCAGCAAGAAAATGCAGTGAGAATCACTGGTGACTGATGTAAGGGAGAGGTCCCAAAAGAGAGGTCGAACGAGAGATAAGTATTAGTAGGTAGGCACAGTGGGAACCACAGGTGACTAATACGCGAGAGATCCTCAAGGAGAGAAATATTAAAAGTAGCTAGGCATCAGTAGGCAGACACAGTGAGAACCACTGGTGACCGATGCTCAAAAAGAGTTTCCAAAAGTGATAGGACAATGCCCCCTAGACTAGGCAGGTGCCCCCAAGCATGAACCAGTTCCAATCTATGAAGAGTCGAGCAAAAAACTTGAAGATAACTGAAGGCAAGCGCATGAGCTAGCAAACCAAAGCAGGAAACAAGCTAAAGCAGGAAACAAAGGAAGCAAACTAAAGCGGGAAAGCAAACTAAGGAAGGAAAGCAAAGAGACTAAAGTGGGAAACTAAGAGCCAAGCAATGCTAAGATGAGATGTAGCTTCAGGAAACAAGTGGCGCCTGTTTACCAGGTTTTCACCATCTTGGCAGAGATTCTATTTTTGCTACCATGATGCCTGTTTACCAGGTTTTCATCAATGGCACATTTTTTCTTTTTCAATTTTTTTTTGTACTTTTCTATTTTTTTGATTTTTTTATATTTTTTTTTAATATCTCATTTTTTTGTATTTTTCATTTTTAAATTTTTTTCTTTCATTTTTTGATTTTTTTTGTATTTTTTCAAATTTTCTATATTTTTTGAGTATTATCAAGGTGCCTGTTTGCCAGGTTTTCACCAAGATAATAGATACATCAAAGAGCCTATTTACCAGGTTTTCACTAAGATGATCATTTTTTTAGGACATTTTGCAATTTTTAGGATTTTTTCAAGACTAATAAGTATGTACATGAGCACATAGAGAATGTCAGTTGTAGAACTTCTTCAGATGAAGAGCATTGATGGGCTCTTTGAGTTTTTCTCCTTCAGTGTTGGATCTCTGAGAGCATAATATTTTGTAGTAGTAGTCAGTAGAATCAAAACCAGATGTTGTAGCAGTAACAAGAGAGCCAACCAGTAGTTTCCAACCATCAAGAGGTCCATAGTCAAGGAAAGATCACTTAAGAAAGACCCACAAATATCCTCATGGACACATCTTAACTCTTTGTCAGATTTCCCACTCTCTAAATGCTTAGGAGGAGTACATTCTGGATTTCTCTTAATCATGTCATTAGTAATAAGGAGATACTGATATGCACTTTGGGAAAAGGCAAGATGGAGTGAAGAGGGTAAAGTATGAGAGCAAGGGTGATTGAATGGAGGGAAGTATGAGAATTTTGGAAGCTCGAATGACAAATTTGATTTTTCCTTTCTTTGGAATCCACATAGCTTTTGAATTTTTTCTTCTTTACTTTGAGGTGCCTTTGATGACAATGCCTATAGAATGGATTTCGAGATCCATTTTTTTTTTTCTTTTTTCAGGCTTTTGATTGTCTTCTTCTTTTTGAGGACCTTTGTAGTCTTTTGAACACCTCTGTTGCTTTCCTTTCTTCATAGTCACATGTCAATTAGATGGGACATGGTGACCTTGAGATATAAGTGGATTCTCATTATTTTTATTTTTATGTTGCACATCCAAGTTACTTCCAAAAGACTCAGGAATGGTGGATGAAAGAGGCTTATATGACTGGTTCAGGTGGAGAGGTGGAAATGGAAGTGGACAAGCCACTTTTCTAGGAGATGAAGGGGGAAGAAAAATCGATGGGATGGGCTCAAGTGCAAATATATCAGTATCATCCTCATCATTCATGAATGCATCAAATAGATCAAGAAAGTAATCTTCCATAGAGCGTTGTCGATTGTGAGTCATCTTAGAAGAGTCAGACAAGTTTGGAAGAATATTATGTGAGCCTAACCAAGATGGTCTATTCCAAGAGTTAGGTCCCCTTTCAGGTGGTAAGAGTGCACAAGTAGGAACCAATTCTATTCTAGATATACCAGGATTCCATGAGATTGTAACAAGATGGGGTCTCAGATACCCATGATTTGTTGGAGCAGTAGAAGTATAACTTGGAGCAGATGGCCTAGGAGCCATAGGAATGATCTCCACAGGAGGGTGGAAAGGATCATCATCAATAGCTTGATCTGGAGGATCATAACTTTCTCCTCTTTCTGAGTTGTTAAGACTATCATATAAGTGTGTAGCATCAACTGGTATTTCTGTAGTAGCATCTGATATGGAGTCCCATTCAACTAGAGACATAGTCAGAGGCAAATTTCCTTCATCACTATCATCTGTCAAAGGAAATGTTTCTTCAACAACAGGATCTTGTTCAGTAGTAGGAGCAGCAGAGTAATCTGAAATAGGCATACCTTGGGGCATACCCAAGATAAGGGAAGCGTCTAACAGTTGTTCCCAATTAGTATGTGTATCATTGGAATCAGTAGTAGTAGGATTTTGTTCAACAATAGAAGTGGTAGAACAATCTAGAATAGGCATACCCAAGATAAGGGAAGCATCCAACAGTTGCTCCCAATCAGTATGTGTGCCATTAGAGGCAGTGACATATTCAGTAGTAGCTACAGTAATAGAAATCTTTTTAGTAGAGTGTATAAAATCCTCCTAGTGAGGACCAAGATCATGTTCTTGAAGCACTTGAGAAGGTAGATAAGACTCTTTCTGGTAGTCTGAATCAGAATTTTGATCATTCAAAGGTCTTTCATATGTCATAGGCTGAATTTTTTCTTCTTCATCATCTGAATCTTCATGTGAGTGAGAGTTGTAGCTAGGTTGGTCAAGTTCATGGCCTTGATAACCAATACCAAATCCATCTTCAGAGGGTCTCTCATAGGAATGTGGAGATGTGGGGAGATTTGTCAGTGACAAGATAGACTCAATCTGATATTCCCCCATGCCAATATCTTTTATCTTTAGAGTCTTTTCTATTTCTTTTAGCTTAGCATCATAGAACTCAGTGGACTCTCTATCGGCAGGAACAAAGGTGTCTGTTGTTTGGGTAAGCATCTTAGCAGAGAAAGTATTTAGGCTAGCACTATCATCAATAAGGATGTGGTGGATACACTTGGGGCCTATCATAACTTCAGTGTGTAGGAGAGCATTATGCAGGTGGCTCAACAAGTGATCATCTTCTTCAGAGAAGGATAAATAATGAGGTGAAGTCAAGTGACCCACCATAGATTGAAACTAGTTGAGATTGAGATCTTTGGGGACATTTACCTCAGCGAGGGTTTTATCCATAGATAGTTCTGGTTCGGATGTCAAAGGTTTGGGACCTTTGAGAACAATCTTCGCACGAGATCGAGTGATAGCATTCGCACAAGCTAGAGACTATGTGGATTTATAAGAGGGAGACGCAGGGCCTCGCAAGACAAAGGGAGTTTTGGGTTTAGGAGTATCCTCACTCCCTGGAGCAATGATCATGTCACAGTGAGAGATCCAAGGTTTGTTTCTAGCAAATCTGGAAGGGGGTTGAGCTTCTGTTGCAACCTTCTTAGTGGCATTGACTATTTGCATGCTAGAGTTGAGATTAAAGACAGACTTTGAGGGTTTTGGCGTCATATTATCAACAACCCTGTCATTCATAACATCTATGTTTTTGTTGACAATCTTATCCTTATCCTTGTTTGAGGGAGAAGGTCCTTGCTTGTTGTCTTTGTTCAAATTCAATTCTCCCTTCTTGACCATAAATGCTTCTATCCTCACAACCCACCTAATCATATTGTCAAAAGTGAGGGGACCTTGTAATCGTACTTGGTATCCAAAATTTGGGACAAGATTGTCCAAGAAGATATCAAGCTTTTTAGACTCGGGTAATTCATGTGGATACTTCATGCATAGTTGTCTCCATCTCTAGAGAAATGTTAGGAGAGGCTCCCCTTGTCATTGTTTCAAATTATAAAGGTCCTGGATGTTGACCAAATATTGAATATTGTGGGATTGACCATAATTCTTGTCATTTTGAGACTGACCATGACCTTGGTCATTTGGAGATTTCTCATGACTTTTGTTGAATTTGCCTCCCCCTAGGAAGTGGAATGGATATCCCATCTTATTGGTAGTATTCTGAGAGATCATGAAAGAGTTGATAGGTTTGAAAGGATCAATAGGTTCAATTTTAGAAAGTGACCCTTCAAAGTCTTGCTAGTGTTGAAACAACGGGTTATAATATTCTTGAAATAATAAGTTAGACTATATCTGAAACAAAGGATTGTAATATTCTTGGAATGAGGAGGAATGTGAGGATCCCTCACAAAGTTCAGATTTCATAATAGATTTGGGATGACCTATGTCTTGATTAGGAGATTTTCTTCTATCTTGATCAGTATTCTAAACGGGATAAGTCTTGCCACTTCGAATCATGACAGTCATAGACAAAGATGTGATGAGAAAAGATTCAGGATAAAGCTAGACCCTGTCTCTAAGATAATGAAAAGGAGATAAATGGCTAGAACAACCAAGATGGAAGATGGACCTGGTACGAATTGTTAAAAGAAGAGTGGCTAGAATAGTCGAGATAAGACTATCGCAACGCAAGGTACAAAAGGCATAAAAAGATAAGATGAATAGATGAGAGACAACGTGAGTCAAAGCAAAGATCGATTGTTTCCTAACTCGAAACAACCAGTTTCTGACAGTGAATGACAAGAAAATAGAAAAATAGATCACAGACAAAAAGGCAGATCAGATTTATGTCATTGATCAAGCACGTAAGACAATAATCAAGGAGTTCAAGCAAATAGTCTTCAAGCAATGGGCAAGGGACAAAGCAACCTTGCGCATGAACAGGAATAGTGACTTAGTATTTCTACTCCCTAAGGACTCTACTTGTGTATGTTCTTGAGAATGTTTTAGCAGGCACTTAAAACACAACAACATCCTAGCAAGCTATCTACAAGGCTATACATAGCTCTTCTAAAAGGAGTCCTTGATATACACAAGGTATGTGAGGCCCAAATCCATAGATGAGAAGAATTTGAAATCACACAGCCGAGGGGAGACGGTAACCCAAATCTCCTCCTTCACTTCTCAAAGGTATAAAGTTCTTTGAGGCTTAGCCAAGAGTGAAATCTAACTCATTCCCAAGAGAGGTGTCTTTGGATTCACCTCCCGATATTTATACTCCACCGGAACACGGGAGTTAAGGTCATCCCTTGAGGTGATGAAATCCCCAAGCAGGCCTTCTAGAAATAAAAAAGTAAGTAATTCTCTATCAAAAGTATTGGAAAGCACTAAAGGTGGTACATTTAACCCTTCAAGTAAATGTGAGGTGAGTCCACAAAGTGGTGCATTTAACTCCTCACACAAACTCAAAGTGAGTCCACACCCTAGAAAACTAGTGAGTTCTAAAAAGCACAAAAGGGTTGCCTGGTGGAACAATTAACACTTCTTTCTATGTAGACCCCTCCCCTTTAATGTGGCGCTGACCTTGCAACCACGAGGTGGAATGAGGGGCCGAAAGATGAGTGAGTCCACTAACCCAAAATAGTAATCTAGATCAATCACAAGTAATCTAAGACTGCTAATCAATACTACTCATAAGTGCAAGAGGGTTTGAGCCAATGGAATATTTAACTTTCCAAGCAAACATAGAGTGAGTCCACGAAGTGGTGCATTTAACTCCCTATGTAAACAAGGAATGAATCCATGCCCTTAATCACTCAATGAGATATTTGATATTGGAACCAAGAATTACTTAAGGTTTAAACACAAGCATTCACTTACATAAACTTGTATGAAAGCAAATCTATGTTCATTCATTTCCCATTAAGAGCATCAATTGAAAAATGTTCTATGAAAGCATGTAACACTCAAGCCAAACACATGAGAGATTAATTTTATGCCCAAACCAAGTGTTATAGAGATTTTAAAAACTCACCTTAGGTCCAAAGATCTGCAATCCAGCATTTAGCACACATCCGAAAGCACATAATCAAGACAAATCAATGGCAAACCGTAAGATATGTAACATTGTTGTCTTCAAGATAGTCTTTAAAGATTGATTTATTTGACCCATAAAATCACAATATTAAAATTTATGAAAAGATTGAAGTTTTTAGCCAACATCAAGAACTACCATTTCCCAAAATTACAAGGTCTTATGATTCCATTTGGTTCCTCAACTAATAACCTTTTCAAACTGCAATTTTTCTGTCATAAATCAGATTTAAAACATCAGGCCCTGCCTTGGGAATCACATATCTTTCTCAAAAATAATCCAAATGAAACCAAACCAATTTCATAGTAACTATTAATGAATCTAGTTTCCAAATATGTAATCCATTTATTTTTCCCATTCATAAATCATTTTCTAAGAATAAATCATTGCCTGCAACTCCAATACAGATTGTTAAAAACCGGTTTTCACTCAAATGCCCATAACTTTCACAAATCTGCATAAAAATGACTCAAACAAAAATTAAATGAAAGATAATTCATGAATATTTCCAATTAATATTATTATAGATCTTGATTCTTCACAATTTGTCCATACCAAACATTTCAATCTGACTGTATTCAGAGAATTTAAAATCTGCAAATACCCACTTTCACCAAAATGATCATAACTTATTCATTTATTTATAAAAATGAACCAAAACAAAAGCATGAGAAAGAGGATTCATCATTATATCCATAAATTACTATATTACAAGGTTTCTAGGCTGTACATGGCCGTACAAGGCTTGAAACCAACACTAAAATTGAAAAAAGCAATCAAGAATGAGGCCAAAAATTGATCTTTTCTGCCCCACGATGGGTGCCAAAATGTGTGTGCTTGAATGTAGACCTCTAAATCAGGCACAAACACAACATATTCCTTACTCACATGATTGAATTACAAGAAATAATATGAATTATTGAATCCGAAATCCGTTGTGAAGCGACCTGTTGCCTCCTATGCAGTCGGGGTGTTTAATTGCTCTCAGACTGAAAGCCAACAACCATAAGACCGATTCTACAATGGAGGATTTAAAAGAAAATCATATGAAAGAAATAAAATTGAAATTAAAGTAGTATGAATGCAATTAATCTAAAATGATAATGCAAATTCTTTTTTGGTATTTTCAAATAAGAATGCAACTAGATTAAGAACAAGTAAGAAAACTAATTAGATGAGAGAAAATGCAATATTATGCTAAATGAACTAACAAAAATAATGCACTCAAAAGCTTTGAATCTCAATAAATAAAGTAGAATTTTTCTATAATCTATGTACTCTCAAAAGTTGGATCCTTGAATGAGAAAGAGAGGTTCCTTAAAAAGAAAAGCCCAGAGAGGAATGAAGAGTTTCTTGATTCGAAACTCCTGACCCTTCATTCCCAATTGAGACAAAAAGACAAGAATTACTTAATAAAAAGAATGGAAAATTCCACACAGGTGGCCTTTCGAATATCTTGAATTATTAATTCAAAAAGGTGTGTCCATTTGAATATCAAGCAATTATTAATTCCCTTTTATGGGTAATTAGCTAAAGGGGGTAGATTTTAATTTAATTCAAAGTGTTTAGGACTTTAGAATTAAATTAATTTATCATAGGGGTAATTTAGCTAATTAAGTCAAAGACTTTAAGAATTAATTTAATATTTGAGATTATTGCAAATTAGGGTTTTTGCAATTGACATGAAGTCGAATTAAGTCAAGTAGGAGAGAGAAAATTGCCTAGTGAACTAGGACTTTGAAGATATGAAATTGAAGAAATGCACCAAAATTGATTGAAATGATTAGGTGCCAATTTTGGGGTATTACACATAGGACCCCTTAAGGCACACTCTATGGTTCTAATATGTCTTAATGTGTTGAAATGGGTTGTAAGAGGTCTCAATGGGTCCTAACGAGCCCTAAAAGCCCTTATGATACATTAGGATCCATTTCGACACATTAATACACATTAGAAACATTAATGTGTCTTAAGGGGTCTAATGACCCCTTAAGGCACACTTTTTGGTTATAAAGTGTATTAATGTGTCGAAATATGTCATAAGGGGTCCTAAGACCTATTAGGACCCATTGAGATCCCTTACAACACATGAGGACCCATTTTGACACATTAATTTACACATTAGAGCTATAAAGTGTGTCTTAAGGGGTCTTATGACCCCTTAAGACACACTTTATGGTTCTAAGGTGTCTTAATGTATCATAAGTAGTCCTTAGACTCCTTAAGATCTATTAGGACCATTAAAACACATTCGGCCCATTTCGACACATTAATACACATTAGAACCATAAAGTGTGTTAAAGGGTCATAGAACCCCTTAAGGCACAATTTACAGTTCTAATGTGTCCTAATGTATCAAAATGGGTCATAAGGGGTCTCAATGGGTCCTAGGACCCCTTACGATACATGAGGACTCATTTTGACACATTAATTTACACATTATAACCATAAAGTGTGTCTTAAGAGGTCCCATGACCCCTTAAGACACACTTTACGGATCTAATGTGTCTTAATGTGTCATAAGGGGTCCTTAGACCCTTTAAGACATTTTAGGACCATTAAAACACATTAAGACCCATTTCAACACATTAATACATGGGTAAGTGCACAAAGATGGGGGACCAAAAAGGGGGTATAAGTTGCCACTTTTTTCCTGAAATCAGCAAACTCTGAACTTCAACAAGAAATTGAAGATAGTTAGACTCAAAATTTTGAGATGTGACAAAAACAAGAGTTGTAATACTCTGAATCTAGTTCCTAAACTACTAACTTATTTTGAAAATGGTGCAGATTAAGGCCCTCAAAAAGGGGGAGCACAAAAAGTGGTCCTATTTTTTGTCCAAAAACATAACATAGTGTCTAGTGTGCTCCCCCTAAAATGTTAACTTTTTTTTTAAATTTTTTTAGTCGCTCCAGTGAGAAGTTAGCTAACACCACATAGTTTATCCCAGATTTTTTTGGTAATTTTTGGATGAATGTATAATTTTTTATGAATTTACGAAGTGCACACATCCTGAAAACATGAAATTTATGTGTGCTCCCACTAGAAATCATTTAAAACTAATCAAAAATTAAATTTTATTTTTCTTAAAGTGTGTAGAATGGAGTACAGTTTCTAAAAATGTAACTTATTGCAAAATTTGATGAACGAGCGAAAATCTATGCCCAAAATACTGCATGTTGGTTTTTTACAAAAAACGGACATAGACACAAAAGAAATTAGAGTTGAAAAACTTAACATAATTAGAATTCAAAATAAATTATATGCTTAGATAGCTAACAGAGAGATCTACAATATCACATTGTCTGATTTTTACGTTCTTGAGCCACCAGTAAACCTGATGAGGAGCACACAAAAAAAGATGTCATTTTTTTGTATGTCTGCTAGAAAACATGTCTCAGGCCTATTTCAATCATCCAAGCCTTTCAGTTGGATCTCCAAGGCAAATCCAAGCCTTAGGATCGGTAAATTCAAATCCTTTAAAAAGCATGCACACCCTAAAGCGTGCATGCCCTATAGGGCGTGGACCCTATGTAAATCATAAATTTACAAAGGGCGTACGCCCTATGTAAATCATAAATTTACAAAGAGCGTACGCCCTATGTAAATCATAAATTTACAAAGGGCGTACGCCCTATGTAAATCATAAACTTACATAGGGCGCACGCCCTATAGGGTGTATGCCCTATGTAAATGAGTTCACATAGTGATGAGAATATTCAAAGTGGGAGGAAGAGAAAGAGAGATAAAGAGAGAGAGAGAGAGAGAGAGAGAGAGAGAGAGAGAGAGAGAGAGAGAGAGAGAGAGAGAGAGAGTGCTTTCTCTTTCTCTCCCTCCCCCATACTCTCTCTCTCCCTTTCTCCCCTTATCACTCTCTCTCTCTCTCCCACTTATCACGTTCACACTGACCTATATCTCTCTCTCTCCCTTCTCTCCTCTCTCTCTCCCTCTCTCCCCATACTCTCTCTCTCTCTCTCTCCCCCATACTCTCTCTCTCTCTATCTCTCTCCCTCTCCCCTTATCCTTCTCTCTCTCTCTCTCTCTCTCTCTCTCCTACTCTCTCCCTTTCCCCTTCTCTCTCCTTCCCTCTCTCTCTCTCTCTACTCTCTCTCTCTCTCCTTACCCTTCTCTCCTATCTCTATTCTCTCTCCCTCTCCCCTTCTCTCTCCTTACCCTTCTCTCCTATCTCTACTCTCTCTCCCTCTCCCCTTCTCTCTCCTTTCCCTTCTCTCCTATCTCTATTCTCTCTCCCTCTCCCTCTCCCCTTCTCTCCTACTCTCTCCATTCTCTCTCTTTTCTCCCTTTTTCTTCTTTTACATAGGGCATACACCCTATAGGGCGCACGCCCTATAGGGAGTGCACCCTATGTTTAAGACTAGATGCACATGACATATTTCTTGAGTAAAAATATATAAGTTTTTCAAAAGGGCGTACGCCCTTTGGAAAACACTAAGTTTTCCAAATCACATACGCCCTATAGGGTGTACGCCCTTTGGAAAACACTAAGTTTTCCAAAGCATGTACGCCCTATAGGGCATATGCCCTTTGGAAAACACTATGTTTTCCAAAGCATGTATGCCCTATAGGGCACACGCGCTTTGGCTTGGATTGCCCAAGCCTAAGGCTTGGGCAACCCAAGCCATAGGGCATGTGCCCTATAGGGTGCATGCCCTTTAGTGCGTACGCACTATGCGGGATGGGGCGCCAAAAAAAAAAGTGGCAACTTTTTGGTCCCCCATCTTTGTGCACTTACCCACATATTAGAACCGTAGAGTGTCTTAAAGGGTCATAGAACCTCTTATGGCACACTTTATGGTTCTAATGTGTCTTAATGTGTCATAAGGGTTGTCAATGGGTCCTAACAGGTTCTAGGACCCCTTATGATACATTAGGATACATTTTGACACATTAATACACATTAGAACCATTAATGTATCTTAAGGGGTCTTACGACTCCTTAAGACACACTTTATGGTTCTAAAGTGTATTAATGTGTCAAAATGTGTCGTAGGGGGCCCTAGAATCCATTAGGAAATATTACATGAGACCCCTTATGACACATTTTGAAACATTAATACACTTTAGAATCATAAATGCACACTAGAACCATTAATGTGTCTTAAGGGGTCCTATGACCCCTTAAGGCACACTTTATGGTTCTAAAGTGTATTAATTTGTCAAAATGGGTTTTAAGGGGTCCCAAAACATCTTAGGACCAATTGAGACCCCTTAAGACATATTAAGACACATTAGAACCATAAAGTGTGCCTTAAGGGGTCATAGGACCCTTTAAGACATTTTATGGTTCTAATGTGTCGTAAGGGGTCTCAATGGGTCCTAAATGATATAAAGACCCCTTAGGACCCATTGAGACACATTAATACATATTAGAACCATTAATGTGTCTTAAGGGGCCCTATGACCCCTTAAGACACACTTTATGATTCTAAAGTGTATTAATGTGTCAAAATGGGTCGTAATGGGTCTTAGGACCCATTGTGACCCTGTAGGACATATTTTGACACATTAAAACACATTAGAACCATAAAGTGTGACTTAAGGGGTCATATGACCCCTTATGACACATTATGGTTCTAATGTGTATTAATAAGTCAAAATGGACCATAAGGGGTCTTCATGGGTCCTAAGGAATCTAAAGACCCCTTAGGACCCATTAAGACACATTATGACCCATTTTGACACATTAATACACATTAGAACCATAAAGTGTCTTAAAGGGTCTTATGACTCCTTAAGGCACACTTTAAGGTTCTAATGTGTCTTAGTGTGTTGAAATGTGTCGTAAGGGGTCTCAATGGGTCCTAACTAGTCTAAAGACCCCTTAGGACCCATTGAGACACATTAGGACCCATTGAGACACATAAATAAATATTAGAACCATTAATGTATCTTAATGGGTCCTATGACCCCTTAAAGCACAATTTATGGTTCTAAAGTGTATTAATGTGTCAAAATTCCTAGAAGCCCTTACGACCCATTTCAACACATTAATACACTTTAGAACCATAAAGTGTGCCTTAAGGGGTCATAGGACCCCTTAAGACATGTTAATGGTTATAATTTGTATTAAGTTGTCTCAATGGGTCCTAATGTGTCTCAATGGGTCCTAAGGTGTCTTTAGACCTGTTAGGACCCATTGAGACCACTTACAACACATTTCAACACATTAAGACACATTAGTACCATAAAGTGTCTTAAAGGGTCGTATGACCCCTAAGGAATACTTCATGGTTATAATGTGTCTTAATGTGTCAAAATATGTCATAAGGGGTCTCAATGGGTCCTAACAAGTCCTAGGACCCATTAGGATCCATTTCGACACATTAATACACTTTAGAACCATAAAGTGTGCCTTAAGGAGTCATACGACCCCTTAAGACACATTAATGGTTATAATGTGTATTAATGTGTTGAAATGGATCCTATTGTATCTCGATGGGTCCTAAGGGGTCTTTAAACCCATTAGGACCCATTGAGACCCCTTACAACACATTTTGACACATTAAGACGCATTAGAAACATAGTGTCTTAAAGGGTCCTATGACCCTTTAAGGCACACTTTGAAAACAACAAATTTAGTGTACCTTATTTATGCATACAAATCAAGGACACAACCTCTCAAACATTCTTTGACATATTTTCACATCTAAAAACTCTTGCTTGAATGCTTGAAATAGTTCACTTTTTGTTATATCTATAAAATATTTTTGATGTTCATATTTCATACCTGTCTCTTCATCTTTCATTTTTATAATATCTCTTCTATTGGAAGAAACATGTGAGCAAGTAGTCCAATATTCAATGACTTATCTTTTTACATCTTTAGAAATTATGTCTTTTCGAGGAAGTCTACAAATATTTACCTAATTCTTTTCAATGTTTTCATCTAACATATTTCTCCTCCTGATATATCTTTGAATAGTTCTTCTAGATATTTTCATTAAATTAGAAATTGCAGCACAAATTTTTTTTCTCCATGTCAACTTCCTACTAGATATTGTAGTTATCAACGCTCTACGTGCAACACTTAAATTGGCTCCTCAAGTGGTGTTCTTAATGTTGGTTAATGCATCTTACAAATTTTCAACTATTGTTCAATTAACATTATCGACAAATCTTTTCCTGTTATTAACACCCAATAACTCCAAAACAGTAGTCATCTCTTTTCCTGAATAAATTTGCAAATAATTGAACTCTTCCTTGAAACATGCTTTTATTTTCAAAATATTCATCCCAAATTTTTTTTGAATGCAATTTAATTGTGCTTTTAGATACCATGTGTTTAGATGAAACTTGACTGAAAAGTTTGTCTTCATTCATCTCCATCAAATTTTCCATGTCAAATGATATGTTTCCACATTGAAAACTACCAATTTGTTTTCCTACTTGAATTGCATCTTCTTGAATAACAATAGGTTCTTCCTCTACTTCAACATGTTGATCTTCATTATGTTTTGTATGACCTGTTAATTTGTCATCTCTTATTTGATCATATTTTCTTGTTTAATTCCTTTTATTCCCTGTTGAATTGAAAGCTTCAATTCACCTGCATACCAAAAACCATATACCCAATAAAAAACTATAAATAATATTTATAAGTTCATAAATAATAAATAAAATAAAATAAGATAACACTTTAATCTTAAAAACTAAATAAAACAATGCTTGAAAAAAATATACCTTATTGATAAAATTGACCTTTGTAATTCCCTTCCGAATGAAAAAAATAATAAAAAACTTCCAACCAATGATTTTATTTTAAAAAATTTACTTATTATTTTGCATGTACGAAACAATTTGTTTTTCATTTTTTAACTCAAAAAAATTCCTTTTTATATGGGGTTTAAGCACTCAGTCACTAAGGCGACTATGATCGGTCAGCCCTAGTTTCGGTCGAAACAGGTCTGACTGAACCATGTCCGGTCGAAACTGCCTATGTGTCATCCTATGTACCAGACAAACAAGTAAACCTTAAAGATTTTCAAAACTTCTCAGTTCTGTAGCTTATTTCTCCATTAAAACTCAATTTTATCAAAAAATAAAAATACCCTTTTGTAGAGCTTGGAGTTAGGATTATCGGCATATACATTTTATAATATTTTGACTACAAATAATATATTAGAATTGTAAAATATTGTAAGTAGGTATTTTAACATTTGAGAAGATGCCACTTCAAAAAAAGAAAAAAAAATAGTAAATCATAACAAAAAAAATTTAAAATTTATATTTAACACTATAGGAGAGAGTCCTCTTCAAGAATATATAATTTGTTTTCTGAAAAATATACATTTGATAGAGAAAATTTGACAGGAGATAAAAACTATCAATTTTGGATAAGTTCGACTTTGAGTAGTCATAACAGAAAAAATATACATCAAAAACTAATTTTTTTTTATGCACTAGCTATACATGTCATCTATAACATATTTTCAAATGAGAGGAAAAAAAATTATTTGCATATACTTTTTTGGTGGGAACTAAACCTCATATTTTTAGCATTTTTCAGCAATTAAAAAATGGACTTGAAAAATTAAAAAAAAGTACATCAATTATTATTCAAAATAATTTTAAAAAATTCTAGACATAAATTTCATCTAGTTTTACACATTTCACTAGTTTACATCATCTTCAAATTCTAACCACAAATGTGACTTTTGTGTCGTTAAAGTTGAATAGTTTGCTTGTTGTTGACTTTTTCCTTTATAAAAGTGTGACATGGGTTTGCAGTTTTACCCTAGAACGATCACAAGCCTACACACTAGAAACTACCCAATTGAAATAGTAAACAGACAAACTGAAAGGAAATATTTTTGAGTGATGTAAGATTGCCAACGACCCAAGGATGCTCCTGCATCATAAATACATGAAAATAAATATCAATAAGTATGTGGCTCTAAGTATAATAGAAATAAAAGGACTTATGAATTAAACACCCTTATTAACGGTGTGAAAAGTAAGAAACTTCCAAATTGCTAGTACATAAAATAATAAAATTATTGACTTTGGTCCTTCCATAGAAACAACGCTTAGGAACTAATCAATTTCCATGTATGATACATCGAACAACTAGCTATGAGTTGAATTCTACATATGTGCAAATAAATATCAATATAAATATTTTATTCAATCTAAATACTTTTATAGTTTGAGCCAACTTTGACACTAAGATGAATGTTCTGAAAAAAACTTTTCTTTTGGACACCTATTGCTCCAAAACCATTAGGAGTTTGAGGATGATGTAAACTAGTGACTTTTAGAATTTTATTTGTAGTTTCTAAATATATTTGTTTTTTTTTAAATTATAATTGATGTGTATCCATTTTTCCTATTTTGAAAAAAATTGTCTGAAAAATCAGCATTTTTAAGGAGTTCCATTCACTTCTTTAAGCATAACTTTTTCCTAAAAATGATTAAAACATAATTCTTTCAAAGTTAGTTTTATAACACCAATATATGGGGCATCCAATTTGGTTTTGTTCAATTTGGTTAAATAGTTTATAGTTTATTGAGGTATGAAGTGACATTAATTGTAATTTGGACATAGGTTCATTTTGATCACTCTAACTTGATCTGTATATATATCAAGATTCATATTTTCTTTTTTTGTTTGAAAGGTAACATAAATACCTAATTCCTTGATTTTTTTTCCAATTTCCAATTTCTTCAGAAGCGCCCAATAGAGAAGTTACTAAATGGTTAGACAATCTATGTTTAGAAAAAGTCATAATAAACTCAATATATATACAAATCATAATTATTTGAAAGATTTCTTTGAGTACTATTATCCTGGATTTGGGTTTGTCAAGTAAATTCATTTGATCCCCCAAAAAGATAATGTCAAAGTGTTGTTTTGCCAGCATTTTGATGGGTGCAAAGGAGACTCAATTACATGTGTGACTGAGGAGTAAAGAGATTATACCAAAGAGTGTTTGTTCTAAAAGGCTTTTATATAACTATTTTCAATTTACTCCTTTAAATGGGACCTCTCAAGGATTAAATCATCATATTTTTGTAAAAATGTATTTCAATAAAAAATAGAATGTTCAAAAAAGTTGAACACGCTATTTTGTAAACTCTATGCAACATTGAATTAACATGTTCCACGAAAATATAAAAAATTATTAACCAAAACATTAAATATTTGACAAAATTTGATCAATTTTACTCTATTCATAAAATAATGTCCAAAGACTAATCAAATTTAACGAGCAAACAATTACATCTTGACATCTACATACACAAAATTAAATATCAATAGCTCAATAGGTGGCCCTAACAATGATAGAAAGAAAAGGGCTTTAAATGGCTTGAACTTTATTTTTATGTTGTGAAAAGTTAGAAAATTTTAATGCTTACAATTAAAACAATAATATAATCAACTTTAGTTCTTTCATAGAAAAAAACTATAAATACTAATTAGTTTCCATTTGTGAAACATCAAACAACTAGTTATGACTTTTATTTCTATATATTAAATATAAATAACTATCAATAGAAGTATGTGGGCCAAAGGCTGATAGAATAAATGGGTTTCATAGATTGAAATTTTTGTTTACAAGATAAGACATGAGAAGCCAAAAAAATTTCAAATTAACAATCCATAAAATAATAAAATGATCAAACTTTAATTCTTTCATAGAAATAATCACCAAAAGGCTAATAAACTTCAAACAACAAGCCATGTGTTGATAACTTCTATGTTTGTGGAAATAAATATTGATAGAAAAGTACACATCTAAAAATGATAGAAAAACATTTTTTGGTAAAACTTTTTCTTTACAAAATAAGATATGAAAAGTTAGAAAGTTATAGATTGAAAAATTATTTTAAAAATGATCAATTTTGTTCTCTTCATGGAAATAACCCTTAAAAACTAACGAAATTCAATTAATGAAACATGGGACAACAAGATATTGTTTGATTTGTAATTTGACTAATTATATATTAATGATAGAATTCATTGTGTATTTAAAGACATTCAATTGAATATTTTTCACACTCATCAATTAATAAAATCTTAGAACATACAAGAAACATTCAATAAGTAAATCTTGATTTTTCTTTGTAAACTTTGCTTTGTTCAATACAAAAAAAAGAGAGTGAATTTTGATTTGGTACTTTAAAATGAAACATTACTTCCTATCAAAATCATCATCTAGATTATTTACATGTTTTCTTATTATTTAATAATTGTATTCATCATCATAAAGTCAATCTAAATAAGAAGTTTAGCCTACAAAAACTTGATTCTTGAGACCTAGTGATCCATCTAATATATTTGTATTGTAGTCACTAACAAATAGGGAGAAGTAAAAAATCTAACAAATTGAATATCAAAAGTTTGTATTAACTAGATTAACATTTTATATTAGAAGTGAATCTAGATATAATATTCAATTTATCTATGAACTATAATTTTACATAAAATTCTAGATATCAAATATGTAAAATTCTAGATAACAAATATGATAATAATTTTTTTTTCATAATGAAAAAATATAAAAAATAAAACATTATACTCAAAATTTATATATCATTATTTTTCTTACTCACATGATGATAGTGATTATATCAGCTAAGACACCCTTATTCATAATTGGCAAAGAGACAAATTGATAGTCTCAATCTACTACCACTTTTTTGACATCCTTGATCATAGCTAAGCATCTATGATGAATACTAGTACATGTATAATAATTAGGAAACATGTTTATATAAATTCAAGGCCCCTAACCAATGCTTTCCTATATTTTTCAAGATAATATTATAATATTGTCTTTAAAGTGTAGTTAAATTTATGTACATACTATTTCATAAATATAGATGTTATGTTTCTTTTTGTTAGAGCCATGTGTATGTACATTTCAAGACTTTAGGATTTATTCTTTGATTATTAATTATTATTCTAAAACCTTTCTATGAGAGACATTTTTTTGAAATGATTATTTCTTCTATTAACATTCTCTTTGTCAAATTACACATTCCTTCTTTGGAACACTCAAACAAAAAACAATTGCACTATTTGTTTTGATATTTGTCAATGTATCTAACTCATCCTCATGTGACAAGCTCTATCTTCTATTCCAAATTATACAAACCAATGCAAAGTGGAATAACATCATGGTATCTCAAAGAGTCAATATAACTAGTAAACAAACTATGATGAATGATCTTTCTCCTGTTTATCCTTTTGTAACCTTGGTTACACCATTAACATGCAACCAACAAACCACTACCCCACAAGGTGATCACCCAACAAATAATTAGAAATCTATTTTTAATTACCATTTAAAATATATTATAATAAAATAATATTTATCATTAAAATATTAAATAATATTAATAAAATTAGAAGAGAATGTTTTTCCAATCACCCCAAATCTATTTTAATTCAAATGTGTATAATAGATTGAGGATTTCAGTTGCGTCTTTGGCCATCATGAATACAAGTGTCTTAAATGATGTAATTATTATTATCATGTAAGTAAAATCTTTGATGTGTAAATTTTGAGTGTGTATGGATTGTTGTTCCACACAATTCTTAAGTATTGATTTGAATGCATATGTCATCATAGACAAGAGACCATTAAAAAGTGGCATACAATAGAAACATAACTTACAAATAAAATGATATGTTCTTCCAAATCTTATTGATAAATTATAGTCATCTTACAATTATAAACTCCTAACTTATCATCCTTTAATATATTTTTATTTTTTTTAATTTCATTATAATTTATAATTTTTGACAAATGACTTGGAAAACTTATTTTCAATTACTCTTTAAATTATATTTAAATAAAACAATATTCATTATCAAAATTGATAAAATTAAAAAAGAATGTTTTTTTAAATTACAACGAATCTATTTTTAATTCGTATGTTTATCAATATTGTTCACAATGAAATTATTAATTTGAGAGAGATGCCCATAAGTGAGTGAAAGCCTCCCAAACTCTCTCCTCTTCTCCCGTCACAACCACTCCGGCTCACTTCTCCTTTCATCACTTCTGCTCCTGTAATTATGTGTAGCCGTGATTCTTTGTTGGCGTGAAAAGTAACTGGGAGAAATGTAGCCGTGGATCATGGAATGTTGTGTGAAGAGCGCTGTCCACACCCATTTACCCTTCTCCATCTCCATCCCATCATAGCCCCCCATACATGTTTTACGGTTACCCTGCGTATTTTCTGTACTGCATGCCAACCTCAATAAAGTTTTTTGAGATTCACAATTCACAACAAAACACAGAAGAATGCAACGAGCGGTGGAGGGGCATTTGAGTGATGGGTCGAATTTGATCTTCCGTTTAGCGAAGGAGTCAACGACAGACAGATTGGGAAAGGCAAAGGAGTTTACAAGCGTTGCTGCATCAGGGACCGCTCGTGTGCAGACTATTACTTCTTCTTTTGGCCATTTCTGCAAACCCTTTGCACATCAAACACATTAACAAACGCACTATCAGTTGAAAAAAAATCAGATTTCTGTATGCCAATAAACTATTATTACCTTCATGCTTTCAATGCAACTTCCAACAGCTGATTTGTTGAATGCTTGGAGTTCCACTTTTCTCAATCTCTCCATGCGCTCCAAACTTTCTATACTTGCCTCCTCCCTCCTCAAATGTGCTGTCAGCCTCTCTAACGCTGTGCAATGTTCCAAACCTTGTATTTTCTTGACTCTGTAGCATCCTTTGAGGTCAAATTGTCGAGAAAAGCCGAATTTGCAAAACTGGGAAGCGCATCCAACTCGGGGTTTCCTACCAAAGAGATACTCTGGACTGTATTGGGAAGAACTTCTATCCCAATGAGATGGCGATTGTAACGAACGTAGAGACTCTCGAGGCTGGGACAAGAGATGGAGATGTTGGTCACTTCAGTTTGAAATAGGTCTATCCGCTTTAAACAAGTGAACAACCCTGCTCCGAGACCCAATTCCTTGACTGGGCAGTTTCGTATTACCAGTGTTTCAAGATTAATCAGTTGCCTGACTGATTTTGGTAATGACTTCACTCCTGAACTGTTTATGCGTAAATTCTGCAAAAGATTAAGGCGCCCTAGAGAGTCAGGTAAACATTCCAACTTAGGACAATTCCAAATTATAAGAGAAGCCAAGGAAGACAGATCTCCAATTGATGTCGGCAGGCTTGTCAACATTGTACCGTGGATCTGAAACCTTCGCAACTTGCTTAGTTGACCGATGTTCACTGACACCTCCCTTACCCAACAAGAGAGCTCTGTCAAGGACGCCTGATTTGTAATGTGACGAGGCAATTCTTCCAAAATCTGGCAATCCTGGATGTTCAAATACTCTACCCTTGTCATATTTTCTAGAATGTCTGACTCCAACTTGAGTTTATAACAGCCACCTAAGGATATGTGTTGCGGCAGTGTGAGCTCCTTAAAAGAAACTGGCAAGCTTTTCAATTTCCCACAATTCTGCAACTCAAGATGCCTCAGGTTTCTCAAATGTCCAAAACCCCTGGGTAGTGATGATAGCTCTGGGCCACATAACTTCAATTGCTCCAGCGATTGAAGAAGACAAAATTCTTCCGGTAGATTTTTCACCTTGTTGAGATTTCGCACAGCTATCTCTTTCAAATGCGTGAGACATCCTATTGACTTTGGGAATCTTTGGAATTCTGCGCAGTTAGAAATAACCAACTGTCTTAACTGCGCAGGAGCCTGCAAAACATTCTCAATTAGATCGAATGAAAACTAACCAATAATAAAAATATGGAAGCAAATCTTTAAAATTCAGCTTATTAAAGAAAGATACTTACATTTTTTTCAGTCTTCCAAAGTTCTTTTAAGTAAGGTTTCTCATTATATCCAGAGAGTTCTAAAACCCTCAAATTTTTCAATGAACTCAATGACCAAAGATTTTTCTGCCTAATACCATCCCAGCGAAGCCATGTCAGCTCTCCCGATAGATCACCAATTACTTTATTATAACACTTTCCTTCAACATGAAGAAATTTTAATCCAAGCGAATAGGGTTCCAAGCTACAGGGCCCTCTGTTTGTATTAACTATGAGCTTTCCATCGTTGGAACATTGAGGAAACCCCTCAATCTCTCTTGTGGGTGCAGTTACTATGGCCCTTGCAGTTGCTATGGCCCTTATTCCCCGAAAAGCAATTCCCTTTAAAATATTAAATAAATTGAAATAAATTTTTGATGGAAATATTAAACTTCATCAAAATAAGAATTAAACAAATATAAGGAGGCAAGGAAAAGTAGTAATCTTATCTGTACTTCTTTATCAACATTAATAATCTGTTGGGGAGACCACAGATGGGAGGGCAACTGATGATTTGCAATTTCCCTTCCTAAATCACGCAAATGATCATGCATTCTTATATAATTATTATTGAATTCAACGAGACTTATTCAAAAGTTATTCCCAACTATGCAGACCATTCCACCCTGATCCATCCCAAGCTGCAATGGCTGAATTTATTTCCTTTCCAATAAAGAAATATGCAATATCTAAGAAAATCTGCTTTTCCTCATCATCTAGGGCATCATAACTGACTTTCAATCTCTCTTTAATATCATTGGGTAAAATTCTAGAGATCTTCTGCAATTGGGTTTTCCAATAATCTTTGTTGGTGATACCATATAACTGTGCTCCAAACACTTTTAGAGACAGTGGTAATCCATCACAAATATTTAGGAAGTTTTCAACCAAATCTTCAAATCCTTGACATGGAGAGGGTTGCAAGAACGCATGCCAACAAAAGAGCTGCGTGGCATGAGTTGGATCTAATGCTTTCATTTTATAAATCGATGAGATGCCCCAAGATCGAAGGACATCGAATTCTCTGGAAGTGACTACAATTAGATTACCCCATCCAAGATTGTCCCTCTTGGGCACCAGAGCATCTAGTTGATCTACATTATCTACATCATCCAGGATGATGAGCACCCGAAACTGGAAAGATCCCGAATGCAAAAGATGAATAACGAAATAGAGCAAACATACAGCGAAAGAAAAACGAAATGGAACTCACATCACTTGGCGTATAACAAAAAATAAGAAACAAGAAACGTCCAGCAAATGCAGAAGATAATTTAAAAGGAAAATGTAAGCGCTGGACACGGTATTTGTTTACTTACTCTTCATTTTGAACGATGTCGCCGAAATTATATGAAACATTCTTGAGTGCACTCTTCCACTCCTGAAGCTTTTCCAAGGTATATCTATTCTTTTCTTCATACCGGGAAAACGCTTCCGCATAGATTCCTTTCGCATATCGGACAACATCAGGGTCAACATGATAGAAAACAGAAACAATTTGAGTGCCCGTCTTGAGCATAAAAGCAAGCTCTGCTAAACACCATGGGGATTGTGCATATTTCTGGGAAAAGATAGCTATATGAAGCGAAGCACTGCGCATTGCCTCTTGTATCTCTGCAGGCAAGAAATCCCCCAAATCAAGCTCTTCTTTATCAAGAAAAACCCTCAATCCCAGGACAGTGAGGGTGTTATACAGGCTGGCTGCGAGTGTGTTCTTGACATCTGGGCCACGGTGATTAATAAACACATCGTATGGCAGCTTTCTCTCTGGCATTTTGGGTCTATCAGAAGTGGATGGAGATGGCGCGATCCCTTCAAATGCATTTGTTTGTTCATTCTCTGGTTCACGCCCAGTGTTACAACTAAGAGTAGAGGCTGATGGTTCAATTTGCTCAAACGCCTGTGTATGAGAGGGAGATGGTGTGATCTCTTGAAAGGCATGTGTAATCTGAGTAGTAGTGGTGGATGCAGTGGATGGTATAGAATTGGATTGGAGTAAACAGCAATTACAGCGGGATGAAAACAGAGATCTCAATCTGGCTGAGCGTGTAGCAGAAGTAGAGGGGGATGGAACAATTTCTTGGGAAGTGGAGTTTGATGCCATGAGTCGGAGATGAACTTTGACACAGAGAAAGAATGAAAAGATGAAGTGAAATAAAACAAGAGTGGTTGCGGAGGAGAAGGGCTAAGCATTTATTTGTAAGAGAAGAGAAGAGGACAGGGAGTCCTCTCAAAAGATAAGAAGAGAGGAAAATGAGTGGTAGAAACGCAGTAGCATCTTAGAGGAGTGTCGTCCACGTTACTACTACAGAGTCAATCTAAGTCAATTAAAACGATTAACTTTTCTCATCTTTTAATCGTGTCTCTATTTTTGTTTTTAGTTTTCATTTAATTGTTCTCTTATTTGTCCCTACCTATATAGGTATAGGTAGAGTATAACTAAATCTGTATTAATCACTTTTTGGAGTCCCAGAAAAATAAATTGATTTCCTAAAGTTTGGAACATGTTTATTTTCATAATAGAATTAAAATATTTGTTAATATTTTGATTTGAAGGTATTGAATAGAGAAGGAATAAGGAAGGCCCTTAACAAAAGATAAGAATAAGGAGATCCTCTCATCAAACATCAACAAAGAATTCTTTTTCAAAATGATAGAAGAGACTCTTAACAAAAAACAAGAGCCTAAAACTCGTCTACAAAGTCGAGTCAATTAGTTTTAGACAATAGAACAAGAAAAAACACAAAGAATGTATGAAAGAAGATAAAATTATCAATCCCCTTGCAACATAACCTCTAGAGAGTAAGAAGCTCCATCACAAGAGAGCACCAAAATTATCCATATTCTCCTAAATGGCTTAAGCAAGGTCCAAAACCACATCAACCGAAGCAACCAAAGCTGTCAATATATGCTCAATTTCCTAGAGAAAAATCATTAAAAAATGGCCGAAACACCCACCACCGTAGGATGACAAGCACTGCCTTCACCAAAGGAAATCCTAGCAACCAAAATCTCTAAAGCAAAACTTGGTCATGGTAATCCTACCACTTTATAATTAACTGACGACAAATCTTTTTACTTTACTTGACATATTTCCAACATATTCTTGTGCTAGTATCATGTGCTCCAAGTCTAGAATTTGATGGTCGCCCCTACTTGTTATAAGAATTTTTTATGATAGTTTGGTCATTTTAATGTCTTTCATTTTATGTTTTAAAATAAATATTGATTGTCAATGTTTTTTCTAATGTCTAAATAATCTAATTACTAATTTGAATCATGTAGTATTATATATAATTTCCACTAACTAATTGTGTGTTGATAAGAAATTTAAATCCTGAAAATATTATAAAATTAGAAATAAATAAAAATTAATAATATATGAAAAATTCCAAATTTTCAAACAAGTTTCTATATACAATAAAATAAATTATATAGAAACTTAAGAAATTTTCTAAGTTTAAATGTTTTATTTTAAAAAAGAAGTTTAACTACACACACACACACACATATATATATCTTATTGCATACTAATATTTTAAATTAGTAAAACTTGTTTTACTAATATATATATATATATATATATATATTTTAAACATTTCACCAGTTTTCAATGTATCAAATTTGATTAGATTTAAGCGGCCACTGTTAGAGATTAGTTAGAACATTGAGGAGATACTAAATGACATTAGTGCTACAGTTCTACCTCCCATAGCCAAGCCACAAGATAAGAAAGTTCTTGAATCCAAAGTGAAGAAGAAAACTAGGCACAGGGTATACATGGAGCACCTCATCAAATAGAAGGAACACACTGAATCTAAAGCAACATGGGTGGAAGAAGTTGACTTTAAGAAGTCTGGCATAAATCATTCTATCTTATCCTCTACTATGTCTTGAAGTCTTTTTGTGTAGAGGGGGAGTATGGTGAAGGAGAACCTTTTTTTTGTTTTTCTTTTAAGCCTTTTGGCATGTGATGATTTCCCTCAGGTCATGTTGACCAAGTTGTGGAATCCACTAGGGATTTGGAGTCCTTCTAGGTCCTAAATTCTAGTTGGAAGGCTATAGTCTTTTAGCCCTTTTCTTAGAAAATTAAAAGTGATGTCAAGATGATGTTACAAGGTTTTGAGCATGTGAAACTAGGTTTGGAGTCTAGGCATGGTCTAGCACTCCATGGGAGCTTCCCAAAGCCCCTAGGAAGCAAGATCCAAAAAAATGTCAAATTTGTTGTAAAAGTTGCTTAGCAACTTTTGTAACTTTTAAAAGTTCCTCGATGCACAATAGCCTTAAGGCCTTAATCAGCTTTTAAGAACTCTAAACCTATCCTAAACCAAACCTAGGGCTATAAATGTGAACCTTGGTTCAAATCCTGAGGTTGGAAGAACTATTGTATGGAGAATCAATTCTGGAAGTGTGCACAGTAATAGAGTTTGTTTGCATTTTAGTTTTCAGTGATTTAATGTATGGAGTTATGAAGTAGATTCAGGCCTATGATGGATGTTAGATGCTAGTTTGTATCTCTATTTTGATATTCTACAACTAGTTTAGATTTTATTATTCATTTATCTTCTTAGTGTAAGTCTTTCCATAGTCTCTGCTCACTGTTTTATACCAGGAGAGTTGTAAACATGAGGGTCTAGCTCACTAACCCATTGTCTATTCTGTATGACCTTTTTGGGATAGTGCATAGAATCAATGAGTATACCATATGTAGAAGGAGGGGCCCTAGAATGCATGAAAAATTTTTTTGCATTCAAGCCCTAGGCGAGCCATGGTGAGCCCGACTAGGAAGGACTAAACCAAGAGGAGAAATAAGTTGCAGAGTTGAAATGGGAAGTGTGATTTGGTGATTCGAGATCTTGCATATAGTCATTACCAAGATTTGGATGCAAGGAGAAGGTGTGATTGATCCATCTGATCACACAAAAGCAAGAGATACTTCATGCAATCAGAGAAGGCCCTAAAACCTACCAAAAGCACCTATTTTTGGTTAGGGAGCTGTACGGCCTAGAAGAAACCTAAAACCTCCAAAATCCTTGAGAAGTTTGTTGGAAATTTGGTTGAGTTGGTTACATAGATGTTGTCATTATGGAAACATATGTTCTACATTAAGATCGCATGGGTCAGAGAGCAAGTATGACAGAGCGCATGCAAAATTGTCTAAGTATAAGACAGTGTGTTTTTATTAGTGTACCTGAGAATAGTTTTGTTTAGCGATGTTGATTGGAGTAAGTTCAGTGCTTGCACACTTGAACATAGACTCTATGGTGACTATTGAAGACTCACCTGAGATCACAAGTCAATACGGCATGTACAGAAGAATTTATGATAGTTTTACTAAAGACAATGTTAAGCCGACTGGACAGTTTATGAAGACAGAATTGGTAAAGAGTTAAGGGATTATTTTGTTTATCAAAATAATGACTTAACAATATAAAGGGATGACATCCTAGATGTTAACCCTTGGATAAATATATTTTGTATTATGTAAGCCAATTGGAAGAGCTATTATTTCTAATAACTTGTATAAAGATGTAATGATGTAATGTAAGAAAAGATACATATACATGTGATGTAATAGTGATAGTGAAGAGCAGCGAAAAGATATTGATGCAAAGTTGCAAGAAGTATAAGGTTATGTACTTTGACCTATTTTGTAATTAGTAAATATTGTATATTACTTGCTTGGGTAGTGGGCTCATCTGGTAATCACATTTTGTACTACCAACTCCTAATAGGGTTGAGGCTTCTAACAAGGCCTATAGCCCCTTAATTAGGACTAAGACACTATATGCATGTAATAGACTCCTAACAGGGTCAACATCCTTAACAGGATACTTTTGATTAGTGGATCATTGTGGGTACCATCCCCATTAGGGTTTTCCATTGGCCAGGGTTTCCTCAAGAACAAATAATGTGTTATGAGTTCTTTAATTTTATTGCTATGCATGTTGTTTAGTTTCTTATGTTATGCATGCACTAAGATAATCTGTTATATCCATAATTGGGAAAAAGTAAAAGATTTTAGAATATTGATTCACCCCCCCTCTTAGTATTCCCTATTTCTAACAATTGGTATCAGAGCTTAGTTACTCAGAAAAGAATCATTCAAGGAAAGCCTAGTAGCTTGAGTAAGATCTCTATGGATATGGATCAGCTACAGAAGAATCTTGAAGAAGCTCTTGAATAGATTGATATAATTACTGATGAAAGAGACACTCTGAAAGGTAAATATGATGATGCAAAGAATTTGATTGACAAACTGAAAAAGAAAGTAGAAGAACTAAAATCTGAAAAGGAATCTGAAATTCAAATTTAAGATTGTGATAACAAGCCGGAAAAAGAGAATGAGATCCTTAAACATGATTTGAAGATAGTAAATCTGAAGTTGAGTTTGAAAGATGGAAATAGAAAGAATGAAGCAAATCTGAAATCTAAGATTGAAAATCTGAAATTTGAGAAAGAAGACCCAAAATCTAAACTTGGTAAAGTAACATCTGAGCTTGAGAAAGTCAATTTGGAGTATGCCAAACTTGAGAAATACAATACAATTGTGAAGGGAGAACTGACTCAATCTAAGCAACAACTTGAGAAGTTATATTCTTCTAGTGAGAATAGAGGAGAAAATGTCTTATCAGAAGCCATTCTATGATAAAACTAGTCTTGGATTCAACACAACTAAAGCAAGTGAAGAAAGCAAGGAACCAGATCTGAAAATGTCTGAAAGCATAGATGAAAATAAATCTGATGAAAGTGACAAATCTGAAGACACATCTAAAGAAGAAGAACCACCTAAGAAAGAGGATTCACCTAAAGGTATGCAAAGAGAAGTCAAAGGTAGATGCTTTTCTTGTAATACTATTGGTCATATGAAGAAAGATTGAACAGGTAAGCAATTCAAACCCCTTAATGGTTATTGTTATAATTGTCATGGTTTTGGACATAGAGCTATTGAATGTAGAAAACGTAAATTTGTTGAGAATAATAATAGCATTAGAATGTTTAGAAATACTAATCATGCAGATAAGAAACCTACTAAAGATATGAATAGAAGAAATGGAGTAGTATGTTATAGATGCACTAAGGCTGGACACATTGCTAGAAACTGCAGATCACAAATAAGTCAGCCTGGATCAAGATATGTAAACAATGGAATAATTTGTCACATATGTAACAAGATTAGACATACAGAAAGGTTTTGCAGAATGAACAACAGAGTTTTTCATCCTAACCCTAACCCTAGAAGTCATGTAAGGAGAAATGAAGATGCAAACAACGGTCAGAAAGGATGCTGTAGTAATTCAGATGAAGTAAAGTTTGTTAAAATCATAGGTCAAGGAGACACAATCAGCACTGAAGGTAATTAGAAAGGTGAAGTATCAAGTGGTATGAATGAATCTCTACCTAACCCATCTCTAAGTACTTAATTCATGAAAATTACTGTAGAATAGGAACTTAGATTAGTATAGAAGTTAATATATGATGAATTGAGTCTTGTGCAGTTAATGCAAGGTATTATATGATGTAAAGATGCTATGGTTAAGAGCACATAGAAAAATATTATGTTTTGTGAGATCGCAAGGATTTTTAAGTTTTGCAGGTTAACAAAATCATCTTTTTGGAAAGAAGTGGCAAAAGAATTGAATGTGATGTCAGATCTATGTGAGATTGAAATGATAAAAGGTTATGATTGGTATTATTTGATCATCAAAGTGAATACAAGTGTTAAGGAGATCGAAGAGCAGTGATTTGAAGCATTTTGCAAGGATTTGGTGAAGGATTTTCATGCCGAATCTACACAAGCCCTAATATTGTGGAATCGAGGTATTTTACTTGGCAGATCTTTAAATCAGTTAAGGAAATAGTAGAAGCCATGGATGTTTCATTGATTCATAATATTAGAGATAAGAATAGACCTAAAATGAAAAGGGAACCAATAGAACCCTTGGAAGATGATCCTAAGTTAGCTTTATCATCCGTACCAGATAGAGTTTTACATCTAGAAAATGTTAGAAGTTATCTGGGATGTAAGCTAGAGACTCTCAGAGATAGTGATTTCACACAAGAATATCAGAAAATCTACAATCAGGATATGTCATTAAAAGTAGGGTTTGAGCATTTGGAAGATAATGAAATTGTTAAGTATGCCTTACGATATGAATTTGACAATGAGGAATGTACCAAGATTATCTTGAGTACAATTCATAATGGGAAGTTTTGGTTAGATGACAGAGTGATAGATATCACAACTGACCTAATTCATGAAGTAACTGGTCTTTCTAAAACTGGTTCCATTCCTTTGAATGAGAAGAACATGAGGAAAATAGTTATAGACAACACAAATTCATCTTACAATGGAAGGGGTATATTAATTAGCAAGATTCAACAAGATGATGTCAGATATTTGTGTAAGATCCTGACAACTAAGTTTTGTGCTAACTCTAGAGAAGATGACATGGCAGTATGAATGATACATGCAACATATCTAATGTGTGTTGATAAAGTGACGGTTGACATGTGTGAGATTTTGAGAATTCAACTGTTTGAGAATTTGGAAAAGATAAAGAAGAATAAGAATTCCCAATTTAGATTCTCATCATTGATCACTTATATGTTTTTTCATTTGTTGAGAAGATTTCCTTACACCATTCAAAATGATTGGAATGATGGCCAAGCCACAATGGAAAGGATTAACAAAGTATTTAAGAGACATGTTATTGATAAGGTAAATGAAAGTGTAATGCTGGTAATCAAAACATTTCAGAATGTGATGTCAAGCAGATCAAGGATCCCTCCATCCTTAGTAGAAAAATACAAAAATGAGATATGTTTCATGGTTGATACTAACTTTACATACATAGAAGTAGTAGAACCTAGAGTAGAATTCATAGACCCTCTTGGCTATGAAATTTATGAGACTGAGATAGAAGAATATGTGACTAGAATACTTAAGAGAAAAATAGACATTCACAGTGACAAGTTTGGAACCTTTGAGGAGACCTTCAACTCCGCAAAGTCTATCCTTGAAGAGAAACAGTCTAAGAAAAGAGTTGAAAGTACAATCAAGAAAATACTAAAAGATACAGGGATGACTGAACATGAGTTCTTGATTGCCAAATAGACAGCAGCAACAATGAAGGACATTGGACAAAAGGAAGTTTTGTCTATACCTCATTTATCATCAATTCCAGTACAGAAAGAAGAAACACAAGTTAAGGTAAAAGTGGAAGCAACAGAGAAAGATCAAGAAACAACTAGATTTACTAGATCAACCTCATCCACTCCTAGTAAAAGAATGAAAGAAATTGCTACTGGACCAGGTAAGAGGCAGAAGACATTAGTGCGACCAGTTCCAAGGAAAATTACAGAGATTAAAGAAGATGAAGTTACTACTATTAAGAAGAAAACTTGGAAACCTAAAGTTGAAAAAGTGAATGAGCAGATTATACAAGGTGGAGACTTTTCAAAGATGAACAAATATTATGATCTATATGATTATTCAGAAAGATTGAACCTAGAAAATGCAACAGTGAAGCATATGATTTTGTTTGATAAGAAATTTGACACAATTCAGGGTAAGATACTTGATGATTTGTATAAGAAACTAGTAAATAGAAAGAAAAGAGCATCAGAGGAAGATAAAACTATAAGAGAAAATCTAGTAAGAAAACTATGTGATGTGAGAGATGAAGGACACTTCAAACAAATCATGAAGGATATAAACACCCATCTAAGAACTAAGAAGAGAACCATTCAAATTATGGGAGGCCAATATGAAGAAATAAATAATAGAACAAGCAATTATTAAGGTTATGACAGAGTATGCTAGAGAACCATCAGTTGTAGCAGAACCTATAGAGCAAGCTGAAGAAGCAGAACAATAGGACATTCCCTCTCCACTAGCTATCAATATTGAAGATGAAGCCATGAATGTTGATGGAACAAAGATCACTTTGGATAGTGATGATAACTTATTCAAGAATCTTGAAAACATTGTTGACAATTTATCTTTTGAAGAATAGGACAGTGCCAAAGGAGAAGAGAAAACATAAATCAGAATTGAAGAACCTAAAGTGACAGAAAAACAAGTATATGTTCCCGCTATGGAAGAAGTTAGTCTTACACCTAAGACTGGTAAGAAAACTCAAATTGATTCTATATTTGAGAGTTTGGGAAAGGAAGTTGATGATGATGATCAGATGGAATTGATCACTTCTTTGAACAAGATTATTGGGAAGAACAAAAAGGTAAAGAATCTTGAAGGATTCCTAAAGGAGCTTACTGAGAAGTTACAAGGTATTGTAACCACACAAGTTACAGAAGCTGACCCTCTGGAAAGAGCAAAGAAAGTAATGAAAGCATTTGATGATGAGTTTACCAACTTGTCTGATATTGCAAAGGCAAAGGCTCAAGCAGCCTATGAGGCCAAAACTCTTTTGGATATTAGTCAAAACATCAGGAATGATATCAAGAATCTTGATATCAGCATAAAAGATTTGAGAATGAATTTGGAAAGAGGAAAATCATTGTACATTCAGTGTACAAATATAGTGAACCTGACAATAGAGGAAGAGCAAAAGATAAAATTTAAGGAAGCAAAAATTCAAACTGAAATAAACCTTCTTTCAAGTCCCAATGTGAAGGTACTTGATGTTGAGAAGAAAATCTGCAAGATATATGACGATATAAGAATTTTACAAGATGACAGGGATAGGAAACTGAAAAGATTCACTCTATTGAGAGAGCATGTTTCTATAAAGTTGAACATTGTTGAAGGACAACTGGAAGAATGTCTTTTATCCAAGACATCTTTTCAGAAGTTCAGTTTTCAGAACCTCCAAGCATGTGAGATAGTGTCTTATGGATAGTGCACACTACTCAGTGTTGTAGAGTCAAATAAGAAGTCATGGGAGAAAGAGCTAGAGGCCATGAAGATTAACTTTGCAGATTGTGTTGCAAGCCTACCAGCTTTGCAATATTGAATCAAGGTATAATAGTTTTGACTGAACATAGTTTTTGTCACCCTCCTTATTTTTTATTGTCATTGTTGTACAAGGGGGGGAGATATATAGCATAAAATTGTTAAGAATACATACTCTTAGGGTGAGTACAGTATATAGTTAAGATTTATGGAGTCATAAGGATAGTTTATAAATTTTTTGCACTATGGCCACAATTTTGAAATTTTGGAGTCTAAGACTTAGCCAATTTTCTCATATGTTGCCACCAATGACAAAGGGGGAGATTGTTGGAAATTTGGCTGAGTTGGTTACATAGATGTTGTCATTATGGAAACATATTTTCTACATTAAGATCACATAGGTTAGAGAGCAAGTATGACAGAGCGCATGCAAAATTGTCTAAGTATAAGACAATGTGTTTTTATCAGTGTACCCGAGAATAATTTTTTTTAGCGATGTTGATTGGAGTAAGTTCAGTGCTTTCACACTTGAACATAGACTCTATAGTGACTATTGAAGACTCACCTGAGATCGCAAGTCAGTACGGCATGTACGAAATAAGTTATGATAGTTTTACTAAAGACAGTGTTAAGCCGATTGGACAGTTTATGAAGACAGAATTGGTAAAGAGTTAAGGGATTATTTTGTTTATCAAAATAATGACTTAACAATATAAAGGGATGACATCCTAGATGTTAAACCTTGGATAAAGATATTTTGTATTATGTAAGCTAATTGGAAGAGTTATTATCTCTAATAACTTGTATAAAGATGTAATGATGTAATGTAAGAAAAGATACATATACATGTGATGTAATAGTGATAGTGAAGAGCAGGGAAAAGATATTGATGTGAAGTTGCAAGCAGTATAAGGGTATGTACTTTGACCTATTTTGTAATCAGTAAATATTTTATATTACTTGTTTGGGTAGTGGGCTCATCCAGTAATCATATTTTGTACTACCAACTCCTAATAGGGTTGAGGCTTCTAACAAGTCCTATAGTCCCTTAATCAGGACTGAGACACTATATGAATGTAATAGACTCCTAATAGAGTCAACATCCTTAACATGATACTTTTGATTAGTGGATCATTGTGGGTACCATCCCCAATGGGGTTTTCCCTTGGCCAGGGTTTCCTCAAGAACAAATAATGTGTTATGAGTTCTTTAATTTTATTGCTATGCATGTTGTTTAGTTTCTTATGTTATGCATGCACTAAGATAATCTATTATATCCATAATTGGGAAAAAGTAAAAGATTGTAGAATATTGATTCACCCCCCCCCCACCTCTCAGTATTCCCTATTTCTAACAAAGTTACCTTCCATTGTGATAATCCACAATTTGTTTGCAGGGTCAATTGGAGACAAATAGGAGAAGAGCCTTATTTTCTCAGAGAGGAGGCCTAATTGGGTCTCTTCCTTGTAGCCCTAAATAAAAAAGGAAGTATGAGATCGATAAGTGGGATTGGTGAAGCAAGAGTTGAAATATGTCTAATGGGACCATATAAGACACTTTCCAACACATCCTCACCCCGAAAAGTTCCCAAGTCCATTTGGAGGTGTTAAGCCCTTGTTCTAGCTTAAGGGTCAATATGTGCATGGAAGTGATAAGCACCAAGAATGGCTTTTGTCTGGGTTGATTATTGTTGGTAGTTTGGTTGGGGTGTAAGATTAGTGGATTGAGTTATTATAGGCATCCTATGGGTCAACGATGTCAGTGAGCACACCTAGGGTTCACTAGGTTGACCTAGGCAAGGGCTTGTGACTAGCTCTTCCCAACCTCCCTATCACATCCTTAGTGATTTTGGCTGGAGGTGACAATGTTGTAGAAACTAACTTTGACTAAGAAGTGGCAAATTGTTTACCTTTATGGACAACAGTAGTCCATGTGACATCATCTTTAGAAACCTCTGGAGCACATGAAACATCTGGCATTTTCAGAGGAGCCCTGAGCTTATGAATAGCCAAGGGACAATCTTTAATCTTGTGATCCGCAAAATGACATTAGAAGTATTTGTTCAGTAAATTTAATTTATATAACTCGTTGGGTAAAACATTACCCACCAATCTGAATATCAATTGATTCTCTAAGGTCCTGGGCAAGGTTAATTTCAACACAAGTCCTCTTTTAAGGGTGAACATGATAAAAACACTCTAGCTTCATGCATACCATCCTATCTAGGGACTAAGTGATATTTTTTAGAAAAGGCCAACAAGGCAGAGGCAAACCAGGAAATTTGACCCAAATGGGCACTTTAAGCTTCTTATCATCAAAGACTAAAAAATATCTCGACCAAGACTAAAAAATAAGAAGAGAAGTGCAGATAATCTAGTGACCATATTTTAGAATGCCCTCAACGTAAGAAGGGTTCTCAAAGAAGAACAAGAAAAACACTTTGGTAAGGTTTTGCACACCATCAAGGCATACCCCATGAAGGAGCCAAGACTAAAAAAACCAATCTATTAGCACACTTATGGACAAGACTCTACCCACAAAGTAACCAATTAAAGTGAATCTTTCTAACCTTTCATAGACCTTATTGAAATCCAGCAAAGCCAAAACAACATCGGATGAGGAGAAGACTTACCTTGTGAAATATCTTGGGAAAGAATTTCCTAAGATGCTTGCTCGGCAAAGCCATGAATACTTGTAGCAAACACTTTGATGCCAATAGAAAATGTTTGGCCAAGAGTGGTTGAAGCCATAGAAAATGGCAAAGAAAAACCCGCAATTAATCCAATATGGTGTAATTGGTGAGAGACCAAGGTACGGTAACCCAAATGAAAACCCTAAAAAACCTATGGATGCAGGAGAAGAGTATAGTTGCAGAGATCCTCACATTCAATTAGAACAATTTCAATTGATTTTTATATTTGAAAGTCTATAAAGGAAAAAAAATTAATGATAGAAAAATATTTTACAATAATAACACAAGGAAGTGTAATTTCATGAGTGCATAAATAAAATCTTTTATCTTATACTTTAAATTTGACAATTGTTTTTTATTTATTAGAGTAAAAGAAAAAAGTAAAAAATTTATTAAATTTAGGGTTACTTGGTTTATGTAGTTGATTGTTTTATATTTAAGGTTTTTTATAGTATAATATATAAAATTGTTGAATTAATTTTCTTTCACAATTGTTTGATATGTTGATATAGTTATATCTTTAACATAAATAAATAATTGATTACAATCTTAGACAAGAAATATATCTATCTAAATTTTTTCTAGAAATAACTTGTTTTAAAATAGGTAAATAATTTATTAAAATTATAGATTAAGAAAAGTTTGAAATACACTATATAATGAAACATCAATAGAAATTTGTATACATCAATGTTGGCTAGTAATTAATGAAAATGTTTAGAAGCAATTTGAAGACCACCAAGGATAAATATATGTCCTATACTCTAAGTCACATTCAACCATCACACTTGATCTTATTTAATTAATTAATTCAAAATGACCCACTCAACCTTCCACATGTTGACTTCAAAATGACAATGTTTGATGTCCTAAATTTCAATTTTCACATTTCTTATTCTTTTCCTACTATCTATATATATATATATATATATATATATATATAGACACTAACCATTGCACTTTTTTATTTTTGTGTGCAAGCGTTAATTAAGTCAATAGGCTTTTTATTGTGGGCATCGCTCATTGACATAATTGTCTAATGCAGGAACATTTTCCGATCAAATAGGAAAAAGGTGATTGATGATTTATACCACGAGTGAGTTAGGTTTTGTGGAGTTTTTGGCGGATAGGTCAGTGATTGTTGGAGATTGTTTTGGAGACCCACTTGCATTCGTAGTAGGGAAGGGCAAAGTAGTAAATAAGAAAAAATGTTTCTGAGCAAACATGCTTTGTTCAGGGACAAATAAAGATGCAGGGGAGGCACCAAGAGCAGCAAGAGAAAATACAGTAGCAGAGCCAGATGTATGGAAATATAGTGTCATTGGAAATTACAAACAAAGCCTGGTGCAGGTGCAAAGCTCGTGGGTGCAGGTGGTGCTACTAGGCAAGCTGCTGGGGGCATTTCACATGATCACTAAGCCCTATAGTTCCGCAGGGCTATACATTAGAAACATAATCATATCCAAACCTTAGGTTGCAACTTTAGTAAAATCAAAGATTGCACCCAAGGTAAAGCCTAATAACGACATCACCTAATGTGAAGCATCCTCACTTGCCTGCATCATTTGCAGTGCAAGTCTTTGCTTGGCCATGTTTCTTTTGTTCTACATTTTCGCCATTTGTATGGAAATGTGTGGGGAGTATTAGGACTTGTAGAATAGGCTTCTGATTAGAAATTTGAAAATTTTCTTTTGTTTTATGTCGGCAAACATTGTCAAAAACTCTCTTAATGCCATTCTCCGAGTCTTTCTTGAAGAGTGTAGAGTGAACTGTTCATTTTCCCTGTTTTCAAATTTCCATACTGGTACAGGTAGTAGGAATGGTGGAAGATGTAGTGAAAATCAACTTTATATTGCCAAAGTGCAATTTATTTGAAAGTTTCCAAAGCCCTATCACCGAATCTATTCTCGATTCAAGACTCTGAGATTGTCACAGGTAGAGAGGATGTTGGCAAAGGATGTGGAATTTTACATTATATTTTTTAACAACATTACTTTGAATGTTCTTTTACATTATACTTCTGAACAACATTTATTTCAATGTTCTTTTACATTATACTTGTACACTATCAAATAATTCACATGCCTTGCATGTGCTTTCACATTCCCAGTAAAACATTTTTCAACTTGTACACTTCGATAGGAATCCACCTCCTATTTCAATGCTTCAGCTTCTCACAAGTAGATGACATTTACTTAGAGTTTAGATTAAAAAATAAAATAAAAAATTACAAACTAAATTTATGTAAAAAAATTATGTCAAAGAACACACAAGATTACAAAAAGGTTGATCTTCAAAATTGGAAGATAATTTTTGACAAATTTTATTAGGATATTTTAAAGAATAAATGATAAATTATAAATTCTACAAATTTGATTATGGTATAATTTTAAAGAGTCAATTAAATATAGGTTTTTAAGGGTTTTTTCTATTTTATATAAAAAGAGGGGAAAAGGTTTTTTTTTGTTTTTTTTTCTAATGAGAGGACTTCATTATGTGATGTTGTTATGAGGATTCAACTATGTAGTTTTCATATGGTAAAGATGTTTTTTCTTAAATGAAGTTCAACTTAGATCATTTGATATAAAAAATCATTCACTACAATCACTTCGAAGAATAGTCCTCACTTCAATTATTTTGACTATAAGGTCCAAAGAACTATTGAAAAATAGTTGTTATTTAATTTTTCTTCAATTAAAAATTTATTAAAGAAATTATAATTGAAGAGTCTTTATAGAATTTTAATATGTATATTTTTTAATATTTTTTTGTCATTAAGTGTATTCTTGTATTTGAAAGTCAATATTTTTTTTAACTTTTTATTTGCCGTCGAATATATTACACAAAGCATATTTAAGGCTTTATTATGGGAGCTTTTGCTCCTAGAAACTTCGTCGTCTTTTTAATCCACCTTGTCTGGTTGTGTGCTTACAAACGACAGCTGATATTTTTTTTGTTTGTCAACCTGCTTGCCTACTTGCTAGGTTCGTCCGACAGATGTCCTCTCAATTTTATGAACCTCTCTTCCATTTTCCCTAGCTGTCGTCCCCCTCTTCCCACCGCTAAGGAATTGTTCTCCAAGTGTTGTAAACCCTAACCGCTTGAAACTAGAATTTATATGCATGATTTGAATAAGCAGACAATCTAGAGAAGAATTTCCAAACCATTGATGATGCAGATGCAAGATGGGATCTGAGCATAATCACAAATTTGTAGAGCATTTGGAGGTATAGAGCACGTCGTAGGTGAAGATATGAGTTCCACACCTAGAAGCAGGCAAGGCTCTCCCAGAAGCTCATATATTTCGCCCTCTTCATCTTATTCTCCCTTCAGAGATGGCAGTGGAAGTTTGCCCTTCGTAAAAATAGGCAGCAGATTGTCAAACATCGCCGTTGTGTCTCCAAAGTAAAGTAATAAGCTGTGATGGAGGAATTTTCTGTTCCAAGCGAAGGGAGTTTTGCAGGGGAGAAGGCAAAAGAGAAGGTGAGTGAGAGGGATCTATACTCTGTATTTACTCAAGAATGGTATTTTTTACACTGTAGCAGAGGTGGATTAGGTTAACAAAACTTGGTTTGTGAATGGCGGTCCACTATTCCATTATGTATGCTCCTCTGCTCTACAGTCTCAAAACTCATAATGCCCCTGTTGCTGGATCCCATAGAATTGTAGGGGCACCATATGGAACTCGACGACAAAGGGAAGGCTTCAGTAGCTGTTGGTACTGGTGCACCAGATCATAAACTTTATGTGGGACTTATAGGACTGGAATTGGATTTTTACAACATGCACCACCTTCACTCTGTAAAATGAATCTGGTGGTACCTTTGTTCGGTCAACTATTGATGGGTTCACGGGTGAGACACAATCAACAGGGGCTGCTTCATTGGTTAGTGCTGCTACTATTCATGCAGAAATTGGGGCTGTTACTGATCATTGCTAAAAAAAAAAAAAATTTGCAGAAATGCCATGCAAAGCTCCTATCGGCTAACCGTTGTGTGCAGAAGAGCACGCGACTGCTAGTTTACTATATTTTACTATCAGCTTAATCATTGCACCATATTGGTGCAAGTTCTTCTTATGATAAAAGAAATACATAGTAAGGAAAGAAATATTACAAAACTGTGTTATGTAATGACCTAAGATCTATTTTGAGAGAGATGCCCATAAGTGAGTGAAAGCCTCCCAAACTCTCTCCTCTTCTCCCGTCAAAACCACTCCGCTCGCTTCTCCTTTCTTCTCATCTTCTCCTTCATCATCACATATGTGCGCCCGTGATTGTTTGTAGCGTGAAATGCAATAGTGGATGATGGAATGTTGTGTGAAGAGCGCTGTCCATACCCATTTCCCCTTCTCCAACTCCATCCACTTATAGCCCGCTATATTTGTTTTACGCTGCGTATTTTTCGTATCGTATCCCAACTGCAATGAAGTTTCTGGAGATTCACAATTCACAACATAACATAGAAGAATGCAGCGAGCGGTAGACGGCCATTTCAGGGATGGGTCGGATTTGATCTTCCGATTAGCGAAGGAGTCAACGACAGAAAGATTGGGCAAGGCAAAGGATTTTACAACTGCGGAAGCATCAGTGCCCGCCTGCGCGCATACTTTTATTTCTGCAGACTGAAGTGTTGTCCTTTCAAAGTCTTTGATAGCTTCATCTAGTCCAACTGGATGCTTGGCAACCTCAAATGGCACATTTTTTATTTCTTGCAAAACACGATTCACAATATTCTTCAGCAGCCTCCCCTCATCACTGAACATTATACCAACGGGCAAAACGAAACAGGGGAAAAAATCATTAACATATTGAAAAACTGAACAGACCATAAATGCACTCAATGCAGAAGATGAACGACAAAGAGCAAATATACAGCAAAAGCGAAGCGACATAGAAGGAACATCACTTGGCGTGTAAGGGACAATTTGAAACAAAAACATCCAACAAATGGAGAAGATAATTTATGAGAAAAAGTTTAGTGCTAGAGACAGAGTATTTGGTACTTACTCTTCATTACGAACGATGTCATCGAAATTATATGGAACATTCTTGAGCGCAATCTTCCACTCTCCAAGTTTTTAGAAGCGCGCTGGTTATTTTTCCGACAAAAATGTACTACAGACCAAAAAAAAATCAGATACACAGTCATTTGTTTTCAAAAAATTCTTGTCATTTTCAATTTAGAATATGTAGATCATGAAGAACAGATCCTGAAAATTTTGTAAAAATCTATGGTGTTTTAAGATTTTTCAAATCTGTACTGTGGTGCATTCCTTCGGGAGGATAGCCGCGTGAAAACGCTTCAGCATAGGCTAAACTTCTTATTTGGATTGACTTTATGATGATGAAAACAATTGTTAAATAATAAGATGATAGTTTTGATAGGAAGTAATGTTTCATTTTAAAGTACCAAATCAAAATCTACTTGGTTTTTTTTGTATTGAATAAAACAATATTTACAAAGAAAAATCAAAATTTACTTATTGAATGTTTCTTGTATGTTCTCAGATTTTATTAATTAATGAATGTGACAAATATTCAATTGAATCTCTTTAAATACACAATGAATCCTACTATTTGTATGCACCCTAAAATGGTCGCCTAGACTTTGGGCCCCATTTATTAAATTTATTAAATATCAATTCCTGAATCAATGCTTTGCAATATTCAAATCAATCTCCTTGATCAAATCATAACTATTTCAATTATTTCAATTTTTCCTAAGGTTTGGTCATGTCATCAATAATTTTATTTAATTAAAAGAAATAATCCCTTTTAAATAAATAAAATAACTTTTTCAATTGAAAGTAATATCTCTTAAATAAAATAATGTTATTTAATTAAAATCCTTTTTTAATTAAATGATTTTATTTTATTTAATTAATATTCATCTCTTAATTAAATAATCTTATTTTATTTAATTAAAAGAGAATTATTCTTTTAAAATCCTCTCAAAAGATCTTTTGTGATGAAAAATGAAATAAGTGAAATAAAAATAAATAAAATAAAAAGATTTCCTTTTCTCTCCATACTTTCTAAAAATCAGATTTCTTTCATCTTTTTACATTAATCTCACATTGATCTTGGAGATGCAATATCTTCTACAATTTCTTATATAAGGAGCCCTCTCCTTCTCAATTAGAGATCTAGAATTTTCATATTATCATTACGCTGAAGATTTTCTTGACAACATTAGAGCTTTAGAAATCATCATTTTAGATTGCACATTTAGTTTAATTTTCATATAGATTAATTAGTGAAGTAGTTTATTTCTTGTATTGCATATAGATTAATTTCAATAAAATAGTTTATTTCTTGCAATCATATAGTTTAATATTCATTTCAATAAATTAGTTTATTTTCTTACATTTGCAATCATATAGATTAATTTTATTTGCATGCAAGAACTCGATTCAATGGAGATTAGCATTCTTGCTTCTCCTCCTTGAATCTCTTGTTCTGTGGTGTACTTGCATGGGTTCAATCTGAGGGCCCCTCATAATAATTCGTGCACTCCACAGATAGAGAGTTGTGAATCGATATTGAAGAGCTCATTATTGGGTATTCTTGAATGCAAGGATTCACAAAAGTGTGACCATTTTCTATCACACACCATTAATATATAATTAGTCAAATCCCAAGTCAAACAATATCTTGTTGTTTAATGTTTCATTAATTGAATTTGGTTAGTCATTAGAAGTTATTTCCATGAAGACAATAAAATTGATCATTTTTAAAATACTTTCTAGAATTTTCTAACTGCTCATACCTTATTTTGTAAAGAAAAAGTTCTAACCAAATATCCATTTTTTTTCTATCATTTTTAGGTCTATGTTTTTCTATCAGTATTTATTTCTACAAAGGTACAAGTTAATCAATACATAGCTTGTTGTTTGAAGTTTTGTACATTGAAGTTGATTAGTCTCTAGTGATTGTTTCTATGAAAGAATTTAAGTTTGATCATTTTATTAATTTATTGATTGACAATTTGAAAACTTTTGGTTTCTCATGTCTTATCTAGTAAATAAAAAATTCAATCTATGAAACCCGTTTTTCCTATCATCCTTTGGCTCACATGCTTCTATTGATATTTATTTCCAATGTATGTAGAAATCAAAGTCATAGCTAGTTGTTTGACGTTTCATACATGAAAACGGATTAGTGTTTAAAGCTTGTTTCTATGAAAGAACTAAAGTTGATTATATTATTGGTTTATGTGCTAGCCATTTAGATTTTTCTAACTTTTCACACCATAAAAAATAAAGTTCAAGTCATTTAAAGCCCTTTCCTTTCCATCACTGTTAGGGCCACATGTTGAACTATTAATATTTAATTTTGTGTATGTAGATGTCAAGACGTAATTGATTTCTTCATGTTTGGTATGTTAAGTTTGATTAGTCTTTGAATATATTTTTTATGAATAGAGTAAAATTGATCAAATTTTACTGAACATTTAATGTGTTGGTTTATAAATTTCTATATTTTCACATCTTAATTTTTTATAAGAATATTCAAACTATAAAAGTATTTAAATTGATTAGTATTTGGTATTTATTCCCATATATGTAGAAGTCAAGTCATAGCTAGAAACTAATTAGTATTTAAGGGTTGTTTCCATGAAAGGACTAAAGTTGATAATTTTGTTATTTTACGTACTAGCAATTTGGAAATTTCTAACTTTTCACACCATTAAAAGGGGTGTTCAACCTATAAGCCCTTTTATTTCTATCATCCTTAGAGCTGCATGCCTATTGATATTTCCTTTCATGAATGTAGATGCCAAGACATAGTTGACTACTTCATATTTGGTATATTAGTCTTTGGGCTATGGAGAAGGAAAAAATATACCGACCTCAAGCCTAATTAAAGTCTTGAAGGATGGGCCTTTCCTTGCACCACCTCACTTCTACTAGCACTTTGGTGTGCTCAAGGATCTACAAACTAAACGTCATAAAGAGGTTCAATATATTAAGATTCTAAATGCAAACAAATTAGGTGATTAAAATAATTAAGATGCTAGGTATGGAAAACTATAAGTAACTTAAGAAACTAAAAGATAAAAAAAAATGTTTTAACTATAGGAAATGAAAAAGATAACTATTAAGAACAAGCACCAAACTTTGTGAGCTTATTATCTTAGATGATTCAATTACAATAGTGTGGGTATGAAATGCCAACACAACACACATTCATCCTGTATAGACTGAGTATAAAGATGGTGACAAAAAGAAAAGAAAATTTAATAGAATGATGAAATACTAAATGAAAGTAAACTAAACTAACTAGAAATGAGCGCAATAAAAAAATATGATGAAAATTTTTATTACACTATGAAACAAAAGGGTGAGGGAAGATATTATGCCGAAATTGATAGTTGATGAAGTTGATGAATCAAACTCATTTCTTCACAAACTTGCACACACGGAAATAACAAAAAGTGTTGGGTGGTTGTTGGAGACCTGCCTCATTCAAGTCCCTGCTTTGGAGTTTCTAGCTCCACAATAGCCAATTCGACACAATGAAAAATGGTTATAGATAACCATAGGAAAAATAATAGACATGGAGATAATATTGGAATAAATATAGAAAATTGATATAAACAATCAAAGATAGTACTAAGATGAAATTAAAAGACTCCCTTCAATGGGACGGAATCTGAATGATGAAGATGGTAGTATCAACATGTTGTTGATGTGATGGGAAGCTCAAAAACTTGATTATAAGCTTAAAAGTGTGTAGACGTCTAAAAACATCCCTTGATGCACTTATTAATTTAATTTAATTTAATTAATACCCCCTTGGTATTATAAATAATTTCAATTACTTAATCATACTTAATATGTACATCGAGACCTATTTAACTAAATTTGTTTAATTAAATAGACTCATCATTGAAATTATTTAAATTTAATTTAAATACACCCTTCTAATGTATTAAATTTTATTTAATACATTTCCCCCATAAAGTCTCTTTTTAATAAATTTATATTGATGTAATCCCCCATATTCCCATTTTCTTCTAAACCATGATTTGATGGAATTAATTTTAATCTAAATCTAATCCCTACCTAAAACCTAGCCTACACCTATTATGTTTACCCACTAAGCCTACCCACTTGAGTTAATCCATGATTAACCCTTAAAAAGGTGATTCCTAACCTATTAGTGCTAATTGGTTACTCACACATGTGTGAATAACCTTCCCAAAAATAACCTTTCCCAATAATTTCTTAAAAATCCTAAACCAGGAACTCTTACACCAAGTCCTTTATTTATAAAAGTGTCATTTTGGACCTTTCCCCCTTACATGAGTACTTTGGTACTTGTAACCCATCATATCCGAAGTTTGTCACATATCTGTGAGAAACTTTGAATTTGCATGGCTTGTCTTTTAGCCATGTTTCCATTGTGTGGCTCCTATGTGGATGCCATATAGGTGCCACCTCATCTAAGCCCTTAAACCTCTCCCATAAATCTATAAATAGGAGCATTGCCTCAAGCATTTCATCCATTAGTTATTTGCATTGTCATCATGTTATTTTCATTCTAGGATTTATTTGAGCATTTTTAGCTATATTTTCTTAGTTTACAGCTTTTCATATCAATAACATGTTAATTTCATCTTAGTTTTGAATCCATTGTAGGTTGAATCTTACATTTTCATACATCTTTAGTCATCTTGGATCATCATTGCACACTAGTTCCTCATACTAGTTGTGTAATAATCTTGATCTCTATTAGTTTGCATTTAGCTACACATCCATCTTTGATAGCTTGCGTTCGTTGGGGATTTACATAAATTTGTTTTGGAGAGCAATAACCACATTTCTCCATAATGAACAAATCAAATAGAATAAAGGTGCTTCCATTTTAGTTCACCAGAGGTTGTGCGTTTGAAGTCTATTTGTGTTAGTCTTGTTTAAATGTTTATTTCTCCGAAAGTTTGACATGTTTGAGCCTGACTACATAGCGTATGAAAAAACATCTATATTTTTGCATGCTCGATGGGACCCATGTCCCACTCCTTTCAATTATTTTTTATATTTTGATACATCTACAGGCCTAGATCTCGCATCGATGTATCCATTTCATGTAGAGGTGTCTCCGTCTGTAAATCATAGTCTTTGAAAATAAACATACACACTTGTAGACTGGAATCTCCACTTTTCACTGTGTCACACTTGGTTTTGCAAGATAATCAATTTTTGTTACATTTCTATGGTTTTTGCATAACTTTACATTTAGTTTTTTGCAGAGATTGCTTTGTTGGAAAGATAGAAAGACACACGGTCAAATGGATAAAGTGGTGTCGTTTATGGAAACAAAATGATCTCTAGACCTTATTACCACATTTTTAATTTATCAGAAGATCAGTTTAAGTGGCAGAACAAATTTTGGCTAAGTACAAGAAACGAGGCATAATGTTCTTACTACGCAGAGAGTTTTTTCGGTTGACGAAGGCTACCAATTTAGTATTTTGGAGAGTGCATATAAGGAAAGCATAATCAACGTATATTATTGTTAATTCCAAAGTCCATATCAAGATCTATTGGCACGTAGAAGATATAGAATTTTGAGTGGCAGTTTTCAAGGTTAACAGTTAGAAGCGGCTAACATGATAAGAAAATCTTCCTGCGCAAATTGGTAAAACATTTTCAAGAGCCAAAGCATTGTCAAATTACTGAGCCACATGTTATGAGGTTTATCAATGATTATCCTTAATTGAATAGAGAATTCATTTTTTTTGGTGGTTAAGCAAAAAATAGTTTACATTTCCCAAGAATGTTTTTACGTCGACATCGAGAGATGCATTATGTATTGCACAAGTATAAAATTGATGATAAATATTAGGAAATGTTGTTGAAGGTTGTTATATGTTTATGGATGTATGAATGAGGTGCAACAACCATTAAATTAAATCTTTCAGGACAAAGATTACAGACGTGATAAAGTTGATTGATGCATAACAAAGTTCAAGTTAAATCGGTGATTCTAGGGGTATCGGTTCTTTGTTGGTAATTACATGGAACTGTAATCAAGAATAGTTTGATGTTATTTTAGTTAGTTCATTATATTTTGATCATTGTATTGATCTTTGTAAAAAAAAGGAGTCTTTTTCGAGGTTGGATCCCAAGGCTAATTGAGTAGTAAACTTGACGCAATGTACCTAAATGCAAGTGCATTCCCAACCTATGTTAAGGATAATATTTATGTAGAGTCTTGGCTTGTAGGTATCATCCCCACCATAGTTTTTCCCCTAACAGCCTGTTTCCACAATAAAAATTCATGTCTTATGGTTTTGTTCCTATTTTCTTTATGTTCGTACATTTTGCTTTTCAGTTTAAGCTTCAAGATATTTGTGAATCATTTCAATAAAATTGAAATTGTTAGAACACTAATTCACCCCCCCAATATTTCCTCTTTCCAACATGACTTTTACAAAAAAAAATGCTGTCCAAAAGTCTAATTTTCTAACCATAGAATTTAACTGTCATATGCGTAGATTGTCATCTCTACATTGTAAATCAACGTCTTCGTAGACCATACAGGTATAAATTTTGGAAAGTGTTAAATTCAGTTTTTTTTTTTGCATTTATTAGTCACTATTGACTCTAGAATCAACATCTGCACCGATCAGTGTTTGTGTTAATTAGTGTTTGCATCTCTTCATGTTTGCAATTTTTTTATAATTTTCTCTTGGTTTTCCTAATAACTAATGTTTATTAATAGTGACAGTCTTACAATAATCATTTTTATACCAACTTAATTGTGAGAGTCATTTCGTAAGAGAATGTAAGGAATCATATAGAATCATTAATAGAAGTTTCTTTTAATTAATTAAAGTTTATTTTTTTAGTTAAAAAATATTTTAGACTCTATTATTTAAGTATCTACAACATGAATTTTGTCATTAATCAAAATCTTATCAGTTAAAATAATTACTTATTCACGTCTCAAAATGAACAATTTTTCTTTATCTTTTAATATGTGTCTTCACTATATTTATAAAAATACATCTATACATTTATTTCATAACAATTAAACTTACAAGACAAAAAATATTTTTGTAGATTTATTTTATTTAGACTCAAGTATATTCAAGATGTTTTATTTAGGAGCAACTAATTTGGTGCACTTATAGTTAAGACAACATCTGTTTTGATGCAAGATGATTGTACAGATCTCGTCCATCTATATCCACAAATACTTGTTGCTTGTTCATTAGATTTTTTGTATTGGAACCCACTTGTACATGACTATTTATGTGGATTTGTTGCACAAAATGCATGTGTTCTAATGATATTACGTAGACTATCTTTGATAACTAATTTGAGAGAATCTAAGTACATATTTCATAAAGAAGTGCTAAAGGTGATTGCCAAATGATTATCCATTGTCTTCAACCCTTTTACATTTAGAAAAAAAATGATTTTTTGGCATTTCTAGGTACCTTTAAGCTTTATGCAGGAGTTTCATCTCCAACTAGAGTTCCAACTACAGTTTGATTCTATTAAAATTTTATTTGATATGGTAAATTAGAGTTCCAACTACAGTTCAATTCTATTATAAGCTCTATTTGATATGGTGAAACAGAGGATCTAAACTAACTAAAATAAATCTAAATCAATATTTCCAATTAAACATTTCTTACTATTTTTTTATTTTTATTTTCCTTTTTTTGAGCTCTTAATACTATCTTAACAAGTTAGTAATTGATAAATAGGAGATATTCTTCTATAGAAAATCAAATTGTGATATTATTATCAAGATTCAACTGTTAACTCAAAAATTACACAATTGAATCATGATGACAATATCACAAGATTACATAAGTTTGTTATATATTTTTTTAAAAATTCTCATATTTTAATCATGAATTATTAAATTAAATTGTAAATACTTTGATAGCAATGGATTCAATAACCTTTCAACTTTGTCTAAGACACTTCAAGCTTACATTAAGGTTATTGTTTTGGCATTCAAAATTCATCATGTTTGTAGCTTGTGAATTGATTTAACTTTTATTATCACCTTGCTTTCCCTATAAATCTAGATCAATAATAGTGTGTTTATCTAATATTGTCCATGTTAGATGATTTTTGCATTAAGACTATTCGTAATATTGTAAATTTTAAAATTTATTTGTGGTTAAAATATTGTGAAACCTCTTAATAACTTCAATGTCATTTTATTTTAAATGATTCTCCAAGAAATATTAAATTTAAATCTTCTCAACTATAATAGCCAAGCATTTCACGTCCCAATCACATTTGAACTTTTTCCAAGTCAATTTGAGTTTAACCAGGTTTGCTACCTTAAAATAATGTTCTACGTTCTCAATTAGATAACATTTAAGGGGTCCTAAAAATCATGTTTGATATCTCCTCATGTGGCTAGAGCTTCATCCTCCAACTATTCAATAGATCTTACTAAATAATGTCATCAACAATTATTTCAAGCATACAAAAGTAGAAGAAAACCAACACTTCTAACATACATTCCTCATCTAAAATAGATCACACAAATTGAACTACTCCCTATTATTGCACAAGTCCAATGGGTGCTATAATTATTTCTATATTTTTCATAGCCCACTTTAGCTACCCGAACGACATTACAGTTGTGAATTAATAACAACACAAATGCTTAACAAAAATAAACCTAATCTCAAACAAGCGTTGCACGCAGCTGGAGTCGTTGCCTAAGGTGTCAAAGATAGAGGAAGTATGCTCATGAGGTTTTTTTGAGATGACCGAAGAGATTCCCTTTAACCTAGGTATAGGTGTATTCTTTTGTGAAGATATATTAATATGGATATAAGCAAACAAATCAAAATATTATAATTTAATGCTAAGTAAATAAAATAATATAAAAATTCTTATATGCAAAATGACACACATAAATAAAATTTTTTGACACATACATCCCCTAACAAAGACAAGAAAGGAAAACTACAATATAAGAAGACAATGTAAACTAGTTCAAAAAGGCCCAAATTTTACTGTTCTCATAACAATAGTGGAGGCACTATGGATAGCATACAAGTTTTTTTGAATTATTACATTTGTTTTATAAGAAACTATGCATCCATTTTTGTGTCAGAAACCAGAAACCTAACAATTATTCGAATGACAAAAATTACATTCGACTGCAAGCAAGTTACAATAACAAAGCCAATTATTTGACAAAAAAAAAGGAGAGTACAACATACTCTTGCAAATTCACTTTTATGTTGTATCACATAAGGCATAAAGTTGTAAACATTCTCAACTCTACTTTTATAACATGTATAAGAAATAAATTTTGTGAATAATCATTTTGAAATGTAAGAGCTCACAATAAGCACAACATATAATTTTTATCCAACATGACCACTCTTCTCTTTATATAGTGTTAATAACAAATTTTTTTCAATATATTTTTTATATGCTAAAAAAATAAAGGTATTGTCCATTACTAATGATTTTGATAAGCATATTTGGCCAGTAGATGTCCTTCCAAGCTAGGACTGATATGGATTTCATTCCCTTTAAAGTTTAAACAAAAAATTCAAAGGAAAGTTTGAGATAGGCTGACAAGAAAAGAATGTGTTGCCACAAGATTAGAGATATAATTTGGAAAATATTACAAACCTGAATATAGGAATATAGAGAAAAGGATCTTCCACAAGATTAGAGATATTATTTGGAAAATATCACGAACTTGAATATAGGAATATAGAGAAAAGGATCTTCCATAAAATTGCTTGGATGAGTACTAGCAGATATAGATGCACACATAAATACAGGATAAGCAACATTCCAAGTTGCACTCCCATCATTCTGCACTCCTTCCTGTTCAATTAAATCATTTATAAATTGGGCACTTGAGTAAGCATTCATTGACAAATGGAAACACAATGTTATCCTACCAGACCCTTGTTGTAGTTGCTTGACATAATCAATAGCATCCCCCAATATACATAGAAGGTGAACTCACTCAATCCAAATTGCATATTGAGAAGTTACACATGAGTACTGATAAAATTGATGAACAAAGAGAGAGACAGAAACCTAAAGGAGACATTAAAGGAATTGGATATAATGAAGGAGAATGTTCTAAGACTAATGATGAATCACATGAAGTGAAGAGTGAAGATAGATCCACTTTTGAAGAACCTAAAGATCAGATCATACCTTTCAGAGGTAGATTCTTTAGATGCAACAAAGTTGGACACATGAAAAGAGATTACAAAAGTAAAGGTCATTTCAAACCCTTTACCGACTAATGTTATAAATGTTATGCATATGGACATAAGAAAGTAGAATGCAAGAAACCAGATCAGTCAAGGAACATACAAGATTACATCAGAGAAGAGTCAACATCCAAGATCACATACTTCAAATGCAATAACCTTGAGCACACTACAAGGTATTGTAAGCTGCAGGTTAATCAGGACAAAAGACCACCTACATGTTTCAAATGCAACAACTTAGGACACAAAAAAGCTTTTTATGTATAATGGAACAAACAATAGAAGAGGACCACCACCTATGGTTATAAAGAAGAATATTGGTGACAATGGTAAAAGTGTTAATGAATACATGGATGAGTTTAAGAATCATTTCAAGTAACCAGAAAATCAAGATGATGAGAAGATATGGAAGGTAAAAGATTTCAATAAGGCATTGGGTCAAGGAGAGACAGTAGATGCTACTGTTTCTTCGCATGATGTTGACATTACTACATCGACCTAGAAGGCCGCATGCCCTTAGGGGGAGCTTTGGATGTAGACAACAGATTATATCCAGCCCCTGATTATGTGGAATAAGCTCATGTGAGCTTAGATATGGTGTGTACAGACACTATAGATTTATGTTTGTGATCGCAGCTCTTAGAGATTCATATCCTATGATCGCGAGATTCATGTTTGACTAGATAGTGTGCGAAGTTGAGCTACCTATGATTAATGCATTCACTCACCTTGCGATGGATAAAACACCTTGAAACATATCATTTCTGCACCATTTGATTAGCAAGGACCAAGGATAACAGAGCTAAGAAGCACTACAACCATCTAGCAACTATATTGTGTGATCGTTTGAAGCAAAAGTTCTTGATTTTGGCATATTCAAGGTATTTAGATTATATACTATACCAGAAGCTATGGTTGCACCTGTCATATTTGATGTTATTGATAGACCAAGGTATAAGTTTAAAAGGCACCGTTTAAGTCGTGTGAGGATGATCTTAAAGGAGCATTTTTGCAAACCTCATATGGCATGTTACACATTGAAGGTATTAGGGCTTATATTCACTATAAGTATGAGACCATAGGTGATGTTGAGATCTATAAGTAATTAGGAGAGATGATAGAGTTTGATGGAAAAATGAAAGAAGAATTCAAACATTTGGAAGAACAATCTATCATTAAGTTAACCCTCCTAAATGAGTTCTATGAAACTGAATGGTTCGAGATCATTCTAAGAAGAATCCATGATCAATTCATTAGGATACGAGAGCAACATGTTAAGATATGTAGCAAGTTGATTCATGAGATAACCAGATTAGACAACATTGGAGCCCTCCCAGTAGCAGAGAAAAATATAAAGAAACAAGTGGAAACCCTAACTCATTCTAAAGGGGATAAGAGAGCAATGACTGTGAATGACATCTTTTAGCAAGATGTGAGATTGGTATCTATGCTACTAGTATATAAGTTGTTTTATAGTAGCAGACCTAATTTTTTGTCAGCGGGGGTAATTATAATGGCCTATAGAATGGTGAAGGAAAATACTAGATATAACTTAAGCAAAATCCTAGCATAATAGTTCTTGGAGAATGTGAGGATTATCAAGAAGGACAAATCAAAAGCTTTCAGGTTTGGTTCACTCTTGATACACATGTACATTCACATTGTACACAAATTTCCCAGAATGCACCCTAGAGCATGGAAAGACAATATACCTACTGGCATACAGATATCAGAGAGCTTTAGGAGATAGAACAAAGATTGGGTAGATGGTGAATTATTGGAAATGATTAAGATCATTCAAAGGCAAATGAAGGAGAGATACAAAATACCTGAGGAGTTGGTAGACAAGTATAAAGACACAATCTATTTCATGGTTGAAACTGATTGTGTGTGCTTTGAAGCACTAGAACCAAGAAAGAAATGGTGCTACCCTATGGGGTATGAGGTCAATTCTAAGGTTCTCACAATACAAGTTGGACATGCACTAGTAGCTGAAATAGATACATCTAAAGAGAGATGGGGAACTTAATTGGAAAAGTCATCGAAAGTTAGAGAAGCACGAGATAAAGGGACAGGGAAGAGGAAAATTTAGAAAATGTTTGATGACATAGCTGGGAAGGTAGGAATTACTAAGGAACAACTAAAAGAAGTAAGAACAAAGATGTTAGAAGGATCCTCTATCATGGTAATTGAAGCATCTCCTCCTTCTAAAATAGAATTTAGGTAATAAGTGCCACAATTGATATAATTGATTTATCAATTACACATGAGAAGATTGCACAAGAGGTTGCACCTACGAGCACTCCTAGGAGATCTACAAGATCTAACAAACCAAGAAGTCCAAAGAAAAAAAGATAGAAGTAGAAATGAAGAAGAAAGAGGAAAAAAAAGAGCAGAAGAAGCCACAAGATATGCAGAAGAAAAACATCAAGATGTTAAAAGAAGAATAATAAGAGATGAAAATCTAAAGACATTAAATAGATATTATGAAAGGTATGACTCTGAAAATCAGTCAGTAATTAAAGACATAGTAATTGAGCACTTGTTGGTCTACAAGAAGAACCTATTATAAATAGAAGGCAATATTCCTAAGGACTTGTATAGAAAGATGGAAATAAGAAAACAATTAGCACATTCAGATGATGAAACTATAAGAAATAAGGCTATTGAAGACATGTTGCCTGTAGTCTCCATACAAGAGAGGGAGGGAATCATTAAAGAGTTGAAACCTCTATTGAGAACAAATGATAGACTTGTGAAGATAATGGCAAAGAAGCATGATGAGGTTATAGAAGACACACAAAAGGCATTGGAAAAATTTCTTATGTGCAACATGCCTGAGAAGATCTCACCTCTCAAGGTTACCAAGCCCACACCTTTAGGAATAGGAGAAAGCTCTAGGACAGCTGAAGAGAGTAAGAAAGCAAGCGAAGTTGACAAGAAACTAGACTTCTTCATTTATGGTGTGCCTATATCACTAGACACTTCACTTGATGTAAATGATCCATTTCAAGAAAATCTGGACAGTGCGATGACAGTAGAAGAGAAAGGACAGAAAGAGGAAGAACATATTAAATAAAAATAGGAAGAAAAAGAACAAGAGAAGGAGTTCAACAACAAGAGAAAAAGCAGGAAAAAGAGACAGGAGAAGAAGAAGAAGAAGAGGTAAGAATTGAGCTTAAACAAGAACCGGATACCTCTTCCACCCTATTGTTGGAAAGTATGGCCAAACAGGTGAGCACTAATGTGGAAAGCATGGATGAGGATGAACTCATGAGTTTATCCTTCATGGTGTTTGCTAAGGTAAAGGAAAGGTCAGAGCAAAAGGGGGATGAGAAGGTAAAGGTGATTGATATGGTAGTAGAGACTGTGAATAAAATACTCCTTACACCTCTTACATTTCAAGGAAAGTATGATGCAGAGAACTTAAACTTGGCATTGGATAACTTTGACATCCATTTTGAGTCACTATTTAAGATCGCAGAGGATAAGGCTAAGAAGAGATACTTAGAAAAGAAGTTGAAGGAAGTTTGTCGGTCCATCTCATGGGACTTGGGCATTCTGAAGGCAACCACAATTAAGGATAAAAACTATGTGGAAAAAGGAAGAAAACTATACAGTTATTGCATCAATCCCAGTAGACACATGTAAAGAATATTGAAAATATTATAGCCAAGGACAAGGCTACATTAGATAGCATAATGGACAGTTGTGAAACTGAATTATAATAATATGCTGAAAATTCTATTTGTTTAATACATGCCAAAGGACCAGTTGTATGAAATTATCAATCACATAGCATTTCACTGTTGTATGAGTCGATTGTGCGGGAACAGTTAACATTAAACAAGGAGCAAACTCCTCAACACATCTTGGAAACCAATGAATTCAATAATAAATGAAACCTAACACCAACACTATTCCTCCCATTCACTTCTACCTATAATAAAGCATTTAATCCATTCAACATTACATATAATCATTAGATAGTTACATTTCCTGATTGTGTACTAGAGGAACAGTCACGACCAAAACGATCCAAACATTTGAAAACAGTGAATCGATATCCTTGAGCACAAGCACCAATAACACACGGGCTAGGGCATGACACTAGTAGAATGCGGTCATTTCAGAGAGCATTCATGATCAAATAAAATGCAATGCATTTGAAATTTGTGGTCGAATATGATGCTAGAGGCTCTAAAGATGAAGAAATCACATACGAAGAACATGCCATTGGTTCAGTTTTGTAAATTTGTTTTTTGTGTAATTAGTAATTGGCAGATTAAATGCAGATAACACCTTTATTAGTTTAATTAGCATGTTATTATCATATCAGATAAAGTATGTTTAAGAATTGTTGGGACTGGTCCTTTTGCATGTATTAAACATAATAGAATTTTTAGCATATTATTATCAATCTATTTCTTTGTTCTAAACATGCCATTGGTTCAATTTTGTAGATTTTTTTTTTGTGTTAAATGCATTTTTCATGAGGAGGGGTCTTGTTCTGAGGAGATTGATGAAGATTGTGCACCTCAAAAACCAATTCATAAGGTACCAATCCATGTTTCCTATTCGCTTATATTTTTGGTTTGGTAAATCTCCTTATAAGTTTCATGTCCTTTCTTTTGATTACTATGGATGAGATATATATCTTACATTTAACGTTCAACTTCTTTACATTTTAGAACATGTAGTGTGGTTTTTGAGGATTTTACCAAATCAACTTTTAACATAAACCAAAAACACCAAACTGATATCTTGCCCTTGCAACGTGACAAAATATTTTCATTTGACCAATAACTGCAAGCAATTGAATGATAAATCCACATACCTGTATCTTTGTAAAATACCTGGAACATCAAAAAGATGGCTAAGTGGATGCCGCCATGATTTTTATCTACTGGATATGGAAAAAAAAACACCAAAAGGAATCGAATAGAAAACATGATTGGTCATTTCAGAGAGCATTTATGATCAAATAAAATGCAATGCCTTCTCTCACTCTTGATCAGCTTTCACCTGCTCGTTTTCTCCCACTCCTTTTCTCTACAATTGAAATAAAAATGATTTGGCAATTTCAAAATTGTGAATCAATATCCTTGAGCACAAGCACCAATAACATCAACTATTTTGATCTGTGGGTACCCTAATGTTGGTAAGAGTTCTTTTATTAATAAGATTACTTTGCAAGCTTGAAGAAGCGATATATTTTGGCAAATGAAGAGTGGAAAGACAATGATGTTCCTAAGATCATGGATGGACACAATGTTGTAGACAGAATGGGAAGACATCTTTCAAGCCTGGCCCTGGATCCTTTGACAATTGCGGTAGGATCAAGACCCAGGCTAAAAAGATGTCTTCCTTTTTGTTGTCAAATATAGGCTCTGCTGTTGCAACAATGACAGACTGCGATGTACATATCACAACAGTTGAGAAACATAAATGTAGGCATCATGGTCACATTTTCTTGGAGACACAACATAATTGAGTGCTATTCCCAAATGATGCAAAGCATCCACTACTTTGCATCATCTCAGAAAACCACTCAATTATGTTGTGTCTCCAAAAAATGTGACCATGATGCCTACATTTATGTTTCTCAACTATTGTGTCTCAGGACCCCTTATGACCCTTTATGATCATTTACGATCCCTAAGAATACATCTTAGAGGTCTTAAAATGTCGTTAAGGGTCATAAGAGGTCCTAGGAGGGGCTAGGTGAGCTTCCACCTTCACGTGGTTGGCCCTGTTAAGTAGAAAATGTTAAAATATTCTTGAAACAAAGAGAAGCTCAATAATTTAAGGTCTCAGTCCACAGAGATGCTGAAAAAATGACGAGAATCAATGATGGAGAGTTTTTAGATTTTGAGAAGACGTATATAGAGTGGAGGCTAGATTGAGTACCAGTGCAGAGATGATGATTCAGTAACCTACATCTATAAAACCTTCACAATTATCCCTTCTTTGGCCTCCACTCATTCCTCTTCTCAAAAATGGTTATCTAGACACTTTGGATAGTGTTTTCTCATCCATGCACGAAATGTGCTAGTGATCGTATAAAATTACTTTAGGCCTCTAGTATTGATGAGATGTACAAGTGTAAAATGTTTTTGCAAGACTGTGATCAATTTCTGCAGTGTACATAAATGCAAGGTGGTGATTATTCTCGACGATCGACAAGTAGCTAGGACTAAAGATAACACAGCTCAAGAGACCATCATAGGTGTTCTCTTTCTTCGGTCTATATTATTGACAGAATGTTTTACCTTCCATTAGCTCATCAAATCTGGGGATTTCAAAGAATTTAATAGAATATTTTCATGACAATGTATATTATTTAAGTTGACGTTGCACGAATTTATCTACTTCGTGCACTTGTATAATATGAAGACGGTGATAAAGAAACATCTCCTCCCATGGAAATGCTTCTTTATCACCATCCTTATAGTCTACAAGAGCGCAAAGTAGATAAATTCATGCAACGTCAACTTAAATAATATACGTTGTCATGAAAATATTCTATTAAATTCTTTCTTTTGGTGTAATTAAGTATTTACTAATTACACTTTACTTAAGTTTACTTAGGATAATGCATTTGCATAATTAGTTGTCTTTGAGACACCTAGGAGTTTGCATTTCATTTTAGCACATGGTTAGGAGAATCTCCACTTTAGGTGGTCATAGTTGTCTTCTCATACCTCTTTGTGTGTGAGATCCACCTTTAGTGATCTTATCACATTATCATCCTCTCATTGTTGCACATACTTTCATGTACAATGGAGGATGATCCACCTTTGGTGGACATGTGATTCCACCATGTCTAGTTGTGATCTTATCACTTGCATATCTTCTAGATATCATGCATTGCCTATATATTGAGGCATTTCTACATTGTATGTAATCAATCTATTATCCATCATTTGATCATTATTGAATCTATTCATTTGATCATATTGTCTTGTCTCTCTTGTTTGTGCTATCTCTTGAGCTTCTAGATCTTGGTTCTATTTTTTTCCTTAAGAAAATTATTACATGGTATCAGAGCCAAAGGAGTCTTCATTGCATAGCCGTTGGAGAGCGATTCATTGCTTCAACTTTTTGGAGGGCCATGAACCAAATCCGGAATCAACATTTTGTGGGACCATTTTGAGAAAGATCAGACCTCACCATTGCGTCCGGGTGGCTATTTCCATAAATTTTGACTATAAATTTGCCTATATTAGGCAAAAGTCAAATTTGAGGCAAAAAATTTTTGCAAATCGGACCTTTAAGGCCCGATCTACAAAATTGGGTAATTATTTTACCAATTTTATTTCAGATCTGAAATTTATTTTTATTTCTGTCAATTTTATGAATCTGCAATATTTATTGTATTTTCAGATCTGAATATTGGTATTTTTAGATCCATATATTTCTTTGTTCGAATATATATATATATATATATATATATATATATATATATATATATATATATATATATATATATATATATATATATATATATATATATATATATATATTTCTACCAAAAAAATTGGCCTATCAGGCCTATAGTATTGGATAGAGTTACAGGTCTAATCATCACAGCAACTTTGGTCAGCGAACTGAGCCCCCGCAAGTGATCCAAAGTCAGCATACAGACCAAGCAAGGATCAAGGCTTGTGGGCGGGTGTCAAAGGGAGCCCAAACATATTTACCTCCATTCGCAGACAAGGGCATAGAAATAAAGCCCGCAACACATTGGAATGGATAATGTGGGATTAAAAGTCCCACACTCCACGCAGGTTGCTTAGCCCATGTAGGCCACCTCCGTCACGGGCCACCCGTGCCAAACCCTCCCAGCACCACTCCAAATGTGACAGATTTGGAGGCCGCCTAAACAGACTGCCGTCGAAGTGGCTCTTCTCGGCATCTTCCCACCGCTCACATAGCACAGGGCCACCCATCTCTAACGCCAGTAGTGCAACATGGGCTCCGCTCTGTCGGGAACCACCACAGGCAGCAGCGCTCCTCCGCCATGAACCTAGTCAATGCGCCAAACACACAGGTCAATAACAAATCGACAAGTGGCAGAGTTTGATTGGGCGTGAAAAATGGTAATTTTTTTAAAAAAAATTGCAATTTTCATAGTTTTCCACAATGTTAAAGTTGATGGCCGTTTGGACATCAACGGGGCAGTTTTTTCTTCTGGAATGACGGTCTGTAAGACGTCAAATTTAAGATAGTGGAATTGTCATCCTTTTGCGAGTTTAATTTTGACAGTCGTTTGACCGTCAAAACTAGGCTTTATAAAATTGTTGTGACGGTCATTTGAACGTCAATTTTAACACAGTGAAACAGGTGACATCAGCAAGTTTCAAATTTTTATAGCCCTCACCATTTGCAGTTTGGATTTGGCAGTTTGACTTTGCGAGGCCATAACTTGGTCATCTGGACTCCAAATGAAGTGCAATTTTTTTTTATTTTGGCTAAAATTTCCTAAATTTTTCAGTGGTGGTGTTCTTTTATGGTTTTGGATCACGGATTTTGCAGAAATTGTAGTTTTTGGTGACTGTACCTATCTGATCCCTATTTTTGCAACTTCAAAGGCTTCGCACGGCTCATACGGACACATTTTCAGGTGCAATTTTTTTTGAAAGTGCATATTTTTTGTCTACTTTCCAGATCTTATATCAGTTTGGAGAAATTTTGAGAAGACATAGTACTTTTAGCATATGGTCTTTTTTGGCCTATTGTGGCACTTGTAATTGATTAGATCTTTGAAGGATCTTGTGTTCTATCTTCTTGAGTCTATTGTAGCTTCATATTTTCAGTTGTAAACATCAAAATTACAAGTCCACTTTGATCTATTTTGTCAAGTGGCAATTGTACACGCACTAGTTATAAAGTGCCAAAATCATCATTTTTGGGGGGTGTTCTTTGATTGAGTGAATTGGGGGGGTGTCTTGTGTGTTGGTGTCTCTCTTTCTTGTGCTCTTTTCATTTCTGCATCATGGGTTCTATTGCCAAATTAACTCCACATAACTATGCTACATGGAAAGATAATGTATGGAGCAAGTTAATGGTTAGAGGTTTAAATCCTTATGTGGATAGTACAATTAAAAAACCCGCTGATGATGATACTGCTGCAATACAAATTTTCTCAAGAAAAAATTATAAAGCATTAGGAGTCTTAAGAGAGAATATGTCTCAACCTGTAATGTATCACATCAAAACCATAAAAGATGCTAATGATGCTTGGGATAAACTTGAAGATTTGTTTGGTTAAGTGGATGAAGGAACTTGTTGATTGTGGTGATCCCATGAAGGATGCGAAGTTGGTTAGTCACTTGTTGAATCAGCTTCCTCCTGAATATGTGGCTTTTGTTTCAAGTTACAATACTCACAAGTTAACCATGGGTAGTGCCTTCACTAAGTCTTCATTTGAGTCATTTTCATAAATGTTGGTCTTAGAACAAACAAAAATGATGAGTACAGGGATTCTCAAGTCTTCAAAGTCTAAGGTATTGGTGGCTAATAATGGGAATCAAGGGAATCAAGATAGTAAAGGTTCCAACAAGAAGCACAAGAAGTGGAAGGCCAAATCACAATTAGACACTCAACAATCTTCCTCCTCACAACAAGGAAAGTCTTCTCCCAACAACAACAACAACAACAAACAAGGGGGATAATTCTAAGAAGGAGAAGAAAATTTGTGCATATTTCAAGAAGCCAAATCATGATGGGCATCAATTCCATAAGAAACAAATTGATGAGTTGACAAACATAATCAAGAAGCATCACATTGATTTGCCAAATGTCTACAAGGGAAAGGATTCATCACCTTCCACTTCAAAGGGTAAAGGGAAAGCATTTGTAGCAAGTACAACTAATTCAGAGGAATGGATCTTTGATTCAGGTGCCACACATCATATGGGTGCAACAAAGGAGCAATTTTCTTCCTTGAAACCATCTATGGTACCTCACATCTATGTAGGAGATGATACTCAAGTGGAAGTTGAAGGAAAAGGGGAAGTTGAGATGGAAAATGGAGCTTTCGAAGATGTTCTCTATGTTCCAAACCTTAGCACAAACCTCCTTTCAATTTACCAAATCACTCACCATGGAGGTGGAAAGAAATTTGAGTTCCTACCTGATTCAGTTGTAGTAAAAAATCTTAAGGATGATTCTATGGTGGCAATAGGAAAAGAAAATCATGACACAAGGCTTTACTCATTTTCTCAATTTGTACCTAAGACTCCTTCAGATGCCTTGTTGACACACTCAAATTCACAAAGTAAACTTTGGCATGAAAGATTTGGACATCTCAACTATAGATATCTTCAGCAACTTAGCAGCAAGGATATGGTCAAAGGTCTACCTCAATTCAAGTATTCAGAGGATGTATGTTCAGGTTGTGAATTCGGAAAACATCCCAAAGAGAAGTTTGATAAGGGGAAGTCTTGGAGAGAAACATTTGTTCTTGAGTTAGTTCATAGTGATGTAATGGGCCCATTTCCAGTGCCATCATTTGGAAAGGCTCATTATGTACTCACCTTCATTGATGACTTTTCACGCTACACTTGTGTCTACTTTCTTGGTCACAAGAGTGAAGTGTTTGATAAATTTCTCACCTTCAAGGCTCATGTTAAGAAGCAATCAAGTAAAGCCATCAAGATTCTTCAAACAGACAATGGAAGGGAATATGTGAACTCAAGGCTTATAGACTTTTGCACACTTGAGGGTATTTATCTTCAACATTTAGTTGCCTACACTCCACAGCTGAATGGTGTTGCAGAAAGGAATAATAGGACCCTTAAGGAGATGTCCACTTGTATGATTCATGCTAAGTCTCTTTATCAAGCCTTTTGGGTTGAAGCTATATGTTGTGCCACTCACATCCAAAATAGAACTCCTCATAAAGCTTTGGATGGAGTTACTCCTTTTGAAGCTTGGTGTGGAAGAAAACCAGTTGTGAAACACTTTAGAGTCTTTGGTTGTCCAGCTTGGGCATGCATACCTCCACAAAAATGTAAGGCATTGGAACCACAAAGCAAGCCTTGCATATTTGTTGGTTATCCTGAGACTCTTAAGGCATACAATCTTATGGATCCTGAGACACATGAGATCTTCTTTGAGAGGAGTGTTCACTTTGAAGAGAATTGTCCTAGCTTGGATTCGTCAACTCCTCCTACTTTCTCCATTTTGGATAATGATAGTGATGATAGTGACTTGGAAGATGAAACTCCCTCAACCCCGACTAGCGAGCCTAGACCTTCGCAGGGTCAAGACATAGTTGAGGACATTTCTTCATCATCTTCTTCCTCCACTAGACCTCATTGGGCACAACAAACACTTGATTCAGTAGGCTCACTTGTGGGGAATCCTTCAGACACTAGGAGGACAAGGTCACAACAGAACTCATTTCCACATGCTTATATTGCAATTGCTTCCGATCCACAATCATTCAAGGAAGCTTCAGGGGTTCCTGAGTGGGACAAAGCTATGGAGGAAGAGTATAACTCTTTGATGAGAAATAAAACTTGGGACTTAGTTCCTCTTCCTAAGGGAAGAAAAGTGGTTCGATATAAGTGGATCTATCGGACCAAGTTTACAGCAAATGGAAGTGTGGATAAGTATAAGGCAAGACTTGTTGTAAAAGGTTTCTCTCAGGTTCCTGGTATTGACTACACCGAGACTTTTGCACCTATAGCCAAGATGAACTCCATTCTTTTGACACTTGCTATTGCTGCAGCTCATGGTTGGGCTATACTTTAGATGGATGTTAAGAGTGCATTTCTACATGGGGATCTTCATGAGGAGATTTATATGGAACAGCCACAGGGATTCATCTAGGATACTACTATGGTTTTTAGGTTAAGGAAGTCTATCTATGGCCTCAAACAGGCTCCTAGGGCTTGGTATGCCAAGATGGATTCCTTCCTTCTCTCAGCAGGATTCACCAGGTGTCATTCAGATTAAAATGTCTACATTCTTTGGCAGGATGACTCACACTTGATACTTGTACTTTATGTTGATGACTTGATCATTACAAAAAGTACTTCATCCATCATTACTAGTGTCAAGTCTTCTTTGTAGGACAGATTTTCTATGACAGACTTGGGGCTACTTCACTATTTTCTTGGTATTGAGATCACACAATCCTCAGCAGGGATCACACTTTCTCAGCCCAAGTATGCTCTTGATCTACTTGCTCGATTTCACATGAGTGATTGCAAGGCTGCACCCACTCCATTTCTATCAGGTGTCAAGTTAGAGGCTAAGTGTTCTACACCACTTGTTGATCCTACATTTTATAGATAGCTTGTTGGAAGTCTCATCTACTTGAAACATACACGCCCTGACCTATCATTTGCAGTTGGCATGGTTTCTCACTTCATGCAAGAGCCACATGAGCTTCATTGGAAGGCAGCCAAATGCATATTGCACTACATATAGGGTACACATACACATGGGATTCACTATGCAGTAGGTACAGGACTTCAGTTGGTTGGATATACAGACTTAGATTGGGCAGGCGATCTTGATGGTCGCAAGTCTACTTCAAGTTACATGTTTCATCTTGGTTCAGGCCCCATTTGTTGGAAAAGTAAGAAGCAGCATGCTATTGCTCTTTCTTCGATTGAGGATGAGTATCGAGGGGCTGTTACTACAGCTACAAAGGCTATTTGGCTTCAGCATATCCTGAAGGAGTTTGGTTTCAATACTCCATGTCCTACAGTCATTCATTGTGATAATCAGGGTGCTATAGAGATCTCCAAACATCCGGTCCAACATCAGTGAACCAAACACATTCAGGTTCATATGCACTTCATTAGAGATTTGATATAGGAGAAGGTCATTGAGATGCAGTATTGTCCTACAACAGAGTAGGTTGCAGACATCTTCACCAAACCCTTCACTAAGAGCAATTTTCTTCATTTGTGAGCTCTCTTGGGGGTGCGGGCTATTCCATCAAGGGGGGTCACATGACTTCTCTATTCTAGCTTATGGGGGGGATATTTTCCTCATATGAGGTCTTCTCTCTCATATTCTATTATTGTATTCATCTCTCTTTTGTGGGGACGGTTTTTCCCATGAGGTTTTCCCTCTTTCTCCGCTTTATGAGAGATTGCATTGTTCTTGCATATTATACATGGGTACCTAACATGGCCTAGTAGTCGGGACCCATCTTGCATTGTGAGCTTAAGTGCATTCCCCTAAGTTGCACTTAAGGGGGGGTGTTGGTGTAATTAAGTATTTACTAATTACACTTTACTTAAGTTTACTTAGGATAATGCATTTGCATAATGAGTTGTCTTTGAGACACCTAGGAGTTTGCATTTCATCTTAGCACATGGTTAGGAGAATCTCCACTTTAGGTGGTCATAGTTATCTTCTCATACCTCTTTGTGTGTGAGATCCACCTTTAGTGATCTTATCACATTATCATCCTCTCATTGTTGAACATGTTTCACATACTTTCATGTACAATGGAGGATGATCCACCTTTGGTAGACATGTGATTCCACCATGTCTAGTTGTGATCTTATCACTTGCATATCTTCTAGATATCATGCATTGCCTATATATTGAGGCATTTCTACATTGTATGTAATCAATCTATTATCCATCATTTGATCATTATTGAATCTATTCATTTGATCATATTGTTCTGTCTCTCTTGTTTGTGCTATCTCTTGAGCTTCAAGATCTTGGTTCTATTTTTTTCCTTAAGCAAATTCTTACACTTTCAAATCCCTAGATTTGATGAGCTAATGAAAGGTAAAACATTCTATCAATAATATAGACCGAAGAAAGAGACAACCTATGATAGTCTCTTAAGCTGAGTTAACTTTTATGTGCCCATCCATCAGTTTTTCGACAATTCATAATTAATTCCAAAAGACAAAATATCAAAAAAAATTAATTTACAACATTTCGTGCAACAGTAATGCTATACGTTCGACAGGGAAACCTATCGGAGAATACTGTAGAACTGTCACTATTCTGACAGTTTAAGTGTCATAAAGAGAAAATATTCGACAGAACTTTCGACAGTCATTTCCGATAGAGATTGTATACTTTCAATAGGTCTTGTTATTGGAATTCCGATGGATGAACCACAGGAAATGCCATTTTGAAGCTGTTGTCGTTTGCAACTTTCTGACATGAGATGGTGTTGGTAAACTAATAGGTAGGTCTTCTGTCACAATCTTCAACGCAAAAATTGCGATAGACTCATCTGTCAAAATTCTGACAAATGAGCGTTGCAAATCTGATAAATGGTCATCAAAATTTGGCCCCAAATGTAGTAGTGAACTAATGGGAAGATTTCTTGGTCTAATAGAACAAACGGGAAGTAGTTTATAGGTGTCAGGTTAGACCGATTTCTTTTAAACTCTCAATGGTTTATGGATCATGGGGTGTGTCTCTCCTCAGTCCTACCCTTAACTGGATCAGATCATTTGGCTGTGGCCCTTGAAGTCAAATTTTAGATTAATAGGTTCAAGTCAAAGTCCTATTTTAAAGTGGAAAAGATGTGGTTTAGAGATCCTCAATTTCTTGACTCTTTGAAAAACTGGTGGTTGGACAACCCTTTTGTTTCAGGATCAAGGATGTTCCAGTTATCTAGGAAATTGTCTATATTGAAGGATAGGATTAAGGAGTGAAATTCAAAGTGTTTTGGGAATATTTTCCAAGAGAAGCTCAAGTTACAAGGTCAGATTGAATTTTGGAACAACTATGTTATTCAGAATGGTCTCACCCCAGCTGTTTATGAAACTCAGAAAGAGATATCACAGCAGTTTGAAGAGGTCCTTTTGAGGGAGGAAACATATTGGAGACAATGGTCTAGAGAAATTTGGCTTAGAGAGTGAGATAGGAATATAGGTTTCTTTCATGCATCAACCAAGATAAGGCACCAAAAGAATGCAATTTTTGAGATTAACAACTCCCAAGGACATAGTCTGACAAATGAGAGAGATATCCAAATGGAAGTGGTTGGTTTTTTTCAAAATCTCCTAAATGAGACTGTGCCTCCTCTGAACTCCAGGGCTCATGATTGTATTCCTAAGTTGGTGTCAGATGAGGATAACAAGTTTCTTATGCAACCTTTTACTTTAGAGGAAGTCAGGGGGGCCATTTTTTCAATGGGTCCCGATAAGGTCCCGGGTCCAGATGGACTAACTCCTTTCTTCTTTCAAAAATGTTGGGATTTCATGGGTGAGGATGTACATAAGGTAGTTGAGGAGTCTCATATCCATGCTTGCATTCTTCTCCAGTTAAACAATACTTTCATCACCCTCATTCCAAAATGTGATCATCCGGCAAGTTTTTCTGATTTTAGGCCTATCTCCTTGTGCAACACCATCTATAAGATATTCACGAAGTCAATTGCATTAAGATTGGGTAAAATCATCCCAAAAATTATCTCAGAACAGCAAGGGGGTTTTGTTCTATGGAAGGATACAGTTGAAGGGGCTCTCATTGCTCATGAAGTTTTACATTCTATCAAATCAGAAGGTGTTCAAGCCATGATTCTTAAACTAGATATGATGAAGGCATATGATAGGGTGAACTGGACATTCTTATCACAGGTTATGGAAAAGATGGGTTTTAGTATGAAATTGATTAAATGGATCTTATCATGTTTCAAAGGGGAAAAGTTCTCAGTTCTCATTAATGGTTCACCCTGTGGATATTTCTCTTCCTCTCGGGGAGTTAGACAGGGAGATTCTCTATCCCCCTTTCTCTTCATCATTATGGCTAAAGGTCTTAGTAGACTAATTTCTTTCAAGCATTATCAGCAAGTTTGGATGGGTATTTCTATTAGATCTCAATTATCCATCACTCACACCTTGTTTGCAGATGATTCCCTCTTATTTGGGAAGGCAGTTATTTCAGAGGCTTTGGCCATTAAAGAGACATTGGAGGAATATTGCAGTGCTTCTGGGCATAAACTCAATGCTTCAAAATCCAAAATTTTCTTCTTTAATATGCCTATGAAAGTCTATCAAATCATCCATAGATTGCTTGGCTTTGTGATTGATGAAGTCGCTTGTAAATACTTGGGAGTACCACTCTTTCAAGGGATGGGAAAAGTAGCCTTTTGGTATAATATTCTTCAAACCATGAGGAACCGAATTACTTCTTGGAAGGCTCGATGGTTATCTTTGGCAGGTAGGATTCTTCTAGCTAAATCAGTCCTTTCCTCAATTCCAAATTATGTGATGTCTATTCTTCTAGCCCCTAAAGGTGTTATGGAAGCGATCAGAAAATGCATTAAAGATTTCATCTGGAAAGGAAACCTTGATGATAAATCCAAGATTCCCCTCATTTCATGGAACACTATTTGTACTCCAAAAGACCATGGGGGTGCAGGTCTTCATAGTTTATATGAGAGGAACATTAGTTTGGGAGCTAAACTGCCTTGGAAGTATTATGAGAACCCTCAAGCTTTATGGGCCAAAATTTTGAAGTGCAAGTATCTTGATACCAGTGATCCCTCCAGAATCTTCACAGCCATAAATCCTCCATTGGGTTCTACAATGTGGAACTTTTTGATTAAATGTAGGCAGATCATTTTACCTCACCTCTCTTGGGTTATCAACTCGGGTAACAAGGCTTTATTTTGGTCTGATTCCTAGAACGGCCACCCCCCAATGTCTTCTTATCCAAACCTCATTCAAGCTAGGAATTTTCTAGAACAAAGTTGGGGTATTCTTGTTGAGAATTATTTGGTCATTGACAAGCTTGAAGGGGTTGTAAGGGCAGAATGGAGGAACTTTAATCACTTCCCTTTTCCACAGACGGAAAAGGATTCTCTTACTGAAATTCTTGATCAAAGGTCTTTGATCTATAATGGTGAGGATGACTCATTGATCTGGAGTAGGGCAATAAGTGGATGATACTTGGTTAAGGAGGGCTATATATCTCTTACCAATACAGAGAGTCTGGTCAACATCAGTTTGTTTCATTATTGTTGGCATAGTCCAGTTCTCCCCAAGGTGTGCTCTTTCCTTTGGCTAGCTCTCCATGACAGGAACCTCTCGAGTGCAAGATTAGAGAGGTTGGGCATCTTAGATAGATTTTCATGTGTTCTATGTGGAGAAGTCCTTGAAGATACTAATCACCTGCTAGTTAATTGTGACTTCTCTAGGGAGGTGTGGTACTGAGCTCTTCAAAAATTGGGTTGGCAAGGTCCCTTTCATCATCAACTCCACCAGTTTCTTTTCCAATGGCCTTTGCTCCACAAGGAATCCTTTTTCTCTTGTATTTGGAGAGTTATTCCAGCTGCAATTTCTTGGTGCATATGGTGGGAGAGAAACAAAAGGATATTTAGGAAGGAGATCAGCTCGACATCACAAGTTATTGAGACTACAGAATTGTCTATTTCAGAGATGGTCAATGCTCATGTCAGTCGCTCCAAATCCCTTTCCTCAACCTTTTCAGTCCAAGACTCCAAAATTTTAAATAACTGGCCTATGATTCATATTCCATTTGTGGGAGTTCTAGTGGGAAAGAGGAAAAAGAAGGATGCTAGAAAGGATGTCAAATGGGAACCTCCAAACCCAGAATTCACCAAGATAAACTTTGATGGATCCTCCAAAGGGAATCCAGGAATTCCAAGGGTTGGTTGGGTCATCATGGAAATATTGTAAAAGCAGCAGGTAGTAGGTTGCCATCGGGATCAAATAATCTAGCTGAGGTAAGGGCTCTTCTACTAGGAATTCAGAGGTCTGTTTGTCTTGGTATTAAAAAAATGCATATCGAAGGGGACTCTTAGCTGATCACTCAAGCTCTTTCTATGGGTAATGCTTGCAACTAAAAGATCAAGTACATTCTTGGTGAAATATACAAGTTACTACCCAACTTTGATGATTATAAAATTTCTCATTGTTTTAGGGAGGCGAATCGCCTTGCTGATTGGCTTGCAAATAGAGGAGTGCTTATGGTTCATGGGTTAGTTGAGTGGGATCATAGGGACATTTTTTCTTTGCTCCGTTCTCATGAAATGGTGGGTTTTTTTTGTTACGGAATTGCCTTCATGGCAGAATTAAGCGCCATATATCTTTTTGAATGAGGGAGATGTCTCCAGTTAGGGTGGCTTTACAATTTGTCTATCTTTGGACATCATTGTTTGTATTCTATTTATGCAAGGATGGGGGGTTTTCTTCCTGCTTCTTTCCCTCTGGAACATTTCCGAAGTTATTTTTTATTAGTAAATTATAATGGCAAAGCCATTTTTATCAAAAAAAAAAAAAAAAAACTTCAATGTCATTTTGTTTTAAATGATTCTCCAAGAAATATTAAATTTAAATCTTCGCAACTATCATAGCTAATTGTTTCATGTCCTAATTACATTTGAACTTTGTCCAAGTCAATTTGAGTTTAACCGGGTCTGCTACCTTAAAATAATGTTCCACTTTCTCAATTAGATAATGTAAGGGGTCCTAAAAATCTTGTCTTCCACCTCCTCACGTGGCTAGAGCTTCATCCACCAACTGTTCAATAGATCTTACTAAATAATCTCATCAACAACTATTTCTAGCATACAAAAGCAGAAGAAAACCAACACTTCTAACATACATTCCTGATCTAAAATAGATCATACAAATTGAACTACTCCCTGCTATAATTATTTCTATATTTTTCATAGTCCACTTTAACTACCTAGACGACATTACAGTTGTGAATTAATAACAACACAAATGCTTAACAAAAACAAACCCAATCTCAAATAAGTATTTCAAATAATTGGGTTCAACCATTTCAAAATCCTCATGTGTCACATGCACCTGTCTTTCTCACAGTGCAAGCATTCCATAAAGAAAAACACATAATAACTAAACAAATACAGGTACAAGAGTTGCCTATACCTTAAGCTCTGTTAGGCAATTTTCTTTACATCAATGCCATGCATCAGGTTCATTTTTCTTGAATGGGTTTTTTAAATATCCCAATGAGACTGCAAAGCATAAGAAATGTCATGATTAGTTAAATTAGTGCTTGTTCAAAAGCCTGTACCTAAAATATGTTCTTAAAATTGATGCCTCTAATTGAACTTGGAATTCTGCAGCTAATCAAACTATACATAAAATTCATTTCTAGAGAATAATCCAAATATAACTCCAATATTAATTAAGCTTTGATGAATGCTCTTTTTTAGGGATAAATGCTCTTTTTTAATTCAAGTTATGAATCAATGAGGCCATAAACCACATTTGTATTAGAACATCCAACAATAACACCCGAATTTAAACTTTGATGACAAAAATACGGTCACCACAACTTAACCATCACACCCTGTCAAAACCAGCAGCTTTGATACAAGCCTTGGCATGATGACTTTCGAAGTATTTTCTAATGAATATTTAATTAAACCAGCTCCTAAAATCAAAGTACAATCAAATTATAAATGTTAATCAAAATGTTTTCCAGACATAATAACCATATATAACAAGACAAGATTATTCAAACCTCAGAAGAAAATAATGGGTTTGGTAAAATTTAATAATCTTAAACTTAAAATTTAATAATCTTAATCTTAAAATTTAATAATGGGTTTGGTAGAAGTCAAGTCATAGCTAATTGTTTAATGTTCCATACATGAAAATTGATCAGTATTTAAGGTTGTTTCTGTGAAAGAACTGCAATTGATTATTTTATTGTTAATTTGCTAGAGCAATTTATAATTTTCATATTTTACACATCATTAAAAAAAAAGTTCAAGTCATTTAAATCTTCTTCCTTTCTATCATCCTTGGGACCACATTCTTGGGACCATTTAAAGTTCAAGCCAATTTCTAGCCCCACCCCATTTCCACCCATTTCCACACATTCCAAGTCTAAAGAGTAGGAGCTTATATTTTCTAGGAAAAAATTCTAAATGATCCCGTAACATTAAAAAAAAATCATGGGACCTCCTCTTCCTAAAAATAAAAGCATAAGCCCCCCATGAGACCCTTACCTAAGGATGGCTTAGATAATGTAATGCTACATAAATTTGGAATATATTTTCTATTTTTTTGTTACACAAGCTTTAAATTGTTGATTTACATGGGTATATCTTTATATTCAAATTCAATATTGCATCTTTCTAATCTTGTGTACACTTAAGTGAGTCCTTCTCAATAAGTGATATGGAAAAGAAACACAAGCAACAAATAAATTAATATATTTTTTCCTTTCAAAATATTATTGATAAATTATAATACTAACTTAATCATCATAAAAAATATCAACTAACTCATAATTTATTCTCCTTCCCAATAAAAAAAATTATTTTACAAAGAGAGGGTTTTCTAATTACCAAAGATCTATTTTAGCTCAATATGCATATGAATCTTGTTCCACTGATATTATCAATTTGATAGAGATGCCCATAAGTGAGTGAAAGCCTCGCTCACTCTCTCCTCTTCTCCCATCACAACCACTCTGCTCACTTCGTCTTCCCTCACTTGTCCAATCATTGCTTCTGCTCCATAATTTATGTGTACCCGTGATAGTCCCTTGATTGGATATTGTGTGAAAAGCGTTGTCCATACCCATTTACCCATCTCCACCTCCATCCCATACTTCCCCATATATGTTTTACTCTCCATATTTTCTGCACTGTATCCCAAATGCAATGAAGTTTTTGGTGATTCACAATTCACAACAAAACACAGAAGAATGCAGCGAGCGGTGAAGGGCCATTTGAGGAATGGATCGGATTTGATCTCCCATTTATCGAAGGAGTCAACGACAGAAAGAGTGGGAAAGGCAAAGGATTTTACTAGCGTGGCCACAACAGGGACCGCCCTTGTGAAATCTATTATGTCTTCTCTTGGCCATTTCTACAAATCCTTAATTGCACATCAAACACATTAACAAACACACATCAGTTGAAAAAAATTAGATTTCTGTATTCCAATAAAGTATTATTACCTGAATGCTTTGAATGCAGCTTTCAACACCTGATTTGTTGAATGCTTGGAGTCTCACACTTGTTAATCTCTCCATGCGCTTCAAACTTTCTATACGTGCCTCCTCCCACCTTGTTTCAGTTGTCAGCCTCTCCAACGCTGTGCAATGTTCCAAGCCTTGTATTTTCTTGACTCTGTAGCAGCCTCTGAGTTCAAATGTTCAGAGAAAAGCCAACTGTGCAAAACTGGGAAGGGCTTCCAACTTGGGGTTCCCTTCCAAAACTATACTCTCAAGTGAATTTGGTAGGAAATTTTAAATGTTTTGGCTATGGTAAAACTGGACACTTTGCAGCAAAATGTCCATATTTAGTTCTAAGTAAAGATGAGGATAAATGTGAAAAATTGTTTAAAAACCCTTGGAATCTTAGTAAAAGGTTGAACAATTTTAAAAAGAAGAGTCTTATGTCAAAAGAAGACTTCGAAGATGAATCTGATGAGTCGAACGATGATGGCTGTGAAACACTATTTATGACCAAAGTTGAAATTGAAAAACCAGTTGCAATAAAACCTGAACTAGATTATGAAGTTGAAATAGAAGATGTAAATCTTGAAGAAGAGCTTCTTTGTGCTCTTCAAGAAGTAAAAAGATTTAAGGAACTTGTAATTTCTTATGAAGATTCCTATTAGATCTTACAACTTGATCTAGTTAATGCAAACAAGGTTATTGAAACTCAGAGAAGTCTTATTGAAAGAAGAGAACAAGAAATTAGTACATTGCAAAAACAAGTATACACTCTTGAAAATCAACAATGTTCTAGAGTTACTACTGAAAAAGGTGAAACTTCACATCAGAATTCTGTAATAGCAAACAGAATTCAGTTTCTGAATAACAGTTTTTTTCGTGGCTATTGTCATTTTTGTAATCTGTTTGGGCATAAAGTAAATACTTGCAGATTTGCTAGAGTTCCTACTTTTGGTCATAAACAGTCTTTTGGTTTTGTCAAAGACATAAGATGTTTTACATGTTATCAATATGGTCACACTTCTAAGTACTGTAAAAAGTTACAAAAACTTGCAAAAATGTAGAGACCCAAACTTAAATAATCTATGATTGTTCAAACAGCTCTAATATCTACCAAATCTTCTATTTGGGTTTTGGAGAGTGGATGTTCTCATCATATGATAGGGGACAAAAATAAGTTTTTAGCTTTACAAAATCATCCAGGAGGTTTTGTCAAATTTGGTGACAACACAGGTCTATACATTACTGGAATGGGAACAATCATGATAAACAAAGACACTCCTATAAATGATGTCTATTATGTTGAAGGATTAAAATATAACTTGCTAAGCATTATTCATAATTGTGATAGTGGACGTCAAGTTGTATTTAATTCTTACGGATGTGTGATTAAAGAAAAGTCAAGGAAAATAATAGCAAATGGTTTTAGAACACCTGGTAATTTGTATCATTTTTCAGACTCCACAAGTCAAGAATAAAGTGTAGGCATGTGTCTTATGAGTCATATAGATGAAAATTGGTTATGGCATGAGAGATTTGGTCATGTTAATTTTGATAATATGGTCAGAATCAGAAAAAATTAAAATGTTCGAGATCTACCTCTAATTAGTAGACCTACAAACTTTGTTTGCAGTTAATGTGTAAAAGGAAAACAAACTAAGTCATCTTTCAAATCTAAAGAGTTTCTGTCTTCAAGGCCATTAGAATTAGTTCACGCATATTTGTGTGGTCCTACGAAAACACAGTCACTGAATAGTAAAAAATATTTTATGTTGTTCATAGATGACTACACCAGAATGGTATGGGTAACCTTTCTCAAGCATAAGTCAGAGGCTTTTTATAGGTTTAAAATCTTTAGAAAAATGGTTGAAAAAGAGTCTGATTTGAAACTAAAATACCTAAGATCAGATAAGGGAGGTGAGTTCACTTCTCAAGATTTTGTTGAGTATTGTGAAAATCATGGGATTAAAAGACAGTACTCTGCTGCTCAGACTCCCCAACAAAATGGGGTAGTTGAAGGAAAAAATAGAACTATAAAAGAAATGGCAAGAACTATGCTTAATGAATCTAATCTATCTGATAAATATTGGAAAGAAGTTGCTCATACAACAGTATATATATTAAACAGAGTACAAATAAGAATAAGAACAACTTGCACTCCTTATGAACTTTGGTATGGAAAAACAACATCTGTTAAGCATTTTATAATCTTTGGTTGTCAGTGTTTTATCAAGAATGGTTTTGAAAATCTTGATAGTTTTCATGCTAAATCTGATGAAGGAATTTTCTTAGGTTATTCTTCAAACAGCAAAGCATATAAGTTTTTAATAAACGCTTGAATAAAATTGTTGAATCTGTTAATGTAGTATTCAATGAAAATCGGAATGTGATGAAAAATCAGATTCAAGATGTTGATAAGGAATTTGATTTAGAATTTGGCAATGCCTCAACATCAAATGCACCAGTTGTTACCAAAGTAGATGAAACCAGCTCATGTAAACAAAAGGAAGTTCCTAATTTTAAGGAAGATATATCTCAGAAAACACCTTCCAAGATAATTGCTAAATGACATCCTAAAACACTTGTGATTGGTGATAAAGATGCTGGTATAATAACTTGTAGAAAGGCAAAACAAATAGAACAAGCTTAGATGGTTGAGCATTTTTGTCTTTTAACAGATTTTGAACCACAAAATGTTTCTGAAGCCTTAAAAGATCAATCATGGTTAAATGCAATGAAAGATGAAATCAATCAAATTGAGAAAAATAAGATGACAAAAATGTAATTGGGGGAAAATAGATTTTCAGGAATAAGTTAGATGAATCGGAAAAAATGTTATTAGAAACAAAGCTAGATTTGTGTGTAAAGGGTATGCTCAACAAGAAGGGATAGATTTTGGGGAAAATTTTGCTCCTATGGCTCGCTTAGAGTCCATTAGAATGTTTCTTGCATATGCCTCATTTAAGAAATTTACAATGTACCAGATGAATGTTAAAATAGTATTTCTAAATGGATACCTAGAAGAAGAGGTATATATGGAGCAACCAGAAGGTTTTGAATCTTCTGATTGTCCAGATCATGTTTACAGATTAAAGAAAGCACTTTATGGCCTGAAACAAGCACCATGTGCTTGGTATTCTAGACTTGATTCACATTTGATTTCTAAAGGTTTCACTAAAGGCAATATTGATAGTACATTATATACTAAAGTTGTTAATGATGATCTTTTGGCTATTGAAATCTACGTAGATGATATCATATTTGGATCTACAAATGATGAATTATCACAGAGTTTTTCAACTATTATGGAATCTGAATTTGAAATGTCAATGCTAGGACCTTTATCTTTTTTCTCGGGCATTCAAGTATCACAACTAGAACATGGACTTTTTATTTCACAAACTAAATATGCAAAAGAGATGTTAAAATGGTTTCAGATGGACCAATGTACACCTATGGAAACTGGACCGTGTAAGTTGGTTAAGGTTGATGATTCTTCACTTGTTGATCAAAATGAATATCGATCTATGGTAGGAAGCTTGCTCTATCTTACTACTTCTAGACATGACTTAATGCAAGCAGTTTTTTTAGTCTCACGCTATCAGTCTGCCCCTAGACAATCCCATCTAAATGTTGTAACACAAATTTTTAAATATATCTAGGGTACTCTAGACTTTGGTTTATGGTATCCAAAACATGGTGATTTTACATTGATAGGATATATTGATGCTGACTGGGGAGGTTGTGTTGATGATCAATGCAGTACTAGTGGTGCATCTTTCTTCCTTGTTGACCGACTGGTTTCTTGGCACAGCAAGAAGCAAGACTATGTCACTTTGTCCAAAGCTGAATCTGAGTACATTGCTGCCACAGCTTGTTGTACTCAAATGCTTTGGATGTCTTATTAGTTGGTAGATCTGGGTGTTGTGGTATCAAAAACTATGACTATATTCTGTGACAATACCAGTGCTATTCAAATTTCAAAAAATTATGTAATGCATTCTCGTACCAAACATGTTGTACTTAAATTGCAATTTTTGCGTGATCAAGTGACTAAAAATGAAATCATTCTTGTTCATGTTTCCTCCCAGGCACAAGTTGCAAACATTTTTACCAAAGCTTTACCAAAGGATACATTCATGCGGTTGCGTGATCGATTGGGAGTTTACTCTCAATCCTTTATTTCAAACTAATTTCTCAAGTATGGGGGAGCTTCTCACCATGCTCCCACCCTAGCCCTCTTTGTCCTTAATGAAAAAAAGGGGGAGAAATAGAGATATGTGGTTATAGTGATAGTTGGTTTTCTTAATGTTGTTTTCAGATTGTTTTCAGATGATATTTTGACAGTTGGTTACAGTGACAGTTGGTTTTCAGTGATAGTTGGTTTTCTTAATGTTGTTTTCAAATTGTTTTTAGATGATATTTTGACAGTCGGTACTTTGACATTTTGACAGGCTGCTACATTAGCTGTTGTGGATCAGATTTTTATTGATACATTTTTTATGATACAGTTGGTTTGGATGAGGGATTTTATCCTACTATTTTTTATAGTTCAGATATTTGATATTGTTTACTGTCTAGCATTTTTTGGTGCTGATGTTAATATTTTTATTACACTTTGATACTGGGCAGTACTACACATTGATGCTACTAGGTCCTTGACAGTGGCACAAATGTTGATACTATGGAAATAACTCTCTGATGATATTTTGGTTATGGTCCTCATGATGAACAGTATATGTTAGTGGAATTTTGATAGTGATTCTTTGATTCTCATTCTAATTGGTGTTCTGATCACAGATTTTTGGCTTATACTCAATATGGCATGATGCTTGGCATTATTTTGATCTTGGTGGTTTTTTTGCCGTCAAGGACAATGGGGGAGATTGTTGACTTCATCTTTGTCCTTGATGATGTTCCATGCTGACATGGCTGGTGATGGGAATCTTACCCCGGATAAATCATAATATAATCATGGTTAAGAATACTCTCAAAAAGCATCCACGTGGTTGTTCAGACTTTAAATCATTATGTTTTAAAATTGATTGTCAAATCTCAAAGCATTCACTTATTTGTCAAAGGATATCATTAAAGTTTGAAAGGTTCTCTGGTGCCCTAGCCACTGTCAACGATGATATTTGATGATTTTGCAAATTTGATTAAGTTTCTAGTTATGGGTTTTACTTATGCCAATCTGTAGTAAGAATAAAGGGGTTTGATAGGTCTTGTTTCACTCATGGCAATTGTTATGAGAGGGTAGTTCTTGTTTCATTCACGGCAGTTGTTATGAGAGGGTAAAGTATTTTTTTTTAGCCCATCTTCACAAGTATGTAGTCGAATGCCCATCTATATTTGTTAAATGGAAGATAGTGTTAACTAAGCGCTTTTAGCTCTGATAAATCAGATTTTATTTTGATCATCGTGTATAGCTTAGTTGCTAAAAATTTATTGATAAAGCAGTTGAAAATAACCTATTGATTGATAGACATTTATGTTTGGGTAATGGTCTGACAGTTATTGAAGTTATTTTTTTTTCACTCACACGGGAACAGATTCAAGGGTTAGTTTGAAGATTTTCTTTTGAAAAAAATCAATCGTAAACCAGGACAGATTTTGGTTAACTGTTTCATTTTAAAAAAAAAATTCACAACCCTATACGAGGGTTTTGTGTGAAGACTGTTCTGAAATATTGTGGAAACTTACATTGTTTTTAAGAGTTCAGTTTTAGAAGATGGTTACATTTTATTGTGACTCATACTTATTATTTGTAACCAGGACAGTTTATGTGGTTTTATATCTGTAATATTGATTAACCCTTCATGGGTAAAGTTGGTTGCAGGGATTAAAAAGAAATTTTTTGTTTAACTACATTCAATTGTGTGTGTGTGTGTGTGTGTGTGTGTATATATATATATACATACAGAGGTTTGTATATATATATATACAGAAGTGGATCTCAGTGAAAAAGATCTTTGGGAAGTTTTTATTGAAAATCTATAATATTGTAATAAACAAGTTTATTGAAATAGAGTTGCAGTTTGTGCAAGTATACTTTCTATAAACCTCCTTTTTGGATTGAAAAGGTTAGGGTTGAAGCTCCTTGCAGCAGGGCTGCTAAATTGGATGTATTGGTTGGTGTTTAAGATTAATAAAAGGATTGCAGTGTTTTTTCCCTATGATGAAATCTAGGTGGATTTTGAGGGTTTCCACTCAGCACAAAAACTGTGTCATGGTGTTGGTTTCTTACCTATGTTTAGTGCTCTGATATGCTTATTCCATTTTCTCTTATGTTCTTTTCACAGTCACATGTTGATCCAAATTTTTTGAATAGATTCTTAGTTTTCTATTTTTGTTGTCATCTTAGTTTTATTCTGATGAATTTAAGATTTAGTGTACTCTGATTCACCCCCTCCCCCTCTTAGAGTACTTGTTACTTCCAATAGTTTGAGTGCTCTTCTTGAGCATAAAAGCAAGCTCTGCCAAACACCATGGGGATTCTGCATAATTCTAGGAAAAGATAGCTATATGAAGCGAAGCACTGCGCATTACCTCTTCTATTTCCACAGGCAAGAAATCCCCCAACTCAAGCTCTTCTTTGTCAAGGAAAACCATCAATCCCATGGCAGTTGGGGTTTTATAGAGAGTGGATACGAGTGTGTGCTTGACATCAGGGCCATGATGATTAATAAATACATCATATGGTAGCTTTCTCTTTGGCTTTGTGGGTCTACCAGAAGTGGATGCAAATGGTGTGATCCCTTCAAATGCATTTGTTTGTCCATCCTCTAATTCACACTCACTGTTACAACTAAGACTAGAAGAAGATGGTTCAATTTTCTCAAAAGCATGTGTATGAGAGGGAGATGGTGTGAGCTCTTCCAAGGCATGTGTAACCTGTGTAGTGGTGGTGGATGCAGTAGATGGCATAGAATTGGATTGGATTGGACAACAATTAAAGCAATTACAGCAGGATGAAAATAGAGATCTCAATCTCGCTGAACATGTAGCAGAAGTAGATGGAGATTGAGATGAAACAATTTCTTTGGAAGTAGAGTGAGATGCCATGGAATTGGACTTGAACTTTGATAGACAAAAAAAATCAAAGAAACCATGCTCGATGTAACCCACCCACATTAGTTGTAGGGTTTCTCAAATGCAATTAGAAAACATCAACTTTTCTCGTCTCACTTGTCTCCAAACTTGACAACATCGGAGGCAACATTATTGACAACATTGTAAAGAGGTTGAGAGGGAGGAAGCTATCATAAAGTGAGGTATTGATAAAGTTAAGAAATCACGTGAAGGAAACAAAGGTTACAACCATTTTCTTTGTCTTACTACATGAATTCTAAGGGAAAGTAAGTTTTAAAATTGAAATAATGTAAAATGATTTTTGTAGGATTTGAGCAATACAAATCCATAAAACCCAAAGATCGCCTGCATACAAAAACCTATTACAAGGAAGTAGAGACAAGAAGAGGGCAAGGGTTTGACTCAAAACATGAAGAAGAAAATATCCTCAAATAATGAATGAATTGAATGTACAATGGATCATCCTTATAAAGGAGATCGAAAGCCTTGAAAGGCAAATTCTAGTGCATGTAATAATCAGTTTAACTATTACATGACTAATGCATGATTTTAGAACAACTAGTGCATGTGCTTTTAACTAAAGAAAAAAGGAGTTGACATCTTAAGAAGGGAGTAAAGATTAATTAACATAATTAATACTTAACTCCAACACCCCCCCTTAAGATGAGCAACGATGCAGCTACAAACAATGCAAGAAGAAAGCAAAGGAAACTACAATGCTTAAAGCATAAAAATGGGTCCCAGCAACATGGCCTGATGAAGTACCTAGCACAACCAAATGTCTATAAAATGGAGAAATAGAGAAAACCCAATGGGAAAAAACCCTACTCCAAAAAGAGATAGAAAAATGAAAAAAAAAAAAATGGCTCAAGAGACTCTCTCAAAACCATAAGTACAACCAACCCCCCCAAAATGATGGAACCCCTGTGGAAATGATCGAACCAATGCAACTCCAATGCGAAAGAAACAAAGGCATGGAACAAGGAAACCACTGAATGAGAGGTGAAATAGGAAGGCCTAACTGATGCTCAAATGAGAAAACATGAGGATCCTGAAAGGGAATCCCCAATGTAGGTGGTGTGACAGGTGTGCTGACACTGTCATGAAAGAGGAGATGAACGTCCTCTGTAGAATCCTCAACAAATGCATTTGGTGGCTTGATGAATGGAGCTAGAGGGTCAAGCAATGCTGAAGAAGAATCTTGCTGAAGAGAAAATACCTCAATAGGATGTGGTGTGGCAGTCATAGCAGTGATCTCAAGAACAATACAAAAGTTCAAGAGACCTGACTGCACCACATGAGGCTCTCGTGAAAGAGGAGAGTTGTGCTCCGATAATGGAGATGGTGGACCAAAGTGTGAGAAGGTGTAGATATAGGTGGAATGATCAACTGTCCCTCTAGCAACAATGCCTCCTGTCGCACTATCCCGAATGAAGACTGAATCTGCAATGAACTCAACTGTCTTCCCTGATCCACTGTGTGTAATCTGATAAATTGAGAGAAGGTTTACAGATAGAGATGGAAAAGACAATACATCATTGAATGTGTCATCCTGAATGCCTACTGAACCTTTCCCACAGACTGTCAAGATAGTGTTATTCCCCATGAGAATATGAGGAATGGGAGAAGCGTCAACAGTAGAGAAGACCCCTTGAGAAGATGCCATATGGTGAGAAGTACCTGAATCCAATATCCAAGGGACCTATTAAGGGGATGGAATGGATGCCCATAATGCATGACCCTGTCCAAAATCCTATCTAGATGTTGAAGATGTGGAGGAAGACTGAAAAGCATACCCCTGTGAGGTAGAAGAGGATGGAGAGGAAATAGTGCTCTTTTGAAGAAGAACTTGCAAATCTGCAATCTATTTCTCATAGCCATCAAATCTTTTTTGAAGTCCCTTCTAACAATAGGAACATGTAGGTCTCTTAGTCTTCTATTTCTCCTTCTTAGAAGAAGATGGTGGGCTAGTAGAGTGCTGAGAAGAGGAATCTGATATATGCTTTGGCTTCTAATTCTACTTTTCTTTGGATGGTTGGGCAACCAATGCTTGGTTCTTTGATCCTGTTAGAGAGTCCAACTAGGTAAGTTTGGCTTGCTCTCTAGTCAAATGATCACAAAACACCTCAAAAGTGGGCATGGTAAATGTAGGTCCCAAAGCATCCATGGTAGAATGAAAGGTAGAAGAGAAGATCTAAAAGTTTCCCCTAAGCTTAGACAGAATCAGATAAATGCACTCTTTATAAGTCTTTCACTTTCCACATCCATGTAACAAAGATCTATGTTGTTTGAACTTCATCAGAAAGTCCTCAATAGAGGGAAAAGAATCAGGTACAAGAGAGGTAAGCTTTGCCTCAATCTGAAGTGCTCTGAACTCATTTATGGTACCGAATAATGTCTCAAATTTAGCCCACATTTGTAGAGGGGTAGTGCACCCATCAAGATGAAACTGCAAGTTGTCTGATACCTGTAAAGAAATCAACCCCATAGCCTCATCCATCTTGTTTCGATGCTACATGATCTCAAAGGGCCTCTGTAATACTGGCTACACTACATCTAGACAAGACCAGAGCCCTTTTGAACGGAGAAGTCGTGTCATCAGGGTTTTCCATGTGTGATAATTATGTGGGGTCAGAAGTTCTAGAAAAGAAGAGGTCTCGGCCATATTTTTTTAGAAGGGGGTTTTGTTTTGATAAATATCTGGTTTAACTAATAGAAACAAGAAAATAACACCCCCCACAAGCCAAATATCGAATCCCTAAACCTAAAATGATATGCATTATCAAGAGAAGAGAAAAAAAAATTCAAATCTGAATCTTGTGTACCTTGAAAAAATTCTAATGAAAATAGGAAGAAATTTGGATGGTGCTTGAGAAGAGCTTTCCGGTGCTTCTTTCGGATCGAAAAATGGAGCTAACTAGAGCAAATTAGCCCCCCCCGGAATGCAAAAAAGATAATCTGGCGTTGACAAAAAAAATACCAAGCTAAATGACAAAAATTACTAGATTAACCTCCATGAAAGCATCGGTCTCAGAACCAGATTTCTGACAATATCTTGTTTGTCAAAAAATGATTCATGGAGCTCCCGGAAAGCCAATTTCAGTGAAAGATACTCCAAAAGAGAAAAAAAATCCCAAAAAAGGATTTTCCCTAGGCGGTAGCCCCTGGTCACATGAGGCTCTAGGTGCTAGCGCTAAAGGACCTATCATTGGTGGTTTGGGCCCGCCACTGGTGGTTTTGGGCTAGCCGCTAGCGGTCAAGGCCAATCATTGGTGGTTTGAAGCCTACAACGATGGGTTGGCGGCGGTTTGGCAGCTCCCCTTAGTGGCGGTGATGCCCAGGTTGAGCGCGGGCAGCGCACTAGAGGCACATGGGTGGCACACTTGTGGCACACTTGTGGCACATTCACTGTGCTTTTAAAACAAAAAATATTTTTCTGAAATTCGTACTGCCTCGAACTATGTGCCAAGGCCGTACAGGTGTGGGAAGCAAAAAACATTTGCCTCCAAGGCCAACTTGTCCAAAATCGACAAGTTTTATATGGATTTTGACTATCACAGGCCTTTTGGACATAACCGTGAGGTCCGTTTGGGCCAAAAATGCTCTAAAAAAATTTATTTTTTGTAGGCAAAAAAGAAACAAAAGATAACGTCCTACACAGAATACTAGATCTGAAAACTATAACCAGAACCTCTCAAATCAGTCAAAAATCCTCTAAGTTGAATCCTTCAAATACAAACAAGCTTTAGTAGATTAGGCTCTGATACCATGTAGGATTTGAGCAATACAAATCCACAAAACCCGAAGATCACCTGCATACAAAAACGTGTTACAAGGAAGTAGAGACAAGAAGAGGGCAAGGGTTTGACTCTAAATATAAAGAAGAAAATATCCTCAAATAATGAATGAATTGAATGTACAATGGATCATCCTTATAAAGGAGATCGAAATCCTTGAAAGGCAAAGTCTAGTGCATGTAATAATCAGTTTAACTATTACATGACTAATGCATGAGTTTAGAACAACTAGTGCATGTGTTTTTAACTAAAGCAAAAAGGAGTTGACATCTTAAGAAGGGAGTAGAGATTAATTAACATAATTAATACTTAACTCCAACAATTTTATTTGTTTTGAGGGTTCACACCTGCAAGGCTGTTTATGAATATTTAAAAAAAAAACAATTAATAATTTAACAACCTATTTACTAATATTCATTTTAGTAAATAGTGTTGGTGTAATTAAATATTCCTAATTAAACTTTACTTAATCTTACTTAGGATAATGCATTGCATAATAGTTAGTGATTGAGATAACTAGGTGTGTGCACCTTATTAAGCACATGGTGTAGGAGAAATTCCACTTTTGGTGCTAGATCCACCTTTAGTGCTCTTATCACATTATCATCCTAATCCATTGCACATACTTTATTGCATAATGGAGGATGATCCACATTTGGTAGACATGTGATTACACCTAGTATAGTTAATAGCTCATCAACTCCTCATCTTTCTCTCTTATCGCCTTTCCTATATAAGAAGGCCTATTATGTATCAATCAATCAAGGTGAATTCATTGGATCAATTCAATATCCATCATTGCATTCATATCATCTCTTATTTTTTTCTTTAATCTCTAGATCCTTGATTCATTTTTTTCTATTTGAAAATTCTTACATGGTATTAGAGCTATTGGAGCATTTAGATTAGCCTATTTGAAGTGATCTTGATGCAAGCTTTGAAGGTCCAAATCTCAGATCTGAGAACTAGTGTGCTATAGAGGTGTCTTGGAGTAGATCTGACCTCACTATTGCATCCGAGAGGTTTTTTCAGTTAAAATTCACTATAAACTCACCTATATTCGGAGAAAGTCCAAATCAAGGCAAAAAAAATTTGCAAATCGGACCGTACGGCCTGATCTGCACCTCTACAATACAATTTTGTAAAAAAAAAATTTAAAAAAATTATTTTGCTATTAATTTAGATTTTTTTTTCCTATCAAAATTATTTGGGGCCTTGCACTATCCTATATTCTCTACATGTGACAGATATTATTCTTTGTTTACACCGCATAGGTCACAATGACATCAGTCTCCAAATAGTGCATGTGCTCAAATGCTAAGGCGAGCCTGCGCCCAAGCAAGAGTCACATTTTTGCTTTGGTTGAGTGGGAATCCATATTTTAAAGGTCCTAAAGCACCTCTTACCATGCATGTGGGATTATATTTTCCCCACTGCACTGCCCCCTCTACCGCCATTAGTGCCCCCATCAACGCTGGGTCAGCACCACAGCAGCACCCCGTCAGCGAGCCAGCAATGCCCCTGTTAGTGCCCCATTGGCACCGCTACGCCCCACACCACCACCTGGCCACCAAGTTTGCGCCTCTCCTGGTTAGCAGAGCCAAGCCCAGTCACTGGGCCACATCACAACCATGCAGCTGCAAACTAACAGCCACACAAACTACCTCGTGGATGCCTAGTCACCGCCGGGTGGTAGGACATCAGGCCGCTACGTCAGCAACACAGATAACAAGTGCCACATCACCTACCACATTCATGCCCACATCAAGACACATCACACTGCCATGTCAGCAAGTATGATGCTACCATCATCATATAGAATGTTGTATCACTACCCAGTCAGCGCCATGTTAGCCAAGCGATTTGTTTTTTGGTGACATCACATTTTCCTAGCCTAAAATTGACAGCCATCCAGCTGTCAAAATAGGCAAAATTGGACTTTTTTTACATCCATCTGACCATCAAATTTAGCATCATGTATTGCTAACGTCATCAGAGTTTGAAAATTCTTAGGCATCACCATTGGAGTTTTCAATTTGGCAGTCTAACTTCAGAAGGCTATATCTTACTCATTTTTGCTCCTTTTTTTGAGCAATTTCTTTTGAAATTGGATATAATTTCCTGAAGAATCTAGTGGTGGTATTATTTTTGAGATTTGGTTTCCTGATTTTTCAAAAATTGCAGATTTTGTTGACTATTCTTTTCTGTTACTGATTTCTGCAACTTCCAGGGTTTCATTCAGGTGCATACTGTAACATTTTGAGGTGAATTGTTTTTTGAAAGTGCATGATTTTTTATCTACTTTCCAGATCTACAATCAGATTTCATTGATTTCAAGGTGGATATATCACTTTCAAAAATAGGTTATTTTGGGGCTATATTTGCACTTGGTTAATCCTTGGATTTCAGTTTTCTAATTTGCATCAGTCATTTGAAGGAGTTATCAGTAGTTATTAGTCATTATTTAGTTTTCATATGGATAATTCAAATGTCAAAATCCTCACTCCATATAACTACCATGAATGGAAAGTATCTTTAAGTGATCATTTGTTGAGTATTGGATTGCTTAGAATGACTCTTGGGAAGGATCAAGAACCTCAAATAGGTGTTGTAGAAAGGCCAAAATGGTTTGATCGAAGGGATAAAGGACTTGGCTCTCTTAGATCATCCATCTCTCATGACTTGCACTTTCATATTGCACCTTGCACACATCCTCATGATGCTTGGGTCATATTGGAAGGACTCTTTGGTAAACCTGATAGAATGAGAAAATTCAGATTAGAGAATGATCTCATAGGTCTAAATCCTAGTGATTTTGATAATATTCAAGATTTTTTCTCTAAGTTCAATTCTATTAGATTGGAGCTTTCTACATGTGGCATTGTTCAGGGGATGAACAATCGATCTTTTCTCATCTTAATTATTCTATCTTTGTTTCTACATTCTATGCTACTATGGATGCTCTTGGTAGTGCATAAAGATTTCCCTCTCTTGATGAATTTGCAGCGTAGCTCACAAGGGAACAAGAAAAGTTGGCACAAATGGGTCAATTGAAGACTTCCACACATCAAGCATTGATTGCAAGTGACTCTAAATCAAAGGCTTCTAATGGAAAAGGAAAGAAACATCATAAGGATCCTAAGCCTCATGACAAAGGTAATGAATCTCCTTCACACAATAGTACTAAATCTAATTCCTCTTCAAGAGAGGAATCATCTAGAAGAAAGAGAGATAAATGTGCATATTGTAAAAAGCTAGGAAATGATGAGCATAAGTGTTTTCAAAAGAAGATTGATGAGTTAACTCACATTATTTAGAAGCACAACATTAAGTTTCCCTCATCAGTGTCTACTCCTTCTACACAATTGGCATCTTCTACATCTCCATCATCATCCAAAGATAAAGGTAAAGGACAAGCACTCTTGGCTTCCACACATCCTAAGGAAGGTAAATGGCTTCTTGATTTAGGTGCATCACATCATATGGCATCTTCTATGGATATGTTTTATTATATTGAGCCTTGTAATTCTCCTAATATTTTGATGGGTAACAACACATTCATGAGAGTTTGTGGGAAGGTTCTATTTCTATGGGAGAGGGGACATTTAATGATGTTCTTTGTGTACCATCCTTGACCACTAATCTCCTTTCTATTTACCAAATTACACATGGGGCACAAGGTAAAATTGTTGAGTTCACTCCTGATTTTGTCTACATTAAGGACATGGAGACTAGAGATGTCATAGCTATGGGAGTTGTTGATCATACATCACACTTGTATTCTTTTTCAAATTTTGTTGATGATGATATTCATGATGTACACATCCCTTTTCCAAGGGATAATTATGAGGAGAATTTTGGGCACTTGAATCATTTTGTTGTTGAGACAAGTGTTGATCTTCCTACTCCTCCACCTCCTACTTCTTCAAACATGGGCTCTACTATTCAGCAGGATGATCATAGTGTTTCAGATCTTGTTGAGTGTGATGACTACTTGGATGCATCTTCAGCATTTGTTGATTCTCATGATGCACATTTGGAAGATATGCATGAGGGGGTTTCTCTTTCCTTTGATGATAGTTTCATCATAGCTGGGGACACTTCTTCACCTTCTTTGGAGATTGGCACTCTTGATTCTTCTCCTTCTTCACTTGATTTGTCACATGAGGTGATAGATTCTTTAATCTTGGAGATTCATATTCAGTCTTCAAAGATTCATCCATGGAGACCTTCATCTTCTTCCTCATTCCATTTGCACAAGGATTGGCTTCTTCATCATTTGATGTATCTATTTCTTCCTAAGGGGAGACATGTTTCTTGTAAGCATTGGCTTATCTATTGTTTGCAGGTACTCTTCATCAACATGGGAGCTTCTACATTATGGGGGGGATATCATGTCTCCAACTATCCTTCTTATGGGGGGATAATTCTTTGTATATACATGATGTATGTAGTTCTTTGGGGGTCTTGAGCACTCCATCCATCCATGCATCTTGTTTTCTTCTCTCTTTTGGGGGGAGGGTTTTTCCCATGAGGTTTTCCCTCTTTCTCCACTTTATGAGAGTTATGCATTTCAAGTATTGCATTTTGTACATGGGTACCTAACATGGCCTAGTTATCGGGACCCATCTTGCATTGTGAGTTTAAGTGCATTCCCCTAAGTTGCACTTAAGGGGGGGTGTTGGTGTAATTAAATATTCCTAATTACACTTTACTTAATCTTACTTAGGATAATGCATTGCATAGTAGTTATTAGTTGAGACACCTAGGAGTGTGCACCTCATTAAGCACATGGTGTAGGAGAAATTCCACTTTTGGTGCTAGATCCACTTTTAGTGCTCTTATCACGTTATCATCCTGATCCATTGCACATACTTTATTGCATAATGGTGGGTGATCCACATTTGGTGGACATGTGATTACACCTAGCATAGGTAATAGCTTATCAGCTCTTTATCTTTCTCTCTTATCACCTTTCCTATATAAGAAGGCTTATTATGTATCAATCAATCAAGGTGAATTCATTGGATCAATTCAATATTCATCATTGCATTCATATCATCTCTTGTACTTTTCTTTAACCTCTAGATCCTTGGTTCAATCTTTTCTATTTGCAAATTCTTACAAATAGGTAAAAATTGAAATAATGTAAAATGAATATTAGTAAGTACTTTGTTAGTTTATTAATTGAATTATTTTAAAAATGAAATAATATAAAATTAATATTAGTAAAGAGGTTGTTGAAGAATAAATAAAATCAATCCACCCAGTTCTACAATATAAAACATAATTGAATTTTTTAAAATTGAAATAATGTAAAATAAACATTAGTAAATAGGTTGTTAAAGAGTGATGAAAATCAACCTAACCAATTATACAATTCAAAATATAATAAATTTTTACCCTTATAAACAGTAGTCCTATCACTACAAATATTTAATGAGACATCTTATAATAGACTTCAACAAATATACCATTACATAGAGAGCTTTCTCAATCATGAACATAACATTAAACTTTGAACTTCAATAATTGTTGCATATGTTTGGAACACATGGTGTCTTTCTTATGACCGTTGCATATCTATGGAACACATGGTGTCTTTCTTATGATCGTTGCATATCTATGGAACACATGGTGTCTTTCTTATGGAGTTGTGGAACTTGGTAATTGATAGCATCCAACAAACTGCTAGTCTTCACTTGTTCATTGAGTACACCTTTCAATTAAGAGCACAAATAGACAATTGGAAAGATGATGTCAGAGAGAAAATTTAAGGTTTTTGCTACATGATTAATAATCAACATTAAGGTGGTGACATCTATTTTTATTCAAGATGATTGCATGAATCTCATCTATCTATCTCTACAAACTTTTGATCGTTAGTTTTTTCTTAAGTTGGAACCCACTTGCATACGACTTTTTTTATAGATTTAGTTATGCATGAGGTATGTGTTACAATGATATCATGTTAACCTAGCTTTGATATTAGGTTTGAGAGAATCTATGTACATATTTCCTTTGAAAACCCTAAAGGTGATGGCAAATGCTAGTCCATTATCTTTGACCCGTAAAGATTTTTTTTTAATGGTTTTTGGGCATTTCTTGGTACCTTTTAGCTTTATGATAGAGTTTCATTTCTAATTATAGCTCCAACTACAATTCAATAAAAATTTCTTCCCCAAGATCGCCAATAAAAATTCTCTTCTTCAAAAATACTTTTGATGAAGGGTGCTCCCCTTACAACACTAGCTCTTCCACCATGTTCTCTTCATGGAGGCATTTTCACACTTCTCGCTGAAACCCTAACCACAGTCCCGGTGCAAACTACCTCACAGTCGGCGATCTGTTTACACAGAAACCCTAACCCAAGGTCCTAGTGCTAATTGCCTCACAATCGACGATCTATTTACACACTCAGGAACTCCTGCTCTGATACTACTTGATGAAGGGTGCTCCCCTTAATACCACAAACACATAACTGAAATAGAGAAACAACAATAATTTGCAAGAACAGAAAATGGGCTTCTTATTATCTCCACAAATGTGGAATTACAAACTTTCAGAAATACAATATGCAAAGCCACATGGGCAATTCCCTTACAATATTATGTAGGACAAAGCCTCGAATCATTACCCAGATCTACCCAAAACTATTCTAAACTATCCCGAACTACCTAAGACAACACTATAGCCTTCCTTATATAGGCCATTTTTCACCGCCTGGGAAGGTTCCAGAATTTTTAGCCAATAAGGCCAACCAAACTTAGAATTATTTTATTTTTAATTTTATTACATCATAGTCGGCTCAAAATAACTTTTAAAACCCGAACAAAAATTTTGAAGGAAAATTATTTTCCACCATTTTAGGTGGCCCAACTTCCAGAGACCATAAGTCATCACCCGTTGACCCGATTGACTATTATGACCCCATTTCAAAAATAGCATGAAACACTCTACAATGCCTAAATCAAGAAAGCTTCATTCAGCTGAAGTTTCAAACTCATTTGGGGCCTCTAAACCCTTCAAAACTAAGCTCGAAGTTTCTGTATCCTGTTTTCAATACTAAAAATTTTCAATATCTTCAAGACTAGACTTGATCCAGCAATGAAACTTTACTGGCAGGTTAATACAACCAAAACAAACCTCCGCCTATGAAATCGGAACATTCTGAGATCATACGAAAAACTTACTAAAAATAGTAAATTTCCAAAAATAGTAGCTCTGCACAAGATAGCCCTTATTGAAAAGAAAATATAAATATTTTTGGGTGATGCAAGATTGCTCTTACACCCAGGATGCTCTTGCATCAGACACCCGAGGTAATTTGAGAAGTGACCCTGTCACGACTCAGGTGTGAAGAGGAAAACCAAGATAGTTAACCTCCTCCTTTGTCAGCCATGATAAATCTTCAACAAGTCATCCTTTCCATTTGACAAAATATTCTTCATATGTCATGTTTTGTGTGCTTCTACCAACACGACTATCCAGTATGTCCTCAATCTCCTTGATATCTGAACTGGTTGCTGGAATACTCCACTGAGCTGTTGTAACCTCATCTTCAACTCCTCCTTCATGATACTCTTGTTATATATGTGGAGCCTAATCAGACTTATCCACGGGGTCAAGGGGCAGAGCCCCTAATGGGGTCAAAAGGTAGCGCCCCTTGCGGGGACCCTTTGGGGCAACGCCCCTTGATGCCAAGAATGACTTAATAATATTGTAAAGTGTCGGCCATCAATTTTCTATTAGTCGGAGTATTTTTTCCCTAATTTTGTTATGTCAAAAATACTTGTAAAATGGCTTAGGGTTTGAGATTCATTGTAAGAGGGATTATTGTAGCTTCCTGTGGTGGTATTGAGTTGCAGGTTTTAGATTGTAATCGCTGGATAATAATAAAGATATTGGATTCGTTGTTGGTGGACTTAGCCTAGGGATTGGGTGAACCATGTTAAAGTTTGTGTTTTGTGTTCTCTTCCATGTATTAATATTTTCATTTTCTGCTTATTATCCTAACAAGTGGTATCAGAGTGAGGTTATTTCATTCGTTCTTTCATCTATTCTTTGAAGCAGGTCTCACGAGTCAATGGGAGAGTCTCTTCGTTAAGTGGGAGAAATCGCTGACGAGGGTAGGCTGAAGGTTGATAAGTTTAATGGGCAAAACTTATAGTTATGGAAGATGAAAATGGAGGACTATCTTTATCAGAAGGATCTATGGTGGCCATTAGAGGGAATAGCCAAGAAAGAGGCAACAATGTCTTAGGAAAAATGGGAAATTTTGGATAGGAAGGTGTGCACTATGGAACGTGCCTTCATGAGATTGGGGTTAATCAATATACGCAAATAGAAACTAAAATACAACCACAAAGCATAATAGAGAAACTATTTAGCAAAATAAAGACTAATTTGGGCATCACATGGCTCTCTAACTAGAAGTGTTAATGGATTGCTCTCAGCAAGCCTCCATTAATGACAGTTCTAATATGAGAATGATAGATAAACAAATGCTATTAGTAACAAATATCAAATTAAAATGCTAAAAGTTCTCAAAATGCCTTCCTAAGCTCAAATTGCAAGAGTTTCAATGCAATTCTCAGATATGTGGATCATTTTTATGAAGGAATGGGCCTTCCTTTTATAGATTTTCCAAGGTGAGGGGGTGTGGTTATGTTTGATCATGATTAGGCCTTGGGTTGGGGTTTTGGTTCCACCTTTTGGGGGTTGTGTCCCCATGACTTGGGACAAGTGGGTAAGGTGAATGGTTGAGATTCTTTTCCATTTTGAGTGAATGAGATTCACTTTGGCTCCATCCATGTGAGTGCCTTTCCTCCCATTCCATTGGTTGATTTGATTTCCTCTCCTCTTGGGTTGTTGAGGGTAAATAGGATTTATTAATTAATTAAAATGATTTTGTTTAGTCATGTACCCCTTGAATGGGTTGTATTTAATTAAATTCAAGACTATACAATTAACTGAATTAATTATATTTTGATTTGATTGCACTTGATGAAAGTGCTCTCAATTTTGATTGATATTACATTAGGATTTGATTTTCGTTTTGATTGGCTAATTATGCATTGTGATTCATTTACTTCACTTATTGTCTTTGATTTGCCCGATTTGCTTTGAATTAATCCTTGTCCATTTTTAGGTACTTACAAAAGGCATTGGGGAGTATTCGTCTATGCCTGGCACAATCGGTGGCATTCAATATTACTGGAGCAATGACAACTCAAACTCTGATGGAAACCCTAGTGAAGTTGTATGAAAAGCCTTCAGTTTCAAACAAGGTATTTCTTATGAAGCGTTTATTTAATATGAAAATGGTAGAAGGTGGATCAATCACTGATCATTTGAATGAGTTTAATACAGTTACAAGTCAGTTATCTTCAGTTAAAATTACTTTCGATGAAGAGGTTAGGGCTCTCTTGATTTTGTGTTCTTTGCCAGAAAGCTAGAATGTCTTGGTAATGGCTGTTAGTAATTCTATTTATGGTTCAAATACCCTAAATTTTGATGATGTAGTTGGTGTTATATTGAGTGAGGAAATTCATAGGAAAAGCTCAGGGGCATCCACATGGATTAGTGTATTGAATGCAGAAAACAAAGGCAGAACAAGAGATAGAGGAAACAACTCTGGAAATCATGGGAAATCAAGAGGAAAATCAAAGGGAAAGAGGTCTGAATCCAAAGGGCCAAATGATTGCTAGTACTATGAAAAATTAGGTCATAAGAAGAAAGATTGTTGCTCTCGGAAGAAAGATCAAGGAGACAAACATGATGGCAACAAGGACGTAAATGTGGTAAGTAACAAATCCGAAGAGGATGATTTGCTTTTGTCTTTAGAAAATGCTGATGATTCATGGGTGTTAGATTCGAGGGCTTCATTTCATGCTACACCCCATAGAAGTTATTTTGTTGATTATGTCCAAGGGGATTTTGGGCTAGTTTATTTGGGAGATAATGAACCCTGTCAAATTGTTGGAAAAGGGAAAATTAAGATTAAGTTGTAGAATGGGAATCATTGGCTATTGCAAGAGGTAAGACATGTTCCAAGGCTGAGTAGGAATTTAATTTCAGCAAGGCAACTGGGTGATGAGGGTTGCACAGTTACTTTTAATGATAAAAATTGGAAGGTTTCAAAAGGTTCCTTAGTAGTAGCAAAAGGTGTGAAAGTAGGCATCTTATATCTTTGTACAAGTCATATTGTTCCTTCTACTTTAATTGTTTCAGAGAAAAATGAATGTTCAAGAATAGTTGATGCAGTTGAGCAGGTAGAACAAGAGACAGTAGCTGGAGATTCAGAAATAGCGTTGTGGCACAATAGACTTGGGCACATGAGTGAAAAAGGTATGAAATTACTTCATTCAAAGAAAGCTCTACCAGGTCTGAAATATGTTAATATAGATTTCTGTGAAAGTTGTGTGTATGAAAAGTAAAAGAGAGTTAGTTTTGTAAAGAGTGGAAAGGAAAAGAAAGATGAAAAATTAGAGCTTGTGCATACAGATGTATGGGGTCCAGTTTAGGTATCTTCCCTTGGTGGCTCTCAATATTATGTTACATTCATTGATGATGCAACTAGGAAAGTATGGATATATTTCATTAGACAGAAATCTGAAATGGAAAAGCTTGGTTGAAAATGAGACTGGAAAAAGATTAAAATGTCTCAAATCTGATAATGGCGGTGAGTATTGCAGCAAAGAATTTGAAGATTATTGTGCCTCTACTAGTATTCATAGACAGAAAATGATTCCAAGGACTCCATAGGAAAATGGAGTGGTTGAACGCATGAACAGGACAATAATGGAGCGTGCAAGGAGTATAAGGTTGCATGCTAGGTTGCCCAAAAATATGTGGGCAGAGGCTATGAACACTGATATTTATTTAATCAATAGAGGCCCCTCTACTCTTTTGGACTGTGGTATTCCAGAGGAAGCATGGAGTGGTAAGAAGGTGAGTTATTCTTTTCTCAAAACCTTTGGTTGTGAAACTTTTGCACTTATAGATTCTGAAAATAGAACCAAGATGGAAGCTAAGTCAAAGAAATATGTATTTTTTGGATATGGCATTGATGAATTTGGTTATAGGCTTTGGGATTTTGAAAATCATAAAATTGTAAGAAGCAGGGATGTCATATTCAATGAGAAAGTATTGTACAAAGATCTGTTGCTGTAGCATGAGAAGAAAGAAAATGACTATGTAGCACTGGATGATACTCCACAAGTTCATGTTCCAGTAGTTCCTTATGCTCTGCAACAACAGCAACAACAAATACCACAAACCCCAGTGAATGTTAGATGGTCAACAAGGCTAAGTAGACTCCAGAAAGATTTTCACCTTCTTTGTATTCTATCTTATTAACTGATGCTGGTGAACTTGAATGTTATAATGAAGCTATGCAGGTGGATATAAAACTTTAGTGGGAGTCTGCAATGACAGATGAAATGGACTCCTTGCTGAAAAATCAAACTTGGGATTGATGTCAGTTACCTACAGGAAAATGGGCTTTGCAGAATAAATGGGTTTACAGGTTGAAAGAAGAAGATGGAGGTAAGAAAAGATTTAAAGCTAGATTAGTTGTCAAAGGATTTGCACAGAAACATGGTATTGATTTTGATGAGATTTTTTCTCCAGTTGTTAAAATGACTTCTATTCGTATTGTTTTAAGTATTGTGGCTACTGAAGATTTGCATTTAGAGAAGCTTGATGTTAAAACAACCTTTCTACATGGTGATTTGAATGAAGAAATATATATGGTTCAGCCATAGGGATTTGAGGTCAAGGGTAAGGAGAGTTTAGTGTGCAAATTGCAGAAAAGTTTATATGGCTTGAAGAAAGCACCTCGGCAATGGTATATTAAGTTTGATACTTTTATGAATGAGAATGGATACACTCGATGTAATTCTGACCATTGTGTTTATTTCAAGAGGTTAAATAATGACAGCTACATTATTCTATGTTTATATGTTGATGATATGCTTGTAGCTAGATCTCACATGGATCATATTAAGGGGTTGAAACAATAGTTAGAAAAATCTTTTGCTATCAAGAATTTGGGGGCAGCAAAACAAATCCTTGGTTTGAAAATTTGCAGAGATAGGAAGAACATAAAATTAACTCTATCTCAGGCTGATTATGATGAGAAACTAGCTCCTGGAATCAAGTCCATCTGATGACTGATCTTTCTTACTAATGGTAATTCATCAGGCACATTATCAGATACAATATCTTGAAACTCATTCAATAATTATGCAACTTCTACAGGTACATCTTCTACTTCCTCTTTTCCAACCTTTGGAATTAAGGTAAAACACATATGCTCTTGTCGCATACCATCTAAAAAATTTCCTCTATCAACAAAAGTTATTCTTGCATTACCACATACCTTTTCTTCAGTCTCCTTCAATGGCTTTAGCTTATGTCGCACTCCATCCTTTGTCAGGGAATAGGTATTCGCACGACCATCATGTACAGCACATCTATCAAATTACCATGGTCTACCCAACAACATATGACATGCATCCATAAGTATGATATCACATAGTACCTCACCATAGTACCCGCCAATCTTGAACTTTACTAGGCACTGTTCACTGACCATGACCTTGTGGTCATCCTATACCCAGGCAACCCAATATGGATGTGGATATTTTTGCCTCTTGAGCTTCAACTTTTTCACCATCTCTTCTCACACCAAATTATCAGTACTACCACTATAAATAATCACATCACAACACTTGCACTTGGTGTGAAACAAGCTCCTTCTTTTCTTAGGTTCATTCTCACCACTCAGTGGGACTCTTTTGTTAATCAATGTTTCTCCTATTTTAGCATCTTTAGAATTTGATGATCTGGCATCTTCATCTACATGTGCAACTCTAGCCTGGCCTTCATTCCTCCTATCTTTCCTTCCTTGGTGCTAAGGACATTCAAATGCCCTATGACCTTCTTCTCCACAATGAAAACATGTTCCACAGAAGCCTCCTCTTCCATATCCCTGTCCTCTTCCTCTTCCTCTCTGATCTCTATTATTCTGATCATGGAAATGATTGAAATTATCCCCTCTCTGATTCTGACTATTATTGGTGTCATCCTACTTTTTCAGATTTTCATTTTGATCTCCATATGACCGTCCACCAGATCTTCCATCATGACCTCTTCCGCTTTGTCTGCTCTCAAACTTCTTGTTCAACTTTTCCTCTACTTTTAGGAAAAACTAGTATGCCTCTTCAATACTGTCCATTCGAACCAGATTCAGCTCTTCCTGAATACACGGCCTCAACCCATTAAGGTAACGTGCAACTTTCTCCTTATCAGCTTCCACATGGCCTATTCTGATGAGGATTCGATAGAACTCCTCTATATACTCCTGAACAGATCTTCTTGTTCAAACTTTGCATTTTCTTTAGTAGATCAAGCTCATAATCAACAGGAATGAACTATCACTTCAATTTATCCACCATTTGATCCCATCTTGTGATTTTATCTTTTCCCCTTCTATTTCGCTCCAATTGAATCTCTTGCCACCAAATATTTGCATGACCCTTCAGTCTAGCCTTCATAAATTTGACCCTATCAGGATCCTCGATATCTTCATACTCAAAATATTCTTCACACTCATTGATCCAGTCGATCAATTCTTCTGGGTTAAGATTCCCTGAAAATGTAGGAGCCTCAATCTTAGGTCTTTTCCCAATCTTGGAAATGGCCCAGAAAAGTCTTTCTTCTTCTGGATTCAAAACTTTGACTTACCCTTCTTGATCAGAATTTCCTTCTCCTTTGGCTTCATCCTTGCTTTCGTCTCTAACATTAAGATTCATTCCTCTGCGAATCTCCTCTTGCAATGCTCGCACTTTTCTCTACAGTTCCCTGACCTTAGGTGTTACAACACCAGCTCTTCCACCATGTTCTCTTTGTGGAGGTAGTTTTGCGCTTCTCGCTAAAACCCTGACCATGGTCCCGGTTCAAACTGCCTCACAGTTGGTGATCTGTTTACACAGAAACCCTAACCCAACGTCCTGGTGCAAATTGCCTCACAATTGGTGATCTATTTACACACTCAGGAACTCCTGCTCTGATACCACTTGATGAAGGACAAATGTGGAATTACAAACTTTTAGAAATACAATATGCAAAGCCACACAGGCATTTCCCTTATAATATTCTGTAGGAAAAAGCCTCGAATCATTACCCAAATCTACCCAGAACTATTCTGAACTATCCCGAACTACCTAAGACAACACTACAACCTTCCTTATATAGGCCATTTTTCACCACCTGGGAAGGTTCCAGAATTTTTAGCCAATAAGGCCGACCAAAGTTAGAATTATTTTATTTTTAATTTTATTACATTATAGTCAGCTCAAAATAACTTTTGAAACCCGAACAGAAATTTTGAAGGAAAATTATTTTTCGCCATTTCAGGTGGCCCAACTTCCAGAGACCATAATTCATCACCCGTTGACTCAATTGACTATTATGACCCCATCTCGTAAAGGGCATGAAGCACTCTACAATGCCTAAATCAAGAAAGCTTCATTTAGTTGAAGTTTCAACCTCATCTGGGGCCTCTAAAGCCTTCAAAATTGAGCTCAAAGTTTCTATACCCTGTTTTCAATACCAAAAACTTTTAATATTTTCAAGACTAGACTTGATCCGGAAATGAAACTTTACTGGCAAGTTAATACGACCAAAATGAACCTCCACCTATGAAATCAGAACATTTTGAGATCATACGAAAAACTTACTAAAAATAGTAAATTTCCAAAAATAGCAGCTCTGCACAAGATAGCCCTTATTGAAAAGAAAACAGAAATATTTTTGGGTGATGCAAGATTGCTCTTACACCCAGGATGCTCCTGCATCAGACACCCAGTGTAATTTGAGAAGTGACCCTATCACGACTCAGGTGTAAAAAGGAAAATCAAGACAATTAACCTCCTCCTTTGTCAGTCATGATGAATCTTCAACAGGTCGTCATTTCCATTTGACCAAATATTCTTCATTTGTCATGTCCTGTGTGCTTCTACCAACATGACTATCCAGTACGTCCTCAATCTCCTTGATATATGAATTGGATCCTAGAATACTCCATTGTGCTGTTGTAACCTCATCTTCAACTCCTCCTTCATGATACTCTGTCAAATCTAAAATGTTAAACACTAGTGAAATATTCAGCTCAGTAGGCAATTCTACCTCATACACATTTCCTGAATCATACTTCTTTAGTATCTTACATGGCCCAAACTTCATCATTTTCAACATGTTATAGGTACCAACTGGAAATCGCTCCTTCTACAAATGAACCATGACTTCATCTCCAACCTGAAATTCCTTATGCCTTCTTTTGTCATATTCTTTAGCCTTATACTGCGCATTCATCTTGGTAATGTTCTTTCTCACCTCCTCATGGATGTTCTTCATATGTTCTACAAAATCCTTAGCTTCAGCACTACTTATTTCTCTTTTATCTATCTTCCTCAACTCAAATGCATTTATGGGACTACTTCCATAGACAATCTGTGGATGATGTGATGAACTAAACTTCAAATCTGTCTTCAACTGTTCACTTTCTGCTAGTGTCATTCTATGTGTTACCTTATTTGGCAAACTAGTTCCTATAATCAAGTCCATCTGATGACTGATCTTTCTTACTGATGGTAATCCATCAGGCACATTATCAAATACAATATCCTAAAACTCATTCAATAACTCTACAACTTCTATAGGTACATCTTCTACAGGTACATCTTCTACTTCCTCTTTCCCAACCTTTGGAATTAAGGTAAAACACATATGCTCTTGCCGCATACCATCTAAGAAATTTTCTCTATCAAAAAAAGTTATTCTTGCATTACCACATACCTTTTCTTCAGTCTCCTTCAATGGCTTTAGCTTATGTCGCACTTCATCCTTTGTCAAGGAATAGGTATTCGCACGACCATCATGTACAACACATCTTTCAAACTACCATGGTCTACCCAACAACATATGACATGCATGCATAGGTATGATATAACATAGTACCTCACCATGATACCCGCTAATCTTGAACTTTAATAGGCACTGTTCACTGACCATGACCTTGTGGTCATCCTACACCTAGGCAACCCGATATGGATGTGGATGTTTTTGCCTCTTGAGCTTCAACTTTTTCACCATCTCTTCTCACACCAAATTATTAGTACTACCACTATAAATAATCACATCACAACACTTACCCTCACACTTGCACTTGGTGCAAAACATGCTCCTTCTTTGCTCAAGTTCATTCCAACCACTCAGCAGGACTCTTATGTTACTCAGTGTTTCTCCTTTTTCAGCATCTTTAGAATTTGATGATCTAGCATCTTCATCTTCATCTACATGTGCAACTCTGGCCTGGCCTTCATTCCTCCTATCTGTCCTTCCTTGGTGATGAGGACATTCAAATGCCCTATGACCTTCTTCTCCACAGTGAAAACATGTTCCACGGAAGCCTCCTCTTCCATATCCTTGTCCTCTTCCTCTTCCTCTTTGATCTCTATTATTCTGATCATGGAAATGATTGAAATTATCCCCTCTCTGATTCAGACTATTATTGGCTTCATCCTACTTTTTCAGATCTTCATTTCGATCTCCATATGACCGTCCACCAAATCTTCCATCACGACCTCTTCCACTTTGTCTGCTCTTAAACTTCTTCTTTAGTTTTTCCTCTACTTTTAGGAAAAACCGGTATGCCTCTTCAATATTGTTCATTCGAACCAGATTCAGCTCTTCCTAAATACTCGGCCTCAACCCATTAAGGTAATGAGCAACTTTCTCCTTATCAGCTTCTGCATGGCTTGTTCTAATGAGGATTCGATAGAACTCCTCTATATACTCCTGAATAGATCTTCCTGCTTGCTTCAAACTTTGCATTTTCTTTAGTAGATCAAGCTCATAATCAATAAGAATGAACTATCACTTCAATTTATCCACCATTCGATCCCATATTGTGATTTTATCTTTTCCCCTTCTATTTCACTCCAATTGAATCTCTTGCCACCAAATCTTTGCATTACCCTTCAATCTAGCCTTCACAAATTTGACCCTATCAGGATCCTTGATATCTTCATACTCAAAATTTTCTTCACACTCATTGATCCAGTCAATCATTTCTTCTCGGTTAAGATTCCCTAAAAATGTAGGAGCCTCAATCTTAGGTCTTTTCCCAATCTTGGAAATGGCCCAGAAAAGTCTTTCTTCTTCTAGATTCAAAACTTTGACTTCCCCTTCCTGATCAGAATTTCCTTCTCCTTCGGCTTCATCCTCACTTTCGTCTCTGACATTAAGATTCATTCCTCTGCAAATCTCCTCTTGCAATGCTCGCACTTGTCTCTGAAGTGCCCTAACCTCAGGTGTTACAACACCAGCTCTTCCACCATGTTCTCTTCGTGGAGCCATTTTCACACTTCTTGCTAAAACCCTGACCACGGTCCTGGTGCAAACTGTCTCACAATCGGCGATCTGTTTACACAAAAACCCTAACCCAAGGTCCTGGTGCAAACTTCCTCACAATCAGCAATCTGTTTACACACTCAGGAACTCTTTCTCTGATACCACTTGATGAAGGGTGCTCCGCTTAAAACCACAAACACATAATAGAAACAGAGAAACAACAACAATTTGCAAGAACAGAAAATGGGCTTCTTATTATCTCCACAAATGTGGAATACAAACTTTCAGAAATACAATATGCAAAGCCACATGGGTATTTCCCTTATAATATTCTGTAGGACAAAGGCTCGAATCATTACCCAGATCTACCCAAACCTATTCCAAACTATCCCGAACTACCAAAGACAACACTACAGCCTTCCTTATATAGGTCATTTTTCACCACCTCGGAAGGTTCCAAAATTTTTAGCCAATAAGGCTGACCAAACTTAGAATTATTTTATTTTTAATTTTATTACATCATAGTCGACTCAAAATAACTTTTGAAACCCGAACAGAAATTTTGAAAGAAAATTATTTTTCGCCATTTCAGGTGGCCCAACTTTCAGAGACCATAAGTCATCACCCGTTGACCTGGTTGACTATTATGACCTCATTTTGGAAAGGGCATGAAGCACTCTACAATGCTTGAATCAAGCAAGCTTCATTCACCAAAAGTTTCGACCTCATCTGGGGCCTCTAAAGCCTTCAAAACTGAGGTCAAAATTTATGTACTCTATTTTCAATACCGAAAATTTTCAATATCTTCAAGACTAGACTTGATCCGACAATGAAACTTAATACGACCTAAACGAACCTCCACCTGTGAAATCAGAACATTCCGAGACCATACGGAAAACTTACTAAAAATAGTAAATTTCCAAAAATAGCAGCTCTACAAATAGAAATATTTTTGGGTGATGCAAGATTTTTCTTACACCCAGGATGCTCCTACATCAACTTTGATCTAGTATTTCTCCTCTCAAAAATTATGCCTTTGAAAAAATAGAAATAGCAATCTTCCTCCAAAAAATACCTTTGTAAAAATTGAAAAAATAATAGAAAAAGCAAATTAATTTATTGCAATTTGATATAAAATAGAAACAAAATGTTTTAGTTTTATACCATTCTAAAAAATTTTACAAAACAAATTCATCACTAGCCGACTGACTTCGCTCAAAGTACCTTCGGGAAAATTTCGGTGGGGTGTTTCTTCACCAGAATTTTCACTTTGGGGTTTTCCCTCGAAGACCCTTCGCATGAAGCCCCTCAAGTGTCTTCGCGTGAAGACACCTAATCTATGCTATGATAAAAACATGTTAAGGGTCTTGAATCTAAGTAAGCATGTTTCCTAGTTAGCATACATATACAACTATTTATCTTATATGTTTAGCTATGATCAAGATGTCTAAAAAGTGGTAGTAGATTGAGAGTATCAATTGCCCCTTTGTCCATAATGAATGTGGTTGGGGTCTTATAGAAGGTGGCTTCCTAAAAAATAGAGCTAGAGCTTCTGGCATTTTTTCAAGAATATTTTAAAGTTGTTGGTCCCATGAATTTATAGTCCAATTCAGCTTAAAAATTTAAGCTCCAAAATTTACTAGAATTAGTGGTCTAATGAATGCAATATGTCTTCTATAATCTATGCTATGATAAAAACATGGTAAAAAACTATTCTTCCCTCCAAAATTATTCTTAATAAAAATCTAGACTTAAATGTTTGACAAATGGCAAATAACATTTCTAAGTTGGTGAACCAATTTCTAGCCCCGTCCAATTTTCACATACTCAAATATGCAAGTCTAAAAAGTAGGAACTGATATTTTCTAGGAAAAATTTCCAAATAATCCCATAGCATGAAAAAAATTTCATGGGACGTTATCTTCCTAAAAAATAAAACCATAAGCCCCCATGAGACCCTTGCTTAAGGATACCTTAGCTAATGTAATGCAAAATAAATGTGGAATATATCTTTTATTGTTTTGTTACACAATCTTTAAATTGTTGAATTACATGCATATCCCTTCATATTGAAATTCAATATTGCATCTTTCTAATTTTGTGGACACTTAAGCGAATCCTCCTTAATAAGTGATATCCAAAAAAGACACAAACAACAAATAAAATAATTTTTTTGTTCTTTCAAAATATTATTGATAAATTGTGATACTAACTTAATCATCATAAAAATATCAATCAACTCATCCCAATAAAAAAAATATTTTAAAAAGAGAGCGTTTTCTAATTACCAAAGATCTATTTTAGTTCAATATGTATATGAATCTTGTTCCAATGATATTATCAATTTGATAGAGACGCCCACAAGTGAGTGAAAGCCTCCCTCACTCTCTCCTCTTCTCCCGTCACAATCACTCCGCTCACTTTGCCTTCCTTCACTTCTGCATCATAATCTATTATGTGTACCCGTGATAGTCCCTCGATTGGATGTTGTATGAAAAGCGCTGTCCATACCCATTTACCCATCTCCACCTCCATCCCATACTTCCCTATATATGTTTTACGCTCCATATTTTCTGCACTGTATCCCAAACGCAATGAAGCCTTTGGAGATTCACAATTCACAACAAAACACAGAAGAATGCAGCGAGCGGTGCAGGGCCATTTGAGGAATGGATCGGATTTGATCTTCCGTTTAGCGAAGGAGTCAACGACAGAAAGAGTGGGAAAGGCAAAGGATTTTACTAGTGTGGCCGCATCAGGGACCGCCCTTGTGCATACTATTATGTCTTTTCTTGGCCATTTCTGCAAATTTATTGCCCGTAAACACATTAGCGAACGCGCAAACAATTGAAACCAATTACAATAATATGTGCTAAATTATTCTCACCTGCATGCTTTGAATGCAGCCATTAATTCCTGATCTGCTGATTGCTTGGAGGTGCACTTCTCTCAATCTTTCCATGTATTCAAAACCTTCTATACCTGCCTCTTCCCACCTCGAATGTGCTCTCAGCGTCTCCAGTGCCGTGCAATGTTCCAAACCGTGTACTTTCTTAACTCCGTAACAGCCTCTGAGTACAAATTCTCGGAGAAAAGCCAACTGTGCAAAACTGGGAAGGGCTTCCAACTTGGGGTTCCCTACCAAAACTATACTCTCAAGTGAATTTGGTAGGACTTCTATTTTCTTTAAATTGCCATTATCACGAAGTAAGATATTCTTAAGTGCGGGACAAGTGTCTTCAGACATGAAGATCTTGGACACTTCAGTTCCCTTTAGTTCTATCCGCTTCAAAGAAGTAAACAACCCTGCCCCGAGATCATATTCACTTATTGGGCACCTACGTATTAGCATCTCTTGAAGATTGACTAGTTGCCTAATTGATTTTGGTAAGGATCGCACTCCTAAACGGTCTATCCTTAAATTCACTAAGCGATTAAGGCACCCCAGAGAGTCCGGCAGGTATTTCAGCTTGGGACAGTTAGAAATACATAGAACATTTAAGAGATTAAGGCAGCCCAAAGAGTCAGGTAGATATTTCAGCTTGGCACAATCACAAATTCTAAGAGAAGTCAAGGAAGACAAATCTAACATTGATGTCGGCAGGCTTGTCAACAATTCACCTCCGATCGATAATCCTTGCAACTTTCTCAATTGACCGATGTTCACTGGAACTTCCCTTAATCTCTTTATAGCACAGAAGAGCTGTGTCAAAGAAGGCTGATTTGTAATGTGACGAGGCAACTCTTCAGATTGGTCACAACCCTGGATATTCAAATACTCAAGCTTCATCATATTTTCTAGAATGTCCGACTCTAAGGTGAGTTTAGAACACCCCCTTAAGTTGAGATGTTGCAAGAGTGTGAGCTCCTTAAATGAGACGGGCAACCTTGTCAATTCCAAACAGCTGCACAAATCAAGATGCCTCAGGTTTCTCAAATCACCAAAACTGTTGGGTAGTGATGACAGCTCCCTGGCATTTAATCGTAGGTGCTCCAGAGATTCAAGAAGACAAAATTCTTCGGGCAGACTCCTCAGGTTGACTGTATAACTCATAACCATCTTTTTCAAATGCTTAAGACAACCTATTGACTTAGGAAATCTTTGGAGTTGTAAGCAAGTATTAATAACCAACTCTCTTAACTGCACAGGAGCCTGCAAAAAAAAAATATTAATCATATCGAATGAAACTGAATAATAATAAAAATATGAAAATAAAGCTTTAAAATGTAGCCTTTTAACGGAAGATGCATACATTGTTGTCAGTCTTCCATAGCTCTTGTAAGCATTGTTTACCATAAAACCCAAACCTATCGAGTTTTAAAACTCTCAAATTTTTCAATGAAATCGATGACCAAAGATTACTGTGCTGAATGTCACTCCAGCGTAGCCAAACCAGGTCTCTTGATAGCTCACCAATTACTTGATTATAACAATTTCCTTTAACATAAAGAATTTTTAATCCAAGTGAAGAGGGTTCTAAGCTATAAGGTCCTCTGTTTGTGTTAACTATGAGCTTTCTACCCTGTGAAACCGAACACTCAGGAAACTCCTCAATCTCGCTTGTGGATCGTCTTGCTATGTCCATTATCCCTCGAATTGCAATTCCCTTTTAAATTCAAACAAAATTGAAATCACATATTTATAAAAACATTAAACTTCATGGAAAAACGAATGGAAGAAAAGTATTAATCTTACCTGTACTTCATTATCGACATTAATAACTTGTTGGGGAGACCACAGGCGATAGGGTGACTGATGTATTGCGATTTCTCTTCCTAAATCACGCAAGTGGTCATGCATTCTTATGTAGTCATAATTGAGTTCAACAAGACACTTATTCAAAAGTTGTTCCCAGCTATGTAGACCACTCCACCCTGATCCATCCCAAACTGCAATAGCTGAAGTTTTTTCCTCTCCAATAAAGAAACAAGCAATATCTAAGAATACCTGCTTCTCCTCATCATCAAGAGCGTCATAACTGATTTTTAATCTCTCTTTGATATCTTTAGGTAAAATTCTAGAGATCTTGTGCAATTGAGTTTTCCAATAATTTTTGTTGGAGATACCATATAACTGTGCTCCAAAAACTTTCAGAGACAGTGGTAAGCCATCACAAGCATTTAGGAAGTTTTCAACCAAATTTTCAAATCCTTGATGTGGAGAGGGCTGCAAAAACGCATGCCAACAAAAGAGCTGCTTGGCATGATATGGATCCAATGCTTTCATTTTGTAAATTGATGAGATGCCCCAAGATCGAAGGACTTCGAATTCTCTTGATGTGACCACAATCAGACTACCCCATCCAAGACTGTCCCTATTGGGCACCAGAGCATCTAGTTGATCTACATTATCTACATCATCCAGAATGATGAGCAGCCGAATGGATTGCAAACGGCTGCTGAGAATCCTCTTTCCTTCTTCTATATTCTCAATTGATACTCCTTGGAGACCGAGGTCCTCTAGAAGTTTTTTCTGTTTCTTATGCAACTTACTTCTGGAAGCAGCATCTCTAACGTCTAATAAGAAACTAGACTTGTCCATAATTGAATATCTGTTGTTATATATCTGTTTAGCAAGAGTGGTTTTGCCAGATCCACCCATGCCCCATATTCCCACAATTTGCACGGTGGGATGGCTTTTTGCAGATTCGACTTTCCTTTCAAAGTCTTTGACAGCTTCATCTAGTCCAACTGGATGCTTGGCTACTTCAAATGGCACATTTTTTATTTCTTTCAAAACATGATTAACAATATTCTTGAGCAGCCTCCCCTCGTCACTGAGCATTTATACCAACAGCAAAAGGAAACAGGACAAGAAAAACATTTAACATATTGAAAAACTAAAAAGGCCCTAAATGCAGAAGATGAACAACAAAATAGAGCAAATATACAGCGAAAGCCAAACGAATTAGGAGACACATCACTTGATGTTTAATTTAAAATCACAAACAAAAACATCCAACAAATGGAGAAGATAATTTATGAGAAGAAGTTGAGTGCTGGAGACAGAGAGCATTTGGTACTCACTCTTCATTACGAACGATTTCACCGAGATTATATGAAACATTCGTGAGCGCATTCTTCCACTCCCCAAGCATTTTTGTGGTGTATCTACCCTTTTCTTCATGCCGGGAAAACGCTTCAGCATAGACTCCTTTTGCATATCGGACAACATCAGTCTCAATGTAATAGAAAACAGGAACAATTTGAGTGCCCGTCTTGAGAATAAAAGCAAGCTCTGCCAAACACCATGGGGATTCTGCATAATTCTGGGAAAAGATAGCTATATGAAGCGAAGCACTGCGCATTGCCTCTTCTATTTCTGCAGGCAAGAAATCCCCCAACTCAAGCTCTTCTTTGTCAAGGAAAACCCTCAATCCCATGGCAGTTAGGGCTTTATAGAGAGTGGCTGCGAGTGTGTGCTTGACATCTGGGCCACGATGATTAATAAATACATCGTATGGCAGCTTTCTCTCTCGCTTTGTGGGTCTACCAGAAGTGGATGCAGATGGTGCGATCCCTTCAAATGCATTTGTCTGTGCATTCTCTGGTTCACGCTCAGTGTTACAACTAAGAGTAGAAGGAGACGGTTCAATTTGCTCAAAAGCATGTGTATGAGGGGGAAATGGTGTGATCTCTTGAAAGGCGTGTGTAACCTGTGTACTAGTGGTGGATGCAGTAGATGGCATAGAATTGGATTGGACTGGACAGCGGGATGAAAACAGAGATCTCAATCTCGCTGAGCGTCTAGCAGAAGTAGATGGAGATTGAGATGAAACAATTTCTTTGGAAGCAGAGTGAGATGCCATGGAATTGGACTTGAACTTTGACAGACAGAAACAATCAAAGAAACCACGCTCTATGTAACCCACTCACATCAGTTGCAGGGTTTCTCAAATGCAATTAGAAAAGATCAACTTTTTTCGTCTCACTTATATCCAAAGTTGACAACATCGGAGGCAACATTGTTGAGAGGGAGGAAGCTGTCATAAAGTGAGGTATTGATAAAGTTAAGAAATCACGTGAAGGAAACGAAGGTTGCAACCATTGTCTTTGTCTTAATACATGAATTGTAAGGGAAAGTAAGTTTTTAAATTGAAATAATGTAAAATGATTTTTTTTTGGAGGGTTCATATCTGCAGGCTGTTTATGAATATTTTTTTTAAAAAAATCAATTAATAAATTAACAATCTATTTACTTTTATTTATTTTACATTATTTCATTTTTTTTTAAAAATTAATTAAAAATCTCTATACTAATATTCATTTTAGTAAATAGGTTGTTAATTTATTCATGGAATTTTTAAAAAATTGAAATAATGTAAAATGAATATTAGTAAGTACTTTGTTAGTTTATTAATTGAATTTTTTTTAAATTGAAATAATGTAAAATAAATATTAGTAAAGAGGTGTTAAAGAATGAAGAAAATCAAATCACTCAGTTCTACAATACAAAATATAATTGATTTTTTAAAAATTGAAATAATGTAAAATGAATATTAGTAAATAGGTTGTTAAAGAGTGAAGAAAATCAACCTAACCAGTTCTACAATTCAAAATATAATAAAATTTAACCCTTACAAACAGTAGTCCTATCACTACAAATATTTAATGAGACATTACAAAAGTCTTATAATAGACTTAATAAAATATAACATTACATAGAGAGCTTGCTCAATCATGAACATAACATTAAACTTTGAACTTCAATAATTGTTGCATAAGCCTAGAACACATGGTGTCTTTCTTATGGAGCTATGGAACTCGGTAATTGATAGCGTGTTAGTCTTCACTTGTTCCTTGAGTTGTAACCTTTCAATTAAGAGCACAAATAGACAATTGGAAAGATGATGTCAGAGTGAAAATTTAGAATTTTTGCTACCTAATGAATAATCAACATTAAAGAAGATTTGAGTTTACCATCATTTAGGTGCCTACAACATGGACTTCTCTATTAACCAAAGTCTTACCAATTACAATAATCACCTATCCACATCTTACTTTGATATTTTTATTTTATCTTTTAAATATATTTTTTAGCTATATTTACAAAAAGACATCTATACATTAGGTCCACTTAAGGTGGTTACATCTATTTTTATGCAAGATGATTGCACGAATCTCATCTATATGTCTTGCAAACACTTGATGGTTAGTTTTTTCTTATGTTGAAACCCACTTGCATAGGGATTTTTTTGTAGATTTAGTTGTGCACAAGGCATGTGTTACAATGATATCATGTTAACCTAGATTTGATATTAGATTTGAGAGAATATATGTACATATTTCCTTCGGAAACCCTAAAGGTGATGGCTAATGCTAGTCCATTATCTTTGACCCATAAAGATTTTTTTTAAATGGTTTTTGGACATTTCTTGGTACCTTTTAGCTTTATGCTAGAGTTTCATTTATAATTATAGTTCCAACTACAATTCAGTTCTATTAGAAGTTCTCTTTAATATGGTGATAGAGAGGATCTAAACTAACTAAAGTAAATCTAAATTAATATTTTCAATCAAACATTTCAAACTAACATAATAATAAAAAATAGATTTCTTAATACTATCTTAACAATTTCATATAAGTTATTTAATATAATTTTTAAAAATTTTAATATTTTAATCATGAATTATTAAATTAAATTTTAAATACTCTTACAGCAATGGATTTCATAACCTTTCAACTTTGTCTAAGATAGTCTAGGCTTACAGGCTTGCATTAAGGTTATTGTTTTAGTTTTCAAACTTCATCATGTTTGTAGCTTATAAATTAATCTATCTTTTAATATCACCTTGCTTTTCCTCTAAATATACATTAATGATAGTGTGTTTATCTAATTTTTATCCATGCCAGATCATTTTTGCATGAAGACTATTTGTAATATTGTAAATTTTAAATTTTCATTTGTAAGCATAATATAGTGAAACATCTTAAAACTTCCATGTCATTTTATTTTAAATGATTCTCCATGAAATATTAAATTTAAATCTTTGCAACTATCATAGCCAAGCATTTTGCATCCCTATTACCTTTAAACTTTGTCCAAGTCAATTTGGGCTTGAATTAAGGCTAACAACCATTAAAAGTTTGACTAGGACTGATACTTGTTGTGACCTTTTCACACATCACCCCATCGCAAATGAGGAAACCCTGCTTTTTGGTCCACTTGGTCTTTTTGGCTTTGGTCCTTGGTAGTTATGGCATCAATCCCCTTAGGCTCCTCGTGTTTCAAATGAGAACTGATGAATTTGGCAAAGTCTAGAATGGGGAGTATTTTCTTTCCTTTTAGGGCCTCAATTGTGAAGGATTTCCTAATTAAGAACTATGAATTTGGATGAAGTGTTGAGTTGAAAATCCTTCAAAGAATGAACCAATGAAATTATTAAGCGTTAATCAAGATGGCCTAAAGAAACCTTGAAAATGTTTAAGTATTCAAAAAATCCACTGGACATAGTGTTAAAAACACCCTAGCCACAAATCTAAGATTGACAGGGAGAAATGTTACAAAGTGACTAAGTTTTGACCAAAGGAAGAGGGCAAAGTAAAAAAATGACTAAGGCATGAGAAATCCCTTCACACCCTCTCATGTGCGCCCTTTAGCGCAAATCCAAATATATCATGGAATTTTCTCTATATCCAGAATTCCTCCACTACCTGCCTAATATGTGCCCTAGAGTGCCAATTCAAGTAGGGCATGGAAATGTTCAAAAATGAAAAATCCTTCACAAGACCCTATTTGCATCCATGAGTGCTCATCAAAGAAGGATAAGGAATTTGTTTTAATGATGAAATCCTCACATGCCTAATATGTGCCCAAGTTTGGGAGGGAGGAATGTTAAAAATTGACTAAGTCTGGAAGTAGGAAGTGTGTAAAATAGCTCAGGCATGGAATTGTTGCTAAACTTGAAAAATGATGCTCCATGCTGAAATGCACCCAAGAATGCAAAATATTGAGAGGTTGAGGAATTCTCAAAGGTATGAAAATATCCCTCTCTAAGTTTGATTCCTACACATGAGCAATGGAATGATTAAGGCATGGAATCGTTGCAAACTTTGAGATCCTCCATCGAACACAACTTGCACCCATGAGCACAGATTTCATAGTACTAAAAAATTGTAGGGAGAAATTAAAATACAAAGCCTAGAGACAATGAACTAAGTGAAGTGTCCAAAAAATTAAATGCTAAAATCAAAAGAATTGTTTCAAATGTTAGGAATCTACCTCACACGCAAATCTATGTTTTGAAAATGTTATTCCGTGATGCTCAAGAAACTCTTCAAAAAGTGGAAAATTCACTCCTATGTTTGATATGTGCTCAATTAAAAGTTTGAAAGAGTCCTCCCTTGAATCAAGAAACTCTTCAAAAAGTGGAAAATCCACTCATATGTCTCATATGTGCTCAACAAAAAGTTTGAAAGAGTCCTCCCTTGAATCAAGAAACTCTTCAAAAAGTGGAAAATCCACTCCTATGTTTTATATGTGCTCAAGTAAAATTGCATTGCAAATAATAGAAATATGTCATCAAAGGCAATATGCTCCCATGGGCGCAAATTTGCCTAGGACAAGGAATTGCAGTCAAGGACAGAAGTTCCTCCATCCTGGCCAATATGCGCTCATGAGCACTAAATCACACTATTGAATGAATTTTCAAAAGATTTAAAAATTCATTGTGTATGCTCTCATGTGCTCATGAGCGCAATTCTTCCTGTGCCAAGGAAACTTCTTCAAGTAAAAAATTACCATGTTCCTTGATTTGTGCTCATGAGCGTGATTTTTAGAAGGTTGAGGAAATTTGGATTAAATGTTAAAAATCCTTCATACTTACGGATATGGGCTCAATAGCTCACTATTTTTCTATGCACCAGGAATTATTTTTTAAAGGGTTTAAATTTTTATTGCAAAGTTTACACAAGCATAGAAAATTTATTTCAAATGTGACAATCCTCAACTAGACCTTATATGCACTAAGGGAAAAGGTTAGAAAATGAGAAAATTTATTTCAAATTTGACAATCCTCAACTAGATCTTATATGCACTAAGGGAAAAGGTTGGAAATTGACAAAATTTATTTCAAATGTGACAATCCTCAACTAGACCTTATATGCACTAAGGGAAAAGGTTGGAAATTGAGATGAGCTTTGAAGTTACAAATTAATAAAACATTAGAAATAATAAACTTCAGTTAAATGTTATGAAATTACATGCCTATGTCTAAATTTGCACCCATGGAAGAAGTTGCAAATGGGAGATTTTAATAAGTTTTGAGGTGCAAGAAACATAAGAATTTTGGTCTAAGTGTTTGTCCACATGCATCATATGCGCTCAAGGGATTGATTGGGTGATGTAATTTAAATTTTTTTTTTAAATGATAAATTTATCCTAAGTGTCTCTAGGAGGAAATTGCCAAGTGTTGTAAAATTGATCAAGTATGGATTAAGTGGGAAAAACCAATCAAATGTTGGGATTTTTTAGGAATTCGTTTTAAAATTTAAAATCCTCATGTTGATTTAAATGGTGGCTGAGATTTAATTACAAACTTTGGAAATAATTAAATTATCTAGGTGTTATTTAAAGCTCCACTTTTTTCAAGTGTACATCTATTGGTAAGATTTAAGAAGGAAGAGGTGAATTTGCAGAGGGAGAGAAAAATCAGAGAGAAATTTTGAATAGAAGTCATTCTAAAATGAATTGGAGGGATTCAAGAAAGAGGTGTGAGAATTTTGTGTTTGTTATTATTTTGTTTGTTTTTGAAGGAAGAGTAATTAAGTTGGCATTGAAAAACTCAAACAAAATACTCTCTTGTTGCGATGAGAAATTAAGAGAGAATTTATAGATTGATTGAAAAAATGGGGAGGTTGGAAACCTAGAGCTTCTCTAGACAATTGTGATGTACATTTCTTATGGGTTTCAATGCTTGGTTGTACACATCCTATACCATGTCCATTATCAAGATTTGAAATATCAAAAAGACAAGGGTTACTATTAGGTGGAATACGGTTGAAATTTAAAGAGGCCTAATCAACATCCATACATGTGTCTGTAACGTATAAAATGGTGATCCAATTGATTAGACCACCAAGTTAAATGTACATTGGGGAAGAAGGGAAAAAAGCGGGGAGACCTTTACGTGTAACCCTTAGGTGAACCCAAATCAAATTCGCAAAACGCAAATGGATGTAGGGGTACTAATGCAAAACCCAAGTCCTTTTAGGGGTTTTAATTCAAAAGTCTCTTTCGCTTTCTTCTACATTTATGTTTTGATTGATTATTTGATTAAATGTGATCTAAAGTAAAATACACATGGAAAAATGGACAAAACATACTCTAATCAAAGTACTCACCTTGAGGGAAAATAAAGAATGCAAGTTCAGATCAAAAAATGGTATGTCAGACAGTATCAGAAATTTAAACTGAGCTGGATCTGGAAAAAAGAGGTTGAAATATGAAAACTGTGAAAATTTGAAGGTACAAGGAACATGTCGAATTCCATGGTATAGGTTGAATTGTGGTATAGGTTGACCTCGACCTATACATGAGATGCCAAAAAATTGCAAAAATCTGATGAACAACAAAAATTGCAACTTCGGATCTTCCAAATATGACCCTAAAAGTCTAAAAGTTTGCGAACCTAATCCTACACACAAGAAAAAAGGAAATTAGTTAGAGGAAAGGGGCTTGCCTTGGTCAAGCCCCCATTTAGGAATTAACCTTAAAATGAAATATGAAAAGCATGTAAAAGAAAGATAAATGTTAATATTCACCTTGCTTACCAAATCTTCATGAATGTATATGGATCTGTTATCCACAAAGATGTTTGAACGCTTGTATGCTCATGTAGAATGTACAAGGATACATGATGTCTTTGTTGGAAATTGCAATTGAAACAATTGTTGTATTGTCATTGATGTCAAAACCTTAATTGGTAAGACTGTTGCTACTTAGGAAAGTACTATATCTATTGTATTGTTGTGAAGGATTGGGGCAAGGTTGGTAACAATAGCACGTAAGGAAAGGTTGATTTATCTTGATACTACAAAGTGTACTTGACTATGTTGCACAATGATGAGACAATGTATTGTTTATCTTAGTAAGATTGAAGACTAAACTGGTAGGCTTAACCGAGCAAAAATAGATAAATCATGTTTAAGCCAAGTGATGTTAGTGTCGACCGAGTTAGTGTATGTTGAGCAAAAATCTAGTGTCAACCAAACATCAGTAAATTGCCGAGGAAGACAGTGGAAGCCGAGGAAACTTTTCTAGTAACGACCAAGCATTCTACATGAAGACTGAGTGGATGATCACAGTATCAAGACCGAGCATCAACATTTTTATTTTAGAGAATTCAGATTTGGAGCCGACATTGTTGAATTCTTGTATTATGTAAAATGTGTTGACTTTATTTATTGATTGTTTGAAAGCATTAAATTCATGGTAAAACATTTTATTGTAAATCTTTATGAGATTTGAGATGTTTCTAGAAAAGGAGCCAAAGAACATAATGTGGGTAGATTCAATGAATCTGACCTAACCCTAAGATCTACGAATAAGATTGAGCGGCAAAAGATGAGTTAACCTAATTGAGGAAAGTATTAAGGGAACCTGAGCATTGGATATGTAAGGTTGATGCATGGGGTGAAAACGGAATGCTAGAAGATAAGTTTTATTGACTGTATAAGCAGAAAAGGCTGAAGGAGAAGTGTGGTGATCGCTTGAAGAAAAGTTCCGAGCAGATCAGAGATGGAGATGGAAAAGTTTCAAAGTCAGTAAACCAGCATTTGTGTACAGAATTGGATCTAATATTTGCAAAGTGAGTTGTATGTTTTTAAGATCAATACTGCTGCTACTTTCTAACCATTGTAATAGTCAAAATCCTTTTAATAGAGGTTGACCTAACCGTCATATGTTAAATCCTTTGAACAAGGTTGCATTCTAATGGAGTGTATGGTTGGCTTTTAACTGAGCTCACTTCAAAAGAGTGAAAATAATAGTAGCATGTTACAAAGTGGTTTTTCCCACATTGGGTTTCCACTATAAATCATGGTGTCAACACTTGTGTGAATGTTTTGCTATAAACATTTCTGTGTTTTACAAGTTAGATACAGCTGGGTAGTGGACTACAATGTTATATGTTTCTATTATTGAATTAGTGATGACCAAGTTTGTTTTGGTTGTTTGATCTGATTTAAAGTAAAGTTTTTAAGTTTGTCTTATACATCAGGACCTGAGAACAACTGATTCACCCCCCCTCTCTGTTGTTCTAAATCATATTAATAGTCTTCAAAAATTCAATGGATGTACAATCACCAAAGAATAGATCATGGATGCTCATATGCTTGATATTCCTTACTTGAACTCCTTGAATGCAGGTCTCAAACTTGATAGCTCACTTGCAAAAGGTGTAAATAGCTTGCATAATTTAGTCATGTTATGTAGGCGGGATGTAGATGTAGTATAAAATGAGGGGAAAAAGGTTCCTTTTATAGAAATTCAGAGTTGAAATTTACAAAGGCCGAAAAAGGAAAGCAGGAAAGGAAAACACCTTGCATCGAGCCCAAGAGCCAATCACAATTCCAGGCTCAGGATATAGGTTGAGGTCAACCTATACTAGGTATAGGTTGAGGTCAACCCATACCTGAGGGTGAAAAAATCAAGATAACGCCCCCAGATCCTAAGAGGTATTGATGGGGTCGGGGGAAATAAGGTGAAATGTGTGGGGAAAAGCAGGAAATCAAGCATAAATGCATCTATTTTCTAGGAGATCACTAAAATGGGGCCTAATAGGTCCTTGAGATTCCAAATTGATAGGTTCTACCTTTTAGGATGGTACATTTAGCCCTCACTTTAGTGGGGGTATGAGACAAACTCATACTTACTTAAAGTAGATCAAATGCATGAGATGGTCTTACCAAAGCTAAGGAGACAAGGAAACATCAAGCCCCACAGTGACTTAAGTTCTCATCAAATACAAAACTTTGACAAGAGAGGCATCACTAACAAAGAGAGAGAAGGAAAAAGGGGTGTGATTACCTATGACCAATAAGAATGCTTGTCTTACTGTGAATCACACAAAAAGGAAAGCTGCAAAATATGGAATTAAAATTCTAGTAGGGTTTGTGTGTCATACTACTCAACCCATCGAGGATCCACCCTTGAGGATTGCATCTCGATCCAAAAAAGGAATCCAACAAAAAGTGATCAAGGCTTTAGGATTTGTGTCCATAAGGGATCAAAAGTGAAAACATGGGATCGGGCCTTAAGAAGTGTATTCCATAAGGGATCCAGATGTATAGGAGCATAAAAATTGTGTGTGTGTGTGTGCGCGCAAAATATGAGCGGAGAGTGTGCCCCCATGTTAAAGCTATTGCAAGCGCCTTAACAGGAGAAATGGCTTTAATAGAGTGTGCATGCATCCAATAGAGATGTGTCCACTATGAAATACCCCCAAGAAAGGACATATAAAGGGAAATGAGCACATGACAAAAAGAGAGCACAAAAGGGATCTACCAACTTTGGGGTCAATATGATCATATGATAATATGTAAAATATTATGTCCAAATGAAATATAAAATATTATGTCTAATGAAATATCATCTTTCCCCAAAGGAAGTAGAACTAAAACACAATGGAAGAAAGACGCATAAGAGTCACAAAGAAGAGGCTTTTTGGGCTAGCATCATAGAGACCAAAAATAATAGGTGCTACCATTTTGCATCATCCCCAAGTGGACAATCACAAAGGCACAATTACGAACAATAGCACATGTACAATGCAACATGTAATGACATATAGAGGAAAAGAGATACAAATAGAAGAATGATTACAACATTTTGATTCCTTTATCACCTTGCACCAATAGAGAAACAAGGGTCATCTAGACAAATATAAATAAAATATATAAAAATCAGCACATCACGGGGGAAGCACATTACGACAGGAAAACACACAAAATTCATCGTACAAGAGGAGATAATAAAGCCTATCGCCTACCCCCCTATCTTGATCCATAGTGTGTAGGGAAGGTGGGAAACTTGCAAGAGGAGCAGTATCAAGAATGACAGAAGGAATAATAGACAGTTCCAAATAAGGACCATACTATGAGATAGGTCACTATGTTTTTTATAGGAGTAATAGATAACTATTGTAAAAGCATAGCTGGTAAATCATTGTCAATATCAATAGTCTCATACATATCATCAGAATCAGTAGCATTCATATCATTGTTAGTATCATGAACATCATCATCAAGATTAATTATAATAGAATCCAAGATACGAATAGCATTATCATGTTTACTCTTTTTAACATTGTTCACATTCACTTCCTCCACAGGATCAAGCATGGGATGGTCAAAGGGAAGCAAAGGTGTGTGAGGTGAGGAAATATTTTGAGAAGCACGAGTGTGGGCTCTATCATGACATTTGCAACGATGATTATGATCATGATGGTTATGTTTGGTCCTACTAGATAGCTAAGGTGGAATAAGATCAATCAACATCAGGTCATTTTTTCTTTAGAAGGAAAAACTAGATAAACTACACTAGGCTCAGAGATAACAGTAGGAGGATGTGTGTAATAAATAGAAGGTTGCATGGGAGGTGTAGGAAGAAGACCATGACTAGGATCATCCTTAGGTTTTCTTAATTCACAAATATTTTTAATCTTGAAGGCCTGGTAAGATTGGAAAATATAATCAAGACAAGCTCTAGCTAGTTGAGGCATAGAAGACCAAAAGACGTGAAGGTTAATAGAGTCTTGAACCACAAAAGGTTGATAAAGACTATGGTTAACAATAATTATTTTTCCATTATGAGGAAATTTAAGGCATTTATGAATAGGAGAAGCCACGACTTTCATGGAGGTAAGCCAAGCAATACCATCACATACCAAGCAACCACTACCCCTCTGGTTCTAAGTTGACATTGTAGGATCCAAAAACCATCAGGATCACCCTCAAATCCTAGGGCTTTGTCAATCTCACTCCACAAACCCTCAAATCCTAGGGCTTTGTCAATCTCACTCCAAAATTCCTTCAATGACCCAATCAATGGTCAATACACCATGTATTTGACATATGTAGATGGATTCAAAAAGAAAATAGGGTCCTTGTTAAGGAATTTGGGCTACTGCAGTACCCATGCCACAACTTCCACTCGCCTTCAACCCTGAAACCTACATGTTTTAGTGATCACCTTGCAATACAATGGTTAAGTGAAAGGGATTTTTCTGATCTGGAAACCCCTTTGGTGACGATCCTACGTAGTTCCACATAGACATGACATGTTCCTTAGAAGACTTTTAATCTCACAACAACTGAGAAACATAAATATAGGCATCATGGTCATAATTCTTTTGAGACACAACATAATTGAGTGGTATATCCAGATGATGCACCACAACCACTACAACTCTGGTTCTAAGTTGACACTATGGGATCCAAAAACAATAGATAACAATGGCTAAGTTGAATACAATAGAGAGGGGGAGGAATAAATTGAGAGAGCAAAGGCCGAAGGGCCATAAGAAAATATTCCAAGGTTTACGGAGATTATAATGTCCATATAATTTTTGAAAACCCTATATTATTTTGGTCATTGTGGCCCTCCTCCTCTGCTCTCTCAATGTATTCCTTATCTATTGTTTTTGGACTATACAGTGTCAACTTAGAACAGGAAGACTAGTGGTTGTGTTGCATCGTCGAGGTATACCACTCAATTATGTTGTGTCTCCAAAGAGTTGTGACCATGATGCCTACATTTATATTTCTCATCTATTGTGTCCCAAGACCTCTTATGACCCTTTACGATCCCTAAGAATACATCTTAGAGGTGTTAAAGTGTCGTAAGGGGTCATAAGAGGCTCCTAGGAGGGGCCATATGAGCTTCCACCTTCACATGGTTGGCCCTGTTAAGTAGAGAATGTTAAACTATTCTCAAAACAAAGAGAAGCTCAATATTTCAAGGTCTCAAGGACAAAGAAAAATTGTTTGTTGTCTTTTGTTCATGAAACTGTCAAAACCTGTTATGCTTCTGCATCTCATCAACACTAGAGGTCTGAATGAATCAATTATTTGGTCAATTATGAGAAGGTAAACAACAAGATAATATTATTTTATCTTTTGTTTCTTTTATCCATTCATATGTTATGCCTTCTCTTCGCCTTTAGTAATATATTCGATATTGTGAAGTGTACATAAAGACAAGGTGGTGATTATTCTTGATGATCGACAAGTATACGTCTTCTAGGCCTTACCTAGTAGCTAGGACTTTAGAAATAGAAAATCTCAAGAGACCATAATAGTTGGTCTCCATCTTTGGTCTATACAATTGAGGAAACATTATACATTTCGTTAGTTCATCAAATGCAGTGATCTGAAAGAATTTAATAAATGGTATTTCCAAGTATAACATACATTATTTCAGTTTGACAATGCACAAATTTATCTATTTCTCACACTTGTGGAATGTGGGGACATCGATAAATAAGCATCCCCTCCCATGGCCTGAGTAATGCAGGTCATGGGAGGAGATGCCATGGGCGGAGATGCTTCTTTATCATTGTCCTCGTACTCCACAAGTGTGCAAAGTAGATAAATTCGTGCAACATCAACTTAAATAATATACCTTATCATGAAAATATTCTATTAAATTCTTTCATATCCCCACATTTGATGAGCTAATGAAAGGTAAACCATTTTGTCAATAATATGGACCAAAGACGAAGACCAGCTATTATGGTCTCTTGAGCTCTGCTATCTTTAGTCCTAACTATTTTTGTCGATTGATGGACTCCAAGTGGACACATTCAATATTATTTTCGTCGAAAATGAGTTTGCTGACTCCAACCATCGATGAATATTTTGACCAAAACCTCATCGTAGACATTGCATCCTCATCAAACTATGATGTGAGCCATTGTCAAAAATTAGATCTTTCGATGCCACATTTTACAAGCATATGACCTCTTTTTCGATGCCAACAAGGGTTGAAATTAAGACTCTCAACTTGGTTGTCGATCAATTGACCGAAATATTGCGACAAGCCCTTTGGTTGAAATATCGACCAATTCGCGTAGAAATATCGACAAATGCACGTCAAAAAATTAATACTATTTTAGTAGTGTATGTATGATCATTTTTGTCAAACGTGCCTTCTCTTCTTTACAACAACCAAGATACGATCAATGTTGCATGCATGAATGTTTTTTTAATGTGAATGTGGGGTGGATGTAGAGGCTTGCAAGTTCAAAAACTCTAAAAATGGTTGTGATTGTCAAGCCTTGTCAGTCAATTTTGTCGATGTCGATAGTTGCTCTCTATTATGCAAGCCCTTTTGATTTGTGTATTGTCAAGGCCCAAACAATTTTTACTAGTATTTGATAGTGGATACCATGACTCTTTAGGGTTATAGGAATATTTGTTAGGTTTTTATGGCCCTATGTAGTCTTTAAATTCAAAAAAAACAACAAGAGAAGCTGAGGCGGTTTTCTGCCATCATTGAAGACATGATTTGACTTGTCCAAGTGCACCATTGACAAGTGCAATTTCAACCCACAAATTTTCACATAGCATTACTTCTTGGTCAATGCACAAGAGGATATTTGATTGAAGTTGTTCTCCATCTACATTTGAGCATGGTAATCCATTACATTGCCCTTCAGTAGACATGACAACTGGCTTTTCTATAGCAACATGCATTTATTATGGATCAACACTATCTCATTTGTTGAAAATATGTGTGGATGATTAACAAATAGTTTTTTCTTAAGAGGTGTTGCATTTCGTAAATTTGAGAGAAGTGCATGAAATTGAATTTGAATAGGATCATCCCCAACTTGTCAAAATATTTTGTTTAGGGTTACAACTATTGTGAAGCTACGCCACATTGTGCTCCCATAGGAATGTGAATCATATATTGAGATGTCTTCTACTGGTTGTACTTGTCCCAAGTCACCAAAGATCATGATTGAGAATCATCCAACTAGAATGTGATCCCTGGTAGAGACTGCTTGTTGCAATCTAATATTAATTATTTCTAGAAACTTTGGACCAATAAAGATCATTTCATCTATTAGAATGTATCGAAAGAAATACATGCTCTCTTGGAAATTTCTAAGTGTGTGTCCTTGTAGGGGGGGCATTTCTTTGATCGCTATTCAAAGGGTGGAATGAGTTGTTGATGCATGTGTGTTGAATGTTGTGAGAAGTAGAAATGGTGATTACCAATTGGGCATTGAGTTGATTATTGTGGGTTGTATGCTTTTAATAAGTGAGACTTTCACGTGCTTGTGATTCCCTGGACATTGATTTTTAGTATTGGTAGTAGAGTAGTGCCATATAGGCATGAAACAACTATATCGCATGCCTTTAGTTGTTGAGTAGATAGGTTATTTTTGGTGTGCTAGTTGAGAGAGAGCAAGGGGGTCCTTCACTACAAGGGATCCTCAGATGTTTGAGTCCCCAACAGTACTTCATGGGCGAACAAGAGAAATAATTGATCTGGTCCAACGAACATGAAACAAGGACCCCCTTCGTCAATAGCAAGCAGTGTGTTGGGAAGGATTTTGTAGTCATGATTACAGAGTTGTTTTCTCAATACAATTCTATTGATATGGATGTGTTTGCGGGTGCCCTTGGGTATGACGTGTCCTTCACTTCTCTCATGAAGATTATGTCCTGATATTAGAATTGTACATGATATATTCTATAAGAGCCCAAGATTTTATGTATTTTGCTTATAGGATTTAAAGTGAATGATGAATGATTTCACTGTTGGAAAAGTAAAAATTTTCTTAGGTAGGGTATTTTTAAATGTTTGGTTCTGCAATTCCTATCTCCGGATTGGTATTGTAAGAGACTGTGATGTAATTTTAGGAGTAGAGTATCCTAAATAAGTTTCATTCATTATGTACATATTGAGGTTCAGTTCCCTCAGTCTGTAAAGATCCTACTTCTGCCTACCAGTGGACAACTTAAAAATCTTTATGAGTCAGAAAGTTTATCACACATTCAACATAATCTCAGGGTGAAAGTTTGTATCTCAAATTGAGCAGTTTTAATTCTTTACTAGTTCATTTAGATGTGCAAAATAAATCTAAATGATGTTAGAGGGGGAGAAAATGAGGGGGAATTGTAAGAGAGAGGAGTAAGGCGATGTAGATAAGAAGCGATGATTACGATTAAGCCATCTTGTCCCTTAAATGCTTAAAATTGCTTTCCCCATTTGCCCAAGTATTTTTCCCACCAATTTCTTATTTCACCAGTAGCTTCCCACTTTTTTTTAACCTGTTCAATTTCAACATGACGATTCTTTCTATATTGGCCTAGAATGAAATTATCCCTAATGCTCCCGACTAGGCCTGGAATTTGATGGTTGTAACATGATCCTTTTTTCCACTTTTTGACCGTATATGACAGCTTGAATTTCTTTTGGACCATATAGATTGAAATAATATATTTTTATAAAATTGTAAATATCACACTTGAAATTATTAATAAACTGTAAAAATTTATTATAGACAATATAATATTATATTTTATAATATAAATATAAACTATTTTAAAATATTTATAACAAAATATTAATTTTTTTAGATATTTAAAAATGATAGGATGTGTATTTTTCTAAATTTTAAAATATTTTAATATGAATTTAGAAACTTGCTATTATTAATAACTATAAAGTGATCATAATTAATTATTAGTATGTAAAATATATGTTTCTATATTATTTATTATGTATAAATAATAATTTAGAATATTTTAAAATAGAATATATAAATTTTAGAAATTTGTTTAATAAATTTGAATTTTTTCCTATTCATTACTCTTCTAATTTTATATTATTTTTGTCACAAATAAAAGTTTTTATTTATTTTATCATATATGATTATTTATATAGAAACTTTTAAAATTAAAAGAATTTAATATAAATTATTGACAATTTTTAAAAATTTGAACAATCCAAATATTTTTGCATCCATCATACAATAACTCCTTTGATTTTACCACACCAAATTTTGAGACCTAATGTTACTATCCTTTTATTCAAATTAAGAATGTTATGTTTAAATTATAATTAGAAATATAACACTAAACATTTGTCTTATTAAATATATGGTAATGATTACTTGTTCAAATTTTAAACTTTCTACATCCTATACACCATATACAAAACATACAATGCACTTAAAAAGATTATTACAATAACGAAACAAAACAGGTCAGATTTTAAGGGCTCTTGGAAATTTAACTTGGAGACAAAGTTAGATTATACTATCAAGGCCTCTGCAAAGAAAGAATTGATAAAATTGTCCAGTTTAGAATAGAAAATGAAGCCGGCTACAAGAAAAACCTGAAAGTGACATTATATTCTACAATTAAATTTTATTGTTATGCCCGCCCAATCAAAGAGATCAAAGGCGATTAATTCGAAGTCTCTTTGACAAATCCGTTTAGGAATTGACGTATTATTTCCAAGGCCTTTAAAATCCCTCTCCACAGGCAATTTGCAATCAGATATCAAAAGGCTTTTATTTATTTTAAATGGCTTTAGTGGCCACGGTGGCTTTGATTGGCGCTGCTGACGTGGCTGCACAGTCAGCAGACTGTGTTGCCGTGCTGGGAAACACTGCGGCACGACTGTGGAGAATCACAGCTGGCCATTTAAAATGCTTAAACGTTTCCAAGTGTTTTCAACAAACCTTATTTTATGCATATCCTGAAATCACGGCAATTCATGAGACCATAATACTTTATTAATTAAATTTTTTTTAAAATTTGAAATAATATAAAATAAATGTTAGTAAATGGGTTGTTGATTTATTAATTGATTTTTTTATAAATTGAAATAATGTAAAATGAGTGTTAGTAAATAGGTTGTTAGTTTATTAATTATTTTTGTTTTAAATTGAAATAATGTAAAATAAATATTAGTAAAGAGGTTGTTAAAGAATAAAGAAAATCAATCTACGGAGTTCTATAATACAAAATATAATTGATTTTTTTTAAATTGAAATAATTTAAAATGAATATTAGTAAATAGGTTGTTAAAGAGTGAAGAAAATCAACTTAACCAGTTCTACAATTCAAAATATAAGAAAATTAATGAGACATTACAAAAGTCTTATAATAGACTTCAATAAATATAACATTACATAGAGAGCTTGCTCAATCATGAAGATAACATGAAACTTTGAACTTCAATAATTGTTGCATGTGTCTGGAATACATGGTGTCTTTCTTATGGAACACTTGGTGTCTTTCTTATGACCGTTGCATATGTATGGAACACATGGTGTCTTTTTTATGGAGCTGCGGAACTTGGTAATTGATAGCATCCAAAAGTCTACTAGTCTTCACTTGTTCATTGAGTACATCTTTCAATTAAGAGCACAAATAGACAATTGGAAAGATGATGCCAGAATGAAAATTCGGGATTTATGTTACTTGATGAATAATCAACATTAAAGAAGATTTGAGTTTAGCATCATTTAGATGTGTACAACATGGACTTCTCTATTAACCAAAGTCTTACCAATTACAATAAGCACCTATCCACATCTTACTTTGATATTTTTACTTTATCTTTTAATATATTTTTTAGCTATATTTACATAAATACATCTATACATTAGGTGCACTTAAGGTGGTGACATTTATTTTTATGCAAGATGATTGCACAAATCTCATCTATTTGTCTCTGCAAACACTTGATCATTAGTTTTTTCTTATGTTGAAACCCACTTGCATAGGGCTTTTTTCGTAGATTTAGTTGTGCACAAGGAATGTGTTACAATGATATCATGTTAACCTAGAGTTGATATTAGGTTTGAGAGAATCTATGTACATATTTCCTTCGGAAACCCTAAAGGTGATGACAAATGCTAGTCCATTATCTTAATACTACCTTAACAATTTCACATAATTTTTTTAATATAATTTTTAAAAATTCTAATATTTTAATCATGAATTATTAAATTAAATTCTAAATACTCTTACAACAATGGCTTTGATAACCTTTCAACTTTGTCTAAGATAGTCTAGGCTTACAAGCTTGCATTAAGGTTATTGTTTTAGTTTTCAAACTTCATCATGTTTGTAGCTTATAAATTAATCTATCTTTTAATATCACCTTGCTTTTCCTATAAATATACATCAATAATAGTGTGTTTATCTAATATTTATCCATGTCAGATCATTTTTGCATGAAGACTATTCGTAATATTGTAAATTTTAAATTTTCATTTGTAAGCATAATATAGTGAGACATCTTAAAATTTCCATGTCATTTTATTTTAAATGATTCTCCACAAAATATTAAACTTAAATCTTCGCAACTATTATAGCCAAGCATTTCACGTCCCTATTACCTTTAAACTTTGTCCAAGTCAATTTGGGCTTGCATTAAGGCTAACAACCATTAAAAGTTTGACTAGGACTGATACTTGTGACCTTTTCACACATCATCCCATCGCAAATGGGGAAACCCTACTTTTTGGTCCACTTGGTCTTTTTGGCTTTGGTCCTTGGTAGTTTTGGCATCAATCCCCTAAGGCCCCTCGTGTTTCAAATGAGAACTGATGAATTTGGCTAAGTCTAGAATGGGAAGTAGTTTCTTGCCTTCTAGGGCCTCAATTTTGAAGGATTTCCTAATTAAGAACTATGAATTTGGATTAAGTGTTGAGTTGAAAATCCTTCGAAGATTGTTACAAAGAGTTACCAAGATAATAAAGTTTTCACTGTTAGTTTCATGGTGATTACTAGAAGTTTTTTTATGCTTGCATGGTTTCATTGTTCCCTCATTTAGAGTAGATTTATTTTTCAACTACTTAAATGAATGCAATTGATAGTTGTGTTATAGTGAGATCGTTTGCTCATAATTTTTGTTCTTAGGTGATTTCTAAGCACAGACTAAGGTTGAACTGAGCTTTTATGTGGATGTTTTATTTCATCTTTGATGCACATTGTTTGTTAAGATGGTGTTCATTAGAATATGCAAATTCTTTGCACAGCCTTTGAAGATTGTACCAACATTTTGTAGTTGTTGAATTTGGAAAAGCAAAGTTTGGTAGATTTCATCGTAGCAATATCTATCTTTCAAATTCTTCAGATTAGAGTAGAACTTCTAAACTGTCTCATTTACTTTCTACATATATCATGAAAATTCCAAAAAAGTACTTTCACTGCCATATCTGAAAACTCCCATAAACTAGTATTGTTTGAAGTTGACTTCAGGAATAACGTAAGTCCCTTTGTGATACCAATTTATCACATCAACCATTGAGCTTATCCACAATAGAAGGAACATTAGTAATTGCATGTGTGATCTGTATTGCAATCTTAGCATACACAGAATTTTGATCAAGAGGATAAAATACTTTGGTATTTTATTTTGTTAGTGTGGTCATAAAATACTCATCAAAACTACCTTAAAACTAGCAATCACACCTTAGTGTGCAATGGGTACGTCAAAGAGGTGTTGGAGGTCAATAAGGAGAATTTTAGGTCCACATTTATATAATATATGTGGTCAATTGCTCTCTCTCTCTCTCTCTCTCTCTCTCTCTCTCTCTCACTCACTCACTCACACACACATTGTATACCACTTCCTATCTTTATCTTTATCTTTACATATATCCCTCTCATTCTTTCCTTATGTCTCCTATATATATATATATATATATATATATATATATATATATATATATATATATATATATATATATATATATATATATATATATATATATCTATGATCCTATCATGCCCTTTCTCCTCTCTCTTTATCTATCTGTTTTCCTCTCTACATATCCCTCTCCTTCATATCTCCATATTTCAAACATAGCATGACCTTTTAGGTAAACAATTTAAATAACAAATCATTAATTTAGATCTATATTGCCATTTTACAAATTCTATAAATTAATCATAAATACATTGTTCAAATAATTATCTATCTTTTATTTGTCTTTCTTTATTTTTAATTATAAGTATTTTGATTTAAAAAATATACATAAAATGTAAGTTAATTTAAATTCTATACATTGTATTATAATATAAAATATACAACCCATCTAAACTATACAAGTAAAAATAATAATTTAATAAATTCAACTTTATATATGCATTATTTTGGTGTGATTTTCCACCATAAAGATGCATGATAAATCTTGTAGTCCAATCTACTCTAACTTTTAGTCATGCAAATCAAGAGATCTATGTGTGTACCATTTTATTTTTTTGAACTTGTGTATATTTTTAATCAAACATCTCTCAACATCTACATGTGTATATAGAAAAATACATAAGTCACAATTATAGTCATATCAAATTTAAACTCAAATTTATATGCTAAAGCATACCTATAATTTAATACATTATCATTTAACACATTATCAAATTGTTCAATATTTTATTAAGTATTCCCCAATTTGAATTATTGAATTAGACTCAAAACAAAACTAACTTGTATTGTATGAATAATATTTAATATATAATATTTTTTTTACATTTTCAAAATATTTACCTTGTTTAGGATTACAATTATTTAGATATTAAAAACAAGAGACCCAAAATGGTTGAATTAAAAAATTTAATAGTATCATGTGTGGGCATCTATGTGTAGTTTCCTCTTCTCAGGAGACTTCTGAGGCCCCAGCGCCTCTCGGTTCTGCCTCTGGCTCTCCCCCGAGAGATGCTTCCATCCCTAGTTCTTTGGTCAGTCCTAGTTCTGTGGCTCGGGCCTCTGTTGGTGGTGGGGAGTCTATTCCTCCTACCGACAATGCTTCGCTTGATCCTATTGGTTCGATGGCTAAAGACTCTTCCCTTGTTGCAGCTCCTCCGAATTCAAGCGGCCATACCCTGGGACATTCTGCTGCCCCGTTTTTGGATGCCTCGGATCTTGATGCTTTTTCTTGGCAGGATTTGACTACGAAAGCGGAAGATGGGTGGACTTCTGTTAAAGGAAAAAAAAAAAGATCTAAACATCTACCTTCCTTCGATATGTCCCTCCATTCCCAGAAGGGGAAGAAATGATCTATCTCTGCGGTTAGCAGACTCTTCGCTGACTGCTAGTAGGCTCAGGGCTGCTGTTAAAAACTGAAAAATCTTTCCTGCAACGGTTTCTTTTGTATGGGTCCCCATCTCCTTTTACTGGTACCATTCTTTTTCCAATTTGTGGGAGCCTGTAGCAAAACCCTCGCTATGGTCTTGATCTGATTCTCTTTTGAGTGTTGTTTTGAATATCTTTTTTGACCAAAATGTTCAGGGTTTCGGGGCGCCTTCAAAACCTATTTTCCTCTAATCAAAAACAAATAAGTTCAACTAATCCATACTATCACTTATTTATGTTAACTAGTGAGTACTATATTTACTAATTTAATTTGGTTGTTTACTACTCTAATTGTTCATGATTTTTTTTTATGAGAATTACGATGTGAGTACTATATTTACTAGTTTACTTTAGTTGCTTACTAGTCTAGTTGTTTATAATAGACACCTTTTTATGAGGACGAAGATGTGACAACTATGTTTTCCATGGATCCCTGCCTTTGGATGTAGAGATTTGGTTGAGGATGTGATGGTGTGCCTTCTAAAGGGAGGGTCCACTGAAAATAAATTATAATTTTCGATAAACATTTAAATAAAATAGAATTTAAAACTTTATTCATTAAAATTAAATTAAAAAATTCACCTTCAAATACATTTTGAATATTCAGAATAGTTTGAAATTCAAAATTATAAGAAAAGACATAACTATTAATTTTTAATCCAATATTATTTTAAATGTTAGTAGAAAATATAATATTATAAATATTCTCTCCAAAAGAAAAAGAAAAAAAAAGTGTCTCCCAATTATTTTAAATTATAAACTTAATTTTCATATATTTACTTACCATTTGAACCTCGCCACATGCCCATTTAGGGTTTGTCAAATTTGGCTGCACAACTGGATTAGCATTTGCTTGAGAGTTTGTAAAGCTTTTTCAACAGTCCCAAATGTTGTATATCCAGCTACAATAACCTCTTGCTTTATGGATGGATGTCCATACCCCGTTCCAAAGCTCTCATTTTGGCACAAGCAGGAAGGATGTTGGCAAACATAGTCACATTTGGTTTTACGCATGCTAATTACAATCACTTGAAAGTTTCTGAAGCCTTGTAAGCAAGTCCAATTTGTGAATAGCCTGCAATCACGGAAAACTTCAAATCACAGTCCTGTTGTGAGGTTGTCACACCATCACCCCATTGCAAATGGGGACCCCCTCTTTTGCTCGTAGTTCTTAGGTTCAGAAAAATTTGGCATTACATTGGGCAATTTTGAGCTTTAAAGGACTGAGAAGTAATGGAGAAATCAAGTAGCCAAGGCGTGATTTTTTTCAAGTGGGAACGTAAAAAAATAAAGTCTATCGGGGTCATGTTGTGAAAGGTTGAACATAAAATTCTTGGTGTATTTAAATTTCGGCTAGTCAATTTGTCCAAAATTCCATATAAAGGCATATTTCATGCATAAGAGCCTCAAAACCCTTATAAAATTGATTTTTCACATTCAAAATGGCCAAAATCCTAAGGAAAATCAATTTTTCTTTATAAAAATACACAAAATCCAAACTATACATGAATTTCCCTTCATATTTTGATCAAAATCCGGACTATACATGAATTTACCTTCATTAATTGGCTTTTTCTTGAAAAAATTCGAAGTGTTTGAGTTAAAATCCAAGCATACTATGAATTTCCACCACTTTGGATAAATTATGCTTGAAATTTTTCTAAGTCTGGAAATTGTCCAGACTAGGGTCATCTTTCCTTTGGAGAAAGTTGGGAACTTGGAGATTTTTCAATCTGGAAAGTGTCCAGACAGGGGTCGTTTTTCCCCCAAGACTGAATGCATATACTAAAAAAATTTCTAAGTCTAGAAATTGTCGAGACTAAGGTTGATTTTCCCTCGGAATGGATAGAGAAACTGAAAATTTGTCAAAGTGTTGGACAATTTTTTTCTAAGTGTCAATTAGTCCAAAGTTTTTCTACAAAGCAAGATCAGACTCCAAAGTTTTTCTGAGTGTCAGTTAGTCCAAGCATGGGTCGTTTTTCCCCTGGGGGCTAACATGGAGTGCAAATTTTTTCTAAGTGTTGGAGATGTATGGACATATCATGTTTTTCCCTTCAAGTGAGTATGTATGAGAAAAAATTTCTAAGTATGAGAACTATCTAGACTAGGGTCGAATTTCCCTTTGAGGGCCAAATTGCAAAAAAATTTTGAGTGTCAAATTTGTCCTTACTAGGCTCGATTTTCACCCCTTTTTGATAGCAAAGCAAGAACAAAGTTTCCAAGCCTTGATTGATTTTCCCACCTTGCATGGATAAAGTTGGAGTTTGGACATGGTATAAACATGTATAAAATGAGGGGTGTTGCTATAAACATGAATAATTTTGGAAGGCAAAGGCAAGGCAAGCGTAAATATGAAGCAAGACTCCATAAGAAGCAACTTCATCCTTAGAGTGTTTCATTTCTTCTAACTTCTCCTTCCATCCATGGCTGATTGCAAGCATTAAGGCAACTTTTTCTACGGCATTGGGAGACATTAGAAGGCCAAAGGCAAGGAGTTATTAATCTAAAATCTGCAGACTTATGAGGTTGGCAAAAAATTTAAAAATTCATAGAAATTTTTCCAAGTGCCCAAATTGCTAAGCACTCATTCTAAACCATCCCCCATCCTTGGGCATCGATTTGAAGGCCATTAGAGGGCTAAATCTAAGGTATGCATGCACAGATGTGAAAACTTCAAGAACATGGGCGATTTTTTAAAAAAAATCATATAAAGTAATCTAAGGGCCAAGGCTGCCCAAATTTGTTTGTTGAGTATTCCTTGGCCAAATACCAACCATTTGCAACCATTTCCAATCACTAGGAGGTTAAGGTAAGGCTTCTATGAGCGAAAATCTGAGGACAACCTCTGAAAATCAATTTTTTTGCCTAAGTTTGGGTTTTCTTTTAATTAGAATCTGGTCCTAACTGTATTGCAGGGTTTTGGGCATTGTTTTAAACACTATTTGAACCATTTTTAAGTCTAAAATCATAAGTTGCAGACCTAGGTCTGCAGACAACCTACAACAAGGACGATTTTTGAGAATTCCCCATAGTTTGTAAACTTCACCAATTAAATAGTTTGATAGTGTTGAGTCTTCGTTAGGTCCTTGAGCATCCAAAACACCAATTTTGCCACCCAAATTCATTTGAAAGTGCAGATTGTAGGCGTGACTTCAGACTTGACATTGGTGAGAAAAAGTGCCTTGTGTGGTTAGCCGATGAATGAAAACACTTAACTTCGATTAGTATTGAATCCTTAGTTTGCATCCATTTGATGGGATTAAAGCAGAAATATTAATTTGAAAACCTTTTAAGTCTACCATAGAAGCTTGCACTAGGTGTGTGGAGTCGCTGGCAAGATCACATCTAGTAGAGTCCAAGTCCATCCATGATTCCTTGCAGTCATAGTTAGAAGTAGAAGTAGTTGTAGAAGTCGAGTTTAAGTTTGAATTGAAGTGGAAAGATTGGAAAATCAAACTATATTTCATTGCGGCACATTGTGAATCAAAATCATTGAAGTGCGAGTAGTTGACAAATCTTGAATGAACTAGCGTAAGTCCCCTTAGTGATAACCAGCAATCACATCATTTTAACTGAGCGAGTATCCACAATAAAAGAACCTTGAAGTCACCTTTTGATCTTACTTTGCAATGTTTCACTCCGAAACATTGAGTGTTTGATTCTGCATGTTGTAGTGGACTCAAACCCACATCAACAAGTCCTTTCAGGCATTTTGTCAAACAGTTCAGTGGTCTTTTCTATGCTTCCACATTTTACTTACATATTTAGCAGAGCAGTTGAAACGACTGGCAAGGTCTCTCAGAGGGTTAACCAAGTTGCGACAAATACTTGAAATCGAGCCAAAACTATCATATCCAAAAGTGTAGCATGTTGTTTCTCTATCATCCAATTGCAATGATTATTCAAGTAAGAAATACAAATGCTAGTTTCCCTTCTCACCAGAAATTGCTTTATCAGTAATGCTATATTAAATGGATTGCTACATTGTCAACCAAACCTGGTTTTGTGAGAGCCAAACCAGACCAGATCAGAGACAAAAGGCTCCGCAAAACAGGGAAATGTAAACCGCTTTGAGATGGTGACTAAATGATGAACGAGATCCGTCAGATGAGAGATCAATGGCTGAGGTTCCATGGAATGAACTGGCAGATAACCCTTATCTGTCGTGTAGTAAACATTCACTGAACACATGCCCTTGTAGTGCCGCGTAAAATGCAGTGAACGGAGAAAATGACGATTAAAAACTGTCAGAAAGGGAAAAATAAATGGTGAGAATGAGTAACGAATGAGATTATTTGAATGGTCGTCCACTCTTTCTTAGCGTTTTTGAGCCATAGATTTTCAAAATCAGGTCATCCATCTTATATAGAAAACGCCTTCGGTGTAATAATGTTCCATGTTCTCAATTAGATAACATAAAGGGTCTTAAAAATCTTTTCTAACACGTATTCATGTGTCTAGAGCTTCATCTTTCAACAATTCAATATAGCTTAATAATCTCATTAACAATTATTTCCAGCATACAAAAGCAGAGGAACACCAACACTTTTAACATACATTCGTGATCTAAAATAGATCACACAAATTGAACTACTCCCTGTTATGGCACAAATCCTATGGGTGCCATGATTATTTCTATATTTTTCATCACCCACTTAAGCTAGCCGGACTACAATAATTACAGTTATGGATTAATAACAACACAAATGCTTAACAAAAACAAACCCAATCTCAAATTAAGTATTTCCAATAACTAGCCCTCTCGAATGTAATTTGATTGCTTGATGCAATCAACAGTTGAAGATGCATTACCTCCCCTTATCATTTTCATCCAAAGCTAGATCCCTTCACAACAAAGTCATAAGACTAAGGAACCTATTCAAGACAATGCTGCTGTTTTCTTTAGGCATGCTACACATCTTCATGTGACCAGAAATTTCATTTGAATATCCGAACACACCATGCATGATACCCAACAAAAGTTTAAAAAAGTACGCAACAAATGTGATTCATTTCAGAAATCTTAAAGAGACGTAATAAGCTTCGTTTTAGCATGAAAACATCCTCTGAAATAGCTTACCAGATACATTTTCTTGCAGCACGGAAAACATATTCGAAGTGCTTAATTACTTCAAGAATCAAAACTATTCAATAATTTCCATGTTGCTTGGAAAATAAGATAAATGATTGTGCATCCTCAACGATTCACTGTTAAATACATTTGTAACTTGAAATATTGAACCAATGACTGCAACATTGAACAGTAGTACTAGTAGCTGTGGAGATAAATGATTCTTCCACTCATTTCCATAATTTCCTCAAAGACATGTTCTTCTCTGTTTCCTTTTTCATAACCTTTGCAACAGCCATTTCAAAATCCTCCTGCGTCACATGCACCCGTCTTTCTCGCAGTGCAAACATTCCTGCTTCTGTGCAGACAGCCTGCCATAAAACAAAACACATAATAACTGAACTTCTAGAACACAGAACAAGAAATATGATCAATCTGGTTTACAAATACTGACACAAGAGTTAACTATACCTTAAGCTCCGCACCAGATGCACCATTCATCTTTTCTGCAATTTTCTTTAGATCAATGCCACGCATCAGATTCATTTTCCTTGAATGGATTTTCAAAATATCCCAACGAGACTGCAATGCATAAGAAATGTCGTGATTAGTTAAAATAGTGCTTATTCAAAAGCCAACCTAAAATTGATGCCTCTAACTGAACTTGGAAGTCTACAGCTAATCAGACTACACACAAATTTCATTCCCAGGGAATAATCCAAATATTAAGCTTTGATGAAAGTCTTTTTTTAAGATGTAAACGGTCTTTTTTATCTGGGCTAGGAACCGATGAGGCCGCAAACAGGGGACCCATCCCCATTAAAATATTCAACAGTAACACCCCAGTGGAATTTGAACCTTGATGACAAAACAACACCCCAACTTAACCATCACACCATGCCAAAACCGGCAGCTTTGATGAAGCCCTCACTTGACATCTTTCAAAGTATTTTCTAGTGAATGTTTAATTAAACCAGATCCTACAATCAAAATATAAAATATTGAGCAAAATATTTTACAGACATTATAACCATATATAAGAGACAAGATTGTTCAAACCTCAGAAGCAAATAACGGGTTTGGTGAAATTTAATTATCTTAAACTTCGGCAGATGATAGAGAATAACAGCTTTCCCAACAATTAAGGTATCTGACACTATTTTTAAGTTTACAGGACAACCTAGATACTAATATCAAGACTACGAAATTAAAAAATAGGGATCTGCTACTTAAGGTGACCTAGTCAGAAAATTTCATAGATTCGTCAAATAATTGATTTGATTGACTAAGTTTCTTTCTTCTGTTCTTTATAACAGTGGCAGTCATACCAGGAATACATCAAACCCAAGACATAATATTATGTTTCATGACACTTCATTGTTTCTCATTACAACATTTCTGCTAGTTTTGATTCAAGTACAGAGCATACACCTCTTCATTAGGATTAGGAAACTCAATTTTCCTGTCAATTCGACCAGGTCGTAGAAGAGCTTGATCAAGAATATCTATTCTGTTGGTAGCCATCAGAACCTGTGAAGCATAGGGCAAAATAGTCAATGATTCATACCAAAAGCTGTTGTTCTTGTATTTCTGCAACTACAGTGCCATTCAAACACAAAAACATGAAACAGATTAATCATTAAACATCTTCCTGTAAATGACCGAAAAAATGCCCACCACAGGCACAGTAGAGAATAACATATGTAAATTCCCATTAAACAAAATTAATAGTTGACATTTTAAAATAGAAAATAGGTAAATGACTAATATTATTTTCATAAACAAAGTGCATTCCGTAGAGGATGTGTGTTAAACAAAAATAACATGCAAGCATGAGTCATGATACCATTCCTAACCAGATTTATATTAAAGAGATACAAGCAAATATTCTCAAATGTAAACAATATTAGCAAAAACAAAACAGATTGTACTGCCCTCAAATCAATCGGGTAACATATAATAGGTACTACCAAACAATAGATTAATCTCAGTTCAACAAATATTTTACATGTAAAATACTTTGTAATAATGTTAATAGCTATACCTTGATCTTGTTAGATGCCTCAAACCCATCAAGTTGATTAAGTAGCTCAAGCATAGTTCTCTGGACTTCACTGTCGCCATTGCCAGATCCAGACTCCATACGAGCAGACCCTATACTGTCAATCTCATCCATAAAGATTATGGACGGGGCATGTTCTCTGCAAAAGTTATGAGAAACAATTGAGATTGTAACATGTCCAATCCTTACATTGTAATCTTCAGAAATCAAGTAAAAATCATAAAGATAATTCAGGATTCATGCATTGTTCTGTCAATGCATCTTCATTCCTAGCTCTCTATCTCTAGCTCTCTATCCAGAAACCTTTAAGAATATTAACATGGACTGTGGAAACTTAATGTCTCTGATCCTCATTCCTATTGTACCCAAGTTGCAAGGAGGTCCATTGTAGTAAACAACAGAACCAAAAGGTTGATCTGAAAATAGTATACTAGTCAAGTACAAGCTCACAAGGCACAGATAAAAAATTGATTTCAATGACTGGAGACTAACAGGATTGCAAACAAAAAAAGAAAAAAAGATCGAAAACAACTAAAATAAGATAGAAATCAGTAATCACTTAAAAGGTACACCATTCTTCCAATGCATAATATAGTATTGGGACTCCCATTAGCTACCATGCCTAATATTGCCAAACGAATAATTTCTACAACAAACATCTATATAACATCCCTAGGGCAGAGTTTACAAGAGTCTTCTGTGCAAGATCTGGGTCATAAATTAAGGCGATTTCTAGTCAGTTATTATTGTATAGTGCTTGATAAATTTATGTTCATACAGAACTTACAAACATTCAAATTGAAAAACAAACATTCAATATAGTTCCTACTTATTTGACTTGCTGTGGAAAATATCTCCTACTTATCAGTTGATGAGCTTAAGGGGCTTAATATTGAATGGTTCATAAGGCACAACACTTGGTAAAGGATTTATAAATGGGGTTGCAAGTAGAGTGGGCTTAACCTTGGAGGAAACTTCGTGATTAAGCACGCTAGAGTTGGAGTAGTACTAGGATGGGTGACCTCCCGGGAAGTCTCATTGTTTCACCTCTATGAGCATCAACTAGATCCAATGAGTGCTAAGTGTTCCATTCATTCTCATGAGAGACGGGTTCTTGTGAACCACTACTCGTGAAACATGGGTCAATGAGTTTGACTCAAAAACTACACAGTTGAATCCTGATAGCAATATCACAATTTGACTTGCTGTGGAAAATATCTCCTATAGTTGATGAGCTTAAGGGGCTTAATATTGAATGTTTCATAAGGCACAACACTTGGTGAAGGTTTTGCAAATGGGGCTGCAAGTAGAGTGGGCTTAACTTTGGAGGAAACTCCATGGTTAAGCATGCTTGAGCTGGAGTAGTACTGGGATGGGTGACCTCTTGGGAAGTCCCAATGCTTCACCTCTGTGAGCATCACCTAGATACAATGAGTGCTAAGTGTTCCATTCATTCTCATGAGAGATGGGTTCTTGTGGACCACTACTCATGAAACATGGCTTAATGAGTTTGACTCAAAAAATACAGTTGAATCCTAATAGCAAAATCACAATATATTATATTATAATAATAGGTTATAATATATTATTATTATTTATTTACTTATATTTATTAAATGAATAATATATTAGTATAATATTAGTATATTATATCTAATAATAGATTATAATATTATTATATTTATTAATTGATATGTATAATATTATATCATATTATATTATTTTATCATTATCATATATATAATGTAGTTAATAATAAATTACATTATAATTTATTATTATTTATTCTCTCCTTAATTATTTTTATTAGTTATTATTAAATCCTATTCGAGAAAGGGGATATCACAGATTTTGACTACTAGGCAATGAATATCTGATCTGAGAACTAGAATGTGTACCGGGAGCATAGAAGATGGGAGACTAAAAGTAGTGCAACATGTAGGGTTACTCTGCGAACATAGAATGGCATGCTCCCTAGGATTCATAGCTAGAGATTGTATATCTCACTATATAAACATTACATCAAATGAGGATAGTGTATAGTAGAGTAAAGTGGGACATCACAAATCTTTCATAATTATTGTAGTGTCTCTCGTGGTTGCATTCCATTCCATGATTATTTTGATCCAAGATAGACTCGTGTTTATTCTATGATTATCTACATGATGAGATGCATTCAATGATAATACTTTATTTTGGTTGTCAGTATCTTAGCTGTGATAGATGGTTGGATTATGTTGATGTTTACAGTTTTGATCATATCTGCATGATGATACTATTTGATGTGACATGATGTCTTATGATATCTAGTGTATTTTGTACTCTAGACTATCAATTATGTTATCAAGATGATTTTATTAGATTCCCTATTATATTGTGCCTTATATGTTGTTGGATATTCCAATTGTTAATTTTCACTTATATATACTCTTATTGTCATAATGTATATTCTAACGCTTTAGATTTAAATTAAATGCAATGTTTATTTTAAATGATATGTACACTAAGTAGAAAACGGAATGACTAATGCCGCAACATTCTTTATGTTTGATCGTGTCACTAGAGCATCAGTGTTCCATTAGGCGTTATTATTATTATTATTGTATGTTCTTCAGCTATTTATATTGTGAGCAGTTGCACTTGATGTTTGCGTATTTAAGTGAACAGGTGAGCAGTTGCACTTGATGTTTGCATGTTTTAGCAAATAGGTACCAGACACCATTCTACTTGTCTTTATCTCCAGCAATGGCACGGGAGATTGTTTCATCGGCTTTTCATTACTGAGCCAATATCGTCCATGTATGGACAATGTAACTTTAATTACTATATTAACCCTCCAGTACGTGTTGGTAAATCCAGATTTCATAATGCATTTGTGTAGACGGAGTGGACAAATTTCTTGTTTCGTCTCCATCATTTGATGTTGAGCCATGGGACTAGGTAAGTTAAGTAGGCATGAGGAGAAACTCCTTACGTGGACCCTAGCCAAGAAGTGACCACATAGGCTGCGTCAAGGAGTTCCTAAAGTGAAAACATAATAAAATATATTGGGTATAAACACTAAACGCAATTAATTAATTTTGTGGAAACCATCAAATCCCTAGATGTCATGCATGACCCGAGCATGAGCATAGATGGTGATGTGGATGTCATTGAATCCCCGGACTTCATAAGTGATCCGAGTGTGAGCATAGATGGTGGAGGCCATTGAATCCTCAGACATTATGAGATATTTGTGTGTGAGGTAGATGATTGTGCCCTGGATTTCAATATTGGTCTATGTGGGCAGAGATACTCCCTATGGTTGGTACCCTCATGTCTAGGTCCAATAGGTGTGAGTAGCACCCTGTTGTATTGTGGTTATGTGGCATCGTGATTGTGCTTTGGACATTGGTCCACATGTTGAGTGTTCTCCATGTGTTATTGTATTCTACATCTGTGTGGTTGTATTGGATCCTTGTTTTATACCCTGACATTATGCATTTGATTGGTGTGAATGTTAGCCACCTCCTGCTTACGTGTGTACCTTGTGTTTGTGGTCGGGTTACTATCTCTGCGAGCATGGTGGGGTGGGCCTAAGGGTTCCATGTGGTAGGGTGGCATTGTACTATACCACTATTGGGTATTGGTGTACAAATGGTGGACTCTTCCAGAGACAGAGATTCTGAGCATTGAGTGCTCAATGTTACTTCTTCATCTTGTACCATTGTTATATATACGTATATGCATTTGATGTTATGATCTTTAGCTTAGTTTCTATTATGCTATTGATGTTGTAATGTGATGTTGCAATTGAGAGATTATTGCCTCGATCTATGCTATCTGGTACTCCTTGGTGTGGAGCTAGTGGCTTATCAGTCATAATTTGGTGTCGGCTTAGGCATTTGGCTTATATTCCTTCAAATTTTGGCCAAATTCATGAACCAACACCTGCGTGAATCAGCGCCTCTGCTTGCTGAATCAACGCATGCAACTCGCTGGTCTGAAACTTTTTGTCTGCCAAACATTTACCAGTGTCAATCAACATTTGCGCTAACCGTCATTTCCGCCTCAACCAGCGCCTTTGCCCAGTTACACGTTTGCGCCCAGTTAGCCTTTCCAATCAGATTTAAAGGCCGGATGATTTGTTTATGTTTACGGGTTTGTTCTTTGTTGGTTCTTGGGTTATTTTCTTATGGTTAGTTGGCAATTAACTTGTATCTTTAACCATATTAGGAACATTGACTTTGGGTTTAAAATGGATATCAGTTAGATGGATTCTAAGGATGGATTAATCTCCTCTTTGTTTAGACGTGGGTTCTTGCCGGCTTAGCCTCTCACGATTTGTGGATGTTGTCTAAATCCTTTTAGGGAAGCCTCGTGAACATGTGTCCTCCATTCCGAGTATGAGATTGGGTTGTCTTGGAACCTTTGGAAGTGCTTTTTAGTCTTCCACTTGTGCACGATCGTGGTGTAACTTCTTGCATGTTTATATCTTGGTAATGCTTTATGGTTATATGATGCACATATGTACATGATGTTTATTCCTTGTTCAAAAAAAAAAACTGTAAGTGCATATTTGACCCTATCTTTCCAAGGGTTCCTTGGCAAGGCATTACAATTACATACACCTAAAACTATCTCCTACGAGATATCCAATTGATGAAATCCCATGACATGAGATCTTGCGGAAGGCTTTCCGAGGTTCTCCCACATGGTAGGGGGTCTACCCACAAGGGTAGTAGGGATCCATTTAAAAGGGTAGGTGTACTCTGCAGGTAATAAATAGTTTGTTGTTATTCATTTCACCCAAATATTGTGCCAGGTATCTCTGCATTGAAGTGTGTCAATTTGCAACTTACAAGAGGAAATGGGCATGAGTCCTGGTGTGTTATGTTACTAGACTTGAACTTCATGTGTTAATGAGTCAATACAAAGGGCACTCTCTACTATTGGTTGAACTTGATGGTGCAATGGTCAATCAATGAATTTGGTATGTGTTAGTGTCAGTATGCTTGTTTGTTGTTACACTTAAAAAATCCAATAAACATGGTATGTCTGCTTTGAGATTTGGCATGTCTTTGTGTTTTGTATGCATTTGTGTTTGCATATATTGGTATTATCTTGCGTGAATGTTTATCTTATATTGCTATTTCTTCTTTTGTGTTGAGTAGTTTTGATGAATGTAGTGTTTTGGATGTTTTGTAGGACACCTCGCGTTATCTTGTGAAGGTTTGTAATAACTTGTGAGGTCTTCTTGTTGTGCTGAAAAATATATGGTGAATTGTAATATTCTTTTTATTGAAATAAATTGGTAATGTATACATTTACATGAAAATATACTTGCCTTAAAATGCATTTGTATTTAAAAATATATATAGGTAAGAAATTTTTTGGGTTCCATTTTAGGGGTTGTTACAATATAGCACTTGATAACATTTATAAATAAATGGAAAGTCGGACTATTGTTCTACTTAATTCCTAAACTTTTGAAGTAAGATCACAAGCACATTATAGAGACTGGTACTATTAGAGATCTGATGGTCTAAGATGAAATTATCAGAAGCAGATACAGGTACAAAAACATGTTAATTATTACATAGGCTTAGTATATGAGCACCTTGCCATGACAAAAAGCTCACGAACCATCCTTGATCCTTCTCCTATGTATTTCTGAACCAATTCAGAACCAGAGACTCTGATAAAAGTGCAGTCTGTATGATGAGCGACTGCCCTTGCCAGCAAAGTCTTTCCTGTGCCAGGAGGTCCATAAAGAAGTACACCCTACAAAGAGCAAAGGAAAAAACATCAAATCAATTCTAAGACCAAAGACTTGAATGGGTAAAATGAAATTCACCCCAAAAAATCTGAGAGAAATTACAGAACTTACAAGCTACGTCTTATAGATGAACCAATGCCTCTGGCATGAAGGTATAATAATAACTGCAAACTTGTAAAGCATACCTTTGGTTGTGCAATTCCAAGACTCTCAAAAAGTTCCGGATGCTTGATGGGAAGTTCAATAACCTGTATTTCAATTCAAAATGTCACATATCTGTAACCATCTTCAGAACACAATCAAGATAGCATCTCAAGAAAGCCTTGACTAGCACCCTACCATCCTGCTGTTCTACACAAAAAGAGATGTCCAGAAGATAATTGGACCTATTAAAATATTATACCTCTTTGATTTCCTTAATCTGTTGATCAAGACCTCCGATCATATCATAAGTAGAATCTGGCACTTTCTCCACCTTCATCAGATTCACTAAAGGATCTACTTTGCTGGGCAAAATCAAGTGAAGAACATAACTATCATTACGAAGAGCTACTCGGGTGGAAGGTGTGATTTTTGTTATGTCAATACTCTTATCAATATCGACTACATATTTTCCTTCTGGATGTACCTGCCAATATCATTAACTAAAATTATTTCCATGTTTTATGCCCGTTCAAAAAGAATTACCAAGCATGTTATTTATTTTGTTGAATTATTACATCATTAGTATCATATCAGTATGTTAGTGAAATAATTAATTAAAAATGAGTTGCTAGTCAGTTAGGTAAGTATTTTGTACCAGCAAATTGGCTTTATAAAGCAATTCATTGAAATTTATAAACCTTCTTTTGTAATCCTAAGTATCTTAAAATTAATATATTACATCATATTCAATTTAGGTTAAATAATTAAAAGTTATTAATGTTAACAATTAGTTTGAAGGTTAGCTTTTTGTTAATAATTAGTTTAAAGTTTAACTGTTTGCCAATAATTAGTTTGAAGGTTAGCTGTTGGAATCAATGCATGTAAAGGTTTTGGTGCATTCATTGTAATGAGATGTTTTTTTGTGGAGAGCAGTAGAGAATTTACCTCAGCAAGTTAGAGAGCCAGAGGCAGCCTAACAATACACTGCCACAGACAATTAGAAGTTGCAGAGCAAGGTGCCTTGCAATCACACTTAACTATGTTTTTTTCTTGCATCCACACCTGAGTTGAAAGTTTCATTGCATTGAATGTGGTAGGTATTGGAATATTACTGATTAATTTCTTTCCTGCCGATTGCTTAAAGGCTTCTAACTGGGATTTCAATCCTAATGAATATTTGAAAGATTCATGTAGTAAAACAACTTGTAACTGGGAGTTGAAAAAAAACTGAAAATGAAGGGCTGTATAAGATGTATGCATCAATTTCTTAAAGTTTTGTAAAGCAGGTAACCAAGCAAAGAAAAAACATTAGACGGTTGGACAAATACCTAGTGCCAAACATGCCAACTTAAGATAGATAGTTTGCAGCTCATGATTGGGCAGTGACCACAATTAGCCAAGCAATGAGGATTACTTCAGGCTCTACCTGGCCAAGGGGGATGTTGTTGAGGTCTTTAACGGATATGAATAAATAAACTCAAATGTTTTAACAAATATACCTGATGCACTGTAATGTCCCCTTTTTCTCTATTCTAGGACACTAAGAATCTTATTCTACAATCCTTCACTTGCTATGTCAATTAGATGTTTATTAAGCAAGAAATGGAAGATAACTATGAAATCTGACAATGATTTTCTTATAACAGTTATATATGAGTTTATAAGCAAGTAATGGAAGATAAGTTTGCAATCTGATTTATCTATGAGTTTGTATTACAAACAATATATAATTATGATGTTGCACTATAATGTAGTACACAATCCTATGATGTATCTGATATAACAATAGTAATATGCAATGGTGATGGCTATGTGTACAAGTAATCCTTGCAATCTCTCAAATTAATGGCGAGGCATAACCTCTGCAATATCTTGGTAAGAGACTTGATTCTTATAATGCTGAAGGTGTTGTATCTGGTGTATTCTTTAACAATATGCAGTGACCAATAAGGTTGTGGCCTCTACCATATAATTGTTGTTTCTGATTATTACTTTTCACTCTGCAGTAGTATGTAATGTTTTTTCTGATATTACAACATAATCCTACAATTGGTATTGTCTCTGATTGGGCAATTTATACTTGTAACCTGGAAGTAGCCTATGCAGCTGCTGCTCGATATGAGCAATTCCAAGAAGGAATAAAATTAGATTATAAGAAGTCTTTGATGATGCTTGAGAGAATGAACCGATCACGTCTATATACTTGCATTTGCCAATGAAAGGATTTAAGGATGAGACACGTCCCTTCATAATATTTGTTTGATTGTGCCTTTTTGGTTATGAATTGTCAACATCATAATCATTTGTTACGTGTAACACAATCCTTGCAATTGATAATCTGATTGTCTTAGCCGCTTGACTAGACTTAGTCGATGGATATATTAATGCCCTAAATGAGTAGGATACTAACAGTGGTAATCATTGATTATTCTAATAACTGGAATGTCAATAGTAACTATTAAATGAGATATGTAATGACAAGGGAGGTGTTATGCAATCTGCACTATGTATACAATACGACATATGGATGCTGCTATGGATGCATGCATTACGGTATATGGATACAGATATGCAAATGTCAATATGTAATTATGAATGATGCCAAAGTGATGGATATGGGATATACTACAGTGTAGTGTATGTCAATGCAGTGGATGGATGCAATTTATTGAAATGCACACATGAAAGGTGGCTACATGTTGATAGGTGGACTTGATCATCATGTCAGCAGTCCATATAGTCAATATGGTATGGTGCCATTCATAAGCGACCATATAGGTCACCCATAAATTGCATCATCACTGTGTTGGCTACATGGAGAATTGATGGCATGACGATTGTCTAAGCACATCAATCACTCAAGTAATCACAAACCACATTATGGTTAGTCTTATTCCTAACTTAGAAATGTGTCTTATGTACAAGAGATAAGATTTGCCATTCCTTGCCAAAACTTTATTTATAAATGTAGATGATTAAAAATTAAGGGATATCACATGCATTGCAAAATCCTGTTGGGAATTAGTATTAACAAAGGTAAATAAAAATAAGAGTATATGTGGGTGGTGATAAATGAGTGATAAATAAGTGTCATAATAATATTAAGTTGTTAAACAACTTAATATTATTATTAGTCATATAGTGTGTTTAATAGGTTATTTTATTAGTGGTCGTGTGTTAAGTTGTTAAAACAACTCACTCATTTAGGAATGTTGTTTCCTACAAAAATGGATTTAAGAATCCTATAAATATGTAAGTGTATTGAATGAAAAATGGGAAGCACGTAATATTTTGTTTGAGATTATTTTTGGCTTCTCTCTGCCCATTTTTCTAATAACTCCAAAATGTCACTAAGTTTCTTGACAGTTTTGGCCTCAACTAAACCACTAAGACCTGCAAATGAACATATGAGAACTTTCTTGCAAAAAAGTAGTACTATTCCCTCACAAATTAACCTAGTTTCACATACACTTGCAAGGAGGACGACATACTTGTATGATGTTTAAAGAATTTATCAGTACTAGCACACCAAGGGATACATTAGGAATGCATTACTAGATCACACAAGCACGGTGAGACCTAAATCTAGTCCTAAGCTAGTGAGACAAGATAATATGATTGGAATATGTTTGTGTGAGCGTGAAAATGTGATCAAAGTAAATAAATTAGTTATTAGAATCAGACAAACAAAAATGCACACGAATACTAAGATGAGACCTAGTGAATCCAAACAATCATAGAGTTGGACAAAAATGAACTATGCTAGACTCCCTATTGTGTGCAATTTGCCTATACGATTGGTTTGATGTATGTTCACTTCAAAATTCAGCAACACAACAATGCTCCAATGCGAAGGAGAGTGATAAAAATGGTTAAGCGTAACAGATGAGATAAATAGATTTGGGGGATGATTGAGATGAATAGCTAGGATTGGAAAATAAAAATCAATGGCTAGGTTGAAGAGGGTTGTCTCAAGACATGAGATTGTGCCGAGAGGCACAAAGAGGATGAATGAGAGGGCAGATGGTACTATGAAGGTACCTTGAAAGATTTGCAATAACAGTAGACAGAGCATCGTCCCCTTTATTTGTGGTGTAAAGCCATCCATGACTCAAGTTGTTTCTCATCTCCAATAAATGGAAGTCATACTACTGCATGCAGAGTAGTTTCATCTCCAATAACAATCCCTTGTCCTTCTGCAGAATCTTTGTAGTCTGACTAAGATAGCAAGGAGGTAGCAGATAGAGACATAAATCTCCTTCAACAAAACGCCATGTGCATATCATTTAACTTAAAAAAAATATTCATTTAATTCTATATCTGAATTCTTTCTCATTAAAAAGCATTATTATGCTTCCAATCATTCTGAAATAGCTTTCTTATGCTTATAATACACCAGCATTCCACCAATTTAGAGGGTTGTCTAAATTAAAAACAACTTGTATCAAACCTAAACTAACATTGCAGAAAATGAATTAGAGTATCTTAAACCCTGAAGGAACATCTACATGGTGAACCTGCATATTGAAAAGAGAACAGGGTAATATAAAGATTTATAAAAGATCTGATTTCAAGCAATTTAGGTTATATTCCAACAACTACTATCAAGATTATAATCCAATAAGCTTCAAACGAGAAAAAACAACTGGCATAAATTTGAATTTGAACATTGGACAAAATGAATAAAATATTCCCTAGGATACCAGGTCCCTATGTTTAGCCTTGAAACCTGGTCCCAGTTTGGTTCTCGTTCCAGTCCTGTCCGAGTTCCACCTGAGTTCCTCCCCGGAGGCCAGGTTCCCTATGGGAACCTAGTCGTCGGGGAGGAACCCAGGTGGAATCTAGGCAAAACTCACCGGAATCCAGGTTGTGGGCATCCAAAAATGGGCCTCACATGCCATTTTTTTAAAGCATAGTGACCGGCACAGCTTGTGATTCAAATGAAGTTGAACCAAATGCTGACCTTGATTCCTACAATCATGATGAAGATTAATTTGAATATTAAATATGAAATATTGCTTGTAATTTGAGTTTTCATTGTGTAATGACATTTTGAGACTTTTGCAAATTATGAATATGATATATGAGGTATTTTATTGACGATTATGGATTTATGAGTATCACTTCTAAATTATTATTATTATATGTTTAAAGTTTTGAACCAATGATGAATGAACATTTTTTCATTGTGTAATGACATTTTGAGACTTTTGCAAATTATGAATATGATATATGAGGTATTTTATTGACAATTATGGATTTATGAGTATCACACTTCTAAATTATTATTATTATATGTTTAAAGTTTTGAACCAATGATGAATGAACATTGAACATGTTACATGTATGAACCTATGATGTATATATAAATTTTTAGATTTATAATAAATCAAAATGTATATATATATTAAAAAATCTATATATATAAGCGTAACTGGAACCCAAGCAAAAAAAAACTTGTTGAACCCACGTACCTGAACTCGAACCCGTATCAGAAGCAGGTTCAATAACTTAGAATATTCTAAATAAAACCTGGGCAAGGGTCTTAAAGATAGACACAACATATCAGAAGGAAACATGAATAAGTCAATATAACATGAAAACAGCATTCAAGTTATTTTAATGAAATTTTAAACCCCTGCTTTTTTTAAGTATGCAAGTTTATGAACAAATGAAGTACCAGCACCAAGTAGGCGTTCATATATGACAGCACCAAATCATGGGTTTATTTTTGCAAGCTACTAAAGTCTCCAAACCACTTGAGCTCCTTGTTAAATCAATCAGCAACATAAGGTGCCCCAAAAGATTCATTTTCAGACCTTAAAATTGCAGATTTAACCCTCATCAAACTCCCATGTGCAAGCAAGAAGTTGCATCCAAGGCAATGGGGCAATTTTGCCTTAACAAATCATTACTTGCTCAAATCCAATGTGTGATAGATCAAAAGTTATCCCCGCAATGAGGAATACAAAGAAATGATACACAAAATGAAACAGTTTACTCACCAAGTTATGAACATTGATATAGCATCCAGATATTCTGAAAATGCACAACAACACTATAAAAAAACCTCCAAAACTCATCAAACTCAAACAACACTCCAAGAAAACTTACAGCACACCAAAACCATGAAACTATATCAGAAAACTCTATAATCTTCATCTTCTTCCAACCCAAAAACACCCACAAAGGCAAACTCTTTGTACACTCTGAAAAAACCTCCAAAACTCATCAAACTCAAACAACACTCCAAGAAAACTTACAGCACACCAAAACCATGAAACCATATCAGAAAACTCTATAAATCTTCATCTTCTTCGAACCCAAAAACATCCACAAGGGCAAAATCTTTGTAAATCCTGAACCACAAACACCAACCAGCTAGATTGGGTCTCTCACCATCAAAACTAGCTAGAAAAGAAGTAGGATTTCATCCTCAACCAGAAAAAGAACTTCTTAAGCTCATTCCAACAACATATTATTATGTTGTCAATTCACGTATTTACAAAAGAGAACTCAAACTCATATTTATAAAGTGAGGGAAGAATAAAGGCAACTTGCATTTGAATTTGGATACTTTTCACTCCATTTCATTTTTTAAAATAACATGAAGTATCCCCAAGAGGTACGACCCATTTTTGAGCTCACTACATAACTTTTTAAAGACACTTCACCTTTTCTTTAATCTTGGCATCATTTTTGGAGGCAATATTTATATCTTTCAAATTAATAAAACTCCTATCCCTCGGCACCACATTTGAAGTCTAATAAAAACAAGTTGAAGTGACCACATTCCTAGGTGTCGAAATGTGGAAACACTTTATGAACACATCACCCTTCACTTAAGTTATAAAGTAACTCAATCAAAGAATCCTTAAATAAATCAAATATGTACCTATCATGTCAACCTTAGAAATCACCAAGGCGCGGAACTCGAAAGCATTGCATACTAAATTGAGAGGAGATAGAAGTCAAAACCCAATGCTACTTACTAAAAATAGCCATAACTATCCAAAGTCAAACCATGAAGTTGAGGATATTGCATGCTAAAGCTGAGAAGAGTCCAAAGCTATGACCAACCACCAAAAATAGAAGTTACTATAAATAGTACCTACTAAGCAACTACTAAAAATAGAAATTCGGCTACTAAAAGCAATAACTTACTAAAAATAGTAAGTCCCAGACAAGTACAAAATCAATCCAAAAAATATTGTAATCTCCATTAATCCGTTTGAGCACATTGGCAACATTGAAATACTCCTCTAATCCTATTGACACCAACCCAAAAAGCCACCAGCAATTGCATTACAATTGGAACCTCAAAACAAGGACATTACAATCTACCCTTTCCAAAGATTGCTTGTCACTCAAGCAATGTCAAAGCAACTCCACAATCATTAGACTGATCCAGATTGTAACCAGAATGAACAGATTGGCAAGATCGAAATACTCCTCTAATTCTGCTGACACCAACCCAAAAAGCCACCACTAGAATCCGCCCTTCCCAAAGATTGTTTGCCCCTCAAACAATGCCAAAGCAACTCCACAATCATCAAATTAATCCAAACTACAACCAAGGATGGTACTAGGGTCTTGTTGATGTGAGCTTTAAGCCACTACAACATGCAGAATCAAATACTTAGTATTTCAAATGAAACACCAAATCTCCAACTCTCTTGAACAAAGACACCACATATGTTAAAGATTGCAAAGAAAGATCATCGAGGCGACTCCAAGTTCCTTCTAATGGTGGACTTAACTCAAGAGTAATGATGTGATATGCTGGTATCACAAAAGAACTTACTCCTAGAATGCAAGAAATGATGAATGCCTTTGTGACTCTACTAGACTTCGTTTAGCCATCCACATCAACCAAGCTAGTGCAATCTCCTAAGGTAAATGTAAGATGTTCAAACTATTACAATTCCATTAACACCATCAATGAGTGCATATCAATGTGCAAGCAATAATCGAAGTGGAGCTCATTAAATTTCTAGTTGACCACGCAAGGCAAACTTACAATCAGCAAATTGCTAGTGGTATCGGATTACGCGAGTTTCACAAAGGTACATCCAAAATATTATCCATTCAACTAAAAACTATTTTTAATCAACACAAGTAAACCATACCCCAAGTGAAGAAATGTGGAAGCTACACAATACTCCATAATGAAACAAGCAATTCATCATGAAGACCAACAATGAATTAAGAATAATTTGGAAGTATTAGTACAACAATTCTCCAACAAATCTAGCCTTTTTCAAATCCCAATACAATGAATGGCCAAGATCAATTTGAAACCAATTGCCCAAATTAAATCACAGAAAACCTTAATTAGGGTTGCTACAAATATTAAATGCACATCCAATGATGAGAATAAAGCACCACCAAATGAGCCAATGAGAAAATTTAATGGCATGAGAACCAATGAAAAAATTGCATTGTGGCAATGCATTAAATACACTCTGTTGGTTCCCAAAACCACAGATTGGAAATCCAAGAGCCTGCCAATTCTCCAATAGGATTCCAAATCAATTCTGGCCAACAAACGGAAATAATCCAAATTCCCCTGCACTTTAGGCTTCGCTACACCTAGGTGGGTAAACCTTCACCTCGAACCTAATCACTTTCTTCAAGGTTTTTCTATAGCGAATTTAAGCTTGTTAGTTTTCCAGCTGGCAAATTCCTCGAACTCGATCAATATGAAATTGAATGCTGAATGTTTGAATTAAATGTTTTGTGTAATGATTATTAATAATGGATTTGAGGTTTGTAGGAAGGAATTGATAGATTTTCTGACTTCACATATAAACCCACTACTTCAAAAATAAAAGACCAGTGCCTCTGCTCATTCGGGTGATAGAGTCAACTTCAGTGAAGATTACGTACAAATTTATAATGTTCTACGCACTTATACTACCAATCAATTAAATAATCAAGATGCGACAGATCAAATATATATGCAATCTTAAATTAGTCCAGATTGAACTTTAACTCCTCGGAGACAAACTGGACACAAATTCGAATACAATTAAATGTTTCACGACATTTGTGATGATCGAGTTTAAGATGCTAAATGACCATGTCCACTTATTTGACATTTAAATTATATAGAGAATTCAAAAAATAATTATAAAGGACGATTCATCTGCAGTTTAATTCTCCACACCTTTAATAATAAACAAAGGACATTTTATTTTATTATTAAAATAAAATAATTGAATTTATATTACAAAGTCATATTTTTACTCCTTATCCCTCCATTCAATTAAATATATATGTTTTTATTGTTCTTCTATCGAATATCTCCTCTTTTTCAAATGAATCATCCCTTATTTATATCTTAGATATGAGGTAACGTGACTTTTTAAATAAAAAATCACGTCTCTTCAAAATGGTTCATACCTCTTTTAATAATAAAAGGTAACTAATATTTACATTATTATTATTTTAATATGTTCCCAGGCATCTTAATCACACTTTCACTTCTTCATTAAATACAACATTTTGTTAATATAATTCTTTATTGTAGAAGAATATTTATAACTCTGCTTTGAAGTATTTCAATTATACGGGTTTTTTTAAAGTCAAACCGATTAAATCTTTTGGTGTTGCGTAACCTGTTAATTGTCTGATCTACATCTAGTCTTTATATCAAACGTCTCTGCATAGACTGCCATCGCTGCATCCAATATTGAAGTCACTATCTTTTGTCACGGGACCCTCCATCATCAAATATGCCGTGGAAATGTGCAAGTCTTCATCTGCGATATTTGTTTATTATTCATGCTTAAGTATATTTTAAAGATCGTTGTTCATTGTCATCGACATCTTCAATATTGCTTCTCAATATTTGAATTTGCAAGAGCGGAAGCCACTGTTCCACACGCTGAGACATACATCCTGGAAGTTTCCTAACTTTCTTATCTACGCATACGTTCTGAGTACTCACGAACTTTATTATTTCGAGTGCAATAAGAGACATAATCTTCTGAGTGATTTGCACGTGGATAATATGCTTTGTTTGTATATGTTGCGTATGTTATTTGGAGTGCTTTGTCTTCTTCAAATGATGTCTATAGTGCTTCTATATCGCTGTTTAGCAAACACATACTCTTGTCACCATATCTTCGTATCCATCCTTATACCTGGCGGATTCAACCTTTATTCATTATAGACCTGGCCAGCATACACAAGTAGTCATCAAAAACAACATTTGACACCATCCTCATCGTTTGTCTTATCGCTGGAAATCCATGGTTTGATGTGACTATAACTATGTGATGATGTTAGATTCATGTATGTGTCTCTGTTTCAAGAGTTGCTGACTGGAAAGTCATATTATCTTCTTCATATTGCTCGATGATCACAATTATTGCCTTGCCTATGATATTCTCAGCGCTGCTGTTTATTGTGTGCAGTAGTTTTACAATTGATTATCGATGATGCTATCTATAAGTTTTTCTCTCTGCTGGTGGCTTCAGTAAAACATCTGCTCTGTGATAACCATATCCATTTATTACACATGTTTCAGCACTGATTGAATAGTGTCTTGATTTGTATATGTATGTTGCCATTAAATTCTTACACTCACACGACTTGAAGGTGCTATATATCACTGCTATATATGTATATCTCTCACCGTGAAATCTGATGGAGGAATCACTTATATACATATATTGATGTGTTTGCTGAACTGTATTCCTCATATTATGTTATATCTGTTTCTCCATATTCGAGCATATTAAGAAAGAACATGCTAATTCCTTATTGCTGCACATAAACTTAAGTCAATACTGCAACTCGATTTCCAACACTCCCTTATCACCTTTTCAAGCCTCTTATGGCAATTTTCTTTTTACATTCTATGACATTAATGACAACTTCATCAGGTCTTCAACATTTTTTCAAACGGAGGCTATTTTTACAAAAAATTAGGGCTCCATCACACTCTACATGTCAACTTGAAATATAAATTCCATTTCTTTATTTTTAGGAATTCTTCATTGTTTCTAGAATCCTTTACCTTAGATGTCCTGACTTTGTAATACTTGAATCCTTTGTATTTCCACCTTTATTGTTTGGAATTCCTTGTCTCCTTCATAGTTGATCTTTGGGCCAATCTCTTGAACATATTGACATCTTCCTTGGTATAGTGAATCTTCCTCAATCCACTTCTTTGAATGACTCGACCATCATCAAGACCAGTCTCTTGATGGGAATCTTGTCCTTAAATTCTTTCTTTCTCTCGCCTTTAGACTTGTCCTTGTGTCCTTGTTCATGTTCATTTGCTACCTTTGGTGTTAGAATCATCCTTGCATATAATAAGACTTAAGCTCAAGCATCCCTTTGTACCTGCTTGATCATCATCATGATGTACCTATATTACAAAAATCCTAAACCCTTTGCACTTTGCATCTCCAATTTCATCTTTTGCTTGAGTTTCTTTACTCCTGTATCTTTGATATTGCATCAGCTTCTTCTTGTCCTTGTACATCCTCCTTCATTCCTTGTGTTAATTAATTCTTTGATGGAACTTTTCCTCTTCATGGTCTTCGAATTCCTCCTGTCCTTGAACTTGAACTTGTCCATGAATTCTCCATCATTTTTAAACTCGGACTTGTCCCATGTCCCTGCTTGATGAAGGCTTGATCTTGGAATAATTCCTTCAAGCTCGATCCTTGAATTGTCTTTCCTTTGTCCCAGCTTTGATGTGTTATCCTACTTTGAACTTGATCTTCTTGAACTAGCTCGCTTCACCCTTTGATTTGTATGAAGCTAGAAGTTAGTACCTTATAAAGAATTCTGATAGAGAAACTAACTTCATACCTTACTACTCCTGATTTTGCTACTAATTTGGAGCTTAAAACTTTGAAAAAATCAAGCATTGAAGGTTGCAAACAAAGCTCATAACCAAGCATAAAAATTTAAAATTCTGAAGACAAAAATCTCAAAATTAAGTCTGCAGACTTGTCTAAACACAAGTCAGACACTTGAATCTAAGAGATGAATCTAATCCCAACTTGTTATACACTTAGAAATCAGAACCTTTAAAGTCATGAAATTTAGAAAAAAATCTAAGGACACCAATCTGAAGACAAAAGTCTACAAACTGAATCAGATCAGACTTATATAGTTTGCAAAACATGACTTCAGAATGGATATCTGGAAACTTAAAGGCAAAAACCAAACCTTCCCTCAATGGACAAAATTCTGATTTCTGAGGACAAGTCTGCAAGAAGCCTATATTTTCCTTGTGTCTTGGGTGAATTCGAATGGAGGTAGGCCTTTGCGGATTTTCTCTGAGTTTTCCTCTAGAAATTGCAGTTCTAGAGGTATTCTCAAGTTTAGGTCTGAGATTTCATGGAGCTGTAGCTTTGCTACCCTTGGATTTTATCTCTGAACAAGGTTCAGATCAGATGTTGCCTTCCTCTGTAGTCTCTTCACTTGTCCCCTCAAACTTCTGATTTTTTCTCTAGCGACCACCTCTTTGGTAAAGTTCCAGACTTTGATCTGAAGCCAAAAACTTGCAATTTCATGAGGCTTTGATTCTGTTGTGAGGTTTCACACATCGCCCCAAATTATTTGGAGACCCCCCCATTTTAAATTTTGGGCTTGATCCTTGCCTTGCCTCCCAACTTGAGCTTACATGTGTGGATTCCGTTGGCAATGATGGTTTGATTTGCAATAAGGATATGATAAAATGATGAACGTGGTTTGAATTTCGAATGATAATGTGGTTTCAATTGAAATGGTGATAATCTTGCATGTCTTTTTGAAATTAGAATTGATCTTTGATTGCCTTATGATTTTATTGAAAATCTGATTATTGTCTTGTTGTGGCAATCTGAGTTCCTTTTTTGAGTTCAAAATCTAATGCTTGGGATTTTTGAAATTTTTTGAGATGGACAAAGCAATGAAATTTTCTTGACGATTTGCAATTATATTGTGGATTTTCGATTTTTGTTGCTAATTGGAATTGATAAATTCAAAAATCTGAGAATTCATTTTCGAAATCCACATGCTTTGGACTTCAATTTTGTTTTGGGCAATTCAATTACTTTGAAAATCATTTTGCAAATTTCATCATGGATTTTTCAATTTTGGGTTTTAGTGGTTAATTGGGATGATTTTTTTCGAAGATCAGAATATTTGTTTGCCAAGTTCCATGCATCAAATTTAAAAATTCCATTGGGCAATATTTCACTTTGAATCAATTTGCAAATATTAAAGACAATTTTCGATCTTCTAAATTGATTGGATGATGAAATGATTTAAATCTGGAAATGCATTGTATTTTCGATTTTCAAAACCAGCCTTTTGGCATTTTCGAAATTTATTGGAGGCACTTTAATTAATTTATGAGATTGTGATCAAAATTTGGCATTGAAATTCGAAATAGGTCCCAGTGTTTTATAATTTCGAAGCTTATTTGAAAGAGTTTTTTTTTTAATTTCGAAATTAATTATTATTTAGCCAAAGTCGGCCCAAATTAGCATTAATTTATTGATTATTTTTTCCAAACGTGTGTCCAGGTCGGCCCTAGGAGTTAAGCCCAGCATTGGCTATAAAAGAAGAGTCTCCACACTTCATTTCTCACAATTCAAATTCGGGTTTCTTGCTCTGCCTTTAGGAGCGAAAATCAGAGGATAAAGACAGCGATCTTCTACCATTTTGGCAAGCAAACTCAGTCATTAGAAGGCAGCGACCTAGAGTTTATGGGTGGCGTCTTGGCTAGGGCAGCGAACCTGAGTCTGGACCTGAGCGGCCTGGGCAGTTTGAAGGTGTTTGAAGGGCAGTTCTAGGCCCTAGATCAGTATTTTGGATGAAAAGAAAAGCAGCAGTTTGATAAAATATTAAGACAAGGAGCAGGGCAGTCCAAAGATCACCAAAGGCAGGCCCTTGCTTGGCGAGTTAGGGCAGTTAAGAGTAGAGGCCCGAAATCAGTCCCAGGCAGTGCCGAATTTGATGAATTAGCAGTGTGTGTAGCAGGCCCTAGCCTTGTGGAGGGCTTCTGAATTCATACCAGACCTGGGCTTTTTTTCCTCAGTCATTGTTAAGGCAATTTTGAGGAGCTGTTGAGATTTGGAGGAGCAGTCCAGATCTGGACTGAGTTTAGGGAGACTTTGAAAGTCATTTTGAGGAGTTGGTGATATATTTTCAGATCTGATTTGGCCTATACCAGACCTGGGCTTGCATTTCATCCATTTTCAAGACATTTTGGAGGCTTTTAGGGGCAGGTTGTGAAGAAGAACGAAGTAGTATTTGATTGGATATCATTGGAGGCTTATTTTCGTCAAGTTTGGTACCCATATTGGAAAAAATTGAAGACTTTTTCATGCCATTTTGCCCAGATCCGAAAATTGAAGACTTATTCTCAATCTCAGAATTTGATGGAAGAGACATTGTTCATTTGAAGATTCAGTCCAGATTTGTTAAGAAGGTGAATTTAATTGCTTAAGGTTTCATAGCAAGATTTTGAGGAGGTTATCAGATTTGTTTTCAGAGAAGAAGTTTATTGATGAGTGAAAACATAGCAATCAGATTTTGAAAGTTAATTGAAGAAAGGGGAGATTCTCTTGTGGACTTAGAAGATTTTGGAGGTCAAGCTCAGCTAGTTGCATTGACAAAGGACTCCTAGCTTTGTACTTGGGTGAATGGCCTATCTTTTCCTCTCTCTTTAATTGCTTTCATTTCATTGGTGCTACTTTAGGTGTTGAAAACTAATTTCAAGAGTAGAGCTAGAAGTTTGGATATTAAGTTGATTACTCGATTGTCTTGATTGGCTTTTTTCCCCAAGTTCTTGCTTGCATTTCATCATCTTCGGAGGAAGACTTGGAGTGATAAGTGTAGTCCATCTTAAGGTAACGGCGGGGAGTGATAAGTGTAATATTCCACCCCTAGGGAGAAGATTGGAGTGATAAGTGTAGTCCATCTTAAGGCAAAGGCGGGGAGTGATAAGTGTAGTTTGCATCTTTGCATTTCATCATTGTAGGAAGAAGATTGGAGTGATAAGTGTAGTCCATCTTAAGGTAACGGCGGGGAGTGATAAGTGTAGTATTCCACCCCTAGGCGAAGATTGGAGTGACAAGTGTAGTTTCACCAGCATTGTAGAAAAGGCGGGGAGTGATAAGTGTTTAGGATGGCTGATGTTAATGCAAGCAAGTGACCCAAAGGAATTAATGCTGAAATATGAGACAAGGAAGTTATGATACCCAAAACCACCTTCTTCTCGAAACTGAAATAAGTCCGAGACACCAACAGCGGTACCCTTAATATGATTCAATTAAGAGAAAGGTTGAGAGACAGCTAGTCCCCTGTGGCAAAGAAGATCAAACAGTATGGAATTGTGCAAAGAGAGGTTCAGTCTACCCTAGCAGTGAACAGGATACAACGAAATTGGTTACACCAAAGCATTAAGGCTCACCAGATCAAATTGCAAATCAGAGTGCAGCAGCTTCATTGTGCTTCTCAGTCGGATCCCACGCTATGCAAAAGGTACATAGTTTGATCCTTGGATGTGTTATTTTATTGAAGGCATTGAAAATGGTAAAGAAAGATTGATTGGATTAGGATCATTAGCATGAATTTAGAGTTGCAACTTAGATAGTGCAAAACCAAAGGCAAGTCTACATGGGGTCCTACCTTTTCAATTTGATTGCAAGATTGTTAGTGATGCTTTGCCAGTTGAACCAAATCCAATTTTGAGAAGATGCACTGCACCACTATGGTTGAGGCAAAAGCTTATGCCAAAGGGCAAGGTTGTGGCAGTTTGAACAATTGAAGGCCGCTGAGGGTCAACTAGAGAAAGAAGTATGAACTAGGAGGCAGTTGATGAACTTAATGATTATTTCAAATCAAGTAGTTTGAACAGTTGAAGGCCGCTGAGGGTCAACTAGAGAAAGAAGTATGAACTAGGAGGCAGTTGATGAACTTAATGATTATTTCAAATCAAGTAGTGGGTAGATTGTGGAACAATCAAGGAAGTACGGCGAAGGCAGGTGCCCCAAAACTCAAGAGTATTGAAACAAAGATGCATGCATGCAAATCAAATCCAAATAGGAAGGTTGGAAAACCAGGAAAGTTAAAATGGCAAAGTATTGAAGTAAAGAGGAAAGTGAGGTGAAAGGTTAAGGAGGGTCAAGTTTGATTTCAAGGCGGTGGCCAAGAGCAAGGCTCTTGAATTGCAAAGAGGTTCACATCCAAACAAGCCACCAAAGTCAAGGCAGCATTACCCCAAGTGCATGGAGACCTCACCCTTTCGAGGTCAGGACATCAACTACAAGCAAGTTCAAGTGGTGATGAGAAAATTTCTAAGGACAAGCTCAAGCATCCAAGGCTTCATCTCATCTCAAGGACTAATGAACTTTATAAGATGAGGTTGATGAGGTGGCAATTTCGTGTGCATGCAATCAAATCATGCCAAGTGTCCGATATTCTCATTGGTTGACAAATTATTGTAATTTTCTCATTGGCCCACAAAGTTGGTGCCCTCATGTAATTGGTTGAAATGTGGTAACCCTAATTAGGGTTTGTAAGGTTTAATCTTGGCCCTTGATTTTGCCTCTTAATCTTGGCCACTCGTAGTAATTTTGAGCCTCTATATAAGGCCATTTGTACTCATTTGTAAGAGAGTTATGTTGGAGAATTGTTGCCAAAATACTATCAAATTTGTTCTCTATTCATTGTTGTGGTTTGCATGGTGGATATACATGATCATTTTGGTGTATTGCATGTTTCTTCTCATCTCTCAAATTAAAGTAGGATTTCATTTCATGTTGTTAAAGTAAGAATAGAGGTAGATGGATAGTTGTATGGTGATATTGGTAAATGTTTGATAGGGATTTATATACTAGGCCACTAGCATCCTAGCGGCTTGTTAGGAAGCCTTGTGTGGTAATCTAGTCCAATTGCTCCCAAGTTCTACTTGCATTTCATCTTTCCGCTTGTACTTCAAGTTGGGTTGGAAGATAGGTGTTAGTGTGAAAATCCTAAGAGTATCCCTTAGAATCATTGCACCGATGGAGGTAGCGCCGCTGGCAAGCTTTCATTAGGTTGATCCCCGTCCATTTGCCAATCTTTCCATTCCATAGGAGTAGTAGTAGAGCAGTAAGCAATTAGTGGTAGGAGTAGTTGGAAGTGAAAGTGAAAGAACAAGTCAAGCAAGTGAAGTACCACTAGATTATCTTTGAATGAACAACGTAAGCCCGCCGAAGTGATTACCAGCAAATCACATTTTATAACTGAGTTAGTATCCACAGGTGTAAGGAACCTTGGAGTATTCTTATATACTTTTCAAGAGAGGGTTGAGTGTTTGGTACGCCGTATCAAGTATTTCAATTGCTATATGTTATGTAGTGGTACAAAACTGACATCAACAGATTCCTCCTCTGATTTTTCTTTTTTAATCTGCAACTTGGAGATTTACTTCCCAGCTTCTTGAATTCATTTTGTGTGCCTCCAAATACCTGCAATTTCCTTATTTTCTGAGGTTTTCTTGCCAAGATTGAAGCCCTTTCGCCCTCTTGCCTAGTTCAAACTCCCTCTTTCTTCTCTTGCTGGCATTTCCTTCTTGCTCGATTAGCCTCTTTGCTACCACATCTAGCTTTATACTTTAGTCAATGCATTGTATTGTGATTTTTACTGTTGTTTGATGCTACAGCCAATGTGGGATAAAACATTTTCGCCTCTTAAAATTTTGGGATTCATGCAAACTGAATTTAATTTAATTTCTCTTTCAATTTCATTTAATTTCACTTCACAACCCTTAGTGGAGATTCGATGCTTTCAAGGACAACTTCCAGCCCTCACAAAATTCATTTTACACTTGCCCAAGTCTATTTAGTGGAAATTTGAAACATACAACGACAAATTTATGTTGTTTTTTAAATCATTTCATGTCAAGCCCAGCCTTGGTGGAAAAACGGCCTGTATAAGGACTCTTTCTTAATAGCATTTGAATTTGTTTTGAAGTCTTTATCACATCCTTAAAGTGAAATCCGATTCACATATGGACTCATCCCTGTCATTGTTCGCTTAAAATTCCAAGAAGAAAATCAACCTCTACAAGGACAAATCTGATTTCAACACTTATTTTCTCATTCACTCCTAATAGCCTTAAAGGGGAAAAGCGACCCCTACGGAAACAAGGACAAGTGGAAATTTCCTATCCACAAGGACTCTCCTCACTTTAGCTTCAAAAAATCTTCCAAGTGTTAGACCAATGGAGAAAAGACCAGCACATGGACAAAGGGGAAATTGCTTGTCCATAAGTATTTTCCACTCCAATCTTTCCTTGTATAGAGACAGTGGAAATTCGACTCCTATATGGACTTCTTGTATTGTTGAAGGGGAAATTTCTAAACAGATTTTGTCCATTCTTGGAGTGGAAATTCTAAGCAATCTCCAACTAAAAACCATTACTTTCTTGAAAAAAGAAATTGTACCAACTCCCCTGAATGAAAACAAACCATACAGTGAAGTAACTGATCTGCAACCAAACAGCAAGTTCCAAACTGAAAAACTAATCTATTATTTGCCAAGGAATACTCCCACGCGTGACCATACTATCAATGCTCCATCTCTACATAAAATCTCTCTCCAATCCATTTGTAAATGAACAAATGGAATCACAAGATAGCTGGTTAGAAATAGATTAGCGCTATCAATTTTGAAAGTTAGATCCTTATCCCTCCAAAAATCACTCCAACCATCCCCAATAAACTCCATGAATTCTTGTCGAGAATCCCAAGCATAGATACCCAACCAATAAATGGTTTCCAACGATCCTAAAAAGGTGCACAACATAACTCCAAAACCCATCCAAATCAAAATACATATCATGGAATTTTGTGACTTCTTTGTTAATTCCTTGTTGCCTATCCATGAAAGGATCTACAACTAAAGTGCAAGGAGCAATTGTTGTCTTCAAAACCAATCCCAAGGAAAGATTAGATGTTAGATTTATGTCCTTTCTACAAAGTTACATAAAAAACAAGCTAGAAACTAGCTTTCTTGATAATGTTCTAAAATTTCAGCAAGCTCAATCAAACCTTCCAAAATATGAAAAGTCAGCATCTCCAAAAATCAATGTATCTCGTGAAAAAATTGCATCACCAACTACACATGTAAGGCATGCATTACTACTCATCAACTCAAATAAAGTATGAAATGTCCCACTTGTTGGCCAACTCCAAAACTCATGTTAGAGGGAAGCAACTCCAAATCAATACCAACAAGGAAATAACTCTCAACTGAAATCATTAATTTGCATACCCAAGTTACCTTCTGATTCAAGTAGTAAGAAATAATGATGCCTCCCAATGTCATATCACTACCCATGTAATCTCTATCAGCCTCCTCTTTTGAATATTCCATATCTGGTGGTCTCCCAAGAGGGCAACCAATCACCTCATAAAATTGACTTAAGTGCTAAATCTTCTCCTAGATGTCTTGCTATTTTCACCAAGTGCAATGCAACAACCAAGAGGAGTTTCATCATCCAACTCAACAAGAGGATTGTCAATTATCTTCTCAAAAACCATCTCAAACAAAGAGTTATCAACGGATACCACAAACTGATCTTACAGATACCATTTTAGGGTTTCTTATAATTTTATTTTTAAACTCCTTATATCTCCTTCCTAGACAGCCACCTTCATTTGAATTAAAAATTACATATTTAAAACATTTTCTGCTTAACATTAGACATCCACATTAAAATGCATAATATTGGCCTTATGCCCATGAAATACATTGCCCCCTTTTTAAAACAACGTTGTTCAACTAGGACATGGGGTACTTTTTGGAGAAGCTTAAAAAGCAACAACATAAAAGATTAATAAGGCCAATTAATCAAATAGCTTTTGAAACCTTTTACCTTACTAAAGGTATAAATAGAAGCTCCGCACTGCTGAAGAGCTGATGGCCCACTAACTTACTAAAAATAGTAAGTACCCAAAATAGCTCCCTGCCAAAAATAGAAACGTTTGCCAGTTCTGTAAACCTCTGTATGAACTCAACCAGGATATAGTCCCTTAACCCACACCACTTGGCCTATTGGGACTCAGAAATAGGCTAATGGACTGTTTATCTAATCAGGTGCAAAGAGGGGACATTACAATAGACTTCTATCTTTCCAACTCTTAATCACAACACATAGGCTGGCAAGAAAAACTTGCTTTGATACCACTGAAATGTCCACCCTTGATTTCTTTTGCAGTATGTGCATGCAAGTTTATAAACCAATGAAGTATGTTTGCCAATTGAAACTTTCAGATTGCATTCGGGATAGGAAAACCAAACATAAAGCATGATACTTGCAACATAGCATAGAAAATATAGAGCTGATAACTCATAGACATCATTCAAACTTCACAGAACTTGTTCAAACATTACAAATCAGATGCCCAATAAACAGTATTCTGAAAATCAGACTTAAAAATTAATTTGCAGATCTGATATGTATGGTAATAGATTGCTCAGAAATTCGCCCAGCCCCAACTAGGCATCCCATATATGACAAGCCGATTCATGTGTTGATTTTCACAAGCTACTAACAATCTCCAAACTGGTCCAGCTCCTTGTTAAGTCAATCGGCAACATAAGGTGCCACCAAAGATTTATTTTTAGACCTTAAAATAGCCCAAGGCAAAGACGTGATTTTGCCTTAATCAATCATTACTTCCTCAAATCCAACATGTGATAGCTCCAAAATTATTGCCCAGCAAAAGGAATACAAAGACATGATACCCAAAATAAAAAACAGCTTAGTCACCAAGTTATGAACATTAATATAGTAACCAGATATTCTGAAAAGCTCAAAGAGTTGAATGAAGTCAGACAAAAAATTGTTAACCCCTAACCTGACTCTGCAGGCACACAAAACACATTAGATAAGATTGGAATAGCATTAAACAATGATGTTGAAGAGCCAAACAGAATTGAAGAAGACAATAATATTAGTAAAAACGATTCTACCATAGATGATGATAAGAGTAACCCATCTCCAGTTGGTGAGGAAAATGCATCCTATTTCGATGTTATCAATGAGGCAAAAAGTAAAGAAACTGGCAAAGAAGAGGGAGATGTGATTAAAAGGAGCACATTAGGTAGAGGTAGAGACATGTTAGAAAGTAAAGTCCACCAAGATAACTGAGAGGGGGGGGGGGCTGAATCAGTTATCAGATAAATACAACTTTTATCAATTTCAATAGATTTTAACCATGTAAGCAATGTAACCAACAACCATAGAAAGATATTCATACACTAACACAATGACACAAAATATGTTGACTAGGGAACCTCTTGATCAAAGAGTAAACCCCGGTGGGAATGATGCCCACAAAAGATGCACTAATATGAAAGTTCCTTGTGAGAGGATGGACTCTGTTAGGAGTCTTATGAAATACATTCAGTACATATGAGTCCCTATTAGGAAACTTTGAATCCCTGTTAAAAGATTATAACTCTGTTAGGAGTTATGGAAGACAGAAAGACCCACTACCCAAACAGCTTCAGGGTAAGATCACTGAACTCACTGTCCAACTAATCTTTGTATTACTCAACAGAATAATACCAAAAGATTACTGATCTCAACAATTCAATACTCCTCTAACTGTGCCAAACCGCACCAACTGCTTCTTCAGATCTCAATACCAGATCTCTATACTTTGCATATCCTCTTTCAACAATTTCGCTTTCACAATTTCTTCATACACAATTTTTCATTACACATTACATACTACAACAAGAAATACATTCATTCCTTTATACCACACTCAAGTAATTACAAATGAGTCGGCACACAAATTACAAGATAAAAGTTTCCACACGTTAGATCAAAATTACACAAAACTATCGACTTCTAATTAAGATAATTCTTCACTCGTGCGACCTCGGATCTTGCGCTCACGTCCATGTCACTATCAACATGTCTTCAACTGCTTCATAACTGCGCATGATCAGATTCCATCCCGATTAGGAGATATCATCCGATTTCCACAAACCACTACTCAGGAACACTGCCTGAATAATGCTTCCACTGATTTCCTCATAACTGTCATGAATAAATGAATTTTTGTCTGCACTCTTAACCACGATCTTATAACACATTATAGAGTAAGTCCTCAACATCGCATAGCTTCATCTTCAATATCCCAAGTGCGCTAACTCAAACACTGTCTACTTCTCTGCTAATCTTCAGTAGATTACTGTGTTTACATCAATGACAATCACAGTCATGAATGCAACAACTGCTACAGAATCGCTGCGAATACTCCCCCATAGGATATATTCAGCATTCATTCCTAACAAGACAAAAGAGGAAAACAATAAATAGGGCAAACAGTGCAGTGAAAGATGGTAAAAAAGGTAAAGGGAATGAACTTACTGTTTGTTTTAGTAACCTGTGCAGAAACACTGGATCAGATTCTCCCTCCTAAAAAATAACTATGATCAAAGAACAAGCTGTTTTCAATGATGATAGACGATAAGGTGACTTTGCAGGAGCACCTTATGAAGATAAAAGAGATTTGTGATCAACTGGTTGCCATTGGTCGCATTATAGAAGAAAAGGATATTGTGGTTATCATGCTGAAAAGCTTACCATGATCCTATGAGCACTTCATCGAGAGACTCAACATTATGTCCACCAATGTTGATCTAAAGTTTGATGATCTATGATATTGTGGTTATCATGATGAGAACAAGCATCCACTGCCAAATCCGATGACAAAGGCAAAGGCAAGTATGTTCAGCAAAAAGGACAAAGCAAATCTGAGGAGAGTTCCAAGAAGGTAATCAAATGTTTTTATTGTGGTAAAGTTGGTCATATGAAGAACCAATGCAAGAAATGGTTGGCTAATGAACAATCCAGCCAGGGAGGGTCTCAGCAGATGACTCATGTTGCAGAGCATACTCAGCAGGAGTTTGTCTTTTATACGTTTATTGCCAAAAGACCAACAGATCATGTCAAAACATCTACCTGAGATATCAATTATGGAGCTTCTCAACACTTTACACACAAAAAAGATTGCTTCACAAAGTATACACCATGTTAATTCAGTGATCTTCAGCGGAGGTGAAGAGTATACAGTTGTAGGCAAGGGCAATGTTCAAATTACATCTGGTGGGAGAAATCTAATATTTCTTAATGCATACTATGTTCTGAGCATGGAGCTTAATCTGCTCTCAATGAGTCAGATTACGCGGAATTGTCCAAAGTTGGATATAGTCTTCAATACAAACAAGTGTCACATTGTTGATAAAGAGTCGAAGACTACTATTGCAGTTGGCCTCGAAGATCATAGCTTATTTTTGCCCTCTTGATATTGGAGCATCTCAGGAAGTTGCATTGGCTACAAAGAGTTCATCTATCAGTTTTCTTTGGCATCAAAAATATGAACACCTCATCATATCATATCTCTCTCAGTTGGCTTGAGAGAATATAGTAAATGGATTCCCTGAGATTCGGTAACAGACACGTGGCATTTTTGGATCTTGCCAGGGAGGAAAGCAACATCACACTCCCTTTTCAAATGGAAACTCTTGGAGAGCATCCAAAGTCTTGCAGTTGGTTCATGTGGATGTTTGTGGACCTATGAATACTGCATCGGTCACTAGTGCCAAGTATTTCTTCTATTTGTAGATTATTTCAGTGGGAAAATGTGAGCATTTATCTTAAAGGCAAAATCAGATGTGTTTCTTGAATTTCAGAAGTTTTAAGCATTGGTTGAAAAAGAGTCAGGATGCCCAATAATGTCTTAGGTCATATTGATAGAGAGGAATTCTTTTCCAATGAATTCTCTAACAACTGTGCTACACATGGTGTTAAGCATTAATATACCACACCCTACATCCCTCAGCAAAATGGTGTTGTTGAGAGGAGGAACCATACAATTACGGAAATGGCTCATTCTATGTTGCAACATAGAAATGTTCCTAAGAAATTTTGGGCAAAGGCAGTGCATACTGCAATGTATCTTCTGAATCGGTCTCCCACAAAGGTCGTCAAGAAAAGACCCTAGGGGAAGCATGGTCTAGGAGGAAACCAAATATCAGTCACTATTAAGTTTTTGGTTCAGCAGCACATGCTTGGATTCTAGATGCAAAGAGGACCAAACCAGATTCCAAAACTCAGAAGTCAACACTTACACATTACAATGACAATTATAAGGCATGTTGACTCATTAATGTGGACACTAATCATCTCATAATCAGTAGAGATGTGGTTTTTGATGTTCACTTGAAGAGAGGGATTCTCAGGATTATGAATCTAGACAGGTGGAATCTCCAAAGCATGAAATTGTACCACCAGATTTCCCTCGAGATAACTTGGATCAGCATCCAAATGATTTCATTATAGGCAGCCCAAGTCATGTTGTTGATCCTGATTTGGAAGATGTTTATACTCTATGGCCTAAGTGGTAGGAGAAGCTTATAGGCAATGTTCATAATGATGAGCTTAATGAGGGAAGATCATCCAAAGGCAAGAGCAAGAACATAGTTAATTTTACTATCTATGAGCCCCAGACTTATTCAGAGGCTAAAAGGGTACATGAATGGAAAATGCTAAGTTGCCAGTTCAGATTCCGGTACGGATGCGGGTTCGAGATTCGGGTTCGAAATTTGTCCAATTTTGGGGGGGTTGGGTTTGGATCCGTTTTGGGTTCATCCGTACAAGAATATATTTTTAAATATGTATAGCAGTAAATAAGTTCATACACCACTATGCTAATACTAAAGCAACATAGCAAAATACACCACCACATATTAACGTTTTAGTCCAAATGACATAACAAAATGCACAAATGACATATAAAACAACCTTTTTGGTCTATTTGGTGGTCACTTTTAGGGTTGGAGGGTCAAATAGACCTAAGTTGGCAAAAAAAACTTTATGAAAAAGTCAATGAAAATGATGTTTCCAGTCAAATTCTCCCCAAATTCGCCCCAAATTCATTTTGGGTTCCTCCATCCAAATCAAAAGTCTTCCAAATTCGTCTAAAATTCTTACCGGGTCCTTCTAACAGAATTTGGAACGAATTTGCTTGACTGTGGCAGAATTTTGAGCGAATTCGAACTGAACCAGAATTTGCAGCAAACCGAATTTCAAATTCCAGCAGGGAGGGGCGAATTTGGTAACTTAGGGAAAAAGGCTATGGAAGTTGAGCATTGTAGTCTCTTGAAGAACAAGACTTGGTTTCTATCAAATTTTCCATCCAAGAAAAAACCCATTAGCTACAAATGGGAAAGTGAAGCACAAAGTTGATGGAACTCTTGATAAATAGAAAGCTCGAATGGTGGCTAAAATCTTCTCGTAGAAAGGAGTCAACTATGAGGAAACCTTTGCTCCTACAACAAAGATGAGTACCATTCGACTGGTTGTTGCCATTGCAGCCCAATATAGCTGGCAAGTCCATCAAATGGACGTAAAGAGTGTCTTCCTCAATGGTCATTTGGAGGAATAAATCTATATATTGCAGCCTCCTTGTTTCAAGGTTGTCGGCAAAGAGCACCAAGTATACAGATTGGTCAAAGCTCTTTATGGCCTCAAGCAAACCCCTAAGACATGGTATATCAAGATTGATACCTCTTTGGTTGCACAAGGTTTTCACAAGAGTCTTTTAGATTCAAATTTGTACGGCATGGTATATCAAGATTGATACCTCTTTGGTTGCACAAGGTTTTCACAAGAGTCTTTTAGATTCAAATTTGTATGTCAAATGCACTGGAAGTGACATTATTTTCCTTGTCATCTATGTGGATGATATTATCATTACTAGTAATGAGGCACAAATGCTTGGGCAAATCAAGCTGAATTTGTTTCAGACATTTGATATGACTAATTTGAGACTTCTACATTTATCGTCTCGGTGTAGAGGTTTGGCAAACAGGTGGCGGAATTTTCAATTCTCAGTCGAAGTATGCCAAGAGTTTGTTGGATAAATTCAAGATGGCAAATTGCAAGCCTTCATCTACACTTATGGAGAAAGGGCTAAAACTATCAGCCAAATCAGATTCACCAGTGTTGACTGATTCAGATTTTAGGCAAATAGAGGGTTGCCTTATCTATCTTGCAGCCACTAGACCTGATCTCAGTTATGCTATGAACTACATATCTCGTTTCATAATATAGCCCCTAAGGCAGAACATTGGGTTGCAGTGAAACTTGTACTAAGATATGTGGAAGGGACACCAGAATTTGGCATTTTGTACAGTAGAAGCAAAGATCCTCGGCTGATTGGTTTTACAAACATAGATTGGGAGATTTTGTTGATGACAGGAAGTCAACTTCTAGCTATGTCTTCAGTCTTGGTACAGGTGCAGTTACACGGACCAGTAAGAAGCAGCAAGCAGTAGCTCTTTCCTCAACTGAAGCAAAATATCGAAGAACTGTTAAGGCTGCATGTGAGGTAGTACGGCTACGAAGGATGCTTTCTGAAATGCAAATGTCTCAAACACAGCCTTCCACAAGTGAACCAAACATGTATCTAGTCAGTTAGATAAGTTTACTTTGTTTCTATTTCAGTTTGTAGTTATCAATTTTTTCTTTTGGAAACATCATATTTATAATTCTTATATATGGAGCTTTCATTCTCCATTGTTAATCATCGAATTACCATTTCAGTTCTTACTGAACACTTTTCTTTAGGCAGATCAATAATGTGAGGTTAACCCTTAGCCCTGGCATTATTTGTCATTGCTTTTGAAGGGCTACACTATATTCTTGGATCTAATAGGATAAAGCCCAGATTGAACTAGCCTTCCTAATGGTTCACCCCTTATTGATATCCAATTTGCATATGATACTGCCTTGTTCCCAATTCTTAAAAGAAGAGAATATTAATAACTCTATTAATAGGCTTGATCTGTTCTGTAATGCTTCTGGATTCAAGGTGTCTCAAACTAAATCCATCCGCCTTGGTTGGAATGAGAATCCTCCAGATTGGATCAATAACTATGGTTGGCAATGGGGAGGTCCAGATAAAGTTGTAAGATATCTTGGGATCCCTTTTTCAGCTTCCCCATCTCTTCTGGAAATGAGGAATTGGATGTACTCAAAAATTGAAAGGAGACTTACCAGTTGGAATAGAGACTTTCTTTGGCATGGAAAATACCACTTTTTCTTAAAATCCTTTCCTTCTACACCATCTATTATGCCTCAGCTTGGTTATTTGCTGGGTATCAGATTAATGAAGTTCAAAAGCTATAATACAATTATTGTGGTCTGATGGTAGGGGGAAACACAAGAAACATGTTGTTTGCTAGGAGTGGTGCTATTATACCAAAACTCAAAGTAGTCTGGGTCTAAAAGATCTTAGGAAACAAGGAATTGCATTAGCAGTTAAATGGATTGTTAAGGCTCTTCAAGGAAATGAACCATGGAAACTATTAATAAGGAAAAATATCCAAGATGCCTCTATTAAAGGAGCTAAGAAATGGAAAGGAATGCACAGTCATGCTATTCTGTTTGGCAAGTTTAATGCTACCCCTTTAGGATCTAATGTGTTCAATTGTATATGGAGTTCCTAAGAAAAGTGAAAATTCACTCATTCAAGTGGATGCTATTAATTTCTCTAAAAATGAAATTGTTGGTTACAGATCTGCCGGGTGGAATATTGAGCATAATGGAAAAATCTTAGCCCTTTTCCAAGGCTGTTCTGCTAGAAGTTGGAATACTAAAGGTGTTTCTTCTTCGAAAGATCTTTGTATTGAGCAAGACTTTATGACTTGGGAACAACTGAAGGATAAGTTCCATCTATCTGCCAGCAATAAAAGGACTTACTCTAATCTGAATAAAATCTATCTAATCTGAAAAGACCTGTTAAAATCACTGGTGAGCCTACTTTTTTCTCCAATATTAAGCGGGCAGATGGAACCCCCCTTCTTAACATCAAGGCTAAGAAACTTTATCACTTCCTTACCCAAACTAAGAGCATCATGAACCATGTTAACCAAAAATGGGATCTTAGGCTTAATGACTCTCCTTGGAAGAAAACTCTGCAACAGCGTCCATTTAATAAGTTGGAACCTAAAAAAGTTGTTTTAGATGGCAATTACTACTCCAAAAGTTTGTAATTAGCCCTACCTCTGTGCATTACTTATTCTGTGGCGAGTTGGAAACCTATCCTCATATTTTTTTCAGTTTCATTTTGCTGTTATAATCTGGTCTCTCCTCATGAGTAACATTAAAGATTGGATCAGTTCTGATATAAAGCATTGGTCTGAGATTCTTTGGATTTTATTAAAGGTTTAATAAAATCACAATTTATTTTGGGTTCTGTTGTCTACTAATATCCTTTGGTTCTTGTAGAAGAAAAGAAATGAGCATGTATATCAGGGAAGATGAGGATCCTTATCAAGCCTACTTGAAGATTCAATGTTTTTCCAATTATTGAACAGGTGACATTTACCTTGAAGCTCCCTACTGATCAATTCATGAAAGTGATCAAGGAAGGTTCCACTATATACAAAGATGATATCATGGATGCTGACTTTTTGCCACGGGACCTCAAAAAGGTGGATAAGAAGTTTCATGGAGATTTCCTTGACTTCCCAAACACATTTTGTCAAGAACATGAATATCAACTCAAGAGGGAATTCTAGTTGGGAGAGGATCTCTCCACCACTCGGATACGCATTCAATTCCCTCCAGATCAATAGGATCCTCTCCACCACTCGGATATGCATTCAATTCCCTCCAGATCAATAGAACTAAAATCCTCTCCCAACTAGAATTCCCTCTTCATGCTCTTTACAATATGTGTTCGGGAAGTCAAGGAAATCTTTCCACCACTCGGGTAGGCATTCAATTCCTTCCAGATCAATAGAACTAAACCTAAGGAAGACAGAGACAAAGGCAAGGAAAAAATAGCTGAGGATGAACAAGACCACGATGCTAAGAAGGATGATGAATACAAATCTAATTTTGATGATGAATAGAGTTAGCCTTAAATGGTTTTTGTTTTTTACATATAAACTAATTGAGTAAAAATATAAACTTTTGTACTAAATATTGCAACAGTTGAATTTTTTAATGTTGTTTCTGGGTTTGTACAGACTAATTAAGCTTTGTGTAAGTGACCAGCTTGGTCACTATTATTGTAACCAGAATGTATTTTGATGTTGTTTGTAATCAAATTTCAATATAGAAAAAATGCATAACAGCACTTTGGCAAGACCTCCAAAACTCATCAAACTCAAACCGCACTCAAAGCAAACTCCCATGTCCTAGTGAGAAGATGCACCCAAGTCAAAGGGACAATTTTGCCTTAATAAATTGTTAGTTACTCAAATCCAACATGCGATAGCTCAAAAAAAATTGCCCATCAAAGAGGAATACAAAGAAATGATACCCAAAATGAAACACAGCTTACTCGCCAAGTTATGAACATTAATATAGTATCCAGATATTCTGTATGTGGGCAACAGCATTCTGAAAAAACCTCCAAAACTCATCAAACTCAAACGACGCTCCAAGAAAACTCACAATAAACCAAAATCATAAAACTCATATCAGAAAACTATATAAATTTTCATCTTCTTCAAACCCAAAACACCCACAAAACCAAAATCTCTATAAATCTTAAACAACGAACATCAACTAGCTAGGGTGGATCTCTCAACACCGAAACCATCAAGACAAAAAGAGGGTTTTCATCCTCAACCAGAAAAAGAAAAACTCCCTGACCTCATTCTGGCAAACATAATATTAAGTTGTCAATTCATTTGTGTGCAAATGAGAGCTCAACAAATATTTACAAAGTGAGGAAAGAATTAGAGAACTGGCATTTGAATATTTTCCCTCTCATTTCACTTTATGAAATAACATGAAATTATCCCCAAGAGATTCTACCCCTTTTGAGCTCACAACATAATTTTTTAGAAACATTTTTATCTCTCCTTTGATCTTGTCATTTTTGGAGGCAATATATACATCTTTTAAATTAATAAAACTCCTCCTTTGCCTTGGCATCACATTTGAAGTCTAACTTGTTTTTTTAAAACAAGTTGATGTGACCGCATACCTAGGCATAGGAATATGGGAACACTTTATTAGCACATCACCCTTCACTAAAGTTATAAAGTAACTTAATAAAAAAGCTATTAAGTAAAATAAATCAAATATAAATCTGCCAACCTTAGAAATCACCAAGGCACAAAATTGGAAAGCTTTGCACTCTAGACTAAGAGGAGATAGAGGCCAAGACTTAGTGCTAAAAATAGAACATACTAAAAATAGCCATAACTATCCACAGTCAAACCTTGAAAATAAAGATACTACACGCTGAAGCTGAGAGGAGGCCAAAGCTATGATCAGATGCCAAAAATAGAAGTTACTATAAGTAGTAACTGCTAAAAATAGTAAAGTTGACCAAAACTCCCAACTAACCAATCAAGTCCAACCAAACACTTACTAAAAATAATAACTTACTAAAGATAGTAAATCCTAGACAAGCTGTCCAAAATCACTCCAGAAAGTGTTGCTCATCTCTATTAATCTATTTGAACATATTGGCGACATTGAAATACTCCTCTGATCCTACTGACACCAACCCAGAAAACCAGCACCAACTGCATTACAAGGGAACCTAAGAATGAGAAAATTACACTTGACTTGTATATGATTGAAGTAAAGTATGTGTGATATCATTGGTGCAAGTTTCAAATAAAGCAATCTCTAATTCAAAATCTAGTAACGAAAATATTAATTAGATCTAATTATTCATCAAATTTTAACATTATCATAAACAAGTCGTTGTAATTAAAAAAAAGATTAATGAAAATCAAAGATTGTATTACCTTTACCAAAACTTTAGACTTTCCCATAACTTTAACAACTTCACCTACATATGATCCCGGCTCCTGTAGCAACTGCAACTCTTCTCTCAGCGCCCTTACTGCTCAAACAAATCAAGAAATTAAGCAATTATATATCCTTCCAAATCTATACTATGAAAACACAGGGTAACCAAATGAACAGATGATGAAGGATGCTCCCCTTAATACCACAAACACATAACAGAAACAGAGAAACAACAATAATATGCAAGAACAGAAAATTGGCTTCTTATTATCTCCACAAATGTGGAATTACAAAACTTTCAGAATTACAATATGCAAAGCCACATGGGCATTCCCTTACAATATTTTGTAGGACAAAGCCTCGAATTATTATCCAGATCTACTACCCAGAACTGCCTAAGACAACACTACGGGCCTTGTTTATATAGGCAATTTCCACCGCCCGAGAAGGTTCCAAAAATTTAGCCCAAAGGGCCGACCAAACTTAGAATTATTTTATTTTACAATTTATTACATCAAAGTCGGCTCAAAATAACTTTTGAAACCCGAACAGAAATTTTGAAGGAAAATTATTTTCCGCCATTTCAGGTGACTCAACTTTCGAAGACGATAAGTCATCGCCAGTTGCTCCGATTGACTATTACAACCCCAATTCGAAAAGGCCACGAAGCGCTCTACAGACTTGACTCGCGCAAGCGCCCGTCACCCAAATTCTCGACCTCATCCGGGGCCTCTAAAGCCTTCAAAACTGAGTTCAAAGTTTCTGTACCCTGCTGCCAATACCAAAAATCTTCAATATCTACAAAGCTAGACTTGATTTGTCAATGAAACTTTACCGGCAGGCTGATACAACTGAGATGAACCTCCACATGTGAAACAAGAACATTCCGAGATCGTATGACCAACTTACTAAAAATAGCAAGTTCCCATAAAAAGCAGCTCTACACAAGATAGCCCTTATTGAATACAAAAACAAAAATATTTTTGGGTGATGCAAGATTGCTCTTACACCCAGGATGCTCCTGCATCAACAGAACTTCTATAAATGGGAAAAATAAGACATAAATTCATTACAGAAAAATTAGACTAGAAACATAATAAGCTCAAGACTTGCAGCTTCACATTTCCACTTACAAAATTACACTGCTACAAAAACAGCTACAAAGCAATTAAAGATAAATCTGTATTTGAGATACTACTAAAAAAAGATAACTAAAGAGCTGGACAAAAAGAAATACACCCAATTACACATTCAAATTTTAAGCCTTACTATATGAGAGCATCTGTTCACCACTACTTGCTTGAAACTTATCGTGAGGAAATATGCCTTAAGCTGTATAAAATAATGCCCATCCATGGGAATAGAATCTTCACTTACGATGTGAAACTCATCTTTTCCCACGAGCAGCTCCATGGATGAATATAACTAATAAGCCTTAAGCCATTACAACCAATGGTTTACATATTTCAAGATATAATGCATTGTATGCATGTTAATTTAGGTTTTAAACAAGGCACTAGATGTAAAAGATGTCATCGCAATTATGAATACTTTGAAGTTTTGCAAAAACTTAAATAATAATAACACAAACATTTTGTACACATTTCCAAGAACAAAGTATAATCAAATGTTTTGATCACTTATACATACCTTGGTAAATCAGTATGCAAGAGGTTACTCTTAATGAGTTTGGTCTGTTATGGTAAATCGATGTGTTGTATTAAACAGAGGAGATGAAAGCTCCTTAAATAGATTAACAAAGACAATGTTTCTAAAAGAAACAATCATGATCTAAAGATGGAAATAGAAACTACCTAATAAACTAAAGACTAACTAAGATGACCATTAAAGAAATATTATAATATTCTAATACCCTCCCTTAATGGTCATCGTCTAACTGTTGTCTTTTGGTCAAAAATTATTCAAAACATTCTGCTACTGCTGAAACCCTCCCTGGATCTACAAAATGTTAATGACCAAAAAGCCAAAATCCATTCAAAAAAGAATAGAGAAAGTGCCCCCTTTTCAGAAAGCTTTGCAAAAAGAGACAAGAGCCTGCCACTGACTCTACCACTAAGATGAGTCTACCACTAACCCTCCCAGAATCAGCAAACAGATAACCAGAAATCATCACAAAACATCCAACTTGATGTTGGATAACGAAGTTGCTCTTCCCTGGAGACAGAGACAAACATTGAGAACAGCTAGCACAATTTAGAGGAAAAATTTGCAAACCCTCCAAACTTTGCAAATGAGCATGAAGCCCCAAAACAAACAGCAAAAAACCACAATTTTTTAGGAAAAAATAAAAAAACCAGACACGTTTTTTGAGGTGAAAAATAAATCAAAACCAGACAAACAGAATCCAAGACATAGATAGGAGAATACAAAACTTCATTTTTGAGGAAAAAACGGTAAAACCCAACAGATAATTTTTTAGGAAAATAATTATAAACCCACCAGATAATTTTAAAAAATAAAAAATTAAACCCACCAACTATTTTTTGAGGAAAAAATTATAAACCCACTAGATAATTTTTGAGGAAAAAGTTATAAACCCAACAGATAATTTTTTAGGAAAAAAATACAAACCCACCAGATAATTTTTGAGAAAAAAATTATAAACCCACTAGCTAAACCTTCATGCAGCAAAACACGAGACTTCGCATGGCAAAACAGCACATGCAAGTACATGCAACCCTCAAAAAATCAAAGACTTTTGCTCAAACCAAGAAAACTAGCGATCAAATCCCTCAACCAAGCTCACGATTTTCAGCAAAAATCTTCAAAGACGAACCACAAAATTTTCATAGAATACCTACAACGATTTTGATTTTAAAAAATCAAAAAACAAATTTTTGGAAAAGAATTCTAGATCAAAAGAGGCTCCGATTTTTCTTAAAAAATTTGCCAAATTTTATGAAATCCTATCAACCCGCTCTGATACCATTTTATAGTAAATCGATGTGTTGTATTAAATAGAGGAGATGAAAGCTCCTTAAATAGATTTACAAAGACGATGTTTACAAAAGAAACAATCGTGAACTAAAGATGGAAATAGAAACTACCTAATAAACTAAAGACTAACTAAGACGATCATTAAAGAAACATTATAATATTCTAATATGGTTAGGATACATTACTTTCTTATTTTACAATAGATATTTTAAAATTAATATTCGAAATATCAATTTGTATGAGGAAGGTGGAAGCTCACACAGTGGATTCAATCTGATAGTGGTAAGCGGGCTATGAATTGAGAAGTAAAGCCCTCTTTCAAGGAAAGTCACATAAATAAGGTGTTTGTGAATGCCTAGTTGAAAAAGATGAGTCCAAACAGCTAAGATATTTGACCTTCCATAACAGAGCTCATATTCAATTTTAAGATTATGAAAAAAAGTTGAAATTGACTAAAATACTACGACCAACTTGCTGGGAGTAGCATATACCAACATACAAGTCAAGTGAATATGGAAAAAGAGTTGGCCCTGGGCATCAAGGCCAAATGCATACCCTTGTTAAACTCAATGAAAAAGGAACCAAAATACCCATCTGATAAGGTTGACTGCAACCCTAGGAGAATGTCGGGGAGGATACTTCAGTAATCCCAACATACAAGCCCAAGTGCATTTGACAAAAAAACTTACTCCTAAGTTTATCAAACAGACAAGGCTAGTGAATTAGAAGAAAGACGCCCCTCTGTATAAACGCCTGGTTTAGGCCAGGTTGATGTCCAATTTTTCATATTCTGAGAAAAACTTCTCATAATACCTTGAACAAGGCTAAGTGCAAACCACAAGAGAGTTTAACGATAAAATGACCCTATGTGTATTCAAATGACATGACCAAATAATTCGACAAAAGAATACTACCCACCTACACAAGGCTAATGATCCGAATTATGAATCCGGATTACAATATTTGGTGTGATATTTGCAGTATTGTTATTTTAAATGCAAACGTCAAAATTTGACAATAGTCTTTGCAAGCCAAAAAGTGATCCATTCCATTCAAAATTAGAGTTTATACAAAGTTTGATGGATCCAAAGGGTCACCAGCATCCCTTGGAAATGAAAATAAAAAGTCCAAATAATATTTATTACAAAATAAACAAAAAAATATCAAAATATTATATACAAAATTATGTCTACTTGGAGAAGTCATAACTTTCTACTCCTAACTCAAAATTGTGAACCTTTTACTTTGCTGGAAAGATCTCCAAGAGTTCTAGCTTCAGTCCATGAAGGACAAAGTCAAAGACAATTCCTTCACCAGGGTTTAAGGGCCTGAAATGCCCCCAAAAGACCTCCGAAAATGCAAATTACTAAAACATAGAAAATACCAAAAAAAATTAGATTTTGGTATTTTCCCATTTCGGCTTGTGCCAACCTCCTCTGGACCATCCGGAACTGTGTTATGATCAGCCAAGTAAAGGTACGAATGCCATGAGTATTTGACAGAATTCATACCCTATACCCGAGCAACGACACCTGTTTTATTTCAATGTGAGTAAAGGAAATTATACCCCTTCTCATACTTAACAGATAAGTCCAGGAATGATTTCTGGGTGAATTTGACAGAAGAGAGGTGACGTACAAACCCAAACTGAAATTGAACGCACGATATGGAAAATTTCTTTAAAATTTTGAAAAAATCACCAAATGTAAAATAAATGGAAAAAGTAGATGCTCAGTAAAAACATATCGCTGGCAAATATCATTGAAGCGGATCATTTCAGTTACCTCTGGAATTAAGATCATTGCGCTGAGCCTCGAGACGATTGAGATTGTGCGTCTTTTGCCGGACCTGAAGTTGGAGGTCATGAATATGCTGCATATAATATTGACGCAAACCCTCTCCCTGCTTTACCATTTTCTTGTTTTTTATCTGCTCCTGCTGTTTTTCCTTCAGGGTTTCCATCGGTTTTATCGCACTGGTGTTGCCAGTGCTCGGAAATGCGGCTACCAGTTCTTCGTCTACCCGCATGGCTGCTGAGTATAATTGCAGGCTGTTGAGAAGCCCTCGCAAAATAAATTCACCAACGGTGTTTCGTGAAATTGAAGCTTTTTCTCAGGTTCAAGAAAAATGCCACTTTTTCTGTTTCTTTTTATTAACTTGCAATGCAATGTTTTGAGACGACTTCCAACGTTCTTTTTAAGTTTGAAATATAACTTAGCACTTGCATGCAGAGGAGGTGCAAGGGGTAGAGGCCAATAGGAATGTATTTGTTTGTTATGTATATTGGTTAGCATGTTTTAAATTGTTATTTGTTTGAAAGACCTTGTTTAAAATTCTATATGTATTTATCTTTATTATTGATGTATGTTATTTCATCTTAGGCTTCTTCTCGATTAAAAAGTCAAAATAAAACTATATGATCTCTACATATTAATGTTAATGACATACATTAAGAAATTAGTTCACTTTAGACAATACAGAAAAATAGTACATGATGTGTAAAATGAAATAAATTGTCTACCAAAATTTATTAACAAATATTGTAAAATAAAATAATTTTAAAATATATTTTGAATTTGCATGCAAAATTTCAAAAATTATAAGTTTACCTCATCTTTTAATTCTTAAAAGTAGCTCAAACAATTTCACCCCCAACTCTAATTTTCACAAATGGATTTCCTCCACCATAAACCTCATATAGCCTTAACCTTATGATGTTATGACAACAGTGAATTAGGCAATCTAGAGATAGAGAAAAAGTTTATTCAATAGCCTTAACCTTATGATGTTATGATAACATTGAATTAGCTTCCTCAATAGTGCACGATTAGCCTCTCAAATGAGATCATCACACCATAGTATACAATTCATTCACTCCAAAGCACCATTAGGCAAAATCGGTAGTACCCACTAGTTGCACTATCTACCAAGAACATTGGAAAAAATATGGCATATCCATGGCTAGAATACATGTATGTGGTGATGGCACATGTTAATTCTAGATGTCTCTAAGTGAGCTAACAAGGCCCCCTATACGCCTAAAATCTAGCCACATCCTTGACTCTTTGTCACTAGCCCATTCTCCTAGGGGAAATAAGTGCACTCATCCACTTCCCCTACAATTCACTAAACTCGACTTGCACCTCTAGGCTCCTCTCTTCACTCATGATTACCTATTATTTTCTTATAAAAATTGAAAGTGAAGAGAAGCCTTAGGGTAGAGGGTATTGCCCTAAAGTATTATGTGCATATCTTAATAATCAAAATCCAATGGATATCTTGGTTTTTGGCATTGTGTTTATTATCCTTATGTTGGCATATGGTTGTTCCTCGTTACACTAGCAATAGAATGAGTTAACTATGTTACACTAACAAGAGAATGAGCTAACTATGGTGGAGATAGAGCGTTGACATTGAAAAAATAAACAATTTTGATGTCATTATCCTCTGTCAAAGGCTCATCGCCCTTAGATACCCAACTCAGTCATGGCCTTAAAATAAACAATGAGAGTTATAGCTCACACACCAATCGTACATTTCTCTCCTTGTGCAAAGAAAATAAGGATTTTTAGAGGAGTGAAATACATGAGTTGTTACTAATAATGAATCGTTATACCTTTCTGATAAAGGAAATCACTGAGTTGTCATTGATAATGCAATTTATTGCACAAGTCCTACAACAAAAATGTTCCCATACACTTTGTTTATTTTAATTTGTTGTGTTCATCTTAATTGGTTAAAATATTAGTAAAGTGAAATGAGAGCAACTTTGCTATTATAGTTTTTCAAATTTGCTTAAAAGAATGTAAATAATTGTTAAATAAAAATAATTTTGATCTTTTTATAATTTAAGTTCGCAAATAGAAAATCATGCTATTAAAAATTCAAATAAATTAATCACTGAAAGGAAATAAAGATCTACCAACATTTATTTTTTTTAAAAAGTTAATTTTGTGAAATGATTTTGATCGTTCATCAATTTAGATGTTTGAACTACTTAAGATAGAAATTTGCATTCCCTTTTAAAACTTTTTTATTTTTTAAACATTAAAATATAAGACAATTATAATTTGTGAATGAAAAAGGGAAGATGATTTTTAATTTTTTAAAGTTATCATAATTATGATATTTGCATCAATACAGTTGTATTTATCAAGAATGTCAGTGATAATATATTTCTTTTCTAACAAACTATAGTAAAAATATAATTAGAAAAAAAATGAGAAAAATAATATGATATAATATAAAAGTTAAAAAATAGAACATACTACTACACCTATGGAAGATAAGATCAAACAAAATAAAGATCCAATAAACTTAGTAATTTAAAAATGATTTCAGTATCTTAGCTATCATAGATTATTTCACTTTGTACAAGTGCATATAAGGAGAAATAAACATAATTGAAATGAAAATACACCAAGATTGAATCATCTAAGTTATATGTCTAGGAGGGCCATAAAGTCTTAAGAGAGGGTAAGAATGCACACTAACACATAACCAAACACAATGAATTACTTTTCTCATGATATGTATGGAATGTACTACCTATAGTTGGTATATAGGATGTTGAATCCTTATTGCTTTAAGTCACTTTTTATGTCATGAACTCTCAAATCACTTGAGCGTGTGTTTTTCTTAGATGATTATGAACAAATATTTGACTAGGATGCTTCTCTGATTTTTGAGCTTAAAGTTACCTTATATTTTATAATTTTAATTTTTTAATTAATTTTTCTTGTGGTTGTTTTTATTATTCCATATCATGTATGAATTGATTCACTTGTAGTGGAGCATTTTTATTCGTGAAGCTTTTTATTAGATTGATTTCATGGCTTATGTTCCTTGAAGAAGAGGTGAAGATCAACTAATTTTAGTTAAACTTAGTTTGTCTAACCCATTTAATAGAATAGTCATGAATGAGTTAGATAGGAAATTATTTACTAAAATTACCAGACAACATTTGTTAGTTGTTAACAACTATCATGTATACCATAAAAAAAAGGATAATGAAAATAAGAAGAAAGAAAATGAGTAAATAAAGAAGTTAATACACGATTTTATATGAACAATGCTATGAGTAAAAGAATTAATACTTATTTAGATTTTACACTTATCCAGATATTATTGAAGTGTTAATATATATGTACTTTTATGATACACTTAATATCAATAGTATTACTTTAAAGTCTACAAATATAAATGCTTTATTTAATCTAATCTTATTTTTCTCGTCATTTCTTTATATCACTTTAAATGTGAAATCTAATTTGATTTTTAGCTTTATTAAATAGAAAATATTGTTCGATGACGCTTCATCCTTATCTTAAGAAAAATGGGAAAAAGTTTCCCCAAATGATCTATTGTCACCATTAGAGTTGTGAATAGATTAAAGCAATCATTGTACAAATATTGGTTTTGGTTTATCTCTTTTTAAAAATTAAAAATTTAAAAATTTGTTATGGTAAGGTTTCCTACATTTCTAAAAACTTTATCATTTTCTTATCAGAAATTTTGATAGCAAGGCTTAATTTGTGCAAAATCTTGATATAAGTCACTTGCCAAGGTTTCAATGAGTTCTATTTTTTTCAAATCTATGTGTGATAGATCATTTCAAGTTGTTGTGTTTTATTTCAATCTAAAATAAATCTTTTGTTATCTATTAAATGAAGGCATGTGTCTTAGAAATGTTGTCTCATGTTGGGAGCATTTCTAGACCTATTTTTGTGGTTGTTGTTCCTGCCAGCTCACCTTTGCAGGGACTCCCCTCTCCTTCTTCTGGTGGATCAATGGATGTTGTTCCTACCAACCCTACTGATGGATTAGTGGTTGTTGTTCCTACCAGCCCTGCTGGTGTGGATTTTTGTGTTGTTCTTTCTATTGTTGGAAGCCCAACATGCCCTATTTTTGAGGTTTCTTTTCCTACCATCTCTGCTGGTATGATTACTACTGACGATAATGGTGTCTCTATCCCTCTTGCTGGGAGCTTTTCGAATCCGATGTTGGGGGTTGTTTCCTTGAATTTGGTATTTTGGCAGAAGGAGGCTGCGAAATTCAAAGAAATCCTCCTCATCGTTTGACATGACCCTTCGGTCTCATAAAAAGGGGATTTCTGGATAGCCTTTCTTAGGCTATTCAGTGTTTTGCAGTTTGTGTGTCCTTTCTCTTTTTGGCTGGACGAAATCGTCTTGGGTGCTCGTAATGTAATATCTTAAGTGTGTTCTTGAGGTGTCCGGGCCTATAGTTTGGTTGGACTGTTGTAATTATGGAACTCCTATAGTTTTATCTTAAGTTCCAATATTGTAAAGGGTTTTGGGGTCCCTTCAAAACCTATTGTTGCCTTAATCAAAAACAAACATCAAGGATTTGAAAAACTATCTTCAATAGGGAGAATGCAATATTTATGTATATTATCCTCATCAATCTTCACCCTATTTTTAATATACCAACAATATTTTCTTTTCTTTTTTGATAAGTAATTGGTCAAGGCTATAGAATTTGATTAATATAGTTTTTAAATTACACCTTCATTCAATGCAAGCACCGAAGGAAAGAAAAACCTTTAGTGACCTAAAGTCGTGTTCAAAAATAGATAATAATGAGTTTATACATTCTGCATAATATGTGGTTTAGAAAAGTGCTACGAATAAGTCACTTCCATATAATGAGGATATTCCCCATACTACTTACTCCCTGATATACATTATGAAGCCCTTAGGCTTATACATCATCAAATAAACACATATATTGATGTCTAGATATTAAACCTTGTTTCTTTTTGCATACTCTCATCCCCTGAATTTGATTGTATCTGGCTACCTTCGTATTCCTTACTCTATGTGTTATATGTTCCTTTGGTTGTCCTGATTAAACCTGAATAGTACAGAATCCAAACCTCTACATGCTTGCTATTCTCATTAGAAAAATCTAAACTTTACATGTATAAAAACAAATAATTACCAATGGTTATCCATATTGGTTGTTGGATCTGCATACACTTCTAAAAAATCTTGGATTTAATTTTATAAATCCTAAATAAGGAACTTGACTAAAAATGATTTTCCTTACTCATTCCTACATCTGTCCTTTATTCATGTCCACAAGTTAGCTTGCTTCCGTAAATGACCTAACTAAGCACCTTATGTCGAACCAAAACATATTTTATAAGTACTAAATTTAACATCATACCATAATTATGCTTTGTAATATTTAGGGACCCGTAGTGACTTAAGTGTTAATTTATTTATTTAAAATCAATTACTGGCAGGTCGTCAGAAATATTTCCATCGGCTACCATTGGGTTTCACGTGGAATGTCTTATCCAGCTACTATCCTGAAATCCAATGTTAAAATAATAAGGCCCCATTTGGTTGGTGTATTTGTTAAAAGATGGATTAGAGTGAAATCCATCATATGTCAAATGATGGATTTGAAATCCTGGAAATGTTTTTTTGGACCCGTTTGGTTGACCCAGAAGATGATTTGAAATCCTAACCATTACTTATAAGGCAATGTTACCGTTGAACAAACTAAATCTCTAATCTTGACTTTTAAATCATTTCTCCAATAAAGATATTTTGATTGCGTATCAGCATCTCTGATTTTCTATAGTAGGTTGCAATTATTTAATATTAGAAGCTTCTATATATATTGTTATTTTTTTATTTCATTACATTTTTTATTTGTTTTTAATTTGCTTATTATGTATTTTGTATATTTCTCTTTTATATTTTTTCTTAAATCTTCATTCTTTCACCTCACCTTGGTCAATACAATTTGAAACGTGGAATCAAATACTACACAGATACTTCTAGAAACTCTTGCACATGTATAACAGATATCATTTTAATAAATGTATATCTAGTATAATCAGACAACATACCATCATTCTCTAAGTATTAAACAAAATCTATTAAACTATAATCCAATTTTAGATATTCTCCAAATGTGATATTCACCCCCAAATCCCAACCATTGTATGATATTCTCAAAATGTAATATTCACCCAAAAAAAAAAAATCCCAACGGATTATAGACAATCAATTAAAATTTTAAAATACAATACAACATTACTTCAAATATTCCCAAAATTTAATGTTCAACATATCATGACCCAAAAAAGTACAAATACCAGCAATTCATTATACAAAGGAATACTCAGACTAATACAAACCAAAAGTATCAAAATTTACATGTGGAAGACATATTTTATGAGTTCAAATAACTCAGAACAGATCGCCATAATAGAGTGTGTTAAATTTGGTCCTCCTGATCATTTATTTCTTTGCCCTCTTCTGGTACTGCACCTTTATCCAGTGGATGCCCGTGGAAGATCCTGCCTTCATCTTTTTGGCTCCAATTGTAGCCACAATTTTAGCCTTGTCAAAACCAGCAGAGGTTGCAGATTTAACCATTACTTATAACATATGCGTTTTAATCTGGGCAAATGAGCAGTTGCCGGACCCGACTAGTTTATACAATGCATTTTAATTTGGTCAAATGATGCATTTAAATCCAAATTCTACCTATTTAGGTGGAAGATGGAATGCATGCATTTGACCAAAATGGTCATTTGCATCTTCCAATTCTGGGTGTTCATATTTGGAACCAAACAGGGAAGATGAGGTCAAATTCAGAATTTGGCCTGGAAATGCCAATTCCCCTCCTCATCTTCCACCAACCAAATGGGGCCTAAGAGTAAGGTCATGCGTACAAATGAATATTTGAAAAGTAAGATCTAAACTAATTATACTTTGTCGAGTGTTTAATCATGACACGTACCTTCTTTCTGTTGTGCATTTTCAAAAGAGGTGATCGTTCCTCTAATCAGCTCGAAGTACACCTTGGGCCATTGATCTATTTTGCATCTGACAGTTTTTTGTAGTCATTAACAAATGACATGGGGACCCAACCACTTCTACCCTTACATAAGTCATCCAATCACCTCATACATCCTAATCGAAAGACATCGACCGTGTATTGACAACCCATCGAAAAAAGAGAGGATGAGGCGTGAAATTCAAAATGTCAAAATTACGAAGTAAGGAAGGTGACATTCAAAAATACCCCGTCAAGATTGTCCATCAATGGGATCAAATCAAAGTAAGCTCTTTCCTAAATGGTGAAAAGAAGGTAGTCAAGTTTTGCACTACCCGACGTCAAAGTCTGAAGATTTAGAAAAGTGTACTAGGAGGAACAAGGATTCAAAAAATGACGCTAAGTAGTGCACTTTCCAAAATCTTGAAGGAAATCACTTAGGAATTTGAAAACTTCCAATGTTTGATGGGTAAAGGAGTATGGAATTCAGAAAGAAAAGCTAAGTAGTTCTTTTCTAGAGTTTCTGAAAGAAGACATTTTGAACTTCTTTTTGGCTAGTTTCAACTATCATCAGACAATAGCCAAAGATGTGTGAAACCTTACGTCCTGATCCTTAGCACAATGTTAAACTATCTCTAACAGGTTACCCTAACCATAACTCTACAAACATCCAATAAACTAATACTTCACCTAACTTTATACCTTCTTTCTCATCCCTGGTTATCCTAAGTGTTAAAACTTCACATTTGTTTCCAAGTCTCCAAGTATCAGGATTTTTGAAAACTGGTAGTCGATCGTGAACAATAGTTGAATAGTTCACTTTTTGAAATTTGAAAAAGGGGACTTTCCGTTCGAAAAAAGGATGTTTGGATAACTTGTTAGTAAGGGCTAGCAGTTGATTAGTGCCTTTTCTAAAGAAAAGGATAAGAATAAATTCAAAAAATCAATGCCCAAGGTGCACCAAGTCGAAAATAAAATTGTGGTAAGGCACATTCCAATTTTTTGAAGGTAAGTTCATGACCGGCTCATCTCAATCATCTAATTTTTTTGGAGAAGTGAAAGGAGGACATATCATCGAGATTTGACAATTTAAAGTAAGGAACTTAATCTCATAAAAAATTGATGAATTGTCTTCTTTCTACAGTTGATATTGTTTGTTTGATGCCAAGTTGTCATGCGATCCTATCTTTAGATCAACGGTACAAAATACATTTTAGATATTTTGTTGGTACTCACACCCTATTCGACTTACTCTCTCTGGAATCAGACACGTATCATGCCTCATGAGTAGAGTACGTGTGATTGGAAGTTTGGAGGATGGCGTGTCTGCACATCAAGTCTCATCTTGAACTCGTAATTGTCTTCATCAATTGTTGGTTGACTTCATATCTACGACCCAAAGTGTATTTTGAGCATTTAGTTGGTACTAATATCTTTTTTGACATACACTCTCTAAAATTGGGACAGGTGTTATTCCTCAAGAGTAGGTTTTGTCCAATTGGAAATGTGGAAGATGGTGTGTCTACAAAGAAAGTTGTAATTTCTTGAACAATTAGTATTGCCTTTTGTTGGATAATTTTAGATCAACGACCCAAAGTGAATTTTGGGAGTATTGTTGGTACTAATAATTTCTTGGGCATACTATCTTCAGAATTTGGACATGTTTTATTCCTCAATAGAAGGCTTCATCCAATGGGAAATGTGGAGGATGACGTGTTTGCATAGCAAGTGTCTATTGGATGACTTAAGATCAATGACCCAAAGGTATTTCAGGCGTATTGTGGGAACTAAGATCACCTGAATCGGATGATGTCCTCACATTAAAAATTAGACTTCTAATGTCCGTCCTTCCTCTATTCCTATATTTTCTCAGCCATTTGATTTCCCTCTCGGTAGATATGATTGATTGTGATCTTGTCAAATGTCTAGTAAAGTGAGAGGGCCCTTGATAAAATTGAGCCCAGTCTCCAATTAGTGAGGGATCCTTTCCTTAAAGCATTTATTATAATAGCATAATCTCCTTCAATCTCTAAATTATTTCAACCAAACGTCCTACATAGTTCTATTCCTTCTACTAAAGCCATTAATTTCACCCAATTATTAGTCGTTGTTTGTATAGATCTTTCTAACTTTGTTATCTCTATACCCTTTGAGTTATGGATACAACAACCAATTCATGCTTTTCTTGGATTCCCTCTTGAAGCTCCAACAAAATTGAGTTTAAACCAACCCTCCTTAGGTGGTTTCCATTTACATATCTCTCACTCGCTTTTGGAGTATTCCCCCCTAAACCCAAAAAGGGGGGTAATTTTAGACCTATCCACTTACCTCTCATTTTTTCATCCCAATGAGACATCATAGCTTCCATCTTATGTTTATTCATAACCTGGATATTGGTATTCTACATTCATTTTTCTTTCCTAAAAATTAATTCAGTTGTGTTCCTTCCATAATTCCCACAGGACTATGGATGGTGTAGATATCCATGAAGATCTATAAATACTATCCTTCTTAAGGAGAGGCCAAGCAAGTAGCATATATGTTATAGCTCTTGGAAAAGCTGATGCCCAACCCAATTGTGAACAAAGCCATTTCCAGCATTGATTTGAATAAGGACACTACAAAAATAGGTGGTCAATGGATTCTTCCCCATTTTTGCATAAAGGACATCTACTTGGGCCTTGGTATCCCATTTTCTAAAATCATACTGGGGTTAGGGCCTTCCAATTTAAAACTAACTGAGTGAAAAATCTTGCCTTAGGCAAACATGTTTTATTCCAACATAATTTTGTAGGGAGAGAGTCCTTTGTACTCATCTGGAGAGACCTAAGAAAATTATACCCCTCCTTTGAGTTGTATTCCCCGTATTTTCTACCATCCCACATCAATTTGTCTTGCCACAATTAAAAGTAAATTTCCTGTTCGATAAGGTTCTTTTTAGATTCCACTTCATTAGGTGGAAGGCTGGCATGTCCTTAAAATCCTTCCATTTCCAACCCCTCCCCTCATCCTCAAAGGCCACATAATCTTTAACTATTTTCCCCCATTTATCTTTAAGAGTTGACCTTAATTGGGTCAAATTACTATCCTTATCCAAAGTATCATATCCTCCCCAAGAGTCTTGCTAGAAGAGAGCTTCTTCCCCCTTCCCTAGGTCCCATGTTAGTCTATCCTGGATGGTGGGTCTACAATCCATCATGAAGTTCCAAATTCTTGACCCTCTAGGTGGTGATTTCTCCCTGAATATGTTGATCAGTTCAGAATTGCTCAGACATTTCTTTATAAGGATCTCCACTCGTTTGAGGTGTGGATTTCTATATATTCTCCATACCTATTTGGCTCCTAAAGCTTTAACTTGGATTTTTATGTCCTTAATCCTTGCACCTCCCTCGTCTTTTGGTCTGCATACCTTGTCCCAAGCTAATAGGGAAATTGTTTTCTTATCCCCTATTCCTTTCCAAAAGAAAGTCCTAAGGAGTCTATTAATTTTGTCCCTATTTTTTCTGGAGAGATCTATACAAGACAATTGATAAATAGGTTGTGTTGAAAGGATAGATTGTATCATCGTTGCTCTCCCCATAAAAGAGAGTCATTTACCTTTCTAGGAATCCATTTTACTTTTGATTTTTTTTGTTATTTGTTCCCATTATTTTGTCGAATGAGCCTCTTTGTCTAAAGGGAGACCCAGGTATTTACAAGGAAAAATACCTCTTTTGAAGTTCAGAATTTGGAAAATCATCTTCTCCAGTTTAGGATGGGTATTAAAGAAAAATATTTTCAGCTTCTCAGAGTTTATCTCCTAACCTGATGCACTGATGTATTGACTTAATATTGTTTTATAGTTTTTCCACTGTAAAAAAAACCTTTCCACAGACAGGAAACCCTAGATGCTCGGTTAAAATTTATATTCTTTTGCAGATAGAAATTCCTAAAGCAGTGGCAACCATTTCTTTGCCTCCCATAGCCCAAACCCATGGTATATGTGGGTCTCCAATTGTTTACTTTAGTAAAGTTCAGGGAGGTTGAAGCAACAATTTGCCCCTCCATTAACAACCTTGTTGAAATGATCATGATAATTAACCTCTATGTTTTGAATTGAGGCCAGAGGTAGAAATTTGTTATTGTATTTGATCAACGATCATCCCTGGTCATCTTTTTGAACACCTCTTCCTCCCTTGGAATTTAATGTCTACTTTTCATAGTATGTTCGTTGATTTCACACTTTTGGCCCAGAGCCATTTTTTTTCAATATACCAACAATATTTATTATGTCATACATGATATTTATTCCCACATCAGCTATTGCTAATGTCAGGCATCATTAAATCCATCACCCATCATGTTATTCACACCCTCCCCTTTTAACTCTCCAATGAATCTCAATGTTGTGACAAAAGCTCCTAATCAAATACAATAAATGTGCCCCTGTCATTAAAAATGATGTGACAAGATTACCTAATAAATATTAAACAATTATCTCCTTAATATATTAACTTAAAATGATTAAAATAATTGATAGAATTTTTTTTATGAGATAGTATTATTGAAGTTAGAAAGGTAGCACTTGAGGAAAAGGGAAAGTGGAGGGTCCAAAACAATGTTAGAGACATGTATCTAGTGAGGAGGCTATGGTAGATTTCATGGCATTCAAATACAATAAAATTACAAACCATGCTCTAGGACAATGGATTGTGGATTTCGAGAGTTAAAAAAGAATGTGGATGTCTCCTAGTGTCTATATTTGTTGACAATGGCTAAAGCTTCTAGTAAATTCTAGCTACATTTTTGGGAAGGTGCAATATTTTTGGTATTTCTCAAACCCTTTCATGTGTTTTTATGACCTCTTGATGATTTTATGTTCATATATTTGATGGTGGTTCATTATCACTATTTCCTAGAGCACTTTCATGGAGTTAATAGATGTCAAATCTATTAGTATGTGATGTGGTGGAGAAATTTCTAAGAATTTGAAGTGCCACCACCAATGAATGATATTAATATATTTTTGGGTTGTTGTGTGGATGAAGGAAATGAGGAGGAGGTTGTGATTAAGTTTGCTTTTGATCCAAGCATTAATTATTAGTTGTAAGAATATCTCTAGATAGTGCGATATTTATGTAATTTATCTTTAGTGCGATATTTATGTAATTTATCTTTAGTGTGATATTTATGTAATTCCTGAGTAGAGGTTGTCATTCATCACACACTTTTTTGTGCTTTGTCACTAAGATACAATGGGTTCGAGGGCCCAATTCCTACAAAGTATGGTGTTAAGGTTGTTGATGATGTGAAGCCTCCAGTTAGGTTATTTTAGGATGGCAATTATCTTTATGGTGGGGTTCCTACATAGTTTCTCAAAATCCCTACTGAGAAAATTAGTGGAAGCTTTGGTGATAATTGTCTTAAGAGCTTTCCATCTAGTGTTATCCTATGCTAAGGCGAGCCAAAAGCCATTAAAGGAGAGAATATAGGAGGAGAGATCATGCCCCATGAGCTTGTTTTAAAATGAAGATTATTGTACAAATCTAAGCCTTGGGCTCTCTCCAATGGAGACTCTTCATAGAGTTACTGACAGAAAGGCCCAAATTTGTAGTCTTGGGAATTGAAATTCATGTCATCTATTAAAATATATATAGTTCAAATTATTACAACATTCTATTAAGAATATAGTCTGTGTTCTGCTTCTCATTCAATAACAATGATTTTGTAGAGAAATGTTGCAAATTAAAGCCAAGCCTGTTCATAGAAACTTGTTGGATCTGATTCCCATATATTTGATTCCAAATGAACATTGACATTCAATTGATTCTGAAGTTGAACAAAGCACTCTTAATAATATAATTGATAAGGTCACAATCTGTGTTCAGGGTGTATATACTGCAATAGTGGTTACAATATGTATAGAGGTTGTATGCATCTAATATATCTTCTCATGGAATATGATAATTGCGGATTACAAAAGATATGGATACCCTCGTGAGGAATTAGCATTGTTTCGTCAAATGCAACAATTCGGTTTCTAGCCCGATCAGGTCACCTTCGCCACACACACTTCAAGCTTATGCCAAACTAAGAGCTTTGGAATCCATCAAAGCGTAATGGAGTCCAGATTTTTTTAGATGATATAGTTTCAAATGCCCTGGTACATTTTTATGCAAGGCGTGTGAACTGTTTAACAAGATGCCTCGAAAAAATGTTGTCTCATAGATGACAATGGTAGCAGGATATGCATAGAGTGGTGTTCTTGAGGAGGCTTTAAGACTTTTCAAAGAAATGCCTCACAGAAATGTCATATCATGGAATGTGATGATTGTAGGAGATTCGCATAATGGGTTTGTTGAAGAGGCCTTTGAAACTTTTCAATAAAATGAAATTAGCAGATGTAATACCAGTCTCCATAACCTTTGTTAGTATTCTATCAGCTTGCGACAAAGTGGTAGCTCTGAAACAGGGAATGCACATCCAACAAAGAATATTGGAAAGTGAATTTTCATTTGATGTTGTAGTTACAAATGCATTCATAGATATGCACACAAAATGTGGAAGCATGCACAAGGCATATGAATTGTTTGACATAATGCCTGATAAAAATGTGGTCTCATGGAATGCCATGATTGTAGGATATGCAATGAATGGTTTTCTTGCTGAGGCTTTTAATATTTCCAAAAGAACGCCTCAAAAAAATGTTGTCTCATGGAATAGAATGATAGAAGGATATGCACAAAATGGATTTGTTGAAAAGACCTTGGAAAGTTGTAGACGTAAGTAATTGGCAGGTGTAAACAGGGTATGGATATCAGTTGAAGCGGGGATTTTTGTTAGATGTTGTGGTTCTGTCAAATGGATCTAAAAGTTTTAACATCCAATTTTCTTTATGAAGAATTTGTGTAAGCTTTCTTTTTGAGAAATATAGTGCTTTCTAAATAAAATTATTTCCTCCTTGGTTCTCCAATGTGTATGGGGTGGGTTGTTAAAAACAAAAAATTGGCTGTAAAAAGGGAGATTGCAAGTGAGTTGCTTGACTGAACAAATTTCCTATGGAGAAGAATTTGCAAGCTTTCAAAAACATGCAATTGGCACTTATAGTGCCAGAGTCAGTGAATTTTGGAAGCATCCTCCCTGCCTTTGCCAAGTGGGACTTATGGACAGCTGTCAACTTTTTTTGATAGTCATGTATACAAAATAGGAAAACATGGATATTATAGAACACTTGTTGTCACGGTCTGTAACTCCAAACATGACCAACCTTCGACTTGTTAAAAGTGGTTCATCCACAACAAATGCAGAGAAGATCTGCGTCTTTGAAAAAATATGGTTGGAAATTATAAAGAGATTTCTTATTTTAATACCTTTTGCATTTCTTCATTAATTTCAATAGAATGTGAAGATTCTTTCCAGTTACTCAGTTACGCAAGTTTACATCATGTTGCAATAATATGTAGTTTATAAATTTAAGAAATATATGGCCTTTCGTGCTTAAAAATATTTTGGAATCTTAGGGCTTTCATTCATTCTTATGAACTATTTTGAACACATCTCTTGCAGGCATTTAATAGTACGGTCCCACTCTCACCAAAAATCTTTACAAAACATACCTTTGTTGTATCTTCTTTTCCATCATGCATAAGGAAGGTGTTAATCTCTCTGATACATCAACATATTTTCAAATCCTCTTCATCAATCAATATTAATCCTCTTCTCTCCCATTGATATTAATCCATACATCAAACTATGATGTCAATGGGGGAGAGAATAACACTATGATGTCAATGGTTTGATGATGGTTAAGTCTAAAGTCTATGGTTCCACCTTTGGAGACCATTTGAATATTTTGTCCTCAAAGCTTGGGACAAGAGAACAAAATGGGTGGACAAGATGCTCTCTCTTTATGGGTGATGGAGATTCGATTTGATCTTGATCCATGTGAGCTCAATCCTTAAATCCTATTGGATGATGATTTCTCCTCTTATTTGGTGGTTGAGGGAAAATAGGATTTAATAAAAAATCATATAATTAATATCTTTAGCCATGTGTACCCCTTGAATGGGTTGATTTGATTTAAATGAACTATGTAATTAATTAGATTAATTACACAATTAATTGATTTATCATGATTTATTCGATTTAAATTGAATTTATGGCTTTTGAATTTTAATTAAAATTGGATTATGGCTTGATTTGCAATTTTTCTTTGATTTTAGCTTGATTTCATTTAATTACTTTGATTTTTGCCTTGGTTGCTCACTTAATTGATCTTGTCCATTTTTAGGTGATTACAAGAGGGGCATTTGTAATCACTGAAGAATACCCTGATCGTTTTGATGCAAAGTCTTGATTCGATTGATGTTTGATAGAAGATGCAGATCTTGATCATATGATTGATGCAGTTTTGATCGATTTGAATTCTGATGCTCGTTTTGATGATGGATTATTGATATGATGCCAGATTCAATATGATTTGATGTTTGATGCCCCACTTGATTGATAAGTGATTTTTTTTTTGATGAAAGATTAAGCCTTTGATTTGATGTTATGTTGATCTTGATCTTGATAATCTGAGTGTATGCCCCCTCAGGAAATGAATCAAATTTTTTTTGGATGATTTGGTTTATATTGAGAAATTTTGATTTGTTTCCTAATATAGAAATTTGGAAATGCCCTGATCATGAGAGAATTTGATGAGAAGATATTTGATTGATAAAATGTTGTTGATGTTGTGGATAAGTTGATGATGTTTTGATATCGTTTGATGTCAGTCAGAATCACTTGGTTGATGTTGATGTCAATCTAATAGGATAAAGTTGATGGGTTGATATTTCAGTCTCAAGATCTAGAGAGACAAAACAATGATTTTCCTTCCTCAAGATATAGAGTTAGGAGATTTGATGTGCTCACGATGAGAAAATGGATGATAGGATAACTTGATTGATGTTAGATGATCAATTGGATGATTTGACTGATTGATATTTGATATGCTTAGTTAGATGTTTTGATGATATGGGGTTTATTGGATGTTCTCAGGATGCAAAATTAAGGATTGGTAGAAGAGAAGGGTCATATGTTGGTAGATGTGCAGATATAGATATGGGTGATGGATAGAGTCAGGTTGCCCCTTGTTGATTAGCATGATTGATTATTGATGATTTCCTTGATGAAGCATGAATCATTTGATGGATCACGATTTACATGTACTTATATCTTTGATAATGTTGATGTAGCTTTGATGATCAAATTGAGCATGACTTTTTATGATGGATACCTCAAACATTGATGATTTTGATCAAGACTTTGATCATAATTATGGACATTTGATGATGTAGATTTCAAGACATTTGATGATGTACCATTGATGATATCATTGGTTATTTGATGCATCTTGATTTGGTCTTTTGATGATGATAACTCTACCCCCTCTTACATATATTGAGAAAGAGGATCCACCCATGCAATCTAAATGCATTTAATCTAATATTGATGTAGGCGCATCCAAGGTTGAAGCAGGGGCATTCTTTGTCCTCGGTGGAACTGCATGGGTGTTTGTATTTTGGTCGGTTTTACTCGGTTGCAGCCTTGACTGATGGTCTCAGTCATTGAAGGAAGCTCGATCACTGAAGGAACTCGGTAGTCTCTAGCGCTCGATGAAATTATTGCTTGGTCATGCCTGCGATGCTTGATCGACACTAGTGCTCGATGATGCTTGACGTGCTTGATTATTTCATTGTTGCTCGGTAGTTCTGGTTTACCGACTGGAGTTCTATGTGATTTGTTGGGCCGACTTGGTGCATTTATTATTTGTATCTTTTGTTGGATTCTCCTAAGTGGATTTGGAGGTAGACATGCTGAATTAAATGTTTGTATACAATTTGTAAACCAACTTGTATGGCATTTAATATTTGTTAGGAGTTAAGGGTTTCATCTTGCCGACTTGTAGTTGATGATTAGTATTTAAAGGGTGTTTGGGTAGATGTTTAGGACTTGACTTGGATGATAGAAAAGCTTGAAAGCTGAAATTGGAGAAGTTGTGGAAAAGATCTTGCATGATCTTGGTGATTAGATTTCTATATGATAGTTTGTAATAGCAGAGCTAGTGGTTTGCACACTTGGAAACAAGGAGATTGTTTGGAGGCTTGCGAGCTCAAGTTTAGATCTGCCTTAGGGTTCCCATCGACTTTTGATTGTCTTCAGAGCTGAACTAGCTAAGATTGTATTGGATCTGTGTGTGGATCTTGTAGAATTATTTCTATTTGTAATTGGCCCTAACCTGGAAGGCCTTACAGCCGGGCAGGTTAATGCAAATTACTTGAAACAATTGTTGTGCTATTTGTTGTGTTGTGTTTTCTGCGATGTAATTCTGAAGCTGCAAGGTTTGGACTGTCCTTAATTGGATCCTTCTCACCTTGGTTTGCATCAAATATGGATGTAGCTAGCTGTCACTAGTCAGAATTAGGAAGCTTATATTCATCATCAAGCTTTTGGAACATGAAATTGGTACAACCCTCACTGGTTCAACCATGATGATATGAATACCTCTTTCCTCGTATTTTAATAATTGCAAGTAAACAAACAAAGAATTGATCCCTTTCATATACAAATTTCCTTGATGATTATTTGTTGATCATGTCATTAGACGGATTCACATACTGCTATGAATCAATATGGCAAGCACTCAAGCATAAACCAATAAAATATCATGTCTTCATCATCGCTCATCTAGTCCAAGACTTCATTGAATTGCTAAAAAGACATGGTTCCAAAAATTTAGTAATACTTTGAATATTTTTTCTTTTGTTTGTGTAGATCCATATTTAAAAAACTTCATCCACTTTGATCCTTAGTTGTGTTTAAGCCTTTTTAGATTTTGATCTGATTGTTCGTTTGGATACTTGATGTTATCAAATGTTGTTGTTTAGATCAAGTGTTTGGATGTTTGAAATGTGATATAGATCAAGAAGTTCAAGTGTAGCAATTTTTCAATTTTGATATGATGACTTGGAGCCAATTGATGTCTTCTTTACAAAAGCTCGTTGACTTTGGATTGGTGCCCCCTAGTTTGATTTGGAAAAGATAATGCTTTGTTGGGCAATGCAACTTTCAAGAGTTTATTTAAGCTTTTATGATTTTATTATTTTTTTTTGGATTTTTAAAGATTTTTAATGTTTTTGAATTTTAGATGTTTTGATTTTTTTGGATTATTAGAGATTTTTGATGTTTTTACATTTTTAGAGATTTTTTATGTTTTTATTTTTATTTTTGAGAGGAATATTTTTCACTTTATTAGATTTTTAGAGAGCACTAGTTCTCAAACAAGATCACATTGAATTGCCCTCAATGTCTAACAAGGTATAGGACATGAAAGATGGATTTGCAAACTGATGATTCATCAATGAATAGGAAATGATGGATGAAGCAAGTGTGTTACCCATAGGACCATCTCCTCAAGATTATCCAAGGTAGGAAAAAATAATATCTCAATGTAGGCCAATGATGTGGTGTTGGATAACATATGAAATAATGACCTGGTGTCATGACAATGGTCCAAAGGAGTGGACATATCAAGAGACTTTCTATAACATATTTTTTGTTTATTTTATTCTTCATTTGGATCAAGATCAAGGAATGAATGTGGATAGGATCACACAGTCATGATAAAGGGGTGATGGATGCTATGAGTGAAGGTTTTGGATTATGGAAAGGTTTCTTAGGAATGATGAAGGTGGATTTAGGATAAGCAAGATTATGATAGGGTAGCATGAATGCAATAATTGGATAGGGTAATGGATAGGGTAATGCATGTCAAGGTACTTAATGCTCACATATATGTTCAACATTGTCAAGATCAAAGGTGGAAGATGGAGTGTGGATGCAAGTGAGATAAATGGTATAAAGTTGGAGGATATGATGGATGGAACTTGCCCCCAAGTATAGAGTGCAAGAGAGAGGAATTACGCATGACGCTTGTTTGCTAGGTTTTCAACATGGTACTTGTACAAGATGCCACAAGAAGTGGTTTTCACCATAGATGGTGACAATAACCCAGCGATTTACACCACTCAAGTCTTCTATCATCTCAAATGGCAAGGGATACAAGCCCTTAACACCGAGCGATTTAAGCTTGACCTGTAAAAAGCAAGTTAAACACATCAATATTAGAAATCATTACATTTTGGATCATCCTAAGTCAATCGAACATTTAAAAATATCAAACCACAATCAATTTTCCCGATTCTACTCATAGAGAGGATGAACAATTTATCATCACCCATCATCTAAATCAAGATTGACAATCAAAAATTCAAAATAACTTGACTCAAACTGACATCATACGACTCGCTACCAAATCAGACTTGTTACCTAAGCCAATTAGCTGATTGATGACACCAGACATTTGGAAAACTAACTTAGTAGTTTGCATTTTTAACCAAACAAGGTAAATGTGCTATTTAAATGATTAAAAGTGCTAAAAGGAAAAAGCACAATTTTAAATGGTGAATGCATAGGAGAAATTATTAAAAGAGATGTTTTAATTTGTATGCGCTAAGGAATTTTGTACATGCTACAGGATTTACCTGTATGCGCTGCTAAAATGATAGTTTGCACTAACTAATTTGTATGCACAACTAAAAGTTACAGATGCCCTGTGAAAAATTGCAGAAGTGCTAAAGAAAGTTTATGTGCTATAGAAACTATTAAATGTGCCATTTCATTGAAAAAAATAAAAAAATAGGGGTTTTCATATAAAAACCCAAAAATTTTCAATTAAAATGCATTAAATTGACAAGATAAGTTATCGGGGTACATACCGAAGGTCTGTAGCCTAGTGGACGCAAGTATTGGTGCCCTCGCTTAAAGCTGTGCTCTTGAATCAGGATAACCATTGCAAAATAGCTCAGAAGGGGTCAAAGAAAAAAGTCAAAAGTGAGGGTAAAAATGACTTTTACCCCTATATATAGCCCATTTTGACCTAAAAATGGCATCTTTGACCAGAAAATGACTAGGGATCCAATTTTTTCACTAATTCTGCCAAATCAGGGGCATCTGTCATCAAATGATCACAAATATGTAATTGAAAATGAAATCAAAATTCATTACAAATTGACCTAATTCACGTAAAAATGACCTAAAACATTATATCTTTTAACAACTATCAAATTTCATTTCATTTCTGAGGGGAATACACTCAGATAATTAGGAACGACATCTTAATGAATGAATCAAGGGCACGACCATCAAAATCAAAGCATAATCTTTTATCAAAAAAAAAATTAATTATCAATCGAAAGGTGCATCAAACATCAAATCACATCAAATCAGGTATCATATCGGGCAATCCATCATCGAATCGACCATCAGAACATCAAATCAAATCAAACTTCATCAAATCTACATCTTCTATCAAACATCATAATCAGCCATCAGATCTAATCAGGACTTCATATCAAAAACAATCACGACATTCTTTGAATCGATACACTTCACATGTCGACTCAAAGAGGGGCATTTGTAATCGCCTGAAAATGGACAAGATCAATTAAGTGAGCAACCAAGGCAAAAATCAAAGTAATTAAATCAAATCAAGCTAAAGTCAAAGCAACATTGTAAATCAAGTCATAGTCCAATTTTAATTAAAATTCAAAAGCCATAAATTCAATTTAAACTGAATAAATCCTGATAAATCAATTAATTGTGTAATTAATATAATTAATTACATAGTTCATTTAAATCAAATCAACCCATTCAAAGGGTACACATGGCTAAAGATATTAATTAAATTCAATTGATTACATCCTATTGTCCCTCAACCACCAAATGGGAGGAAAAATCATAAACCAATAGGATTTAAGGATTGAGCTCACATGGATCAAGCTTAAATTGAATCTCAATCACCCATAAGGAGAGAGCATCTTGTCCACTCATTTTTTCTTCTTGTCCCAAGCTTTGAGGAAAAAATATTTAAATGGTCTCCAAAGATGGAACCATGGACTTAACCCTCGCCTAATCATGATCAAATCAATCACACCCCCTACCCTTGCCAAAATCTATAAAAGCAAGGCTAAAATCCTGCAATTATCATCCACAAATTTGAGAAAAACATCAAACCTCTTGCAATTTATAGCTAGAAAGGAAAATTTAGAACTAATTAAGGCTTATTTCTTTGGAATTGAACTTTTTTAGTTGCTTCATCATTCATTCTCATTTTAGGATTGTCACTAATGGAAGCTTGCTAAGAGTTTTGCATTAGCAAACCTACATAGAGGTCTGTATAGTGCTTAATTGTCTTTTATTTGTTGAAATAGATTACTCTTTATGGTAATTTAGTTATTATTCTCATTATTTGCAATACTAACCCTATGAAGGTGCTTTCCTTAGCACATGGTTTCTTACAACTTCACCTTGTTCATTCATCTTGTTTCTAAATACCCATTTTGTTCCTATAACATTCTTATCCTTAGGTCTAGGGACCAATTCCCATGTTTCATTTTTCTCAATCTTCTCTAGTTCTTCTTTAATATCTTTTATCCAATGATCATCTTTGCAAGCTTCATCATCATTCTTGGGTTCAACTTGAGAGATTAAACATAATTCTTTATATACCATGTTTCTTGTCATAACTCATTTTTCTTTACTTCAAATTAATTTGATCAACAGGGTGATTCTTTATCAGATTTTTGTTAGGTGTCATTGCTTCAATTCTGATTTTAGTTTTAGGTTCAGATCTAGGTTCTTCTCTTTGTTCATCATTATGAATTTCATCCTACAGATCATTGTTAGTCTCATAGAATAATTCATCATTTGCTTGGTTAGTCCTTGGATTAGTTTCTTCATTAGAATTATAATCAAGCATCCTTTCTTGAATTCTAAATTTTTCATCAACTTTGGCATTTGTGCTCTCAACAATAGTCTTGGTTCTATGATTAAAATATCTATAAGCTTTTCTTTTAAATAAATATCCAATAAACATTCCTTCATCACTCCTTGAATCAAACTTTCCAATATCATCATCTCTTTTAGTGTAACACTTATTTCTAAAGATTCTAAAATATTTCACAGTAGGTGCATGTCCATACCAAAGTTCATAGGGTGTCTTACCATTGCCTTGTCTGATTTGTACTCTATTCATAGTGTACATTGTTATATTTACTACTTCTCTCCAAAAGATCTTAGATACATTATTTTTCAAACATCATTGCTCGTGTTGCTTCTGTGACTGATCTATTTCTTCTTTCTACTATCCCATTCTTTTTAGGTGTCTTAGGGGTTGAAAGTTGTCTCTTTATACCATTATCTTCACCAAAATTGTTAAACTCATTTGAAGTAAACTTTCCTCCTCTGTCAGATCTCAAATATCTAATCTTCAAACTAGATTCATTTTCAACTCTACTCTTAAATAACTTGAATTTCTCAAAAGCTTCAGATTTTTCTCTAAGAAATGCTACCCACATCATTCTAGTGAGATCATCAACAATAATCATAAAATATCTTTCACCATAGAATTCTCTTGTCTTTGTAGGACCACTCAAATTTGTGTGCACAATCTCCACTTTTGTTGAAGTAGTGAAATCCTTGCTTGGAAATGAACTTTTCTTTTGTTTTGCCATTACACATTTCTTACATGTCATGTTAGTAGGCTTCACAATCTTAGACAAGTCTCTAACTGCGAATGTAGTACTGATCTTCACAATGTTATCAAAGTTGATATGACAAAATCTCTTATGCCATAACCAATTATCATCCACTTTAGCAACTAAACATGTCATCTTAGCAGGTATCAATTGAAAAACAATACCTTTAGATCTTATACTTGTTCCAATGAGATTACCATATTTGTCTTTGATAGTACAATTGTTCTCCTTGAAATGTACTCTGTATTCTTTTTTGATAAGTTGTCCAACACTTGAAAAAGATTATGTTTCAATCCATCAACAAAGTAAACATCATCAGTGTTAGTCTTTCCATCAAGTGTAATAGATCCTTTTCCTTTTATATGAATGGTTGCATTTTTTCTAACTCTAACTATTCCTCCATCATAACTTTTGAATTCAATAAATTTATTCATATCTCTAGTCATGTGATGGGAACAACCATTGTCTATAATGCAATCATATTTATTTTCAACTTGTGATACTAATGCTTTATCTTCTCTAACTTCTTTTTTCAGGATTTTCTTACTTAATAGCAACAAATCCTATTTCATCATCACTTCCACTCAAAGATTCTTTAGTATCATATTCTTCATTATTTGCAAAAAGGAAATCCTTATGTATTGTAGCTTTGTAGTGTTTTCTAGTCTTTCTTACTCTCTTAGGACATTTAGAAGAATAATGACCATATTCATTACAAGTCCAACATTTATAGATTTTGTTACCTTTAGGATCTCTTTTCATAAGCATGGAAAGTCCTTCCTCAATCTTCTTTTCTTCTTCAACTTTTGTTCTATTACAACTAACATAGTCTCCACTTGTACTTGTACTTCTTGTCAACATAGGTTGAACACTTAATGCACTAAAAGCAGTCTCTATTCTAGGTGATTCTCCACTTTGTCTCATCCACATTTCTGCTACCTGTAATCTTCCAAGAAGAGTCTCTTTAGTGAAATTATTTGTGCAAGGAATATCTTGTTCAATCATTTGTGTTGTTTGTTTAAATGAAGGTGTCAAGGTCTTTAGTATCTTCCATACAACTTCATCTTCATATTTTTCTCCTCCACAAGTCTTAATTCATGTAACAATCTCTGTTATTCTACCAAAGTAACTACTTACATATTCATCTTCCATAATTTTAGCATCTTGAAATAAGCATATCCAATTCTGTAATCTAACCTTTCTAGCATGATTACCACCTTCAAATGTATTTTTCAAAGCAATCCAAACTTCATGAGAAAGCCTTAAAGTTTTTACCTAAACAAATTTAGTTTCTAGAAGAGCTGATAATGGTGGTTCTCTAGCAAGCATATTTAACATGAATATGTCTTTCTGACTTTCGTCACACTCTTCAAGTTTGTTCTCTTCAATAACATCCTTTCCTTTCTCTTTGCAGTAATCAACCGGTATCCTACACCCATGCATAACAAGTGTGTCTTCATCTTTTCTTTCCAATCATCATAGTTAACTCCATCAAAATTCAGACTGTCTTTCCTGAAATGTGTCATAGAACTCCTTAAGTTGTTAAGCTTTTTCTTCAAGGACCTGATGCTCTGATACCAATTTGCTTGAAAGTAAAGTCCACAAAGATAATTGAGAAGGCAGGGGGGGGGGTGAATCATTTATGAAATTAAAACCATTCTCATTATCTTTATGAGATTTGAAACATATAAGCAATAAGATCACCAACCAAAGAAAGACAAACATACATAATTTAACACCATATTTTGTTGACTAGGGAAACCCTTGATTAGAGGGAAAACCCTAGTGGGAATGATGCCCACAAGATGATGTACTAATATAAATATTCCTTATGAGAGGATGGACCCTATTAGGAGTCAATGAAATACATTTAATACATATGAGTCCTTGTTAGGAGATGTTGAACCCCTGTTAGGAGATTCCAACTCTGTTAGGAGTTTTGAAAAAGATAGAAGGACCCACTATCCAAATAGTCTTAGTATTATCCTCACTGAATAATACAAGTAGCCAAAACAAATATCAACAATAAATTCTTTTCCAAATATAGTTCTTTGTAAGCTTATCATGCGTCACTCGCACCAATCTCCACTCTGATCCAAATATATTCACTTTTAGGTTCACTAGATCTCATACATAAGTTCACATCTTCCACAATGCAAAGATATAACCATATATCACACATACATTCACACACTTTCCATCCAAGGAATAATATTTCCTTTGAAACAAGTCCTAGAATAAGTTATTGAGTCATCCTTGAGGCTTTTCCGATTTACAATTATAATATAGGACCATTTTAAGATATTAATTTATATGTTATATTATAATATTTTATCTTTTCAACAATTACAATCAAATTGCCGCCTCACACTCTTTCTAAATTTACACATGCTATGAGCATCTAACTTAGTTCTCTTAACCACGTCATCTTTGACTTGTCTTTATCCTCTGCCCAAGTTAGGAGATAAAATCCAAACATCAAAAGTCGCTCTCTACAAATGCTACCTAAACACAATATTCAATAAAACCTTCGTATATCTATCCAGAATACATAATTTTTTATGCACTCTTAATTATAATATCAAGACATACTCTGGATCATAATACCAAGTGCACATAGACTGATCTTCAATCCTCAAACCATGCGAAGCCAAACTCTGTCTGTTACACTGCCAATCTTCACAGAATAACCAATATGTTTTTGTTTTTTTAAAGCCAAAGTGGACTAGCCACCATAATTTTATTAATATATATAAATTGATTCAATGAGTCGTCCATGGAAGAATCAGGAAGAAACCCCAGAGTCATAGTTGAATACATAAAAAGATGATATTTACAATAGGTTTATCAAAAGATAAACCCCAAAATCACAACGTTTATATGGTCAATCGACTATGACACAAAAAATCTCCATTTACTACAAAATCCCATTATAGGTGGGAATTGAGGAGATGAAGCCAAAAAAACAAAATTTTGAATCTTTTGAACAAAAGACACCTATTCGCCAATGTCCATGGGACTGGAAGAAGAGGGATGCCGCACATGAAACCATGCCAATTTCCACCCCAGAGGAGGAGCTGAGGGTTTGATCAAATCCTAGCCATCATCGGAAGCCAAAATCACTAGTGGATCATTCATTGACAAGGCCGGCAACAGAGGAACATTGAGGTCCGGAACCCCTACAGAAGCTGCAATATGTGGTGGAGGAAGAACCAAAGGCAATGGAGAAATGGGGAGGTCCAAAACCGTGTGTGCAAGGCACCTGATATTTTTTGAGAGATCCAAACCTAGCACAGGGCTCATAATTTGCAAGTTTGCCTGTATAATCTGAAAGTTGCACTTCTCCATAGCCCATTTGAAACTGTCATATGCCATTAAATGTTCATGGCTGGACATCAGAGCATGATGAGAGAAAATCCCACCCACCAAAGATTTTCCTAACCATAGGTCATATTTCTACAGGGCACTCATAATCAAGCTCCCTGAATTATACTAAGGGTGAACAATTTTATTAACAATGGCGAAAACTGATTCCACTGATTGAAGAAGATCCATCAAATTTGACAGGAAGATTAAGAGTTGTGAAGGAAATAGAGATGTTTTAGTCTATGGTGAAAGCACATGCTCTCCAATAACCCTTCTCACAACCCTATAATGCAACATAGACTGGCACCTAAAGACCTGATCAAGCTCCAGCCCATTGATGCAATGCAGAAATGGGAGTTCCAAAATCGTCGGGGAAATGAGGACCCTAAAATTTTTGGGTAGCAACTCCAAATGGATTTTACCACATGAAGAACAACTTTCAAAATCCATTTTTCGTCCAGAACCCAAAGAGCAACCCAAGAGCCAGAGTAAAAATAGAGATACAACTACTATGGAGTGAAAGGGAAGTGAAGTCATAAATTATATAGAATTTCGAGCAAACATTCCCAATGAATTCACACACTTGAGTTCATATGTAGCCATCATGAAATACTGCTAATGTTGTACACCCCTTCATACGTGGAAAGTATGAGAGCCATATGAGTGCCAAAAACCATGTGAAGCACTAAATTCAGGCGAGGGAAAATTAATTAGGCTCCTTTGAAAATAGAGCAACAGTTAAATCGGGCAAGCTAGAGCTGTGTGACACCAAATATTAAGAGAGGTACAAGAAGGGCGTCATGAACATCATAGTCAGTACGTTAACAAATTCAATTTGAGAATTTTGGGATATGCTTTTGATCCTAAATAATTAAGAACTGAAACTCACTATCTAATGTTGACAAATCTGGTGGTTTAATATGCTCAAGGTTCAATCCATCACACCCTAAGTTGGCAAGATAATCTGCAGCCATATTTCCTTCCTGCAGAGTATGAGAAAGATAAATTTCCCTGAATGAATCTAGAAGCCACCATATTTGTTGAAGGATATATGAAATTTTCCAATTGTAAGACTCCCTTTTGATGCATCCATTAATGATCACCATAGAATCACCTTCTACATGAATACATTGAAAGCCACATTTTTTTGCCAAAACTAATCCTACAAATAGTGCATATGCCTTAGCCATGTTATTTGTACCTAGTAGAATTGGTGAGGTTTTGAGAGCAAGAACATGACCTCGTTGATCTCTGATACAGACACCAATCCTAGATTTACCTGGGTTACCTCTGGATGAGCCATCGAAATTGAGTTTTACTAAACCAGAGTAGGGTGGAAGCCAATGAATTTTATCCCTGATAACTGGAGAAGATTTCTGATTGAGATGAAGCCATCCAATAGGAATGTGAATGTCTTTCCATTCTCGAATAACATAACTATTCCAACTAGTAAGTACTGGATTGCATTTTACTCTATGGTGGCTAGCATTGACAACTTCTGATATTGATCTCTCAATACCAACTAGGACAACACTGAGTGAGGAGGGATCTGTTTAGAAGATCCTTTTGTTTCTTTCCCACCATATTGCCTAGAGAACACAAGCAGGAATACATTTCCATAAGTCATGAAAAAGTGAGGAAGCGTAAAGTTTTGGCCAGGCTTGAAAAAGGTCCTATAGATTGTTTGGTAGTGGAGTAGAAAACTGAAGTTTACTAAGGACAAAAGACCAACATTGATGAGCAAAGGAGCATATAATAAAAAGATGATCTACATCTTCCACAACTTGATCACACAAGACACAATTGAAGGGATGAGCAATGTTGAGTTTAGAAAGATGATCACTTGTGAGAATTCTCTTTTTCAAAGCAAGCCAAGCCAAGCACCTTTCTTTTGGAAGAGTAGCCAAGTTCTAGCAGAAAGAGAAGGCTCGATTAGAGTTGACATCATATGCCTGCTGCTGAATGATTTTATAACCTTCTTTAATGGTATATAGCCCTGACTTACCTGGAGCCCATATCAATTTTTCTTCTTTACCTAATATAAAAATCTCTCTCTGACAAAACTTTCAAAAAGTTAGCTTTATCTTGAGTGGATAATGGAAGTTCATTCGGATCTTTCCAAAAGATTTTTCTTGAGAACATACAAATTATAGAGACGTAGTCTAATAATGATTTACCCCAATATGTTTCAGAAGAGGTCACCACTTCAGCCAGATATTGTGAATGAATAAGAGGAGGCATCCCATTCTAGGAGTCATGCCAAAAGCTAATATTGCCACCATTATTTACTTCCCAGGTAATGAATTGTGAAACAATGTCTCTAGATTCTATCATAAAATTCCAAATGGCAGACCCTTTAGGAGGATTTTTGATGGAAAAGATTCTCGTTGGGCTTGAAGTATCAAGATACTTTTGCTACATAATCTGACACCATTTGGAATCTGATTTAGTGTACATCTACCAAACTAGTTTCCCTCCAAAAGCTTTATTTCTCATTGTCATATCATGTAACCCAGCACCCCTAGACTCTTTGCCTTTTGACATCTCTTGAAGAGAGATCAGGGGAATTTTTTTGTCTCCCAAGATGTTTCCTACCCAAAGAAAGTCTTTTGGAATTCTTTGGATTGATTGGATAATTAATGCAGGGGCCTTGAGAACTAAAATATAATAATTGGGAATTGTTGCAAGCACTATCTTTATGAGAAGAATTTTTCTTGCAAGAGAAAGCCATCTGGCTTTCCAAGCCACTATCCTTGCCTTAATCCTCTCAATGATGGGCAGCCAATATGTTGTTTTATTAGCTCCTATAAAGAAGGGGATGCCTAGATATACTGATGGAAGGGATTCTTCTGAGAAACCCAGAATTGAAACAATTTTGTTGGTGATAATCAGATCAGAATTGAAAATATAAATCTTTGATTTATGAGGATTGATCTTTTGCCCTGATGCTGCTGAATATAGATCTAATGTTAGATTAATTTGTTTAGCTTCCAAAGAATTGGAAGAACCAAATAGGAGAGTGTCATCTACAAACAAAGAATGAGTAACCAAAATATTTGTATCCCCTAGTAAAACTCCTTTCCATAGACCAAGATCATGAAAGTGTTGAACGAGTCTACTGAAAGCTTCTACCATTAAAATAAAAAGGGCCGGGGATAGGGGGTCACCTTGTCAAATCCCTTGTGTTGATTTGAAGAAGCTAGCAAGAGATCCGTTAATAATCACAAAGAAGGCCACCCTCAAAATACATGATTGAATCCATTTACACCATCTTTTGTCAAAGCCAAACTTTCGAAGAACTTTAAAGAGAAAATCCCAGCAAACTCTATCATAAGCTTTCATCATGTCCAACTTGATAATGAAGCTAGGGGAATTGCAACACACAATCATGGTAACATGTCTCCAACACTACTAGGATACTCCCCCATAGGAATACCATTAGCATTCATACTAACAAGACCTACTAATAAGAATGTTATAGGTACTAAATTGATCTTCAAGAATAAGTTGAATGAGAAAGGAAATGTAATCATAAACAAGGCAATGCTAGTTTGCAAAGGGTATGCACAAGAAGTAGGAATAGAATATGGCGAGACCTTTGCACCTATTGCTAGACTTGAAATTGTAAGGATACATTTATCTTATGATACTTATAAAGGTTTTAAATTTTATCAAATGGATGTAAAATCTGCCTTTTTGAATGCCGTGTTAGAAGAAGTATACATTGAACAACCTAAAGGTTTTGTTATTAAAAAGGTAAAGACACAGTATGTAAATTGCATAAATCATTGTATGGACTAAAACAATCTCCAAGAGAATGTTATGAAAGGCTACATGCTTATCTTATTTGGATTGGTTTCACAAGAACTAGTGACAATAGCAATGTATATTTAAATTTGAAAGTGAAGACAAGATATTGATTGCTAAAGTTTTTGTTGATGACATAATATTTGTGGAAATGAAGCATTGAGTAGGTCATTTGTAGAAGAAATGAAGAAGGAATTTGAAATGACAATGATAGGAGAAATCAAATTCTTTATTGTTCTTCAAGTACAATAGATGAAGAATGGGATATACATCTATCAATCCAAGTATGTGAAGGAGATTCTAAAAACTTTTGCATGGAAGAATCAAATCCAGTAGGAACACCTATGGTCACAAGCTAAAAAATATCTAAGGAGGATGAATCCAAAGAGGTAAATGAAACTATATATAGATCCATGATCAGTAAGTTGCAATATGTAGTTTATAGTAGACCGAATATTGCACATGTTGTTGGTATAGTTGCAAGGTTCTCTTCAAATCAAAAGGACTCACATATGGTTGTAGTGAAGAGGATCTTTAGATATCTCAAGGGAACTAAAAATTATGGCCTATGGTATGGTATGGATGGAGATTTTTCTTTGAATGTATTTACTAATGTATACTAGGAAGGTAATGTTGATGATAAGAAAAGCACAAGTGGTGGATCATTCTTTCTTGGTGAAAGATTAGTCTCCTAGACTAGTAAAAAATAGAATTGTATTTCACAATCTACTAAGGAGGAAAAGTATGTTGTTGCTACTATTAATTGTCAACAAGTGATGTGGATAAAACAAATTCTTGATTGAATTAATGAGAAGGTCACAAAACCAATTGTTATCTATTGTGATAACACTAGTGCAATAAATATTTCCAAGAATCCAATTTGATGCACTGGAAGACAAAGCACATTGCAATAAAATATCATTTTCTAAGGGAACATGTATAGGAGAAGGTGGTAAGGCTTGTCTATGTGTCTACTAAAGAAACATTTATTGATATATTCACCAAGTCATTACCAAAGGATACCTTTGAGTATCTTAGAGGTAGATTAGGGGTTATTCCCCTATCTAAAGTTTGTTAGAGTAAAGAGTTAATTTAATTACATTGATTAAATTAAATTTACTACCTCTTTAAGATTTCCCTTTATGCACTTGCATTAGTTATTTAATAATTAAATCTAATTATTAAATGCCTATTTACCTATTAGGGTTTTCCATTAGGTTTTTTGACCTCCTTCTACAAGGATTGATCCATTGTATATTTTCATCATTCTTTTGACTGATAATAATAAACTTTCATATTGTCAAAGTAAAACCCTTGTTTGTTTCCTACAGATTTCTTCCTTGTGACAGGTTTTTGCATGTAGATTTCTTGGGCTTAATAGATTTGTTTTTCATCAAATCTTACATGGTATCAGAGCTTGGGCATTTATTCCAGATGCTTAGAGGAAATCCATGGAGAGGAAGAGCCAACCAACGATATTTGTTGGCTACTATGAGGATATGAAAGCATACAGGTTATTTGATCTTGATTCTAGAGAGGTCTTGTTTCGATGAGATGTCTAGTTTGATGAGCACTATCCTCAAATGGAACCTCCATCACCAGCTTCTCCCTCACTCCCTAGTACTTCCTCTTTAGGATTCTATATCCTTTGATGATGATTTAGATGATAATACACCTTCCCCTCCTCCACTAGATATTCTGTGAGTGCCCAAGTGGGCTCGGGATATAGTCAGTGTTGCTGGTTCTTTGGCAGGAGATCCTTCAGAAACCCATCATACTTGTGCTCAACAATTTGGTACTGGTCTTTTGAGTCATGCTATTTTAGATGATCCTCACAAGTTTTCAAAGGTGACAAGACATCTTGAGTGGGATAGGGCTATGGATGAGCAGTACTCTTCTTTGATGAAGAATCACTTGGGATCTTTGTACTCTTCCAAAAGGAAGAAAGTTGGTTTGGTGCAAGTGGGTGTACCATACCAAGTATGTTGTAGATGGTTCTATTGATCAATATAAGGTACATCTTCTTGTGAAGGGATTTTTATAGGTGGAGGGTATTGATTACTCTGAGACCTTTGCTCCTATCACCAAGATGAATTCTATTCACCTCATACTTTCTCTTGCAGCTTCACAGGGTTGGATAGTGTATTAGATGGATGTGAAGAGTTCATTCTTGCATGGGGATCTACATGAGGAGATCTATATGGAACAACCTTATGGTTTTGTGCAGGACTCTTCTCTTGTGTGTAGACTTCAGAGGTCATTATATTATCTCAAACAAGCCCCTCAGGCTTGGTATGAGAAGATGGACTCTTTCTTGTTAGCCTCACACTTCACTTGATGTCATTTTGATCCTACAGTGTACATTCAGTGTCATGGGGATGATTTTGTGATACTTGTGTTATGTGTTGATGATCTCATCATCACAGGTAGTTCATCTTCTATGATTTAGAGTATTCAGAGAGCATTGATGGAGCAGTTTGAGATGACAAATCTTGGACTTCTGCACTACTTTTTGGGCCTAAAGGTTATTTAGTCTTTGGATGGGATTTCCATACACCAGAAGAAGTATTCTCTTGCAATGCTTCAGAGATTCAACATGCTTGATTACAAGCCTACTCCCATACCTTTTTAGTCAGGTTTTCTTTTGTCTACCACTTGCTCTACTCATTCAGTGGACTCCACCTTATACAAGAGACTTGTGGGTAGTTTGTTGTACCTAACACACACACATCCTAACATTTCTTTTGTAGTTGGCATTGTCTCTCGATTCTCCCCTGATCCTCATGAGAGTCATTGGCAAGCTGCCAAATATATTTTGAGGTACATTCAGGGCACTACTTCATATGGTATTCACTATACATTAGGAGATCCTCACATTATTGGTTTCATAGACACCAATTGGGGTGGTGATATAGATGGTTGGAAGTCTACTTTTGGCTTCGTTGTTTGTCTTGGTTCTAGTCCTATCACATGGTCTTGCAAGAAGCAGACTGATGTTACATTATCATCTATAGAGGAAGAGTATCATGTAGCTGTGCTAGCTAGTTAGGAGGTTTAATGGCTTCAACAATTGATGATAGAGTTTGGCTTTCCTCCTGATAGTCCCACTCTTTTTTGGTGTGACAATCAGAGTGCCATTCATATTTTTCGCAACCTAGTTGAGCATCAATGGACCTAGCACGTTGAGATCCATATGCATTTCATCAGGCAACTGATTCAGGATGGTTCTCTCAGCTTGGAGTATGTTCCCACTTCAAAGTAGGTTACTGACATCTTCACTAAGCCTTTTGCATCCCCATGATATCTTCAACTGTGTTCTATGCTTGGGGTGAAGGAAGTTATCCTTGGGCGGTCTCATTGATGGTGGCAATTTTCCAACAAGCCAGTGTTGACTGTATGTTTGTCATTGATGAAAACATATGGTAAGCAACGTGTGTTGAAGTCTTATGTAGAGAGCCTTGAGCATATGTTTCTTAGATATGTTTAGCATGATATCATAGACACAGAGGTTGATCCTGAGTGAAGACAATTGTATAGTTATTTATATTAGTAGTGATGAACTACAAATAATTTGGAACCTAATTGAAGAATCTATGATTTAAGATCATTGAGGAGTTGGTGATTAGATATGTAATATGATTAAATCATTATTATGTTGTCATTGATGTCAACTAGTTTGACAACACTTATCTTGTAAGTTACTATATCGAAACATTTCAAGAAAGGTGAAAGAGATGAAGAATAGAGAAATCTACATGAGGAAGATGTAAATGTCAGATGAGGATAAGAAATACATTGAGTAACTTATGCATAAGGTCATTGGCTTATGATATTGACTGTATTATGTTGCATTCATCTATAAAGAAGAATAGAGCTGAAAGACACAAAGCAGTGTTGTCGGTAAATGAAGCATTTTTAGTATACACCGACGGAGTGTATTGTATATTGAGCATAGTGTTAACTGAGCTTCTGTTCACCAACGCATTTCTTTGTTAGCCAAGCATAACAAAAATGAATTAAAATGATCAGTTTAGCTGATAAGATTGATGAGCTAGAAAGTGTATGAAATCTAGGTAACAGATAATGTTTGTTACGAAGATCGATAGCTAACATAAATAAAGGAAGATCTAATGGAGTTGATTGAAATGTGTTATTGACACATCAGTTGATGGAGCTTAAAGAGGCAAAATCAATGAAGATGATTAAGTGACAAAATTTGATGGAGGAGAAGAAAATGATTTACTCATCTATATGAGAGACTGGAAGATTTCATTTGAAATACTGCCGGAAGAAGAAGAAACTGCAAGATTATCGCGTGAACAAGTTTTCATGCATTTCTGATCATACTAGTTAGTAAGAACTAAGTTGCAAAACAATTACAGAGCTACAAAGAGTAATTACCGACGAATAGTAAGTTGATACATTTTTGACTTTGAAGTGTTACATTGATCAAAAGGATTTGTATGAGCAAAATATTGATTTGTAATTTGCAATTGAAGTTGTATTAAGGTAGATCATCTACTGTTACATATTTAACCATTGTACACAGTCAAATCTCTTAACTGAGTGGAATAAGAAAGTCTTATGATGTCTCTTTCATAGAATGAACATTGTTATCATGTCAACCCCATAGTGAATGCTAGTTGGATGATAACTTCTAGTCTAAACCTCTCTAACAAGGTCACACCTAACAGTGTGTTTGTAAACCTTTAATAGGGTTGGGTCTTCACCGACCTCACTTTAGAAGAGTGAATATTTTTGGGTTGCCAGTCCTAGTGGTTTTTCCCTTCATAGGGTTTCCACATTAAATCTCTTGTGTTATGTGTTGATTGTGATATTTGTTTGTTATCATACTTTGCATGTTACATGTTAGATTTGATTAGTAACTATTATAAGTTATATACTGATAATTGGTAAAAGCATAGACAATGAAAGTATTTTATGTTTACCGAGTAGTAGAAATTGAAGAATTTGTTTTGGATTATACATTTTGATTTGGGGCACTAGATAACTGATTCATCCCCCTCTCACTTATTCTAACAATTGGTATTAGAGCCAAGTTGCTTAGAATAGAGTTTTAAGGACTTCAGCACAAAGGTCTCAAGATGTATAAGAGGGAAGTGCCTAGACTGAACAAAGAGAACTTCATAGTATGGCAAAGCTGGATGAAGTTGCACATATCTGGAATTGGGAATTATGCACTAGATCTGATGGAGAATGGATACATACAACAGACCACTAGTCCCCTGACCCTTGATCAACTGAGAGACAGACATGAACACAATATTACTATGATGGAACTTGTTGCTGCTTGTACCAACGCTGAATTTGAAGACATTAAGGGATGCACTACCACCAAAGCCATGTTGGATAAGCTAAATCTAATATACAGTGGATATTTGAATATCAAGGGAGCTTGAGCTGAAAGCCTAAGGGGCAGATTTGATGATATGAAGATGAAAGAAGGTGAGAACATTGTACAATACTCAAATAGACTAAAAGAGGGAGTACATGCTATTAGAGCATCAGATGGAGTTATTGATGATGAACCAGTGATAAGAAATATTCTTAGAACTTTGTTGCCAACTTATGTAATCAGGATCTTTGCAATTCATGAAATAAGGGCTACATCCAATCTTACTCTTGACACTCTGATTGGTAAACTTACAACTTTTGAATTAAATAAATTTGACAACATTGTTGTTCCTTCTGTTGAGTCTGCTTTCATGTCTTGTTTGAAGATTGGTAAGTCTAGCAGGAATAATAAGAATAATGATAGTGATAGCAATACCGATGATGAACTTGATGAGCTTGAAGCTCTTATGGCCAAAAGATTTCCCAAAGGAAAAGGAAGGTATAGAGGTAAGCTACCTTTGGCATGCTTTAATTGTAAAGAAGTTGGTCACTCGCTACTAGATGTCCACAAAAGAAAGATGATGATAGATCCAAAGACCGATTTGAAAGAAGCTATGGGAGAAGAGTCAACAGAGGCTACCAACACAACAATAGAGACAACCAAGATGATAAAGGCAAAAAGGTATGTTACATAGCTGAAGAGATTGAAACTAAATCTAATTTTGACAATGACATAGAAGTTGTTTTTGTTTCTATGAAAGATGATTCAGAGGAAGAAGAGAAACATGAAGAGACAACACTGATATCTAAAGTAAGCAGAAATGATACCTGGATCATAGATAGTGGTTTTACACATCATATGACCGGCGATGTAGAGAAATTTGATCAACTTGATGAATACAACAGAGGATCTGTGAGACTGGGAAATGATGCACCCTGTATGGTAAGAGGTAAAGGTTCATTGATGATTAATGACAAAATAAAATGTGAAAACGCATACTGGGTAGATGGACTAGACTATAATTTGTTAAGTGTGGCACAACTAAATAATTCAGGCCACTAACTTACTTTTGAGAGAAAAAAGGTGAAGATATATGATGATGGAAGAAGACTTGTCAGAACTGGTACACAATCCAGAGGTAACCTATTTTATCTTGATATTGATCAGTCTTCTTGTTTGTTAATTAAGGATGAAGGTGCATGGTTATGGCACAAAAGGTTATGCCATGTGAACTTTGACAACATGATCAAGATTAGTAAAAAGAGAAGAGTTAGAGGATTGCCTAACTTGTCAAAACCTAATCATGCTATGTGCCATGAATGTCAAAAAGGTAAGATGACTAAGTCTAGTTTTAAAAGCAAAGACTACTCAACAAAGAAGATACTTGAGTTGGTTCATACCGACCTGTGTGGTCCTATGAGAACTCAGAGTTATTCTGGTGATAGATACTTTATTCTTTTTGTTGATGACTATACTAGACTGATGACTATTATGTTCTTGAAAGAGAAATTTGAAGCTTTTAAGATGTTTAAATGGTATAAAGCTAAGGTAGAGAAAGAGACTGGTAAAGAAATAAAATGCTTAAGATTTGATAGAGGAGGTGAATTTATCTCTGATGAATTTACTAATTTCTATAATGAGCATGGTGTTAAAATATAGGTCTCTGCACCGAGGACACCTCAGCAAAATGGCATTGCTGAAAGAAGGAACAGGTCAATAATTGACTGTGCTAGAACATTGATGATATAAAAGAATGTTGCTCAAACATATTGGAGGGAAGCCGTCAACACAGCTGTATATGTTCTTAACTAAGTACAACTGAAAAAGGATATCAACAGGACACCTTATGAGCTATGGTTTGGAGACAAACCTACTGTAAGTTATTTCAAGATTTTTGGAAGTAAATGCTTTATTTTGAAATATGAGAGAAATGGTAAATTTGATTCTAAGGGAGATGAAGGGATATTTATGAGATATTCCTCTACAAGTAAAGCATATAAATGTCTGAATAAGGCTACAAATAAGATAATTGAAAGTACTAATGTTCGTGTTGATGAGTTTGATGATAAAAACACAGAGGTAAGTACAAAGGAACCGAAAGACTATGGTAGATTCACTTACATTGAACAACCTGATTATCTACTAAAGTCGCAACCTATTATAACTAATCAGTAGGAAAACAATGCAGAATTGTAGGAAGAACACACCGATGAACAAGATGGAGCTACCAAGCAAGCTAATGAATCTGAATAAGATGAACAAGAAAGAAGAGATCGAACACAGGCTAGTTTTTTCAGAAGACATCATCTTGAGACACAAATTATTGGAGATAGACAAGCTGGAATGCAAACTAGGAGCAAAACAAGACAAGGTACATGTCTAGTTTATGAATTTGAACTGAAAAATGTGAAAGTTGCATTAGAGAATGAAGAATGGGTTAATGCAATGAAAGAGGAAATAGAGAAAATAGAGAAGAACAAAACCTAGTCCTTAGTACCCTGACCTAAAGACAAGAATGTTATCAGTACTAAGTGGATATTCAGGAACAAACTGAATGAAAATGGTGAAGTCACAAGAAATAAAGAAAGATTGGTATGCAAGGGATATGCACAAGAAGAAGACATTGAATATGGTGAAACATTTGCACCTGTTTCCAGATTGGAAGGAGTTAGAATGCTACTTGCATATGCTACACACAAGAAATTCAAAGTTTATCAAATGGATGTGAAGTCAGAATTTTTGAATGGTATACTTGAAGAAGTGGTCTACATAGAACAACCTGAAGCATTCATTGATCCAGACAACAAAGACATGGTATGTAGATAACATAAAGATTTATATGGTTTGAAGCAAGTATTGAGAGCTTGGTATGAAAGGCTGCATACTTACTTGCTAAGTATTGGATTTGTTAGAACAAGTGAAAACAACAATTTGTATATGAAAGGTGATACTGATGATACTATTCTTATTGCTGAGATATTTGTGGATGATATTATTTTTGGATGACAAGATCACATATGTAAAACCTTTGCTGATGAAATGCAAAAGGATTTTGAAATGTCTATGTTTAGAGAAATTAAATTTTTTCTAGGACTACAAGTGATTCAACAGAGTGATGAGATATTCATCACACAATCTAAATACATAAAGGAAGTACTGAAGACATTTGTCATGGAAGATGCTAAACCTATGGAAACACCGATGGCTACTAGATGCAAATTGACAAAGGGGGATGAAACTATAGAGGTAAACTAGACACTTTACCTATCCATGATTGGTAAGTTAATGTATGTAGTTCACAGTAGACCAGATATAGCACATGCTGTGGGAATTGTTGCTAGATTTTCTACTAACCCTAGAGAATCACACATGATTGATACTAAAAGAATCTTAAGATACCTGAAGAAGATGGAGGATTATGGCATTTGGTACCCTAAGGAAGGAAAGTTTGAACTGAAGGTATACACTAATGTTGATTGGGCTGGAAATGTGGATGATAAAAAAAGCACCACTGGAGGAGCATTTTTCTTTGGTGAAAGACTTGTAACCTGGACAAGTAAAAAGCAGGTTTGTATTTCTTAGTCTATAGTTGAAGCGAAGTATGTTGCTGCTACTACTAATTGCTCAAACATTTCATACATCAAGCAAGTGTTATAAGGAATGAATGAGGTAATCACTGACCCGATGATTATATACTATGACAATACTAGTGCCATTACTATTTCAAAGAATCTAGTGATGCACTCTAAAACAAAGCATATATCTATTAAGTATCATTACTTAAGAGAACAAGTGTAGGAGAAGCAAGTGAAGTTAGAATTTGTTACATCTAAAGAACAACTTGCAGATATCTTTACAAAGCCTCTACCGAAGGACACATTTGAATACTTGAGGACTAGACTTGGGGTCTGTCCCCTGTCTATCAGTCACTAGGGTGATTTGGATGTTGCATCAACCTACTTTCATCAGAAGATCACACATGTTGATGCAGCATAGTTCACACTTTGAATTCTATTCAAGGTTGTGATTAAGTTTAGAAAACTAAAATAGATTGGGATATTAGTATATTGAGATACAAAGAATGTAGTGAACAACAGAGCTGTATGTTTATTTGTTTCTTTGGCATTGTTGTCAAAGGGAGAGATTAATAATATGAAAGGAGAAACAAACATGCACCAATGAGAACAATCTAAGGGAGAGATAATCTGCTAGGAACAGAGCATTGAAGATCAGTTACTGAGAACAGAAGCAGGAATAGTAGAACTGAAAAGAGCATATCTGATGATTAGCATTACAGCATTGCAAATGTTGAGTAACATAGTGATTAAACATATTAAGTCTATTCAACTTACAACATTTGTTTACAGAGTTGTAGAATACATGTTTGGTATGTGTATGGTACACTTCATATTACTTAAGTTGCCATCAATGCCAAAGGGAGAGATTGATGAACTACAACTGATTTGGAACCTAATTGAAGAATCTATGATTTAAGATCATTAAGGAGTTTCTGATTAGATATGTAATATGATTAAATCAGTATTATGTTGTCATTGATATCAACTAGTTTGACAACACTTATTTTGTAAGTTACTATATCGAAACATCTAAAGAAAGGTGAAAGATATGAAGAACAGAGAAATCTACATGAGGAAGATGTAAATGTCAGATGAGGATAATGAATACACTGAGTAACTTATGCATAAGGTCATTGACTTATGATATTGACTGTATTATGTTGTAGTCATCTATGATGAAGAATAGAGCCGAAAGACAAAAAGCAGTGTTGTCGGTAAATGAAGCATTTTTAGTATACACTGACGGAGTGTATTGTATACCGAGCATAGTGTTAATTGAGCTTGTGTTCACCGATGCATTTCTTTGTTAACTGAGTAGAACAAAAATGAATTAAAATGATCAATTTAGTTGATAAGATTGATGAGATGGAAAGTGTATGAAATCTAGGTAATGGATAATGTTTGTTACGAAGATCGACGAATAACATAAATAAAGGAAGATCTAATGGAGCAGATTGAAACGTGTTATTGACACATAAGCCGAGGAAGCTTAAAGAGGCAAAATCAACAAAGATGATTAAGCGACAAAATCTGATGGAGGAGAATAAAATGATTTACTCGTCTATATAAGAGACTGGAATATTTCATTTGAAATACCACCGAAAGAAGAAGAAATTGTAGGATTATCGCGTGAACAAGTTTTCATGCATTTCTGATCATACTGGTTAGTAAGAACCGAGCTACAGAACAATTACCGAGCTACAAAGAGTAATTACCAACGGATAGTAAGTTGATACATTATTGAATTTGAAGTGTTACATTGATCAGAAGGATTTGTATGACAAAAATATTGATCTGTAATCTACAATTGAAGTTGTATTAAGGAAGATCATGTACTGTTACATATTTAACCATTGCACATAGTCAAATCTCTTAACTAAGTACACTAAGAAAGTCTTATGATGTCTCATTCATAGAATGAACATTGTTATCCTGTCAACCCCATAGTGAATGCTGGTTGGATGATAAATTCTAGTCTAAAATCCTCTAACAAGGTCACACCTAACAGTGTATTTGTAAACCTTTAATAGGGTTGGGTCTTCACCGACCTCACTTCAGAAGAGAATATTTTTAGGTTGCCAGTCCCAGGTGGTTTTTCCCTTCACAGAGTTTCCACGTTAAATCTCTTGTGTTATGTGTTGATTGTGATATTTGTTTGTTATCATACTTTGCATGTTACATGTTAGATTTGATCGATAACTATTATAAGTTATAGACTGATAGTCGGTTAAAGTATAGATAGTGAAAGTATTTTATGTTTACCAAGCAGTAGAAATTGAAGAATTTGTTTTGGATTATACATTTTTATTTGGGGCATTGGATAACTGATTCACCCCCCTCTCAGTTATTCTAACAAGTAGTGTTCCTGACAGAGTTTTGTATGTGATTTTCAGTATGGTTATGATAGAGCCTTGCACGTTTACATTTGTGTTGAAGACATGTGTATGATGCTATATTCATGGATGTAGAGTTAGTTGTATAGTTGAAGTTGAGTTGTGATGTTTCTGTTTGTCAATTATAGTTTTTTGAGTTATCTGATGGAGCTGACAATGTTTATATTGTTGTAGTAGTTACACCTATCATTTTGATTTGCATATTTGGTTTCATATTTGGTGATGAGTTAAGAATGTTTAGTTAAGAGTGCATAACATATTTCAGCATAAGAATAAAGTTTTAGTTAATTTGGTGGAGCTGACTGTGTGAAGCAACGTGCCTACTCATATTGAATTGCACAGTCCTATTTGTGTTGCGTGCTTGGTTTAGCCATTGGAGATGTCACTAAGGAGTTATATTGTTTCTATATTATGATTTCAAGGAAGTTCTTATAGGCCAACTTGATTATATTATTTGGAGAAAGATACTTATAGCCAGTCAGTTGTGATTGCTAAGTGTGATTGGAAGAGCAGAGTAGAAGATGTGAATATACTAAGATAGTCAATCATCATTTAAAGATCTATGTGAAGAAGAATAGAGTATATGCTATTCATTGGAATTGATCAAGACACCAAGTCTACTTTACAACTCACCAAGATCCATATATAGTGTATATCTTTTATGCATAAGGTTGCAACCTTCACCATTTGAGCAGTGTGCTCCCGTACAATGTGTCCTCACCTTTAACAAGGTTAATTATAAAAGACTCCTAACAGGGTCTGACCTTTGACCAAGTCACTATACTTCATGCATTTTAAAGATCAACTCCTAACAGGGTTGTAAGATCTTCTAACAAGGATCATTATACTCTAGTGTAGATTATAGTGGGTGCTAATTCCCACTAGGGTTTTTACCTATTTGGGTTTTCCCGTAACCAAAATTGTGGTCTTGTGTTAAGTGTTATCTTATTATATATGTGCTTAATGTTATTCTGTACTTAATTGGATAAAGAATTGAATCTTGTAGATAATTTATTCACTCCCCCTCTCAGCTATCTCTTGGGACTATTCCTAACAATTGGTATCAAAGCCAAGTGCCTCAGAGAGAAAGTTTAACAACTTGAGGTTGATCAGATGGAATTCTTTAAAAAATAAAGTCCTAAGTTTGATGGAGAGAATTATCTAGATTCGAAGAACAAAATGACAACACATTTGTAGTGCATTGCTTTTGATATTTTTGAAGTAGCTACTAGAGAAGTTTAGATTCCCTCTTTATCAAATCTTGCAAAGGTAGATGCAGCTATTAAGCAAAAGGAGTTGTTCACTCAAAATTCAATTGCCAAAGAAGCCCTTATCAGCGCCTTGTCTGACAGTGAGTTTTCAGAGATCAAGAAAGTAGATAAATCCTACAAGATATGGAAGTATCTATAAGACATGTTTGGAGGAGACATCCAAGCCAAGAATGCATGCAAAAAGACATGGAAGAAAAAGTATAATACATTGGAGATTCTACCTGAAGAGAACATCAAAGCCTACAATCAAAGAATTAATGAAGCATTTGCAAGAATTACAAATAATGGTGGAGAAATTTTAGAAGAAGACATAATGGATAAGTTGATGACTACTCTGATAGAAAAATATGAGAGCAAGATAAACATCCTAGATGAGACTATGCAGTTTTCAAAAGACTGCAGAAGAGAGACCTTAATCAACAAGATTTCAACATTTGAGATATCAAGTTTGAAGATAGAGCCTAAAAGTGAGACAACCTTCAAAGCTTCAGTCCATGGTAAGAAATCCTTGAACACTTTTGGTAACTTTGATGATGATGATAATGAGGATTAAGAACTAGATGATTTCATTGCTATGATTGCTAAGAAAGAAAGACAAGGAAAAGAAAAATATGAAGGTCAGTTACCATTCAAATGTTTTTCATGTAACAAGATTGGTCACTTTGCATCTACGTGTCCTACAAGAGTTAAGAAGTTCAAAACTAATTACAAGCCTAAGTATACAAAAGAATGTTAATATGTTGGAGATGGAGTATCAGATGAAGATTCAGTAGAAGATGAAATTGGATTCATTTCTATTGAAGATATGGAGAAAATGCTTGATGAAATGGATATTGAAGATGAAAAGAAAGCACAAGAGTTAGCATTAATTTCACAAGCAGACATCAGAACACATTGGATCATTCACAATAGTTTTTCACATCACATGATAGGAGACAAAGATAGAATTCTACATCTCAAAAAGTACAAAGGTGACATTGTTAGATTTGGAGATAACACTCTTAAACCTATCATAGGTAGAGGAGTCATCATCTTGGATGGAAAGAATAACACTGATGATGTTCTATATGTTGATGGTTTTCAACATAACTTACTAAGTGTTGGATAGTTTCTTGACAAAGGATATCAGTTGGAATTCAAAGACAATAAGTGCATCATTAATAACAAAGAAGTATAATGATTGCATCAGGTTCAAAGAAAAAAGGTAATGTTTTTCAACTTAATTTAGAAGCAAGCTGTTTTGTTGCTATAGTATATGACAATTGGTTATGGCACAAAAGACTATGTCACATCAATTTTGACAATATAGTAAAGATAAGAAATGTAAAGGTAGTTAGAGACCTTCCTAGTATTGCAAAACCAGTTGATACAATATGTAGGGAATGTGTGATGGGAAAACATATGAGGAATTCATTCAGAAGAAAGCATAATTCAATAGAGAACAAATTGTATTTAGTGCATACAGACTTATGTGGACCAACTCAAACAAGATCATACTATGGTGAAAGGTAATTTATTTTGTTTGTTGATGATTATTCTAAAATAATGTGGGTCGTGTTCTTAAAAGATAAATCTGAAGCATTTGATGATGAACTACAACTGATTTGGAACCTAATTAAAGAATCTGTGATTAAAAATCATTGAGGAGTTGTTGATTAGATATATAATATGATTAAATCAGTATTATGTTGTCATTAATGTCAACTAGTTTGACAACACTTATCTTGTAAGTTACTATATTGAAACATCTGAAGAAAGGTGAAAGAGATGAAGAACAGAGAAATCTACATGAGGAAGATGTAAATGTTAGATGAGGATAAGGAATACACTGAGTAAATTATGCATAAGGTCATTGACTTATGATAGTGACTGTATTATGTTGCAGTCATCTATGATGAAGAATAGAGCTGAAAGACACAAAGCAGTTTTGTCAATAAATGAAGCATTTTCAGTATACACCGATGGAGTGTAGTGTATACTGAGCACAGTGTTAACTGAGCTTGTATTCATTGACACATTTCTTTGTTAACTGAGCATAACATAAATGAATTAAAATGATTAGTTTAGTCGATAAGATTGATGAGCTGGAAAGTTTATGAAATCTAGGTAACAGATAATGTTTGTTATGAAGATCGACGACTAACATAAATAAAGGAAGATATAATGGAGCAAATTGAAACGTGTTATTGACACATCAGCTGAGGAAGCTCAAAGAGGCAAAATCAACGAAGATGATTAAGCAAAAAAATCTAATGGAAGAGAAGAAAATGATTTACTCGTCTATATAAGAGACTGGAGATTTCATTTGTAAAACCCCCGTCGGAAGAAGAAGATACTGAAGGATTATCGCGTGAACAATTTTTCATGCATTTCTGATCATGCTGGTTAGTGAGAACCAAGCTGTAGAACAATTACCAAGCTACATAGAGTAATTACCGACAGACAGTAAGTTTATACATTGTTGAATTTGAAGTGTTACATTGATCAAAAGGATTTGTATGAGAAAAATATTGATCTGTAATATGCAATTGAAGTTGTATTGAGGAAGATCATCTACTGTTACATATTTAACCATTGTACATAGTCAAATCTCTTAACCGAGTGGACTAAGAAAGTCTCATGATGTCTCATTCATAGAACGAACATTGTTATCCTATCAACCCCATAGTGAATGTTGGTTGAATGATAAATTCTAGTCTAAAATCCTCTAACAAGGTCACACCTAACAGTGTGTTTGTAACCTTTAACAGGGTTGGGTCTTCACTGACCTCACTTCAGAAGAGTGAATATTTTTGGGTTGCCGGTCCTAGGTGGTTTTTCCCTTCACAAGGTTTCTATGTTAAATCTCTTGTGTTATGTGTTGATTGTGATATTTGTTTGTTATCATACTTTGCATGTTAGATGTTAGATTTGATCGGTAACTATTATAAGTTATGGACTGATAATAGGTAAAAGCACAGATAGTGAAAGTATTCTATGTTTACCAAGTAGCAAAAATTGAATAATTTGTTTTGGATTATACATTTTGATTCGGGGCATTGGATAACTGATTCACCCCCCTCTCAGTTATTCTAACAATTGGTATCAGAGCTTCGGTTGCTTAGAATATAGTTTTAAGGAATTCAGCATAAAGATCTCAAGATGTATAAGAGGGAAGTGCCAAGACTGAACAAAGAGAACTTCGCAGTATGGCAAAGCCGAATGAAGTTGCACATATCTAGAATTGCGAATTCTACACTTGAATTGATAGAGAATGGCTACATTGAACCAACCCCTAGTCCCTTAACTCTTGATCAATTGAGAGATAGACATGAAAACAATATCACTATGATGGAACTTGTTGTTGCCTGTACTAACACTAAATTTGAGGACATCAAGGGCTATGGTACTACTCAACAGATGTGGGAGAAACTTTCACTGATATACAGTGGTGATGTGAATGTTAAGAGAGCCCAAGTTGAAAGCCTAAGAGGTAGATTCGATGATATGAAGATGAAGGAAGGTGAGAACATTGTACAATACTAAAATAAAAGAGGTAGTACATGCTATTAGAGAATCTAATGGAGTTATTGATGATGAACTAGTGATAAGTAAGATTCTCAGAACTTTACTGCCAGTTTATGCAATCAGGATCTCTACAAATCATAAAACAAGGGCTACATCCAACCTTACTCTTGACACTCTGATTGGTAAACTTACAACCTTTGAATTGAATAACTTTGATAACAATGTCATTCCTTCTGTGGAATCCACTTTCATGTCTTCTTTGAAGATTAGTAAGTCTAGCAAGAATAATAAGAATGATGATAGTGACAGTAATACCAATGATGAACTTGAAGCTCTTATGACCAGAAGATTACCCAAAGGAAAAGGAGGATATAGAGGTAAGTTACCTTTGGCATGCTTCAACTATAAAGAGGTTAGCCACATCACTTCTATATATCCACATAAGAAAGATTATGATAGATCCAAAGACCGATCAGAAGGAAGTTATGGGAGAAGAGTCAACAGAGGCTACCGAAACAACAACAGAGATGACCAAGACAAATATGATAAAGGGAAAAAGGTATGTTACATAGCTAAATATAATGAGTTTGAATATGATTCTGATGATGATGTAGAAGTGTTATTTGTTGCTGTTACCCAATTTTCCTGTTCCATACAAATTTGGTTGGGCTGATTCTACCCAGGGTCTGCATTTTAATCTTATTAAGCACCTCTAAGAATTTCATGGCCCTATCTCCTACCCTCTGGTCTCTACAATTCATTTTAATTCCCTAGTCTGCAGGTTTAAATTTTTGAAAATCTAGCCGTTGGTGCTAGAAAACCCTAAAAACCCTTTGGCCTATTCTAATTTGCCGTTACCTTTTTCAGCCACTAAAGTCTCCATTTCCCATGTGCGCTTTATTGTCTAAGGCTAGTCACAAGATCTCTAAATCCCTAGAAGAATATTCTTTTCATTACCTGACTATGTGAATGCCTTTTGTTCGCAAGATCTCCCAGGCAGAAAGCATATTCCCTTTTCATTCAGTGACTCAGTGACTTCCTTCAGTCGTGTGATCTCATAATCAAACTCATGGTTAAAACTTTATTCAACAACCTCACAAATGTAGTGTTCACATAATCTCTAGACTTGACCGAGGTTGATATAACCTTTCAGTGACTTGGCGAATTCCTTTGGTTGCACAATCGCTAAATCACATGGAGTTAAGCGCTTCTGTCAAGTGGGTCCGATGCCAGGTCATGCTGACATATTTGATTCTGATTGGTCATGGGCTGGTGATGTGGAGACTTGTTAATGGGGCCCATTGAGTTGTCTTTCCTTTTTAATCCAATGGTTGGTGTATAATCTCATGGAATCTTCTGAGCCCATGAGATCATGCGCCAGCCATTGATCTTGCTTTATCGTTAAAGCTTTAGGAGGTGGGTCCTTTCTTGGTGACGTGCCCATTTTTTATTGGGTGCTGGAGCAGGACAGTTGGCAATTCTCAGTGTTGAGGAGGTAGTCGACAGTGAATGAAAGTGTGACACATGGTAGGTCTCGGCCCTTTTTATTAAAATGTCAGCGGTGATTATTTTATGATTAAGAAGGCTAATCTCTTTTCATCCTATGGTTGTTGTATGTTCATAAGAATTAATCTCCTTCCATGAGATCATGTGTCGACCATCGATCTTCCTTCCAATGCAACACTTTAGTTGTCAGTGGGTCCACTGCCACGTAGTCCGATGTGTTTTCTCCTGATTGGTCGAAGGTTATGATGTGGACCTATGTTAGAGCGGGCCCATTAAGCTATCTTAACTTTTGATCCAATGGTTGTCACATGATCGCATGGAATATTCTTAGCCCATGTGATCATACACCAGCCGTTGATTCTACTTTATTACCAAGGCTCTGTCAGGTGGGTCCTTTCTTGGTGATGTGCTCATTTCTTATTGGCTAGCTGAATGATAACATGGTTTCTGTTAGTGGGTCTGAGTTTCTTAAGTGGGGTCCTAGTAAAGTAAGATCTATGGTGATTGCGTGTTCACATGGAATCTTCTGAGCCCATGCAATCATGCACCCACTGTCCGATGCGAGACCAAGATTCTTCTATCTTCTAAGGTGTCGGTCGTGATGAGGTGGTCTTTTCTCATTAGTTTCGACTGGTGATGTGGCCGTTGACCTTTCAAAGGGCTTATGACTATTGCAGAGATTGATCTGAACTATTTGATCTACTGAGAAGGAGTGATATCGACGACCATGTTTTAAACTTGGACCTGCTAGCCGTTGTTTCAAATTTAAATATATCTCTGCAGGGTTTCATGTCAGTTTGATCTAGTGAACCATGAGCGACAAAAAGGTAGTTTAGAATTGATGTTCTCAGGATGATTGTAGTTGGAAAAATGATGCAAATATTTGGGTAGTCATCGCAAGTCAATTCTTGCTTCCTGAGAGTACCAATTTGAACATTCATGGCAAGCATGAGTTGCAGAGAGGTAGATAGATCAAGGTGGCTTGTCTACAGGAAGATACAATATAGGGATGGGCAGGCAACACAATAGTTTGATCGGTTGAGATATTTTCATGGGCATTTATGTTTAGACTTGATAGAATTAGGGTTTGTCATTATTCTATGAAAATATGTCACCCTAGTTAGGTTTTTTGGCTCCTGCCTGTGTGCAATTAAGGAGATGTATATATTGTTTTTTGGAGCTTTTAGAGCTAAGAGTTGACAAATTGTAAAAGGAGAGTTTTCTTTCTTAGAAAGTTACTTGTGGCATTCTTTCTGCCCTCTAACTTTCTATATTCTGTAATCTCCCATTGATTATTTAGATATTGCAAAGGTATTTTGTGACATTCTTTCTGTCCCTATGCCTTATTTTCTGGATTTTCTCTTAATGAATAAAGTATGTGTATTTTTTCAGTAATATCTTAGGGTTCCTAATCCCTCTTTCTTTCTGTAATTCATGTGTATTCCTGTGGATGATTGGATTTGAATGATCTTGTGGGTATACTTCAACCCCTTGACAATCTATCTTATTCCTATACCTAGTTGTAGAGGTGAATGTTTGTTTGTAGGTTATAGATTGTGTCTAAATTCTTAGGAATGCTATTGTTTGTGAAATTCTCTCTTTCCCTGAATAGCCTCTTCTTATTGTGGACCCTTCTATGAAATATTGATGCAAACCTATTTAGTGAGTTGTGATCTCTTAGACCTAAGTTTGTGCACCGATTTCATCCTCTATACTGAAATTCATACCTTATTTTCGGTGTATCACCTAGTAGGATAGTTTTCTTTCACTTATTTCCCTTTCATGCATTCCTTCTATCTGTTTTCCCCACGTGATTTACTTTCCTGTCAAGAAGCAAATTAAGGTGATTATTCAAGAGGAACCAGCCTAGAACCTAGAGGTCTCATCTCAGTTAGCATAGGTCCCACACCTGGAGATGATTCCCATGTTATACTAAGTTATCAAGACTAAGAGAGCTTAAAACTAGGGTGAAAACTTATTGTATAACAATTCTGGCATGCTTGGTGGGATGACAAAAAGTTCATTGTTTGAAATTTATGTTATCTCTGATATACTGATTACATAATACAGACTTTTAGAAGTTGTTCTACCAAGTATATCTAGAAACTCCACTGATTTCACAGATTTAGGCTAACCTTGATTAAAGTTTATGAGAAAGATTGAGACTAGGAGCTCAAAGCCTACTAAATTTTTAGAGTTACCCTAAAAAAGGAGCTATAGAGGCAGGTCAACTCAAAGAACATCCCCTACAAGGAGAGTTCAGTCTACACCACCTGATACTTCTGAAAGGAGACCTTTTCCATTTCATCTTAGCAGAAGAGGAAGATCTCTAACCAGAGATCTAGAAGAAGATTCAAACCCAGCATCAAATACAACTCACGTAGTTGCTACTCAGCAAATTTCAGCTCCTACAATGGCTAGGCAGTTTTCTTTTGCACCCTTCAACCAAGGAAGTCCATTAACTTTCACTGTACATCATGATGTGCCCTTGGTGGCACTAAAGAGTCTACCTAATTTCATAGGTGAAGGACAAACTATAGCCTTTGAACACATTAGAGATGTGACCACTATCTGCAACATACATAACATAACTCAAGAAGATGTGGCCACTAAGTTATTAGGAGCTTCTCTCAAAGGTAAGGCTCTTGAATGGTTTAGAACTCTAGCTGTTGGTTCCATTAATTCATGGGATGGATTAGGAGATGCATTGAGTAAATATTTTGAGGATAAATCAGACAACTTGTCTTTGGTTGAGTAGTTGACAGCCATAAAAAGAGACCCACAAGAACAAATGACAGATTATAATAATAGATTCCTCAAGACATGGAATAGAATTCCAGTCTCTGTGGGGCCATCAACTGACCATGCTTTCCTATACTTCTTGCAAAGCTTGAATAGACAAATCTCTATCATGATCCAATCTATGGGTGGTACCTCTTTACCCCAAGCTTTTAACATAGTTGTCAGGACTGAAAATTGTTTGATCCAAGCAAGCATGATAGCTAGAAGGCCTCCTATGCCCATCTTCCCTAGTATTCAGCCCATTGCACCTATACAAGTACCTCCTTTTACCCCTATTCCTACCATACTAGCACCTCAGGCTAGTACTAGTGGTGAAGAGCTAAAAGCAAGTTTCTCTTAGGAGTTACAAGAAATAAAGAATAGTCAACAAACTAGTCAACAAGAAATGACAAATCTACTGTAGACTTTGACTAAGGAGGTGACAAATCTAAAGAAGCAAGGGCAAGGAATCATACCACCCTTTCAGCCACAAGGTCAAGGTCCTAATCAACAATATCAGAATTAGGGACAACCTTATCAACAAAATAGGCCACCATACCAAGGAGGTTATCAAGGAAAAAGATAAATTTTTAATCAAAGACCATTCCAACCATATAACCTTGCACCTCTTAATTCTGTCAATTTGATTAGAGATGTAGTTCCTAGTCAAAATAATATGATTATGGATAATGAATGGCGTTTTCCTTGTAATCAACCTCATAATCAAGCTACATGTTCAAATGGGTGGATGAATCAAGCACTAATGGTTCAAAATGCCTCACATGCTCAATCAGAGGCCTCCTCCAGTAGATCAGTTCCTTAACAAGAATCACAAGATATTGAGACTGCTCTCTTCAATTGGGAGCATCAAGACTTCAATGGAGTCAATGATGAATTTGCTATTGCTGCCAACACAAGATAAAAAAGAAGAGCTCAAGACATGGAGTGAGTAGATTCTAGGATTAAAGCTACTACATCTATAGAACCACTACAACATGCCACTCCCATCATATTTAAGAAGGCTCCTACCATTGCAAACAAAGAAAACTAGACTCTCAAAGAGGTAGTGCCTACCATAGTAAAAACACAGCAAAGAGTAAACACTATGACACCTTTCAACATTGTAGACAACATGAAGAAGGGGAATGTTACTATGTCTATGTGGGACTCTTTGGCTATTCCAGAACAGTCTGAGATTTTGAAGAAGGCCATGACTGAAGTAACAACTCCTTAGCCTGCTAAAGAAGTTGCAAAGCCAGTGTTAGTCAACACCGATCAAGAAAGGGAGGCTCCAAGTAGCAACTCCAAAGCCAATACCATTCAAGGTAGGAACTCAAAACCACCTCCCTTTTATGTATCTTTAATTATTGGAAAATCTCTAGTACATAATTCTATGGTAGATAGTGGAGCTACTAGTACTGTAATGCCCAAAAAAGTAGCTGACCAACTAGGACTTAAATATGAACCCTTCTAAAAGAAGGTCACACAACTTGATGGATCCTCAGTTAGCACTATAGGTGTAGCCAAGGACACCAGTCTAATCCTCCATGCAAGTCCTAATTTCTCTATCCTACTTGATATATATATCATAGATCTCCCTGCTTTATTTTCCATATGTCTGTCAAGGGAGTTTATAGCCAAAATAGGAGGTTACCTTTCTTCTGACTGGTCTCACATGCTCTTTCACACAAGATATGGTACCAAGGTCACCATTAAATTAGAACCATTGGTGGCACACCATATAGAACCATATGTGTCCAATACTATCAATGCAAACTGCCCTATATTTGATGACAATGACTTCCAAACTATTAGAGAAGCAAGCACAAAGATAGAAAATATCCCTGATATTTTACTAGATGAAAGAGCTTCAGAGGCCCAAGAAAATGTCATTTGAGATGTTGGTTTGGGAAGTTATTTGATACAAGAAAATGGATCCATAGAGCCAGGCCTCCTCAAAGAGGACACTGATTCAGAGGATCAAAGAAATCAGGTTTGGGAATTATTTTTTGATGGTGCTAAAAGTAGACATGGTTCTGGTGGTGGTACTATGCTAGTGTCCCCAAAAGGAGAAATATATTATATGACTTTCAGATTCAGTTTCTCCTACACTAGCAACACTACAGAGTATGAGAGCCTAGTGAATGGACTGAAGTGGGATAGAAAAAGAGGGCTCAAAGCCTTAAAGGTCTATGGTGACAGTGAGTTAGTAGTCAGCCAAGTGAGAGGGATAAGTGCAACCAAGAATGACATCGTGAAGGCATACAAACATAGAGTTTGGGATGCAATTGAAGGCTTTTGTGCTTTCAATATTGTTGCCATCCCTAAGAAGCTAAATCAAAATACAGATAGATTGGCTGTTGTTGGATCTCAGTATGACATTCCTAATAGTATTTCAAAGGAGGAGACCCAACAACACATTAAAGTAATTGTCAGACCCTCTATTCCTGATAACAATGTCAATTGGCAAGTGTTTGACAATGATGAACAAATTCTACAATTTTTGTTTGAAGAAGATGTTTTTTCAAGGAATAATCAAGATAGATTACCGTAGAACTATGGTGATCAAGTGATACAACTTAAGTCTAATAAGATGCCTAGAGGTCTTGTCACCTTAGAAGCTATCTTCAACAAGGATGATCAAGTCAAGAAGAACAAAGCTGGCCTGGTAGTTCAACAAGAACATTGTGTTGAATTAGAGTTAGAGCTAGGTAAAAGCTTACAATTTGGAAAAGTAAACATTGAATTGGAAAAACAAGCTTACACCCAATTATTTAAAGAATTCAGTGATCTTTTTGCATGGCAATATGAAGACCTCAAAGGTTTTAATCTTTCCCTTGCTCAGCACACTATTGAATTGGAGCCTAATGCAAAACTAGTGAGGCAAAAGCAAAGACCTGTTAATCCCAAGCTTGAGCCACTTATGCATAGAGAAGTGCTCAAATTGATAAAAAGTGGTATCATCTACCCCATCAAGCATACTAGTTGGGTTTCCAACCTTGTGCCCGTAAGGAAAAAGAATGGGGAGTTGAGATTATGTGTTGACTTTAGGGATCTCAACAGAGCCTCTTTAAAGGACCGCCATCCACTACCCTCTATGGAACAAATTTTACAATGTGTCTCTAGATCCGAGAGATTTTCATTATTGGATGGCTATTCAGGATACAATCAAATCCTAGTTAAAGAAGAGGATCAATACAAGGCTGCATTTACAACCAAGTGGGAACTATGGATTATCAAAAGATGCCCTTTGGTTTGTCAAATGTAGGTGCTAATTTTCAAAAAGCAATGGATATGGCCTTTAAAAGCCTCATGTACAAATTTTTACTGGTCTACTTAGATGACATAACTGTCTATTCTAAACATGCAACAGATCATATCAAACATCTGAGGAAAATCTTTGAAATATGTAGAGAGTTTGGGATATCTCTTAATCCTAAGAAATGTGTGTTTGTAGTTCATGAGGGGAAATTGCTAGGATATATAGTGTCCAAAGAAGGAATTACAGTAGCTCTTGAGAGAATTGCAGCTATCTTAGAGCTACCATTGCCACATCATAAGAAAAGTCTCCAATCTTTCATAGGAAAGATTGATTTTGTTAGGTTTTTCTTGCCTAATATTGTAGATTTATTGAAACCTTTGATAGCCATGTTAAAGAAGAGTTTAGCCTTCAACTGGACTAAGGAATGGAAAGCCAATTTCTAGGATATCAAAGAGGCCTTGACAATAGCTCCTACAATCTTAAACCCAATTTTCAGTAAGGATTTTATTCTTTATGCTTATGGAGGTTCAGATGCTATATTTTCTATGTTGACTCAAGAGAATTCAGATGGGTTGGAGCAGCCTATTGCTTTCTTCAGCAAAGGTTTAGAAGAGTATGAACAAAGATACTCTTTTGTGGAAAAACATGTACTTGTTGTGGTAAAGAGCCTTAAAAAGTTTAGATATTTATTGACCCATAGAAAGGTACATTTGAAATTTACTCATCCAAGTGTCAAATTTTTTTTTCTTTCCAAAGACCTAAATGAGAAAAGAGCTGGTTGGATTACCAAAGTGATGGAATATGACATTGATATCCAAACCACCAAGCTAGTTAGAGGAAGAGGTCTTTGTGAGCATTTGGTAGAGGATGAAAGTTCAAAGAAATCAGAGCAAATAGATGCATCTCTGGTTGTGCATTCTATAGAAGAACATGCCAAGACATCAGGTTGGTTTCCTAACATGATTCATTACTTGAAAACATGACAATGTCTTGCAGGCCTAGATTCAGTAGGAAGAAGATATTATAGATTACAATCTGTTCCTTTTGTGCTGATAGATGAAGTTCTTTTTAGAAAGGATCAAAATGGTGTCCTTTTGAGATGTATTGGTTCAGAAAAGATAGCAGATGTCCTATTTGAATTTCATGATGGACCTTTTGGAGGTCATTTTTCTCCTAGGACCACTACTTTTATAATCATGAGGGCTGGATACTATTGGTCATCTATCTTTAAGGATAGTCATGATTATGTGAGAAAATGCATCAAATGTCCTATGTTTGTAGGGAAAGAAAGGCTTGCAGCTCTACCCCTTTAGCCAATCAGAACTAAACAACCTTTTATGAAATGGGGTATAGACTTTATTGGCATGATCAATCCTCCATCTAGTGCAAGACACAAGTGGATAATCACTGCAACAAATTATTTCACTAGATGGACAGAGGCAATTTCCTTGAAAGAATCAAATGAGAGTGCTATCTTAAATTTTTATGATGATATAATTCACAGATTTGGCACTCCAGAGTCCATAATATTAGATAATGCATTGGCATTCACAAGCCTCAAAGTCTCAGAATGGGCAATCAAAAATGGCATTTATCTGAATACCAGCTCAAATTACTACCCTCAGGGCAATTGTTTGGCAGAATCAACTAACAAGAACTTGATTAGGATAATTAAGAAGACTCTATAGGATAACCAAAGGGATTGGCATACTAAATTAAAATATGCCTTATGGTTAGATAGGATTACCCCAAGAAAATCATTGGAAATTCTCCTAATGTGCTAGTATATGGGAAAGAAGCTAAGTTGTCCATTTTAACTGAATTGCCAGCTTTGGACCTAGCCACTCAATATGTCCTATTTGAAGAAGGAGATCCCTTACAAGTCAGGTATGCTCAGATTATAGAGTTAGAAGAACTCAGAGATAAATCCATGAAAGATATGGAGTTCCATCAGATACAAACAAAGAAAATTTTTGATAAGAGAGCCAGGGCTAGAAATTTCAAAGTTGGAGATGTAGTTCTCAAATGGGATGAGTTCAGATCAAAGCCTGGTAGACATCCAAAGTTTGATTCTTTCTGGGGTGGACCATTTGTTATTACAGAATGCAAGGGACCCAATGATTTTCAACTATCAACTCTTGGAGGAGATGCCTTGCCTATTTCAGTTAATGGATTCCACTTGAAGCCTTGCTTTGAGGTCAATCCTTCCTTGTTAAATCTTTGTGAATATCTTTCTTGCTTTCTTTCCCTATTTTCTAGGTTAGTTTTTCCTATTTTCTAAGAAGTGCTCGTGCACATTTTTGTTCCTCCCAATTCTAGGTCTCTATCTCTCTGTCAAAAGTTTTGTGTTCAATATGATGACTCCTATGCCCAATGGATTGTGTCTAGGACTACTGATCAATGTCTAGCAGGCTGACATCCAAGAGAAATCACCAAAATGTTACCCAATTTTCCTGTTCCATGTAAATATGGTTGGGCTGATTCTACCCAGGGTTTGCATTTTAATCTTGTTAAGCACCTCTGAGAATTTCATGGCTCTGTGTCTTGCCCTTTGGTCTCTGCAATTTATTTTAATTCCCTAGTTTACAGGTTTAAATTTTTGAAAATCTAGCCGTTGGTGCCAGAAAACCCTAAAAACCCTTTGGCATGTTCTAATTTGCTGTTACCTTTTTTGGACACTAAAGTCTCCATTTTCCATGTGTGCTTTATTGTCTAAGGCTAGTTGCAAGATCTCTAAATCCACTGCAAAATATTCTTTTCATTCCTTGACTACATGAATGCCTTTTGTTCGCAAGATCTCCCAGGCAGAAAGCATATTCCCTTTTCATTTAGTGACTCAACGACTTCCTTCAGTCGTGTGATCTCATAATCAAACTCATGGTTAAAACTTTATTCAGTGACCTCACGAATGGAGTGTTTGCGTAATCTCCAGACTTGACCAAGGTTGAGATAACCTTTCAGCAACTTGGCAAATTCCTTTGGTTGCGCAATTGCTAAATCACTCAGAGTTAAGTGCTTTTGTCAAGTGGGTTTGATGCCAGGTCATGCCAACATGTTTGATTCTGATTGGTCATGGGCTCATGATGTGGAGACTTGTCAGCATGGCCCATTGAGCTGTCTTTCCTTTTTAATCCAATAGTTGGCATATAATCTCATGGAATCTTCTGAGCCCATGAGATCATGCGCTAGCTATTGATCTTTCTTTATCATCGAAGCTCCAAGAGGTGGGTCCTTTCTTGGTGACGTGCCCATGTTTTATTGGTTGCTGGAGTAGGACAATTGGAAATACTTAGTGCTGAGGAGGCAGTAAAAAATGAATGAAAGTGTGACACATGGCAGGTCTGGGCCCTTTTTATTAAAATGTCAGTGGTGATTATTTTTTGATTAAGAAGGCTAATCTCTTTTAATCCAATGGTTTTTGTATGTTCGTAAGAATTAATCTCCTTCCATGAGATCATGCACCGACCGTTGATCTTCCTTCCAATGTAGTGCTTTAGTTGTCAGTGGGTCCTCTGCCATGTAGTCTGATGTGTTTGCTCCTAATTAGTTGAAGGTTATGATGTGGACCTATGTGAGAGTGGGCCTATTGAGATATCTTAACTTTTGATCCAATGGTTGTCGCATGATCGCATGGAATATTCTTAGCCCATGCGATCATATGCCAGCCATTGATTCTACTTTATTACCAAGGCTCTATCAGGTGGGTCCTTTCTTGGTGATGTGCTCATTTTTTATTGGCTGGCTGAACGATGACATGGTTTCTATTAGTGGGTCCAAGTTTCTTAATCGGGGTCCCAATAAAGTAAGATCTAAGGTGATCGCGTGTTCACATGGAATCTTCTGAGCCCATGCGATCATGCACCCACTGTCCGATGTGAGGCCAAGATTCTTCTATCTTCTGAGGTGTCGGTTGTGTTGAGATGGTCTTTTCTCATTGGTTCCGATTGGTGATGTGGTTGTTGACCTTTCAAAGGGTTTGTGACTATTGTGGAGATTGATTTGAGCCATTTGATCTACCGGGAAGGAGTGATATCAATGGCCATGTTTTAAACTTGGACCTACTAGCCGTTGTTTCAAATTTAAATATATCTCTACAGGGTTTCATGTTGGTTTGATCCAGTGAACCATGAGCGACAAAAAGGTAGTTCAAAATTAATTTTCTCAAGATGATTGCAGTTGGGAAAATGATGCAAAGATCTGGGTAGCTGTCGCAGGTTGATTCTTGCTTCCTAAGAGTACCAATTTGAACATTCATGGCAAGCCTGAGTTGCAAAGAGGTAGATAGATCAAGGTGGCTTGTTTGCAGGCAGATACAGTACAGGGATAGGCACACAACATAGTAGTCTAATTGGTTGAGATATTTTCATGGGCATTTATGTTCAGACTTGATAGAATTAGGGTTTGTCATTATTCTATGAAAATCTATAACCCTAGTTAGGTTTTTTGGCTCCTACCTGTGTGCAATTAAGGAGATGTATATATTGTTTTTTGGAGCTTTTAGAGCTAAGAGTTGACAAATTGTAAAAGGAGAGTTTTCTTTCTTAGAAAGTTACCCATTGCATTCTTTTTGCCCTCTGAATTTTTTACATTATGTAATCTCCCATTGATTGTTTAGATATTGCAAAGGTATTTTGTGACATTCTTTCTATCCCTATGCCTTCTTTTCTAGATTTTCTCTTAATGAATAAAGTATGTGTATTTTTTCAGTAATATCTTAGGGTTCCTAATCCCTCTTTCTTTCTGCAATTCATTTGTATTCCTATGGATTATTGGGTTTGAATGATCTTGTGGGTATACTTCAACCCCTTGATAATCTGTCTCATTCCTATACCTAGTTGTAGAGGTGAATTTTTTTTGCAAGTTATAGATTGTGTCTAAATTCTTAGGAATGCTATTGTTTGTGAAATTCTCTCTTTCCCTGAATAGCCTCTTCCTATTGTGGACCCTACTATGAAATATTGATGCAAACCTATTTAGTGAGTTGTGATCTCCTAAACCTAAGTTGGTGCACTGATTTCATCCTCTATACTGAAATTCATACCTTATTTTCGGTGTATCACCTAGTAGGATAGTTTGCTTTTAGTTATTTCCCTTTCATGCATTCCTTCTGTCCCTTTTCCCCTCAAGATTTACTTTCCTGTCAAGAAGAAAATTAAGGTGATTATCCAAGAGGAACCAGCCTAGAACCTAGAGGTCTCATCTCAATTAGCATAGGTCCCACACTTGGAGATGATTCCCATGTTATACTAAGTTATCGAGACCAAGAGAGCTTGAAACCAGGGTGCAAACTTAGTGTATAACAGTTGTTATGAAAGATGATTAAGAGGAAGAAGAAAAACATGAAGAGACAACATTGATCTCTAAAGTAAATAGAAATGATACATGGATCATAAAAAATGGCTGTACACATCATATGATTGGTGATGTAGAGAAATTTGATCAAATTGGTGAATACAATGGAGGATCTGTTGGAATGGGCAATGATGCACCTTGTATGGTAAGAGGTAAAGGTTCACTAATGATTAATGATAGAATAAAATGTGAAAATGCATATTGGGTAGATGGATTGAACTATAATTTGATAAGTGTGGCACAACTGAACAATTTAGGCCACTGACTTGCTTTTGAGAGCAAAAAGGTGAAAATTTATGATGATGGAGGAAGACTTGTCAGAACTAGTACACAATCTAGAGGTAACCTATTTTATCTTAATATTGATCAGTCTTCTTGTTTGTTAATGAAGGATGCAGATGCATGGTTGTGGCATAAAAGGTTATGTCATGTGAATTTTGAGAACATGATCAAGATTAGTAAAAAGAGAAGAGTTAGAGGTCTGCCTAACTTGTCAAAACCTGATCATGCTATGTGCCATAAATGTCAGAAAGGTAAGATGACTAAGTATAGTTTCAAAAGAAAAGAATACTCAACAAAGGAGATACTTGAGCTGGTTCATATCGACCTGTGTGGTCCTATGAGAACTCAAAGTTGTTCTGGTGATAGATACTTTATTCTTTTTGTTGATGAATATACTAGACTGATGACCGTTATGTTCTTGAAAGAGAAATCTGAAGCTTTTAAGATGTTTAAATGGTATAAAGCTAAGGTAGAAAAAGAGACTGGTAAAGAAATAAAATGCTTAAGATTTGATAGAGGAGGTGAATTTATCTCTGATGAGTTTACTAATTTCTATAATGAGCATGGTATTAATAGATGGGTCTCTACATCGAGGACACCTCAGCAAAATGGCATTGCTAAAAGAAGGAACAGGTCAATAATTGACTGTGCTAAAACAATGATGATACAAAAGAATGTTGCTCAGACATATTAGAGAGAAGCTGTCAGCACAACTGTATATGGTCTTAACCGAGTACAACTGAAGGACACCAACCAGACACCTTATGAGCTATGGTTTGGACATAAACCTACTATAAGTTATTTTAGGATTTTTGGAAGTAAATGCTTTATTCTGAAAGATGAGAGGAATGGAAAATTTGATTCAAAAGGAGATGAAGGGATATTCTTAGGATATTCTACTAAAATTAAAGCCCTTAAATGTCTGAATAAAGTTACAAATAAGATAATTGAAAGTACTAATGTCTGTGTTGATGAGTTTGATGACAAGAACATAGAAGATAGTAGAAAGGAACTGAAAGACTATGGTAGATTCACTTACATTGAACAACCTAATTATCTACCAAAGTTGCAACCTGTTATAACAAGTCAGTAGGAAAATAATGTAAAGAAATAGGAAGAACAAACTGATGAACAAGATGGAGCTACTGAGCAAGCTAATGAACCTGAATAGGATGAACAAGAAAGAAGAGACCGAGTACTAGAAAGATTTGTCAGGAGACATCATCCTGAGACACAAATTATTGGAGACAAACAAGCTAGAATGCAAACTAGGAGCAAAACAAGATAAGGTACATTTCTAGTTTGTGAATTTGAATCGAAAAAATGTGAAAGTTGCATTGGAGAATGATGAATGGATTAATGCAATGAAAGAGGAAATAGAGAAAATAGAGAAGAAAAAAACTTGGGGTTTAGTACCCCGACCTAATGACAAGAATGTTATCGGTACTAAATGGATATTTAGGAACAAGTAGAATGAAAATGGTGAAGTTACAAGAAATAAAGCTAGATTAGTATGCAAGAGATATGCACAGGAAGAAGGCATTGATTATGGTGAAACTGTTAGAATAACTGAGAGGGGGGTGAATCAGTTATCCAAGTCCCAAAACAAAATGAATAATCCAAAGTACTGTTTCTCTAATTTCTGACAGTCGGTAAACATATATATGATTCACTGCCAGTGTTTTTACCGATCTTTAGTTAAGACTCTTAGTAATTACTGATTAAATAAAATAGATAAAGTGTAAAGTATGATAGCAAACAAATATCACAATCAACACATAACACACTGATTTAACATGGAAACCTTGTTAAGGGAAAAACCACTTGGGAACCAACAACCCAAAAATTTCACTCTTCTGAAGTAAGGCCTGTGAGGACCCAACCCTGTTAAAGGTTACAATACACACTGTTAGGTGTGACCTGGTTAGAGGATTTTACACTAGAAGTTATCTTTCAATCTTCTGTCACTCACTGTGCTGATTTATAGGATAACAATGTTTCACTTGTTAGAATGAAACACAAATAAGACTTAAAAGTCCACTCGGTTAAGAGATTTTCACTATTTACAATTATTAGAAAGTAACAGTAGGTTGATCTACCTTAATACAACACATTTCCATTATAGATCAGTGTTTTTATCTTACTAATATTTCTGACCAATATATCACTTCAAATCTTAACATCAATTCCACTTATAGTCACTCGGTAATATGCTCTATGTAGCTCGATTTGTTCATTGTGTAGCTCAGTTTCTACAGCTCAGTTCAGCAACTTGTTTGATCATAAATGCATGAATGCTAGTTCACACTCCACTCCTGTAGCATCTCCTTCTTCTTTTTCTTCTAATTACAATGTATTTTCTCCTTTAAATAAACATGTAAGCCGTTTTATTTTCATCCATCAGATTTTGCTGCTTAATCATATCCACTAGTTTTGCCACTTAAAACTTCCTCAGCTGATGTGTCATTGACATGTTTCAATCTCCTATTAGAAATGAATGAAAAGTATTTTGGCAATCATTCTATAGCAATTGTCGTTGCATTCATGACTTGGATTGTCATTGATGTCAACACAGTGATATTCTGGATATCAGCAAGAAAGCAGGTACAATTTTGTTTTGCGCACATCTTGTATTGTAGATTTGATTTTGTGTGGTTGAAGGTATGTTCTTTGGTGTGTTATTAACCTATGGTTAATAGCACAAAAATAAATTCATTCATTCATAAGAGTTATGAGCATTTTGGTGAAAGCAGTGTTTAGACAGTGTTTCTGTGTAGCGATTTTCAGAAATCGGAGGATATCTCTTAGCTGGGATGGAATCTAATTTTGTGTAGTTAAAGGGATGTTGGAGACTCATTAATGATGACATGGTTCATAGCGCAAACTTCAAAGATATGTTTGAAGAAAGTTACAGTATTTGGAAGTTGACAGTTTTATGTGAATTTTGTGTGTAGCGTGTAGAAATTATTATTTTGTAATTGAGAACCGACTCATTTGTAATTATTTGAGTTTGGTATATAAGAAGGAATGTGTTCCTTGTTGTAATATGTATTGTGAGAGTTGAGATGCGAATATATGCATGAAGTGAAGAAAAAAGCTAATTCAGTGATGAAGGAAGACTTGTGAGTACATAGATCAGGAATTGTGATCTTGTGTAGAAGAGAGTGTGGTTTTGGCACAGTGTGAAGGAGGTAATATATTTCATATTATTCTATTGAATAATTCTAATATCTTTTGGATAGTGGGTTCAGAGATCTTGCCTTGAAGCTGTTTGGGCAGTGGGTCCTTCTGTCTTCCATAAACTCTTAATCGGGTTAGAATCTTTTAACAGGGATTCAAAATCTCCTAACAGGGATTTATATGTACTAAATGTATTTCATAAGACTCCTAACAGGGTCCATCCTCTAACAAGGAACTTTCATATTAGTGCATCATTTTGTGGGCATCATTCCCACCGGGGTTTACTCTTTTCAAGAGGTTCCCTAGTCAACATATCTTGTGTTATTGTGCAATTGTGTATGGTTATCTTTCTATGGTTGATTACTACATTGATTATATTGTTTAAAGTAGTTGAATGGTTAAATTATTAGATAACTGATTCACCCCCCCCTCTCGTTTATCTTAGGGATCTTTACTTTCTAACAATAGGTATCAAAGCAGCAGGTCCTTGAAAGAAAAGTTTAACAACTTAAGGAGATCCATGGTGAATTTCAGGAAAGAAAGCCCTAAGTTTGATGGAGTAAATTTTGACAACTGGAAATAAAATATGAAGACACATCTATTGTGTTTAGGACCAAGTTATTGGTTGATTACAAAGAATGAGAAGACTATCATTGAGGAAGACAATCTAGAGGCAGGAACTAAAGATGAGCTCGATCTATTCATGTGTAACATACTTGCAAGAGAAGTACTTTTGTCAGCACTACCAGAGAATGAATACAGTCAGGTAAGATGTTTGAAAACATCTCATGCAATTTGGAAAGCTTTACATTATACTTTTGAAGGTGATGAACATGCAAAGAAGGCTAGATTACATAATTGGATTTGTGCATTTGAAGATATCAGAATGATGGAAGATGAATCTATTAGAAGCTATATTGGTAGGATGTCTGAGATTGTAACAGGAATAAAGTCTTGTGGAGGTGATAAGATAGAGAATGAAGTGATATGGAAAATTCTGAGAACTTTGACACCAGTATTCAAGCAGACAACATAGATGATTGAACAAGTGATACCTTGTACATTGAACTTTTCAAGAGAGACTCTTCTTGGAAGATTAGAAACAATAGAGATGAATTTGAGATTATCAGGAGAGCTACCTAGAATGGAGACAACATTCAGTGCTCTTAACATTAGACCTACATTATCAAGTAGTACTAGTGTGAGTGGAGATTATGCCAGCAGTAGCAGATCTAAATCTGAGGAAGATAAGAAGATTGAAGAAGGTATTGCATTACTTGTAAAAAGAGAACCAGATGGTAAGAAAATCTTTAAATGTTGGACTTTTCAAGAATATGGTCATTTTGCATCTAAATGTCCTAAAAGAGTTAATAAGTATAGAAACAACTTTAAACCTAGGATATCTAAAGAATGTTATTATGCAAATGATGAAGATCTTGAAGCAGGAATTGAAAGAAATTTAAGTGACAGTGATAATGATAACTTTGAGGAAATAGGATTTGTAGCAATTAAAGAAGAAAGTTCTGAATCTGATGAAAGGGAAGAAAAAGCATTAGTTTCTCTAGTTGAAAAGAAATCTGATTGGATTATAGACAGTGGTTGTTCACATCATATGACTGGAGATAAAAGAAAGTTTGTTAAGTTAGACAATTATGATGGAGGAATTGTTAGAGTTGGTAATAATGCACCTTGTTTGATTAAGGGTAAATGATCTATTTCTCTTGATGGAAAGACTAACACTGATGATGTTTACTTTTTTGATGGATTGAGACATAATCTACTAAGCATTGGACAATTGGTTGATAAGGGTTATCAAGTTTGGTTTGCTGAAGAAACTTGTGTGATAAAAGATAGAGATGGAAATCTGATTGGAAAAGGATCCAGAACTAGAGGTAATGTATTTTAGTTGAATCCTACTGAGATGACATGTTTGGTAACTAAGATTGATGACAGTTGCTTATGGCATAAAAGATTTTGTCATATAAACTTCGATAATATTGTCAAAGTGAGTACTACACTTGCGGTAAGAGATTTACCTAGAATTATGAAACCTACTAACATGATTTGCAAAGAATGTATGATGGCAAAGCAGAAAAGGAGTTCATTTCCCAACAAGAAGTTCACATCGACAGAGAAGCTAGAGATTGTTCATATAGACTTGAGTGGTCCTACTAGGACTAAATGATTCTATGGAGAAAGGTACTTTATGATTCTTGTTGATGATTTTACAAGGATGATGTGGATTGCATTTTTGAAAGAAAAATCTGAAGCATTTGATAAATTTAAGATCATGAAAAGAAAAATTGAAAATGAATCTGGAATGAAGGTTAAGTGTCTAAGATCTGATAGAGGTGGTGAATTTACATCTAGAGAGTTTAATACTTTTTGTGAAATGAATGGTATTAAGAGACAACTTTCAGCCCCTAGAACACCAGAACAAAATGGTATTGCAGAAAGAAGGAATAGGTCAATAAATGAAGCAGCAAGAGCTATGTTGTTTGAGAATGATTTGGCCAAGACTTTTTGGAGAGAAGCAGTGAACATAGCAATATACACTATGAACATAGTACAAATCAGAGCAGATACAAACAAGACACCTTATAAATTATGGTTTGGACATGCACCCTCAGTTAAGTATTTTAGAATTTTTGGAAGTAAATGTTATATAAAGAGAGATGATGATATAGGAAAGTTTGATCCTAGAAGTGATGAAGGAATATTTCTTGGATATTCTTTGAAAAGAAAAGCATATAGATGTTATAACAAAAGAACTAAGACTATTGTTAAAAGTGCAAATGTCAAAGTTGATGAGAAGTTTAAAATTCAGGAAAGAATGCTTGATTATGAATCTGATGGAGAAGCACAACCTCAGCCTAACATTGAAAATACAGAATTATTTTTTGAAACTAACAGTGATTTACTGAATGAAAGTCATACTGAAGAAAACAGAGAAGAAAATAGAGAAGAAAGCAGAGAAGAATCTATAGTTGGAACAAGATCAGTAACTATGACACCTAACAGGTATATTTCAAGACATCACCCTATTGAGCAAGTTATTGGAAGTTTAGACATAGGAGTTTTGAATTGAAATTGTTAAGCAAAATAAGATCTGGGAATATATTTTCTGCTATAATATATAATGTCTGGTTATATATATAATGACTGTATATATATTATATTGAAATATTTATTATGTAGTGATCGCAGATTGTAGAAGCTATGCCGTGGTAATTGATTTTTCTACAAATCTGCGATCATAGCATATAAGTATGCTTGTAACAGTCACCTTTATTAGACGTGCCTTTTCATGCTTGAATGGACACAACTGTTGGTCGCTGATGTATTAACATAAGCGACTATTAACAACAGTCACTTATGTTAATACATAAGCGACCGGTTTGTTAGCCAATACACAAACGACCGCAGTTAATCAAATACAGTGTCATTACTATTATGAATGACATCGACTTGTTAGTCGATACTTATATTAATGTGAATATCGAACATAGTTTGATTTACTTCAATATGATATTAACATATATTGTTATGTTATTATCATTATTATATTTCATCAATATAATAATGATAATAAGATAATAATAATACAATCACAATTCTTAAGATATAATCATGGTATACTATAATATATATATAATAATAATATGAATGAAGCTATATCTTAACAGAAATAAGATACATTTATGTTTGATTTCTCAAATTGAACCTAAGACTACTAATGAAGCTTGTGAAGATGAACATTGGATTAATGCTATGAAAGAAGAAATGGAGCAGATTGAAAAAAAAAAGACATGGGAATTGGTCCCTAGACCTAAAGACAAGAATGTGATTGGAACAAAATGGGTATTTAGAAACAAGATGAATGAACAAGGAGAAGTGATAAGAAACAAAGCAAGATTGGTATGCCAAGGATATTCACAACAAGAAGGAATTGACTATGAAGAAACTTTTGCACCTGTGGCTAGACTTGAAGCAGTGAGAATGTTTCTAGCATATGCAGCTTACAAGAAATTCAAAGTGTATCAGATGGATGTGAAGTCAACATTTCTGAATGGTGAATTGAAAGAAGAAGTCTACATTGAGCAGCCTGAAGGTTTTCCTTTGACACAAGAAGGAGATATGGTATGTAAGTTAAAGAAAGCTTTATATGGTTTAAAACAAGCACCTAGAACCTGGTATGGAAGATTGGATAAGTATTTATTGAAATTGGGATTTATAAAAGGAATAGCAGATAGTAACTTATACACAAAAGAAATTGAGAATGGTTTGTTGGTTATAGTTATATTTGTTGATGATATTATCTTTGGAGGAGAAGATGAAGCCAGTGACAAATTTGCAAATGGAATGAAGACTGAATGAGCATGATTGGAGAAATGAAATATTTTTTGGGATTACAGATAACACAAAGTAAGGAAGGTATATTTGTAAGTCAGACTAAGTATTTGAATGACTTATTGAAAAGATTTGGAATGGAAGATTCTAAACCTATTGGAACACCTATGGTAACTGGACATAAGTTATCTAGCAAAGATGAGACACCAACAGTTGAGCAGAAAAAGTACAGATCTATGATTGGAGGATTGCAGTACTTGACACATACAAGACCTGATATAGCACATTGAGTTGGGATTGTAGCAAGATTTCAAGCAGAACCTAGAGAATCACATTATGCAACAGTAAAGAGGATACTAAGATATCTGAAAGGAACAATGGATTATAGATTATGGTATGAAAATTCTGATGATTTTACTTTATGTGCCTATACTAATGCAGATTGGGGAGGTAGCATTGATGAAAAGAAAAGCACCAGTGGTGGAGCCTTTTTTCTTGGAGCAAAATTGGTCTCTTGGTTAAGTAAGAAGCAGAATTGTATTTCACAAAGTATAGCAGAAGCAGAATATGTTGCAGCAGCAAACAATTGTAATCAGATGATTTGGATGAAGCAGATGTTGAAGGATATTGGAATAAAGTTTGATGAGCCTATTTTTATACATTGTTGTAACACCAGTACAATGAGTATGTCAAAAAATCCCATCTTGCATTCTAAGACTAAACATATTGAGATCAAGTATCATGTTGTAAGAGAGAAAGTTGCAGAAAAAGAAGTAAGATTGGAGTACATAAGTACAAAGGAACATATAGCAGATATATTTACAAAGCCTTTACCTAAGGATACATTTATGTATCTAAGAGGTATGCTTGGGGTTATGCCCCAACCTATTTCTGAGAATTGATGCAGATGATTGCATCCGTCCAGTGGTATATGAGCCCTATCTTTCTTCTGGATTGGATGTTGGAACTTCCTCTATGGGGGAGTTTATGAGCTGAGTCATGAGGACTCTTGTTATTGTTATTTTCTGAACAGTGTCTTTTGACATTAAGTTTTTGTTGACTTAGTGATGGAATTTCTGTCATTGATGTCAATGGGGGAGAGATATACATGAAAAAAATTGTGGATTGTATGAGAGAGCTGAATGGGAAAACGAAGCAAGATTTGATTTGATATTTTGCAATGATGTTGCAGTATTGGATTTTTGGAACATTGGATATTTTTCATCTATGTTTATATCAATTCCAATGGGGGAGATTGTTAGGAATGAATGCAAAGTATTTTGGCAGTCATTTTGTAGCAGTTGTTGTTGCATTCATGACTTGGATTGTCATTGATGTCAACACAGTGATATTCTGGATATCAGCAAGAAAGTAGGTACAGTTTTGTTTTGTGCACATGTTGTATTATAGATTGGCTTTTGTGCACTTTATGGTATGTTCTTTGGTGTGTTATTAACCTATGGTTAACAATGCAAAAAGAAATTCACTCATTCATAAGAGTTATGAGCATTTTGGTGAAAGTAATGTTTAGACAATGTTTCTGTGTAGAAATTTTTAGAAATCGGAGGATATCTCTTAGCTAGGATGGAATCTGATTCTATGTAGTTAAAGGGATGTTGGAGATTCATTAATGATGACATGGTTCATAGTGCAAACTTTGAAGATATGTTTGGAGAAAGTTATAGTATTTGGAAGCCGACAGTTTTATGTGAATTTTGTGTGTAGCGTGTAGAAATTATTATTTTTTAATTGAGGACCAACTCATTTGTAATTATTTGAGTTTGGTATATAAGAAGGAATGTGTTCCTTATTGTAATATGTATTGTGAGAGTTGAGATGCGAATATATGCATGAAGTGAAGAAAAGAGCTAATTCAGTGATGAAGGAAGACTTGTGAGTACAGAGATCAGGAATTGTGATCTTGTGTAGAAGAGAGTGTGGTTTTGGCATAGTGTGAAGGAGGTAATATATTTCATATTATTCTATTAAATAATTTTAAGATCTTTTGGACAGTGGGTTCAGAGATCTTGCCTTGAAGCTGTTTGGGCAATGGGTCCTTCTGTCTTCCATAAACTCTTAACCGGGTTAGAATCTTTTAACAGGGATTCAAAATCTCCTAACATGGATTTATATGTACTAAATGTATTTCATAAGACTCCTAATAGGGTCCATCCTCTAACAAGGAACTTTCATATTAGTGCATCATTCCCACCAGGGTTTACTCTTTTCAAGAGGTTCCCTAGTCAACATATCTTGTGTTATTGTGCAATTGTGTATGGTTATCTTTCTATGGTTGATTACTACATTGATTATATTGTTTAAAGTAGTTGAATGGTTAAATTATCAGATAACTAATTCACCCCCCCTCTTAGTTATCTTGGGGATCTTTAATTTCTAACATCTCCTTCGTTAGATTTTCCTTGAATTTCGTTAGTCGTAGATCCTTGTAACAAACTTTGACTTTTCACCTTGAAATCATGTGAATCCAGCTCATCAATATCATTAAATGCTTTTTTTTTTCCCTTGGTTAACAAAGTAATCTATCAGTAAACCTTCATCGGTTAAACTTGTGCTCGGTATACAACACACTGTGTTGGTGTATACTATCTTCGGTGTTTATACTGAGATTCTTGGTAAACAATAAACTGTTCTCTTTTACCGACCAACACTGCTTTGTGTCTTTTAGTTTTGTTCTCCATAATAGATGAATACAACATACTAAAGTCAATATAATGAGATCAGAGACTCATCAATTAGTTATCCAATGCATTCCTCATCCTCATCTATTGTAACCATCATTCACCATTCTTCAGATGTCTCGATAATATAACTTACAAAATAAGTACTATCAAACTAATAAGAAACTAGTTGACATCAATGACAACATAATACTGATTTAACATATTGTATATCTATACAACCACTTTTCATTGTGATCTTCAATCACTATTTCAACAATCTCTCCAGTCAATTGTAAATCAGTTGTAGGTTAAACAATCTCTCCCTTTGGCATTGATGGCAACTCAAATAATATGAATGTGCCAAACACATACCAAACATATACTCTACAACTTTGTCTGTCATAAGCTCTCCCTTAGATAGTTCATCCTTAACTCTTTCTATTCTTTGTCTTGATAGTACAGATTCTCCCTTTCACTCATTCATATTTGCCTATTCTCTCCCTTTGACAACAATGCCAAATGAACAAAATAAACAAACATCCTTGTTGTCTATTCTACTTCATTGTATCTCAGTATACTGATATCTCCATCTGTTCTTCAAACTTAATCACAACCTTGAACTTAGTCAAAGTGTGATCTATGCTAGCATCAACATGAATGATCTTCTGCTATAATGAGATGATGCAGCATTCCAGATCACCTTAGTGACTGATAGACAGGGGACGGACCCTGAGTCTATTCCTCAAATATTCAAAAGTATCTTTCGGCAGAGGCTTTGTAAAAATGTCTACAAGTTGTTCTTTTGATGTTACAAATTCCAATTTAACTTGCTTTTCCTGCACTTGTTCCATTAAGTAATGATACTTAATTGAAATATGCTTTGTTTTTTAGTGCATTACCAGATTCTTTGATATGTTTATAGCACTACTGTTGTCACAATAGATAGTCACTGGATCAGTGATCACCTCATTCATACCTTCCAACACTTGCTTGATATAGGCTATATTTGAATAATTTGTTGTGGCAACAACATATTTTGCTTCAGCTATTGACTGAGAAATACAACTCTATTTCTTGCTTGTCCAGGTTACAAGTCTATCTCCAAAGAAAAATGCTCCTCCAGTTGTACTTTTTTTGTCATCCACATTACCAGCCCAGTCAGCATCGGTATACACTTTTAGTTCAAATTTACCATCTCTTGAATACCATAAACCATAATCTTCTGTCTTCTTAAGATATCTCAATATCCTTTTTGTAGCTATCATATGTGATTCTCTTGGATTTGCAAAAAATCTTGCAACTATACCAATAACATGAGCTATATCCAGTCTACTATGAACTACATACATCAGTTTACCTATCATGGATCAGTAAAGTGTTTGATTTACCTCGGTAGTCTCATCTTCCTTTGTCAACTTACATCCATTAGCCATAAGTGTTCCCACTAGTTTTGTATCTTCCATGCCGAATGTCTTCAAAACCTCCTTTATGTATTTTGATTGAGTGATGAAGATTCCATGACTGTGCTGAATCACTTGTAGTCCTAGAAAGAACTTAATCTCTCCAAACATTGACATCTCAAACTCTTTTTGCATTTCATCAGCAAATGATTTACACTCATTGTCTCTTCCTCCAAAAATTATATCATCTACAAAAATTTCAGCTATGATAATAGTATCATCAGTGTTACCTTTCATTTACAAGTTACTATTATCACTTATTCTGATAAATCCAATACTTAACAGATAGGTGTGCAATCTTTCATACCATGCTCTTAGTGCTTGTTTCAGTCCATACAGTGCTTTGTGCAGTCTACAAACCATATCTCAGTTGTCTGGATCTTCAAATCCTTCAGGTTGTTCAATGTAGACTTCCTCTTCAAGTATTCCATTCAAGAAGGTAGACTTGACATCCATTTGATATACCTTAAATTTCTTATGTGCAGCATATGCCAGTAACATTCTGACACCTTCAAGTCTCGCAATAGGTGCAAATGTCTCACCATAATCTATCCCTTCTTCCTATGCATAACCTTTGCATACAAGTCTGGCTTTGTTTCTTATCACTTCTCCATTTTCATTTAGCTTGTTTCTAAAAATCCATTTAGTACCAATTACATTCTTATCTTTAGGTTGGGGTACTAAGGTCCATGTCTTGTTTTTCTCAATCTGCTCAATTTCATCAGTCATTGCTTTGACCCACTCTTCATTATCCAAAGCAACTTGTATATTCTTAGGTTCAAATTCACAAACTAAGCAAGTGCCTTGTCTTGTTTTGCTTCTTGTTTGCATTCCAGCAGTCTTATCTCCAATGATTTGATCTTTAGGATGATGTCTTCTAACAAATATTGCAAGTATCCTAGATCTTCTATCTTGTGCATCCTACTGTTTATTCTGTTGTGCATTCTATTTTGGTTCATTAGCTTGCTTGGGAACTCCTCCTTGATCATCGGTATGTTCTGTCGGTTCTGTCAGTTATGGTACATTATTTTTCTGTTCAACGATTGAAGCAGTCTGTGGTGGTTGAAACTCAGGAAACTCATAGTAAGTGAACTATCTATAATCTTCTGGTTCCTTCATCTGCTCATTTGTGATCTTATCATTATATTCATCATCACAAACATTCACACTTTCAACAATTTTATCAGTCACCTTGTTCAGACATTTGTAAGCTTTGCTTTGGGTAGAATATCCTAAAAATATTCTTTCATCACCTTTGGAATCAAACTTACCATTCCTATCATCTTTCAGGATAAAACACTTACTTCCAAAGATTCTAAAGTAACTTACATTAGGCTTGTGTCCAAACCAAAGTTCATATGGTGTTCAGTTGGTGTCTTTCTTCAACTGTACTCAGTTAAGCACATAGATTACAGTGCTTACAGCTTCTCTCTAGAATTTTTGAGTGACATTCTTTTGTATCATCAGTGTCCTAGCACAATCAATTACGGATCTATTTCTTCTCTCAGTAATGCCATTCTGTTGTGGGGTTCTCGGTGCTGACACCTACCTTTGGATTCCATGCTCATTACAGAAGTTAGTAAATTCATCAGATATAAATTCACCACCTCTATCCAATCTAAGACATTTGATTTCCTTTCTAGTTTCTTTTTCTACCTTAGCCTTATACCATTTAAACATTTTGAAAGCTTTAAACTTTTCTTTCAAAAACATCACAGTCATCAATCTAGTGTAATCATCAACAAAAAGAATAAAGTATCTATCACCATAATAGCTTTGAGTTCTCATAGGTCCACATAAGTCAGTATGCACCAAATCAAGAATCTTCTTTGTTGAGAAGTCTTTACTCTTAAAACTAGATTTGGTCATTTTCCCTTTTTGACATTCATGGCATATAGTATGATCAGGCTTAAATAAGTTAGGAAAACCTCTAACTCTTTTCTTTTTACTGATTTTGATCATATTATCAAAGTTTACATGACATAATCTCTTGTGCCATAGCCAAGCATCTTCATCTTTCATAAGTAGGCAAGAGGACTCATCAATATCAAGTTGAAAAAGATTACCTCTAGTTTGAGTACCAGTCCCAACAAGTCTTCCTCCACTTTCATAGATTTTCACCTTTTTATTTTCAAACACCAGTCTGTGACCTAAATTGATTAGCTGTGCCACACTTAATAGATTGTAATTCAGTCCATATACCCAGTAAGCATTCTCACATTTTATTCTATCATTAATTACAAGAGTACTTTTACCTTTCACAATACATGGGGCATCATTTCCCATTCTTACAGATCCACCATTATATTCAACTAATTCATCAAACTTATCTACATCACCTGTCATATGATGTGTGCAGCCACTATCAATGATCCATGTTTCATTCTTGCTTATCAGTGAGATCAGGGTTGATTCATCTTGTTGTTCATCTTCTTCTGAATCTTCCTTCATTCCAACAAACACTACCTCTTCATCATCAGAATCAGACTCAGAGTTAGTATTTTCAGCTATATAACAGGCCTTTTTACCTTTGTCCTTTCAGTCATTTCTATTACTGTGTCAGTAGCTTCTGTTAACTTTCCTCCCATAACTTCCTTCAGATTTATCTCTCGGTTCATCATCATCATCATCATTTCTCTTCTGAGGACATCTAGCAGAAATGTGACCCACTTCCTTACAATTAAAACATGCCAAGGGTAACTTACCTCTATATCTCCCTTTACCTTTCGGTAATCTTCTAGCCAATTAATGCTTCAAGCTCATCAAGGTCATCATCAGTATCACTGTCATTATTATTTCTATTTTTCTTGCTAGGTTTCCCAATCTTTAGAGAAGACATGAAAGCAGACTCAATAGAAGGTACAACACTGTTATCAAAATTGTTCAACTCAAAAGTAGTAAGCTTACTGATCAGGGTATCAAGTGTAAGATTGGATGTGTCTCAGTTCTCATGAATTGCAGATACTTTGATTGCATAGATAGGTAGCAAGTTTCTGAGGATTTTGCTAATTATTGTCTCTTCTTCAATTACTCCATCAGAAGCTCGTATAGCATAAACAACTTCTTTAATTCTATTTGAGTATTCAACAATATTTTCTCCTTCTTTCATTCTCATTTCATCAAATTTTCCTCTCAAGCTTTCTGCTCTAGCTCTTTTGACATTTTTGTTACCACTGTATACTTGTTCTAGTCTATCCCACATTGCCTTAGCAGTAGTCAAACCTTTGATTTCTTCAAATTTAGTGTCAGTACAGGTAGCAGCAAGTTCCATCATTGCTACATTATGATCATGCTTGTCTTTTAGTTGTTGCATAGTTGGAGGACTAGTTGGTTTGCTGTAGCCAGTTGTCATAAAATATAGAGCATCTCCACCAATTCTAGCTATATGCAGTTTCATTCTCTGTTGCCATACTGAGAAGTTATCTTTGTTCAGTCTAGGCACTTCTCTCTTATTCATTTTGTGATCTTTATGCTCAAGTCCTTAAAACTCTGTTCCAAGCAACCAAATAGCTCTGATACCAATTATTAGAATAACTGAGAGGGGGGTGAATTAGTTATCCAAATTCCAAAACAAAATGAATAATCCAAAGTACTATTTCTCTAATTTCTGACAGTCGGTAAACATATATATGATTCATTGCCAGTGTTTTTACCGATCTTCAGTTAAGAATTTAGTAATTATCGATTAAATCAAATAGCTAAAGTGTAAAGTATGATAGCAAACATATATCACAATCAACACATAACACACTGATTTAACGTGGAAACCCTGTTAAGGGAAAAATCACCTGGGAACCGGCAACCCAAAAATTTCACTCTTCTGAAGTGAGGCCTGTGAGGACCCAACCCTGTTAAAGGTTACAATACACACTATTAGGTGTGACCTGGTTAGAAAATTTAACACTAGAAGTTATCTTTCAATCTTCTATCACTCACTGTGATGATTTACAGGATAACAATGTTTCACTTGTCAGAATGAAACACAAATAAGACTTAAAAGTCCACTCGGTTAAGAGATTTTCACTGTTTACAATTATTAGAAAGTAACAGTAGGTTGATCTGCCTTAATACAACATGTTGTAGTTACAAATCAATGTTTTTCTCTTACTAATATTTCTGACCAATATATCAATTCAGATCTTAACATCAATTCCACTTACAGTCACTCGGTAATATACTCTGTGTAGCTCGGTTTGTTCATTGTGTAGCTTGGTTTCTGCAGCTCGGTTCAACAACCTATTTGATCAGAAATGCATGAATGCTAGTTTATGCTCCACTCCTGCAACATCTCCTTATTCTTTTTCTTCTAATTACAATGTATTTTCTCCTTTAAATAAACATGTAAGCCGTTTTATTTTCGTCCATCAGATTTTTCCGCTTAATCATATCCACTAGTTTTGCCACTGAAAACTTCCTCGACTGATGTGTCATTAACATGTTTCAATCTCCTTCGTTAGATTTTCCTTGAATTTTGTTAGCCGTAGATCCTTGTAAAAAAATTTGACTTTTCACCTTGAAATCATGTGAATCCAGCTCATAAATATCATTAAATGCTTTTCTATTTTCCTCAGTTAACAAAGTAATGCGTGGGTAAACCTTCATTGGTTAAACTTGTGCTCGGTATACAACACAATCTGTCGGTGTATACCATCATCGGTGTTTATACTGAGATTCTTGATAAACAATAAACTGTTCTCTTTTACCGACCAACACTGCTTTGTGTCTTTTAGTTTTGTTCTCCATAATAGATGAATACAACATAGTAAAGTCAATATAATGAGATCAGAGACTCATCAATAAGTTATCCAATGCATTCCTTATCCTCATCTACTGTAACCATCATTCACCATTCTCCAGATGTCTCAGTAAGATAAATTACAAAATAAGTACTGTCAAACTAATAAGAAACTAGTTGACATCAATGACAACATAATACTGGTTTAACATATTGTATATCTATACAACCACTTTTCATTGTGATCTTCAATCACTATTTCAACAATCTCTCCAGTCAGTTGTAAATCAGTTGTAGGTTCAACATAAACATTTGCACCTATTGCTAGATTGGAAGGAGTTAGAATGCTACTTGCATATGATGCACACAAGAAATTCAAAGTCTATCAAATGGATGTGAAGTTAGCATTTATGACTGGTATACTTGAAGAAGAGGTCTACATAGATCAACCTGAAGGTTTTGTTAATCCAGACAACATAGACATGGTATGTAGATTATACAAAGCTCTATATGGTTTGAAGCAAGCACCGAGATCCTGGTATGAAAGGCTGCATACTTACTTGTAAGTATTTGATTTTTTAGAACAAGTGAAAATAGCAATCTGAATATGAAAGGTAATACTGATGATACTATTCTTATTGCTGAGATATTTGTGGATGACAATATTTTTGGAGGACAAGATCACATATGTAAAGCCTCTACTAATGAAATGCAAAAGGAGTTTGAAATGTCTATGTTCAGAGATTAAATTATTTCTAGGACTACAAGTGATTCAGCAGAGTGATGGGATATTCATCACACAATCTAAATACATAAAGGAAGTTTTGAAGATATTTGGCATGAAAGATGCTAAACCTGTGGGAACACCGATGGCTACTGGATGCAAACTAGAAAAGGAGGATGAAACTATAGAGGTAAATCAGACACTTTACTGATCCATGATTGGTAAGCTAATTTATGTAGTTCACAGTAGACTAGATATAGCACATGCTATGGGAATTATTGCTAGATTTTCTGCTAATCCTAGAGAATCACACATGATTGCTACTAAAAGAATCTTAAGATACCTGGAAAAGATAGAGGATTATGGCATTTGGTATCCTAAGGAAGGAAAGTTTGAGCTGAAGGTATACACCGATGCTGATTGGGCTGGAAATGTGGATGATAGAAAAAGCACCACTGGAGGAGTATTTTTCTTTGGTGAAAGATTTGTAACCTGGACAAGTAAAAAGCAGGCTTGTATTTCTCAGTCTATAGTTGAAGCAGAGTATGTTGCTACTACTACTAATTGCTCAAACATTACATACATCAAGCAAGTGTTGGAAGGAATGAATGAGGTAATCACTGAGCTGGTGATTATATATTGTGACAACACTAGTGCCATTAACATTTCAAAGGATCCAGTGATGCACTCTAAGACAAAGCATATATCTATTAAGTATCACTACTTAATAGAAAAAGTACAGGAGAAGCAAGTGAAGTTAGAATTTGTTACATCTAAAGAACAACTTGTAGATATCTTTACAAAGCCTCTATCGAATGATACATTTGAATACTTGAGGACTAGACTTGGGGTCCGCCCCCTATCTACCAGTCACTAAGGTGATCTGGATGTTGCACGAGCCTAATCTTATCTAAAGATCATTCATGTTGATATAGCATAGTTCACATTTTGAATCATGTTCAAGGCTGTGATTAAGTTTGGAAAACTGAAATAGATTGGGATATTAGTATATTGAGATACTGAGAATATAGTGAACAACAAAGCTGTATGTTTATTTGTTTCTTTGGCATTGTTGTCAAAGGGAAAGATAAATAATATGAAAGGAGCCAATGAGAACTATCTAAGGGAGATATAATCTACTAGCATTGAAGATCAATTATTGAGAATAGAAGTAGCAACAAGAGAACTGAAAAGAGCATATCTATGTTGGAAACTGCAATTGAAACAATTGTTGTATTGTTATTGATGTCAAACCTTAACTGGTAAGACTGTTGCTACTTAGGAAAGTACTATATCTATGGTGAGAAGGGAAAGAAGGGTTGGTAACAATAGCACCTAAGGAAAGGTTGAGTTATCTTGATACTACAAAGAGTACTTGATTATGTTTCACAATGATGAGACAATGCATTGTTTATCTTAGTTAAGTTGAAGACTAAACTGGTAGGCTTAATCGAGAAAAAGTGAAGGAATCATGTTTAAGCTCAGTTATAACAGAATCGACCGAGTTAGTGGATGCTGAGCAAAAATCCAGTGTCGACCGAGTATCATTAAATTGCCGAGGATGACAGTATTTGCCGAGGAAACAATTTTAGTAGTGATCAAGCATTTTACATGGAGACCGAGTGGATGATCACAGTATTGACTGAGCGTCATCAATTTTATATTTGAAGAGAATTCATTTTGGAGACGACATTGTTTGAATTCTTGGATTATGTAAACTATGTTGACTTTATTTATTGATTGTTTAGAAGCATTTAATGCTTTGTAAAATATTTTATTATGAGATTTGAGATGATTCTAGAAGAGGAAATGAAGAACACGAAGTGGGTAGATTCAATGAATCTGACCTAACCCTAAGATCTATGAAGGAGATTAAGTGGGAAAAGGAAAGTTAACCTGATAGAGGAAAGTATTAAGGAAGCTGAAGCATTAGGTATGAGAATGCATGGGTGAAGTAGATGCTGGAAGAACAGTAAGTTTTATTGACTGTATAAGTGAAAAGGCTGAAGGAAAAGTGTGGTGATTGCTTGAAGGAAAGTTTTGAGCAGATCAGAGATGGAGATGACAAAGTTTCAAAGTCAATAAACCAGCATTTGTGTATGGAATTGGATTTGATATTTGCAAAGTGAGTTGTATGTTTTCAGATCAATACTACTGCTACTTTCTAACCATTGTAACAGTAAAAATCCTTTTAACAGAGGTTGACCTAATAGTCATATGTTAAATCCTTTGAACAAGGTTGCATTCTAATGGAGTGTATGTAAGTCCTTTGACCAAGCTCACTTTTAAAAGTGTGATTGAAATCCTTTAACCGGGTCACACTTGACATTATGTATTGTAACCTTTGACAGGGTTGGCTTTTAACCGAGCTCACTTCAGAAGAGTGAAAAATAGTAGCATGTTACAAAGTGGTTTTTCCCATATTGAGTTTCCGCTATAAATCCTATTGTTATTACTTGTGTGAATGTTTTGGTTTGAAGATTTCTGTGTTTTACAAGTTAGAAATAGCTAGGTAGTGGACTGTTGAGTTATATGTTTCTATTATTGAATAAGTGGTGACCGAGTTTGTTTTGGTTGCTTGATTTGATTTAAAGTGAAGTTTTAAAAGTTATTTTATACATCAGGACCTGAGAACAACTGATTCACCCCCACTCTCTATTGTTCTAAATCATATTAACAATTGGTATCAGAGCTTTGTTTCTTATTGGTGTTTACAGAAAGAAAGTTTAAAGGGACTTGAAGCAAATGATCAAGATGTATAAAAAGGAGGTACTAAAGTTGAATAAGGAAAACTTCCCTGCATGGAAAAGCTTGATGAAGCTATATCTAGCCAGTATTGGTGACTTCGCAAAGCACTACATTGAGCATAACTATGTCACACCTATTGCACCTTTGACTGCCGAGGAAATGAGAGCCAAGCAAGAACAAAATCAGGCAATGTTGGAAATTGCATCTGCCCTAAGCTATCCATAATTTGAAGATGTTAAGGACGGCACAACTGCTAAAGATATGTGGGACACTCTTGCAAGGATCTATGGTGGTGATCAATATGTACTAAAAGCTAAAGTCAAGAGTCTCAGAGGTAAGTTTGATGAAATGAGAATGAATGAAGATGAAAACATTGTATAATATTGTGGTAGAATAAAAGAGGTTGTGAATGCTATTAGAGGAGCAAATGGAATTATTGATGATGAGACAATAATTAGAAAAGCGTTAAGAACCCTGCATCCTATATATGCTATTAAGATCTTAGCTATTCAGGAATCTAGATGTAACTCTGCAAATGTGCTTACTTTGGAAGGTTTGATTGGCAAGCTGACTACTTTTGAACTATCTAATTATGATAACTTCTCTGTTGGTAATCTTGGAAATGTTGAATCTACTTTTAAGTCATAGTTAGTTTTGAACAAGCCTAAGAAGGAAAAGGAAAGATGTAAAAGTGAAAGTGAAAGTGAAAGCGAAAGTGACAGTGACACTTCTGATGAAGATCTTGAAGATCTAGAAGTTCTTATGGCTAGAAGACTGAGAAGAGGAAAAGGAAAATATAAAGGTAAACTCCCTATTATATGTTTTGCATGTAATAAAGTCGGTCATATAGCTGCTAGATGTCCTGACATGAAGGATAAAGATGAGGAAAGAGAAAGCAGACATAGAGACATAAGAGATGAAAAAAGCTACCGAAGATACAAAGACTACAAAGGAAAAGGTAAGAAATCATGTTACATTGCTGAAGAAGAGACTGACATTGATAGTGATGATTTTGAAATTGAGGTTGTCGATGTTGCAATGAAAGATGAATCTGATGAGGATGAGAAAACTGCATTGATTTCCTATGTGAACAAAAATGACAAATGGATTATTGACAGTGGTTGTTCACATCACATGACTGGTGAAAAGAGTAAGTTTGAGACCCTACATCATTATAAAGGTAAAAGTGTAACATTTGGTAATGATGCACCATGTCCTGTTAGAGGAAAAGGATTGATTAAACTGACTGATAAGATCTCTTGTGAAAATGCTTATTGGGTTGAAGGATTGAATTATAATTTGTTAAGTGTTGCTCAGCTCAACAAAATTGGTTACCGAGTGGAATTTCATCACAAGAAAGCTAAAATATTTGAAGCTACTGGTGAATTGATTGGAAGTGGTGAGTAGACTAGAGGTAATTTGTTTTATCTTGACCTATCTGAAGAAATATGTATGATTGCACAACTTGATGACATTTGGTTATGGCATAAGAGGCTATGTGATGTTAATTTTGACAATCTGGTAGGGATAAGTAAGAAGAAGAAAGTAAGAGGCTTACCTAGATTGAAGAAACCTAAAAATGTGATGTGTAAAGAATGCCAGTTAGGAAAAATGACTAAGTCAAGTTTCAAGAGAAAATCCTTTACTTCTGAACACATTTTAGATTTGGTTCATATTGACCTTTGTGGACCTATGGGTGTACAAAGTTACTATGGTGCTCGATATTTTATCTTGTTTGTTGATGATCATACCAGGATGATGCATGTAATGTTTCTAAAGGAAAAATCTGATGCCTTTCAATTTTTCAAGTGGTATTTGGCTAAGGTTGAGAAAGAGGTACGTAACAAACCTGCACCTTATGCTGAGTCTCAGGTAAGCAATGTCGAGCAATAGATAGATGATGTTGAGCATCAGGAAAACAATACCGAGAGAGAACAAGAACATGGCAAGCTACAAGATAATGCTACTGAGGATTAGGAAGAGATTTCCGAGCATTCAGAAGCTGAATCTGACAATCTTGTTGGGGAACCTGATGAAATAGAAGAGAAAAATGCTAAACTTGTTTTGGCAAAACATGTAAGAAGACATCATAGGCCTTAACAGATAATTGGACATAAAGACACTGGAATACAAACCAGAAGCAAGACCAAGGATCCAACATTCTTATTGTGTGAGTTTGAACCTAAGACAACTAAAGAGGTGTTAGAAAATGAAGACTAGATACAAGAAATGAATGAAGAGATTGACCAGATTGAGAAAAATGAAACCTAGACTCTAGTGCCGAGACTGCAGATAAGAATGTTTTAGGAACAAAGTGGGTATTTCGAAACAAGTTGAATGAAAAAGGTGAAATCACTAGGAACAAAGCTAGACTAGTATGCAAAGGCTATGCACAAGAAGAAGGAATTGATTATGGAGAGACATTTGCCCCTGTAGCTAGATTGGAAGGAGTAAGAACTCTACTTGCATATGGTACTTATAAAGATTTCAAGGTATATTAAATGGATGTCAAGTCTGCATTTTTAAATGGTATACTAGAAGAAGAAGTTTACATAGAACAACTAGAAGGTTTTATTGATCCAAACAGAAGACACACGGTATGCAAATTGAACAAAGCTTTATATGGATTGAAACAAGCTCCTAGAGCATGGTATGAGCGGTTGCATAACTATCTGATACAGATTGGATTTTTAAGAACTAATGACACAAGCAATCTGCATATGAAGGATGAAGAAGGAAAAGGTATTTTGCTGGCCAAAAATTTTGTTGATAACATCATTTTTGGTGGACAAGATGCATTGTGTAAAATTTTTTCAAAAGAAATGCAAACTGAATTTGAGATGAGTATGTTTGGTGAGGTCAAATTCTTTGTTGGTTTACAAGTATATCAGATGACGAAGGTATTTTCATTACACAGTCTAAGTATGTTAATGAAATACTAAAAACTTTTGGAATGGAAGATGCTAGACCGGTGGACACTCCTATGGTTACTAGACAAAAGTTGTCTAAGAATGAGAAGTTAACCAGACTCTGTACAGATCCATGATTGGAAAACTGTAGTATGTTGTACATAGTAAACTAGATATTGCATTAGTTATTTGGATTATGGCAAGATTCTCTGCCAATCCTAAGGAAACACACATGATGGCAGTGAAAAGAATCATGAGATACTTGAAAGGAACTGCTGACTATGGGTTATACTACAAGAAGAGTGAAAATTTTGAACTTAGAGTGTATACTGATGATGATTGGGCAGGAAATGTAGATGACAGAAAGAGAATTAGTGGTGGAGCTTTCTTTCTTGGATAGAACCTAGTCTCCTGGACAAGCAAGAAGCAAATTTGCATTTCCCAATCTACTGCCGAGGCTGAGTATGTTGCTGCTGCAGTAAACTGTTCAAATTTGATATGGATAAAATAATTGTTGATAGGCATGAAAGAAGAAATCACTGAACCTGTTGTTATTTTCTGTGACAACACAAGTGCTATCAATATTTCAAAGAATCCAATGATGCACACTAAGACAAAGCACATAGCAATAAAGTATCACTATTTGAGGGAATTGGTACAAGACAGGGAAGTCTGAATGGAGTATGTGAATACAAAAGAATAATTGGCAGACATATTCACTAAAGGTTTACCTAAAAAAGCTCATGAGTACCTGAGAAGTCAATTAGGGGTCCTTCCCCTAACTGAGGCTGCCTAGACAAGCTAGGAGTGCTGCATCAAATATGCTATAACAGAATATTTGACACATTGATGCAGAAGATTGTCACACTTTAGGATTGTCCTAGAGCTATGAAGAAGAAGCAATGATAACAAATAAGTCATAAGCAAGATGACAGAGGGAGAAACACTGTGCTGAACATATATATCTACATCTATTGGATGTATGTTTTAGTTGCTACTTTGGCATTTTTGTCAAAGAGGGAGATTGAACTGAAATGATACTATAACACATGAACTGAAGAGTAGTGATGATGAACTGAAATGAAATATCAGGATAGAGGGAGATCCTGATACTTCTGATGGTCACATAAGTGAGATTTACTGATTCTGAATCAGAATGAAGCTAAGGATATTATAAATTTTCTCTGATGGATAGATAAGTTTTGGATTGGTTCGTAATCCATGTGTTATTCAGGTAATTTCATATGGTGTTTCCATCAATGCCAAAGAGGGAGATTGTTGAAAACTGCAATTGAAACAATTGTTGTATTGTCATTGATGTCAAATCTTAACTAGTAAGACTGTTGCTACTTAGGAAAGTACTATATCTATGGTGAGAAGGGAAAGAAGGGTTGGTAACAATAGCACCTAAGGAAAGGTTGAGTTATCTTGATACTACAAAGAGTACTTGATTATGTTGCACAATGATGAGACAATGCATTGTTTATCTTAGTTAAGTTGAAGACTAAACTGGTAGGCTTAACCAAGCAAAAGTGAAGGAATCATGTTTAAGCTAAGTTATGACAGAGTTGACCAAGTTAGTGGATGTCAGGCAAAAATCTAGTGTCGACCGAGTATCAATAAATTGCCGAGGATGACAATATTTACCGAGGAAACAATTTTAGTAGCGACCGAGTGTTTTACATGGAGACTGAGTGGATGATCACAGTATTGACCGAGCATCAGCAAGTTTATATTTAAAGAGAATTCATTTTGGAGATGACATTGTTTGAATTCTTGGATTATGTAAACCATGTTGACTTTATTTATTGATTGTTTGGAAGTATTTAATGCTTTGTAAAATGTTTTATTATGAGATTTGAGATGATTCTAGAAGAGGAAATGAAGAACATGAAGCGGGTAGATTCAATGAATCTGACCTAACCCTAAGATCTATGAAGGAGATTAAGTAGCAAAAGGAAAGTTAACCTAATAGAGGAAAGTATTAAGGAAGCCGAAGCATTAGGTATGAGAATGCATGGGTGAAGTAGATGCTGGAAGAACGGTAAGTTTTATTGATTGTATAAGTGAAAAGGCTGAAGGAGAAGTGTGATGATTGCTTGAAGGAAAGTTTCAAGCAGATCAGAGATGGAGATGGCAAAGTTTCAAAGTCAGTAAACCAGCATTTTTATACGGAATTGGATCTGATATTTGCAAAGTGAGTTGTATGTTTTCAGATCAATACTACTGCTACTTTCTAACCATTGTAATAGTCAAAATACTTTTAATAGAGGTTGACCTAATAGTCATATGTTAAATCCTTTGAACAAGGTTGCATTCTAATGGAGTGTATGTAAGTCCTTTGACCAGGCTCACTTTAACAGAGTGATTGAAATCCTTTAACCGGGTCACACTTGATAGTGTGTATTGTAACCTTTGATAGGGTTGGCTTTTAACCGAGCTCACTTTAGAAGAGTGAAAAATAGTAGCATGTTACAAAGTAGTTTTTCCCATATTGAGTTTCCACTATAAATCTTGGTGTTATTACTTGTGTGAATGTTTTGGTTTGAACATTTCTGTGTTTTACAAGTTAGATATAGCTAGGTAGTGGGCTGCTGAGTTATATGTTTCTGTTATTGAATAAGTGGTGATCGAGTTTGTTTTGGTTGCTTGATCTGATTTAAAGTAAAGTTTTTGAAGTTATTTTATACATGAGGACCTGAGAACAACTGATTCACCCCCCCTCTTTGTTGTTCTAAATCATATTAACAATTTGATGATTGGCATCACAACATTACAAATGTTGAGTAATGTAGTGATTAAACATATTAAGTCTATTCAACTTACAACATTTGTTTACAGAGTTTTAGAATATATGTTTGGTATGTGTATGGTACACTTCATATTACTTAAGTTTCCATCAATGCCAAAGGGAGAGATTGATGAACTACAACTAATTTGGAACCTAATTGAAAAATCTGTGATTTAAGATCATTGAGGAGTTGCTGATTAGATATGTAATATGATTAAATTAGTATTATGTTGTCATTAATGTCAACTAGTTTGACAACACTTATCTTGTAAGTTACTATACCAAAACATCTGAAGAAAGGTGAAAGAGATGAAGAACAGAGAAATCTACATGGGGAAGATGTAAATGTCAGATGAGGATAAGGAATACACTAAGTAACTTATGCATAAGGTCATTGACTTATGATATTGACTGTATTATGTTGCAGTCATCTATGATGAAGAATATAGCTGAAAGACACAAAGCAATGTTGTCGGTAAATGAAGCATTTTCAGTATACACCAACGGAGTGTAGTGTATATCGAGCACAGTGTTAACCGAGCTTGTATTCACCAACACATTTCTTTGTTAACTGAGTAGAATAGAAATGAATTAAAATAATCAATTTAGCTGATAAGATTGATGAGCTGGAAAGTGTATGAAATCTAGGTAATGGATAATGTTTGTTACGAAGATTGATGACTAACATAAATAAATGAAGATATAATGGAGCAGATTGAAACGTGTTATTGACACATCAGCCGAGGAAGATTAAAGAGGCAAAATCAACAAAGATGATTAAGTGGAAAAATCTAATGGAGGAGAAGAAAATGATTTACCTGTCTATATAAGAGACTGGAGATTTCATTTGAAAAACCCCCATTGGAAGAAGAAGATACTACAGGATTATTACGTGAAAAAGTTTTCATGCATTTCTGGTCATACTGGTTAGTGAGAACCGAGCTGTAGAACAAATACCAAGCTACAAAGAGTAATTAACGATGGAGAGTAAGTTGATACATTGTTGAATTTGAAGTGTTACATTGATCAGAAGGATTTTTATGAGCAAAATATTGATCTGTAATCTGCAATTGGAGTTTTATTAAGGAAGATCATCTACTGTTACATATTTAACCATTGTACACAGTCAAATCTCTTAACCGAGTGGACTAAGAAAGTCTCATGATGTCTCATTCATAGAATGAACATTGTTATCCTATCAACCCCATAGTGAATGCTAGTTGGACGTTAAATTCTAGTCTAAAATCCTCTAACAAGGTCACACCTAATAGTGTGTTTGTAACCTTTAACAGGGTTGGGTCTTCACCGACCTCACTTCAGAAGAGTGAATATTTTTGGGTTACCGGTCCCAGGTGGTTTTTCCCTTCACAGGGTTTCCACGTTAAATCTCTTGTGTTATGTGTTGATTGTGATATTTGTTTGTTATCATACTTTGCATGTTACATGTTAGATTTGATCGGTAACTATTATAAGTTATGGACTAATAATAGGTAAAAGCACAGACAGTGAAAGTATTCTATGTTTACCGAGTAGCAAAAATTGAATAATTTGTTTTGGATTATACATTTTGATTTGGGGCATTGGATAACTGATTCACCCCCCCTCTTAGTTATTCTAACATTTGAGAAGTTCAAGATATTCAAAGGTAAAGTGGAAAATGAGTTTGGATTAAAGATAAAATGTATGAGATCAGATAGAGGAGGAGAATTCACCTATGTCAGATTTTATGAGTCTTGCAAAGAACATGGGATACCGAGACATCTAAGTGCACCTAGAAGCCCTCAGTAGAATGGAATTGTAGAAAGAAGAAATATGATCATACTTGACAGAACGTGCACTATCATGATTGAAGGAAACATTGCACACACCTATTGGAGAGATGAGGTCAATACTTCAATCTATACTGTCAATAAAATTCAATTAAGGCTAGGCACAGACAAGACACCTTATGAGCTATGGTTTGGGAATGTACCTATATTAAAATACTTCAGAATATTTGGAAGCAAGTGCTACATCAAGAGAGATGAAGCTATTGGAAAATTTGATGCAAGAAGCGATGAAGGTATTTTTCTTGGTTACTCTACTAAAAGCAAAGCTTATAGATGTTTTAACTTAAGATTGAAGAATATCATTGAGAGTGCTCATGTAAATATTGATGAAAATTGTAAGATTTCACAAATGTGCAAATCCACAAAAAACCAAGATCACCTGCAAGCAAAATACCAGAAGCTGGAGCGAAAACCTGAGAGAGAGAGAGAGCAAGGGTTTTGAGAATCTCAGCAGAGTGAGAGCAAAATTATATTTCCCAAAAGTATGAACAATAATTACAAAAAGTGGCTTATAAGGTGAGAAACCCTAAAGCCGGAGAAAGCTAGGTTTGTGCATTTAATAATTAATAAACATATTAATTATTATGCACCTAAATGACAAGCTTAAGTGAAAAAAGAATAATAGTGACCTTTAATAATTAAATCAGATAGACTTAATTATAAAGGTAAATATACTATTACTCTAACACCCCCCCTTAAGCGAAGCTCAGGAGGAAACTAACCTAGCACAGCTAAGAAAGCAGGAAAATGGGTCCCGGCAACAAGGCCTGATCAGGTACCCAACAACAAAGAAATCTCTGTGAACCGGGGAAATAGAGAAAACCCAGTGGGAAAAACCCTACCCCAAAAAGAGATACAACAACATGCTGAAAAGAAACATGAAGGAAGGAAGGACTCAACAAGACCCCCCAAGGACAACTTCCGTCACCCCAAGCATAGAACGCAACTGAAGATAGCGCGGAGATGCAAAGGGTTTGGTGAAGATGTCAGCAACCTGCGCGTCAGTGGGAATGTACTCCAAAGTGAGAACACCATCCTGAATCTGCTGATGGATGAAGTGCATATGAAGCTCAATGTGTTTAGTGCGCTGATGCTCCACCGGGTTGCGGGAAATGTGAATAGCACTCTGATTATCGCACCACAGAACAGTGGGACGATCAGGAGGAAAACCAAACTCGTCATCAACTGCCGAAGCCATAAAATCTCCTGACTAGCATGAACTGCCGCTCTGTACTCAGCCTCTGTAGATGAAAGTGCTCGAGCGTTCTGCTTCTTGCACGACCATGTGATAGGACCAGAGCCAAGACAGAAAACAAAGCCAGAAGTAGACTTCCGATCATCAACATCACCAGCCCAATCTGAGTCAGTGTAGCCAACAATGTGAGGAGCCCCTGATGTGTAGTGAATGCCATACATAAGTGTGCCCTGAATGTATCTCAAAATACGCTTGGCAGCTTGCCAATGACTCTCATGAGGCTCATGTGAGAACCGAGAGACTAGACCAACTGCAAAGGAGAGATCAGGACGAGTGTGTGTCAGGTATAACAAACTGCCAACCAACTGCCGATACAAAGTAGCATCCACTGAAGGCGTAGTGCAAGAGGTAGACAAAGTAACACCCGACTGAAAAGGTGTGGGAGCAGGCTTGCAATCAAGCATATCAAAGCGCTGAAGCATGTCAAGAGCATACTTCTGCTGGTAAACAAAGATCCCAGTAGGTGACTGCACAATCTGTAGACCCAGAAAGAAGTGTAAAAGACCAAGGTCTGTCATCTCAAACTGCTCCATCAATGCGCACTGAACATCCTGAATCATAGAAGATGAGCTACCTGTGATGAGAAGATCATCAACATATAGCACAAGTATCAAAACCTCATCCTCAAGATGCTGAATGTAGACTGTAGGATCGGAATGACAGCGTGTGAATCCTGTAGAAAGCAAAAAAGAGTCCATCTTCTCATACCAAGCCCGAGGGGCCTGTTTGAGACCATATAAAGAACGCCGAAGTCTGCAAACCAAGGAGGAATCCTGCACAAATCCTTGAGGCTGCTCCATGTAAATCTCCTCACTAAGATCACCGTGCAAGAACGCACTCTTCACATCCATCTGAAAAATGGGCCATCCCTGAGAAGCTGTGAGGGATAAGACAAGGTGAATAGAGTTCATCTTGGCGACAGGGGCAAATGTCTCAGTGTAATCAATACCCTCAACCTGTGAAAAACCCTTCGCAACAAGACGTGCCTTGTACTTATCAATAGAACCATCAGCAGCAAACTTAGTACGATACAACCACTTGCATCGCACTAACTTTCTTCCCTTAGGAAGCGAACAAAGATCCCAAGTATGATTCTTCATCAAAGAAGAATACTCCTCCATAGCACTGTCCCACTCAGTATGTCCTGTCGCTGCCCCAAATGTCTGAGGATCACCACAAATAGCATGACTCAGAAGACTGGAACCTGCAATATGAGACCGGGTGCGACGAGAGGTGGAAGGGTCACCAGCCAGAGATCCTGCAGCATCAACTGTAACACGAGCCCATCTAGGCATCTGTGGAGGATCCTGTGGTGGAGGTAAATGGGGATCACCAAGATCATCATCCTCATCATCCTGAAACACAACTAGAAGAGAGGAGGGAGTAGTGGTGAGTGAAGTAGACTCTGGAAGCGGGGTATCTACTGCAGGAAGGCGCTCATCAAACTGGACATCCCGTCGAAACAGGACCTCTCTGGAATCAAAATCAAACAACCTATATGCCTTAACATCCTCGCAGTAGCCAACAAAAATGAGGTGTCGGCTCTTCCGCTCCATCACTTTCCTCTGAGCGTCAGGCACAAATGCCCATGCTTCACTACCAAAAACTCGAAATGAAGATACATCAGGCTTGACATGGGACCAAGCCTCCTCAGGAGTCATATGTCGAACTGCCTTGTGAGGCATCCGATTCTGAATATAGTTGGCACAATTGACTGCCTCTACCCAAAAGGACGAATCCATGGACCTGGACTGTATCATACAATTAGCCATCTCCCGAAGTGTTCTGTTCTTTCTCTCTGCCACACCATTTTGCTGAGGGGTGTAGGGCACTGAAAACTGATGCTGAAGACCATGTTCAGAGCAAAAATCTCGGAAAGCCTGGTTCACATACTCCCCCCCATTATCTGTGCGTATCCGGCGAATAGAAAGACCAGATTGCTTCTCCACAAATGTCTTAAAGACTCGAAATGAATCAAAGACATCAGACTTGTACTTCAAAAAGTACACCCATGTGCGCCTGGAGAAGTCATCAATAAATGTGAGCACATATCTGGCACCAGAAAAAGAAGGAGTAGGAAAGGACATGAGGTCACTGTGAATCAACTCCAATGGTGCCAAAGCACGAGTAGCTCGTCCCTGAGGAAAAGGATCCCTATGTTGTTTGCCAAGAACACAACCTTGACAAACCCCATCAGTGCAAGTAATCTGTGGAAGCCCAAGAACAAGTGCCTGTGTGCTCATCTGCTGAAGATATCTGTAATTGACATGGCCCAAACGCTCATGCCAAAGTCTACTCACTGAATCTGCATGTGCTATAAGACAGGAACCTGTGCCAACAGAAGACTCAAATCCATCAAATCTGTATAGGCGGGATGCAGTGTCAACACTCCCAGTAGCCACAATCATCTCAGTATCATGTAAGTCCCGAATAACCACATCATGTGGTGAGAACTCAACTGTCTTACCAGAGCCAGAGTGGCAAATCTGATAGATAGACAGAAGGTTCGTCGAAATGTCGGGGACAAAAAGAACATCCTGAAGAGAACCCCCAGCTAATGCAACTGAACCAGAACCCAAAACCGAAAGATGAGATGAGTTCCCAACAGCAATCTGCGAAGTAGCGCAAGGAGCAATTGAGGTGACCAACTGCTGAGTGTGAGTCATGTGGTGAGAAGCACCGGAATCAAGAATCCAGGTGGGCCCAGAAGGCATAGCTCGTGCAGTAAGAGCATGACCTTTCCCTGCAGGGGAGGAGGTGGACTGGGGAGCTGAAATGTGATGCTCTTGCATGGCTTCCTCTAAAGCCTCCAAACGTTTCCAACACCTGGAAACGGGATGTCCATCCTTGCCACAAAAGCTACAGGTCTCAACTGATTTCTTCTTAGTCTTGGAGGTAGACTCAGTAGACTTCGAAGAAGATTTACCCTTAGAAGGGTTTGCTGGTGGTTTGGAATCATTTTTCTGTGCAGGTTTGGAGGAAGACTCATTGCCTGCGGAATCTTTCTTCGGTTTGCCTTTCTGTTTTGGTTTCCCCTGTGAAGACTGAGCAACCAACGCTTGGCTAGAAAAGCCAGAAGCATCCATCTGTTGGATCTTTGCCTGTTCCCGTGTCAACCGATCACAGAATGTCTCAAAAGAAGGCATGGTGTGCCTAGCACCCAAAGCATCCATGGTGGAGTAGAAAGTGGAAGAAAAGATCTGATACTGTCCTCGCAACTTTGAGAGTATCAAGAAGATACACTCATCATCTGTCTTTGTTTTCCCACATCCCTGCAAAACTGAACGCAGAGACTTGAACTTCATCAAGAAGTCCTTAATGGTGGGAAAGCTGGTAGGAGTCAAAGTAGTCAACTCTGCATCAAGCTGAAGTGCCCGGAACTCATTAACTGTGCCAAACAAATCTGAAAACTTGCCCCAAATGGCCCTAGGAGTGGTCAAACCTTCCAAGTGAAAGAGGAGACTGTCGGAGATGTTTAGTGCAATCAAGCCCATGGCTTCATCCATCTTATTCCTGTGCTGAAGAATCTCAAAGGGACGTTGCAGGACAGGTTGGTTCTCATCCAGACATGACCATAAGCCACGTGACATAAGAAGTCTGGTCATGTGTGCTTTCCAGGTATGATAATTATGCGGTGTCAGCCGGGCCACAAAGGGATCCGACATTGAGAGAAGAAGAAGACAGAAGTAGAAGGGTCTTTTCTGAAGTAAATTACAGAAAGGAAAAACACCCCCCCACAATGTATAAATCAAACCCCCGTACAACAAATAACTGAAAGCACAAAAAAATGAGGAGAAAACCTGGACTCTAGAAGCAGAGAAGGAGGAAAGGAGAAGCCTTGACTTTGATGCTAAAAAAGAGAGCTCAAATGGTTGAATCAGCAAACCAAACCAGCATCATTGCGTCTGTCTCGGAAAGACCTTTCCGGTGATATATCATATGTCAATTTTCGAGTCCGTATGAACCCTGTAGGAGCAAAAACGCCCAAGTACCCCCAAATGTAAGCTCTCTGAAAAAAAACCAGGGATGGTAAAAAATTTGACGGCCGTATGACCGTCACTGGGCCGTCGCTGACGTCAGCATGACGTCAGAACCGTACCATCGGAAAATTTTTTTAAAAACCGCCGAAAATTTTTTTTCGGCTCCGGAAAAAAGAGGTGACGTCAGCTTGTGACGTCACCTGCTGCAGTGGCCGACGGAGCAGCGGCGGCGGCAGGGGGTGGCGACACCGGAGGTGGCGGAGCGCGGGCGGCGGGTGAGCCGGGCGCGGGCGGCGCCGTGGCTGAGTGGAGGCGGCGGCCGAGCGCGGAGGCTCAGCGGCGGAGCCCGGCGGCGCAGCGGGGGCGCGCTGGCGGCGCGCTGCTCGGCAGCCGCTGCGGGCGGCGCGGTGGTGGCGCGTCTCTTTTTATTAAAAAAAACTTTTTTTTTGATTTTCGAGATTTTTTTTTCTCGATTTTCGAGCCGTACGGCCCTGGTAGGGCAAATTTTTTTCCCTGTGGTCACGGGGGCCAAACTGAGTCGAGTTTTATATGATTTCGACTCTCCCGGACCTTCTGAACGCAATGGCGGAGTCTGTTTCTGCTCAATCTGCTCCAGAAGATCATGCCTCCTTCAAAGTGATAGAAAACCCCAGAAACAAGCTGTGGCTGTCGTCTTCGAATCCAGGCTCCAAGAACTTCAACCTCGGCAGCAGTAGGGAGGCTCTGATACCATGTAAGATTTCACAAATGTGCAAATCCACAAAAAACCAAGATCACCTGCAAGCAAAATACCAGAAGCTGGAGCGAAAACCTGAGAGAGAGAGAGAGCAAGGGTTTTGAGAATCTCAGCGGAGTGAGAGCAAAATTGTATTTCCCAAAAGTATGAACAATAATTACAAAAAGCGGCTTATAAGGTGAGAAACCCTAAAGCCGGAGAAAGCTAAGTTTGTGCATTTAATAATTAATAAACATATTAATTATTATGCACCTAAATGACAAGCTTAAGTGAAAAAAGAATAATAGTGACCTTTAATAATTAAATCAGATAGACTTAATTATAAAGGTAAATATACTATTAGTCTAACAAAAATTTTATGATTCAAGAGAGATATCATGATTATGCATCTGTGATTGAAGAAGAACCTAGTCCTATGAGTAGAGAAACAGTTGTTGAAGAAATGTTTGACATCATTGATGTATTATTCAATGAGCTTGAAACAAGTGAAGAAGAATCATAGAAGATAGATGAGAGAGTCCCACCTAATGTTCCAAAATTCACATCTAGATACCATTCAAAAGAAGATATCATTGGAGATCAGAATAGAAAAGTCATGAAAATATCAAAGGCAAAAAATTCAACAGTTGATGAGGTAGTATGTTTACTTTCTAAAATTGAACCTTTAAGTGTTGAAGATGCATGTAATGATTCAAATTGGCATGAAGCAATGAAATAAGAGCTAGATCAGATAATTAAAAATGATACATTAGATTTGGTCCCTAGACCTAGTGACAAGAATGTGATTGGAGCCAAGTGGATATTCAGAAACAAGATGAATGAAGATGGTACTATAGTAAGAAGCAAAGCAAGACTAATATGTAAAGGTTATGCATAGAGAGAAGGAATTGGTTATTTAGATACATTTTCCCCAATAAGCAGATTGGAAGCCATAAAGTTATTTCTAGCCTATGCAACATTTAAAGACTTTAAAGTATATCAGACAGATGTCAAGTCAGCATTCTGACTTTAAAGTATATCAGACAGATGTCAAGTCAGCATTCTTGAATGGAGAGCTGAAGGAAGAAGTCTACATAGAGTAGCCTAAAGGATTTACTTTATCAGACAAACTAGATATGGTATGCAGATTGAAGAAAGCCCTTTATGGACTTAAGCAAGCCCCTAAAGCATGGTATGAAAGACTAAATGTTTACTTGACTAATATTGGATTCAAGAAAGGAGCAACAAATTTTAACTTATTCATAAGAGAAACACCTAAAGGATTATTACTTGTTGCTATTCTTGTTGATGACATTATTTTTGGTGGTAATGACAAGCTTAGTGCATAATTTGCTAAAGAGATGTAGAGAAAAATTTAAATGAGCATGATTGGACCTATCAAGTACTTTTTTGGGCTAAATGTGCAACAAATAGACAAAGGTATTTTCATTAATCAGTCTAAGTATGTGAAAGAGATATTGAAGAAGTTCAAGATGGGTGATTGCAAGCTAGTAAGTACCCCTACGATAACTGTAATACCCCAAAAATGGGCTATAGGTTCATTAATCTCTTACATCTACAAATTGAACAAAATCAATATCAAAGTCCTAACCTAAGGCACATCTGCACATCATCAAATCTTAATTGATTATCTTAATTCTGCATTGGGGAATATTCTTAGAAATATTCTTTTTTATCTTAATTATCTTTAATTTAATGATTATTTGGCGATAAATTTCATTTATCCTAAAGTTTGATTAATTGAATATTTTGAATATTTAATTAATTAGATTTAATACTGCCACTTAATTATTTAAAAACATTTAATTAAATTTATTCCTAAATTATATTATTTGAATTTTGACAATAAATCAAAAATCTTATGACTAATTGATTAAATTTCTTATTTAATTAATTACTGTCAATTGTCAAATTTAATGATATACTTTTTGAATAAAAGTTTGATTTAATAATTGATTAACCCATAAATCAGTTATTTTAATTAAAAAATTAGTTAAGTTGAGAATACATCACTTTATTTATTTAATTAATTCATAATTATTGTGCACATTCAAAGAGCAGTTAAACTTAAAATCAGAAAAACAATGCAAGTTGTTAACTTTTGGAAACTCAACATCTATTTTGAGTTCAAAGCTAATCTAAACTTCTAATTTGAGTTAAAAAGCTATTTTTGCATTATTTTGCATGATTTTGTGAGTTAATATTTTCTGATTCCTTGTTGACTCAAAAAACAACTTGAGTTTATCAAGAGTGATTTATGGCTTTTCTCATGCACCTCCAAAGTCCTAAATTTCTATAAAATCAAGGCTTCAACTCTTCATATGGATCCATCCACGAAATTGCATCCTCACGCTGGCGAATTGGTGATTGAAGAATCCATCTTTGTGAATCCAAGCTGTTGTGAGTTTTTCATTGTTTTGAGCATTCATATCATTTAGAATATCTTTGTTAGAATCATTGCTTATCATATCAGTTTTCATATAGATTAGATTCATATCAATTTCTTTGATCATAATTGCACAGAAAATACAAAAATATAGATTAATTTGCATTCATTCCATATCCATATTTTGCATTCAAATCCTTCATTTAGGTGTCGTCAATGTCACTGGTCTCGGTCTAATATGAGAAGATCATACTCACACCTACTAGACGATAGTAAATCACTTGGTTAGTTTAGCTTTCAATTACTTGCAGATTTTAGTTTTTGCTAACCTCTAATGTTTTACTGAAGTGTTGTGTCTACAGCTAGGTACAAAATTCACACACACATTTTTGGTGCCCACCATGGGGCCCTAAAATAGGTTTCCATTCCATTTCTATAATTTTCTTATCATTTTCTATTCCAAGCTGCAATTTTTATTTTTGGTCTGTACAATTTTTGTACAAGTTTTGTCAGAAACTTGTACTAGTAGATACCCACTATCGTACGATATTTGATTTAATCAAGGATCATACCATCAAAAGCACATTATCATTTGGAGGCTCTATTGTCATATGATCTGATACCCATTGTCATACGAGTTTCCCTCTTGTCGTCTGGGAGGTAACCCACTGTCGTACGAGTTTCAGTGCTAGGTTTCAATTGTCGTTTCACTTTTTCAGGTAGTTTTCCAGATTTGATTTCCAGATTTGGACTACTTGCTAACCCTAACAATTGAAATTTTCTATTCTTGATTGGTTTCTGCTGATTTTGATTGGGAAAAGTGTGAGAATTGCTAAAAATAGGTAATAATCTACTAAGCACATTGCGAGGAATTCAGGTGATCTTCTCAGCTGATAACATTTCAATTTGGATTAAAATGAACTCTCACATGTCAGGCTTGTGTGACTTTTTATTGCTTTCATATCACAAACTTCATTTTGGGCTATAAAAATGAACATATATTTGCTTTTCGCATATATGTTACACATAGTAAATAGACCCTATGAACACTATTTCTGGTTCTTGAGAGAGTGGGTTTCCAATGAAACTCTTCTCAATGAGAGAACCCTTATAGGTGGGAGGATACAGAGAGCGTCTCACCTTCTACTAGATTTGTGTGTCTTCAACTTTTGATTGATACATCCTCTCTCTGGAGAGGTTGATTGATCATGAGTGGTTGACATCATAGATCTTTGTGAGATAATCTTGGTCTTAGTGTGTTAGATTAATCTATCTACTTTGTTTTGGTTAAAAGTGAAGAGGCTATATGACTATGCTCTACTCCCTTTTTGGGTAGTATTAAAAACTCAGATCCTTGAATCTGGAACCAGTCCCCATGTGGTATCTTTTGTGAGTCACCTTTAGAGAGGATTAACCGTAGTCGACATTCCTTTAATTGGGTCAACCATGTGGATGGAACCTCAAGCGGTAATAGCCATTTTCACTGTTGTAGTGACAATCACTATATAAATGTCCTTGTGGAGGAAATCTTCATGGGTGTGATATCTTGTTGGGTTGTCAGATCTCCTTAGTAGCTCCTGATGTATTAAATTCTCAGACTGTGTCAAAACCCTGGTGCACCTAGATTGGAGTTCACCCTCTTGAGATCACAAAAATTGCAGAGTCAGACCATTAATAAAAACCCTAGTGAGGCCAAATTTTCATTTTCTAGGAATATGTGCATTATTGCATAACTTTTTGGAACATACACAGTTAGCACTCCTAGGGATTAGCACATTCAATCACTTGGTTGTTCATGAGCATGGTTGCTTTATCCCATGTTCATTATTTTTAGACATGCTTGAAATCACTTGCTTGCTATTTTGTGTGCTTGTTTATCTATCTGGTTACTAAGAATGAATCGATCTGATACTATCTTCAAATCTAAACAAACAATTTTGTAAACAATCTAAAACTAAAAACCCAAAATTTGCAAGATCTGAAGAAAAATACCTTTCTAGAGTCAAAAGTCATCCCACAAAGTCAGAAAGTCGTACGAGTTTGTCCAATTGTCATTTCAGAACTACCCTATTGTCGTACGATATAAGGTATATTATCGTACAAGTCTTGTTGCCAGTCAATTCAAAAAAGTCAAATCTTGCTATCAACTATTGTGCGAGTTTTGCAATTATCATATGAGTTTTTCAACTGTTGTATGATCTGGAACCCAGTGTCATATGAGTCTGCAGAAAGTCATTTGAGAAATTGCCAGAAAGTGGTCAAAATTGTCAGAGACCCAACTTTTACAGCCTATTTCTAGAATCTGTTGAATAAATCATTGTGTCAGGAATAGAGCAGAAACTAGAAAGAATATGATCATTTTCCCAAAGTGGCTTCTTGAGTCTAATTTAGCCTTCAGTGTTATCGATTTGAGTCTTTTTCATCTTTTATCAAAACCTTGTCATAATGATCAATCTTCAATCAATCTTCAAAATGACTAAGTGTTGTGAACTTGTGTCTGCTATCTTTTGGGCATCTACCCATACATCTAGGGCATAGTATCCTTCATTCACGTCTAAGCTAATCTTCAATCAATCTAATCTTGACAAGGTTGAGTCATCTGATCTTCTTGAATAAATTCATTCTTTAGTTGTCTTCATCTTATTCTTTTGCTCCACCCAAGGTTAATGGTGGAAACTAGAGCTTCCTCACACAAGAAATTAGGAGAAGCATCTCATATCTTGCCTTTGACTACTCTCTAGGGTCCAACTCTTGAACAACTCTATAATTCTGGTCTTTACGAAGACGGTGGTCTTGGAAATTTTTGATTAAAAATTGGTTACATACCCCCTCCATCAACTCATAGAGGTAATCAACAAACTCCTCATCAATCTATCCCACAGAGTCCTAAAACTCCTACCATGTCTCAAGTAGGGACAAAACATGGCTCTTAAAAATCTCACTCTCAACATGGTGGGGGTCAAGAACCTACACCTTTTGAAATTGCTCGATATCAAAATGATGATGACTTTAAGAGAATGATGAGGCATTTCTTGAAAGAAGATAGAGAAGCATATTTTCTAGAACTCGCTCATTAAGGAGCTAAAATTCCTCCTAACTTTAATGTTGAAGATATCATTACACATGAGGAAGAAAATCCCAACATGGCTATGATGAAATAGATGCATGCCATGCAAGTCAAACTTAACAAACTTGAGAAAGAAAAGGAACCCAAGGAGTTCTCTATGGAGGCTCTATGTCCTTTTCCATTTGACAAAGACTTGTACATGCCACCATTCCCAAAAAGAGTGGAGATGCCTAAATATGATAAGTATGATGGAAACTCTAATCCTCAAGATCATGTCAGAGAATTTTGTACACAATCTATGGAGTTTATGCATGAATCAACCTATCTAATGCATCTCTTTCCTCGATCTCTGGGAGGAGCAGCCATTCATTGGTTCTCTAGAATGCCTCCTACTATCAAAACCTTTGAGGAATTGATCAAATTGTTCTATCAACAATACTCCTATAACATTCAACATCTGGTCACCATGATTGACATCTGCAATCTCAAACAATATCCATGAGAACCATTCCTGACATTTCTCAAAAGAGTGAGGAAGAAATTCTCTCTATATGCTAGACCTATCCTAGAAACTGAGAAGCTGGAAATCTTCATAAATAATCTTGTTCTAGAATTCAACTACCCTTTACAAATGAAAAACCATACATCTTTTGATAAGATGGCAGACAATGCGATCAAAATTGAAAAAGTACTTGTGAAAAAAGGAGACATCACACTTCAAAAGGACAAGTATGAATTTGGATCTAGTTCTAAGGACAAGAACAAAAATTTGAACAAGAATAAAGGTGTCATCACAAATGGCATTGTTGATACTCTCTTTGCCCCATCTAAGGCACCAACTTTCAATCTAACTGACGGTACCCAAGCCATCAAAGCTTCAAAATAAAAGGTACTAGAATCATCTCAAAAGAAAATAGAGTACAAACCTTGGTCTGCTGATAATAAATGAAAGTTCACTCCTCTTAGAGAATCTCTAGAATCAGCCATGAAAACTTTGCTAGCTAAAAATATCATATCTCTGCCTGAGATCCAACAATTTGATCCTGAACCTAAACCAAAGTGGTGGAGAGAGAACAAATTTTGTGACTTCCATCGAAGTAAGGGTCATAAGACTAATAACTACTTACAATTGAAACATACTATAGAAGACAAAATTGATAATGGAGACATCATGATTGACAATCATTAGAGCAATAATGATCATACAACATTCATAGAACCATTTCTGAAACATGGTCAAGAAGTTTCATCTTCTCAACCTAATATGGGGGCAAAGGTCAATTATGCTTACCCTAGAAATAATGTTGTTATCAATATGGTTGAACCCTATCTCTCTAAGCATTGAAATGTTTTGACAATTGTGTGAAGAGATAGAGATCATCATTCAGCTAACACAGTTACTCAATCACAAGCTCAGACACATCTGAAAGGATAAATCCCAGATTCATCCAATGTCCTTAAGATACCCTTCAATCTTTCTTCTACTTCCAAACAGAAGGCCACTTCTAAATCTTCAAATCCTAAAGATATGAGGCTAATATCTTATAGCATTGTTTAACAACTCCAACACACTAATGCAAAAATCTCCATGTTTGAGTTGCTTTGAATATATCCAGCTCACAGAGCCATTCTAGATAAAGCTTTGCTCGGATCTAATGTTCCTGACGACCTTGATTTAGACAGGTTCCAGACTATGGTTGGACATCTTACATCTCTGCAACATATCTCCTTTTTAGAGGAAGATGACAACTCCTTGAGTCACTCGCATAACAAGCCCTTGCATATAGAAGTCTTGATCTAGAACCGTAGAGTCAAACATGTTTTGATAGATGGGGGCGCTAGCCTAAACATTTGTTCTTAGAGTTTGATCACACAATTGGGATTTTCAGAATTGGCTATTGATCCTAGAAAGAAGATAACTATAAAATCTTATGATGAACAAGAGAGATCTTCTAAAGGTACCATTGTCTTACCTATCAGAGCAAGTCCAGTAATTAGGGATACTACATGTCAAGTGCTTGATCTACCTTTGGCTTACAACATCCTTCTAGGGAGACCATGGATACATGAAATGAAAGCTATTCCTTCTACATATCATTAATGTTTGAAGTTTCCCTATGAAGGAGTAGAGGTCACTATCCCAGTAGACGTATCCACTACTGGCAATGCATTGAAGGAAAGTGTGGATAGACTTGTTCCTAATAATAGAGAATCTTCCACGAAGCAAATAGAAGCAACATCCACATCTAAAATGGAAGACATTGCAAAAGAGGTCAATATCAAAGAAAATGGCATGGGAGAATATACTATAGAGCCCATTTTATCTTTGACATCTCTCCCTATCTTGTCTAAGTCCTATGGGTAGTCTTTGAAACAGTCCAAACTAGAATCTAGAGAACCTCTTGAGACATATAAAAGAAAATTTGTGGTAGAACAAGTCTCCAAACAAGAGTTTGAAGAGGACAAAGCCATGCTTTCATGGCTATACAAAGATGAACCTGAATCCCAAGTTGTTCAAACTAGTGACTCTACAGTACCAAAAATCCCTTCTAAGTCATATGGTCCATGAGTTAAATTGATAGCTAAGATGGGATATCTAGGTAAAGGACCTCTAGGAGTCAGAGTAAAAGGTCTCATGACACCTATTTCACATATTGGTAGGGCAAACAAAAATACTGTTGGCTTAGGCTTTAAGAAGAAACCCTTTTATCTCAAGGGTAACTGTTCTCATTTCATAGAACAAATTGCACTAGGAGAATCTCTTCTTAAGAAAGAAGAAGCTGAATCATCAGATAGTGATTTTGACAGCTTAGAACTTATTCCTTATGAGCATTTACCTAAAGAAATAAAAGACCTTAATGCAAAAGATGATCCAATCAAAAGAGTCAATGTAGTAGAAACACAAGAACCTACTACTAAACAAGAAGAAGGAAAAAATATCACCATAGCTAAACATTTGGGTCTATCTAGTGAATCTGAAACAGACTCTCATGAGTATGAATTCAAATCTGAATCCGAGGGTAACCCTACTTGGGGGATACATCCTGACTTTACACATGTTTTAAGATTTCCTAGAGGTCCTGAATCAGAAGATGAATCAAATGATTATGAATGGGGAGTCATTCCAGAGGAAGATGAACTTACCACAGAAAAACACGTTGATGTTATTCACCAATATGCGCCTAAACCCAACGTAAGTCTAGAGAAAAGTAATGAAATTAATGAGTCTGATCCACCTATGGCTGAAGTGGACTTCCACAATGACATTGAGCCTATTCACGAATTGAATGTCTTAAGTTGTAATATCACCTTCAAAATTGAGAGTTGGGTTAGGACCAATGATGATAGATCCATATCCATAAACACTATCTCCCAATCTTTTCCCCCTTTGACTATCCAACATCCTGACCTTCTTGACCAAACCTCCACCAATCCAAGCTATGGTATTTATACCTTTCCCAATGACTATGGCCTAGCCTGCTACCTCAATGCAGTTGAGCCTATGAGGACTTCCATCAGTGAATCGAGTATCAGCATGATGGAGTCGGACATCAGGTATCTTAGTCAAAAGAATAAGAATAAAAAGAAAAAGAAAATGAGTTATGAGGGTGAAAACCACTTTGTGGCAGTCTCAAAACCTACAAAAGTAAAAAGAAAAGACATATCCAAAGGTGAAAACTTCTTTGAGGTGCCTAAGGATGAGATATTTGATGTCCTTTCGAGTCATTTACAAGATAGATCTCTAGTTCTAATTGAGTTCACTCAATCCATAAACTTGGGAACAATGAAAGAACTGCAGTTGATTCATGTAGCACAATCTTTATCAAAGGAAGAGAAGCAAAAATTACATTCCTAATAGAAAAGAAAATCAACTTTGCATGGAAATATTCTGATATGCCAGGGTTAGATCTTGATCTTATCATGCACCATTTGTCTATAGCTCGAAATGTCAAACCGGTTAAGAAAAAATTGAGAAAGATGCATCCTCATGTTGCACTCTTGGTAAAAGCTAAATTAGAGAAGCTACTAAAAGATAGATTCATCCATGTTATTGACTATGCTGAATGGATCTCTAATATTGTACCTATATCAAAACCAGACAAATTAATAAGAGTATGCACAAACTTTAGAGATGTGAGCAAAGCATGCCCTAAGGATGATTTTCCACTACCTAACATTGACATGATAGTGGACATGACTGCGGGTTTTGAGATGTATTCATTAATGGATGGTTTTTTTGGATATAACCAAATAATTTTCTTTTCCAAAGGATTAAGAGAAAACTGCTTTCACATGTGCATGGGGCACCTTCTGTTGGAATGTCATGTCATTTGGGCTTAAAAATGCTGGTGCTATATATCAGAGAGCTATGACATCTATTTTCCACGACATGATGCATAGAACTATGGAGGATTATGTTGATGAAACTTTAGCAAAATCTATGATCAGAGATGAACATCTAAATGACTTAAGCATGATACTAGACAGAATGGAAAAATTTAGTCTCAGACTAAATCCTAAGAAGTGTGCTTTTGGTGTCACTTGTGGAAAGCTCTTGGGATACATAGTTTCAAAGAGAGGAATTGAAGTTAACCCAGCTAAAGTAAAAGCCATCATAGAGATGCAACCTCCCAAGAATATTAGTCAAATGAGAACATTACAAGGGAGAGTTCAATCTATCAGACGTTTCATATCACAACTAGTTGACATATCACAACCTTTTACAAAGACATTGCATAAAGGTGTGACTTTTGCATGGAACGAGGAGTGTGAGAAGAACTTTGACCATATCAAGAAATATCTATCAAATCCTCCAATCTTGATGCCTCCTATTCATGGGAAGCCACTGATCTTGTATGTCTCCGCAACTGATACATCGCTAGGAGCATTGCTAGCGTAGCATGATGAGAATAAAAAGGAAAGAGCTATATACTATATCAATAGAACTTTGGTTGCATATGAGAAGAACTATTCTATGATTGAGAAAGCTTGTCTAGCTATGATATTTGCATCAAAGAAACTGAGACATTATATGTTAGCTCATACTACACATTTGGTAGCTAAAATTGACCCATTAAAGTACCTACTAAGCAAGGCTGCCCTCATGGGTAGATTAGCCAAATGGGTCATGCTCTTAAGTGAATTTAACATTGAATATGTTGAAAGGAAAGCTATAAAAGGATAGGTAATTGCTAATCAATTGGCTAAAGCACCATTTTTTGATGATACACCAATGCAAATGGAATTTCCAGATTCCTCTATCATGCATCTTTCTTCTAGAGAATGGAAATTTTTCTTTGATGGTTCCTATACACATAATGGATCTAGAGCAGGCATATTGTTCATAACTCCTCAAGGATACTCAATCCCTAAAGCATTTAGAATCAATTTTCCTTGCACAAACAATATTACTAAATATGAATCCCTTCTTAATGGCATGAAAATAGCAATTGAGTGGAGGGTGACAGAGATATACATTCATGGGGATTTACAACTTGTTATCCATCAAGTCAATGAGGTGTACCAAACTAAAGATGAAAAGCTCATTCCTTACAAAAGAATGGTAGATGATCTAAAGAAGTATTTCATATCTATCACATTTGAGAAAATTCCTAGAATAGAGAACAAGGCTGCCGATGCAATGGCAATGCTATCTACTCTCTTGTAGCAGCCTAAACATGAGCTACATTATGAGTTCCTGGTGGAAGCCCTATCTTATGCTGCATATGATTCCCCCGAAACCTACATAATTTGCATTGTTGTTGGTCATGATTCATCCAAATGCCAAAACCTTTTCTCCTATCTCCAAGACCAAATCATTCCCAATTCCTTTAATTGATATGAGAAACGGAACCTTATCCACACTACATCCCGATATGTCATCATTGGTAACGATCTATACAAATGAGGTCTAGATGGTACGCTACTTAGATGTTTAGAACATGAAGAGTCTCAACGTGCATTAGAGGAAGTCCATGAAGGTATTTGTGGATCACACTCGAATGGTTTAACACTAGCATGAAAACTTATTAGGGTTGGGTACTATTGGCCTAAAATGGAGAAAGAATCTATCAAGTTTGCTAAGAACTATCAAAAGTGCCAAGTGCATGGCAACTTCATTCATGCTCCAGGGAGAGATCTAATTCCCTTTACTACACAATGGCCTTTTCAACAATGAGCATTTGATCTTATAGGATCCATATATCCTCATTCTTCTAATGGACATACCCATATAATCACAGTTACAGATTATTTTAAAAAATGGGTAGAAGTAGTTCCCTAAACACAAGCAACTGGGAAACAAATATCCATGTTCATCTTGAACCATATCATATGTAGATATGGGATCCCACATTCTATAATAATAGATAATGGGGGACAATTCAAGAACAAAGATTTAGATGATCTATGTGCCAAATTCAAGATAACACAACATTGGTCCTCTATCTACTATCCTCAAGGGAATGGATATGCAGAGGCTTCTAATAAGAATCTATTGAAAATCTTGCACCGTATAGTTAATAAAACAGGAAGAGACTGGCATCTCATGATCAATCCAGCTCTCTGGGCCTACAGAACAAGTCTTAGAATGCCCACTGGGGCTACTCCTTTCACTTTAGTTTATGGGTCTGAAGCGGTACTGCCTATTGAGGTTGAAATCCCATCACTAAGAATTAGAATGCATGGTCTAGTAACTAATGATGACTACATAGTGTCTAGGTTACAAGAACTTGAACTACTAGATGAGCATAGACAAGTAGCGTACGATCATCTCAGAGTGTATCAGAAAAGAATGTCTAGAGGCTACAACAAGAGAGTCAGACATAGAGAATTTCAGGTTGGTGATCTAGTCTTGACAGAGAATCCCAAAAATCAATCACATAGAGAGCACAAGGGGAAGTTTGAACCCAATTGGCTGGGTCTCTTTGTAATCACTACTACTTTTGGCTCTGGTGCCTATCAACTCTCAATGACTAAAGGAGAATAGCTCTGAGAACCAATCAACATTCTCTATCTAAAGAAATTCTATGCCTAAGGCATTCAGTGTATGGTAAAATGTCCTGAAAAAATCTTAAAAATTTGAAAAAGTCCTGAAAAAATGAACATCTTGGTGAAAACCTAGCAATAGGCACCTTGATGATTCACAAAAAAATCAAAAAATATCAAAAAAATTTGAAAAATGAAAAATACAAAAAAGTGAGAAAAAGAAAAAGTGCCTTGGTGAAAATTTAGAAACAGGCACCTTGGTAGCAAAAATAGAATCTCTGCCAAGATGGTGAAAACCCAGCAAATGGGTGCCACTTGTTTCAAAATGCTCCATCTATTAGCATGATCTTGGTCTTTCCCAGCTTTCAGTCTTGCTTTAGTTTGTACATATTTTCCAGTTTGTTTTTGCATTCTTGTTTTCAATAAGTTGGACTGTACACCAATTGGCTCGTGCATCTGTATCCTATTAATGCCTAACACTTGGGGGAAATCAATGTCATATCTTATGGTCTCCAATATAATTTAGACATGTCATATCCAGTCAGAGTCCTTTGAAGCTTCATCTGAGCCAATAAGTCTGTCTCCTCTCCAGAAAGGGATTTTGCATCTACAAAAACACAATCAAACACAAACTGAAAACAATCTGTGCTTTTCATGCTTTTATCTCCTTGTATGCTTACTGATTTGCATTGAGATTTTTGAATATTGTGCCCCTTTGAGCTCTTTGATGATGTCCTTTACAGGATTTAGAGAGTGATGACTGGGGGCATAATCTTTTCTTTGTCTTCTTCTTGTATATGAGAATATAACAACTTTGGAAATTCTGGATTGATATGGTGTCCAACTGTAAGACCCTCTATCTCAAATTGGATGGCCATGCGTACCTCGACCATTGATACCCATAAAATTTAAGGAAGTTTGATCTAACTATTATCTTTTTGAGTGAGTTCTCTCCTACTATGAAACGTGATCTTGCCTAAGGATGTGAATGATAAAGGGTCACTACGGGTAATTCACACAAGATTTAGAATGATCTCTTGACTATTTGATGTGTTTATAATGCAAGGCATATTTTGGTCATCACAACATTTATGTTTTGATGCTTATACAAATTGCAATATCAAAATGGACATGATATTCAGGTCATCTTGGTGTTTGTGCCTTGGTGCTTATATGTAATCCGACATTCCGAAAACAAAATCGATATTCGTATGTCCATGGTTGTTTTGACCAGTGGGTGTTGTATTGATTCTTGAGCGTTAAAAATTGATATTCGTATGTCTATGGTTTCCTAACTGGTGGGCATTGTATTGATTTATCTGGTTACCTAAAAATTCAATGATAAGAATGACTGACACATGATCAGTGACTAGGTCCTAGGTCTTAGGTTTTATTTCATATTTGATGTTTCTTTGCATTTTTAATGTTTGAATGATATCACAATGTTTGGATAAACTTCAAAGCTTAAATGATTCTTCAATCACCTATTCAAATCTAACAAGAGCTGAAATCTAACACGAAGGTCTTTTCACGGAACCGCAAGTAGTTACTATCCTAAGTTAAACATCCTTTTTGACATAAGATAGTACTTGTCTTCATCAACACCTACAAAATATATCATGTGTATCATTGCATTTACATTTCATATCATAATCATTCCATTTGTTACATTTACATTGCATACATGTGCATCATGAAAATCATACATACATCTTTCCATAAACAATTACATTTGCATAACATCCATACATATGAAAGAAATCATTGCATTGCATTGATCCATACATACATTCTACACTACTCATAGCATAAGCATCACATGATATCATCATAAATCAAAACATGACAAGTATAAATTAAGTCACAACCAAAATACCGATCTCATATATATAATAAATCGAAATAGTTAGGAGTGCACTACTGGCACAGTATACAAAAGAATGAGCTCTGCTGAGCTATCAGAATCAGAACAGTATATAAATGATCAAAATGAGAAAAACGTATATCAGAACATATCAATATAGATTAGTTTTCAGCCTGATCCTCTGCATCTAGTGGAGGAGGAGGTGGTGCATCAGGTACTACCTCTGCTCTAGGTGCTCTAGATCCCTCTGATGCCAGCATATACTGGGAGTACGTAGGGACTCTCTGTGCAGTAGGAACAACAGTATAATATGTGGACACATAATATGCCACTCATGAGGTTTGATGAATCACCTCTGCCTGTAATCTCTGCACCTCTGCAAGAAGCTCAGTCTGCTATCTATCTGCCTCTAAGTATCTCTCCTCCCACCGAGCACTACAAACCTTCAGGTCCCTGACCTATAATTTGAGCCATCTAATAGTTTCTTGTGGAGTAAGGGGAACACTAGGATCAACATCGGTTGCTAGCATCTTAGTACCTGGGGCAACCTACTTAGTGGTCTCTTCTCTCTATGCCTTACGATATCTGACCTCAGCACCTAAATCAAAATCTGTGTCACCCTATAATGGATCGGGGCCACCACCACCTACAAACTGCTCTGCTGCAACTACCTCCTCAGCTGTACCAACACCCCCTAAAGTACCACCCTCTCGCTTAGTCTGTCTCTATGCACCCATAGGGCTACCTGTTGTAGAAGCAGTGGGATGAGGGGGCCTCATCTATCCGACTAGTCTATGTGGAGGAGCCATTGCTTTAGGTCTCAGAGGTGTGGGGTGTAAAATAGAAACCTGTGTGGGTCTTGGACCCTATCTCATCGGTGCTCTCGTAACATCCATAGCCTCCTCCATGGAAGGTATCAGCTCTGTAGGATCAGAGAATCTATGGATAGGATGGTTAGCAAGCCATGCAATGAATCCATCTGTGACTTTGGCATCAACAACCTATGGTTTATACTCCCAATCTCTGCCAGCAATAGCACTGTACTCCTATGAACACAAAGCATAAGAAAGCCTCATAGTCCATCCAAGTCCAAGCTCATGAGCTATCCTAGCATAGGTGGCATAATCCTCAAGTGCATCCTGCACTCATCCATACTATTGCCACACCCTGGTTATAATGAATCTCTCTAATGTGGAGGATGACCTTCTGATTAGCACATGACTCTGAAAGAAGAAACTAAACTGCTCTCGTGCAGTAGGCCAAGGCTTGATATCTACATATGGTCTCCATTGAACAAAAGTCATATTATCAAGGCATCACCTCTAATACTCCGTATGGCCCATTCGAACCTGTGTGACATATCCAGTATATATATATATATATATATATATATATATATATATATATATATATATATATATATATATATATATATATATATATATATATATATATATATATGACAAGCTCCTGAGGCTGATGATGTGCCTGGCACACCGGTATCAAAATTGAGATATGCTCCCACACCTAGATCTATAAAACTAAAGCTCCAGTTGCAAAATACTTGCTCTTCTGATACACTACCTCGTGCATCTCAGAGAACATGTGAGCCAATAAACACTGACCCCAAGCCAACTCAGTGGGAGTTTCCATCAGACGTGCCACCATCAGGGCCCAACCCATCAATAGACCATTCTACTGATGGTCAGACATGATAATCCCTCCTATCATCCCAGCAATGATTCACTCCAGCCGGTGCGTCTATCCATAATGCTGTATTAAGGTGTCCCAGGAAATAGTTGCTATCATCTGGGTATCATCTCCAAAGAGATTTCTAAAAGCTAATAGACCTAAGTTCCCCAAACTCACATACTCTGGATGTTGTCCTGCATGGAAATGAATGCGCAGTATATGGAACACATCCTCTGGGGTCACAGTAATCTCCCTAGTTGGTAAATGGAATGTTTGAGTCTCTGAATGAAAGCGCTCAATCAAAGTAGTCAAAAGTCTATGATTTACCCTAACCTCAGGTAAATTAATGAGATACTCAAAGCCATAGGATGCAAGGTGAACTCTCATAGGGTCAGGGAGTGACACACACAGTCTTTGAGTGGCTGGATGTGAGATACGTACATGAACATTTGGATATATGACCTATACAACACAAAAAAAAGGGATCCTATCAGTAATTTGGCTATAGAACAGGTTACAAGTACAAGAATTGAATAATTTACTATTTCAGAAGGTAGGTTAAAAGGTCAGCAATCAAGCTACAAGATTAGAAAATTCAAAAATTTGACCTAGCATTGCGTTTTAGGCTCACCATTTTTCATATGACACTTCATTCTGGCATGGACACTCGTACGAGTTTCTACATCATACCATACGACAAAGCATAGTAACACGACATTGTATACCTCATCATACGAGTTATGAGGGACTCGACGAAACTTCGTATGACTCTTGGGTCCCTCTCATACAAGTCTTGGGGGTTATTGAAATGACAATCTACTGGGTGTTCAAAAGTCGTATGAGTCTTGGAGGGGAGTTGTATGAGTTTCCATGCATTCAAAATTCAAAATTGAAAAATATATGAAAAGATGCTAAAAATGCTATAAAACATGGAAAAAATAGAATTTTTGAGAGGCACAGAGGTCCACCTACCAGATGTCCATATTGACAGGGTCTCTGGTGTCTCCAGCTACGCTCAAATTGATGCGAACTAACAGGTACCTTCATCTCTACCATTTTCTTGGTCAGAGGGCTCCATAAAGTTTTGAAAGTCAAAAGTGAACAATGAATTGAAAATGACCCTTCCAGCCTTTATATAGCTTTTGACCTAATTTTCAAAAGTACTCTATTTTTCACAAAAATTGCACCCCTAGCTAATTTCAATGTTATGAATCCATTTTTGGGATCAAAATCAGAATTTGAGATCGTTTACTATGTCAAAATCATGATTTTAAATTTTTAGACCCAAGATGGTCTACTACTTGCATATTTGACCTTCAATCATCATAAAAATATAGAATTCAACTTAGCTGATTATCTTACATCAAACTAGAAAAATTTCACCTATGGTCAACTCATGGTCAAACCTAGTCAAAATTGGTCTTCTGGACCTCCAAACAATGCAAAATGCGTTCTTAGATGTGCCCAACCACTTCTCAAATCAATTAACATGCTTCTAAACTATAACGCTGACTTTTCTTATCAGATTTCAATTTTAATCCCGAAGGGAGCATGGTATTGCACATCATTCAAGTCTATAAATCTAATTCTATCAATCAAATTTGTTATCTTTCTCTCAGTAATCAAGACAACAACCACATCTAGTTGTTGATTCATCAAAAGTCCTCATCACTTGGGTCATATCAGATTCATCGAGATCCATATCAATCTGGTATTCTCTTAATCTTGTAAACTGTATCAGCTTTGCGTAACCATCAGTTCATTAGTGTTATTTCCTTGGTTCTTCGTAACTAAAGGGTTTAGATGTGATACCAATGTGATTCTTATTGACAATCGGGTTTGGAATCGGTCACTCACTTCTTCATAATCATAAGGTTCAGAATCAGGTGTTTTGACACTTTTTCGTAGTTACCGGTTCATTGTTGCTATAGTGAACATTATCTTTGGTCATTCAGGACCTAACATCTTCAAATCTTTCAATCAGTTTCTGTCTCAGAATCGGTTCATCTTTCAAATCAGTTTCATATCATACACAGACTATCTTTGAACCACTACGCTTCGCACAGTAATTCAAAGAGGGGCAAAATGTAATACCCCAAAAATGGGCTATAGGTTCATTAATATCTTACATCTACAAATTGAACAAAATTGACATCAAAGTCCTAACCTAAGGCACATCTGCACATCATCGAATCTTAATTGATTATCTTAATTCTACATCAGGGAATATTCCTAGAAATATTCCTTTTTATCTTAATTAGATTTAATTTAATGCTTATTTGGTGATAAATTTCATTTATCCTAAAGTTTGATTAATTGAATATTTAATTAATCAGATTTAATATTGCCACTTAATTATTTAAAAATATTTAATTAAATTTATTCCTAAATTGTATTATTTGAATTTTGACAATAAATCAAAAATCTTATGACTAATTGATTAAATTCTTATTTAATTAATTACTGTCAATTGTCAAATTTAATGATATACTTTTTGAATAAAAGTTTGATTTAATAATTGATTAACCCATAAATCAGTTATTTTAATTCAAAAATCAGTTAAGTTGAGAATAAATCACTTTATTTATTTAATTAATTCATAATTATTGTGCACATTCAAAGAGCAGTTAAACTTAAAATCAGAAAAACAATGCAAGTTGTTAACTTTTGGAAACTCAACATCTATTTTGAGTTCAAAGCTAATCTAAACTTCTAATTTGAGTTAAAAAGCTATTTTTGCTTGATTTTGCATGATTTTGTGAGTTAATCTTCTCTGATTCTTTGTTGACTCAAAAATCAACCTGAGTTTATCAAGAGTGATTTATGGCTTTTCTCATGCACCTCCAAAGTCCTAGATTTCTATAAAATCAAGGCTTCAACTCTTCATATGGATCCATCCACAAAATTGCATCCTCATGCTGGCGAATTGGTGATTGAAGAATCCATCTTTGTGAATCCAAGTTGTTGTGAGATTTTCATTGTTTTGAGCATTCATATCATTTAGAATATCTTTGTCAGAATCATTACATATCATATCAATTTTCATATAGATTAGATTCATATCAGTTTCTTTCATCATAATTGCACAGAAAATACAAAAATATAGATTAATTTGCATTCATTCTATATCCATATTTTGCATTCAAATCCTTCATTTAGGTGTCGTCAATGTCATTAGTTTCAGTCTAATCTGAGAAGATCATACTCGCACCTACTAGAAGGCAGTAAATCGCCTAGTTAGTTTAGCTTTCAATTACTTGTAAATTTTGGATTTTGCTAACCTCTAATGTTTTACTGAAGTGTTGTGTCTACAGCTAGGTACAAAATTCACACACACAATAATTGGAAGCAAGCTTTCAAAAGAAGATGATTCAACAACAGTAGACAAGACCCTATATAAGTCTATGATTGGTAATCTCATATATCTTACAATCTAGAACATGTATTTCTAATAAAGTTGGTATTGTTGGAAGATTAGTAGAAGAACCTAAACAAAGTCATCTTATGGCAGTAAAGAGGACATTTAGATATTTGAAAGGAACTATAGACTATGGTTTATGGTATCCTAATTTAGAAAATGTAGAACTTTATGTGTATATAAATGCAGATTGGGAAGGTTGCATGGATGATAGAAAGAGTACCTCGGGGGAGTAGTATTTCTTGGAGATAGACTTGTTACTTGGACAAGGAAGAAGCAAAATAATATTTCTCAGTCCACAACAGAAGCAGAGTATGTAGTAGTAGCATTAAATTGTTCTACAATTATGTGGATCATAAAGGATTTATGAATTCAGATTGATTACCCTATTGTTATTCATTGTGACAACACTAGCACTATCAATATGTTAAAGAACCCTATGATGCATGCAAAGACAAAACACATTGAGATAAAATATCACTTCCTAAGAGAGAAAGTTGTAGAAAAAGAAGTAAAATTGGATTATGTGAGCACAAATGAACAACTAGAAAACATATTCATAAAGCCTTTACCGAAGGATACTTTTGAGTATCTCAGGGAGAAGCTAGGAGTAACTTCCTTCCTTGGATCTGATTAGAGTTTGCAGTAGTGCATCAGTCCTCATTGACTGGTGAATGGTTGACTACTCTACTTCATGAGTAGTACCTGTGCTTATTTGTTTTGGCACCCTTTACCATTGATGTCAAAAGGGGAGTGAGTATACAGTCATGAAAAACAAAATAGTTAGGGGGGGTATGTATTAGTAAGAAGATGCAACAATTGATATTCATGAGGTCATTCAAAATTAGATGGAGGATTCATCCTTGGGGGAGTTTTGTTGAGAAAATGGAGAATGTTATAAAATAATTTTACATTTGGATTGGTGGTGTTTTTCATTCCATATGTTTCCATCAATGCCAAAGGGGGAGATTTTTGGAGATTTACCAGCAAGCTAGTGTTGACTGTATGTTTGTCATCGATGACAACATATGGTAAGCAACATGTGTTGAAGTCTTATGTAGAGAGCCTTGAACATATGTTTCTTAGATATGTTATCAACATGATATCATAGACGCAAAGGTTGATTCTTAGTGTAGACAGTTGTGTAGTTGTTTGTATCAGTAGTATTCCTGACATTGTTACAAATAGAGTTTTGTATGTGATTTTCAGTATGGTTATGATGGAGCCTTGCACATTTACATTTGTGTTGAAGACATGTGTATGATGCTATGTTCATGGATGCAGAGTCAGTTGTGTAGTTAAAGTTGAGTTGTGATGTTTCTGTTTGTCAGTTACAGTCTCTTGAGTTTTTCTGATGGAGCCAACGATGTTTATATTGTTGTAGTAGTTGCTCCTATCATTTTGATATGCGTGTTTGGTTTCATGTTTTGTGATGAGTTAAGAATGTTTGGTTAAGAGTGCATAATGTATTTCAACATAAGAATAAAGTTTTAGTTAATTTGGTGGAGCCGACTATGTGAAGTGATGCGTCTACTCATATTGAGTTGAGCGGTCCTATTTGTGTTGCATGCTTGGTTTAGCTGTTGGAGATGTTACTAAGGAGTTATATTGTTTCTCTATTATGATTTCAAGGAAGTTATAATAGGTTGACTTGATTATATCATTTGGAGAAAGATACTTATAGCCAGTCAGTTGTGATTGCTAAGTGTGATTGCAAGAGTAGAGCAGAAGATGTGAATGTACTAAGATAGTCAATCATCAGTTAAAGATCTATGTGAAGAAGAAGAGAGTATATGCTATTCATTGGAATTAATCAAGACAACAGGTCTAATTTCTAGTTCACCAAGATCCAGATATAGTGTATATCTGTTATGCAGAAGGTTGCAACCTTCACCATTTGAGCAGTGTGCTCCCAGACAGTGTATCCTCACCTTTAACAAGGTTAATTATAAAAGACTCCTAACAGGGTCCAACCTTTGACTAGGTCACTGTACTTCATGCATTATAAAGATCAACTCCTAAAAGGGTTGTAAGATCTTCTAATAGGGATCATTATACTCTAGTGCAGTTTATAGTTGGTGCTAATTCCCACCAGGGTTTTTACCTATTTGGGTTTCCTCGTAACCAAAATTGCGGTGTTGTGTTGAGTGTTATCTTATTATGTATGTTCTTAATGTTATTCTGTACTTAATTGGATAAATAATTGAATCTTGTAGATAATTGATTCACTTCCCCTTTTAGTTATCTCTTGGGAATATTCCTAACAATTGAGGTCTACCTTCACGCCTACTTCATATTGTCAGAGTAAAACCCTTTTTTGTTTCCTACAAATTTCTTTCTTGTGACATGTTTTTGCAAGCAGGTTTCTTGAGCTTAATAGATTTGTTTCTCATCAAATCTTACAAAGTTAATTGGATGATGTTGTTTGCACTAGTTCATATGTGTTTATCAGAATATCATATGTTTGAATTGATGTATAGGTGGACTACTCCATAGGGGGAGAAGTCTTAATATGATGTTGTAATACACTAATGAGGAAAGAACAAGTAAAGAACAATATGGTTTAATCTCAAAGAATTGAATGATTTGAAAACTTTGGCATTGTTGTCAAAGGGGGAGAATATGTAGAATGGAGAAGATGTATTATAAAAGGGAAAATATTTATGAACACTAGAGAATAATCAAAGGTACTCACAGACAGAAGTTGAAATATTTTATAAAAGTAGTTTTGTTAGGAATAATAGTCCACAATACAACTGAGAGGGGGGGGGGGGGGCGAATCAGTTGTATGATAGAATATTGAACTTTAATCTTTAAGCTCATCAATATCAGATCCAATGAACATAATGAATGTCAACACAATAACACAATATTTTGGTTATGGGGAAACCTTGTTAAAGGTAAAAACCCTGGGGGGAATTAGCACCCACTAATGATGTACTGAGAGTATAGTAATCCTTGTTAGAAGATATAGCCCTATTAGGAGCTTATTGAAACATTACAGTACATAGTCCTTGTTAGAGGATAGACCCTATTAGGAGTCAAGAAAAAAAGAGGGCTCACTGCCCAAAGAAGGTTAAGCCCACCTTCTGAACTCACTAGTTTGCAACAAGTGTATATGAAGAAATACACAATATTTTGAACTGTTTGCCAACAACTGTCTTTGCTTGATCAGTTCCAATGAAGTCATAATCCTCTACTCTACATACAATAGAAACAAGTTCACAACCTCCTTATATCACATATATCACATCCATGTCTCTTCCAAAGAAAAGACCTTTCATTTATACCATATTATATTTTACCAAGAATAGGTCAGCCCATAAGGCTTTCCTAATTTAAAAAAATTACATAGGCCCTTGCTAAGATACACACATTATCATAAAAAAGTTTACAATGATTTCATTACAACAATTAAGGACCGACATCCTTGAATTATGCTTTCCAAATAAAACACATGCTTCATTCCTTGAGTCAACTTCAAAATAAGCCATCACCAGAGCACATACCATAGATGATGTCACCAATCATTCCATACTTTGTGCCGACCAATGAACATCCATCAGCACCTCTTCCATCATCCTTCAAGATCACATACCTTGAATCCAATCCCTCTGAAATCTATACTAAAAACTCAGAGACTAACTCAGTCAATTCTCACTGTCATAGTCCAGTGACCAGTCTTTACTAAAACAACTATATCTTCTTTAATATGCATCCATTAATGATGTGATCTTAGATATAAGATCAAAAAATCCATCTAAACTCTCATCTGACTTTGTAGCATCTGAAACATCCGTACACCCACTGTACAATATGATTACCAGTCTGGTTCCTTCATATAAGCATATGTTGACATCAATGACAAAACACAAATGACAACAGTATGAGTGCCCATTCAGTAACATAGTGATTAAACATATTAAATGTCTCAATGACCACCCATGTGTTATCAATATCCAACAATCTCCCCCTTTGGCATTGCTATCAACATATGGGAAAATCTTATCCCAAAAGTCCTTTATCTGAACCATCTCCCCAATCAGTGAGGATTTTCTCATAGCAACACTCCCCCTTTGACAACAATGGCAAAGGGTGCCAACTACCTTCACATATAAAATTTCTTCCATGATCACTCCCCATGAGGAGTAGATCCCTACATCCAATCTAGAGAATGATGAGGCTCTGAGCACTTCTGGATTGATGCATCTCTGCATCATTTAGTTATGACTAGGAGGGGCCTAAATCCCTAGCATACCTTTGAGATATTCAAAGGTATCTTTCGGTAGTGGCTTTTTAAAAATCTCTGCAATCTACTTTTTTGTACTAATATATTCAAGCTTGATTTATTTTTCTACCACCTTGTCTCTCAAGAAGTGATACTTGATAGAAATGTATTTAGTTTTAGAGTGCATCACTAGATTCTTTGACATGTTTAATGTGTTGGTGTTATCACAATGGATAACCACAGGCTCATTAAAAGTTATTCCAATGTCTGTCAGCATTTGTTTCATCCACACAATATGAGTGCAATTCATAGTAGTAGCAACATATTCTGATTCAGCAGTAGATTGTGCTATACAATCTTGTTTCTTACTTAGCCAAGAAACCAACTTTTTCCCAAGGAAAGATGCACCGCCACTTATACTTTTTATGTCATCAATATTTCTTGCCCAATCAACATCAGTATAAGCATGAAGTTCAAAGCTATCATCCCTTTCATACCATAAACCATAGTCTATGGTTCCTTTGAGATACCCCAATATTCTTTTCACAACAGCTAGATGAGTCTCTTTGGGTTCTGCCTGATATCTAGCCACAATTCCAACAACATTAGCAATATCTGGTTTGGTGTGAGTCAAATATTGTATCCCTCCAACCATTGATCTATACAAAGTTTGAAAAACACATTTTGATTCATCATCAATTGTTATCTTGTTTCCAGTCACCATAGGTGTTCCTACTGGTTTACAATCTTCCATACCAAATTTCTTAAGCAATTCTTTGAGATACTTGGTTTGAGAAATGAAAATACAATTCTCATTTTGAGTTATTTGTAGTCCAACGAAGAATTTCATTTCACCTATCATGGACATCTCAAATTCACTTTCCATTTCTTTAGCAAGCTTCTTACATAGATCATCATTATCTCCAAAGATAATGTCATCCACAAATACTTCTACTATTAGGATTCCATCTTCAATAGTTCTCAAATACAAATTACTATCTACATTATTTGAATCCAAGTCCAAGTAGATACTTGTCCAACCTTGCATACCAAGCCCTAAGAGCTTGCTACAACCCATACAGGGATTTCTTCAATTTGCACACCATGTCTTTGTCTTCGCATAGAGGAAATCCATCTGGTTGTTCTATGTATACTTCTTCAAGATCTCCATTTAGAAATGTAGATTTAACATCCATCTTATACACTTTGAATTTTTTGTGTGCAACATAAGATAGAAATAATCTTATTGCCTCTATTCTAGCAACAAGAGTAAATGTTTCTTCAAAGTCTATGCCTTCTTGCTATGAGTATCCCTTACACATTAGTCTTGCTTTGTTTCTTACAACTGTTCCTTCTTCATCCATCTTGTTTCTAAAGACCCATTTTGTTTCTATAACATTTTTATTTTTAGGTCTTGGAGCCAATTCCCAAGTATTGTTTTTCTTTATCTGATCCAATTCATCTTTAAAGGCTTCATCTGAACTTTTTGGCTCAACTTGAGAAATCAAACAAATTTCTTCTCTAACTTTAGATCTAGTTAGTACTCCCTAACTCGTATTGCCAATAATTTGATTTTTAGGAATGGTTATTTTTTACATACCTTGGAGTTTTAGGAGTTTCAATAGTCTTGCTTGTATCATCACAAGCTTCTTGTTTAGTTTCTTCCTCAACAAGTTCTTCTTCTTCAACAACAGCAGTGGTTTCTTTCACTTCTGATAACTGATTGTTATTAATTGACTGTTATCATACATTCTATCTTGTATCTTAAATTTCTCATCTATTCTTACATTGTTACTTTCAACCATCTTCCTTAATCTCAAATTGAAACATTTGTATGCCTTGCTTTTAACAGAGTAACCAAGGAAGATACCTTCATCACTTCTAGCATCAATTTTTCCTATCTCATCATCCCTCATGATATAACATTTGCTACCAAAAATTATGAAATATTTTATAGTAGATGTATGATCAAACCATAGTTCATAGGGAGTCTTATTTGTGCCATCTCTGATTTGAATTATGTTTAATGTATACACTGTTGTTCCAACAGCTTCTCTCCAATGTACATGAGATACATTTCCTTCAATCAACATTATCCTCATAGCATCAAGTATAGTTCTATTTCTTCGCTCTGCTATCCCATTTTTTTGTGGAGTCCTAGGAGTAGATGTCTGTCTTTTTATCCCATGCTCTTCACAGTATGAATTAAATAAATCTGATGTAAAGTCTCCACCTTTTTCTGATCTTAAACACTTTATTTTAAGTCCTAATTCATTGTCTACCTTTTCTTTAAACAACTTAAATTTGTCAAATTCTTCTGATTTCTCTCTCAAATAAGTAACCCACATCATTCTAGAAAAATCATCAACAAAGAGTATAAACTACCTTTCACCATAGTATGATTTTGTTCTTGTAGGCCCACATAGATCTATATGTACCAGATCCAACTTTTTTTTTGATGTAAATGTTTTGCTTTTGTGATTTTTTTTAGTTTTCTTTCCCATAACACATTCTCTGCATACAGTGTTAGAAGGTTTCACAATCTTTGGTAGATCTCTTACTGCATTAACCATACTTGCCTTTACAATGTTATAAAAGTTAACATGACAAAATCTTCTATGCCATAACCAACTATCATCTACCTTCACAACAAAACAAGAGGCTTCAAATGTGTTTAGTTAAAATACATTACCTCTAGACCTTGAACCGATAGCAACCAATTTTCCTTCCTTCCTTTTGATAAAGTATTTTCCATTAACTAAACTTAACTGAAAGTTTTTATCCATTATCTGCCCAACACTCAACAAGTTGTGTTTCAGTCCTTCAACAAGTAGTGCATTATCTATATTAGCCTTTCCATCCAGAGTGATGGATCCTACTCCTATGATGGATTTTGGGAGATTGTCCCCAAACCTTGCAACACCTCCATCATAATTTACCAATTTGACAAACTTGTTCTTATCACCAGTCATGTGATGAGAACATCCACTATCAATTATCCATTCAGTTTTCTTGTCAACATGAGATACTAAGGCTTTTTCTTCATGAATTGGTTCATCTTTAATAGCAACAAATCCAATCTCTTCATTGTCTAAATCCTCATCATCAAAGACTCCTTCACTAGCATAGTAACATTCTTTATCTCTTCTAATTTTTGCATAATGAGGTTTGTACTTCGGAACTCTTGTAGGACATCTAGATGCAAAATGACCTATCTTATTGCATGAAAAACATTTCAAGGATAATTTTCCTTCAAATTTTCCCTTAGCTCTTTTCTCTCTTCTAGAAATTAGTGCAACTAGTTCTTCCATCTTCTTTTCTTCTTCCATTATCTTCTCCCATTCCTTAGCACACTCACCAAGCTCTTCTCTTAGGTCTTCTTTTCTTGTGCTTGGAAGTGCAGAAAATTTCTTGTGTGCGGATGCCCTAAATGTAGATTCAACTTTAGGTGCAGTTTCTCCTAGTTTCGTAGCTTCAAAGGTAGTTAACTTTGCAATCAAAATCTCTCTGCTAAAGTTAGGAGTCAGGGGTATAGTTTCTTGAATTGACATTGCCTTGAATTTGTAAGCAGGAATTAGAGATTTGAGAATCTTTGCAATGACTTCATCTTCATCATAAGTACCTCCACAATTTATGATTCCAACTACAACTTTTGTAACCCTTTGAACATAGACTCTAATGCTTTCATCTTCATTCATTTGTAGCTTCTCCATCTTTGTTTTCTAGTTTTGCAATTTCACTTGTTTGGTATACTTATCTCCTTCATAAAGTGCCTCTAGTCTATTCCAAATTTCATGTGCCAAATCCAAGTCTTTGATTTCAGTAAACTCACCCTCAGATAGTGCACTGATCAATGCTTCTCTTGTGACCATATTACATAAAAATAGTTTCTTTTCATTATCGGTGGCTAAACCCAAGTCATTCTCAACCTTCAGAGTTTCCTTCTTCTTTACAATCATCCAGTAGTCTATGCCCAAACACATCAAATTTGTTCGCATCTTATTTTTCCAACTGTCAAAGTTTTCAAGATCAAACTTAGGACTATCCTTCCTATAGAATGCCATTTTTCAAGATCACCTCAAGCTATTAAGATTTCTCTCTAAGGGCCACAACTTTGATACTAATTGTTAGGAATAACAGTCCATAATACAACTAAGAGGGGGGGTGAATCAGTTGTATGAAAAAATATTAAACTTTAATCTTTAAGCTCATCAATATCAGATCTAATGAGCACATTGAATGCCAACACAATAACACAATATTTTGGTTATGGGGAAACCCTTTTAAAGGTAAAAACCCCGATGGGAATTAGCACCCACTAATGATGTACTGAAAGTATAGTAATCCTTGTTAGAAGATATAGCCCTATTAGGAGCTTATTGAAACATTACAATTCATAGTCCTTGTTAGAGGATAGACCCTGTTAGGAGTTAAGAACAAAAGAGGGCTCATTGCCCAAAGAAGGTTAAGTCCACCTTCTGAACTCACTAGTTTGCAACAAGTGTATATGAAGAAATACACAATCTTTTGAACTATTTACCAACAACTACCTTTTCTTGATCAGTTCCAATGAAGTCCACCAATAATCCTTTTCTCTACATACAGTAGACATAGGTTCGCAACCTCCCATATATCACGTTCATGTCTCTTCCAAAGAAAAGACCTTTCATTTATACCTTATTACATTTTACCAAGAATAGGTCGGACCATAAGGCTTTCCTAATTACAAACAATTACATAGGCCCTTGCTAAGATACACACGGTATCATAAACAAGTTTACAATGATTTCATTACAACAATTAAGGATCAACATCCTTGAATTATACTTTCCAAACAAAACACTCGCTTCATTCCTTGAGTGAGCTTCAGAATAAGCCATCGCCAGAGCACATGCCACATATGACATCACCAATCATTCAGTACCTTATGCTGACCAATGAACATCCATCCGTACCTCTTCCATTAGCCTTCAAGATCACATACCTTGAATCCAATCCCTCTGAAATCTATACTAAAAACTCAGAGACTAACTCAGTCAATTCTCACTATCACAGTCTAGTGACCAGTCTTTAAAACAACTATATCTTCTTTAATATGAATCCATTAATGATGAAATCTCAGATATAAGATCACAACATCCGTTTGAACTCTCATCTAACTTCACAACATTTGAAACATCCGTACACCCACCATACATTGTGATTGTACCAGTCTGGTTCCTTAGAAGCATATGTTGACATCAGTGAAAAAAAACACATGATAATAGTATGAGTGCCCATTTAGTAACATAGTGATTAAACATATTAAATGTCTCAATCACCACCCATGCATTAGCAATATCCAACAAGTTTATCATGAGAAAGACACAGTGTTTCCAAGAAGAACTCAAAATTAGAAGTGAAGAAGAGATACTAAGAGGAGAAGTTAAGAGTGATTCCAACAATGACAAATGGGAAGACTATTAGCATAATTGATGTAGTGATGCTAAGTGTTGCATTGATGAAGATAGGTACATATTTAATGACAAGTGAATAAGTTATGAGCTGTTCATTGATGTAAACTGATTGACTTATTATTTTTAGTATGTTACCAGACATTGTGTGAGTACATCATGAGTTGCAGTATATTTTTGAAGTTGTGAGTATAATGGAAGGTTATCTTATATATTGTGATGTTAAGTTTGCAACCGTGAATTTTTCTATGAAGAATTGATTCGGTTATGTTTGAATGGAATCAAACCAAGTAACTGCTGAAATAGTCAATGATAGATAGTAAGTGATTTGAATGTTGTCTCAAGTTGGTAAATTATTTGATAGAGTGGTCATAGGATATGATTGTTAACAATGTCTAGATGCTATGTTGAGGATCATGACTTATAATGTTGACACATGAAGACGGATTAATTGACTGGAAGTGATATTGATAGGATGGACAAATAAACAAGAAATAGGTATTGAATAGGTAATGAAGATTGGTGAATCGATGAAGCAGTCTGAAGTGGCAATAGGATCGGTGACATTATTAGTGAAGTAGTAAGGTAGTTTTGTGATTTGTGGAAAGTGTTTGACATCACATTGCCCAAGGTATGAGTTTGAGGAGGATTCTTCAAGAAATTTTTTTGGTCTAAACAATTTTTGAAGATGGTTCAATTTCAAAGGTGAAATCTATATGGAAGCCAACGTGGTCAAAGAAAAACATTTTATGAGTTGTTAGATATAGTGTTTCTTACCTAACATGATCTAGATCATTCATATCTCAGATCTAGAGATCATTTCAAGTTGGTGGAAGAAACTCTATATATTGGAAACTTGAAAAAGGAGCTAGTTGTTGATCGAGAATTCCAAAAGGGTGTGGTGACAAAGAAAGTGAAGAAATCAAGTGCAATCAAGCTAGAAAAGAGTATAGTGTGTGGTGAAGAATTTTAGAGTAATGTGATTAAATCATGTACAGAGCCAGTGTAATTTCATAGATAATCTTATATGTTACTTTCTAACTGTTGTAATAATAAAATCCCTTAATCAGGTAGATCCTAATAGATCTTTATTATAAATCCTCTAACAAGGTGGCATTCATATCGAATGTTTAAAGTCCTCTAACAAGGTGAATCCTAATGGGGAAGATATCCTAATAGGTCTAAGGAAAATCCCTTAACCAAGTAGCACCTAAAAGTGCTTTTGTAAACCTTTAACTAGGTAAGCTCCTCATAGGGTGTATTCCATAAGAGTACAAATTTAATGGGTACCAATCCCCACATGTGGTTTTTACCATTTGGGTTTCCACAAGAAAAATATGGTGTCTTTATTGTGTGACTAAATATTTGTTGATGCATGTTTTGATAGTTTCTATTCATGTTAGTTAATGTTGAATGTTTTGGTGCACAAATTTTAAGAGTTTAAATAAGAGAATTTGTTGATTATTGATTCACCCATCCCCTCTCAGAAATCAAACTTGTATTATCACCCCATATATAAATAATACATAATATCAATGACCTATATCTCAATGCTCCATTACCTCACTTTTCCATTTATTGTTTACCTCATATTGGTACTCCATAAGCTCATTTATCTATATTTCATTAATTTACAACCTCTTATGGCCCTTGGGGATATGGACTGCCTTACTGTGATGTGACAATTCAAATTTGGGATAATCTATTGTTTATCATTGGATGTTGGTTATTATTATTATTATTTTTCTCATTGTGGGGACAAAGACTATGGGCTTTCCACACTATAATATGGGTTTTATTGTGAGTGTTGCTACAAGATTGTGGGTTGCATGCTTAGGGGAAATTTTGGATTTTGGTAATCCACTTGAAAATGTTTCCATATGTCAATTAAATGCTTCATAGCCTCCCTTACCTACTTTTTTCCCCATATTTTGATGCTACATAACCGATCGTACCTATTTATTGGAAACTCGTATTTCAATGCTCTATAATATTACCCATTTATTGTTCCTCATATATATTAGTACCACATAACATTAGTGACCTATATTTCAATGCCTATTGCCTCACTTACCCATTTATTTTTACCTATATATTAGTACTACATAACATCAGTGACCTATATTTCAATGCTCCATTACCTCACTCACCCAACTAGTACTACATAACATTGGTGACCTATATTTCAGTGCTCCATTACCTTGTTTAAACATTTAGTGTTCACTTTATATCAATCCTCAATAAGCTTAGTTACCTATATTCCAAAAATTTATGTCTTATGATGAAGGGTGCTCCCCTTAATACCACAAACACATAACAGAAACAGAGAAACAACAATAATATGCAAGAACATAAAATTGGCTTCTTATTATCTCCACAAATGTGGAATTACAAACTTTTAGAATTACAATATACAAAGCCACATGGGCATTCCCTTACAATATTATGTAGGAAAAAGCCTCGAATTATCACCCAGATCTACTACGCAGAACTGCCTAAGACAACACTACGGGACTTCTTTATATAGGCAATTTCCATCGCCTGAGAAGGTTCCAGAAATTTAGCCCAAAGGGCTGACCAAACTTAGAAGTATTTTATCTTACAATTTATTACATCAAAGTTGGCTCAAAATAACTTTTGAAAACCAAACATAAATTTTGAAGGAAAAATTATTTTCTGCCATTTCAGGTGACTCAACTTCCGAAGACCATAAGTCATCGCTAGATGCTCTGATTGACTATTACAACCCCAATTTGGAAAGGCCACGAAGCGCTCTACAGGCTTGACTCACGCAAGCGCTCGTCACCCAAATTCTCAACCTCATCCGTGGCCTCTAAAGCCTTCAAAACTGAGTTCAAAGTTTTTGTACCCTGCTGCCAATACCAAAAATCTTCAATATCTACAAAGCTAGATTTGATCTGTTGATAAAACTTTACCGGCAGGTTGAAATGACTGAGATGAATCTCCACATGTGAAATCAGAACATTCCAAGATCTTATGACCAACTTACTAAAAATAGCAAGTTTCCATAAATAGTATCTCTACACAAGATAGCCCTTATTGAATACAAAAACAAATAAATATTTTTGGGTGATGCAAGATTGCTCTTACACCCAGGATGCTCTTGCATCATCTTATGACCCTTAGGTAAATTAGCTACCTCTTTCAAGTTTGGAAAATTAATCTTAGGTCACTCCATATAAATGAATAAAAACCCTTCAGACAAATGGGTTTCTATTATTATTGAATTATTAATAGAAGGTGAAGGAGAGGTGTGTGTGTGTGTGTGTGTGTGTGTGTGAGAGAGAGAGAGAGAGAGAGAGAGAGAGAGAGAGGAGAGAGAGAGAGAGAGAGAGAGAGAGAGAGAGAGAGAGAATGGGAAGGAGAGTTAGAGAAGGGGAAAGGGAGAGAGTAGGAGAGAGAGAAGGAGAAGGAGAGGTGTGTGTGTGTGTGTGAGAGAGAGAGAGAGAGAGAGAGAGAGAGAGAGAGAGAGAGAGAGAGAGAGATAAGGGGTAGATAGGGTGAGAGAGTATGGGGGAGGTAGAGAGATAGAGAGAGAGATCAAACACACACACTCTCTCTCTCTCTCTGTTTGTCTGTCTTTTTGTCTCTCTCTCTCTCTCACCCTCTATCTCTCTTCCTCCCATTTTTAATATTTCTCCTCACTATGTGAATCTATATCTTACATAGTGCGCCCTATAGGGCGTGCATGCTTTCTAAAGGATTTGAATTTACCAATCCTAAGGCTTGGATTTTCCTTGGAGATCCAACCCAAAGGTTTGGATGATTGAAATAGGCCCGAGACATGTTTTCCAACAAACATACAAAAAAATGACATCTTTTTTTGTGTGCTCCTCATCAAGTTTACTCGTGGCTCAAGAATATAAAAATAAGATGATGTGATATTGTAGACCTCTCTGTTAGCTATCTAAGCATATAATTTATTTTGAATTCTGATTATGTTAAGTTTTTCAACTCTAATTTCTTTTGTGTGTATGTCCATTTTTTGTAAAAAACCAACATGCAGTATTTTGGCAATAGATTTTGGCCTGTTCATCGAATTTTTCAATAAGTTACATTTTTAGAAACTAGACTCCATTCTACACACTTAAAAAAAAAAATAATTTAATTTTTGATTAGTTTTAAATGATTTCTAGGGGGAGCACACAAACATTTCATGTTTTCAGGATGTGCACACTTCGTAAATTTATCAAAAATTATACGTTCATAAAAAAATTACCAAAAAAATCTGGGATAAACTACGTGGTGTTAGCTAACTTCTCACTAGAGTGATTAAATTTTTTTAAAAAAAAAGTTAACATTTTAGGGGGAGCACACCAAACACTATGTTATGTTTTTGGACAAAAAATAGGACCACTTTTTGTGCTCCCCCTTTTTGAGGGCCTTAATCTGCACCATTTTCAAAATAAGTTAGTAGTTTAGGAACTAGATTCAAAGTATTACAACTCTTGTTTTTGTTGCATCTCAAAATTTTGAGTCTAACTATCTTCAATTTCTTGTTGAAGTTTAGAGTTTTCTGATTTTAGGAAAAAAGTGGCATCTTATACCCCCTTTTTGGTCCCCCATCTTTGTGCACTTACCCTAACCTTGGTCAAGTAATGAGATTAAATATCAACCATTGATTAAAAATCTATCCAACGGTTCTCGCTAAGTCTCTATACCTTTTACAACTTAACCGCTTCATTGGGAGACTTAGAGATAACCGTTTTGCTGAATCGCTGACCGTTTAAGACATAACCACCAAAATCATGAGAATATGCAACCATTGAAATCTCCATGTCATGGGATAAAAGAACTAATCGCTGAATAATTGGAGATCTCATGACTTGCAAAATAGACCGCCACTTTGCATTTGGAGATTTAGTGACCAACTGTAATTCTCATTATCACTGAATATTATATCAATTTTTTATTTCTCTTAGACATCACCTGACTGAAGGTATTTTGATCTGGAGATAAAGCGACCATAGTTACTTTGCAAAAATTTATCATAGCAGTCGCTAAATCTCATAATAGTCATCCAGAGACTTGGCGACTAAATCGCTAAATTGTTTGAAGACAAAGAATATTCCTCCAACCTAAAGAGACTACACAACAAAGGGATTCATGTAATCACTAAATAATAAGGAATATGCTAAATTTTTCAAGAGACTAAGCAACTAGCTAAAAATAAAAATTGCACGTTCTGTAAAAGGCCACTAAGTGATTTGAAAAAGTAACAGTCGAATAGACTTGGGTGAGCAATTTTTAGGGCTCTTGGATTTTCAAAGAAAAGTTAGACCTAAAACCTAGGGTTTTTCCAAACTTCAAACAATCTTGGGGCTTCTGGGGCTGGAAAAACTGGAGATTGAATCATGAAAATCAGAGATAGACATCAAAAATCAAAACTTCAAAGGACAACACCAAAAAATGGGAAAACAACCAACAAGTTTCATGAATGATTTATTGTTTAGATTACATGCAAATTACATTTTGAGTTACTTGAATGTATGATTTAGACAATGGATTTAGTCATTTAAATGTCATCTACTACTACAAAGATTTAGTCTTAAAAGTTTGGAATGTACTGATTCACCCCTCCCCTCTTAGTACTTATCTTTCCATAATCCCAACATATCAATCTTCCCCTTAGACATTAGTTTGGTATGTTTGTTAAAAACTTCAAAGTCATCAACAAAATTCAAAATTTTGTCCTTGTCTATTCTTCTTCCTTAGTAAACATATACTCCTCCTGAAGTAATATTTCTTGTACATATCCATATCCTTCTACATATCTTCAACTGTATCATATACTCATATATTATCCCTTTTACATGTTTAAATTCTTATTCATATTCCCCTTTTCTATACTTATCCAAACACAAAACACTATATATATTCCCCCTTTTGATATATGTACATAACATTCCCTCTTTTTTAACAAAAATGCCAAAACATTAACTTACTGCTTATCTAGTGTGGGGATCTTATCAAAATTGGTTTTGTACTTGTCTTGATAGAAACATACCATAATGAGGCTTGGTATCAACCACAACTACACCCATCTTATATGTAGCCTCAGGGAATGCAACAATCTTTACTTCTATTCCCACTAAGGTTCCAGCTACATGAACTTCTCTATTATCCATGACATAACATCTTCCATTTTATGTATCAACTTGAAGTCCTAGTTCCTTCATAACATGATATGGCATCACAGTAGCTACAGCACTAGAGTCTATCATACATTTTTTTAGCAAAAGGTTATTAACAATCAAAGTGACATAGAAAGGATCAATTGATGATGGCTCAAGTTACAATATTTCGAACAAAAAAGTTAGAAATCTCCTTGGTTATCTCAGGCCCATCCATTGAATTCCCCTTTTCTGATATAATAGGAACATCTCCTTGTTCATTTATCAAAGCCAAGGCTGCTGCCTTATGCTCTTTTATCTTCAACATTTCCAACAAGGGGATTGAGACCTTTATTTGAGATAGGGCATGTCTCATGTCAAAAGTAGGGGGTTCAGTAGAAGGATAAAAAAAATCCTTTCCCTTACTAACCCTTTTGTTTCTCTTGTCTATGGCAACTTCCTCATTCTTCTTAGTATCTTGAACACAAATAGGATCTTCTTTATTGTTGTTACCACCCTTGCCTTTAATAACATTTGGTTTTGGAGAAACCTTATTTTGAGAATCATCTTTTACAAAAACTGACCTTGGTACTCCTTGATCAGGATCTAATCTTCTATTCCTCAAATTATATGAGGATCTGGCTTGATAAATAACAACCATAGTTAAAGTCTCAATTTCTTCTTCACCGAGCTTTCTCCACAAAGCACTACCTAACTCTGATCTGATCATATTTGTTTTGTAAGCATCATTATCATACTCATCTTGATCATAATGGGTAAAAACTTGTAGCTCATATTTTGGGAAATTTCTTCTCTTATAATCAACATCAACAAGTATTTCTTCATCTTTTGAAGATGAAAACTCTTCCACTTTCTTAGTGGTAAATATGTTAGCTGGAGGATTTTCAAACCCTTCATTATCTTCTTCATTTGGATCTTCTACTTCTTCTCCCAAATCTTGTGCCACAACACACTGATAAGGTGGGTGAGGCATACTACAAGCCACACACCGTGAGATACTTTCCACTTTATATGTTGCATTCTTTTTTAAAGGATCAGGGGCACCCCTTCCCTTTTGAGTTTCATGAGTATCAAAAATAGTTTTCTCATCTTTCCAATTTGTCTTGTAGGACTGATCATGTAACCTATGGAATCTTTCCTACCTCTGATATGATGGTCTATTAACCTGAAAACCTCTCTCACCCTTTTCAATCCTGGTTGAGAGATCTTTGACAAAATTTTCCAACTTGTCAACCTTGTCATTTTCTTTAGTTGGCCTTCCGACATGTGGTTTAGTTTCTCTCCACAATATTCCTTCATCCCTTTTGTACATTTGACCAGATGCTTTCATATTACTTTCAATATTTATTTCTAACTTGAAAGAATCTCTCAAAGTATGTGGGCTTTTGTCTCTCAAGAGATAAGACATTTTTCCATCCAAAGCATTAAAATAAGTGGTTAGGCAAACTTCATCATCTAGTTTTAGGACTTGAAATAATTTGTGCATTTCCTTTTGAAACCTACTATTGAATTCAGACATGCTCTTGTTGGGATGCTTTTTTATATTATTGAATTCATTGAGCAAATAACTAGAATTAACATGCTCAGTATATTGCTCCTTAAATATTTTCACAAATTCATCCCATGATGTAATACAATTTTTAGGAAAACTGCTATACCAATCCCTAGCATATTCTATTAATTTTTGGACAAATAGTTTCATTACAACATCTTCATTTTAAATTTCATAGTCATTTACCTTATCTGTAAAAGACTTAAGATGCTCTTCACATGTGACAACATTGTTTCCTATGAACTTGGGGATTTTCTCTCTTGCCTCATTTTGGATAGCATTTGGTTGACCAAGGATACCATCAAAGAATAATGATCGGTATCTATCCAAATGAACTAGCCTCCTCTGAAATTTTTGTGTAGCCTGGGCTCCACCACTTCTAGTAATTTGATTCAACACATTTCCCATGGGACCACTAGTTGATGGAACTATTGAATTGACATTTTGAACTAGTCCTTGGACCACTTGTTTGGAGCCTGAAGCTTGGAAACTTGGCATTGGACCACATGGTTGGTTTTGTGGTAATGTCCCAACAATAACATTGATTGAGCTATTGGTAGTTGTATTCATGTTAGCATGTAGGAAAGAAATTTTCCTCTTCATCTCATCTACAACAACCTCCAACTCCATCTTCTCTAATTGAATAGCCAAATCCTCTTTGGTCTTTCTAGCCTTTTCCAATTCTAAGTTAGCCTAAGATACAACATCAAGAATAGCCTTACTCTATTTGGATTCATTTATGCTTATTCCAACCACTTTTTGTTTTCCTTTTTCAGATGCATCCCTTATGTTATTTTTGAGATCTTCATTTCCTTAATTTATGATGGATGCAACTCTCTTAAAACTGGGCCTTCACCCTCAAACTCATCCTTCTTAGGATTTGGCTCATTGTTACTAAATTGTTGTCTCAAAGCTCTAATATCACCAAATAAATCATTGTCTAGAACCTTGAATTCCTGATTTAGACTCTTAGCTTTGAGCTCATTGTTCTTTTTTTTCTAATGAGTTCTTATCTTTCCATGAGTAGCTCGTAAATGTCTTGCTCTCGCTTCTTTGCTTTATTATCAATCTCTATAAATTATTCACGCTCCTTTTTCCTTAAAGCTATAACCTTACCTCACAATTTATCAGAATCATAAGAAGCAGTCTCAACAACATAAGTTTCTCTTGGTTGGTCTAAACTTTCACATGCAATAAAAAACCCTATATCTGTGAATTCATCTTGCCGAGAGGGATTAACTGCATTAAGACTTGTTCTCCTAAGAGGCTCAGGGTTTTCAGAAGAATAAGAAGATTCCTTAGGAATAGGTGTTAAAACTATCTCTTTAGAAGGTCTTGGAGAATTTGGGTTAAATAGACCTCTCCTAGACCATTCTAGTATATCTTTGTCGAATCATGGTATTTTTTGACAAGATACTTACACAAATTTCTTTATGCTAAACTAGTAATTGGTAAACATAGATTTTAGAGTCGCCACCCACAAAACATGTGGGGATAAATTTTTTAAACTGGTCTTTAAGTAAAACAATAGATAGTTAACAGGAAATTGTAACAAGCTTATAGTAAAAATGTTCAATCCCTAGTAGAGTTGCCAATCTTGTTAGTGCTTAAGATTGTAGATGATGAATACAAACCAAAAAATTCTAATACATAACTCTTATGGTCCCAATAGATGCATCTAACAACATTAATCACTAATGCGCTAAGGACTTGAATCCTTCTTCACTTTGAGCTTAAAGGTCAGGGAGGTGTACCTATAAGATTAAATTATTTAAAAAATCATAACAATTATCTGTATACTTGATACAGATACAAACATTTAATTCTTTAAACATCATAAACTTAAGATAAATTGTTATTTCATATTGTTGATGGTGAGAAATGTAATTTAAGCAAAGACTAGTGCCAAATCCTATGGTATAAGAGTCAAAAGCATACATCTACAGAAAATAACTCAAATCAAATATCCCCAAAACCCAGATAAGATGCCTTACAAATTATCCTCTCATTGACATATACTGTGATCAGATTCCTGCATAAACTATAAATTCCCTAAAATCTCCCCTAAGATTTACCTTTCTCTTGAAAGAAACTTAAGATTAACCTCGCTATCTACCTTGTAGATGATGTATCAAAGATGCCTTACAAATTTAATACAAAAAGAACTCAAGATTCATACATGAAGACAAAAAAATATGCAAAGGAGTCATAGTATATTTTCATTGATATTTTTTTTGTATCAGTACATTCAAAGACATGAATTCTTAGAACCAAAACACTAATGCAAAAACTCTCTTTACAAATGTATTTCACCACCAATTACAAAACAAAAAACTTTCTACTTATATCACTAGCCATCTTGGAATCCTCAAGGAAAGGATACAACACGCTTTAGATGGCTAGGATAGTGACATGCACAAAAGGAAAAAATTAATTACATCATGAATTGAAAAGGAAAATAAAGCCACAAATCTTTTTCCAATCATAGTGAATCTTCAAAGGTGGCACCTTTATCTGCAGATATTCAAAGTAATTGCTAAAAGTTGTTATATGAATAATGACCACCTACCTAATAACATACATTATTCCCTTTATGATAGTTACCCTCCCTGTGCTCAAGGATCAAGTGCCATGTGTAACTCCTCTTCCATTGCCTCTAAATCAATGGCTTCTGGCTTCTTCTTCTTGGGTTTTGTGCTTTTGTCCCATGATGCAACTTTTTCTTTGGTAGGCTAGGTGTACACCTTCAAACTCTACAATAGCTTTACTTTCTTATCCCACCTAGAATTAATTATGACCTTGGTATCAGCAATAAACCTGGTGCAATCATTTTCCACTTTAAAGATATCATCCATAATGTTGTTGAACTTGCCCATGTCCAAGGTGCCATTATCATTTAGGAAGGCATCCTGCTTAGTCAACAATTGATCCACACCTGATTTCCACTCCTCATCACCTATGATGTTGTCATCATCCTTATAAATTAGAGCCAAATACTTGCTAAAATCAGGGTTGAACATCTCCATCTTAGCTTTGACCTGATTGGCTTTACCCTTCAAAAAGACCCAAGTTGCACCACTGAGCTCAATTTTTTCTCCCACTTCTCCAATTGATTCTAGGATATTAGGCCTATGTGGTTGCAACATCTCAAGTTTCTCAAAAAGGGCCCCTCTACCAGACCATATGCTAAACAATGGCTCCAAGGTAGCCATAGCATCTTTTACATTTTCACTTGTCTTTTACAACATTATGTATGAACTATGGACTAAGTTCATCTTTCCCTTTATCAATTCAAACCTATGTTACAAAATGTTAGACATGGCATTGAGGGACACCTCCAACTTATCTTTATCTGACCTGTCCCTTGCCACATTAGGTACCTCTACCACTGGAAGTACTACAACTTCAATTTCTAGGACTGGAGGAGGGGATGACCTAGATTTTTCTTCAAGTTTAATCTTCATTTCCTTAAGCTCATCCTCCAGTACCTTGATTTTCATGAGCCCCTTCTCTCTATCTTTTGCCTAAAAAATGGCCTCATCAAACAAATTTCCATATCTATTGGATAATTGTGTAGTCTTGGCCTTATTTAACTGAGAAAAATGAGTCACTGTCTTTGACACCTCAAGTTCACTGGTGTTCTGGACTATCCAAATGATCTTTACTTCTATCCATTTTCTCTTCAATTTTGATGAGAGAAGGCTTTTAAGTCCTAGGGGCAAGAGACCACATTGCCAAAGTTTGGGACCTAGGGTCATAACCACACCCTCTTATCATTTCACCAAGCTAGGCCTCATATGATAAATTTCCCTCTAGTTGCCTCCTTATTTGGTCAATAATGAAAGAAGAGGTCAAGTCCCACCTTGGTACTAGTAGCATTCCACTGGATTTAACCAATTGCCTAGCTTCATCAACATAAACTGTCTCTAATTCAGGATCATATGAAGCTAGGGCCTTCAGGGCCTCATTATTTGGATCGGTACCTTCAGTCACCTTACTGGCTATCTCTTGTTGTTTCTTCCATATCAATAAATTCTTTAATTCTTCTCCTTTGATGAATTGATCATCACTGAGTAGTTCTTCTTGATACATATCCCATTCATCTTTCCACAAAAGGATGGAAATTCAACCTCTTCTTGAGTAGCCACTTTCTTTCCCTCGTTAAATCCTTTTTCTCATGTGGTGATAGTAGGACCTATCACCCGACACTAAGGTAGAAACTCTGTCAATCTCTTTCTTTGGTCTTTTCCCTTTTGAAGGCTCTCCTTCCTCAAGTAATTTCTTCTTTTGAGGGGGTTCAGGTGCATCCTTCACCTCAAGAGCATCTTCTCCTTGATCACCGATAGGAGGTTCATTTTCTTGGGGAGGGCTATATTCCTCATACTTTAAAGAGGAGTAATCCTTTTTTACTTCTAGCTTCTCTTCAAGTTGGGATTCTAATTGATCAGATAGGGTTTCATACATCCCTATCATCCTATTAATTATGGTCAGGTAGGGGAGGCCTCAGAAAAACCCTCCAAAGGAAATTCTAGCCTTTTTTAACTCAGCTTCTAGGTTCAAAAGGTCATAGAAATTTGTGAGCCTCCTTCTAATTTCATCTTCATCCAACAAATTCATGATCACATCCTCATCATCACATCCTTCATGGTCTTTACTAGCACCAATCTTGGGGATAAGACACTTCTTGGAATTCTTTATAAAGTCCTCTGGATCCACATATCTGTATGAAATTGAGGCCATCTTGAAATGATTTAGCCACATTCTGAGTTGTGGCAATGCTCTCTTCCCAATTAGAAAACTTGACAATCTAAACTACCAAGGAGTGAAAGTTTCCTCAGCAGAGCCAGGTGCTCTTTGTCAATCCATATCAATTGCTAGATAAATTCTTACTAGGCAACTCGTGGTGGCACACATTTAGGAAGTATGTGAGGGGGTTGTGGGAACCCATAGACTCTAATCAATGTGTAAGTCTAGCCCAAATAAAAATCACCCTAGTTATGGTCCATTGGCCATTTGTCAACATAATCTTTAGGCCTAAGAAGCCTAAGCAATCTATCTAGAAGCCATGTGATGTTTGACCCCAACAGGTTCAGGATTGGATTGACTATCCAATTTTGGAAACCACATAATTCATTTTCATTAGAGGTGTAATTCCACACCCTCAACCCAAGTTACACTAGATTTGGCTGTCCTTCTTTCATTGTTCTTGGTCTCAACATGTGCACATCTATATTATCAATATTAAAATAAAGGATCATGTGCATCAAAAGAGAGTAGTGCATGAATTTGGATGGATTATCATCCTCTTTGGTGTTTACCAAACCCTCATGCATCCTATCAATTACATACTAAATGTAATCATAATCTACATTGGCATGTGAGTTCTGAATATCTAGGATCATCATCAACAAATCAGCTGGCATCCTTTGTTCATCTCCATCCACCCCCAAAACCTGACATAGTCCATATGCAAGATATTTCATGCAAAAGTGGAGGGCTTTAAACTCATAGGTAGCTTTCATATAGATAGGGAGGGGGGCAACACATTTACTAGTCCTAGGCATGTGACAGGAAACTTGGGTTTTCACAAGCTCTACTTGGCTTGTGTACTTCTCCTTCTCCTTCCTTAGGCCAATCTCTGTAGATGATGAGGAGTACAAGCTGAAAGCTTTCATAAAGGACCCCCTATCAAGAGTAACTAGGGATGACTGGTCAATTTTCCTATAATTTTTGGACACAGGATCATAATTCCTGGCTAATTCAAACAAAAGGTCAACATCTAGAAAAACATCAGGAACTGTGAGCTTAGCCATGCCTAATGTCCATGCATTGCATATTGGGATTGGTCTAAATCGGTTATTATAGAAATAATTGAACAACATAAAACTGGAGTAGGAAGGGGTAATTGGATCCCTACAATTTGACATATTATTAGTGAAGACTTCATCACTCACCTTCTTGTTTTGAGTGGAACCTAGGAGCAACGTGATAAATAATTAAAAAAACTTGGGCTTCCCCTTCTATTCATCCTCTTGTTCTTTTCCTCCTTCACTGGATGAAGCTCGGCTAGACTTAGGCTGACTCATCTTTGTAATTCTGAATGATGCTTGGCTCTACAAATTTTTTCTTCGCAATTACACACTGCAATATCTCTATCTCCACAACTGCTCTCTAAAATCTGATAAGTGTAAATGCAGGTATGTCTTGTCTATACATCATTGATCAATGAATGTATGTAAATTATAAAAAATCTTCGCAAAGTCACCTCAACATTCACTCCTACGTGAAACCAAGTTCAAATCTAGGCTAGCCATAAGGTGAGAAGTTGACAGGTTACATTCAATTATTTGAAAGAAAGCAAAAAGCCAATGAAATTACTATTTTATGCTTTCAAAGCACTTGAAAACTAATAAAAACTCTCACTTGAAATCTGATTGGCTAGCTTGTTACTTTTTCCATCTTGGTACAGTACCTTTTCCATGTCAGAACTGCCTTTTTTCTTTGTTGCTTATGAGAACTTAACCTCACCTCATTTGGAGATTCAGCGGCTAAAAGCGCCTCATGATCTCTGAATACTTTTCTTAACCTTGGTTTGATCATGAGATCTAGCGACTGAAGAAAATATCTGAATCTCATAACACTCATCTTGACTGGGGTTAACTCTCGAGAACAAGCAATTGAGACAATTCTCATAATCTCATAATCATTTCCTTAACCTTATCTTCATTACGAGATTCAACGACCACTATATTCTCATAATCTCAAAACATTATCACTAACCCAAGTTTCATTCATAGAATAAGAGAAAAACCTTTATCTCCATGTCTCTAGACATCTTACTTAACCTTAGTTAGCTCCTTGATTAAAATCCAACCCTTGAGCTTTATTATCATCCATGGTTACTACTGAATCTCCAGATGTTTCTGTAAATAATAAAAATGTAATGGGTAAAAAGAATGATATATGAATGTGATTATAAATGATGTAAATAATATCCTTTACACATAGAAGAATTGGAGAAGGTAAGATTCTCTTCTTAACCCCAAATTCCCAAAGGAAATATCCAAATTGATTAACCGCAAGAAAATGGTCAATGCATAAATGAATCAATCAATTAGTAATAAGAAGGAAGAGGAAAACCTTACATTCCATTTTGGAAGAGAGTATTAGAATCTTAATTTGAAATGAATTGAAGACAAATACTAACCTCAAAGTATAGCAGATCTGGAAATTGTTGTTTTCTTATGTTTGTACCGAGTTTTTGGAATTCTACAACCGAATCTGGAACATAAACATAGAGACGGAGAAAACCTAGAAATCTTCTTCTTTTTTGAACTAGGGTGACCTTGACCTAACAAAGGTTGATCTTGATGCAGGAGCATCCTGGGTGTAAGAGAAATCTTGCATCACCCAAGAATATTTATGTTTTTGTATTCAATAAGGGCTATCTTGTGTAGAGCTACTATTTATGGAAACTTTCTATTTTTAGTAAGTTGGTCATAAAATCTTAGAATGTTTTGATTTCACATGTGGAGGTTCATCTCAACCGTATCAGCCTGCCAGTAAAGTTTCATTGATAGATCAAGTCTAGCTTTGGAGATATTGAAGATTTTCAGTATTGGTAGCAAGGTACAAAAACTTTGAACTTAGTTTTGAAGGCTATAGAGGTCCCAGATGAGGTCAAAAATTTGGGTGATAGGAACTTGCCAATCTATGGTTAGGGTTGTAGAGTGCTTCATGGCCTTTCTGGAATGGGGTCATAATAGTCAATCGGGTCAGTTGGTGATGACTTATGGTCTTCAAAAGTTGGGTCACCTGAAATGGCATAAAATAATTTTCCTTCAAAATTTCTATTCGAATTTCAAAAGTTATTTTGAGCCGACTTTGATGTAATAAATTGTAAAATAAAATAATTCTAAGTTTGGTCAGCCTTGTTGGCTAAATTTCTATAACCTTCTTAGGCGGTGGAAATTGCCTATATAAAGAAGGCCCATAGTGTTGTCTAGGGTAGTTTTGGGTAGTTCGGAGTAGTTCTGGGTAGATCTAGGTAATGATTCGAGGCTTTGTCCTACAGAATATTGTAAGAGAATGCCCATGTGGCTTTGCATATTATAATTCTAAAAGTTTGTAATTCCAAATTTGTGGAGATAATAAGAAGCCAATTTTCTGTTCTTGCATATTGTTGTTGTTTCTCTGTTTCTGTTATGTGTTTGTGGTATTAAGGGGAGCACCCTTCATTAGACCTTGACCTAGGAAGGTCGACCTTGACCTAACAAAGGTCGACCTTGACCTGCATTACTCTGATGGAAATTATTTTCGCAGATCCTGAAAGTTTTCTAAAAAGGGTATCTGAATCTACTATGTAATTCATGGTTCCACACCCGTTCTTGCAAGAAAAAAGGTTTTGTTGTTTAGATGAGGGGTTTGCATTGGTCAAACCCCAATTTTGGAATTAACCTTGAAATATAATTTAAATTGTAGTAATAAACAAAGTAAATAGAACAATTCACCTTGCTTATGTTAAAATCCTTGTGGAGGATTCAAATCCTTGAATCCACAAGTATGGATGCTCCAAATGGATGTAGAATGGTTGGATGTAGGATGTATCAAATCAATTTCCTTTAGATCTTCAACACCAATCTTGAATAGATCTTGGAATAGGAAGAAGCTTGAATGGATATGGATGGAGAAATCTTCAACAAGAGGGCTCCATAGGGCTTGAATCCTTCAATGGATACCAATGGACCTCCTTGATGAATTGAATCTTGAATGCTTAAATGCTTGAAAATAAATGATTGCTTCCTTTTCATGTTTTCTTGTTTTCTCCTTCCTCTTGCTTGCTCCTTCCTCTTTCAAAATGAGAGGAGAAGGCTTCCTTATATACTATTCTAGGACACAAACTTGTAGAGAGGTTGACATATGAGAAATAAATTCCCATTAGGATCATACCCCTAGGAGTGGACCTAAATTAAATTCTTTTTAAGATTTACCATTTTGAAGCCCAAAGCAGCTGACCTAGAAGTGGGAAAGAATTCTTTTCAAACCATGACATCCATAAATCTTTGGAATTTGAAATTTAGACCCCAGGTTAGGGTCGAGGTCAACCTTGACCCAGAAGGTTGACCTTGACCCTGAGATCAAGAACCTCAAAATCTCATAGCAAGATGCCAGAAATAGGTAGAAAAGAAGTGGAAAATAGGGCAGGACAGGGGAAAAAGACAAATCCAAGTCAAAGACCTATTCAAGGCATTTGACATGACTCCAAACCACTTACTCAAAGGGATAAACTAGTCCTAAACAAGATTTCTTCCAATTTACGATGATACATCTAGCCCCCACTTTAGAAAGAGTATGGACTCGATGAAAACTCTTGGTAAAGGAGATCACAAAGAAAAAGAAAATCTTATTGAAATCAAAGGGACAAAGCAATGCTCAATCCACCAGGGACTTAAGTCTTTTTCAACCCAAAGATTACAATAAGAGAGACATCTCTAAAAAAAGAGAGAAGAGGGTGTGGTTACCTTGCCCAATGAGAACTTATGTCCCATTGTGAATCACACAAGGAAACAACACAACTGGAAAGATGGAGTTGAACCACGTAGTGAATGTGGCTACTCACTAGTCAACCCATCAAGGATTCACCCTTAGGAATATTCTATTCCAAAAGAAAAAAGCCAAAACAAGAGATATCCAACCTTAAGGACATCTTCCAACCTTAAGGGATCAAAAATTTGTAAATTGAAACTGGAGGGATCAAGAGATCCTATAAGGTAAAAATCCATGCTTTAAGGATTAGTCTCTAATCCATAAAGAGAGAAATGTTTTGAAAAATATTTTGAAAGTGTGTGTGTGCGAAAAGTGAGTAGAGCGTATGCCCCCACGTTAAAGTTATTGCTAACACTTTAACAAGAGCAATGGCTTGAACGAAAACATAAACAACTCCATTGATTACGTTTCCACTATGAGATGCCCCCAAGCGAAGACAAATAAAGGGAAATACCACATAAACATACAAATAACACAGAAGGGATCTACCTAACGTGGGGTCAATATGATCATAATATATATATATATATATATATATATATATATATATATATATATATATATATATATATATATATATATATATATATATATATATATATATATATATATATATATATATATGATATTATTGCAAATGAATTGATATCATTCCCCAAAGAAAGTAGAACTACAATCACAATGGAGGAAAGAAAACATGATATTTATGAAGAAGAGTCTTATCAGATCACAACATGGAGACCAAAAAGAATCAGTGCTACCAAGTCACAAATCCAAGTGGACTACACAAGGAAAACATTTACTAACAATAGTACATGTACAACATGACATGGAAACAACATATAGAAGAATAGAGATACATATAGAGGAATTGTACAATAGGTTTGATTTGTTTATCACCTTGTACCAACAAAGTAACCAGGGTCGTATAAAAGAATCTAACAAACATTTAGCAAACACATTATGGGAGAAACACAATACAATAGGAAAATACACAAAAATCTACCATGGAGGACAAGCCAATCAAGTACATCACCTACTCTCCCCATCTCAGTTTATATCATTTAGGGAAGGTGGGAAACTCGCAAGAGGGACTATATCCTACACAGTAGGAATAATAGCTAGTTCCAAACAAAGATCCTCTTGAGAATTGTGACGTTCAATACTAGGTGTAATTATCAATTGTGTTGAAAGCATATTGAGTAAATCAGTATCATTGTCAATAGGCTCATATTCATCATTAACATCATTAGGATGATCAAGAGTATCTTCTTCATCAAGATTAATCGAAATAGAATCTAAGATACGAATAGAATCATCATAATCATTCATCTTAACATCATTATTAACATTAGCTTATTCCAACACATTAGGCATAGGTTGGTCAAAAGAAGGTAAAGAACTTTGAAGAATAGAGGCACAAGCCTTAGCTTGAGCCCAATGCTTTTTACAATGTTCATTGGTAGATTAGTTACATTTTGTCATGTTTGAAATATGTTGAGAACTAGGAGGAACAACAACCAGTTCCTTCATAAGTTCTATAGGAGGATTAGTAGGATTCTTAGTAGGCTGAAAAGAAACACTAGGAGCCTAATTAACATAACTAGAAGAAATGGATAAAGGAGGTATGGAAGGCATAGGAAAAAGACCATGGTTAAGATCCATTTGAGGCATGCTTAACTCAAGAATCTTGCGATGTTTATAGGCTTGATATGAGTGAAAAATGTTATCAGGTTGAGAAGAACATGAGTTAAGTATTGAAGGCCAAAAGAAGTCAAGGGTAGCACAATTCCTAGGCCTAGAAGGTTGATATAAACTTTGATTAGTTGTCTTCACTTCTTCATCATGAATGAATTTAATACACTTATGGATAGGAGAAGCAACGACATGCATGGAATTCAACCAAGGCAAACCAAGCTTAACTTTGGATCCACACATTAGATGTATAGTAACAATCACATTGTAAGTTCTTCATAAAAAGGTTTTCTTTAGTAATGACATTGACTAAGGATGTAGGATCAACAAGACAACCATGCATAGGTATCTTAGAAATCCTAGCATAAATGTAGAGGGGACCATCTAGAGCTTTAATAGTCTCAAAATCATCAAAGGTGATCAAGAGCTCCCTAGGTCTTTTATTCTTAGGTTGTTTTTGAGGTTTAGGTTGAGGTTTAGGTTGAGGTTTTGGTTTAGGCTTAGGTTGAGGTGGAACTTGAAGTTGAGGTTGAGATTGAGGCTAGGGTGGAGATATAGGTTGAGACAAAACAACATGCTCCACATGGTTAACAATATGGTTGAGATCATCCATCTTTGAATCATAAAAAATATCCACAGAAGATGGATGAACAATGGTATTAGTATCATGTGTAGGCAAAGGATTCATATAGATTTGGAGGTTATAATTAGGAGGAGAGACATATTTGTTCCCACTACCATCAAAATTATTAATAGATAAAGCATTAGAATCAATTAAGTCTTGAACCTTATGTTTTAGAGAATAACACTTCTCAGTATCATGGCCATTCTGATGATGGTATTGACAAAAGGCTTTGTGATCAAAGGATTTGGATGCCATCGTAGTAGGTAAAAGAGGCTGAAAGGAGGAAAAGTAATCATATTAGCATTCAATAATTTACTCATAGTAGAATGTAAAGATTCAACAAGAGGAGTAAACATATGATTCAGATGAAAAGCAATGGATGTAGAAGTGGCATTATTGGATGCAACAACAACTTGATCAAAAACTGCATTTGCTTACTTATTTATCTTGACATAGTTGTTACATTTTTGAAACTTCATGGAATTAGGAGCAATGCCACTCTGATCAACTAGAACATGAGCCATTGGAGTGTTTCTCTCAAATTGACTCACTTGTAATTGATAATGATGAAGTGCTACACAAACTTGTTGAAAAGAGGTAAATTCAGTAAGCCTAATCTTATCTCTAATACTTTTTTAAATTTGAAATAAACATATGTTGAATATCAATATCAAGAACATGATAAGAAATTTGAGCATACAAATACTTAAATCTACCAATAAATTCAGTCAAATTTTCTTTAGTATTTTGTTTACAATGCATCAAATCAGTTAAGGACACTTACAGACCAATGTTATTTTGGAACTATTGGATAAAGACATTAGCAAGTTTTGGAAAAGAATCAATAGAATAAGGAGGCAAGGAACAATACCATTGCAAGGCCTTATCATGAAAAGTTCTAGCACATAATTTGGCTAAAATCCTATGGTCATGAGCATAGTCACTACAAAGGATTTGAAATGTTTTAACATGAGTGATAGGGTCTATCTTACCATTGTAATTATCAAGAAGAGGCATATCAGTTTGCTGAGGAACAAGAGCACGAATAATGTCTAGGGATAAAGGACTACCCATGTCACATATAGGAATACTAAACTTGGATTGAGTTAAGGATGCAAGTTTTTGTTGTAAAGAGGGCACAGTTAGAGCTAGACTAATGATTATGGAATCATTATAAGAAATAGGAGGCATAGAAATGTTAGAAACACTAGGGAAAGTGTAGGAAGCGAATGGAATGGAAGACACAACTAGTGGAACACTTGGAACCATAGTTGGAAGAGGGTTGGAATAGATAAAAGGAACACTATGGTAGGAAGGTTGTCAGGTAGGTATAAACACCAGTGGAACACTCATAGGAATAGATGGAATAGATGTAGTCACTAAAGGAGAAGTATAAGTAGGAATGCTAGGTAAAGGAATAGAAGAAGGTTCCACACTAGTGACAGGAGGAGTGAATCCTAGATCTTGAGCTTCTTGAGCTAAAGGTTTGATATTTAAATGCACAAGATGAGTGATACAACACAAGAGATTAACACCTTGATCACTATACCAAAGAACTTTTTTGAGAGCCTCTATATCTTGAATAGAATCTTGATTATGGTTTTCTTGAATAAGCCAATTTCCCATTTTATCAAGTTCAGTTGAAAGTTTTTGGACTTGTTTAGGAGAAACTCTTAAAGCATCATGCTCATCATGAGATGAGTGAGAATAGTTATGCTCCATAGTAGGATTACAATCATGAGTGATCAAATTGTCATCCGGGATCCTAAGGAAAGGAGAGGAAGACTCAGGATCAAAGGAACTCATAAGTCTGTGACTTCTTCTAACCAGGATATTATAAGTAGCACTAGAGGTAGTAAAGCTCATATATCAATGCAATGCAAATGAACTAAATTAGGAAAACACAAGGTATGAACAAATAAATATTTTTATATTTTTTTGTTATATGATTTATTTTATTTTATTTTTGAAATGTAAATGAAAGAACATAAAAGAAGGCTAATCTAATATACACACTAGTAAATTTTACCCTATTTTTCGACAAGAATTGGTCAAATTTTTTACACCAATTGGTCGAATAGATGACTAAAATTATGGTCGATGTTTTTTCATCGATTATTCTACAAGAAAACCTATTGTCAAAATTTTGACGTGTGTAGTAGTTGAATTATCAACCGACTCTTCGTCAAACCAATCGCTTGAAGCTGGCAGAATCAAGAGCAACTTTGGCGACATTGACATCAAAGTTGAGACAAAATTATCGACCAATATTCGATGAAATTGATGTCGAATGCATAGCATTCTCGTCGAAATTACTAGTGTTTAAAGGTCAAAAAATCAACCAATACTAATTTTTGGATTAAAAAAATGTGACGGTGATTGAGAAAAGCATTTTCATTGTGTATATTCATAGCCTCAAGAAAATTCAAACTGACTAAGAAAGCTTTGTTTACCTACAAATTTGTGTGCTTGTCTGAGTTTGATACGCAGATCAAGTTGTACAACCTTTAGAATAGATCCAATTCAAGTAAGGTCGTACAACTTGATCTGTGTATCAAACTCATACAAGCACACAAATCTATAAATAAATGTTGATTAAATATTTTATTTTTAATAGCAGTTTAAAAGGCTATTTAAATGTTTTGATGGTTTGATAAGAACAAAATTGGTATTCATATATAAATTATTGAGCTTCTCTTTGTTTCGATAATAGTTTAACATTCTCTACTTAACAGGGCCAACCACGTGAAGGTGGAAGCTCATTTGGCCCCTCCTAGGATCCTCTTATGACCCTTTATGACACTTTAAGACCTCTAAGATGTATTCTTAGGGATCGTAAAGGGTCATAAGGGGTCCTAGGATACAATAACTGAGAAACATAAATGTAGGCATCATGGTCACAATGTTTTGGAAACACAACATAATTGAGTGGTATACCCAGATGATGCAACACAACCACTACTCTTGTAGTTCTAAGTTGACACTGTGGGATCCAAAAACCAAAGATAAGGAATCTATATATGGTTTTTGGATCCACAGTGTCAACTTAGAACTGCAAGAGTAGTGGTTGTGTTTCATTTTTTGGGTATAGCATTCAATTATGTTGTGTCTCCAAATAATTGGGACCATGATGCCTACATTTATGTTTCTTAGCTGTTGTGATACCTACATTTATGTTTTGTAGCTATCATGTTTATTTGCATGTTATTTGTGTTTGGCTTCTCTCCCTCGCATCGAAAATAAGATTTTTCCCACTCTGAATCGAGAATGTGCGTGCAACACAAGCAGAATATGCATAGATAGTAGGTGGAGTTAAAAACACACAACACGTTTACATTTTCACGATGGTCTATAACTTAAAATATGCAATTAAAGACCTCTATAAAAAATGCAACTATGTTGTGTTTTTCAACTCCACCTGATATCCTATGTGTATGAATTGAGATTGCATATTGAACTAGGCTTCTCTTTTTGCATTGCCTGAAACCAAGAGACTGTCATAGTTAACATCTAAATGGCATGTCTCATCATCACAACTAATCCACCTTAAACAATTGAATATGGTTTCTTGTATTAAATATTCATTAATCAATATTTGAATAGAAAATGTATACCTTAAGTACTACAATTCACATTAGAATCGATGCCTCCATCATGCTCGACTGGTGCAGTATCAATATTGGCAGGTTGCATTCCAATGTTTGTAGTTGCCTCATTTAACTTGAGGTTCATCCTATATTATTTTGATCATTATGGACCTCCTCCGCTCTCTAAATTTATTCCTTATCTATGGTCTTTGTACGCCATAGTGTCAACTTGGAATTGAAGGTGCAGAAGTTGCACTCCATCGCTTGGGTATACAACTCAATCATGTTGTCTTCAAAAAATTATGACTGTGATGCCTACAATTATGTTTCTCAACTATTGTGAAATCTACATTTATGTTTCTCAGTTGTTGTGTTTATACCTTCTCTCACTTGCTGGTGTAATTCCTCTTTGAGTATCCCCATTCTCCTTTGCATCCAAAATGAACTCATTCCAATCCCTCACTGGAATAAAGGGAGACTTCATACCACGCTGTGCTCTAACTTTAGCAAGACTTCATACCACACAGCATCTAGAGATTACGTCCAATGCGTTATTTATGCTTGTATTGGTGGGAAAAATCTTGAAAACACGCAAAAGAGATTGCATTCAACCATGTTGTTTACATGACACATGTAGTTTACCTCTAGTGTAAATCAACATTGCGTAGAAATCTGCGGACGCTTCTTAGTATGAAGCCTCACTCAAGCTTGAAAATGATAGTCAATCCATAGTCAAGGTCAAGGAACAAATGGAATAACCAAGAAAACACTATACGTTAAATCATGTGATTGATAGCAGAATGGGGCTCACTTGAGCCATAAACATGAATAATTATCCTAAAAAAAGATGTAAACCATATATATGCGCACTTGAGGCAAAGAGAAGTTATGTCATATCAATATTAAAATATTAGTTACAATATGAAAATACTAAACTAACTAATTCCTGAGTTCATCTCTGCATATGGTCGCAACAAAGATACATGATTACAATACAGAAAAGGCATCATAAAAATATAATTTCAGAATTTTTCCTAGCCTGACATGTTTTGCACTTAAATCCTTCATCACGGATAAGTGGAGATGGGTGGATAGATGCAGATGAGTTATCATCAACCCAAGTAAAGTATCCGCAACCATTATTTCCCTATGATACCCAGTCTACATTAGTTCTTATATTATAATGAATAGTATTTACATTAGAAACTTTAAATATATACACATTAGCAACCTTTTTTTGATTAGGGCTGCACCAAAATTGTCATCCAGGGTTGTTCAATGTCTGTGAAGTCTTCAACACACACTTCCCACCACCACATTGACAGTTTGGCACATTGACAAGAGTCACCGAACCTATATCAATAATGCACCGCACCATCGTTACTACATTTATTATTTTTATATGATTATTTTTATATGAAATACACCAAGGAGTACAATCAAAAATATTAACCATTTACAATAATGAAAAGTAAACCTAAATCAAATAGCTCATTTTTTTATCAGCACGTGTAGTTTGTGTGTATATGAAAAATGAAAGAAATATGAAGCTGAAAATTAAATAGTGAACAAAATAGTATTCCACATAGAGTGAATGAAATATACCATCAAAAGAAGGTGACAAAATCCTGTCACGAAGCATAGACATAGGAGATAAAAAAGGGACAAAAGACAAGAAATAAGAAAAATCATTACGACTATAGAAAAATCATTTATACTATAATAAAAAAAAGAAACACTCTTTGTCAACAATTTCCAAAATCATTAGGACTATAAATGGACGGTCCTGATATTGCTTTTCCATTACAACAATTGAGCATTCATCATTTGGTACTTCTTGGTGTATTCCATTTAATTTTTTCAGTTGCCATGTTTATGTGCATGTTCTTTATGTGTTTGGCTTCTCTCCCTCGTAAGGGATACGTCGATAGGCAATTGATTTGAAAGCATAATGATTTGATAGTCTTTTTTTAGGATAGGCGTAATCACCCCACCAACCTTAATTAGCAACATTGGTGTCCTATCATTGCACAAGTGCAAGGTGGTAAGGGTCTATTCAAGGAGAGATGAAAAAAAGGTCATTTTAACCTTGCAAGGCAAGATGAGAGATAGTCCAAATAATTCTATGGTGATTGTCCCAAACAATAGACAAATGATGGAATTGCTAACATGTTTTCTTTTCATGTTTCTAACAAGTTTGTTGCGATGAGGCTAGTGTGGTCGCAATTGAAATTGTGAGTTTCTCTTGGAATGGTATTGACACGTTATAAGAGAAATGATTTCAAACTTCGAGATGATGGCCTAAATTCAAGTCTTATCAATTTTTCCCCCATCTTGGTTAATTAAGCTTGGTGTAATCTTTTCTAAGCTTACCTCATGAATTTTGATGAAAGAGATCCTCTACAAACCTAATGGTGTAGTACCTACCTACAATCTTAACTAGTTTAGTGATAGCTTTAAGTGATGCTCAATGGGGTAACATTAAAGGTATGGGATTTGAATTGATACAATATACATTAATAGTAGACTTTATCTATTGTGTAAAAAAACATAAGTAGGATTATTATGGTCACAAAGTAATTGTCTTAGCATCAACATTTCACTTCTAATATAATATTATTAGGAATTTCTTACCATTGATTGTCAAACTGATGGAACTATGAGGCTATGCTTTGTTAATACTTTACCATTGTAGTGAATTCGGGTATTATTTTTGAATATTTGAATGATTTTAATGGGAACTTTGAACTAGAGATATAAGTTTCCTAAAGAGTGATACTTCAACTTCCACGAAGGACTTAGAAAAAGGGAATTGAACTACAGTGTCTCCTTGTTTACCAATTTTCCATATAACACGAGGCATGTTGTTAGTTTTGTTAGAATTATGAGAAGATTAAGGGGAATTGTGAGATCATACTAAGGAATAGTGAGGAAGTTGTCGAACAAGAGGAGAGAATGTGTTAAAAGACCAATTTAGTAATCCAGCTAGCTGATTAAACATACACTTAACAATCAACAGTAACATCAAAGTTGGAAGAATATCTTTGGTACAAACATAATGTAGAACTCCAACGCTATACAGTAAACTAAGACATAACTAGATCAGAAAATTAGGGGTTCTAGAATTATTATATCTCAGACATTATGTGAATAATAGACCCATAATTACATTAACTGAGATAAAATAATAAATCTCATCACTATTTCATAAGGAATAAATCTAGAACTATATATAATTAACATATAAGACCAAATCAGAGAAGATCATATCACTCAGAATAGTATACTTTATACCATACCAGCATCTAGCAATACTTATGCTTTGTAACCAATATAATGTTACAACTGATCAATATATTATAAGGATTCCATCATTGGTGAATATTTAGATCGATTCATTTGTCATTCACCTAGTAATATTGTATAGTTATCCTTGCATAATCAAGATAGGACAAAGACATACTATTTAATTTATTTTCAGGTAGATATTATTGGCTAAGGGAATGAGATATATCCATATTTAGATTGGCTATGGATCCAGATAAGGAAAGGTTGCTAAATTAATTTATGATATATACATTGAGTTAGAGACATATCTCTTGACAAGTTTTGTCAAAATCTATATTGCAGTATTGTTTGGAGTGCCCAAAGAATATTGACTATCATTCCTACGTGACAGTCAATTGCTTATACTTTGTTCTTGGTATTTGGGATTGAAGAAAGGTGGCCTATGCTATAATAAGACCCGCATGGTGATGAGTTACAGTCAAAGTCCATGAAGGAACCGTGGACATACAACATTTATTGTAGATTGGTGAGTTGATACAGTAATTAAATTGTGGAGTATAATGGGAAATGTTTGGAAATGTAAGCATTGTGTGATAACAAACAATACTGTAACACATCTATGAGTCTATGAGTTAATACCATGAAATGATCATTATATGATGATCCAAATCATAATATATGCTCCTCCTTCAGACCGATTTGATACTACTGCACTGTACCTACAAACTTCATCAAAGAAACCCTCACTATTTTGTTACAGTCAATGATGATTAGCATTGTTCCTACATAAAAGATGTTAGAATATCATAATACATGTTAGATGAATGCTTCCCATGAAATCTAGGCCCTTGGAATTCATGGGAAGGCCATATCTTGGTGAGAACCTAGACTGTTGCAAAAGAAACTCAAAACTTATAGCCTGTCAAGTAACCCCAGGTGTCTAAACAGTTAACACAGAATATACAAAATATATTCAGGCCAATAATTGATGAAAATGAACTTCTAATTCATCACAATGAATGGAAATAGGCTTCTAGTATATCTCTACACTTCCCACAATGAAAACTTGTTCAAATTTGCAGAGAATCAAAATATGTTATATTGTGATGATATCAAGATTTATGTAGGTATTGTCTTATTTCCATATTATATGACCTCAAAATACATCAATTAATGTTTACAAACTTGTATTAATCACAATGAATATTTGAGCCCTACAATCTTAGGATAATTCTCAAAGATATGGTCATTATTTTATAATATCCCAGTCCCCTCATATTTCTATTTTAAAATGATCTATTTTTTATTCAAGTTTATACTACGATTAAGTATATATCCTTATATAATTAAGGCCATGACTAAGTAAAGTTACATAGCATATCCCCACTCTTATATAAACACTTAGCATTTATAGAGACAATGAAATATCAGCATACATATTTCAAGTAATGTAATGAATAATAGGACTCTCTTCAAATATCTATAAGGAACTTTCCATGACTTTCTGATTGACCATGATAATTTCTCCATTATGAGGGAACTTCAAACATTCATGGATAGTAGAAGGTATAACTCTCATTAAAGTAAGCCAAGGATGACCTAGTCTTACTTGGAATTGATTGGATTTAGGAATAGTGACAAAGGTGACAATCTAAGCACTTCATACCAACTTCAATAGGAAGGGTCATAAAACTTGTGGTAGAACAAGTAAAACAATCATGCACCTTAACCATGACATCGGATTTTTCATAAGTTTCTTGATGAAATTGTTAGGTAAAGAGATGATATTTGGTAATAATAGTCACCATACATAGGATCAATAAGCACTCCTCACGAGAGCTCTCAATTAATCTTCATAGTAATGTATAGAGGTCCATCAACAACCTTAATAGTTTCCTTGATATCAAAGGTTATGCAAGGTTCAAGCCTAGGTTTTGGAATATGTTTAGGTTTCTCAATAAGGTTGACTACATTTTTTTTTGCATTATATGTAATGTCAACATTCACTGATTAGAAGGTATTTCAAGTCTCCAAGTGTGGAGTTCACTATCCCTGGCAGTTCTCTATTGGTTTACAACAATGCTTCTTCCCATAATCAAACAATGGATTTGATTCCAACCTAAGATTACATAAAACCCCTCATAAAATTTCAAAACAATAAGAATACAGTCTTCATTCATAGTCACTGTCACTGTTCCTCAAATCAGTGATTAGAACAGGCAATTAAAACATCCCTCAAATCATTAATCAGTTGATTATTATATAAGATCCTCAAACATGAGTTGGACAGGACTACATCAAAACCAAAAAAATTAATCAATTGATTATTATATAAGCTCCTCAAGCATGAGTTGGATGATATGGATTATGTAGATATAAGAACTAATGTATCCACATAATCCAACTCATGTTTGAGGAGCCTATATTATTTACTGTCTCATAATAGTAAGATTGGTACCTATCCTAGTAAGTCATTATGAGATAGTAAATATGATCTACATCCAATCTTGGTCCATAAGCATGATTTGGATGATGTGGATTATGTAGATATAAGAACTAATGTATCCACATAATCCAACTCATGCTTGAGGAGCTTATATTATTTACTATCTCATAATAGTAAGATTGGTACTTATCCTAGTAAGTCATTATGAGATAGTAAATACGATCTACATCCAATCTTGGTCCACAAGCATGAGTTGGATGATGTGGATTATGTGGATATAAGAACTAATGTATCTACATCCTCCAACTCATGCTTGAGGAGCTTATATTATTTACTGTCTCATAATATTAAGATTGGTACCTATCCTAGTTTCCAAAAGAAGAAATGCAGGTCAAGAAAAAGTTTCCATGGTAGGGCCAACTATAGGGTTTCTGAGTCGAGCTGTCAAGGAATTTAGAGTCTTGGGGGCACAGTACCAAAAATACAATAAAGTATTTATAGAATTAGCACATAAACTTCAACATCATGGATTCAAAATAGAATGTTCTCCCCACAAAGACAATCAAATAGAATAGTTCCATTTTGAACTTGAAAAAGATTACATTTTTATTGGTTTTTCAAATTCAAACCTCAGTATCGAATCCACCCTCGAAAGTGAGGTTCCAATACACAGTGCCGATGAGCTTCCAATACATAGTGCCAATGAGGTTTCGCTAGGATGGAGGCAACTATTTGGAGGTTTTTTGATGATTCCTAAGTCTTCGAGCCCAGTTTATTCTTAGGGAACTACTACAAATACATTCACTCTCTTCCCGACCAGATACATGAAGTATATCTAGCCTAGGGCATTAATCTAGAAGCAATGTAACTTCTTTCATAGTTTGATTGTTTGAACAATTAAAATACATGGTCCTTCCTACTTCTCGTCCAATGACATTGAGTCCCAAAAGAAGAAATGCAAGTCAAGACAAAGTTTCCATCGCAGGGCCAACTATAGGGTTTTTGAGTTGAGCCGTCAAGGAATTTAGAGTCTTGTGGGTACAGTACCAAAACTACAATAAATTATTTACAGAATTAGCACACAAACTTCAACATCATGGATTCAAAATAGAATGTTCTCCCCACAAAGACAATAAAACAGAATATTTCCATTTTGAACTTGAAAAAGATTACATTTTTATTGGTTTTTCAAATTCAAACCTCAGTGCCAAATCCGCAGTGCCAAATCCGCCCTTGAAAGTGAGGTTCCAATACATAGTGCCAATGAGCTTCCAATACACCGTGCCAATGAGGTTTCACGTGCACACTACACTAAAAAAATTTGCTGATGATTATAATGAAATGAAATCTTTTTTTTCTAAAGTTATGCCATAGTGTTCGTTGAAAGTTTGACTTACGTAGTATTGGTCAACATTTTGACTAACACGGGCATGGATTAAAAAAAATATGAAAATTTTCCTTCTATAATCGACCAACCAAAACTGTTTTATACCATGGTCGAAAGTTTTGGTAGAAAAACTAGGTCAAATGTACTAGTGACATGCAAGATCTAACATGAAATGTAAATCTAACACCACAAAAGAAATAGTTGTCATAAGCGGATTCACCAAAATGTAAATAATAAAAATGTAATAGGTAAAAAGAATGATATGTGAATGTGATTATAAATGATGTAAATAATATTCTTTACATATAGATGAATTGGGGAAGGTAAGATTCTCTTCTTAACCCCAAATTCCCAAAGGAAAGATCCAAATTGATTAACCACAAGAAAATGGTCAACACATAAACGAATCAATCGATTAGTAATAAGAAGGAAGAGGAAAACCTTACATTCCATTTTGGAAGAGAGTATTAAAATCTTACTTTGAAATGAATTGAAAACAAATACTAACCTCAAAGTATAGCAGATCTGGAAATTGCTATTTTCTAGTGTCTATACTGAGTTTCTGGAAATTCTGCAACTGGATTTGGAATAGAAAACAGAGACGGAGAAAACCCAAAAATCTTCTTTTCTGAACCAGGTCGACCTTGATGTAGGAAGGTCGACCTTGACCTGCACTGCTCCGACAGAAATTCTATTCATAGATCCTGAAATTTTGCCGAAAAGGGTATCTGAATCTACTCTGTAATTTGTTGTTCAACACCTGTTCCTGCAAGAAAAATGGTTTTTTTGTTTGGATGAGGGGTTTGCCTTGGTCAAACCCCGGTTTTGGAATTAACCTTGAAATAGAATTGAAATTGTAGTAATAAACAAAGTAAATAGAAAAATTCACCTTGCTTATGTTAAAACCCTTATGGAGGATTCAAATCCTTGAATCCACAAGTATGGATGCTCCAAATGGATGTAGAATGGTAGGATGTCTCAAATCAATTGCATTTAGATCTTCAACACCAATCTTGAATGGATCTTAGAATAGGAAGAAGCTTGAATGGATATGGATGGAGAAATCTTCAACAAGAGGGCTCCATAGGGCTTGAATCCTTCAATGACCCTACCAATGGATCTCTTTGATGAATTGAATCTTGAATGATTAAATGCTTGAATCCTTGAATGCTTGAAAATATATGATATTTTCCTTTTCTTTTTTTCTTCCATGCTCCTTCCTCTTGCTTGCTCCTTTCTCTTTCAAAATGAGAGGAGAAGGCTTCCTTATATACTAGTCTAGGACACAAACTTCTAGAGAGGCTGAAGTATGAGAAATAAATTCCCATTGCACTCATACCCCTAGGAGTGGACCTAAATTAAATGCCTTTAAGTTTTGAAGCCCGAAGTAGCTGACCCAGAAATGAGAAAAAATTATTTTCAAACCCCGACATCCGAAAATCTTTAGAATTTGAAAATTAGACCCCGAGTTAGAGTTGAGGTTGACCTTGACCCATAAGGTCGACCTTGAACCTGAGATCAAAAACCTCAAAATCTCAGAGAAAGATGCTAGAAATAGTTTGAAAAGAAGTGAAAAACAAGGCAGGATAGGGGAAAAAGCCAAATCCAAGTCAAAGACCCATTCGAGGCATTTGACATGACCCCAAACCACTTACTCGGAGGGCTAAACTAGTCCTAAATGGAAGTGCTTTCATTTTCTGACGATACAGTTTCAAGATTTGACCGTTACTTTAGGAGAATAGGAGATAACCATCTACATATTACCTTAAGCCTTGTCGCTGGATCTCCCAATGTTTTTCAATTAATTGCCATCATCATGAGATTAAGAGATCACCTTATTCGCTAAGTTGCTAAACAAATTGTCTTAACCCTCAACTATTTGGAGATCACGAGATAACATAAACTACTAGTTTCTCTAATTCTTATTGCCAGATCACTAAATGTTTACATACTTAACAACTAGAACTGGAGACTAAGAGAAAACCCTTTTGGTTGGATCGCTAGATGCTAAGTCTCTAACCATCAAAATTAAGAGATCAAGAGATAAATGTCCACGCTGAATCGCTGAATGTTTCACTTAACCCAAACTTTATCTTGAGATTCAACGACAACCGTCGATCAATATTTGCATCAATAGTGACCACTGAAATGCTGAATATTTTATAACTTTGCCTTGAAATTGTGAGAATGGGAGATAATTACATAATGCCAAGCTTTGAACCTTTTTGCCAGATCTCCAGACCTTTCAAAATTAACCGCCACCTTCAGAGAACAAGAAATAACTGTTGCGCCGGATTGTTGAATGCTTAGAGAAAAATGCTAGAAATCACAAGACTTGGAGAAAGCTTTGTCGTCAAATTGCCAGATATTTCCACTAACCACCAGTCATTTGGAGAATAAGAGATAACCACAAAACAAGTTAAACTCTTAGCCTTGTCGCCCATTCTCTGAATCAAATAAGACTTGACATCTTTATTACAAGATTAAGAGACTCAAAGGGAAAAGAAAATGGCCATGTGCACATTGAGAACTTAAGTGTCTGAAAAAGTAACTTGAAAATATAAGATCTAGGGCACAATTAAGAACACTTTCAAAAATATAACCCTACCAAAGGCAATCAAGACCTAGGGTAAAGAAATGCAGACATTTTTTGCACATGGTAATCTCAAAACTTAGACCCTTTTAGAAAACTCTTGCAGGTAGATAAAATAGAGGAGACATAGGCACAATCCAGATGTCAACAAGAACAAGAAAAGACACTTCTCAAAAAACCTAGAAATTACTCCAACATGGTGCTTAACTCTTGAGATTGTGTTCTATCAAATTTGTTCAAAATTTATTAACCCTTATACTAGAAATTTAGAGATTGTTAAATAGTGTGTAAATGAGTGGAAGATATCAACTATACAAAATCATTTATGTGAGTGGAATTGATAGCACAAACCAAAAATTTGATCTTTTTTTTTGTGAATATAATCTATGACTATATATGGATTTTCGGGGGTTTTAGGTCTACAACAGGTTGATCTTAATTTTTGTAACCTATATAAAAAATTGGTTATGTATTTCAAAGTTTTATACATAAGGATTTCTTTTTGGTTAAAACAACATGTGCTAATTTAATGACTCTGTACAATGATTAAATATAGTGTGAAAATATGTAATATAGAGGAGATGAGCCAATACATGAGTGTGGTGAAATAGGTGATATGTTAGGTGAACAAAATAGACCTATAATGGTGCACTAAAAATGTCCCATCAATGCATATCCCCAAAAAGATGCCTCTAAATTTTAAAAAACAACCACACATGTGGTGCCACTTCAACACACCATTAAATATGATTTAGTGCATACCTATGGGTCTTATCACTTTTTGGGACCATTTTGTACACTTAAAAAAAATATATGCTGATGTGGCATCATATTGGACCATGTGGACTTGAAATTTGGTTTTTAAATGAGGGACTTGATAAATAAGCTGTTGTAAAAAGTTGAGAGTAATTTGAAATTTTCACATAGGATCTTGAGAAGCATGAAGTTAGGGTGAGCACGTACTGGCTCGTCTCCCCTACCCTAGAAATTGATGTAGTTTTAATGTCCCATGATATTACTTGATGACTATTTGACTTGTATAATAGTCTAGATATTCATCAACGCTAGATGACGCAAATGAATTTGCACCTTACTGTTATATCCTCCAAATTGGCATCGACATCTAAGTTGGATATTTTAAATAGACCCAAGATTTAAAATTGAATTTTAAAATGGTAATATTGTTGGCAATTTGGCTGAGTTGATTACATAGATGTTGTTATTATGGCAACATATGATCCACATGAAGATCGCACAGGTTAGAGAGCAAGTATGACAGAGCGCATTGCAAATTTGTCTAAGTGTGAGAGTATTTTTACTAGTGCACCTGGACACAGTTTTTGTTTGCAATGTTGATTGGAGTAAGTTCAGTGCTTGCGCACTTGAACATAGACTCTATGATGTCTATTGAACACCCATCTTAGAGTGCAAGTCAGTACGCCATGTACGGAAGAAGTTATGATAGTTTTACCGAAGATAGTGTCAAGCCGACATGACAGAATATGGAGACAAAATTAGTAAAGAGTTAAGGGATTATTTTGTTTATCAAAATAATGACTTAACAATATAAAGGGATGACATCCTAGATGTTAACTCTTGGATAAAGTTATTTGTATAAATATAATTGTAATTGCGAGAGAAGACATAGTTAATATAGATGCATAGTGAAGTGATGAAATGTAATAAAGCAATGATATGATGCGAAATATATGATGCATATGTAATAGTGATAGTGAAAGAGCAGCAAAGAGATATTGATGCAAGCAGTATAAGGTTATGTACCTTAACCTATTTTTGTAATCAGTGTATATTGTACATTACTTGTTTGGGCAGTGGGCTCATCTGGTAATCACATTTTGTACTACCAACTCCTAACAGGGTTGAGGCTTCTAACAAGGCCTATAGTCCCTTAATTAGGACTGATACACTATATGCTTGTAATAGACTCCTAACAGGGTCAACATCCTTAACATGATACTTTTAATTAGTGAATCTTTGTGGGTACCATCCCCACTAGGGTTTTCCCTTGGCCAGGGTTTCCTCAAGAACAAATAATGTGTTATGAGTTCTTTAGTTTTATTGCTATACATGTTGTTTAGCTTCTTATGTTATGCATGTATAAAGATAATCTGTTATATCGATAATTGGACAAAAGATAAAGTTTGTAGAATACTGATTCACCCCCGCCCCCCACCCCCCCTCAGTATTCCCTATTTCTAACAAATATTCATGTCTAAAAATATTAGAACCAACCATTAGTTACACAAATTGTTGATCTAAACAAGACATTGAATGAATAAATTGAGTGTTGAGACTAGTTCCTAAAAGTGAATGTAAATAGAATAAATTCTCTTATGTTATGCACTAAGTTTTCATGTTACCTCACACCATTTATATAGTTGTCATTACATAAAAGTAAACAAAATCAAAATAATAATATACTCACTCACTCCCTCGTACACACAAACATCATTATAACTTCAATTTTTTAATTAAATATTAAAATTTTATCCCTTATATGTACCAACTTGACTTCTACAATTTTATATAAATAACAAAATCAATCACAACTTTCTTTCACATACACACAAAAACAAATCCATCATTATAACTTCAATTTCTTATTGAATTATTTATGTTTTAGTCCTCATATGTACCAACTTGAACCACACATACCTAAATCATTATAACTTAATATTTCCATTTATGTGTTTATTTTTTAATCCTCTTATATGTCGCAACTTGACCTCTCTAGTTCTATATGAATAACAAAATCAATCCCCCGTTCCCTTCACTTTATCAGTCTTAATATAAAATTCCCTCCACTATTTTCTTTATTAAACAAGGCAGATTACAATAATTACAATTAGCTCCCTTTTTGTACCCGTCAAAAATTCCTCCTCCATTATTAGAAAAAGATTCCCAATTCCCAGAACATTGAAATGGAGTTTTAAATCGGAATTCAGAAGAAAAATCAAGTCACATAAATTGATGCAGTGATGCAGTGCACAGAGACGCCAGTTGCACATAAAAAAGCTTGAAATGCAGGTAATCCTTTTTATTTCAGGCAGATAATAACATCTCATGACAATACACCAGTTTCCATCATTATTAAGTCTCTGTAAACTGTGAAATACTACAAAATTGGTTAACACTCTGCCAGACCGCACTAATTTATCTTCTGCAAGAATATGGCACCCGAAAAACAAATTATGCAGGCCTGAATACTCTGAATGCTGACAGTACTGTTTCCTTTAATCAAACAACCATTCAAATAAACTCTCCATGGCGCTAAATTAGAATTTCCTCAATCCTAACGAAACAATACAAAAACGGTACACATCCCCATGAAAGTTTGAAACTTATATGGAAAACACCAAAACATATTCAAACTTCCACCATTATTGACTCACCTTGGCCACTGTAAATGTGGACAAAATACATCACTGTTTGAAAACACTCACACCCAAAAAAGATTCAAACTTTTTGCACATGACAACAGATCTTGTGACAGCATCAAAACCATATTAAAATTCAAAACTCTTTGCACATCAATTGAAGAAAATTTGAACACGTAACTGTTATGAAGTTCTCCATGTGCTCAGGAAAATATGGCATATATTATTGGTAGCAGTTAAAAGTAGAACCCACATGGATTGGTTTTCAAATTCTCAATGCAGACAGAGATAAAAATATAGCATTGATTATTGATAAAGTTACAAATAAAACCCACGTATACATTGGATTGGAGTTCAAAGTTTCAATGCAGACAAATATGGCATTTATTATAGATAGATGTTTGATGTAGAACCCACATGATACATTGGATTGGGAAAGCTTCTGTTGTTATTAATGCAGATTGTTACGTTTCCCCAGAATGAGAAGCATGCTTTCTTAATGGGGACTTGAGGCTCTGTGATAAACAGGGAATTCAGGTCACAAGTTTGGTTTATATGGGCAGATTTTGCAGGTTGGTGGGTGCAAAAAAGGCAGGTCTGAGCTTGAAGGAGAGGAATTCAATTGGGTTTTTATGAAATGGAATAAATAAAGCTGGCCAATATTGTTGGTGGTACATACACTACTAGGGAAAAGTGTTGTACGTACAATCTGTCACATGGGTGTTGGATCAGCAAGGCTTAAAGACCAGGCATATTCAATTCGCCCAATGGATGATGTGTTCTTGGGGCTATACTAATGCTGTTCGTTTAGATTTGATTCCATGAACATGTGAGGGTTTTAAGCCCAGGGTTATCTGCCCCACAGTTCAGTCACATGGAGTTCACATGGTGAGATGGAATTTAGCAGGCATATGGCAGTTATTCAGGGAGATTTAGAGTGAATTTTCTTGAGTAAATGAAATGTACAACAAGAGAATGTATAATGAAAATGAGGACTAATGGCTAGGTGCATATGAGATGGTCACATGCGCTCTGAAGCACTGGAAGAAAGTGCTTAAGGTCTTGCTGTGATGATTGGTCTGTAACCTAAGTGAATGGGCTAGTGTATGTTATGATTAGTTTTTTAATAGACTTTCATAGAGGAGTGTCCACTAAGAAGAACTTACTATTTGTAAGATTTTAGAGTAATGAGGCTTTGAATGTACTTTATTGATAGAATGTTTAGGTATGGTGGTTAAGAGAGTAAATATTATTGATTAAAAATAATTTTATAAATAAAATTTATGGAAAGATTGTAGTCTTATTTTATAAAATTGTAATGGTGAAGTTTAATATTTATGTTAATTATTATTTTAGTTTCGTGATTATTTTGAGAGAATGGTTTATTGGTTTTATATATAGACAAATAGTAATTTTGTGTGAAGTAGTTTTCTTTTCTTATGTTCTTGTTCACCAAAATATAGACTTCTTATGTACTTATCCTTTTATTTTATTTATACATGTACACTAAGTATGATATATTCATCTAGATCAAGTATCTATTATGTCTAACCATCCATTTAGTTTGATATATTTATCCAAATTATGCATTTTTTATGTTGATCATGCACTTATCCCATAAATCTATTATCCACCTTGGTTTTACTATTTGAATATCATGGGTCATTCCATAGGTATACAATCAATTCTTTTACCACAAATATGACATTTGAAATGCAAATTGAAAATTTGGTTGACTATTGCCCCCTTCCTTTCCTACTTAGAGTCGAACAAACACAAGTGTATTTAATCTCTATTAATATGTCATTTATGTTTTAAAGGCTTTAAGTTGCATTAATTTCATTGCCATATCTTGTTTAATTATCCATATGAAAGGATAATGCTATAACAAGTATAGCTTTGCACCTTCATCTAGAATCATTTGCATAGCCTATTAACCTTATTTTTTTAATCTTTAGAAGAACTATAAAGTCAATCTCTTTTTTGCAGCAAGGGCACAGGTGGGTTAACCCAAGAGAACATGAGCCCTATTAATTCTAGCAAGCTTCTAAACATGTCATAAATACCACCATTCCACATAGTAGAGAAGATAGAGACAAATTTAGCAAATCAAAGAGTAGAAGGGTACAGACAATTGAATCATGTCCTCAAGATACAAGTTAGAGATCTATCTCTACAAGAAAATTCTACATCTATGGATTCAACCCCTCATTTAGACTATATAGATTTTGAGGAAAAATTCATAACTATAGAATTAGTTCCCAATCTTAAGAGAACCAAAATTTAGAATCATATCAAACAATGATATTCATCTCCCTTGACTACATATAGAACTAAGTACTTCAACTTAATTATGTTTCCAATGCCCATAATGCATTAATTATTGATCTAGGTTAACTTATTTGCATATGTATGCATCATATTAGTTCCTGTCTACATAGGATATTATTACATTCATTCAATTCTATTTTTTAATCAGTTTAACCAATCATTGTAGAGTTTTGAAAATATTCTCCCATCATATATCTCTTTTATACTATATATTTTTCTTATACAAATATCTAACCAATGGGACATGTCTCATATACATTAATACAAGTGTAGATGATGTCTCTTCAATTAGAGACTCTACAACCTTCATTAGTCATTTTTTGTATGATTTATATTATTTGTATGGGGTTTTTTATTATCCTGCTAACATCATCCCCCCTTTAAAATTTTGGCTTTTCCTCAAGCCAACTATATTCCTATAGTATAGGAATAATGTCCTCATAGATTTCCTTGAGATTAAGAAAGGATCTATCCTATTGCATTTTAGCCTACTACAATCATTGATTTTACCTTAATCTGATCAACAAGTGTTCAACCTTCAAAATAGAGTTAGGAATTTGGATTTTATATGCTATTTTTTTATGCTTCTTGAAGTATTTTGGTGCTTTGGGACAACTAAAAACTAAATACTTCTTTTAGCTACTAGAATTTATGCTTCAATGAATCCTTTTGATCTTGTAATTATTGAAACTATGCATAAAATGTTTCTTTTGCATCTAGGTTTGTACATCCAAGTCTTGTAAAACATAATATGAAGTGATCACTTAGAAAATTGGTATCTCTATCTAATTCATTTGTGCTTCAATAGGTGTTGTAATAGTGGGCCATTGTAAACAAAATTGCTAGAGGGTTTTGTGGTCCCTCTCTATAGCCTTCATTGTGTCGATATGTGATTATAGAATGGAATTGTTAGAGGCACACTATTTCCTCTCTTAAATTAATCCACCTTATTTTCCTATAGCTTTGAAAGTATTTGTTGTCACTTTTATCTTTTCTATAGGTGTGCGTCTTTTAGGACTCTATCCACCAATGTTTTAAGTTGTACTATAAGGGTTGAGAGGAATCACTTTGTCATTGAGGAAATTTGTCTTGAATATCATTCACCATATCTTCCAACTATTTTAAGATATCCACATGTATTTTTTAGAATCTCATCTCATATTGTTGTTGGAAATCTAATATGGGAAAGTGAGATACTAATGTAGGGGAGTGAATTAGATATCTCCAATATTTGATACTTTGAAACTAATTCCACATACATACTATAAACATGAATTTCAATGTTAAAATAGATCTAACATTCTAATTCCATCCATCAAATGAAACACATAACACAAAGATTTTGGTTACCCAGAAACCCTTGAAAGGTAAAACTAGGGTGGGGAGGACATCCACAAATCTTCACTACTACAGTATTAAAGTGTGCCTGTTAGGGCTACAAAGTTTGATCACTTTGGATGATCTACCCTGTGAGGGGTCTGCCCTATTAAGAGCTTACAAACTTATATAATCTACCTTCATTAAAGAATTTGAAACTTACAACTAGGTAAGCACTTAGTTAAGAGATTTATGAAATCCTGTTAGGACTACTCTGTAAAGAGATGTACCCTGATTCACCTGCTAAAATGTATCAGTACTTGATCCTATAGTTTTTACTATAGATGTTGATTATAGATCTCCTCTTTCCAATAATTATCTAATCTCAAAATCAAATGTAGCTCTATTATGTCCTTCACTGTTCTGCTTGGTCACTCTTGTGAATCTTTGCATCTAATAATCAAAACACTTCTCTATTATGCGTACATGAGATCTCCGATCTACTTACTTCCATACCTACTACATTTTAGGGTTTAGATCTCACCTTATATAAATATCATATCAAGCTTCTAGATCAAGATCAACGATCTAGATTCATTACTTATGCCGCTTAAGCATTCCCTTTTTCTGATAGGTTATAGGGCTTACATAGGGATTAATGATTACAAATACAAATCATAATCAACTCGTTTATTCCCTCAACAATCATTAAATATCACATAGAAGTCGGCCAAAATGTCAAACACATATGTCAAAATTGGCTTTCTCAGCATATGAAGTCTTTGATGCTCAATCAAAGATATTCTCTTCTATACAACTAGGCATATACACTACTCAATAACTACTGAAGTTGATGCAAGAGCATCCTGGGTGTAAGAGAAATCTTGCATCACCCAAAAATATTTCTATTTTTGTATTCAATAAGGGCTATCTTGTGTAGAGCTACTATTTATGGAAACTTGCTATTTTTAGTAAGTTGGTCATACGATCTTGAAATGTTCTAATTTCACATGTGGAGGTTCATCTCAGTTGTATCAACCTACCAGTAAAGTTTCATTGATAGATCAAGTCTAGCTTTGGAGATATTAAAGATTTTCAGTATTGGTAGCAAGGTATAGAAACTTTGAACTCAGTTTTGAAGGCTTTTGAGGCCCCGAATGAGGTTGAAAATTTGGGTGACAGGCACTTGCATGAGTTATACTTGTAGAACACTTCGTGGCCTTTCCAAAATGGGGTCATAATAGTCAATCGGGTCAACTGGCGATGACTTATGGTCTTCGAAAGTTGGGTCACCTGAAATGGCAAAAAATGATTTTCCTTCAAAATTTATGTTTGGGTTTCAAAAGTTATTTTGAGCTGACTTTGATGTAATAAATTAAAAAATAAAATAATTCTAAGTTTGGTTGGTCCTAACGGCTAAATTTCTACAACCTTCTCAGGCGGTGGAAATTGCCTATATAAAGAAGACTCGTAGTGTTGTCTTAGGCAATTCGGGGTAGTTCTAAGTAGTTTTGGGTAATAATTCGAGGCTTTGTCCCTCAGAATATTGTAAGGAAAATTCCCATGTGGCTTTTCACATTGTAATTCTGAAAAGTTTGTAATTCCACATTTGTGGAGATTAATAAGAAGCCCATTTTTTGTTCTTGCAAATTGTTGTTGTTTCTCTATTTTTGTTATGTGTTTGTGGTATTAAGGGGAGCACCCTTCATCAGAAGTACTCAGAAACCTCTAAATTTCTTGATAGTAACTACTACTCGGTAACTATATAGAATACAAGTCTAAATATAACTTGGCCTTTACAAGATGGCTCGGTCGCAGTGGTGACCGACCAACATTGCCTTGAAAAAAACATAACGTAGGGATCAACAATCTCCCCCTTTGGCATTAGTGGAAAAAACACTTTGTCATGTCATTTACATTGTATAAAAAAAATAGTACTTAGTACTTTAAGTACTCCCCCTAAGACTTTGACTCAAACTTCAAAAAGACTATACTATATATACATGACTCTTTGACATACAATGAATATACATTTACATTACAAAATAGTTTGTCATACCTTTCTAATCTATATCTCTACTATTATGATCACTATATATACTAACTCATTTTTGATCTCATCATTTCCCGTTTTGTATCATGATAAATCTACTATTTCCTCCTTGTCTCATTTCCCCCTTGTTTTTGTCACTTGCAGCTACTCAGGTGTAGGGTTTGGAAATATTTGTCCAAAAATGGTTTATGGAGCTGCATAATCATTGGTAAGGCATTATCCCATCTAGATCTTACAGACTTCAAAACTTGTATCTTGATTTCTAGCTGGGTAGCTAGATCAACCAAACTCTCAGCAATAGAGAGATGAGAATCTCTCTACATTAATTCCTTTGCTGACGCTAATTCCCTTTGCATAACCTCTAGATGAGGTGTTAACATTGTTTGAATATAAATTAATTTACCTCTTATCCTTCCATCATTAGCCATCAGCTCAGCTAATCTCCCTTGTGCATGTAGTAATCATGTAAAATGATTGGAGCTGGAACATGCATCCATGCTCAATGAATGACCAGTAGACTTCAAATCTAATTGCAATTTATCAATTAATTCCTAATTATACTTAGCGAAAGTTTCTACATTACATAGTTTCTTGTACAAGGAATTAACATTTTGTGCAACTTATTCTAAGTTTTTCACTAATCCAAAAAGCTCTACCTATTTAACTGCTATCTCAATTGAGACCCTATAAAGTACCTTTATCTCAAACTTTTTTTTCTGACCATTGCATTAGCTTTTCATTAGATTCACTATCATCATTGTTCACCTTTTTAACAATATGAACCAATTGTTCCAATATAGGTGAATTCTCATTCACATCATCTAAATCAACAGCCTGTATAAATATACCTTTTATTTCATGTAGTACCTACTTTTGTTGGGATGTTCTCTACGTAGTTCCTCTTTCTTTCTCTTCTTCTTCAAGAGGTCTAGCAATATTTGCATCCGCTCATATGTCAAGTTATCAGTGTCCTACTTCAAAATTACTATAACTTCATATAATGTAACTTGTGTGCTGGGAGACTTTTCCTTTTTCTTGTGTGATTTCTTCTTTGGTGTGTTGCCACTCGGCAACTATACTAAGGCTTGGATAGCCTCTTGCTCCTTAGAGATTTTCTCCTTAGTCTTTTGTCTTCCTCAATATGAGGTCCTTATATTTCTGTTGCAGACTTATCTTATTGTTCTTTTAAGCTCTCCTCTCCTTTACCTTTATTATCTTCCTCGACAAGTTCATTGTCCATTGTAGTTGTCGACTTGTCTTGTTCCTCAGCACTGGAACTTTGTGTGATCTTCTATTCAACTATGACTGTGTGAGAGCTTGTAGGTTCGGTGTCAATACTTTATGTACCCTTAATCCTTGTATAGTGTCATACATGTATGAGAACTAGATTGGTACTTGGTAGAGAGTGACCAGAGGTTGCCTTGGTAAAGATTTGGATTTTTATTTCTTCCTCGTTCAAGGCATTTTTATTAACTTGTGTGTCCTCAGGTATGTCCTCAATAGTGATCACATCCTATCATCCACTCACTTCTACCATCTTTCTTTCATCTTCCTCAAGGTTTTGAGGCTCATCAATATCTTCTTTGTTATCCAGTTCCACTTGGCTGGATGTTCCTTCACCTTGTTGTGCACTCTTATCAACTAATAACCCAAAAATTATTTTCCACAACCTTTTACTCTGGGTGACAACTTCTTCAGCATTATGTTTCAAAATTGAGTAAGCCCTTATCTTAGGCACAAACCTATTTCTGTGTTGCTCCATATATGCCTTTATTTGCTTTGGTGTTAGTTCAGGCATGATCTGAGCTAAAGTGCCTTCCCTTATCTATTTCTCTGTCATGATGGCATATTGCCATTTCTAATCAATTCTGGTAAAAAGTTCTTCAGGGATGAGATTCTGAATCTCTAGAGCATAGCATTTCTAACATAGCCTCTTCAACTTTTTCTTTGTCATCTTTACTTAATTTTTCAAATTTGATAAACTTGAAACATGCAAGTCCTACAGTGCTTGTGATATTTTGGAAAATTTCATCCACACTAGTTGGTTGTCTATGTGATGCCACTTTTAAGTTTGTATTATAATTTGTGTCTATCATTTCCTCATTCGCATGCTCCTTCTATAATACTAACTTCCTTCTCAGCTTCTTCTTAGGATGGCTTGACATAACTTTGGTTTGCACTGGTTTTCTTTTCCTTGAAGTTTCCCCTTCAGTACTTTTTGCTAGTGTTTTTCTTTGGGGCTTGATAGTTGTGGAAGTTGAGGCTTCTCTAGTTATTGGTATTAATGCTATTGGAGGGGTAGGCATTGGTTTCTAAATTTTCCTTTTACTAGCCTTGGCAACCATTGTGTCCTTTCCTTTCTTTTTCACTCCTTCACCTAGCATACTCTCTAGATTCTTAACTATTTTCTTTGTTTTCCTTTCCAGGGTTGCAGATGTTAATCCCATAGTAATTTTGGACTTAGACTCTTCATAAGTCCCAAAATTTTTTGCTTTCCTATCAATGTTTTCAGCAAGTAGGGTAGTTATTATTATTGATGTCTCATCTACATTGACCTCATAGGGAAATGGCCTTAGCCATGCTACCCTAGGCACAATAGCCTAAACATAAGTGTGGTCGGTATCCACTAGAAAATAGATGTCATTGTAGTGTTTCTCTACTAGGGATACAAGGATTCTACTTCTCTTTCTCATCTTCTTCTTGAATTCAACAAAATAACTATTCATCACATTATTAAAATTGTAACCTAATTGCTCAATAAACTCATTAATCTATTGAGTAATAGGTCGGTCCTGACTCCATACTACATCTGCTATAGTAGGAAAACTATTTTGTATATAGAAGAATAAACATACTATCAGGGAACTGAACTTACACATTGAGTTTTTGGCCTTCCTAATTGAAGTAAGGATCTCAACAAGTTGATTCAACTGCATCTCACCAAGATCATAAGTATGATCATTCTTCACAATCTTCCATGCTTGATCAACTACAATGCAAGGAACACTATCCATCCTGCTTGACTAATAAAACTTGTGAGCAATCACTCTTACCGCAAAGTCAATCTCAGGACCTGTGATTGTAGAGATTGTCATTCCTCTCTTATTCCATATTTTCTGTGTGTTATCTTGACTGACCTCTTTGCTTTGGCTTCTCATAGTTTTCTTCTTGGTAAGAATAGGATAACCGGTGACTCGGTGAATCATTTCCTTTGTGATCTTCATTGGTCCATTCTCCAAACATAATTTCATGTTGTATACTCTACTCAAAACAATCTTGATCCATTCAATTTTGAATTTCTGAGGGAAATCTAGGGCACACACTAACCCTTTCTTGGTAACTTGTTGATGTTTAGCCTTCAACACTTTGTTAATGCACAACCTATTGTAAGCTTCCCTCAGCTCATAATCTCCAATATCTCTGATCTTGTACATATATAATGTGTGCACATCATGTACCATCAAGACATTTGGTGGAATCGATGACAAGACTCCCGAGAGATCTCCCTTCACCATGCTTTCTGGTATAGTTTTCAATTTTGGTGGCTTTCATGCATCACCCCTTACTAATTGGACATTAAGAACTTCTTTCCCTTACTTCCTAGCTACTACAAATGAGGTAATTACCATTTTTCTAATCTAGGGTTTGAAAGATAGATTCAAGTAGCTCGGTAATACCTTGTTTCAATGGTTTGTCATACTGTTTGCCAACGGCATGCTGTAGGAATCTTCACAAACATGACTTGGTACAAATCACTCTTCTCAATCACTTTGAATCTCTCCCCATATTCTTAAATCCCTGGGTTAAATGAGAATGAACGGTAATATTTCACTTTATAGACTTTGAACGGTCATTTTTAGGGATTCATTAAATATTTTGTACATTAGTAGGTTAAACACAGCTGTCTCAGCCTTCACATGTCAACTCGGCTACCAAATTTCCATACTCAGTTGAAACCATGACTCGGTCAATACTAACATTTCATTTCTTCTCGACAAATATCACATCTCAGCTATTACAGGAGCTTGGCACATACTGAGTGACTGGGTCACTATAGACATAAATACTGATGCTCGACATCAATTATGAAATTTGTCTCTTTCCTCAAATCTATCCTAATGCATCTTAATTCATGGAGATATAGACTTTAACATATCGAATGTCAGGAATTGGTGTAAAATATAACATTAGAAAATTCAATTCCTTACATACCTTCTTTTCTTAGTTGGAAGTAGTGTGATCACTTGATCCATTGGATTGGGTGACCATAGGTTCAATAGATCCACTACTGCTTGCTTCCTCTTTCTTTCTCCATGTCTTGTTCATATGATCCCTTATTTGGTCAACAATCTCATTTCTTCTGAATTGTTCATTACTTGGTGCTTGTGCTTTGTAGTCTCTTTTTATGTGACCAATCTTGTGACATTTGTAACAGACCAAACTTCTACTCATCCAACTCTTGGATTTACCTCTAAAGTGTGTCTTCATACAATTTGCTCCAATATGACCATATTTTCCACAATAATGATAGCTATACCATGTATTGTAGTCCCAATTGAATGTTTTACCTTTCCTTGGTGCATTACTCTACTTATTAGATGTTTGCTTAGGTTTTTTATTAGATCTACATTCTTGTGCTCTATGATCATTTTTTTGATAATTGTAACAGTGTCCTTGAAATCTAGGTGTAGTAGGTGGATTACTAACCTTTGACCTACATTCGTGTGCTTGATATCCATGCTTCTTACATTTAAAAAAATTTCCATTGCATTTTGGTTCGGGATTGAAATTACCATTCTTACTTCTATAGATGTTTGTTGTGTGTCCTATCTTTCCACAATGATGGCATGTAGTTTTTTTGTTCTTTGCCTTAGCATTCATTTGTTCTCCATTCTTTGATGATTCTCCTTCTTCAATGGATGATAGGTGCTCATCATGTCCTAATCTAGAGGTATCATTGGATCTTTTTGGTGACCTCATCAGTTCCTCAAAATAATTCATAGCTTCATTTGGCTTGTTCATCCTCTCATTAAGTTCCTTTTTAGATCTTAACTCATTCTTCAATTGATTGTTCTCTGATCTCATATTTGAAATTTATGTGTCCTTCCTATTTAACTCTTGATTTGCAAGTAACAGTTGATTGACCAAGTCCAATTGATTATTTTTCATTTTCTACATATCACATGTCTTTTCATCAAGTCTAGTAGCCATTAGTCTCTCATCTTCTTCAGCCATTGTTTTATCTTCTTCAGCCATTGTCTTGTCTTCTTCAGCTTTCTTTTTTTGTTCAATCACTTCACATAGTCTTACTGATTGGATTTCCTGTTCTCTCTTTAGACTTTTGATATCTTCATTCAGTGTGTTGTTTCTTTCTAATAGATCTGCTATTGTTGCATCACTTTCAGTGGAATTACCATTATCAAATAGATCTTTAGTATCCTCTTCTTGATATTGTGTCATTCAGTTGGATTGCCAACTCTTTCCTTTTGTTCAAATATTTCTTTAATTCTCCTCTGGTTGCTTCAAGCTAGTGCAATGCAAGATGGATGTCGATCTTTTCATTCTCTATGATCTTTCCCAACTTATAAACCTCCATCTCTAAGACCTTAACTCTCAAGTGATTAGAATTCTTTGAAGAGACCAAATATTTGATACCAATTGTTGGAAATATAATATGGGAAAGTGAGATACTGGGAGGGGGGTGAATTAGATATCTCCAATATTTGATACTTTGAAACTAATTCCAAATACATACTATAAACATGAATTTCAATTCTGAAATAAATATAACATTCTAATTCCATCCATCAAATGAAACACATAACACAAAGATTTTGGTTACCTAGAAACCCTTGAAAGGTAAAACTAGGGTGGGGATGACACCCACAAATCTTCACTACTACAGTATTAAGTGTGCATGTTAGGGCTACAAAGTTTGATAACTTTAGATGATCTACCCTGTGAGGGGTCTTCCCTGTTAAGAGCTTACAGACTTATACAATCTACCTTGATTAAAGGATTTGAAACTTACAAATAAGTAAGAACTCGGTTAAGAGATTTATGAAATCCTGTTAGGACTACTTTGTAAAGAGATTTACCCTTATTCACTTGCTAAAATATATCAGTACCTGATCCTTTAGTTTTCACTATAGATGTTGATTACAGATTTCCTCTTTCCAGTACTTATCTGATCTCTAAATCAAATGTAGCTCTTTTTTGTCCTTCATTGCTCTACTTGGTCACTCTACCTGATCTCTGCATCTAATAATCAAAACACTTCTCTGTTCTGGGTACATGAGATCTCCTTTGATCTACTTACTTGCATACCTACTATATTTTAGGGTTTAGATCTCACCTTATATAAATATCAGATCAAGCTTCTAGATCAAGATCAATGATCTAGATTCATTACTTATGTCGCTTAAGCATTCCCTTTTATTGATAGGTTACATGGCTTACATAAGGATTAATGATTAGAAATACAAAGCATAATCAACTCCTTGATTCCCTCAACAATCATTAAATCTTGCATAGAAGTCAGCCAAAATGGCTTACCTTGTTGTTTTTTCCATTACAAACACATATGTCAAAATAGGATTTCTTGGCATATGAAGTCTTTGATGCTCGGTCAAAGCTAGTCTTCATATATTGGTGCTCACCACTGACTCTTCTATACAACTCATCATATACATTACTTGATAACTATTGAAGTACTCAGAAACCTCTAACTTTATCGAAAGTAACTCTTGCTCGGTAACTATATAGAATATAAGTCTAAATATAACTTGGCCTTTACAAGATTGTTCAGTCACAATGATAACCGATCAACATTTCTTTTAAAATGACTAAGTGTTAGACACTAATAGACAACATAACATAGGGATCAACAATTGTTTGGTGTGGCAAGTCTCCTAGTTGAAAATTATGAATCAAAGATTGTTACTTAGGTCAACTTGGGACCCTACTAGTGGAAGTTGAAGTAGTTGTGAATATAGTACTAGTTGAATATGCTTTTTGTTTGGCTAGAAAGTCTTTGATATCCTGCATGGATGAGGTGGTAGAGGAAGACCATGTGTCTAAGGTCTATGGAGGAGAAGGGTGAGGTTTTTGAAACCTTGTTGTGTGTAACTCCATTTTTTTGTTTTGATCTAGTCTCATGATCAATATTCCTAGTGTGTAATCATTTTTTGTGTACTACCTAGGTATTGAGGTACATTATTTAGATTTGGCTTTTTTATAAAAATTTTAGAAGATTGAGTGAAGGAATATTTTATACTATTCTCATTTTTTTGTTGTTCCATCAACCTGTTTTAGGCAATTTGTGAAGATTTCTTATATTGGCTATATATCATGAATGCTCTCTAAAACACATACACTTTTTGGGAAGTTAATTCTTGTTCATCTTGCTTCTAGGTACCTAGGAATTCATCATTGTTTATGCTAGTTTTATCATTGTCCAACTCAATTTATCCTATACTATTTAGATCTTCATCTATTGTGGGTAATTTTGAGATTGAATATAATACTCTTGAATAATATTCTTCAAATATGTCTTGAGAAAATTATTCCACATAAGATCTATCCTCATTATCACCTATTGGAATATGTATCACTTTATTTTCATCCAATGGTAATTACAAAACATTTTAGGCCTAGTAGTGCCTTGAATGTATTTAATGGTTCCTTCATCTCTACTACTTCAAATATGCTACTTGTTTTAGGCCATGTGTCTTCACTTCTACATTTTTCATGTACCTACTATTCCCATTCTAGATCAATCAACTAGAATTATACTAAATGGATTTTTACTAACTTGATTTGATCTAATTTCTCCCATGTAGTTGTCAAAATGATGTTTATGTTTGAACCCAAGTCCATCATAACATGTCTTACCTTTATAATGTTGAGATGTGCAATGATTAGCAGAGGTCAATTTTTCCAACTCTAGTCTTTGATTATTTTATTGATTTGTTGTTGTTTCTATGTATTCCAATACTTATCTTGTCACTTCAACCTCACCAAAAAATCTTTTTTTTTGAGCCAAAGAGGTTAAGCTTTTTACCATTAGTGAATTTTTTAAGAAACAAGTTATATCTTCATTTTGTTGTTGGGTATGTGCAAGATCATAAGGGGCCAAAAAGTGGTGATGTGAAAAATATTCACTTTTCACTCGTCCAAAAGTGCATGAAAACACTTGTTGACTTTTTAGTAGGCCTAGGTGTCAATACACCTAGGCAAACCTGACACTAAAGCACAGGCTTAATTGGGTACTCGAAAACATATTGGGTACCTAATATTTTTTTGGGTACTCAATATTATTTCAGGTGCTCGAAACCTGTGGCATAAATCAAAACCTGCGAGCTGTTTTCCTCATTTCTCCTCACATTTTGGGTTTGGAAAATGGCTCCAAATATCATATACATGATATTTTCAGGTATCTAATTTTTGTAACAATAAATTCAACTTTGCAGTATATACGGTAAGTAAATTCTTTGTATATTTTGATTATTTTATTTCATTTTGATGCTAAATGTAGTTTTTTTGGTTGAAATAGGGTTTTGTATTTATTTTTGTAATAATATATGAAATCAAATTGAAATTTAGATTTGTTTTTTATTTAATCAAGCATGGCTAACAACAATGAAGAAAATAACCCTCCCACACCAAATAACGATCCCCAAAACAATCCTCTGTCTCAAAACCCTCAATCTTTAGAAGATTTGATACAAGATAGTTTGAACACAATATGAGGTTTCCAAAACACATATCAGAATATACCTACATTAGGTCCCATGCTTGCCACACTAAATACTATTGTTGAAAATATTGACACACTCATGTGGCAACATAATACTGCTCTTCATTAGCATGATGATATGCATGCCCAATTTGATGATGGGCTTAACCATGATGGGATTGTGACCCTTAATATAAGTATGGAAGATATAGCCTCCCTTTTTGTGAATCCTAAAACTAGATTACAAGTTGACCCCAAAAAGCCCAAATTATCAATAAAATGGTGCACAAATGAAGCAATGTGCACACACTTTTGGGATCGCTGGTGGATGGTTTTTGATAAACCACCCCATAGAAATTTGGAGCTCCCTTTCTATTTCATAAAAAAATTGTATGCTGAGTTTGTGCTTGGTCACAATGTTAATTATTGGAGTATGAGGCCCAACATGGGTATAGGCGGAGGAGCTCCTCAGACTAGGCCATTTGCCCAGCGCAAAAATGCCACTACCTTTGTCCCCCCACTGATGTCACGCCCCCTCCTCAAGTGTAGCATCTCAATATCATTGCAGAGGCTGCCTCATAGACTATTAGGGCTATTCATTTGATGAGTGATCAGTTAATCACGTAGACTAGGTCAGTGTTGCCTCCTGATGTGGATGATGTTGGCACATCGACATCTCACCGGAGTTCACATGTATGTGAGCCCCATATTTCCATTATATGCAAGAATATGTGCCTCAAACCTCTTACTGATGCTGATACATATCAGTATGTTATTGATGAGGAGGATATAGGAGATGTAGCTATAGAGGCTGCAACACCTCATGGAGCATCTACATCTTATGAGAGTGCTCAGGAGGTGTACGCAGAGCCATGGACTCCTGTTAATACAGTAAGAGTAAACATTATAAATAAATTTATCACATGACTTATTTAATTTAAAAATAATTTATTTATTTAGATTAGTTTTAATGATATCCACACTTTTGGCCATTTCATTTGGCCTTGATGCCTATACGGTATATTATAAATTATGTACCCATTAGTTTTTTTAATATCATTTGGTGTACATGCTTAAATCTCTATCAATTAGAGCAATAAATTCATACATTTACTAATATATTGTCATCTTATTGTACTCTTGCAGGCTACAGCTGATGTCAGTGGGGGGCACGAGGGGGTTCCTTCATTAGGTGTCGACAAAGGAAAGGTAATTAATTGTTTAAGATTAATTATGCATACATATGTATGAAACTTGTGTGTAGTAATAAATATTTGACTTGCATTTTATTGTATAGGGTGTAGCTATTGATGATGTCTTGACATGGGTTCAAGAGCCTAGGCTGACAGGTATCTTGATTCAGAGTGATAGCCCAATTGTACATAGACTTTTACATATTGTTATTTGTATTTTGTAACCAGGTTTGTTATGATGAAGTACATTTATATATAATTGACAATCTTTTTACTCTCATAGGTTACTCCTAGTGTGAGGGAGGGCCCATGAGAATCTTTTGTATCTTTGTTGACCCAGCCCACTATTCCAGAGGAGAGATCACTAGATGTAAGTTTTAATTTTAGCTCAATCAATTTGTAATTTTATTATACTATCATCCTATTTTGTAGATTTATTACTCTATGTTGCACCACTCTACAAATCTCATTATTGAAAATATATATATTTATAGGTTAGAGTTGGTATTGTTGGCATGGTCCCTTCACTACCAAGGACTTATGCTAGGACACCTGATCATGGTAGGTGACCGAGAGGCCAGGTATAGATATTTGTATTCAGTTATAATTTTAATTAAATTGGTGTTTGAATTATGAATTGTGTGTGTGTGTGTGTGTGTGTGTACAAATCATATAAAGTAAGCAATCTAACTTGGGTTTGAACTCATTTTTTATGCAGGATCAATAAGAGCCAAACACTTCTTCAAAGAGGCTACATTTTGATGATCCCCCTACGACATAGGATGTAGTTTTAGTTTTGTGGTCATTTAGAGATGCCACTTGGTACATTTTGAGATGGCATATATGCCCATTGTACACCTTGAAATATTAATTTTGTAGACATTTTGAAATGGCATGTGCCATATTTTTATATGGAGATACTTTTGATACATTTGATACTTTTTATATATAGAACATGTTTATTTTTATGTTATATTTACGTCATCTTTTGTATACATATTTATTATTCATGTTTATGGAATTGAATGGTGAAGTTATATCTTGACTATGATTATCATTATGATTTAAATCATATCTTTTTGAAGTTACATTTGTTTTTCTTTACTCTGGAATACCCTATTCATGGAGCTTATTATGTTTGAGGTTTAACTTCTATAGATTTCCCATGTTCTTATGTTTCATACCATTATATATACTCACTTGAGCCACTTAGTACTACATTGTTTCAATACTATGTATATACTCACTGTGTATATAACTCATCATATTGGGGTTTACTAAATCCACAGAGAAATGTAGCACTTGTGTTATTAGGTCACTTGGGTTGAGCATGGTCGTGAGCATTCCAATGACTCCATGGGTGGAATGGGGTTGTTAGTGGCATTTACCCAGCCAACCAGAGTTGATGGAGTAGACGATTCAATGATAGGACTGATGGTTTGAAAGATACACTGCTGAGCTACTTTCAACTAACCCTCACTACAAGTTTTGGCATCGATTGAGATCACCTTTCCAAATGAAAATGAAGTTGAATCACCCAAAACTAAGAGAGGTTATTATAGACCTCAAAAACATGATCCCATAGCCCCTAATGGTTTGTCGATACCTCTCATGAGGTCTGAGATACAAGCCTTGAAAGATTGCTGCCCAATCGTGCTTAGTGCACCTTGGGGTCACTTGGGTCGAGCATGGTCGCGAGCATTCTAGTGACTCCATGGATGGAACAAGGTCATCAGTGGTGATTACCTGGCCAACTAGAGCTAATGGAGTAGACGGTTTGATGCTAGGACAGATGGTTTAAAAGATATACTACTGAGCTACTTTCAACTGACCCTCACTACAAGTTTTGGCATCGACTGAGATTGCCTTGCCAAAGGCAAATGAAGTCAAATCACCCAAGACTGAGAGAGGTTATTGTAGACCTTGGAAACATAATCTCGTAGCCCCTAACAGTTTGTTGATACCTCTCATGAGGTTTGAGATATGAGCCTCGAAAGATCGCTTCCCAATCATGTGTTGGAAAGTTGGCTATACTGATGTATATGACTTAATATAGTGTTGTCATTATGGAAAAAAAGTCATATAGTAGTTTGGAGTCAACATACCTGATGACAAAGATCAGAAATCAGTTAAGTGTTGAAGACTGGATAGTGTACAGAGTTATTGCAGCTTAGAGCATCAGCGCACATGCGTACGAAATAATTATGGTGTGTTCCCTGGAAGTTAAGTTGGTTAGACTATACTCATGCTTATTCTATGAGTGCATGATAAGATATGCAAGTATGAGAAAGATACAGACAGTTGAAGTTGCATAGCCAGTGTGTACCAGTGAAGAATAGAGCAAGCAGCTGATAGTTATCATTTTGAGTTGCAACTATATTCTAATGTTGTAAAGGCTATGCACCTATTGTAATTAGGTTGCTGACATGTATATATGTTTGATTGTAAACACACTTAAGCCAATTCAATTGGAAGCATTGTATGTAATAGGTTTAAGGTCTGACCTAGTTGTTTATTTTGTATGCGTGTATAAATATAAGATGTGCCCATTGTAATAAGAATGGAAGTCAAGATAGAGTTGTGATAAGAAAATTAGAAGTATGTGAAGAGTCTATAAGATGTATTAGACCTTTGCAAGAGGTCAAAGCATCAATGCATCAAAGGAATTGATCTAACAAGCAGTGTCACGGTGACAGTTCATCTAGTAGATATAGTGTGTATTTGAGATTAGAAGGTTGTACCCTTCACCACTTGAGCAGTGAGCTTTAGGACAGTGCGTCGACTCCCCTAACAGGGACTATTGTAAAAGAATCCTAATAGGGTCCAACCCTTGATGAGGTCTACTATACTTAAAGCATTGTAAAAAAACTCCTAACAGGGTTAAGGATCTTCTAACAAGGATCACAAAACACTAGTACAGAATATTAGTGGGTGTCAATTCCCACTGGGGTTTTTACCTATTTGGGTTTCCCCGTAACAATATTGGTGTCATGTATTGATTTCATGTTTCATGTTTATGTGGATGTTTATTTCATTACTTAAGCATTTAAGTTTAGTTTAAAGATTAAAGCAAAAAGTTAAAATACACTGAACACTGATTCACCCCATCCCCGCCTCTCAGTGTTCCCATTCCTAACAATTGGTATTAGAGCTCTAGTCCTTAGAAAAGAAGTTTAACCACTTGAGGAGATCATGGACAAAGCAGAAATGAAACATCTAAAAAGAAATCTTGAAGCTGCTCTTGAAGACCTGGACAAATCAAAAAAAGAAATTGAAGAACTAAAGGAAAAGGTCAGTGATGCTCAATTAGTTATCAAAAGACTAAGAAAAGATTTGAAAGAATGCTCTAACAGTGATCTTGGAGCAAAAGTCAAGAAACTAAATGAAGACAATGCATCTTTAAAAGAAATACTTGAAGAATTTGATGATAAGCTGATCAACAATCAGGAAGTCTATAATGAACAAGTCAAAGAAAACCTTCAACTCAATGAAGAACTAAGGCAAGAAAACATGGAAATCTTGGACCTAAGGAATAGCAAAGAAAGCTTGGAGTCTTAATTGAAAAAAGCAAAGAATCATATTAACAAATAGTACACCAGTTCTAATTTGATAGAATCTCAGTTGTATGCAATAAGAGCCAAAGGAGACACTAGTTGTATTGGATACAATGAACCACAAAATCAAATTGACAACATGCGAGAAAGAAAGGATACACAAAAAGACTCTACTAATACTAAGAAGACTAAAGATCAAACCAAAGTTAATAGTGAGCCACCTAAGAATGAGCACAAGCTAGTAGACCACACTTGTTTTGCATGTAAAAAGCATGGACACATTGCAAGGAGTTGTACAAAGGTAAGACCTTTTAATGGTTACTGTTATTCATGCAATAAATTTGGTCATAGAGCTATGAATTGCAAGACTAGTAAGAAGAATAAGATTCAGCATGATCAAAGAAATTAGAATCAGACAAATGTAAGAAGTTCTTAGAATGTTACATGTCAGATATGTAACTATAATGGTCACTCAGCTAGACAATGTAAAATGGTGACTCGTGTCAATGCGCCAAGGAATTTAAGGCCTCCAACCATTTGTCACTCTTGTAACAAGGCTGGACATATCTCAAGGTTCTGTAGATCAAGGACGCAAGGTTAGGAAAGCCCTAAAAAGTTTGAAGAACTAGTATTGGATTCCGAAGGTGAAGTCAACTTTGTGAAAGCCTTAGAGGATGTGAGCTTGATTTGGTCAGAGAAAAAGAAGGACAAGATTGATGAGTATGTATTGGATGCATCCACAGTGGATGCACCCTCTACATCTGGATGAATGGCCCTCAGGGTCATAGGGGGAGCTAATTTAGCTCTAGACCCCTGCATGGCTAGTATACTCACTCTTTGAGTATGTGCCTTTGAACTTAAGCTTTTGGAGGATAAATGAACCTTCGTGCAAGAGTGCACACACTAATTGTTCACAAAACAAAAGATGGAGATTTTTAAGTGATAGCCTAGTTTACATGACAAGCATTAATGGAGAATTTTTCACATTAAGTACATAGAAAGCCATTTGATTACTCATTGCATTCAAATTCAAAGTGATTGAAGAGTAGAAAGAGCTTTAAAAGTTGTTGTGAAGACTTGCATATTGATCTATTAGTGATTAGCAACACAATTGATTGGTTGCAAAAACCCTAGTTCATCGTGCCAATTCAAAAGTCTTTGGATTATCTTAGTAAACACCTAGAAAGTGATAAATCAAGTAAGTGATGGCCACTCCCATAGTATTTGATGTTGCAAAAAAGAAAAGATATGTGTTTAAGAAGCATCCATTTAAGTCTACCCTAGATGATTTAGAGGGAGCATTCTCCCGCGTGCCTATGGGTGTTATGCATGTGGAAGACATTAGGGCTTACATTTACTGCAAAAAGGAACCAATAGGACTAGATAGACTAAGGGCGCACATGGAAACCATGCTGAAACCAAACAAAACCTTCCTAGATGAATATGATAAGTGGAATGATCACCCTATAGTAGAGTATGCTATGACATATGATTTCTATGAGACATAAAAGATTAAAATACTTCTGAATAGAATTCATGATGACCTATTTTGGATAGGTGATGTGCTGGTTAGAATTACCAGTGACTTGATATATGAGATGATAGGGCTCCCAAAGATAGGTGTCATCCTTCCAATAGGTAAGGATGTCAGGAAAATTGTTGAGCAAACATGTAAGTCAAGGAGTGATAGGCGCAAAATGACAATTGAGCCTATTGAGCAAGCTGACATCAAATTGATGTCCATGATACTTGGATACATGTTTCATCACACCAGTAGGGTGAATAGTGTGTCTGTAGGCACAATTCTAGCAGCCATTAGACTTGTGAAGGAAGATGGAGAGTTCAACCTGTGTGAGATCTTGGGCACACAGTTGATTGATAACATCAAGGCAATCAAGCATGATAAGACCAAGATATTTAGGTTTGGGTCTTTGATCATTTACATGTACCTTCATATAGTTGGGAAAGTATCAGATTTGTATTTGGACAAGTCCATTCCAACCATGCCATAGATATCTAACAAGGCATCAACTAAGAGTACATTGAGAGATTATATAACATTGGAGTTGAAGACCTTCAGGGCCAAGATGAAAATAAGGTAGAGAATTCTAGAAAACATTATTGAAAAGTATAAGGATACAATTTGTTTTATGGTTGAAACAGATACAACATGCATGGAGGTAGTAATCCCTAGATTAAAGTGGATTCATCCACTTGGATATGAAGTAGAGGAACAAGTTTTAGAAGCATATGCTCAAGTATTGCTTTCAGCCCCTATTGACCCTAATGAGCCAAGATGGGGAACTTATGAGGAGAAGACAAGGGAAATAGATGCCAAACTAAATAGCACAGCAACAAAAATAAAGGTTGCTAAAGTCACATCAAAGATCTTGAGAATACGTGGAGTATCTTAGGCAGATCTTAACAAAGAAAAAGAACAAAAGATTGCTTCGGAACTAAAGAGTGCAGATGCAGCAAAGGCAGAATCACATGATCCCAAGTTAAAGAAAGTAAAGATAGAGAAATCAGATGAATAGAAGGATATAACTGATGATACTCCTTCTGCACCCAAGGAAACCATTAACCTTACTACTCCTCCTGAGTATAAGGCAATGCCAAAGAGGAAGAAAGAAACCAGCACTAGTCATCCATCCTTGCGAGAAACAAGAAATAGAAGAAACTCACGAGCACCTCCTGAAGTAAGTTTCAAACCTATTCTCAGTGTGCTAAGTGATAGAATAATTGATGAGGGAAGAATTGATCAAGTAGGGAAGTTTTATGAAAAATATAGTGAAATAGGCAAGTCTGAGATTCATGGTATGTTAGTCAAACACATCTTGAAGTTGAAGAAGACAATCTTGGAACTTAAGACCATGATCCCTAACAATGTATGGAATATCCTATAATTCCAAAAGAGACAGGCTATTGAAGAAGATCTACGGATAAGGGAAAAGATCTTAGATGAAACCCTTCCTGTATGTGAGCTAGAAGAGAAGAAGTTGATGTTAGATCTGGTGAAGCCTCACCTCAAAACCAAGACAAGAACATTGAATATAATGGATAAAAATTATGAGTTTCCAAAGAAATAGAGAAAGCCTTTGCGAAGGTCTTTATGAATAGGAACATGTATCCACCTACTACACCCACAACACATGTACCCACAATGGTTACCAAAGGTTTAGAGACCATCAAGGTACAATCTATAGGTCCTTAGGATTCAGCACCTGCAATAGAGTTAGATAAGTCTATGCTCATGACAGAATCACTCAAGGATAGCACCATTATCATTGATAATGTGGAAATAGCCATGGTGGCCATTGACACAGAATTGGATAAGTTTGAAGAGGCATTTGTAAGCACTCAAGAGGCAAAAAATATATGTAGTAACACTCCTCCTAGTCATCAAAAAAAAGTAATGATTGAAGACATAACGGATGAAAAAGAAGAAGAAAAGATGGAAGAAAACAAAGAATCAAAAAAAGAAGAAGAGAATAATGAGCCATCAGTACTAGTCAAGGTAAAACAAGAAGTGATGGATAGCAGTCCCATCACTCCTTCTGCAACATTGTTGTCAAGTTTGACACCTGACACATCCAGTTTGGACTCATGGAGAGAAGAAGACCTAATTAAGTTCAGCATCTTAGCTATGGAGAAGGCCAAATAAAAGCAAGTGATGAGGAATCCCCTCCTAGTAGAATCAATAAAAATTTTGAACAATTTTTTGCCAGAGGACAAGAAAGTGTCAAAGATACACTCTATTGATGATGTGAGTACAGTCATCTCACATTTCAAAAGCAATTTCTCAAGCCTTGAAGAATCTGCATCCCTAGTTGAAGAAGAAAAGTATCTGAAGAAGAGATTGAATAAATTGGTTAGCAACTTTGCACTTGACCTAACCTCACTCAAGATTGGTCAAACATCCCTAAAAGAGTTTGCAGATCAAGGGAGAAGAATCATTGTAGAATGCATGGATCAAGATAAGCTTACTGATGCTCATTTCAAGAAAATAAAAGAGGTAGAAGCTATGATTGAGCAAGTAAAGAGTTTAGTGAAAGACACACCATAGATGTGAACATGTGCAATAATGTCTACCAAGGTCAGATTGATAAAATTGAAAGGTCAGATTGATAAAATTGAGAAGGCAGAAAAAGAGATGGCAAAGATAAAGGCTAGACAAACTTAGTTGAGGAATGCTCTTGCGCCCTCATTAGACATTTTAAATGAGAATATCAAGGATATTGATGCCACCATGATGACCTATGATAAAGGTCCTACCACAAACTTGAAGAAGATGGAGAAGCTACAATATGCATTATGCACCAATCTCTAGATAGTAAACTCTTTGATCACATTTTGGAAGAAGGAGATCCAAAACCTAAAGATAGTGTATCCAGATGTTTTCCCTCAGTGAGTATATGTAGACACAATTTTTGAAACACCTTTGTCATTAATTTCAAAGGGGGATTTGTGTATAGAATATGGATCATAATATGTATAGGGAGATATAAGTATATGTATAGAAGACAAAAGTTTTTTGTATTAAGGATAGTTAGCAACTTGGCCATATTCCTTTGTTGCCATCAATGACAAAGGGGGAGATTGTTGGAAAGTTGGATATACTAATGTATATGACTTAATATAGTGTTTTCATTATGGCAACAAAGTCATATAGTAGTTTGGAGTTAGCACACCTGATGAGAAGATCCGAAATCAGTTAAGTGTTGAAGACTAGATAGTGTACAAAGTTCCTACAGCTCAGAGCATCAGCGCATGTGCGTATGATAGAATTATAGTGTGCACCCTGGAAGTTAAGTTGGTTAGACTATAGTCATGCTTAGTCTATGATTGCATGATCAGATATACAAGTATGAGAAAGATACAGATAGTTGAAGTTGCACAACCAATGTGTGTCAGTGAAGAATAGAGCAAGTAGCCGACAGTTATCATTTTGAGTTGTGACTATATTCTAATGTTGTAAAGGCTATGTGCCTATTCTAATTAGGTTTCCAACATGTATATATGTTTGATTGTAAACATGCTTAAGCCAATTCATTTGGAAGCATTGTATGTAATAGGTTTAAGGGCCGACCTAGTTGTTTATTTTGTATGCACGTATAAATATAAGATGCACCCATTGTAATAAGAATGGAAGTTGAGATAGAGTTGTGATAAGTAGAGAAGAAGTATGCAAAGAGTCTATAAGATGTATTAGAGCTTTGCAAGAGGTCAAAGCATCAGTGCATCAAAGGAACTGATCTGACAAGAAGTGTCACAGTAACAGTTCATCCAATAGATATAGTGTGTATCTGAGATCAAAAGGTTGTAGCCTTCATCACTTGAGCAGTGAGCTCTAGGATAGTGCATCCACTCCCATAACAAGGACTATTGTAAAAGACTCCTAATAGGGTCCAAACCTTGACAAGGTCTACTATAATTAAAGCATTGTAAAGAAACTCCTAACACGGTTAAGGATCTTCTAACAAGGATCACAAAACACTAGTACTAAATATTAGTGGGTGTCAATTCCCACCGGGGTTTTTACCTATTTGGGTTTCCCCATAACCATATTGGTGTCATGTATTGATTTCATATTTCATGTTTATGTGGATGTTTATTTCAGTACTTAAGCATTTAAGTTCAGTTTAAAGATTAAAGAAAAAATTTAAAATATAGTGAACACTGATTCACCCCCCCTCTCAGTGTTCGCATTCCTAACATCATGCTTAGTGCACCTTGGGGTCACTTGGGTTGAGTGTGGTCGCAAGCGTTACAGTAAATCCATGGGTGGAACAGGGTTGTCAGTGGCATTTACCCAGCCAACTAGAGCCAATGGAGTAGATGGTTCAATGCCACGATGGATGATTTGAAAGATACACTACTGAGCTACTTTCAACTGACCCTAACTGCAAGTTTTGGCATAGACTGAGATCACCTTGCCAAATGCAAATGAAGTCAAATCATCCAAAACTAAGAGAGGTTATTGTAGACCTCAGAAACACAATCCTATAGCCCCTAATATTTTGTCAATATCTCTCATGAGGTCTAAGATATGAGCCTTGAAAGATCATTGCCCAATCGTGCTTAGTGCACCTTGGGGTCACTTGGGTCGAGCGTGGTCGCAAGTGTTCCAGTGACTCCATGGGTGGAATGGGGTTATTAGTGGCATTTACCTAGCCAACTGAAGCTGATGGAGTAGATGGTTCGATGCCAGGATGGATGGTTTGAAAGATACACTGCTAAGCTACTTTCAACTGACCCTCACTGCAAGTTTTGGCATCAACTGAGATCACCTTGTCAAATGCAAATGAAGTCAAATCACCCAAAACTGAGAGAGGTTATTGTAGACCTCCAAAACATGATCTTTCATCCCTTGATAGTTTGTTGATACCTCTCATGAGGTCCAAGATACGAGCCTCAGAAGATCACTGCCCAATTGTGCTTAGTGCACCTTGGGGTCACTTAGGTCAAGCATGGAAGCGAGCATTCCAGTAACTCTGTGGGTGGAATAGGGTTTTCAATGGCATTTACCCAGCCTACTAGAGCCAATGGAGTAGATGGTTCAATGCTAGGATGGATGATTTGAAAGATACACTACTGAGCTACTTTCAATTGACCCTCACTGCAAGTTTTGGCATCGATTGAGATTGCCTTGCCAAATGCAAACAAAGTCAAATCGCCCAAAATTGAGAGAGGTTATTGTAGATCTTAGAAACATGATCTCATAGCCCCTAATGGTTTGTCAATACCTCTCATGAGGTCTAAGATATGAGCCTCAGAAGATTGATGCCCAATTGTGCTTAGTGCACCTTAGGGTCACTTGGGTCGAGCGTGGTCACGAGCATTCCAATGAATCCATGGGTGGAATGGGGTTGTTAGTGGCATTTTCCCTTCCAACCGAAGCTAATGGAGCAGACGGTTTGATGCTAGGACAAATGGTTTGAAAGATACACTACTGAGCTACTTTCAATTAACCCTCACTACAAGTTTTGGCATCGACTGAGATCGCCTTGCCAAATGCAAATGAAGTTGAATCACCCAAAATTAAGAGAGGTTATTGTAGACCTTAGAAACACAACCCTATAGCCCCTAATGGTTTTTCAATACCTCTCACAAGGTCTGAGATACGAGCCTCAAAAGATCGCTACCCAATTGTGCTTAGTGCACCTTGGGGTCACTTCGGTCGAGTGTGGTCACGAGTGTTCCAATGACTTCATGGGTAGAATGGGGTTGTCACTGGTGTTTACCTAGCCAACCAGAGCTGATGGAGTAGATGGTTCGATGCCAAGATGGATAGTTTGAAAGATACATTGTTGAGCTACTTTCAACTGACCCTCACTGCAAGTTTTGGCATCGACTGAGATCGCCTTGCCAAATGAAAACAAAGTTGAATCACCCAAAATTGAGAGGTTATTTTAGACCTCAAAAACAAAATCACGTAGCCCCTAATATTTTTTTGATACCTCTCACAAGGTCTTAGATACAAGCCTCGAAAGATCTCTGCCCAATCATGCTTAGTGCACCTTGGGGTCACTTGGATTGAGCATGGTCGCGAGCGTTCTAGTGACTCCATGGGAATAATGGGGTTGTTAGTGGCATTTACCTGGCCAACTAGAGTCGATGGAGTAGATGGTTTGATGCCAGGACGGATGGTTTGAAAGATACGCTACTAAGATACTTTCAACTGACCCTCACTGCAAGTTTTGGCATCAACTGAGATCACCTTGCCAAATGCAAATGAAGTTGAATTTCCCAAAACTGAGAGAGGTTGTTGTAGACCTCAGAAACATGATCTTGTAGCCTCTAATAGTTTGTTGATACCTCTCATGAGATCTGAGATATGAGCCTTGGAAGAACATTGTCCAATCATGCTTAGTGCACCTTGGGGTCACTTGGGTTGAGTGTGGTTGCGAGCGTTCCAGTGACTCTATGGGAAAAATGGGGTTGTCACTAGAATTTAAAATGTCATGAAAGTGAACCACCAACTTATAGTCCACACCATTTTTAGTAACAAAAAATTTAACCCTTTTACTCTCCCGTGCAAACTCAGAAAGCATATCACTTGCAAACCATAAAACACACAATGCATTATGGTACACTGGGCAGCCTGCAAGTAGTTGTGTTTTACAGATTGAGTAAGTAGTCCTTGGGAACATGTCCTTGTCTATAGTGGAAACAATTAGGTTTTCACTCTGAAACAAGAGAAGACCCAAATGGGAAAGCATGCACACTTCTTTTCTTGACCCAGTTCTGTTGCAATGACTATTAGTGGTATGTTTGAAATTGGAACTGTGAAACTAATCATGATTAAGATAGTCAGTACTCTACTAAAATTCAATTATTTTAAATATTCTACCACCCCTCCCAAAACCCAATAACAAAGACTAAATATTAGGACATTTGTTTTTCTTTACTCTGGAATACCCTGTTCATGGAGCTTATTATGTTTGAGGTTTAACTTCTATAGATTGTTTGAAATGATAAAAAATAAGATCCTTAAAGCATTAGAAACAATAATCAAACATGTAAGAATTCAAACCATGCAAATGACATAAGTAAGATCCCTTGTTGGCACTATTGGCCACCCATACATGATTTTGGTCATAAGTCCTTATCAAGACTTCTAGGACATTTAAATTTTAAATCAAATTTATTGTTACAAATTTCCATTACAAGTTTCAAAAGATCTCAATTAACCATTAAGGATCCTTTTTTCCTTCTATCTCTGATTGGATCCATGGTGATCGTAAGTGTCTTCATAGGTGCTCCTGCACAAGTTACAATCCACATACAAAACCAAGTTTATTGACTCAAAATACAATATAAGAAAGGTGAAATTAATGCATTGAAATTAAGCTTAATGAACTTAGAAAACAATGCACTAAGTTAACTTATTACCTAGTCAAGTGTTTCTGAAGGGTCATCTCTTTGCTTCAGGGTCTCCAATAGTGCTTCATGATCAACAGTACTAATAGTCCAAAGTTCTTTTGTCTTCGATCTTTCGTGATGCTTTGACAACTTGAAATTTGTTGCTATAACAAGGTGTGAATACATGAGAATATTTTTGTGCTTCTCATAGTCTTCAAATGCAGGAATTCCATTCTTTCTAATCATGTATGTTCGCAGCCATGTTCCCGCAACAACAACTAAACTAGTAGGTTATGTTAACCCATCACCCATTGTCATCAGTTCTACAAGCTTCTATTTACCTCGTACACAATGTGCTAACCAATAATCTGACCTCTCATCATTCCCCTATGGTGCAACCAATGCAAAAACATCTCATGGCTTCAACAGATCTGAAAGATGGTCATACTCAACTGAAGTGTCCATGTCATCATTTCTTATAGAGAGTGTCAAAGATAAAGGAGTTAGATACTATGGAACCCATGTATCCACCCACTCACTTGACTCAAAATGATCCCAATCATACTGAAAACACATGGGGCAAAAACAAGCCAACTCTCATGTCCAAATGGTCCATGTACTACTATTGGAGCTTCAGAATGAATGCATTTTTGAAGAGTCTTTCACTGTTTGACAATCCAATCTATCTCCTATAGTTCCCTCCTCAACCAACCAAAAGAATCTACACACCGTAGAGTCAAGAGTCCCCCCTGTGACAATGCTAAAGTACACCAATCAACAATAGAATGAGCATCAAGAAGTACAACACCTAAAATCCTCATTTGCTCCTTAACTAGAGCTATCTTCACATGCACCTGCTCCATCATGCTCCCCTTTCCCATGCTCCAACTCAAAAAAACTCCAAATATGAGGTACACCTCTCTCCACATGCATTCTACACAACCAATAAACATTCTGGCATTCTTAAATTGACTGGTGCAATTATCCGACCAAATGAGATGCCTATCCATAACAATGCCATTTTCCTACAAGAAGTCAAAATAGTTCTAGAAACAATGTTGAACAAACTCATGAGAGTGAGACCTATCATCGCTCATAAAAAAATGGTACTCTCTAATTATCTTTCACTCATCTTTTGTGCTATCAGGGGAATGTCTATATGTGATGTGTAAAAAAATAGCAACCTGAATGGAACTGTAATATTGAGCTCGAGTCTCATTTTGGGGCTACAATGTATAGTTCTACACAAAGTCTACAACGGATATAATAGTTCCAATGGAGAAAGTGTCCTTAAATGTCCTAAATTGTTGATCCAACCATTGAGACCTGTGACTATGCCTTTCATACTTGTAAAAAAGATTTGACTTGAAATTTGAGATAAAATCAGCAACATTGTATTCTTTTGCAACTAACTCACATCTAGAGCCTTCACCTCCACTCTTCAATGTATATTTCACTATTTCATATACCTTATTTTGGACGAGTGTCTTTCCAAAATTCTATTGCAAACCCTCATGAAAACATGCTCTAAACTTGGACAAGCCACCACATTCTGAGCACTTGGCATTTAAGCAATCTTTTTAAATAAAATAAACAACCATCATCTCTATGACATAAAAATTGATCTAGTAAGTCTCTTGATGATTTGGGAAGACCACTTGCACCACAATCCCATAGCATGTCATTAGTATGCAAAGTAGAATGAATGGACCATAATAATTCATGATGCATTGAAAACTCAACATGATATTTGCAACAACATGTATTCCGAATCTTAGGGGGTACACAATAAAATGGCTTCACGGATTCAAAAGACCTTTGTGATATTTTAAATGTTGGATGTGTTTCAAAAAAAAATTTATATAACATTGTTTGACTTACCTCCACATAATGTTTAGGATGTGGAGTGCGGTCTCTATTGCCAACTCTCAACTTTAAGACATCCTTCACATTTGGTGACACTCTTGAGTTAGCATCCCAAAATTCTTGAATCTCATCCTTGACAAAATCTGTTAGCTTCTTATCAAAATGTGGAAGTCTCCCACCATAAGCCCATGTATTGATTTGAAGTGGACCATCAAGTTTTTCTCTTCTTACAAGTGCTCTACCCAAAGTTTTACAGTCTATATTGAAGTCAACACAAGTTTGTCTCATCAAACGAGCCTTTCTCAACTAATGACTTACTAAGGAGGTTGTAATAACCCTCCGAGCAACTCTCTTGTCTTTTTCTCTACTAGTCTTCCCAATGCTATTGAGAGCACTAAAAATATTCTTCACAACAATGGCATTTCTCTCCATTTTCTTGTTCACTTGAATCTTCAATTTCACAAGCATAGGTCTCATATTTTGCATCTTTAACAACTGCACAAAAAATTGACATTGCTCAACCAATGTCTTGTTTCCAAAAAATTGATCATAAAGTCTTGAAGCCCACAATGTAATGGTTCTATGTGACCTCTTTCCTTCCTAATTATTCATAATGTTCTCCTCAATTTCAATTAACCATTTAGGTGTTCTTGAAAGCCCCGAATTTGAAGATTGATTATCTTTATTGCAAGGGACTACATTTCACATATAATTTGGAGATGTGTAACATTCATGTGGTTCTTGTGCAACATTTTCATTCCCCAAGTCTACATTTTCAATCTCCATCTGTACATTTTCATCTTCATTCCATTCATTGTCATTCCCCAAATCTACGTTTTCATTCACAAAATTAATTTTCATATTATTTTCAAATTCAACATCCTCTTCACTTGCAACAACATTTAAGGGGTCACCTTGATTAATGTTTAACATACCTTCTCTCCTTCTTCGGTGATTTTTCCTATCTTTTTCCCTATATGCTTGAATTTCTTCATTCATCACCTTCCTCTTCCGTTTAGCCTTTCGATGACTATTGCTTCCCATGGTGAGACCACAAGTTGACAAAAAACAAAAAATGGGCCCCAAATCATGTTTTTTTTTCCTACAACCCATGAAAAATTCTGAAATCCCATACTTCTCTGGTCTATGGGGAGAGAGAATATTTTGGTCAAATATGACCAATCCAAAATTGGGTACCCGATATTTCCAGGCAGATGAAAAAAAGGGCTGGAGCAAATGAAAAAATTGAACTTCTACATATAAAATGAGGTATAATATATATATGTGTGTGTGTGTGTGTGTGTGTGTGTGTGTGTGTGTGTGTGTGTGTGTATATATATATATATATATATATATATATATATATATATGTATATATGTATGTATGTATGTATATATATATATGTATATATCTATATGTATATATGTATATGTGTCTATATGTATGTATATATATATATATATATATATGTATATATATATATATATATATCTATATATATCTATATGTATATGTATATATATATGTATATAGATATCTATATGTATATGTATATGTATATGTATATGTATATGTATATGTATATGTATATGTATATGTATATATATATATATATATATATATATATATATATATATATATATATATATATATATATATATATATATATATATATATACACACACACACACATATACATCAGTACATATTGTATACACCTAAAAATGGTCATCTAGACTATTAGCCCCTTGCTAGCATTTTTGCTAAAATCATCAATTGCTTGTTCTTGATCAAATCCTAGTTCTATCATTTATTCGATTATTTTCTATGGGCTAACCATTTTATCCTAATTCTTTATTTAATTAAAAGGAATTTCCTCCTTTTTTATTTAAATAAAAAATCTCCACTTTTCCTCTTATCCTAAGTTGCACAAATAAAGCATTTAATTCTTATTTAAAAAGAAAAATAAAATAAAAAATAAAAGAAAAGCACTTTTTGTCTCACATGGACATAAAGTAAATGCTCAACATAAAGTAAATGCTTCTAATTTTCCTATTGGAGGATATTTGTGCACAAGGATCAAGCTTCTTTTTTTTTCTCCATCGTTGATTAAATATTTTGCCTCTTAATCTCCATGGTCCATTGATTTTTCACCTCCTATAAAAGAAGAGCTCTCTTCCTCATTTGCATACACAATTTTTATGCTATTGTTATGCTACAAGTTTTCTAGGTCATCTTGGAGCTTTTGGAGATATTCTTGCATCTAGGGTTTGAAGATTTGGAGCATTGTTGGCATTCATCTTGGATCTTCACCAACACTCTATCTTCTTGTCTTCGTTCTTGCATCATCATGTCTTTCTTGCTTCATAGTTAGATTTCATTTCTTGCATAGTAGCTTCATTTTCATGGCATTCTTAGCTTAGATTTCCTTTATGCTTTAGATTAATTCATCTAGTTTAACTAGGAGACTTTGTAATACTTGCATCTTTCATTTCCATAGTTTAGCTTGCATTTCCATTCTTAATCTAGCTTGCATTGTATTTCATTCTTGATTCTTGAGGATATTGGCATTCTTGCCCTTGTCTTCATTTAATCTCCCATTGCATGGTTTACTAGCAAGGTTATTGGCTTAATAGCTCTAGCTGAGAGCATTCTTAAAAACCCTTGCACTCCATGCCTAGGGAGCTATGGATCGATGTGTGAGGGCTCATTCTTGAGTTTTCTTGCATGTAAGGATTCATAGAAGTGTGACACATTTATTGCACATATTTTTGGCACCCACCGTGGGGCAACCCACCTCTTGCATGCTGGTTTTGATTATTTTTGGAGCTAACCCTTGTGCAGATTTGTTTGGAGATGAAAAACCCTAGATTTGAAAGATTTGATCATATCTCTCAAACGGCTTGGTATTTTGGTCTAAAAATGTTTTTTCAAGTTGACAACATATTAGAGAGACTCCAAAAAAAAAATTAGATTTTTTGGAGGTAATTTTTATTTTTTATGATTTTTTCTTTATTTTTCATAAAAAATCAATGTCTAGAGCAAATCAACGTATTTTTTAGAAATTTTTACATTTCTGGAAAGGTCTTGAAATTATATAGGGGTCCATTCACTATATTTTTAATTTAGAGATCATATCTTAGCTCATTTGGTCGATTTATAAAAATTGGTCTGTTTTAGTGAAATGGCTCTCTAGGGCACAAATGAAGAGATTTTTCTTAAATTTTTACATTTTTGGAAATCTCTCTATTTTTTGATAGAGGTCTCTTTTCTACATTTTGGGTTTAAGGTCTGAATTCATGTGGTAAAAATCAGATCTTGTTGACTAGGTCAAATGCAAAAAAAAAAAATTTGTGATGGGTATGCACTTATTTTTCATTGTTCAATGCATGATATGAGTTATCATTTGGATTATTTGCTGGTTATCATTGCTCTTAACAATTGATTTTCAGATCTAACCACCCTAGGGTTTGCATAAGTTAGATATACATTGCATATCTTGTTTGCTTGTTTCTTGTCTTGTTCATTTGAAGGTGCTCTTGCTTTCATGGAAAATGCTTAAAACAAAGCGTTGGACTTGAGGTACTTTGTTCCATCTCTACAACATTTGGATTTTGGGATTAAAATTGAACCTCTCATGTGTTTGGCTTGAGTATTTTACAAGCTTTCATAGGACACATTTCAATTGATGCTCTTAATGGGAAATGAAAGAACATAGATTTGCTTTCATACAAGTTTGTGTAAGTGAATGCTTGTGTTTAAACCTTAAGTAATTCTTGGTTTCAATATCAAATATCTCATTGAGTGATTGAGGGCATGGATTCATTCCTTGTTTACATAGCGAGTTAAATGCACCACTTTGTGGACTCACTCTATGTTTTCTTGGAAAGTTAAATATTCCATTAATTCAACCCTTTGTCATTTGTGAGTAGTATTGATAAGCAACTTTAGATTACTTGTGATTGATCTAGATTTCTATCTTGGGTTATTGGACTCGCTAATCCACCAGCCCCTCATTTTTGCCCCGTGGTTGCAAGATCAGTGCCACATTAAGGGGGAGGGGTCTACAGGAAAGAAATGTTAATTGATCCACTAGGCAACCTTTTTGTGTTTTTTGGAACTCACTTGTTTTCTAAGGTGTGGACTCACTTTGAGTTGATGTGAGGAGTTAAATGTTCCACTTTTGGACTCACTTTGAGTTGGTGTGAAGAGTTAAATGTTCCACTTTTGGACTCACTTTGATTTTGTGTGAAGGGTTAAGTGTTCCACTTTTTTGGACTCACTTCACATTCTCTTGAAGGGTTAAATGTTCCACTTTTGGACTCGCTTCGCATTCACTTGAAGGGTTAAGTGTCCCACTTTTGGACTTACTTTGCATTTTCTTGAAGAGTTAAGTGTTCCACCTTTAGTGCTCTAAATAATTTTGATAGTGAATTACTTAGTTTTTATTTCTAGAAGGCCTGCTTGAGGACACACCACCTCAAGGGATGACCTTAACTCCTGTGTTCCGGTGGAGTATAAATATCAGGAGGTGAATCCAAAGACACCTCTCTTGGGAATTGAGTTTGATATCACTCTTGGCTAAGCCTCAAAGAACTTTATACCTTTGAGAAGTGAAGGAGGAGATTTGGGTTACCGTCTCCCCTTGGCTGTGTGATTTTGGATTCTTCTCATCTATAAATTTGTGCCTCACGTACCTTGCGTATATCGAGGACTCCTTCAGAAAAGCCATGTATATCCTTGTAGACAGCTTAATAAGGTGTTGTTGTGTTCTAAGTGTCTGCTAAAACATTTTCAAGAACATACACAAGTAGAATCCCTAAGGAGTAGAAATACTAAGTCACTATCTCTGTTCATGCACAAGGTTGCTTTGTCCCTTGCCCATTGCTTGAAGACTGTTTGCTTGAACTCCCTGGTTGTTGTTCTATGTGCTTGATCAATGATAAAAATCTATTGATATACTTACTTGATCTTTCAAAATGCTTCAAAAACTAAGATTTTATGTTCACTGGTCAAAAAGTCATACAATTCTGCAACAGTATCGTGCCCTTTGCTGAGAAATATCGTGCGATAGTTCACGCCTGCTGGAATATCACCCGGCTAGCCTGGAGTCTATCACCTAGCTTAAGGTGAAGTATCGCCCAACTGAGAAGTATCGCCCTGTCTGCTTGGAAAGTATCGCCCATAACCCTTTTGATGTCTTGTTGTTGTTGCAATCCGGAGTTGCTAAACTTGCCCTTTTAACCTATCGTAGAGTGTCTTCTTTTGTTCTTACTTGAAGCTGGTCTATTATCTACATGCTTAGATTTGTTCTAGACTGAAACAAATGTGTTAAAACTATTGGATTTGAGCTTAACGAATGCTACTTTTGATCACTTGTCGCATCACGGTTACCTCTCTAGCTACTTGCTTATTGAGCTTCTTGCTCGCTGCTCGGCTTTAGTCAATTGATTGCTGTAAGTGCTTGAGCACTTTTGACGAGCCATCTCTCTATTGTTCAACTTTGACAAGTGATCTTTATTGACTTTTCTTATCTCAAATTTGAGAAACTTTGTGTCATTCTATTAGTCAATCAACAATTCTTTTCATGCCGGTTACAACTCAGTCTCAATTTGAGCAGGAGAATCATCCTCCATTCAATTATACATAGTTACCTTCTCCAACTAGACGCTCATGAGCACCTGCTAGCAATGACAATTCTAATTCTGACCAATCTAAGGATTCTAAGACTACCCCGTGCTACAAAGGAGGTTTCCTCTTTTCCGCATTCAAGACCCCCAAAAACACAGACAGTGTCTCACTCACTTTGACTGAACAAGATAAATTTCAATGCTTGCAACAACACTTTGAGCATAAAGATAACCAAGCGTGCTTAGACAAAGAACACAATCAACAAACGATGGATGTTGCTAGGTGCATGGCTTATAGAGGGACATTTCATGAGCAACCTGAGACTAGTAATCATGAACATAGACCTCTTTTTATCAATGGCAACAATGGCAACAACACGCCACCAAGATCTCCTCCAAGACCTACTTTTGCTATGCCTTCTTCACCTCCTAGACCTCCTCCCTCTCAACCTGAGGCAGGGGCTAATGATGAGATTTCTAGTGAGGATCTTATGAGATTTGAACAAGATGTGGTCTCCCAACGAATGATGCATAAGCTTTTAGAGCGTAATGGCAATCAATATTTTCAATATATGACTTCTAGGGGATACAAGCTTCCTCCTGGCTATGATGTTAGACAAATTGTCCAACAAAGAGTACCAACTGAATTGGAAGTCCTTCAGGAAGAATTACATCAGACAAATCAACGCCTTACCCAAATGGAAATAGAAAGAGAGCCTCCAAAGGTCTCTTTTGTAGAATCAATTTGTGCTCTTCCTTTTGATACAAATCTATACATGGTCCCATTTCCTAGGGATATTGAGGTTCCCAAATACGACAAGTATGATGGAAATGGTGATCCCCATGACCATGTGCATCACTTTTACGCTCTTAGTATGGACTTTCTTCATGAAGACACATATCTTCTATGATTATTCCCTTGAAGCTTAAGAGGCCAAGCTTTGGAGTGGTTTGCGAAACTGACACCACCTCTTAAGACTTTTGATGAGTTGGCTATGCGCTTCACATAGCACTATTCTTACAACATCCAACAACCTGTCACCATGATAGATCTTGGTAATCTAAGACAACATCAAGGTGAGCCATTTGCAACTTACTTACAACGTTGGAGGTCCTTGTATTCTCGATATCCTCATCAGCTACCCGAAAGAGAAAAGATTGACATTTTCATCAATACACTTGTGCCTGAGTTTATTTATGATCTAAGGAAGCAACTATTCTCCTCTTTCAACAACATGGTTGAGAGTGCATATCGCATTGAGGATGTGGCCATAAGAAAAGGGATATTGTTATTAATAAAGATGCTAAAGGCAATGGCAAAGACAAGAACAAACCTTGGAATAAGAACAAGTATGTTGTTAATGATGGAGTTGTTGACGCTCCTAAAGTTAAAGAGCCCGCTTTCAATCTCTCTAATGCTATCTATGTAGCAAAAAAACAAGAAGCTGCCAACACTCACAGTGCTCTTAAACCTCAATATGCAGATAAGCCTAAGAAGTCATTTCGAAAGTGATTCTATACCAAGTTGGCAGAACCTTATGATGTGATCCTTAAGACTTTGGTTGACAATGGATATCTTACGCTTCCTAATAAACCTGGTAACTAGGATCCACCAAGTAAGCTTGATTGGTGGCGAGAGGATTCTTATTGTCATTATCATAGAAACAAGGTCATCCAACAGACAATTGTTTTAGGCTTAAGGATGATATTTAGGATCTTATTGATAATGGCACAATCTCCACTAATGGCTTAACTAAAAATTCTGATCACACAGCTTTCAAAGATCCTCTACCTAAGCATGATAAGGGGGAAACCTCTCAAGCACATAAGAAGAATCATGATGCTAAGATCAATTATACATATCCTTCTGATACACCTGTGATCAACATGGTAGAGCCTATTGAGAGTGTTCTTATGATGAGGTCTCAAGATGATAATAAAGCCAATCATGGTAAGCCAAAGTTGGTCTTGCAAACACGTGGTAGTTCATCTTCCCGAAGTGAGACACTGAATGCTGTTACTAGGGGGCAAGCCAAGATTGTCCTTAAAATTGCGAAAGATCCCAAGCAAGCTTTTCCTTCCAAACAAGCGGCTCCTTCATCCACCCCTAGCTATGATCTTGTCCAACATTTTCAAAAGACACCAGCTCAGATATCCATTTTTGAGTTGCTTCAGTTATCCTCTTCGCATAGAGAAATCCTTGAGAAAGCTTTGCATACAGCACATGTCCCCAAAGACATTGATCCAGATCAATTTCAGGCTATGGTTAACCACATTTCATCTCCGCTATCTCTCTCATTTTCTGCAAAAGATGACATATCTATTGCTCACCCTCATAATCTGGCTTTACACATTGAAGTTCTAGTCTACCACACTCGAGTCCACCGAGTCCTGATAGACAATGGTGCAGGGTTAAATATTGTTTCTTTCAATGTCATACAATAGTTGGGTTTGTCAAAATTGGCTGTGGATTCCAAGAAGAAGATTACTATAAAATCTTATGATGAAGTGGAAAGATCTTCCAAAGGTCTTGTCATGCTACTTGTCCGAGTGGGCCCTGTCACAAAAGATATTAGCTTCCAAGTATTGGACATCCCACTCACATATAACATTCTTTTGGGTCATCCTTGGATCCATGACATGCAGGTTGTTCCTTCCACTTATCATCAGTGCGTCAAAATTCCATACAATGGCACTGAAGTTGTGATTCTTGGAGACCATACTATTGCTATTAATGCTCTTGTTGCTACTGAAAAATTTGTTCCTCACAATGAACCTTCTGTTGATCCTAGTACGTCTCTAGTTGCTGCTGAGAAATCGCTTAAGATGATGAGCCTTGGCTTTGGTGAATATACGCTGGATTCCTTTGCTTCTATACCTATTTCTCCTAAGTCATATGGGAAACCTTTTGATCTGATGAAGCCTTCCACTTCTGCTATGGTGATCTCTGATACTTCATCCATTCCTTTAGAAGCAAAAAGGGAAGAACAAGCCATTCAAGAGTGGATCTATAAAGAGGAGGAGGGTAATACTTCCATGCTTAGTAATTCAGACATAGATACAGATGAGTCACCATTACACACTATGGCTCAAATGGGAGATGATCTTCCTTCTACTTCATTTCTTTGGGGAGAAGAATGTATGCCTACTGATGATATGGCTGGGGCCTCTATGTTTACTTATCGGCATCTCAAGCCTCTTCCCGAAGATTCTTCCATGATAGATGTGGATGTTGATGTAGTTCATACTTATGGTGATCAACCCAATGTAGTTGATGAGTCTTGTGTAAGGTCTGATGAGTCTCTTCCTCGTATTGCCTTAGTAGACTACGTTGGTCCTTCTATGATGAATCTAGATCTAGCTACTTTTGGAGCTTACCCTATAGGCTCAACCTCTCTTGTCACCAAAGATGACATCCCTCACATAAATACTATTGAACCAGTCATTTAATTTCATCTTGCATTAATACCTGTTACTTCTTCCACCAGTGAACTAGCAACAAAAAAGACTGACTCAGCAATCAAGCATCATAGTCATCAAGTCAAAAGAAAAGAGCAATGGTCAGATGGTGAAAACCACATTGTGGCGCTATCTAAACCTAAGAAAAGTAAAAATAAAAATATGCTCAAAAATAAAGTTTCTCAAATAAAAGATGACAAGCTGATTCTCTACAAAAAAATGGTGCACTGCTTTAAGCATGATCTCATATCTGTTATACTTCAGCCCACTCCTAGAGCTGAGAACAAAGTTGCTAATGCCTTGGTTACTTCAACATCCATCTTACAAATGAAAAAGCATAAATTTCGCTTCAAGTTCCTGGTGGACGAATTATGCTATCTTGCTCACAAATCTTCCAATCCTACCATCTTTTCATGTCTTCCACCATGCCATTCTTTTTGCCATCCCTTACACTTTTCCTTTGTCTCTGGTGACTTGTATAGGAAGGGTTTAGATAGAACTCTCCTTAAGTGTCTAGAAATAGAGGAGTCAGAAAAAGTACTAGCTGAAATCCACGATGGCATATATGGATCACATTCTAATGATCCTCCGCTAGCTCAGACATTGTTTAGAGTTGGTTATTATTGGTCGAACTGGTTGAGACCTCCTATCATCACAACTGCAGCATTTGGGCCTGGGGCCTATCAGTTCTCTACATCAGAGGAAGTAGATTCTTGATGCCCATTTCTGTTTGGGGCATCCTTTGTACATACTTTATGATCCTGAAAAAAATTCCAAAAAAATTCATATATGATGCTGAAAAAAATCCTAAAAAGCATAAAAAGTACTTAAAAAAAGAGCATCCTAGTGAAAACCTAGCAATAGGCACTTTGATGTCTCACCCAAAAAAATTAAAAAATTAAAAAAATTAAAAAAAAAATTGAAAAATACCTTGGTGAAAACCTGGAAATAGGCGCCTTGGTAGCAAAAATACAAAAAAATTATAAAAAGTCCTAAAAAAAAATAAAAATCTATCAAGTGGTGAAAACCTGGAAACAAGCGCTACTTGAGACCCTCTGCACCTATGTCTATCAGTCTTGCATGGCGCTCTTTCGCTCCACTTCTCGCTTTGCCTCTCCTAGCCTAGAATTGACTCTTGTCTTAGTCTAGGGGGCATCCATTGTTTTGAGCTTATCTTGGGTCTCTTTGTGCATCTGGGTTTCTTAGGCACCTCAAAAATAGTGTTTTTCAACACCACCCCAATAGTGTTTTTCAACACTACCCTTGCGTCAAGTGTTTCTTAACACTTATCAGATGTCCTACCCGCAGTCTAGTATGATATGATATTTCTCACTGGTAGATACGATACTCAAAGTTTGATTCTATGACCTACACACACGAACTTGACTTGCTGAGATTTGTTTGACTTTATTTCTTTGCATGCTATCTATGATGATTTCTTTGCTGAGTGGTCTCTCCCTGAGAAGTTTTTGATGATGCATAGCTAGAAGACTGAGGGAATGAGAACATGTTTTATTTCTTTATCTTCTTGTGGGTATATTTTGTTGATCCTAACTGTCATGAGCATTTATGCTGGTCTTACTTGACATTGGGATCTACAAGGTATTATCCTTGACTATTTTTCAAGTGCATGCTTCTAGTTATCCTGACTTTCATGTGTCTTGATACAAACATAATCTCGCCATATCAAACTTAGGTAATCTCACTACACTAGTCATCTTGACCTACATGTCTTTGGTGCCTAGGTGTGATTTCCACATTCCTATCTGATATAGATCATATTCATATCCACATAGTTATGCTAGTGTGCATTGAATGATCTTACGACACTACCTAATGCTCAATGATGATTATTAGATGTCTATTGGCTTTGTAAGCTTGCAAGTAAACCACTTTTCATGTAGCTTGCATTCTTAAGTTCATGTTAGTTAGTTTTGCATCTTGCATATGGAGAGAGCTCTCCTTTCATCTTTCATGGACTTGTTAATCAACTGCGCTCACCTTTCACTTCTTCCTGCTCATGTCTTGCACTTCTTGTCTTTCATATCACATCCTTTTCCTTTCATTTCAGGATCCAAACCGAAATCTTTGATCACCCAAATCACCTTTCTCCTTCTTCTGCACAGTTGGCTGACCTTTTGAGGCCTGATCCTTCGATCTTCGCTAGGGCATTCTTCATCTCTCCATCTCCATCTCTTTCAAACTTCTAGTCTTTTATTCACTTTCATATCCCAAGTTCCATTCCTCTTCCGTGGTGTTTACAGGTTGAGGGACCGATAGGTTCGTGCCCCGTGTCCCATGTGTGGGGCATATCTTCACTGCTTGATGATTATTCTATTCACTTTCTTTGATTATGATTTCTAGTGATTTGATCATGCTACTCTTGCTTCTGCCTTCCCTCTACCTGGATTTCACTTTCGATCCCGAGGGGGTAGACACATCATATCTTATTGGCTATCTCTTTCCTAAGTGTTCAGTACTGTCGCTACCAGGCTGACCATGCAAGATTTTCTATCTCTCTGCACTTCATGACTTTGGAGTCAGAACGCTTTTGCTTGCCTTCTTGGCTATTTTATTCTTTGACTGCATGTGATCCCAAATTGATCTCACATCTGTCAAAATTGCTATTGCTTTCTTTCTTGGCTATCTGCTTGCCTTCTTGGCTGATCTATTTTTTGACTACATGTGTTCCCAGATCAATCACACATTAGTCAAAGAGGGGCAAATGTATACACCTAAAAATGGTCATCTAGACTATTAGCCCCTTGCTAGCATTTTTGCTAAAATCATCAATTGCTTGTTCTTGATCAAATCCTAGTCCTATCATTTATTCGATTATTTTCTATGGGCTAACCATTTTATCCTAATTCTTTATTTAATTAAAAGGAATTTCCTCCCTTTTTATTTAAATAAAAAATCTCCACTTTTCCTCTTATCCTAAGTTGCACAAATAAAGCATTTAATTCTTATTTAAAAAGAAAAAGAAAATAAAAAATAAAAGAAAGCACTTTTTGTCTCACATGGACATAAAGTAAATGCTCAACATAAAGTAAATGCTTCTAATTTTCCTATTGGAGGATATTTGTGCACAAGGATCAAGCTTCTTCTTTTTTCTCCACCGTTGATTAAATCTTTTGCCTCTTAATCTCCATGGTCCATTGATTTTTCACCTCCTATAAAAGAAGAGCTCTCTTCCTCATTTGCACACACAATTTTTATGCTATTGTTATGCTACAAGTTTTCTAGGTCATCTTGGAGCTTTTGGAGATATTCTTGCATCTAGGGTTTGAAGATTTGGAGCATTGTTGGCATTCATCTTGGATCTTCACCAACACTCTATCTTCTTGTCTTCATTCTTGCATCATCATGGCTTTCTTGCTTCATAGTTAGATTTCATTTCTTGCATAGTAGCTTCATTTTCATGGCATTCTTAGCTTAGATTTCCTTTATGCTTTAGATTAATTCATCTAGTTTAACTAGGAGGCTTTGTAATACTTGCATCTTTCATTTCCATAGTTTAGCTTGCATTTCCATTCTTAATCTAGCTTGCATTGCATTTCATTCTTGATTCTTGAGGATATTGGCATTCTTGCCCTTGTCTTCATTTAATCTCCCATTGCATGGTTTACTAGCAAGGTTATTGGCTTAATAGCTCTAGCTGAGAGCATTCTTAAAAACCCTTGCACTCCATGCCTAGGGAGCTATGGATCGATTTGTGAGAGCTCATTCTTGAGTTTTCTTGCATGTAAGGATTCATAGAAGTGTGACACATTTATTGCACACACACACATATATATATATGTACATATATATATATATATACATATATATATAGACATAACATATACATATATACATATATGTATGTATGTATGTATGTATGTATATATATATATATATATATATATATATATATATATAATAATGTATTATATACTAATGTATATAATGTATATACTAATGTATATAATGTATATACTAATGTATATAATGTATTTTATATATATATATATATATATATGTATATATATATATATATGTATATATATATATGTATATATATATATATATATGTATATATATATATATGTATATATATATATATATATATATAATGTTTTCAAAAAAAAATACATACACAGTTGATTTGATGATAGACAGTTTCAACCCAAGTCCTCTTGAAAGTATCCAGCACTGAATTTTTCTATACACTCCTTGTAATGTTGGCAGTCTGACTATACTGAATAAGTTGATGTCATTGGAACCCTATGAAGTCCCCATGACCCCTTTTGACACATTTGAACACTCAAGTGTGTCTGAACAGTTCGTAGGACCTCATAAGACACACTTGAGTATTCCAATGTGTCCATAGGGGTCATGCGGACTTTCTAGGGGTCCTAACGTGTGATAAAGCATACTAGCACCCCTAGGAAGTCCCCATGACCCCTTTTGACACATTCGAATGCTCAAGTGTGTCCAAAGGGGTCGTAGGACCCCTCAGAACACACTTAAGCATTCTAATGTGTACAAAGGGGTTATGCGGACTTCATAGGGGTCCTAGCATGTGATAAGGCATACTAGGACCCCTGGGAAGTCACCATGACCCCTTTTGACACATTTTAATGCTCAAGTGTGTTCGAAGGGGTTGTCAGACCCCTTAAGAAACACTTGAGCATTCCAATGTGTCCATAGGGTTCATGCGGACTTCATAAGGATCCTAACATGTGATGAGGCATACTAGGACCCCTACGAAGTCCCCATGACACCTTCTAACACATTTTAATGCTCAAGTGTGTCCAAAGGGATCCTAAGACCCCTCAGGACACACTTGAGCATTCCAATGTATTCATAGGTGTCATGGAGACTTCCTAGGGGTCTTAACATGTGATAAGACATACTGGGACCCCTAGAAAGTCCCCATCACCCCTTTTGACACATTTGAATGCTCAAGTGTGTTCGAAGGGGTTGTAGGACCCCTTAAGACACACTTGAGCATTCCAATGTCTCCATAAGGGTCATGTGGACTTCATAGGGGTCCTAATGCCTGATAACGTGTACTAGGACCCCTAGGAAGTCTTCATGACCCCTTTTGACACATTTGAATCCTCAAGTGTGTCTGAAGGGGTCGTAAGAGCCCTCAGGACACACTTGAGCATTTCAATATGTCCATAAGGGTCATGGGGACTTCCTAGGGGTTCTAATGCATGATAAGGCGTACTAGGACCCCTAGGAAGTGCCCATGACCCATTTTGACACATTTGAATGCACAAGTGTGTCTGAAGGGGTCCTAAGACCCCTTAGGACACACTTGAACATTCCAATGTGTCTATAGGGGTCATGGGGACTTCCTAAGGGTCCTAACACATGATAAGGTGTACTAGGACCCCTAAAAAGTCCCCATGACCCCTTTTGACATATTTGAATACTCAAGTGTGTTCGAAGAGGTCGTAGGACCCCTTAAGACACACTTGATCATTCTAATGTGTTCATAGGGGTCATGCGGACTTCATAGGGGTCCTAACGCATGATAAGGCATACTAGGACCCCTAGGAAGTCCCCATGACCCCTTTTGACACATTTGAATGCTCAAGTGTGTCTAAAGGGGTCCTAAGATCTCTTAGGACACACTTGAGAATTCCAATGTGTCCATAGGGGTCATGGGGATTTCCTATGGGTCCTAACACGTGATAAGGCATACTAGGACCCGTAGGAAGTCCCCATGACCCCTTTTCACACATTTGAATGCTCAAGTGTGTATGAAAGGGTCGTAGGACCCCTTAAGACACACTTGAGCATTCTGATGTGTCCATAGGGGTCATGGGGACTTCCTAGGGGTCCTAACACGTGATAAGGCATACTAGGACCCCTAGGAAGTCCCCATGACCCCTATTGACACATTTGAATGCTCAAGTGTGTTCGTAGGGGTTGTAGGACCCCTTAAGAGACACTTGAGCATTCCAATGTGTCCATAGGGGTCATGGGCTCTTCATAGGGGTCCTAATGCGTGATAAGGCATACTAGGACCCCTAGGAAGTCCCCATGACCCCTTTTGACATATTTGAATGCTCAAGTGTGTTTGAAGGGGTCCTAAGGCCCCTCAGGACACACTTGAGCTTTCCAATGTGTCCATAGGGGTCGAGGGGACTTCGTAGGAATCCTAACATGTCATAAGGTGTACTAGGACCCCTTACAAGTCCCCATGACCCCTTTTGACACATTTGAATGCTCAAGTGTGTTCGAAGGGTTCGTAGGACCCCTTAAGACATACTTGAGCATTCTAATGTGTCCATATGGGTCATGTGGACATCCTAGGGGCCCTAATGTGTGATAAGGCATATTAGGACCCCTAGAAAGTCCCCATGACCCCTTTTGACACATTTGAACACTCAAGTGTGTCCGAGGGGGCCGTAGGACCGCTTAAAACACACTTGAGAATTCCAATGTTTCCATATGGATCATGCAGACTTCATAGAGGTCCTAACACATGACAAGGCATACTAGGACTGCCAAGAAGTCCCCATGACCCCTTTTGACACATTTGAATGCTCAAATGTGTCTGAAGGGGTCCTAAGACCCCTCAAGAAACATTTGAGAATTACAATGTGTCCATAGGGGTTATGCGGACTTCATAGGGGTCTTAACACATCATAAGACATACTAGGACCCCTAGGATGTCCCCATGACCCCTTTTGACACATTTGAACACTCAAGTATGTCTGAAGGGGTCCTAAGACCCCTCAGAACACACTTGAGCATTCTACTATGTCCATAAGGGTCATGGGGACTTCCTAGGGGTCCTAATGTGTGATAAGGCATACTAGGACCCCTAGGAAGTCCCCATGACCCCTTTTCACACATTTTATTGCTCAAGTATGTCCAAAGGGGTCGTAAGACCCCTTAAGACACACTTGAGCATTCTAATGTGTCCATAGGGGTCATGGGGACTTTCTAGGGTTCCTAACGCATGATAAGACATACTAGGACCCCTAGGAAGTCCCCATGACCCCTTTTGACACATTTGAATGCTCAAATATGTTTGAAGGGGTTGTAGGACCTCTTAAGACACACTCAAGCATTCCAATGTGTCCATAGCGGTCATGCAGGCTTCCTAGGGGTCCTAACTCATGATAAGGTGTACTAGGACTCCTAAGAAGTCCCCATGAACCCTTTTGACACATTTGAATTATCAAGTGTGTCAGAAGGGGTCCTACGACCCCTTAAGACACACTTGAGCATTCCAATGTGTCCATAGCTGTCATGGGGACTTCCTAGGGATCCTAACATGTGATCATGCGTACTAGCACCCCTAGGAAGTCCCCATTGTTAGGATTAACAAGGCAGAAATAACAATTATGTGCAAATATAACTAATATCAGAAAATAATAAACCACACAGAATAGAACACAAGACACACAGATTTAACGTGGTTCACCCAATCCTTGGGCTACGTCCACCAACAGCGAGTCCAATATTATTATTATCCAGTGATTACAACCTGATTACAATCCGTAATCCCTTACAGCCCAATTCTGCCGCAAGTACTAAAATCATACCTCATAAAAAATCCCTAACCCTAAGCCATCTTATACAATATTTTCCCGCTTTAGGGTTAGAATGAGTTATAAGTAGTCGGCCCAAATGGCCGAAAAAGTAGTCGGCCTCAAAAAAAAATTTCCTCGGGGGCTGCACCCCCGAACCCCTGCTCTTGGGGGCTGCCACCCCCAAACCCCCGCTCGGGGCCTGGCCCGACCTCGAACCCCAACAAGGTCAGGAGGAAAAGTGTACAGTACTTTCTTGGATAGTACTTTCCTGATTAGTCACCACAAGCTAACACCCATGACCCCTTTTAACATAGTTGAATGCTCAAGTGTGTCCCAAGGGGTCGTAGGACCCCTTAAGACACACTTGCACATTCCAATGTGTCCATAGGGGTCATGCAGACATCATAGGGGTCCTAACGTATGATAAGGCACACTAGGACCCCTAGGAAGTCCCCATGACCCCTTTTGACACATTTGAACACTCAAGTGTGTCTGAAGGGGTCGTAGGAGCCCTTACAACACATTTAAGCATTCCAATGTGTCCATAGGGGTCATCTAGACTTCATAGGGGTCCTAACACGTGATAAAGCATACTAGGACCACTAGGAAGTCCCCATGACCTCTTTTGACACTTTTTTTTTTTTTGATGAATAGAGGCCTTTATTATTATAAGAAATATTAAAGTATAGAATTCACAAAAAAAAGGCCCGGGGAAAAGATCACCCTGCAAGTTCACACAACACTTAGGCTAGAAATAAACAACTATTCATCAAAAAAACAAGCCCTCAGGTGGCTAAAGCAATAACAGCAGAGGGAGGAGGATCTTTGTCATCTGGGTTACCCCAAGCATTGGGCAAAGGAGCCTGATCTGGGATGGCCTAGCCATCCTCATCTTCTTCTTTTTCAACTTCTCCTTCCTCTCACCTGGGTGAAATGGCAAGCGCTAGGTGAGGGAACTTTCCCTGGGGAGTAGAGGCTAAAGGCCGAGAGAGAGTAGCAGTAGTAGAGGCAAGTATAGGTGGCCACCCAGAACCTGAATCCCTCCAAGGAGGAGGAGAGGTGAAGTGGCAGTGCCACTATCATAGAGTCCTAGAATGAGAGCTTCTGCTACGACGATGACCTCTGGGTGGCGTGCGATCGACCGACATAGAATCAGGAGGCACATGGGAAACAGTACAGGGAGCATTGCCCTAGTGTTGGAGCAATTCCTAAAGGTGGGCAACTTCAAGGGCCACCTTATCAGCTTGAACCTGGATCTGCATCATGACATTATTACATATACAAGCTTTATCAAAAAGCGAAGAAAAAATATCTTTACTGCTATGAGAGAAAATAACATCATTGCTATCTTTCCACAGAGTAAACAAAATTTGCATCAGAAAAGAGTGCCAAATCTGGGTGAACTGGGCTGGCATTTTGGGAAGGTCACCAAGGAGAGCCATGTGCCAAGAAAAGGGCTCAGGCCTGAAAGGAGCAAAAAAATCATGAATCCAACCCCAATAATTTTGGGCACAATGACAAAACTAGAAGATATGCATTATTGACTCTGGAAGACCGCAAAATGGGCATTTGGGTTCTGGAACTCCCAAATGTTTAAGTTTGGCACCCAGAGGCAAGCCCTGGTAAAGAAAACACCAGGCAAAATGAGCAATTTTGGGCTCAGTAATGGCTTCCCAAATATTACAAAAATTCCATCCCCAGCTCTTTTGGGAAGAGGAAAGCTGCCAACGATGCTTGAGAGAATCAACCGTGGGCAAATAAAGCATGAGCCAGGAGTAACCAAGCTTAGGCTTGTAACTAGCAAAATGGGTGGTAGGATACCACTTCCAGTCCTTCCACCAAGGTCTAACTGATTGAATATCCACCTTGTGCAAGAGGTGAGGTGGGATAGCAGACACCAGGAGGTCAAAAGTCTAACAATTTGGGCGGATGAGCCAAAACTAAACACGGAGGTCCTCCCAAGATCAAAGATTCATAGTGGCCCTGGAAAAAAGATCCCTGGGAGTCTGAATGCCATGCTTGTGAAACCAGAGAGCACTAACCCCATGAAGTCTGGCAAGAGGAATCCCTTGTTGGGTGAAAAGAGGAGACCACCATAAATTTTGCTGGTTGAATGAGAGACCATCCCGGAATCCATTCCCAGCCTAGCGGAGCCAAGGCTTGACGACCTCCCAAGTTTTCCAGATGCTTTTGGCAACAAAAGAACCTTGAATCTAGATAGGCTCCCTCATGACCAGCAAGGTTTGAAAGCCAATCCCCTTCCACACAGGCTTGTAGAGAGGAAACCCAGAGGAGATACAATGGCGAAGAAGAATCTTCCAAGATTCATTACTCGAGAGACACCAGACAACCCATTTGGCACAAAGTGCATATCCTTGTTTCTGGGTATCAATAAGCCCAAGCCCATCGGAGGCCTTAGGAAGGCAGAAAAATTCCCAAGCCACTCTGTGAAACCCTTGATGATCACTGCCAGAAGCCCAAAGAAAGTCCCGAAGAAGTTTCTCGAGTCATTTGTAGGAAGCTTTGGAGGGGGCCCAGCAGGAAGAGTAATAAACATGCGTAACGGCCAAGACTTTGGAGCAAATCTGAAATTTACCATCAAGGGAAAGCGGCTTCGTGACCCAATAGGTAAGCTTCTTCTTGATTTTATTAAGAACGACATTCCATAATTCAATAGGAAAACCTTGGAAGGCAAAAGGGATGCCCAAAAAATGAAATATCTCCCCGTGATGAATTTTGGACCAGCCAAACTGGGAAAGCTAGGGAGGCTCGAGAAGAGTAGATTGCCTGAAGCAGAGGGTTTTATGCCACTGAATCGTAGAGCTTGATGCAAGATAGAAAGTGTCTAAACACTACAAGGCTGCCTTAACATTTTCCTCATCTTCCGCCAGGGTGAGAAAGGAATCATCAGCAAAATGGCCATTGACAAGCTGCTGGGAGGAATCAGGTAGGGAGATTCCCTAGACACTTCCCATGGAAATGGAGTGGGCCAGGAGATAGCCAAACCCTTCGGCCACAAGCACATATAGAGCTGGTGCCAAGGGGCACCCTTGCCGAATAGAATAAAAATCCCAAAGGTGGAGGACTGGCAGCCATTGATAGTGATGCAGGCAGAAGCATCGTTGAAGAGCATCTGCACAGATTGAATAAATCTTGGGCCAAACCCCATAGTGTGAAGCATTGCAAGAATAAAATGCCATTCAATATGATAATAAGCTTTAGCAAAATCAATTTTGAGAAAAAGGGCTTTCTGATTAGACTTACAAGCCCATTCCATACCTTCCCAGACTGCAATAATATTATCAAGAATAAATCTTGATTTAATAAACCCTGTTTGTTCAGGCCAAACAATTTGAGGGAGCAAATGATGAATTTTAAGAGCCAGGGCTTTGGTAATATAGGACTCTAGTTACAAATATCTTCAAGGTCCCCAGATTTGGGAATGAACTTGATATTTCCCTGATTGATGATTTCCCCAAGAGATTGGGTGTGAAAATCTTCCAGATAAGCTTGGTGGAGATACGGGCCAATGGCATCCCAGAGAATCTTATAAAATTTGCATGGGAAACCATTGCAGCCAGGGGCTTTATCATCAACCATGGCGAACACAGCTTCGTGGAGATCCTGCAAGGAAATCAGTTGATCACAAAAAACCCTCTAAGCATGGGACAAGCACTGGGAGACCACATAAAGGCAATCCTTAAGGGCTTTCTCACTGGCAAGGGAGCTACCCTGAGAAGAAAAGACTTGTTCATAATGGTGAACAAAGGCTTGCAAAATATCAGGAAGCTCAGTGAGAACCACGAGACCTTCACGAATTCTGCAAATGCCTGTACTAGTGTGACAAGGCCGGAGAGTAGCAAAAAACTCTTTAGAAACTTGGTCCCCAACTTTTAACCAGTGCAGGCGAGCTTTGATCTGAGCCCCTTTGGTAGCATGATTGTCAGCCATTTGCTTCTGATGCCAAATCTTAGCCAGATTGCATTGCAACTCTTGATTGAACGGGTCCTGAGCTAAAGCTTCAGTGGTAACTCGTAGAGCCTTGGTAGTGGTGTCATAGGCTCTACAACGACAATTGGCCAACTGTCGGTCGTAGATGCACAAAAAATGAGTTTTATGCCTGATGGCATAATTCCACCATTGAATCCAACCAGAAGAGCTGACGAGATGAGGCTCAAGATTCCAAACCCAATGAATGTGGGCCACCATGAAAGCATGATGAAGGATTGAGGTATTAAAATAAAATTGTGTGGTGGGAGGCCTAGCCTTAGTTGTCTGCCAAACAATATTAAATTGGATAGGATAGTGGTCTGACAAGGTCACATCAACAAGAGGAATGACAGGTAGGGCTTGCTTTTCAGTGAAGGAAAAAAAAGATTGCGCCGAGATCATGGCACGATCAAGCCATTTATGAATTTTGTCAGTAGAATCCCTATAGTTAGACCAAGTGTGCCAAGCCCCATCAGGATGGTGGCAGCTCACATTGGGATCAAAAAGGCCTAATTTATTGTGCATGTATACCAAGCCTTCCTCTCACCTGCAGTCCAGTGAAAAGGAATGAAACCATCTTTGTCAGCCGCCATTTCCACCATATTAAAATCCCCACACCAGCCAAGTTGTAGGTGGTAGAGAATCTACAAGCCAGCACCAAAGTTGAGATTTCAACAGCATCATTGGGGGCATACACGTTGGCAATACCAAAGGCATGGTTTTCAATGAGAAACGTGGCCCAAATGACCCTATGCATGGGATCAAAGCCATGCAAAACAAGCAAAGATTTCCAACAAGGAGAGAGGAGAGTAACAACTCTACCTTGACCAACCTCGTGCTGAGAAAAAAGAGCAAGACTCTTGGGCCAAATAACCTTGCATGTAGCATCAAGCATGAAACTTGAAATTTTAACTTCCTAGAGGCATAACACATCTAGATGACCGAACCGCTTATGGGTATCCCTAACAGAATATTTTCTGTGTAGGTCTGTCAACCCACGAACATTACATGAGATGAACTTCATGGAAGAACAATGTCATTCATACTATCCTCATCCCCCAGGGAGTCAAAACTGTTAGACAAGTACCCTAGGGAAAAACCAGGACTAGGCAATTCAATAAAAACATTATGCCATTTTTCTAGCATGCCATTAAGCTTAACCTCAGCACGTGTAGGAGGACTAGGAGATTGGTGGAAAGAGCTGGTTGCAAGCATTTTGGTAGCCAGAGGTGGCGTACTGGCTGAGGGAGCTGAAACCCAGGTAGAGACTGTCTTTGTCCCCTACTCAACAGGGTTTGAAATTTCATTAACAGGGGTGACCCCAGGACCGGAGTTAGCCACGGATGGCATAACAGAAGCCGTAATGGAAGCCGCAACAGGCTTCCTGGTGGTCTTGTTCCGATGGCCAATGGTGACCCATTCTTCTTTTTTTCCTTCCTCCTTTTTGCTAGCCTCGATTGGCGGCAGACTAACATCCTTGGCGGGAGCTTTGGTGCGAGGCATTGCCAGAGGGCAGTCCTTGATCTTGTGCTCCGCAGATTGACAATGATAGCAGGTGTTGGGAAGATTAAGGTAGAGCACCTTCTGAGTGAAGGTGGTATCCCCAACCTGAACATCAATCATCTCTTTGAGGTCCCTAGAAAGGTCGACCTCCACACAAAGTCACTTATGATGGTGCGGGTTCAGAAAATGGTCATGCTCAATACATATAACCCTACTGAGCTTTTGCACTATGGTTTGCATGAAAGGCCAACAGGGTAAGGGAAGACCAAGGAACTTGACCCACACTAGGACTTTGAGCTTTTTGTCATCAGAGATGGAAAAGTCTCTAGTCCAACACTGGAAAACTAGCAGTGAAGCCCTGACATTCCAGGGGCCTTTTTCAAAAATGGCGTCAACATGGGAAGGATTAGAAAATTGAAAAAGAAAAAAGCCTTTGGTAAGGCTTTGAATGCCATCCAAATGGATTCCATGAGGAGCCTAGCTCTTCACAACCCAGTCCTTGAGAATATGCTCAGGAGGGTTGCGACCCAGAAAATAACCTATCAGGGTGTGCGATTCAAGCCAAGAGCAAGCATCATTAAACTTGTTAATGGGCAAAACAATATTGGGCTGAGCCATACCTCATGGAAGACATTGGGAACAAATTTGCAGGGATGTTTGCTTGGTGGCACCATTGCTTTTCGAAACCACACCAGCACCAGCATCAACTGCATGGTGGGAAGTGGCCGGAGCCATATTTAAAAGCCTACTATTTCCTGCAATAACTTCCAAATGAAAGGATAGAAGCTGCAGAGATGGATGCAAGGAAAAAAACCCTAGCAGAGCATAAACCGAGCATGAGCCGTTAGTCCTTTTGACACATTTGAACACTCAAGTGTGTCTAAAGGGGTCATAGGACCCCTTAAGATAGACTTGAGCATTCCAATGTGTCCATAAGGGTCATGGGGACTTCCTATGGGTCCTAACGCGTGATAAGGTGTACTAAGACCCCTAGAAAGTCCCCATGACCCCTTTTGACACATTTGAATGCTCAAGTGTGTCTGAAGGGGTCGTAGGACCCCTGAAGACACACTTGAGCATTCCAATATGTCCATAGGGGTCATGCTAACTTCATAGGGGATCCTAACATGTGATAAGCCATACTAGGACCCCTAGGAAGTCCCCATGACCCTATTTGACACATTTGAATGCTCAAGTGTGTCTGCAAGGGTCCTAAAACCCCTCAGAACACACTTGAGCATTCTAATGTGTCCATAGGGGTCATGGGGACTTCCTAGGGGTCCTAACACATGATAAGGCATACTAGGACCCCTAGGAAGTCCTCATTACCCCTTTTGATACATTTGAATGCTCAAGTATGTTCGAAGGGGTCGTAGGACCCCTTAAGACACACTTGAGCATTCCAATGTGTCCATAAGCATTATGGGGACTTCCTAGGGGTCCTAACATGTGATAAGGCATACTAGGACCCATAGGAAGTCCCCATGACCACTTTTGACACATTTGAATGCTCAAGTGTGTCTGAAGGGGTCGTAGGACCCCTTCAGACACACTTGAGCATTCCAATGTGCCCATAGGGGTCATGGGGACTTCATAGGGGTCCTAACGCGTGATAAGGTGTACTAGGACCCCTAAGAAGTCCCCATGACCCCTTTTGACACATTTGAATGCTCAAGTGTGTCCGAAGGGATCCTAAGACCCCACAGGACACACTTGAGCATTCCAATGTGTCCATAAGGGTCATGCAGACTTAATTGGGGTCCTAACCTGTGATAAGGCATACTAGGACCCCTAGGAAGTCCTTATGACCCATTTTGGTGCAGGGCACCCTCCACTGGTTTTGACCTGAGTTGATTTATTATAAGATTGTAATAAATAGGATTGATCTTAGTAGATCATCCTAGTTTTGGTTTGAAAACCCTATGTGTGATCAAGGATCTTTTGGCACTGTTATAAGCCTAAGATACCTTAGTTCATTGGGTGCACCTAGATAGTGGCAAATTGCTAGGTTAGGTTTATTATGTTCTTAGAGTTAATTTCATAGTATCTTTTTTTGGATCAACATGTTTATAGGTTTGGATCTTAAAGAAACATCCTAAACTCTATCGAATGCAATAAATTGCATATTTTGCAAAAACTGTAAAAAATGCAAGAAAAGTTGCTGATGCAACTTTCTAAAAGTTGTTGATGCAACTTTCTAAAAGTTGCTCGAGAAGATGGAATTGGAAACCCAAGAGTCTAAATGGGTTCTCCAATGTTCTACCTTCATTTTTGAAGGTTATATATGTCTATACTTCGAAACATATGGAAAAGAAGCTCATTTTTTTGTAATACTGATGCAATATATGAGGAATACTAAACGATTTTGAGCCATTTCCTATGTTGTACGGGGGTGTACGGAGCTGTAGAGTTGAGATTCAATTGTGAAAATTTTCATGTCATCTTTATGCATTTTTTTGATTGATTTGGAAGTTTTCTATGTTGATTTGTTAGAGTTTGTATTGATTCTTTAAGAATAGTCTAGGAAATAGGCCTATTCAGGGCACTGGTTACTAATGGAGACCTAACTTGCATTCCAACTATGGGTTTCATCTAAGAATCTGCAAAATGTAAGTTAGGTCAATGCATCAATGGATTCTAGAGGCTTAGGTGATGGCTCGAAGGGCAAGGCCCTCATGCATTAGGCCCTAGACTGAATATCTGCATGTATTCAGTCTAGGAAGTAAGAGAAGTTAGTAGAAATGCACAAGGAGTGAATAGATAAGTGAAGTAAAGGTGGATTTGAGTTAATTGGAGTTAAAAGAAGATTTCTAAGGCCCTATGCCAATCCCATGTACCCTAAGTCTCATACTTGCTTTGGAAACTAAGCCTAACTAGGCCAATTAGGTTTGTGTACCAAGTAGGTGTTAGATGGTGCTGGAGTGGAGTTGGAAAATAAAACTTTGGAATATTAATTTACTTCCAAAAGGGTATTAAAAAATGTCTTGATTGTGTCAAGAGACCAAGTTGTGAAGAAATTAGAGAAAAAAGTTCATGTGGAGAGGGCTACAAGGAAATCGATGAGCAGGTCTGGTGTGGCACTGTATGGTTGTCAGAGGAACAAACCAATAGTAGATTCAGAGTCCTTAGGTCATATGAGGACCATCCAAATACTTATATTTGATCAGTAAGTCCACTGGTGAAGAGTTTTGGGTAAAGGATAGAATTAGGCCTAGTGTCCCTAAAGCCTAAAAGTCATCAAAGTTTGATTGAGGGTGTAGTCTTTCAAAAGGAGTTTGTTTGGATAGAGATTACTTGAATTGGTTGTGTTACACCAATAAAAGAGTTTGGAAACCTTCTTAGGCCATTGTACTGATTGGGTGAGTTGTGGGAGCAAAAGGAAGGACCCATCATATTCTTGTTGTCACCTCTGCATTACATTTTGACATATTTGAATGCTCAAGTATGTTCGAAGGGGTCGTAGAACCCCTTAAGACAGACTTGATCATTCCAATGTGTCCATAGGGGTCATGGGTACTTTCTAGGGGTCCTAACGCGTGATACGGTGTACTAGGACCCCTAGGAAGTCCCCATGACCCCTTTTGACACATTTGAACACTCAAGTATGTTTGAAGGGGTCGTAGGACCCCTTAAGACTCACTTGATAATTATAATGTGTCCATAGGGGTTATTGGGACTTCCTAGGGGTCCTAACACATGATAAGGCATACTAGGACCCCTAGGAAGTCCCCATGACCCCTTTTGATACATTTGAATCTCAAGTCTGTCTGAAGGGGTCGTAGGATCCCTTAAGACACACTTGAGGGTTCCAATGTGTCCATAGAGGTCATGCAAACTTCATAGAGGTCCTAACACATGAGAAGGTGTACTAGGACCCCTAGGAATTCTCCATGACCTCTTTTGACACATATAAATGATCAAGTGTGTCCGAAGGGGTCGTAGGACCCCTTAAGACACACTTGAGCATTCCAATGTGTCCATAGGGGTCATGTGGACTTCATAGGGGTCCTAACACGTGATAAGGCATACTAGGACCCCTAGGAAGTCCCTATGACCCATTTTGACACATTTGAATACTCAAGTGTGTCTGAAGGGGTCCTAAGACCCCTCAGGACACAATTGAGCATTCCAATGTGTCCATAGGGGTCATGGGGACTTCCTAGTTGTTCTAACGCATGATAAGGCATACTAGGACCCCTATAAAGTCCCCATGACCCCTTTTGACACATTTTAATGCTCAAGTGTGTTCGAAGGAGTCGTAGGACCCCTTAAGACACACTTTAGCATTCCAATGTGTCCATATGGGTCATGGGGACTTCCTAGGGGTGCTAACCTGTGATAAGGCATACTAGGACCCCTAGGAAGTCCCCATGACCCCTTTTGACACATTTGAGCACTCAAGTGTGTCCAAAGGGGTAGTAGGACCCCTTAAGACACACTTGAGCATTCTAATGTGTCTATAGGGGTCATGGGGACTTCCTAAGAGTCTGAATGCATGATTAGGTGTACTAGGACCCCTAGGAAGTCCCCATGACCCCTTTTGACACATTTGAATGCTCAAGTGTGTTTGAAGGGGTCGTAGGACCCCTTAAGACACACTTGAGTGTTCCAATGTGTCCACAGGGGTCATGTAGACTTCATAGGGTTCCTAACGTGTGATAAGGCGTACTAGGATCCCTAGGAGTTTTCCATGACCCCTTTTGACACATTTGAACACTCAAGTCTATCTGAAGGGGTCATAGGACCCCTTAAGACACACTTGAGCATTTCAATATGTCCATAGGGGTCATGGGGACTTCCTAGAGGTCCTAATCCGTGATAAGGTGTACTAGGACCCCTATGAAGTCCCCATGACCCCTTTTGACACATTTTAAAGCTCAAGTGTGTTTGAAGGGGTTGTAGGACCCCTTAAGACACACTTGAGCATTTCAATGTGTCCATAGGGGTCATGGGGACTTCATAGGGGTCCTAACATGTGATAAGTCATACTAGGATCACTAGGAAGTCCCCATGATCCCTTTTGACATTTTTGAACACTTAAGTGTGTTCAAAGGGGTCATAGGACCCCTTAAGACACACTTGATGTGTGCAATGTGTCCATAGGGGTCAAGTGGACTTCATAGGGGTCCTAATGCATGATAAGGTGTACTATGACCCCTAAGAAGTCCCCATAACCCATTTTGACATATTTGAATGCTCAAGTGTGTCTGAAGGGGTTGTAGGGTGTGTTAAGACACACTTGAGCATTCCAATGTGTCCATAGGGGTCATGGGGACTTCCTAGGGGTCCTAGCATATGATAAGGCTTACTAGGACCCCTAGGAAGTCCCAATGACCCCTTTTGATGCATTTGAATGCTCAAGTATGTCCGAAGGGGTCGTAGGAACTCTTAAGGCACACTTGATTTGTCCAATGTGTCCATAGGGGTCATGTGGGCTTCCTAGGGGTCCTAATGCATGATAAGGTGTACTAGGACCCTTATGAAGTCTCCATGACCCCTTTTGACACATTTGAATGCTCAAGTGTGTCTGAAGGGGTCGTAGGACCCCTTAAGACAAACTTGAGCATTTCAATGTGTCCATAGGGGTCATGGGGACTTCCTAGGGGTCCTAACACACGATAAGACATACTAGGACCCCTAGGAATTCTTGATGACCCCTTTTGACACATTTGAATGCTCAAGTGTGTTCAAAGAGGTCGTAGGACCCCTTAAGACACACTTGAGCACTCCAATGTGTCCATAGGGGTCATGTGGACTTCATAGGGGTCCTAACATGTGATATGGCATACTAGGTTCCCTAGGAAGTCCCCATGATCCCTTTTGACACATTTGAATGCTCAAGTGTGTCTGAAGGGGTTGTAGTACCCCTGAGGAAATACTTGAGGGTTCCAATGTGTCCATAGGGGTCATGGGGTCTTCATAGGAGTCCATAGTACTTCATAGGGGTCTCTCTCTCTCCCTCTCCCTCTCTCCCTCTCTCTCTCTCCACCTCCAGTGAACTAATCTTCAAAGCCTCCATTTTTGCATAGCTAGGGTTTATGACGCCTGTAAAAGGCACAACTATGCCCCTGTAGGGACTCATGCTCATGCTTGGAATCATATTATTTTCTTGTATTCCCTGACATTTAATACAAATATTTAGCTAGATGCCTTTGAAGACCTAAAAGAAATGAAAAATAAAATTGAGGCCAAAAATACATAATGCATTTCCAATCCAGTTAGCTTCCTCTGCTAAGGCACGAAGAACTTCATTAATGTCTACTCTGGGAGGAAGATTATAATTTCCATATTTCTGCAAGCCCTGAAATATTTTCATCATTATCGCTCTCTGCGTCTGCTCTCTCAATTTAGTCCTTTCCCTCTCCGCTGCACTCAGCTTAGCCATCCTTACCTACTCTTTAACAGAGATTCTCCAAAATTTGTATACAAAGGCATCCTACAGGAAAAAATGAAAACTTTCCCAGAGAATATCCACAATTCGTATACAAAAGCATCATACAAGAAAAATGACAAAAAATTAATAGCTTTAAAAGGTAAAATTTATCATTAACACTGACAGTACCAAGGTCATACCCGCTGTCAAATCTTGGCCTATGATGTGAAAAATGAGCAAACCAAGTGAAATGAAAGGGAAGTATGGATCAAAAAGCGAAGGTGCATCAAATTGGATCAATATCATAATATATGCAGAAAATACTATTACGAACAAAAATATTTGCATATTAATGGGAAAGAGTGGGAAGAGCTCTTCTTGGACCCATGATAGAAGTTACAGATAAGGAGGAAGAGCTAGGAAGGGGAAAGCGGCAAAGGAAAGAAGTAAGATATGCATGTGAGCCTATGTCACATGATGATGATGAGTACTCATCATCTGCTAGTAGCTCAAGTAGTGACAAAAGCTCTTTAGTGCACATGTACACTAACACAAAAAATTTAGATAGAGAAGTAACAAGTGTTGTGGAATTATCCACAGAGCAATGTGAAATGAAGCCTCAAATTGGTTCATTAGCAGGCAAAGAATTTGGTCATGCACTTCATTCTAGCACCACAATTATTTCTATTAGAAATGCCTATTCATCAATGGCCTTGCATTTACGAGACTTGGGAAACCAGGTTACTCATGTTGGGCATTATCCCTCAAATGTAAGTTCATTGCCACCTTTGGCAAGGTAGTCTCACTCCTCATTTTACAACAAAGGGCAGCCATCTATGGTCCAAGGTTTTAATTCAGTTGACAAATGGAGAGCTTCTCAAGGTACTGATCTCTTTCGTAGAGAAGTTCTTGATTCATCTCAAGGTTCTCGTTTAGGTGACCAACACCTTGGAGGTCCACAAATAGATCCATTGATTTCCAAAATTGGTAAAAGGGTAGATGCAATTTTGGAAAGAGTATCCCAATTGAAGAGAAATGGAAATTCCAGTGAGCATAAAGTTATTGCATATCCAATGGGTGTATCTCCTCCACTGACAAATATAACTGCTTCGAGAGAGTTGAGTTTAAATGGAGACTGTCTATTCCCAAACATGCCCCAGTCAAGTAGATGAACTAGATGTTGCTTGAGTAAAGAAGATAGTGGTTTATTAAACCATCTGCATTATCCCACTTGCTATCAGTTACTACTTTTTGAGTGGCTTGATAGTTGCTTCTGTGCGGAATTTCTATAATATATAATGTCCTCATGCAAGTACATGCCAATTTTTGTAAACATTTTCTGTTGTAAAGGGTTAGTGAGCAATATCAAAGAAAAGGTTCTTGCATGTATTATTTAGACACATATCAATTAGGAAACCATTTTTCTCCCATTACATGGCAGAAATGCCTAGATTCACTTTGTCGGTATCAATAGGCAACAAGATGAGGGAAGAAATATTTGTAAAGAGGAAGTACAAATGTTACCGTCCAAAACCATTTGGAGAGTAATATTCTTCTCTTGATTGTAATAAGAAACTCAAAATGCAGAAGATAGAAAATAGCCGGGGCATTTATTTCCTATGACCTATGTCAATTTCAGTTCAATTCCTATTGATGATATTCTCAATGTGTAAAAATAAACTGATGTGTTATTTTAAAATGGTGTTGACTGAAATTTATGAACATATGTAAAATATCTATTTTTTCTAGAATTTGAAATAGAACCAGTGGTAATATAATCAAATTTGTGAATTTCACATCCAATCATTGGATGTTAATCAAAAGTACAATAGAGTAATATTTTTTAACCGATAAACAATCTTAGTCTTACTTCAAACCTACTCTTGTGTATGTGGGTTCTTGGAGGTATCTACTGAACAATGTATGGATCTGTAATGTCCCTATCCATGACCTTACTCTCTCTCTCTCTCTTCCTCTCTCAGCCCCCACCACCTTCTCACTCTCTCTCTTCCTCAATGGCCGCCCATGAATCTTTTAAATAGCTGATTGATTTCCTTTACTTCTTTCAATGGCCATCCATGATTTTTCTGCAATCTTCCAACCTTTCATACATAGTTGTAAAATACATATTAATATATTATACATATAAAATAATATATAATGTAACATTTAATATTAATATATATTAAATAATATTTAATGTAAAATGTATATTATATAATATTTAATATATAGTTGATATTATATAATATTTAATATATATAATATATAATCTAATATATAGTTTTTGATATATAATATATCATATGAAGGATGGAGAAATGGGAGGGAGAAAGGGGAGGGAAAAGTGAAAAATCAAAATTTTTGGGTACTTGAAAATATCGGGTACATGAAAATATCAGGTACCCAATTAGGCTCAGTATTGCTTTGTGCACCAAACCTACACTGTCAACTATTGAAATGTCTCAAAAACATGTTTTTCCCCTGTTTCTCTGAGTTCCAGACTTCGACCATGTAGCTAACGACTTTTTTTTTCACCTGAATTTGATGAAACGAAAAGGGTATCTTAAGGAGATTATCAACTTTCTATCAATATAATTGCTGTCAAATTTTGAATTCGTTAAGTAATTATTAGTTATTTTCTAATTGAGTTACCTCTAAAGTGTTGATTTATATACTGATTGAAAAATTACTATAACTTTTAGATGGTATAACATTTTTGAAATCTGAAAAATGCATCACATTCTATGCTTTGCCTACTATAAGGAATTTTTTTTTATAAATTTTGTAAAGTTTTGAATGAGTTAAGGTGGTCAGACATGGGAGTTTTTTTATTCTAAAAATGTTGTAGCAGAAAATTCATAATTAATTATTTTTTTGGAATAAAATTACAAAAAAATATGTGTCACATCCGAGCATGAGTCTACTACTTATATATAAAATCTTATAATAAAATATTATCATTTGATTATGATTAAGGTGGTCAGACATACACCTACTTCTTATTTTTTTCTTAAAATTTTTGTACTGTTGCATTGAAATCTATACTTTTCACCAATCATACTAACTTTTTTTCAAAAAAGGCCTCCTAGTTTAGAAACTACATTCAATTTTCTACAAATTCTATTCTTACAACTTTTTGATATTAGGTTGATAGCTAGTTGAAATTTTCACGTCAAGTTGACTAACCCTGATTTGCTGATTTTTCATTGCCACTTAAGGGAATAATTTGACCCCTCATGATCTTGCATATACCCTGTTGAGGGATATTTTTTAAAGCATTGTCTACTACTCTATCACGTCATTATTTTATAGGATAGAAGTAACTACATTCATCTTCTTTTGGTCTATATTCCTTACAAATTTATTCAACTATCTTATTTGTATTACTTTTGATGTTTGATCTTTAGCAAGTTAATACCATAGCCTTGTCCTTTTATTTATTTAATTTTTTTATTTCTTAAGGTTCTTATATGCTGATCATACTCTTTTATAGAGTATTACTCATTAGATGTATTTGATAGACAACAGTCCAATCTCTAATATCCTCTAGTGCCTTGTGGAGGAATTCTTTTGATAACCCTTAGACTTTTATACACTTGAAGTCTACCACTTCTATATTATGGTGGGGAATAAAACAAGTAATACTATGCCCTACCATAGTTGTATGAATAATTATCTTCATTACAACAAAATACACAACTTTTCTTCTTCTTAGATTAGCATTTTGTGGCAAAGGGACCAATTTTGTGACATTTGTAATAAGTTGTGTCATCTCTCCTAAGGATCCTCATTTTGTATCCTCTTCCTCGTCTATAATTAAATTGTATTTTATCTTCTCTAGGTAGTTTTGTAGTGCTTTGTTTTGTAGTGTGTAGGTATTTTTACCGTTTCTCCTTGGGGTTGTCTATATCCTCTATTTTCGTATAGGGTTTTCTCTACAAGGCCTTTAGCATAAGAATTATTCCTATCTATCTCCCTATTACATCCATGGTGTAACATACACCTAGGTTATGGGTTGTTTTCCATATTATGGAGATGGTGTACATTAGATGAATAATCTTCTATGGCATGACTCTCTCATTCTCCACATGTATCACAATATGATAAGATTAGTTTGGTTGGTGTCTTTTGAAGTTTAAATTTGATAACAATTATCATTCTCTCCTTGTGCCTTCAGGCACTCATTTCTTAGGTGTCCTTCTCTTAAACAATAAGAGCATTAGATCTCTTATTTCAACTTCTTCATTTTCTCTCTAGCCATAATTCATTGTTGCAAAGTTAACTATTCAACGACTAATTATAATATCTCTCAGGCTTTATCCTATCCTCCTTTACCTATTGTTATCCATTGTTATGTCTTAATGCAATAAGGCATAGTTACCACATCCATATATGTATCAAATATATTTCCATCTAAGGCTACTCTAATGTCTTTCTACAATCCATAAATGAACCATTCTATCTTTTTCTTCTTTGTCAATGGTTCTTCTGGCTTTTGGGATACTTGGTTAAGCTTCTTATCAAATTCCTTTATTGGCTCTTTCCTTCCTTTTGCACCAGGTCCCTCATATTTATCACGCTCTCGATTATGACATCTAGAGTGTCCAAGTTGGCTAGGAAATTGATCTTTGTGTTAAGGTTTAGGAAGACTAGAGCAATAAACAATGTTAAATATAATGTAGAATAAAAGAGGCAAAAATAAATATTCACAACACACAAATTTAATTTGATTCACCTCATGTGGACTACATCCATGAATAAACAACCATCCAATTTCTTTTATTATTCAATGAACGAAAAATTGCAATCTAATGATGTTTTACATGTAACATGTAAACACTTATAATCATGCCCTTTTGGAAATTTACAAAGTTTTATTTATGTGCCAAAATAATAGTCGACTCCTTTATTAAATAAATTTGGGTGTTTTTTTTTCATTGCAGACATTGTCTCTAATAGACGGACCCCATAAGGGGTGTTTCCTCCAGATCCCTACCATGGGTTTTGCCCTTGGAGGAATATCACGCCCAAGGCCCCAAAAGGGGCTCTCTACCCCTAAACTCCCCAGAAGTTACTATTTATTGTTTTCTTCCATTATATTCATGCTATTCGACATATTTATATCACTTGTGGGTACACGACACATGTAATCTTCATGGTCGTGGAGGTGCATTTGCAAAATTAATTATGGGGATTTCATTGTGTTTTGGTTTTCATGGTCGTGAGAATTGATGCACAACCGTAGAATTTAGTTACATTAATTTTAATTGCATATTTGTTTGTGAATGTCTCATAGCAATGAACATTCATTTGAAGCTTCTTCTTCTCTTTGGTTAAGAGCATACCCCATCTTTATTGAAAAACAAGAAAAACATATTCATTGAATAACTATTCCAGGGAATTGTACTTGTTGAGAGATTGAACTCTTCTATTCGTTAATAGATAAGTCTTGTGAAGATTTAAATCATATTATTAAAGACCAATCTGTTAAATAACACTATATTTTTATATTAAATTTTTTTAATATTTTTGCCTTTTCAACCTTTCTACCTATAAATAACTAATCTCTTTTCCTGTTGACTGATCCTCATTTAATTGTCCCGCATCTACCAGTACCAAACCTAATCTAGAGTTTTCTATAATCCACTCTCTAATTAACTATTAAAAATAATTTAAAATTTAAATGTATATAAATTTAATTAAATTGATGTGATTACATCCAAGAAAAGTTTATTTGCTTTCCAGTAATTTACTACTGGAGCACTGCAAGAACTTCGAGTCTCTAAAACCATGATTGCTTGCATTAACATAGTATGCTTCACAAACGGTGCGTATCGAGGAATGATATAATTTTGAACCACTCATTACATTGAACAGTGCCCTATGCATCTCATTCATCACAGACAATAAAGTAGGCATCCATCATGGATGAACAAAACCAATTCAACCCCATTGGATTTTAGTGCCTTGAGATGCCTATGCTAAGATCACTAGGTAACCAAGATAATATCCCCAAAGTTTGGCAAGTATATATTTTGAGCACTGTCATCAAGGTTGGATGCAATAAGAATTTTTGTTGAAAAATGTGCAGAGAATGATACAAAATCTGGATAAATGGATAATAGACACTTCTCATGGGCTCTACCTTTGAGTCCTTATCCTAAAAGCAAATATCAAGACAGTGGGACTTAGTGCAATGGTGAACTTAGAAATTGAATCATATAAAGTAATCAATTGATTTTTTTGCCAAGTGGACCCTGAGCAGCTGAGGTTAGCATGTGGTGTACAGAGGTGTAGCCCCTAAAAGTAGGAATGTGATTGCCTGTATACATGGACCCCTCTCTGTCAGTCTTTTATGGTAGACGGAAAACATGTTTGACTTCTGCTTCCAAGCATTGAATGAATCTATTATTAGATTGTGACCTGGGTTTAGTTGTGGCCACTGTTTTCCAATAGACTAAGCTTAGAAAAAATCTTGTTGAAAAGGATGGCAAGGTGGCCATGCTGGACCCATGGGAACATAAGGTATTAAGGAACCCGAGTAAATGTTGTTGTGCAGAAAAATACCATTGAAAATGATTGTAGGATGTACGCAGGAGGATTTCAAAGAATGTGTGTACCAGATTTATCTCTACATCCATTGGGATTTGACCTTATTCTCAGTAGATTTGTGGGTCTGTATTGTTTCATATATATATATTGAAATAATGCAATAAAAAAAATTATATTTGGGTGTATGATGTTGGTTTTCAATAGAGGAAGTGTATGTTATAGTTATAACAGTTATACTATATTAGGTTCTAATAATTATTTTGATTTTTTTATTGATATAATTATTTGTAGTGCTTTTAGGTAGTAAAAGCGAATACTGTGAAATAAGTTATATCTGTAAGAGTCAAAAAGTGGTAATTTCAAACAAATTTCTTATTGAGTCATTACACATTTGCTTTAGCAACCGAGAATTTTGTACAATTGATCTAATACTTTTACATTAATGCTCTAATAATCATGCACTGTTGATCTAATTACTAACTTCTTTTCCATAAAATAACAGACAATTAATTCAGATAATTTTCTAAAATATTTTTAATTTAAGAAATGTAATATAGAATAATTGAAACATAGAGAATAATTGATGCTCTTTTCCTAATAACAAGAGAAATTATCATTCACAAACATATGGGTCTATAGGTTGTCATAAATGATATCATAATTGTATAAATCAGTAATTTCGCCAGCATATGTGGAGGGAACATCTGTCACATACATACCCAGTTGCTCAGACAGAGTTCTTAGCATAGGATATGGTTGGTGACTGCTTTCTAGCAGGTTCGTTAGCTGCATTATTTTTTACTATTTTGGAATAAGTTGAAGATTACAGACCATAAACATAATGGAAATTACCCCAAAACAGTGTCATCCAATTGTAGCACTGCCATCGACAGTGATAATTCATTAGCATAATTAGAAACTGATCATCCAGTTATGGCTGCTGATAATTCCTCCAGTTATGGCTTCTGATAATTCACAAGTATAATTAGAAACCTGATCATCCAATTTTGGCACTGCCATAGACACTGATAACGCATAAGCATAATTAGAAATTGATCATCCAATATTGAAACATTTTCCTTTTAAGGAAAAAAGGAAAAACTACAAAATTTTCATATTATATTCCTAAAAACTTCACTTCTGAAAGTACCTTAAAATTACTATTATGATGAAAATATGACATTCTGATTGTTGAAGAGTGCAGTGATCATTTTATAACCAACTTTTGTTGCATGCAGCTGGCAGTTCGTTTTATAATATAGTAATGTAATAATTAGATTCTTTCATAATTTGTGCAGCAATATAATTTTATACTTAATTTTTATTTTCAGGATTATTTAAGAGGGTGTATTGTTCATCTTTTCAAAATAGTGTTTTTTTTCTTTTCTTTTATCAAGTATCCATTCCTTCATTTCATTTAATATAAGGTATTTATTTTGTTTTAAAATAGTTTATTAAAAAATGATAAATAAAATATATTTTTAAAAACTAAAATTTTATGTGAAGTTTTATTAATATTTTAGTGTAGTTTAAGAATCAAATTTATTGATATATTTATATTTTATAAACTTAATAGTTCACAAGATTCTATTTTTCATGAACATGAATAATCTACTTAGTACAAATTGTATTTGAATGGTATTCACATAAATTTAACTCAAAATCTATTCGATTGAACACATTTATAGAAGATCTCTTGTATGAAAATTCTTACTCCTAAAAATTGATTACAAAAGTTTGAATAATTATGTTTACCATATATATAGTGATGACAATGACAAAATATTTGATTAAAGGAAAATTATAAACTTCCTTAAGTTTGATCCAGCTAATCTAATAGAAGGTATACCTATAGGAATAAATTACCATTGATTAAATAATGAGTGTTGTAAGTATGATAATTTTGATATATTTAGATCAAAATATATACGTATATTTTGGTCTAGTAATACTTACGATATTTAGATCTAGTAATACATTAAAGTTTATTCAAAATTTAGTAATACTTAGTTTGATGACCACAAATCAATAATGTTGATGAAGATTCTAGAATATCAACTATATTGGGTTTGGAATTGAACCCACTCTATTTATACTTTAGTTAGACACAAAAAATGTGTCCTATTTTAGATCAAGTCAATGCCTTTAAATCACTTCCCTTTACCTAGATTGACCTTTTGACACAAAAATATAATTTTTGTAGGTTTACAATCTCATTCTTTAATTAGATAAATTTATCTCTATTTGCTTTACTATCTACTCGGGTAGTATTATGAACACCTTTAGAGCATAACCAAAATAGCTAGGAGACAAGTTCTCCTAGGAAAATCTATAGAAAATGACTGACATTACGGTCATGCTAATGATTGAAAATGTTAAGATTTATTAAATGGAAAATATTCCTAGAATGCATACATAGATTCAATTTTCTATTTTAGTGTACCCTGAATAGCAATGATTCTAATAAAATCACTTCTTAGGATGTGAGAGTATATGTATCTCAAAGGATGATGAAATGAACACAAACGAATATTTTTGAATGCCAAGGTATAACAACAATTCATGTGATTGTATGTTTAGTTGATTCATTGTGATCATTATTCTCATTGGGATACAGATGGTCAAGTATAGTCTTCATGTCAAAATTTGCATGAACGACCCAAGAAAAAAAGGGTAAAAAAATTCTAATTCTTCAAGGACAAGCATTAAGAGGTTAAGGAAGTTGAATGCACCTCAGAGGTTGACTCTAAGTTATCTTTCATTACTAGCAAGGTTGGTGTGTCAAGTACAAAGAAGCATTTCTTGACATTGATTTTCAGGTTGATGTTTTGTTCAATTCATATTTAGAAGCCAACTAGATTACATAGAGATTAGTAAAAAATATTGGTTTGAAGAAATTCAAACACCCTAACACCAGATGGTTGTGGGTAGTATTAAGAAATGTAGTCAAAATCTTATTCTAAAAAGGTTTTTGAACTTTGTTACTAGTAAATTTGTTGATGAGATTAAAGGAGGGAGTTCTTTTTAACTCATTTATGTGGAATTCTATTTGAAAGCCCACATATGTATGCCAAGAAAGTGGAAATCTATAAAAGAGGGACCAAATACTATTTCCCCAAGGATGGTATATGTTTTTCAAGCTAGCAAGAAATGTCTTTACACGTAGCGCCTTGAGGGAATTGTAAAGCTGAGCAAGAAGGGTTTATTTGACATCGGGGCCTCTATGGTTGATGAACACATCAAAAACTCTGGAAGATTCTTCTACTTCTCTCAGTCTGTTGAGAGCTTCAATTCTAGAAAAAGAATTTTCTTGGTAAGATGAGGATGAAGAAGCCATAAATGCAAGGATGTGAATGAAAACAAAAACCAAGCTAATCTGATGAAGAATGGATATATTTAGAGGAAGAATGTGGTGAATTAGAAGCAATCAATGCCTGCATATAAATGGATGCCACTTGAATTTTCCTTCGAGGAAAGGATTTAGAAATGAAAGACACCATTCCCTATGCATCTTGCTAGCTTGAAGAGATCTTGAATCATTTGAGATCTTGAATCTTTTCCATTCCAAACTTCCTTAACATTTCATTCACATATTTTGATTGTGAAATAAAGATAACTTCATTTTTATGATTGACTTGCGACTCAAGAAATAAATTTAGTTTTCCAATTATAGATATTTCAAACTCATCTTTCATTTCATCGACAAACTTCTTACACACACCATCATTTTTTCCAAAGATTATATCATCCACATAAGTAATTGCAAACAAAATTTCATTTTTTTAAAACTTTAAAATAGAGATTTCTATTAACAGTACCTTTTTAAAATTCTTGCTTCAATAAATACCTATCAATCCTTACATACCAAGCTCTAGGAGCTCGCTTCAATATATACAGTGTCTTTTTCAATTCACAAACCATATCTAGTGTATCTGTTAGCTTGAAACCTTTTGGTTTCTCTATGTATACTTCATTCAATTCTCTATTTAGGAAAGTAGATTTCACATCCATATGATAAACCTTGAAGTCCTTATGTGGTGCAAAAGCCAAAAAAACTTAGATCACCTTCATTCTTGCCACAAGAGCATAAGTCTCCTCAAAATCTATTCCTTCCACCTATGTAGCTTTTACATATATAGGTCTTGCCTTATTTCTTGCTATATGCACTCCATCTTCATCCAATGAAATAGCCATTTAGTTCCTATCACATTCTTATCTATTGGTCTTGAGAAAAGTTCCCAAGTTTCATTTTTTTCAATCTGTTCCAAGTCTTCTTTCATATCTCTCATCAAATATTGAAGGTTGCAAGCTTCTTTCATGGTCTTCAGTTCTATTTCTCAAATAAAGCACATGTTTACATGTTCTTTAATAGCTTTACTTTATGTATAACACCTTTGTTCTTGTGTCCAATTATCTATTTCTCTGAATTCTTTTACACATATCTAGGAGCTTTAGGAGTAATTACTGGAATATCCTTTGTGCTATTTTGCACTTCTATTTCTTTAGCCTTCTCTTCTTCTTCTTTCCTATTTGACTCATCTAACACATATCCAACTTCTACTTCTCCATTCTTTAGAATGTCTTCATCAACCTTCACATTTGTGCTTTCAAATATCCTTCTTAGTCTCTTGTTGTAACATCTGCAAACTTTCCTTTTAGTGGAGTATCAATGGAATATACCTTCATTAGCTCTTGTGTCAAAATTTCTCAACTTTTTATCATATCTTCTAATATAACACATACTTCCAAATAGTTTTAAATATTTTATAGGAGTCCTTCAATACCATAGCTCATAAGATGTCTTTCTAAAGTTTCTTCTAATTTGCACTTTGTTAAGTATGTATACTATAGTATGTATTTCCTCTCTCCAATATATTTTTGGTAGATTCACTTCCTTCATCATTGTTCTAGCAGCTTTATGAATCACTATGTTCTTTCTCTTAACCACACCATTCTATTGTGGCGTTCTAGGAGTAGACAAGTGCCTCTTTATCCTAGATTCTCACACAAAGTATAAAAATCACCCGAAGTAAATTATCTTCCTCCATCGAATCTTAAGAATGTGATTCTTATGTCCATCTCATTCTCAACCATAACCTTGAATATCTTGAACTTCTCTAGTGCTTCTGATTTTTCTTTTAAGAAAGTAACCTAAGTCATTCTAGAATAATCATCAATTAATAGCATGAAATACCTAACACCTTGTTGACTTCTTATTCTAGTTGGACCACAAAGATCAGTGTGCACTAATTCCAATTGCCCAATAGAAGATTCTCATTTAACTTAAAAAGTCCTTTTTTTTTCCAACTTGACACTCTCTATAGATAATATTAGTGCAGGCTTTGTAAGCTTCAACAAATCTCTCCCAGCTTGAATTGACTAATCCTCACCATATTATCAGAATTAATGTGACACATCCTTTGATGACATAGCCAACTCTAATTGTTCTAAGTCATCAGACAATCTAGTAGTATTCAACTAGTAAGCATTTATATCTATCTTCTTTCCAACAACAATCACTATTCTAGACCTTTTCTTGATCTCACAACCATCATCCTGAAAAAAAAGATTATTTCAGTTTCCACACATTTGAACAAAACTAAAAAGATTATGATTTAAGCCTTTAACATAGTAAACATTGTCAGTATTATGCTTTCCATCAAAACTGATTGAACCTATTCCAACTATCTTAGGAGTTTGATCATCTCCAAATCTAACACCGCCCCCATCATATTTATCAAGCTTCACAAATGTACTCTTGTAATAAGTCATATGAATTGAACATTCGTTGTAATAAGCCAATCATCTATATCCCTTCTATCGTGAAAAGAAAATGTCATAGAATTTTCAATTTAGCATCAACTTATGAAGATTTTTTTTTCACTATTTTACTAGGGTTATTAGAACAAGGTTCTTCCTTTACAACCAAGAATAATCATTCATCATCTTCTTAGTGTAATCAAATTCATCATAAAAAATACTAACATCTTCTCTGACATAATAAGCCTTCTTATTTCTTTCCTTTTCTCATTTTGTTCTTAGTATATTCATGATTATATTAGGACATCTAGAAGCATAATGACCTATCTTGCCACAACTGTAACACTTAAAGGGAAATTTACCTTTCTACTTTTCGGTTCCCTTCTTAATCTTCATCATAAATTTTACCTCAATCTCATCAAAGTCTTCCTCATCAGATTCCTCATATTTCACTGATTTAACAACTTTAACTATAGTTTTTGTCCTTACATTGGTAGTACTAAATTCTCTCATCTCAAAAGAAAGTAAGGAACCATGCATCTATTATCGGGTATACTTATTCAAATCTTGTGATTCTTCTATAGCATAAACCTTATAACTATAGGGTTTAGTAAGAGTTTTGAGTACCTTCTTCACAACTTCATGCTCTTTAGCTCACCATCAAGACCTTTGATCTCATTTACAACATCATTCATCTTCTATAGATAGTCTGTTATATTGTCATCGTCTTCTATCTACACACATTCATACTTAGCTTTAATATTCTACAACTTAGCTGGTTTGACCATATCATCTCCTTCATAAGTATTCTCTAACTTATTCCAAACACCATGAGGAGTTCCAATAGATACATTTTATTAACTCAGATTTACAAAGAGCACTAAAAATAGCATACCTTGCTTTGACATTATTCTCATAATCATGAGTATTCAACCCAACTATTGTTTTAACATATTCTTCCTCAAAAACCTTCCAAACGTCATAACTAAGAGAGATTAGATATCCTTGCATCTTTTCCTTCCATAAAGCATACTTAGATCCATCAAACATAGGAATAGTTAGTTTGTGGGCCATTAAGATCTCCTCAAGAAGTTAAGCTCTTCTCTAAGGACCATATCTCTAATACCAATGGTTAAATACATATGACAACTGAGTGGGGGGTGAATCATTTTTCACTAAAACTTATAAATCTTTCCTTGAATCAAATCCACAAAAACTTATCTTTAATGTTCAATGGCAGAATGATATAAATAATAAATAACATGTGAAACACAACATGTACCATACACAATGAAACACTAAATTTATGTGGAAAACCTTGTTAATGGAAAAAAATAATAGACAAAATAAATTCTCAAATATATAAAACACCTATTAGGGTGACACTAGTTAAGGTGATTTTTACAAAGAATGCTCACTGTAGAAAGACTCGTTGTCTAGAAGAACGCTCACTGTCAAAGGGATCACTACTTGTACGAAGAAGAATGAAAGAGAAAATATCAGCCATTGACGTATTTCTACAACTTACCAAAATATCTATAGATACACTCTTCTCATTGCTTCTGGTAGCTAAAACGTGAAAGTACATTTGCACAACACCACACTTTGCACCAACTCATAATAATGCATATAGGGAGATAAATCATCTTTCACCCATTCTCATCGCATACACACACGCTTGCACATCCACTTGCACAAACATATATACGTGCCGCACTTTCCCTCAACAACTTATCCTTTATTTATACCATCCTTATAGTTTTAAAATCTCCCAATGTCAGTTAAGCATCTTAATTGAACATAATTCAAATTAGGTCAACACTAAACCTTCTCGTAGTGGAAAGGAATGCAAAGTGGACCACAATATGTCTTAACAAAGACCAAAATATACATCATACACTTTAGTCATCAACTTGCATTCACAAAGGCTTTTAATTAAAGTGTAAACATCAAAGGTAAGCCAAACCTAGAGTAGAAACAATATTGAACATATTTACGGATTATGGAAACCTAATATCGTTAACTGTATTCATATCAATAGTGCATGGTTATTAGGACTTCAATGTGTAAGTATTGGATCAATTGTGCCTTACTCTTGCATCATAACAGTTCCTACAATATTTGAATCGAGAAGCCAACTACAAATAATTAAGTCACATATAAAGACAACTAAAAAACTTCCAAATCCAATGCACCATCTAGAAACTATAATGACTACTACTAATTCTCTTCCCCAAACTTATTTTTTTAAAACTTTCTAAACAAAATTATTATGTTAATTTCTTTTCCAATTTACGTATAAAAGTAGCTCGAAATCATGGCAGATCTCATTGCTTTTGCTTAAAGTAATGGCAAAAGAACATATTCATCATGGCACCGATTCAATTTCTGTCCCATTCCATAAAGCAGACTGTTTGGAAAAGAGTGTGGGCTATCTTTTATGGTGCTCAAAAATTGTGGGCTTAGAAACGCTGCTAAAAATGGTTGTACTGAGGTTGGTGACCTAAAGTTGGGAACTGGGCTTGCAGAAATACCATTAAAAATGATTAAAGCGTTGGAGATGGTACCCAACTTCGATGGGATGGTGCCCTCCATCTATATAGCTTGCGGCTAATAAAGCCATACTCTTTCATGAGAAAGGACATTTTATGTCAAATAGTCATAATCATGGTAAATAAAGAACTGATGATTTATTTGTTTAATTGCAGGAAATGTTTTATACATGTATTCCAAGAAGGGAGCTTTTGGGGGTATAGACAAAACACTTGGCAGTATCATTTCATGTGGACTGCTAGACTAGTGGGTCCAATTATTATTGACAGAGCACATGGTGTGGAAGCTTTTGATACAGACTATATTTGATGTAACAAATCCCTGTGAGATTCACTGAATAATTGATTACACAGTCCAAACATAAGGCAGAAAAATAATAAAAAGATGTTAATAAAATGATGAATGTTTCATAATAATACTGTAATGATGTTACATTATGTTTAATTGAACATGGGCTTTAGGTAGAGGTTAAGGGGAGTGGTTACAGAAAAGGTTTCCATGAATGAATTTTTTTAGGATGTTGAATTATGTGACAATAAAGGAAAAAGTTTCCTTGACTAAATTTTATATGGAAAGGTTTGGTCATGGAACTATTTTTGTAACTCCTCTTTTTAGTTTGAAGGAAGTTTTTTTAAAGATAATTAAAGAAATAAAAAATGATTTAAGTGTTTGTAATATTTTAGCTGTATTTTTTATGGATTTTGTTGTGTAGGTTCTTAGTATCGAATTTTTAGATGTTTTATAATTAGGTAATGACACTGAGAATAGAGAAAAAATGGTTGTTTAGATATCTTGGTATGCTAAGTCATCATTTTTCCTTTTTTCCCATGTTTTTATAATGGATCATAGAGTTTGATTTGGAACCTTGACAATAAATTCTTATATACTCAAATCTAGAAAAGTTCAAGTTAGAATATTTTGGATTGTGGAAATTTCATGATTCAAGTTTAGTCATAGTAAAAAAATGATCTTCACTAACAATTAGGATGAGGGTGTAGTGGGTAGAAATTTAAATAAACAATTGATTAAATACAAATAAATTAGAAGAACAAAAAAAAAGAATATGGAAGAGGGTCAACACTAAAATGAGGTTCTACACTTTCTCACATTCTTACAATTGAATCCATGATCCTTTCTCGCGTCTATCTTTTAAATATCTTTATTTTGTTTCATTGTTAAATATAATTTATATGTTCAATCTACTCTTTTAACCCAACAAATCCCTCTACATAATAATAAATTGATTGTACATATATAAAACACTTAAAACAAATATCTTTTAGATACTTCCAAGATCACAAAATCCTAACAAATCACTCTTTACTGAACGCATCTCCTTTGATACCTAAAAATCTTTGAACCAATTCTTACAAAAAGAACATCTATTATATTAATCCTCATAATAACCCTTTGGTCTAACCCTTACAATATCATTTGCTTCTATGACTAATATTATATTTGCTGTAGCCATTACCAAGGACATCTATTATAAAGATATGTCATAGATCCATTTTGCTACGTATAATGGATGCGTAATGACTCATGACACTTTATACCTTCTCTCATGCAAGCCATTTTTTTATGCCTGGATTTGATGGGTCCAGATATAAAAGGAAAAAGTGCAGAAGATTTATTGAGACCATAGCAACAAAAGCAGTCGCAATCTCTTTCAAGGCTTGAGAAAAGAACTATAATAGTAGTTTGGAAGTTGAAAATCAAAATACTATATTACTTGTGATATTCATCTCTACTTCACCTTAGGGGTAGGAAGTGGTCGGTGAAATTCTTCACAGGATAAAGTACTGATTTTATGCTTTGTAAATATGCACACCCAATGACCATATTGACTACGATGGACATCTGGAGGATGTTTCCAAATTCCAATGTTTGAATAGCATAAAGCCCATAAATGATCATGAAAAGACAGTCTGAAGGAAGGTTAAAGATTGATTTTCTTAGGACCAAACTCCGGCATGCATGCTTTGTGGGGCCAGATGAGATCAGATTTGTAACATGGCAGGAAGGTGGTATTGAGCAATGAGATTATAAAATTTGGTTCATAATACAAGGACACGTTGAGTGCACATGGAAGCAATCAGTGAATGTGAGGGCTTGGGATACAGAGGAATATTGATTAGATTCATGCTTGGCTTGCCATCTACAATTGTTTCAAATGAAAAGTCATAATGGCCTTGGTACTGAGCAGTGACATTTGAGCATTGAGTCAGAAGTAGGATCAGATTGCACTTAAGAACACTTGATCTTTTTCACCCACCACTTCACTTTTTGCCATGTATTTGCTTAAACCCCTGCTACACCTAACAGTCAGATTTCTCCAGAGGTGCAGTCTCTATGAAGGCTTAAAAGAATGCGATCTTGGATTCTAAAGGGATAATCATGGGGCCATATGCTAACTGAAAAAGTGCAGCTTAATTGTTCCCCTGATCTTCTAACTAGGTGGTGTGGTTTACTATCTTGGTTTAGTTTGTTATTTTTCTACTTGTGATATTGTATAGGTTTAATCTGGTCCTCTGGGTGGAGTTAAATTAGCAGCATGGATAAGCTTCAATCTGGGCCCAAGGATAAGTACTGAGCCCACCCATCACTGCCAAAACCTCTGTTCTTTTACTTAAGAGTTTTTTGATTTTCCATCTTTTGGAAAAGGATAATTCCTGCGTATTTGGGTTTTTTTTTAATATTTTAGTTTTGGCTTATTTAATCCTGCCTAAGAAACAGAATCAAGGACAAACTAAACCACCTGCCATGTGCCTTGCTGTACATTTCAATATTAGGATAAAACAAAGGCTGAGACAAAAAATATATGGCCTCTACCATGTGACCTCTCATCATTGGTCTTCAACTGTGAGCTAATTAAGAAGCAATTAGGCATTGAAATTGATGTCATTGGACTGGTAATACACTAGGTCATACAAACACATTGGACTTAGAGCACTGGCTTATGTCAACTGCATTGGTTGCCATGCAGTCTTTTACTAATATCTGCCAAAATTACAGGCTCTGAATGTTTGTTATTTCCTTAACAAATCCTTTTTAGATATTTTCTTAACATCTCTCAAGAGAAGCCGGTGTCACCAAGTTGGAATCCCAATCCAGTGGATTAAAGAGATTTTTGGGGGATGTACACAGGAAAGAGACTATTCCCATATAGCATTGGGACTTACTGCTCTGGAGTCAAACAAGACTGGAGACTAGTCACTCTGGGAATCTGCTTTTTCTCAAATTTTCATGTTGGTGTGTACCGATGTACTTCTGATTCTCTCACATAGTGCCTAGTAATGCTTGCGAATCCTATGGACCTCCACTGCCTCATTCCCCAGGTTAATAACGGGCTTGTAGTGAACTTGGACTCTCAAATACCAAAGTATTCCAATTGTTTATAGAAAATATTGGTGTTTTTTAGATAGCTTGCAAATGAGACATGAACACCTGGCCCTTGGCAATACTATAACGGTGCAACAGTATTGCTTATGGGAAGGAGTGTAGAGCTACTGGTAGTGGTGGGAGAATGAGCTCATGCCATTATAACTGAACAGTACAGTTCAGAGTTAGCTTAGTTTACATAAGTATTAGGAGCTGCTTGAAGAACATAGATAGTTTTTTCTGTTTTGCCAAAATGTCTGCAAGTGCAAAGTTCCTTCATGGAATATCTGATGATCCCCAACTTGAAAAACAAATGGAAAAGCAAATTGGGTGCATGGCTGGATTTCTTCAGTTGTTCGATAGACACCAGATTCTCACTGGCAAGCGGTTGTATGGACCAAAGAGACTTGTTGCAGGTCACACGAGCTCCAGCAACAACAAACTTGATTCTGCAGTGGCCTCTGCACAAAATGTGGTAATGAAACATGCGCATTTTAAAAGTAGCACCAGTTTTTTTTGCCTTTTTATTTTAAGTATACGCATTCCATCTACAGATAAATCAATTAAGGAGTGTACCAGTACCTGATTATATGTTCAATTCATCCATTGTGTTGTACTGCAGGACATTTTACAAATACCAATTTTAACAGCATATAGATTTTGATTGGACTCAATTGATTTTCTTAGCATGTTGTTTCATACGTTTTTGTTTTGAATGAGCAAGAGTTGTGTGTTAAAAATCTAAGAAGCTTTGCTCTAAACTATTTATGTTGAAGAAAAGTTCATCTTGCAAAATTCTTCCTAGACGGACAGTTTCAGAATTTAGAGTATGTAGCATTCATATGAACTAACCCATTTATAAAAAGAATTCTGGTAGTGGCTAATGCTGTGCTCTACTTTTTTCAAAATGTAGACAAGTGAAGATAGCCACAAGCATCCATTAGATTCATGCGGCAATTCTAATGCAGCTTCGAGGGCATCTTCTATGGACTGCAATGACAGCACATGCCAATCCTTTCTATCCAAAGAACAGATGCCGGCTGAGAATATCTCAACAGCTCGAATGACCCTCCAATCCAGAGCAAAGGAGAATTCGCCATTGCTCTTACCGGATAACAAAGATGCAAAAGCAGCACACGTTTCCAACAATTCGAGGGCTCCAATTCTTTCTAGGGACCAACCAAGGTTCTCTCTTGATTCATCTAGGCATTCACTTGATATAAGAGATGTGGTTAGAGATACATTTTATAGAGATTCCCCAAAGTTTTCCATGGAATCAAGAGTCCAAAACAAAAAGGAAATAAATAAATACAGTGCCAAACAAAAATCTTTGATGGATGGGAAGGTGACTGCACCTACTGGTAAAGAGCCAATTAGTATGTCACCGAAGCCCCTGCCAAAGAACAAAGAACAACTTCAAGCATCACTTGAACTGGCTGCAAAATCAGGCTTGGATGCTAACCTGAAAAAATCTTCAGGGAACTCTGAGGATAGCCAAGGAGCTAAAAAATTCCCTCGAGGATCGAAGGAATCCCTTCAGTCATCAAAAGAAAACAGGGAAATAGCTAGAGCGTCCTTTTTTGAATGCAAAGACACGCTTAGCGCCTCTTTCAAACTGCGAGAAGCCCCTAGGCTCTCCTTAGACAGCAGAGCTCACCTTGCAGGAGGCTTTTATGGAAGGGAAATTGCAAATGATAAGCAAGGAGTAAATGTAGAAGAGATGAATGATGGGAAAAAACGATCTCCCAGCGTGGTTGCACGCCTAATGGGCTTAGAAGCATTTCCTGGTTCAAATTCAACATCTCAGAAAAGGGCAGAACTGAGGCGATCTGCTTCAGAATCAAGGGTTAACTATGATATCCTTCGCTCTCAGCACAATGAAGGGAAGAATTTTTCTCAGTTCAAGACTTCCAAGGAGGTTAAAAACAATCATGATCATAAATCTGTTGAAAATGCTACTTCCAGACAGAGCTTCCCATCCACAAAGCAGAAAGACAGCAGTGCTTTTGTTCTGTCAAAGACCCTCAAAACCCCCCAAAGTAGAGGCCTCTATGAAGCAGAGCAAAGAAAAGAAGCAGAAGCAATAGAGAAAAAGCTCCAGTTTCCAGAGGGGAATGTTTGCAGTTCATTACAACCTTACTCCAAACAAAAGACAACAGATCCAAAACCTGTAAATACCCACAGGTACCCAATTGAAGCTGCTCCGTGGAAACAACGAGAGGGTTGCCAGGGTTATCAACAAAATGCCTTTGGAGCCTGGAGCTTTTCTCCAGAACGAAAACGGAACAGCTCACAAGGCAATTATGATCTCTACAGTGAGATTGAGAACAGGCTTAAACAACGAGGCCTCGAAGGATCTGGCAAGGACTTTGAAACTTTGAAGCAAATTGTAGAAGCTGTGCAACTGAAGAGCCTTCTATATTCTGAAAAAGACAGGGAACTGAATCACAATCAGCAGTCAAGCTTTTTTCAGCAGGGTGGGCTTGATGAATTCAATTATACACCAAGGTCAAGGATATTCTATGAAGAACACTCATTGTCGCAACGGCGAGAAACACAGGATAAGATTGCAAAATCTTTCGAATCTCCCATAGTTATAATGAAGCCTGCAAAGCTACTGAGCAATTTGAAATCTCCACGAGCTTCACATTCTCTCCCTAATCAGCGTGACAAAGTTGGCAATGCTTCATCACAGATTGGCTACAGGGGAAGAGGTGATAGGGCTTCCAGTCCTAGTAACACCACCAAAGGTAGAGAATCTGTGGACAATTTTGGAAATGATATTGCTTCAACTGTTAGGCAAAGACGAGAACGCATCACAAACGAGGCTTTGCAAAGAGAGACTAATTCCAGGAGGGCTCAGCTGTTTGTATCTCCTCCTCCTGCTTCAAGAACACCGCAATCTTCTCAGGCATTGAGCTCTATGAAAAGTCCGAATTCTCCAAGCCAAAACAAGCAAAGAGGTACCAAGACTGAGACTGAAAGAATAGCTAAGCGTTCCGGAAGCCCAACGCAACAAAGGGATACCAGCAGAAGTTCCTCACCGTTGCAGTCTCCAAAGTCTGCAAGACAAATTACTGGGAAAAAAAATGCATCAGACAAAGAAAACAGCTTTTCTCGCAACAAAACGAAGATCAAGGAAACATCTGTGACAGAGCTTGGTGAAAATGAAGTGAATTTGAGCTTGAACGATTCCTTGGTAGATGAAGTTTCCCTGCTTTCAGAAAGTAACAGAAGTACAACATCTCTTATGGAACTGGAGGTAAGTTTTCTGTCATACTGTTACATCAGCTTTTAGGTAATTATTTAATCCTTGTCAAACTTAAAAGCCAAGATTTTTGTTAATCATCTGGGAAATTCCTCTCAAATTTGCATTGAATATGTCTACAGAAGCCAGCTTCAACCAAAACCGAAGATGCTGGAAACTGTGATGCAGAAACAAATTATAATGTATCGAAAGATTCGGATCACTGCTACAAATCATTGGGCTCTACTGAGGTTGCTGAGCAGCCAAGCCCAGTATCTGTTCTAGATTCCTCTTTCTACAAGGAAGACTGCTCTCCATCTCCTGTCATGAAACGTTCGATAACTTTCTCAGGTAACATGGCAAAAATTTTCATTTTGTTCAGCATTCTCATCTTTATAACGACCATTGGTCCAAATCTCACAATGTTTTGCAATGTCAAGGTTATGTAGCTTCTAGAAGGCTCTTTTCATCTTAAAATTCGTAAGAAACATACTGTTAAAAGTTAAATGAGCGTTATCCCTCAATTTCGTCATAAATACCGATATTTGAACCAAAGGCATTCAGAGTTAGTAGCAAAATCTGGGTCACACCATATCATCATGGTAGCTATATGACAGAAGTGGCAATCATGTGCTTTCAAATATGATTTCAAATGCTTCCATATGACATACAATATATTGCCTCACTGAGATTTAGTTGTTTTTTTTGGTTCTCTGGTGGTTCTCTGTTTTTGTCTGTTCAGCCTTAAGACTCTGTTTTTTGTATTTTTTTGTTTAATCTCACTCCTGAGATTCATCTCATTTGCCTTCATGGTGGTTATGTAACGGGTCCGGACCCTTCCCTATGCTAATCTAATCGAAACATACAGTTTATGGAAACAAAATTATCTGATTATGCAATGACAATAATGCATTAGGAAGATTAGTGAATTTAAAGAAAGTAAAGATAACATATATTTCCTACAGGCACATATATATGAAAATGTTGGCATTACGGTACAGGTCTTCCTCTCCATTTCTTTACTGTGTTCTTTATGTGAGTGCTAATGCACACAATTGTTTTTCATTGAATTCTGATTATGTACTGTCACTTATTCTTTTTATCTTTTTCAGCTCCTCGCCTAGTAGTAAGAAACCTGACCCAAGGTTCGCATTTCAGATTTTTTTGCACCAAAATGGGTTTTGTATTGTTGTTCCTCCCAGTGATTTTTAACATTTTGATTTTAGACTTTTTAAAGTGTACAATTTCTTTTCTAATTATTTGATTGTTCAAGTTAAGTTCATGAAGTTTCTACAGTTCATAATGACCAAAATGCTAACTTCTGGATCAGTTCACCATGGCAACAAATGTCTACATGGTCTAATCCAGAAGTTCGCACTCTGATAGTTCCAAGCTGAACACCATTTGGGTTGTTGAGATATTGCCCACTATAATTGTGTCTAGCTTCTAGCAAACATTTTTTCTCAAGCTTATTTTCTAATAGTCTCAATTCTGCACATATTAGGATTTAAGCTTACAAACAGTGAGCCACATGAAGATCCACATTTTCTCTTTCATTTGTTGTTTCTTTCAGAATATTTGAAAATGAATTTTGCTTCTATTTTTCGTAGCCCATTCTAATCAATTCAGATGGTTGTGTATTTCAGAGGACAGACATGATGATTCTGATCTAGGCATCTCCCATTGCCTGAGCTTTATTACCAAGCAACAGTTCCAATTGGATGACATGAAGCTTGATGAGCCACTTGATTTTACTCACAAACTACATTGCAATTCAGCTATAGGGATCCAGGAGGCTGAAATGGATACCATAAGGCTCAAGCTGGAATCCAACAGCCTACACCGCAGTCACAGCGAGAAGAAGCCTAATCCTACCTATTCCTACATTGCAGAAATCCTCCATGCTTCAGGGCTTCTAGAAGACACAGAAGCTTATCCAGTGGTGTACCATTCATCCATTTCTCCAATTGACCCCCAGCTGTTTTCTGTCTTAGAACAGAGACAGTCATTTCCGGAGCGTCTGAACGGCCATGATCAGGGCTACACTCAAAAGAAGAAGATGACCTACATTGAGCAATCAAACAGGGAGCTTACATTTAGCACTGTCAATGATATCTTATGCACAAAGTTGTCTCCCTACCTGACTTTTAGGCCACAGATGTGTTCTGCCAAAAAGATTCAGAGAAAAAGACCCACAGGACAACAACTTCTAAAAGAGGTATGGGATGAATTTCAAGGCCTGCCCACTGCTCCTTCAGAGGATATTTGTGAAACCTTAATGAGAATGCTTCAGAAGGATTTTATAAGGGATGTAGATTCATGGGCTGATCATGCAGCTGAGATTGCAGGGGCTGTGTTAGACATTGAAAGAATGATTTTTAAGGACTTGATAGATGACACTATTAGGGAAATGGGTGCTGTGGGCAGTAAATGTTTGGCTTCCATGCCAAGAAGAAAGCTCTCCTTCAGTTGAGTTGAAACTTGTACAGAGATATATATGTTGTTAGTTGCCCTTCTGAAATAAAATATAGAGGTATGACTGAGAGAGTGTGTCCTAGGAGCAGGAAAGTTAGTTATTTCAGTTTGATGTTTCTATTTTATCTTATTTATAAAGAAATTGAGTGAGGTGGGGGCTTATTTCCTTGGAAAGTGAGCTTTAAAAGGTAAAGGTGTTTTTTCTTAAGGTCTTGACCTAGTCACTATCCCTTTTGGGGGTGTAAGACCCTATAGGGAATATTTTTACTTGACTTTCATGATTGACTTCGGTAATGATTAACTTTTTCAATTTGTTTAAAGATTGTAAGAATGATATATAATGACGTCCACCTCGACAAGGAATAAACTTTGTTCTTATACCTTTTTGCTCTACTAAAATGTATAGTCCTTGCTAGGCTTTTGAATACAAGTTGCAAATCAATGATATGCTTTTTGGGATATATGAGAAGCTTGAAATCATTTAGAAACATGTTTTCCAATTCAAGCCATGAGGTAATTGGTATTGTAGGCAATGCAAGGTACTAATTACATGAAGTTTCATCTAAGTGTATATTGGGATATGTGGTAGCCTATATCTTTTTTTTGAATTTAATATATTTGATTGTTCAAGTTCGATCATCAAATTATAATCTATGTAAGAGCTTATCTAGGTTTTTAGGTGGATTGTGGTCTTGAATATGAACATTAAAAATGACTATTCCCTCCAAGTTAGAAAGGTGGATTTTAACCATTGCTTATTAATAATTTGTGTAGCCTAGTTTAGAAGTGAGTATACTTATAGGGTAATAGGATCCATTCTCAAAAAACTTACAAATTGAAAGATGATTGTTCTCTAGACTAATTTGAAGGTCAATAAAGAGTTACTCAAGATTAAGAGGGATTTTCTTAATAAAAAGGGAGTCACCAAGGCATATTTAGAAATTTGACAATTCAAGCGAACTCCTAGCACTTGATTTTGCAAATATCTAAAGAGACTTTATCACCCTTGTAGCACCATAATTGTTGGTTCAAAAGCGCACAACCAACAATCAATAGATGGAAGGCCACCTCTTTGTTGAAAGGATATTTGAATATCTCCAAGTCTTAGCATGACTAGATAATTCAAATGGGCCTATTTATAATTCATATAAGGCTTACTAATGATAAAGTTGGAGCTTGTGGTTATTGGATATTAGTCTAGGAAGATAGACAAATAGTGCTCAAAAGAGTTCCATATCTAATACATCTTAATCATGAATGAAAACACAGGTTCATGTTTTTTGTCTTATAATTACAATTTCTTTATCATAAAAACAAAATCATATATTAAGACTAGCCTACTCAATTTATACTTGAAATAACTATAAATTATGTTGTAAGGAATTGAAACTTTATTTACACTCACTTGAAAAAAGAATAAAAAAGAATATATGATTAAAGAGATAAGCCTATGTAGTTTCAAGAAGAAAGCTTGTCTTGCAAGATGAACAAACTACCCATTAATCAATCCCTTAGATTGTTGTTGCATAATTGAAACAAAAGATGTTTATGTCTTCAAAAGGTAAGTCAATTACAAGAATTCTAGACGACTAATCATCACATACATGTAGAGAACTAAAAACTAACACTTGCTAGGATGTCAATAGATGTTTTTTGGGGGTATTATACGAGGACAAGAAAAACTATCTTGCAAGATGAACAAACTACTAATTAACAAATCCCTCCCTTAAATTGTTGTTGTATTATTGAAACAAAGAAGTTGTTATCTCCAAAAGGTAAGCCAATTGTAAGAATTCTAGACGACCTACCATCACATACATGCACAAACCCAAGCACTAACACTTGATAAGATATCAAAAGATTTCTTTTTTTGTATTAACTGAAGTGAACTTATTACACGAGGGAAAGAAAACCCTTATTACACGAGGGCAAGAAATCTTATATTGCAAGATGAACAAACTACCAATTAATCAATCGCTTCCTTTCATTATTGTTGCATAATTTAAACAAAAGAAGTTATCTCTAAAGATAAGCCAATTACAAGAATTCTAGACTATTAACTATCAGATACATGCACAAATCCAAATACTAACACTCGATAAGATGTCAAAAGATTTTATTTTATTTTGTCGTATTCACCAAAATAAATTTATTACATGAGGAGCAAAAAAACCTTATTACACAAGGACAAGAAAACTTATCTTGAAATAACAAAATTCTAATTAGATCCCTTCCTTCAGTTTTTGTAGAATAATTGAAACAAAAGTAGTTCCTATCTCCAAAAGGTATGTCAACTACAAGAATTCTAGACCATCAATTGTTACATCCATGTACAAATCCAAGCAGTGACACTCGACAAGATGCCATGTTTTTTTTATTACACTATGATAAGAAAACCCTTATTGTACGAGGACAAGAAAATTTATCTTGCAAGATGAACAACCTAACAATGATTGAATCCCTTCTTTCAATTATTGTTGCATTAGTGAAACAAAAGACATTGTCATCTCCAAAACTAAATTAGTTAACAAAATTCTAGACTACCAATCATCACATACATGTACAAATCTAAACACTAACACTTGACAACATGTCAAAAGTTTTTTTCTTGTTGTATTCACTAAAATGAACTTATTACATGAGGACAAGAAAACTCTTATAACATAAAGACAAGAAAATTTAGTCTGCAAGATAAACAAAATACCAATTAACCTATCCATCCCTTAAATTGTTATTGCATATTGAAACAAAAGAAGATGCTATCTCTAAAAGATAAGTTGATTCCAAGAATTCTACACCATCAATCATCACATGCATGCACACATCCAAACCCTAATACTTGACATGATGTCAATTCTTTTTTGTATTCATTGAAATGAAATTATAACACGAAGACAAGAAAACTTGTATTACAAGATAGAACAAACTATCAACTAATCAATCCCTTTCCTAAATTATTGTTTATAAGCTAACAAAAAAAACCCTTTCCTAAATTATTGTTTATATGCTAACAAAAAAACCCTTTCAGTAATCAAGTTCTACTATTCAACGACCAAAATTACCCCATCTTATCCAAAAGTGAGCAATTTGATAATTAGACTCTACTAAACACCATAAAATAGAAGCTCTCACTTCTCCATACATCCAAATGAATACCATTCCCTTCTTGAGATTTTTAGAAGCTTTGTCTTGATCCATTGTGTACATTCTTCAATTCAGTACAGCAAATTTGGTGAGAATGAGCCCATATTAGTAAGTACCGATTAAATCCTGTTTGTCAGATGATCTACCTAGATTCATGGTGTTGGCGGCCATGGTCTTGGACTAATCAAATCATAATCATGCGCCCATATGAGTAAGTACCAATTAAATCCTATTCGTCAGATGATCTCCCTGGATTCGTGCAGTTTGTGCCTATGGCCTTGGATTGATTTGACCAGCAATTTGAAGCTATAACTCTTTCACGAGTTCAAAGATCACATTACAATGTTGAGTACAGCGTTGAATTTCCCGTATACCTGGTTAAGCAGTCACGCACGAGCTCCAAACTATCCATGTCATCATCATGCCCTATCAAGAAATTTATTTATAAAATTAATCCTCCAGTTCATCATTTTAATCCAGCCCAGATATAAAAGCAAAGGATCAAGGGGATGTATATGACGGCAGCTAAAATTCAAGAAAGAGTATTGGAGAAAACTTTCAGATCTGCAAATCATAGTGCTTTTTTAAATTTTTATTTTTTTAAATAATAATAGGGATGCAAGTTACAAAAATTTAGTTATTAAAAATTTCAGGAAAATTTGTCGTATTTTCTAAATTTTTGAAACTATGTATAATATCATTTTGTATGAAGTTTAACCATTCCTGATATACACAAAGATTACTTGATTTCATCATAAATTAGAGAGATGTTGCATAGCAACCATGATATTATGCCTCTAGATCAAAGATTGTTCTTAGAAATATAAATAGTTAGGAAGAACCTCAATTTTCTCTTTATACACATGTATTTGCATGTGTAAAATTAGAACTTACGTCATTATTAATATTGACATTTTATCAAAATCATGGGTGAAGACATACAAGTTCGTTCTTTTGTAGGATTGAGTTGGGTTATTGTTTGTACTTAGATCATGTGATGTTAGAATTTGTAATCTTTCCTTGGTGTATTTATAAACCAAGGTTAGACATTTTTCTTTTCTTGTTCTAATATATTAGGATATAAGCCAAGGTATCCTAATATATTTCTTTTTGTCTTCTTTCTCCTACATTCTATTTTGTCCTCTAGTAGAATATGTGAGGACAAATATTTAATTTGTAATTTAGTTTATTCCTCCTTATGAGGAATCTTACACTTGGCCTCACACACTTATGAATGTGGCATCCATAGGAGAAGGGAGTTACATGCAAACTCCTCCACTCATCTCTACTTAAGAGATGTCTCTCACACACTTACTTGAATAATCTTCTCCTCTCTCTCTCAATCTCTCATTGCTCTCATTATTGTATTGAGCTCATTGCTCTCATCTTTTAGGCTTTTTGCCATATTCTTATTCACAAAGGGGTTTTTCTTTGCTTTTCCCCTTACCAAAATCTCTTGGCTCATTGTTGGATTCTTGAAGTACTTTGTGGTTGATCTTGCAATCTTCTCTCCTTTGGTTTTAGAAAAATCTTCCAACATTTCATTTTCTTGGATTAATACTTGTTTAAGTTTTCATTCTTTTCATTCTATTTACATGGTATCAGAGCTATCTAATCCTTGTTTAAGTGTTTTGTAGGAAGGTGCCATTCAAAGGAGCAATCTCTCTTTGTTTATCTAATATTTGTTTTGCAGATTTTTTTTGCAAATCTAACTTTTTTTCATTCTAACCCCTTAGTTTTGGATGGCTTGCCGCCAAATCTAAGCTCTTTCAATCTCATTTTCAATTTTTTAAGTTAACTTCTCTATTATATACAGATTTATATCTCAATCCTTAAAAATTTCTAACATAGATTTTACTTTACTAACATCTCTATTGCACGCTTTAAATCTGTGTTTTTCACTTAAATCTAACATTTTTTCTAACTTTCTCATTTACAGGGTTATAGTTTATATTCAGATCTGTATGTTTCATTATATATATATATATATATATATATATATATATATATATATATATATATATATATATATATATATATATATATATATATATATATATATATATACATATTTAGCTTCTCTTAAATCTGTTATATCTATCACTCTGCTAACTATTTGATGTGCAGGTTTATTTATACTAGTTTTCAGCATTTGGTTTACTTTCGTTCTCAACATCTTTGATATTTCATCTTGACACTAGATCTTTGATATTAGATCTCTAGATATATTATCTCTTACATTTGATCTTTATCTCTATTTTTAATTAATATTCACTAATATTTATGTCTCTGTTATTATATATTTTCTTCCATGCAAATCATTTAAACAATACTGTGATTGTCATTTTGAAGACAGTTTTATAGACCCGTACTTAGTGGCTAATAACTTTTGTTTCAGATATTATCTTGTCAATCGCTTCGGTGGAGTTGTAGATAATTAGGTTTTACAAAATATATTTCAAAATTAGCCAGATCTAACGGTTCATTTGGGAGATATGACTCCCGTACTAAGACTGTATTTCTGAAACAGTCAAATCTCTGCATTTTAATAATTTTGTTGTAGTTTAATCATTATTTCAAGTTATTATTACATCTATTTTTATAACATATTTCTCAGTTTTTGCAGGTATCTTGCAGCACTAATAATTATCTATTATATTCTTTTCTTCATTCAGCTCTATCATTAGTTATTTCACTTATCCTAGAAGATTCTTTGGTTTGTTTAATTTAGGATTCTTTCTTTCTTTAGTTTTTTTTAATATTCTGACTTACGTAAGGAATTTCCATTACTAGTTCTATAAATCGTTGCATTTAAAAATTGTTTCTCCATTTACATTAAATTTTTTAAATCTATTTAATATCTTTATTTAACTCTTATATTAAGAAGTTAACTTCAAGTAATCTTCCTTTTCTTAATCTTGCACTTTATATATTCACTGTTATTTACTTTGTGTAAGTTAATTTGATTAATTTATCATGTCTACTTTAATCCCGGAAATCAAGCTCAATAGCTCTAACTATCATCAATGGAAAACTCATGTGTCATTTTTATTTCATTTTAAACATTTACTTGAAGTTGCTACAGATGCAGCTATTGAACCCGCTACCTCTGCTTCACAAGCAGAAAAAGATGCAGGGAAGACCAAAAATGAGGAAGCCCTTGGTTTGATTGGTCTCTCCATCATCCCTGATCTTTATATTCTAATTGGACATTGTACCAAAGCTCATGAAGCATGGACCATTCTACAACAGACGTATGATAGCTCTTCAGAATCTCGTAAGATTCAACTCCAAGACAACTTGGAGGACTTAAGGTATAATGATTTTAAAAATATGGATGAATTTTTACTTAAATTTGATGCAGTTAAAACTCAACTAAGTGGTGTTAATGTTAGTTTAAGTGATATTAGATTGATTACAATTATTCTTAAGAAATGTCTTCCTAAAGAATTTCAGCAATTTATTACTAACATTCACTCTCAGCTTGCTATTCCTACTTTAGCTCCTCATTTAACTTATGCTATCTTTCAAAATTTGTTACGTCAAGAGGAGGCTAAATTATTACAATTTGGTACTATTAAGTCTTTTGAACATGCTTTTGTATCTAAAGCTCAAAATCCAACTAATAATTCTCAAACTCATAATAATAATACCTCTTATAATTATTCTCATAATAACAATCATAATCATCATAAGATAAATCAAAGACCTCATTGCACCTATTGTGGGAAAGATGGTCATGTTACTAATAACTGCTTTAAAAAGAAAAAGGATAATAGACTCATGAATCAAAATCACCAACCTTCTAAGGAAGATACTGGTAATTCATCTCGTCATGCATTTACAATTCATCATAATGTTACTAGCCCTTTTTGGTGATATGATGCATCTTCAGGGGGTATTCATTTCTTTAGTATTATAAATTGTTCTCTTATGTCCTTCATGTTGATAAACTTTTAATTTGTTCAAGTAATCATACTACATTTCCTTCCTATGGTTCATTTCATTATTTAACATTAATTGCTTTCATATTTTATATGATCTGTTGTTGTATCTATTTTGAGCTCCTTTTGATCTATGGTTCTATTTGTAAGATGCAATGGTTGCACTTACTCAGTTGATATTGATCAACTTGTTCCATCTGTAAGATGCAATGGATGCACTTACTCAGTTGATATTGATCAACTTGTTCCATCTGTAAGATGCAATGGATGCACTTACTCAGTTGATGTTGATCAACTTGTTCCATCTGTAAGATGCAATGGCTGCACTTACTCAGTTGATATTGATCAACTTGTTCCATCTGTAAGATGCAATGGATGCACTTACTCAGTTGATGTTTATCAACTTGTTCCATTGATTTTTTTTTGGTGAAGGTGTTGTTCTTGAAATCCTTCTTGAAATTTGTTTGATTTCTCATATGATTGGAAGGTATATGGTACATGGTTCTCTCTCTCTTAATCCTTAGTTCAATTTATGTAAATCTTAATGTTGGTTTAAATTATCATCTCCTTAATGGTTCATTGCTTATGGTTCATAAGTGTAGTGATTATTGGCTATTAAATTCAAATACTTATTGGTGCTTGAGATATTTGTTCTACTCGGATTATGGTTTCTTCTCCCTCACTCTTCTTTTCAACCTTAATAATGTGATGAGTTTGCATTCTTCATCGCTTAGATCATGGGTCCTGTAGGTGATGGAGTCATGACCCATTCACTTGCAGTAACTCATTAATGGACTGTCTATATCCATGTGATTGATGCAATGTTGATTCATGCCTCATTTCTACATTAGCATATTATTTTGAGATGAGAGGATGATTGTTCTTTTTGGGTCCTTGACCATTTGTTGTATCTTGATTTCATGTTTAGCTCCTTTATTTGATGAAATCTCATGCATTCTTTCAAAGATATTTTCTGATGTAATAGTTTCAAAGTTACACTAACTTGAATATTAGATGATATTCTTCTTGTGGATAGGTTCCTTGGTTTGTGTTTCTATGTTTCTTTGTTTCAGGTGAATCTTCAAGGCCCACTTATGGAATCACTTCCTCTTCACATGCCCTATTACTTAAAGAAGTTTACATCAAGACTTGGATCAAGACAATCAAATCTCCTCCTTATATTGAAGACCAAGTTGTGGATTTTGTAAAGAGACATTTCCCTCTCATTGTAAAAATTTGGGTTTAATTCCCTTGATGTAAATCCCCCAAGTAAAGATTAAAGGGGGGTGTTAGAATTTGTAATCTTTCCTTGGTGTATTTATAAACCAAGGTTAGACATTTTTCTTTTCTTGTTCTAATATATTAGGATATAAGCCAAGGTATCCTAATATATTTCTTTTTGTCTTCTTTCTCCTACATTCTATTTTGTCCTCTAGTAGAATATGTGAGGACAAATATTTAATTTGTAATTTAGTTTATTCCTCCTTATGAGGAATCTCACACTTGGCCTCACACACTTATGAATGTGGCATCCATAGGAGAAGGGAGTTACATGCAAACTCCTCCACTCATCTCTACTTAAGAGATGTCTCTCACACACTTGCTTGAATAATCTTCTCCTCTCTCTCTCAATCTCTCATTGCTCTCATTATTGTATTGAGCTCATTGCTCTCATCTTTTAGGCTTTTTGCCATATTCTTATTCACAAAGGGGTTTTTCTTTGCTTTTCCCCTTACCAAAATCTCTTGGCTCATTGTTGGATTCTTGAAGTACTTTGTGGTTGATCTTGCAATCTTCTCTCCTTTGGTTTTGGAAAAATCTTCCAACATTTCATTTTCTTGGATTAATACTTGTTTAAGTTTTCATTCTTTTCATTCTTCTTACATGTGACATGTATAATGGTAAGGTGGAAGTAGTCAACAATTATTTATGGTTTATTCCTAGAGTATAGTTGTTGCATTGGGAATATTTCTTCGTAGCATGTATCAAAACTTATTTGAAGTTCAATGTTTAATTTTCTTCAAAAATTATGAGTTTTAACACCACAATTAAATTAAATTGTACAATTGATATTTTTGGATCATTAATTGACACTCATTCAATATTGTCAATCACAACCAAGTGCTCAAAACTAAAACGAAAAAAAAAACCACGTACATCTTTATAAAATTAAATATGCAAAATTTGACAAAATAAAAAGAAAATCTAAAAGTGATTATGTTGCAAAGAATTTATAATTTCCAAAGTAACTATTACAAATTAAACAATTTATTCCTTTTTTAAAACATTTTGATTGAAATTTGTTACAAACACATGATGTGATTCACATCATAGTATAATAATTAACCTCTCCACTATTTTCTTAATCTCCTAGATACCCACTAACATAAAGCTCCATGTCAACACAACCTTGGTTAATCTTCCCTAAAAGTGAATAGTCTTGCATACCTTCATTTTCATGTTTCTTTGAATTATTATCTCTCTTTATATTCTTGTTTGATGTCTTTGACTTATATTATTATGCCACATTTAACATTTCTTTAATAGACATTTCCTTCACTTCAAATTTTACATCATGAAATAATAGAGTTTACTTATTTAAATTTTAGAGATAAATTTGTTGTTTTCTTTAATTCACCATCAAGTGCTATCACATTTCATAGTGGTCCATTCCTATAGTAGTTGAGCAAAATTGCAAAGGAAAATTTATCATTAGCTTCCTATAATACAATCTAAGAACTATAAGTATAAAAATTGATTTAAAAGTTTCAAAATATACGATAATTAAAGAAAATAATAACTTAATTTTATGTATTGGACTCTCTTAAATAATTTAAAGGATAAATAAATTTAAATCAAAATTTTTATTTAAGACAAGACTAATATAAAAACTTTTAGCTTATTGACCAATTGTAGATGAAGGAAAAATCTTAGGAAACCTTGGTGCCCATGTTTAAACCTCCAAACTTACTAATTTCTTATGGCATCTACCTTGTGACAATATTGTATTTCAATGACATTAAATTTTGACTATCCATGAGATTAATGCTATTTATTTCTAGTTTTTATTGTGTAAACTTTTTGCACATCAACATTTTGAATGATACTATTCAATCCATAATCATGATATTAGAGAGATTAATGAGGTGAGAAATAATAATTGTTGCAAGTTCAAGATGATTTAAAAGAGAGAAGGCAAGGTGAGAAGAGAGGCTCACAGCGTTGGAAATACAAAAATAGAACTTTTTTGTTAACAAGAGAAAGGAGCTGAAAATTTAAATTTCAACATAGAAAGATATAAAAGAAAAGGTGTGCAATGAAATAGATCTATAATTATTTAAGCTAATAAGAAAAATCTAAGATTATTTTATAATTTGATAAAGAACAACAATAACCAAAAAGACTTAAATTAAATTTAAATTGCCTATGAAAATCATCTTTAAAGTGATCCCAAGAGATAATTAAATTAGGTGGAAGGTTCCTACACCATTTTTTTCCCTTGATCCATCAAAGTGAAGTTAAATGACTCCCCTATGCAATACTTAATCCTCATTTATCTTCTTCACATGCTTTTGCATGCTCTATTGCATTGTGTCTATTAGGAAAATGATTAATCCTTATTATGTTTAGAAGGGAAATGAGGAAATCCCTCTTAATACAAAGGATAAGTAATTGGAAATAAACATTTTCCAAAATCTTAGTCCATATAAATATGAAAGAACTAATATAATTGAAAACTTGAACCAAGAACATTCTTTAGACCCTCCTAACACCTAGTTGTATCCTCTTTGAGTGATCCTAGTCTATTATTAGGTGATTCTACTCTAGTTTGGAGGAATTAATTCTAAAGTACATAAAGAAAAGAGTAAAAGAAAGATTTCTTTATAGTCCATTATACCAAGCATTTGTTTTTGGGTCAATATATGGTGACAATAATATGGGACTTCCTTGTACTCCTTACAATTTGAATGTGTGACCTCTCTTTCAAGAACACAAGCTCTACACCACTAGACCGATATTGGGATGAATTAACCTTATGATGGGTGAATCTCCTTGTCTGTCTTGCACCTAGTTTGGTCGTCTTCAACATTAGGAGAATACACCTATCTTTGGGCATTTGAATCATTTCCTAGATGGGTGAATATGCCCTATTTTTAGGAAAATACACTAGGGAGTCCTTCCCTCCATCCAATCCTTAATTAGTTAATTTGATAATCTCAATCTTTAGGTGAATTCATCGAATAAGTCAATCTCCATTGTAAGTCATCAATTATGGTCATTTACATCCAAAAAGGTGAATTTGAGTGTGCTTAAGTGAATCCATTCTGCTCTTCGATGAACTTGTATAGAGTTTTTTTAGAAGCAGGTCTTTCTCTATGTTTGGGTGAATTATAGAGATAGTTTCCTATTAACTCTAGGTAGGCACCATCATTCAAAGAAAAATCCTACAATGAGGGATTTTTAAATGATCCATATCTATCTCATTTCTATCATTTTATTCACCTCACTCACTAGAAATATAGTCATAACACTATTCTTTTATTAAGGACATCATTAAATGAATTTTAAATAGATCTAAACTATCACTAAATCATTTCTGTGTCACACATTACTAAACCAAGAGACTTTATTTTAACTTAAACCACCATATTAGTACTTTTGAAGATTAAGAATTTTTTTTGTTTTACCTTTAGACAAAGGTATATCTTATTTCAAAATTGTTTTTTCTTAAGAATGTAGACCATCTTAAGTAAAAATTGAAAATATTGAGCTTAGTTTAGGATCCCAGTTATAGTCTGAGTATTAGATCACTCAAACATAAAACCATCACTGGTTTAGTCTTGTGCTTGGGCTTAGAGTCATCATATTTCATTTAAAGAAATTGTTCAAGCTTCCATGCAAGCCACAAATATGGACTGATGGAAATATGGCAACACACAACTGCGAGGGGGGATGAATTAGTTATGTCCAAAACTCCACAATTTAAATAAAATTTAACCCTAACTTTAGATATGATAAATGAACAATGAAGCACTACTCCACAACAAATCAAGAACACATAACACCAAGAATGTTTTTCATAGAAACTTGGTCAAGGGAAAAACTGTAGTGGGGATGAACCCATAAGATGATGTACTCTGTTAAAAGCACTATACCCTATTAGGAGTATTACAATAAGAATGCACATGCATTTAGGTACATTTCCTAGAGATCACTACTCAAATACGAAAAGGCTTACTGTCTTAGGAAGGCTCATTTCCTTACAAATCATACTTATGGACAACAATCCATAGATCATGAACTAGATATTAACATCTTCAACATGCCTAGATCAGTTCCATTGAAGTACATATACAAATTTTTTTCCACACCAAATCTCTACCTTCAAAAGATATAATCAATATTCACACATATCTAACTTATTTGCCCATCCACACACTCTCACATAGGATCCACACATGAATACAATCACATTTATACACCCCATCAACCTTGAAAGAATAAATAAGGTCAACTAAAATATCACCACCTAAATATAAAAAATATAACCTCTCTCAATTACAATAGTAAATGATCTAAGGATAAAAGCACAAAGTTGTGTCATGTTTCAAGCTTACTTATCAACATAACCAAATTTGAGTATTTCTAACTAAAAATTCTTTTTTTCCAAACATATGGTCTAGCTAGATTCATTAGATAAGTGCTTCAACTTTTCCAATTGGAAATATCTAGTAAATGCATGTTTTATACTAATTTGTGTCCAATTACCAAAGAAATAAAACTATTTCATAAAAGCGATGTTTCAATAACTCCTACTCTTTTTAATGATATTTTTTTTAAATATAAAAATACCCTTTTGTAAAGCTTGGAGTCAAGATTATTGTCATATAAGTTTTATAGTATTTTGATTAGATCTAATATATATTATAATTTCAAAATACTGCAAGTAGGTATTTTAACATTCGAGAAGATGCTACTTCAAATAAAGAAAAAAAATAATAAATCATATCAAAAAAATTTAAAATTTATATTTAACACTAGAGGAGAGAGTCTTCTTCAAGAATTGTAATTTTTTTTTCTGAATGGTGTAGATTTGATAGGGGAAATTTGATGGGAGATAAAAACTATAAATTTCGGATAAGTTCAACTTTGAGTAGTTATATAAGAGAAAATATATATCGAAAACAAATCTTTCTTCTTTTCTACGCTAGTTATACATGTCATCTATAACATATTTTGAAATTAGAGGAAAAAATATTATTTGTATATACTTGTTTGGCAGGAACTAGACCCCATATTTTCAGTATTTTTCAACGACTAAAAAATGGACTTCAAAAATTAAAAAACTGTGTCAATTCTTGTTAAAAAAGATTTTAAAAAATTATTGGCATAAGCTTTATCCAATTTTACACATTTCATCAGTTTACATCATCTTCAAATTCTAAACACAAATACCACATTTATGCAATTAAAGTTGAACAATTTGTGTGTTGTTGACCTTTTACTTTATAAAAGTGTGACACAGTTTGTACTTTTACCAGAGAACCAATTATTGTCTTAACAAAGATCATATTATCATCCATGAACATGCTAAGCATCCAATAATCATGCCATGATCATTAGTAACATGTTACAATACCAAGTCAGCCAAGAACATGAAATCACCAACTGAAAATCACCAAGTGTGAGCACCACGATCAATGCGAACTAGCATCACAATAGAAATGTGATCTAGAAACATCCACATGAATCATGAATAACCACATGAACATCCACATTAACTTAAATTACTAGAATCATCAACATCATCATATCAAACCTTTGAACACCAACAATAACCATTGTCGACCAACAAAAATAGCTTGTAAATATCCAAATCATGAACCAATTGAGTTGAGGACACATATCAATGTACCAAACATTCTCACCAGATCTGCAAAGAAAAATATTGCAATGCGGAGCACTATTGATCAATATACTATCACACTAAAACCACTAAACAACTGAAAAAGCAATCTCAACACAAAAACCCATAACTCACTCAAATCTTTATGCAAACCTATGAAAGTTGAACTGAATCAACTACAAACATCCTGCAATCAAACACATACATCCATAGATTTTGATAATAAATATACATACCCCACCAAACCAATGAACTCATTGAACATCTCAGGAACACTATCACAAACATAGAAATATGTTGACAATAATGACAACACACCTCTCAAATATATGACAACACATCTCATAAGCACATATTTGCATATTATTCCAACAATCTTCCCCTTTGGTATTGATGACAACATATGATATGAAAAATAAAATGTCAAAGAAATCAAATCAACAACTCTTCCAACAATCTCCTTTTACAAAAACTTTCTCCCCCTTGTTTGTTCACATGAATCTCTTCTCCCCCTTTGACAAAAATTCCAAAGGCATATATTTGCAGGTCATAAAAACTAAATTTATCTCCTTAAATTTGAACAAATAACTCACAAGACTAACTACTCTCCTTGAGTAGTAGCCACCAAACACCAATCTAAATAAATGACATCTCTATGAAATACACCAGACTAATACAAATCAATGCACCTTAGTTCTGATTAAGAAGGGAAATCACCCCTATCTTACCTTTGAGATAATTAAAAGTATCCTTAGCCAAAGCCTCATGAAAATATTTGCAATTTGTTCCTTAGTAGGCACATACTCCAATTTTACTTCCTTTTGATTAACCTTCTCTCTTAAAAATTGAAACTCGATAGATATACACTTGTAGCATTGGATTCTTAGAAATATTAATAGTACTTGAATTGTCACATTAGATAGCAATAGGTTCATCACATTATACCTTAATATCTTTCAATATTTGTTTCATCCATACTACTTGAGTAAAATTAATTGTAGCAACAACATATTCTACCTATATAGTGGATTGTGAAATATAACTTTTCTTTTTTCTCAACTGTGAAACTAATATTTCTCCCAAGAAAAATGCACCACCATTAGTACTCCTTATGTCATCCACATTACTTGCCCAATCAACATCAGTAAAAGAACTCAAGGTAAAATCACCATCTTTAGAATACCATAGGCCATAATCAAGTGTCCCTTTCAAATATATAAATATTCTTTTAGCATCAACAACATGAGATTCTCTAGGATCGGCTTGAAATGTAGCAATAATACATACAACACTCATGATATCAGGTTTGGTTTGAGTCAAATAAAGCAATCCACTAATCATAGATTTGTATCTAGTCCAATTTTTCATAGGATAATCATTATCCTTTGTCAACTTGCATCCAATATTCACCATAGGAGTATCAATTGGCTTTGAATCTTCCATACCAAATTTATTCAACATCTCTTTTGTTGGAATTAGGAGAGATAGGTACTGAGAGGGGAGGGGTGAATCAGTGCCTTCAAAAAATTTACTTGTAAAACCTTTCAGATCTATAACTGTATACTGTGATAACCGATCAAAATAACTTGAATCTAATTGCATAAATCAATCATCTAGTTAACTTAAGAAAGTAAACAACATGAAATCAATATGACAATCACATAACACAAGTATTTTGGTAATGCAGAAACCCTTGTTAGAAGGTAAAAACTGCGGTGGGGATGACACCCACAAATTCTTCACTACTGCAGATAGAAAAGGTTTGCGTGTTAAGGCTACAAGTTTTGATCACTTCTGGTGATCTTACCCTATTAGGAGTAACATATTAGATCAGCTAGATCTACCTAGTTATAGGATTTTAACAACACTAATGAAGTGTGTACTCGATTAAGAGATTTACATAAGACTATTAAGTCTATTCTATTAAGAGATTTTACCAAAAACTATATCACAATTGTCAAAAAGTAATAGGCAATTATTTGCTTAGTTGACAACTCAATTATCTGAAACAGATCAATCAATGTTCATAAAAATATCACCTTGACTATGATGGTTCACTATTTTGTTATGCTCGGTAGCCTTCTCTGATTCTGTTCAATTTGATATCCTTTGTACTTTATTTTGCTTTGTAAACCGATTGACTTGAACTTAGGCAATGGCTTCAAGTGCTCCGTGATTCATATATATTAGTTCACCAACCTCATAAAATGGTGCGAACATACAAAATATATAGTGTTCTATTTTTGCCGCCTTAGCAAATTAGGTTACAAAAATAATCATAACCCTAAGATCTACGGTGCAAAATTAACCTAGATCAACTATTACAATAAGATAAACATTACATTTAATGTGTATCATTTACAATAAATGCTCCTCGATCTTGGTAAACCATTTTACGATCTGTTGTAACCATCTGCATAGAAGAATGTGCCATTTCAGATTACTATGCCATTTTTTGTGATCATCGGTAAACACTGTATGATCTGCTCGGTGTATACTGCGATGCTTGGTGTTTACTGACCGTCAGTGTTGGTGTTGTTGGTGCTCGATAAACTGTGTGATGTTTGGTGTAAAAGCTTTACCGACTGCTCTGTCTTACTTCTGGTTATCGACCAACTCGATATAAGTAACCGACCAACCTGTTTACTATCCTTTGATACTAATGACAACCTTAAATGCTCAATAGAGATTAACATCTTTCACATACTTGAACTAAGATATAAAGATTCTATTATCTAATTGTGTGATTTTCAATCCTAGAAAGAATTTCTCTCTCCAATTATAGACATATCAAATTCATTTTGCATCTCATTAGAAAACATTTTCTCAACTTATCATTTCCTCCAAAGATAATATCATTGACAAAAAAATCAATAATCACAAGATTATCATGATCAATCTTGAAATATAAACTATTGTCAACAGTACCTTTGATAAATCTAAGCTTTAGTAGATACTTATTCAATCTTGTATACCATTCTCTAGGGGCTTTCTTCAATCCATACAAATCTTTCTTCAATCGGAAAACCATATTGCTTTGATTGGTCAATGGAAATCCATCTGGTTTCTCTATGTACACTTCTTCTTCCAACTCACCATTCAAAAATGCAAACTTGACATCCATCTGATATACTTTGAAATCTTTGTAATAAACATAAGAACGAAATAATCTCACAACTTCAATTCTATCCCTAGGAGAAAAAGTCTCCTCAAAATCTATACCTTCCATTTTTTAATATCCTTTACAAATAAGTCTTTCCTTATTTCTGATCAGTTCATCATCTTCATTCATTTTGTTTTGTAAAGCCCATTTAGTTCCAATTACATTCTAACGCAGGAGCATCTTGGGTCTTGAGCAATCTTGCATTGCCAAAAACATTTTTTGTTTCCTGTACCTGTCCGATGTTCATTTTTGTAGCTATTGTTGTGATTGGTTTCTTGCCTTGCGTAGTTAATGCTATGCTATGGACCTATTTTGGGACCTTCTCCTAAGAGACCACATCCTAATTCATTTGGATCTGGAAGTTATCACCATTTTCCCCAGGTATCAATTCTCTACCAATTTCGTAGGAAACATGTGGTATTTCACCTTGCACAGTTCTGTGTGGGGAAATTCGATCTTGCATAGTTGGGGATTTGTTCTTGGGTCATGTACGAACCTAAATGTAATGGTAAATTGTGTTTTGTTATTTCTTGCTTTAGTTTTGGTTTCTCCTCCTAAGTGGACCTATAATATAATTAAATGCCCAACTGGCCGACTTGTGGCTTTGCTGGCTATATATTTGGAGCTTGGATTGATGTAGAGAGAAGTTCTAAGTAGAGGATGGTAGTAAAGAAGACTGAATGCGAGTTGTGATTTTGATTTCATAATTTCATTGTATAAGGCTGAAACCCAGAAGGCCTCACAGTTGGGCATGTTGAAAGATTTAATATAATTGTACTAGCATTATTGCCAGTTGCTTGTCTCATATCCATTGTGTTTTCACTTCTTTCACATGGTTTTCATATTGCTTCTATGTGTAACTCTGAGTAGGGCTTGTTTGTTGGTTTAAGTAGAGTCAATTAACCCCGATTCTACATTTACCTTCCATGCCCTTGCATTAGGTGGTATCAGAGAAAGTTCTTTCTTATGGATTGGATCATGGAGAACCTTATTGGATTGGTTGTAGGGTGGAAGATTTGAGATCTGACCTATAACTTGCAGAAGGTTACGGTCTTGTTGGAACTTGATTGTCAAGATGGTTTGTGGTAGAGGAAATGATAATGCTATCATGGATATGTTGAGGCAGATTGCAACTAGACTTGAAGTTGTAGAGACATACCAAAGAAGAGGTGCACATCTTGAAGATATTAGTGATGAAGAAGAGGCAACACCTAATCCTGAACCTGAAGTTGAGCAAGATGAGGAAAGACTCTTGAGAGTTTTGTCTAAGGCTAACTCCAAACCTATAGTTGAAGTTTCTTTCTATGATGGAAGACTTGAGACCGATGCACTTTTGGATTGGATCTCTGAGATGGATAAATATTTTGAGTATGAAGGTACTCCTGATAATAAGAAGGCTAAGAGAGTAGTCACAAAGTTGAAAGTTCATGCATCTCTTTGGTGGGATCATTTGCAAACTGAGAGATAGAAGAGAGGGAAAGAAAAGATCAAGACATGGATGAAAATGCTTGGAAAGATGAAAAGGAAGTCTCTTCCAACTGACTATCAAGTTAGTTTGATGAGAAAAATGCAAAATTTGAGACAAAGGGACATGAGTGTGAAAGAATATACTAAGGAATTTTATAAGTTGGATATCAGATCTGGACATGTGGATGATGAAGTTGAGAAGGTGGCTAGATATTTGAATGGCCTAAGGACATCTATTCAGGATGAGATTAGTCATGTTAAGATGGAAAGTGTGGAAGAAGCATACCAATTTTCTTTGAAGGAAGAAGAAAGATTGACAAAAAGACATGATCAAAGATAGAGAGGAAGAGGTGGGAGATTTTAGAGAAGTAGAGGCAGATCTTATGGAGAAAGTAGCAGATCTGACAATGCAATGCAAGATAAAGGATGGAAAGATGACCCTGCTGGTAAAAGAGGTAACTACTCTAGAGGAAGCTATACTGGTTACTCTAGGAATAACAATAGTGGGAAAAGAGAAGATAAATCTTGGTTTAAAGGTACTTGTTAGAAATGTGGTAAAGAAGGACATAGAGCTTTTGAATGCACTAGCTCTGGAAAGAAGACTGGAGGTAATAGCAGAAATAATTTGGCTTGTGAAGAAGTTGAGGAATTATCTAATGAACTTGAACATGGTGAGAACTTGATGCTAAGAAGGATCTTGTGTAACAAAGAAGTTGATGAGGAACCTATTCTGAGGAAAAGTTTGTTCAAAACGAGATGTAAGATCACTGAAAAATGTTGCAAAGTAGTCATTGATAGTGGAAGTTCTGACAATTTGGCATCTGAAGAGCTGGTTAGTAAGTTGCAGTTACAGAGATTGAAACATCCTAAACCTTACCACATTTATTGGATCCAGAAGGAGCATAAACTATATGTAAGTGAACAATGCCTTGTTAAATTCAAAATTGGGAATTATCATGATGAAGTTTTGTGTGATATTATGCCTATGGATTGTTGTCATATTATTTTGGGTAGACCTTGGCAGTATGATAGGAAAGCTTTGCATGATGGTAGATTGAATAAATATACTATTTGGATGGATGAGAAGAAACAAGTATTATTGCCTTTGATAGAGAGGTCTAATGAAGGTTGTTGTACTATAGTCAGAGTATGTTTGGTTGATGGTAAAACATTTGCAAGAGAAATGAAAGAACAAAATATTTTCTTTGCTTTAATTCCAAGGAAAACTGAGAAACAAGATGGGTTAGAACATGCACTTGAGATTGAATCTTTGTTGACTGAATTTCATGACATCATTTTTTATAATGTACCTGATGGTTTATCACCTATGAGAAGTATAAGTCATTGTATGGATTTAATACCTAGAGCTAGTTTGCCTAATAAAGCACCACATACGTTGATACCTGATGAAAAGACTGAGTTGAATAGACAAGTGCAAGAATTTCTTGAGAGAGGTTTGATTAGGGAAAGTTTGAGTCCTTGTGTAGTACCTACTATGTTAGCACCTAAAAAGAATGGAGAATGGAGAATGTGTACTAATTCTAGAGCTATAAACAAGATAATAGTAAAGTACAGATTTCCTTTGCCTAGGATGGATGACATAATGGATAGTTTGAGTGGAGCAAATTATTTCACAAAGATTGATTTGAAAATTGGATACCATTAGATTAGGATCAGAGAAGGGGATGAATGAAAAACTACTTTTAAGACTAATGAAGGTTTTTATGAATGGTTGGTTATGCCTTTTGGTTTGAATAATGCACCTATTACTTTAATGAGGCTGATGAATGAAGTTTTGAAAATATTCCTGGGTAAGTTTTTGATTGTATATCTTGATGACATTTTGATATTCAGTAAGACTAAGGAAGAACATCTTGAACATATCAAACAAGTATTGCATAAATTGAAGGAATAAAAGTTGCTGATTAACTTGAAGAAATGTTCATTTATGAAAGAGGAGATTGTGTATCTTGGTTTTGTGATTTTACCTGATGGATTAAAGATGGATCCGGAGAAATTAAGAGCTATACTTGATTGGTCTACACCAAAGAATATTGGAGAGGTAAGATCATTTCATGGATTGGCAAGTTTCTATAGGAAGTTCATCAGAAATTTTAGTTCTATTTGTAATGCTATGACTGAAACCATAAGAGGAGATAAAAGAGATTTAAAATGGACACATATAGCACATAAGAGTTTTGAAACATTGAAACAAAGAATTTCAAAATTGCCTACACTTGATTTGCCTAATTTTAGTAAAGTTTTTCAAGTTGAATGTGATTCTAGTGGAAGTGCAATAGGATCTTTTTTGAGTCAAGAAGGAAGACCTATAGCTTTCTTTAGTGAGAAGTTGAATGATGCTAAGAGAAAATATTCAGTTTATGACAAGGAATTCTATGCTATTGTTCAAGCTTTGAAGAAATGGAGACATTATTTGATGCCTAAAGATTTTGTGTTGTATACTGACCATAAATCTTTACAGTAATTGGGAAGTCAGAATAAATTGAATCGGAGACATATGAAGTGGGTTGAGTTCTTGCATAATTTTTCCTTTTCATTGAAGCATAAGAGTGGATAGTTGAATAAGGTTATTGATGCCTTGAACCGAAGAAGAAGTTTGCTGACAGAAGTAAGGATTGAGGTACTTGGTTTTGATGATTTGAAGTGTTTGTATGGATCTGACATTGATTTTGCAGAGCCTTGGAAAGTTTGTAAGGAACAAAAAATAAGTGATAAGTGGACTGATTATTTCATTCAGGAAGACATGTTGTTTAAAGGAGTTTAGTTGTGCATACCTAGAGAATCTATTAGAGAAAACGTAATAAAGGAGAAGCATAGTGGTGGACTTGCTGGACATTTTGGGATTGATAAGATTGTGGAATTGATTTTAGAAAAATACTTTTGGACACATATTTATAGGGATGTGTAGAGAATGGTTAGAGGTTGCAAAATTTGTCAAGTAGCAAAATGAACTAGTCAGAATGTGGGATTGTATACACCTTTGCCTATACCTAATAGACCTTGGGAAGATGTGACTATGGACTTTGTTCTTGGATTGTCGAGAACTCAGAGATGTAATGATTCTATTTTGGTAGTGGTTAACATATTTTCTAAGATGGCACATTTCATACCTTGTAAGAAGACATCTGATGCATTACATGTAGCTGAATTATTTTTCAAGGAAGTGGTAAGATTGCATGGTTTTCCTAAGTCTATTATTTTAGACAGAGATACTAAGTTTATTGGTTATTTTTGGAGAACCCTTTGGAAGAAAATGAATATAGATTTGAAGTTTAGTTCTACATTTCACCCTTAGACAGATGGACAGACTGAAGTTGTGAACAGAAGTTTGGGAAACTTGTTGAGATGTTTAGTTGGAGATAAGTCTTCTAATTGGGACTTGGTTTTGGCACAAGCAGAGTATGCATATAATAATTTTGTGAATATAAGTACTAAGAGGACACCTTTTGAGATTGTTACCAGATTTCATCCTAAGGGAACCACAGAGTTGAGAGATTTACCTACTAAGACCAGAAGAAGTACTAAAGCTAAGGATTTTGTAGTATACATGAGAACTTTTCATGATAAAGTTAAAATGAATTTGGAGGACAATAATCTGAAATATAACAGAGAGTAGATAAGAGAAGGAGACATAAATCTTTTGCAGTTGGAGATGGGGTTATGATTCATTTGAAGAAGAATATATTTCTAGTTGGTACCTACAACAAGCTGAAAATGAAGAAGTTTGGACCTTGTAAGATTCTAAAGAAGTTTGACAGTGGAAATGCTTATGAAGTGGAATTACCAAAGGACATGGATATATCACCTATATTCAACATTTTTGATATCTTTGAGTACTTTGAATCAAATGATGATATGTGAGATGATCTGGATTATCCTAAGAAGAACAAAGATAACATTGAGAAGATCTTGAATAGTAGAGTGAGCAAGAGTACAAGAAGAAAGGACTACATGGAATACCTAGTTCAGTGGAAAGACAAGTCAGTTGAAGATAGTTCATGGATTACACAAGCTGAGTTGGATCTGAATAGTTGTGATTTGGAATCACCACTATTTGTGTATGTGTGGGAAAAATGTAAGACTCACTCCCAACTCCAAATTCCCAAAGGAGAGATCCAATTTGATCAACGAAGAGGTTGATACACAATTGAATCAATCTATGAAGAATATGAAAGAGAGAGAAACCTTATATTTCCCTATAGTTGGATTAAGCTTGAAATCTGAAATAATCAAAGTGCAAATACTAACCTTGAATTAGGGAAGATCTAGAAAATGCTGAATTCTGGCTTCTGTATGAACTTTCTGAAGATTCTATCACTTGCTTTGGACTGGAAATGTCGAGGCGGACAAACCACAGAAATATTTTCTTCAAATTCACACAGGTCAACTTTGACCTTTTAAAAGGTCAAAGACCACATTATTTATTTGAAGTCCGATTCCGATTCTGTTCACAGATCTTGAAAGATTGCCGAAAAGGGTATCCAAATTCGCTCTTAGATCTGAGATTCCACACCTATGCTTGCAAGAAAAATGGTTGTGTTGTTTGTTTGGGGGGGTTTGCCTTGGTTAAACCCCAGTTTGGAATCAACCTTAATATTGAAATTGAAATAGGAGAATGCTAGCAAGTAGTAGAAATGAATCTAATGAAGCTATGCAATTCAATAGATATGCTAATGTATTTGGAATGTAATCAAATATATTGATATGAAAGCTTGAACATAACATCATCAAACCTCCATGATTGTATGCTTGAAATCCACCTTGAGGAAACAATGATATGGATCTTGAAGATGAACAAAGGATCTTGAAGGAAGATCACACCACCATGGTGGCTAGATCTAGGGTTTGAATGATAGATCTTGAATGCTTGAGCCAAATCCCTTCAATAGCTTGAATGCTTGAATCCTTGATCTTCAATGGAGAACTTGGATGGAGAAGAAGACTTGAATACTTGAATGAATGCTTGCTTGATCACCTTGAGAGCTTGAGTGCTTTAGATGTGAATGATGGATGTGAAAATGAGAGAGGAAGGCCTCCTTTTATAGTGATCTAGGGCACACTCCTCTAGATGGGCCACCTTGAAGAATTAAATCCCAATTAGGTCCTCACCTTTAGAAAATATACCTTGATTAAATACCATTAAAGGATTCACCATTTCGGACCTCGAAACAGCCGACCCAGAGGTGGAGAAATAATTTTCCCGAAAGCTAAATTACCAGAAAATGACAATTTGAAATCCTGGCGGGAAGGGGTCAAGGTCGAAGTTGACCCTGATCTAGTCAAGGTCGAGGTCAACTTTGACCTCAGACCCTAACTTTGTCAAGTTCTACAACAGAGATCCCGGAGATGCTAGAAACTTAGAAATTGATGTCTGATTAGGACCCAGTGTCTGCGATAGATAGAAAATCCTCCGAATGATATGATGAAGGACTAGGAGGTCTCATTTCTGAATCCTACCTAGAAGATGGAGCCATGGAAGAGAGAAAATCAAGAAATTCCTTAAGACCTTAACCCTAATTTCACTTAGAATGTAGAAATCAAGTGCAGAGAAGAAGTGGAAGATAAGGGAGAATGAAAAGATGCCAATCATGACCCTAAACCACTTACTCAGAGGGCTAAATGCTCTTAACATGGAAGTGCTTTCATTTTAAGATGATACAGGATCTTTATGATTTAGATTAGAATATGAGCAGTGCCTAATGTGGACATCAGTTCTTTTGGTTACCCCAGGTGTCTGATGTAGGAGCATCTTGGGTCTTGAGCAATCTTGTATCGCCAAAAACATTTTCTGTTTCCTATACTTGTTTGATGTTCATTTTTGTAGCCATTGTTGTGGTTGGTTTCTTGACTTGCACAGTTAATGCTATGCCATGGACCTATTTTGGGACCTTCTCCTAAGAGTGCACATCCTAATTCATTTGGATCTGGAAGTTATCGACATTTCTCTCGGGTATTGAATCTCTACCAGTTTCATAGGAAACGTGTCATATTTCACCTTGCACAGTTCCATGTGGGAAAATTGGATCTTGCGCGGTTGGGGATTTTTTTGTGGGTCATGTATGGACCTAAATGTAATGACACATCGTGTTTTGTTATTTCTTGCTTTAGTTTTGGTTTCTCCTCCTAAGTGGACCTATAATGTAATTAAATGCCTAATTGGCTGACTTATGGCTTTGTTGGATATATATTTGGACCTTGGGTTGATGTAGGGAGTAGTTCTAAGTAGAGGATGGTAGTAAAGAAGATTGAATGCGAGAGGTGATTCTGATTTCATAATTTCATTGTATAAGGCCAAAACCCGGAAGGCCTCACAGCCGGGCATGTTGAAAGATTTAATATAATTGTACCAATGTTGTTGCCAATTTCTTGTCTCATATCCATTGTTTTTTCATTGCTTTCATGTGGTTTTCATATTGCTTTCGTGTGTAACTCTGAGCAGGGCTTGTTTGTGGGTTTAAGTAGAGTCAATTAACCTTGATTCTACCTTTACCTTCCCTGCCCTTGTGTCACATTCTTATCCTTAGGTCTGGGAAGAAGAACCCAAAATTTGTTTTTCTCAATCTGATTCAATTCTTTCACCCAATGTTCATCTTGACATTCTTCATTAGCATCTTTAGGTTGAATTTTAGAAATCAAATAGTACTCAACTCTATCTTCAAAAAGCTTTTCATCTTGTTTGGACACCTTTATTTTTATCACCTATTATCTATTTTTCTAAATGATTCAACCTTACATACCTAGGAGTCTTATGATTTGCATGAATTCCACACTCTTGTGTTTCATCTTCATCATTTTCTCTAGCTTCTACATCTTGATTTTCTTGAATAATCTGAACTTGATTTTGAGTTTGAGGTTTCATTCCATAATTTGTAATGTCATTTTGATAATTTGATTCATATCCATAATATCTAGACTGTTTATGATTGCATTAATCCACCTTTCTATTTGCACTCTCAACTATCTTTCTTAATCTGTTATTTTAAAATTTGTATGCCTTTATTTTTGTAGAATAACCAAGAAATATTTCTTCATCATATCTAGCATCAAAATTTCCTAAATCTTCCTCTCTCTTGATATAAAATTTACTTCCAAAACCTTTGAAACATCTCACAATAAGAACATTACCATACCATAATTCATAAGGAGTCTTACCGGTATTACTATTTATTTTCATTCGGTTAAGTGTGTAAACTACAATACTCACAACTTCTCTCCAATAAACATGCAAAACATTTCCTTCAATCACCATTATCCTTATAGTGACTAGAATAGTTATGTTCTTCGTCTCCACTACACCATTTTTCTATGGGATCCACAGAGGAGACATCTATCTCTTATTCCCATGTTTGTAGAAAAATGCATTAAACTCATTGGATGTGAATTTGCAAAATCTGTCAGATCTCAGACACTTCATCTTCAATCGTATCTCTATCTCCACCATAGCCTTGAAAATCTTGAATTTCTCTAGGGCCTTAGATTTATCCCTCTAGAAAGTAACCACGTCATCCTTGAATAGTCATCAATCAACAATGTGAAATATTTGTCGCATTGAAAACTTCTAGTTCTAGATGGACCACATAAATCAATATGCACAAGATCTAACAAACCATTAGAAGAACAAATTTTACTCTTGAAAGTAGACCTAGTTTGTTTACTGATTTGACATTCCTTACACATAGCATTAGTAGATTTCAACAACTTAGGAAGATCTCTCACAACATGAGTAGAACTTATTTGGATAATATAATTAAAATTCACATGACACATCCTCTTATGCCACAACCAACTTTCATCAATATGAGAAATCAAGCATATATCCTCAACACTATTCAAATGAAAGACATTACCTTTAGTTTTGGTACCTAATGCAATTTCAATACTCGAACTTCCCAAAATTCTACACTTTCCATTCTTGACTTGAAGATTATAACCCTTCACAACTAATTGTCCAACACTCAAAAGATTATGCTTTTAACCTTCAACATAGGGTTGACCCACAATAGTGGGTTATACATTTTTGACAACTTTGATACTGAAATGAACATTTTGAAAAAAAACTTCTCATTCAGACACCTATTGCTGCAAAACCATTAGGAATTTGAAGATTATGTAAACTAGTTAGTTTTAGCATTTTGTGTGTAGATTCTAAATATTTATTTTTTAAAAAAATTAGTATTGATTTGTATCCATTTTTCTATCTCCTTAAAAAAGTAGGTTCTATCAAAATACAACATTTTTAAAGAGTGACATTCATTTGTTTGAGCATAATTTTTTTTAAAAAGGGATAAAAATGTAATTCTTTTCAATTTAGGTTTGTAACACTGGTATCTAGTGTATCAAATTGGTTTCATTTGATTTGGTTAATATTTTATAGTTTACTAAGTTTTGAAGTGACATTAACTATAATTTAGACATAGGCTCATTTCATCACCCCTAACTTGTTTTGTATATATCAAAATTTATTTTTCTTTTTTTGTTAGAAAGATAACATAAATACCTAGCATCTAGATATTTTCCATTTTTTAAAAACCTATTTTACTATATTTCCATAAGCATTGAACATAGAAATTGATATACGGTGCAAAACCTATGTTTAGTAAAACCGAAAATACAAAGTCATAATAAAATCAATATTTATTAAAATCATAATCATAATAAAGCTTTCTTTGAGTAGTACCATCTTGCATCTCAGTTTTTCAAATGAATTAATTTTATCCCCCAAAATGCTAATGTCAAAGTGATTTTTTGACAATAATTTGATAGGTGAAAAGGAGACTCGATTGCAGAGACTAAGGAGTAGAGAGATTATATCAAAGAGTGTTTGAAATAAGAGGATTTGTCTATCTATTTTTAATTAATTTTTTCAAATGTGACCTCTCTTGAGGTTTAAATCATTATATTTTCTTTAAAAAGTGCAATTGCAGTAAAAATCAGGATGTTTGAAAAGGTGTAACCGACTATTGTGGGGTCACCCCATACAAAAAATCATCAATATTATTCTTACCATCAAGAGTAATGGATCCTCTACCACATATCAGACAAGGAGTATCATCAACAAATCTTATAACACCACCACCATACTTTTCCGAACTCACAAACTTTCTCTTATCTCATGTTATATGATGTGAACATCCATTGTCAATCACCTATTCATATTTCTCCTTAACTTGTGTAGCCAAAGATCTTTCCACATTTATGCAAGTAGTAGAATCAGGATCATATTCTTCCTTGATAGAAACAAATACCCATTCATAATCTTTTGGAGCATCTTCATTAGATTCATCATTTGTCACACCTTCATCAACAACATAGTAACATTTCTTTTGATATCTAGGTTGGAATTTTCTAGGTTTATTTTTTGAAACTCTTTTAGGACACCTTGAAGAAAAATGACCAATCTTATTGCAAAAAAAATATTTAAGAGATAATTTTCCTTCATACTTACCAGCACCTTTGGGAAATCTCTTGGCAATAAGGGATTAAATATCTTCTAGAGCTTATGCTCATCTTTAATCTCTTCCATCTCTTTTTCATATCTGGATACTCTTGTAGAATTTTCTCCTAGATATTATCTCTTCTTATCCTTAGAAATAGTAGCTATAAAAGTAGACTCAACCTTAGGAAATGCATCACCGAATTCACTCATCTCGAAAGCTAAAATTTTACCAATCAACATGTCTCTAGTCACACTTGTCATAGTTCTAATCTACTCAATAACAACAACCTTTTTTTTGTAAGAAGGGGGTAAGGATCTAAGCACTTTAGAGTTTTTTTGGTTCATCCAACTATCCACTAGAACATCTAATATTGCATACAAGCTCATTCACCTTCTGCATGCAGGTAGTAATGTTATCATCTTAGCTCATCCTCAATGTCTCATATTTTCCTTTTAGGATTTGTAACTTTGCAAGCTTCACAAAAGTGTCACCTTCATACAATGTTTTCAACTTATTCTAGATCTCATGAAGATTTTTAAATTCCATAACATTTTTCATCTCAGTGTCAGTCAAGGCACTTAATAATGCTTCCTTAGCTTTAATGTTATATTCAACCTTCTTCTCATCGGGAGTAGTAACAATAGGATTTGCAGGAGGAACATATGGCTTCTTAGTAATCTCCCAATAGTCTTCACCAATGCATCTTAAATGTCATTCCATACAACCTTTCCAAAGAGTTTAATTTGTGCCATAAAATCTTGAACTATCCTTCTTGAAAGTTGCCATCTCAGATCACCTCAACTGATTAAGCTTCCTCAGAGGAACTAGGCTCTGATACCAATTGATGGAAATATTACAACACACAACTAAGAGGGGGGGAGGGGGGTGAATCAATTGTGTCCAAAACTCCACAAATGAAAAAAATAATTAAATTTAACTTTAGATCTAATAAATGAAAAATGAAGCACAAATCCACAACACATCAAGGATGCATAACACCAATAATTTTTTGTGGAAACCTGGTCAAGGGAAAAACCATGGTGGGGAAAAACCCACAAGATGGTGTAATCTATTAAAAGCACTATATCCTATTAGGAGTATCACAATATGAATGCACATGCACCTAGACACACTTGCTAGAGCTCACTGCTCAAATATAAAAAAGCTTACTGCCATGGGAAGACTCACTACCTTACAAATACTTAAGGACAAAAATCCAAAGATCATGAACTAGATAATAGCATCTTCAATATGTTTGGATCAGTTCCATTTAGGTTCATACAACTTTCATTTACACACCAGATCTATGCCTTCAAAAGATATAATCAATATTCACACATATCTGACTCATTTTGTCATCCACGTAGTCTCACACATGATCCACACATGAATACAATTACATTTATACATCTCATCAACCTTGAAAGAATAAACAAGGTTGGCTAAACTCTCACCACCTTAATATAAAAAAATATATCCTCTCTCAATTACAATATCAAATGCAAACCAATGAATGTCAGCTAAGACATAACATAGATCAATATCATCATCCAAGTTGAAGATGCTAATCATCCAATAATCACACCTCAATCATCCAAAAAATTTTTACAATACCAAGTCAACCAAGAACATGAAAAACATGAACTCACCAATTGAAAATCACCAAGTATGAGCATGATGATCAATGTGAACTAGAAAGAAATAGGAGCATGATCTACAAACATCTTGAATAACCACATGAACATCCGCATTAGCTCAAATTACTGGTGTAAGCTACGGTTTATCTAGATCTGTTCAAAATAGGATTAAACAAGGAAAACATTAGATTTTAATCTAACATTTATATTAGTTCAAAACAAAAACATAAAAAACCAAGCCACCTCAGATTGAGCCAAAACATATGTATCCAAGCACTGTTTGATTTTCTATGATAAAAGGGATGTGGGTGTGCTCTCAAAACGCATGAAGCATATCTATAATGATGATTAGAGAGCTTTGGGATAGATTAAGGACCATGAGAACCCCATAATGGTACAAAACTAGGTATAGAAGACCTATTCTGCCCCTAAGGCCTCAAGCAGCCTAAAGATACTGAAATGAAGATTAAGCTAAGAATGCTTATGCTAGGGTTGATTTTATTGAAAAGAAAATGATATGAAGATGAAATGATTAGAAAATCTTGGAATATGAACTAAGATTGATCCATTAAAATCTATTCTAAGATGATTTATGAAAACACAAAATAGAGGTAATCTATCAATTATGATAAATGCTATGCTAAGTCTAGATGTATTTTACCATTATAACAATGCATGAAAGATAAACTAAGCTAATGGATTTCTCTTGGAAGTGAGACTATTTATAGGATTTGAGGAAGAGCTTGGGTTAGGAAGGAGAGTTAGGGTCAAAGGTAAGGTTTGGGGTAGAGTTTGGGGTATGGTTTGGGGTAAGATTAGATTAACCTTGGTCAAGGTTGCTCACACATGTGTGAGCAACACTAGGGAAGTGTGCTAGGGGACCAAAGTGTAAGAGGAGACATGGGATTCATTTATGACTTGTAAGAAGCCTTAATGAGGGTGTAAGAGGCATTTATGAGGGGTTTTGACCCAAAGTCAAAGTTTGAAGGATTAAGCTAAAAAAGGTAGGAATCACCCTCTAAGCAGGTTTAGAAAAGGGTTTAGGAAAAGCTAGAAGAGGTTAGGGCTTTCTGGAAGATTTCTAATGTTTTAGGATTTAAATAAATATTTTATTTATTTAAAAGATTTTTGGTCAATTTATTAATTAATAATTAATAAATAGAGGAAAATCACTCAAACATGATTTAAATGATTTGGGGAGGGATTCTTTAATTAAAGATGTTTAAATAAAATAGGAGAAGGGATTAATGACATAAAAATTTAATTAATTAATTAATGATGATGTCATCATGGTTTTTGGAAAATAAAAATACTTTTATTTACTAATGGATTTTTAGGTGTCTACAATTGGAATCGTCAACATCATCATATTGAACCTTTGAACACCAACACTAACCGCTATCAACTAAGAAAAATAGATTGCAAATATCTAAATCACAAAAAAATTGAGTTGAGCACACACATCAATGTCCCAAACACACTCACTAGATCCAAAAAGAAAAATATTGCAACACGGAGCACTATGGATCAATATACTATCACAATGCCACCACTAAACAAATGAAAAAGAAGTCTCAACACAAAAACCCATAACTCACTCAAATATTTATGCGAACCTAGGAAAAATTAATTGAATCAACTACAAACATCCCACAATGAAACACACACATTTGCATATTCTGATAATCAATATACATACCACATTAAACCAATGAACTCACTAAAATTCTTAGGAACACTATCACAAATAGAGAAATATGTTGACAACACACCTCTCAAATATGTGACAACACATCTCATTGTTAGAATAACTGAGAGGGGGGTGAATCAGTTATCCACAGACCCAAATACAAAATGTAAAACTTCAAAACAAATTCAGCTTATTCTGCAGCTTGGTAAACAATAATACTAAATTGTTTGTGCTTTTACCGATTACCAGTTAATTGTTCATAGTGTTTACCAACCAAATCAGATATGCAATATGTAAAGTATGACAATCAAACAATCACCACAATAAACACATAACACAAAAGATTTAACATGAAAACCCTGTTAAGGGAAAAACCACCTGGGACAGGTAACCCAAAATATTTTCACTCTTCTGAAGTGAGCTCGATGAAGAGCCAACCCTGTTAAAGGTTACAAAACACATTGTAAGGTGTGACCTTGTTAGAGGATTTAACACTAACAATTATCATCCAACTAGTAGTCACCATGGGGTTGACAGGATAACAATGTACATTCTATCAATGACATATAAGACTTTCAAGTCTACTTCGTTAAGAGATTTTATTTGATTACAATGGTTAAACTGTAACAGCAGGTGATCTGAATACAATACAACTTGATTTGCAGATGTCCATATCTATTCTTAAGCTCATAAAATCCTCTGATCAATATTTCTATTTAGTTCATCAATATTCAATAACTTATTGTCCCTTGGTAAATACTTTGTGATGCTCGGTTAACTCTACAGTTTGGTTCTCCTTTAACCAATATGATTAGGCATGCATGAAGCTTGTTCACCTGATATCTCTGCAGTCTCCTTCCTCTGGCGTTAGTTTCACTATGAAACCCTAGTCTCTTAAATAAATAAGTAAACCATTTTCTTTTCATCCATCAGATTTTGCCTTAATCTCCTTCATTGATTTTGCCACTCAAACCTTCCTTGACAGATGTATTTCAATTCCATCCTTTAGATCTTCCTTGAATTTTGCTAGTCGTTGATCTCATAACAAATTTTATCTTTCCACCTCATAATCATACACTTTATAGCTCATCAATTTTGTCAGCTAAACTAATCATTTAGTTCTTTTGTCCATACTCGGTTAACAAAGAAATGTGTCGGTGAAAACAAGCTTGGTTGATACTATCACTCGGTATACACTACACTAGCTCAGTGTATACTGGAATGCTTCCTTAACCAACCACGGTGCTTTGTAACTGTATCATCTTAAAATGGAAGCACTTCCATGTTAAGAGAATTTATCCCTCCGAGTAAGTGGTTTGGGGTCATATTGGATGCCTTGAATTGATCTTTGCTTTGATCTGGCTTTCTCCCCACTTTCCATTTCTTTTCTGCTTCATTCTAGGTGAAATTAGGGTTAGGATCTTAAGGATTCTCCTGAATTTCCCTTTTTCATAGCTCTATTTCTAGGTAGGATTTAGAAATGGATCCTCCTAGCCTTCATCATGATAATCATAGGATTTTATGTCTATCATTGACATTTTGTTCTCTTCTGGCATCAATTCTAGGTTTTTGGGCATCCCCGGGACCTCCTCACTTGGTTCTGAGTCAACCTGGGACCAAGGTCAGGATCAAATTAGAACCTCACTAGGTCAGGGTCAACGTCAACTTTGACCCCTTTCTCCAAATTCTCAAGATCCTTAATCTTTGAGCTTCAGGCTTTCGGGAGATTTATTTTCCCGCTTCCGGGTCAGCCATTTCGGGTTTCAGGATGGTAAATCCTTTAATTGCATTTAATCTAGGTATATTTTCTAAAGGTGAGGACCTAATTGGGATTTAATTCTCCAAGGTGGCCCATCTAGAGGAGTGTGCCCTAGATCACTATAAAAGGAGGCCTTCCTCTCTCATTTTGATCATCAAGTTTTCATATCTCATCCTCAAGCAATTTCTCTCAAGCTCTCAAGGTGATCAAGAAAGCATCCATTCAAGCATTCAAGTCTTCTTCTCCATCCAAGCTCTCCATTCAAGATCAAGGATTCAAGCATTCAAGCCATTGAAGGGATTTGGTTCAAGCATTCAAGATTTATCATTCAAACCCTAGATCTAGCCATCATGATGGTGTGATCTTCCTTTAAGATCCTTTGTTCATCTTCAAGATCCATTTCATTCTCTTACCAAGGTGAATTCCAAGCATACAACCATGGAGGTTTAATTTACATTTATTATTGTGTTCAAGCTTTCATATCAATATACTTGTTTACATTTCAAATACAATTGCATCTCTATTAAATTGCATAGCTTCATTGTTAGATCCTTTTCTACTACTTGCTAGCATTCCTATTTCAATCTCAATATTAAGGTTGATTCCAAACTAGGGTTTGACCAAGGCAAACCCCCCATACAACAAAAACCCCCATTTTCTTGTAGGTACAGGTGCAGAATTTTAAATTTGAGAGCAGATTTGGATACCCTTTTTGGCAAACTTCTAGGATTTGTGAACAGAATTCGAATCAGACTTCAAATAAAGAATGTGGTATTTGACCTTTTATGAGGGTCAAACCCGAGCTGAGCCATCTTGAGGAAAGATTTTTGGGTTTTCTCTGTCTCGGCATTTCCAGTCCAGGACAGGTTTCAGATTTTCTCGAAATTGTACACAGACATCAGAATTCAACATTTTCCAGATCTACCCTAATTTGAGGTTAGTATTTATTATTTCAGATTTCCAAACATAATCCTCCTCCATATAGGGAAATATTGGATTTACTCTCTCTCTCTCTCTCTCTCTCTCTCTCTCTCTCTCTTCCATATTCATCCACAAATTGATTCGATTGTGTATTAACCTCTAGGTTGATCAAATCGAATCTCTTCTTTGGGGAATTCTAGTTTTGAGAATAGATCTCATATTTCCCCTTCTACATCTGAATAGTGGTGAATCTATTTTACCTCTATTCATTTTGGGGAACCCGACATACTTACTCTCCTTTTCTTTTGTGGAATTAGATGCCCTATTGTGTTAGATTTTAGATCCTTTCTTGCATTTAGTTTATGCTCTTACATTTTACATTTAAAAATAAAAATAAAAATTATATATTCAATAAAATCCAAAAATATTTCTTGCATTTTATTTTCTATGGCGATTGTTAAGATGCTTTGGTGTGTAGTTATGTTCTTCATTACTCTTCTTTTAGCATCTCTTTATCATACCTATGATGTTTATGAAAGTATTATTCATTTCATTATGTTGATGACCCTTCACCTAGCTCTTGCTTATGCTTTTGTGAAGTTGACCGACACTAGTCTGCCTACATTTAAAACTTTTGTTAGAGATTTATGTGGTAGCCTTATTCATCTTTTGGATTATGTGAAGAATTGGGTAGATGACACACCATCTCTTAATCTTCCTAATCCTCATCTGATCAATCCTAATCCTAATCCTATCAATCCTAATCTTAGTCCTAATCTTCCTATTTCAATACCTACTTCTCCATCTGTTAATCCTCGCTCTTCCCGTACTTATGATGGGATTCAAGCTATCATTCAGGATGTGGATGTACAAGATTTCTTTGATTTACCTTCTCCTCTGATTCATGATGATATTAAAGGAAAGGGTAAAGAAACTTCTTCAAAGCCTATTATTCCACCTTATACAACCTTTACTCATGAGCATGATAAACAATCACCTCCTGTAGAAGCTTTACATAATATGTATACTACTGGATATAATATGGTGACTAAACAAGGTTATAAAGGTTTAGGGCTAGGAGTTAATGAGCATGGTATTAGGTTTCCTGTTCATCTACCCCCTAAACCGAATATGTATGGTGTTGGGTGTTCAAAATCTCAAGTTAAGGTAGGTGATGCTAAACATCATCCTCCTCTCCCTGCGCCTATCCTAGATAACCCTAATACTCGACATGAAATTGCTAAGAAGGTATATGTTGAGCTAATGAATTCCAAGAAAGAAATCTTTAGACCTATGCCGATAGATGCTCTATACAAATATAAATGTCCTTTTCATTATAGTAACAAACACTTACTAGCTGATTGTAAACATTTCAAGGCATATGTTAGAGAAAGAGCTGCTTTAGGAATTATATCTCACTCTCATGCAGTTTTACAATTTCTTCATAATTTTGGTATAGGGGATTCCCCTCCTCTAGATATAATGTAAATTGTTCTTCTCCTCTTGTCTCATGACTGGGGGGGAAGAGGTGTATCTTCATCTAGTCTCCTAGGATCCATTAGGTCTTTTATTGGGGCTTAATTGGTATTCTTTCTCTTCTCTTTTTCTATAGTTTTGCATTATGTTTTTAATCATCCATAGAATCTATCCTTTCTTCTCAAGATATCTTTTCTAAGACATTTGTTTTGCAAAGGTATCCCTTGTCTCTATCTATAGGGGGCAAGGTACCTCTTTCTTTTTCTTTGTCTAGGGAGCAGCTTTCCTTAGCTTAGTGGTATTTGTTTATATTGCAATATTATTTCATCATATTGATAGATGTTTTGACTATGGATAATTTTCTTATATGAGAAGTTGTTGTCCTAGGTCGTCACCTCTTCTCTATGTTGCAAATTATGTTCCTTATATACTTTCACCCTTGCTTTGGTGTTAGAGTTGTTTCCCTCATTTCAAAGATTCCTCTTCCTCTTCCTTGTAGGGGGCTTGATGCTTGAATCTTTGTTCCCTCCTTTTTGAAGGTTGACATTTTATCTAAAGCACTCCTCTTTGGTGGGGGTCTTGTTGATAAGATCTCTTTCATTTTACGATCCTTTTTCTATGAGTGACATATCCTTTTCACGATTATCTCTACTCTTGGATGTAGGGGTCAATATTCCTCGCTAAGAATATGGTGTACATTATTGTAAATAGGATATCTCCTTGCATTGTGAAGTAGGTATCCTCTTCAATCTTTGTCCTATGTTGGGGGGCAAGGATGTCATTTCCTTCTGTCTTTCTGGGATTCACCGCTTTCCTTGGGTAAGCAGTATTTATCTATTATGTGATATCCAATCATACATGAAAATTATAGTTTGCATTGAGGATCTATGTCCTTGATAATAGCCTCTTTTGTTGTTTGACATTGGGTTTCCATAGTTGATATATCTCTCACCTTGGAAACTAAACAGTGTGCTATCCCTCATAAGGGTTACTTTCTTTTCACTTCTTGCATGATATCTCTTTACATTCATCTCTTCCATGACCTCATAGGAGTTGTGACCTTCTTGGATTGGACTGAGTGTTGTTTGTGGATATTGTCTTGATGCTGAAGAAGGCTTTATCCTTGTTCTTTTTCTTTCCTTAACATGACAAAATAGTATGTTTTTGCCATATTAAGGAGGGGGGCATATATAGGGCCTCCCTTGTACTATAGTTTTTTATTTTTACATGCTAAATCTTGGAAGGTAATGCACATAAGTTGCTAAATCCTAAAAAGACACGCATTTATATGCTAAATCTTCTAATGGTAATGCACATAAGTTGCTAAATGCTGAGGAGACATGCATTTTTCAAATTTTTCAATATGCTAAATCCGCTGAAGGTAACACACATAAGTTGCTAAATCCTGAAAAGACACGCAACTATATGCTAAATCTTCTGATGGTAACACACATAAGTTGCTAAATCATGAGGAGACACGCATTTCATATTCATAGTGATACAAGAAGGTGGATCTATGGGTATTCCAGAAGCTGTCAGAAGACGCATTGCAATTACAAGCATAGTTTTTGGGTGAACCTGTTGGGCTCTCCCTCCAGGGTGATTCATAGTAAGGTGGGCATCTTACTGGGTGAGGCAATCATTTTCTCCTTTCTCTCTTTTCTGCTTTCATGCTAGTAGGACAGGATCATGAAGCTATTTTATTTATAGTGTTGCTCTTGTCTTTCTTATGTAAACATTTATGCATTTATGATAGCTTTCCAAATATGATATTAGCATGAGGAATATTTCTTAGTGAGGTTTCTTATGCTAATTGATTTGGGTTATTTAGTATTAACCCTTGTTCTTTTGGTTTTATTGTTTCACACCCTCGTGTGTGTATGTTGAGTTAGAATCTTTAGTCTAGGGGCTTGTGCCCTTAGTTAAGTGTTATTTTATCTCTTTGCGAATCTACTTGGATCTCCTCTTTCTTCTCCTTTACCAAGAGTTTGCATCGAATCCATACTCTTGCTAAAGTGGGGGCTTAATGTATCATCTTAAAATGGAGGCACTTCCATATTAAGAGCATTTAGCCCTCTGAGTAAGTGGTTTGGGGTCATACTGGATGCCTTGAATTGATCTTTTCTTTGATCTAGCTTTCTCCCCACTTTCCACTTCTTTTCTGCTTCATTCTAGGTGAAATTAGGGTTAGGGTCTTAAGGATTCTCCTCAATTTCCATTTTTCATAGCTCTATTTCTAGGTAGGATTTAGAAATGGATCCTCCTAGCCTTTATCATGATAATCATAGGATTTTATGTCTATCACTGACATTCTATTATGTTCTGGCATCAATTCTAGGTTTCTAGGCATCCCCGGGACCTCTTGACTTAGTTCTGAGTCAACCTGGGACTAGGGTCAGGATCAAGTTAGAACCTTACTAGGTCAGGGTCAAGGTCCACCCTGACTAGGTTATGGTCAACCTTGACTTTGACCCCTTTCTCCAAATTCTCAAGATCCTTAATCTCTGGGCTTTGAGCTTTTGGGAGATTTATTTTCTCGCTTCCGGGTCGGCCATTTCGGGTTTTGGGATGGTAAATCCTTTAATTGCATTTAATCTAGGTATATTTTCTAAAGGTAAGGACCTAATTGGGATTTAATTCTCCAAGGTGGCCCATCTAGAGGAGTGTGCCCTAGATCACTATAAAAGGAGGCCTTCCTCTCTCATTTTGATCATCAAGTTTTCATATCTCATCCTCAAGCAATTTCTCTCAAGCTCTCAAGGTGATCAAGAAAGCATCCATTCAAGCATTCAAGTCTTCTTCTCCATCCAAGCTCTCCATTCAAGATCAAAGATTCAAGCATTCAAGCCATTGAAGGGATTTGGTTCAAGCATTCAAGATTTATCATTCAAACCCTAGATCTAGCCATCATGATGGTGTGATCTTCCTTTAAGATCCTTTGTTCATCTTCAAGATCCATTTCATTCTCTTACCAAGGTGAATTCCAAGCATACAACCATGGAGGTTTGATTTACATTTATTGTTGTGTTCAAGCTTTCATATCAATATACTTGTTTACATTTCAAATACAATTGCATCTCTATCAAATTGAATAGCTTCATTGTTAGATCCTTTTCTACTACTTGCTAGCATTCCTATTTCAATTTCAATATTAAGCTTGATTCCAAACTGGGGTTTGACCAAGGCAAACCCCCCATACAACAAAAACCCCCATTTTCTTGTAGGTACAAGTGCAGAATTTTAGATCTGAGAGTGGATTTAGATACCCTTTTCAGCAAACTTCTGGGATCTGCGAATAGAATTCAAATCAGGCTTCAAATAAATAATGTGGTATTTGACCTTTTATGAGGGTCAAACCCAAGCTGAGCCATCTTGAGGAAAGATTTTTGGATTTTCTCTGTCTCGGCATTTCCAGTCCAGGACAGGTTTCAGATTTTCTCAAAATTGTACACAGACATCAGAATTCAACATTTTCCAGATCTACCCTAATTTGAGGTTAGTATTTATTATTTCATATTTCCAAACATAATCCTCCTCCATATAGGGAAATATTGGATTTAATCTCTCTCTCTCTTCCATATTGATCCACAAATTGATTCAATTATGTATTAATCTCTAGGTTGATCAAATTGAATCTCTTCTTTGGGGAATTTGGGTTTTGAGAATAGATCTCATATTTCCCCTTCTACATCTGAAGAGTGGTGAATCCATTTTACCTCTATTCAGTAACATTTTGCTTCTATCTCCATAACAGATTAATGCAACATAATCAAGTCAAGAATATGAAGTTGTAGACTCATCAATGAGTTACCAAAATTATTCCTTATCCCCATCTATCATATCCATCTTCCTCAATGTAGATATCTCGGTTCTTCATCTTTCTCTTCTCTTTTACAGATGTGTAGATATTTGCAACTACCATGATAATTACTGTCAAAACTAGTTGACATCAATGATGACATAAATACTGATTTAATTATCTTACATAATCATTCAATGTTCAGTGATCTCTAATCACTTGTAGTTCTTCAATCAAGTTCTCAATCAGTTGTAGTTCATAAATCTCCCCCTTTGGCATTGATGGAAACTCAAGCAATATGAAGTGTACCATACACATACCAAACATGTATTCTACAACTTTGTAAGTGAATGTTGTAGCTTATTAAGCTCTCCCTAGCTTAATATGTTTAATCACTATGTTACATGATAGCATTGCAAGTGCAGACCTTCTTCTGCAAATATGAACTTTCTGATTCTCGGATTGTCTCTCCCTTAGATAGATGTTCCAGTAATCTCCTCAGTTATCATATTGTTTATCTCTCCCTTTGACAATAATGCCAAAGAAAAACATAAACATACAACTCTGTATTAGCCATGTGACCCTCTGTTGTTCGGTGCATACACTGTATCTTGGTATACTAATTATGCCACTGATTTCTCAAATCTTTCACAACCTTAGATAGAATCCAAAGTTTGAACTATGTTGCATCAACATGAATGATCTTTTGATAAGATTAGGCTGATGCAACCTCCAGATCACATTAATGACCTATAGATAGGGGACGGACCTCAAGTCTAGTCCTCAAATTTTCAAATGTATCCTTCGGTAGAGGCTTGGTAAATATGTCTGCAAGTTTCTCTTTAGATGTAACATATTCTAACTTTCTACTCCTGTACTTGTTGTCTTAAGTAGTGATATTTGATAGATATGTGCTTTGTTTTTTAATGCATCACTGGATTCTTTGAAATGTTTATTGAACTCGTGTTGTCACAATATGTAATCACCAGCTCAGTGATTACCTCATTCATCCCTTCCAACACTTGCTTGATATATGCAATATTTGAACAATTTGTAGCAACAACAACATACTCTGCTTTAGCTATAGACTGAGAAATACAAGACTGCTTCTTACTTGTCCAGGTAACAAGTCTTTTACTAAAGAAAAATGCTCCTCTGGTTGTGCTTTTTCTATCATCTACATTTCCATCCCAATCAGCATTGGTGTAGACTCTGAGTTCAAATTTTCCATCCTTAGGATACCATAGTCCATAGTCCTTTGTTTTCTTCAAGTATCTTAAGATTCTCTTTGTAGAAACCATGTGTGACTCCTTAGGATTTGCAGAAAATCTAGCAACAATCCCCACAACATGTGCAATATCTGGTCTACTATACACTAGATACATCAACTTACCAATCATAGATCAGTACAATGTCAGGTTCACCTCTATAGTTTCATCATCTTTAGTCAATTTGCAGCCTATGACCATTGGTGTTCTGACTGGTTTAGCATCTTCCATGCCAAATGTTCTTAGTATTTATTTGATATACTTGGATTGTGTGATGAATATCCCATCATTCTGTTGAATAACCTGCAGTCCTAGAAAGAAATTAATCTCTCCAAACATAGAAATTTCAAATTCTTTTCTCATCTCATCAGCAAATGATTTACATATGTGATCTTGTCCTCCAAAAATAATATCATCCACAAATATTTCAGCAATTAAAATAGTGTCATCAAACTCACCTTTCATATACAAATTATTGTTCTCACTAGTTCTAACAAAACCTATACTTAATTTTTGAAATGAGCTCTCCCGCTGCTCCTGTTGCTAGTTGTGCATAGGGCTCATGTGATCCCTATGCCTAGGGTTTCATCTGCTGAGGCTACTTCTCTTGCAGTTGACGCCCCTGCTTGTGGCCCATCCTCGGCTGCTCAGGGTCCTATGGAGAGTGTGGATGGCTCTTTATAGCCCGTTGCTACTGTGCCAGGAAAGGTTAGGTTCTCTAAGGTGGTCGATAATGTTGGCACTGTTGGCCCTTCTATGCCTATTGCTGACACTCTCAGAAGCTCTTCCTAGCTAAAGCTTGCTTCTTCTAGGCTACTGGCTTCTGGTCTTAATAGTGTCGCCCCTCTCTGAGTTTCAAACCCTCTTATCATCCCTCTAGATGACAAGGTTGTGAAAGAGATTGAAGCAACATTTTCAGATTTCATGGATCATTGTCTCATTTTTAGATTCAAGGGCTTTTGGCTAAGCCTCTCAGATTTGCATGCTTGGATTACTCACCAGTGGGAACCAATTATTTCAGGAATTGTTCACATTTTCCCTTTCACAAGGGGTTTTTTCATTGCCAAGTTTGAGATTCCAGCTGACAGGAAACTGATACTTTGTGATCACTTCTTTAGCTGGGACACTCGGTTCATGCTCATGATGAAGCCTTGGCACCCTGACTTTGATGCTTCAACAAAGACTTTCTCCAAGGTTCCCACTTGGGTGTGGCTCCCTAACCTCCCCCTTCACTTTTGGGTCAATTCTCTATTTGAGGCTGTGGGGGAGGCTCTTGGGGACTTTCTTTTGGCTGATGAGGATTCAGATGATATGTTTCATTCCACATACGCTAGGATTCTAGTCGATTTGGATTCCTCTAAGGGTCTCCCAAAAGAGATAAAGCTACAACATCCAAAAGGATCCTTGATTCAATCCTTGGATTATGAAGGTCTCCCCTTTAGATGTAGGAGATGTTTCAAAACTGGTCACTTAGCAGGTCAGTGTGGATTGGAAAATGTTAAAAAACTTGCTTCTTGGTGGAAGGGAGCCTCCTCCCATCATTATACTATTGTGAAGGCCTTGACTTCTTGAAGCTTTTCTTAGGTTATTTCTTCATCTTAGGAGAATTTTGAGGCCCTTTTGCCTCCAGTTTCTAACGCTGGCTCTCCCCCAGGTGATGTTTCCATCCTTGGTTCATCCAGTTCAGTTCCTACTATTCGGGGCTTTGTTGGTGGTGATGCATCTGCTCTTCCCACTATCTTTGCTTCGCTGGATCATGCTAGAATGGATGCCATAGATTTATCTCTTGATACTGATTCTAAGGATTTTGGTGGCCCTATCCTAGGACAACCTCTTGTTTCCCTATCTTCAGGTCCCTCGATTCTTGATTCAACATCTTGGTAGGATTTGGAAAAGAACGCGGAAGATGGGTGGACTTTTGTTAAAGGAAAAAAAAAGATCGAAACATCTACCCTCTTTCGATATGTCCCTTCGTTCTCAAAAGGAGAAGATATAATCTTTCTCTGTGGTTGGCAAGATTTTTCCTTGCTGTTCATTGGTAGTATCAGGGCTATTGATTCTAATTTGTATTATCTTCTTTGCAGTGGCTTGCTATGTCAGGGTCCCAGTCTCCTTCTTCTGGTACCATTTTACCTCTAGGTTGTGGGAGCCTGTTATAAAACCTGTTACAAGTAGTGGTTGTCGTTGCACCAAAAGATTGACCTGTTAATACTTGATACAACCACTAGACTTATAGAAGACACAGGAGGCTATTAAACCATGTCACAAATCCTAAGGGGAGCACTAAACATTTTTCCAACAATCTCCCCCTCAATGTTACTTGAGGGGATTTGAACCTATGACCAGGCTCTGATACCACTTGTTACAAGTAGTGGTTGTCATTGCACCAAAAGATCAACCTATTAATACCCAATACAACCACTAGACTTATAGAAGACACAGGAGGCTATTAAACCATGTCATGAATCCCGAGGGGAGCATTGAACATTTTTCCAAAAAAACCCTCGTTGTGGTCTTGATCTGTTCCTTTTTTGAGTGCTGATTTGAAAATATTTTGTTAGACCTAAATGTACAGGGTTTCAGGGCCCCTTCAAAACCTATTTTCCTCAATAAAAAATAAAACCTAGACTTAACAAATAAGTATGCAGCCTTTCATACCAGGCTCTCAATGCTTTCTTTAAACCATATAAAGCTTTATGTAATCTACATACCATATCTTTCTTGTCTGGATTAAAAAACCCTTCTGGTTGTTCTATGTAGACCTCCTCTTCAAGTATCCCATTTAGAAATGCAGACTTAACGTCCATTTGATAAACTTTAAACTTCTTATGTGCTACATAAGCTAGTAACATTCGAACTCCTTCTAGTCTAGCAATAGGTGCAAAGGTCTCACCATAATCAATTCCTTCCTCCTATGCATACCCCTTGCAAACTAGTCTGGCTTTATTCCTTGTAACCTCTCCATTTTCATTCAGCTTGTTTCTAAAAATCCTTTTAGTACCGATAACATTATTATCTTTAGGTCTAGGTTCTAAGGTCCATGTCTTATTTTTCTCTATTTTTTCAATCTCCTCAGTCATTGCATTTATCCATTCATCATTTTCTAGTGCAACCTTAACATTCTTTGGCTCAAACTCACAAACTAAGCATGTACCTTATCTTAACTTACTTCTTGTTTGCATGCCAGCTTGCTTGTCGCCAATTATTTTGTTCTCAAGATGATGTATCCTGACAAATCTTCCCAGTACATGATCTCTACTTTGTTGTTCATCCTGTTCATGCTCATTTTCTTGCTTGGTAGCCTCTTCCTGATCGTTGGTGTTCCTTTCCTATTCCTCGGTGTTGTTTTCCTGATGATTGGTTGACACAATCTACAGCTTCAGTAGGTACTCTGGATGTTCAATGTAAGTGAATCTACCATAATCTTTTGATTCCCTGATGCCCTCTTCACCATTCTTATCATCAAACTCATCAACCCTAACATTAGTACTTTCAATCATTTTATTAGTAACTCTATTTAGACACTTGTAAGCTTTGCTTTTAGTGGAATATCCAAGAAATATCCCTTCATCACCTTTTGAGTCAAACTTTCCATTTCTATCATATTTCAGAATAAAACATTTGCTACCAAATATTTTGAAGTAACTTAGAGTCGGTTTGTGACCAAACCATAACTCATAGGGTGTTTTGTTAATGTCCTTCTTCAATTGTAATTGGTTTAGAACATAAACAGTTGTACTAACTACTTCTCTACAATATGTCTGAGCCATATTCTTTTCTATCATGAGTGTCCTTGCACAATCAAAAATTGATCTATTCCTCCTTTCAACAATACCATTCTGTTGAGGTGTTCTCGGTGAAGAAACCTATCTTTTTATACCATGCTCATTACAATAGTTAGTAAATTCATCAGAAATAAATTCACCACCTCTATCAAATCTTAAGCATTTCAGTTCCTTTCCAGTTTCTTTCTCTACTTTTGCTTTATACCATTTAAACATTTTAAATGCCTCTGATTTTTCTTTTAAGAACATCACAGTCATCAATCTAGTATGATCATAAAAAAATAGAATGAAATACCTATCTCCATAGTAGCTTTGTGTTCTCATGGGACCACATAGGTCAGTGTGAACTAGCTCCAAAATTCTCTTTGTTGAGTAATATTTTCTCTTAAAACTAGATCTTGTCATCTTACCTTTTTGACATTGATAACACATTACATGATCCAACTTTGTTAGGCAAGGCAGACCTCTAACCCTTTTCTTCCTACTAATCTTGATCATGTTATCAAAGTTTACATGACATAACCTTTTATGCCATAACCATGCATCCTCATTTTTCATCATTAAACAAGAAGACTTATCATTATCAAGATAAAATAAGTTACCTTTTGTTTGTGCTCCTGTTCCAACAAGTTTTTCTCCTTCATCAAATATCTTCACTTTCTTGCTCTCAAAAGCTACATGGTGGCCTAAATTGTTAAGCTTTGCCACACTTAGAAAATTATAATTTAGTCCTTCTACCCAATAAGCATTTTCACATCTAATTTTATCATTTGTCAGTAGGGATCCCTTTCCTTTGACCATACAAGGTGTATCATTGCCCATTTTTATAGATCCTCCATTATATTGCTCAAGATGATCAAATTTTTCTTCATCACCAGTCATGTGATGGGTACAACCACTATCAATGATCCATGTATCATTTTTATTAACCTTAGAGATAAGTGTTGTCTCTACATACCTTTCTTCTTCCTCAGAATCATCCTTCATTGTAACAAACACTACTTCAACATCATCATCTGTGTCGGTCTTGGTATCATTCTCTTCAGCAATGTAACATACCTTTTTGCCTTTATCATTGTTGTCTTGGTTGTCCCTGTTGTAGTTTTGGTAACTCCTGTTGTTTCTCCTCCCATAGCTTCCTTCAGCAGATTGATCCTTATTTCTATCATCTTTTTTCTTGTTTGGGCATAGATAGCAGCAATATGACCAATTTCTTTGCAGTTAAAACATGCTAAAGGTAATTTACCTCTATATCTACCTTTACCTTTAGGTAACCTCCTAGCCACAAGAGATTCAAGCTCATCAAGCTCATCACCAGTATTACTATCATTATCATCATTATTAGTTCTACTACTAGATTTACCAATCTTCAGAGAAGTCATTAAAGCAGACTCAATAGACGGTACTACACTATTATCAAAGTTGTCCAATTCAAAAGTTGTTAGCTTACTGATCAGACTATCAAGAGTGAGAGAACTATTAGGTGCAGACCTCATTTCATGTATTGTAGATATTCTGATTGCATAAACCAGCAATAAGGTTCTCAAGATTTTACTTACCATTGTTTCTTCAGAAATGACACCACCAAATCTACTCAGGATTAAATTGGAAAAAAATTGAAATTTAATTTTTCAAATTTTACTATGTTTTAGTAAACTGCATTTTTGAGGGTCTTCGGTGCATTTCTGGGCAAAAGTGGTGTGTGGACTACATCAAACAGTTCACAAATCAGAGCTAGGACTAGAAAGTTATGCCTTCTCCAAGTAGACCCAATTTTTATATATAGTTTTTTTGATAAGTTTTGATAGTTTGAATAGTTTATTTGTAATAAATATTATGTTGGCTCTTCATTTGATTTCCAAGGGATTTTGATGACCCTTGGGATCCATTAGACTTGTATAAACTCTAATATTCAAATAGAATGGATCAGTTTTTGGTTTGCAATCCGGTTCTCAATTGTCGTATTGAATTCTACAATACTGCAGGTATCACACCAGGTATTGTAATCTAGTTTCATAAATCAGATCAGTGGTATCAGAGTGGGAATGCTCCTTTATACAAATTTACACAAGGTCTTCCTACCAAAGATTAGGATTGGATACACAAGATTTGTCAAAATACCCACCTTTGAGATGCACATGATCGAAGATGTTAGATGATGATGTTAAGAAGTTGGTCAAGGAAGCTTTAAATAAGCAACGAGAGGAGGTGATGAGTCAATTTTCATGCCTCCTAAAGAATAAAAAACCCTCTAAATCAGAAACATCATTTGGTGGAAATACCCCTTTCAAAGTGCAGGTCAATTTCGACATCCCAAATTTTGAAGGAAAGGTCGATTTTGAAGCTGTTGATAACTGGTTATCAAAGTTGGATAGATACTTTTCTATAAATAATTTCTTAGATGTAGAAAAGATAACATTTTCTCTCCTCAAAGCTGAAACCCATGTGAAATTAGCATGGGAAACCAAAGTCACAAATAAAGAACGAGAATCATTTGCTGAAGATGGTTTTGAAATTTCTCTTGATAAGAAGCCCACATGGGGAGAATTTGTGGAATACATAAAAGAAGCTTACCTTCCAGAGGATGTATATGAACAAAAATACATAGAGTGGAAGCTTCCTCAACAAAAGAGGGATCAGTTTGTTCAAGATTACACCAATACATTCCATTCACTTTCAACGAAACTCAGTATTGAGGATTAAGAGAAGCATCAAATTTTGAAATATCGAAGTGGACTTCACAGGTATATTCAAAAAAAGATGGAATTTTTGAATATTGAGACATTGGCAACTGCCTATAAATATGCTACAAAAATTGAAGATAAATTCAAGCAGAAAGGGAAGAGGGACTACTTTTCAAGCAACAAGCCAAGGGTTGAAGGTGGCAATAAATTTGTAGGAAAACAGGTGACCAAGGAACCTCATTCAAATTCATCCAAGAACACATGGTGGTTGTAGACATGAAAAAATTGGTCAAAGGCTTAAATCAATCAAAAAGTGCAATCAAATCATCAAAATAGCACGAAAAATCAATAAATGGGACAAAGGCAATTCAAATCAAAGGAAAATTCAATTAAATGATTAAATAAAGCTTGAAAAGGGGAAAAACACTATGAAATTGATTAAATTCAATTAATGACATAGTTGTTGAAAGCAAAAATCAAAATGAACCTCTTACCCTTCATGGCTAAATTTAATTACTTTAATTAATTAATAAATCATAATTTCCCTCAACAAAGCAAATTGGAGACAAAATGGACACAAATCACTCACTTTTGTTGAAATGGTCCAGCCTTTTGAAACCATTTAAATGATTGTCCCCTCCTTGTCCCCCCATTTATGGAAAAAGCAAAGCCAATTGACCTTACCCAAGCATAACCATGATCAACTCACTCTACCCCCTACCCTTGGGAAAATCCTATAAGTAGAAAGCATTTTGAAGCATTAAGGATCCATTCCATATCTTTGAATTGCAGCAAAGCTCTTGCAATTTGCATCCACGCCACACACTTGTCAATTTTAATAGCTTAATTACTTTGATCATAGTAGATTGTTCATCAAATAGAGCTAGAATTTGATTGAATAGATCTTAATTGCATATCATATAGCTTAATTCTCATCTTTAGAGTGTCACTAGTGAGGATCATAGCTGAGAGCCTCATTTACCACTTTATTTTAGAGATCCATGAGATGTTGATAGATTAATTGTGCATTGATTAGATTAGTTCTCACTCTAATTCTTTTTGTTCTTAGTTAATCTTGTAATTTCATGAAGGTGAATAATATCATCACACAAATGACGCCCACCGTGGGGCCTTGAGCCTCAAATACTAACAAATTTGTGATTTAAATCATCTTTGCATACGTTTTTGTCTGGTTTCCGTGTGTTTTCTACAGGAATTTTCTAAAGTCACGCCTACGGGAGATCTATTCACGCTTAGAATCCTTACAGTGTTGCTTCGGAAGCCTGATCTTACGCCTGTTAGCTGGAAACTCACGCTCAGAATGACAAAGCATTCAGCCTTTACGGCTTCAAATCACACCTAAATACAGGGAAGTATCACGTATCACTTATTTTCTATCGCATTAATTTCCTCTTTGCATTGGGCTTTACACTTAATATCACGCTTAAAGAGAAATTTTCTATCGCGTAGTAATTGAGATTATCATGCCTTTGATCGTTAATGTTACGCTTGTGATAATATCTTTATCACTTTAAAAGCTTTGGATGTCGCTTTGCATTGACTATTTGTCGTGGATTTAGGATTCTATTTATGCTTTGCATAATAGATTTACTGCCTGTACTATTATTAATGTCACTTGTGCACTGAAAGGTGTTGCGTGTAATCAATAAAGTCATGCCTCTGAGTGATTTATTCACGCTTATTAGATGGAGGATGTCGCTTGTGTTTAATTTTCTATTTTCACATTCAATTTGATAAAATTTGAAAATCTGACTCTCTGTGTTTGTTGTTAACCAGTAAATGAGCAGACATCCGAGAGTGAAAAAGCCAGAAAGTAGGTTCAACAAGGAGGGAAAAGCATTGGCAAAGACAATAAAGAAGGAGAATCAAGTGCATACAAAGGATGTCCTTGAATCCACACTAGATGAGGATGTCCAGGTATATGAGAAATATTTAGCTGTGATTAAAGCTTATAAGCAAAAATTTGTGTCTCTAAATTGGATTTATGAACCTTGAAATTAAAGCTTCTTTCATTAAAATCTTTTGATTGATTACATGCAAGTTTGGTTTCCCCTCATTGTGAATTGGTTGTGTTGGACTAACTTGTTGGAGGAGGGATTTGGAGCAAATTGCCAAGGTGAGTAAGTGAAAAATGAAAATCAGCAACTCAAAAATGCCCCTAGCCTTTTGCTAGCTACAAGGAAAGGTATTCTACTCAAACAAGCTTGCATTCCCTTAACTTGTGGCATTGTCATTTAAACCTAGCTTTAATAAGGAAGAAATTGAACCACACATTTCAATTCTAAGAACCTTCTTGTCAAGAGGTTGAAAAAGAACTAAGTGTTTGAAGTGTTTGAGAATCAAAAGGAAAGTTAGGGATATGCTCTTCACCTTCTTGGTGAAACAAACTCCCAAAAACTTTACTTAAAAATTCAAAATTTGCCTTACTTGCAAAATGAACATGCTAGAGATTTAGTGGGCTCGCCTCCCAAATTTGCCTTAGCGAGGCTAGTGAGAGGGACAACCCAAAGTGGGATACACTTTCTTTTGCCGCGAGAATCCGACCCACTATAAAATGAAACGCATGCATCCTTAATGGGGTGCATGACAAAGGAATTTTAATCTTCTCGAACTTCCTCTAGTAGTCTTTACGGATTGTGCAAAATCATGCCTCGGTGTGTTTGGGAAGCCCCTTAACATACTTGGGGGATGAGAGGTTTTAATTCATTTGAACGAAACATTTATTAAATCCCAGCTAAATTAGAAAGGCCACCTTATAGAGCCATGTTTACAAACCAATTTGACTCTAGGTAGGCTGTTTGGAATTCATTCTTGTGCTATACTTGTGAAAATGTTTGAGAATATACACATTAGTTGTTGTTTAGAGACATTTATGTGTGTGTTGCGTTTGTTTTCAATTTTCAAAACAAGAAATTTTCAAAAATATCTGATCAAAAGTTTTAAAAAATCTAAAAAATTATACCCTAGTTAGAGAAGTGTCGCCTGTACACAAAATACACTCGCCTGTCAGACTTTTAGTCACACCTATGACTTTCTTAAACATGCATATACACACTAAAGTCACACTCAGAGCCATTTGAGACACGCCTGGTTAAAACTGGAAACCCGCTTGGAAATAGTAAAGTGTCATCTAAGAACCTACAGAGTACCGCCTTCACCAAATCAGTATACACTTAGACAGGTTTCAGACATGCCTGAGATTGTTTTAGTCACACCTAGAAAACAAAAAGGTCAAATAGAGAGTACTTCCAGGAAGAATCAAAAAATTTTGGATATCAATTTGAATACCCTTTTTCGAGTTTTCACTGATCCAACTTACAGTCTGGTCAAAAATCCTATTTCGCATATCTGTCAATTTTTTGCAAAGGATTAGATCCAAGTAGTCTTAACGTGCATCCAAGGTTCATGCCTACATTCACTAGATCATATTACATCAAGAAAACCTTGCAAGCTGATGGGACTTATTTGAGACAAGAGCTCCCTTATCCCGGAGATGAAACTACTCCTAGAGTACCACAAAAGTCACCCGAACAAGAAAAAGAAGACAACATGATGTATCAAGTTAGTTTGGGTGGTAAGGATAATAGTGGCATTGATTTCACCAACCAAGTTAATGCCAATAGTGGAGGCAATGACATGAATAACCAGAGCAATATTAATAACCAAGGAAATACCAACAATGAAGGAGTAGATCCAAGTGCTCATGGAGTTAACCAAACTCATACTCAAAATAACACCGAACTAATGGCAGTAGATGCCACGGATGAAAAATTTAGTGAGGCTATCCAATGTCCTTATTTTAGAGAGCTCATGGAAAAGGCAATGGACCTAGATAGAGAAAAACATTTCATAGACTTAGCACAAAAAGGTCTCAAGCTTCCCCGTGACTTTGATGTCAACCAACTTAAAACACCAGAAGTTGAGGAAAGTACCTTAGACATCATGAACAAACAATTCAAGGCATTTCAAATGCAACTAGACAACATCAAGCAAAGTGGGTCTCCCAAGCCTTTCTCTATAGAAGCATTGTGCCCATTCCCATTTGATAAAAGCTTGGTTATGGTGCCATTCCCGATCAATGTGTTCCCTAAATATGACAAGTACGAAGGAACAACGGATCCTCAAGATCACTTACGGGAGTTTTGTGCATTGAGCTTAGAGTTCATGCATGATACCACATATTTAATGAGATTATTTCTACGAAGCTTAGGAGGCATGGCTATGGAGTGGTTTTCTAAGTTACCCTCCGACATTAAAACCTTTGAAGAGTTAGCATCAAAATTTTTGGCTCATTACTCATATAACATTAAACATGATGTCACGATGATAACGTTATGCAACACAAAACAAAAATATGGAGAGGCCTTCCTCACTTTTCTACAAAGGTGGAGGATAGTTTTTGCAAGATATCCTAGAAGTGTGCCTAAAAAAGAGAAGATGGATATCTTCATAAATAGTTTGAGTAATGAGTTAAACTACCGCTTACGAATGCAATGTCCAAAGACCTTCCAAGATCTAATTAAAAATGGAGTAACCACAAAGGAAGTGTTGGTCAAAAGTGGAGAACTCAAACTATACAAAGATAATAAGAACAACCCCAACAGTGGCAACAATGGTAACAATGGCAATAATCAGAAGAATCATAGGTTTAATAGTAACAGTCGTTAAAAGAATAACAATAAAGGAATTGTGAATGATGGAGTAGTTGAATCTAGCAGCTTGAAGGTGGTCCCCTTTGCTCTTACAAGGACACCTAATCAAGTGAACAATACCAATCAGAGCTCTAATGCACCATCCAACAACAATCACACCAACAATAGAAATCAAAGAGATAATTCAAGGAATACTAAATTTGATAAACGCTTGAGGCCAACCCCCACAAAGAACTTCACACCCTTGGGTGAACCCCTTGAAAAGGCATTAAAGGTTCTCCTAGCTAATAATGTCATTACTCTACCTGAAATTCAGCCTTACAAGCCAAATGATAAGCCTGGTTGGTGGAGTGCCAATACCCATTCTGAGTATCATAGAATTTGAGGACACACAACAAATGAATGTCTGCAATTAAAAAATGTAGTGCAAGATTTAATTGATAACGACATGATCACCGTTGACGGACCTCCCAATAATGAAGATCATATGGCATTCAAACAACCCTTTTACAAACATGATAAGGGAGAGTCATCAAATAACAAGAAGCAAAGTGCCAATAATCTCAACTTTGCGCCACCTTATGATCATATTGTTAATGCTATAATAGTTAATGAACAACCTCGAAAGGAAGCATCAAATGTCATTACAAGAGGGCAGAATTCTAGAATAACTTTACAAGGGATAGCTCCTCAAAGCACTAACATCCCACCATCCAATATTGTAGTCAAACAGTCTTCTACAGCAGCAAGGCCTTATAGTTTGGTTGATAAATTGCAACATACTCCAGCACAAATCTCTATCTTAGAATTATTGAAGTTGTCACCAAACCATAAGGAGATTTTGGAAAAAGCTCTAGGAGAGACACATGTTCCTACTAACTCAGAGATAGAAAGGTTTCAACATATGGTAGGTCATCTTGTAGCATCTCATTGTCTTTCATTTTTCGATCAAGATGACATGTCTATAACCCATCCTCAAAATCTACCATTGCATATAGAGGTCTTAATCGAAAGGCATAGAGTCAAAAGAGCTCTTATTGATGGAGGGGCTGGTCTCAACATTTGCACATTAAGTCTTGTCAAATCCTTAGGTCTATCTGAGTCTTGCATTGAACCTACAAAGAAAATCACCATTAAAGCTTATGATGAAGCTGAAAGAGCTTCTAAGGGCATGATTGTATTGCCCATCCAAGTGGGACCTGTCAAGAAGGACACCAATTGCCAAGTGATGGACATGAAATTAACTTATAATATTTTGTTGGGTAGACCATGGATTCATGAGATGCAAGCAGGCCCATCCACGTACCACCAATGCATAAAATTTTCGTACATGGGTGAAGAAATCATAGTTGGAGGAGACTCTAACCTGTTCCAATATTGCAATGCACTCAAACCTCCTCATGAGTTATACATTCCACATAACCGAGAAGGAATTATTCAAGAAACCACAATTGAAGATGTTAAAATGAAGGAACTAACAATAAATGTTACTCCACACCCTCCTCAAGCTAGCTCAGCGACATCAACTAAGGGAAAGGAAAAAGTGAGCTACGAGGGCCCAAATGCAATGAAAAGTTCATACATAGCACCTAAATTGGAAATAGTAATCTATAAACCTACCAAAGAAGAAAAGGAAAAAGCCAAGAAAGATCGTTACCAACACGAGTGAAATGATGAACAACTTTGAAAAACAATGCAAGATTAGTTCAAAAGGGATAGGGGAATATTCTGTTTCTCTATTTGACATGCCCACATCTCCAAAATCACATGGTAAACCATCAAAAGAACATAAGTATAATTCCTATTTTGTAAGGGAAGATAACAAAGTAGCATGGGATAAGGAAGAAGATGACGTCCTTCAATGGCTTTACCATGATGACGAAGATACTTCCAACACTCCCATGGAAAGAATTCAGCATGTAAAAATACAAACTGAGCAATATGGAAAAGGCTTTGATATAATGCAAAAGATGGGATACAAGGGAAGAGGACCCTTAGGCCAAAGAAATAGGGGATTATTGGAACCTATAGAACCTATTTGGAGGGCAAGTCATGAAAAATCTGGAGTAGGTTTTCAATGCAAAGGAGAAAGTTCAAGCCCAATGCAAGATTTTTATCCTCACATAAATGCCTTAGAATCCGAAGGAGATAGTGATGATTCTCGAGATTATGAATGGGATAATTTATCGGATGAATCATGTCATGACAAGGAAGTGATTGCTATACATACTTATGCAAAAATTCCAAGGCAAGAAGCTCAAATTAGTGAAGAACCTCCTATTCAAAGGCCTAATATCGAGCAAGTACCTACCAATGGAGCATGGATAGAAACATTTTGGATACCTTTAGAGGAGGGAGATTCAAACGTTAGTTTTAACCCACTTGTGGCTTTTCCCATGTTGTTTCCCGTAGAGGTTGACGAGGACTCGAGTGAAGGGGACTTTGATCCTTCTTCCATGGATCATCTTGAGGAAGCGCACGTCATAGATCTAAATGATACAATGTATGAACCCTCAAATGAAGTCATGTCCATAATGCCTATTGATGACATTTTACCCAATGAACCCTTACTTTTGATAAATCCACACCTCATTTATTGGGACCAAACCAAACCAAATGACCTACTTTACTTTTCCAATGACCAAGCAATGAATCACTACCTTAATGCAGTTAAACCCTCTTTCACCAATGAATTCAATACAGACATAATGATAGCAGTAGGGGTTCAATCTCTTAGTCAAAAGAAAAAAATTTAAAAAAATAGTAAAAAAATGAAAAGTTCTATTGTTGAAAACCCAACTGTGGCACCATTAGAACCAAAAAAAATAAAATTAAAAGATGTTTCTTTTGGTGAAAACCCAATTGTGGCACCAAAAGAAGAGAGATTGGACACTTTGCCTGAACATGAAGAGGAAAGGTCACCTATACTCATAGAGCCAACGAAAAAGGTCAATATTAGGACAGAATTAGATCCAAAGTTCATACACTTGGCAACATCACTCACACCTCTAGAAAGAGAAGACTTCATAAAATTCTTCCAAGAACAACAAGTAAACTTTGCATGGTCATATGCTGACATGCCTGGATTAGATCTTGACTTTATAATGCATCATCTGAATGTTCGACCAGGGGTTAAACCCGTTAAGCAAAGGTTGAGAAAAATGCACCCTCACATAGCTCTTTTGGTCAAGGCAGAATTGGAAAAATTGTTGAAAGTAGGGTTCATAAGAGCAATAGCATATGCCGAATGGATCTCCAACATTGTACCAATCACAAAGCATGATAAATCCATTCGTGTGTGTACAGATTTTAGAGATCTAAATCTTGCTTGCCCCAAAGATGATTTCCCACTTCCGAGCATAGATGCCATAGTGGATTTGACAGCAGGACACTCAATGTACTCAATAATGGATGGCTTTAGCGGGTATAATCAGATCAAAATTGCACCCGAAGACCAAGAAAAGATAGCATTTACTTTCCCTTGGGGTACTTTTTGTTGGAATGTCATGCCCTTCAGTCTTAAAAATGCCGGAGCCACATATCAAAGGGCCATGACAACTATCTTCCATGACATGATGCACACATTTTTAGAAGACTATGTGGATGATATATTGGCAAAATCCCACAAAAGAGAAGAACGCCTCCACATTTTGAAAAAGATATTTGTTAGGTTGGAGCAATTCAAGGTTAGATTAAACCCAAAGAAATGTGCCTTTGGAGTCCAATTCGAAAAGTTACTAGGTTATATAGTTTCCGCCAAAGGGATTGAAGTGGATCCCGAGAAAGTACAAGCTATAATGGACATGGAAATACCTAAGAATATCAGCCAAATGAGATCCTTGCAGGGCAAAATCCAATCCATATGAAGGTTTATCTCCCAATTGGCTGAAAAATGTCATTCTTTCACCAGGTTGCTACATAAGGATACTATATTTATATGGGATGCCGAATGTGATCAAGCTTTCACATTGCTGAAGACTTATTTGATAAATCCGCCCATTCTCATGTCACCAATCAAGGGAAAAGCATTACTTCTCTACATATCTGCTATGGAAAGATCCTTAGGGGTACTTTTGGCACAAGAGGATGAACAAGGAAAGGAAAGAGCTATCTACTATTTGAGTAGAATGTTGATAAAATATGAGCTTAATTACACATTTATGGAAAGAGCTTGTCTAGAAGTGGTGTTTGCATCTCAAAAGTTGAGACATTATATGTTGATGCATAAGGTCAAGTTGATTGCCAAGATAGACCCTCTCAAATATTTGTTAAGTAAAACAACCTTAATAGGTAGAATAGCTAAATGGGTGATGATATTGAGTGAATTTGACATCAAATATGTCGATAGAAAGGCAATCAAAGGACAAGTGATAGCAGATCATTTAGCTGAAAATCCCATGACTTCTACACAAACTATTCAAGTGGAATTTCTGGATTCCGCCATTATCAACATAGAGGCAAAAACGTGGAAGTTATACTTTGATGGATCCTATACTCAAGGAGGTTCTGGGGCCGGCATATTATTGGTAACTCCTCAAGGTTACACCATTCCCAAATCCTACAAGCTTATGTTTCCATGTACAAATAATATAGCAGAATATGAAGCACTAGTCATAGGCATCAAAATGGCCTTAGAATGGAATATAAAAGAGCTACAAATTTATGGAGATTCTCAACTCATCATTAATCAAGTCAACAATGAATATAACACTAAGGATGAAAAGTTGATGCCTTATAAGACTATGATTGATGGATGGAAGAAATACTTTGCATTGATAACCTTTGAACAGATTCCTAGAGAGAAAAATAGAGCAGCTAATGCCATGGCTACCTTGGCTTCTTTGTTACAAAAACCAAATCAAAATGAGAAGTATGAGTTCTTGGTGGAAGAGTTGGTAAAACCGACATTTGACCTCCCCGAAACCCAAATTGTTGCCCTCTTACATGGACATGACTCCCCTTGGTATGGACCTATATATACCTACCTTAAAGACCAAGTGCTACCCTTAGACCAAACCTATGCTCAAAAATGCAATTTCATACGCCAAGCCTCCCGTTATTTAATCCTTTCTGAAACATTGTATTGTAAGGGTCTAGACAAGACATTACTTAGGTGTTTAGAGGAAGAAGAGTATAAGTTAGCTTTACGAGAGGTTCATGAAGGCATTTGGGGGTCACACTCAAGCAGGTTAAATCTAGCTAAGAAAATCTTTCGCTTAGGGTATTTTTGGAAGACATTGGAAAATGATGCTTGCCACTTTGTGAAGATATGCAGCAAATGCCAATATCATGGCGATATGATATATGCATCGGCACAAGCATTACATCCATTTGTCACACCATGGCCTTTCTATCAATGGGGGTTTGATTTAATTGGTGTCATAAATCCACCTTCTTCAAATGGGCACAAACATATCATAACCGCAACAGAATATTTCACCAAGTGGGTTGAAGCAGTTCCATTGATAACGGCAACAGGAAAGCAAATTTCCATGTTTATCTTGAATCATATCATTTTCCGATATGGTATTCCTCATGCCATAATAACAGATAATGGAAAACAATTCAAGAATAAAGATGTTGATGAACTATGTGCTACATTTCATATCACTCACCATTCATCATCAATTTTTTACCCTCAGGGAAATGGGCAACCCAAAGCCACAAATAAGAATTTATTGAAGATCTTGAAAAGGTCGGTCAACAAATTAGGAAGGGATTGGCATATGCAAATTAATCCAGCATTATGGGCCTATAGAACCAGCATAAGAACACCCATCGGGGCCATGCCATTCTCACTAGTCTATGGGACTGAAGCAGTTCTACCATTAGAGGTTGAAATCCTGTCTTTACGAGTGTCGTTACAAGGATTGGTCATAGATGAAGACTATAGGGTTGCTAGACTTCAACAATTGGAGTTACTTGAAGAACATCAAACACAAGCTTATGAGCACCTGAAAGTGTACCAAAATAGAATCTCAAGGAACTATAATAAACATATCAAACTGAGAGTTTTTCAGGTAGGGGACTTGGTGTTGAGAGAGAATCCAAAGAATCAGGTTGAGAGGGAAAAGAAAGGCAAATGGGAGGCTAATTGGCTAGGCCCATTTATCATAATATCTTCATTTGGCACAGGAACCTATAAATTATCAAATTGTGACAGAGAGGAACTTCAAGAACCTATTAATAGTATTCATCTTAAAAGGTTCTATACATGAGGTAGATGAAAGAGTATAAAGAGTATCAGATGAGAGAGCATCCTATTTTATTGTACATAGTTCAAAAGAGATCTTGAAAACACCAAAAACATTTGAAAAGCACAAAAGGATAAAAACATTGAGAAAATTGAGCATGAAGAAAGGAAAAACATCCAAAATGATGTTGTCTTGGTGAAAACCTAGTAAATAGGTGCCTTGATGATAAAAAAAAAAAGAAAAAGAAAAATACAAAAAAATTGAAAAAGAAGAAAGTGCCTTGGTGAAGACCTAGTAAATAGGCACCTTGGTAGCAAAAAGAGAGAAAAAGCTTGCAAAAAAATAAAAATAAATAAATAAATAAAAATTAAAAAAAGAGCTTGATCCATCCAAAGGGTGAAAACTTGGTAAACAAGCACCTTTGGTTCCCTTCAGTTGGTCTTTCCTAGGTTGCATTTGTACATAATGCATCTCATCATCCCATTTGTCCAAACCTTCATTTCATCTGTCATTTGTACATAGTCCTAATAAAGCTTTGTAGCTTCATCATTTGCATTGCCCAAAGTTGTCAAAATGGGTATATTCAAACACTTGGGGGCAACGAAGAGCATATCACAAAGTTGGTACATAAAAAGGATTTAAACGAACAACATTCAGTCAGAGTCAAACAGAGAGAGAGCGAGATCCGAATTTCAGAAGAAAGAAGCATATTTTCGTAAACCTTTGATAGATATCATTGTTCATAAACCAAGAAATTGATTACCACAACAAAATCCTTAAGCCTTAATAGACTTTATTATTCGGGATTAAATAAAAATCAAACATCATTAATGATCAAGGTACTTGGAAATACTATTTGAAAATCAAGAAACAATGCAAAACACTTGAAAGATTCTTTTGAAAGTTGGTTAAAAATCTCTTTGCTTATATCGATGATTTATATCAAGTCTCTTTAGCTAATTGATGGTATTGGCAATGATAGAGATACAATATTTTATTGCCTTTGAGTGACTGTTTGGAGGAAGATTCATCGCCTTATGAGAAGTTGTCTAATGACATGGTCATCAAAGAACCATCGAGGACTATCCCATAAGTGGATGGATTGACCTTTTTTTGTTTATACAAATGGATCCCTTGGCTATTTAGATTTTCTATATCTTAATACCAAAAATCCACTTGCAACATTGAATCCGTTGACACCGGTATTCAAACTCCCATAGTTTGGTCATCCAACTAGTGAGGGTTGTACTAGTTCAAAAAAAGGAGGTTACCAAATGCGATAAAAAGCGGTATTCATATCATCATGTCAGTGGGCAGTGGTGATTGTACTTGCTTTCCGGTCCCAAATGCTCAATGATGAAAATTTATCCTCAAGGCATTTATTTGCTAAAAGCTAGTGACACTTAGGTTGCATTGCAAAGCATATTAGATTCATTGCATTATCTTGTTAGATTAATTGCATTGTCCTGTTTGATCAAATGCATGTGTTTATGGTTACTTTTCCAAGGGAATGAGGAGGTACATCAATAATCTTGGGTAGTTAAAACATTTATGCAAAAGGGGTTCAATAATAATGTTTGTTCTTGATAAAACACAATAAAGAAAATGAGATTATGTTTTGCATACACGCATTGAGCATTATTCATTATCCACATTTACAATGAAAAATCATCCATACATCATGTGCACTCATATAGTTAAGGATAAACTAGCATACATTGAAAAAAAAACAAAAACATAGGAACATACATGTGCATTTCCATTAAACATCTTACATCCATACATGAACAACAAAAGAGCATCACCAAATTCATACATCTTTGCATACATCTATATATATCATAAAATAAGATACTGCATTCATAGCATGAATTCAAGTAAATGCATAAATCAAACATCATATAGCTACATAAAAGATAATCTTATAATCAAATTCATCAAAGAGAATCAAGAAGTATATCATCATATATCATCATCAAAAAGGAGGATCCCATACATCAAATATGTCAAGGTATCATCAAAGTGATCTATCAAATGTTTCGATAAATGAGAATAACATAAAAGATGGACCAACAACATTGAGTAAATATGTCATCATATTGCTCAAGAGCCTGTAGCACCAGATCCATCTGGCCCTCTACTATCCTGTGGGGGAGGCGCCTGTGATGTACCCACTCCATCTTGCCTCTGAACAACCATGACAGATACAATTTGTTGTAATAAAGAGGCAACCTGGTCCAATCGACCCACAACAGTGGATATCTCTATCCTCATAGATTGTAAACCTCGCTCTAATCCATCCATGCGATCACCCTGTGCACCCTGTGGCTGTCGAGCTGGCGGAGGCATCTGTGGAGCTCCATCATCCTGCTGAGCATCATCCTGCTATACCTGATCCTGATGAGCCGTATCACCATCAGGCTACGCTAAGGCCACTCTCTGTAACTGTACCAAGGGATCTAATATCCCAGGAATCTGCCTAGCTGCATCAATCTGTGCATGTCACTGAGCTCTCTGATGTCTATGCACTATGTCCTGTCTATCTGCTCTAGGCCATCTAATAGCTACATCATCCTGTGCTCTATCCTATCTATCATGACCTTGATCTCATCTCACCTAACCTCCCCCTGCAGCAACCTGAGGATGTCTATGTCCTCAACCTCTCTGATGTCTACCACCTCTCTCACCATCACGACATCCAGGAATAGGCTCAGTCGGATTAGTAAACCGAGGAAACCTATGGCGAGACCACCAATCCGCATACTCATGTGACATCCTAGCATCAACCATACCAGGAAGTATCTCCCATCTGCAAATAGTCATACCCACAATCTGACCTAATGCAAACTGATAATCAATACATGGACCCCATAGAGAAATCTCTGCATGTACTCGAGCATATAATGCATTGCCCTGAGGCATATCCTGAATCTGCCCATACTGTCTCAAAACTCTACCAAAGTAGAAGCACTCAATAGTGGTAGGAGTGCGCCCAATCATCCAGCAAGGGGCAAACATATATGATAACTCATCACCATCCTCTCTCCAACGATCACAACCAAGATAAGGACGCCATATAACCTGACCCAGATCATCAATCTGACGTCGCCAGTAATCCAAATAACCCATATGATGCTGTATGACCATGCCTATATATAAGAAAGCATAGGGATATCCCCAAGGTCAAACTCTGTCAGAAATAGGCCTAGTAATGGGAAGATGTTCCCATATCCACAACTGTAGAACAATAACACCCCCTGATAATGATGCGCTACCCTGATAGACTACCTCATGTAAATCATGATACAACTGGGCCAAGACACAGGAACCCCAATCAAACCGTCAAGGATGAGCAAGTGAATCCTCTATAATCCAGCCCCAACCGACTGAAAAACTGCGACCTCACCGGTCAGGAAGAAGTAGACCGCCAATCAAGGCACCCAAAACTGCTGGTAATGTTGGAAAAGAGGCAAACTGAGGCCATGTAATAGTATCCCCATCTCCAATAGTGTTGTCCCTGAATACTCATCGGCAGATAGAGGAATCATATGCAGAGTCATAGTACACCAACTCACCCCTGCAAGGAATCCGCAATAATCGATACACGTCCTCTGGCATGATCGTCATCTCTCCATATGGCAAGTGGAATGTGTTGTGGTCGGAGTGCCATCGCTCCGCCACTGCAGTCAATAAACCATGGTTCAGCTGGAACCGTGGGAGATCAAGGAGGAAACTCAAACCACATCTCTCAATAACTCGGAACTCAGCTGCTGAAAGTCTCTGACCTAAGTCAATAACCCATGATGCAACTGAACGGACGTATAAAGTAGGATAATGATCCTGTTGGCAAAGTAAAGGAATAATATCAGTACATTATATCAAGGAATTATCTCAAGTCAATCAAAAGTATCAAGTAATCACACTAAAGTATCATCGTTCATTTCTCTGTATCCTGAGAACGAAGTGACAGTCTCAAATCATATTGGTTTTCACACTAATTGATTTATCCTATCAGTTAATATTCAAATCAGATTGACAAATCATATTCTAAAGTACTACTATCCTGATATCTAAACCAATGTTTTGTTGACAATCATAGACCTACACTAATTATCTGACTTTCTCATCAGGGGGTTATCAAATTGTTCATCAGATACGATCAACACATGTGTAAAAAGTACAAAAATTTTGCAAAAAATACATCAGGCGTGATTTTTATGCTGTCAGGCGACATTTTAACCTAGGTGTGACTTAATTTGGCCCTAAGCGACTTTATTATTCTGCCAAGCGACAAATTTTCTATACACGACAGTGAATTTGACACCGCGACAGAGAGTTTCCCTTAGGCGAGAGTTAAATGGTTAGGTTTCGGGTAGGCGATAACCTATTCGAGAATGGGTATTTTTCCCTGGGGCAAGGCGACAGTTTTTTCCTGCCAGGCGAGACTTAATTATCTTGTAGGCAAGAGAATATTACACAGAGGTGATAATAAAAATCATAGAAGCGACAGTAAAAGACCCTAGGCGACAATCAATTCTGTCCTAGGCGTGATTTCTCGAATGCAAAGCAACGATGAAACATGAAATTGTAATAAATGCTTAATAAATGATCAATAAATGCAAAATCAAAGTTCGTAATGACTTACTGGAGGCCCATAATCAGCAGGTCTCACATATCTCTGGCATCTCTCAAATCTATGCTCCCGAATCGCCACAACCATCTCGAAATCACTAGAGAATCAGAGCAAAATCACCAAGGGTAAAAAGTAAAAATGAATGGTAAAAGAGGGTTCTTAACCTATTTAAGGTATTTTTGACCTAATTTTGAACTTGAAATTAGCCATTGACTTCTCTTAGCATATCAAATCAAACCAGGGCATAATCATACATCGGGGGATATCATCAATAGTCAGAAACTAAAACATATTTGCTATATCAAATGTCAATAATCATTTTCAAATCACGCAATTCATATGTTTTAATTTCTGAGGGGGCAATAAGGGTATCAAATCAAAGTCACAATCATACATCATGAAATTAGTGGGGCATCATAAAATTTTTTGTATCAAGAGGCAGCAATCAATCACATAGGGAATCGCAATCAGGACATAAAGAATCTTTGAATCGGTGTTCTTCGCACATTGACTCAAAGAGGGGCATTTGTAGACACGTAAAATTGGTCAAAGGCTTAAATCAATCAAAAAGTGCAATCAAATCATCAAAATAGCACGTAAAATCAATAAATGGGACAAAGGCAATTCAAATCAAAGGAAAATTCAATTAAATGATTAAATGATTAAATAAAGCTTGAAAAGGGGAAAAACACTATGAAATTGATTAAATTCAATTAATGGCATAGTTGTTGAAAGCAAAAATCAAAATGAACCTCTTACCCTTCATGGCTAAATTTAATTACTTTAATTAATTAATAAATCATAATTTCCCTCAACAAAGCAAATTGGAGACAAAATGGACACAAATCACTCACTTTTGTTGAAATGGTCCAGCCTTTTGAAACCATTTAAATGATTGTCCCCTCCTTGTCCCCCCATTTATGGACAAAGCAAAGCCAATTGACCTTACCCAAGCATAACCATGATCAACTCACTCTACCCCCTACCCTTGGGAAAATCCTATAAGTAGAAAGCATTTTGAAGCATTAAGGATCCATTCCATATCTTTGAATTGCAGCAAAGCTCTTGCAATTTGTATCCACACCACACACTTGTCAATTTTAATAGCTTAATTACTTTGATCATAGTAGATTGTTCATCAAATAGAGCTAGAATTTTATTGAATATATCTTAATTGCATATCATATAGCTTAATTCTCATCTTTAGAGTGTCACTAGTGAGGATCATAGCTGAGAGCCTCATTTACCACTTTATTTTAGAGATCCATGAGATGTTGATAGATTGATTATGCATTGATTAGATTAGTTCTCACTCTAATTCTTGTTGTTCTTAGTTAATATTGTAATTTCATGAAGGTGAATAATATCATCACACAGTGGTCTACTAAAAAGACACAAACAAACACAGGCATGTGGTGTGAGATGCATAAGTCCCCAACCCATAACACAAAGGATTGTCGAAGTATTAAAAATTTGATGACAGAGATACGAGGAGAGGAAGTTGAACCTGAATCGTCACTAGTAAATAATTCTGAGAAAGAGGAGAATGATTCCATCATAGAAGAAAACCCATATGCCGTAGTTGGAACTGCTAAAGTATTGCCTCGTGAAGATGAAGAGAGACTTTTTCATTCACAGATGTGGGTTGATGGAAAGCCTCTACATTTTATTGTTGATAGTGGGAGTCAAAAGAGTTTGATCACTAGGGAGATAGTCAAAAGATTAAATCTGAAAGTGACAAGACACCCACAACCATACTCTATGGGATGGGTAAATGAGGGACAAGATATTTAAGTAAATCAACAGTGTTGTTTGCCATATTCAATCAAGCCTTTCAAGGATGAAGTGATATGTGATGTAGCACCATTGGATGTATGTGATGTCTTGCTGGGGCAGCCATACATGTATCAGAGGCATGGGGTGTATGAGTCTAGGCCACATAGTGTTACAATCAAGCTTGGTGGGAAGAGGTATCGAATACCAGAGGTATGTCCAACACAAGCTGCTTCTTTAATTAGTGCTAAACAATGTAAACACTTGAATGCTCAAAATGGAGCTTTTGTTCTACTCATGATTCACCCTGAACAAACAAAGTCAGTTGTTCTTAATACACATGCTAAGGTAACAAAAAATCAACAAAATCAGATGGAAATTTTTTTGAAAGAATATCATAGTGTGTTTAAACCACCAATGGGAGTACCAACACACTGTCAAGTGAAGCACTCTATTGATTTAATCCCAGGCACACCGCTACCACATGAGCCAATATATAGGAGGTCAGTTTTGGAAAATGATGAGATTAAGAGACAAATTCAAGAGTTGATTCAAAAAGGAACATTCGTCCAAGTGCTTCACCTTGTGGAAGTCCAATTGTCCTTGCTAAAAAGAAAGATGGGACATGAAGGCTTTGTATTGATTATAGAGCATTAAATAAAATCTTTGTTAAAAATAGATATATAATCCCTCGAATTGATGATTTGGTGGACCAACTTAGGGGGGCTAATTTCTTTACAAAAATTGACTTGAAGTCTGGATACCACCAAGTACCAATTGATCCAGCAGATGTGTGGAAGACTGCATTTAAATCTAAGGAAGGTTTGTTTGAATGGCTGGTCATGCCTTTTGGCCTAACAAATGCCCCAGCCACATTTAGGAGATTGATGAATGATGTGCTTATACCATTCATTGATTCTTTTGTGGTTGTTTATTTGGATGACATACTCATCTTTAGCAGAACTTGGTTTGAGCATTTGCAACATGTTGAACAAGTTCTTTCAACTTTGCAAAAACACAAACTTTATGCCAACATTGAGAAGTGTTCTTTTGGTATGAAAAGTATTCAATACTTAGGGTATATCATTGATACTGAGGGTGTTCATGTTGATTCAACAAAGATTCAAATAATCCGAGATTGGCCATCCCCTAAAAATTTCACAGGGCTTCGCAGCTTCTTGGGCTTAGCCAACTTCTATTGTAGATTTGTGTTTGGTTTCTCACACATATCATGGCCTCTTAATCAATCACTAAGGGGTGGAGCACAAGCAAAATTTCAGTGGACAGAGGCTAAGCAACAAGCATTTGAGGAGTTAAAGAAAAGACTATGTTCAGCACCAGTATTGGTCCTTCTAGATCTACACCAAGCATTTGAGATAGAAACATATGCATTTTATTATGCTCTTGGTGCGGTACTCATGCAACATGGGCATCCTGTTGCCTATCACAGTGAAACTTTTTCTGATACAGTACGTAGGTACCCCACCTATGATAAGGAGTTGTATGCCATTGTTCAGGCCTGCAAACAATGGAAACACTATATACTGGGAAAGGAAACTGTTATACATACAGACCATAAACCACTTCAATTCTCACAAACACAAGGGAAGCTACAGAATGACAGACATCAATGGTGGTCAACCTATCTATAACAATTTCACCTCAATATTCATTATAAAAAAGGAAGCAGTAACAAGGTGGTAGATTGTTTGAGTAGGCCTCCAATTGCAAGTTTGACAATAGTGTTAGATTCATGTGGTCATCAATCATTAACTTGGGAACAACTATATGGTACTAACCTTGATTTTGCTAACATCTATGGTAATTTGGTAGAAGGAAAGTCTGTCCTTGATTTTCACTTATAGGATGGGTTGCTTTGCCATAATGGTCACATATGTGTACCCACTGAGGAATGAAGGAAAATGATATGGGAAGCTCACTACAGTCGTGTTGCAGGACATTTTGGTATTGGTAAGACTACTGCTATCCTTCAAAAGTATTTCTATTGGCCAAAAATGAAGCAGGATATCATTTCATATATACAAGCTTGTGCAGCCTGTGCAATTGCAAAGCCAGCAAACCGTAAGTTGGGTCTATACTTACCATTAACTATTCCTAATAAGCCATGGCAATTTGTTTCAATGGATTTTACGTCTAGACTTCCAACTACCAGGCGTGGGCATGATTGTGTATATGTTGTGGTAGATAGGTTTTCTAAAATGGCTATCATGGTGGCATGTAAAAAGATGATTTCTGCAGAAGATACTGCCAAGATATTTTTTGAACATGTTTGGTTTCATTTTGGTTTTCCAAAAACCATTATTTCCGATAGGGATAGCAAGTTCATTAGCAAATTTTGGTTTGCACTATGGGCTAAAATGGACACCAAGTTGACAAAGTCCACAGCATTCCATCCCCAAACAGATGGGCAGAGAGAAGTGGTGAATCAAATGATTATTCATATTTTACAGATGTATCATTCCAAACATCCTCGCACATGGGATGAAAGCTTACCCTATGTGCAACACAGCTACAACCGTGCACTCCATAGTACTATAGGGCACAGTCCATTTGAGGTTACTCTTGGGTACCAACCATTGGCACCTATGGATGTAGCAATACCATCTCTACAATCTAATAGTCCATTGAATGGTGATAGGGAGGTAGATAAAGCATAAAAATTCATTGATAACATTAGACACCTCCAACAACCAGTTCATGAGATCTTGGAGCAGAGTAATCAGAAGTATAAGGAAAGGCATGATAAACATAGAACTCCTCATAAGTTTCAGATTGGTGACAAGGTATGGTTACATCTTCAGAAAGAGCACCTCCATGGACCAAATAGGAAGCTTCGTCCTCTTCATTATGGTCCATATACTATTGTGAAAAAAATTGGTGAGAATGCTTTTGAACTTAATTTTCCATCATTTTTGGGACTGCATCCAGTTTTCAATGTAGAATTGTTGAGACCCTATTTTCCTCCTTTGTTGGATATTTCCCAAGCTACTGAATACATTCAAGCTGCAGAGTTAAATCCATCTACTACTGTTCCAGTCCAATGTGACCATGTTACTGAAGTCATTTTAAAGACTTTGAGAAATCAGAATAGTCCTTTGTATCGGGTGGTTCGAGCTGGCCAGCATTCTCATCAAGGCAAGTGGTTTACTAAGGAACAAATTGAAGAACAATTTCCTCATCTGTTACAACAGATTAGTACAATGGGGCCCATTGCCTCTCAAGGGGGGAGGAATGCTCAGGATTAAATTGGAAAAAAATTGAAATTTAATTTTTCAAATTTTACTATGTTTTAGTAAACTTCATTTTTGAGGGTCTTTGGTGAATTTCTGGGCAAAAGTGGTGAGCGAAAATGCCAACTAGATGTTGTCATTTTTGAAATTTGACTCTAGCTCTTTTGAATACCTTTCCAACGCATCAAACGGTTCACAAATCGGAGCTAGGACTAGAAAGTTATGCCTTCTCCAAGTAGACCCAATTTTTATATATAGTTTTTTGATAATTTTTGATAGTTTGAATAGTTTATTTGTAATAAATATTATGATGGCTCTTCATTTCATTTCCAAGGGATTTTGATGACCCTTGGGATCTATCAGACTTGTATAAACTCAAATATTCAAATAGAATGGATCAGTTTTTGGTTTGCAATCTGGTTCTCAATTTTTGTATTGAATTCTACAATACTGTAGGTATCACACCAGGTATTGTAATCTGGTTTCATAAATCAGATCAAAATCCTCTGATAGCTTTAACTACTTCCTTTATTCTATTTGTATATTGCACTATGTTTTCTCCTTCTTTCATTTTCATATCATCAAATCTTCCTCTTAAACTTTCAGTTCTGGCTCTTCTGACATTTGCATCACCATTGTAAACTAGAGTAAGTTTGTCCCACATGTCCTTTGAGGTAGCACAATCTTTGACATCTTCAAATTCTGCATATGATAGAGCAGCAACAATCTCCATCATACTAATATTATGCTCATGTCTATCTCTCAATTGGTCAAGAGTCAAAGGTCTTGTAGGTGGTTCTAAGTAGCCATTATCCAATAGGGTGAGGGAAGAATTCCCAATTCCAGATATATGAAGTCTCATTCGGCTTTGCCATATTGTGAAGTTGTCCTTGTTCAGCTTTGGCACTTCCCTCGTATATATTTTGTGATCTTTGTGCTGAAGTCCTTAAAACTCTATTCCAAGCAACCAAGTATCTCTGATACCAATTGTTAGAATAACTGAGAGGGGGGTGAATCAATTATCCACAGTCCCAAATACAAAATTTAAAACTTCAAAATAAATTCAACTTATTCTGCAGCTCGTTAAACAATAATACTAAATTTTCTGTGCTTTTATCGATTACCAGTTAATTGTTCATAGTGATTACTGACCAAATCAGATATGCAATATGTAAAGTATGACAATCAAACAATCACCACAATAAACACATAACACAAAAGATTTAACGTGGAAACCCTATTAAGGGAAAAACCACCTGGGACCGATAACCCAAAATATTTTCACTCTTCTGAAGTGAGCTCGGTGAAGAGCCAACCCTGTTAAAGGTTACAAAAGACACTGTAAGGTGTGACCTTGTTAGAGGATTTAACACTAACAGTTATTGTCCAACCAGCATTCACTATGGGGTTGATAGGATAACAATGTACATTCTATGAATGACATATAAGACTTTCAAGTCTACTCGGTTAAGAGATTTTATCTAATTACAATGGTTAAACTATAACAATAAGTGATCTGAATACAATACAACTTGATTTGCAGATGTGCAGATCTATTCTTAAGCTCATAAAATCCTTTGATCAATATTTCTATTTAGTTCATCATTATTCAATAACTTACTATCCCTCCATACTTACTATCCCTGGTAAATACTCTGTGACGCTCATTTAACTCTGCAGTTTGGTTCTCCTTTAACTAGTGTGATCAGGCATGCATGAAGCTTGTTCACGTGATATCTCTGCAGTCTCCTTCCTTTGCCGTTAGTTTCACTGTGAAACCTTAGTCTCTTAAATAGACAAGTAAACCATTTTCTTTTCATCCATCAGATTTTTTCGCTTAATCTCCTTCGTTGATTTTGCTGCTTAAACCTTCCTCAGAAGATGTGTTTCAATTCTGTCCTTTAGATCTTCCTTGAATTTTGCTAGCCATTGATCTCATAAAAAACTTTATCTTTCCACCTCGTAATCATACACTTTACAGCTCATCAATTTTGTCGACTAAACTAATCATTTAGTTCTTTTGTCCATACTCGATTAACAAAGAAATGCATTGGTGAACACAAGCTCAGTTGATACTGTCACTCGGTATACACTACACTAGCTCGGTGTATACTGGAATGCTTCATTAACCAACCACACTGCTTTGGAACATTTTGCTTCTATCTCCATAACAGATTGATGCAACATAATCAAGTCAACAATATGAAGTCATAGACTCATCAATGAGTTACCAAAAGTATTCCTTATCCTCATCTGTCATATCCATCTTCCTCAATGTAGATATCTCGGTTCTTCATCTTTCTCTTCTCTTTTACAAATGTGTAGATATTTTCAACTACCATGATAAGTATTGCCAAAAGTATTTGACATTAATGACAACATAAAGACTGATTCAATTATCTTACATAACCATTCAATGCTCGGTGATCTCTAATCACTTGTAGTTCTTCAATTAGGTTCTCAATCAGTTGTAGCTCATCACTCATAAGCACATATTTGCACATTATTCCAACAAGAACTTATATCTATTATTTGTTAATATTCTGTGTAGCCATGTTTAGAAGTGAGCTCACTTATATGGTAGTATGATTGATTGTTAAAGGAGTAATAAATGGAATGATGATTGTTATTTTGGACTAATTTTTAGGTCAATAAAGAAATTTTGGGGATTAATAGGTATTTCCTTAGTAAAATTGGAGTCACCAAGATATATTTGTGAATTTGATGGTTCAAGTGAACTCCTAGGACTTGATCAAGAATAGATGCCAAGAGACATTAACTCGCCCTCCTTCTAGAGCACCATAGATGTTGTTTTTTAAATGTGTGCAACTAACAATCAAGAGATGGACAACCATCTCTTCTATTGAAAGGATATTTGAATAAATAATCCAAAGGGGCCTATTTATAACTCCTATGAGGCTTAATGATGATAAAGTCAGATCTTGTGATTACGGGTTCTTACTCTAAAGAGATAGAGATAAATAGTTCTCACAAGAGTTGACATATCTAATACATTATATTCATGAAAGAAAACACAAATACACATTTTATGACTTATAATGAAAAATCATTTATCATAAAAATAAAATCGTATATTAAAAGTAGCCTACTCAAATTTATATATGAAATAACTACAAATTATGTGGCACGAAATTAAAACCTATTCATACTCACTTGAAAAAAGAATTAAAAAAACTATAGGATTATAAGAGATAAGCCTATGTAGTTTCATGAAGAAAACTTGTCTTCCAAGATGAACAAACTAGCAATTAATTGATCCCTTCCTTTGATGGTTGTTGCATAATTGAAACAAAAGATGTTTCTATCTTCACAAGGTAAGTCAATTACAAGAAGTCTAGACCACCGTTCATCACATACATGTAGAGATCCAAACACTAACACTTGACATGATGTTAATATAGGATTTTGTTGTATTCATTGAAATGAACTTATTATATGAGGACAAGGAAAGTTGTCTTGCAAGATAAACAAACTACCAATTAATCAGTCCCTTCCTAAATTTTTTGTTGTATAATTGAAAGAAAAGAAGTTGCTATCTCCAAAAGATAAGTCGCTTACAAGAATTCTAGACCATCAATCATCACATGCATGTACAAATCCAAGACAAACACTCAACAAGATGTCAAAAGTTTATTACACTAGGACAAGAAAACCCTTATTGCATGAGGACAAAATTCTTTATGTTGCAAGATAAATAAACTACCAATTACTCAATCCCTTCCTTAAATTGTTGTTGCATAATTGAAACAAAAGAAGTTGCTATCTCCAAAAATAAATCAACTACAAGAGTTCTACACCTCTAATCATCACATACATGCACAAATCAAAACACTAACATTTGATAAGATGTCAAAAGTATTTTTATTTTATTTTGTATTCACTAAAATGAACTTATTATTTGAGGGCAAGAAAATTCTTATGACATAAAGACAAGAAAATTTGCTTTGCGAGATAAACAAACTAGCAATTTAATCAATCTTTCCCTTAAATTGTTGCATATTGAAACAAAAGAAGACGATAAGTTGATTAGAAAAATTCTAGACTATCAATTGTCACATGCATGCCCACATCCAAACACTAGAGTTGTCAATTGTATTTTGTATTTATTGAAATGAAATTATTACATAAGGACAAGAAAGTTTGTCTTACAAGATGAACAAACTACCAATTAGTCAATCCCTTTCTTAAAATGTTATTTACACGAAAGCAAGAAAACCTTTAAGACAACCTTCTATATTATTCAACGACAAAAAAATACATTATCTTATCTACACATAAACAATTTGATAATTAGACTCTACTAAAAACCCTAAAAAAGAACTCTTTAACTCTCCATACATCCAAATGAATACAATTCCTTTCTTGAGATTCTCACCTCATGAATTACACCTCTTACAAAGGAAAATCCTGTACATTCCATTCTAGATTTCTAGAAGCTTTTTCTTGATCCATTGTGTACATTCTTCAGTTCAGTACAGCCAATTTGGTGAGAATGAGCCCATATCAGTAAGTACCGATTAAACCCTATTTGTCAGATGATCACCCTAGAATCATGGTGTTTGCGGTCATGGTCTTGTACTAATGAAATCATAATCTAGCGCCCATATCACTAAGTACCAATTAAATCTATAGCCCATATCATTAAGTACCAATTAAATCCTATTCGTCAGATGATCTCCCTGGATTCGTGCAGTTTGTACGTATGGCCTTGGATTGACCAAATATTAAATGCAATAACTGTTTCACGAATTCAAAGCTCGCATTACAATGTTGTGTACATCGTTAAATTTTCTATACCCCTGGTTAGTCTATACCCACGAACTTAAAGCTCCATGCCAACATGACACAACCTGGGTTAGTCTTCTCTGAGTGAATAATCTAGCATACCTTCATTCTCGTGTTTCCTTGATTGATGTCTTTAATTTAAATCATCATGCCACCTTTAATATTTTTTAATAGACTTTTCCTTCACTTTAAATTTTACAACATGAAATAATAGGGTTTTCTTATTTGTTTTTTGGAGGTAAATTTGTTGTTTTCTTCAATTCACCACCATAAAGTGATTGCATACTTTTTAGTGGTCCATTCCCTTAACACTTGAACACATATGCAAAGACAAATTTATCATTAGTTTCTTATGATACAATCTAAACAAAAAAAATTGATTTAAAAGCTTCAAAATATATGAGAATCAAATAAAAGAATGATTTAACAACATGTCTTGGAGTCTCTAAAATAATTTCGAGATAACATAAATTAAAATCAAAAGTTTTCTTTAAGATAAGACTAATATTAAAACTTTTAGCTTTTTAATCAATTGTAGATGATGGAAAGATCTTAGGAGATCTTAGTGAAGATTTTCAAACCATCAAACTTACTAATTTCTCATAACATCTGTCTTGTGACTATATTGCATTTCAATGTCATCAAATTTCCACAATCTATGAGATTAATTCTATTTATTTCTGAATTTTGTTGTGTAAGTTTTTTGTACATCAACATTTAGAACAACAATTTGTTTAATCCATCATTTAAATATTAGAAAGCTTATGAAGGTGAGAAATAATCATTGTTGAAGACTGCATATGATTTAAAAGAGAGAGAGAAAGGCGAGAGGAGAGGTTAAAAGAATTGGAAAGACAAAAAAAAGAGATTTTTTTTATTAACAAGAGAGAGGAGCTGAAAATTTAAATTTAAACATAAAAATGAATAAAAGAAAAGGTTTATAATTAAATAGATCTATAATTGTTTAAGCTAATAAGAATTTTTTTTTAAAAATTAAATAATTGAGAGTTTACAAGCTGATACAATCAAAAAGAAGTGGGAGGCAAGCCTACCACCACCAACAAAGGTCCAATACAAAAAACCAGCACAAAAAAATGTGCACCAACGAACAAAACTATTCTAGAATATCATCCTGATCATCAATCCATGCTGTCCATCCAAGCTCACCCTCCATCCATACGATTTTTTTCTGATCCAGAATCTGAGAGAAGAATTACAGGCATTGACTTACAATGCAGCGGTTGCTGCTTCTATTTGTAATAGCAAGATCTTGTGTTCGATTCTTGAAATGAGGTGCTTGTGTTGATTCCCGAAATGGGAGCTTAAATAAATTTAATATAAAAAAAAAAATATTGACACAATAAGAAAAATTTAATAAAGAATGACAATAACAAAATAGACTTAAATTAAATTTAAATTACTTACGAAAATCATCTTTTAAGTTATCCAAAAAGATAATTAAATTAGATAAAGGTACCTACACTATTGCTTTTCCTTGACCCATCAAAATGAAGTTAACTAACTCTCCCATGCAATATTTAATGCTCATTGATCTTCTTCACATGCTTTTGCATGGTCTCTTGCACCATGTCTATTAGAGAAAACTCCCTCATGCAATACTTAACACTTATTGATCTTCTTCACATGTTTTGCATGGTCTCTTGCACTATGTCTATTAAGAAAATGACTCCCCCATGCAATACTTAATGTCTATTGATCTTCTTCACATGCTTTTACATGGTCTCTTGCATTATATGTATTTAAAAAATGATTATTCTTTATTATATTTAAAAGCGAAATGAAGAAATCCCTTTAAATACAAAGGACAAGTCATTGGAAATAAACATTTTCCCAAATCTTAATTCATATAAATATGGAAGAAATGATATAATTGAAAGCTTGAACCAAGAACATTCTTTAGACCCTCTTCCTAGCATCAAATTGTATCCTCTTTGGGTGATCCTAGTCTATTGTTAGGTGAATCCGCTCCAGTTTGGGGGAATCCATCCTAACATGCTTGTGTCTGTCCTACACCTGGTTTGGTCATCTTCCTCATTGGGCGAATACACTCGTCTTTGGGCAATCAAATCCGTTCCTAGATAGGCGAATACACACTATTTTCAGGCAAATACGCTAGGGGGTCCTTTTCTCCATACTGTCCTCAATTATTAAGGTGAATAAGCTCGGTCTGTAGGTGATTTCATCGTATCATTCAATCTCCATCACGATTCATCAATTGTGGTCATTTACATCCAAATAGGCTAATCTTGCTCTATGTTTCGGTGAATGCCTTTCGTGTTGGGCAAGTATATTCCCTATACATTTGATAGCTCGGGATTCCTCTTTAACTCTTGGTAAGCATTATCCTAACACGAACTATCATATTAGTAATTTCTTAGGAAATTTGTTTATTTTATCTCAAGAGAAAGGTATATCTTGTCTATAGCATCTTAGTTACAATTTGAGTATTGGATTATCAAGCATCTAATTATCAGCTATCAATTATCTTTGGTTTATTGTTTCACTTGGGCTTGTAGTCATCATTTTCATTTAAAGCAAGTACCCAAACTTCCATGCTAATCACAAGTAGGACAAGAAGGTCATGGAAGAATAACAACCTCAAAAATTTAGCATCAAGGTTTCCCTAGGTAGAGAGAACCTTACCATCCAAACATGTATGTGGGATCCTCACATCTTGCTCCTCCTCAAGACTTAGTTGTCACTGGGGATGAGATGGTCTCTCAGACTAACTTGACCCCTACTCTACATGTGTTCCTAGACAAGCCTACTAATATCGACATAGAAGGACACCTTATTGACATGTATAAAGATGCCATCCTAGCTAATCTTCTCATGCACATTGCAAAATACCCATAAGGATTTGATGCCAAACAATTAGCCAAAATAGCTAGACCATCCACTTGTTAATCCCCTCACAAGAATCCAAGGGGCCCTTTATTTGAGCATGCCAAGGTGGGTGCTATTGGAACAACTCATAACAAGTTTGGAGAAGAGCATTGATAATAATGGAAAATTGAAAAAATTTTTGCCAGGAGACTATATAAATAAATTATAATATATTATGATTTATTTATTAGTTCAATATAATATTTTTGATGAATAGTGCCTTTTCTATTAATTGAATATAAAAGTTACATTTTCACAAAAAAGGGGTCCGGGGATATAAAAATCACCCCGCGAAAGTCCACATGGCATAAAGCCAGAAACAACAACAGAAACTAGAAACTATTAAAAAAAAAGAGCATAAAGCCATCAGGCTGCAAGAGCAATGCCAACAGATTAATTTTATTTTAATGTAATCATGTTAAATAAGTTAATATTATATTAGCTTTTTATATTATCTAATTATTTTATAATATTTTAATTATTATATTAATTTTATTTAAGTTTAGGTTTAAGTGTTTCTTAAGGGATAGGGTTATGGTTAGGTTTTAATATTAGAGAAAAAACTTAACAAATATCAAATGACCAATTTAATAAAGTAAAATTTCTTTTTAAAGATACAAAATGAAAATATGTTGTTGACATATGGTTTCCATAGTCTATAATGTTGAAATGTAAGGATTTTAGCTATCTTGAATTTAGTCAAAAAAGGATGGAATGAAATCTTCTAGGGTTTTGTGTTTCATATTGTTTGTCTGAATCCTTTCACCTGTGTGTTGTCATACCACATTTACTACTAGAATTTAGGTTTTATTATGGCTCCAATCAACTTTAGCACAATAGTTGATGTTGGTGTTGGAGTTTTGACAACAAACGACCATGTATCCTCTAAACAAGTGACCTCACAAGTTTGTTCTGAAGGTGTTTACTAAGGTATGTCATCTAGCACTCCTGATGTTGTTTTACCTTTGTAGGACTATGATAGTGCCTGTGAGGCTTGAAAAATTTACTTTGATTGGTTATTTTGTGGGGAGGGTTCCACCTAAAAACATGCATTGTGAGTGGGTTTCCAAAGCCTAGGCCCCTCATGGGGTCCAACTTGATGGCATCCAAAATCTCACCAAGGGTTTCCCTTTGTTTCATTTTTCCAATCCTACCCATGTTGAGGCTATCCTCAAGAATGGGTCATGAATTGTGAGGTCATCTCTACCTATTTTCTAGCCATGGTCATGAGACTTTATCACCTTAGATGAAAAAAATCTTAAGGTACTTATTTGGATTGAGTTCTTAGGTCTTCCCTTGCCTTGTTGTATGTTCTTGCAATCTATTGCTCAAACCCTTGACAGGGTGGTTTATATGCAACTAGACCATTTTTTTCATGCTAGTCCCCTAAAAAGGGTACATGTTGAAGTAGATTCTTCTTGTGATCTCAATGAGACCATTGATGTTCAGACTATCATTATCAATCCTTTGAGCATAAGATCAAGGATTGTCCTTTATTTGTGCCTCAAATGAGGTCCCCGCCAAAGCGACCAACTCCCCCTTATTCTTCCGAGGGTGCTAAAATATAAGAAGGATGAACTATGGTGGTTCACAAGAATACACACACCTTAGCCTTTTTCTCAAAAGAAGTCAAACTATTCAACTCTTCAACAACCAGTTCAAGATATGGCCCAAACCAAGCCCCTATCAAACCAATCAAGTATTGTTTATAATTCAAACCATAACCAACATGGGAAGGTGTTGGATAAGAGTTTTTATCACCTTGGATGGGTTCACACTCCTCAAGCTACATTAGTGGTTTATGTTCAACCATCTTCTCTATGACATTCTTGTAGCCCTTTTGGGTGAGTTGAGATTAATGATGGAGGTGGTTCTAGGGGAACCCTGCCCTAGTTTTAGGACAACTTTATATTTTCTGCACAATAGATTCTCCTCTCTTGGGGACAAGGATGAGACACATGTAGTTGATTCATGAAATACATCTCATGGAATGGAAGGGGCCTCACAGACCTCACTAGGAAGTATTTCACGAGGGATACTTGTTAAGATTTTTTTGGTTTGGATGTTTTTTGCCTCCAGGAAGATAAAATTGTTTCTTTCATACTTTCTACTTCATATTGTATTATTTTTCCATGTTTACCCCATCAAATCTAGTATTGAATGGAAGAAAAGTCATATGCATCCTTATAAGATGCAATTTTTCTTGAACACAACATTACTTCATAACCAACCCACTATGGCCCACATTCAATGGGTTTAGAATCTTGAGCCTAGGCCCACTCAACTAGCTAGATAGATTTATTGGTGGAATGATGCCATATCTCACACAACACAGTTTCTTCGCATTTATGACAGATAGTTGGCCATGTAAGATATGTGATATTATGATGCAAATACCAAAGATCTACACACTACTTTGGCTTCAGATCCTTTCTTCCCTAATCTACAGGTCAGGGTTTCTCAACTCCACCATCATAAATAAGTTGCATATCACCATTCTACCAGAGGAGTCAGATTAAGGCAAGACTACACTAGCTCAAGGCGGGAGATCAATCCTAAGGCATTATTTATTTCTCTTAGGGCTCATCACTCTTCTCCTAGTCTCAAATGCATCAAGGATGGCTAGACAATTCTCTTTGAGCTACCAAATATTCTTCAAGCCTTTGTTAGGAATTATGAGAAGGTGTTTACTGTGTAGAGAAGTTCCCCTGCTAGAGACCAAGCGTTGAAGGATTTCCTTGCAGTTGTTCCTTCTCGACTCTCAGATTATCAAAAAGTTTTTTGTGATCAAATGCTAACCCTCAAAGACCTTAAAGAAGCTATTTGTTTTATGGCCAAAAATGAGGATCTTGGTTGTGATGATTTCTCTTGTGAATTTTACAAACCTTTGTAGCCTTGTGCCTGTCCTTGCCTTCATAAGGTCTACCACATGGATTTTCATGCCCAATCTTTTGGTCAACGAAGAAAAAAATAAATTCATCCCTAAGGAAAGAGATCCAGAGGATATATGAAATTGGTGACCCATCACTCTACTCAATATTTCTTATAAGATAATTTCCAAAGCCCCTATCCTTAAGCTTCACCATATTCTTCCTCTCATTGTTTGACTAGAGAAGTCTGGTTTTATCAAGTCATGATTTATCATTGACAATAGTATTTATGTCTGGGAAGGTATGGAATGAGCTTATTCCCCCAAACAAAATGTCATCTTTATCAAGATAGATTTTTCTAAAGCCTATGATCGCATTGAATGGGCTTTTATCCTTTGATGCTTAAAGTACTTGGATTTGGGCCTAGATTTATTCAATATATTCAGATGCTCTTTGGATATGCCTCTTCTTGTAAAACCATTAATGAAAAAAAATCCTTTGCCTTTGGGATCTTTAGATCCATCCTCTAGGGCTATTTGATGACCCTTTCACTATATGTTCTTGCAGCTGAGGGTTTTGGCTATCTTTTGTCCTCTTCTATTTCTACTAGTCATGTCAAGGGAATTTTCTTTCCTAAGTAACCTTCTCAACTTGTTAATGGCCACTTTGCAGATGACTCTTTCCTCACATTAATTAATGAATAAGGAAATGTATAGGTGGCTCTTCAATTTCTTGACACCTTTTTCCAAGCTTCTAGGTCGGTCATTCAATGTCATAAAACCCATTGTTACAAGCAATCATCTCTTCTAGCTCCACCATGGATTCTTCAATATGGGTGGAAGTGCATCCAACATGGAGAAATATTTTGGTTCCTAAGCATTCCTTTTGTTTTCTATGACTCTCTTGTTGACCTTTGGAATAAAGTTCTGGCTCTAATAGAAAATAAGTTAACATAATGGATTACCAAGCCACCCTCATTAGCTAGTAAATTCTAGATCTGTTAAAATGTTTTCCCAACCACTCATGTCTATTATTATTTATGTTGGGATCCCTCTAAAACCTCATACATAAACTTGAAAAGCTTTTGTGAGATTTTGTGTGGGCTTCTAGAGTTGACCACTATAGATTTTACAGAGTTGTCTAGGAATATTGTTGTCTTCCTAGGGAATTTGGAGGCCTTTCCCTTATTTCCACCCAGAAGAAAGACATGTATTTGTGTGCTATATGGGTCATTATATCCATTTATCGCAATCTGTGTGTGAGTGATTTACACCTTCATGAAATAACAAGATTTAAAAGACAATTACACTATTCAAAGCAAACTAATCTAAATAATGCACAATTAATCTAAATATCTCATGGATCTCTAAAATAAAGTGGTAAATGAGGCTCTCAGCTATGATCCTCACTAGTGACACTCTAAAGATGAGAATTAAGCTATATGATATGCAAATTTAGATCTATTCTATCAAATTCTAACTCTATTTGATGAACAATCTACTATGATCAAAGCAATTTAAGCTAATTAGAAATGAAAAATGATAAGTGAGTGATGTGGATGCAAATTGCAAGAGCTTTGCTACAATTCAAAGATATGGAGTGGATGAATTATGCTTCTAAATGCCTTCAATATATAAGATTTTCCCAAGGGTAGGGGGTAGAGTGAGATAACCATGGTTATGCTTGGGTAAGGTCAATTGGCTTTGCTTTGTCCATAAATGGGGGGACAAGGAGGGGACAATCATTTAAATGGTTTCAAAAGGCTGGACCATTTCAACAAAAGTGAGTGATTTGTGTCCATTTTGTCTCCTTTTTGCTTTGTTGAGGGAAATTAGTATTTATTAATTAATTAAAGTAATTAAATTTAGCCATGAAGGGTAAGATGTTCATTTTGATTTTTGCTTTCAACAACTATGTCATTAATTGAATTTAATCAATTTCGTAGTGTTTTTCCCCTTTTCAAGCTTTATTTAATCATTTAATCATTTAATTGAATTTTCCTTTGATTTGAATTGCCTTTGTTCCATTTATTGATTTTTCGTGCTATTTGATGATTTGATTGCACCTTTTGATTGATTTAAGCCTTTTGCCAATTTTTCGTGTCTACAAATGCCCCTCTTTGAGTCGATGTGCGAAGAACACCGATTCAAAGATTCCCTTAGTATGATGATCTGATTCTGTCTCTGGTTATGATATGCCTCTGATCATTCTGATTGATGTACTTCCTGATGATGATGATGTGCCTCTGATGATGGTGCTGATATGATTCTGATGCCTCTGATATGATATCAGATTTGATATTGATTTTTCTCCTGATATGATAACTTGATATGATATGCCCCCTCAGAAATAAAACATATTGATTCCTTGATTTGAAAGATTTTGATTGATTGGTCCAATATGTTTTCATTTCTAAAAAATATTGATGATATGCCATGACTCACAAATTTGCATATCCAAGATAGATAGGTCTGTTGTAGTTAAGCGAAACAAGTGATTAGGATAACAGGATAATGGTACCAATGAATGTGATTTGTCAATCTCATAGGATAGTTCTGATAGGATAAATCAATCAGTGTGAAAACCGATATGATTTGATACTGCTGCTTCATTCTCAGGACACAGAGACACAAACAAATGGTACAGGGTGTGATTGCTTCATACTTTGATAGGATTGATTGACGTAAGATGACTCACTGATATGATTCCCTTGATTTGTGAAACAGACACATTTCCGTAAATGATATATATATACGGACCTTAGCTTCTTGGATATTTGGATTTAGTCATGGGTTTGACCTAGCTAGAGTATAGGTTATTGAGATGATTGATTATGGAGCTCTTTTAGTTTGTTGATATTGTATCATGATATTTCAGTTATTGATCAGGACTTTGATGTATCACTTTGATGACACTGTATCTTTGATTAGATAGACTTCATGGATCTTTGATGTTATGGACACTTATGATTTATGGACTTTCCTTGAGTCTTGATTGAATGACCCATTTTATGATTGATCAAGATTTTGATTGAATGAACCATTTTATGATTGATCAAGATTTCAATTGAATGACCCCCCTTTTCCCTTGGAAAAATACTACAAACAAATGCACATGCAATTAATCTAACATGATAATGCAATTAACCTTCCATGATAATGCAATGCAATGCAGCTAAGTGTCACTAGCTTTTAGCAAATAAATGCCTCGAGGATAAATTTTCATCATTGAGCACTTTGGGACCGGAAAGCAATTACAATCACCACTGCCCACTGACATGATGATATGAATACCACTTTTTATCGCATTTGGTAACCTCCTTTTTGAACTAGTACAACCCTCACTAGTTGGATGACCAAACTATGGGAGTATGAATACCAATCCATTTTCTCAAATAATCAAAGGTCAACCTTCCACACTACATGAAAGTCCTCAATGGTTCTTTGGTGACCATGTCGTTAGATGAATTCACATAAGTTGTGGGATCTTCCTCAAGATAGTCACTCAAAGACAAGAAAAATATCATGTCTCCATCATCGCCAATCTAGTCAAAACCTCATCAATGAGCTAATAAGATGTGATAAAAATCAATGTAAGTAAAGACCATCAAAAGAAAGCTTCAAGTGTTTTGCATTGTTTCATGATTTTCAAAAAGTATTTCCAAGTATTCTGATCTTTAAAGTGTTGTCAATTTTTAATCCTGAATAATAAAGTCAATGAAGACTCAAGGATCAAGTTGTAGGCTCAAATACTTGGGTATGAACAATGATATCCATCAAAGGTTCACGAAAATCTTCTTCTCTCTTCTGAAACTCTGATAATTCCCTCTCTGATGTGACTAAATATTGTACTATTGAATCCTTTTTGGGTTTAATGCCTTGCTTCATGTGAATTCATGCATGTTGTTGAAATCCACTGATTAAGATCAAATGCCCCAGTTGGATAGAAAAAATGTTGGACTTGGAAAAACTTCCAAAATATTACCGAAGCTCAGTTTATGCAAGATGCAGCTCAAAAGCACTTCATGCTGTCCTTTTTACCCGCTCTCAAACAAGATCACATTGGTTTGCCCCCAATGTCTAGCAAGATAGAGGACATGAAGGATGGATTTTCAAGCTGATGGATTAGAGATGGAAAGGCTATGATGGAAGAAGTATGCAAATGTGACCCATAAGGCTATCTCCTCAAGAGTACCCAAGCTAAGGAAAAAATGATATAGCAATGTGAAGCATGTTTTTGGATAAGCCATGAAAGTCAATGATACAGTGTTAGATAGCCTATAGGATAATGATCTGTTGCCATGAAAAGGAGTGATCCAAAAGAGTGGACATGTCAAGAAGTTTTTGATAACAATTTTTTTTTTTTTTTAAAAGTTCTTCATTTTGATCAAGACCAAGGGTCAATTTGGGTAAGATGTGGATAAGATAAAACAATCAAGATAAAGGAGTGATGGAGACTATGAAGGGATGTTTTGGGATTATGAAAAAGCTATCAAGGAATAATGAAGGTGAATTTGGGATAAGCAAGATCATGATAGGGTAACATGGATGCAACAAGTAAATAAGCTGATGGAAAGGATAACGGATGTCAAGATACTTGATGCTCATGGATATGTTCAACCTTGTCAAGATTAAGGTGATAGAGGAAGTATGGATGAAAGTGAGATAAATGATAGGAAGATGAAGGATAGAATGGATGAAACTTTGCCCCCAAGTGTAGAGTGCAAGAAGGAAAAATTACGCAGGACGCCTGTTTGCCAGGTTTTCATCATGGTACTTGTCTAAGGTGCCACAAGAAGTGGTTTTCACCCTAGATTTATTTCTTTTTATTTTTGCTACCAAGGTGCCTATTGCTAGGTTTTCACCAAGGCACTTTTTCTCTTTTTTCATTTTTTTCTTTTTTTCTTGTTTTTTTTTCTTTTTTTGTATTTTTCAATATTTTCCCAACATCAGAATCTTTGGACAATGCTCCTCTGAAAGATATGTTGTAATAAACCATGGGTATGACTAGGATGCTCAAAGGTATTGATAAGAGGGATGGAAGTACAGAAAGTATGCATTGGAAAATGAATGTGAGGATAAGAAGAAGCTATGTTGAAGATGGAAATGTTGGCAAGATCAACTTTGACACACACTTTGAAGAGTGGTGGAATGATGGAGGAATGATAGATGAAGGAGGTAAGGGTCCTTTTGAGGTAGTGGATTTTTGGATATGAGAACCCAAATTAGACTTGGAAAGTGGAGGATGTTTGGAAGGAGATGGAATGGAAGCCTTTGGAAGCTTGAATGTCAATTTTGATTCTTCTTTTGTGTGCAAGTCTTTCAACAATGACTTGGGAATCCACATATTCTTTGATTTTTCTTCCTTTTGGAATGCTTTTGAATGCATTTCTTCAATGAGGGATTTAGGAACTCACATTTTATTTTTTTCTTTTTGCTTGATGGACCTTTGTGGCCTTTTGGATATTTCATTTTTCTTTTCATTCACATGTCGATTAGATGGGACATTGTGATTTTTATGCACATATGGATTCTTGGATTTATGATTTTTATGTTGCACATCAACATTGCTTCCAAAAGACTTAGGAATTGTGGATGAATAGGAATAATATGGATGGTTCATATGGATTGGTGTTTGGACATTCTTCAAGTATGTGTGTCTTTGTTGATCTTGATACATGGTAGGGTAAGTGAATGGATAGCTAGGGATGATAGGAATGGTTGATGGGGGAATATATGGACCTAGTATGGATGGAAGGGATGAAGACTTTTGTTTTGGGACATAGACACCCAAAATGGATTTGGAGGATAGTGGAGGTATGTGGTTGTATTTGAATGGAGGGATATAAGGTGTGAAAGGGATATCAATATCTTTGGAAGGAGCTCCATCGTCAACGTTCTCATCTTTAAGATTTATCTTTATACTAATAGGCTCATGAGTAGCTTTGATAGGAACACATTTGATAGGATCAACTAAAGCTTGAAGGGATTTATTATCTTGCAAGGGATTTGGAAGAATGATGTTTTCTTGAGGTGAAAATGGAGGAATATGACAAGGAAATGATGGGATACTTTGATCTTGACAAGGATCTTTGAATTGTGTAGCAAAGGTATTTTGCTCTTGATTTTCAATATGCTCATTGGAAGTTATGGAAGGGATATCTTGATCTTGCTCGGGAAGTGGAGAAAATATGGAACTTGGAAGGGTACTTTGTTCTTGGAACGGAAGGATATCATCTTGAAAGACATGAAAGGATGCAAGGGGATCATCAAAAGGTTCAAGGGATATGGGACCTTCATCAAATATGGGAGGGGATTGTATATAATCATGATCTTGATCTTTATCACTATTTATCTCTTTTCTCTTTGGATTATCTTCTTGACATGAAGCCACTTCTAAGGACAAGGTAGATGTTTGGATATGTGTGGGGAATGTTTGGAAGAATGGTGTAGGATCCTCTTGAATAGGTATAATAGGCATTGAGGCACATGAAGCTTTGGGTTCTAAGATCTTTGAAGCATGGAAACAATCTGCAGCAAGATGTGAGTTAGCTTGGGTTTCTTTTAGAGGTAGCCCTTGAGGGTAGCCATAGTTAATGGGAAAAGTGTCATCATTAGGCTCATTCTTTGATGGAGGAATTTTGGATAATTGTGGAGCTTTGGGAGATGAAGAAAAGATGAAAGGAATGCTAGCTATGGGAGGGTCTTTGCTAGATAGAAGTTCGGGAGATGGATGAAGGATGAAAGGTGTACAAGTCATCCAGGGAGAAACCTTGTTAGGAGATGGACAAAGGATGAATGGATTACTCTTGCTATATGGAGGTTTATTATCTTTCTTGAGAGCGGTATTTTTCACTCCATACTCTTTATTATCTTGATCACAAATAGGTTGATTATGCAATTTCCTTTGATCTGAGATAACTTTGTTTCTCTGAAATGCTTCTTTTTGTGAGGAGGATGAAGATACAGATGGCCCATCATCATAAAGGAATGGCCAAATTGATCTTAATGATGGCTCTTTAGATAAAGTATCTTTTTGTTTTTCCTCATCCTTTCTCAAGGTTGATATGTCAAAATTACGAGGAAGCTTAGCTCCTGCTTGAACTAACTTCATGAAATATGCTTCTTTATTCCTCTCCAAGACTAATTTCATTATTTCTATAAACATGGGATCTTGAATTGCTTCTGAAACTTCTTCTTCAGACACCTCATCATTTTGATTCCAATGGACATTCTAATATGAGGACAATGAAGATATGGATGGCCTATCATTATAAAGAAAAGGACACATTGATCTTAATGATCGCCTTTTAGATAAAGTATCTTTTTGTTTTTCCTCATCCTTTCTTAAAGTTGACGTGTCATCATTATGAGGAAGTTTAGCTTTTGATTGAGCTAAATAAAGGGAATATGCTTCATTACACCTTTTCAAAGTTAATTCCATTGCTTTGATCAATTCGGTATTTTTGGATGCTTCTAAAATTTGATCGTCGGACATTCCCTCAAATAGGCTTATCATTATGGATCAATCCTTCCTTCTTTAATTTCAATCCAGTTGGGTTGGTTTGGAATGTGTCACAAGTCTTGATCAATTTATAAGATTTAAAAATTTAATTGTATTTTGATCAAGTACTTTGGAACTTCTTGTTTGAAAAGTTGAAGACAATCTCAACACACACATCAATAGTTCACCATATCCCTAGATCATTCTAATGTGTATATTCTCAAATGTTTCCACAGGTTTGATCACAAGAAAGACTTCCAAGCAAGCTACCTAGCACAAATTTGGCTTTTAAATGGCTCTATTAGGTAGTTTTTGCTATTTTTACCATTTTGTAGTGTGGATTCCATTCAAAATAGATTTCAACTGTTCATCCCCCAAGTATGTTAAGGGGCTTCCCACATGCACTGAAGTATGATTTTGTGCAATCCGTTAGGACTACTAGAGGAAGTTCGAAAGGGCTAAAATCCTTTTGTCGTGCACCCCATTAAGGATACACGCATTTCTTTTTATAGGGGGTCAGATTCTCACAGAAAAAGAAAGTGTATCCCACTTTGGGCTGTCCCTCTCACTAGCCCTTTTAAGGTAATCTCGGGAGGCGAGCCCACTAAGTTTTAAACATGTTCATTTGAAAGCATGAAAAGTGGATTTGGTAGAGCAAGTTTGGGAATTTGATTCACTCAAAGAGTGAAGAGCATATCCCTATTGCTTTTCCCTTATCCCAAACACTCACAATCAATTTGGTTCTTTTTCAACCCTGTGACAAAGGGGTTCTTAGAATTGAAATGTTTGTTCTTTTCCTTTTATGATTAAACTATGTTTTGAACTTTGAAAATGCCACAATTTAAGGGAAGTTTGCAAGCTTGATGAGAGAAATACCTCAAACGATGCTAGCAAAGGCTAGGTGCATTTTTAAGTAGTAGATTTTCTCATTTTCTCTCCAAATCCTTCCCTTACCTTAGTGAAATGTTCCCTCCACTAGCAAATTAGTCGGCACAAACAAACAAAGTGAGGAGAAACCAAAATCAAAGCTTAGAATGCTACAATTTCGATTATGCTTTTTATTCCTTCTTTTACTTCAATATTTGCAAAATTTTTACAAACTTAGGGACTAAACTCCTAATTTAATGATACGTATTTATGTTTGTAAGCATTTACAACAACAATGTATTTAGCATATACCTCTACATCCCTTTCTAAGTCATTGTTGAGAACAAAGGTGGTGTGTATCCAATTTTCCTTTCTTATCCTCTTAGCGATCAATTTCTCCTTCAAGTTATGCCTTCTTTCTGGTTTTTGAACTTTCTTATGACAGACCATACTCCTGAGACAGAAAAAAAAAGGACGTGAAGTTAGAATACAGTCATTATTTTAACACTTTTGATAAAATATAAAAGTACAGCCACGCGACATTGTCCAGACTGTACGCAAGATCTAATTTGACAAAGGTGTGATTACTTTAACCGTGAGTGTCACCTTGCGGGGCTCAAGTGAGATCAAAATAACTAGGAGCGATATCAAATTTTATCTACGTGTGAAATCTTTACCAGATGCGACAAACTAATGCAATATCTAATTTATCAAAGGTGACATTTCAAATGACAAAAGCGAGAAATTAAATCAATAAGGTAGAGTACTCCCTTCACACCAGATGTAAAATGACTTCCTGAAAGTGGCTTTTCAATTTCTATGTGCGACATTTAAATGACCAGAGGCATGGTACCTTTGTCACAAACGTGACAATTTAATAACCAGAAGCGTGATTTATTTCTCTAGTGTGTTATTTCTTTATCCGGTAGCGTGAATCTATAGGTTAATCCACGTAAAAGTCCAGACTCAGCGTGTCATTTTATTCTCCATAGGCGACATTTCTTTGCTAAAGGCGAGATCTCTTTATCTACCGGCGTGATTTCTTCTCTGTAACCTGCAAACAGCAAGCAAATTCATGCAATTCTAGCCTAAATTTTGCAAATAACGGTGGGCGCCATTTGTGTGTGAGTGATTTACACCTTCATGAAATAACAAGATTTAAAAGACAATTACACTATTCAAAGCAAACTAATCTAAATAATGCACAATTAATCTAAATATCTCATGGATCTCTAAATTAAAGTGGTAAATGAGGCTCTCAGCTATGATCCTCACTAGTGACACTCTAAAGATGAGAATTAAGCTATATGATATGCAAATTTAGATCTATTATATCAAATTCTAGCTCTATTTGATGAACAATCTACTATGATCAAAGAAATTTAAGCTAATTAGCAATGAAAAATGATAAGTGAGTGATGTGGATGCAAATTGCAAGAGCTTTGTTGCAATTCAAAGATATGGAGTGGATGAATTATGCTTCTAAATGCCTTCAATATATAAGATTTTCCCAAGGGTAGGGGGTAGAGTGAGATAACCATGGTTATGCTTGGGTAAGGTCAATTGGCTTTGCTTTGTCCATAAATGGGGGGACAAGGAGGGGACAATCATTTAAATGGTTTCAAAAGGCTGGACCATTTCAACAAAAGTGAGTGATTTGTGTCCATTTTGTCTCCTTTTTGCTTTGTTGAGGGAAATTAGTATTTATTAATTAATTAAAGTAATTAAATTTATCCATGAAGGGTAAGATGTTCATTTTGATTTTTGCTTTCAACAACTATGTCATTAATTGAATTTAATCAATTTCATAGTGTTTTTCCCCTTTTCAAGCTTTATTTAATCATTTAATCATTTAATTGAATTTTCCTTTGATTTGAATTGCCTTTGTTCCATTTATTGATTTTTCATGCTATTTGATGATTTGATTGCACCTTTTGATTGATTTAAGCCTTTTGCCAATTTTCCGTGTCTACACAATCAAGCATGGAAAATTATTTGTAGGAATTGTATTTCTTCTGGATATCTAGCTCACAGACTGGCTTGGAAGGGGATTGGATTTCAAACCCTTTTGGTTATGAGAGAAGTAGTGTATATCCAAGGTACTTTTATGGCCAAAAGAATATCACATGCATGGGAAGCTCTCAAACCTTGGCTTCAATAGGATGGGGTCAGATTTCCTGATGACCTTTATTTTAACCAACATAATATTTGGTGGTCTCCATTGATTCAGTCATAGGGACTTCCATTAGCCAAATTTCTTGGTCTTTATGCTCTACATTTTCATAAATGCAACATTTACACTTTGAGAGATCTCTTTTTCTTGTGATACTATGAGCCTTCACACCTGAGAAGATATGTAGGCCCATTTTCATCCCTTTCCTAGATCTATAGAATTTTGACTTGGTAGTCTCTGTAATGCCTCTGAATATGCTTCACAAGCTTGGGATATATTTTGTCAAGTCATGATGGATAGAGTGGCAATGGTTTTCGTGTGCTTCATTTTGCAATTAGAAGCCCAAGATGGGCTACCATTGGATGGTTCCCACCTTGAACCAATGATGTCACTTGCATTCCTATCATTTCACTTTTTTAGATAACTGAGAGAGGGGGATGGGTGAATCAGTTAAGTCCAGTTATCCTATAGTCCCAAATAATCCCATATGTATATAACAAAACTTTCTAATCAATTAATTAACTTGGTATTATATAAATTGTGCACTTTTGTTCATCTAATGAATAACAGTAAATTAAATACTATGTTTACCAATCAATCTAGTTATAGTGATGTGTAAACTAAAATAATAATTCACCACATCCATATATATATGACACTGATTTTTAACGTGGAAACCTTGTTAAGGGAAAAACCACCTGGGACCAATAACCCAAAATAATTCACTCTTTTGAAGTGAGCTCGATTAAGAGCAAACCTTGTTAAAGGTTACAAAACACACTGTAAGGTGTAACTTGGTTAGAGGATTTATCAATAACAATTCTCCCTTGACTAGATATTCACTATGGGCTCAACAAGAAAATAATCAACATTCATTGAATGTCATATTGAAATATAAAGACTGTTAAGTCCACTCGGATAAGAGATTTATCTGTAGAAATGGTTAAACTGATACAATAATGATCTAATTCAAATAAAACTTGATTTGTAGATTTTCAAATCTATGCTAAGCTCAAAAATACCTCTCATCAATAATAAACTTAATCTCTTTGTTTCCTTCAACTCTCTTATGCTTGGTAATTACTTTCTCTGATGCTTGGTGTTGCCTACAGATTTTCTCGGTTCTATCTTCAACCAATTTGATCAACTTTGCATTTTTTCAATCTTTTCATGTGAAATCTTCTACAACGGACTCAATAATGAATCTCTTGTCTCTTTATATAGACATCACAAACTAGTTTATTTCCATCCATAGATTTTCTCTCTTAATCTTCACCCTTGGTTTTGCCACTTTAATCTTCCTCGACAGTCGTATCAATAATGCATTTCATTCGCCTTCATCCAATCATCTTTGAATTTTGTCAGCCATTTGATCATCATAATAAACATTATCTTTTACCTCAAAATCATTAACAATTTTCCATCAACAATCAATCGATTAGTCAACTCTACTCTACAACAATCTGCTCTCAATATCTATGACCAACTCAACTAGCAGCACACAAGACATACTAGAAAAAATGATATTCTTATTGATCAAGAGATTAGTCAAAAATTCCTATATTTGTGTTCTTCTTATTAGAGAAAAAACAATCCACATATCTCCAATTCTATCAAATTATCTATCCTCAAGCATAGAATGAATCACACCTGAATCCATAGAATTAGATTCAGATGTAGAGAATGCATCTTTTATTAATCTCTTCTTCTTCCTTTTATTCTATTTCCTTCTTATCCACAATATCTTCTTCTTCATCCTCTAAGATACTAGTAACTTATTTTCTTTTAACACTAGTTTTTCTCCTTTTAGGTTCTAGAAGGGAACCACCCATAGAAACATACAAACTTTTCTAACCAAAAGAGGAACCCTCCTCAATATGACTCATTGACACACCACCAAAAACAACCAAACTAGAATAAATGTTCATCCACAATGAAGTAAAATATTCTTTGTAAGAATCTATATTGTTCTCCAAAAACTCGAGATACCTATAAATCTATTTATTGACAGGGATGCAAGTACTCCACTCCATGTTCTCTCTACTTAACATAGACCTCAAGAAATAGAATAATAAGCATGTGCAACCAAAGATCCAAATCAAAATACATAACCATCTTCTATAGACAAATTGACATTTTCAAGATAATTATCCAAAATAATTGTATACAGATCAAACCAAACTCCTTCTCTAACCATTTTATAAGAAATGTAAACTGCTACAACCAAAGTGATACCAACATAATTAAAAATTTGAATTTTGTAGGAAATTCCATAGGAAATAGACCTTACCACTAGATCCTAAAGAGTATTTATCACAAGTGCATGATGATTACAGTTAATACTAGTTAAATCTTCAACTTCCTTGAATCTGATTATCCTTTGTCTTGATAAATCAAGAATACTACACAATCTTGTGATATCTTTGCTAGAGTTTTAGGTCACTCTACAAAACCTCAGGATCAAATAAAAGACCAAGAAAATTTCCACAAGATAATGAAAAGACAATTGAATTAAGATGAAAGAATGATATTATTGATAATTGACATAATAAAAATGTACATAATAGGCTTTCTTATATAGGCAAGGCAATGGGAGACTATGATAAGGAGTAGATAAGTTATCACCTATGGAAGGTGGAATAACATGTCCACCAAAGGTGGATCATCCTTCATTATAAAATGAAGTATGTGAAACATGTGGAGGATGATAATGTGATATGTTTACTAAAGATGAATCTCACACATAAAGTGAAATGTGATAACAACTATCACCACCTAAAGTGGGATTTCTCCTACACCATGTGCCAATATAGGTGTATACTCCTAGGTGTCTCATATGAAAACTAATATGCAATAAATTATTGTAACTAAGCTTAAGTAAAATGTAATTAGGAATATTTAATTACACCAACACCACCTCTTAAGTAAAAATTAGGGGAATGCATTTAAAATCACAATGAAAGATGGGTCCTAGCTACAAGGCCATGTTAGGTACCCATGTACAATATGAAAATGCAAGATATGAAATGTAATATCTCATAAAGAAAAGAAAGGGAGAAATCCCCATGGGACAAAAGCTCTCTTGAGCAGAGAGATGAAAATAAGATTCATGGATGGATGAGGAATCATGACCTCCAAGGACTACATAGATCATGTATATATAATAAATTATTCCCCCATAGGAATGAAATAAGGAGACATGATATCCCCCCAACAATGAATATTTTTTTGTAAGAATGGCGAGAGTTTGAAGATAAAATACAGTCCAACCTACAAACAATATTTCTCCCCTTGGGAAGAAGATAAACCAAGTACAAATGTAGGAATGCTTCCCATTCCAGATAGGAACTAGGAAGTGGAATCTAAATAAATTATGATGATGATGACATGAACCAATCCATATCCAAGTGAAAGGAGTAAGAAGGTCTCCAAATATGCATCTTTGAAGACTAATAGGTATCTCAAAGATCAAGGAATATATCACATCATTAATTTGAATCATGAAATGTGATAAACCAAGTGAAGGAGAATAACCAATAATACCAATCTCCAAAGAAGGTGAAGAAGTATCTCCAATGCCAACTATGATGAAGCTTTGATCAAAGAGAAGAGAAACCCCCTCAAGTATGTCTCCCAAATATGAAATTTGAGACTCCAAAAATAATGCACCTATGTATGGAAAATAGGAATCCCAATAAGGAATACAGATAGATATCTCTTGCAATGACTCACTAGAATAGCCAACAAGAGATGAATGTGTGATCTCAAGTAGAGAATCATGAAGCTTTGAAGAATATGCAATCTCTTCCAAAGGATTACAAACATGGGTTATTTTCTCAGAAGAATGAAGATGCACATTGAGTTGGAAAGAGGAGTGTCAAGAGATGGTGAAGAATCATGGTCTTCATATGCCACTCAAATATAATTACAACAATAAAGAGGATCCTCAAAGTGAAAAATTGACTCACAAATATAATCATCAACTTTATCAAACATAACATATAAAACTATAGCTCAAAACATTCTCCAAATAAAATGATCACCTTCGCAAGGAACTTCATTATACAAATAGGGAGATAGATTATAATAATTTTCCAATAAATGATACTCACTAAGATAAGTGAGAATGACTTCACTCCATCTCTTATAGACACCTTTCTCCAAAGTAATAAAAATAAACATGATTACATCAATGAGATCAACAAATGATTAATGCGTGATCTCAGATTTATCTTCAAGTGTAAAGAATAAACATAAATCAATAAAACTACTGAACTAAACTTATATTGAGGGCTGCATGGAAAATTGATGCCTGTTTTACAAGTTATTTTCATTGCACGTGGTCAGCTGGGACTTTAGGATATAGAAGAGACACATTGGATGCTCTTCCACCATGTTCAAGCCTCTTTATGGATAATGGTTTGGCACGTGGGTTGGGAGTACTCTACTATCTAGGTATTGTACAACCAAGCTGGTTGACCTACTACTTTGTGCAATGTACAACCTACGTCAATTGAATTCAATACCTTAGCAACGAGTTGGATTTAGTGGGTGATATGGTCTTCAAGTTCCCTCAGGGCCCATTTGGTTGCTAGAATTAACCTGGAATTAGAAAATAGGAATTGGCTTCCCTTCTCAAAATTTAATTCCCAATTCTAATTCTAGGTTCTGAGGTGGATTGACTGAATACTCATTTTGGACAAAAATTAGAATTGACCTATACAGTTCACCAATTCCCATTTTCCAATTCTAGGTCAATTCCAACAACCAAACGGGCCCTCAACTCTATGTATTAATGGAGCACGTTCAATGATTTTACAACTGCATGGATAGAAGATGATTAGTTTGTGTGGGCCAGAGGTCTATGACACATGATAAATGGGTTGTGGATAGATCTCTACAGGTAATTGATGTATGTGGAAAAAAGGGCCTTTAGTCTCCTTGGGCACTTTTGACCATGTTTATAGCGCATGGGTCATGAGCTCATCATGATAGTGATAGGAATCACTTTTAGAAAGTTCTCACTTTGGATGGACTTGGTCACCATCAGGAAATAGATTAGTTTCTAGATTTTGACTATGGCTAGAATCAATATTTCAAAGATTTTGACCATGGGTGTTTTAGCAGAAGTGTGACGATGTCGAAATAATCTTTGTGATGGATATGTGGTTGTCCATAGGGATGAGCTTGAATTCAAGGTGAACTATGACTTTAGTGGCCTCAAGATCACCAATTTGTGTGTGAATAAAATGGTGATATCTCCACACACTATGACAGGGATTAGATCTAGATAACCTCCAATATGCATTATGCCTCTATTAGATCTGACAAATAATTGGGAAATGGAAGAATATATGGGCCTACTAGCTAGAAGTGAGCCAACCAAATTTTCCTGACAATAAAAATTTATCCCAACAAATAAATTATTCCCAATGCAATATATCTTGTGTCATATCATCTAAAATACTATAACAAATCATTATTAAAAAAACCATCTACATCCTCTAAGGCTTGATTCTCTATGATCTAATGATTTGCATAAATAATTTTGTAATAAAATCCTCTAAGTCCCTTTATGGGCTAGACTTGATTAATAAATAAATAAAATATGCAAAAAATCCAGTATGACAAAAAAATAATAATTGTGATCTACAAATTGGGGAGGGGCCAAATGGTCCTCTAACTAAAAAAAAATTCCTCAATTTTTTTAAACTTGAATAGAGGTGTATTTGTAGTCAAAATTCATTAGAATAATCTCCTAGATCCAATGATGATTCCCACATCATAGAATTCCACACCTATAATCCAATCAGGCCAAGATTTCACTTCTTGAGAAGATATCTTCACACCTTGAGAGATCTGATACCATGATGGAGTTTTAGGTGACTCTATAACAACCCCAAGATCAACTGAAAGATAGAGATAACTTCCACAAGGGAATGTAAAGATAATTGCATTAAGATGTAAGAACGATATTATTGATAATTTGGTAATAAAAATGTAAATAATAGACCTCCTTATATAGGCAAGGCAATAAGAGACTATAATAAGGAGTAGATAAGTTATCACCTATGCAAGGTGGAATCACATGTCCACCATAGGTGTATCATCCTCCATTATGCAATGAAATATGTACAATATATGTGGAGGATGATAATGTGATATATACACTAAAAGTGGATTGGTGCAGGAGCACACCATGGCTAACCTCCATGCTTAGTAAATTTTGGCTTGTACTTGACTCTAGCCAAGTCAAGAAGAGTAGCTTAGTTTGTTTGAAGACCTTAGAAGGTCATTTGAAATGTAGGCTAAGTGAGTTAGTCACTAGGACTAAGGTCACATTAATAACCAGTGTTAGTAGTTTTACATTCTTAGTGGTAATAGTTAGAGATTGAGTCTTTAATGTATCTTAGGCACATAATGAGGTTGTAAAGATACCATAAGTGTTAGAAAGTAAAGTCCACAAAGATAACTAAGAGGGGGGGGGGGGTGAATTAGTTACTAGATAATTATAACTTTTATCAACTTCAACAATAGTTAACCATGTAAGCAATATAATTACCAACCATAGAAAGATATTCATACACAATAACACAATGACACAAGATATGTTTACTAGGGAACCTCTTGATCAAAGAGAAAACTCCAGTGGAAACGATGCCCACAAAAGATGCACTAATATGAATATTCCTTGTGAAAGGATGGAATCTGTTAGGAGTCTTATGAAATATATTTAGTACATATGAATCCTTGTTAGGAGATTTTGAATCCTTGTTAAAAGATTCTAAACCTGTTAGGAGTTATGGAAGACAGAAGGACCCACTACCCAAACAACTTCAATGGCAAGATCACTAAACACATTGTCCAAATAATCTTAAGATTATTCAATAGAATAATATCAAATATGTTACCTCCTTTCTTAATGTGCCAAACCACACTCACTGCTACACCAGATCTCAATCTTAGATCTCTATGCTTCACATGTCTTCCTTCACAATTTTGCTTTCACAACTACATTAGCTCTTTTCTTCACTTCATGCATACATTCGCATTCAGCTATATCCATATCATTATTAAAACAAGGAAAAAAATTCCTTCCTTTATACCACATTCAAGTACTTACAATTGAGTCGGCACACAATTACAAAATAAAAGTTTCCACACACTACATCAAAATTACACAAAACTGTTGGCTTCCAAATACAATAATTCTCCACTTGTGTGACCTTAAAGTTTTCACTATCATCCATGTCACTATCAATGTGTCTCTAACTTCCCTTTAACTGTGCAAAACCAGATTCCATCCCGATTAGGAGATATCATCCGATTTCCACAAACCACTACTTAGGAACACTGCCTGAATACTGCTTCCACCAAAATGCTCATAACTTCCATGAATAAATGAATTACTATCTGTGCTCTTAACCATAAACATATAACATATCAAAGAGTATATCCTCAACATCACATAGCTCCAATTGCAATATCCCACGTGCGCTAATCAAAACACTGTCTGCTTCTCTGCAAGTCTCTAGAAGATCACTGTGTTGACATCAATGACAATCATAGTCATGAATGCAACAAAAACTTCTATAGAATGACTGCCAAACATTCAACATTCATTCCTAAAAATCTTTCCCATTGGCATTGATGGAAACATAGATGAAAAACATCCAATGTTCCTAAAGTCCAATACTACAACACTGCTACTCTGACAAACATTCAAATTTTAAATCTTGCTTCGTTTTCATATTCAGTTCTCTCCAATAGATGGTACAAATGGTATTTCATGTACACTTCTCCCCCATTGACATCAATGACAAAAATTTCATCATTATGTCAACAACAACTCCATTATCAAAAGACACTATTCAGAAAATACATTCACTAGAGTCCTCATGACTTAGCTCAGATACACATACTCCCCCATAGAGGAAGTACCAACATCCAGTCCAAAAGAAGGATTAAGATTACATACCACTAGATGGATGAAACCAACTACATCATTACTCAAAATTAGGTTGGGGCATAAACCCAAGCATACCTCTTAGATTCTCAAATGTATCCTTAGGCAAAGGCTTTGTAAATATGTTTGCTATCTGCTCCTTTGTGCTTATGTACTCTATTCTAACTTCTTTCTCAACAACTTTCTCCCTTACTACATGATACTTGATCTCTATATGCTTTGTCTTAGAATTTAATACAAGATTCTTAGACATACTAACTGTTCTAGTGTTGTCACAATGTATGACAACAGGTTCAACAAACTTTATTCCAATATCCTTCAGTATTTTCTTTATCTAAATTATCTGGTTACAATTGTTTGCTGCTACTACATACTTTACTTCTGTTGTGCTTTGTGAGATACAATTTTGCTTCTTGCTTAGCCAAGAAACCAATCTTCCTCCAAGGAAAAAGGCTCCACCATTGGTGCTTTTCTTATCATCAACACTGCCTCCCCAATCAACATCTATATATGCACATAGGGTAAAATCATTAGATTTTTCATACCACAATCCATAGTCTATTGTGCCTCTTAAATATCTCAGTATCCTCTTTACTACTGCATAATGTGATTCTATAGGTTCAGCTTGAAATCTTGCTACAATTCTAATTGAATGTGCTATATCAGGACTTGTATGTGTCAAGTACTGCAATCCTCTAATCATAGATCTTTATTTCTTCTATTCCATTGCTGGTGTTTCATCTGTGCTAGATAGTTTATGTCCAGTTACCATAGGTGTTCCAACTGGTTTACAGTTCTCCATGCCAAATCTTTTCAACAAATCATTCAAGTACTTTATCTGACTTACAAAGATACCATCATTATTTTGTGTTATCTGTAATCCCAAAAAGTATTTCATCTCACCAATCATACTCATTTCAAGTTTTGTCTTCATTTCATCAGCAAATTTGTCACTAGCTTCATCTTCTCCTCCAAAAATAATGTCATCAACAAAAATAACTATAATCAACAAACCATTTTCAATTTCTTTTGTGTATAGATTGCTATCAGTTGTTCCTTTTGTAAATCCCAATTTTAACAAATACTTATCCAGTCTTGCATACCAAGTTCTAGGTGCTAGCTTTAGTCCATATAGTGCTTTCTTTAGTTTACATACCATGTCTCCTTCTTGAGTCAAAGGAAAACCTTCAGGCTGTTCAATGTTGACTTCTTCCAATTCTCCATTCAGAAATGCAGATTTCACAACCATTTGATATACTTTGAATTTCTTAAAAGTTGCATAGGCCAAAAACATTCTTATTGCTTCAATTCTTGCTACTGGTGCAAAAGTTTCTTCATAGTCAATTCCTTCTTGCTATGAGTATCCCTTACATACCAATCTTGATTTGTTTCTAACTACTTCTCCTTTTTCATTCATCTTGTTTTTGAATACCCATTTAGTTCCAATAACATTCTTGTCTTTAGGTCTAGGGACCAATTCCCATGTCTCGTTCTTTTCAATCTGATCTAGTTCCTCTTTCATAGCATTAATCTAGTGTTCATCTTCACAAGCTTCACTAGTAGATTTAGGTTTAATTTGAGAAATCAAACATAACTATTCTTGTACCTTATTTTGAGTTAGAACACCTCTTTTAATGATTCCAATAATTTACTCAAAAGGATGATTTGTAATGTCCCCTTTCTGGTTGGCTTAAAAATTCAGGACAATTACTTTGAATTCTCTCTTCTCATAGACTTATATAATTGACAATGAATAGATATTGCTAAGATTTCCAAGAACAATATAGAATAGTTGTTCTTACTACTATCTTCTATGTTAATTTACCATATATATTAACTTTGTCAATTCAATGTTATAGAGTTGTCTTGTTGTTCCAATATAGCTACAGGAATTATCTAATAAATCTCTTTTTTTTTCCTGATCAAACATAATGTTATGAGATGCTGAAGAATGATGATGCACCCTATGAATGATTCACTGGGTCAAATTGATTGATTATCTAATTTCTTGGATGATTGTGATTTTTGGTGACGTCTGATATATCTTCATCAATATACAAAGAGGAATGTGTTAGGCCCGATAAGACCTTCTGATCTATATGAGTACTTTGATGTTAATTGTTGGATACAATTGTCTGAGGAATATTGTTGGATACAATTGTCTAATTGTGTGTTGTCTTTGATGTCACACAAATGTCATATCATTAAGCAGCTTTGTGTGTCTACCAAGCTCAATCGGTCAGCAAGGCAGTTTTCAGTGTCTATCGAGATCTCTCGGGTGTCAAAGGAGAATATGGCACAAAACAGTGTTAACCAAGCTTCCACGGTTATTGAAGGAAGGTTAGTGTTTACCGAGCTCACTCGGTCTCCAAAGGATTTTGCAGAATTCGCAGTGGTAACTGAGTTCACTCGGTCACCAAAAGAAATTTTTTTAGGATTAGTGTTTACCAAGCAAGGTCGGCCCAATAAAGGATTTTGTTAATTTAAGAAATAAAGTTTGTTTATTACAGCTGACTGTTGTAATGATTATTAATGTTTGTAATGGACAATCCGAATGGTATATAAACAAGGTCAAGTTGAGAATTCAAAGTGTGTGAAGAATAGCGTGCAAGTGTGGAAATTTGTGAGTGAACATGAAAATCATTTTGAAGAAAGGTGTGTGCAAATTTTGAAGGATGGTTAGATATCCTTGAGGAGTAGCAAAGATATATTTGATCAGGAAGGATCTAGTGAAGCAGAACAAAGATCTGTAATAAAAAATTCAGTTGATCTTATTCAGGTCATTTCATTATTACTTTCTTACCATTGTAGCAGTGATTTTAAAATCTCTTAACTGAGTTGGTTTAACAACCATTTTGTAAATCCTCTAACAAGGTGATAGTTCTATTGAATTGTTCAAAGACCTCTTACAAGGCCACTCCTAATAGGGTGATTAAATCATCTAACAAGGTCACACCTAACAATGTATTTTGTAACCTTTAACCAGGTTGGCTCCTAATAGGGCATCACTTCAGAAGAGTGAAAAATAGTAACTAGTTACATTGGTGGTTTTCTCCATATTGGGTTTCCACGTTAAATCTGGTGTCTCATGTGTTCATGTTATTTTTCTTATGCATGTTAATCATTGATGAATGTTAAGATCAGTAATAATTAACACTCACTGCAATAACCAAGTTACAACATTTCTCTGTATGTTTACCGAGTAGCAGCATCAAATGACTTAATAAGACATCTAAAGAATCTATGGTAATATTTTTTTTGGTTAACTGATTCACCCCCCCCTCTCAGTTACTCCATCTATATTTCCAACAATTGGTATCAGAGCATTTGGTGCTTGTAGGAAGGGTTTCAAGGACCTAAGCTAAAGATTAGGATGTCTTACAAGAGAGAAATTCCAAGGCTTAACAGAGATAACTTTTCAGCATGGCAAGGTCTCATGAGACTTCATTTGGCTTCCATTGGTGATTTAGGATGCAAATATCTTGATCAAGAATATATAGTTCCTACTGGCACATTAACTGTTGAAGACATTGCAGAGAAAAAGAACCATAACACCATGATGATAGACATTGCATCAGCTCTTAGCTATGAAGAATTTGATGAGATCAAAGACTGCACAACTACTTATGCAATGTGGGACAAGCTAAAGACAATTTATGGTGGTGATGACAATGTGAAGAGAGCCAAAGAAGAAATCCTAAGAGGACAATTTGATCAAATGAAAATGAGAGAAGATGAAAATATTGCAAAATATGTTGAAAGGATCAAGACAAGTGTTAGTGCAATCAGAGCTTTTGGAGGAACAATTGAAGATGAAACTGTTATAAGTAAGATTCTCAGAACATTACTCCCTATTTATGCAATAAGAGTATCTGCTATTCAAGAAAGAAGATGTGAACAAAATCACAATATAACTTTGGATGCCTTAGTGGGAAGATTGACAGCCTTTGAATTGGATAACTATGACAACTATGTTCCAACTTCTAAAAATATTGAATCAACATTTGAGGCCAAAATTTCACTTAAGGGCAAGAAAATCTAGTCAGAAAGTGAAGAAGAATCAGAGGAAAGTTCTGATAGTGATCTTGAAGTTATTGAAGCATTACTTGTAAAGAAATATACCAGAGGCAGAGGTAAATACAAAGGTAAAGCTCCCTTAATCTATTTTTCATGTGAAGAAATTGGTCATATTGTAGCTAGGTGCCCAAACAAGCAAAGCAAGGATGAGAAGAAAGGTCACAAGTACAATGGTAAGAAGAATTTCAAATCATTCAAGGATAAAGGTAAGAAAACATGTTTTTTGGCTAAGGATTCTGATGATAGTGAAGAAGAAATTGTCTTCATTGCTGTAAAAGATGAATTTGATGATGATGAAGATGAGATGGCACTTATCTCTCATATAAGCAAAAATGATACATGGATCATAGACAGTGGATGTTCACATCATATGACTGGTGACAAAACAAATTTTGAACATTTTGAAGACTATGATGGTGGTAGTGTAAGGTTTGGAAACAATGAACCTTGTTGTATAAAAGGAAGAGGACGAATTTCATTAACCAAAAAACTTATATGTGATAATGCATCTTGGGTTGAAGGATTAAAGCATAATCTCCTAAGTGTAGCATAGCTAATCAACATTGGATTCAAGGTTGAATTCATGGATGGAAAATCAAGATTGCTGGATGACAAGAGAAAACTAATTGGATCAGGAAAACAAACCAAAGGTAACCTATTTTATCTTGATCTTGGTGAATACTCATGTTTTATTGCTCAAATTGAAGAAAGTTGGTTATGGCACAAAAGGTTATGTCATGTAAATTTTGATAATATGGTGAAAATAAGAAAATTCAAGAGAGTAAGAGGTATTCCTACTTTGAAGAAACCTGATGTTGGTCTATGCAAGAATTGTCAGATTGGTAAAATGGGAAAGACTAGTTTTAAAAGTAAAAACTATCAGTCTGAAGATATTTTGGAAATTGTGCATACTGATTTATGTGGACCTATTGGAATTGAAAGCTATACCGGAGAAAAATTCTTTATTCTCTTTGTTGATGATTACTCTAGAATGATGACTATTATGTATTTAAGAGAAAAGTCAGAAGCATTTGAGAAGTTCAAATGGTATTTGGCAAGAGTAGAAAAGGAAATGGGGAAAAGAATGAAGTGCTTGAGATCAGACAGAGGTGGTGAATTCATCTCCCATGAATTCAATAATTTTTGCATTGAAAGAGGAATCAAAAGAAAGGTATCAGCCCCAAGAACTCCTGAGCAGAATGGAATAGCTGAAAGAAGGAACAGATCTATCATGGATTGTACAAGGACTCTAATGATTGAAAAGAACATTGCTATGAAATACTGGAAGGAAGCTATTAGCACTGCAGTTCATACCTTAAACCGGGTACGGTTGAGGAAAGACACATTCAAAACTCCTTATGAGTTATGGTATGGCTATAAACCAAATGTAAGTTACCTGAAAGTATTTGGTAGTAAATGTTACATCTTGAAAGAATCTAGAAAAGGAAAATTTGATGTAAAAAGTGATGAAGGAATATTTTTGGGATATTATTGCAAAAGTAAGGCATATAGATGTTTGAATTTGTCTACTCACAAAATCATAGAAAGTGCACATGTGAAAGTTGATGAGTTTGCAGAAAAGACTGAAGAAGAAAGCAAAAAGGAACCAGAGGATTACAACAGATTTGTTTACATTGAGCCTGGCACATTACCAGACACATCTGTCAACAAGGTCATTGTATCTACCAAGCCTAGTACAATAATCGAGTCACAATAAGAAGTTCAAACTGAGTCACAAGGACCCGAGTCTTAGTCTGAAGCTACCAAGGAAATATCTACCGAGCCCAAGCAACCTGAACCTGAAGATGAAATTAAAGAAGATGACAATGTAACTCATTCAAGAAGGAAGGAACCTATATTGGCCAAGTATGTCAGGAGGCATCATACACCAAATCAGATTATTGGAAACAAATTAGATGGTACTATGACAAGAAGTAAACTAAAAGGTACATGTTTACTTGCTGATTTTGAACCTAGAAATGTCAAAGATGCATTGGAAAATGAAAGTTGGATTGAGGCTATGAATGAAGAAATAGAACAAATAGAGAAGAAAAAAACATGGACTCTTGTACCTAAGCCTAAAGATAAAAATATAATTAGAACAAAATGGGTATTCAGGAATAAGTTGAATGAAGATGGTCAAGTAACAAGAAACAAAGCTAGATTGGTGTGTAAAGGATATTTTCAAGAAGAAGGTATAGATTATGGTGAGACTTTTTCTCCTGTTGCAAGATTAGAAGGTGTTAGGACTCTACTTGCATATGCAACACATAAAAGATTTAAGGTATATCAGATGGATATAAAATCTTCATTTCTCAATGGTATTCTTGATGAAGAAGTCTACATTGAGCAACTTGAAGGTTTTATTAATCTAGACAAAAGGGATATGGTCTACAAGTTACACAAAGCACTGTATGGTCTAAAACAAGCCCCTAGAGCATGGTATGAAAGATTACATAATTATCTTAGTTAGATTGATTTCAAAAGAGCTAATGATAACAATAATTTGTACATCATAACAAAATTATTTTGGCAGAAATATTTGTGGATGATACTGTGTTTACATGGAATGATGATTAGTGCAAAGAATTTTCAGAGCAAATGAACAAAGAATTTGAAATGTCTATGTTTGGTCAGATAAAGTTCTTTGTTGGTCTTCAGATTCAGTAGAACAAGAATGGTATCTACATTACTTAGTCTAAATACATCAGGGAAATACTTAAGAAGTTTGGTATGGAAGATTCAAAACTAGTTGGTACACCCATGTGTACTGGATTGAAGCTTACCAAAGATGATGATTCAAAAGAAGTAGATTAGACCTTATACAGATCAATGATTGGAAAATTACAATATGTAGTGCATACAAGGCCTGATATTGCCTTAGTAGTTGGTACAGTAGCAAGATTCTTAGCAAAACCTAGAGAAAATCACATGATGGCAATCAAAAGAATCTTGAGCTACTTGAGAGGAACTAAAGATTATGGCTTGCGGTATAAATTTGGAGGTAATCTGGACTTAAAAGTGTTTACTGATGCTGATTGGGCAGGAAACATTGATGACAGAAAGAGTACAAGTGGTGGAGCATTCTTTCTTGGCAAGAGGTTGGTATCTTGGACCAGTAAAAAGTAAAATTGCACATCCCAATCCACAGCAGAAGCAGAATATGTTGCTGCAGCAGTAAACTGCTCTAATATTGTTTGGTTTAAATAGTTATTGGAAGGCATGAAGGTTGAGATCAAAGAACCAGTTGTTATGTTTTGTGATAATACAAGTGCAATAAATATTTCAAAGAATCCAATAATGCATTCCAAAACCAAGCACATTGCTATAAAATATCACTTTGTAAGAGAATTGGTCCAGGACAAGGAAATTAGATTGGAATATGTTCATACAAAAGAATAGATTGTAGATATATTCACCAAGCACCTACCTAAGGATGCATTCTTGTATCTAAGAGGTAAGTTAGGGGTCATTCCCCTATCTGAGGTTCACTAAATAAAGTTTTAGTGATGCATCAACCAGAGCATGTTGAAGATCAGTCAGTTGATGCAACATAGTCAAGGAATCATTGCATATGAATTAGTACTTAAGGTACATTGGTATTCACCATAAATGTGTGAGTTGTCTTTGGCATGTGTTGTCAAAGAGGGAGAGTTTGCTGTCATTTCAAGAAATTTCTAAGAAGAAGAATTTGAGAAATTAAGAGGGAGAGTTTTTAGTCAGAGAGAGAAGTTTGCTGATAGAGGAAGATGAGAATCAGAATGAAGCTAAGGATATGTTCCTTATTCTATGCTTTCTGTGAAATTTCATTGTGCTATGACATGTTGTGTTGCCATCAATGCTAAAGAGGGAGATTGTTGGATACAATTGTCTGAGGAATATTGTTGGATACAATTTTTTGATTATGTGTTGTCTTTGATGTCACACAAATGTCATATCATTAAGCATCTCTATGTGTCTATCGAGCTTAGTCAGTCAGCAAGGCAGTTTTCAGTGTCTACCGAGATCTCTCGCGTGTCAAAGGAGAATATGGCACAAAACAGTACTAACCGAGCTTCCATGATTATCGAAGGAAAGTTAGTGTTTACCAAGCTCATTCGGTCTCCAAAAGATGTTGCAGATTCACAGTGGTAACTGAGTTCACTCAGTCACCGAAATAAATTTTTTCAAGATTAGTGTTTACTGAGCAAGGTCGGCCCAATAAAGGATTTTGTTAATTTAAGAAATAAAGTTTGTTTATTACAACTGACTGTTGTAATGATTATTAATGTTTGTAATGGACAATCCAAATGGTATATAAACAAGGTCAAGTTGAGAATTCAAAGTGTGTGAAGAATAGTGTGCAAGTGTGGAAATTTGTGAGTGAACATGAAAATCATTTTGAAGAAAGGTGTGTGCAAATTTTGAAGGATGGTTAGATATCCTTGAGGAGCAGCAAAGATATATTTGATCAGGAAGGATCTAGTGAAGCAGAACAAAGATCTGTAATCAGCAATTTAGTTGCATCTTATTCAAGTCATTTCATTGTTACTTTCTTACCATTGTAGCAGTGATTTTAAAATCTCTTAACCGAGTTGGTTTAACAACCATTTTGTAAATCCTCTAACAAAGTGACAGTTCTATTGAATTGTTCAAAGACCTCTTACAAGGCCACTCCTAACAGGGTGATTAAATCCTCTAACAAGGTCACACCTAACAGTGTGTTTTGTAACCTTTAACTGGGTTGGCTCCTAACAGGGCATCACTTCAGAAGAGTGAAAAATAGTAACTAGTTACATTGGTGGTTTTTCCCATATTGGGTTTCCACATTAAATCTGGTGTCTCATGTGTTCATGTTATTTTTCTTATGCATGTTAATCACTGATGAATGTTTAAGATTAGTAATAATTAACACTCACTACAATAACCAAGTTACAGCATTTCTCTGTATGTTTACTGAGTAGCAGCAGCAAATGACTTAATAAGACATCTAAGGAATCTGTGGTAATATTTTTTATGGTTAACTGATTCACCCCCCCCCTCTCTCAGTTACTCCATCTATATTTCCAAACGTTAATGACCCCTCTCTTACTCTGTTCTACTCAACTTATTCATAGTGCCGATAATCATTGGTTGTAGAATACCTAATGATCTTCAATAAGAGGTGAATGGAAAGTACGAGACTCCACTGGTTGTGATATACTAGAGGTTGCTGAGTATTGATTGTGTACTCGAAATAGATACTCTGTGTCTCTCCTCTCCCTGCTATCTTTCAAATTTGTTGACAGGTTTTACACTCTTTATTGGACTGTAAGTCCCAATGGACTAGTCAAGTCAATGATGTGACGGTATTATTTTTGACTATGCAAATAATTCCCTATCTATTGGTGTTTGTATTGGGTTTCAATCTCTTTTTCTGTGGTGGCTGTTGAATGTCTCCTCTACATTGATGAGTCCACCTTCTCCATGTTAACTGCTTGTCCCTCTTGATGGCTATTGTCACCTGTAGCTTGTCATTTTTTTGTGCTACGTATGCTGACTGGAGACATGTCTATATCCTCCATACTCTACTTTGTTGTCTTATATATGCCTATGTTAGTGATTTCTATATGGTCACGACTATTCACTCTAGTTGCTCGATATTAGATTCAATATAGTATAGTTCTTTTATATTTATATTAGTAATATAATGACAATCTATTATATATAATTAAAATATATCAAATAATGATAATAAGTAAAATATATTATATATCTATCTTATTATTGATTATTATATTATTAATTATTATTATTTTTTATTATATTTTTATATTCATTAATATAATATTATATTGATTGATATTACATTAATATTAATTTAATAATATATCATTATTAATTTATGTAATATAATTATTAATTTCAATACCTTAATTTTATTATCATTCTTTATTTATTGATATTTTATTATTTAATTATTATTAGAATTCTATTTGGAACGGGGACATGACAGTCCACCCTTCCTCAAATTGCTTGTCCTCAAGCAATGCCAAATTGATGTTAGTGGCTTCTGTTGTGCGATCTTGATATTGATCAAGATATTCATACAAGGTTCACTCTTATTATTCTCTTATTCTAGTATTCTTGCACACAGACATACATTTGGAAATACAAAGCATGCACGTGAGTGTATGATAAATTATACTAGAAGCATATACTCGAATGCATGAAGACACGAAGCATACACATGTGTGCTATAAATGTGTCACACTTCTATGGATCATTACATGCAAGGAAACTCAAAAATGAGCCCTCACAAATCGATCCATAGCTCCCTAGGCATGGAGTGCAACGGTTTTTAAGAATGCTCTCAGCTAGAGCTATTTAGCCTATAACCTTGCTAGTAAACTATGCAATGGGAGATTCAATGAAGACAAGGGCAAGAATGCCAATATCCTCAAGAATCAAGAATGAAAATGCAATGCAACTATACTAGAAATGGAAATGCAAGCTAAGCTATAAAAGGAAATATGCAAGTGTTACAACCCAAGCTAATTAATCTATGTGAGCTAATCTAGAGCATAGAAATGAAGCTAATCTAAGAAAGCATAAATGTGAAGCTAAGCTAAGAATGCAAGAATGAGATGTAGAATGCAAGAATGAGATGTAGATGCTAAGAATGCTCCAAATCTTCAAAAGCTCCAAAGTGACCTAGAAATCTTGCAGCATAAAGTTAGCATAAAAAGTTGGGGTGTAGAATGAAGAAGAGAGCTCTCCTTTTAAAGGAAATGAGAAGGAATGGACCATGGAGATTAAGAGGCAAAAGATTTAATCAAGGGTGGAGCTTGAAAGAGGAGAAATCCATGTGCACAAATATCCTCTAATGAGAAAATAGGAGTTGACTTTTGTGTCCATATGAGACAAAAAGTGCTTTTCCCTTTTTTATAAAATAAGAATAATGCTTTATTTGTGCAACTTAGGATAAGAGGAAAAGTGGGGGCTTTTTATTTATTAAAAGGGGAGGAAATATTACTTTTAAATAAATAAAGACTTAGGATAAGATGGTTAGCCCATAGAAAATAATCGAATAAATGATAGAGATAGGATTTGATCAAGAACAAGCAATTTATGATTTAGCAAAAGGGGCTAATAGTCTAGGTGACCATTTTTGGGTGTATACATTTGCCCCTCTTTGACTAATGTGTGATCGATCTAGGAACACATGTAGTCAAATAATGAAGTTGAAATGTGAGATCGATTTGGGATCACAAAACAACTTAGATCAGCCAAGAAGGCAAGCAGATAACCAAGAAGGCAAGCAGTCTGACTCCAAAGAATGAAGTGCAGAGAGATAGCAAATCCTGCATGATCAGCCTGGTAGCGACAACACTGAACACTTAGGAAAGAGATAGCCAATAAGATATGATGTGTCTGCCCCCTCAGGATCGAAAGTGAAATCTAGGTAGAGGGAAAGCAGAAGCAAGAGCAACATGATCAAATCACTAGAAGTCATAATCGAAGAAAGAGAACAGAATAACCATCAAGCAGTGAAGATATGCCCCACACATGGGACTCGAGGCACGAACCAAGTAGTCCCTCAACCCGAAAACACCACGGAGGGGAAGAATTGGAAATTGGGGTTGAAAGTGAATGAAAGATTGGAAGTTTGAAAGAGATGGAGATGAAGAGGTGAAGAATGCCCCAACGAAGATCGAAGGATCAGGCCTCAAAAGGTCAACCAACTGCATGGAAGAGGGGGAAAAGGTGATTTGGATGATCAAGGTGAACTCAGATTTCGGTTTCGATCCCGAAATGAATAGAAAATGATGTGATATGAAAGACAAGAAGTGAAAGACATGATCGAGAAGAAGTGAAAGGTGAGCACAGTCGATTAACAAGTCCACGTAAGATGAAAAGGAGAGCTCTCTCCATATGCAAGATGCAAAACTAACTAAAATGAACTTAAGAATGCAAGCTACATGAAAAGTGGTTTACTTGCAAGGTTACAAAGCCAATAGACATCTAATTATCATCATTGAGCGTTATTGGTAGCGTCGCAAGATCATACAATACACACTAGCATAACTATGTGAATCTGAATATGATCTATATCAGGTAGAAATGTGTAAATCCCACCTAAGCATCAAAGACATGCAAGTCAAGATGACTAGTGCAGTGAGATTACCTAAGTTTGATATAGCAAGATTATGCTCGCATCGAGACACAAGAAATTCAAGATGACTATAAGCATGCACTTGTGAAACAGTCAAGGATAATACCTTGTAGGTCCATAGTGTTAAGTAAGACTAGCATAAATGCTCATGACAGTTAGGACCAACAAAATATACCCACAAGCAGAAAAAGCAATAAAACATGTTCTCATTCCCTCAGTCTTCTAGCTATGCATCATCAAAAATGATCATAGGGGGAGAACACTCAGAAAAGAAATCATCATAGATAGCACGCAAAGAAATAAAGTCAAACAAATATCAGCAACTCAAGTGCGTGTGTGTAGGTCATAGAGTCAAACTTTGAGTATCACATCTGCCAGCGAGAAATATTGCATCATCCAAGATGGCGGGAAGGATATCTGATAAGTGTTAAGAAACACTTGATGCTAGGGTAGTGTTGAAAAACACAGTTGAGGTGGTGTTGAAAAACACCGTTTACAAGGTGCCTAAGAAACCCAGACGCACAAAGAGACCCAAGATAAGCTTAAAACAGTGTATGCCCCTTAGACTAAGACAAGAGTCAATTCTAGGCTAAGAGAGGCAAAGAGAGAAGTGGAGCAAAGGAGTGCCACACAAGACTGATAGACATAGGTGCAGAGGGTCTCAAGCAGCGCCTATTTCTAGGTTTTCACCACTTGATAGATTTATTGCAAATTTTTCATGACTTTTTATAATTTTTTTGTATTTTTTCTACCATGGCACCTATTTCTAGGTTTTCACCAAGACACTTTTTCTATTTTTTTGATTTTTTGAATTTTTTGATTTTTTTGGTGAGACATCAAAGCGCCTATTGCTAGGTTTTCACTAGGATGCTCATTTTTTCAGTACTTTTTATGATTTTTAGGATTTTTTCAGCATCATATATGAATTTTTTTGGTATTTTTTTAGGATCATAAAATATGTACAAAGGATGCCCCAGACAGAAATGGGCATCAAGAATCTGCTTCCTCTGATGTAGAGAACTGATAGGCCCCAGGCCCAAATGCTGCAACTATGACGAGAGGTCTCAACTAGTTTGACCAATAATAACCAGCCCTAAGCAATGTCTGAGCTAGCGAAGGATCGTTAGAATGTGATCCACATATGCCATCATGGATTTTAGCTAGCACTTTTTCTGACTCCTCTATTTCTAGACACTTAAGGAGAGTTCCATCTAGACCCTTCCTATACAAGTCACCAGAGACAAAGGCAAAGTGTAAGGGATGGCGGAAGGAATGGCATGGTGGATTTGCAAGAGGAATATGAGGTGGAAGATATGAAAAGATGGTAGGATTGTAAGATTTGTGAGCAGGATAGCGTAATTCATCTACCAGGAACTTGAAGCAAAATTTATGCTTTTTCATTTGTAAGATGGATGTCGAAGCAACCAAGGCATTAGCAACTTTGTTCTCAGCTCTAGGAATGGGCTGAAGTATAACAGATATGAGATCATGCTTGAAGTAGTGCATCATTTTTTTGTAGAGAATCAGCTTGTCATCTTTTATTTGAGAATCATTATTTTTGAGCAGATTTTTATTTTTACTTTTCTTAGGTGCGGATACTGCCACAATGTGGTTTTTTCCATCTGACCATTGCTCTTTTCTTTTGATGTGATGACTGTGATACTTGATTGTTGATTCAATCTTTTTTGTTGCTAGTTCGCTAGTGGAAGAAGTAATAGGTGTTGATGCAAGATGAAATGAAATGACTGGTTCAACAACATTTATGCGAAGGATATCATCTCTGGTGACAAGAGAGGTCGAGCCTATAGGGTAGGCTCCAAAAGTAGCTAGATCTAGAATTGTCATAGAAGGACCAACATAGTGTACTAAGGCAATACGGGGAACAAACTCATCAGACCCTACACGAGACTCATCAACTATGTCGGGTGGGTTACGAGAGGTATGAACCACTTCAACATCCATATCTGTCATGGAAGAATCTTCTGGATGAGGCTTAAGATGCCAAGAAGTAGAGATACTCATGTCATTATGTGATAGATCACCTCTTTGTAGCAGTCGTGCAATGTTGCGACATTGTCTATCATAGTGCAATGATTCTTTAGGCACATAGGTTCTAGACATAGAGGCCTCAGCCATATCATCAGTAGATATACATTCTTCTCCCCAAAGAAGTGAAGTAGAAGGAAGATCATCTCCCATTTGAGCCATAGTGTGCAGTGGTGACTCGTCTGTATCTGTGTCTAAATTACTGAGCATGGGATTATTTCTGGAATTATCAAGGAGGGAAAATCTACCCTCATCTTCTCTATAGATCCACTCTTGAATAGCTTGTTCTTCTCTTTCTGCTTCTAAAGGAACGGATGAAGGAACAAAAGTATCAAAGATCATCATAGCATAAGTGGAAGGCTTCATCTGATCAAAAGGTCTCCCATATGACCTAGGAGAAATAGGTATAGAAGCAAAGGAATCCAGTGTATATTCACCCATACCAAGGCTCATCATCTTAAGTGTTTTCTCAGCAGCAACTAGAGACATACTAGGATCAACAGAAGGTTCATTGTGAGGAACAAATTTTTCAGCAGCAACAAGAGCATTAATAGCAATAGTATGGTCTCCAAGAATCACAACTTCAGTGCCATTGTACGAAAATTTGATGCACTGATGATAAGTGGAAGGAATAGCCTGCATGTCATGGATCCAAGGACGACCCAAAAGAATGTTATATGCGAGTGGGATGTCCAATACTTGGAAGCTAATATATTTTGTGATAATGCCCACTCAGACAGGTAGCGTGACAAGACCTTTGGAAGATCTTTCCACTTCGTCATAAGCTTTTATAGTAATCTTCTTTTTAGAATCCACAACAAATTATGACAAACCCAATTGTTGTATGACATTGAAAGAAACAATAGTTAACCCTGCACCATTGTCTATCAGGACTCGGCGGACTCGGGTATTGTAGACTAGAACTTCAATGTGTAAAGCTAGATTATGCGGGTGAGCAATAGATATGTCATCTTTTGTAGAAAAGGAGAGAGATAGTGGAGATGAAATGTGGTTGACCATAGCTTGAAATTGATCTAGGTCAATGTCATTGGGAACACGTGTTGTACGTAAAGCCTCATCAAGAATCTCTCTATGCAAAGGGGATAACCAAAGCAACTCAAGGATAGATATCTGTGTTGGTGTCTTTTGCAAATGTTGGACAAGATCATAGCTAGGGGTGGCTAAAGGAGCCACTTGTTTGGAAGGCAAAGCTTGCTTGGGATCTTGCACAGTTTTAAGGACAATCTTGGCTTGCCCCCTAGTAACAGCATTTAGTGTCTCACTTCGGGAAGATGAACTACCACGTGTTTGCAAGACTAACTTTGGCTTACCATGATTGGTGTGATTATCATCTTGAGACCTCATCATTAGAACACTCTCAACGGGCTCTACCATGTTGATCACAGGTGTATTAGAAGGATACGTGTAATTGATCTTAGCATCATGATTCTTCTTATGTGCTTGAGAGGTTTCCCCCTTATCATGCTTAGGTAGAGGATCTTTGAAAGCTGTGTGATCAGAATTTTTAGTTAAGCCATTAGTGGAGATTGTGTTGTTATCAATGAGGTCTTGAATATCATCCTTAAGCCTAAAACAATTATCTGTTGGATGTCCCTTATTTCTGTGATAATGGCAGTAATGATCCTCTCTCCACCAATTCGGCTTATTTATTGGATCCGAGTTACTAGGTTTATCAGGAAGCGTAAGATATCCATTGTCAACCAAAGTCTTAAGGATCACATCGTAAGGTTCTGCCAACTTGGTATAGACTCGCTTTCGAAATGACTTCTTAGGCTTATTTGCATATTGAGGTTTAGGAGCATTGTGAGTGTTGCCAACTTCTTGTTGTTTTGCTGCATAGATAGCGTTGGAGAGATTGAAAGCGGGCTCTTTAACTTTAGGAGCATCAACAACCCCATCATTAACAACATACTTGTTCTTATTCCAAGGTTTGTTCTTGTCTTTGCCATTGCCTTTAGCATCTTTATTAATAACAATATCCCCTTTTCTTATAGCTACATCCTCAATTCAATATGCACTTTCAACCATGTCATTGAAAGAGGAGAACAGTTGCTTCCTTAGATCATAAAATAGCTCAGGCACAAGTGTGTTGACAAAAATGTCAATCTTTTCTCTTTCAGGTAGCGGATGAGGATATCTAGAATACAATGACCTCCAACGTTGTAAGTAAGTTGCAAATGACTCACCTTGATGTTGTCTTAAATTACCGAGATCTATCAGAATTGTTGGATGTTGTAAGAATAATGTTGTGTGAAGCGCATAGCCAACTCATCAAAAGTCTTCAAAGGAGGTGTCAACTTTGCAAACCATTCTAAAGCTTTCCCTCTTAAGCTTCGAGGGAATAATCATAGCAAAAATGTGCCTTCATGAAGAAAGTCCATGCTAAGAGCGTAAAAGTGACGCACATGGTCATGGGGGTCACCATTTCCATCATACTTGTCATATTTGGGAACCTCAATATCCCTAGGAAATGAGGCCATGTATAGACTTTTATCAAAAGGAAGAGCACAAATTGATTCTACAAAAGAGACCTTTGGAGGCTCTCTTTCTATTGCCATTTGGGTAAGGCGTTGATTTGTCTGGCACAGTTCTTCTTGAAGGACTTCCAATTCAGTTGGTACTCTTTGTTGGACAATTTGTCTGACATCATAGCCGGGAGGAAGCTTGTATCCTCTAGAAGTCATATATTGAAAATATTGATCAACATTACGCTCTAAAAGCTTATGCATCATTCGTTGGGAGACCACATCTTGTTCAAATCTCATAAGATCCTCACTAGAAATCTCATCATCAGCCTCTGCCTCATGTTGAGAGGGAGGAGGTCTAGGAGGTGAAGAAGGCATACCAAAAGTGGGTCTTGGAGGAGATCTTGGTGGCGTGTTGTTGCCATTGTTGCCATTGATAAAAAGAGATCTATGCTCATGATTACTAGTGTCAGGTTGCTCATGAGACATTTCTCTATAAGCCATGCGCCTAGCAGCATCCATCCTTTGTTGATTGTGTTCTTTGTCTAAGCTTTCTTGGTTATCTTTATGCTCAAAATGTTCTTGCAAGCGTTGAAATTTTTCTTGTTCAGTCAAAGTGAGTGAGACACTATCTGTGTTTTTGGGGGTCTTGAATGCGGAAAAGAGGAAACCTCCTTTGTACCACGGGGTAGCCTTAGAATCCTTAGATTGTTTAGAACTATAACTGTTGTTACTAATGGGCACTCGTGAGCATCTAGTCGGAGAAGGTAACTGTGTATAATTGAATGGAGGATGACTCTCCAGTTCAAATTGAGATCGATTTGTAACCGGCATGAAAAGAGATGTTGGTTGACTAATAGAATGAGACAAAGTTTTTCAGATTTGAGATAACCAAAGCTAATAAAGATCACTTGTCAAAGTAGAACAATAGAGAGATGGCTCGTCAAAAGTGCTCAAGCACTTACAACAATCAATTGACTAAAGCCGAGTAGCGAGCAAGAAGCTCAATAAGCAAGTAGCTAGAGAGGTAACGGTGATGCGATGAGTGATCAAAAGTAGCATTTGTTAAACTCAAATCCAATAGTTTTAGCTCATTTGTTTCAGTCTAGAACAAATCTAAGCATGTAGGTAACAAACCAATTTCAAGTAAGAACAGAAAAAGACACTCTACGATAGGTTAAAGTGCAAGTTTAGCAACTCTGGATTGCAACAGCAACAAGACAGCAAAAAGGTTCTGGGCAATACTTTCCAGGAAAACAGGGCGATACTTCTTAGTCGGCCGATACTTCACCTTAAGCCAGTGATAGACCTCAATATACCAAAGTGATAGACTTCAAGCAAAGCAAGCGATAGACAACAGGCGCGAACTATCACAGGATATTTCTCAATAAGGTGCGTGATATTGTTGCAGACTTGGGTGATTCTTTGACCAGTGAACATAAAAATCTCAATTTTGAAGCGTTTTGATCAAGTTCGAAGGTTGGATAGTGCAATTTCTTAGTTTGACAAGTAGTAACAGCAGATAGGAGACAGGTTTGCAAACAGTATAAGATCAAACATGTCATAGAACACTTGAAACAAGGGCAAAAGCAACCTTGCCAAGACAAGCACTTGTGATATCAAAATAGAGAGCCTTATGAATGCTACCGTTTGTTTGAATGTTGAGGACGTTTACACTGGTATAGCACAATTGAAGACAATTCAAGCAATTACTACCTAGAAGGACAAGGCTCATTACTTAGCAACGTGGCCCACAACTTGATGCTCCCTTGCCTCACACCAAGTGGTTGCCCATAAGAGATATTGGCATTGTCATGGAAGTGTCAAAAACACAACCAAAGGAACACATATGGTGAGTGTCTTGGGGTGATTCGGGTAAGTCCACTTGGATCAATCCTTGCACCAAGAAGCTAAGCGGCTAAAAGAAGGTGGCCTCTAACTAATGGTTCGTAGTAAGGGCTTCCATTCATAACACCCCTCTTGCTCCTCATAAAGGACTAGGACCTCGCGGCCTCAAAAGTACCTTAAGCATTCTTGCTCAATGCTTTTCCCATGGTCACAATCCCATGAGCTACTAACATCAAATGAAGACAAGTGTTATGTCTACCAAGGTTTTGTGTCCTCGATAGCCTTGAGATTATAGTGAGTTGGAATCACTCGCCACCAAGGAAAATGATGACAAGGTTGTCCCCACTTGGGTCATTCCTCTTGATTGCTCAAGAGCAGGCCCGCTAAAAGATCCTTATACTAAACAAAAAGTGGATTAACTTTTGAGGTTCAAGGTTTTTGGTTCACCACAAGGGTGAAGAGCATACTCCCCTATCTCAAGAATCTCTCCCAAACACACCAAGCAAAGATTCAATTACCCCCTTGCTTTCAAAATCCCAAGATGGGTCAAGATTTTTGTTTCACCACAAGGGTGAAGAGCATACTCTCCTTCCACCTCAAAATTTCTATAACAAAGTATTAAGTGCCTATGAAAGGAAACAACTAGTATATGCCGCACTTAATAAAGAAAGTAATTAAACAAGCACTTGATTTAGTTTTTATGCTTAGGGCAGCCCTGCAAAAACCATTAGTAGCCCTCTTTGACATGCGATTTTGGCAAATTTCAAGCAAGAAGCACCTACAACCACAACTTGTTAGACCAACAAGAGTTAGGAGAATCAAAATCCAAAATCTAACAATGATTAGTACATGAAAAACTAGATAATCTATAAAAATAACTGATCAAATGATAAAATCTAAAAATGAAACCATCATGGTTGGATTAGGCTCGGAAAGACCTTTCCAACAATATATCACACTTAAACTTTTGATACCATTTGCAAAATTTTAAAAAAAATGGGCACCCATTTTCCAAAGTGGCACGGATTTGAAAACGCTAGAAATTTCAAAAAATTTCAAAAAGATAGCAGAGAACTTGAAACTTGCAAGATAGCTAAAATAGCCCAAAAATAGCTCTTTGTCAAGTTCAGGTGATATACCTCAGACTTCACCAGTATCGCGCAACACAATTTCCTATAGCCAGACGATATACCTCAATTTGGGCGATATACTACACAATAGGCGGGTGATACTTCGCACGACACCAAGTGATATACCTCAATACTTCCATGTGATTCTTCTCTAGCACGAAGTGTCACACGCATATAGTAAGGTATATCGTGCGATATACCTAAGAAGTATCGCACGATACTCTGAGACAGAGAACTAGAACCTACAAAATTTCTGAAAAATAATCTCAAAAAAGATGAAAAATGCAAGAAACTAAAGGGCAAAGCCTATCTACTCTACCCCACGGTGGGTGCCAAAAATGTGTGCTATAAATGTGTCACACTTCTATGGATCATTACATACAAGGAAACTCAAGAATGAGCCCTCACAAATCGATCCATAGCTCCTTAGGCATGGAGTGCAACGGTTTTTAAGAATGCTCTCAGCTAGAGCTATTTAGCTTATAACCTTGCTAGTAAACCATGCAATGAGAGATTCAATGAAGACAAGGGCAAGAATGCCAATATCCTCAAGAATCAAGAATGAAAATGCAATGCAACTATACTAGAAATGGAAATGCAAGCTAAGCTATAAAAGGAAATATGCAAGTGTTACAACCCAAGATAATTAATCTATGTGAGCTAATCTAGAGCATAGAAATGAAGCTAATCTAAGAAAGCATAAATATGAATCTAAGCTAAGAATGAAAGAATGAGATGTAGAATGCAAGAATGAGATGTAGATGCTAAGAATGCTCCAAATCTTCAAAAGCTCCAAAGTGACCTAGAAATCTTGCAGCATAAAGTTAGCATAAAAAGTTGGGGTGTAGAATGAAGAAGAGAGCTCTCCTTTTAAAGGAAATGAGAAGGAATAGACCATGGAGATTAAGAGGCAAAAGATATAATCAAGGGTGGAGCTTTAAAGAGGAGCAATCCATGTGCACAAATATCTTCTAATGAGAAAATAGGAGTTGACTTTTGTGTCCATATGAGACAAAAAGTGCTTTTCCCTTTTTTATAAAATAAGAATAATGCTTTATTTGTGCAACTTAGGATAAGAGGAAAAGTGGGGGCTTTTTATTTATTAAAAGGGGAGGAAATATTCATTTTAAATAAATAAAGACTTAGGATAAGATGGTTAACCCATAGAAAATAATCGAATAAATGATAGAGATAGGATTTGATCAAGAACAAGCAATTTATGACTTAGCAAAAGGGGCTAATAGTCTAGGTGACCATTTTTGGGTGTATACAACACGAAGTATACATATTAATGCATGAAGACACGAAGCATACATGATGTAGACACATAAAACACACATTCTTGATTAAACCCTATAATTTACAATTTGTAATGAGCTAGGGTTAGGGAAATTGTTTACAAAATTTTCTTCTTCCTTGTGCTTTTGATTATGAACCTTGCAACTGCAAAATGAGCATAAGTACATACATGTGTATATATCAGCTTCAAAGAAAACTTGAATCATGATAAGTTAGTCAAAGAGAATCTCATACTAAGCCCAAGAGTGGAACTTTGGCCCCCTTGGCCCCGGTGGCAAGTGTTAGGCATCCACACGAGGTGGTCTACTTAGTGGAATGCTTTTTTTTTCTTATCTATTTATGACTCACCTCCTTTTTCTAAAAGTCAAAAAGGTGCACTTAGTGTCTTTCCGTTAACTCTTTCCCTACCCACAATGGACGGTAGAATTAATGCCCTTGGGATGGAAACAACCTACCATAGGCTCCCATTATGGCCTTGCCTTAGGGTGGTTGAATTACTCCTATCCATGACAAACTCCCAACCCATTATGCCTACTTGTAATGGATGGTAGAATTGCTATCCTTGGGATGGAAACAACCTACCATAGGCTCCCATTATGGCCTTGCCTTAGGGTGGTTGAATTACTCCTATCCATGACAAACTCCCAATCCCTTATGCCTACCTACAATGGACGGTAGAATTACTGTCCTTTGGATGGAAACAACCTACCATAGGCTCCCATTATGGCCTTGCCTTAGGGTGGTTGAATTACTCCTATCCACAACAAACTCTTAGTCCATTATGGATTTAAAGGATAGATTAGAAAAAATAAAGTTACAAACAATTTAGCAAACAGACTATTTGTATATTGAGATTGAGTTAATTATATATACATATATCTTATATTATTTCCACAAAATGTCTCTGAAAATGTTTCATTATTTCCAGTGACATTCTCTTGACATTAAACATAAACAAAAACTAAGACTCAATCTTAATATTGCACAGATATACGTACCTATGACCTTTGAAATATCTCTGTGATACACTACTAGTACTCAACAGTTTGTGTATTGTTTGTGACTTTCTTTTTATTCTATTTATAACTTGATCTATTCCATTCCTCCTTTCATGCTATCTTCATTTTATCTTTACCCAACAAGATGGCAAGATCATGCTCTAATACCACTTGTAATGTCCCCTTTCTAGTTGGCTTAAAAATTTAGGACAATTACTTTGAATTCTCTATTCTCATAGACTTATATAATTGACAATGAATAGATATTGCTAAGATTTCCAAGAACAATATAGAATATTTGTTCTTACTGCTATCTTCTATGTTAATTTACCATATATATAAACTTTGTCAATTCAATGTTGTAGAGTTGTCTTGTTGTTCCAATATAGCTACAGGAATTATCCAATAAATCTCTTTTTTTTTTTCCTGATCAAACATAATGTTATGAGATGCTGAAGAATGATGATGCACCCTATGAATGATTCACTAGGTTAAATTGATTGATTATCTAATTTCTTGGATGATTGTGATTTTTGGTGACGTCTGATATATCTTCATCAATATACAAAGAGGAATGTGTTAGGCCCGATGAGACCTTTTGATCTGTATGAGTACTTTGATGTTAATGACCCCTCTCTTACTCTGTTCTACTCAACTTATTCATAGTGCCGATAATCATTGGCTATAGAATACCTAATGATCTTCAATAAGAGGTGAATGGAAAGTACGAGACTCCACTGGTTGTGATATACTAGAGGTTGCTGAGTATCGATTGTGTACTTGAAATAGATACTCCGTGTCTCTCCTCTCCCTGTTATCTTTCAAATTTGTTGACAGGTTTTAAACTCTTTATTGGACTGTAAGTCCTAATGCAATAGTCAAGTAAATGATGTGATAGTATTATTTTTGACTGGGCAAACAATTCCCTACGTATTGGTGTTTGTATTGGGTTTCGATCACTTTTTCTATGGTGGCTGTTGAATGTGTCCTCTATGTTGATGAGTCCACCTTCTCCATGTTCACTGTTTGTCCCTCTTGATGGCTATTGTCATCTGTAGCTTGTCATTTTTTTGTGCTACGTATGCTGATTGGAGACATGTCTGTATCCTCCATACTCTACTTTGTTATCTTATATATGCCTATGTTAGTGATTTCTATATGGTCGCGACTATTCACTCTAGTCGCTCGATATTAGATTCAATATAGTATAGTTCTTTTATATTTATATTAGTAATATAATGACAATCTATTATATATAATTATAATATATCAAATAATGATAATAAGTAAAATATATTATATATCTATCTTATTATTGATTATTATATTATTAATTATTATTATTTTTTATTATATTTTTATATTCATTAATATAATATTATATTGATTGATATTACATTAATATTAATTTAATAATATATCATTATTAATTTATGTAATATAATTATTAATTTCAATACCTTAATTTTATTATCATTCTTTATTTACTGATATTTTATTATTTAATTATTATTAGAATCCTATTTGGAATGGGGACATGACATGATTTCTTGATAAGCTCTTGTTAAGTGTCACCGTCTCAGATCTTTCTTCAGGTGTCGGTTCTTCAATGACTTCACTGTGACTTTCATTCACCAAATCACTGTCAGTCTCATAGTATAGTTCAGTAGTCTCAATGTTAGGCTTAGGATGAGCTTGTCCATCTGATTCATAATCAAACATTCTTTCCTGAATTTTGAACTTTTCATCAACTTTAACATTTGCGCTCTCAACAATAGTTTTAGTTCTCTTATTGTAATATATATATGCTTTTCTCTTCAAAGAATATCCAAGAAAAATACCTTCATCACTTCTAGGATCAAACTTTCCCATATCATCTCTTCTCTTTATATAACATTTGCTTCCAAAAATTCTAAAATACTTAACTGAAGGTGCATGTCCAAACCATAAATCATAAGGTGTCTTGTCTGTGTCTGTGCTGATTTGTACTCTGTTCATTGTATACACTATTGTGTTCACTGCTTCTCTCTAGAATATCTTCGCCAAATCATTCTCAAATAACATAGCTCTTGCTACTTCAGTCACTGATTTGTTTCTTCTTTTTGTAATACCATTTTGTTCAGGTGTTCTAGGGGCTAAAAACTGTCTCTTAATACCATTCACTTCACAAAACATGTTAAACTCTCTAGAAATAAATTCTCCACCTCCATCAGATCTCAAAAATTTAATCTTCATTCCAGATTCATTCTCAACTTTATTCTTAATGATCTTAAACTTATCAAATGCTTCAGATTTTTCTTTAAGAAATGCAATCCACATCGTTCTTGTAAAATCATCAACAAGAATCATAAAATACCTTTCTCCACAGAATACTCTAGTCCTGGTAGGCCCGCTCAAGTCTGTATGAACAATCTCCAACCTCTCTACAGATGTGAACTTCTTACTAGGAAATGAACTTCTCTTCTACTTAGCCATCACACATTCTTTGCAAATCATGTTAGTAGGCTTCATAATTTTAGGCCAATCCCTTACTGCAAGTGTAGTACTCACTTTCACAATGTTATCAAAGTTTATATGACAAAAAATTCTATGCCATAACCAACTATCATCAATCTTAGTAATCAAATATGTCATCTCAGTAGGATTCAACTGAAATACATTACCTTTGGTTCTAGATCCAGTTCCAATCAGATTTCCATCTTTATCCTTTATCGCACAAGTTTTCTCAGTAAACCAAACTTGATATCCCATATCAACTAATTGTCCAACACTCAAAAGATTATGTTTCAATCATCCACAAAGTAAACATCATCAATATTGGTGTTTCCATCAAGAGTAATAGATCCTATACTTTTAATCAAACAAGGTGCATTGTTTCCAACTCTAACAACTCCTCCATCATAATTGTTAAACTTTATGAACTTTTTCATGTCTCCAGTCATATGATGTGAATAACCACTATCTATAATCCAATTAGCTTTCATTTCAACTTGGGAAACTAAGGCTTTTTCTTCCTTAACATCAGTTTCAGGATTCTCTTTTTTAATTGCTACAAATCTTATGTCATCATTATTCTAAGTATCACTTTCACTTAGAGTTCTTTCTATACTAGTTTCAAGGTCTTCATCATTAGCATAATAACATTCCTTAGATCTTCTAGGCTTGAAATTGTTTCTATACTTTTTAACTCTCTTAGGACATTTAGATGCAAAATGACCATATTCTTGACAAGTCCAACATTCAAAGATTTTCTTACCGTCTGGTTCTCTTTTCACAAGCAAGGCAATACCTTCTTCAATCTTTTTGTCCTCTTCATTTCTAGATCTACTGCTGCCATCATAATCTACACTCACACTGATGCTTCTTGAAAAAGTAGGGCGAACACTAAGAACATTGAATGTTGTATCCATTCTAGGTAAGTCTCCTGATAACCTTAGGTTCATTTCTACTGCTTCCAGTCTTCTAAGAAGAGTCTGTCTTGTAAAGTTCACAGTACAAGGTATAACTTGTTTGATCATCTATGTTGTCTACTTAAATACAAGAGTCAATGTCCTCAGAATTTTCTATATCACTTCATTTTCTATCTTTGTTCCTCCACATGATTTTATCCTTGCAACAATTTCTGACATTTTACCAATATAGCTTCTAACAGATTCATCTTCCATTATTCTTATATCTTCAAATGCACATATCCAATTATGTAATCTAGCTTTCTTTGCATGTTCATCACCTTCAAAAGTAGAGTGTAAAGCTTTCCAAATTTCATGAGATTTTGTTAAACATTTTACTTGACTATATTCATTCTCTGGAAGTGTTGTCAAAAGTGCTTCTCTTGCAAGTATGTTACACATGAATAGATCTCTCTCATTGCTAGTACATGTTACAAGATTGTCTTCTTCAATGAAAGTCTTATCATTCTTTGTAATCAACCAATAACCTGGTCCTAAACACAGTAGATGTTTCTTCATATTTTCCTTCTAGCTATCAAAATTTACTCCATCAAACTTAGAGATTTTTTTCTAAAATTCACCATGGATCTCCTTAAGTTGTTAAACTTTTCTTTCAAGGAACTGTCGCTTTGATACCAATTGTTAGAAAGTAAAGTCCACCAAGATAACTGAGAGGGGGGGGGGGGGGGTGAATCAATTATCAGATAATTATAACTTTTATCAACTTCAACAATATTTAACCATGTAAGTAATATAATTACCAACCATAGAAAGATATTCATACACAATAACATAATGACACAAGATATGTTGACTAGGGAACCTCTTGATCAAAGAGTATTAAACCCCGGTGGGAATGATGCCCACAAAAGATGCACTAATATGAATATTCCTTGTGAAAGGATGGACTCTATTATGAGTCTTATGAAATACATTCAATACATATGAATCCCTATTAGGAGATTTTGAATCCCTGTTAAAAGATTCTAACCCTGTTAGGAGTTATGGAGGACAGAAGGACCCACTGCCCAAATAGCTTCAATGGCAAGATCACTGAACACACTGTCCAACTAATCTTAAGATTTTTTAATAGAATAATATCAAATATGTTACCTCTTTTCTTAATGTGCCAAACCACACTCACTGCTACACCAGATCTCAATTTTAGATCTCTGTGCTTCGCATGTCTTCCTTCACAATTGCATTAGCTCTTTTCTTCACTTCATGCATACATTCGCATTTAGCTATATCCATATCATTATTACAACAAGGAAAAACATTCCTTCCTTTATACCACACTCAAGTAGTTACAATTGAGTTGGCACACAATTACAAAATAAAAGTTTCCACATGCTACATCAAAATTATACGAAACTGTCAGCTTCCAAATACAATAATTATCCACTCGTGAGACCTCAAAGTTTGCACTATCATCCACATCACTATGAACGTGTCTCTAACTTCCCTTTAACTACACAAAACTAGATTCCATCCTGATTAGGAGATATCATCCGATTTCCACAAACCGCTACTCAGGAACAATGCTTGAATATCACTTCCACCAAAATGCTCATAACTTCCATGAATAAATGAATTACTATCTATGCTCTTAACCATAAAAATATAACATATCAAAGAGTATATCCTCAAAATTGCATAGATCCAATTGCAATATCCCATGTGCGCTAATCAAAACACAATCTACTTCTCTACAAGTCTCTAGAAGATCACTGTACATGTTGACATCAATGACAATCATAGTCATGAATGCAACAAAAATTGCTACAGAATGACTACCAAACATTCAGCATTCATTCATAACAATAACATCATTAATGGCCTTGGATCCTCAAAAAATTTGAGGTTAAGAGTCCTAAAGAATAGGATTGAGGCATATGTGAAAGTTGCCAAATGTTACAAAGAAGTTGTCATGACAACATTTGCAATTATTGCAAATGTTGCATGCAATTGGTTACTTTGGATCCCCTTAATTATAGGAGGTGGAAGATCAGCCAACAGGGCCTAGAATGATGGAAATGGCATATTATGTAGAGTAAGGATTGAATCTCAGAAGAGTTCATGCATTTTAATAGTTTAGTTTTTGTGAATAGAGCTCTGCAACATCATTCCTGTGTATATCTTGAGTTTTTGTGTTGACAGTTGGGTGTAATAGATTGAGAAACTAAATCTAGTGGTCGATTGTGGTTCTTTGATAAGTTTTAAGAGTTTTTCATTTAGGGAACAAGTTGATTTGAGCAGGTTTAGGGCATCGGTTAAATTGATTTGGTTTTAGAGCTTCTACTGGTTCTGTTCTAACCAGTCTGTGCTTTCATGGCTCCCCCATGAAATCTAGCCATGGGAAACAACTCATGATGGATGGATATGGTAGGGGAGACACCAATGTATATAAGTTTAGGATTAGGAGTCTAGGAAATGAGGAGAGATATTTTTAATGCTAGGCCCTATGCGAGCACACAGAGCCTGGTTAGAGGTTTAGATTGTGAAGAAATAGAGATTTCCTTGCAAGGTTGAAGGTACAGTATAGCTCCAAGAATTTTTTTGGTAGATGTTCATCATAGATAATTGTCCTATGAAGATTGGGTTCATACCAATCATTTACATTAGGTTTTGAGCAAGATTTCTAATAGGATACAATCAGTCCTAGAAAGTAGGTCAATTAGCCCTGTTTGCCGATGTTTGTAGGAAGGTGGTGTACAGAGGCTTCCAGGACATAAAATTTTCAAATTATTTAATAAGAGCCAAAAGGGTATCTAAATCCCCAATTGGTTTTGCAAGTTATTTTGAAAAGTTTGAAAATAAAGGCCAAAAGCCTTTGAAAAAGGCTACAAAGATTAGGCCTATTTTTAAGGCTCTAAATGATGAACTATTGAAGCCAATGAGAATATGATTCAAGATACTTCAAAAGTGGATCAATTGAACCAAGTTGTGAATGTTTTCAAGGTTTAGAGCATCCCTGCAATGGAGATTGGAGTTTGTGGAGAATTGGCACTTAGAGCTTTCTAAGTGAGTGAGGAAGATTGAACTTTTATAAGGTGTTAGTCTTCTAAGGTGAAGCACAAGAGTTAAGAACTCTTAGAGAAGAGTTGGGATTGGTGTTAGTTAATTACCTAAACCAATTAGGACCTATAGGAGACTAGGTTCCTAAAAGAGACAGGCTAGGTCTCTTAGTAGCAGTGCAAGCAAGCCTTGGAACACTCACATCATGGATCTCACACATAAAGTGGAATGTGATAAAAACTAGTGTATGCACCCAGAATTGGTCAAGCAAAGTAAAAGAAAGCAATTGATGATCAACATAGGAATTAATTGAAAATCAAGCCACGAGATTAATTAAATCAAAATGATCAAATAATTTTACAATTAATTTTAATTAATTAATTATATAGTTAAATCTAAATTTAATCCTGTCCATTTAAAGGGGAGACATGGATAAATGAATTAAATAAATAAATTAATAAATCAAATAATTCCTCACCTATCACATATAGAAAAAGATCAATCAACCAATGAGGTGAGAGTATTTGGAGCACAAGGATCACACATCGCCTTTTCCATCTCCACCATCCAATTTGTCTTTGCAATCTTGACCATCCGACTTGTCTCTTTGTGCCAACATTTGAAACCACTAACTCAACTCTCTAATCATGAGTCAACCTAACTCACAGATAACTCACCTTCCTAATTATAGAAATGCTTTAAAAAGAATGCATCAATAGGGTAAATTAGCCATTATCTTAGTGTAACATTACTATAGCTAATTTGTTCTTGAGCTTAGTCTTTCATTTTAAGAATTTGCATTGAGCAATGATCACAATGGAGAATTATAGCATAATTGAGCTAAATTAGGGATAATTGCATCATAGATATTTATTTTCTCATTCTAGAATTGTCACTAATGAATGCTAAATCTGATAGCATTAATTTAGCTTTATAGATAGGGATCCATAGGATGCTTATTGTCTTTATTTCAATTCAATTTATCTAAATAGTTGTATTTCTTGAAATTGAATTGATATTTTGATGAACTAATCATATGAAGGTATTTTACATACAAAAAATAGTGCCCACCATGGGGACAAATCCTTAATCTAATAAAATTTGATGTTTATGTGTTAAATTTGAAGTGTTTATATTGTAGATTTCATAATTGAAGGTACATGAGCACTTATGATAGTTCTTTTGACATGTACAACAAGTGTTTTGATGCGTATGCACATTTTAGTGATGTATTTAAAAAAAAATTGACACATTTACAAATTCTTTTGACACCTACAAGGATTCTTTTGTTCTTTGTCTAAAGTTCTTTCAACGCAGACATGATACATTTATGATACCTTTAAGTATGCTTTATAGCACATAGTGTTAGGAATAACAGTCCACAATTCAACTGAGAGTGGGGGGGGGGGGTGAATCAGTTGTATAGAAGATTATTAAACTTTAAACTTTAAGAAGTAGTATTCTCAGATCCAATGAACACAATAAGTCCCAACATAATAACACAATATTTTGGTCACAGGGAAACCCTGTTAAAGGTAAAAACCCTAGTGGGAATTAGCACCCGCAAATGATGCACTGAGAGTATAGTTATCCTTATTAGAAGATATATCCCTATTAGGAGCTTATTGAAACATTATAGTACATAGTCCTTGTTAGAGGATAGACCCTGTTACGAGTCAAGAAGAAGGGGAGGGCTCACTGCCCAAGGCACACTTCCCAAAGAAGGTTAAATCCACCTTTAGAACTCACTGTTCACACCACAAGTATATATGAGGAAATACACAATCCTTTTGAACTAATTTCTAGCAACTATCTTTGCTTGATCAGTTCCAATGAAATCCATCAACAATCCTCTTCTCTACATATAACATATACAATCTCCCAGCTTTCACAATTTCTTTATTTCTTCTTCTTCACTTGCATATATTTTCCAAAGAAAATGCCTTTCATTTATACCCTATTACAATTCTCATGAACAAGTCAGCCCATAAGGCTTTCCTAATTAAAAACAATTACATAAACCCTTGCAAAGATACACACATTATCTAGAACAAGTATACAATGATTACATTACAACAATTAAGGATCGACATCCTTAATTCAAGTTCACCATCTATTATACATGCTACATCTCTGTAGTCAACTTCCGAATAGATCACCTTAAGAACACATGCCACAACTGACTTCACCAAGAATTCCATACCTTGTGCTAACTAGTGAACATCCTTCAGTACCTTGTCTATCATCCCTCAAGCTTGCATACCTTGAATTAATATCATCTGGAAGATATACCAGAAACACATAGACTAACTCAGGCATTTCTCACTGTCACAATCTAATGACAAGTATTCACCAAAACATCTGTAACTCATCCAATATGAAACATTACATGATGCAAACTTAGATAGAAGATCACAACACCTTCCTGAACTCTCATTAGACTTTGCAACATTTGAAACATCTGTACAGTGTTCCTACACTATGGTAACCAACTTGATCCCCTCACAAAGACATATGTTGACATCAGTGACAAAACATAGATGACAACAGTATGAGTGCCCATTCTATAATATAGTGATTAAACCAATTAAATGTATCAATCACCTTCCCATGCATTATAAATATACAACAATCTCCCACTTTGGAATTGATGTGAACATATGGGAAAATCCATCATCCCAAAGTTATATCAATCCAAAGTTCTATAGCCAAACAATACTACATCCAGTCTCCCCATATAGTAGGGATTTTCTCATAGAAACACTCCCCCTTTGAAAACAATGGAAAAGGGTGCCATGAGTCATCAACTTATTTTCAACAACTTTCTTCCATGATCACTCCCCCTGAGGAGTAGATCCCTACATCCAGTCCAGATTATGATAAGGCTATGAAAACCTCTGGACTGATGCATCTTTGCATCATTTAATTCTAACTAGGAGGGGCCTAAACCCTAAGCATATCTCTAAGATATTCAAAGGTATCTTTTGGCAGTGGTTTTGTGAAGATGTCTGCAATCTTCTCTTTTGTACTGATATATTCTAGTTTAATTTCCTTCTCTACCACCTTGTCTCTCAAGAAGTCATACTTGATAGAAATATGTTTAGTTTTAGAGTGCATCACTAGATTCTTTGACATATTCATTGTACTAGTGTTATCACAATGGATAACCATAGACTCATCAAAAGTTATTCCAATGTAAGTCATCATTTGTTTCATCCAAACAATATGAGCGCAATTTATGGTAGTAGCAACATACTCCGATTCAATAGTAGATTGTGTTAGGAATGAATGCTAAATATATCCTATGGGGGCTTATTCATAGTCATTTTTTAGTAGTTGTTGTTGCATTCATGACTTTGATTGTCATTGATGTCAACACAACAATCTATTGAAGATTAGCAAAGAAGCAGATAGTTTTTGAGTTAGCGCACATGGGATATTGAAGATCAAGCTATATGATGTTGAGGACTTAATCTATGGTGTGTTATATGATCATGGTTAAGAGTGCAGATGGAAATTCATTTATTCATGATAGTTATGAAGAAATAAGTGAAAGCAATATTCAGGCAGTGTTCCTGAGTAGCGGTTTGTGGAAATCAAATGATATCTCCTAATTGGGATTGAATCTGATCATGTCCAATTATGGAGTAATTGAATACATGTTGATAGTGATGTGGATATGAGCACAAGATTTGAGGTTGCATGAGTGAAGAGTTATATTAATTGGAAGCTGATAGTTTTGTGTAATTTTTGTGTAACATGTGGAAAATTTTGTTTTGTAATTAATTAAGTATGGTATAAAGGAAGGAATGTATTCCTTGTTGTAATGGAAAGAATGTGTAATTGAATTGAGAATATTATGAAAGTGGATTGTGGATTTATGCAATACTTGTTGAAAGAGGATATGCGAAGTACAAAGATTTGGTATTGAGATCTGGTGTAGCAGTTGGTGCGGTTTGGCACAGTCAGAGAAGAGGTGACAAGTTTTTGAGATCAGTAATCTTTTGATATTATTCTATTGAATAATATAGAGATTAGTTGGACAGTGTGTTTAGTGATCTTACCATTGAAGCTATTTGGGCAGTGGGTCCTTCTGTCTTCCATAACTCCTAACAGAGTTAGAATCTTTTAGCAGGGATTCAAAGTCTCCTAAAAGGGACTCATATGTACTGAATGTATTTCATTAGACTCCTAACATAGTCCATCCTCTCACAAGGAAATTTCATATTAGTGCATCTTTTGTGGGCATCATTCCCACCGGGGTTTACTCTTTGATCAAGAGGTTCCCTAGTCAACATATCTTGTGTCATTGTGTTATTGTGCATGAATATCTTTCTATGGTTGTTGGTTACATTTCTTATATGATTAAAATCTATTGAAGTTCATAAAATTTATATTTGTCAGATAACTGATTCACCCTCCCCTCTTAGTTATCTTGGTGGACTTTACTTTCTAAAAATTGGTATCAGAGAAACAGGTCCTTGAAGGAAAAGTTTAAGAACTTAAGGAGATCCATGGTGAATCATTTCAAGAAAGAAAGCCCTAAGTTTGATGGAGTAAATTTTGACAGTTGGAAAGAAAAGATGAAGACACACCTAGTTTGTTTAGGACCAGGTTATTGGTTAATCAAAAAGAATGAGAAGACTATCATTGATGAGGAAAAAATTGAAGATTGTACTAATGGAGAAAGAGATCTATTCATGTGTAACATACTTTCTAGAGAAGCACTTTTGTCATCCCTTCCAGAAAATGAGTACAATCAGGTAAAATATCTAAAGACGTCTCATAAAATTTGGTTAGCTTTACAATCTACTTTTGAAGGTGATGAACATGCAAAGAAAGTTATATTACATAATTGGATATGTGCATTTGAAGATATAAGAATGATGGAAGATGAATCTATTAGAAGCTATATTGGTAGAATATTAGAGATTGTTGCAAGCATAAAATCTTGTGGAGGAACAAAGACAGAGAATGAAGTGATATGGAAAATTCTAAGGACATTGACTCCTACATTTAAGTAGACAACACAGATTATTGAAAAAGTTATACCTTGTACTACAACCTTCACCAGAGAGACTCTTCTTGGAAGATTGGAAGTAGCAAAGTTGAACTTGAGGTTATCATGAGACTTACCTAGAATGGAGACAACATTCAACACACTTAGTGTTTGCCCTACTTTGTGAAGAAGCATTAGTGTAAGCGGAGACTATGCTAGTAGCAGCAGATCTAGAAATGAAGAAGATGGGAAGATTGAAGAAGGTATTTCCTTTCTTGTGAAGAGAGAACCATACGGTAAGAAAAATGTTTAAATGTTGGACTTGTCAAGAATATGGTCATTTTGCATCTAAATGTCCTAAGAGAGTTAAGAATTATAGGAAGAACTTTAATCCTAGGAGATCTAAAGAATGTTATTATGCAAATGATGAAGAACTTGAATCTAGTGTGGAGAAAACTTTAAGTGAAAGTGACACTGAAAATAATGATGATATAGGATTTGTAGCAATTAAAGAAGAAAATCCTAAAATACAAGTTAAGGAAGAAAAAGCCTTAGTGTCTCAAGTAGAAAAGAGAGCTGATTAGATTATAGACAATGGTTGTTCACATCATATGAATGGAGACATGAAAAAGTTCATAAAGATTAACAATTATGATGGAGGACTTGTTAGAGTTGGAAACAATACACCTTGTTTGATTAAAGGTATAGGATCTATTACTCTTGATGGAAAGACTAATACTGATGATGTTTACTTTGTGGATGGTTTGAAACATAATCTTTTGAGTGTTGGACAACTAGTTGATAAGGGATATCAAGTTTAGTTTACTGAGAAAATTTGTGATAAAAGACAAGGATGGTAATTTGATTGGTATTGGATCTAGAACTAGAGGTAATGCATTTTAGTTGAATCCTATTGAGATGATATGCTTGATTACTAAGATTGATGACAGTTGGTTATGGCACAGAAGATTTTATCATATAAACTTTGATAACATTGTGAAAGTGAGTACTACGCTTGCAATAAGAGATTTGCCCAAAATTATGAAGCCTACTAACATGATTTTCAAGGAATGTGTGATGGCTTAATAGAAGAGAAGCTCATTTCCCAGCAAGAAGTTCACAACAGTAGAGAAGTTAGAGATTGTTCATATTGATTTGAGCGGTCCCACAAGGACTAGAGGATTCTATGGAGAAAGGTATTTTATGATTCTTGTTGATGATTTTAGAATAATGATGTGGTTACATTTCTTAAATAAAAATATGAAGCATTTTATAAGTTTAAGATCATTAAGAACAAAGTTGAGAATGAATCTTGAATGAAGATTAAATGTTTGAGATCAGATAGAGGTGGATAATTTACTTCAAAAGTATTTAACATTTTTTGTGAAGTGAATGGTATTAAGAGATATTTTTCAGCCCCTAGGACACCTAAACAAAATGGTATTGCAGGAAGAAGGAACATATCAGTGACTAAAGAAACAAGAGCCATGTTATTTGAGAAGGACTTGGCAAAGATATTCTAGAGAGAAGTAGTGAACACAACAGTGTATACAATGAATAGAGTACAAATTAGAGAAGACACAAACAAGACACCCTATGAACTATGGTTTGGACATGCAACCTCAGTTAAGTATTTTAGAATTTTTGGAAGCAAATGTTATATTAAGAGAGATGATGACATTGGAAAGTTTGGTCCTAGAAGTGATGAAGGCATATTTCCTGGATATTCATTGAAGAGAAAAGCTTATAGATGTTACAATAAAAGAACCAAGACTATTGTTGAGAGCACAAATGTTAAATTTGATGAAAATTTCAAAATTCAAGAAAGAATGCTTGATTATGAATCAGATGAAGAAGATCATCCTAAAGCTAATCTAAAGATCACTAAATTATTTTATGAAACTGACAGTGATTTGTTGAATGAAAGCCTCAGTGAAGGAACCATTGAAGAACCTACAACATAAATAAGTACTGAGACAGTGACACCTAACAAGAATCTATCAAAGGAATCATCTTGTTGAGCAGATTATTGGAATCATAGATAGAGGAGTTTAGACTCGAAATAAGGTACAAGAACAATTGTGTTTTATTTCTCAAATTGAACTTAAATCTACTAGTGAAGCCTATGAAGATGAACATTGGATTAAAGCTATAAAAGAAGAACTAGATTAGATTGAAAAGAACAAGACATGGGAATTGGTCCATAGACCTAAAGATAAGAATGTTATAGGAACAAAATGGGTATTCAGAAACAAGATGAATGAACAAGGACAAGTAGTAAGGAAAAAAGAAAGAATGGTATGTAAAGGATACTCACAACAAGAAGGAATTGACTATGAAGAAACTTTTGCACCAGTAGCAAGAATTGAAGTAGTAAGAATGTTTTTGGCTTATGCAGCTTACAAGAAATTCAAAGTGTATCAGATGGATATGAAGTCAGCATTTCTGAATGGAGAATTGGAAGAAGAAGTCTACATTGAGAAGCCTAAAGGTCTTCCTTTAACTAAAGAAGGAGATATGGTATGAAAACTGAAGAAAGCTTTATATGGATTGAAACAAGCACCTAGAACATGGTATGCAATATTGGATGACTATTTGATAAAATTAGGACTTACAAAAGGCATAACTCATAGCAACCTATATAAAAATGAAATTGAAAATGGTTTGTTGGTTGTAGTTATTTTTGATGATGATATTATCTTTGGAGGAGAAGATGAAGCCAGTAATAAATTTGCAGATGAAATGAAGACTGAATTTGAAATGAGTATGATTGGTGAAATGAAATATTTTTTAGGATTGCAGATAACATAGAGAAGTGATGGTATCTTTATTAGTGAGACAAAGTACTTGAATGATTTATTGAAGAGATTTGGAATGGAAAACTGTAAACGAGTTGGAACACCTATGGTAACTAGATACAAATTATCTAGCACAGATGAGACTCCTATAGTGGAACAGAAGAAGTACAGATCTATGATTGGAGGATTGCAATATTTGACCCATACAAGAATTGATATAGCACATGTAGTTGGAATTGTAGAAATATTTCAAGCTGAACCTAGAGAATCACATTATGCAGCAGTGAAGAGGATATTGAGGTACTTAAGAGCCACAATTGAGTATGGATTGTGGTATGAAAAATATGATGATTTTACCCTATGTACATATATAGATGCTGATTGGGGAGGTAGTGTTGATGATAAAAGATCACCAGTGGTGGAGCAAGTTTCCTTGGAGGAAGATTAGTTTCTTGGCTAAGTAAGAAGCAAAATTATATTTCATAAAGCACAACAGAAGCAGAGTATGTGGCAACAACAAACAATTGTAATCAGATAATTTGGATGAAACAAATGTTGAAGGATATTGGAATAAATTTTTTTGAGCCTGTTGTTATAAATTGTCATAACACTAGTTTAGTTAGTATGTCTAAGAACCTCGTGTTACATTCTAAGACAAAGCATATAGAGATAAAGTATCATGTAGTAAGAGAGAAAGTTGCAGAGAAAGAACTCAGACTTGAGTATGTAAGCACAAAGGAGAAGATTGTAGATATATTTACTAAACCTTTGCCTAAGGATACATTTGAGTATATGAGAGGTATGCTTGGGGTTATGCCCCAACCTACTTTTGAGAATTGATGCAGATTGTTGCATCCGTCCAGTGGTATATAAGCCCTATCTTTCTTTTGGACTAGATGGTAGTACTTCCTCTATGGGGGAGTATGTGCATTTGAGCTGAGTCATAAGGACACTAGTGAATATATTTTTTGAACAGTGTCTTTTGACATTGAAGTTGTTGTTGACATAACAATGAAATATCTATCATTGATGTCAATGGGGGAGAAGTATACATGAAAAAACTATTTGAACCATCTGTTGGAAAGAATTGATAGGAAAACAAAGCAAGATTTGATTGATGAAGAGGACTTATGATTTGATGGACTTGTGATTTGATTGATGAAGAGGACTTAAAATAATTTTTAGAGCAACAATGTTGCAGTGGTTGGTATTCATGGAACTTGGATGTTTTTTCATCTATATTGCCATCAATGCCAATGGGGGAGATTGTTAGGAATGAATGATGAATATATCCTATGGGGGAGTATTCATAGCCATTTTGTAGCAGCTGTTCTTGCATTCATGACTATGATTGTCATTGATGTCAACACAATAATCTACTGAAGATTAGCAGAGAAGCAGATAGTTTTTGAGTTAGCACACGCAGGATATTAAAGATCAAGATATGTGATATTAAGGACTTACTCTATGATGTGTTATATGATTGTGATTAATATTGTAGATGGAAATTCATTTATTCATAAAAGTTATAAGGAAATCAGTGGAAGCAATATTCAGCCAGTGTTCCTGAGTAGCAGTTTGTGGAAATCAGATGATATCTCCTAATCAGGATTGAATCTGATCATGTGCAGTTATGAAGAAATTGAATACATGTTGATAGTGATGTGAAAGTGAGTACAAGCTTTGAGGTCACACGAGTGAAGAGTTATCTTAATTGGAAGCTGACAATTTTGTGTAATTTTTGTGTAACGTGTGGAAGCTTTTGTTTTATAATTTGTATTCCGACTCATTTGTAATTACTTGAGTATGGTATAAAGGAAGGAATGTATTCCTTTTTGTAATGGAAAAAATGTGTTATTGAATTGAGAAGATTGTGAAAGTGGATTTCGGATTTATGCAATACTTGTTGAAAGAGGAAATGCGAAGTACAAAGATCTAGTATTGAGATCTGATGTAGTAGTTGGTGCAGTTTGGCATAGTCAAAGAAGAGGTAACAAGTTGTTGAGATCAGTAATCTTTTGATATTATTCTATTGAATAATATAGATATTAGTTGGACAGTGTGTTCAGTGATCTTTCCATTGAAGTTGTTTGGGCAGTGGGTCCTTCTATCTTCCATAACTCCTAACAGAGTTAGAATCTTTTAGTAGGGACTCAAAGTCTCCTAAAAGGGACTCATATGTACTGAATGTATTTCATAAGACTCGTAATAGATTTTATCCTCTTACAAGGAACTTTCATATTAGTGCATCTTTTGTGGGCATCATTCTCACTGGGATTTACTCTTTGATCAAGAGGTTCCCTAGTCAACATATCTTGTGTCATTGTGTATGAATATCTTTCTATGGTTGTTGGTTACATTTCTTATATGGTTAAAATCTATTGAAGTTGATAAAATTTTTATTTGTCAAATAACTAATTCACCCCCCCTCTTAGTTATTTTGGTGGACTTTACTTTCTAACAAATTGTGCTATACAATCTTGTTTCTTACTTAGCCAAGATACCAACTTTTTCCCAAGGATAAAATGCACCACCACTAGTACTCTTTCTATCATTGATATTTCCTACCCAATCAACATTAGTGTAAGAATGAAGTTCAAAGAAATCATTTCTGTCATACCATAGACCATAGTCTATGGTTCCTCTCAGATACCCCAGTATCCTTTTCACAATAGCTAGATGTGTTTCTTTACATTCTGCCTGATATCTAACCATAATTCCAACAACATTAGCAATATCTAGTCTGGTGTGGGTCATATATTGTAATCCTCCAACCATTGATTTGTACAAGGTTTGAAAGACACACTTTGATTCATCATCAATTGTTAGCTTATTACCAATCACCATAGGTGTTCCTACTGATTTATAGTCTTCCATTCCAAACTTCTTCATCAATTATTTGAGATACTTAGTCTGAGAAATAAAGATACCATTCTCATTCTGAGTTATTTGTAGTCCAAGAAAGAATTTCATTTCACCTATCATACACATCTCTAATTCACTTTCCATTTCGTTAGAAAATTTCTTACATAGATCCTCATTACCTCCAAAGATAATATTATCAACAAATACTTCTATTATCAAGATTCCATCTTCACTAGTTCTTAAATACAAATTACTGTCAACATTACCTTTTCTGAATCCAAGCCAAAGTAGGTACCATTCTAGTCTTGCATAGCAAGCTCTTGGAGCTTGCTTCAACCCAGAAAGATCTTTCTTCAAACTTACACACCATGTCTCTATCTTTGCATAGAAGAAATCCATCAATGACCAAAGATAGAGGTTAGAAGGGGCCAAAGGATGGCACACCCTAATGATCCAAGCTACTCAACACATGCAAAAGCAAATAAACAAAAACAGTGAGAGAGAGAGTGCAAAGACTTTCAAATATTTTTATCAAATAGAATCATACATGCCAGGTTGTAAGGGCTTCCTAGATATGGCCTGATATTATAATGAATCTCATAAGTCCTCCAACATGTGAGGATCAGTCACATATCTCAATTCTAATGTCTTCTACTATCTATCCAAAAACTCCCCTAAACTCTAAACCAACAACTACATTTATACAATAGGCTACCAAACTAAGTCAGCCTTTAGATCCACAATCAATGGAAGAAATGGTCAGATCTAGGACCACATGCTTCCCTATTATTGATATCAACATTAAATCTATGATCTATATTAAATGCACAAGTCGGCCATAGCAGAACTAAAAACTAAACTTGCCAGTGAGCAAAGGTAATTGAACAACAAACAAGCAATGCCAAGCCAATGAAACAACTGACCGCCTAGGAGATAACCGACCATACTTGGTAACCAAAGGAAATTGACCAACTACTAACCAACTCGGTCAAAGTAGGAACCAAGCAATACAAACAAACTTCAAAATATTTTTGTTGACACAAGATTGCCAAGGACTTGAGATGCTCCTGCATCAATTAGGTTGCTCTCTATATATACTTCTTCTTCAAGATCCCCATTCAGAAATGTGGATTTCACATCCATCTTATATACCTCGAAGTTCTTATGTGCAACATAAGCCAAGAACAATCTTACTGCCTCTATCCTAGAAACATGAGCAAATATTTCTTCAATGTCTATGCCTTCCTTCTATGAATATCCCTTATGCACTAGTCTTGATTTGTTTCTTACAACAATTCCTTCTTCATTCATTTTGTTTCTAAAAACCCATTTTGTTCCTATTATATTTTTTTTCTTAGGCCTAGGAACCAATTCCCAAGCATTATTTTTCTTTATCTGATCTAACTCTTCTTTCATAGCATTTATCCAAGAGTCATCTCTACATACTTCATCTGCAATTTTTGATTCAACTTGAGAAATCAAATAGATTTCTTCTCTAACCTTTGATCTAGTTAATACTCCTTGACTGGTTCCAATAATTTTATTTTCAGGATGGTTAGTCTTTACATACCTCAATGTTTTAGAAACCTCACTAGCCTCACTTGCGCCAACACCACAAGTCTCTTTTTCACATCCTGTCTCAACAAGTTCTTCTTTTGCAGCAACAGTAACTCCTTTGATCTCTAGAATCTGATTACTGTCATACATTCTTTCTTGTATTTGAAACTTTTCATCTATCCTTAAATTGTTACTCTTGATCATTTTCCTTAATCTTAGATTGAAATATTTATAGGCCTTGCTCTTGATAGAGTAACCAAGAAAGATTCCTTCATCACTTCTAGCATCAAACTTTCCTATCTCATAATCTCTCTTGATATAACACTTACTACCAAATATTATCAAATATTTTAGAGTAGGAGTATGATCAAACCATAATTCATAAGGAGTCTTACTTGTACCTTCTCTGATTTGTATTTTGTCTAATGTATATACAGTTGTTCCAATAGCCTCTCTCCAATGTACATGAGATACATTTCCTTCAAGACGCATTGTCCTAGCAGCATCAAGTATAGTCATGTTCCTTCACTCTACTATCCCATTCTGTTGTGGAGTCCTAGGAGCATATGTTTGTCTCTTTATTCCATGCTCTTCATAGTATAAAATGAATAAGTCTAAAGTAAACTCTCCACCTCTATCTGACCTTAAACAGTTAATCTTTAAACCTGATTCATTTCCTACTTTTTCTTTGAACAACTTTAATTTATCAAATGCTTTTGATTTTTCCTTCAAATAAGTAACCCACATCATTCTAGAGAAGTCATCAACAAAGAGTATGAAATACCTTTCACCATAGTATGATTTGGTCCTTGTAGGTCCACATAGGTCTGTGTGTACCAGATCCAACTTCTGTCTTGATGTATATGCTTTGCTTTTGTGACTACTCCTAGTCTATTTTCCCATGACACACTCTCTGTAAATAGTGTTAGATGGTTTCACAATCTTCGACAGATCTCTTACTGCATTAGTCATACTCACCTTTACAATGTAAGCAAAATTAACATGATAAAATATCCTATGCCATAACCAACTGTCATTAACCTTCGCAACAAAAAAAGAGGCTCTAGATATATTTAATTCAAATACATTACCTTTGGATTTAGTACTAGTTGCAATCAAATTTGTTAGAATAACTAAGAGGGGGGGGTGAATCAGTTATCCACAGTCCCAATCACAAAATGTATAACCAAACCAATTTACTTAAACTTCTGCAGCTCAGTAACATAAAATACTATACTGCATGTGCTTCTATTGATGACTAGTCAATAACTTATAATGATTACCAATCAAATCCAATATGCAACATGTAAAGTATGATAACAAACAATCATTACAATGAACACATAACACAAGAGATTTAACATAGAAATCCTACTAAGGGAAAAACCACCTGGGACTGGCAACCCAAAAATTATTCACTCTTCTGAAGTGAGGTTGGTGAAGACCCAACCCTCTTAAAGGTTACAAAACACACTGTAAGGTGTGACCTTGTTAGAGGATTTTATACCAATAGTTATCATCCAACCAACATTCACTATGGGGTTGACAGGATAACAATGTTCATTCTATGAATGATACATAAAAGACTTTCCTAGTCCACTCGGTTAAGAGATTTGACTATATACAATGGTTAAAATGTAACAGTAGGTGATCTACCTTAATACAACTTCAATTGAAGATGTACGGTTCAAAATTAAGCTCATTCAAATCCTCTCATCACTATATCAATTTTGTTTCAATAAGAATCAATGACTTACTGTCTCTTGGTAATAGCTTTCTGATGCTTGGTAATCTCTTCAGTTTGGTTCTTCTTAACTAGTTTGATCAAGCATGCATGAAGCTTGTTCATGTGATATCTTTGCAGTCTCCTTCTTTCAGCATAAGTTTCATAATGAAACCCTAGTCTCTTAAATAGACATGTAAACCATTTTCTTCTCTTGCATTAGATTTTGCCGCTTATTCTCCTTCATCCATTTTGCCGCTTAAACCTTCCTCGTATGATGTGTCAGTAACACATTTTGTTTTCATCCTTTAGATCTTCCTTGAATTTTGTTAGTCGTAGATCTTCGTAACAAACTTTAAAATCTTTTACTCTTATCACGAGGTGTTAGAAAGTAAAGTCCACCAAGATAACTGAGAGGGGGGGGGGGGGTGAATTAGTTATCTGATAATTATAACTTTTATCAACATCAATAGATTTTAACCATGTAAGCAATATAATTACCAACCATAGAAATATATTCATACACAATAACACAATGACACAAGATATGTTGACTAGGGAACTTCTTGATCAAAGAGTAAACCTCGATGGGAATGATGCCCAAAAAAGATGCACTAATATGAATATTCCTTGTGAAAGGATGGACTCTGTTAGGAGTCTTATGAAATACATTCAATACATATGAATCCCTGCTAAAAGATTCTCACTCTGTTAGGAGTTATGGAAGACAGAAGGACCCACTACCCAAACAAATTCAATGGCAAGATCACTGAACACACTATCCAACTGATCTCTAGATTATTCAACAAAATAATATCAAATCATTACTCATCTCAACAATATGTTACCTCTTCTCTGACTGTGCCAAACCGCACTCACTGCTACACCAGATCTCAATTTCTAATCTCTATACCTTCCATGCCTTCTTTCATAAATTCACTTTCACAACTTCATTCACTTCATCATAATTCATCAAAACCATATCACAAAAAAGAAAAACATTCCTAACTTTATACCACACTCAATTAATTACAAATGAGTCAGCATCCAATTACAAAATAAAAGTTTCCACATGTTACATATAAAATTACACAAAACTGTCAGCTTCTAATTAGAATAATTCTTCACTCATGCAACCTTGAAGTTTGCACTATCATCCATGCCACTAACAATATGTCTTCAACTGTTCTCTAACAATGCAAAACCAGATTCCATCTCTATTAGGAGATATCATCCATTTTCCATAAATCTCTACTTAGGAACACTGCTTGAATACTGCTTCCACTAAAATGGTCATAACTTTCATAAATAAATGAATTACTATCTGCACTCTTAACCATGAACATATAACATATCAAAGAGTAAATTCTCAACATCGCATATCTTGATCTGCAATATCCCACATGCGCTAATCAAAACACTGTCTGCTCCTCTGCTAATCTCCAGTAGATCACTGTGTTGACATCAATGACAATCATAGTCATGAATGCAACAACAACTGCTAGAGAATGGATGCCAATACTAATGAACTACAACTGATTTGAAACCTAATTGAAGAATTTGTGATTAAAAGATCATTGAGGAGTTTCTGATTAGATATGTAATATGATTAAATCAGTATGATGTTGTCATTGATGTCAACTAGTTTGACAACACTTATCTTGTAAGTTACTATACTGAGACATTTGAAGAAAGGAGAAAGAGATGAAGAGCAGAAATATCTACATGAGGAAGATGTATATGATAGATGAGGATAAGAAATACATTGAGTAACTTGTTGATAAATCTATGACCTTATGATATTAACTTTATTATGTTGCATTCATCTATGATGAAGAATAGAGCTAAAAGAAACAAAGTAGTGTTGTCGGTAAATGAAGCAATTCAATATACACCGAAAGAGTGTAGTGTATACCGAGCACAATGTTAACTGAAATTGTGTTCATCGATGCATTTCTTTGTTAACCGGGTAGAACATAAAAGAATTAAATGACCAGTTTAGTCAATAAGATTGATGAGCTGGAAAGTGTATAAAATCTAGGTAATGGATAATATTTGTTATGAAGATCGATGGCTAACATAATTAAAGGAATAGCTAATGGAGTAGATTGAAACATTGTAATGACACATCTGCCGAGGAAGCTTAAAGAGGCAAAATCAACAAAGATGATTAAGTGGAAAAATCTGATGGAGGAGAAGAAAATGTTTTACATGTCTATATAAGAGACTGGAGATTTCATAATGCGAGCACCAAAAGAAGAAGATACTACAAAATTATCACATGAACAAGCTTCATGCATTCTAATCATACTGGTTAGTGAGAACTGAGCTGCAGAACAATTATTGAGCTATAGAGAGTAATTACCGATGGACAATAAGTTGATACATTGTTGAATCTGAAGTGTTACATTGATTAGAAGGATTTGTATGAGCTAAATATTGATATGTAATCTACAATTGAAGTTGTATTAAGGCAGATCATCTACTGTTACATATTTAACCATTGTACATAGTCAAATCTCTTAATCAAGTGGACTATAAAGTCTTATTATGTCTCATTCATAGAATGAACATTGTTATCCTGTCAACCCATAGTGAATGCTGGTTGGATGATAACTTCTAGTCTAAAATCCTCTAACAAGGTCACACCTAATAGTGTGTTTGTAACCTTTAACAAGGTTGGGCCTTCACCGACCTCACTTCAGAAGAGTGAATATTTTGGGTTGCTGGTCCTAGGTGTTTTTTCCCTTCACAGGGTTTCCACGTTAAATCTCTCATGTCATGTGTTATTTGTTTTTTATCATACTTTGCATATTACATGTTAGATTTGATTGGTAACTTCTATAAGCTTTAGACTAGTAATTGATAAAAGCACAAACAGAGAAAGTATTTTATGTTTACTGATTAGCAGAAGTTGAAGTATTTGTTTTGGATTATACATTTTGTTTTGGGATAGTGATTAACTAATTCACCTCCCCTCAGTTATTCTAACAATTGGTATTAGAGTTGTGGTTGCTTAGAACAAAGTTTTAAGGACTTCAACACAAAGGTCTCAAGATGTATAAGAGGGAAGTGCCAAGACTGAACAAAGAGAACTTCATAGTATGGCAGAGCTAGATGAAGTTGCACATATCTGGAATTGGAAATTATGCACTAGATCTAATGGAGAATGGCTATATACAACTGCCCATTGGTCCCTTAACTCTTGATCAACTAAAGGACATGCATGAACATAACATAACTATGATTGAACTTGTTGCTACCTGTACCGATGCTAAATTTGAAGACATCAAGGATTGTGATATTGCTAAGAAGATGTGGGACAAGCTAAATCTAATATACAATGGAGATTTGAATGTTAAGAGAGCCTGAGCTGAAAGCCTAAGAGGTAGATTTGATGATATGAAGATGAAGGAAGGTGAGAACATTGTGCAATACACAAATAGACTAAAAGAGGTAGTACATGCCATTAGAGCATCTTATAGAATTATTGATGATGAAATAGTGATCAACAAGATCCTCAAAACTTTGCTGCTGATTTATGCAATCAAGATCTCTGAAATTCATGAAACAAGGTCTACATCTAATCTTACCCTTGACACACTGATTGGTAAGCTTACAACCTTTGAATTGAATAACTTTGATAATAGTGTCATTCCTTCTGTGGAATCAGCTTTCATGTCTTCTTTGAAGATTAGTAAATCTAGTAGGAAAAATAAGAATGATGATAGTGATAGCAATACCGATGATGAGCTTGATAAGCTTGAAGCTCTTATGGCCAAAAGATTACGCAAAGGAAAAGGAAGATATAGAGGTAAGTTACCTTTGGTATGCCTTAATTGTAAAGAAGTTGGCCACATCACTGCTAGATGTCAACATAAGAAAGATGATGATAGATCCAAAGACCGATCGGAAGGAAGCTATGGGAGAAGAGTCAACAGAGGCTACCAACACAACAATAGAGATAATCGAGATAGTTATGACAAAGGGAAGAAGGTATGTTACGTAGCTAAAGATATTGAATCTGAATCTAATTCTGATGATGACATAGAAGTTGTATTTGTTGCTATGAAAGATGATTTAGAGGAAGAAGAGAAACATGAAGAGACATCATTGACCTCTAGAGTATACAGAAATGATACATGGATCATAGACAGTGACTGTACACATCATATGACCGGTGATGTAGAGAAATTTGATCAAATAGATGAACATAATGGAGGCTCTATGAGAATGGGCAATGATGCACCTTGTATGGTAAGAGGTAAAGGTTCACTGATGATTAATGATAGAATAAAATGTGAAAATGCATACTAAGTTGATGGACTGAACTATAATCTGTTAAGTGTGGCACAACTAAACAATTCAGGCTATCGACTTGCTTTTGAGAGAAAAAAGGTGAAGATTTATGATGATGGAGGAAGACTTGTCAGAACTGGTACACAATCTAGAGGTAACCTATTTTATCTTGATATTGATCAGTCTTCTTGCTTGTTGATAAAGGATGAAGATGCATGGTTGTGGCACAAAAGGTTATGCCATGTGAACTTTGACAACATGATCAAGATTAGCAAAAAGAGAAGAGTTAGAGGTTTTCCTAACTTGTCAAAACTTGATCATGCCATGTGCCATGAATGTTAGAAAGGTAAGATGACTAAGTCTAGTTTCAAAAGAAAAGACTACTCAACAAAGAAGATACTTGAGTTGGTTCATACGGACCTTTGTGGTCCTATGAGAACTCAGAGTTGTTCTGGTGATAGATACTTTATTCTTTTTGTTGATGACTATACTAGACTGATGAATGTTATGTTCTTAAAGGATAAATCTAAATCTTTTAAAATGTTCAAATGGTATAAAGCTAAGGTAGAAAAAGAGACTAGTAAGGAAATTAAATGCTTAAGATCTGATAGAGGAGGTGAATTTATCTCTGATGAATTTACTAATTTTTGTAATGAGCATGGTATTAATAGACAAGTCTCTGCACTGAGGACACCTAAGCAAAATGGTATTGCTGAAAGAAGGAATAGGACAATAATTGATTGTGCTAGAACATTGATGATCCAAAAGAATGTTGCTCAGACATATTGGAGAGAAGCTGTCAGTACAACCATATATGTTCTTAACCAAGTACAACTAAAAAATGACACCAACCAGAAACCTTATGAGTTATGGTTTGGACACAAACCTACTGTAAGTTATTTTAGGATTTTTGGAAGTAAATTTTTTATTCTAAAAGATGAGAGGAATGAAAAATTTGATTCAAAAGGAGATGAAGGGATATTCTTAGGATATTCTACTAAAAGTAAGCATACAAATATATGAATAAGGTTACAAATAAGATAATTGAAAGTACTAATGTTCATGTTGATGAGTTTGATGACAAGAACACAAAAGATAGTAGAAAGGAACTGGAAGACTATGGTAGATTCACCTACATTGAACAACCTAATTATCTACCTAAGTTGTAACCTGTTATAACTGGTCAACAGGAAATCAATGTAGAACAACTAGAAGAACAAATTGATGAAAAAGATGGAGCTATCAAGCAAGCTAATGAATTTGAATAGGATGAACAAGAAAGAAGAGACTAAATACTAGCTAGATTTGTCAGGAGACATCATCCTGAGACACAAATTATTAGAGACAGACAAGCTAGAATGTAAACTAGGAGCAAAGCAAGACAAGGTACATGTCTAGTTTGTGAATTTGAACTGAGAAATGTAAAAGTTGCATTAGAAAATGATGAATGGGTTAATGCAATGGAAGAAGAAATAGAGAAAATAGAGAAGAAAAAAACATGGAGCTTAGTACCCCGACCAAAGGACAAGAATGTTATCGGTACTAAATGGATATGCAAAAATAATCTAAATGAAAATGGTGAAGTTACAAGAAATAAAGCTAGATTAGTATGCAAGGGATATGCACAAGAAGAGGGCATTGACTATGGTAAAACATTTTCACTTGTTGCTAGATTGGAAGGAGTTAGAATGCTACTTACATTTTCTACACACAAGAAATTTAAAGTCTATCAAATGGATGTGAAGTCAACATAGAACAACCAAAAGGGTTTGTTGATCTAGACAATAGAGACATGGTATGTAGATTACACAAAGCTTTATATGGTTTGAAGCAAGCACCGAGAGCCTAGTATGAAAGACTACATACTTATTTGCTAATTATTGGATTTGTTAGAACAAGTGAAAATAATAATTTGTATATGAAAGGAGATACTAATGATACTATTCTTATTGCTGAGATATTTGTGGATGATATTATTTCTGGAGGACAAGATCATATATGCAAAGCCTTTGCTGATGAAATGCAAAAGGAACTTGAAATGTCTATGTTCAAAGAGATTAAGTTCTTTCTAGGGCTACAAGTGATTCAACAAAGTGATGGGATATTCATCACACAATCTAAATACATAAAGGAAGTATTGAAGACATTTGGCATGGAAGATGCTAAACCTGTGGGAACACTGATGGCTACTAGATGTAAACTGACAAAGGAGGATGAAACTAAAGAGGTAAACCAGACACTTTATCAATCCATGATTGGTAAGCTAATGTATGTAGTTTACAGTAGACCAGATATAGCACATACTGTGGGAATTGTTGGTAGATTTTTTGCTAACCTTGGAGAATCACACATGATTGCTATGAAAAGAATCTTAAGATACATGAAAAAGATAGAAGATTATGGCATTTGGTATCCTAAGGAAGGAAAGTTTGAGCTAAAGGTATACACCGATGCTGATTGGGCTGGAAATGTAGATGATAGAAAAAGCACCACCGAAGGAGCATTTTTCTTTGGTGAAAGACTTGTAACCTGGACAAGTAAAAATCAAACTTGTATTTCTCAGTCTAAAGCTAAATCAGAGTATGTTGAGCTGCTGCTACAAATTGCTCAAACATTGCATACATTAAGCAAGTGTTGGAAGGAATGAATGAGGTAATCACAGACTTGGTGATTATATACTGTGACAACACTAGTGCCATTAATATTTTGAAGAATCCATTGATGCAATCTAAGACAAAGCATATATCTATTAAGTATCATTACTTAAGAGAACAAGTGCAGGAGAAGCAAGTGAAGTTAGAATTTTTTACATCCAAAGAACAACTTGTAGATATCTTTACAAAGCCTCTAATGAAGGATACATTTGAATACTTGAGGAATAGACTTGGGGTTCATCGCCTATCTATCAGTCACTAAGGTGATCTAGATGTTGCATCAACCTCATGTTATCAGAAGATCATTCATGTTGATGTAGCATAGTTCACACTTTGAATCATGTTCAAGGTTGTGATTAAGTTTGGAGGATTAACATAGATTGGGATATCAGTATACAAAGACATAGAGAATGTAATGGATAGTAGAGAGTCACTTGGCTAATGAAGAGCTATTTGTTTATTTGTTTCTTTGGCATTATTGTCAAAGGGAGAGATAAATAATATGAAAGGAAAGATAAACATGCACCGATGAGAACTATCTGAGGGAGAGATAATCTGAAAGGAACAGAGCAATGAAAATTAGTTACTGAGAACAGAAGTAGGTGCAAGAGAATTGAAAAGAGCATATTTGATGATTGGCATCATAGCATTACAAATGTTGAGTAACATAGTGATTAAACATATTAAGTCTATTTGACTTACAACATTTGTTCATAAAATTGTAGAATACATGTTTGGTATGTGTATGGTACATTTTATATTACATGAGTTGCCATCAATGCCAAAGGGAGAGATTGATGAACTACAACTGATTTGGAACCTAATTGAAGAATCTATGATTAAAAGATCATTGAGGAGTTTCTGATTAGATATGGAATATGATTAAATCAGTATTATGTTGTCATTGATGTAAACTAGTTTGACATCACTTATCTTGTAAGTTACTTTACAGAGACATCTGAAGAAAGGAGAAAGAGATGAAGAACATAAATATCTACATGAGGAAGATGTATATGACAAATGAGGATAAGGAATACATTGAGTAACTTGTTGATGAGTCTATGACCTTATGATATTGACTTTATTATGTTGCATTCATCTATGATGAAGAATAGAGCTGAAAGACACAAAGCAATGTTGTCGATAAATGAAGCATTTCAGTATACACCAACAGAGTGTAGTGTATACCGAGCATAGTGTTAACTGATCTTATGTTCACTGACACATTTATTTGTTAACCGAGCAGAACAAAAAAGAATTAAATGATTAGTTTAGGCAATAAGATTGATGAGCTGGAAAGTGTATAAAATCTAGGTAACAGATAATGTTGGTTATGAAGATTGATGGCTAACATAACTAAAGGAAGATATAATGGAGAAGATTGAAATGTGTTAATGACACATTAGCTGAGGAAGCTTAAAGAGGCAAAACCAATGAAGATGATTAAGTGGAAAAATTTGACGGAGGAGAAGAAAACATTTTACATGTCTATATAGGAGACTAGAGATTTCATAATGCGAGTGCCGAAAGAAGAAGATACTATAGAATTATCATGTGAACAAGCTTCATGCATTCTGATCATACTGGTTAGTGAGAACCAAGCTGTAGAACAATTACAGAGCTATAGAGAGTAATTACCGATAGACAATAAGTTGATACATTGTTGAATCTGAAGTGTTGCATTGATCAGAAGGATTTTTATGAGCAAAATATTGATATGTAATTTGCAATTTAAGTTGTTTTAAGGTAGATTATCTACTGCTACATATTTAACCATTGTACACAGTCAAATCTCTTAATCGAGTGGACTATAAAGTCTTATTATGTCTCATTCATAGAATGAACATTGTTATCCTATCAACCCATAGTGAATGCTAGTTGGATGATAAATTCTAGTCTAAAATCCTCTAACAAGGTCACACCTAACAGTGTGTTTGTAACCTTTAACAGGGTTGGGTCTTCACCGACCTCACTTCAGAAAAGTGAATGTTTTGGGTTGCCAGTTCCAGGTGGTTTTTCCCTTCATGAGGTTTCCATGTTAAATCTCTCGTGTCATGTGTTATTTGTTTGTTATCATACTTTGCATATTACATGTTAGATTTGATCGATAACTTCTATAAGTTTTAGATTGGTAAGCGGTAAAAGCACAAACAGAGAAAGTATTTTATGTTTACTGATTAGTAGAAGTTGAAGTATTTGTTTTGGATTATACATTTTGTTTTGGGACAATGATTAACTGATTCACTCCCCCTCTTATTTATTCTAACAAATACTCCCATAGGATATATTCAACATTCATTCCTAACAATCTCCTCCATTGGCATTGATGGCAACATAGATGAAAAATATCCAATGTTCCATGAATCCAACACTACAATATTGCTGCTCTGAAAAATATTTTTGAATCCTCTTCATCAATCAAATCTTGCTTCATTGTCCTATTCAATTCTCTCCAATAGATCATACAAATAGTTTTTCATGTACACTTCTTCCCCATTGACATGAATGATAGATATTTCATCATTATGTCAACAAAAAATCTAATGTCAAAAGACACTATTCAGAAAATACATTCACTAGAGTCCTCATGACTCAGCTCAGATACACATAGTCCCCCATAGAGGAAGTACCAACATCCAATCCAGAAGAAAGATAAGGCTCATATACCACTGGATGGATGCAACAATCTACATCACTTCTCAAAAGTAGGCTGGGGCATAACCCCAAGCATACCTCTCAGATACTCAAATGTATCCTTAGGCAAATGCTTTGCAAATATGTCTACTATCTGCTCCTTTGTGCTTATGTACTCAAGTCTGACTTCTTTCTTAGCAACTTTCTCTCTTACTACATGATACTTCATCTCTATATGCTTTGTCTTAGAATGTAATATAGGGTTCTTAGACATACTAACTATGCTGGTGTTATCACAATGTATAACAATAGGTTCAACAAACTTTATTCTAATATCCTTCAACATTTGCTTCATCTAAATTATCTGGCTACAATTGTTTGCTGCCGCTACATATTTTGCTTCTACTGTGCTTTGTGAAATACAATTTTTCTTCTTGCTTAGCCAAGAAACCAATCTTCCTCCAAGGAAAAAGGCTCCACCACTGGTGCTCTTTTTATCATCAACACTACCTCCCCAATCAGCATCTGTATATGCACAGAGGATAAAATCATCATAATTTTCATAACACAATCCATAGTCCATTGTGCCTCTTCAATATCTCAGTATCCTCTTTACTACTACATAATGTGATTCTCTAGGTTCAGGTTGAAATCTTGCTACATTTCCAACTGAATGTGTTATATCAGGTCTTGTATGTGTCAAGTACTACAATCCACCAATCATAGATCTATACTTCTTTTGTTCAACTTTAGGAGTCTCATCTGTGCTAGATAATTTATGTCCAGTTACCATAGGTGTTCTAACTAGTTTACAATTCTCCATTCCAAATCTCTTCAACAAATCATTCAAGTACTTTGTCTGGCTTACAAAGATACCAACACTATTTTATGTTATCTATAATCCCAAAAAGTATTTCATTTCACCAATCATACTCATTTCAAATTCAATCTTCATTTCATCAGCAAATTTATCACTAGCTTCATCTTCTCCTCCAAAAATAATGTCACCAACAAAAATAACTATAATCAACAAACCATTTTCAAATTCATTTGTGTACAGGTTGCTATCAGTTGTTCCTTTTGTAAATCTCAATTTTAACAAATACTTATCCAATCTTGCATACCAAGTTCTAGGTGCTTGCTTTAGTCCATATAAGGCTTTCTTAAGTTTACATACCATGTCTCCTTCTTGAGTCAAAGGAAAACCTTTAGGCTGCTCAATATAGACTTCTTCTCCCAATTCTCCATTCAAAAATGTTGACTTCACATCCATCTGATATACTTTGAATTTCTTAAAAGCTGCAATGGCCAAAAACATTCTTACTGCTTCAATTCTTGCTACTGGTGCAAAAGTTTCTTCATAGTGAATTCCTTCTTGCTATGAGTATCCCTTGCATACCAATCTTGCTTTGTTTCTTACTACTTCTCCTTGTTCATTCATCTTATTTGTGAATACCCATTTAGTTCCAATGACATTCCTATCTTTAGGTCTAGGGACCAATTCCCATGTCTTGTTCTTTTTAATCTGATCTAGTTCTTCTTTCATAGCTTTAATCCAATGTTCATCTTCACAAGCTTCACTAGTAGATTTAGGTTCAGCTTGTGAAATCAAACATAACTATTCTTGTACCTTATTTTGAGTTAGAACTCCTCTATCTATGCTTCCAATAATCTTCTCAACAAGATGATTCCTTGATAAGTTCTTGTTAGGTGTCATTGTCTCAGATCTCACTTCAGGTGTCAGTTTTTCAATGATTTCACTGTGGCTTTCATTCAACAAGTCACTATCAGTTTCATAGAATAATTCAGTAGTTTCAATGTTAGGTTTAGGATGAGTTCCTTGATGTAGGAGCATCCTGGGTGTAAGAGAAATCTTGCATCACCCAAAAATATTTTTGATTTTGTATTCAATAAGGGTTATCTTGTGTAGAGCTGCTATTTATGGAAACTTGCTATTTTTAGTAAGTTTTTCATATGATCTTAGAATGTTTTGATTTCACATGTGGAGGTTCATCTTAGTCATATCAGCTTGCCAGTAAAGTTTCATTGACAGATCAAGTCTAGCTTTGGAGATATTGAAGATTTTCGGTATTGGCAGTAGGGTACAGAAACTTTGATCAGTTTGAAGGTTTTAGAGGGCCCTAGATGAGGTCAAAAATTTGGGTGACAAGTGCAAGCATGAGTCAAGCCTGTAGAACGCTTCGTGGCATTTCCAGAATGGGGTCATAATAGTCAATCGGGTCAACTGGCGATGACTTATGGTCTTCAGAAGTTGGGTCACCTGAAATGGCGGAAAATAATTTTCCTTCAAAATTTTTGTTTGGGTTTCAAAAGTTATTTTGAGTTGACTTTGATGTAATAAATTGTAAAATAAAATAATTCTAAGTTTGGTCGGCCCTATGGGCTAAATTTTTGGAACCTTCTCGGGCTGTGGAAATTGCCTATATAAAGAAGGCCTGTAGTGTTGTATAAGGTAGTTCAGGATATATCTGGGTAATGATTCAAGGCTTTGTCCTATAGAATATTGTAAGAGGAATGCCCATGTGGCTTTGCATATTGTAATTTTGAAATTTGTAATTCCACACTTGTGGAGATAATAAGCCCATTTTCTGTTCTTGCAAATTATTGTTGTTTCTATGTTTCTGTTATGTATTTGTGGTATTAAGGGGAGTACCCTTCATCAAGTGGTATCAGAGCCAAGTTTCTGAGTGTGTAAACAAATCACTGATTGTGAGGCAGTTTGTACTAGGACCGTGGGTTAGTGTTTCTGTGTAAATAGATCACCGATCATGAGGCAGTTTGTACTAGGACTATGGTTAGGGTTTCAGTGCACATTGTGAAAATGCCTCCATGAAGGGAATGTGGCAGAAGGGCTGGTGTTGTGACACCTGAGGTAAGAGAGCTCTAGAGACAAGTGCGAGCATTGCAAGAAGAGATTCGTAGAGGAATGAATCTTAATGTCAGAGACAAAAGTGAGGATGAAGACGAAAAAGGAAATGATGATCAAGAAGCAGAAGTTGAAGTTTTGAATCAAGAGGAAGAAAAGCTTTTTCCAGCCATTTCTAAGATTGGAAAAAGACCTAAGATTAAGGTTCCTATATTTTTAAGAAATCTTAATCCAAAAGAATTGATCTATTGGATCAATAAATGTGAGAAATATTTTGAGTATGAAGATGTTGAGGATCCTGATAGGGTCAAATTTGCAAAGGCCAAACTGAAAGGTCATGCGAAGATTTGGTGGCAAGAGATTTAATTGGAGTGAAATAGAAGAGGAAAGGATAAAATCACAATATGGGATTGGATGGTGGATAAATTGAAGTGACAGTTCATTCCTATTGATTATGAGCTTGACCTACTGAAGAAGATGCAAAGTTTTAAGAAAGCAGGAAGATCTGTTCGGGAGTATACAGAGGATTTCTATTGACTCCTCATCAAAACAGGCCATGTGGAAGCTGATAAGGAGAAAGTTCCATGTTACCTTAATGGGTTGAGGCCAAGCATTTAGGAGGAGCTAAATTTGGTTCAAATGAATAGTATTGAAGAGGCATATCAGTTTGCCCTAAAAGTAGAGGAAAAGCTGAACAAGAAGTTTGAGAGCAGACAAAATGGAAGACGTCATGGTGGAAGATCTAGTGGATGGTCATATGGTGGATGAAATGAAGATCCGAAAAAGAAGGACGAGCCCAGTAGCAATCAGAATCAGAGAGAAAATAATCCCAATCACTTCCAGGATCAAAGTAATAGAGATCAGAGAGGAAGAGGAAGAGGACAAGGATCTAGAAGAGGAGGTTTTCATGGAACATGTTTTCACTATGGAGAAGAAGGTCATAGGGCATTTGAATGTCCTCAATGCCAAGGAAGAACAGATAGGAGAAATGAAGGCCAGGCCAGAGTTGCACATGTAGATGAAGATGCTAGATCATCAAATTCTAAAGATTCTGAAAGAGGAGAAATGTTGATTAACAAAAGAGTCTTGTTGAGTGGTGATAATGAACCTGAGCAAAGGAGGAGCCTATTTTGCACTAGGTGCAAGTGTGAAGGTAAATGTTGTGATGTGATTATTGATAGTGGAATTACTAGCAATTTGGTGTCAAAAAAGATGGTGACAAAGTTGAAGCTCAAGAGACATAAACACCTACATCCATATCAGATTGCATGGGTACAAGATGACCACAAGGTCATGGTCAATGAACAATGCCTAGTGAAGTTCAAGATTTCTGGATAACATGATGAGGTACTGTGTGATATCATATTTGTGGATGTATGTCATATGTTGTTGGGTAGACCATGGCAGTTTGACAGATGTACTGTACATGATGGTCGTGTGAATACCTATTCCCTGACAAAGGATGGAGTGCGACATAAGCTAAAAACATTCAATGAAATAGAAGAAAAGGTATGTGGTAGTGCAAGAATAACTTTTGTTGATGGAATAAAATTCTGAGATGGTATGAGGCATGAGCATGTATGTTTTGCTTTAATTCCAAAAGCTGGTAAAGAGGAAGTAGAAGATGTTCCTGTAGAAGTTGCAGATTTGTCGAATGAGTTTCAAGATATTGTATCCAATAATGTGCCCGATGGATTACCACCAGTCAGGAAGATCATTCATCAGATGGACTTTATCTCAAGAGTGAGTTTGCCAAATAAGGCAGCACATAGAATGACACCTGCAGAAAGTGAGGAGTTGAACAAACAAGTACATGAGTTGTTGCAAAAAAGATTGATCCATGAGAGTTTGAGTCCTTGTGCTATACTAGTGGTATTAGCACCAAAGAAAAATGGAGAGTGGAGGATGTGTATAGATTTCATAGCAATAAACAAGATCACAATCAAGTACAGATTTCCATTGCCACGAATGGATGATATTATGGACTGTTTGAGTGGAGCTGTGTATTTCTCAAAGATAGATCTAAAGAGTGGATATCATCTGATTCAAATCAGAGAAGGAGATGAATGGAAGACTGCCTTCAAGACAAAGGAAGGATTGTATGAGTGGTTATTCATGCCTTTTGGGCTAACCAATGCACCGAGCACTTTCATGCGGCTCATGAACGAGGTTCTAAAGGAATTTTTGGGTAAGTTTGTCATTGTTTACCAAGATGATATTTTCATCTTTAGTAAGACATTGGAGGAGCATATGATGCATATTCATAGCATGTTTGAGAAGCTAAAAGAAGAGAAATTGTTGATTAATTTTAAGAAGTACAGTTTTGTGAAGAAAGAGTTAGTGTATTTGGGATTTGTAGTTTTAGAAGGTCTAAAAATGGACCCAGAGAAGGTACATGCTATCCTTGAATGGCCTAATCCAAGGAGTGCTACTGAGGTAAGATCTTTTCATGGTCTAGCTAGCTTTTACAGAAAGTTTATCAAAAATTTTAGTAGTATTTGTGGACCCTTGACTGAAACAATGAGAGGGGATAGAAAATAGTTTAAGTGGACTAATGGGGCAGAAAAGAGTTTTCAATTGTTGAAACAGAAAGTTATAGAACAACTAGTTTTAGCACTTCCAAATTTTAATAAGGTGTTTTAAGTAGACTGTGATGCTAGTGGTACTGCAATAGGAGTTGTTATGAGCCAAGAAGGTAAACCTATTGCTTATTTTAGTGAGAAGTTAAATGATGCCAAGAGAAAATATTATGTTTATGATCAGAAATTTTATGCTATAGTTCGAGCATTGAAGAAGTGGAGACACTATCTACTTCCTAAAGATTTTTTTTTGTATACTGATCATCAAGCTTTGCAATAGTTGAATAGTCAAGGACAGTTGAATCAAAGGCATTTGAAATGGGTTGAGTTTTTGCAGAATTATACATTTTCTTTGAAAAATAGAAGTGCAAAGTCTAACAGGGTTGTAGATGCACTTTGCAGAAGGAAATTATTGCTGACAGAGATGCAGATTAAAGTGGTTGGGTTCAAGGAACTCAAGAATTTGTATCCAGAAGATCCTAATTTTGTTGAAGCTTGAAAATCTTGTAAAGAGCCTGTTACTCTAGACAGAATGAAGTGGATGGATTTCATCATTTAGGATGATATGCTATTCAAAAGGAGTCAGTTGTGCATTCCAAAAAGTTCTATGAGGGAGAATCTCATCAAGGAGAAGCATAGCGGAGGATTGGCTGGACATTTTGGTCATGATAAAACCCTTGCTTTGGTTAGTGAAAATTATTATTGGCCATAGTTGCAGCAAGATGTCAAGAAGTTTGTACAAAATTGCAAAGTATGTCAGATGGCAAAAAGAGTGAAGTAGAACACAGGGTTATATCACTCATTACCATGTTTTTCTCATTCAAAGGAATGGCTCCAATTTTAGATAGTCTAGTTACTTCATGAATTAAGTCAGCTGTAATGTGTAACACTCTGTCATCTAACCAAAACTTTCCATTGTGAATTCTACTTAGGATTATCTTGGTACATTCTTCATTATCAAATTCATATTGCAAAGCATACTTAGCTATCTCATTATCTTAAAATGTTCAAACCCTACTTTCAATGAAATGTCTTGATTATAGATCTTCTGATATTCCTCTGTGAAGTCACTATCACTGATAGTCTCTAGTTTACATCCCAAATAACTTCTAACATTCTCTAGATGTAAGACTCCATCTGGTACGAATGATAAAACTAACCTAGGATCATCTTCCAAGGGTTCTACTGGTTTTCATTTTAGGTCTATTCTTATCTTTGACATTGTGAATCAAAGAAATATCCATGATTTCCTCTAATTCTTTAACTGATTTAAAGATCTTCCAAGTAAAATACCTCAATTTCACAGTTTAGGGCTTGCGTAGATTTGATAGAAAAATTCTTCACCAAATCCTTGCAAAATGCTTCCAATCACTGATCTTCAATCTCCTTAACACTTGTATTCACTTTGATAATCAAATGATACCGTCCATGACCTTTTATTATTTCAATTTCACTTAGATCTGACATCGCATTCAATTCTTTTGTCGCTTCTTTCCAAAAAATTGATTATGTTAACCTGCAAAACTTAAAACTTCTTGCAATCTCACAAAACATAATATTTTTCTTTGTGCTCTTAACTGTAGCATTAGAACATCATACAATACCTTGCATTAACTGCGCAAGACTCAATTAATCATATATCAATTTCTACACTAATCTAAGTTCCTATTCTACTGTAACTTTCATGAATTAAGTACTTTGAGATGGGTCAGGTAAAGATTCATTCTTACCATTTAATACCTTACCTTTCTGACTTCCTTCAGTGCTGAATATGTCTCCTTGATTTGTGCTTTTAACAAACTTCACTTCATCTGAATTACTACAGCATCCTTTCTAACTGTTGCTTCCATCTTCATTTCTTCTTACATGACTTATAGGGTTAGGATTGGTATGAAAAACTCTATTGTTCATTCTGCAAAACCTTGTTGTATGTCCAATCTTGTTACATATCTGACAGACTATTCCATTGTTTCCATATCTTGGTCCAGGTCAATTGATCTATGATCTGCAATTTCTAGCAATGTGTCCAACCTTGTTGCATCTATAATAGACTACTCCATTTCTTCTGTTCATATCTTCAGTAGGTTTCTTATCTGCATGGTTAGTATTTCTAAACATTCTACTATTATTGTTATTCTCAACAAATTTAGGTTTTCTGCATTCAATAGCTCTATGTCCAAAACCATGACAATTATAACAATAACCATTAAGAGGTTTAAATTTCTTACTTGTTGAATCTCTCTTCATATGACCAACAGTATTACAAGCAAAACATCTACCTTTGAATTCTATTTGCATACCTCTAGGTGATTCCTCTTGCTTAGGTGATTCTTCTTCGTTAGGCGTATCTTCAGATTTGTTAATCTCATCAGACTTCTTCTCATCTATGCTTTTAGATATTTTTAGATCTGGTTTCTTACTTTCTTCATTTGCTTTAAAGGTGTTAAATCCAAGACCAGTTTTATCATATAATGGAACTTTTGATAAGATATTTGTTCATCAATCTTCTGATTTGTTGAATATAGTCTTTCAAGCTATTGCTTAGATTGAGTCAGTTCACCTTTCACAATTGTATTATATTTCTCAAGTTTAGCATACTGCAAATTGACTTTCTCAAGTTCAGATGTTACTTTACCAAGTTTAGATTTTAACCCTTCATTTTCAAGCTTAAGATTTTCATTCTCAGATTTTAGATTTGCTTCATTCTTTCCATTTCCATCTTTCAGACTTAGCTTCATATTTTCTATCTTCAGTTCATGTTTAAGGATCTCACTTTCTTTCTCTAAGTTGTCATCACAATCTTCAATATGAATTTCGGATTCCTTTTTAGATTTCAGATCTTCCAACTTGTTTTTTAGTTTCTTAATGAGGTTCTTTGCATCATCATATTTTCCTTTCAGAGTATCTCTTTCCTCAGTAAGCATATCAATCTATTCAAGAGCTTCTTCAAGATTCTTTTGTAGCTGATCCATATCTATAGAGATCTTACTCAAGCTGCTAGGCTTCCCTTGAATGATTCTTTTCTAAGTAACTAGGAGCTAATACCAATTGTTAGAAATAGGGAATATTGAGAGGGGGGTGAATCAATATTCTACAAAATTTTACTTTTGCCCAATTATGGATATAATAGATTATCTTAACACATGCATAACATAGAAAGCTAAACAACATGCATAGAAATAAAACTAAAGAACTCATAACACATTATTTTTTCTCGAGGAAACCCTAGCTAAGGGAAAACCCTGGTGGGGATGGTACCCACAAAGATCCACTAATCAAAAGTGTCTTATTAAGGATGTTGACCCTGTTAGGAGTCTATTACATGCATATAGTGTCTCAATCTTGATTAAGGGACTATAGGCCTTGTTAGAAGCCTCAACCCTATTAGGAGTTGGCAGTACAAAATGTGATTACCAGAGGAGCCCACTGCCCAAAAAAGTAATATATAATATTCACTGATTACAAAAATAGGGCAAGGTACATAACCTTATACTGCTTGCATCAATATCTCTTCACTGCTCTTCACTTTCACTATTACATTTGCATATTCATTACTCTATCTTTTACATTACATTTTTTACATATCTTTATACAAGTTATTAAAATTAATAACTTTCTAGTCGGCTATCATATTACAAAATATCTTTATCCAAGGGTTAACATCTAGGATGCCATCCCTTTATATTGTTAAGTAATTATTTTGATAAACAAAATAATCCCTTAACTGTTTATGTATTCTATCTTCAAATTATGTACTGTCGACTTAACACTATCTTTAGTAAAAGTGTCATAACTTCTTCCATACATGTGGTACTGACTTGCGCTCGGAGGTGAGTCTTCAATAGTCATCATATAGTCTATGTTCAAGTGTGCAAGAATTGAACTTACTCCAATCAACATCGCAAATCAAAACTATCTTCTGGTTCACTGGCAAAAACACATTGTCTCATACTTAGACAATTTGCATTGCACTCTGACATACTAGCTCTCTGACCTGGGTGATCTTCATGTAGATCATATGTTGCCATAATGACAACATCTATGTAACCAACTCAGCCAAATTTCCAACACATTCTATGATATGATACATGCTATAACTATGACAATCTCCTAACATTATGAAAGTATTTCATCATTCTCATATAGATTTAGTAATATATGAAATCTATTTTTTAAAGTGATGATTTAACCTTCCTTTGTTTTTTTTAGCACATTATGTCTCTCTCTTTTTTTAAATGAAGATTTTTTGGCACATTAAAGAAAAGATTTATGGAAGGAGAGAAAGACTAGGCAAGTGCTCAACAAACTGAGATGAAGGACCAATTTAGACCAACGGTCACTACGACAAGGATACATGATTGATGTGGTAAAATGAGATAACTTGGTTAAAACTCAAGGACATGATACTCTTAAAGAGTTATTTTTTTGTCATTAGTTTTGTTAAAGTCATATTGATTGTCCAAGTTAGTCGATGAATGAAGGATTCATAAGACTCTCTCGGTAAACAAAACAAGTAAGTCAGAAAAGCTAAAGAGAGTTTTGATAAAGGAAAATGAGAGTTAGGCACTGAGTAGAGAAATGAAGGAACCAAGTAGTGCAAGAAAGCTACCAAGTCAAGTATACATGTTAACCGAGTAAGAATAAAATGTGTTACCAAGTAACATAGGCTGACATAAGAGGTTATAATAGATACATTGAATCTGGACATCAAGCATAAAATGTTTTATAGATTTCAAGAAGATTGTTTGGTAAATCCTTGGAGATATAAAAAAATATGATTGCACATGATAACAAGGTAGGATCCACTAATGGAAATTAAGTGGAATATATACATAGAGATGTAACCAATTCTAGCTCCTCTTAAGGAGAATAATCTAGAACATTTCCACCACTTCTAGATTTAGTATATAAGGATCAGTTGATTAAGATCAGAGAGAGATGATGAATATAAAGAAAAGGTGATGATCAGTCAGAGAAGAATATGAAGGTGATGAAGTGCAGAGAAGATACCAAATAACAAAAATAGTAAGAACAAAATTGTGAATGTGAATCAGAGTTGAGGTTACCAAGTGCAAAATTTGAATTGTGATTGAAATACAAAATGAGGTAAAGGTATTAATGAGCATATTGAGTGTGATAAGTGTTTGTGTAATTAAATATTCCTAATTACACTTAACTTAATCTTACTTAGGTTAATGCATTACATAGTAGTTTGTGATTGAGACACCTAGGAGTTTGCACCTCACTTAAGCACATGGTGTAGGAGAAATTCCACTTTTGGTGTGAGATCCACCTTTAGTGCTCTTATCATATTATCATCCTAATCTCATTACACATACTTTATTTCATAATGGGGGATGATCCACATTTGGGGGACATGTGATTACACCTAGCATTAGGTGATAGCTTATTAGCTCCTTATCATTCTCTCTTATCATCTTTCCTATATAAGGAGGCCTATTATGTAGTAATGTATCAAGGTGAATTCATTGGATCAATTGAATATCAATTATAGCATTAATATCATCTCCAGGGATAACTTTAAGAAAACCCCTCCGAGGAAAAAGTGTAAAATCCTGGTGAATCCTACATTATTTTAGGGGAAAATGTTTCTTAATGAAGGAATTATTTTTTTCAAATCCATGAATTTTCATTGTTTTTATTGGTGATTTTTTCCCTACTGAATAAAAATTGCATAAATTCCTAGAGATTTATACAGTCATGTAGGGGAAAATATATATTGAATGAGGTAAATTTTTTTCTTTTGAAGTAAACAAATTATAATATATGAGGTGAATGATTTAATTTTGAAGGGAAAATAATAATTGTATTTGCGATTCATTAATTAATTATGGGAAAAAAATAATTGTATTGGTGATTCATTCGTTAATTATGGGAAAGCAATAATTGTATTAGCGATTCACATCGAAACGTAACCTAACAATATGTCAGACTTTAGTAACATTTATTAAATATATTAATTGAGATTGTTTGATGATCCAAGATCAATGGATGAAGTTTGATTTCGGCCTCAATTTCTTGAAGGAAATAGAGTTCTCCAGGAAGTCACTAGAATGTTGATATGTATCAAATTAGGGTTGTCAACTTGTCTGCACAGACTCAACACGTTGGTATCGATAAGCATGTCTAGTGGCATCCACACATAACCTAATAGTAACATCCAATATTTTATAATGTTGAATGTATTAATTGAGACCATCTGATGATCAAAGATCAATGGTTGAAGTTTGATTTTGGCCTAATGTCTTGAAGGAAATAAAGTTCTCTGGGAAGCCACCAGAATGTTGACACGCGAACAATGGATAATGTTGCATGGTCCTATAGTGCAATTTGTAAGTCATAAATTGGTAAGAAATAAATGCTTTGTCAGTGATATCACAAAAAATGACAATATTACTAATTTCATTTATGGGAAAGATTTACATGCCGATATGAAAGATTAATGACAATGGATTTAAATTTCTCACACACATGTATTTATGGGAAATATTTACATGAAATATTAAGGACAATGGATTTAATATGATTAAAGAAAGAATAATTAATTGCTAACTTCTAAGTATCAATCAAGGGCTATTTATAGACGATCTAGCTTCTTTCTTCTTCAAATTTTAATTCATCTTTGCTAGATAAATTATTGTAGCTACCTTTGGTTTAAGTCATTAGTTTGTAAATAATTTGTTTTTAAGGTTTCTAAAGTTTTAGATGGATACTCCAATTAGGCTTAGATGCACATTTGAGGAGGCCTAGAAGGCCTTTTTGGGTTCCTTTTCAAATCAAACCTTAGAATTAATTTGTATGGAGGGTGGGCCTTTTGTAATAGAGGTTGTTAAAATGGTGTTGGGTAGAAAGTTTCTACACAATGAAGACATGCACCAGGTCAACATGGACATTACATCCTATTTTCTTGCATCTCTTCTGAACCTCAGAGGAGAGAAGGTGGACATGTTGATGCTGCTGAGGAGGGTTTTCAAAGAAGAATACCTCGGGGATAACGTTAATGTTTTTGTGTTCATAGAAATAGGGGTGGGGATCCCTTGGGTAGGTGAAATACCCAAGCTTCTCCTCCCAGGCCAGAATGTGGCCATGCAACCTTTTCTATTAGGCCTGAATACTGGGCAGTTGAAACCCCATAGGGAATGGGTGCTGATAGCTAGGAATTTTCTGCAAAAGTGGTTTTTTCTTGACAAAGTGGAGGCTTAGGCGGGGCAATATGAGTGGCACAATGAATTCTTGTAGTTAACCCTCTCTAGAGAATTCTACTTAGATGGAGCTAGAGGGAAAAATCACTAGTGTTACCACTTACCCATGGCTCGTCATCCCTCCTTTTAAGGTTTTCTTTATACAAACATACCACATTTTTGGGGTTTTTTTTTATATAAACATACCACTGGCAATCTTGCACTGGTCCACTACCAGTGATGTAGTAGGTTTTTCTTTGTACTAGATAATATAATTATTAATGTTATAAAAAAAGATAATGAAAATTTTGCAAGTTCATTTCAATTTGCATTTTATGGGTACAAAAAATGATTCTTAGACTTCTCTATGATTGCAATATTTAAATTAGTTGATTTATCTATGTATTAGACATGTAATTACTAAGTATGTTTAAGTAGAAATAAGGAAGCAATGGTATTTCCATTTGTAAATCTGAATATTTAAAATGTCATTGCCTTCTAGTTCTTGATTACCGTCAGAAACTCAGAATTCCTAAATTAAGAAAACCATTAATTAAAGTTGTATGAACTAATTACCCAATTAATTATCCATATAAAATTATATCATTTTAAATGTATTACACGTATCAAGTCTTACAAGTTACAACTGGTTGATAATGTATCATAGTTGTATTTAATAAAAAAATTTCTTATCACTGACATTAAATTTGGGTAATGTTACCTGTCATGACATTTTGTTCCCATCTCACACACCGGTGCATTTAATACAAAAGATTTATAGAATTATGAAGGATAAATGAATTAATAAGGTTAGAGAAAGAATAAGGTATTGTTAAATGAATTTTAAATGAATATAGTTAAGTGAATTAATAATGTCAAACTTCATGGATAAGGTAATGTCGAATGAAATCTAAGTGAATATAGTTAATGATTATATTCATTAGTATGAATTAATATTTTAAAATCATGACAACCATTGGATTACGAGAGATGAATGGTTGAAGTTATATTTCGGAAGTATTGTGGGTTTCAAAAACCTTTTCTCCAAACTCATTTCAAAAACATGACACATGTAATGCATCGAAAAGATTAGTATCATGTGAAGATAAAACATAAATGTATTCCATAATTTTGGTTTAAATGACACATTAAAGTGTGTATTAATATATTAAAATCATGACAACCGTTTGATTGTGAGACATGAACAGTTGAAGTTGTATTTCAAAAGTATTGTGGGTTTTGAAAACCTTTTCTACAAAATCGTTCTAGAAACATGACACGTGTAATTCATTGAAAAGATTACGTATCATGTGAAGATAAAACATAAACGCATTCCAAAATTTTGGTTTAAATGATATATCAGTGCTATTAATATTTTAAAGTCGTGACAACTATTTGATTACAAAAGATGAACGGTTGAAGTTGTATTTTGGAAGTACTGTGGGTTTCAAAAACCTTTTCTACAAACTCATTCTGGAAATGTGACACGTGTAATTCTTCGAGAATATTACATATCATGTGAAGATTAAACATAAATGTATTCCAAAATTTTGGTTTAAAGGATACATTTATAGGAAATTTGTTAACATTTCTTTTTTTAAAACCTATCGACTACTGCAGAAAGGTAAAAACAATTGTTGAATTATCGCTAAAGATTTTAAGACTGTAACTTGTGAGAACCTTGGCCGTTCTAACTTCTATCTATCCAGATTTCAATTTTTAATTTTCGGTAAGATATGTAGCCAGATGGCACCCCGATTTTGTAATGTAAAAAAATTAATTTAACTTGATTTTGAAATTTTAATTCTTGCAAGTACAATTGGGGTTTTCTTAATTAGTTAGTTATTATCTGTGATTTTGTTAGTAAATATCTGTGATTATGTATTTTTTCACTCTTCTGAAGAACAATGGGGAAAATGAAATCTCAAGGCCAAGGGCAAGCAGATGGGAAAACTTTAATAGACTTGAGAAAACTAGTAGAAATCCATGGTTTCACTGATGAGTATCATGATGTTTATGATCCTTCTATTGAAGGTGAAAGGAGAGTTATAGAAATTAAACATACATTGTATAGTAAGGCAACTGGGCCGAAGAGGTCTGAATTTATAAAATTTAATCCAACGATAGGTGTAAAAATGAATAAAGTTGCTTTGTAGGATGTTGGTTTGGGTCGCATGTTGTTACCCAAAGTTTTCCCTTACCTAGAAATTATCTTGATTTGTGCAAACAATTATGATGAATAAAGAAAAGTAATTGTCAATAAAAATAATCACGAAGTAATTTTATCAATAACCCAGGAAGAATTTCTCAGTTTTCTAGACCTAGGGTTTGATTGAGAAAACTGTAATGTCCATATTGACCTGGGATTGCTGGTAGAGAAATATGAGGCAGTCACGCCAAACACAAAAGACTCATTTATAAAGGATCTAATAGTTCAAGAGGAAAAAGATTCATTGGGTGAGAACTGTAAGCCTCCTTCTGATTTTAATATTTTTGTGCCATGGGTTCAAGATACTATATCCTCGCTAGCATTTTTCCTAGGACTGGAAACCAATAGGGAAGTGGGTGCCAACATTCTTCAATTGATTTGGGATATCCATTATGTAAATGAACCAGTAAGATAAAATTTTGTTGGACATGTGGTTCAATCGATGCAAGAACAATTAACATTGATTAAAAGAGGCAATTCTAAGACATTGAGGTTCACAACCTACTTGTGCTATCTTCTGCTAGCCAAGCATGCTGCAATATTAATGAGCAACAACAACAAGCTTGAAATTACAAGGGGGAAAGGAACGATAGGTACTCCAATATATAACTGGACACCTCATATAAGGATGTATGATAACAAAAGGAATTACAGTAATTTTTTAGACTTATTTTTGGTAGCATTATACAAAAAAATAACAAGCACTGCAATGTCGAGATTGTCTGCTTCATGTAGGGGTTTCATCCAGCTTGGAAGCACAATTCAATTAGTTGACTGGTACCTAATGGAAGAATACACTGTGCTAAGGTTTTACAGATCAGAACTACAACCCCACAAACTTCCAATGTATGTGACAGATAGGGTGTTTATAGTAGAATATGTACTACAACTAGAGAGCACAGATAGACATTTCACTAGCAAGTCAAAGAAAAGCATATTCCCTTCCTTACCTTTTTCAATTGGAGGATTAACATTTGAGAGAAAGGCATTCAAAGTGGAAAATTATTTTTTAGAAATTTTTCAATTTGATTTAGAGTGGTATTGGATGTATTATCCACTCAATGTCATTCAAACAATGCTTGTTGCTAATAACAACTCTACAAACTTATTTCAACATGAAAGTAAACCATTGCTAGAGAAGTTGAAAAAAAAGGATAGTTGGGATGACGTTAAAAAAGAGATGGAGAAATTTTCTATTGAGGAAAAAATTTCAACTGAAAATTTGTCATCACAAATTATGACATCAATAAACCAAGGCATTGTACAACCTAGGATGTCCTACAATTTCTACAAAAAAGCTGCTAATCCATCAAAAAAAATATACCAAAGAAAATAGCAGAAGAATGTAAGGATAGAAAATGGAGTTGAATGAAAATGAATGATTTTTGGACCATGAGAAAGAATCTTGGTGAGCCAAAGACCAGTACAAATTTAGATGAGATAGATGAGGAATAGAGTTTAGAAAATTGTATAATTTGGAGCATCCCGGAAGTGCCTATGACATCAGTGATCAGGATGAATATGCAGACAATGAGAATGATAATCCACCAATTATATTTACTCAACATAGTGGAGTACCCAACTATGAGAAAGAAACATATAGAAAAGGGGTAATCATTATGGAAAAAATGGGTTATAAAGGTGGTGGTTTGGGTCCCACAAGAGAAGGTGTCTAGAATCCAATTTTCACATAAGAAGCATCCAAAGGTGCAGGCCTTGGGATTGGAGTTGGAGTGGAGCCATTAGATTCATCAAGAACCACTATGCCCACAAAAACAACCTTTTCCACTAGTGGGATTGGGGAATCTACTACTATTGGGTTTGGTAGTGGTACTGGTGCCAATGGGACTAGGAAATTTATGCAATAAGTTCCCTCTCCAAAGAGGCTAGCAAAATATATAGTTGTACATAGAATCCTATAGTAGAAGATAGTGTCAAGAAAAAAAAGGTTTCTAGAACATTCATACTCGAACCTGAAGCACTATTTGCAATTTCAGGTTCGATAAAACCCTATAGAAGTTTAAATATTTAAATAGCACTAGTTAGATCAACAGGCATTGCAAGCTTTGGTTCACCTTTCAAACATTTAATTCCTTCTGCAACACTAGATTTTTGTTTCAAAGATTTATGTAATAAATTTGCAGAAACAACAACCAAGAATAAGGAAATAAAGAAGACATTGAAGACTGGTGCCCTTACTCCAGTTGTAGAGGAACAACCTGTATCAAATAGGGTTTTGCCAACATATGACCCAAACAGAGACATGATGGAGTTCATGGTTGTTATTCCACCCAAAAAAGATGGAAACCCACCAGAGAGTCAGATAGATCCGTCTGAATTTCAAGTTAGCACTCTCAAAATAGATTTTTCCAAAGTTAATAATGTGGACAAAATCAATGTGTCAAAGTCTATGAACCAAGTGGTCTATAGTGCACTGCTAAAGCTGGAAAGAGAGAAAACTAAGCTCGAGAAAAATATAGAAAAGTTACAGGCAGACATTGCCAATGAAAAAGCAAAGAGGAAAGCTTATGAGAATAGTTTGAAAGAATGATAGAAAAAGATTAAAAAATCAGCCTCTATAATAGAAAATATAGAGCAAGAACATGTGGAGGCAGTAGTGAAGGAATAGGAGTAGGCAAAGTTGAAGGCACCTAGGGGAAAATTGGCAGAAATTAGTAAAAAATTATAGGAAGAAAGAGTCACTTCACAAAAGTTATTTAAAACCGTAGAGAGTAATGTTGCCTCAAACCAGGAATTTCAAAAGAAATTTTAATCTCATCCCTCAGGTGGATAAAGCCAATCATTGTGAACACAAAGCAGTGGATGAGAAAAATAATTGTGAAAAATGGTAGAAGGACTAAAGAAGGTAAATAATACAATTCAAACTTTAACAAATACTAATAATAATTTAGTGAAGATTACAAAAGAACACATTTGGGGCCAATTATTCGGGATGTCTCATAGCTTGTGTGAATGTTTGAAATGCTTCAAAGTATGAAAGTATGTTATTGGAAGCTCCATAACGAATATTGAATAGAACATGGATGTTGTCAAGAAAGAAAAGAATGCAAAAGATATTATGCAACATCTCTACTGTAAGAGTGATAGTTATTTATCCAACAAGGGAATTACCACCCACCTTGATGCTTCAGTAAAGGTATCAAGTATCATTTGAAAATGTGAGAAGCTAAGGGAAGCACAAGAATTAGATGACAAAGCTAAGAAGAAGATCACAAAAATGGAACAAAGGAAAGAAAATTTAGAAATTCTTGGTTTTCCTAAGAGATTTGATGCAAATAACTTCATTGGAAGAGAAACTTACAAAGTAAGGTTGCAGGAAAAAATAAATATTGACTTACACTTTCTTCCTATAGACATATCTCCTGATATATTCATGGATTTCATCAAACCAATCAGAACTTTGAATGGAGTTTTAGAAGCAACAGTGTTGTCAAGTCAGACTTCCAAATATGAATTACTAACGAAGTTGCAAGAGTGTGACTATATTTTGAACCAATTTTTTCTACCATCAGAGGATGTTTGGACTAGTCTACAAACATTTCTAAATTGCCAATGCTCTGAATTTTGGACTATTGTAAATTGTAAAGTATTGCAAATGACTACAAAACAAATTGTGCTCTATCTAATTTTCATGTTTTCCAATTTAATGTACATTGATTTACTCTATTTTATTTAGTTATTCTTAGTTGATTTACTCTGTTATATGCTATTAGAACACAAAAAAAAGTTGGAGGACACAATGGCGTCTGATTTAGGCAAGTTTCCTCAGGATAGAAATCATGAATGCATTACAAACTGCATCAAAACATTGACAAATTTGAATGCAGTATTGGAAGGAGCTTGTAGTTGTCTTACTGATTTTGATTTTGAGACTTCACATTAGGAAAATTGACCTAAAGCTGTTGTTGCTCCCTTATTTCTATAAAAGGGAATTTAGGGTCATTGGCTTAGGGTAATGAAATTGAAATTGGGCAATGTGCCAATCAGAATTGAGTCATTGAATCTTGTAAATAGAATCATAGAGTTGTGTTCTTACTAATATTAATGAATGAATTATTACATTGTATCATATTTGTAATTAAACTAATGAGAATCATTATTTCTAAGAATTGTAACATATGAATTGCTATTTTGTTTTAAAAAAAAAAAAATCTACAAAATTACACCATATGAGCTAAGTAATGCAAATGAAAACCATTATTAATTATGGAATTGAATCTTGATGACATTATCAAGCACATTCATGTTTTTTCCATTGGAATATGCTATTATGCATGATTGATGATGTGATATAGAAACTGATAGTAGACTATAGGAAAAAGTTTAATAATTATATAGGACCTGCTACTTCTACAATAGATCAAGCTGTCACATCATATCATTATTGGGATCCTCAGATTCATCGCAATCAACTTCATAACTTCCTTGGTTCTTCGATATATTTTCTTCACTCTACGTACCTCCTCTTAACTAATCTTCACCACTAGCAGTACCAGTACCAGTACATGAGTCAATGACATCATTGTCTCTAGCACTCCCACTTTGGTTTGAAATGTTCCCCAACCCTCTTCTCTGACATTTCTTCCTACACAATTTCAATGCCCTTTCATAAGGAAATGTATTGACTTCATACTTGGATGTATAGAGCCTCAAGCAATTTTCTAAATTCTTATTTAGTTTGTTTCTTAGATTTGAATTTAGGAATCCCATAGCCCTGAAAAGTCTCTCATCCTCCACCAACCCCAATATCATGGTCAAAAATAATTCAACAAGCTTGAAAAATTCTAATATTGAATAAATCAACACTTTTCTCCCAGCTAGATGTTTCCAAAGCCTTGTTACTGATCCATCTTTGTGGGTGTTCTGCATAATATTATATTGTTCCCTCATTGTCAATGAAAAATGACCTAATTGATCTCTCAAACCAGATTCATCTAAAATTATATTTAGAGTCACTCTATTTAACTCTTTAGCTTTGCAAAAATGATCTATCAAAGTTACTAGCTTAGTTCAAAAATCTTTCGAATTGTTTAGACTCCAATATCGAGGAAACACAATACCCATGGATTCAAGTAGCTTGACTAGAGGGAATATTTCTCTAATCTATGGGGAAAGATCATAGGCAATGTGCTTCACAGAAGCTATTACAGAATTAACGATCTTGGTAAAGTCATACCTTTTAACACTAGATACTCGCTTCTTGGGGTTCTTTCCTGGATCCTTAGACTCGATCCTGGAAAAGTAGTGAATTGGTATCTCAAATCCGTGAACTTCTCCACATAACTTACCATTTGCACCAATTTTTAAAAAGTTATTAGGATTGTCCAAATCTATGATTTGCAGCCAACTGGCAAATTTTACATCATCACATGATTAATAGAGATTATTGAGCATCATGCATGTCAATTTAGGTAGTGCAGAATATTCTACAATATACATAGCCCTCTACTAGGGCTTTTTCATTATATTTATCATTTCCTCATGCATGGGGAGAAGACCTGCTAATGTTAAGAGTGTCTCTATATTACTTAACATTCGCAATAGCGCAGGAAATTTTGGTTGCCCTGCTTTGTTACGACTTGAGTTAATTAGACCAAGCAACGATTGATATTCTAAAAAAACTTGATGTGTTGGTCCATTCAAAGAGATCCATCTCCAGTATCGTTATCCTTAAGAAGCTTGTTCCCATCGGTTAGTCCTTTAGCAAAGTGTTGAAATTCCCTTAATCATTTCAAACTTCAACAAAAGTATTGGTAAAGCTCTTTGATTAAAACTTTAATTTTTTATACTTGAGCATGCTTGCTGACAATTCGAAAAGCTAGATTCATTCTATGGGCCATGCAGTGAATGGGAGTAATGTAGGGTGCACAAGAAGATTATATCTTTGTGCAAACACCGCCCCTAGGGCCTTACATTACTAAAGCTCCATCTACTCCAACACAAACCATCTTTTTGGAAATCATCATGTCATTTATACCTCCATATTCAATTAGAGAACTCTTTACTAGTTCAAATAATTTTTTTGTTGTCACATTATCCTTCAATTTAGCAATCGTTAGGAGATGAGGTTAGTGAACAAAATTGTGTACAGTATAAAAATGCATGCATATCTAGGAAGTATTATCTGTCGTTGTAACCTCTTCTAAAGATCATGCAATAAAATTTGAATCTTTAATTTTTTCCTTTAGATCCTCTTTTTCAACCTCGGTAAGACAACTTGCCCATTTCCATCCACTGTTTACTAACCAGTGACTATTAGGATAGTTACAAACTTTCAAAAACTGTAATAAAGCACTCAATGATGGGTAGTTTATCATAGGACGCCCTCTACTCAAAATATTAAATACAACACTTAACTAAACAAGTTTTCCCATTATTTCTACTTCCAATGCTTTTCCAAAACAAGCTTCAATAGAGCCTTTAACTTCACCAGGCTTCATCTTTATATTCTGCTAAAACTCATATAACTATGCATTCCTAACATGCTGAGATTCCTCCTTTGTTTTCCATCTTATCACTGATTTTTGAACTCTATCTATGGTTTTCTTTTTGTAAACTTTACCCATATGCTTCTCTATGGTGTCAATTTTTAGCTACAAACTCTTTTCCTTATTTATCTTGCTGCAAATCTTACATCTACATTCTACTAGAGGCTCACCTTCAATTGGATTGTCCACTAGTTTAATGAATGGATACTTTAACACCCATTCTACTTGAAAATTCTTAGACAAATCCCACATCCAATCTTTATTTGATTCTATCTCATTTTTTGAATTGTATTTTCTTTTCTTCTTCCCTGCACCATCATCTTCTCTCACATTTTTAGTCTCATTCAAGTTAATTATATCATTATGGCTAGTCTAGGTATTTAACTAAAAATCTTCTTCAAGTTTGTCATGATCTGAGATATCAGGTTTGCTGAATTCTTCAATATGTCGTGTAGGTTTAGGTTGTGAATCTTGAAAATCTTCTTGTGATGAAGTAGCTTCCCGATTTTGGCTAGAAACATTTCCAACACCATGACCAAAGTACGATGATAAGGTTCTACATTTTTCTGGCCTCTCTTGGCTTTCCCCGTATGTGGGAGCCTTACCCTTATCTTGTTCAACATCTTGATTCTTCAGCTAAATAAAGGCTACCAGCCTACTAGTGAAAAAAGAAATGTTTACTTATTGATATATAGAACTATAATATATATAAATATGATTCATTGACCCTTAAATCCTGTCTGAGGTTTCCTTGGTGACTGGTCACCATTGTTCATTAACTGGTTCCCACTAAATAAGAATGAACTCAAATTTACGTAGTCATGGAATATTAAACACTTACCTTTGCCTCCAATTTAATTGCACTCGTGACTCACCAATGCAGTCAAGACTCAACACTTTGAACTTTGCTATCGATCAAATTGAATTGAACCAATTTGTGTACAATAACACTGATCTATGAATGTATTTATACTAATCCTTGTTTTGGCAAATTTAGCAGGAGGTATTAGGTCTGCAAATATTTGGTGAAGCCCGCATAATTATAACATGTCTTATGTTATTTCCTATGCGATTATGGGTTGTCCAATATCTTGGTATGATTAATAAAGTTGGCAAAAATGCATTGGTTTGAGACACGTGTCTATAAAATGCTATGCGAATTTGGGGTTTCCTATAAATATATATGTATAAAACTATTGGGGAATATAGGCCATCCATTTTTGGCAACTTTGAAATTATAGGCGAATGTTTAAAATTTTTCATGCCCAAAAATTATATTCCATTGGTGATAATGTGAAAGAAAAGGACAAAATTAAATAAACAAATGGGTGATGGGCCAGGGCATTGGACCCAATTTTAATAAATTTGGGGTGATAGGGTCAATCCCACATCTGAAATATATTCACCAAATCACAGGTTGCTAACATGCGACATTCGCCAAATGGCGAATAATCACCACTAAAGTTTTTGTTGGTCGTGATCCCCCGATAAATAAAGTTCGGTCACAATTCTTTCAAGGCATTACACCTATCGTCAATTTTACATTGATCTGATCAAACCTTAGCATCTTTACTAAATGGACCCATCTGACATTGACTGCTAGATTACCAGACACTTTAAAATCTTGTCCTACTCACAACGTCAAATGGAATATATAATAATGTACTATTAAATTATTTTTAAAAATTATAAAATATTATTTTAATATAAAACGTGTTAAATGTAATTAACTATTGGTAATTAATCAGGTAAACATTTGAAAAGAAGTAAATTTGAATATATTAAATATATAATATACTTTAGCTAATACACATTATATTATACTGTCATATTTTACATATAATACATTATATATTTTATTGTTTACTACAATTTTTTCAACTGTTCTTTAATTGATGTGTATAATATATTTATATTATAGTGTCATATTTAGTTTTATATGTAATATTTGATATACATAAATTATATTTTTCTTATATACTATATTGTATACAATGTAAAAAGTTATTAAATTTAATTTCAAAATAATGTTATATGTATACTTAATTAATATTATCGATCAAATTTATATCATATATCATTTTTATATTTAATAATTTGTTACATATTTTCTATTTATATTATTAATTGTAGATTTTATTAATAAATGATTTTTAAATAATATTTAAAATTTATTGTAATACATTAATTTCTATTTATATCATTCATTGTATATTTTATTTGTAGTTGATTTTTTATCTTATTAAAATTAATAAATTGTATTCAAACACAACAATAGCATTAATAGGATTTGCCATCCTAACGGTGCTCATCGTGCCAACTAATTGGATAAAACATATTTATGTAACTCATATTTATATATCTTTTGCATTATGTGACAGAAATATCACTACTCATTTATTACACCTGATGTATCAAAATAATATGAAACAAGAGCTCTGTAGAGCTAGAGTCCCGCCTTATGGAAAAAGAGAAGCATGAAGCATTGCATAATGCTCTGAATATCTACTTCCAGCTTGTTCAACTTCATTTCATATGTTCTGGGTGTCCGCTGATTTACATGCATCTGTGCCTCCAGTTGAGATATCAGGGAAGGGCTCCTGTACCCATCTCTATAGTTTTTTTTATAAGCCCGAGAGCTTGTGAAGATGTGTAATTTACTGCCCTTTCTGCAGTTGTATGTTTTAAACATCAAAGGGTGTATGTGCAATCTGTGGTTGCACATATGCAGCCTTAAAGGAAGAAATGTTAGCAAGGATTTGATTCTCTGTACATGACCGATATTTGAATTTTCAGAACCATTTAAGTTGAGATTTCTTAACATCAAGAGGTTTCCAGCATTTAGGTATCCACCAACAAAGTCCACGCTCAGCGAGAAACTCCATGGAGCATGATTATAGTCCCTATAAAGAGGATTGTTTTAGTGATCATCCTTTTAATCATCCTTTGATTGTGTATAGTGGATGTATTTGTATAGTGGATATATTTGCACAAAAAATTTCACCCAATGGGAAAACATATCTACAAGCAGATTTGTCCACAGGCATTACGGTGCCCCAAAACTCCACCAGAGTGTTATTAAGTGAATGGAAGAGATGATAATCAGTCAAGTGTTGTTCAATATGATGACATATATTCTCGTCGAAAAAAGACTATTGGATAAAGCACATGGACTATTTTAAGCATTTAAAACACTTATATTAGAGATCTTAATCATTTAGCTACTTTAGAGGTCACATTTTATCAAACCATCATGCAAGCCAATTGTGAAATTTTATTGCAGAACTATAACTTGATTTCAACAGTCCCAACTATTGTAATAACAATGCCAGATCAAGTTTTGGATCTATTCCAGTTGATAGGGCTAGTACTACATTTTCAATTCTAGATTAAAACTCCAAATGGATAAACTTGTTGTAATTTTTGATCTCATCAACAAACAATAGTTTGAAATTTATTCAGTAATCACAGTGCTAATAGCTTTCATGTTTTATCTATCATTTCAAATTTTCATTTATGGTCCAAGGATAGAAAAAACAAAGCTATTGTTTTATATAAGAGAAGACCTGCACTCAGCTAAGGATAGGAAAAACTCAGCTAACATGGCCAGGATATATATGGTCAGTCCTCTTATCCTTGACGAAAGAAACTTCCAGCATATTTCCATGTTCAGAAAATAGGGGATGCATCTGCAAAGAAAAGATAAACATTATTTCATTTAGTTAAATTTAATTACTATAATTTCAATAAAAAAAATGTCTCACATATTCAGCAAATAGAAATTGTTTTTGACAGAAAAATAAAAAATAATGTTTACCATAATGTTTTAGTATAAATTTATTACATTTTCAAATACAAAATCTATAAAGTTGAGTCACAACAATGGACATAGTACTCTAGAGATTTTAATTTTATCTCTTCCCATTCATCGTATCTTTCTAGCATTTTGAATAGCCAAACAAGACAAGAGATACCCCAGACAAGTTCATCCTTTCCCAAATTTAGTTAATACATACTTCACAATGTAAGTGAAATTTAGTAAGAAACATACATCTTCTTCTATAACTGCTCTAGGCACAGACAAGTTCATCCTTTCCCAAATTTAGTTAATACATACTTCACAATGTAAGTGAAATTTAGTAAGAAACATTGTGACATATTTTATAGTTACTTCATATTGTCCTCTCTGGTTCCCTGGTAGGGCGTTACATTTGGTATCAGAGTGCGAGTTCTACACTGGACTATGTGGATAAAGTTCTGGTGCGAGGATGCTACCAGCAAGGTGTTTCATCATCTTGTCATATCCAGAGGGATTCGTAATGTCTGAAATTTTGGTATGTTGTGTTTTTATATGCCGCCACAGAAGATGTAAATAGGTTGAAATCTTATCTAGGTCTGGAAGGCGAGTTTGTCACGGCGGGTTTTTGTATATATGCCATTGCGAGTTGAATAGGTGAAGCTGGTAGTGTCTGGTTTTAAGCTGTATCAGGTTGATGGAATTTGTAAAGAAAATTGGGGATTGTCAGAAAATCTGAAGGATCATCTTTTGTACCTCATATTATATTATATTAATAAAATCATCTTTTTACTGAGCTTAAAAAGAAGACATTTTAAATAACTTATTAGTAGTATTATTTATAAAAAATTATATTTATGCATACTAATTGACTTTTTAATTGTTTTATCATAAATAATATATTTTAATATTTATTTTTATTAATATTAACTTTCTCTATAATTTTGTTATTATATTATATTATAGATTGAAAATATGTATACATTTCTACTTTTTATATATTTTTGCATGAACAAATCCAAAATGAACCCAATCCCAAACTTAAATATGATTGAGCCTGCGAACCACAACCTCAAACCAGAAATAGTAACTTAGTGCATTAGCATTACAGCCTTGCATGCTACTAAATCCTACTTACTCCTATGGCTTTTAAAATCACTTATGTGCGTTAACATAACAGCCTCAACCTAATAAGTCGAGTGCCAGATACATCTTCCAAAATTCATAAGTGTGTTTGAACAAAAGATAACCATTTCAATGTACCAAAACATAAGTCTCAGATTTTTTACAAACTAAGAATTTTATCATGTCCCAATTAATCAAGCAAAAATAGACTGTCATACACAAAGACTTGAACATTTTCAAAATGGCAATCATTGCAAACATACTTAAAACAAACACAAACACTGTGAATAATCCAACAAAAATGAAATACCCTGCTGTGGAATGTAAATTTACAAAATATAAACAAATTGTTTTAAAAAATGAGAATTAGGATAATACCAGGACCAAGTACTCGAACACTGGCACCCGAACCTTCTTGAATTGACTTTATTGTTGATCCTTTCTTTCCTATTAAACTTCCAGACTGTGTCCCAGGTAGCAGCATCCGAGTTGAAATTGACTCCCCAACACCCTGTTGTGCTCGACCAGAATCTGTCATTGCATCTATGCCCTCAATTATGCGCTTATGAACCTAAAGCACACCATCCATAGCTAGAGAGATAGCTACATCAGGTTCATCCTTCGCTGAGATCATAACCTAAAACACAACAAAAATCAACAGCATTTGATAAAAATTAAAATCTGGTATTAAACGTCATTTGTTCATTTTTAAAATAATTTGCTGCGATAATTTAAATACAAATATTAAACTACATGCAGGAAATAAAAAATAAGCAAAAGAATTCACCAAAATTGCAACACAAGAACAACATTGTTTAGCTTGCATTAAAAATTAAAATGCTAAGTCTAACAAATAAGATATTCTAATTTTTAAATGGCCTTTTCTTGAGCTACATGAATATGTAACTTACAACGCGATCAGGGATGCCTGGCACTCCATCTAGAATTTTGATGCGAGACTTCATCTCCTCACACATTTTCTTCACAAACTCTCCCTTGCGACCAATTATCCCACCAACCTTCTGACTAGTTATAAGCAATCGAAAAACACTCTCTCCAGGCCAGCCAGGCCACCTTTTATCCGTACCAGTTCCAGCTACTGTCTCCTCATCTCGTCCTCTTTTCTGACCAGGAGTGATATTTCTAGGTTCTTGCATAGATTCTAGTGTCGCTGACATTTTCCAATTGTTGAAATTGGCCTACCCAGGTATCAACACAAAGAGCTTGGAGCTTCACCACAGATATTAAAGAATGTTGATCTGTTTCTCTTAGCTTGGAGTCAATACAGAATATCGGGTCAGATAAGTGGCAGTCACAAATGAAGAAATATCAATTTTCTCTGTCTAAATCACTGTGCCAAATAAAGAAAATAGAGAGTCCAAAGCTGCAGACAATGGCATGTATCCACAACAGAAAAACAAAAGGTATCTCTTAATAGATAAAAACAAAATAGAAAACTAACAACCTGAAATATTTCAATTTTCAATACTTGTTTTATATTTATCAGCATAACAAATACCCAAAATAATTATGACATATATTGACAATACAAACAGATGGTCAAAATCATTAGTTATAGTTTTCTTCCAATTAGCTCTGATTTAAAGTGAGTTTCGGGGATTAAAAAGTATCCTAACTTTAATTTTAAATGAATCAGATAGAAAAAACAGTGCCCTCCAGAGTCTCAACATCTAATATCCGCATTCTATGACTGAGCATTATGATATCAAAATTTTAGGGTTAAGGCAAAACGGAGGGTTCCATGAGGAATTTACTTCAAGCTGATAAAACTCAGAGAACAAAATGCTAAACCATACTTTTGTATGTATTCACATTTTCTAGCAAAGATATGCACTGGTCGCAAGAGGAAAGGGTGTCCTGTTGACTTGGGATGTTACCCCTTGTCACACGTGGAATTCAGCAGCCCACTACAGCTACTAGTTAAAATTAAAATCATAGTACTCTTAACTTAAGTTCACCACGCAAAACTGTGCCTGCCCATATGCATACATCAATGTGCTCTGCCACCCATTTTAAGTGGAAGACTTTCACATTAATATCTAGAACATTTACTCAATTTACATAAAATTATTATTATATCAAATTTCAAACACATCGGAGTTCAGAGCTTCAAACAATAACCCACATTACTAACTAAAGAAAAATTATTATATAATGCTAGTCAAACCAATCACACTGACCCGGAGATTACACCATATCATACGAAGAATCAAACACTCAAGTGCTTCAAACAGAAAAATAACAAGTGTACGCTCTACTTAACCGGCAAGATGCATTACCCTGTAGCATTTACCCTTACAGACACCCCAGAGCTCGAAGAGTGTGATACGGAGTCTGGGAAAAAAATGTATTTATCTAGTTAACTAACCCAACACTCTAGGGCCAAAAGCTTAATGCTTGCTCTCCAAAGATGCTTAAAGACCAGTTCTTTCTGGCAAAATATACCCACATAAAAGTTCAGCAAGCCGTCTCAACCATCTGAAGCCCTGCGACGGGGCTAGATCAATAAATCACATCCTGGTAAAACCCTCAGTACAAGTATTACATAACGCACTTTGCAAAAACCCTAAAACGCTAGGGTTTAGTAAAGGTTTTAGCTAGGGGTTAGGACAGGGTTTAGAACTTCAATCAAAAATTCAGTCCATTAAGAAAACTTAAAAACCCTTTATTTGGGAATGGAAATGCTTTCATAATAAAATACTACCAACTGAGCTGAATCTTGATGGCGGCAATGTGATCTGGAAGATAAAAAAGCTACAAATCTTACAACAGATTGAAAAATGTTGCCAAACTTCGCTGAGAGAAACACATTAAAAAATATATACCCAAAAGAAAAAGAAAAGTAAATTTAATCGGCTCTGCAATATTGTGCAAACTAACTTACCTCTGTTTGATAAGTCCTGCTTCTGGAAAAAATGGAGATTTCTTCAATATAATTATGCAAAATATTTATTCATCCCTATTCGTAACTTCAGTCGAGAGAGTAAAGAGAGAGTAAAGAGGGCCTCGAAATAAGTGAGCATTCAGTCATTCATACCAAATTTCAGCAAAGAAAGAAGAAAAAATAAACCCCTCGAAAGATATGTGCTTTATCCGAAGCCTCATAATTCTGTCCCTGCTAATTCTCACCGACGACAGTGCGTTCGTCTACAATGGCTTCCGCAACAGCTCGTTAAAGCTGGGCGGATCAGCCACAGTTCTGAAAACGGGGGTCCTGCAGATCACAAACAAAACCCAAATTGTCGTCGGCCACGCATTCCATCCGGCCCCAATTCACCTGAAAAACCAGAACCAAAACCAGAACTTTTCGTTCAGCACGACCTTCGTGTTTTCAAACCGGCCGAAATATCGAAAAATAAATGAAACAGAAAAGAAAATACACACTAGAGGATTTCATCCAGGAGAAGACGTTGCCAGGGAGGGACGCTGAGCTAGGGTTTACAGGGGCCAAGGAGAGCATGCAGATCTAATGGCACACCAGGCCCCTCGCCTCTGCTTATTTCCTTCTGTGATCTCACTTCTAAATTTTCTTCTGGAAAAACACCTAACGATGACTCATGAGAAGCTTCAACATTTTACCGATAAGACATATTTTCCCGAATTTATGAAAGGAAAAATAATTAAAACCCCAGCAAAATTATATACAGCCAATCAGGAAAAAAATATTTTCTTTAAAAAATCAAAGAAGTGCCAAACATTTGAAAGCAGGTTTAATTTTTTAGAAAGGCATCGTTCCCCAGACAAATTAATAGGAGAATAACAACCGAAAACATTAATCTCTGCCTTAAAAGGCAGGACTAACAAACATTAAATATACAAAAATTCAAGTGATCAAATAATATTTCAAATGTTTGACAAGCGGGCCCACAAAATCATAAACAATAAGATTGAATTGATCCGACGGCATATACAACTTCACTAACATTATTACTACTTATATTAATCACTATCTATCTCGGCATCTCACAACTGTCGTGATCCCGCCAAGGATAATGTTCGACCAACTTTTCATTACGGTATACCGCACGCTGTTAGATTAAAGGAAACTCTATCAAAGACATCATACATTGCCAACACTTACACAAAATTAGAGTAAAAATTAGGGTTCGCGTTAGGAGTATAAAATGTAAAAATGACATAAATTTGGTAAAAGTTTACCCTTCCTATAATTACCGAATCAGATTTCACACTATCCAACAATGGTATTTAAAAATTCAGACATTATTGCATGTTTAAATACCATTCTATTAAATTATTCATTTAAATGAATTTAAAATTACAATGTTTATATTATATTCTAAATATATTATATATAAACATTATTAAATTTCAATCAAATATATAATTAAATAAATTCAATAACTTACCATTAATGCACACAATAAATAAGCCATAAAAAAATAAAACTACTTTTATTACCATTTAATTATCACCTATAACTATTATGTGCCCACTATTTGTCACATCATTCTCTCGATTTACTAAATATCTTAAACACGAAATATATAGGAAACATCGTCTCATTAACAATCACTTGACCCAAACAAACAAAAGAAAAAAATCTGTCACCACAACATAAAAAAAGCCTTTATCAAAAATCCGTGTTGCAATCTATTAGGCTATATAGAATGACTACCAAAATACATGATTATGATCATCTCGATGGAGTAGACAGTGCATGGAAATAGATCACAGATGCACAGTTACATTTTTACGACTTAGATGATCTACACAGAAGAATCAATTCACAACTAGTTCATCACATTACACAAATACTCATTGACACTAGATTAATACAAGTTGGAGGATTTCCTATCGCTATTCAAGCACCAGAACTCATAATGGAATGCATTCAAAGATTTGACGCAGAAACTAGACAGATAAAGATAAAGACTAACAAAGTTCTCATCGCTTTGGATAGAGATTCAATACAAAATTTCTTTGGACTACCTTCAAGGAAAGAATACTCAGATTGGAATTTTTCTCCATCAGCATCTAATTTTAACGAAAAGAAGTCACATTGGCGAGCTGTAATTTCAACAACATGGTTCCAAACCATAAGAGCAACTAGTTCAAAATTATCGAAAACCCTGTACGGAACAAATCTCAAAAAAGAGACTCTAGACATTTTAGTTCTTCTTCACAGAATCAGAGGAAGTGAAGAAGCCTTAAATTTTGAAGAATGGTGGTTCTTCCTTTTGCAAACTATATGTGCAAATAATACATATATTGACTAGGCATGACTACTAAGTGACAGACTAACTGAAATGCTTGTCTCAACAAAACATTCATACAGTTTTCATATGTCATCTTTCCTCATCTATGCCCTAGCATGTCAAAAGATATGGCATGATTTAAACCTGTTGTTTCTCACTATGATGAAGATATTCATGTCTGTGACTTCTACCCCTGCATAAAACTAGAGAAAAGCTATGAACATTATAGAAGGGTCAATGATGTTTTCACAATGAAGTTATGTTGTGAACTACAAGGTTATCCAGAATGTAGAATGTCAAATGCAATCGCACAAACAATAATGCAATTTGGAAAATATTATACACAATATCATAAATTTACATACTTCAGGATAAGAGCACTAGATGACTTTCCATTCAAATTGCCAAAATATCTGGATGATAAAATAGTTTTGATAGAGTTATGCAGGCAAATAATCAAGATCAATAGAAGATGCAGCGAGTGGCATAAAGTAGGTATTCATTTTCCTACTTTTATAGGACCTTACACATGCTCTTCTACCTCTTCTACCTCTTTTGCAATGAATATGATCATATCATCTAAAAAAAATATAAATTTGGTGTATATAATGTCCTTAAGATCATTTTGGCCCTTCCAATTATGTAAAAGAGAACCTGCAACTAGGGCTTAATTTTTATCACATACCTTCATTAGAAGACTTCTGGGCTAATTGCGAAGATGACTTTGACATGAGAGAAAGATCATGGTCCCATCTCACAGTTGAACATATTCAAATATATAATGTTCTGGAATTGATGTCGAAGGATTATATGATGATCAATCTAATTTTCTTTCTAACTACTATTTGATAAAAATAAAAGGCACACCTCTGCAGCCTATAACATTTCAAATATCAGAAATAGACAACATTGAAGAAAGAATGGATCAGATAATTAAGAGAATGATAAGATGGGTAGAGTGGAAGAAAACAAGAAAAAACAAGTCAATCATGTCTACGCAACTAGAAACACAATCTCAAACTACACCAACAATTCCACTATGGTTACCAACAATGCACACAACAACTTAGTCCACTCCACAAAACATAGGAGGAGATGATCAACCACTAGACAGGAACCAAGGTATAAATAGCACCTGCAGCAGTGGCTTGCTTCCCTTCATCATTATGGACAACAAAGAGGAACCAGACAACACATAACAACAAGAATAAAACAGGCAACCCAAAGAAAATCCAACACAACAACCTTAGGAAAAAGAAACACCAACACAGTCTACACAATCTACTCATCCTACTATGAGGTCTTCTGGAGCTATAGTACAAAAATTTCAAATTTCTCCTATTCATATACAAAGCACAATAATAGTCATAAAATTGTTTGATATTGAAAGTTTAGCCTCCGCTTCTGAAATCTTGCCACTCCTTCATGGTTAGAAGAAACCATACAAAGGAAAAGAAAAAGAACATAGGATATAATTTCTCCTGAATATTTAGTTTCTCAAATCATTAATGAAACTCCTGATCTAAAGAAAAAGAAGGAAAAAGGAAAACTAGTTGCCCTCGAAAAAGATCAACAAACAGGGCATGTAATAATATAAGTTGCAGAACCAAAAAGAGAGGAAAAACTTATAGATTTAATTGTAACTAATTTTAATGTAGAATAAATGGACATAGATTCACCTTTCCATTACCGTATAGTTGTTATGTTGGAATTTACACACCAAGAGGTCATAGACAGATTGAACCAAATGAAAGATGATAAGAATAAACTCAAATCTACTATGAATTATCTATATGATTACATCAAGAGAATGCTTGCTCCAATCTCTTCCCAACCATCATATCAGACAAAAGACACTTGATTCGAGCCAACAAATCATGAAACAACTCAATGAAGATAGACATATTGGACAAATCTCATGGAAATGGATAGAAGATCTCAAATCAAGAGGTGTAGCACACATTGACAGAATGGGAACTGATGAACTACAACAGATTTAGAACCTGAATGAAGAATCTATAATTTAAGATTAATGAGGAGTTGATGATTAGATATGCAAGATGATTAAATCAGTATTATGTTGTCATTGATGTCAACTAGCTTAACAATACTTATCTTGTAAGTTACTATATCGACGCATCTGAAGGAAGGTGAAAGAGATGAAGAACATAAATATCTACATGAGGAAGATGTATATGACAGATGAGGATAAGGAATACACTAAGTAACTTGTTGATGAGTCTATGACTTGATGAAATTGACTTTATTATGTTGCATTCATCTATGATGAAGAATAGAGCTCAAAGACACAAAGTAGTGTTGTTGGTAAATAAAGCATTTTAGTATACACCGATGAAGTGTAGTTTATACCAAGTGCAGTATTAACCGAGCTTGTGTTCACCGATGCATTTCTTTGTTAACCAAGCAAAACAGAAAGGAATTAAATGATCAGTTTTGCTGATAAAGTGATGAGATGTAAAGTGTATGAAATCGAGGTAACAGATAAGGTTTGTTATGAAGATCGTCAGCTAACATAAATAAAAAAGGATCTAATGGAGTAGATTGAAACGTGTTATTGACACATTAGCTGAGGAAGCCTAAAGCGGCAAAATCTATGAATATAATTAAGCGAAAAAATCTAATAGAGGAAAAGAAAATGATATACTTGTCTATATAAGAGACATTGGTTTCATTATTGAAGAATGCTGGAAGAAGAAGATACTATAGAATTATCGCATGAAGAAGTTGTCATGCATTCTGATCATACTGGTTAATAAGAACCGAGCTGCAGAACAATTACCGAGCTATAGAGAGTAATTACTGATGGATAGTAAGTTAATATAGTATTGAATCTAAAGTGTTATATTGATCAAAAATATTTGAACGAGCTGAACATTGATCTGTAAACTGCAAACTGAAGTTGTTTTAAGGCAGATCTCTACTATTACATATTTAACCATTGTACATAGTCAAATATCTTAACCGAGTGGACTATGAAAGTCTTTTGATGTTTCATTCATAAAGTGAACATTGTTATCCTATCAACCCCAGAGTGACTGCTAGTTGGATGATAACTTCTAGTCTAAAATCCTCTAACATGGTCACACCTAACAGTGTGTTTGTAACCTTTAATAGGGTTGGGTCTTCACTAACCTCACTTCAGAAGAGTGAATAATTTTGGGTTGTTGGTCCCAGGTGGTTTTTCCCTTCACAGGGTTTCCATGTTAAATCTCTTGTGTTATGTGTTGATTGTGATATTTGTTTGTTATCATACTTTGCATATTACATGTTAGATTTAATTGGTAACTATTATAAAGTTTAGACTAACAATCGGTAAATATATAGACAGTGAAAGTATTTTATGTTTACCGAGTAGCAGAAGCAGTAGAATTGTTTTGGATTATACATTTTGAATTGTGGGACACTCGATAACTGATTCATCCCCCTCTCAATTATTCTAACAATTGGTATCAAAGTAGTGGTTGCTTAGAACAGAGTTTTAAGGACTCCAGTAGAAAGGTCTCAAGATGTTTAAGAGGGAAGTGCCAAAGCTGAATAAAGATAACTTCACAGTATGGCAAAGTAGGATGAAGTTGCACATATCTAGGATTGGGAAGTCTGCACTAGAACTGATGTAGAATGGCTACATTGAACCACCCACTGGTCCCTTAACTCTTGATCAATTGAAGGATAGGCATGAAGACAATATTACTATGATGGAACTTGCTGCTACCTGTACTGATGCTGAATTTGAAGACATCAAGGACTGTGATATAGGTAAGAAGATGTGGGACAAGCTGACTCTAATATACAGTGGAGATGTGAATGTTAAGAGAGCCAGAGCAGAAAGCCTAAGAGGTTGATTTGATGATATGAAGATGAAAGAAGGTGAGAACATTGTGCAATACACAAACAGACTAAAAGAAGCAGCACATGCTAATAGAACATCTAGTGGAGTTATTGACAATGAAACAGTAATAAGCAAGATTCTCAGAACTTTGCTGTCAGTTTATGTGATCAGGATCTCTTCAATTCATGAAACAAGGGCTACATCCAACCTCACCCTTGACACTTTGATCGATAAGCTTACAACCTTTGAATTGAATAACTTTGACAATAGTGTTGTACCTTCTGTTGAATCCGCTTTCATGTCCTCTTTGAAGATTGGTAAGTCTAGTAGCAAGAATGATAAGAATAATGATAGTGACAGTAATACCAATGATGAACTTGATGAGCTTGAAGCTCTTATGGCTAGAAGATTTCCCAAAGGTAAGGGAAGGTATAGAGGCAAGTTATCTCTAGCATGTTTTAATTGTAAAAAAGTTGGCCACATCACTGCTAGATGTCCAAATAAGAAAGATGATGATAGATCCAAAGAGTGATCCGAAGGAAGATATGGGAGAAGAGTCAACAGAGGCTACCGAAACAACAATAGAGACAACCAAGATAGATATGACAAAGGGAAAAAGGTATGTTACATAGCTGAAGAATTTGAATCTGAATCTGACACTGATGATGATGTAGAAGTAGTATTTGTTGCTATGAAGGATGATTCAAAGGAAGAAGAGAGACATGAAGAGACAACATTGATATCTAAAGTAAGCATAAATGATACATGGATCATAGACAGTGGTTGTACACATCATATGACTAGTGATATAGAGAAATTTGATTTGCTTCATGAATATGATGGTGGATCTGTTAGAATGGGAAATGATGCACCTTGTATGGTGAGAGGTAAAGGTTCACTATTGATTAATGATAGAATAAAATTTGAGAATGCATATTGGGTAGATGGATTAAACTAAAATTTTTTAAGTGTGGCACAACTGAACAACTCAGGACACTGACTTGATTTTGAGAGTAGAAAGGTAAGAATCTATGATGATGGAGGAAGACTTGTTGGAACTGGTACACAATCCAGAGGTAATCTATTTTATCTTGATATTGATCAATCTTCTTGTTTATTAATGAAAGATGAAGATGCATGGTTGTGGCATAAGAGGTTATGTCATGTGAATTTTGATAACATGATCAAGATTTGTAAGAAGAAAAGAGTTAGAGGGTTGCCTAACTTGTCAAAACTAGATCATGCTATGTGCCATGAATTTCAAAAAGGTAAGATGACTAAGTCCAGTTTTACAAGAAAAGACTACTCAATAAAGAAGATACTTGAGTTGGTTCATACCGACCTATGTGGTCCTATGAGAACTCAGAGCTATTATGGTGATAGATACTTTATTCTTTTTGTTGATGACCATACTAGACTGATGACTATTATGTTCCTGAAAGAGAAATCTGAAGCTTTTAAGATGTTTAAATGGTATAAGGCAAAGGTAGAAAAAGAGACTGGAAAAGAAATTAAATGCTTAAGATCTGATAGAGGAGGTGAATTTATCTCTGATAAATTTACTAATTTCTGTAATGAGAATGGCATTAAGAGACAGGTCTCTACACAGAGAAAACCTCAGCAGAATGGGATTGCTAAAAGAAGGAATAGGTCAATCATTGATTGTGCTAGAACACTGATGATATAGAAGAATGTCACTTAGAAATATTGGAGGGAAGCTGTCAGCACAGCTGTATATGTGCTTAACCGAGTACAACTGAAGAAGGACACCAACCAGACACCTTATGAGCTATGGTTTGGACACAAACCTACTGTAAATTATTTCAGAATTTTTGGAAGCAAATGTTTTATTCTAAAAGATGAGAGAAATGGGAGATTTGATTCTAAAGTTGATGAAGGAATATTCTTAGGATATTCTACTAAGAGTAAAGCATACAAATGTCTGAATAAGGTTACAAATAAGATGATTGAAAGTACTAATGTTCGTGTTGATGAGTATGATGACAAGAACATAGAAGAAAGAAAGGAACTAAAAGACTATGGTAGATTCACTTACATTGAACTTCCTGATTATCTACCAAAGTCGCAACCTGTGATAACCGGTCAGTAGGAAAATAACCTTGAGGAATAGCAAAGGGAAATTGATGAACAAGATGGTGCTACCAAGCAAGCAAATGAACCTGAATAGGATGAAAAAGAAAGAAGAAACTGAGTATTAGCTAATTTTGTCAGAAGACATCATCCTGAGACACAAATTATTGGAAACAGATGAGCTGGAATGTAGACAAGAAGCAAAACAAGACAAGGTACATGTCTAGTTTGTGAATTTAAACCAAAGAATGTGAAAGTTGCATTAGAAAATGAAGAATGGGTTAATGCAATGAAGGAGGAAATAGAACAAATAGAGAAAAAAAAAACTTGGTCCTTAGTACCCTAACCTAAAGATAAGAATGTTATCGGTACTAAATGGATATTTAGAAACAAATTGAATGAAAATGGTGAAGTGACAAGAAATAAAGCGAGATTGGTATGCAAGGGATATGCACAGGAAGAAGGCATTGATTATGGTGAGACATTTTCACCTGTTGCTAGATTAGAAGGAGTTAGAATGCTACTTGCATATGTTGCACACAAGAAATTTAAGGTTTATCAAATGGATGTAAAATCAACATTTCTAAATGGTATACTTGAAGAAGAAGTCTACATAGAACAACCTGAAGCATTTGTTGATCTAGATAACAGAAACATGGTATGTAGATTACACAAAGCTTTATATGGTTTGAAGCAAGCACTGAGAGCATGGTATGAGAGACACTACTATTATTGTACATGAAAGGTGATACTGATGACACTATTATTATTGTTAAAATTTTTGTTGATGATATTATTTTTGGAGGTCAAGATTATGTATGCAAATATTTTTCTGATGACATGAGGAATGAGTTTGAAATGTCTATGTTCGGAGAGATTAAATTCTTTCTCAAATTACAAGTGATTCAGCAGAGTGATGGGATATTCATCACATAATCCAAGTACATAAAGGAATTCTTGAAGACATTTGGCATGGAATATGCTAAACTTGTGGGAACACTGATGGCTACTGGGAGTAAATTGACAAAGGAAGATGAAACTACAGAGGTAAACTAGACACTTTACCGATCCATGATTGGTAAGCTCATGTATGTAGTTCATAGTAGACCAGATAGCACATGCTATTGGAATTGTTGCTAGATATTCTACTAATCCTAGAGAATCACACATGATTGCTACTAAAAGGATCTTAAGATATCTGAAAAAGACAAAGGATTATGAATTATGGTATCCTAAGGAAGGTAAGTTTGAGCTGAAGGTTTATACCGATGCTGATTGGGCTGGAAATGTGGATGACAGAAAAAGTACCACCGGAGGAGCATTTTTTTTTGGTGAAAGACTTGTAACCTAGACAAGTAAAAAGCAGGCTTGTATTTCTCACTCTATAGTTGAAGTAGAGTATGTTGCTGTTGTTACTAATTGCTTAAACATTGCATATATCAAGCAAGTGTTGGAAGGAATGAATGAGGTAATCACTGACCCGATGATCATATACTGTGACAACACAAGTGCTATTAATATCTCAAAAAATCCTATGATGCACTCTCAGACAAAGCATACATCAATTAAGTATCACTACTTAAGAGAACAAGTGCAAGAGAAGCAAGTAAAGTTAGAATTTGTTACATCTAAAGAACAACTTGCAGACATTTTTACAAAGCCTCTATCGAAGGACACATTTGAATATTTGAGGAATAGACTTGGGGTCCGTCCCCTATCTATCGGTCACTAATGTGATCTAGATGTTGCATCAGCCTACTCTTATCAGAAGATCATTCATGTTGATGTAACATAGTTCACACTTTAAATTTTGTTCAAGGTTGTGATTAAGTTTGAAGAACTAAAATAGATTGGGATATCAGTATACTAAGCTACAGAGGAAGTAATGGACAACAAAGAGTTACTTAGCTACTATAGAACTAATTATTTATTTGTTTCTTTAGCATTGTTGTCAAAGGGAGAGATACATAATATGAAAAAGAAAAGGAGATATGCACCAATGAGAACTATCTAAGGGAGAGATAATCTGAAAGGAACTTGAGATCTAAAAAGGTTATATCTACATAATCACAAAGTTGTATTTTATAATGTTGTTTTAGTAATGTAGTGATTAAACATATTAAGCTAGGGAGAGCTTACACTACACAACATTTGATCACAAAGTTATACAATACATGTTTGGTGTGTATGGTACATTTCATATTACTTGAGTTGCCATCAATGCCAAAGGGAGAGATTGATGAACTACAACTCATTTAGAACTTGAATGAAGAATCTATAATTTAAGATTACTGAGGAGTTGATGATTAGATATGCAAGATGATTAAATCAGTATTATGTTGTCATTGATGTCAACTAGCTTGACAATACTTATCTTGTAAGTTACTATATCAACACATTTGAAGGAAGGTGAAAGACATGAAGAACAGAAATATCTATGTGAGGAAGATGTATATGATAGATGAGGATAAGGAATACACCGAGTAACTTGTTGATGAGTCTATGACTTAATGAAATTGACTTTATTATGTTGCATTCATCTATGATGAAGAATAGAGCTGAAAGACACAAAGCAGTGTTGTCAGTAAATAAAGCATTTTAGTATACACCGACGAAGTGTAGTGTATATCGAGCACAGTATTAACCAAGCTTGTGTTCATTGATGCATTTCTTTGTTAACTGAGCAAAATAGAAAGGAATTAAATGATCAGTTTAACTAATAAAGTGATGAGTTGTAAAGTGTATGAAATCGAGGTAACAGATAAGGTTTTTTATGAAGATCGACGGCTAACATAAATAAAAAAGGATCTAATGGAGCATATTTAAATGTGTTACTAGCACATCAGCTGAGGAAGCCTAAAGCGGCAAAATCTATGAATATGATTAAGTGGCAAAATCTGATGGAGGAAAAGAAAATGATTTACTTGTCTATATAAGAGACATTGGTTTCATTATTGAAGAATGCCAGAAGAAGAAGATACTACAGAATTATTGCGTGAAGAATTTTTCATGCATTCTAATCATACCAGTTAATAAGAACCAAGCTACAGAACAATTACCGAGCTACAAAGAGTAATTATCGATGGATAGTAAGTTAATATAGTATTGAATCTGAAGTGTTATATTGATCAGAAATATTTGAATGAGCTGAACATTGATCTGTAAACTGCAAACTGAAGTTGTTTTAAGGTAGATCATCTACTGTTACATATTTAACTATTGTACACAGTCAAATCTCTTAACCGAGTGGACTATGAAAGTATTTTGATGTTTCATTCATAGAGTGAATATTTTTATCCTGTCAACCCCAGAGTGATTGTTGGTTGGATGATAAATTTTGGTCCAAAATCCTCTAACAAGATCACACTTAATAGTGTGTTTGTAATCTTTAACAAACAAAGTCTTCACCGAACTCACATCAGAAGAGTGAACAATTTTGGGTTGCCGATCCCAGGTGGTTTTTCCTTTCACAGGGTTTCCACATTAAATCTCTTGTGTTATGTGTTGATTGTGATATTTGTTTGTTATCATACTTTTCATATTACATGTTAGATTTAATCGGTAACTATTATAAAGTTTAGACTAATAATTGGTAAATACACAGACAATGAAAGTATTTTATGTTTACCGAGTAGCAAAAGCAGTAGAATTGTTTTGGATTATACATTTTGAATTGTGGGACACTGGATAACTGGTACACCCCCCTCTCAGTTATTCTAACAAGAAGTTATTACAGAATATATTTTAAACTCAAAGATGTTATCTACACAGACTTTTAGTTCCTCAAAGAACATAAAACAATATATAACACACAAGAGAACCTATTATAGAAGGTAATAGATATGGAAAGTCAACAACTTGTCACTCTAAATATTATCAAATCCTGATGCAGGAGCATCTTGGGTGTAAGAGCAATCTTGCATCATCCAAAAATATTTCTATTTTTATTTTCAATAAGGGCTATTTTGTGCAGAGCTGCTATTTATGGAAAGTTACTATTTTTGGTCATTTTCGTATGTGCTCAGAATGATCTGATTTCTTTCTTGGAGGTTCATGTTGGTCATATAAGTCTGCCAGTAAAGTTTCATTGCCAGATCAAGTGTATATTGGAAGATATTGAAGATTTTCGATATTGGCAGCAGGGTACAGAAACTTTGAACTCAGTATTGAAGGCTTTAGAGGCCTCGGATGAGGTCAAAAATTTGGGTGACGGGCGCTTGCGCAGGTCAAGCCTGTAGAGCGCTTCGTGGCATTTTCGAAATAGGGTTATAATAGCCGATCGGGTCAACTGGTGATGACTTATGGTCTTCAGAAGTTGGGCCACCCGAAATGACGGAAAATAATTTTCTTCAAAATTTCTGTTCGGGTTTCAAAGGTTATCTTGAGCCAACTATGATGTAATAAAATGTAAAATAAAATAATTCTAAGTTTGGTCGGCCTTATTGGCTAAAATTCTAGAACCTTCCCAAGCGGTGGAAAAATTGCCTATATAAGGAAGACTGTATTATTATCTTAGGCAGTTCAGAATAGTTCTGGGTTGCAGATCTGGGTATTGATTCGAGGCTTTGTCCTATAGAATATTGTAAGGGAATGCCCATGTGGCTTTGCATATTGTAATTCTAAAAGTTTGTAATTTCACATTTGTGGAGATAATAAGAAGCCAATTTTCTGTTCTTGCATATTGTTGATGTTTCTCTATATTTGTTATGTGTTTGTGGTATTAAGGGGAGCACCCTTCATCAAGTGGTATCAGAGCAGGAGTTCTTGAGTGTGTAAACAGATCACCGACTGCGAGGCAGTTTGGACAAGGACTGTGGCTAGGGTTTCAGTGCGCATCGCGAAAATGCCTCCACGAAGGGAACGTGGCGGAAGAGCTGGTGTTGTAACACCTGAGGTTAGAGAGCTGCAGAGACAAGTGCGAGCATTACAAGAAGAGATTCGTAGAGGAATGAATCTTAATGTCAGAGATGAAAGCGAGGATGAAGCCGAAGAAGAATATCAAGAAGGAGAAGCTGAAATTGTGAACCAGGAGGAAGAAAGACTTTTTCGGGTGATTTCCAAGATTGGGAAAAGACCTAAGATTGAGGTTCCTACATTTTCTAGAAATCTTAACCCAGAGGAATTGATCGACTGGATCAATGAATGTGAGGAATATTTTGAGTATGAAGATGTTGAGGATCCTGATAGGGTCAAATTTGCGAAGGCCAGACTGAAAGGTCATGCAAAAATCTGGTGGCAAGAAATTCAATTGGAGCGAAATAGAAGCGGGAAAGATAAAATCACAAGATGGGATCGGATGGTGGATAAATTGAAGTGACAGTTCATTCCTATTGATTATGAGCTTGATCTACTAAAGAAAATGCAAAGTTTGAAGCAAGCAGGAAGATCTGTTCAGGAGTATACAGAGGAGTTCTATCGACTCCTCATCAGAACAGGCCATGCAGAAGCTGATAAGGAGAAAGTTTCCCGATACCTTAATGGGTTAAGGCCAAGCATTCAGGAGGAGTTGAATCTGGTTCGAATGAGCAGTATTGAGGAGGCATACCAATTTGACCTAAAGTAGAGGAAAAACTGAACAAGAAGTTCGAGAGCAGACAAAACAGAAGAGGTCGCGGTGGACGATCTGGTGGACGGTCATATGGTGGCCGAAATGAAGATCTGAAAAAGAAGGATGAGGCCAGTAGTAGTCAGAATCAGCGTGGAAATAATTCCAATCACTTCCAGGATCAGAATAAAAGAGATCAAAGAGGAAGAGGAAGAGGACAAGGATCTGGAAGAGGAGGCTTCCGTGGAACATGTTTTCACTGTGGAGAAGAAGGTCATCAGGCTTTTGAATGTCCTCAGTGCCAAGGCAGAACAAACAGAAGAAATGAAGGCCAGGCTAGAGTTGCACATGTAGATGAAGATGCCAGATCATCAAATTCTAAAGATGCTGAAAGAGGAGAAATGTTGATTAACAGAAGAGTCCTGTTGAGTGGTGAGAATGAACCTGAGCAAAGGAGGAGCCTGTTTCGCACCAGGTGCAAGTGTGAAGGTAAATGTTGTGATGTGATCATTGATAGTGGAAGCACTGACAATTTGGTGTCAGAAGAGATGGTGACAAAGTTGAAGCTCAAGAGACAGAAACACCCACATCCATATCGGATTGCCTGGGTACAGGATGACCACAAGGTCATGGTCAATGAACAATGCCTAGTAAAGTTCAAGGTTGGTGGATACCAAGATGAGGTATTGTGTGATATCATATCTATGGATGCATGTCATATGTTGTTGGGTAGACCATGGCAGTTTGACAGATGTGCTGTACATGATGGTCATGCGAATACCTATTCCCTGACAAAGGATGGAGTGCGACATAAGCTAAAACCATTGAAGGAGACCGAAGAAAAGGTATGTGGTAATGCAAGGATAACTTTTGTTGATGGAAGAAATTTCCTAGATGGTATGAGGCATGAGCATGTATGTTTTTCTTTAATTCCAAAAGCTAGTAAAGAGGAAGTAGAAGATGTTCCTGTAGAAGTTGCAGATTTGTTGAATGAGTTTCAAGATATTGTATTCGATAACGTGCCTGATGGATTACCACCAGTCAGGAAGATCAGTCATCAGATGGACTTGATCCTAGGAGTGAGTTTGCCGAATAAGGCAGCACATAGAATGACATATGCAGAAAGTGAGGAGTTGAACAGACAAGTACATGAGTTGTTACAGAAAGGATTGATTCGAGAGAGTCTGAGTCCCTGTGCTGTACCAGCGGTATTAGCACCAAAGAAGAATGGAGAATGGAGGATGTGTACAGATTCTAAGGCAATAAACAAGATTACAATCAAGTACAGGTTTCCATTGCCACGAATGGATGATATTATGGATTGTTTGATTGGAGCTGTGTATTTCTCAAAGATAGATCTGAAGAGTGGATATCACCAGATTCAGATCAGAGAAGGAGATGAATGGAAGACTGCCTTCAAGACAAAGGAAGGACTATATGAGTGGTTAGTCATGCCTTTTGGGCTAGCCAATGCACCGAGCACTTTCATGCGGCTCATGAATGAGGTTCTGAAAGAATTTCTGGGTAAGTTTGTTTTTGTTTACCTAGATGATATTTTGATCTTTAGTAAGACATTGGAGGAACATATGATGCATATTCGTATGGTGTTTGAGAAGTTGAGAGATGAGAAATTGTTGATTAATTTGAAGAAGTGCAGTTTTGTGAAGAAAGAGTTAGTGTATTTGGGATTTGTAGTTTCAGTAGAAGGTCTAAAAATGGACCCAGAGAAGGTACAGGCTATCCTTGAATGGTCTACTCCAAGGAGTGCTACTGAGGTAAGATCTTTTCATAGTTTGGCTAGCGTTTACAGAAAGTTTATGAAAAATTTTAGCAGTATTTGTGGTCCCTTGACTGAAACAATGAGAGGGGATAGAAAAGAGTTTAAGTGGACTAATGGGGCAGAAAAGAGTTTTCAATTGTTGAAATAAAAAGTTATAGAACAACCTGTTTTAGCACTTCCAGATTTTAATAAGGTGTTTCAAGTAGATTGTGATGCTAGTGGTACTACAATAGGAGCTGTTATGAGCCAAGAAGGTAAACCTGTTGCTTATTTCAGTGAGAAGTTAAATGATGCCAAGAGGAAATATTCTATTTATGATCAGGAATTTTATGCTATAGTTCAGGCATTAAAGAAGTGGAGACATTATCTGCTTCCTAAAGAGTTTGTTTTGTATACTGATCATCAAGTTTTGCAATATTTGAATAGTCAAGAAAAGTTGAATCAGATGCATTTGAAATGGGTTGAGTTTTTGCAGAGTTATACATTTGTTTTGAAACACACGAGTGGAAAGTCTAATAGGGTTGCAGATGCTCTTAGCAGAAGGCAACTATTGCTGACAGAAATGCAGATTGAAGTGGTTGGGTTCAAGGAACTCAAAAATTTGTATCCAGGGGATCATGATTTTGGTGAAGCTTGGAAAGCTTGTACAGAACCTGTTACTCTAGACAGGATGAAATGGTTGGATTTCATCATCTAGGATGATATGCTATTCAGAGGGAGTCAGTTGTGCATTCCACGAAGTTCTATGAGGGAGAATCTCATCAAGGAGAAGCATAGTGGAGGATTGGCTAGACATTTTGGTCGTGACAAAACCCTTGGTTTGGTTAGTGAGAATTATTATTGGCCACAGTTGCAGAAAGATGTGAAGAAATTTGTACAGAGTTGCAGAGTATGTCAGATGGCAAAAGGAGTGAAGCAGAATACAGGGTTGTATCAGCCATTATCTGTACCAGAGAAGCCTTGGGAGGATATCAGCATGGACTTTGTTCTTGGTTTACCGAGGACACAGCGGGGACATGATTCAATTTTTGTGGTAGTTGATAGATTTTCAAAGATGACACATTTCATTCCCTGCAAGAAGACTAATGATGCTGTTCATGTAGCAGAATTGTTTTTCAGAGAAGTAGTGAGACTTCATGGTTTGCCAAAGACCATAGTTTCAGATCGAGATACTAAGTTTGTTGGATATTTTTGGCGGACATTGTGGAAGAAGTTGAAGATAGATTTGAAGTTTAGTTCATCACATCACCCACAGACTGATAGACAGACATAGGTGGTGAATAGGAGCTTGGGAAATTTGCTGAGATGTTTGGTTGGAGATAAGCCAACAGGATGGGATTTAATTTTATCATAGGCGGAATTTGCATACAATAATTCTGTCAATAGAAGCACTGGTAAATCACCATTCTAGATTGTATATGGAAGTAGTCCAAGAAATGCATCTGAATTGAGGAAGATAGATAAAGGAGAAATAAGTAGTGCTGAAGCTGAGGATTTTGCAGAACACTTGAAGAACATCCATGAGGAGGTGAGGAAGCATATTACCAAGATGAACACACAGTATAAGGCTAAGGCAGATGAGAAAATGAGGTATAAGGAATTTCAGGTTGGTGATGAAGTCATGGTTCATTTGCGGAAGGAGCGGTTTCCAGTTGGTACATATAACAAGCTGAAAATGAAGAAGTTTGGACCATGTAGGATACTGAAGAAACATGATTCAGGAAATGCATATGAGGTAGAATTGCCTACCGAGCTAAATATTTCACCAGTGTTTAACATTTCAGATCTGACAGAGTATCATGAAGGCGGTGTTGAAGATGATTTCACAGCAGCACAGTGGAGTATTCCAGCAACTAGTTTAGACACTAAGGAGATTGAAGATATACTGGATAGTCGTGTTGGCAGAAGCACAAAGAATATGACATATGAAGAATATTTGGTCAAATGGAAAGGATGACCTATTGAAGATTCATCATGGCTGACAAAGGAGGAGGTTAGCCGTCTTGGTTTTCCTCTGCACACCTGAGTCGTGACAGGGTCACTTCTCAAATTACCCCGGGTGTCTGATGCAGGAGCATCCTGGGTGTAAGAGCAATCTTGCATCACCCAAAAATATTTCTATTTTTATTTTCAATAAGGGCTATTTTGTGCAGAGCTGCTATTTATGGAAAGTTACTATTTTTGGTCATTTTCGTATGTGCTCAGAATGATCTGATTTCTTTCTTGGAGGTTCATGTTGGTCATATAAGTCTACCAGTAAAGTTTCATTGCCAGATCAAGTGTATATTGGAAGATATTGAAGATTTTCGGTATTGGCAGCAGGGTACAGAAACTTTGAACTCAGTTTTGAAGGCTTTAGAGGCCCCGGATGAGGTCAAAAATTTGGGTGACGGGTGTTTGCATGGGTCAAGCCTGTAGAGCACTTCGTGGCATTTTTGAAATGGGGTTATAATAGCCGATCGGGTCAACTGGTGATGACTTATGGTCTTCGAAAGTTGGGCCACCCGAAATGGCGAAAAATAATTTTCTTCAAAATTTCTGTTCGGGTTTCAAAGGTTATCTTGAGCTGACTATGATGTAATAAAATGTAAAATAAAATAATTCTAAGTTTGGTCAGCCTTATTGGCTAAAATTCTGGAACCTTCCCAGGCGGTGGAAAAATTGCCTATATAAGGAAGGCTGTATTATTGTCTTAAGCAGTTCAGAATAGTTCTGGGTAGCAGATCTGGGTATTGATTTGAGGCTTTGTCCTACAGAATATTGTAAGGGAATGCCCATGTGGCTTTGCATATTGTAATTCTGAAAGTTTGTAATTTCACATTTGTGGAGATAATAAGAAGCCAATTTTCTGTTCTTGCATATTGTTGCTGTTTCTTTATATCTGTTATGTGTTTGTGGTATTAAGGGGAGCACCCTTCATCAAATCTACTAACACGCCAGTACAAAAGTGGATATTTTCACTCAATTTCAAAATATATATCAGCACATAAGTACTTGATCAACAACAAAATATAATCAAGACACTCGATACAAGTATTACATATATGGAAAAAAATATTTAAAGACATGGGTTACAATTCGTGATGCAGGAGCATCCTGGGTGTAAGAGCAATCTTGCATCACCCAAAAATATTTCTATTTTTATATTCAATAAGGGCTATTTTAGTGCAGAGCTGCTATTTATGGAAAGTTACTATTTTTGGTAATTTTCGTATGTGCTCAGAATGATCTAATTTCTTTCTTGGAGGTTCACTTTGGTCATATAAGTCTGCCAGTGAAGTTTCATTTCCAGATCAAGTGTATATTGGAAGATATTGAAGATTTTCGGTATTGGCAGCAGGGTACAGAAACTTTGAACTCAGTTTTGAAGGCTTTAGAGGCCCCGGATGAGGTCAAAAATTTGGGTGACAGGCGCTTGCGCGAGTCAAGCCTGTAGAGCGCTTCGTGGCGTTTCCGAAATGGGGTTATAGTGGCCGAGCGGGTCAACTGGTGATGACTTATGGTCTTCGGAAGTTGGGCCACCTGAAATGGCGAAAAATAATTTTCTTCAAAATTTCTGTTCGGGTTTCAAAGGTTATCTTGAGCCGACTATGATGTAATGAAATGTAAAATAAAATAATTCTAAGTTTGGTCGGCCTTATTGGCTAAAATTCTGGAACCTTCCCAGGCGGTGGAAAACTGCTTATATAAGGAAGGCTGTATTATTGTCTTAGACAGTTCAGAATAGTTCTGGGTAGTAGATCTGAGTAATAGTTCGAGGCTTTGTCCTACAAAATATTGTAAGGGAGTGCCCATGTGGCTTTGCATGTTGTAATTCTGAAAGTTTGTAATTCCACATTTGTGGAGATAATAAGAAGCCAATTTTCTGTTCTTGCATATTGTTGTCATTTCTCTATGTCTGTTATGTGTTTGTGGTATTAAGGGGAGCACCCTTCATCAAGTGGTATCAGAGAAGGTTTTCTTGAGTGTGTAAACAGATCGCCGGCTGTGAGGCAGTTTGCACCAGGACTGTGGCTAGGGTTTCAACGCGCATCGCGAAAATGCCTCCACGAAGAGAACGTGGCGGAAGACCTGGTGTTGTGACACCTGAGGTTAGAGAGTTGCAGAGACAAGTGCGAGCATTGCAAGAAGAGATTCGTAGAGGAATGAATCTTAATGTCAGAGATGAAAGTGAGGATGAAGCCGAAGAAGAATATCAAGAAGGAGAAGTTGAAATTGTGAACCAGGAGGAAGAAAGACTTTTTCGGGCGATTTCCAAGATTGGGAAAAGACCTAAGATTGAGGTTCCTACATTTTCTGGAAATCTTAACCCAGAAGAATTGATCGACTGGATCAACGAATGTGAGGAATATTTTGAGTATGAAGATGTTGAGGATCCTGATAGGGTCAAATTTGCGAAGGCCAGACTGAAAGGTCATGCGAAGAAATGGTGGCAAGAGATTCAGTTGGAGCGAAATAGAAGGGGAAAGGAGAAAATCACGAGATGGGATCGGATGGTGGATAAATTGAAGCGACAGTTCATTCCTGTTGATTATGAGCTTGACCTACTGAAGAAAATGCAGAGTTTGAAGCAAGCAGGAAGATCTGTTCAGGAGTATACAGAGGAGTTCTATCGACTTCTCATCAGAACAGGCCACGCAGAAGCTGATAAGGAGAAAGTTCCCCGATACCTTAATGGGTTAAGGCCAAGCATTCAGGAGGAGCTGAATCTGGTTCGAATGAACAGTATTGAAGAGGCATACCAGTTTGCCCTAAAAGTAGAAGAAAAGCTAAACAAGAAGTTTGAGAGCAGACAAAACGGAAGAGGTCGCGGTGGACGATCTGGTGGACGGTCATATGGTGGCCGAAATGAGGATCCGAAAAAGAAGGATGAGGCCAGTAGTAGTCAGAATCAGCGAGGAAATAATTCCAATCGCTTCCAGGATCAGAATAATAGAGATCAGAGAGGAAGAGGAAGAGGACAAGGATCTGGAAGAGGTGGCTTCCGTGGAACATGTTTTCACTGTGGAGAAGAAGGTCATAGGGCATTTGAATGTCCTCAGCGCCAAGGCAGAACAGACAGGAGAAATGAAGGCCAGGCCAGAGTTGCACATGTAGATGAAGATGCCAGATCATCAAATTCTGAAGATGCTGAAAGAGGAGAAACATTGATTAACAGAAGAGTCTTGTTGAGTGGTGAGAATGAACCTGAGCAAAGGAGGAGCCTGTTTCCCACCAGGTGCAAGTGTGAAGGTAAATGTTGTGATGTGATTATTGATAGTGGAAGCACTGACAATTTGGTGTCAGAAGAGATGGTGACAAAGTTGAATCTCAAGAGACAGAAACACCCACATCCATATCGGATTGCCTGGGTACAGGATGACCACAAGGTCATGGTCAATGAACAATGCCTGGTGAAGTTCAAGATTGGCGGATACCAAGATGAGGTATTGTGTGATATCATATCTATGGATGCATGTCATATGTTGTTGGGGAGACCATGGCAGTTTGACAGATGTGCTGTACATGATGGTCGTGCGAATACCTATTCCCTGACAAAAGATGGAGTGCGACATAAGCTAAAACCATTGAAGGAGACTGAAGAAAAGGTATGTGGTAATGCAAGGATAACTTTTGTTGATGGAAGAAATTTCCTAGATGGTATGAGGCATGAGCATGTATGTTTTGCTTTAATTCCAAAACCTGGTAAAGAGGAAGTAGAAGATGTTCCTGTAGAAGTTGCAGATTTGTTGAATGAGTTTCAGGATATTGTATCCGATAACGTGCCTGATGGATTACCACCAGTCAGGAAGATCAGTCATCAGATGGACTTGATCCCAGGAGCGAGTTTGCCGAATAAGGCAGCACACAGAATGACACCTGCAGAAAGTGAGGAGTTGAACAGACAAGTACATGAACTGTTATAGAAAGGATTGATCCATGAGAGTCTGAGTCCCTGTGCTGTACCAGCGGTATGAGCACCAAAGAAGAATGGAGAATGGAGGATGTGTACAGATTCTAGGGCAATAAACAAGATCACAATCAAGTACAGGTTTCCATTGCCACGAATGGATGATATTATGGACTGTTTGAGTAGAGCTGTGTATTTCTCAAAGATAGATCTGAAAAGTGGATATCATCAGATTCGGATCAGAGAAGGAGATGAATGGAAGACTGCCTTCAAGACAAAGGAAGGACTATATGAGTGGTTAGTCATGCCTTTTGGGCTAACCAATGCACCGAGCACTTTCATGCGGCTCATGAACGAGGTTCTGAAAGAATTTTTGGGTAAGTTTGTCATTGTTTACCTAGATGATATTTTGATCTTTAGTAAGACATTGGATGAGCATATGATGCATATTCGTATGGTATTTGAGAAGTTGAGAGAAGAAAAATTGCTGATTAATTTGAAGAAGTGCAGTTTTGTGAAGAAAGAGTTGGTGTATTTAGGGTTTGTAGTTTCAGCAGAAGGTCTAAAAATGGACCCAGAGAAAGTACAGGCTATCCTTGAATGGCCTACTCCAAGGAGTGCTACTGAGGTAAGATCTTTTCATGGTCTAGCTAGCTTTTACAGAAAGTTTATCAGAAATTTTAGTAGTATTTGTGGACCCTTGACTGAAACAATGAGAGGGGATAGAAAAGAGTTTAAGTGGACTAATGGGGCAGAAAAGAGTTTTCAATTATTGAAACAAAAAGTTACAGAACAACCTGTTTTAGCACTTCCAGATTTTAATAAGGTGTTTCAAGTAGATTGTGATGCTAGTGGTACTGCAATAGGAGCTGTTATGAGCCAAGAAGGTAAACCTGTTGCTTATTTCAGTGAGAAGTTAAATGATGCCAAGAGGAAATATTCTGTTTATGATCAGGAATTTTATGCTATAGTTCAGGCATTAAAGAAGTGGAGACATTATCTGCTTCCTAAGGAGTTTGTTTTGTATACTGATCATCAAGCTTTGCAATATTTGAATAGTCAAGGAAAGTTGAACCAGAGACATTTGAAATGGGTTGAGTTTTTGCAGAGTTATACATTTGTTTTGAAACACAGGAGCAGAAAGTCTAATAGGGTTGCAGATGCTCTTAGCAGAAGGCAACTATTGCTGACAGAAATGCAGATTGAAGTGGTTGGGTTCAAGGAACTCAAGAATTTGTATCCAGAGGATCCTGATTTTGGTGAAGCTTGGAAAGCTTGTACAGAACCTGTTACTCTAGACAGGTCGAAATGGTTGGATTTCATCATCCAGGATGATATGCTATTCAGAGGGAATCAGTTGTGCATTCCACGGAGTTCTATGAGGGAGAATCTCATCAAGGAGAAGCATAGCGGAGGATTGGCTGGACATTTTGGTCGTGATAAAACCCTTGATTTGGTTAGTGAGAATTATTATTGGCCACAGTTGCAGCAAGATGTGAAGAAGTTTGTACAGAGTTGCAGAGTATGTCAGATGGCGAAAGGAGTGAAGCAGAATACAGGGTTGTATCAGCCGTTACCTGTACCAGAGAAGCCTTGGGAGGATATCAGCATGGACTTTGTTCTTGGTTTACCGAGGACACAGCGAGGACACGATTCAATTTTTGTGGTAGTTGATAGATTTTCAAAGATGGCACATTTTATTCCCTGCAAGAAGACTAATGATGCTGTTCATGTAGCAGAATTGTTTTTCAGAGAAGTAGTGAGACTTCATGGTTTGCCAAAGACCATAGTTTCAGATCGGGACACTAAGTTTGTTGGATATTTCTGGTGTACATTATGGAAGAAGTTGAAGACAGATTTGAAGTTCAGTTCATCACATCATCCACAGACTGATGGACAGACAGAGGTGGTGAATAGGAGTTTGGAAAATTTGCTGAGATGTTTGATTGGAGATAAGCCAACAGGATGGGATTTGATTTTACCCCAGGCAGAATTTGCATACAATAATTCTGTCAACAGGAGCACCGGTAAATCACCATTCCAGATTGTATATGGAAGTAGTCCAAGAAATGCATCTAAGTTGAGAAAGATAGATAAAGGAGAAATGAGTAGTGCTGAGGCTGAGGATTTTGCAGAACATTTGAAGAACATCCATGGGGAGGTGAGGAAGCATATTACCAAGATGAACGCACAGTATAAGGCTAAGGCTGATGAGAAAAGGAGGTATAAGGAATTTCAGGTTGGTGATGAAGTCATGGTTCATTTGCGGAAGGAGCGGTTTCCAGTTGGTACATATAACAAGCTGAAAATGAAGAAGTTTGGGCCATGTAGGATACTGAAGAAACATGATTCAGGAAATGCATATGAGGTAGAATTACCTACTGAGCTAAATATTTCACCAGTGTTTAACATTTCAGATCTGACAGAGTATCATGAAGGAAGTGTTGAAGATGAGATCACAACAGCACAATGGAGTATTCCAGCAACTAGTTTAGACACTAAGGAGATCGAAGATATACTGGACAGTCGTGTTGGCAGAAGCACAAGGAACAGGACATATGAAGAATATCTGGTCAAGTGGAAAGGACGACCTGTTGAAGATTCATGATGGCTAACAAAGGAGGAGGTTAACCGTCTTGGTTTTCCTCTGCACACCTGAGTCGTGACAGGGTCACTTCTCAAATTACCCCGGGTGTCTGATGCAGGAGCATCCTGGGTGTAAGAGCAATCTTGCATCACCCAAAAATATTTCTATTTTTATATTCAATAAGGGCTATTTTAGTGCAGAGCTGCTATTTATGGAAAGTTACTATTTTTGGTAATTTTCGTATGTGCTCAGAATGATCTGATTTCTTTCTTGGAGGTTCACTTTGGTCATATAAGTCTGCCAGTGAAGTTTCATTTTCAGATCAAGTGTATATTGGAAGATATTGAAGATTTTCGGTATTGGCAGCAGGGTACAGAAACTTTGAACTCAGTTTTGAAGGCTTTAGAGGCCCCGGATGAGGTCAAAAATTTGGGTGACAAGCGCTTGCGCTACTCAAGCCTGTAGAGCGCTTCGTGGCGTTTCCGAAATGGGGTTATAGTGGCCGAGCGGGTCAACTGGTGATGACTTATGGTCTTCGGAAGTTGGGCCACCTGAAATGGCGAAAAATAATTTTCTTCAAAATTTCTGTTCGGGTTTCAAAGGTTATCTTGAGCCGACTATGATGTAATGAAATGTAAAATAAAATAATTCTAAGTTTGGTCTGCCTTATTGGCTAAAATTCTGGAACCTTCCCAGGCGGTGGAAAATTGCCTATATAAGGAAGGCTGTATTATTGTCTTAGGCAGTTCAGAATAGTTCTGGGTAGTAGATCTGAGTAATAGTTCGAGGCTTTGTCCTACAGAATATTGTAAGGGAGTGCCCATGTGGCTTTGCATGTTGTAATTCTGAAAGTTTGTAATTCCACATTTGTGGAGATAATAAGAAGCCAATTTTCTGTTCTTGCATATTGTTGTCATTTCTCTATGTCTGTTATGTGTTTGTGGTATTAAGGGGAGCACCCTTCATCAAGTGTTATCAGAGCAGGTTTTCTTGAGTGTGTAAACAGATCGCCGGCTGTGAGGCAGTTTGCACCAGGACTGTGGCTATGGTTTCAACGCGCATCGCGAAAATGCCTCCACGAAGAGAACGTGGCGGAAGACCTGGTGTTGTGACACCTGAGGTTAGAGAGTTGCAGAGACAAGTGCGAGCATTGCAAGAAGAGATTCGTAGAGGAATGAATCTTAATGTCAGAGACGAAAGTGAGGATGAAGCCGAAGAAGAATATCAAGAAGGAGAAGTTGAAATTGTGAACCAGGAGGAAGAAAGACTTTTTCGGGCGATTTCCAAGATTAGGAAAAGACCTAAGATTGAGGTTCCTACATTTTCTGGAAATCTTAACCCAGAAGAATTGATCGACTGGATCAACGAATGTGAGGAATATTTTGAGTATGAAGATGTTGAGGATCCTGATAGGGTCAAATTTGCGAAGGCCAGACTGAAAGGTCATGCGAAGATATGGTGGCAAGAGATTCAGTTGGAGCGAAATAGAAGGGGAAAGGAGAAAATCACGAGATGGGATCGGATGGTGGATAAATTGAAGCGACAGTTCATTCCTGTTGATTATGAGCTTGACCTACTGAAGAAAATGCAGAGTTTGAAGCAAGCAGGAAGATCTGTTCAGGAGTATACAGAGGAGTTCTATCGACTTCTCATCAGAACAGGCCACGCAGAAGCTGATAAGGAGAAAGTTGCCCGATACCTTAATGGGTTAAGGCCAAGCATTCAGGAGGAGCTGAATCTGGTTCGAATGAACAGTATTGAAGAGGCATACCAGTTTGCCCTAAAAGTAGAAGAAAAGCTAAACAAGAAGTTTGAGAGCAGACAAAACGGAAGAGGTCGCGGTGGACGATCTGGTGGACGGTCATATGGTGGCCGAAATGAGGATCCGAAAAAGAAGGATGAGGCCAGTAGTAGTCAGAATCAGCGAGGAAATAATTCCAATCGCTTCCAGGATCAGAATAATAGAGATCAGAGAGGAAGAGGAAGAGGACAAGGATCTGGAAGAGGTGGCTTCCGTGGAACATGTTTTCACTGTGGAGAAGAAGGTCATAGGGCATTTGAATGTCCTCAGCGCCAAGGCAGAACAGACAGGAGAAATGAAGGCCAGGCCAGAGTTGCACATGTAGATGAAGATGCCAGATCATCAAATTCTGAAGATGCTGAAAGAGGAGAAACATTGATTAACAGAAGAGTCTTGTTGAGTGGTGAGAATGAACCTGAGCAAAGGAGGAGCCTGTTTCGCACCAGGTGCAAGTGTGAAGGTAAATGTTGTGATGTGATTATTGATAGTGGAAGCACTGACAATTTGGTGTCAGAAGAGATGGTGACAAAGTTGAATCTCAAGAGACAGAAACATCCACATCCATATCGGATTGCCTGGGTACAGGATGACCACAAGGTCATGGTCAATGAACAATGCCTGGTGAAGTTCAAGATTGGCAGATACCAAGATGAGGTATTGTGTGATATCATATCTATGGATGCATGTCATATGTTGTTGGGGAGACCATGGCAGTTTGACAGATGTGCTGTACATGATGGTCGTGCGAATACCTATTCCCTGACAAAGGATGGAGTGCGACATAAGCTAAAACCATTGAAGGAGACTGAAGAAAAGGTATGTGGTAATGCAAGGATAACTTTTGTTGATGGAAGAAATTTCCTAGATGGTATGAGGCATGAGCATGTATGTTTTGCTTTAATTCCAAAACCTGGTAAAGAGGAAGTAGAAGATGTTCCTGTAGAAGTTGCAGATTTGTTGAATGAGTTTCAGGATATTGTATCCGATAACGTGCCTGATGGATTACCACCAGTCAGGAAGATCAGTCATCAGATGGACTTGATCCCAGGAGCGAGTTTGCCGAATAAGGCAGCACACAGAATGACACCTGCAGAAAGTGAGGAGTTGAACAGACAAGTACATGAACTGTTACAGAAAGGATTGATCCGTGAGAGTCTGAGTCCCTGTGCTGTACCAGCGGTATTAGCACCAAAGAAGAATGGAGAATGGAGGATGTGTACAGATTCTAGGGCAATAAACAAGATCACAATCAAGTACAGGTTTCCATTGCCATGAATGGATGATATTATGGACTGTTTGAGTAGAGCTGTGTATTTCTCAAAGATAGATCTGAAAAGTGGATATCATCAGATTCGGATCAGAGAAGGAGATGAATGGAAGACTGCCTTCAAGACAAAGGAAGGACTATATGAGTGGTTAGTCATGCCTTTTGGGCTAACCAATGCACCGAGCACTTTCATGCGGCTCATGAACGAGGTTCTGAAAGAATTTCTGGGTAAGTTTGTCATTGTTTATCTAGATGATATTTTGATCTTTAGTAAGACATTGGATGAGCATATGATGCATATTCGTATGGTATTTGAGAAGTTGAGAGAAGAAAAATTGCTGATTAATTTGAAGAAGTGCAGTTTTGTGAAGAAAGAGTTGGTGTATTTAGGGTTTGTAGTTTCAGCAGAAGGTCTAAAAATGGACCCAGAGAAAGTACAGGCTATCCTTGAATGGCCTACTCCAAGGAGTGCTACTGAGGTAAGATCTTTTCATGGTCTAGCTAGCTTTTACAGAAAGTTTATCAGAAATTTTAGTAGTATTTGTGGACCCTTGACTGAAACAATGAGAGGGGATAGAAAAGAGTTTAAGTGGACTAATGGGGCAGAAAAGAGTTTTCAATTATTGAAACAAAAAGTTACAGAACAACCTGTTTTAGCACTTCCAGATTTTAATAAGGTGTTTCAAGTAGATTGTGATGCTAGTGGTACTGCAATAGGAGCTGTTATGAGCCAAGAAGGTAAACCTGTTGCTTATTTCAGTGAGAAGTTAAATGATGCCAAGAGGAAATATTCTGTTTATGATTATGAATTTTATGCTATAGTTCAGGCATTAAAGAAGTGGAGACATTATCTGCTTCCTAAGGAGTTTGTTTTGTATACTGATCATCAAGCTTTGCAATATTTGAATAGTCAAGGAAAGTTGAACCAGAGACATTTGAAATGGGTTGAGTTTTTGCAGAGTTATACATTTGTTTTGAAACACAGGAGCGGAAAGTC